>JAGQAX010000015.1:18282763-20960652 GCA_019142605.1 Cephalopholis sonnerati | reverse complement strand
TCCAGATACCCACTCCACACCAACGAGCTGAACAACAAGGGGACTGAGAAGGTCAGGCTGTGGGGAGGAGAAACAAAACACTGTAGAACAAACATGTTCACATGCTGAGATTTATACGCACATAAATGTACCCGGGGACATATTAAAAACATGTCCTTACTTCCGTGTGTTATCTCAGGGTTACAAAGAAAAACAAAGTCTCAATGTGACTTAGCTCAGTAGGTCAATGTACACGCATTTCTAAACACGCAGATAGACTCATATAAAACTGTCAGCTCACTATATTAATAACAAAAAGACACTTTAATATGTACAGTAGCTTTGTGTGAACACTTTACCCTGTCATGTTAGCTGCAGCTATCTGTCTGTCTCTATCTAGGTCAGCACAACCGGTCAAAACTACAATAAACGCCACATTATGAGTCACACTGAAAGAGTTAACATTAACTGAGTCATTTATTCCCTGGTGCTCTTAATAAAACGACATTATAACATGACTAAAGTTATTTAAAGCACTCACAGTGTGTTCATCGTGTCCTCGGCTGGTGCTGTGTCTAAACTCTGCTGTATCTGCTGGACAGGCTGTTATAGTCCCCGCGGTCACGTGACAGGCTTCACGTGACTTTGTTAGTCACTGTTTGTGTGCTGCTGACACATCCAACAACCTTTACCTTACACACACATCTAAATTACTGATAGATATCACCGTGAAAGATCCCCACTTGATTACTGACTTTAAAACAATTTTAAACCTTTCATACATGAATTATGACTACCTGGTGTTTATACTCCTCTTGTTACTAGTCTTATTCTTATTACTCTTATATTTTCCTCTAGGCATAAAAAACTAAGATTTGAATCCTTAACCAAGAAATGGTTGAAAATGAAATGCCACGTTTTGATGAGTGGATTGACTTGGTTTATAATGTTGATGTAATAGAGAGATTGACTTTCGGTTTGAGAACTCAGAGGAAAATTTTCATTGAGAACTGGACAAAATGGCTGGTGTATGTCTCAAACATTAGACCTGACGTTGTCTGTTAAGTATTAGAAACACAGGGATAGGTACAAAAATTATTTCATTCACAAAGTGGTACTTAGAGTTCTTGGTTTGTTTTATTTTTAATTCTAAACCTACCATTTTTTATTTTATTTATTTATTTCTACCTTTTAAAATTTATTTATTTATTTATTTTAACTTACGAATTTATTTATTTTATAAAATTAGATATTTTTGAAATTATTTCTAATTATAATTTTTTTTTGTTATTTTAATTACTATAGGTTATTATTGGTTGGTGTTATTACTGAGTTGAAATATGTTTATTTATCATACCACAAGGACTGTCTTTGAGTGCATAATCATATAACAAATGTTTTACTTATTATTATTATTATTATTATTATTATCATCACTATTTTATTTATTATATGTTGTGTTACCCTACGTTCAAAGAACAGGGAGGGGAAAAAACAAGAACAGAACACTTTCACTTTGCAGCTTTGATGTGATGTAACAATTGTGCGCCAATATTGTTCCAAATAAAAATTTAAATAAAAAAAAGAAACATAGGGATGTGACCAGTAGCCCCCCACTGCATCTACATGGATGTCTTGTTTAAACATTTTTGATATATAATAATAATAATAATAATAATAATAATAATAATAATAATAATAATTTATTTTTGCTTTTTTCCCTTTTTGCTCAAGTGTCTTCATGTTCATTTGATCCTGGATTTTGTTTACATATGTTCACACTGTTTCTAAAAACCAATAAAAAGAGAATTACAATTAAAAAAAATTTGAAGTCCATTTGTAAAACATGGGTTTTTAAGGAGGTCTATTTGGATGGACAGCATGTGTTTAAGTTTTTAACTGAAGAAATAAAAACCAATGAAAAAAATGCATTATGTGAAACTATAAAATAAATATTTTTAATGCTGTTAAACTAGAGTGTTCACATATTTTGTGTACTCCAATACTCCAATTCAGTGCCTGTGCAAAAGCGCTGAACCTTCCTCTTGACTCCTCAGCCCCCCACACCTCCTCCTTTTAAACTAATTAAATTTCTGTACAAAAATCTTGTCAAAATATAGTTTCTGTCACAAAAAATGCAAGTTACATTCTGATAACATAAGTTACTTTAGTTGCAGCCCAAACAGTCACTGCAGATGAAGCACAAGTTTGCAGTAATGGCATTAATTGTAGTAAAAATATAGCCAGTGCTTCATGATGTCCAGTTTAGTGTACAGATGATCAATTATAATTTCTTCCCAACATTAAATCAATACTTGGAAATTTAACAACTGTTTATACTTCTTAGATGTTACTTGATGTTTGCAAATTTTATTTATCTGCAAGGGTCTCCTGTTATAGTAGGATTGGCAATAAATTCCTGAGCTACACAACATTTCTTGCGTTCAGTCGGCCATCTTGGTTTTCAGAGATTTGTGTTGTACTTACAACCCCTGGCCAGTGGGTGGCAGTGTATGGCAGAATGCACTGGGATCCACTCACTGTAGTGTCAGCCCCCCAACCATTTTCTAATACACTGTAAATATAAATTGATTCACATTGGGAGTTTCTTTTGTACTTTGATTTTACATAAGGTGCCAAAGTGGATTAAAAAAGCATCATAACAGAGCTTTTCTATTAAAAGTACCAGGAGTGGATCTCCCAGTCTTCCCAGTACAAGTCTGGACAAAGCCTGGAGTGTCCTCAAATCATAGGAAAGCCCTTGCATACATGTGAAGGGCTGCTGCGAGCGGCCCCAGGCCTCCTGTCATGCCAGAGTTTCTTACATTTTGTTTACATATGGTATGATTTAATTAAATGTGTTTTGCATTAATTACCAGAACAGAAATTCGAACAAAAATAAAACTTGAATGTGTATCTTGGATGTTTTCTTTCCTTTAGTCTCAAAGATTTGTGTCCCATACATTTTTATGCAATATATATATATATATATATATAAAGAAACCATGAGTAGGAATTAAAGAATGTTTATTAAAAGAATAGTTACAGCTGACTTCCAAAAGAAACCTCCAAAAACTATATTTACAGGTACACACTGGAACAGTCTGGGTTTTTTTTTTTTTTTTTTTTTTACAGCATATTAAAATTTTAAAGAAATTTCCAACTATTAACTTTACATAGGGCGACACTGCCGAAACACTAAATACATCTGATTTTTACACTTGTCATTCCATGTTGTGTTTACAAGTTAAAAATCAGTTACTCTGTTCAAAGTGTTTGTTTCACACCACAGAGGTCAAATCAGAATTAATGTTTAAAAAACAAAAACATTCAACTCCTACAGGTGAAAGATTGAAGCAACATTGCAAGTTTTATTGTTCAAATCTGATGAGTTTATAAAGGAAAAAGTCACATTCCTCCTCTGTTCCACTGATTTTAATTCAGCCAAACATTTTTTCATGTTTTTATATAAAATAATATGACTGTCAGCTCCAATCAGTTGTTGTCTGAGAAGTAAAAATCCTCCTCCTCTCCACTGTCAGACAGCACGCCATCGTTTCCTGGGAACATGTGCCAAACTACAAAGGTGTCATCTTCAAGTGGAAAAGGAAAGAAACAGATTGTGTTACAAAGGGAATGTAGAAATATCAGCTTTCAATTACACCATTTTGAATATGTTCAACAAACTTCTGAGAATCGTACTGTGAGAATCGCCTTTAAACACAGCTACATACAGTGACGGACAAAAAATGAAACTAAATCTCAATGTAATGAAACTACAGCTTTAATATAAATAAACATCAAGTTTAACAGTTCTACTGGTGTTAATCAAATACAAGCATTATAAAATTCAAATTGGTATTAGCTGTATGGATACTGTTTGCACATCTCTCAGGAATCTTACCTTCGTTACCACATCTTCTCATTGTTCGTTTAACTGATGGCGTGGGTGTGAAGCTCTGTGAGAGACAAAAGAATTTAGTTACTAATAAACTATTATATATAATCCACCTGATTCAAGATAAAAAAAAATCTCAGAAATAAGTCCTCCTGAATTATTATTAATATTATTATTAATTACCTTTGTCTTTGAAGTCTTCTTGCAGACATTAAACTGATTTTTTTTCATCCTCCTCTGGAGCTGATGGACGTACTTGTCATCATTGGTCCTTTGAAATAAAGAACAAGGTAATTTACGTATTATTCTGCCATCACTTTTGTTTGGTATGCATTTTTGATTTCTCCTAGCTAGTTGGGATCAGTAGGACCTGATAAGTATAAAAAAACTAAACACTGTCAACGATAATTAAGCCCCAATGTCCTCAAATGAGACAATAACTATGTCCTAATGTTAATCTTATTTTGTTACTGTTGCTAAAAATGGTCAAATATGTTCCCATATCAAACTACAAACATTATTAATCATAAATAAAAAGTTTCAACCATCAAATGTGATCAGGTTTTGGACCTTGTCCACTTTTGTGTTGGTACTGACTGCAGACTGACTTGGCAGAGATGGCGGCCATCTTGTTTTTGGATTAGTGTGTTGTGCTTTAACTACCACCAGATGGCACAAAAAGTGTCCAGGAACGAAGACAACAGGCCCAAGTTAAACATAATGAAGTATAAGGTCCAGTAAACCTAAAATGTAACGTCCCCATATGAGGACACAGGGTCTCAGGAGGATATAAGCTAGAACACAGAGGTCAGTATCATTCACCTGCTTGGAGAACCCATCATGCCAGGAGTGATGTGCAGACACTGAGGGGTCTTCACTTCAGGGAAACCTGTGGACATGGGGGTCAGGGGCTCTATGTCAGGCAAGTCGTGCTCACTCTGACACATGGAGGGTATCTATCCGTCAAGACAGGTGAGAGGGGAACAGTTAGCACACATTCTGTAATCATGACATCTCTTATTACAAAAAACAGAGAGAAACAAACCTCAAAGCGTTTATTCTGCATGTACGCAGAGCTGAAAACGTCCTCAACATCGTCTCTGGGCATGGTCTCCAGGAACTGACGCACCTGCTGCTTTCTCTTGAAGGTCCCCGCTCGGGCAGATATCACCGGACGATCTGTGACGAGGCGTACATTACAGCTTGTCAGATCTCTACAGTTAAACATGTATCTTTTGCAAAGTCCCCCCAAAACATTCAGGTAATTCTTGTCATTAAAAGAAGGTTTAAGAAAACAGCTTTGTCAGAAAAAGGATAATTACAAAGTACATCTTCAGACTGCAGTTTGTGTTGTGTTGAATGGCGCTAAATTAAGGTGTTTCTGCTATTTTGTCCACTTTTCTGACATATTTAGGGGCGGCTGCAGCTCAGAGAAGGAGCAGGTCGTCCACTAATTGGAAGACTGGCATATCGATCCCCGGCTTCTTCACCCCATGGTTCTTGGTGCAGTGGGGCTTTTAACTGGAATGGGAATGGCCTCATGTACAGTCAGTGTTTGGTTTGTCTGTTCTGTGCTACTGTTTAAACATGGCGTCTCCATGTATGAGCACCCTCTCCCTGTGTAGATAGAAACAGCTCATTCTAAGTTAACAAAAACACTATTCCTATTATTTTTAGGTGGTTATACACTCAAGAAAACATTCATTCATTTTTCGTAACTGGCTATCCTGTTAGGGGTCGCGGGGGAGCTGGAGCCTATCCCAGCTGACACTGGGTGAGAGGCGGGGTACACCCTGGACAGGTCGCCAGACTATCACAGGGCTGACACATAGAGACAGACAACCATTCACACTCACATTCACACCTATGGACAATTTAGAGTCACCAGTTAACCTGCATGTCTTTGGACTGTGGGAGGAAGCTGGAGTACCCAGAGAAAACCCACGCTGACACAGGGAGAACATGCAGACTCTGCACAGAAGGGCTCCCCCACCCTGGGTTCAATCCAGAAACCCTCTTGCTGTGAGGCAACAATGCTAACCACTGCACCGCCATTCTATTTCTGCCAATGTATCTCCCTAAATCCTACACACTGCACCTTTAAAGGGAACCTTCCATGGGAAATGAGACCCCCTGCTTACTCAAGATAATTCACAGACCTTGTTGTGAGCAGTTTAATGTAGGAACTAATTTCTTTCTACTGAACTACACCCAACAACTGTATCACAGTGCAGAGGGAAGTGAATCTGAACCCAATCAAACACTTACTAAATGTTCCTTTTACTGTATTGACTGCGTTTTTCTGAAATCAACCAGATCACGAAGAATACATTCCTTATCTTGCAAACTTGCTGAATTTTAAATACATTACAGTAACACTGGCCCTGGACAAAAAGTAACAGCTCCATGTCCGCCATGTTCCTGAAAATAATAAGAGACGTCTTCCACCGCGTACATGCGCTCCTGGCCTTGCTCCAGCTTATTCTTCCTATGTTGTGTTTTATGGCGGTTAGCATCCATTAGTGTGACCTTACCTCTGTCTGCTGGAATGTGCCTTAAACTACCTATTCCAGAATTGCCATGGCACATGTAAAAGGGCGTAAGATGGAAATGTCCCCAAATATAGTGCCTGTGCGAATAGTCAAAATCACTGGCAGTGCCTGAAGGTTATCCAAGTAATTTACCAGGACCTATGTGTGACAGAGGCTTCAGAAAGCAGCGAGCTTGCATCCCAAATTAAAACCTTTCTCTACCTGGATCTTTTGGTACTTCCACCTTTTCCTTTTTGGTCTTCTTGGATTTCTTGGCGGGAGTCCGTGAGGTTCCCAGGGACGTGTGCTGGCAGTGGCACTCTTCTGCAGAACGTGTTCCGACCATCCTCGCCACCTTTGTCCAGTAACCTTCCATGTGCTTAGGATAGTAGGACACGGCCCTGGATAACACAAACACACACAACAGTAAGCTGTGAGGTTATGATACAGGGATGTGCAGAGATGCACTCTCTCAATCTGTAGATCTACAAAGCTTACTCTTGTAGCTTCCTGAGCTCTGCCTCTGTCCACGCATCTTCATCCTGCTGCTGTGGAATCGGAGCATTGCCTTTCTTCGCCTTGGGTTTCTTGCTGGATTGCGTCAACTTAGGTGAAGGCTTTTTGGGTGATGATGACTTGGCACGTTTGCTCTGTTTATGTTTTTTCCGTGTTACTTTGGTTTTCTTCCTCACTTCCTTTAACTCCTCAGACGACTGCGATGAATCACTTGACTCAAGCGCATAGTTTGGCCGTGACTTAGGTGCTCTCCTGCTTCTCTCCTTGTGCCCTTCTTTCTGCTGCTTCTTCCTCTCAGTGACCTCTTCGGGTGATGATGCTGATATTATATCATTAACAGATTCGGGGGATGCTGGGATCGCTCGTTTGCTGCCCACGGCTCTCACTGAGGGCCTTGTGCTGTGATGCGTCTGTTTTTTTGAAGTCTTTTGAGGTTTGCTTTGCTTTTGAGAGACAGTATCCTCATAGAGTGTTCTCTTTTGAGCTGGGCGCCTTTGGCTGGACCTTGTTCTCCTGTCAGACCCCTCTTCAGTGCTGCTATGTGTCTCCACAGGAGGTTCAGGTGAATGAGAGGGCCTCTCTTCAGGCATAACCCTAGCTCTGTTGCGTTTGCGGACTGGAGCCTTCACCTTCCTCAATGGTACTGATGCTCCTTCACCGCTGGCTGATTCACATTGCTTACGACCTGGACACACAGAGGACAGTTATCTGCATGCAGCTCATGACTTATCTCACAATACTAAAACTACAGCTCTGTGTTATCTTCACCTTCACTGCAGGGCAGGAACACACGGACAGGTTTCTGTGCCCTCGTAGACACTGTTGTAGTGACCTCCTGTGAGATATAGAAATTAACAGTAGAAATATCAGTTCTTTGTACATAAACAGATATTCTGGATTATTATATAACTCCTGGGCTCAACTTGAGGTGCTTACAGGGATGCAGATGGAGGTGTCATAACATTCATGGATGGTAACATTCATCTGTGCATCTAGAATGACTCTCCCTCCTTTCCAATACTCCAGAGGCGGCTTGATCATGCGACCACTTCGGGACACTTTTGCACAAGACAATGAGGCAGGTGGGCAGGAATCAGCTGGAGAATAAGAGAAAATAAATGTTAAATAAACTGATTAAAAAAGTCAATGTGAGGATAAATGGCTGGATGGCATTTTTAGCCATGTTAGCAGCTCCGGAGATGGCAATGTCGATCTGTCAGTCAATCGCTCAACCACTTTGGTCTGCACTGAAATATCTCAACAACTGTTGGATGGATTGTCATGAAATTTGGCAGCCATTCATGGTCCCCAGAGGATGAACCCCAATCTGTTGATCCCTTGACTTTACACCTAGCAACAACCATCAAGTCAAAATTGTCCAAACCTTCAATTTACCCGCAAAACTAGCGACATCCTCATCAACTGCAGCTGTACTTTGTGTTTAGTGCTAATGTTAGCATGCTAACATACTAAGCTAACATGGGGAGCATGGTAAAGATTAAAGCCGCTTGGCATCTGCACATTAGCATGCTGACATTAGCATTTAGCTCAAAGCACTGCCTTACCCTATATACAGCCCACAGACTGGAAAATAATGGCTGTAGCTATTGTGATGTCACCTCAAGTGCAGCATTTTGACGGTCACCATTTTTTAATTTTCTTTTTGGAGCCAGAAGTGACCATATTTGGATGAGAGTGGACCTATGGAGGAGCGAGGGGTGGGTCTAACTGAGAGCCAGAGGTGACGTCTCACAGACAGCCTGTCACTCAAAGTGGCCACGCCCTTAATGTGTAATGCTCATTAAAATTTAAACAGGTGAGTTAGATAAAAATTCACCCCCTGTGCAGTTGTCATTGAGGGGCAAGTTAGCTACAGTTTTTTTGTACCAGGCTGTAAACATGTTTATTTCTGCTGTAAAGTTGGAATGTTAACACGGGGGTCTATGGGGACTGACTGGCTTCTGGAGCCAGCCTCAAGGGGTCATTCCAGGAACTGCAGTTTTTGGCACTTCCAGGCTGGTTTCATTTTTCAGCCCCAGAGGGTGCTGCTTGGTACAGCCTCACAGAGCTGCTCGCAGAGGATGTACACCCCTAGTGTACAATATGGATCTTTGCATACATTTGTATAAAAATAAAATGCACCTATGTGTTGCCTCTGAAACTGATGAACCAGACAGACAGCACAAAATAACAAGAAGTGGGGGACAACTAGTGGTTTTACAGATCTTTCACCAAAGAACTCGTCCGTAATATTCTTGTACAGAGCATTTATTAGCTTGGCTGTTAGCTAAAGCAGTGGTTCCCAACCGGTGGGTCACGGTCCCAGAGTGGGTCGCAGGTCCATTCTGTTTGTAAAGTTTGTAAAAAACACACTTTATTTTTAAGTACAGTGAATTTCCACCACAGAGCTTTTATTGTGAAGTGCTGTTTCCTGCTGTATTGTGAGTGAATAACGAACAGCTACTTGAACTGTTAAACTGTGTGGACCTTAAACTAATGAGTAAAGAGAAATCTAGACCCGGTGGCTGGACCAGCTGGGAACCACTGAGCTGAAGCATTTATCTTCATTTATCTTGAACTTACGTGTTTTAAAAGTGTTTTTTCTGTGCTGCCTCACAGAAGGGGTGACGGAGGAAGCCCCAGATTTTGTCTTCGATGTGACGCCTCTCCCCTCACTGTTCCTCTCGGTTTCTCTGCTGGGTTCTCTACAACAAAACAAAATTCACTTCCTCAAAAAACTGAAATTTAACAGCTCACTATTGATGAATAGTTCTTTACATTTTCAACCATCAAACGGTCATTTCATCTCATGCTTAAAATATTCAACACCCCCAGCCAAAACTAAACAATCTTTTATCTGTAAAAGCATAAACAGAACGAAATAAATATTCTTACTCTCTTGACTCTGACAGAAACCTCTCGTAAAGTGCCTCCCAGTCTGGAGGAAAACCACTGGAGAACTTCTTCAGCAGCCACTTGGGAAACTCTGCAAACAACAAGTTAAATGATAAATGAAAAAAAAATATTAATTAAAAATATTAATCAACACATTATTTACATTTGCATAAATGTGCAACATATTCTCAGTGGAAAATTATCAGCCCACACAGATTCTGGCTTTCTGGCTTACCGGACTTAACACTCATGTTCATCTTGCCAACCAAGACGTAAACCCTGCCGGAGACAGTCTTCACCATAGACTTAGAAACCCTTTCCACGATGATGTTACTGTTCCATGGTATGCTGTCGTGCCTGGGTGGAAAATTGAAATAAAAAACATCACATTAAACCACACATAAATCTTAAGAGATCCAAAATCCAAAGCATGAATATGTCTGTCTCAGAGGAGAGAAGCTGAATAAGCAATCTGACAGTTAGTGACAATAAACTTTGACTGCATTGGGTTCTTTTTTTTTTAACCATAATGTGTTGAGAAACACTTACTGGTGGATTCCATCGACGAACAGGCCCTTACTATTCTTCCTCAGGTACCACTGTTTGAGATAAATCACACTGTCCTGTGAAGAGGAAAACACAAGCCCAAGTAGGAGCAGTAGGTTAGGAGAGCAGAATTGTTAAAAGGACGACAACCTGTAATTCCCATTTGATCTAAAATGTGCCCGCCAATTCAACCTTGAATGGTTCAGTGGCCTGACTTTGCATGTTAAATCAACAGACTATTTGATTTTCCTAACATCACCTCTTTTTATCAAAGACTTGGGTTTTTTACTTTAAAATAAGTGTCCACTACTCACACTTGGGAATTTTGTGCGCTGGGGCCATTTGTTTGGCTTGAACGCAGCCTCTTGTTTCTTCGGTATGGAGATCCGTGGCGTATTGAGTACAAGCGGGTCTTCGAGCAAAACAGGCTGTGGCGACACAGCAGGGTTCAGGACATCCTCAGAGGGATCTGTGTCTGATTGGCTGTCAGCTGACTCTACTCTGGACTGACTGACGGGAACCACACTGTCTGGAACGCCTCTAAAAGCAACATCCTCCATGTCACCTGTGCTCTGACCTGCAGAGGGAGGCGTGTCTCTGGACTGATGGAAATCATCTACAGGAAAACATAAAGGAAACATGACATAGAAAAACAAAACAGAAACTACACGCATATCAGCTTTTTTTGTTTTTGCTTTGCTAGATTCAAGTATTTCCACTTCACAACACACTCACCTGCATCAAAGAGATCCCTTGTGCTGCTGCTGACTCTGTGAATTTCCTGCTGCTCCTTTCTGCTTTCCCTCTCCTTCATGTAAGCGAACATCTTGGCTGGAGACATCGTAGGAAGTTTTTCCACATCAACAAGGCAACCTGTTCAAAACAGCAGAGAGGCATCAGTCTATTTCTTCCCTCCTATGTGATGATGCAAGTTAAAGAGTTTCACTTAGAACAAAGCAGGAAAGGGGAAAAGGGAAAAGAAAGGACCATTTGATTTGACGAATGCAGACAAACACCTCCAACATCACGAACAGCCCCACCCATTGGGTCTGGAGGTTGTTCTATACAGGTAAAGTAGCAGCAGGTGGTGGCCTCCATCAGTCGGCCCCCGTTTCCAGGGTCTGGGGGCGACTGAAGAAGGGGGAAACGCCTGCAATTTCGTTTGACTTTTAATTAATTGAACTGAAATTAAAGAGGAGGACAAATTGTGGGTTGGAAGAGAGAGGTTTTTTTTTAAATTATTATTAGATTTATTTATTTTTCTCTCATTTTTTTCCTAACTTAAGTTTGCTTAATCTATCTGCACCTGTTCCTCTTATTCTAACTCATCCCCCTTTTTACTACTTCATCAACACACACAAAATGCCACTCAACACCATCAACATACATTATACCAATATGCCTGTGTTTGTTTTTTGTGTTATTTATTTTACACATCTTGTCTCCCACACAGTGTTGTCTCTGTCATGTCTTTCACTTGCTTTGTGCCTGCATCACCTAATAAAATAAAATAAAAAGAATAAAGCAGCAATAATATCTCACGTTTCTTCCTGGTGGTTCTTGGTGATGTGAGCACAGGTTCAGCAGTGAAATGGTTTATCTCTGATGGCTCAGCAGGGATTCCTCTAACATAATCCATATCCTCCATGCAGGTGTTGTTGTCCTCACTGAGAGCACTGGAGGTTTTCCTCTCTTGTGGCTGACTCATGGATTCATCGCTGGCCTCCTTTGTGCTGCTGCTGACTTTGTTAAACTCTTGTGGCTCCCATCTCCTCTTCCTCAGCCTCTTCCTCATGGGGGAAAACATACAGGATGGAGACACCAGTTTGTCAAGGGGAGCACACGCCTCCTCAAACACACTGTCATCTTCCACTGGGTGTATCTTTACTGGAGTCCTGCTGGTCACCTTGAATCTACCCATGTCTCTGATCAGAGGTGGGTCTGTGTGGATCCGCTTCCTGTTGACCAGCGGGGACTGGTGAGACACAGCTGCTGGTCCCAGGAAAGTTCCCCGTCTTGGTGTGTACTCATGTCCCATCTCCGTCACCGAGGGTACATCCCCCAAAAGCCTGCTAATGCCTGAGTGTGCGAAGGTTTTCTGAGGACTCGATATGGGTGAAAAAGTCAAAGCCTGAGCTTCATCGCGATAAAAACCAGACCTGTGATTCTCCTTGAGCTCGTCGGTCATCCAGGTGCTCTCTGCTCTCTTTCTGGGCGACCTAAAAACGGCTCCATGTTTCTCTGTAGCGTTACACAGCGGATCCTGAACCGTAAACGTCCCGTCCTTCGCGCACAACCCTTCTTTCTGAACTTTCGATTTTAACTTCGCAAATATCTTGGCAGGAGATTCAAACCGCGGCTTGGTGTGTTGTAATAAATGATGATACGACGCCATAGTTTGGGGGGAAAAGAAAAAAACTTATTATAAATCCGAGAAGTATGCTAGCAGCTAGCTGGCTAGCCCGCAAATTTCAAATTTCCCATCGCTGCCGCCTTTAGTCTGGGAACGTGTGACGTACAGCCAAAATAATACGTCACTTCCGCACAGGATATAAACCTTTCACTGTAAGACGCCATATTGCCTCTATGTAGTTTTTGTCGAAACATTTTGGTAAACTTAATTGAAGAAAAAGAGCGTACCTCAAATATGTAATCACTAATAAAGTTAAAGAAATCTCAGTTATTTATATTATTATTATTATTATTATTATTATTATTATTAATACCAAAGAGGTGTACAAAAAATGCCATACAAGAAAACAATGTTTAAGAGATCTCAGTCATGCTAATAAATAAATATTACCTATGAAAAGAGGTTTAAAAAGTAGTAATGGTTCAAGCAGTTAAACATTCATTTATAGTTGTAAGCTCAACTGTTCTTTTATGTATTTTATTAACCGCATTTTTAAATTTTAATTAAAAACATTTTATTTATAACAAAGAGGTATACAACAATTGCCATTCAAGAAAATAACAACATGTGCAAGAAATATCAGTCAAGGTGTAAAATAAATATTACCCCACTTACCTATATAGGAGAGGTTTAAAAAGCAGGTATAATTCTATAATTTAGGTATTATATTTCAACTGTCAAAAAGGACTTAAAAGTGCAATAATTCTTTCATCTTAACTGTACAATAATAGGTGCAATAATTACACTGCAACAATATTCTGTGCAGTTTTTCAACTGTGCAATATTCTTCATTATCAGGGGTGTAAATATAGACAGTGTAGGCAGTGCAATTGCATGGGGCGTAGAGAGAGCAGGTCTTTGCAAGTAACTCAGATTGCCACCTTGGAAATAAACCTGTGTTCAAAGATAAATGATAAAAAAAAGCAAATTAATTTAAAAAATAGTGCCTTTTTTTAATAGTTAGTGGCTATCTAAAACAAAATTATATACTTTTTTCTGTAAGCTATGAAATCTTTAAATATACTATTAAAAAAACTATTCAATTAAATTATTAATTTCTGAATTTGTTTGATATTTTTGTCAGATATGCAGTGATGATTACTGGTGTATGTTGATGTTGTCAATGTAAAGTTTATATTTATGTCAAGACAATACATGCACGATAGTGTGCACTAGGGACAGTCAAAACTTCTGTGCGCCACTGTTTGTATCCTAATTTATTCTTTCCAACGTCACTGCTAAATTTATATTTAACATATGTTGCACATATTGTATACATTTCTTGCTCTTATTTCTCTTATGTACACATTCTGTTGCACATTGTAGCATAATAAACATTTTATATTCTAAACTTTGCATACTAGTTTTATACATTGTAATGTAGCACACTTTACATACTCAGCATGTTATGCATATTTTTAAATATTTTACATACTAGTGTTAAACATTGAAGCATAATGCACATTTTCAATTCTTATATTTTTAAATATTTTGTTCTTTAAACTATTATTTCTGATTCTGATTAAATGTGACTGATGATGCCTGTATTTGTTGTGGTTTGGGTGCTGCAAGTGATTTTCACTTGTTAATCCCTTTGTGTACATTATTTTTGGTCAGATTTTTTTTTTTTATCAAATCCTTTCTGAATTTGTTTTGTGTTTTAACCACGTGATAATTGATTTCCACATCAGGGCCATGAATATGTATAACCACTACTATATTACCAACTTAAAAATAATTGTGACTAAATTCCACATTCACATTGTATGCATTCTTAATTAACTATATTATAATTAATTAATATTATTATTTTGTATATATTTATTTTAATTACAAAACACGTAATTTATAACAAAGAGGTAGACAAAAATTGCCATTCAAGAAAACATCAATATGCCAGAGGTATTAAAAGTCCATTCACATTAAGACCTGTCAGAGTTCAAAATAAATGTACGTCCTTTAAAATGTTGAAAGTTTTTTGTTCTTCACATCTTTTAACAAGGTGCCATACTGCTTGATTTGAAACAATAACCCAGTTAAAGCAGGGTTTGGAGTCAGACCATTTTGATTTGCTGAATAATATAGTTATCTTTTCTATCCATCCAACAGAACACAAAATATCACATCATATCATATGTTATATCACAGCGAAGACATTAATCTGTATATTAGTGCCCATGTATCTCTTTATAAAGTCTCACATATCTGTCTGAAATAAACTTCAGTGATTTTTTAAATTTATTATCAGCTATTTTTGATCTATATTATTTTTTATCCTGTGGAGGGCAGTAAGACTACAAGTCCCGTCTGAGGTGCAAAAGAAGCGTAGATTCGGAAGAAGCGTACTGCGCATGCTCGCATTAAAGTCACACTTCCGGGTTTAGGTTGTTGATTTATTTGTCGCTGGTGATCTGTCAGGTGTAGATAACGGTAAAATTCACAAGACCTGTTCGCACTGTATTGTTTTTATTTATATGAACAGTGTGGTTATTACATGTAGTACAAAACGGACTGTTGTTACTTTAAATATTTTTGGATGTAAAAGGTTGTTTTACTGTCTAACAACTCCAGAACCGGCGTGACTGAAGTGATGCAACATGGCAGCAACTCCTCTCAGTAGGTGTCTCATCTCAGCACTCAGGAGACACACTCGGGGTCAGAGCCGTGGACTTAACTCTTTGGCAGAGAGGACAGTCAGCAGGGTGTCCTCTGTTGTGGTATGTAACCATAGCGGAGCAGAGAGGAACACAAGCCTGGATAAAGGACCACCGGTGGGGGAGTGGGACAGACAGGGTGGTCGGGACAGCAGCAGCAGCAGCAGCTCCTCTCTGATCAAGTCAGTGTCGGTGGGTTTGGGACTCTGCGGTGCGGCGCTGCTGGACAGCCAGAGAGACGACAAAGTGAAGGACGGAAGTGTTTCCATATCCGGGCGGATCCGTGAAGTCATCCTCCCAACAGTTCACTGTGCCTCTCCATACAAACCGGACAGCCCCCGCTACAGATATAACTTTATTGCAGATGTGGTGGAAAAGTCCACTCCAGCTGTGGTGTACATTGAAATCGTGGTCAGGTGAGTCCAATGTAAAGGTGCCATATGGAACAGTAATATCAGTGAAGTTACAGCATATGTTACAATTGAACATGTGATTGTAGATTGTTTCATGCCACCTGTTTTTGGTTTGATTTACAAAGGGAACCTTTCAAAACATAAACAAAACAGATGCCATACTATCAAATATTACTATATTACTCATTTTCAACAACCCCAGTTTTTCAGCTGCTGAAAAGTCCTTAATTAATTTGATTATTATTAAAGCAAAACGTTACATTCATGAAATAACACATACAGTGCAATAATAATAATAATATATAATGTAGTAATAGCATAATAAAATATGTCACACCAACAAAGACTGATATATTACTAATTTTTTTAACAATCCTAGTGTCTTGGCTGATGAAAAGTACATAATTAACTTGATTATTATTGAAGCAAAACGTTACATACATGAAATAATAATAATAAAAATAATAATAATAATGCATTTCATTTATAGGTGCCTTTCCGAGGAGACCTTACAAGACACAGTTAAAAAAACACAAGCAGCAATATATCCATAGATCATAACATCAAACAGTTCCGTAATATACAATAAAAGTTAATAAAAATGACTAGACAAAATAATCGTAATTATGAATATTAGGTATAAAATGACACATCATCAGTGTAAGTCTCAAAATGTATGTCACCATTAAATCAGGCCAAGTATGCCATCTTGAAAAGGTGTGTTTTCAGATGGGATTTCAAAGTGGAAAGGGAGTCAATATTACAAATATCATGGGGGAGAGAGTTCCAGAGGTGGACAGCTGAAACTCTAGAACCCACGGTAGTCAAGCGGGCAGAGGGTGATGTGAGCTCGACCGCAGAGGAGATTGTGTATACATAAAGGAGTTCAGACAGGTAGGAAAGGGCTCGATCATGAAGGGCCTTAAAGGGCAATGTGATATTTAACAGGAAGCCAGTGAAGCTGCTGGAGAACAGGAGTGATATGATCAATGGAGGTGGTTCTAGTGATGATGCGGGTGGCTAAATTCTGGACCAACTGGAGTTTATAAAGACACTTGAGAGGGGGAAATGACTTGGCTTTAAAGACTACACTCCTTATATATTTTTAAACATACCAATTTTAACACAAACCTGACTACTGTTAAAAATTTAAAACTAAAAAATAATAAATTGACAAGAAATATTAGATTATTGAGACATTTCCGTGTTATCCTATCTGTGTAGCGGACACTGAGGGTTTTTGTTTTCTTTATGTTCCTCTCTTTTTCCCACATTTTATTAGTTGTGCAACTTAATTTCTTTTTACATTATTTTTATATTATTATATGTATTTTCTTCAGCATTTATGCTAAAAATCTGGAATGTATATATTCCATGTATTGAATGTATTCAGTAAAGTTTGAGTGGACAAAAGCATGTGATAAAGTGTAGTAGCCACATAGCTGACATGCCTTTGCATCAGATTATCTGATGTTATTTTGATGACTTAGTGTAACATCTGCCTAGTAGAACAGCGACTAATGATTATTTTGGTATGTGTGCAAGCTAATCATTTACCATCTGAGACGACAAAGGTCCATCATAAAGCACAGCACTCACAAATAGTGTCTTTAACTTATTAATAACAGCAACTGAAACATCCAAAGCATTTAATTTAATGATGTGAAAAATAAGGAACTGTTTTTGGTTGTGATCAGGGGGTGTTTGGTATGTTTTGTACATTTATAAATAGATATCAGAGTTGCTGGTTATGTGTTGTTCAATAATTAATTACCCAATTCAACACTTAAGCACCAGATAGTCTTTTGTCACATCCACACTTCATGGCCTGGGACTGGTTTGTGATAACGTGATTAACTGTATCTCTGTGATTATGTGAGTGTGCTCCACTGGTTCTCAACCTTTTTCCTGTCAAGGACCCCCAAACTGATAAACATTAAAGCACAGACCCACATTTGATAAGATTTCTCTTCAGGGACATGAAAAGATTTTGGTCGCTAGGTTTGATTTCTATTGTCGGCATCAACTACAATCGAGGAAATAACTGTGGAGGAAATGAAACTTACGATCAGAATTGTAGCTCATATGACTCTTAGTCACTAACCTCACTGCTATAGTGAATCAAGTAGTGAAAAGAAACTATTCCCCATTTTCTGGGGGCCACCTGTTTGAGCACATTATCAACTGACACGATGAGGGCCTGAAGCTGGGGCCTGTTTACTGGAGCTTGATGAAGCAGCCTGTTTGTCAGCTGCTAAAATAATGTTCTGGCTTTTCTCTCTAAATGATACCTTTCGCTTCCAGACTGAATTAGATCAACTGCTTTTACTGTTTTACAGAAACCCATTTTCGGGAAGAGAAGTCCCGTTGTCAAATGGCTCTGGTTTCATCATCAGCAGTGACGGTCTCATCGTCACCAATGCTCACGTTGTGGCCAACAAGAGAGGCGTTCGAGTGAAGCTCAACAACGGAGACACGTACAATGCTACTGTGCAGGATGTTGATCAGGCGGCAGACATTGCCACCATCAAAATCACTTCAAGGGTAAGCAACTAACTATGATAACCTCTGCCAGAGAAACTGTCTCTTACCTCACTTGATCCATGATGCTTCCATCACAGTGGTAGAAACACGGAGTCGACCTGTCAGCATTGTCACTGTCAGAAAACCAAAACAAAATTGGCAGAGAAAGAACCCAACAAGTGGTGTCATCACAAACATGAAACCAGGGGAATGACAACAATAAAGCCAAATAGTTCATCATAACATACTCAGTCAAAATTAGCAATATTTTTATGGCATTTTAAGGATGCAACCCTACAGACTTCATTCTTGTGACTACTTAGTATAAATCTTACCATATTGTGAAGTTGTATATCTTAATGTTTTGCTGTCCACCTCCACAAGAGGTCATAGGCTACTTTTAGATGACATCCAACATTGAACTTTTGTGTCGTCAGTTTCATGGCCTCAATTAAACCCTCTGTGCAACCTATAAAGAATGACTGTATCTTTTGCCTGAGAAGAACAAGCCTGTGATTCACACAGTCCACTGAAAGACCACCAAAGCAAAATGAATGGTCTTCAGTTCCCCATCGAAAAGCTGAACTGTGATAGCGAATCCAAAGGCTGATCTTTGTAATAAAGCAGAACACTTGCTTGATCAGGTCACTGCAATACGAAAAAGCTCTATTATTGAACGACCTAATAGCTGCTCTTTCTCTCCATCCCTCTTCCCCAACATGCAGAACCCTTTACCCACACTCACCCTCGGTCGGTCGTCTGATGTTCGACAAGGAGAGTTTGTGGTTGCCATGGGAAGCCCGTTTGCCTTACGTAATACAATCACGTCAGGAATCGTCAGCTCAGTGCAGAGAGGCAGTAAAGAGCTGGGCCTGTCCAAGTCCAACATGGACTACATCCAGACTGACGCCGCCATTGATGTGAGTACTCTGCAACAACTCTGTTAAAGGATATACACCGATCGGCCAATACATTAAAACCACTGGCTGGTGAAGTGAATAACATTGATCATCTTGTTACAATGCTATGTTCTTCAGTGCACCATGTCACACCACAAAACGGCTCAGGAATGGCTTAAGGAACATGACGAAGAGCTCAAGGCGTCAACCTGGCCTCCAAAGTCCCCATATCCACATCTGATTGAACATCCACTGGGCATTCCAGTACCTTACCTCACAACCCACAGGACTCAAAGGGTCTGTCAACAATGCCCTGGTGCCAGACAACACAGGACATCCCCAGAGGTCCTGTGTCCATGCCTCGACAGGGCAGAGGCCCCACCGTAGATCGGACTTGGCTCTGGCCTGTCGAGGCCTGGACAAAGGACCTCTGGGGCAATAGTTTATCCCACAGATGCTTGATCAGATCGGGATCTGGGGAATTTGAAAGCTAGGTCAATGCCTTGAGCTCTCTGTCACGTTCCTTAAGCCATTCCTGAGCAGTGTTTGGGGTGTGGCATGGTGCATTGAGTAACAGGTAGGCTACTGTCGTCTGGGGTACTGTTGCAATCAGTGGGCATACTTTGTCTTTAACAATGTTTAGGTGGGTGGTCCGTAAAGGGGCATCCACACAAATGCCAGGACCAAAAGTTTCCCTGCAGAACATTGCATTGTAAAGGAACAATCAATGTTGTTCACTTCGCCTGTCAGTGGTTTCAATGTTTTGGCTGATCGGTGTATACTGATCAGTCACAACACTAAAACCGCTGACAGGTGAATAGCATTAATCATCTCATTATGATGCAATGTTCTGCTGGGAAATCTTGAGTCCTGACATTCATAGGGATGCCACGTTGCAGACCAAGTACACCCCCTTGTGGCAACAGCACTCCCCAGTGGCAGTGGTCCCCCCAGCAGGATGATAGGCCATCCAAGAACTGCTCAGTAATGGCCCAAGGAACGTCACAAAAAGCTCAAGGTGTCAACTTGGCCTCCAGATTCCCCAGATCCCTAACTGTTCGACCATACATGGGATGTGCCAGCACCCCACCTCACAACCCACAGGACCCAAAGGATGTGCGGCCAATGCCAGACACCTCAGGGGACCCCCAGAGGTCCATGTCTCGACCGGTCAGAGACAAGTCCGATCCAAGGAGGCCCCACAGTGGATCAGACTCGGCTCTGGGGTACCAGCATGTCCCAAGAATGCTCTAGGCCAGGCCAGGTCGATGCCTTGAGGTCTTTGTCATGTTCCTCAGGCCTTTCCTGAGCAGTTTTTGTAGTGTGGCATGGTGCATTGTCCTGCTGGGTGGCTGCTGACATGAGGGAATTTGTACTTGGTCTGCAGCACGATTTTGGCAGGTGATGCGTGTCAAGTAGCATCAAGATGATCAATGCCATTCACTTCACCTATCAGAGGTTTCAACGTTGCTGTTGATCGGTGTATGCATGTACACACAATCACCATGGTGAGGCAAAGAGGAAAATAGTTGCTTTGACTGCGGTTTAGCCGCGTTGTTAGGATGTTAGGAACAAAAGTGTTTACACATCAGGAAAGAAGAGACTTTACTGTGACTCAGAAATGTCTCATATTAACGTCACGCGTGACTGATTTGTTTTTGCAGTTTGGAAATTCTGGAGGCCCCCTGATTAACTTGGTGAGTCACAGGATCATCACATTCAAATGTCACCAAACCTGTTCTGACTGTGTCTGTGGTGTGTGACACTTGAATGGACAACACAACTGCTTGGTACTTTACAGACTCCGATTGATGTTACTGGACTGAAATAACACATTGGTGCATAAAGCCCTGTCTGAATGCATTATCTCTGCTCTAATTAGGATGGCGAAGTCATCGGTATAAACACCATGAAGGTCACCGCAGGGATCTCATTCGCTATTCCGTCCGATCGCCTGAGACTGTTTCTTGATCAGGCAGCAAACAAAAAGAGTGAGAATCAAAAGCTACACATCACACACTCCTTCTGTCTCCCACATGCTCTGCAGCATCTGACTGTCCTCTCTTACCAAGGAAATTATTTTTACACATCCTGTTTTTGTGCATCTCCTTTAAGGTTCTTGGTTTGGTGAGTCAGAGGCGAAGCGGCGGTACATTGGTGTGATGATGCTGACACTGACGCCGAGGTAAATGCTTCACAAACAGAAATACGTGCAGTAAGACTGAAGTGTCATCCAGTGTCTAAATCCATTTCCTGATTTTGCCCCTTTGCTCCAGCATCATCGCAGAGTTGAAGTTGAGAGACCCATCTTTCCCCGACGTGACACACGGCATCCTGATTCACAGAGTGATCATGGGCTCCCCGGCCAACAGGTGAGCAAACCAAGCAACTGTGGGTGTGGCTGTGTGGCGGACGGTCCTTCTCGCTCTCCACATTTCAGTGCTAGAGGTGGTTCTTCTTCCTTGTTGCGTACACAATGACTGAGCTTGTATGATGTTGTTTCAGAGCTGGCATGCTACCAGGAGATGTCGTACTGGAGATTAACGGAGTGAAGGTGAACACGTCAGAGGAGATTTACCAGGCCGTCCGCAGCAGCGACAACATCATCATGATGGTGCAGAGAGGAAATGAGCTGCTTCGGCTGCAAATGACTCCAGAGTACACAGAGTGACACTAACCGCATGGTTTCATGTCTTCACGTTAACCTGATGGACAGATGATTAGATCATGTTTAAACGTACACGTTTGAGCTCCAGTATTTGACGACTTTTGTTAAATATTTTGTTGGTAGAAAAGATCAGTAACCAGGTTTAAACTTTTCTGAGGCAGTCTCTCTACATGTCTGATGGCTGTTAACAACAGTGATCTCAATGTTATTTCCCACTTCAAACTGTGTGAATGGTCATGAACCTGACAGCACCTAAAAACTTAAAACGTATTAACAGTCGAGTATTTATTCCCAGGTGTCTCTGACTACAATAAATGTATTTTCTACCTCTACAAAATGCCTCTTCTCACTTTGCAAGGTAGCCAAACTAGTCATGCATCAGTGTCTCCACAGCTTCAAGTACAATGAGCCTCATTCACCAATACCTTCCTCAGTTTTTCTCCCAATTTAATCGTGAGAAAGTCACCATCAGACTTATGACCTGTTCCGTAAACTACAGAATAGTTCGCACCCATGGTCTAATGACAGTGAATCCCATTGTCCTAAATTAAAAGTGTGTGCCAGTTGATCCTAATTGGCAGGTAAACACCACACCAATCCACACAAAACAGAGGTGAGACTGCAGGGAAATGTGCACGGAAAAGAGAAGTTGAGAGAATTAACTCTAACGAGGGTGGAGCACCAGACTCCACATATAAAACTAGCAATACTGCCTTGTGGTTGTATGTCTCCACAAACCAGTCAAGTTACAGTTTACATCCATATTTGTCCAGACTCATACGTAGCCGTGACAGTAGACAGTGCTTCAACTATGGATGCCGCTGCAAAGACGCTAAGTATTCTAAAACATGGATGCTTCACACACATCTTGAACCTGGCCGCACAGCAGTTTCAAGGTGGACACACAAGATTAGCGTCACTGATTAAGCATCTGACCAAATGTTCCTGAGATATGACGTCTAATAATGGAAAGAAAAATGTTTTTGCAGAACATTATGATGTCACAGTGAAGCTGACCTTTGACCTTCTGGACATAAAATGTCATCATTTTATTTTGATACACATTTGTGTGAAATTTTGTCCCAATTAGGGGATGAATTCTTGAGTTACGGCCCAAAACATGTTTTGTGAGGTCATGGTGACCTTTGACCAACAAAATCTAATTAGTTCATTGCTGAGTCCAGGTGAACGTTTGTGCCAAATTTAAGGAAATTCTCTTAAGACATTCTTGAGGTACTGAGTTCACGAGAATGGGCAAACCAAAAACAATGCCTCTGGCCCCTGCTGTCACCAAAGCGGAGGCTTAAAAACTTCAATAGTTCTGATGTACATGGACCTGCACTTGTATAGCGCCTTTCTAGTCTTTTTACACTACGAGTCACATTCACCCATTCACACACACATTCACACACTGGTGGCTTAGGCTACCATACAAGGTAACACCTGCTACTCAGTTTTTAACACACTCACACACTAATGGAGCAGCCATCGGGAGCATTTTGGGGTTCAGTATGTTGCTCAAGAATGCTGGAGGAGCTCAGGATCAAACCGCTCTGCCTCTGAGCCACAGCCACCCGAAAGAAGAAGTAGAGGTGCTTCTGCTGGAAGTGAACACCAAACGAGCGGACATGTTTAATAGTGTAGGTATTGGATATCAAATAACAGAAAAAACAATGCATGGGATGCTATTACTTGTTCAGTGAACACTGTATCCGCAGAGGGGCTCACAACTGATGAAGTAAAAAAGATTGATCTCAAATCTGAAGCCAACAAAATATTGCCAAACACAGAAGAGAGATCCACTGGAGGGGGACAGACTTGCCTTTGTCACTCTGTAAATAGATCTACATGTTCCTGGAAGATGCGTTTCGTCCTCAGGGCACGATCTGCAACATTAGTAAATACACCATTGTGCGAGTAGACCTCAGGTCCAGAAACAGGCCTACTTTGGAGCTATTAATAGCATGATCAATCACTAATTGTTGGATGGGATGGTTCCCAGTTAACACAGTTGTTAATGGTGAATAAGGCCCAGTGTTTGTAAACTGCAAGTTAATGAAACCTGAAACAGAGTACTTTATTAAAGCCATTTAATGTTAGACGGCAACAAGAAGCATGAGAGACCCAACAATATGGCATGGATCAATGGTATAAACGGACTACCATTAACTGAGCAAACAAGTTTGACAACTCACGAGTGCTAGAATGATGACAATGATCACACAAGTAAAATATATGAATATCCCACTTATTTTAAACAGACTGTTTCTGAGTATGTCACGCACAGTAAAAACCAAAAACATGAATTTACTTCATGTTAGAGAGAAATGCTGATCCTCCATGATGGGAAGCAAACAAAGAGAAGTGAAGCGGCTGCTCTCAGATTTCAGTTTGAGAGCAAGAGTCAAAGCTGTGAAGCCATATTGAGTAAATTAAAATTTCCCTGGTATATGTACAGTAACACACACTTACAGTAAAATAATAAAGTGACATGTACTGGACTGCTACACAATTAAATGCATTTACCTCAAAGACTGATAGCTAGTAAATGGAGATAACATTCAAACCACCTAAGGCTTAAACAATATGTTCATACTTCTGGACTAAAGACATCTTGTTAGGTACGAGTACTACAACATACAAGTATGGGAGGAAAAATAAAATTGTTCAAATCCCATTAAAACGACTTTAAAAAGGCTTAATATATATTGCTGGTAATATTTTTCTTTTTAAGAAAATATAAATTGTGCGACTGAAGCTTACAATACACTGCTGGCAGTAGCGCCAGGGTCTGGTGACCTGCTGGAAAAGGGTCATCTGTCGAGGCGTTGTGTGCTGAGAGACTCCCCGGAAGAGAGAGGAAACAAAAACAAACAAACAAAAAAAAAAACAACGACAATTTGGACATCTCATGATGCCTGAATCCCTTGCACCAAAACCCAGATGCTGCTATGGTGTTTGTCACGGTGGAATGCTGCAGATATCACATGAGGTGCACAAACAGCAGCCAGACTATAGTCAAACTCATACAGATACATAAATAAGGGGCAGTGGGGGTGAGGTTAGGGGTCGTGGACAGGGAGTGACAATATGAGGGAGAAATTGTAGTGTCCAGTCTAGTCCAGCAGTGAGCAGGCTAAGCATTGACTCAATTGACGTGGTCCAGAGCGCGCAGCAGTTCCTCTCCCTGCAGCAGGTACTGGCGACCCTGCAAGGGGGCGTTGACCTCGCAGTCGTAGCGGGTGAGCTGTGGCAGGGTGAAAAGGGAGCTGGTGCCCTCTGCTGTGCTGCCAAGCAGACGACTCGCCACATCTAAGAAAGAACAAGACATATAGGAGCAGGGTTAATTTCATTCATGAAAACTCTGACTAACTATGTTGGTCAACAATTTCTCTGACAGAGTGACAATATCAACATGGAATATTGTTGAGGAAAAAAGGGAAGACAAAAGTCCTGTTAATACGACATCGATTTCAACCGAAAACGGTGAACTTTAGTTGCGTTTTGGCTGATCGTTTACACGACAGCTGGGTTTTGGGTGCCTGAAAACACAACGTTTTGAAAGCTGGTTCCAGAGTGCAATTTTTTGGAAACAGCACCGTCTCCGTTGTCATGTAAACTTGCAATATGCAGTTCCTCTGAAAACTGAGACTTTTTGCACATGCACATTATGTTTCCAGTCACTAGGCATGTGTGAGAAAGTCGACCATCACAACAACCATGGCGGACTCCTGAGCTCTGTTGGTGCTACTCACCCTGTTGAATTTATCAACGCTTCTTCAACAACTCCACCTCGTCGTCCGTCCAGACAAACGTTCGTGCGGTTGCCATTTTGTTTGTTTATACATCACTGCTTTGTAGAAGGAAGCGCATGTGCATAGGCGCGTGTCAGGCACCGCCAACTACTGGCCTGGCATGTACACTAAAGCGTTTTTGGTCATGTTTGTGGATCTGTGTGCATAGCGATTGTTAACAAAACGTCGTCTGAACACCGAACTTTTTTCAAAACGAAAATTAGAAACAATTCCGTTTTCAGCGGATTGTTTTCGTGAAAACGTGACCTAAAATGTAGTTATAAAAATAAAAATCTATATATATATTGACATTAAGGAGGAGACCAAATTAGACTTTTTTATCTGTATTACTTGTTGTTTTAATACAGAAGTTCTGTTTAATGTGCCGCGTGCACCATATCAGGATTACACCAACAACACACAATGAGCCCAGTCAGGAGCACTTGGAGTAACCTACGTAAGTTAAAATTTAACAACAACCACCAGGTTTCAGTGAACAAAACAAGATTATGTTTGGGCCCACTGTTTTATGAGTTTTAAAAGAGAGTATTAAACCCCAGGCCAGTTACTGAATCATGCTGGTCCAAAATAAATGTGCAAATCAGAACATGTCCCATGTCTAAGTGATAGCATCAGACCACAAGATCAGAAACTTCCTACAAAGCTGCATTCTTAATCATCCAAAGACAAAAATGTTCAATAATCTGATGACTAATTAAGAATAAAGTGACAATAGTTTTGACTGAAACTATACTAAATTAGTTCTGGTTTTCTTTGACTAAGATAAGACTAACATGCCCACACTCTCAGTCAACTAAAACTTGACTATAAAAACAGGATCAGGTTGACTAATGATGAAAACTAACACGGAAAACCGACACAGGAGTAGGACTAACTAGAAAAATTCAGACAGAATTCACATTATCAGAGTCATGATTCTGCTGGCGTTTAGTATCACGCAACAATGTAGTAGTATTTATGTTTATTTACCTGTAGGCAGCAGAAGTATGGTCCTGGTTGTTCCCGACTCTGAGGCCTTCAGCTTTTTGCCCTGCTCCACTTGTTCCTGGGGCAAAGCTCCCTGGAAAAATCATCACATACAGACACTCAAACCTTCCATCTGTACGCACAAAGTAAGATCTGCAGCACATAAACAATAACCTTGGACGTTGAGGACTTACCTGTTCCATTATCTCTTTTATGTCACCCAGTTTTCTTTTGCGCTGTGCGTTCTGAGCTGCCAGGGTCCTGAGTGAGACTTCTTTGTCCAGCTGTGGGGTCCTGTGGCACAGCAACAGAGGGTGTGTTAACTAAATATCTTCTGTTAGTGCCTGAATTTTTTAAACAATGATGGACAAATCTGAAGCCACAGATTATAACAGATTAGAAGTCATTCACACCCCTGTCCAGTTGGTAGTTTTTGCATATTAACTAACTACTATCTAGGCTTGTTTTTGATCTCATGTGCATGACCTCGTCTAGCTGGTTTTAGCCATTACATTGGAAGGCTATAACACTACATACAGTGGCGATATATCTGAGTGTCCAAAGTTTCTTTGAACCCTGTGTCTCTGCTAATCTTTCCTCTTCACACGTTAATGAACAGGTGTAGTGCTGCAGAGCGAACGAGAATGACGTTCCACCACTTTTTTTTCCTCCAAGTGAGGTAATCAAACACTCACATTATCCAAATTTAAACACATTTTTTAAGTGCTTTAAGACTCACAAAAGCTTTTGTCATGCAACAGAGCCACTAAAACAAAAGAAATTAAACATCAACTCAAACATGGAGCGACATGCATGAAAACATTCCACTTTAAAAGCTGCCAGCAGCCCTTCAGCAGCATGGTGAATTATCTGATTTTGTTTTCAGCTGATAACTGTTAACTGGTAAAGATGAAAAGGCAGCAAGACATGCTTTCATGTTACAGCTGCAGTTGACTAATGTATGTAAACTTGCCACCGTGGGAACAGTAGTTACACAACCTCAGAAACAAACCACAACTTAACCCTACTTGTCACGTCATAGGCGTACATACCGAAACAAATAGCACTACACCCCTGCTTACAAATGCGTTTTCTTTAAGCTTGTTCTGTACATAAATTACTGAAAAATAAAAATGTTATGCTATTAAATATGTCTTATAATCATAAAAAATTCAAATAAAGGGTAATGATAGATTACTACGTAATTTTTAGGACTCTGTCCATCTAAAACGCTAAACAGCAGAAGTGACTAGCTGACCCAGAGGTGATATAAAGAAATACACGGAGCACTTAGGAGACTTTACCTCTTGGTAACGATGGTGACAGGATGAGGGGCGCTAAGCGGTGCTGGGGAAGCTGTGCGACTGCCTGGTGCGCTGAACGGGGAGCTGGGATAGCTGTGAATGTCCTGCGTGACATGGACTGGAGAGCTCTCGAGAGATTTGACTGGTCCACAAGAGAGAGGCTCATCTGGGGTCAGACTGCGCAGCTGGAAGTCATCATCCATGGGGATGTAGGGAGCTAACATCTCCAGATCTAAGTCATCCATTGCCTGAGGGGGAGACAAGAAGGTCTAATGAGTAAGAGTACAGAAAACCTTTGACTGTGTTAGATTAACAACTTGATTTAAAGGCAGTAAAATCTTTATTATCTCCTGGGATGATTACCTGTGTGGTGAAGGGGGTCTTCGGCTCTGTATCGATGGCAAACAGCTTCTCCACCAGGTCTAGTTTGAAATCTGAGCTCATCTCTGAATCCATGGGGAAACAAAAGTCCAGCGGACCGTCGGTCTAAAGAGAAGAGTACATTCGTAAATGGACGTAAAAGTTTATTGTCTTTGCAGCAAAATGAAAATAAACGACTGGGTCTGACCTCTGAGGAGCTGTGGCTGGTCGATGTTGTGGATGGAGCTGGAGCAAAGCTCTCAGCTTTGGCAACCTCAGAGCTGGTGGTGGTGACTTCGAGAGGCTCGCTGGGCGGCAGAGGGGAAAGAGGCAGAGCCAGCTTGTCACTGGTGGAAGGAAGCATTACATCATTGATGAGAGGCACCTCCTTCAGCAGCTGGATCTCTGAATCTGTACCAGAACACAGAGGAAGGTTAGAATGGTTCCTGATTCCTGCTGTGGAGAAGTTTAGGTGCATGTATATGAGTCCACGAACCAGGGCAGCTGAAGTCCAGAGAGATGATTGCGTCCCCAGCAGCTGGCGCCAGCAGGGTCAGGGCCTCTGGCTCTGCTTTCAGCTGGTCATACAGGCTAACCAGAGGCTGGGCCTCTACTGCCTGAGTGAACAGTTTGATCACGTCCAGCTCTGGAACTTTTTCCTCCTCCTTCAGCAAGGTCGGAGACATATCGGGCTGGCTGCTCTCGACCACAGCCTTTTCTTCACCCTGCTGTTCCTCCTTCACTGGCTTCACATCCTCAGTCTGCTCCAGAGACAAGATCATCTTCTCCTCCTGGATGCCACTGTAACGCAGTTAGGAAGCCGTAAGATTGAGTTTACTGAGTATTTTGTAATGGCTCTGAAATAACCACAAGACCATTCGTGCTGTCTGTAATCTTTTTTTGTAGATGCTACTTCAAAGAGCATTTGTAGTACCTGAGCACAAAGTTGACGCAGACAACACACTGTGGCTGGGAGTTCTTGTTGTTGTAGATGACAGTGGCTTGTGTTTCCACCCACACAAAGCCTCCTCTCTTGGCCAACATCCGGTACTGGCCTGTGCTGACCTGGCCCTTTGCAAACACTACGAGCAGAGAGAAACAAAAGGGGAACTGAGATAAAAATATAAATTTGGTCACAATTACAGCTGGAATTTATTGTGGACATTTAAGAACAGGTTTTAATTCACTGCACTCTTGGTGCTCGTGCTTACAGTTGTGGTGAGTCTTGGTAAGATGGTCTGAGTCCAGAGCGTGATAGTACTCGTACACAGAACGATTCAACAGGTCCTCTGGATCATAACCCATGAGCTCAGTGATCCTGGACGAGCAAAAACAAATGATTGATTCTCCCATTGCAGACTAGTCTCGTGTAATACCTACACAAAACACTAGGTGGCTCTTTGTGACTGTGCCAGTGAGAGTTTGGCAGGAACAGCCAATAACAAGTACCACACAGCTGAATTGATCCATATTACGCTTCTACACTTTCACTCAGACGCACACACTCACCTCTCGTCACAATACGTGAACTTCATGTCCATTGTATGGCGGCTGAGAAATGTCTTGGTGTCCAGGGGGACCTCAATGTTGGAAGGGTGTTGGATGGGGTCACAGATCAAAACCAGGTAGGGGACAGGTGGCTCCTTGTGCCCGTTGGGACTTTCCTCAGCGTGGTTATCATACACACGGATATGACCTGAGCAGTGGAGCACCTGGAGAGCCACAACAGGAGGGTCATAGGACTTTAATGATTATTTCCAGACCACAAGAAGAGTACAGTGTTGACAACAGCTGCTATTATGGATGCAGCAATACTTGTATAAGTGTATTCCTTCCCCATTTTCCTTAACGTAAAAGAAAACTATGTCCTTGTGTCCACTAGGAGACAAAATTATATTTGAGTAGGTTTAAAAATGTCCCCTGTTATGATATGATAATATAAAATTCAGCCTACACATGCTGATTATTTCTAATTATTCTTTAATATTCTTTGTGAAAGAGGAAACATGACATGTAAAATACTTTTAAAGAGTACTTTGAGAGGTCTTTGTGCTTGGGCTTTAGAAATAAATGATGTTTAAATGTAAGTGCATTATATTTGATTGGTTAATTATCTGAGTTCTAAGTTTTCATGCTTTCTCATCAACCTTTGATTCTCTGTTTATAACCCATTTAAGTAAAGGCTACATCTAATGCTGGTTTCCTATAAGCATCAACAGTATGTCAACCAGAGACACTAATGGTTTAATCTGAATTAAAATGAGTATGATGGTCTATTTCCTCTGCACATTAACTTATTGGATTACTACTGATGCAAACAGCCGCTGAAATGCTGTCTGTATCTTTTAAGTTCTTGAATTTAAACTCCAAAGTTTTCTAACACTTCTCCTACAGGCACGATTCAAATAAATATAACTTCAATATTAGAACATTTTTATAATATTTTAATACTAACTTTATAAAGTATGCTGAGCTGCTTACTTGCTGTCTTACAGGCTGAGAGTGGAGAGTGGCATTAAACACAGTAACTGTTTTTACACAGTCTCATGATTTGACGTTCCCTACAGCCCTGAAGGGCACCATTTATGTAATTTTTAATAGATTATTACAATTACTAAAAGTGCAATATTTTTACTACTTTTTATGCCAGATTTTATCAACATATTGTTTCATGAAATTTGACTAACCTCCCTGACATCTCCGGTGTTGCTCTACATACTTGCACATGGCAAACTGTCGACAATAATTATTACATTAATACTTAATACTACAAAATGAACTGTTACTGACAGACAGTTTTGACCTCACTGATTCCCGGCGGCTTACCTTCCATGTAGCTGATTTGACATTGACAGTGCGGCCTCTGCTTGTGAGAGTGCACTTCATTCGGAGGAAGAAGCTGCGCTCTGTGTTTGGTTCCTTGGCCTTTTTGGAGCCTGAAAACAAACAAACAGGAAGAGATGTTAACTGCCTCTGTTGCTTTTTTATGAGTTTCTGATCATAAACTTTTGCCAACTGCCTACATTTGCAATCTGAGGAGATACTGAGCTGCAAAAGACTGTGGTCAGATATAGCGAGTAAAATAAAGGAAGTGGAGTTGCAGCCGTTTTAGCTGAAACAATATCAGTTTGTATCAAAGTGCCTGGCGCACAAAGCAAATGTGGGCTCAAATGCATGACATGCACTGATAACAAATTATATTATGAATACATTTCAGGGGAAAGAACTGGAAGTTTTAGGCTGATTAGTTTCACTGTAATGTTCTACTGAGAAACTTGATTGAACTCAATGGAAGTTCTCCAAGAGTAAACGAATTCAATCGACTGACAAAGAGCAATGTTAAACTGTGGTGTGCAAGCAAAATAGGAGGTGTGCCAGTGATGTAGCGTTCTGTTCCAGTAATGCTGAGTGAAAGGTCACTGAAGTCCAAACACCAGCCAACTCTAATCACTTTGACCTCAAGACTGAAGTGGGATAATAATAACTTGCTCCGACTGCCTCTGGGTCTGAATTTGCCCTCGCAGAGTGAATTCCCTGCTGAATGGAGCCTTGAGTGCTTGTGTGTTCCCTACTCTGTCCATTAGTGAGCTCACGGTTGTTGTCCCTCACCTGTTTTGTGGACCAGCATCTCCCTCAGCTCCTCCTGGTCGCAGGGATGTATGAAGTCAAACACACTGTGTCCAGTCAGGTCAAACTGCAGCGGGAAGAGAGAGGACAGAGTGTTAGTCCTTTTACCAAGTACATGTACATGCACAAGTTTACAGTTGTGCGTGTTAGTGCGTAGTGACTCATAATCTTTTTCAATAACAGGCCAAATGTGTATGTCTGTATCAGTATCTGAAAAAACCCAAATTAACCACATTCCTTCTGCTGCTAACTCTGAGCATGTTTATACCCGGTATTCAGATGCGTCTTGGGTGATCCGATCAGAAGCTGATAGCGCTAAATACAGGTGTAAACAACCACCATGCATTATGATATGATCGCTCAAACTTGCAGAAGTGTCTGGGACGCATTTGACCACTTTTTTTTTCTTATTTCTGGTTTGATCCCAGACGAGGACTGTGTCATCAATGCAGGATGTGGTGGTCGTTTTGGTGACATTGCGCTAACGCTACTTAACATACTCATTTTATGATGAGTTAGGCGAAGTGTTTCGTGGCTGTTGTGACTGACACCGTTTTGCCCTATGGAAGGCAACGTGTGAATTCTGCTGACAGAGATATCTCCAGCTAGCATGCTAGCAAACAGCTAGTGACAGTATGGACGTAATAGCTGTGCGCTCTGGCCTTTGACCCTCTGGCGTAAGTGACATAGGCAGTAAAGAAATCTCAACAAAGTGGTCATCCAGAGACGCATGGACGCTTCTCAGCTGTCTATTAGTGTTCATATCATAAAAACACACGTTAATACCAGGTATAAAGAGACTCACTGATTCCCATCAATCTTACTCTCTTCCCTCCTGTGGTGTCTTTAATGTCGACACCCAGCAGGTCAAATCAGACCAACCTGTGCCAGCCCGAGGCACTTGTTGACATTCTCGGAGAGATAGATCATATCTCCGTCTTCAGACAGCACCATGAGGAAGCCCTCGAGAACCTTTAGGTAGGAGCTGTTTAGCTGTATCTCAAGCTCTGTTTCCTCGTCTGCCATTGGCTCATCTGCAGGAGATAACAGAGAGGGGAGGAAGAGAGATAAGAAAGAGAGAGAGAGGAAAGTACGAAGAGAACATATAAAGACTTTGTTTTAAAAAGAACATGTTTGCAGGACAGGACACAGTGACACACAGAACACAGAATGAACTACCCACAGTTATATCTGCAAAGGGATCTGTATCAGAGTTGATTTCTTAAACCCAGTGACTTAATGTTTAACCTTGCCTGGGTCCAGAACATTGACTCTGCCCACTACATCGAGTTAACTGATTGTTTGACAATGTTTAACTATCTATCGCTGTTTTCTTCTGTGTTTTTTTCTGCATCTAAAACTGGCTTTTAGTCCTCTGATGGTGTCATTTCCTTCAGCCAAAAGGTCCTTTAGATTCTTTTATTAGTGGCTTGTCACAGTGAAAAAAAACACAATGTCATTTATGGCACCTTTATCAGGACAATTTATTCTCCAGCTGCCTCTAAGATAATGAAATAATGAAGACTGCAGCACAATTTAATTATCTCTTGGACACCACATTTAAATAAATTTAAAAAAGATTGTGTGCCAAGCTTAACTGTCTACTGACAGGAGCAACAACTACAGATACTGACCAGTGCTGAGCAGTTTTCTCATGCGCAGGTAGCTGATGGTGAGCCTCATTATCGAGGCCTTGTCCAGGCCGGAGCTGACGCTGTGGGGCAGGGGCAGCTGCTGGGCCAGCTCGTAGAACACCTCCGACTCCTTCCCACGCCGGCATCGCGCCGCATCCCTTGACTTCTCCTTCCTCCGCTCCGAGCTCACCCTGCGGGAGACAGGTGGTGGGTCAGCCACAGCCTGGCCACAAGCTAGTTTTGATCCAACTATGCACACTACAAGAGCGGACATTCCTCCTTTCCAACTGAGTGTGTGTACAGAGTCTGGACGGCCACTGGCCTGTCACTTGGGAGGCTGCAGCAGCTGGAGTCTGCAACAAGCAAGCTCGCAGCCAAGCCGCCGTCTGGACCCCCGTCAGACTCATTTACATACATGGGTATCTGCAACCGTTTTATTGGCTGCTGACCAAAAGAAATGGAGACCGCCCCCTAAAAGTGATAGGCTGGGAGGCCGGGCATGGATTCTCCTGTCTGTCTCTTGGTGCGCGGCCAAGCTACAGTGTGACACCAATCACAGTGACATTTACGAGTCTGGCTGAACGGATCTAGGGGGAGGAGAACGATAATACTGGCACTAACTCAGACAACACAAAAAAAACAGAGTGAGTGACACCTTCAAACAGCAGGACAAACAAACCGTCATATTTTCTATCACTTTACAACAGCACCAATTGTAACTGCTCACTGCTGGTAGTAGCTCCATTATAGATCCAACATTTATCCAGGCAGTTATCCAAGGTCTGGCTAATGGACTCTCACCACAGTGTAAACAACATCTTAAGACCTGGCAGTATTTTTAAAATGACAAAGAACAGCAGACTTTAAAGGACACAAGGACTTTTGCAATGTACTATTAAATTATTCACTTTATTTTATTGAGTTCTCGCAGGGGAAAAACCTTGGCTTTTAAGCTAAGCACTGGGCTTGAGCTGTAGCAAGGTTTACAGGATACCGAGGTATTTAGAAATCAATACCATCAAAAATACAGACGCTCCTCTATCTATTAAACTGAATTAGAGATGCTGTATTAAGGCGATGTATTGTAGTGCACAGCACGCACCACCACTCTTCAGTCTTTACAGGTACAACACACAGCTGAGCCGAGAAAGATGGGAACTACGAGTGGTGAGGATAATGTGGACTCATATAAAGGAATAATGCTGCTGCCCATGTTTGGGTGTATTGCCACATGCAACTTTATCTCTAGATGACTTCTCCCGACCATAAAAGCAGTTCACTAGCCGAATGATTTTACTTAACCCATCGTCTCCTTCCAGCCCACTGAGGTGTCGGTATCTGCCATAGCAACAAGTGTCATCAGGTCCTATTTCCTATCTATTCATTATTCTATTTTTATTCATTATTTCATTATTTTATAGGTCATAAGTATCTAAAGTCCAGGTAAAGCAAAAAATAAATATAAATGTGTAATGACTTACTAACCATCCAGCCAAATTTGAATGATTAAAAAAATTATCAAGAATGTAAAATTAGGTTTCAAAATTGTGAAAAAAATTAGCTGAGGAATTGGAGCTGATCGAGCCCCTGCAAAGAGACGGACACCCTTCAGGCCTGGACATACTTTCTACATTGAATGTCCATGGAGAGTTGCAGTCACGTGGATGTGCATGCGGTTCTATTCATAGTAAAACTGCCGGTCCGCTTCAGCCCCTGGCAGTAAACAGGAAGGCTTGGGGGTGAGTTTACTGTCCTCCTACTGCCGACATAAAACACAAATATCTAACTGAAAACTAACTTCAACATAGTAAGGTGGCTGCGGCTGGCTTCAAAGCAGTGCTTTGGACTGGTCTGGAGTGTAGAGCATGAGACTGAAGCATGCACAGTTGGCGCGTTTGCTATGCCTACAATCAGTCACAAAAAATAGGCTGCACGCAGAGGTCCAGGACCAGGGAGCAGGAGCTGCCGCATGGCTATACCTTCTTGTTCAGCAGCTAACATTAGCACAAAGCACACGACAACAGCAGTGGGCAGTAACTGTCGGTGGGCCAGGTAGCATATTCGGCTAGAAAGACTGTAAGGTACGTCAGTGATGGCTACTTAGCTTGTGTTTATATGATTGTGGCACTTAACAGAGATGTTTATTCATGTACTTCTTAGACTAAACAGATGGAACAACACTGATGGTATGAGCTCTGACGTTGGTAGTAATGCAGTATTTATATAGTAGGGGAAGGGTTATGGCAAGGATGGCTCCAGTGTGTCATCCAGCAAGGTTTTAGGCCTGTCCATAAAATCCTGGACACAGAAATGGTGAAAAACAGTCCAACAGTCTCAATCCACAACTCAGTACTATAGTTCCTAGTCTTTTCGCATGTTGTCAACAAGTATTTTCTCACATTTATGTGTTTAAAAGAGGAATCACTGATTTTGCTTTACATGGTCTTTAAACCTAGTAAGAAACCCAAATCTATCGCTTTATTTTATTTTATTTATTTTTTTTTTACACAAATACAGTCATATACAATGGAAAAATAGCAACTGCCAAAGCCTACTAAGAATTAATTTGAGTTTTATATTTCTGTTAGTGAGCATGTGTGAAGCTCTCATGACCAGTACACAGACTGGCTATATCTGTGATATAACTGCAACAGTCAACCTGACAGCTTCTGACTTTATTCCTCTCACAAACATAGCCTCATAAGCTCAAATGCATTGAGATGACAGTGGAGCAGCATCACAACAAAATGGATGGCAGTTCAAAAGCCCTTGAGCTTTGAAATGTACACCACCTAATTAAAATTGATCTGTTATGTACTTATAGCATTTTCCAAAGGCTATGTTGTTATTTCGGGCTCTCTAACAAGAAAATGGACCAGCTGACTAAAATCAGCCTACTGTGTATCAAATCTCCTGGCAGGTATTACGAACAGATTTCTCATATGGTAGAGAAGGGTACGAAACGCTTTTAGATTTGGACCAAAACTTCAAAAATACAGACTACTAAATAAGTACTCTGGGGTACAAAGTCTGAGCAGGGCCTTTGTCTCTTGGGCAGCCAGAACCCTGGCACTGACCTACTCCTAAATAAAACATCAGTGAATCTGTAAACACATGAGCACTTTGTGTACAGACAGTTGCTCAGGTGTCTCTGTACATAGTTGCACAAACAGTGCACTAAAGCGTGGTGTTCGAACTGTGCAGAAAACAAACACAAAATAAAACAGAAACTAGTCAACACTAGGAATTCAATAAAAAAATACTAACATCCAACCCATGATGGATCTGGATATCTTTCCCTGTTGACTTGATCCCCATATGATGACAAATGCCTCAAATGACATCTAACTGAGGCTCTTGGTGGTGCGTACACCAAGAATCCTCCCCTCAAACACGTTTATGTTTTCTGTAATATAAACATGTTTCAACCCAGACTGCAATTACAGCTAAAAGCCTATCTATTCATCCACATTTTTGGACACTTGCCAGTGCCATTGATAAATATTTATCTGTCCGCCCCCATCGGACAGACCCAGAGTATAAAGACATCATGAAAGCTGATCACCGAGTTACGTAACCCCTTCTGTATTGTACCAACACAGCTCCTTTCTTTCTTTGACTTTTGGCTCCTGCTGTAACAATCACCTTCAACCTACATTTATGGATAAGTTAATGTGTCATTCCAGGGTGAAATTACCACAAATGATTAACAAGCCACTGCACACACTAGGAACATCATCTCACTAAGCTACTGGCTAAGCTTCTGATGGTTTAATGACATATAAACTCCACACAATGGAGGCTCGATAATTGATTCACACGCAAGCCTTTATACAAGTCTGTTTTCCTCTGAAGTGGCTGCACCCCATTGTATCACATGCCTTTATGCAAATCCTATTCAAACGAAGGGCAGCTGTAATATTCCACTGCAAAACAACCAGGGTACAAAGTGAGCACCATCCACCAGCCAAACACTGGTAAAATATTCAAGCAGACGGTAAAACTGCTTCACTAACCAGCCAAAAAAAAAAAACGATGGTAATCTACTGAGTGGCTGGTAAAATTTTAAGATTCAGTAGCAATGTGCCCCACAGACAAAAAAGTACATTTTCTAATCCTGCCTCCACTAAGTACCTGGGTACAACACAGAAGACGACATTTAACAATGGGCATATTCACACCAGGTTTGTCCGAAAAATGTCACACCTTAAAACGGACCCAACGGCCTGGACAATGTCACGCAGTTACAGCTGCTCGTTTGGGGGCAGTATTGCCTGAAACGACCGCTGACCAGGAAGAAAAAAAAGCATGAGGAAGAAGAAAACCCGGCTCATCCGTTGGCCAGGACCGAAAACGGATATCCATCCCCTTCCATTCCCTATCCAGCATGTTGCCCTGTACATGAGACGAATGCAGCAGTACCGAAAAACACGGCGGAGAGCGAGAGACTACAATGTGCTGCTGTGGTTAAACAGACGCAGAGCGAGGTATTGCAAGGATTTAAAAGTTTTCAGATCACATATATGTCCGTAAATTATACGTATGCACTGCACTCTACGTCACCTTCTCTCTTTGGTTCGCTGGATAGTCCAGTTTCCCACTGTAAGCGAACCGCACCAGGGTTCCCTTGCAAGTGAACCGAGACCCCCAGTTTTCAAGTGGACCAGGGTTCGCTCGTTTGGTCCACACCAGAGTTCGAAAGAGTGTTCACACCACCCCAAATGAACCGAACTATCCATGGAGATGGACCATGGTTTTCGCTTAAAGCGGACTAAATAGTGCCAGTGTGAAAGCGTCCTTAGTCTAAATTCAACATGACAAATGGTACAGTGTCTAAACCACTGTGTATTACTACAATACCAAAGACTCACAGGAAAACTTAAAGATCATCAACGACAGCAGATTGTAATGAAAGCATAATCTCTTTTCACAGTATAATTTTTAAGAATACAGACCTCTGACATAAAATACAAGTTCTTACTTTTGACTTTTCTGTCCTATTAAGTACTGTCATACTTCAAGATAAAGAGTAAAACTGTGCTTAATTGATGACTCTCTTCCACAGTTTTCAAGCTTACACCAGGGAGAAGAAAACTGCTTTCAAACGCTTCCATGAAACATGTAATAAAAACATAGCTCCCTTGATGTTAAAACAAAAGCCAGCAGAGAGGCCACTGTTACATAACACTATTAATGCACATGGTCATGCATGCCTTGCAGTCCTCTGCCTGATATGCCTCACCGCATACAAAAATCACATTTCCAGTTTTGTAGCTTTAATTAGACTTGTTTTGTTTTCCGATAGAGTGAGTGTCATTATATAAACAAAATGTATTTGAGCTGTTAACAGATGCTGTCAAGATCGTTGGTGATTAATGGGAAAACAGCCGCTGTGTACAATGATATTCATCCTTGCCAATGCTACCAGAGTTGCTTGTGTATTTTGTTACTAGGGGCTGACCTATTTTGCGAGAGAAATGTTCTCTCTTTCTGTCATTCCTGTTTAGTGTGACAGTACACACTGTCTTATCTATTACATAATCCAGCTCAGGGAAACACCACAGCTAAAATCTCTACCCAATAAGGGAAGATAAGCAAAGCAACGCTGAAAATAAATCCACTTTACAGACAAATGAATCCATGGCGTGATATTAATACATGAGCTGACATTTTTTAAAGCAGCATTGTAGGGGTATCGCCTAAATTCCTGAGTATAATGCCATAAGTGTAACATAGTTAGAATATTGTAGTGGATGATAAAATCAATATTACACCCTATTTCTGGAAGTGGAATGATAGGGCTACAGTTAAGTATAATGGTTTAATGGCTGTTATGTAAAGCTATTTCCTTGTGTTCAGCTACTCAACAAAAAGGTCTAATTGATCCCCTAAATAAAGAAAGAAACAGAGGGAAACTGAACTAAACTAACATTTATGCTAAATGTATGACATCTTTATATTCAATTCCCTTGGTGAAGATGCAGTTTTTGTTTCATTCTGTTTAGTTCCTTATGTAAAACTTTGGTCAAATGTTCCATTTATTGGGACTAAAGACCATGAGAGGCGGTTTAAAGCTCCAAAAATGGCCAGTACGTGTACCTTAAATTGATATTATATTATCATGCCAGAGAAAAAACTAGTATATGGAGTATAAACAACAGTTATAAAAACTGCTGGTTTAAAAAATACGATTACAGCAGTTTAGGGAATTGCTGGAGTTTGTCACATTTTATACTACAGCAGATTGCTGGGCTAAATAAATACAAAGCAAAATCAGGTTTTTATGTATCCTTATACACCATATACCCTCTGCTGCATCCAAGATTTTCACCAGAAGTCTTACGAGATTAAGTTCACAGCACACAATAATTTACTACTTCCATTAGGGACTCTTGGCTGTCCTTCTCCACTGGGAGGTCTGGTCCTGGCAAACATACTAAAAACTACAACATTATAAATTATTCAGCAAGCTAATATAACTCAGAGGCTACTACAAGTAATTACATTTGGCCAGTGCACATCCGCCAAGTCCAATGTACACTTTTCATTCTTAAAAGAGCCACTACGTCAGGTTGGGCTAGTCTGAATCAGCCAACATGGACTGTACAAATCAGCCTCAAACTGATCGAGTGTATCTTTGACTTTCCATGTGTCGTCATTTACAAAGCTTCATCTGACGTGTGTTTAATTAAAAAGGGGTATTTTGGAGTGTTAAGATTACTGCCTTGGACAAACTGGCCTATACTTTGCATGACAATATGAAATAAAATAGCACACATTTATAAATGTGCGGTTCTTTTAGGTTTGACTACAAACAGAATTTTATTTGGTTTCCCCTTAAAGTGCAGATGAATTTGAGGAAACATGTTAATTTCATCTATTAAAAACAGATCTGACTCTGAAATACAAACGATGCGTAGTCTCCTATTACACAGCAGCAAACAAAAAATTTCAATCCTGGTGCATTGTATGGCCAGGGAGCTAAAGATGTTCAAGGCATTTTTCATTTCCTCGTGACTTAAAATGCGACAAGGGAAAGACGGGTGCCTGGGAGACAGGCAGATTTTCAATTTGCTCTAAAGTCAGTATTTCAGAACTTAACTCATCTACACAGCTGGCCTTTGGCCTTTAAAAGCATATCCAGTAAGATTACAGCGAACCCAAAAGCTGTTCATGTCTCAGAGTTTCCAAAGTATACAAGTCTAGTTTAGAAATGTCTTTTCTTCAGAATGACTGTGACAGTTATTCATGGCAATATAGCATCATAATTTAGTTGATAGTTAACATCATCTGAAATAAGAATTAAATACTGAAATCCGTTATTTTGGCACACATTGGACATATGTATAAGTGAAGTAAGAAGCAGAACTGTACAACTGCACAGCGCAAAGACAGATTTCAAATGTGCAATATGTTGAGGCCATGATGGACTGGACATATTGTTTTCATAGTTCTTTCCTTGCATTGTTAATGTAGAAAGCAAAAAAAGATCCATCATTACAAAGATAAATGTCAGAATGACAACATACTGCACAATGAAACACTTGCAAAAACACTCTGATATCTGGTGTCCTTTTTTAGACATTACCCTCTAGGGAAGAGCAAGTTTCCTGCACAATCAATCACTCCTCACATTCAGAGCTAACGAAGTTTAGACTGCTTGTTTTCCTTTATATACCTTATCTGCAAAACCCCCTCCCTCTGCATTTTTCAACACAGCAACAGTAACTAGATCAGCTACTGTGATCATCCACAGAAAGCAGAGATCTAGCAGTGTAATTAAAGAAAGTCTTCACCACATATATTCTTCATTTTGTCTTCATTCTCAAAACATAAGACAAGAAAAGTGCGCACACAAACAATACATACCTAAGCCCTGTACCTGCAAGTAACACCATCTCCTTTTCAAGTTCTAACCAGCCTGGACTCAAGTGTCAATTGTGTTTGAGCAGCAAGGCAACCTGCAAATTGCCAAACAGTGAATCGCAACACACATTAGGCCACTCCTATTGACGTCAAGCCCTAGTGATTAAGAGATGACACAGAAATAATGCCAAGACACCTCGCAGACACCAGCCAAAACTGCATCAAACCAGACCACAGCTCTTGATTGCTCTGGAGATGAAAATATTTATTGAAACTAAACAGGATGTTGTCACCTTACCCTAGGCCTATACAAAGTGCCAAAATTTAAATTAGCAGAGACTGAGTAAAGCCCATAGGGCAAATAGATGCAATCTACAACAACACAACATCCTCAGCAAGGATCATTTAAAACTAAAAGGACAACACAAGCCAATGATTTTACTAGTCAGTCTTTGAGTCAGACATTTTAACATATGCCACTCAGCCATTTTGGGACAAGTGCAGGACACCAACACCTGAAAAGACATGTTAACAATGGCTCAGCAGGATATATGCATGTAGGATGACACAGAACTTAAGCTCTATGGAACAAATTGCACCCACGTTGGGATATCGATTTTTTAAACATATCTCCCATTAATTTGTGGGGGACCTTTCAGCTGTAGGTGTAAGTGTTTCCTGCGTATATACTACGTCAATTTTCCATATCAGACAAAACCACTCAGGATTTCATTAACTTTATGTACATAGGGAAGCTGTCTCTTGTTGCCCTCAATGGGAAAATTTCCCTGTTGCTATTTCACCCCCACATTAGACAGCAGAGGAAGCCCCAAGTTTCCACTTTAATGACTGCTGACCATCTGTTGATCACTTCTGTGACATGTATTTTGTTTAGCTCAGGGGCAACTCTGTTTATCATATGACTTATGGTCTTGCACCTGTGTTTCCCACAAGAACCACCCTTCGCTCTATCTAAATCTGTACAGAAGTGTAAACCCAAACTGGAACCAAGACTGTTCTGTGACAAAAATCAAGCTTTGGACACAATAGACTAAGTTCATCACCTGTTTGCATAATAAGCATGTTTGTCGAAGAAAGAGAGGCTCAGATCAGTAATCTGCTGAATGCAGAATCTAGGCATGCACACGTTGATTATCCCCTTCTACAGTCAATACTAATTACTGTGTTCCAACCAAAGCATGTCAGGAAACACCGCGAAGGTCAGTTACAAATTACACTAAGTGTAGACTCTGCCAAGCTTGATTAATAGTCTTACACAGTGACACCTAGTCTTAAAAAACTAACATTAGCCGATGGTTACTACCATTTAAGAGTGGCAAGGAAAATTTATTTCCAATAAAACGTGAACGTCAATAGCAAAATGTTGAACTAGATAATGACAACGTTCTATGCGGTTCATTCTTTGTATGTATTTGTTTGTGTGTTTCACAAAGGGTTTAACCTGAGCCATGCCACACAGCAGTGATAGCAATCATTTCACATCCTACATGTTAGTAGTATTTAAGTTTGCTTTTTTTATGCAATGGTATCAGATTGGTACTCAGTATCGGCCAATGTGCAAGTTCTTTAATCTAAGAAAAATATTATATCGGAACAACTCTTGTATTTGAATCAAAAATGTCCCAATATCGGGATTTTGTCCATGTGACTCAGCCCTGCCAGACTATCCATGTCATTCTAACAAACCACTTTGGTCACTGGTAACCTTGTTATTCACTAAAGAAGTAACCAAAAGACTAATTATGGAAACAATTTTAGGCCGCAACCCTTCTTTGAGTTGTTTTCCATTGAAACTGGCCAGGTGAAGGAACCAGCTTTCGTCCTGCACCCTGCCTTGTTAGGTCAGTGATCACTTGTTCCCACCACATTTTAAATTATTTAAGGAGGAAAAAAAACACAAAATGATTCTTAATTACCAAATGGAGCAGACAGACTTAGTTTGTTTGGTAAGGAGTTGAGTTACATCTCTTTGAAAACAAGTTTTGGGGACTTAAAAGTAGTTTAAATTGACAAGTTGATACCTTTGCATGTAAGTTTTTATGCTATAGGAGTACCCCTTTGATCAGACTTTATTATCAGCCAACACCAGTCTTGAAAAAACAGAGAAATTCAAACCCAGGCCAACTTCCCTAATCCCTAAATGTTTCATCTGAAACCACACACCACTCTCTAACACTGCTCACATGAGCTCTGGCAGCTTTTCACTGGATACTATCAAGGTTGACACACCACACACAAACAATACACCTCCAGTGATGTACTAATATTAGGAGATATAGCTATGTGTATCACATTCAAAACAAAGGTAAATAACGCCAGCGTGTTATCTGAGAGATCTCAACAAAACACGAAAGAGCGTAGTAATGTTAGCAGACAATGTAAAATTCATTTCAAATACAATTAATCAAAATAAACAAAGTTAAATCAACTAATGTAGTTAGCGTTAGCGCAGTGGCTACACAGTTATGCGTTTATGGCTATGACAGCTAACGTTAGCTAGCTATGTTAGCCACATGCTAACGATAATAGCGTCGCTAGCAAACGCATTTTGTCGAATAAACACGCCAAACTAGCAGTCAACCTTGAAACAAAGCTCACAGTGTCACACCGAGAGTAGTAATTAAATCCCAAACGAAGATCAAACTTGTTAAGTCAGCTCTTAAACAACAGCGTAGCCTACTGCGTAGCATTAGCTAGCATTGCCGTTACCTTTTCTTTTCGGGTACAATTCCTGTGTCCATGTCAGGACGAAAGGACCTGAGTTGAGTCTCTCTCTCGGTATCAAGCTGTATCCGGGCCCGTCGAGAAATGAACCAAAATCCCGCGATTATTCACTGATGTGAGTCCTTTGGTCCTCAAGCGCTTTGCATACGACTTCTCACTGTGTATATTTCGTTAAATAAATCAAGCTTTGATCCGCTAAACACGGCCCATTCGTCTACTCTTCCTCACAGGCAGTGCCACGCTGGAGAGACGTTACTTGCCGAGACAATGTTGCACCGTAAAGGCACTCCTCCCCCTGCCTCCGCGGGCACGCGCAGTCACATGCCTTCTGCAGCGAGGACGCGCACCGGAAACCTCGTAAAGACAGAGCAAACAAAAATCTAACTGTAGTTGTCGACTAACAATACAGTGTTTAGTTCAACTGTGCGGATATGACACCTAAATAGACATTACGGGGTTATAGGGATGAGAGTGTTTGGTTATGTGTCTTCCGGTTTTACAGTGCTCCTCTCATGTTCCTCCAGCATGCTCTACTCTGTACAAAGTCATACAGTATGCTGTGTACAGGCCTTGTTTTGTTAAGTGTTTCAATCAGTCAGATTTATGATGTCTGTGCCTTCCCTCCAGTGCCTCATTCTCTAAACAGACCCTGTGTGGTATGTCCCCCTCTGCTCAGACAAAGTTTTATCTTTTGGCTCTACATGAAAGTCTCTAAACTTTCAAACTGGATCTCTATCGTCATTGTGTCTCTTTGTGGTCATTTTTTGTCTTCTGGTGGTTGTTTTGTGTCTCTTTGTAGTCAGTTTGTGCCTCTTTGAGGTAATTCTGTTTCATGTTGTGTCGTTGTGGCCATTTTGTGTCTCTTTGTAGTTGTTGTTTGTCTTCTTGTGGTTGTTTTGTGTCTCTTTGTAGTCATTTTGTGTCTTTGGTCATTTCTTGTCTTCTAGTGATTGTTTTATGTCTCTTTGTAGTCATTTTTTATCTTTTTGGGGTTGTTTTGTGTCTCTTTGTGGTCATTTTGTGTCTCTTTGTAGTCAGTTTCTGTCTCTTTGTGGTCATTTTGTGTCTCTTTGTAGTCAGTTTCTGTCTTCTTGTGGTTGTTTTGTGTCTTTTTGTAGTCATTTTGTGTCTCTTTGTGGTCAGTTTGTGTCTCTGTGGTCATTTTGTGTTTCCTTGCAGTCATTTTGTGTCTCTTTGTAGTCACTTTCTCTCTTCTTGTGGTTGTTTTGTGTCTTTTTGTAGTCATTTTGTGTCTCTGTGTTCATTTTGTCTCTTTGTAGTCATTTTGTGTTCTAGTGGTCATTAGGTGTCTCTTTGAAGTCATTTTCTGTCTTCTTTTAGTTATTTTGTGTCTTTCTGTAGTCTTTTTGTGTCTCTTTTTGGTCATTTTCTGTCTTCCTGTGGTTGTTTTGTGTCTTTTTGTAGTCATTTTGTGTCTCTGTGTTCATTTTGTCTCTTTGAAGTCATTTTATGTCTCCTTGTAGTCATTTTGTGTCTCTTTGTGTTCATTTTGTGTCTCTTTGTGGTCATTAGGTGTCTCTTTGAAGTCATTTTCTGTCTTCTTTTAGTTATTTTGTGTCTTTCTGTAGTCTTTTTGTGTCTCTTTTTGGTCATTTTCTGTCTTCTTGTGGTTGTTTTGTGTCTTTTTGTAGTCATTTTGTGTCTCTGTGTTCATTTTGTCTCTTTGAAGTCATTTTATGTCTCCTTGTAGTCATTTTGTGTCTCTTTGTGTTCATTTTGTGTCTCTTTGTGGTCATTTTTTGTCTCCTAGAGGTTGTTTTGTATCTCTTTGTAGTCATTTTGTGTTCTAGTGGTCATTTGGTGTCTCTTTGTGGTCATTAGGTGTCTCTTTGTAGTCATTTTGTGTTCTAGTGATCATTTGGTGTCTCTTTGTGGTCATTAGGTGTCTCTTTGTAGTCATTTTGTATCTCTTTGTGGTCATTTTGTGTCTCCTTTTGGTCATTTTGTCTATCCTTGTGGTTGTTTTGTGTCTTTTTGTGGTAATTTTTTTCTCCTTGTGTTTGTCCCAGGTTGCACAAGGAAGCCGAGGACAGCCACTGCTGTGCTCTTACTTTGGGTACATGTCAAGTTTCAACTGTGTTTTGTTTTGACCAAAAACACATAACATCACACCCTTGTGTCAGATTAATGATGTCTGTGTCTTCCCTCCAGTACCCCTTCCTCCAAATAGACCCTGTCCTGCGGTGTCCCTCCTTAGTTCTCTGTGTGGCATGTCCCTCTCTGCTCAGACAAAGTTTTTTTTTGATGAGCTGCTTGTGAACTGTACACATCCTGGAAAGGAGAAAGTGATTTACTTGGTTGGTATGTCTTCACCTCACGCTACCAGGCTGCTCACATTTTTCACAATGTTACAGCAGTGTGTGCAATTTCAGAGCGGTACTCTCCACGATGATGTAAAGACACTTTTCAAATGTATTTGTAATTAGGAAGTAGGTGACCCAAACAGTATTTAAGCATTGAAAAGATGTGTGCATAGTGCATTTGAAGGATTTCAACCAGAGTCCACTTCACACTCACTGGCTCAGAGTTGGCTCTGGTTTTTTTCCTGAGGTGGTTTAAAGTGGATTTCTGTCCAGTCAGGCTCCTCCTCCTCTTCCCATACCACCGGCAGTTATTCACGTCACCTATGATTCAGCTCTTGTTTTGGAAGAGAAGCATTTTAAGGGAAATCTCCCACCACCCCAAAGTCACAGCAAATTTCATTCTTTATTGACTTTCCTCTTTGCTGTATTACCTTTCAGCTCTTCATCCTCCTACCTAGCACATGTTGGTTGGTACATCTGGCGATGACAATTAGGCAAAACTTTGGTTTTCCCTTCCCAGAACTGCTGGCTGGGTGGCACAATACGTCAGTGTGTGCGAGTGTCAGAGCTGCAGACTTTGACTCGAGGACAAACAATTACATGGCCAGAGAGGACTTACGTGGCTTTGCATTTCAGTTCAGTTCAATTAAAAAAACTTATACTTACACTTTCGTCATAGCCTGACCATAATAACCATATTCCTACATTAACCCACCTCTGCACAGGAACACAAACTACTCACCTTCATGCTTACACACAATGCTTGATGAAGAAAGAGATCATTTGTCTGATGCCTGTAGACACTGAGGTGGAGATTACTCACGTGCAGCAAATAATGTTTATTTATTTAGTCATTCTGATAAACTTTAATATTGCCAGGAAGTTATCCACAGCGCCAGACACACCTTTTTCTGAGCTATTTGTCACCTGAGAGAGGTGAACACATGGTGCCACCTCATACATTGTTATATTCCGAGCCCTGCTAGTTATCTCTGTAAGAGCAAACTGTGTCAGGTTAGTATTTTAGTATTGTTTTGTGGGGAAAATGAGCACGTGCAGGTTCTTTTGGTGGCACACATCTGTCTAATGTCTTGGAAGTTTAATTAAAATACACTGAAGGCATGGGTGGATTATGAGACAGTGGGCCCCTGGGCACAGATATATAAAATGCCCCACTACGTCTCCTACACAGGAGCAAGACACTTTGTGCATCGTTATGCATCTTTTTGTGGTTATGTGTCTCTTTTAGGTCATTTTTTTGTCTCCTTGTGGTTGTTTTGTGTCTCTTTGAGGTCATTGTGTGTCTGTGTGATTATTTTTTTTGTCTCCTTCCAGTTGTTTTATGCCTCTTTGTGGTCATTTTGTGTCTCCTTGTAGTTGTTTTTTGTGTCTCTTTGTAGTCATTTTGTGGTCATTTTTTGTCTTCTTGTGGTTGTTTCGTGTCTCTTGGTAGTCATTTTGTGTCTCTTTTAGGTCTTTTTGTGTCTCTTTGAGGTCATTGTGTGTCTGTGTGGTTAGTTTTTGTCTCCTTACAGTTATGTGCCTCTTTGTAGTCTTTTTGAGTCTCTTTGTAGTCGTTTTATGTCTCCTTGTAGTCGTTTTGTGTCTCTTTGTGGTCATTTTGTGTCTCCTTGTAGTTGTTTTGTGTCTCTTTTAGGTCTTATGTGGTTGTTTTGTGTCTCTTTGTAGTCGTTTTATGTCTCCTTGTAGTCGTTTTGTGTCTCTTTGTGGTCATTTTGTGTCTCCTTGTAGTTGTTTAATGTCTCTTTTAGGTCTTATGTAGTTGTTTTGTGTCTCTTTGTGGTCATTTTGTGTCTCCTTGTAGTCGTTTTGTGTCTCTTTGTAGTCGTTTTATGTCTCCTTGTAGTCGTTTTGTGTCTCTTTGTGGTCATTTTGTGTCTCCTTGTAGTCGTTTTGTGTCTCTTTGTAGTCGTTTTATGTCTCCTTGTAGTCGTTTTGTGTCTCTTTGTGGTCATTTTGTGTCTCCTTGTAGTCGTTTTGTGTCTCTTTGTAGTCGTTTTATGTCTCCTTGTAGTTGTTTTGTGTCTCTTTTAGGTCTTATGTGGTTGTTTTGTGTCTCTTTGTGGTCATTTTGTGTCTCCTTGTAGTTGTTTTGTGTCTCTTTGTGGTCATTTTGTGTCTCCTTGTAGTCGTTTTGTGTCTCTTTGTAGTCATTTTGTGTCTCCTTGTAGTCGTTTTGTGTCTCTTTGTAGTCGTTTTATGTCTCCTTGTAGTCGTTTTGTGTCTCTTTGTGGTCATTTTGTGTCTCCTTGTAGTCGTTTTGTGTCTCTTTGTAGTCGTTTTATGTCTCCTTGTAGTTGTTTTGTGTCTCTTTTAGGTCTTATGTGGTTGTTTTGTGTCTCTTTGTGGTCATTTTGTGTCTCCTTGTAGTTGTTTTGTGTCTCTTTGTGGTCATTTTGTGTCTCCTTGTAGTCGTTTTGTGTCTCTTTGTAGTCATTTTGTGTCTCCTTGTAGTTGTTTTGTGTCTCTTTGTGGTCATTTTGTGTCTCCTTGTAGTCGTTTTGTGTCTCTTTGTGGTCATTTTGTGTCTCCTTGTAGTTGTTTTGTGTCTCTTTGTGGTCATTTTGTGTCTCCTTGTAGTTGTTTTGTGTCTCTTTGTGGTCATTTTGTGTCTCCTTGTAGTTGTTTTGTCTCTCTTTTAGGTCTTATGTGGTTGTTTTGTGTCTCTTTGAGGTAATTGTGTGTCTGTGTGGTTATTTTTTTGTCTTCCTATGGTTGTTTTGTGCCTCTTTGTAGTCATTTTGTGTATCCTTGTGGTTGTTTCATGTCTCTTTGAGGTAATTTTGTGTCTCCTTCCATTTTTTTGTAATGTAGTTTTGTCGTTTTGCCTGTGTTGCGTTCCTTTGCATGTGGTTGTGGCCTTTTTGAATCCCTTCCTGGTCGGTATGTGTGAATTCAAGTGACATTTTACTAGTGAAAGTCAGGAGGGCCCCTGTGACCGGTAGACCCATTCAGCAATTCATCCATGACTGAAGGGACTCTCTGCTGTGTAACAACAACATTAACACAGCTTCAAAGAGAGATGTTGAAATGTACAAGAAAGATTGCCTTGTCATTGCAATAATGGCCTTCCTTTGATTGGATTCTGCTTCTGAGTCAGCTCCGACACAAGCTGGGGTGCTGAGCGTGTATGAACTGACAGAACTTATTTTGTGTTGATGCATGAAGGCCACAACAAGTGACAAAATTAAGATTTCTATGGAGAATTATTTAGATGATGTCTGAGTCTTTTTCATCATCTGTTTAATCAAACAGGCAGGATAGCAGGGTCGAACACTGATTCGATCGAGCAGTGCAGTGAGTGTTAGTATGAAAGCTGAGACAAGGCTCCTAAATCTTCCCTCTCATTCAGACATTACCCTGAGGAAAGCTGCAAAAATGGGACCACGATAATGGGGAAACAAAAAGGCCGTTAATCCAATGTCCTATTCTTTGTATAGCACACACCGCTGATCTCAGTCAGTGAACGCTTAAAGTAGATTAGTTGACCGCTGTTAAGTCCCTGAGATCAATGCACTTTAAATCTTGAGTTAAAATGATCTGAACAGGGATTGAAGCACTATAGGAAGTGCTTAGCTGCGGCATTAGCCTCCACGGGCTCTTTGTACGTAAACATGACATCGCATTAGCTCATTTTGTGGTGTAAAAGCAGAGCAGCACTGAGCTCAGTGTCAGTGTGTAAACAGGCATTTTTGTATCTGAAGCCACCAATTTACTGTATTTAGTCACACAATCCTCCACAGGATGGGGGGCTGAGGAGATAAACAGATGTGGTGTGGAGCCTGAAGACTTCCTCCCTCCAACTAACAGGAAGAGTCCATCTCCGTTCTGTAAGGTCGGGGCTGTTCACGTCTGGGCAGGTTCAGCACAGGGAAAACGAGTCCTCTCACGGCAAGTGTCTTTATTTCTGCTTTGTTGTTGTTTTAGTGGTTGTAATTTATATCACCAGCAGCACACACTGTACTGTGTTCATGCTTCTAGAAGTTCCCAAAAGCATGATGCTAGTCTTCTTGTGTCTTCCTGTTTCTATCAGAGGCGACAGTAATGACGCTGTGTGGTTTCCTGTTTATTCTCTACTGGTTTGTAACGACAAAACAAACTAAGGGCCCTCCACCGTCCTGATTGGCCAGTGTTGCTTTAAAGTTTTAAAGTTCTCTCTCTGTCTACCTCCTCCTAATGTTATGTTCTCACAGTGAGGGTGGTTTAGTGTTCAGCAGGGAGAATACTCAATAACTTTCTCGGATTTGCATGTTTGAAAATGCCCCCGTGTGAGCTCTCATTACCCAGGCAGTCTGCCCACAGACATGGAAGTTTTCAAAGGCTCTGTGTTTGCTGGGAGAAAGAGTGTGTGTGTGTGTGTCTGAGGGAGCAGAAAGCAGCAGACTGTGAGTGATTACTGTTACTCTTGAGAAACCTTCAGACACACCAAGACAAATCTGCCAATTACTGAACACCATACTAGCATTATTAGTCTTCTGGCTCGAGCAAATGTGTTGGGTAATCTCAAAACTTCTGAATACTTCCCAGTCAGCGTGAATCACCGCGGAGCTTTCACCTCGGATGAAATGTTGCATCATCCTCAACATGCCTGGCTGATCAAATTACATGGAGAATCACTGAGGCAAAGTTTTTGTTACAGGGTGTGGCTAATAAATCAATCAAACATGAATCAGCTATTATCTGAAAATGACAGCAGCTGCTTAAACTGCAAATTATCCTTTCATAGTTCACAATCAATCAAAATCATGGTCTGATTTAATATCTGACATAATTTAACTCTTCGTGGTGTCTTGAAAAAAGTTGCGCAGCTGTTTTTAAGCCTCGCTGACAGGGACACTTTGGTATTTTTCAGCCTGGATCCTTATTCAGCGTGTTTTTTTTGTGTCATTGTGAGTATGGGAACAAAAATTTTCTAAACCGGTCCTGCATTGAGAGTGCTGCAGCTGGCAGCTACGAAACAGGCTGCAATGTAATCCTTCAGGACAATAGCACACCGTCAATGTATGTCCACTAACGGTGCTCATCTTTGCCACTGACATGTTCATTTTGCGAGTTAAGTTGCTGCAGGAAGACAACAATAAACAGACAGAATCAGCGAGAGATACAGACAAATATATTTCATTTCTCTGCAGGGTCCTTTCCATAACGCTTTCAGACACTTAAAATAACAATATGAGCCTGTCAGTGGCAAAAACAAGCTCTTTTAATGGACGTAAAATGACGGTGCAAACATGCCCCACAGGATTACATTGTAGCCCCTTTTGCAGCTGCCGCGGTCAGTACTGGACCAGTTTCAAACACGGCTGTTCCCAGTAGTCCCTCTGATACAAAAACATAAGAAAATAGGGTCCAGGTTGAAAAATAAAGAAGTTTTATCCTTTATTTTGAAAGTGTGGGGATTCAGCTGACATTTAGCCAGCGTGTGCCGGTCTGTGAGTGTTTGTTTTTTCCACAGCAGGGTCACATCACTGAGAAACTATTTCATTTGCTCACTCAGTTCTTCCAGGATTTTAACTGGCAGCTGGATTTTTCTGGGAATCTCTGGCAGGCTGGTTAAAAGTGACTTTTGATTTCTTGTTGTCTCTGGACAGCGCCAAGGCAAAAATGAAACACAGACCATGCCCTCGCGCTCCAAGAAAGTGCTTTTTCATTTAACTGGAAGCAAAATGTACAACAGAATTCTGAGGTTTACAACGCAACATGTCAAAATACACAACTTCCACACAGACACTTGCATGACGGTGTCCAAATCGAGCCGTCACACAGTCAAAACTAAATGTCATTTCAAAAGCTGATCACATGACACTTTTTGGGGGAATTACAGGAGTGCTTAAGAGTTCATCAGGTTCATCCCTGGATCTTTTCAAGCGTAACTTCTCGGCACTTTGCACCCTCATGTCTCTGGGGAATGTGACAGCATCATACTGCATGTACCGCTGGGAACTGTCCTAGACAAAGCCACAGACACCGAGAAGAGCGAGAGTGCAGGATGACTAGTGGGCCAATGAGGAGACCTTTAGCTCTCCAGCAGTTCAGGCGAGGTGAAGGAGAAGTTACGAAACTCTTCCTGGTTGATGGAAGGGATCATAGGGTCTTCAATAGGCGTGAGGGTGGGCTCTTCCTGAGTAAAATCTGGGTCAAAGTTGTTGACGTCCTCTGGTGTTTTCTGGAGGGGAATAATGAAGAATTAGTCAGAGGCAGCAACATTTTAGCAAAAAGCTCAGTGGGAGTGACAAGTTAAGACAAAGTCAAACACTACGTAATGTCTGCTGAGTGTCTTCGTTATCATTAACAAACACACTATCATGCCATCATAAAGTAATTCATGTGACTTACGATCCTGGGCTTGAAGGGCGGCTCTATTTCTCTACGGTTCAGCTTCTCCCAATCAATGCCAGTGAAGAAGGGGTGGCTGGTCACAGCGCTCTCTCCACCCTCTGAGGCCACGCAGCCAAGACGCCGGGCCGGGTTTTTGGTCAGGAACTGTGAAAACAAAAAGACGGATGAATTCACAGACTAAATAAGACATATTAAAATCAGTAAATTATCAAGAACACAGAAGAACAACATCAAAGTCGGATCAAAGTCTTTGTTGTCAGTGAATTTTAGCAGATTATTGATGATCTCTACAATGGGAGGAAATGTGATGCATGGTAACTAGATCAGACCAGAAAGTTTTGGGAGTAATGCCAAACTGGACTCGAGCCAGGATGACATCCAGTCACTCCCCACCTCCAAACTCACAAACACACACACACACCCTGGATTGTATCTGGCGCCTCCCACAATGCTAAAGTTGAAGAGTTCACCTAGATTCGATCGAGTGCAGCTACGGTGTCTCAACTTCCTGGTGTTGTACACAATAAAACAATAGAACCTGTTGGACTCCAACTGTTTCTCTGCCACCAAAGTAGTGGTGGGTGGTAGAGGCCAGAGGGAGAGGTCCAAACAAAACAAACTCAAAATTGAAAAACTTTGTTTTAACTTGCCTCTGGGAGGAAACTGAAAAAACAAATGTGTTTTGGACAGCTCTCTCTTGGCTGAGGAGTGTGTGCACACCTAAGGGCAGGCGGTGACATTCAGACGAGGCCACAACAAACTAACAGACCTCCGTCTCCACAGTGACAGAGGCCAGACTGACCTGAAGTCATTGGAAACGATCAATACATCTTGCTATATCAGCTCCAAACACTATTAAGTACCAGAGGCCTAAACAACAGCACCTGCCTCGGCACAACTAAGTTCCCAGAGAAAGAGAAAGGAGATTAGAGAGACGTCAATGCAGATGAAGAACGGCACAATGGGGGACATGAAAAGATAGAGAGGAGAGGACGAACTGAAAACAGCCTACTGCTGGTTTTGCGTAGTTTAGTCCTGTAACACACACACGCCTCACTCACATTTTAGGAAGCATGCAAATACTTGTAGGCAGCTTTTGTTCTCAACTGATGCAGGAACACCATAAAAATCAGCCTGCAGAGACTTGAATCCTGCATCAACAACACATCCCTGTTTATATGAAGACATCAAGAAACATTACAGTTTACTGTGCATTTATGCAGTTGCACGCAGGGACTTACAGCTGCAGGCCTGATTCTGATGACGAGCTTTGTAGTTAATTAGCCAAAACATTTAACAAACCCACATCAGTGTGCTAGTGCGGCTCTTGAGGTAGAAGTAAGTTTGAGTTAGACAGACCCGCAGCAGGGTTCAAGGAGTTCAGACGCTCACAAACCACAAACCTTGAGAAAAACTACTGCGCTGAATTTGATGCCATCTTTTTTCCATGGCTACACGTCAGCTGTGCCATCCTCAGCACCAAACCTGCCATGTCAGCATTACTACGTGAAAAGTTCCCACTTCACTATGGCAGCAGAGAGACACAAAGCAGTCAGAGATGGACCTGGAGCTGAAACTTTTAGTTAATTATTCAGGTCGTCAGCTGGCAGGAAATTAAAAAATTAACAAGTTTGATTGAATAGATGAATCTCTTTGCTTTAAAAACACACATTTTAACTTTTCCATAATATTTTACCCCATTTCCAGCATTTTTTAAATAGTTTAAAATAGCCTGCACAATGCCATAATGAAGCTCTTTCTCCAGTGAGCTATACCCTAAGACAGGCATCGTAGCAAAACATGCATCATAGAAATATTAAATTGAATGCTTTTGTGTCTACACATACAGTAGACACAAAGCAATAACATTATGTGGTGTGGCTATAGCAGGCGTGAAATATGTGCCAACGCTGGCAGTCTGTTAAGCGGCCTTTTGGTTTTCTTAATGCTTTTTCCCATAAACATGGCTGACCAGAGGCGCTTCCCCTATGTTACCCATGTCTAAACATTTTGGTGCAGAGTCTACACCCAGTGCAGCAGTTACGGTCTGCCTCTCTCTATACTTGTCGTTCTTTACTTGCTTATTGGACCAGTGGTTCCCGACTGGTCCAGCCACAGGGTCCAGATTTCTCCTCAGTCATTAGTTCGAGGTCCACACAGTTCAATACACTCAGCATCACACTACCGTTTGGCCATGTCATTGAGCTAGTGTGCTGTCTCTGATAAGTAGCTGTCAGCGTCTCTCACTCTATGGCAGGAAACAGCACTTTGAAATAAAAGCTCTGTGCTGGAAATTCACTGTACTTCAAAATAAAGTGTGTTTTTTACAAAGTTGATACACTTGCAAGTCACTTGCAGTCCATTCAGAAAGGGCCCGCGACCTGCCAGTTGGGAATCACTGCATTAGACATTCCTGCCACCAGCTACCACACCCCAGTGTGTATCAGGGGATACCAGTAACACTTCAACAGTTACACAGTGAAGCATTAGACTTAAATTTAGTAATAGAAGGAACGTATTTCACGATATTTTAGATAAGATATTTTAGACAACAGCCAAAACAATATATATTCAGAACTTTTTTTTAAAAATAGTGACTAATTCCAAACCATCTCCAGGCCTGGAGAACATGTTATGTCATAACTTTTCCAGCAATTTCATGACCATGGGAACCCTGGCTTCTGTACTGCAAATCTTGGAGTGTCTGTTCGACAAAAAATTTAAGAACATATCCCTGGGGCTCTAATGGAATTGTGATGAGCATTTTACACAGTTTTCTGATATTGTATAGATTAAATGATCAATCAATTCATCAAACATGTTTGGACGGCTGGTTGTCCCATCTATGTCCATGGCAATATTCAGAGTAACTCCTTTAGATGTTAACTTATGTAGAGCCCAAACGGACATTGTTTCTTTTAGCTCACTTCTGGCCAGAAGGCTCATCCTGTGTAAAAGGAAGGACTCTTCCCCTCCAACATATGGACATCGGATCAAGGATGTTATGTATTATTTACAGTTGGAGAAAATCTGTTGTTTTATTAAAGGATCAACTGCACGTTTCTTCGCCACCTGGCAACAAGTTTTAACTTTTGTAGCAAATATGGAAGCTGAAAATTTTTAATGAAACATGTGTTATGTATCATGTTTTTGTCTTTTATTTCCTTTCACTGGTCTGGCTTTCTCTGTTTGTTTCTAGGTTGGTGGGTGGGTGGGGTTGATTTCTGTCCTTGTTGGTTCTATGTTTGTTTGTTGCTGCTTTGTGTATCTTACTGAATTATCAATAAAAATACTTTGTTTAAAAAAAAAAAAACATCAACAATGAAAGTAAATTTGTCACAGTCCTGATGAATAGCTTCATCTGATAAACCACGTCCCGCTGAAATAAAATTCAGTTGTTATTAGAAGAGTAATTATTCACAGGAATTTCAGGTGAACTCTGTGAACTTGCTCACAGGAACGAGGAGATCCCTGCAACGGATCAGCCTTCAGTATAAATAGTGCAGTAGCGCTCAAATCCTCTCACACCGACAAGCATCTTTACATAACGTGTGACACTGGCAGCCGAAACACAAATCACCAGAGGAGTTCGGCCCTGTGCTTCCTCAAGCATGTTGGAATAACAACAAGGATAAGAGGAGAACAGGGTGCAAAGAAGGCAGAAGTGGAGGGAGGAGTGGAGGGAGGAGGAGGTGTCGTATTTATAGCCTGTGTGCTGTGGCTGGGCAGTGGACCATGCCTTAATATAGTTATGTAAGAGACCCGAGCCGGGCCAAACAGCTGGCTGGCAGGACTCCACAGGGCTGCCAGTCACTCTGCAGTCAGAGGGTGTCAGTCAGTCTGAAGGACAACAAATAACAAACTCTGATCGGAGCAAAGGTTTGATATCTTCAGATACCACACAGCAGGCTCTGTAACACTCTCCAGGAATTCAGGGAATTTAGTAAATGATCCCAACTTATTGGTTTTTCTCAACAACGCTGGTCACAAATCCAGTGAGAAATTGATTTTTCACTATCATTAGTTCAGTTTAAAAAAAAAAAGGTTCTGACATTTCCTGCAATTGTGTAATGGGAAAAAGTCCAACAGAGGCAATCTGAGTAGGGTAAATGTCTACGGCAACACCTGGCTTTCATCCAGCTGTACCCACGATGCAGTTTTTACAGTTTATGAACCACTTAAAAAGATGCAGACTCACAGCTTTGAGTATATTCACTGCCTCAGCGCTGAGCCAAGAAGCATAAACAATCTCTTCATTCAGGATGGATTCAAAGAGGTCGTCTTCGTTTTCGGCCTCAAAGGGGGCGTGTCCCGACAGCATCTCGTACAGCAGCACCCCGAGAGCCCACCAATCAACAGAGGGCCCATACAGCATCTCCTGCAGGATCTGTGGAAACACGTCACAGAACACTATTAAAGTTAATCAACACAGAGGCACAGAGAGCGCTACAGCAAGCTTAACACCACTCCACTGGGTTTAGTAGACGTGTTGGATTTGAGCATTGCCTGTGTGAGGCTGCACTGAGGAGCAAGTGTTGAGGACAGCAAAGGAGCCTTTCATAAATCCAGACACACAGTCTTGGTCAGAGAAAAATCTCTCCAACACGAAGACACAGACCATCTTAATCCCTCATTATAAAAACCAAGCACGTCTGTAAAGGCGCATTCTGATGAGGGGATCAGGGCTTGTCAAGTCAACAGAACCCTTCACAAGCTGACCTCGTGGGTATGCTGCCTTCCAGTAAGTCAGGAGGGAGTTTGGAGTGACGGGCAGTGACCACAGTGTTTGTTTATAGTGAGGTGGTGTGATGGGGAGAGGACGGGACTGGGAACTGCATCATACGAACTCAGAGGACCCAGACTGCAGGAAGCTAAATGTGTCTGAATGTATTCTTTGCTGAAATCTGTTGGTTAGAAACTGAAATATATAAAACAGCACAGAGGTATCTGAAGATATTCTACGTCACAGGTGTAGATAAAGGATCCAAAAGTCTCAGATTATTAGTAGTTCTGGGTCTTAAACTGTTTGTGTGTAAAGTCACAGTATGTTTATTCAGCACAAGTGCAGAAACTGACCTCAGGGGCAATGTAATCCGGGGTCCCACAGAACGTTCCTGTGGCCGCGCCTTCAAATATGCCCTCTTTGCACATGCCAAAGTCCGCCAGCTTACAGTGACCGTCTTTGTCAAGAAGAACATTGTCCAGTTTTAGATCTCTGGAGGACAAGACAAACACAGAAAACAGAATATTAGAAATTTGTTTTGGGGCGTTGTTATCCAGCAGACATAAATGGAAAATAGCAGAGGCTGGAAGGTTATCAATGACGGCAACAGCTGCAAGTTTGTACTCAGGATCCAGTCGCACCCAGTTGGTGTTGTTTCTAATTATATCAAACAAAGGTAGAAATTTGTGGCGAGACAAAAAGGAAGGTCTTCTGAGGACACTGAAAATATCTGTGGTGGCAGAAGACGCTGACAGACGACTCTTCAACCATTAAATGGCAGCCAAGAGGAGTCAGATGGTCACTTACGGACATTGCACGCCATGTGTGTATTTTCTGTCCCAAATTGTTGCATGGTTAAAAATAAATATGACCTTATGCAGTGGCAGTCACATTTGCACACTGACTATGAAACGTCTAACCTAGAAGCAGTGAAGACAAAGTGGCATAACCTGTTTGACACATACATCTGCAACAGGAGAGAGGTGTCATTTCGTAACTCAGGTCAGATAATAGGAGGATGACGATGAGGAGAAAGAGGATGTGGACCGCACACAGACAGAGAGCAACAGAGTGGAGACAGAGAGGGAGGACAGCTCAGCCCCTTCAGCTTCCAGCGGTGCCAAATGCAAGATACAGACAGAGAGTGTTGGCAGCCAGGGAGGTACCTCCAGTGGAGAGAAGAGACAAGACAAGACAGCAAATGTGTCTTTTCAATTTGTCTCATACTGATAACAAATAGAAAAATATAACACATTGGACTCAGTGTGCAAGGTTTCTGTGCATAACGATCAGAGGTGTAGTCGCAGGTGATGAGGATGTGTATCACGAGATAGACGGGCAGGCCACCGTGGAGAGAGTGTGTGTACTCTCCTATCAATTCCAATGGTTTTTTTTTGCTGATAGGTGGGTATACTGGGTACGCTACACCACTGGAAACGATTTTTGTCAGATGACAGATTTAAAAAATGCAAATGGAAAATACAGACTCAGTGTGAAAAGGCCTTCTGTCTAGCAAGAAGGGAAAAGTGCTCTGATGTCATTATTCTGAATCCAGGAGAGGCAAAACCTGAGCTAGAGTTGTTTCTGTGGAATGGATTCTTAAAGTACAATAAATCAGACGCAATCACATGTACTGGAGGGGGAGGTGGACACACGAGTCACATGAATTGGACTCGAGTCAGACTTGAATCCCATATTTGATGACTTTAGACTCAACTTGACAAAATGAAAAAAGACTGTCAATTCAACTTGGAGTTAAGCAACAATGACTTGTTATTTCACTCTGACTCGAGCCTTTTGACTCGAAACTATTTGATGCCTTCCTCCAAGCCCAAAGGTTAAAAAGTACTGTATGTTATTTAAAAAGAGTGCCACAATTAATTAATATTCCTTTTGTTTCCTGAATCAACTGATGTTAACGTTATTCATTTTCAGCAAGTCGACACTTAAAGCCCCAAATGATCCTCTTTGTTTGAACCAATCCAATAGCATCCAATCAAGTTTCAGGACAGAACCATGAATAGCGTTAGGTTACTGAGCGACAGTTAGAAAACATTACACCATATATAATTTTGATCACATACAAAAACTATGTGATGCTCAACAAAAAACATGCAGGTTAAAAATTAGACGAAGATGCAACAACGTCAAACTTTGTTTGACATTCAAAGTTGCACAAAGACCAGTAAGTTAAATCTAATATTAAGAAAGCAAGCTAATGCTAAGCTAACATTAGTTTAGTGGCTCTGTTGTGGTACTGGTTAATAGTGCTATCATATGTGCTATCAAAGTGCAACGTCAGCACTAATTTTTAATTATGAGTTTCAGTCCGTAAATTTAATGTATTAATAATATGTTGTTAAAATGTTAATACATTGGTGAAGACTGCATTATGGCTTATTAAGGAATCAAAAATTAAAGTTTAAGATTCATGACCAGTCAGTCTAGACCTTGCGACTTGGGTGCACAGATATGGGACTTGCTCGTGTGAATGATATTGTGTTGATGATTAATCATACAGTTTGGAACTCCATTTTTGGGTTATCAGTGTGTGTTGTTTTCCTCTAAAGGAAATGTGTGATTTGTGACTTATTAGGGTATATCAATAACACTGACTTTAATTTAACCACTGAGATTAATTAACACATTAACATACGTTCTTATATTACCAAGGTCACTCAACTGTAAACAATTTCATAGTGTTCTGTGTTGTTAAACTGATGAATGAGCACAGTGGCATAAAAATGACTCGCCAATAATAGTCTCCACAGAAAGCAATAACATCATGTCTTCATATGAACTGAACTGAAAATGTATTGTAATACCAGTGGAGGTATCTTCCCCTGTGCTGTCCGTGCATGTGGAGGCCTCTGTAAGCAACTGATGGATAAGATCTCTTCCTCTGTGTTCACGTCAGCTGGTGCTTTGTCATCTGACAGACAGATTAAACTTTCTAAACGTGGGCTCTGGAGTTGAGCTGTAATCTGTGATCAGGTGACCCAACTTTAAATTAAGGTCATTTTACAGAGACTGACTGAAGCTGGGTAGAAGATACTTTTTTAATATCGCAGGCTGGTGCTGACGATAAATGACAGCATTTGGGAGAGGCACACAACTTAAAAGGGAAGTGATTTTTTTATTTTTTATTTCCTGTGCCTCCCTGCTGAAAAGCGTAAAAAGGATCCTGAGTGATTTCCTCAAACAGGATGATAAAAACAGGAACACAAATTCTGAATGAAAACGAGACAGGCTGACTGCTGGTCAAGCAACACGAGTCTGGTTGGATTAATCTGGATTGCTCTTCTCTACCGTAAGCTCATTGTGTAACAGTGACTCAGATATTCATGGCGACTGTCCCTTGCAGCCTTAAAAACGGGCCAAAAGGGATCAACCCTGATGCTTGCACATCAAGACCCCTCAGCCGTACAGTACACAGTTTAGAACATGTTAGACGAATAGCAAAACTGAATGCCAGCAAATAGTTTTATGTTAAAGTGTGTGTGTGTGTGTGTGTGTGTGTGTGTGTGTGTGTGTGTGTGTGTGTGTGTGATATATGGCCACTTCTGCTATTTCACAAACATTCTCGTGCTCCAAAGCACTTAACAGTATTATTGCTGTATATATTTCAGTATAAATGTGCCCACTGAGAAATGACTCCCTAACCCTGGCAGTTTTACTACACACTCTCATCACCGAGCTCCACAGGATTGCACATCACTATGCAAATGACCAACTGCAACTGGTGCTCCTGCACTCCTTCATCCGCCCACCTCAACACACTGGAAAGACAGACCTGAGTTAGACTTTGAAATGGGTCAGTTAGACAGTGTGGGAGCTACTTTAACACTATACATCTGCAGCTTTGATGTACTAAACTTTATCCCACTGCAAGATACAACTAACTGGGTAGGAGATAGCATTGCACTTACATGAAAATTTCCAAAGAAGAGAAGAGGAAGTGCTGATTAACACTTTGACGCACATACTGAGAGGTTTTTTTTTCCGTCTGACGTGGTGAGAGGGTAAGAGTGCATCTGGTCAAACTAACACTTTTGAGATCCATACACATACATAGCAACCTAAAGGAATAGTTCCCACTCAAAATGATCACTTGTTTATCAGTTACTCATCACGTGCTACCTTGAATTCATTAAAATAACTTTGTTATTCTCGCAAGAAATTAAAACTATAAAAAGTTCTTGATGAATTAAAGGACATTAACAACGGCAAAACTATATAGAAACATCCATTTACAATCTCCTACACAACTCATGCAGTATAATCCAAGTCTCATTTATCCAGTTGTATCCTCAGCACTTCCCAAACACATGCATTCTCACTAAAAGTATAATATGTAAACACATACAAGTAGCACGCCTGGCACCTTAATGGAATACATGAGCAGAGTTCAAACGCACACGCTTGCCCATGTGTGCTACTCGTATGTGAAGGTGTCTTAAATATTACAGTTTGAGCAACAGTGCATGTGTTTTAGGAAGTGCAGCCATTACACTTCCTGAGAGCTCTCAGGAAGCTCAACCTGTCACAACCTCTGCTGCTGTCCGTCTATCTATCACCGCTCTGTGGAAAGTGTCCTGACTTATGGCATCCTGGTGTGGTATGGCAGCAGCTCTGCAGCTGACAAGAAGGGCCCCACAGAGAGTGATACATGCTGCACAGAAAATAACAGACACACACGCCTACCAGCCCTGGAAGACATGTTCACCTCCTGCTGCCTCCAGAAAACAACAAACTTCCTGAAGGACTCATGTCACCCTGCCCACCATCTGTTTAACCTTCTGCCCTAAGGCAGTTGTATCAGACAATTAAAACTGTTGGACAGTTGTTAACCAAAAGCCATTACTACACTGAACGCTGCACTGAAATCACACAGCAGTAATATTCAATATTTATACTCACATAGTGTGCACTAACTTTATTATCTATCTACTGTATGTGCAAATAATTTGAACTTGTTTTATGTTCACGGCATGTGTTGGCACTGCTTGTGTGTGCATATGTGTGTGTGTTTAGAGTATGAATGAATGATATTTTATTCTTAACCTTTATTATTTACTCATTACTTTGAAATTAGTTCTGTTTTATTCTGTGCATTGAACTTTGTTGTATTAATTTACAATGACAATAAAAAGGAACTGAAATGAATTGAATTGAAGTAGTGAGCATATGACTAGATAAATGAGACAATAATTATACTGCATGAGTTGTCCAAGAGATTGTAAACTGATGTTTTGATACAGTTTTGCTGTTGTTAAACGCGGCCCCCTCTTACTTCAGTTCATTATGAATGTTCACCATTTTTGGATTTGTCGTTCACTGTGGAGGTACGCCAAGCAACCAAACTTTTCTTTATGAATTCAAGATAACACAGGCTGAGTTTTTGGTATACAAATGGTCATTTATTTATTGGTGTGTGTGTATAAAGTATGAATGAATGATAATTTATCCTTTAACCTTTATTATTTATTTATTACTTTTAAATGAGTTCAGTTTTATTCTGTGCATTAAATTTTGTTGTATTAATTTACAATGTCAATAAAAATGAACTGAATTGAAGTTCTAAACATAAGACTAGATAAATGAAATAATTATACTGCACAAGTTGTGTGAGAGCTGGTCGACGAATGTTTTGATATAGTTTTGCTGTTGTTAAACATGCCCCCTTTTTACGTCAATTCATCATGAACATTTGCCATTTTTGGATTCTTCGTTCACTGCGGAGGCATGTGAAACAACTTAAGTTTTCTTTGTGAATTCAAGGTCCATGGGCTGAGTTTCTGGTATACAAACGGTCAGTTTTTGTTTTGTTTTTTTTAGGTTACACCACCGTCATACTAGTCACAATTAAGCAGTGTCTTTTTTTACAAGATGACTTAAAGCGCTCTTAAAATAAGATTTTGGATTACATTTTTTTGCAGTTTTTATATATTTTGTTCCCTCTTTATATGGTTTGTTTTCTAACATTGTGGTGAGGACAAAAAAATTGACACCACAACACTACACCTCTCTGGTACAGTCCCAACAAAAACTTCATCAGCTGCACAATGGTAGTGTTTATTGCAGGGCTTCTGTACTGGATCGCATGACATTTAGCAGCTGTTCATGACACTGTGTTCACCCCCCACAGACTCTCCAACGTCAGCCTCAGTTCAGACTGTTTGAAGTCTAAATGTATTTATATCATGAATGACTATGGCATTTTTTAAAACATCTTTAAACTTGTTTTTGAGGAGAACAGTAACGGAAAACAGCTTAAAGAGACATATGTAGAGAGATACATCTAGTTGTAAGTTGTGCATATTACACAACACAGTAACTGAGGCGACGGTGTTATTTTAAGGAGGCAGCATGAGCTCTGCTCTTCTGACACTGGCCTGATGTGCGAGCAGCTCTTTGGCTTGTTATTTGAGTTGTAGCATGCTATTGACGTGTGGCCTCTTAAGCTAACAGTCATGCTATGTGGTGCAGGCTGACACAGAATACTTGGGCCACCAAATATAACTCAGGATTTAGCTCACATGATGCCCTTTCCTGATCATCATGCACTGGCAGGAAGCCCACTGCTCTGCCACTCCACTTCCCGCAACAGCATCTCAAAGGTCTCAAAGAACCTACTCAAATATCTGATGCAGGAATATGAGCAGAAAAATGATAATCATACAAAAATCTAAACATTAAATGGGAGATTGGAATGAACTAAGACATATCTCCTGACATCTGGAGGGAAATCTGTGGTGAGGCACATTTGACGACTAATTCCAATATCTGGTGATAGCTTAAGTGGAAAGTCATAACAAGATATTTCCGGACCCCACAAGTAACAGTTAAGTGGGCTCCATCCAATTCAGACAATTGTTGGAGAAGATGTGGCCCGCAAACTGGAAACCATATTCATAGTTTTTGGTCCTGAAGCCAAGTAAAGCAACTTTTGGAAGGATGTGCTAGATAGTTCTGAGAGCAGTGTTCTATCAAAATATCCCCAAAGATCCAAGGGTGATTCTCCTCGGAGCAATCCCTGAAGGATTGCAGGTTAGTAAACAGCAGAAAGCAGCATGGAAGCCAGTGAAAATGTTACAGTAGTAACTTCTTTTTTATATCTATTAATTTTTCAGTCTCATTTGGTACAGATTAGTTTTTTGAATGATGTTGAGGCAATCCCTTAAGGGTTTGAGGGGACGGCAAAAATGTATCTATTGCAAATCCTCTTGAGGACTGCGAATAAATGTATCACAATTGAATGGCTGAATCCTGGACCTCCAACATACAACATCTGGATTAAAAAAATATGGGAACTGTATGGGATGGAAATCATGTATGCACTGAGGTTGCAAAAACCAAAATTCATAAAGAGGTGGAGCCCTGTAATGAGTTTGTTAATGCAGTAAGAGAGCTCTAAAATCCATATCCCCCTTCTATTCCCATCCTACTTTTATACTTTTATGTTTACTCTATTTTTTATTTACTTTTTTTCTTCTTCTCTTGCTTGTCCCATTTTTTCTTCTCTTTTCACTCGTCTTAAACCAGGATAGATGTTACGGCAGTTGGAAATTATGTACAATGTAAAAGCTGTATTGCTTGTATAGAATGTTTTGGTTGAAATAAAACATGAGTTGAAAAAAATCCAAACATTAAGTTATATCTTTCAAAGTGTGGTTCACACAAAATGAAAACTGTAACTATGCTGTTATAGTGTACATTCTGTTGCAGTCTGTTGTTACACTGTGCTTGCTATAATAAGATACGGGCCTTCAGGAAAACTCAGATGATAATCGGCTTAAAACTACACAGCCCAAGTCAGCTGCAGCACACTGCGCTCTAAGACCTGCCTGGAGAATATGAATGGGAAAAAAATCACTAAAGAATAATGACAGTTTGAGAGAAGGCTGAGATGAAACCACAGGGGCAAACTCAGAGTATGACTGATGGCTGCAGAAACTACACTGGTGTTTCAACTGAAATGGGAAGTGAAGAAATGATGGCTGAATAAACACGGTTAACACATCCATCTTAAAGGAGCACACCAGAGGTTTTGTATTTCGATGCCATAAAGTTGGATGAGTCACCAAAGACACATTAAATAAATGGGCAAAATCGATGCAGCAGAGGACAAATCACAGTAACCTACGTTTTAGTCCATCATATGAATCAAGATCTAATGTCCCTGTTTCATAATGACACATCTTTTTCATGCTATGAGTTTGTTTTTTAATATCGGTCTGTATACATAGCCTTTATAAATGTACTATGCAAAATTCCTGTGCAATTGTCCTACTTGTGCAATAACATTTCCTACTTACTGTGCATTAATATTTGTATATTTCAATCCCATCATGGACATACATTACCTGTATAAGTAAGAGGTGAATATAGCTTTCACAATATTTTATTTTCGCTATCTTATATGATTTTTTGTCATGTCTTTTTCTTGTTTTATTCCACTCAATCACTTTTTTCCTCATGCTTTTGTCTTTTGAGCTGCTGTAACGAGTGAATTTTCCTGTTGTGGTATTAGTAAGTCTATCTCATCTCATCTCAGCTAAAACCCAGTTAGTAAACAGTAGAAAGCAGCATGGAGGCCAGTGAAACTGTTACAGTGGTTACTCCTTTTTTAAATCTCTTAATTATTCAGTCTCATTGTCAAATTCGGAACAGATTAGTTTTGAACGATGTTAGAGAACTGCTTGGAAGAAAACGGACAGTATTTTGTGGAGGCGTGGTCCATCATGCCAAAAATGGGTGTACAAATTAGCACTTCCACCTGGGTGTCATATTTTCATCACTGGCAATCAGAGGCAAATAGAGCTGGAGATAATAAATACCTGTAACTACTGCAGAGTTATTTGTCCCAGGCGTTAATGCCATCTCATCTCATCTCAAAGCAGGTTGGTAAACAGTAGAAAGCAGCATGGAGGCCAGTGAAAATGTTACAGTGGTTACTCCTTTTGTAAATCTCTTAATTATTGAGTCTCATTGTCAAATTCAGAATAGATTAGTTTTGAACAATGTCAGAGCGCTGCTTGGAAGAAAACAGACAGTATTTTGTGGCAGCGCGTAATCCCATCATGCCAAGAAGGGGTGTAAAAATGAACACTTTCACCTGGGTGTCATATATTCATCACTGGCGATCGGAGCCAACTGGAGCTGGAGCTGATAAATACCCATAACTACTGCAGAGTCTTTGTCCTAGGAGTTAATGCCATCTCATCTCATCTGTAAACTGCAAACCCAAACCTGTAACCCTGATTATATTATATATTATATTATATTATTCCATATGTTTACATTGTAGTTTCCCTATTTTCATGAATTTTCTTGAGTGCCAATACTACAAGACAAGGATTTTTGCAGAAGAAAAGAAATCTGAATTTTATATTATAACATTCTTCACTTTAAGACTCAATAAAAGACAAAATACCTAGTTAAGATGGAGAGTTACTGCAGTAGACTTTTATCTGTAGCTTTTGGGACATTTCTGTGATATGTTCTGCTATATTTGGCACAGCAAAGCCCATTACTGAAAATCGTGTTCCCTGATTCAGACCTGTAGATGATGCCTTTGCTGTGCAGGAACATGAGAGCCGAGGTTATCTCTGCTGTGTAGAAACGTGCTCTGGGCTCTTCGAACTTCCTGGACTTTTGGATGTGGAACATAAGATCGCCACCATTCACAAACTCCATCACAAAGAAGAGACGGTCCTGCAGAAGGAGGCAAAGGGAATGACATTTACACATGTGCACACAAACCACACGAGCCTCACACAGGCTCCCATGTTATTATACAGTCCAAGAACCCATGACCATGGACATGCTGAGATTGCTTTAAGGATGATACATGTCTGCTTCTCATCAATTTCATGTCTGTTTAATGGATTCCTGCGCAACTCACTGACGTTGAAAGTCAGCAGGGCAAAAAGAAACACTGATCAAAGCCATAAATCTTCCTCTCTCATTAAAGGCTATGGGCGATATGTGATCTAGAAAATCAGAGCCTGGAGGGGAAAAAAAAAAATCACTGCAGGAGAACGTGATGTAGAGATCTGCTCATAAAGGTTCCTGAAGTGATCAGGACATTCGGCTACAGCTGATTCCGTTTAACTGCTCTGAGGCTTACAGTGGTCGAGTATTTTCCCCGAGATTTATAATGTTTAATAATAATAATGTGCTGTACAAGTAAATCAGGCTGAACTCTGTGTGTCGTGTAGCTTTGAGGCTGTAAAGGGAATCTTTAAATTCACACGAGAGCAGTTTCTTGATTGTACTCTCCATCGGGTCTTATTGAGTTGTAAAATTTTAAGATGCTAGTCACACTGACATTTGAGCTCCAAGGTGCAAGAACCATTTAATCTCAAAAACCTGGTTCAGTGTTTTACTTTGCCAGAATTCCACAATACTACTTGAGCATTACAGTAACCACAGATGCCGTTTCCTGCAGTGGTCATTTTAAATTCACAGCCCGTGAATAACTGCCTCTGGGATTTCCAAAGTGTACTTATCTGGTTTATTTTGCAAGACATTCTCCTAACCTGAGTGAACTTGATGAGTTTGATGTCTGGTGGTGCGTCATTAGATTTAATTTGCTTCTTAATGATAAAGCTTAGCAGCAAGTGATAAATTAGCGTGCTGATGGAGAATTTTCAGAAGAAATATCATCTCCCTGTTAACACAGAAACAACACATCTCCCCCCTACTCATCGCCTCTCCCACGCTTTCCATATCCGTTGTCTTGCTTAAATGTCACACTTTTATTTGTAGAAATGTTTCAAGACAATCTCGGGCGCTTTCACGACCTGAAAAAGGACGACAAGACACCTAAAACAGTAACGATGAGGTGTAGCGGTGGAACAAAGGCTATTCTGAGGTCTTGTGTGGGTTTGACCAGATCAGGGTGTCTCATTGAGTCGAGTCTTCACTTTGTGCCGCTCTATTCTGATCTGAGGTGAAGTAGGTCAGCGGCGGTTCAAACTACAAAAGCAGATTAGGAGTTTCCTGTCTGTGCTGGGAAGATCAGCTCTGCCATCTGAGCCTTAGTCACTCCCAACACCCTCTCAGGCACAACAGTGGGAAACTGCTGCCACCTGCTGACCAATGTTTGAATTACAATGTTGCATCCTAAGTCCACACTAACTGTATACACTACAGTATATCTAACTGTACCACTTGTGTGATTAGCAAACAAACCAGCCCTTAGCCATTGTGCACAAAACAAAAACTAAAGCAATATGTGCAGATCCAGATTAACAGACCTGACACAGTGTGAGTAATACAACCTATATCACACAAATGAGTGCTATGCTATTTACCAACATGTACAATGTATATAACCTGGCATACAAGGTATTTAAGCTACATAATGACTTTTCTTTTTATAAGTGATCTTTTCAAGGTGTCTGTGTGCAGGTTAACTACAATCAAAATGCCCGAAATAAAGAAATACTTCATATTACTGCCTCATCTTCAGCAATTCGGGATGGGAAGGCAACAGATATCTTTACATTCAAGAACGATCCAAATACAGTATAAAGGGTGTTTTGAGTTTTCCACTCTTAGTATGCACAGTGATCTCTCAAGTAACACCACTTATTTATACCAGACTTCATCTGAAAACACTTTTCAAGGAAGGCAGGGAAGAAGGTATTTGTTAAGCATCCATCTATTTTCATCTGCTTATCTGGGGCCGGGTCGCGGGGGCAGCAGGCCAAGCAAAGCACCCCAGACGTCCCGCTCCCCAGCAATGCTTTCACACTCCTCCTGGTGGACCCCAAGGCGTTCCCAGATGAGATATGTAATCCCATCAGCGTGTTCTGGGTCTGCCCCGGGGCCTCCTACCAGTGGGACGTGCCCGAAACACCTCTAATGGGAGGCGCCCAGGAGGCATCCCGATCAGATGCCCGAACCACTAGAAAGACTAGAATGACTAGTACTAGAATAAACTGAAAACCCTTTCGACGCGAAGGAGCAGCACCTCTACTCTGAGCTCCCTCCGGATGTCCGAGCCCCTCACCCTATCTCTAAGGCTGAGCCCGGCCACCCCACGGAGGAAACTCATATCAGCCGCTTGTATCTGCGATTTCATTCTTTCGTTCACTACCCAGAGCTCATAACCGTAGGTGAGGGTTGGGACGTAGATGGACCAATGAATCGAAAGCTTCGCAAGTGAGGGTAGATTGTTTTCGCAATAAAAGCTGTGACAAAAGTGCACATGTGTGAATCTGTACTGACCGGCGTCTGGAAGCAGCAGTACAGCTGTGTGAGGTAGGGGTGACAGCGGGCCAGTGACAGCACCCTCTTTTCTGTCATGGTACACTCCACATCATCGTCCTGCAAAATGATGTCCTTCTTCAACACCTTGACTGCGAAAACTCGATCTCTGCCATTTAGTCTCGCCAGCATCACCTGCAGACACAATGTACAGAGTAGGATAGATACAAATTCACAGCTTTCATCAAATTCAGGACTTATCAGAATAGATGAGGTTTATTCATCTACATAAATATATTCTAGTACTGGAAATGCTAACTCATACAGTTCATGTTACAAAACCTTTTGAAAATATATCTGAATTAAATGCCTCTCGACCATCTTCCCTCATTCTAGTCTTTCTTATTGCAGGTCATCACCTCATTACACAGAGCATTTCTCATTATCCTCTCTCATCACTCCCACCTTGCCAAAGCTGCCCTTGCCAAGGACTTGAAGAAACGTGAAGTCTGAGATGCCGAGCCGAGGGGTCTCCTGCTGAGTGGCCGTACTCTCCCTCCTCTCAGAGGGCGCCCTCGTTGGATCTGCACTTTTGGCCTGTCAGTGCAAAAATAAAAAAACAAATAAGACAGCACTCAGTTCAGCCTGTTCATTACAGCCACATTTAAAGTTCCCATAAAACAAACAGCAGAGTGCTACTTGATTCCACATATTTACACGTTTCCCGTAAAAACAGGAAGCTAAAGAGGGAGTTTTTTGCAGCTGTTGATTGGCGATTACGAGTGTGTGTCAACCACTAACACCTACGCCTGTGGGTTTTCCTGATGTATTGGACTCAGATGAAATGGAGAAAGAAGGCGACCATGATGAAGTCATTTCTGAAATTAGGCCATATATGTTTGAGTCACGATTTGAAGCCGGCAGTGGTGCTAGTGAAGGAGAGACAGAGGCTCATCCCGGCAAAGGAGCAGATGCATCCCAATGGTAGGCTTGTGTCTATATTATTATTCGGTCATGCTTTTCTTAGACATAACGTTTGTATACGCCCCAAAATGCAGAGTAAGTCATCAGCTCTGTTTTTATCTTTTTTCGGGAAATAACAAACTCTAAAATGAAAAACAAAGAACACATATAAAAAACTTTTTTGTTACTGTTGGGTCAGATACTGGTGAATAGGTGATGATCAGTGCAAGACGTGATAACTTCTAAAAATGTTTACTTGGATTTCATGGGAACTTTAAATAAACTTAACAAGGATTTGACTAAAAAAACTCAAGCTTTGTACCACTGAGTTGCGTTTAGCGAGTCCTCCGGCCTGCAGACCCATCTCTGCAAGCGTATTGGCCAGTTCCACACTGTTGACCCCACAGTTGGGAGCGACGTTGCCTCTGCAGCGGATGTGAACGTTCATTTTGCAGACTGAAGAAGAGAAACCACACAGACAGGAGCACTCAATACAATGACAAATTCGGACATTTGAGATCCTGATTTTGAGACACAAATGTTGACACAGGTCTTACTTTTACAGTGCAGCCCCTGCCGGACTATTCCCCACAGCAGTGAGCCACAGTGGTCACAGAAAGTGGGCGACTTATAGTTGTGGATGTTGAACATATGAGGCACGTTGATGCTGAAGCCTTGGGTTATGGGCTGCGGAAAGAAGACATAGTGTAAACTAACCACTGTGTTGCAACAGAATCTCCAACCACACGTGCACTTATTCTAAATAACCCTAAATTGCCACGTTGACTGCATTTTGAAAAAGGTTTAGTTCCTATTTCTGTCATAGCGGGACCTTCTTTCAGTTTATTGCTGCATTTGCTTCTGTCTGAATTTCCCAAAGGAAGAGAAACTTGTAACCCTCAGCGAAATATAGTAAGACAGAGCAAAAATGACACGCTCAAATGCTAAAACATGTATTTAAAGAAACACAAGAAAATGCTACAACAAGCACGTGTGGAAAAGTACAGTGTTCTGGCTCAGTGACCAGCTCAACACAGAAACAGGAACCTGTGCACACTGCTGATCACTGCAGGTGTCAATCAAAAGTGTGCGTGTGTGTGTGTGTGTGTGTGTGTGTGTGTGTGTGTGTGTGTGTGTGTGTGTGTGTGTGTAGGAGGGGGCTGTAACAGGTCTGCTATATTTTGCACATCCTGTATCACACACAAACTGCTTCAGCGGTGAAAAAATAACAGCAACAACTTGAGTGCTTGAAACCCTCTGACACACCGTTCATCATGTTACTACGAGTGTCACGCTTTTAATTCTAAATCGAAAATCAATTGAAAATCAAAAGCAGAGTCAACGATTCCCCCAGTATATATTTTCTCTTAGTCCGCAGCTGCACGTTTCCAGACACTACAGTCACTGCTAGAGTCGGAGACGACGGAAAAACAACAGAACTGGAAAATCCTCCTGCTTCCATGAAGTCAGCGGTGTGGCAACATCTTGCCTTCCCTTTGAGTTATGTAAACGACACAAGTGTTGTTGACAGAAAAACTACAGGCTGTGCTACTTCAAGGTAGCATACGCAACCTCGGGCGACATGACAAATATGGAAGGACATATTTGCAGGCCTCACAAACAAATAGATTTGACTGGGAAAAGAACATTTACACAGGCAACTCTTTCGTCCTCATTCAGGATCTGGGTCCTTTTTGCAGGGGTGGAAAATCAAGCTAATGTTGTAAAGTACCCTTCAGCCGTCGAGTACAATTGTCCAAGGGCCCGAATTTTTCTAAGCAGATACTGCGGGGGCCAGACTTTTAAAATTATATAGAATTTTTAATAATATGATAAAATTATTTTAATAATATTATTACATTAAAACAAAATATTAAAAGAGAGCATGTGACATAAATAAACTAAATGTTAATTGAGAGCTATGAGTTGTTCCCCGTTCTGGATCCAGAGCTTTGACTGTCCACTTCACTGAGATGGCCTCTCAGCTCTGGTGCTCCCTGTCAGAGGATCCGAGGCTTGCTGAAACAGTGACATCATTTAAACCGCTTCTTAAAACGTATGTGTTCAAAAAAGCCTTTCACACTTTGGTTATTTTTATCGTTTTTATCTTGTGCTGTCATCAGTTATTGTATTCTTTTATTTTGTATTACGCTAATTGTTTGATTTGCTGTACCTCAGTGCAATTTATAGGGCAATTAGTTACCAGTCTTTACTTATCTGCCTCAGTGACAGTATTTTATATTTATTTTTTATTTATTTATTTATTTTTTGTTTGTATTTTCTTAAAATTGCCTCAATTCATTTGCTCGAATTCCACACTGGTTTTAATCCGGGATCAACTCTGTAAAGCACTTTGTAACTTTATTTTGTAAAGCACTTCATATATAAAGTTTATTATTATCATTATTATTATTATTATTATTATTATGACTGGGACTGAACGCCGCACCACAGGTGTGTGAGTGTCACAGACAGAAAGACAGCGAGAGGGAAAGAGAAGGCGACAGGTGGACTATTGCACACATATGTTTCTGTAAGTTAGGCTATTAATAACTTTCTTGGAATGCTGCTATGTCACTTTTTGATGCATCACTGTTACTGATAATAAGCTGACAGATGGATTTATGAATTCTTTAGTATCCGGGAATCGAACACACAAAAATGGGGATGAAAAATCATTCATCATTAAAATATTTTCATCTCTACTGTTTTAGGGGTTGCTTTAATATAGGAAAAAAATGTTAGATAACCTAAATACCTCACCATGTTTTTTCCTCCTCACAATTTCTGAATGGATTTATATTCCATGGGCCGGATTGGAAGCTTTGGCGAGCTGTATGTGGCCAATGGGCTGCCAGTTGATGATAATTACTTATCTTATCTTATCTTATCTCTTCTTTTTGTGCAGTGTGTTTAAATGACTGGTGAAATAAGTTACTGTTATTTTGAATAAAGTACTTAAATTTGACCATATGGCCTTAGTGTGGTACCAAAAAATATGGCAAACAAATCACACTTTGTACCATGTAGCTTTCTTTCTTCAGACAAGAATCTGTGAATGTAAATACTATTAATAATGGCATAAAACCTATTATCAGTTGATCTTCAAAAAAAGCCCCTAGCTTTCAGTGCTGAAAATAAAAAAATCTAAAATAAAAATTCTAAAAAAATCATGACCTTAAAATTGAAACTAATTGAATCATGACTTTCTGAGAATTGTGACACCCCTATTTGTTACTCATCCGATGATCTGCAGTTACCAGAAATCCTGCTGTTGTAACAGCACACTGACACTGTGTACAGGAAGAGTGTTGTGTCTTATGTGACAGTCACTCTGTTCTCACCTGGTCCTTTGCTGGCTTCTTCATGCGTGGACACACAGTGACGACCTGCTGGTGGCATCGTTTGTGAACCACGCAGGTGCACACTGGAAAAAAGAACAAGCGCTCAATGTCAAACTCGCAAACTGGTGTTTGTATGTTTAAGTCACTGTGGCAGAAAGAGAAAATAAAGTCTGCTCACCTTGGCACTGGTAACCCTGCTTTCCAAAAACACCCCTATATAAGAGACAGAGACACAATCAGATCCAGCTTACAGTCCACACAGACATGTGCGGGCAGCGGTGATTCGTCCTAGCACGACGTTCTTACCAGATGAACTCTCTGCAGTGGAAACAGAAGGTGGGTTGACGGAGAAAAGTGGACATGAACTTGTGTCCGTTGACCTGGTGGATCCTTCGTTTCACTGCCCCCTGTCGCTTCCTTGTAAACTGCTTGTAGGTCTTCTTATTCACTATGGCATCATCTGACAGAAAAAATTAAAGAAGTTTGTGTTCAAATTAAAGGAGTGCAACAAGTGCTGCTGACAGTAAGTCAAAAAAGCATGCACTAAATCCTAGGCTCATGGAAAACAGTTTCACTAAAACAGCTATAATCAATATTTTGTATTAACAACGGATCACATCCCTACTTGTCTGACAAAGAGGTCACTTGTATTGTCAAACCCACAAGAATCATCATCTCTACAGAGCTCTATAGCACCATTCAGGTCATCGTTTTGGTTTTGTGACCTAAAACTTTACTGTTTTGGTTCACTCTCATTGCACGCTTCAGGCCTGCAGGCAGCTGTTGTCAGCCAAACAAAGACCTAAGACTCACTGTAGACTACCTGCTGAGCACCAAACAGCACAGACAAAGTTAGCAACTACCTGGTGAATGTGGTGGAGCATTTAGCAGCAAAAGTTCTAGATGTTTCCCAAAGACATTGGTGTAGAGCTCCAGGTGAATACTACCATCTGTTCCATACTATATCTGTTCACCATGTCAACTTAACCCATTGAAACCTGGACTGACTGACCTTTCATGAGTGTTTAAACCTTTGAACACTGAGCACAGTGGAGCAATTTCTTTCACAAACATGGGGAAAAAGCAATGAACAACTTGGTATGTCCTACAAATTGGAAAAAAAATAGATTTAGAAGATTATATATTAAAAAATATGGGAAAAAGCTAGGGAAAACAATATTTATAATAATTATTGTTATTATTACATTTTAAAATTACCGAATTATTATAATTTTCAAGCACTCTTTCAAGGTCATTTCCTTGTTTGTCTGTGTTTGACTATTTTTTTTTTACTAATTTTCTGTTTTGTTTTGTTTTTTTCTCTTTTTACTAATTTCTTGTTAATTTTTGGTAATTTCTTCTTTCATTGCTCATTCGTTGCCTTCTTCCTGTGTTTTTAAACGAAAACAAGCAAATTTGCTCCCTGGTTTCAAAAGGTTAAACGCTGACAATATGTCAGTGTTGTGATCACAGCTTGCTGTAAATCGCTGGTTTAAATATTGTGAATCCAGAAAAGCTATTTTTATGTCTGACTTAACAGTTGCTGAATTTTTTGGTATATAAAATGTAAGTTTGTAGTGAAAATTTTTAATTTTGCAGAGCCCAGGTCGAGGTTTTTAAATGGTTTGCATGAGCTGACCAACAGACCAAAGACTGTTGTTGTGACTTTAAAAATGGATGAACAATAGTCCTTTACACTTTGTACTGCATAAACTCATGTGCATATCTTTTTACCTTTGTGCACATCTGCACGGTGCGGCTCTATGTGCTCTAACTTGAAGTAAATACGGAGCTATTTGTGAGATGAAAACCACACATGCATTACAGAAACCTGCTGGCTGACTGAGCCCCCGCGATTCTCCTACAAACAACAGATATATTTGTGGCTTAAGTGTGAAAAGGGGGCTTTACATTCGTTACAGAGCACTCCTGTATCACAGTATATATGCATATACATAACTTAGTTTTTCTCTGTAAAAGGTCAAGAGTCTATTGGACAAACATGTCCAGAGGGACCGAAAGATTTTTGTTTTGTTTTCCTATAATGTCTGTCTGCATGAAAATTGAGTTTAAAGTGTAGACTGACTGAGGCAGTGCAATAAATACGTGTCATTTATCAACCTTAAGTGGAATCATTTTGTGATGGTGTGACAATACTGTGATATCATTTTGCAAAGTCAGATTTCTACATACGCTCCGAGGGCATTTTAATGTAAAGTAACTGAGTCATTTCAATTTTTGGTTCACGTGAGCAAAAACTTTTGTCTGATGTAATGTACAGAAGTGGAGCAGTGCACACATTTTTCATATGATGATATACATCAATATCAGAAAATATGATTGTTATCAAGTTCATTATGTCCACCCAGCCTGATTGTTGACTGAAAAATGGCCAGAGTGGTGCATTCACTGACAATAAGTATGAGTTTCTATTTTATATTTGGCAGTTGTCTCTCATTGCTCATTGCAGCCCGTCACTTCCCCCCTCAGGCTGACCAGACCACAGAGAATGTGAACATTTCAGGTCACATGTCTGGTGTGTTTCAGCAATAGTGACCTTTTATATCATGTAACTGCTGTGCACACTGAAAATATCCACATGAAAGGGCTGAGCTTATGTCCAAAGTTTGGTGAGTAAATTGTGGTGTTTGCTGGTAGTATTGTGACAGTATGCTGCTTTTCAGGAAAACAAACATTCCAGTGGACTCTGCGGAGGGCAAGAGAGGTAACAAAGAAAAAAATTATGTCGGGGCAGTGTGCCAGGAGCTTTGGAAATGCTGGTGAAATCTAAATTAAACGGAAAACACTGGGACTACTTTTGTTTAAGCTGTTAATGATTAATCACATGACAGATATAAATTGTAGGAGCCATTAATTTATTCAGAAAGTAATGGATCTTATAAGATTAGTGAGTTTTGAGATGGTTTATATTTTGTACTGTTATATATTTTTTTGGTTAGTGTTTTGGGTTATTATCTATCACTATTTTGTGATTGCGGTTATTGGGAGAGTCAGGTCACACTGGTATGGTATTGCTGTTTTAAAACAGTGGGAAAGTGACTGCAACAACTTCAATATTTCATGCAATTTTCACGTTTCAACCCAATCACCAGAAAAAAATTTGGCATTGTACATTTTTTTTCTTTTGAAAGACATGACAGGGACGACACTGTGAGAGAAAAGACAGGTGACACAACAGACAAACATTCAGGCATTTTGGTACAATGCATGTTGAGGGTGTTGAATGGCATTTTCATGTGTGTGTGTGTGTATGTGTTGATGAAGCAGTAAAAGGGGGAAGAATAAGTTAGAGCAAGTGCAACAGGCAAAAAGGAAAGAGTCAAAGTTATAAATATATTACGCAAAATAAAGTCAGAAAAAGAAAAGAAAGACAAACATTTTAAAAAGAAATTGATTAATTATTTTTTTTAAAAATTGTACGTTTCTTGCAAACCATGGATATGTGTTATTTTTACACTATTATGCAGCAAATACCTTGAAACTTTATGTTCCTTTACATTTCAGTAACGCTGGGGTTAACATGTTAAGTTAACATGTTATCTTGTTAAGATTAGGCACAAAAACCCATTTGGTTATGATTAGGAAAAGATCATGTTGGGGTTTAAAATATCCACTTTTTGTGGTACTGTCCCGGCTGAAAACGCAGCAATGTTTCAGTAAAAAAACATCTTTTGTGGTTCTATCCCTGGTAAAAAACACCCAGTGGTTTGGTGCGTAAAATACCACTGGAAAAACGGCAGCTGGTCACTGAGAAACACCCACGTTCAGTACTTAAAAAAGCTGCTAGTATAACAGCGATAGGTTGCTAAACACATGTGGTTTTGTTGTTTGCTGGTTTCGAACAGTGGTCTGACGCCTGGCAGGTGTCTTGCCATTCCATCCACCCACAGACGACAAGGCCAGCTATTATACTTTGTCACTTTAGAGACGCTGATATGATCCGTACGAAACGTTCATGGTCTGCAGAAAACGCACAATGCCAACACCTTCTGGCGACTGGGCTGCTTGTTTTTCATACGTAAATGTAACTTTAGTGCTTCATGAGGTTTGGCAGGCAATGAAGCATGATGGCAGCAGATAAAAAAAAGAGGAACTCAATGGAGGCCAGTTAGTCACTAGTGTGCCAAACTTCTGCTTCAGAAGACCTGCAAGGTCACTTCCCACTTGTCTAACTTAAATGGCTCCATGTCATCGGTTAAAAGATCTTGTTATCTAAGCGAGGTGTTGATGTCCTCTGGCGTCTGAAGAAAGCAAACCTTCTCATCACATAGACCGAGCATACCTGACACATACTCATGTCACACACAAACATGCACGCACGCCTACTCTCAAAGCCTCTTTTGTTACACAGGTGCACTCTGGGTATTTAATGGCTCACAGATGATTATTATTCAAAACAGCAGGCAGTGTGTCACAAACTAGAAATGACAATACAGTGACTAACTCAGATGTCATGAATAGCCGGCGCTGTTGTTAAAGATAGCATGAAAAAGAAACAGAAGAGGAGGAAGTGTCAGGGCGACATTTCTGCATGGGGAGAAACACTGGTCTGCATTTCAGTCCACAGGAGCAGCCTTACCATCAGTGAAGGATCCAGTGAGTGAAATATGGATGTAGACCTTGCCCTCTGGCTCCAAGTCCATCTGCAGGCACACAAGCACACAATTATATTCAGCAGAGTCAAATAGCTAAACAGAAACAGTACAAACAGATATTAAAATCCACTCGAATTATACAGGACCAACATGTGTAAGCTAAACTAACACATTAAACAAAAAGGAAATCAAAAGTATGGCACATTTGATGCTTTCAAAATGATCTAGCTGAGAGTTGTTGGTGCTTAAGTTACAAAAACTGGGTTAAAACAGACATATGAGATGGTATCTGACATTTGAGCGTCAGTCCTTAGGCTCTGGTGCAGGAAAAATGGACCTACGTAACTGCATATTTTTGCATTCCTCAGTGTGTACGTTATGTCTGAGGAATTTGGACACTGGCAGGAAGACAACAAAGCAGGTCCTGCAGGTTGGGCTGGTTGCAGAGGTTGTAGTGATGCTCAGCTGAGAGTGACGTCCACATTAAAAAGCTTCACATACAAAATAGAGTCTTCTTAGAAACAGACAACGACGGGAGGACAGAACAAGACACTTGCTGCAGCAACCACCGAGTGGAAACTTTGGTCACTGTTCGCTTAAATAAAGATCTATTTATGCTACACACACACACATACCCCTGCCTGGAAAATGCTGTCTGCCCACAAAACACTGACACATCAGGTGTCTATTTTGGCCGCTCAGTTGGCATGTTGAGTCTAAAACTTTCGTTTCATGGAAGGGTTCATTTCACTTCATCTCAATCGTCTCCAGTTTTGTTTTCGGTTACCTGCTCATATCCTGTGTCTCTAGCTGCAGTCTAGACAGCAAGTTTGACTTGTCCACTGTGGAGGACTTCCTCTATGTGTGCTATCTTTGGTATTTTCACCTTTGCCTAGCCTGACCAACCTCTTGAAAAGAACTTAAGGGCTGCAACGCAGTTTTGAAATGTCTCTCGCCCCTGGTTTTGCAGCTTAAATGTACAAAAGGAGTTCGATTAAAAGACAGGTTCTGTCTAGTCTGTTTTAAAACAATGTTTACGTGTCCATTAGTGCAACTCAGATTCAAAAAAAGTTTGGGTACGGTGTAAAACATATATAGAAACACAATACAGTGATGTGCAAATCCTTTTCTGCATACAGTCAGTGTAGTACATGTCAGTTTTTTTCCATTACACATTTTTCCAATGCAGCTTTTCACATGAAGATCAGACATTGGTGTTAATTTATTAACACTACACTGATAAAAAAACTGTAATATTTAAATACATTAAAAAATCTGTGCAATAAAGGGGAATGACACAGGAAAACAAATATTAAATACACTAACTTAAATTTATTTAATACTTAGAGAAGCCTTTATTTTCAATGCCAACTTAAACACACTTACTGTTCAAAGAAACTAATCTCTCATGGTGTTCAAATGGAATTTTGGCCCATTCTTCCACATAGACTTTAACCTCCTGAGACCCTGTGTCCTCATATGAGGATGTCACATTTTGGGTGTACTTGACCTTACACTTCATTCTACTTAACTCAGACCTATTGTCCTTGTTCGTGGACGCTTTTTTGTGCCATCTAATGGTAGTAAGAGCACAATACACTAATCCATGTAAAAACAAGATGGCAGCCATCTCTGCCAAGTCAGTCTGCAGCCAATACCAACACAAAAGTGGACAAGGTCCAAACCTGAACACATTTTGTGGTTGAAACTTGTTTATTTATGATTAATAATGTTTGTAGTTTGATATGGGAACACATTTGACCAATTTTAGCAACAGTAACAAGATAAGACGCTGTTAATAAGAAAGTACTTGTTTGAGGACATTGGGACTTTATTATCGTCTTGTTTGAGGACATTGGGACTTTATATTCGTCTTGTTTGAGGACATTGGGACTTTATTATCGTCTTGTTTGAGGACATTGGGACTTTATTATCGTCTTGTTTGAGGACATTGGGACTTTATTATCGTCTTGTTTGAGGACATTGGGACTTTATTAACATTGACAAGGTTTAGTTTTTATAATTATTGGGACCTACTGATCCCAAATAGCGAGGAAAAATTAAAAATGCATACCAAACAAAAGTTTGTGTCTCAGGAGGTTAAATCTTGAAGAATTTCAGGAGGCCTACTTGTGGATCTTGAGAAAGAATTCCATTTTTAAATCTTCAACAACACATGTCCTCAGTTCTCAAACACTTAGAGTGTTGTTTAAAGAAAAGATGATATAACGTGTTGCAGGCATCAAATTCAGAGTGAGTGTAAATTTACAAAAAACAATAAAGTTTATCAGTTTGAGCATGAAATATTTTTGTTCTGTATTCAATTGAATTTAAATTTGCAAATCACTGCATTCTTTTTTTATACAGCGCCCCATCTTCTTTGGATTCGGGGTTGTATATGCAAAGAGTTACAGGTAGTTCTCAAAGCCTTGTACTGGCCTGACTGTGAATGTCACTGTGAATGCATTTTTAGCATGGACTGTGAATGTTGTTCATCACTTTAATTTCTTCTTACCTCAGAAAGGATAAGGAGGAACAATTACAGCAATCAATAACTCGTTGAACACACTTACAGGCATATGAGCAGTGTTTTAAGACAGACTTGAAAAAAAGTGAACCTATCCACTGAGGTTGAGCAAATGACAAGCCCATCTAAAATAGATGCGTGGGTGAATGCAGCATGATACTGTAGTTTAAAAGCAGAACATTAGTTGCTGTATCACAAAGAAGGAAGTTTCTTTTCTTTGTTTTTTTTTAGAAACAGGGGCTGGGCCTGTTTCAGTCAAGCAAGCAGTACACTTTGCTGGAAAATGTTGAGGGGCCATATTTAACCCACTTTCAGTTTCAGGCCGTCACATTGTGAAATTTAAGAGCTTAAAGACTCAAAGATGTCACAACGTAGTGCCATGTAGTGTCAGCAGGTGGGAGGCAGAGGAAACTGGCCTCATGTGTCTAAATGTCATATGGTGAATGTCTCAGACGGATGATGTCAGAGTGACATTATAAGTTAAAAAGAGGGAATTGAGTAACTTTGGTGTGAGTGCATCAAACTGGACCGTGTGCACAAAAAGGGGGTGAGGAGAGAAATGTGGCTGAGAGCCAATAGAGAGTGAGTATTTTAACAGTGAGCCCTCCAGCGCTGATCAGATGGTGGGAACGCTGCGATAAGCCGCAATGTGGGCGTGTGGAGGCTTGTGCCTCAGTCTCTGCTGCCTCACATGTGAAACACACCAGCCCAGTACTTCTTCAGCGCAACAAAGCACAAAAAACCTTCACAGGGTTTTCAGATGTAGCAGATAACAACTTCAAGCTGAAGTGAGAAAGCCAGCTAATTACTTTAGCTGCGAGCCGAGCTCCACTTTCACACCACTTCCCCTTGACGCTTGGGGGTCTTGGTGACAGTGTGTGCAAAGCTGTCTCTAATGTTTTTTATTATTATTCCTTATTGATATCACACTCATCCTGCTCAAATACACATCAGTACCAACTTTTCTCACATAAGGATATGCATTTCTCAAGGCTTTAAATGTATGTAAATACTAAAGGGGGAAAATTTGCATAAGCCTGTTTGATTATTTGTTGAGATCATAATTTATAGACATCCTTTTTTATTGATTTGCTGCTATTTGTTCATGGTTTATTTTCTTGTCATCTCTTTTTACTTATAAATGTATGTTTTGCCTTGTCTAGATTGCTCTTCACTGCACCTTACTTGTTTGTTTGTTAAATACTTGTGGAGTCATGATTAAAATTCAACAAATACACTTGTGTAAAATGTATGTAAATGCGTCACTTCCCCAACACCATACCACTGCGACTTTCTCACACTGAATGTGAGGTGATGAAACACAGAAGTGTTCGGGTGGTCAGTGAGGTGTGCTGGTAGGTACATTTTGTAAATAATTTCTTCAAAGTACATATAAAGTTGTGGTGTTGAAGCATTTGACTTACATGCATGATGTTGTAAAAGCTTTCATGTGCTTTTTGTTTGTTTTACTTTACAGTTATTGTAAGGTCCTTTATGGGCACACACAACACCTTTCTTTGTAAAGTTCTTTCACCGGTGAAATCAAGTGTTTGCTGCATAGTATGAACCCACTGAGTGATTTAAATTAGTTACGGTTTAAAAAATGTTGACATTTTTTGCAGAAAAATGTGCTTAATAGACAAAAACTGTGTCTTTCTGTCTATTCTGTGTCAAACAGGAGTGTTGTGGTACGTAGTCGATACCACCTCAGCCTGCTCCAGGCCTGGACAGGCTCAGATTACACTCACCAACACCTGCAGTGGCTTATAGTCCTAGAGGGATGAAAATAAGCAACAAGAGGGAAACTCCAGTTTGAAGGAGCAGTTTTTTGTTTGTGTCTGGAGGAGAGGGAGACTCATGCGATACTCATCATAAGGCGTTTAATCTGAGCTTTGATGGGGTCCATTTTGACCTTCAAGTGTGCGTAAAGGAAGCAAAGTGTGGGGGATTTATCACCAAACATTTGTTTGTACAGGCAGGTCAAATGCTGTGCAGGGCGGGCAGAGGCAATGCAAGTCTGCTTGTGCACGATGCATTGTGGTGAAACTAGTCTTCATTGGCAGAATTAACACCTTGCCACAGCCGTGGTATGTGTGGTTGCAGACCACATTTGCTGTTGATCACAGTATCACTGAGTTATTAAGTGCATGACACATATGGTCCCTTATCTGGTGCAAAGTGTCCAAACTAAGACACGACAATGTGAATATACAATGGTGTTAAGCCTCTGCATACAAGAGAGTGTTGATGTTTTCAGGCAGAAAAACAGGCAGTGTTACTCACATTGACAGTGACACGTGTAGTGAATATCGCCCTGAGCTAAATTGCATGTTTTGTTTCCTGAACCCGCCCTCAAATACTGTTCAGCATGTGTTCATAGGCAGAACTACAATGTAGAGAAGAGTACATGTGATGTCCTATAGAGAGTTAATGGAACTTGTTCTGACTCTGACTTTTGAGTATAGACTTCTCTAATCTAAATACTTCTATGGGACCTAGATTTTTATGGGGAAAGTAAATGGGGAAATACTATTAGACTATTCAAGTATGGATTTTGAGAAAATAGGTACCAGAAAACAACCAAAAAGATATATATAATACAAATATCAGATTGGACTGGACGGGGGTTTAAGTGGCACCCTGACTGGTAATTCATCCATGGATCTATTGTATGTATTGTCAAGATTGGATTGCCATCAGGGCAAAGCAGTGCACTTGTCTCTAGATCCAAAGAGGCCCCCAAAATCTTTTCAGTATATTTCACCTCTTTTTTGTGTGTGTTAACATATATATTGGGCTCACATAAGATATATTCCTAATAAAGTTGTTTTTTTAATGATATCTAATCTCAATGTCTAATATTTAAGTTAATAGACACATAGAAAGCTTCGGGGCAGGTACTGCTGTAGCGTCTAAGTACTGGTTAGCATCAGGGTCTCCGGTAGGCGTGGGGAGATCAATACCCAATGCATAGTACTGTTAATAAGCTGTATATGGAAATGGCATCACAGTGTGCCTTTCCTTTAGAGTTGCATCAGTGTGCTTGAAGACTGGTACACCAACAAGTAAACGTCTTGCATTAAAAATCTTACCAAAGTAAAGCTACATAAGTATTACTGTCAAAATATACTAAATAGACAGAAGTCAAAGTACTCATCATGCAGACTGGCACATTTCACATTATATCTGAAACTGTACAGTAACTCAAGCTGTCAAATAAATACAAGCACGTAATGGAACGAAACCAGCGCTGTGTCTCAAATCAGGTACTTCTGCACTACCTGCTATTTTGAGTGCATAAGTGTGTTCACACAAAGTAGGGCAATATGTAGAGCGCTATGAGTACCAAAATGGTGCGCTTATAACAGATGAAAAGTTTAGTGTGGGACGTTGGACGCTTCTCACCCTAAATGCTCACCATGTTGCCTACGTAGCAGAAGGGGCGGGACCACAAAGAGACTTCAAACTTAGGAAATTTTGGTCAACCACTGCGGTAAAATCAAAGCATTATACATATGTATTTTGCAGCACATTTAATCATCAGGCATGACATTACATGCGTTGTATAAATACATACAGGAGAGGTCAAGCGAGAAAACAAGCAGATATAATGAGAATAGATTTTGCCAAGTAAAAATCTTTCGTCAAATGTTGGCGATAATTCTCTGCCAGGATGCAATTTGCCAAGAGAAAGAAGAGAAGTTGTCAAATCTTGCAATCGTGACTTCCAAACATGGCCATTGCGTACGTGACTTCCGTCACGTTCGCAATGGCCATGTTTGATTTGAGACAACACTACTCTGTCAAAATAGTTGCATGAAATTATGTAAGTGTGCCAACAGATGTATCCAACGTGAGATACAGCACTAATGTTGTGGCACTGCCTATCCCTACCCTTTAGGCAGAGTCAGCCCTACAAATTAGGCTATGCCATATAAACCATTGTTTAGGGCCCCTGGTCTACGAAAGATTTTTTTCAAATTAACAAGAGACGATAACTGAATAAAAATTGAAGTTCCTAAACATATAAGGACAAAATTTTGTGCCTTTTTTGCTATCAAAGACAGGAAAAATGGACAATTCATGCAAGCTAAGTAAGTAATTTGCTGTCCCACACAAAAAAAGCATTAAACAAATTCTGTGGTTAAAAAGCTTTCGGGAGTAATAGAAAAATACTGTATTTACTGTAGTCTATTTAAAGATAGTGTTGCTGCTAATAGGTCTCACTTGTTGCGTTCACACCACAAGTGGCACAGCAAGTGCGTTACCACCTACATTATCACTGTGTCGCCATGGAAGTGTTGCTCAAGCACTCATTATCATAGCTACATCATCACAGGCTTGTGTGCCCGCTACTTGCCACAAAACACCTCGCCTGAACACCATCTAAAGTTTGTATTTGGTCGTAAAAATATCTATGCTTTTGATTGATGTGTCTGCCCAATTTTAGCATCACATTTCGCCGCCCCACTGCATGCGTGCGCACCGCAATACACACAAAGCTAGCATAGCGTCTGCTAATATATTCATTCATTTTCTGTAACCGCTTATCCTGTTGGGGGTCGCAGGGGCGGGGCTAGAGTCTATCCCAGCTGACACTGGGCACGAGGTGGGGACAGGTCCCTGGACAGGTCGCCAGACTATCACAGGGCTGACACATAGAGACAGATAACCATTCACACTCACATTCACACCTACAGGCAATTTAGAGTCACCAGTTAACCTGCATGTCTTTGGACTGTGGGAGGAAGCTGGAAACATATGATTGGTTAAAGCTTACTCGCGTTATCAGAGTGCTGAAAAAAGTTGAGGCCAGGTCAATTTTTGTCTGTGGCACATATCGCCTGTCAGCAGCGACACGTGTCAGCTGTCAGTTTGTAGCATCGAGTCACTGACTTCCATTAATATAGGGGTGGTAATTGCCAGAGGATCGATGATATGATACTATCATGATACTTAAGTCACAATACCATATTATTCTGCAATATGCTTTTATTGCAATATTTTTCAACTATTTTATTAGTTCATTGTGCTGTTATCATAAAAATCGTCTCAAAAAAGATTTAAGTTAAAAAAAATTTTAACAAATTGATACTTGGCACTGTGTGATGACACAATATTCATTCATTGATTTCTGCCACCACTTATCCTCTTGAGGGTTGCAGGGGAGCTGAAGCCTATCCCAGCTGACATTGGGCCAGAGGCAGGGTACACCCTGGACAGGTCGCCAGACTATCACAGGGCTGACACATAGAGACAGACAACCATTCACACTCACATTCACACCTACGGACAATTTAGAGTCACCAATTGACCTGCATGTCTTTGGACTGTGGGAGGAAGCCGGAGAACCCGCAGAAAACCCACGCTGACATGGGGAGAACATGCAAACTCCTCACAAAAGGGCTCCCTCCTGGGTTCGAACCAGGAACCCTCTTACTGCGAGGCTTGCCAATAACCACTACAGCACCGTGCCGCCCAACGTTATGATACTGCCACACAAAAATATCGTGGTCAATTTTTTTTTAATCAATTTTCCCCGCCACACCTAGTCAGCACCTCCAGAAAATCTTGATCTTGCAATCGCAATAATTAACACAAATTCAATGAAAGTCAGCAATATATGCGGGGTATTGCAATTTTTCAAAAGTCCCGCGATTTTTCCGCATTTTCCGGCTGACCAAGAGTTGTCACGCATGCTACATCATTTGAAACATCATCAGACGCGAATCAAGTTAATGCCATTGCAGTATGGAGAAATGCTCTGTATTGACGTAAGAATTGTCACTTTGTTTAGATGCATGCAATATGTGTTGAATTTTTTAAAATGTTATGTTTACAGAGGATGTAGCTTACATGTTGTTATGTAGTCACATTGTCTAGTTTGAGAGCTACAATATTCACTCAGGATTTTTTTTAAAACATTATTGGAGTCCACATTTTGAAACTAATGAAATAAAACTAAAGAAGAGAACTGAAACATTTGCAGCTGTTTTTGTAATATTCAGTATGATTTAAGTGATTACATGACTCATTTTTTGGAGGCGGTAGCTTAAAAAAAAAATCATGTTTTTTTTCTCCTGACTTTCAAATTGTGTCATCAGCCGCAATTTTTGTCATTTGCTGCAATTTCCCACATAAAAATGCTGCAATTTTTATCACAATTTTTGACAAAATTGGCCACAAATTCAAGGTTTTTCAAGGGACTGCCAAGTAGCCTGTTGTTGTGTCGCTCATAGCGTGAACACAGCACAAGTCTTCACATGCTTATTTGTACATTATGTGTGCTTAAACTAATATTTACAATACACAATGTGACCATGTTACAATAGGGGGGGCCTAAAACCAAATCATGCCTCGGGCTCCCAAAAGTCTGGGGCCGGCCCTGTCTCCAGACATGGATAATTGGGTGAGGGGACCCAAAGGTAAATGTTTTCCCAGGCACCCTAACCTGGCCATGTTTGGGGGTAGTCAGGATTGGAAAACATGTTTAAGATGGTTAACTTTTTACTCACCCATCCCTCGAAAGTCTCCCCTGTGTTGGAGGTTTTGATGAGGTCCTCAAACAGGATGATGCAGTTGGCCACAAAGTCATCATATCCGATTGGAGTGTCGTGGAACACCGCCAGCTCGATCTGTTTCCCGTCGTTCACGTTGAGGCAAAACTCCTCGTTGAACGTCGGCGTGTTGGTTTTCTGTTTGGTGAGAGTCTGTCCGATCTTGACCTCGTCCACCTTCACCACCATGTAGGGGTCCAGGGCCGGGGGGGCTTTGTTGAAGATGACAGTGTGCCGGAGGGAGAAGGTGGTCGGCTTCAGGTCCACCGCCTCTCCGATGCGGAGCTTCAGATAACCGTTAAACTTCATTTTCACCAAGCTAGTTTAGCCTCGCGCGCAAAGTAAATAACAAAGAAGCGAAAAAATAAAACAAAAAGGTTGTAAAAAAGCACTCACGCCTGCTTCATATCAACTCTGACCAACAAAAAAGCTGTAATAAATTCATAGTTAAAATCTCTACACTCTAGTTTGATGTCAACAGTCGGTGTGTGTGTGTTGCCTTCATGCTGAGTGACCGTGTACCTGCTCACCTCACAGCACACACACATTTACTGTCAGCCCCTCAGTCGCTCCGCAGTGTGAACCTGCTTCAAGAAGTTTCAGTAAGTAGGAAGCCACAACACAGACATGCCGAGGAGGAGGCAGAGGTTCCGCATAACTTGTCACGGAGCGCACAAACACACTCACAACCTGTCACTGTTGGTTTGCTACGTCACATGATCGACTTTGTAGTCCTGGTTTAGAGAGAGGCGTCTGCTACTACGATGACCATGATGCATCGCTCTGTTCACTGGAGGTGTTGTGGTGGCTCACCTGTCCCGTGCTGAGTGGGGAAATACCGCTGTCTAGTGGATGTTATAGTAAACTACATGGCAGGAAAATGTATAGGGCTGTTCTTTTAAGGCTAATTGTGTTAATGAAAATAAAAAATATATATATGATAAAGACATTTTTTTGTTCAAGTCCCAGGAGCCCTCAGCTGGGATTTCTGCTCCTTATCCCACTGAGACCCTGCATCCTCACATGAGGATATCACATTTTGGGTTTCCTGCACCTTATAATTAGCAGAGGACAGGATCAGCTGCCATATAACAGAGACAGTAAATGATTGTTATTTCCATGCTATGCCATTGCTATTGTTCATAAAGTGCTGCTGCTGTGTTACATGTCACGCCCGTCACGCCTCTTTTCATTCCATGATGCCGGCATGTTGTCCAAAACCACACAGTGGAGCGGTATGATGCCGGCCTTGTTTGGTTCTGAGTATAAATGTAAAGGTGACATAAAGAAGGGACCTCGTGGCAGCTCTAAAGCACAGTCTGTGTCTAAAACAGGCTTGTGTGTCCTGCTCCTATGTAGAGCTGGTGGGGAACTCTGCATTTCTGTGCCCTGGAGCACATTGTCTCATAATCCGCCCCTGGCTGTGGGTGGTGAAGTGAAGATTTGGCTCAGGATGCATTAAGCCTCAACATGATTCTCATCATAAATTATGTACGCAATCAATAATGTGATCCAGCATTCAAAAAAAATTTTTTTTAATCAGTCTGAACAGCAATATAAACTACCATTTGAAGAAGTTACTAGTGTTGTACTTAACTGTATAATTTTATGATTTTTTAAAGTTGACTATTTAAGTCTTGTGCTCCTTTATGCTTTTAATCAACCAGCTCACTGTGCAGAGTAAGAATTTGAACACAAAGCTCATGATCATCCTATAAAAATATAATATTGTAGGAAGTATTGTGTTTTCAGATCCTTTATCGAAGTAAAAGTGCTAATACCAAACTTAAAAAAACAACAACTAAATTGCAAGTAAAAGCCCTCCAATGAAAATGGTATTTAGGTAAGTATAGCCTTTCAAACCTGTAGTTTTAAAACCCTTAAAAACTTTAGTTTCACCTAACTATCAGTGGAAGGTGTGTATCAAGGTATCTGTTTGTGATTTTAGAAATTTCTACACTTTAAAGCCCACTTAAACATCATATTATGTTTTGTGATACTGAATAAATTGAATCAAAACCACTGCATCAGTTTTAATTGTTTATAGTTTTCACTTTTAAATTTTGTTTACCTAAAGAATTCTACAAGCATTTTATTATTTTATTTTCTTACTGATATAGGAAAATTAATTCCTTTGCTCAGATTGCACACAAAGTAGTGCTATGATGTTGGATATTACAGGCAGTGTAATAAATAGAAATACAGATCCCATCGTTCTGATTGCATTAAAAAAAAAAGAAAAATTATGCATATGATAGCATGTTCTTTATGCTATGACAATTTTCCTAAAATCAGATTTTAAAAACTGCTATATATCGCAATATGTTGAATCGTAACCACTGTATCATGATATGTACCATGTCACCAGTTTCTTGGCAATGCACAGCCCTACTTAAACTATGATGCTGCCTAATGTAAACCATAAATAAATAAATTACTGAATTTCCCTACTGAAAATGAACAAGTTGGCCCTTGATGTAGGTCAAATGTTACATGAATGATCTCAGCTAACCTAAAAAATGGTGCACAAAATAACAGTCCCAACATTAAGCATCACATGGTTACAGTGTGAAAGTCAAATGCTGTGAGACACAATGGCCAATCACACATTTGGAACAACCCTTGACATGAACCCTTGATTTGTGCTGACAGGATTTGTCAATTAATCAATTAGGCAATCACCAGAAAATGTATTGTTTAAGTAATTTATCAAGCTAAAACACTGAACCTCAGTTAGTCCCAGTTTGCAGATGCATGGTATTGCTGCTTTTGTTTTGTCACTGTAAATGGAATATTTATCGCTGTTGGTCAGACAGAACAAGCGAGCGTCTTGTTTAGTTCTGTGTTGGGAATTTTTCACTGTTTCCCTTCAGATTTTATGTGGCAAAAGATTAACTGATAAATAGCTAAAGGCTAATGTAGCCAAAAGAAAATTCCATGTGCTACTGGAAAATAAATCCTGAGGTGAGAGTAAAGGATAATATTTGGAATCAATTAATTCCCTTGTGTCTTTTCTTCCCGGTGCTACTCCTTTCTCTCTTTTTTACTTTAAATGCCATTCTCTCGCGGTCTCTCTCTCTGAGGGTGCTGCGCTGCCCCATCCATAAATGCCACGATCAAAGTCTCCACTTTATTGGTGTTAGACTTGACCTCTCACCCCACTCTGCCAAATGTCAGCGCTCCACATCTCTCTGCTCCAGCTGTTATAAATAAAGAGCCCGGGTCCCAGATCTTACACATCCCTGGGATACAGACTGTCTTGTAAACAACGTCTCAGACATGACCTTACTGAGCAGAGAAGGTCGTAATGATAAAGAAGGCAGATAGCGGATTGCCTCGGTGCAGGAGTGTGAATACACTCACAGCCATCAGCAGCAAAGGCTTGTCAGTGTTCTGTGGGAGCTGATGGGTTAAAGGGAAACATTTTGCACCTGAAATTTGTGCTGCGGATCACCTTAACTAAAGAGTAAACATGCATGTATATGTACACACTCAGCGCCTACATCGTGTAACCCCACACCTTAAGGTAAAGGTAATGGTGTTTGCATGCCTGGACAGTATGGGGGAGGTCATAAGTTGTGAATGCTGAGAGTTTTACTGCTCACTGAGGCTCTATTTGAATATAAAGATATTTTTTAAGTTTCACATTGTCCAGCAGAGGGCACAGTGAGACTGCTAAATAAATTTCCACCCTCCTCATCCTCCTTGCTCGCCTCTTTCTTATGATGAAGCAACTTTTAAAATCTATATATTTTCCTTCCTCTCTCCCTTGTTTTACCACGGAGCCACAGCTGGCATTTTTACGGTCTAAGGTGATTTGTTTTGTTTCTTTGTTCTGCCCGCAGTCTCCCTCTTTCTTCTCCCTCTGTTTATCAACTCTGTGGTCCCGCATCCCTTTCTCCTCATTCCAGTCTAACTTTCTCTCTGTAAGTGGTTGTCATGGCCATATCCTGAATTATGCACCCGTGGGAGTATTCTGCAACTTCACACAACTCTCGACACCTCACTGAGAACACAGACTTGTGGGCTACGTGTGTACATGTACACACACAGACACGTGTAGGTCCCAGACACACACAATACTTCTGATGTATCTCCTCAAGATGCCAAAATTTTATTGCACCCAAGCACAAGGCTGGCTACCAAAACCCTCCCATATTTCAGGGGAGACTGATTCTCTGTATACGACTTAATTTCAGCCACCTGTAGAGTTTCCACATTCACGTCGCAGTCTACGCTCCAATTTATGTCCGTGTAACCCAGGACAGCTCAATCCTCTGGCTCCCTGCCCAGGTACACCCTATAGCTGCAGCTAATGAACCATAGCATTGGTGCCAAGCGGGGCAGTGGGGGAAAGGAGAGTATAGCCCAGATATGGCGAAGCCCGTTCCCAGCTCGTTTGACCCGGTGAGAGAAATCCTACGGGGCCCGTATACACCCCCACCACACCGCCTGCACCACCACAAACTCAATTACATCCATCAGTCACTGGGTTGCAGCAGAACTAACCCCCATTCTACCTTCACAAGACCCCAGCCTCTCCACAGGTAAGGCTGTGTAGAAACCTACATGCTGAAACACACATGCAAACACACACACACACACACACACACATACATCCCTGGGGCTTTCCTGCATGGAAGCAGAGGCACTCCATAAATCACACCTGTAAAAGCTGATTTGGTACTAAATATGCTATATTCACAAGTGGTGTTTACTGCCGGTGCTCTACCACAGGAAAACACAACTTAAGACTGAACTATTCTACAGAAATTCTACTACTATGTGGAGAGAAGTCCAAAAGACTTTATGTCATATTAAGCTGATTAGATTATTTTTTAAAGTCCTATTTCTTTGGTCACTTTTAGAGCCTTTATTGGGAAATAAGGGGAAAGACAGGGGACGACATACAACAACAGGGGACACTGTGATTACATGCATGGGCGTAGATTTTGGGGGCAATGCAGGGGACACGTCCCCCTCAGTATTAAGAATGCACATTTGTCCCTCTTCAATAAAAACGTGAAAGTAGAAGAGGGCTTTTCATCTGACATTTCCACCTTAATAGTCCAGTGTGAAACATTTACGCCTCATTTCCACTTGCGTATATGTACTGAGACGAGGCACCAGGAAGCCCATTCATTCCTATGGGAATCTCCGTCATATCCAATGTGCCTGCGAAACTCCTCATCTCTGTAATATTTTGGTCCGGAATTTGCCTCTGGTATGTTAAAAAAATTAAACTTTTGTAGTGGATTTCGGAGATACCGTATGACAGTGTGCTAGCTTAGCTAACAGGCTGCTAACTAGCTAACAGTTGTTTATCTAGTTTTAACACAGTGTGAATCCGAGTAATGCTATTCTGCTAAAATATGGTCATAAATTATATATAGTCAGATTGTCATTATGACTCATTCAGCCGTTCATACATCTTTTTTATTAAATATATCACAATACATGCCGCATACCTGGCAGGACAACATATTAACTTATTTGTTGTCATTCAGTATTCGTCCTGTTTTTGTCCCAGTAATGTTCCAAGCTACTGGATGGCGAAAAATTGACAAAATTAGCTTCTTTTACAGGGCTACAGGTAGTTTCTATCAGGTTTCTATCCATCCGTAAAGTAATGCACATCCTTATGTTGGACACTAGATCTACGGACACCAGTCACATACGTAAGTGGAAACAAGGCGTTCCGGGGATTTAGTGGTACCTAGCAATGAGGATTGCAGATTGCAACCAGCTTAAACTTCTCCTGGTTAAAATTCCGTCAGTGTTCATTGTTCAGGAGGTTTTTACTGAGAACCAAATTATCCACAGAGGTCTCTTCTTCTCCAAACAAATGGATATGGTGATTTAAACCAGTAAAAATACTGAATAAAGCAGTTTTATGCTAAAAAAAAAAAACATCTGTTTTTTCTATGCTCTTGTCACAGAGGGCGGCCAGCTATGGCGGACACTGCGACAATGTGAAAACACGAATGACCCTCGCAAGAGCCAGTGTTTGGTTTGTCTATTCTGGGCTACTGTAAGAACACGGCAGTGCAACATGGCAGTCTCTACAGACGAGGACCTGCTCCCTATGTAGATATTAACAGCTCAATATAAGGTAACAAAAACATAAAGATTCTTATTTCCAGGTGTCATTATATTATATTCCATTTCTGCCAATATATCCCCCTAAATCCTACTCACTGGACCTTTAAATTAGTGCTTAAAAATTCACCAGAATACAGGAAATGAAGTTTGTGATGCTCAACATTTCATGCAGAAGGACTCCTAACTTCCTTTTAAATTAATCGAAACCTACGCCCGTGATTACATGGTTAGTGTCTTAAATCTCTATTCACCATTATGCCCATGATGCTCTTTTTAACAGCTGATTAGTTAAGAAGAAATCCTTATCAATGAGGAAGAGGATGGGGGGATTTTGTGAGGCGGGGGAGAGGAAAGAGGGACTGACAAAAATAAAGAGTGGTGTTGTGAAAAGTGGAGGAATGTAACTGTGAGAATGGTCGGAGCTGCGTTGGACAGCACAGCAGAGCGTAGAGGGTGGTGGGGGCTCTGTCACAGCCCCTCCAAGGTAATTGGCTCCAGATGTGAGGCAGCGTGGCCCCTGCGCCAGCAAGGCGTCAGGGCCGCATTAAGAGCTCAGCCCAGGGCTCGCAGAGAGACAAGCTCACCCTGCTCACCACCCCAAAAACACAGACTGAACCCCATACTGTGCTGCTGATCACTGGGCCTCCATCAGGACTCTTCCTACCTCTCAACCCCAGCTCATCATCTGCCAAAATAACTAAGCACTGCAATACTTCTTAGAACATTGTAAACCCCCCCTTGTTTATTTACCAAAGAGTTATTTCACCCTTGGCCTTAATTTCTGCTCTGACAATATAAAATATCTGTCATTCTCTCTCCGGGGCTTATTTTGTCTTGGTGACTATGGTGACAGCAATCTTGGAGTCTATTTTATGTCATTGTGTTGCTGCTATTATGTTGGCCCTGATTGTGGACAATTCTTCCCCTGAACGCTGCTTCAAGAGGCTCTATTCAAGACAGCATGTTTACAGCACACAATGGTTAAGCACAGTTGTCAGTGTTTTTGGTGATAAAAGACAGGTTTGTGCAACCCGTGGTGCTCTGACATCCACAATGGAAGCAAGGTGAAGGGCCTCACCCGACTACACACGTGCGGCGTGAAGCACCTGAGACACACTGGCTAAAAAGCAAAAGCAGATGACAATGTCAAGACTGGTGATGTTATACATACAGACCACTGCAGATGAGCACAGCCTGGTGAGCTTCTGTTGCATGAGATAACAATCCATTTGCCTCATCCTTTGTTAGCTGATAGCATCCTAATAGGAAGTCTATACTTTCTTTATTTGCTGGCCTTAAATCAATTCAATTTCACAAAAAGCAGGAGGAAATTTGAGTGTAGAAAGAGTAAATTCTACTATGGCCAAAGCATCTGCTGTCTCCAAAAGAGTCCTCAGAGCGAGGAATGCTCTTACTGTGACACAAAGAGCATGTTTACTGATAGAGCGTGGAAATCGATTAAAAGCAGAAAAGCAGCATGGAGTGGTGGTAGATGGAGAGAACGGAGAGAATGGAAGGAAAAGAAAAAAAATTAGATGGAGAGCACTTCATCAGTGATGACACTTGCATATCGATGGCTTTTGCTGAGTTGCAGTCCGCCACCATGACTAACAAGGAAAACCACTCATCATGCCAACCAGCATTAAAAGGCTCATGTGAAAAGACCCTTGAAGCACCTTTCAGCCAGGAATGCCTGTTGAACAAGATTATGCGGGTAAACAGAAAGCAGATGTGCATGTTCTCAGCTCTGCTGCAGTTTCTGACATCCACTACCTGTGAAGGTATGTTGATCAGATGTTCTTGAAACACAAACAGGAAGAGGAAGTGGAATTCTGCTTTGGCTCTGCTTTCTGCCAATACTAATTTGTAGAGGGCTGCAATCACTTCACCGCAAAGTCAATCTGAACAATTAGACTGTTGAGTGCTTTCTGCAGATGATCTAATCCAACAGTTCCTGACCTTTTTCTGTCAGATGTACCCCCTCAATCCTGTCAATTAGCTCAAGTGCCTCATCCAGTAGCTGCTATTTCCAATGTTTATCCATTACTTTCCTTTCAGCTAACTATTTCAACTGTTTGCCTATTACTTTTCACTGACAAACCAAATCCCTATTAGCTTACTTTTAGCTTAATATTTTAACTCTTTATCCCTTAGCTTACTTTTAGGTAATAATAACTATTTTAACTGTATATCCATCACATTTAGCTAACTAACGGTTTATCTGTCTGGTTACTTTAAGTAACTGTTTCACAGTTTATGTGTAATACATAAACTGTTAATCTGCTAGCTAACTGCTAGCTAACTGTTAATCCATTAGCTTACTGTTAGCTAACTTTTTAAACTGTTCATCCATTAGCTTACTTTTAACTAACTATTGAAACTGTTTATCCATTAGCTTACTTTTAGCTAACTGTTGTAACTGTTCATCTATATGCTTACATGAAACTATTTCATTGTTTAACTTTTAGCTTACTTGTAGCTAACATTAACTATTTTAACTGTTTATCTATAAGCTTATTTTAAGCTAACAATTTTAACTTTTATCTATAAACTTACTTCAAACTAACTATTTTAACAGTTTATTCCTTGGCTTACTTTTATCTAACTATTTTAGCTGTTTATCTATGAGCTTACATTTAGCTAACTATTTTAACTGTTTATATAGGTTTACTTTTACCTAACTATTTTAAATCATTCTCCAGAAGCTTACTTTTAGTTAACTATTTTTCCCTTTGCTTACTTTTAGCAAACTATTTTATTGTTTAACCGTTAGCTTACTTGTAGATAACCTTTACTAGTGTTTATCTAAAAGCTTACTTTAAGCTAACTATTTCAACTGTTTAGCCATTAGCATACTTTTAGCTAACTATTTTAACTGTTTGTCTATAAGCTTATTTTGAGCAAAATTATTTTAAGTGTGTGTATATTAGCTTACTTTAAGCTTAATAACTGTGTGTCTATTAGCTTACTTTTTGCTAACTATTGTAACCGTTTATCCACAACTTTTTAGCTAACTAACTGCTTATCAATTAGTACACTTTTAGGTAACTACTTAACTGTGTATCCATTAGCTTAATGTTAGGTAACTATTTTAACTGTTTATCTATTACTTATGTTAGCTAACTAACAGTTTATCCATTCTTGTACTTTTAGCTAACTATTTTAACTATTTATTAATTACTTAACCTTTACGTTACATTACTTAGCTGTGTTTAACTACTTCAACAGTTTATCCATCACTATTTTAACCTCTGTACACTTGCTAACTGGTTTCTCACAGATTTAGTTTTTAACAGACTCAGGTTGTGCATGTAAATATGTTAAAGCTCATTGTTACACTAATTTGTAATATTAGGGCTATTTATTTTATTAACACAAACATATTTGGCTATATAACAGCAATGTTTTAGTTGAATACTTCACCCACAAAATGATCATCAATTAACTGCTGTTATTACACATGGCCTTGTTTAACTCTAATTCATCAGGAATTTTCAAAAGTTTTTGGATTCTTCGTTCATTGTGGAGGAGCATTGTTTCTCATGCAGGACAAACAATGACTTTTACAAATTCAACATCACATGGGTTGACTAGTTGATATACAGATTATCATTTTGTGGCTTAGGCATTCCTTTAATTAATAGTATCCCTTCATTGGGAACCAGTGATCTAATCCACCAAGGCAGTGCTATCTAACAATAAGATATCAAACTGTGTTAAAGGTCAAAGTAGCAACACTGGGATCAGACCCAGCTGTTACCCAAAAATCCCGATTTCCAACAACAGAAAATAATTTTCAAAGAACACAGTCGACTCCTCTTAAAACAATACGAGAGCAGAGGCTGCCAACAGGGGATTCATTACAGCCCACCATCGTTCCTCCGCCTCATTCCATCCTTTAACCCTGGGAGATGGTGTTGTCATACTGCTGGACACAGGCCCGGGGTGTGAGTGAGTTTAACTAAACAAAAACACTCCCACCCTGGGATGAGGACTCATGCCCCAGTCAGACCTCCATAAAAACAGCTCTGGTCTGCGTTAACGTGCATGTTTCCAACACATGATAAAACTGGGAGAAAACTGGAGCATCTGGTTATCTCTTCCTAGTTGGGATTTTATAAACTAAAAGAGGAATGTCAATGAAACGAGAAACTGGGCTGCTGTAAACACAGGCTGACACTAGGTGGTAATCTTGTTTTGCAAATGGGTTTAGCTGTGGTTTCCATAGGAACCCATGTACGGCAGTCAGGGGCTGTTTTTATTTCTGAAAGAGCTTGTTTCCACAGATGTGGTGACAAATGGATGATGATGATGATGCTAGACAAGTCAAAAAATACAATGCAATGTCAATGTAAATGATTAAACCAGTGGTTTTCAACCTCTTTGGCTTGTGACTTCTTGTCACTTTCACATGTCTATGTATTTTTATGTTATCGCCTTATGCAACAGGCCTGATCTCTACGCTGGGAACCACTGAACTACCCAGCTACACTTGTACCAGCTACAAGAGGAACATGCACATTAATGCATCAGTGGTTAACAATCTAATAATGCCATAGGTAAAAAATACATCAGTTACAGCGACTAGTTTTCTGCACCAGTACTTTTACTTGAGGAATTTGAATTTTTACATTTTGTATTTGTACTTTTACTACCACCAACTACCACATATATATTCAGTGTTGCAAGTGACTGCGGTGCACTTTCGTCATGGGAGTGTCCTTCAGAATAGAGGATAGAGGCATGGCATGTTTCCTGGACTGGGGAACCACTTTAAGGGGGCGTGAAGAGCGGGCAGCCACCGCTTTCTGTAGGGACTGCGGGGCCAGTCCGCCTAATTCCTTAGATTAAAAGCAGCAGTCGGGTGGCTGTAGGTTCCAGAGGCAGCATGAAGACAATCTAAACAGCATCATGATTAGAAACGTACCGAGCATGTGGCTTTCATTAGCTGCAGGCTGAACCCACAGCACAGCGCTGAGGAGCAGGTCTCAGCGTCAATACTGTGCCTGCCAATCAAACACGCAGCCACGAATGTGACATGTTAGACTGATGAGCTTTCCACAGCATTAATAACGACAGGTTGGTGGTTGAATGAGCAAACTGACATGTCAGTGCATAAACATTTCCCTTTTATTAAAAGGCCAAAGCACCGATCAGCAGCAGCAGAAACACTACCTGAGGTCTGGACATTCAGTACACGTAATAAACAATATAAACAAGTTTGAAAGAAAAATCCCCAAACAAAAAAAGTGGTAAATAAACTGTGTTAAACTGTGTAAACAACAATTAAATAAAACTAGTGATTGTGCATGTAAAACGGTGAAAAATTCTATAAACAAAGTTTGAGAAAACAGTAAACGTGTCACATTTACGGTTCAGACTTAGTCGACAGCATTTTAAAATGCTAGAAGACTGGTATACATAAGGTGCATGATCATCCATACATAGCAATACAAGGGCTTTAAGAAAATAAAAATAAAAATAAAGTACATACAATGGACTCAAAGATAATGGGCAACTTTACACTTTTTTGTAGCATTCTGACACAATAAATTTTCTTTTGTTCCAGGTATACTAAAAAAGTAAAGATTTGCCCTGGTTATTGTCTGAAAGTCATCGTGTAAAAAGACATTTAAAAAATAAAAATTAAAAAAAAATTGGTGAGTAAAATATTTAAAGTCCTCGCTTCATTCAGCTCGTATGTGCTGAGTTTGATCTATGTTAGTTGGAAAGTACAAAAACAAATACAAGTCTAGTGTTGAGCCATAAATACTTTGCCTGAGGCGATGCTGATTAGCATCTGTGTGTTCACTTTTTTTATCCATTATTTGGTTTCTTTGGCACGCTTTCCCCTTTCATTGCTGTTGTGCTTAATTTGGGAAAGGGGTTAGGAGGCATGAGCCCACGTGTAAGCAATAGTGGAGAAGCTGAGGATGCCCATGATGAGACCGAAGATCACCAGAAGCACAGCCTAGAGGCACAAAGAGCAGAAACAACACAGTTAGCACCATTACTTAAACAGAAATGATCAAACCCCCCCCCCAAAATTTAGAGATATATATCAGTGTCTAGTTACCCCAATGGAGTTAAAGGATCTGAGGGGTCCTCTGTTGATCTTGAGGTAGAAAATGCCGGGGAAAACAAACATCAGGCAGGTGGAGGTCGTGGATCCTGGTGAAAGAAACAGGAAAGTCACTTCAGTTGCACAGACAACCCTCTGTATATTACTGACAACAGCAGCTTCATAAACTGTTCAAGCAGGACTGCATCATTAATTATGTACGAGTAGATACTGTGATTTTAGCCACCACGATCAATAATTGCAAAATATTGACATCTTGGCTGAGAGCTTGGCTGCTTCTAATGTCTGCTGTATAGAACAGGGTCAAAGGTCACAATTAAGCAGAAACTATTGTTTTACTAAAATATAATAGTTATATAATTTATAAATACACCAATATCTAGCAATATAGATTTTTCTCATATATCATAAGCATCACATACCCACTACTCCAAACACGTGACTGATATCAGGCACAAAGATGGCCAGCAGCAGCACCACACTCAGGATGATTAGTGTTGAGATGATGTGGACCAGCCAGGTGAAGGGCTGTGTTCCAAACAGCAGCAAGGTCGCAGCCTTACGGGCCTGGAGCAAACACACAAACAAAGCTCAGTTAAACCAAACATATTCGCAGAAGATGTACTGTGTGTAATTATTCTGAGCAAGTGTCGGATAAGAAAACAGGGGAAATGGAGTAGTTGAATGGCTCGCTGAAAGCAGTTAAAAGGTAAGTCTATTTTTAATTGCAGAGCAGGAGCTGAGCTAAGGTACAGACGTACATTCAATGTGAAATTCAGTTTTATGAATACATATAGATAAAAAAGAACAAGAGTAAAAAAAGAAAAACAAATCTAGCTCTACTAAAATTATCAATCAAAATGTTTAAAGTGATAAATTTAATAAAATAAAAAAAAACAATAAAAAGTAGTGGTATACAAACAAAGCAAGGACTCGAATAAAACTGAAAAAATACAGAAAAAATGCAGTTGTACAAGTGCAACAACTTCAAGCATTTTTTTGTTTTTAAGTAATTTCATAGAATTGAGTAAATGATCCAAAATAAGGAACAAATAAATTACTCCTCAGAGGTATTATAATTTTGCATTTTCATTATTTTTTTTTCTTTGTTTTTGATTTTTTGTTTTTTGTTTCAATCCAGGTAGTATAATATCACTTAAGTTTTTACTGTTTAAAAATATTCAATTTAAATTTATTTTTCATTAGTTTCAGTATTATTTTATGTTATTTTACTTTATTTTATTTTACTTTATTTTATTTTATTTTATTTTATGTTCGTAAGAAATATTATGACACAGCAATGATGCAGTTCAAAATCATAAAAAAAAGAAAAAGGACAGGAAAAAATATTTTAAAGGAATTAAAAACAAAAACAAAGTCAAGACAGATTAAAAATATGAGTTCATAGGATTAAATTTAACTAACACTGCATAAATATCATTCCATAATTTACTGATAACTGATACTTTTAAGTCAGAGGATACATGTAGTGCCAGGTGCCATAAATACGCATATTTTTAATGATAATACATGGAATAATTGTCAGGTTTAAGAAGTTCACATCCCACATACATCCCAGTGTCAATAAACATTATCCACCAATGTGTCCTCATGTTCGTTGTGTTGTCAAATTTGACCAAACTGACAGAGAGTAGGACTAAAGACATTTCCTGAGTATTTTTAATTTATTTTTGTTATTTTTTAAGTACACAAAAACATTTCAATTTGTTTTATTTTATTTAGTAAACTAAAATATTTTTTCACACCTACTTTTAGCTTTTAGTTTACTATACTAGCCTTAATACTCTTTGATACTTTTGTTAAAGAATATTCTGGGGTCGGTGTACTCACAGGGAAGAGGATGAGCGGTACAGTCAGCAACACGGAGAACAGGATGGCCAGTCGAACCACCATCACCATGATGTCATGAGGCATAATCTTGTCGTAGCCAAGCAACAGCTCAGAGTCCACGTGAGCTGTGGACAGGAGACAAGGACAGAGTGAGGGGACAACGCATACAGATAAGACAGGGCTTGGAAAAGTAACTACAGTCACTAGTTACAGTTAGGTGTGTTACTGCAGGCTTACCGTAGAAGGTGAGGTATCCAAACAGCGCAGAAACAAGGTAAACCAGGAAGCTGAGGCTAATACTGACATTTGTAATGTTCTGCATCTTGGTCTTAGAGGGTCTGAAAGACACAAGGGCACATTCACTGAGTGTCATGTTTACTTGGCAGGTGGACAATAGATTCACTGACTTAAAGTGAGCGGTGAAAGTAAAGGTGAGAGGCTGGAGTACTCACTGGTCCAGTTCACAGTAGATTGGCAGGATAGCCGTGTGGCACAGGAAGGAGAAGGCCATGGTGGGGATGGCGTAGCCACTCTGCAACACACACCAGAGCACAGCCGTCATTAACAAGTTATCGGCTTACAGTTGTACACAGGAGATGTGAGTTGTGTCTTTGTAATAATCATCTGGGCTGCAGAGTGTGACGATGCAAAGTTCAGGAGTGAACTTAACTGAGTAAATTTATTCAGTGGATGGAAATATATATCACTAAATACTGTATCTGTGTAAGTGGTGACTTTACAGAATCTTCAACAAAACATAAACAAGTTGTGTTTAAACCATAGACTGTATAAAAGAAGTGGACGATCCCGGGTTTGAAAAGAGAAGCCATTATGTTAGTGCCTTCAACCTGCATTCTTCCTAATGGCCAGCAGGGGGCGACACCACTGGTTGTGAACAAGGGCAACTAAAGGACTGAAAAAAAAAAAGCCAAAAACTGCAGTTCTCTAAACGGCCACTTGAGGCCGGCTCCAAAAGCGAGGCGATCCCCACTGACCTTCATGTTAAAATGCCCAACTTTACATGGGAAATAAACATGTTTACAGCCTGGTAAAAGCTAATTTCCGTCTTCACGACAACTGTACAGGGGTAAATTTTGATGTAATACACCCATTTGCTTTTTTATTAAGACTTAAAGTTACGTATAATTAAGAACTTGGCTTTGAGTGACAGACTGTCTGCAGGTGGTGCCCTCGGCTCCTCAGTCAGATCCAGCCTCTCACCCAAATATAGTCACTTCTGGCTCCAAAAAAACAAGATGACGGCAAAAGAGCTGAACTCAAAGCTTTTAAATGGCAGTCTACAAACCAATGGATGATGTCACGATAGCTACATCCATTATTCTATACAGTCTCTGGTTGCAAAAGTCGTCTAATTCTACAGAAGTCAATGAGAAAATGACCCTACTTCTCCCTTGATTTATTACCTCAGGAAACATTTTCTTAATGAGTTTATGGTCTCCGTTGCTAGTTTCAACTCCTCCTCAATACAGCATGATGTTCACTTTGTAAATTATTCCCCCATTTAGACTAAAACAGAGGATAAAGCAGGGTATGCTTAGGGGTGGCTATATTCTGATTGACAGGTTGCTGCCACTGCGACCAATCAATCAAAACAGAGGTGAGCAATGCCACCCTCTCATCCAAATATAGTCACATCTGGCTCCAAAAAACCAATGTCAATGGCAAAAAGGCCAAACTCAAGGCGTCAGCACATTAGTCCACAAACCACTGAGTGATATAACAGTGGCTACGTTCACTTCTTTAATACAGTATATGGTTTTAACATCTGGACCAAACATGTGCTTTGTGTCATTCTGCATGTACATATGGCCTTTACGTGTAACATCAATATGAGTGGCAGCGGCACGGTGCAGCCGAGATCCCTACATACACAGCCCAAACTTGGGAAAACGGTGTGACTTGTCACCAGCAGACGTAGCAACTTCTCACTGCCACCTCACAGGTCCTGCATGCGCAGCTTAGAGGAAAAAGGCTGGTTTCACACACGTACCTTACTGGAGATGACAAAGAGTTGAGGTGTACATTCTGCGTCAGAGGAATTTGATATCTGGAGAAACAAAGAAAGAAGAGGGTGCGTGTTATTTCCGAGAGGAGATGACTTCTGCAGTGCTGCTGCAAACAGAGGAAACATGAAGCGAGATTCCACAGCCTGGCTTTGGAGCTAAGAGGAAAACAACCATGCCAGGTCTGAAGCTATACTATGGTCTGTATAATTCCAAAAGGCCAGAGGTCATTTCCAGACTGACGCAAGGTCACCTAAACTTCCTTCCCCTCAGGATTGGCATTATTCACCATACACAGCATACACAGCAGCCTTCTCTGGTCCTCATCAGACAGAGCCGACATAATCATTGAACTCAGTCTCCTGGGTTTTCCTCATACGCCTGTGGCCATGACCGTCTGATCCAGACTACCTACCTCAGACCTGCGGTATCTTATGTTTGTGTGTGTGTGTGCACGTGGACAACAACAGAAGGAAACTGGGGTTATTGTTACCTGGATGGCAGCTGCGACTGTCATATTTTGAGGCAGTGGGCAGGGGATGGACCACTTCTTGATCACAACCTGGAGAAAAGACAACACAACATGTCAACAACAGCTAGAATAGTCACCTCATGGTTGTTTGCCTCCATCAACCAGTTGAGTAACAATTTACATCCATGTAATCATGACAGCAGACATTCATTCATTCCTTCATTTTCCGTCACCGCTTATCCTGTTAAGGGTCGCGGGGGGGCTGGAGCCTATTCCAGCTGACATCGGGCGAGAGGCAGGGTACACCCTGGACAGGTCACCAGACTATCACAGGGCTGACACATAGAGACAGACAACCATTCACGCTCACATTCACATCTACGGACAATTTAGAGTTAACCTACATGTCTTTGGACTGTGGGAGGAAGCCGGAGCACCCGGTGAAAACACAATCTGACATGGGGAGAACATGCAAACTCCGCACAGAAGGGCTCCCCCACCCTGGGTTCGAACCGGGAACCCTCTTGCTGTGAGGCAACAGTGCTAGCCACTGCAAATATGGATGTCGCTGCAAAGAAGCTGCGAATGCTAAAACATGGGTGCTCCACACATCTTCAACCCGACAGCACAGAAGATCTATACAATCAGCACAGTGTCATGGTGGACACCTGAGATTAGAGTCACCAATTTACTATCTGACCGCGTTTCTTCCCTTCTGTTCTTCAGTTATGATGTGGAATAATTTGATTTCAGAAAAACATCTGAAATTTGTCTTGAATCCCAGGACGTCACTGTTTCACAACCTTTTATCAAAACAACAAAACTACACTACAAACACTATGAATCACATCAGGCATTACGAAAACTGGATGCAGTGGAGTGGATACACTAAAGCTACTTAGACGCCATACTCTGATTTAATAGATCAACAGACTGAGGAACAAAAGAGTTCCTCAGTCTGTTTATTTGAGCCTGTGGGACTCTAAATCGTCTGTGTGGCAGCCAAATCTGATATTAATAACAGCCAGAAAAGTGTTTTTGCAGAACATCATGATGTCACAGTGAAGCTGACCTTTGACCTTTTGGCTATAAAATGTCATCACTTCATTATTTTATGCTATTAGACATCTGTGGGAAATTGTGTCATAATTAAAGTAAAAAAAATTATGGAGTTTTGGCCAAAAATGTGTTCTGTGAGGTCACAGTGACCTCTGACCAACAAATCTTATCAGTTCTTGTTGAGTCCAAGTGGACGTTTGTGCCAAAATTGAAAAAAAAAAAAACTTCTTTTGAGATAACACATTCATAAAATAGGACAGACTGATGTACATATAACCTGAAAACATATTGCCTCTGGCCACAGCTGTCACCAGAGTGGAGACATGTTTTTGAAGAGGTATTTCAACTTACCACAATAGCGAAGTACAGCATGAAACAGAAGGCAATGCTGCTGGTGTAGCCCAGGAAGCCTGTAAAGGTGACAGACAGATCTGGTGAGACACAACAATGCAAACCACCCAGGGCAGCAAGTCAAGATACCACTTGATCTGCGTACTTACCAATTTTAGGCAACATTGCCAAAGGTAGAACGACACATAGTGTGGCAAGGATCAGAAGCAACCTGCCATCTTCATACCAGACATATCTGGAAAACAAGTGGACATGAATTATTAACGTGCAAAGCTGAACCGAGCCACGTTTCCCATCATCATCTCCCGGTCCTGGCGATGTCCGGGGGTGACAGAGATGAATCTACGGAACCTTAAAAGGGACCAACTCTGGAAATTTGTCTCCATTTCGTGCTCAAATACAGAGCGACAGATTCATCATGTGGTATGAATTAAGGGCTTTAGTTCTTGCAAACCATAACAATTATGTAATTCACATGCAAACGTTGTGTCGCTCCGTCAGATGAGACCACATCTCACTTGCTGGGTTTTTGGAGAGGGGGAATAATATTTTCCTTTGCTGAGGGATAGCCTTGGCGGTTTATTCGGGATTGGAGAGCTCGAGGAGGAGAAGGAGGAGGAGGAGGAGGAGGGGCAGTGTTCGAGGTGACACATGTGGAAGGCATGCCGGCTCCGCTGGGGTCGGGGTCGAGCGGGAAGGGTGCTGCTGTATGTTGGACCGCAGCGTGGGGTCATGAGGGACTGGCTCCACTACTCTTTATGGGGCTCCCACAGTCAGCAGCACCTGCTCTGACCACATCAACACCCACTGACCCCTGTTTGGCAGTTTCACAGCTGTGGCGTTACCATAGGCGCTGATGGATTTGTCTCTGCGTCTACGCTGTTTTCTGCCCTGTAACTGGATGTCAGGGAGACCTCCGCGCTGACCCCGACTCTCTCCTGTCCAATCACTTCTACTCCAACCTAAGTTTAGCTGAAGCACTCGACCGCAGCTTAGCTAACCCCCTTCTCCACTTTTACAGAACGTTATGCACACACAGGGATGTATAAAAATCTCCACCACCACTCGGATCCACTCTCAGGAGGCTGGAGGCTTACTGTAAAGGCGCAGGATACCTAGAAGACCCATGAAATGTGGAACATTTCACGCTATAACAAGATGCAGGATAGCTCTCAGTTAAGGTTGGAGTATGACTGCCAATGAGTCAATCTCCACATAGTGTTGAAGATCAGCATAAATCTGACTAACGCAGCACAAACCCAAACCCACAGCTGTCCGCGTCTTTGGCCCGAGCTGAAACTTGATGGGAGAAACCTAAACAGGACGCACAGTCCATTAGCAAAGACAAAGACTAAAAGATTGAGCACAACTGTGTTTTTGCTCTGCCGCGTTATGATAAATGAGCCAGAAAAAAGGAACGCGTTTTAATATAAAACAAGTCGTTTATTTGGGCTTTGATGGAATCAAGTGTGTGTCTGTTAACATCCCAAAGCCACTCATTAACAGAAATGTTTTGTTTCCCTCAGCAGTGAGCTGTAATTAGAATGGCAAAACTGATATCCCCTTGTATCAGTCTGATTCCGGGGAACATGTGCGAGAGATTTGGGGGTGAAAGGAGAGCACTAATACAAAGCAGCTGTGTGTGGAAGATTCAGATGTTGACGGATTGGACTGAGAGCAGCTACAACGCTCACTTAAACCAGTGTGGCCAATAATAAAGTGATAGAAGTTACATTCTTGGCCTGGGACGTCTCTGTGAGGCTCGTCCATGTAGGCCAATGAAAGACACGGGCTGCTCGTGATGGGTGATGTATGGCTCTACGTCGTAAATACATTTCCTCTGGGCATGCTTGGGGCTGCAGCGCACCAGTTTCCCTCCAGTCACTCACAGACAGAGTATTAGTAGTGTACTGTGGTTTAGTGAGAGATCTTCTCCCACCGCATTATTCATACGTTTCTCATTGCCCGGCTAAGTTTTTCTAGCTTTGTGGTGCACAAGTGTCAAATTTGACTTATTTGAAGGCCAAAGGTATAATCTACAACATCATGGGAACAGGAATGACTCATTCGTTATCTTAGTGCAGCTAATCTAAAAGAATGGCTCGGTTTTACCCGCAGCTGTGACAGATTTTGAACCAAATTTCCTTATTGGCGAGGAAGGGAGCTAAAGTACCCACCCTTTGCTGTCTGAGCTCACGAAGCTGTCGATGGCTGCAGGAAGCTCTGACTTCAGGATGAACAAATAGGATGACATGGCTGAGGGAAGAGAGGAAAAAAAGATTCAGAAAACGTCTGTTTTTGAAATAAAATAAACACTCATACCAGAGGACTACATCACAAACACAGCACATGACTCTATGTTGCCGCAAGCACTTCTAAACTGCTGTGCGAGGTTGGTGTGTGTTTTCCAGCACAGGGAAATGAAGGCAGGGTGGAGGGGGGGAACCACGGCTCTGAGTTAATGCAGATGGGTGGGGCAAGGAGCTCAAGGGGATCACCAGCAAAGCCCTCGGTGCAGAGGAGCAGACATTATGCAGATCTTCCAACTGCTGGAGACCAGGAGTAGCAGCCAGGATGGAGAAAGTGTGAGGGGTGGGGGGGGACGCTAACAATAATGATCTCTGACGCTAATCCAGGTATTTCTCCCACTGCTCCACCTCACTAGGAAACAGGATATTATCAGCCTCCGCCGGGCTCCAACATCCTTCCAACGGACAGCCAATCACAGAGGGGATCGGGGTCACTTCCTGAGGGTCATAGCAGCCCCGAAAACACCAGGAGGAGAACGGGGGAAAGGGAGATGGAGACAAGGTGGAGAGGACGTTTCTGGCTGATTCAGATGCAGTGTGTGGTCAGTCATAAAGGGAGATAATGTTAAGGGATATAAATTTGTGAAGCCAGGCAGAGCCAGAGTTAGCTGGGACGTCTCTGCCCCGGGGGCAGGTCTTGCACTCGCCGTTAAATAAGCCTAGACCATAATCCCTCAGATCCTGTATTTGTTTATAAAAGAAAATTCCTCCAATAACCCTCGAGCCCACACAGACGCAAGGACACTCACTCTGTGAATAACTAATGCCATTATAAGCACTAAGATCTGTCAATACGGTTATTCTGAGGCAGTGGTTGATTTAATGTTTTTAGCCAAGACGTTCCCTGCAATTTAAACGAACCACAAAAACAAAAGAGTGATTTTAACCACACAAGCCCAGAAAGACACACTGACAAGGATCACACAACAGGCATGGTGCAATGGTTTAGTTTCATGCAGTTGGTTACTGTAAGCACATCAACACTTCCATGGGGATTCCTGGTGGGTCCAATACTTACATCTCTAAACAAAATGGGCCCTTGAGTGAAGAGAAAGGATTGTTATTGGCCAAGAGGCAGGAAAACATATTTTAATAATAAGCATGGATGTAAAAAAATTCAAGGAAAATTGATGTAAACCGTCTGTGTGTGGTCAGTGAACAGCGGGAGAGTGTGTTCAACATAAGACAGAGCCACTTTCATTTCATTAAGAGTGAGGGGACAGGCGGGCTGTGAGAGCCCTGGGCTGGGCAGTAATTAAGGTCAATTGGCCCATCAGCCTTTGGCAGTACAGATGAATGTTTACCCAGAGTGAGGCTAATTGCACTCTTATAAAAGGGGCCCGGGGTGGAGAGTGATGCAGGCTGGAGTGCTGGCTCTCACACTCTCACACATACTGCCCCATGCTGGGAAAACCACAAACATACCAGAGGGCACGGCAGTAATCCACTCAGCCGTGTCACTAATGACTGCAGAGGAGCGATCACCTCCGCTCTCCACTGTCTGAGAAGCGCAGTTTGTGGCCGAGGGACGAGCGGAGATGGCAGTAGGAGAAAGAGAGAGATGTGTGGGGGGTGGGGGGGTGAAGGGAGGGCTCCCATTAGGTTACTCAACACTGGGTGGGTTTACCATCAGTGATCGATATGACGAAAAGTCGGGTTTCAGGCCCAGGGGAGCGGGCTGAGAGGACAGCGGCTACAGGGTCAAAGGCTATCAGGGAATCCGGATAATAGCCTCACAGGAAGGAGGGAGTGAGCCTGAGCACAGGCGCTCCTGACCACCAGTAGGAGGCACTATCTGCCTCCAAAATGATCTGGCCACAGTCTGACCCTGCAGCCCCTCTTCAACACTCTGCTTCTAAAAAACCACAAAATCGGTTTATGACCAACATGTCAAAGAAATGTGTGTAACTGTGCAGTGAAATGGGAGCTGACTTACCACCAATGTTTTGGATAAGAATAGAAATTCCAACCAGAACCTAAAAAGAAATTTGAACAGGCGGTTAGAGTGAAGAGGTTTCTGGTAATGTTGAAAATATAAGTGAGTAAATTCCTTTTTCTTGTGACAGGGCAAACTCACACTAATCTAAAACACAACACTTACTTTTCCTGGTTTTTGTAAGGCTCTCCCTCCGATCTCTTCATATGAATTTATACCTGAAAGAGTCAAATGAAAAACATGAGAAAAACATCAGACCCAATTAAAAGAGTCCTCCACAGATTCTGGATGAACACTTTAAAACAGTAAGGATCAAAACTGATGCAGCAAAACCAGACATACTGTGTTTTTGTCCAGGCATTCTTCTCAATTGTCAAAACCTGGTGACTACATTACCCATAATGCAACTCGACTGCAGACAGTTTAGTCATAGATTCAGGTGTGTTGTGCTCATGGTGGCTACTGCAGTGAGCTGTGAGCCTCAAGCTATCTATTTTCACGGTTAATCATTTGATGTATAAAATGTAAAAAAAAAAAAGTAAAAAATGCTCATTACAATTTCCCAGAGCCAAAAGTGATGTCTTAAAATTGCGTCTTTTGTCAAACCAAATCCAAGTCTATCATACATTTACCACCTCATACATCATTTACAATCAAAAATGACAAAGCAAATAAACAAATTAGCACATTTATGGAGCTGGAACAACAAATGTTTGCTTGAAAAATGACTAAAACTATTAATCGATTATCAACATAGTTAGTAATTAATTTTCTTTTGATCGATGCAGCTCTACTCCACACTCCAGATTTTTTTCCACTTTCAAACTCTTAGTGTTCAGACTAGGGCTGCACAACATATTGTTACGTGATAAACACGTATTTATTTGTTTTTATGTTATTATTACTTTATTATTTAGTTATTTATTCTGTTATGTTATTCCTTATTTCGTTGACTTTTTTTAATCTGCTGTTCTTTGCTCTATCTTTGCCTGGAAGGTGACCTTGAGTGTCGTTAAAGGCGCCTATGAATTAAATGTATTGTTGTTGTTGTTGTAATTATTATGAAAGACTGCAGTGTTGCATTCAGGGATTTTTGAGTTAGTTGAGAGAGAGTATCAGCAGTAAAGTGCACTTTAAAATGTAACTATCATCCTTTTTTAAAAAAGAAAAATGGTGCCTTTTGTGTTAAGTTCAATTTTCGATTTGTTCAATAAAAGAATGTTAATTTTTGTCATTAAAAAAAATCTGCAAGCAATTTGTTATATTTTAGCAGAGAGGCAGAACTGAGTACACTTACTGTTTTTCTATCAGACAGCTCTCTCTGGAGCTACAAAAGGTTTCTATACACAGTGGCGCTTATTATGGTATATAAGGATTTACAGGGTCTATGTCCAAATTATTTTACCAGGTATTTTCAGTATGTTCTCATGGCCTGAATACACAGGCCAGTGTGTCTAATCTGAAACAATCCAATGTAAATAGTGAAGCTGTGAGAAGCACATTCCTCTACACAAGGGGAGGAGTGGAATAAAATCTCAACTATTCTCTGAATAGTTTTATAAAACAGCTGAAAATGGATGCTGAGAAAGTTTGTACAGTGAAACATGTCATCACTTCTCAAAACCCATTTTTATAGACTTGCTTTTGCGTGATGTCTTCTTTTTATTTTGTTGTTTTATTGCTTTCATTACCGTTGACATTTTGCAACCTGCATTTTTTGTCTTCTTGATTTAACCTCATCTTAACTGTTACCTTAGTTTTGTCTTGCTTATGATCAGTAGGACTGTTTGGCTTTCTGTTGCTATATTACCTTCTAAATATCTTGTTTCTGCTTTTGCTTTGTCTGTTAAAGCGCATTGTAAACTCTGTTTGTTAAGATGCTACATAAATAAAAAGTTGCACACCATTCCAGGACAGGTTTTTGGTCTGGTTTCTGAATTTGGGTGTTGTTTATTGTCTTTACTGACTGATTATCATTCATGTTTTTATGTCTTTTTATTAGGTGTATAACTGGAAAAATGGGATATTAGCATCATATACATGTCATTCCCTTTTCCTGCCTGCTTTCTTGCCTTGACTTCAAGACCGCAATGGAAATAAGCCATGTGACTTTATTTATACACACCTGTGTGCTGAAGGGGTCTTCAGTGTTTCTCTCTCACCTGAGCTCAACGAGAGACGGAGCAGGGAGCCCCTGCTACATGTTATGTATAAAACTGACTTTAACTTGAGATAATTAATTGTGTATTTTTGGGTCTTCTCTTGTTTGCACTTGATTGTAGCTGCTTAGTCAGCAGCAGTTGCAGCATGGCGAGGTGCGTTATACACTTATGTCAGTTGTTTCTGAGGTGAACGGTGTGTCAGAGTCTCTTAACCAAAAAGTTACGAAACAATGCATAGTGGCTCACAGGAACGTTCCATACGCGTAAAATAATACAGCTAACTGGCCGCATAGTGATTTAGCGTCAGCTAGCTCACATGATTACACAGGTATTCATGAGTAACAGTTAGTAACAGTTGAATCTTTAATGTTGTGTACTGTAAATTAATTAGCGTTTTTATGAATAGGCCCGACTTGTCTTTGCTAATAATATGGTGCATTCATGTTAACGTGTATTTTCAAAGGCTTAAATTATCGAACAATAATTTGGCACCCCCCCAGCAGTAACTCTGAGGACTCCCTGGGGTCACGGACCTCCTGTTGAAGACCTTAGGTGCCATGTATTTTAAACTATCAAATCAATCAGTGAATTAAATCAGTACACTTTAATGTGTAAATCTGTTTAGAGTTCCCCTTCAAAGATGATCAAACATCAGGACAGGATGTTCCCACCTTCAGTCTGATAAAAGGCAACCCCATGTTATCTCTTTTTATCTCATCTCATGGCTTCTTTGATTATTTCAAACAGTATTTACACCTCACCTGATTCACTTAGGAAGGAAATAAAGACACAAAGAGATAACATCACATCAGCTACTTCCCTAAATACTAATCTAATCATGACAAACTCACAGGGAACTGATTATCCAGTCAGATTGTGTCTGCATTGTTAGTGTCTCACCTGTTTGGTCACATAGTTTCAGAAGAAGATGTATAGAGAACGCAGCCAGGCCAGCCACGAAAACTAACAGGATACTAGAGAGGAACAGAGGAGGAATTAGTGCACACGTAGGTGGATTTCTGTCAGATATTTAAACAGGTAAAAGGTGTGGTAAAAGGTTTTATGAGAGCGTTCTTACCAAAACCCAGCTATTCCAGTGTTAGCCATAGAATAAGCTAGACCGAGTATACCGCTGCCCATGATGGCGTTCATCAGGTTAAACACAGAGGAGGCGAAGGAGGCTCCTTTCGCTCTGCTCTGCACTGACCCCTGCACACACAGCAGAGACAGCATGTGGATTAAAGACTTAAAACAGCAAGTGTGAAGACAAAAGAAGCAGAATAAACCTGATTATGTTTGTCAGAGATGTAGAGCAGAATTGCTCCTGACAGGATTAAGAACAACTGGCCGGCCCTGATGATGGATGTCATGAAACAACACTGCAGTGGCATGTAGGATCAGGGAATGGAAATGGGAATGGATGGGGTGGGATTTGAGCTGCTGGCGGTGGGACAGCTGCCTGAGCTCAGGATAAGGGGAGCTGCCCAAACTGCTTGACCTCTCTAATAGGGGATATCCTGGGGAGAACGAGTGGCAACTCTGGTGTCAGTGTCACAACAAGCTTGGATTGACCTGCGGGCCGCTGAATCAGATTCACCCTGGGTTACAGTACAGAAAGACAGGAAGTAAACTATGACACCGGATGGAAATAGGACGATATTATATCGATATGTTGATATGAGACTAGATATTATTTTAGATTTTGGATATTGTAGTATCATAGTTGTCTTTTCCTGGTTTAAAGGCTGCATTACAGTAAAGTGATATAATTTTCTGAGCTCACCAGGCTGTTCTAGCTGTCCTATTATTTGCATTTACCCACTCAGTCATTATATACACATTACTGATCATTATTTATCAAAAATCTAATTTTGTAAATATTTTGTGAAAGCAACAAAAGTCAACCCTACAATATCGCATCAAAGTATTTGGTCAAAAATATTACGATAATTGATTTTCTCCATGTTGCCCAGCCCTTTAAAGAAACACAGAGTGGCTGCCATGTAAAATTATAATGATCGAAATCAATAACATGGATTTAAAGATACTATAAATGTGCACTATTGTATTATGTGATGCGATGTGATGTTAATGTATTCATCACCAGCTCATTCCTGTTCAGGATCACAGTGGAGTAAGCATGTGCCTATCTCTGCTTATCTCACCTGGTTCCTGTTCTTTTATGTCTTGTGCTTGGTTGCAGATCGGTGATAGGATTAATCTAGATGACACGTTCACTTTAACGCTATCTGAGACATGCTTTATAAAATGCTTTATAGTCACGAGTAATTAAGTCGACTTTACATGACAATGCGCTTGACAACTCTCACCACTTCCTTTGTAAGTTGGTGTGAATGACGCTGATTGATCATGTGTGCAGGTATCCACCGTCACTCATTACCACTGATGAACCCTGCAGAAACTCTACATCTGCGTCTGCCCTTCTTCTTAAGAATATGTAATGTTAAAGATATTCAAGAGAAAATCCACCCAAAAAATAGAACATGCACATCCTGTACTTAAAAACAGCCCCATATTGCTTTGAAAATCTGAACCATTTACTTTTTGTTCATCATCACAGAAACACACGACATGCCAGTGTCTTTCACAGTCACATGCTGAAGCTTCTCCACAGATGGACTGTTGGTACACTGAAAGCCTCCGTAAAGACTGTACTGTACTGGAATTTCTAATACTCAATGCCTTTTGTATTCCATGGGGAAAAATTTACTTTGAGGGCATACAGGTTGAATCATAATTAAAAGATATATGTAAACAGGCTTTCACGTAAGCTTTAGTGGCAGATGAGCAGGATGACTGTAGTTAACATTAACAATAAGAGAGAGTGAGAAAGCACAGCAAAATATTGAAACCGTTTCAAATATTCAGAGTTGATATGTATTGATAAATCTATATTTTTGATGACACTATTTTACTCAAATATGGAGATATTTTAATGCCCAGCTCACAAGGTTTAGATTCATGTATCAAACAAAAACTCTTGAGCTCACAGAAACAATCACTAGTGTTTGATGGGCCAATGCTAAAAACTATCAGTGCCAGTGATGACCCACACAAGTCTTGATTGGGATGTAGCTTCCACTTAGGACACCAGGGTTATGTCCTCTGTGTTGCTGTTAAGAAAACTGACAAATGACTCTTAGTGTGCTTGTTTTAAAAAGCTGTTTCTGATGGTCTTCAGGCTCAAAATGCAACTGCTTTTAGTCAAAAAAAAAAACAGAATTAAAACTGAATAAAATGGAGGAACTTGAAACATGGAGTATAAAGACTTTGGAAACTCCCTCCAGAAGCCGCAGAACATGTTATGTAACTGTTTATATAGGCTGCTGAACATGATGAGCAAGCTGAATATGTTGTGTAGATTTACCTTGAAGCTAAAAATGATATGTAGCATTAGTTTTTATCTGCATAATAAATAAATATAAATACAAATATATCGTCAGCGGAAATTAATCACTGAAATACCATGGTACAGAGACAGAAAGCAGAATGGAAACTAAGAAGTATTCCAAAAAACACGTGATGTCAGTCACAAGCAACACTTTGACAAGTCAGCAAACTTAGTTTACAGAGAGCTAACATGTGCATTAAAAAGCTTCCGCTGCTTATTCCTGAAGTTCAAACATAAAGACTGAAGCGCTGTTTCTTAGTTGTGAAGGACACGGTGCTGTTTTAGTACTTACATTTGCTAATAAAGGTGTAGATTCGTTTTCTTCGATGTCCCGGGCGACGCATTCACTGTATAAATCTGCGGTTGCATTTCTGTTGATGCTCATTTTCTCCTCTTAAAAACTCACGACACAAACTACAGGAAGCAATCTCTCTGTCTCGTGCCAAATCTCCTGACTCCGGTTACCGTGACGACGTGAAGAGTTGTGCAACCATCCTCTAATGAATCACTTTTATACTCTCCTCTTATCAAGATTTCAGCTGATGGCTGTTGTTGTTTATCGCCCACATCATGTGACTCTGTTCCGGCGCACTTAAAACGTCAGGAAAGAGACCGCCCAATCAGAGAGCAGCTCTCCGCTCCTTCGACCAATCACCAGCCGGCTCTGGTCGAACACTGATGACGCAGTGCAAGCATGCCTGAGAGCGGAGGATGTTGAGGTGAGCTCTGAATGTGTATTTTCTCGTTGTTAACAGCGTAATTACCGTTTATTTAACCTTACATGAGTCTGTAACACTTGTAATGTATTTTTTAACCTTTCGTTTCCATAACCGCCATGTTTTTGTCATTACAGGCTCCTCTCTAGAGTCTTTACACAAACTCAAAGTAACCTAACAGCTGCCGCTGTGCACCGGAGCTTCCGCTCTGCAGCCTCACTGCCAGCCTCAGCTTATCCTGGCTTTGCTGTGAACCCCACAATGGAGCCTAAACTGTACCGACCCCCTCCAGAGGTCCGGGGTATGACCTCTCTGGACAAAGACGCCTTCACACAGACCGTTACTGTCCCAGCTCTACGGGTGCCCACTGGGGTCTTAAACAAAGTGGTAAAGAGCTTGAAAAAGTCGACCATCCAGCGCCCGGGGGTGCCCAGGGTGGTGCAGGACAAAGAGGAGAGTAGTGACTTTCGTTTAGTGTTGCTGGACCCTCACAGAGTGTCCTCTCCGAGCTCCTTCAGTGAAGCTGAAGCCGAGGCTCTGAGGTCATTCAGTGTCCCTGGGGAGCTGCAGTACTATGAGCTGCGGCTCACCTACCACAACCTGAAGAGTGAGGAGGTGCTGGAGGCTGTGCTCCCTCAGGGTCAGGACGTGACCTCTGCGTTCAGCCGGGTGGGACACATCGCACACATGAACCTGAGGGAACACCAGCTCCCATACAAGAACCTCATAGGTGAGAGGCAGATGTTGTAAGACAGATGGGTGACACATTAAAGGAAACTCCATGATAAGGTGTAATAGAGGAAGGAAAAGGTGTATTGTGCTTCAACCACCTCCCAAAGAATGGCCTGTAACTTTATTTAAAAGACCAATGTTTCAACACCAGGTGCGTCAGACAATACAGAGACTCACATTCACTCAAGAAACCTCCTCTCATTAGGAACTGATTTAGCCCAGTCTGGGGAATTAGTCTTTTTAATAAAGTTTATTGCCTCTAGTCCGTGTCCTCCAGTTTACTTTGGACCTAATCTCTAAAGTTCCTCCCATAATAACTTTTCTTTTGGCTTCAGTGCCTCTTGTCACAGATTGTACAAATTTCAAGTTTACTGGAGGAACGAGCGTCATTTATCCAAAAAATACTCTCATTTTGTGCTCTGACAATGGTGGTGGAGAGCACTGTTCCAAATGTTGCTAAAATATCTCCCATAGCTTTTAAATAGTGTTGAGATATAGTGACTGTGAAGGCTGTAGCATGTAATTCATGACACTCTTACACTGATCAAACCATTTTATTGAATGGAAGCATCCGTATTTGTTGTGTTTCTCCACCATTATTTAGGGTTTTACTTTAATTTTTGACCTGTTACTATAGTAGTATGAAGTAGATGGTTGTTAGTGTGTGTTTTCAAAATTATTGTGAAAAACACAGGTCATAGTGGATGTTTAGTAAGTCAAGTTTCAAGCACACACTTGTGTGCCTCAATGTGACTTTAAAGCATAATGTTTTGACCTTGTGTGCAGTGTCAACTGCGGCCTACTGTCATGTGAGCAATCAGTTCTGAAGAGGAAGTAATGCTGACATTTTATCAGTGCCCTACTGCTCAGTTTTAGGCTGAAACACTTTTTTTTATCAGCTCTCTTTTAGAAAATTTTCCTTCTGCAAGTCTTATAAATGTGGAGTTTTCTTATCAGTTCATAACTTTAAGGATCCTGGTTTCACAAAGAAAAGATTTACTAACTCATATTCATTGCTAACTTCACGTCTGCTCCCCTTGCAGGTCAAGTCATCATGGACAAAAACCCAGGTGTGACCTGTGTGGTCAACAAGACAAACATCATTGACTCCACTTACCGCAACTTCAAGATGGAGGTGTTAGCTGGAGAGGAGAACATGGTCGCCAAAGTAGGTTAAATGTTTTATTTTAATGATTCACATGTACTATCAGAGAACTGTTCGTGTGTGCAGATATAATCAGATCATTGACTGTTGTATGATATGATCTTTGTGCTGCAGGTGAAAGAAAACGGCGTGATATACGAGTTTGATTTTTCTCGTGTCTACTGGAACCCCCGGCTGAGCACAGAGCACCAGCGTGTGGTGCAGCTTGTGAAACGTGGCGACACTGTGTTTGACGTGTTTGCTGGCGTTGGACCCTTCGCCATTCCGGCTGCCCGCTTGGGCGCCAACGTCTTGGCCAACGATCTGAACCCGGAGTCCCACCGATGGCTGCAGCACAACTGTAAACTCAACAAGGTGGAGAAGAAAGTGAGGACCTTTAACCTGGACGGCAGAGCATTCATCCAGGGGCCTGTGAAGCAGGAGCTGCCCGCGCTACTGAAGGGAGCAGCCAGCGTTCACGTGGTGATGAACCTGCCCGCCTTGGCTCTGGAGTTCCTCGATGCATTCAGAGGCCTGTTGGACCAGGAGGCTCCCTGTGATGAGAACCTACCCACAGTGCACTGCTACGGCTTCTACAAAGATAACGACCCTGAGACGGACGTGGTGGAGAGGGCTTCCCGCAGCGTCGGGTTCCCCCTGAAGGACCGCTGCTCTGTGCATTTTGTGCGTAATGTAGCACCCAACAAAGATATGATGTGTGTGAGTTTCACACTCCCTAAAGAGGTGCTCTTCAGCGCTGATCAGGAACAGACAGGTGAGAGTTCACTCATGACACAGTGAGGGATTTAATTTGACCTTTGAATTCACTCACTACACCGAGTAGCAGCACTATGACATGAAATAGCAGTTTCCTGATTAAAACAAAAGTAGATCCAATCAGCACCACGGCTGGAATTAACGCAGATAGACGCTGCTGTTGAGGCTGTTCTAAATCAGCATGTCTTCAGTATAGCACAACATCGTAGATTATTTTACTTTGCTCTGCTTCACTCATGAAAACAAATCAGGTATGTTGGTATGGCAACGCATCAGTGTGGACTCTAGTAATTGATTAGGGCATCTTGAATCCCCCTCCCCAATGGAAATCGTTTAGAGTGGATGCAGTGTCAGACTGAAGATGGACACGGAGTGTAACAAGGCTACAATTGTGTCTGTTCTCAGGCAAGAATTTAGTCAAACTAGAAAGACACTCTGAGATCGCAGACCTCCACAAATGCAAAATGCGTTATCTTACAATGTTAATGTAGGTGATAAAATAATTTTAGATTCCGCCCCATGATTAGGATCTGCTTCAAAATTTAATGGGTGCTTCCTTGGCCTGTGCTACACCCTTTGCCAAGTGTCATTAAAATCAGGCCAGAAGTTTTTCTGTAATCCTGCTGACAGACAAACAAAACGACCTGAAAACATCATCTCCTTGGTGGAGGTGAAAACTAACTTATCACATCAGAGAAAGAGACAAACACACAAACCTGAACATGAACACTGATTGAAAAGAAAAAATTGAGGAGTGCTGCACTGGGTCAAGACACTAGGTGTAGGCAAATTGTAAAAAAATAAAATCAGGTGCTCTTCAAAGTCAGGGCAAATAGTCACATAGGAATAAAAAGCAATAACTGTCCCAGCTCACACAGTGTAGAAATCCATGGTAAAATATTTATCTTTTTTACACCCTGATGAAGACTGGCTAAAGGCTAAAACTATCCTATGTGAATTAAAGATTTATAATGATGCCTTTTTAGTCTACCAGCTCACACCATGGACCTCTACACTGAGTAAGTTGGGACAGTTGTTGCATTTTATTCCTGTGTGGACATGAATACTATTTGTAGTAGAAGTTACAGAGCCTGTTAGGAGATTTGTGGCTTCTCCAGCAGGTAACTGGGTTGCCGTGTTGCTTAGACATCGGATTTTAATCTATGTGTTTCTTTTCTGCTTTATTTTTGTGTATTTTGCCACTTAGGAAAGAGCTTAAAGTCAATTTATTGATAAAAAGGCCTATTTTAATAATCAATTGAGTAATTTAAAAAAAAAAAATTAAGTATAGGAGAAATATCTGCTTTTTTCTTGTATTAAAATAAACTTAAGGTCTTTTGGGCTGTTTGACAAAAACAGTGTGTCTGCAGGTCCTTACAAAGTTTGAATTTGTGAGGTCTTAACTACAACAAACATTTATCTAATTTCATTTATCAATTTTCAATCTCTTTTTGTGAAGCCTTTCTATGTTAAAGTCCACATCTCTAATGTTACAAATCTTTAAAAAACTATAATACTGTCATTTCACTTCATACTTACACAAAATGTAGATTGACTTAACTCACTCTGATAACCATATTCCCATATAACACTTAACACTGCACAAGACCACATACATACTACCTGCCTGTAATACTTAAATAAGTAAAACATGATTTGTCCACAAATCTGTCCTAAATGTGGTTAAAAGGAGTCTTTAAAGGGTCTTAAAAAGCATTAAATTTAAGAGTCTGATACCTGTAGACACCCTGAAAAAGGTAGTTTGAATATTTCACCTTCAGCTCCAAGAAATTGTGATTAAAATCTTTCACTGTTCTGATGTTTTACTATAATTGCAACGTTACACATTTACTAGAGCAGAGTATCAGTATTCAATACCTTTAGAGAAATAACCCAGTACCATGTCGTAGACACTTCTCCAGTCAGTCTATACCTGCACTTGATCTCTTTTGTACCCAGATCTAGAAAAATTGACTATTTGTATTATGTTTGCTCGCAGCTTATCACTGCAAGTGTTCTCTGATTTAATGCGATTTGTAATTGGCCCACTACAACAGCAGACCCATACAGTCTGTGGTGTGTTGAGGTCCAATGCAATGTATTAAATTTTAAAACTTTTGAAATGTTTGCCTGTAAAAAAAGTTTTGTAAAGTCATTTGGATGGGGGGGGGGGGGGGGGGCATTTTACGCAACAGGATGCTTCCATTTATATAATAGGTATCAAATGAAGTAGGAAAAAAGGTATCACGTGATACCAAAACTAATAGAGTACTTGACTGAACAAATGAAGTACTTCTTTATCTCAGAGTACCTCATTAAACTAATTAAGTACTGTATGTCTTTAAACACATCAATTATCTGCAAAGAGGCTTGATGAGGAGACAAAGGCAAAACTGCTGCATTTGATTGGTGGTCTGTGTTTATTCCCGCCCTGCTAAATACCGTCACTATTCTTGGAAACGAAGAAATGTGCTGGAATAATTCTACTTATTGCAACAAATAAATAATAATACGTGCCACAGAATAAAAGAGTAATGCTTTAAGGTTTCCCATTGAATTAGTACGAGTATTTAAACGATACCCAGCTCTAGTATTCACACTGTCACTGTTGTATGTGCTCTGTGTTTTATTGTCCTGCCATTTGGGGCCAAAAACAAGTTTCTAACTTGGTGGACAGTAAAGTTTTACACTATTCAATTCTAAACAGATTTTGTTTCTCCGCAGAGCCTTCAGGAGAACCTGCTCCAAAGAGACAGAAGTGTGAAGAAGCTACGGATTCGACGTAATCATCACTTCGATCCGCTGCTGTAAGGAATGCAAGGAAGTGTCTGAGTTAAAAATTATTTTTTTTAAGTTGTTGATTTTTTTTTACAAACTGATACTGATGCTTTTATTGAAGGTGTTGGTAAATCACGACCCTACTTCAGAGACTTAATTTGTTCGTACTAGAACGCATTGGAAATATTATTATTCAGAGCTTGACTGTATGTCTCAAGTTGTTTCAGTTTAAATAAATCTATGAGATCATGAACAGCTTTCCAGTGTTCACTGTGATTTATTTAAATATAAAATTAACACAGAATATAAAAAGGCATTTACACCGTAACAGAAAAACAGTCTTCAGCTTTTACCCTCTGTAGCAGCAGCGGTGTGGCGTTTATAGTCCTTTCAGTTACTTTTCTAACCAGTGGCCGTTGTGCCGCCGAGCTCTGGATGTGTTCGGCGTCTCAGAGGAACAGCCCACTGAAAGCATCCTGAACAGCTCGATGACACGCCAAAGCTGAGCTGTATCCTCCAGCTGTGTCCTGAGGCATGGCAGCCCGCACGTGGTTCAGATACCTGAGAACACACAGAGAGCCCTGGTCAGTAACAGCGGCGAGCTATTTTGTAAATAATTTGACTGACTGGCAGCCTGAGAGCTGCTTTCAAAAACTAGTTCCTGTGAGTGTAACCTGAGTGTGAGTTTATTCTTCATTAAACCCACACTTGGAGTTATTTTTTCTGGCTCTCCGCAACCCTTTGGCCCTTTGATGAGATCAACGAAGACAGACGTACCCGTACACTAACACTGGAACACCTTGTGCCTAAAAGCCTCTCCAACATGGCTCTATTAAAGTATTATGGGTGTCTTTTATTTTTTAAGTGCTTACAGATGTATCCTGCCAAAGCCCCTTTTCAGGTTCTTAAGCAAAGCCAAAAGTCACTGTTTATTTTTACATCGGTGCACAGACAGAAAAACAGTCGAGCTGTTAATTCAGTCCCCGCAGTGATAGATGCCCCTCTGCTCATGAGGTGTGTGTGTATAGTGGGGGGGGTGACCTGTGTCCCCACCCACTGTAATCCTTCCTCCACTGTTCTGTGCCATCAAAGAGTGGTCACTGCGACCTGCACACATGTTCTGTACTGCTTTCTTGTAGCATCTTGACTACAAAGCTAAAAAAGCAAAGTCCTCCAGCAACTGAGACAACACGTAGCCTTGCCTGTCAATACTGCCCCCCCCCTCCACCCTGCAGAAATCAGAGTCCTGGCAGAGAAGGCTAAAGCCCTCACACGAGTCTGGCTTTGTGGCCCCTGTTCCTGTGAGCCGGGGGAAACTTCAAAGTGAAACGGGAATCAAGAGCACAGACAGCCCTCTGTGATTTCTGTGCCCATTCAAGCTGCTTTACAGAGTAACCTAACACCTGTGGGGAGGCTCAGAGAGACTGAGAGCTGGGGCGCGTGCATGTGTGTGTGTGTGTGTGTGTGTGTGTGTGTGTGTGTGTGTGTGTGTGTGTACATGAGAGATGGACAGGGAGAAAAAGGTGTTGGCAAGTCTACATGCTGAACAGATCATATTTTGCTTTAGTGTTTTATGATTCTATGAGTTGCTGTGCTCGTAACACAATAAAGCCGTCACTGAAGATAAAAGCTGAAACATATTCACCAGCGTGGCTGTGACATCATCACATCAGGTCAATCTGTGAAGCTGCAGCGTTGTCAGCTACTAAATCAGTCGCCAACTAATTTCACAGCTGATTAATTACTTTGAGTCTATTTTGAAGAAAAAGGTCAAAATTCTCTGTTTCCAGCATCTTAAAGGAGCAGTGTGTAAGATTTAGGGGGTTTAGTGGCATCTAGTGGTGAGGACTGCACACTGCAACCAGGTGAAACTTCTCCAGGTTAGAATTCCTTCAGTGTTCAATGATCAGGAGGTTTTTACTGGGAGCCAAATTATCGGCAGAGGTCTCTTTCTCTCGAGAACAAACAGAACAGCTGAATAATTTATTTGAGCTTTATTTGACACACCACCACTTTATCCTGTTAAAACAATACTCATAACTTGGATTAATTTTTTATGAAAAACCCTTTTGATTCTTTTGATCTGAGGACCATTACGGACTACAAAAATATGAATAACTTACAGGGTCACTGAGGAACGGACACATAGTCTAAGGCAGCCAACAACCTGGTTTTGTACATCTGAAGAACTCTGTAAAAAAAATGAACTGTTGGCAAGCCAGACCAGGCTTCTAATTGTCAAAATGTGCAGCCACACTGGGCTAGTAAACAGGACTAGGCTTTTAATTAAAGTTTTACAGTTTGTAATCAGAAAAGCTACACGGGTGGTGTAGGTGATGTCATAACTTTCTCTCTTGCTAAAGCCATGATGCCGGTGTGTTTAATTTGCCCCAATAGGATTATTTTGGGAATCTCTTTATGATGAAATTAACTGGCAGAATATTTGGCTATCTGAGGACAAACTCTGTCTTAATAATAAAGTTAAAAAGGGTTTACTTTTAAAGTTTGCATCTAATACATTCAACAAAAAAGACATTGGAGAGATTAAGAATTGATTTTGAATATTCTGTGAAATGGAAACAGAAATAATCTGTCTTTTGCTTTTATCACTGTATGTAACAAAATATTTTGGGTGGATGTACTTTATATAAAAATAAAAACAAGGAAAACAATTCAGTATAGTATAAAGACATTTTTTCGAGTTTTGAAAGTAATGAGGTAGAAAAAGATTTTTCATTTTGAACTTTCCATTGAGAACTACAACAGTATGGTACCACAATAAGAGGCCTCAAGAATAAAAAGGCAACTAAACTTAATGTGTTTGATACATTTCATATGAAGTGAAAATACATTATTCTGGATTTATTAGGAATGGACGATAATATTGTTACGTCATCGGTATCGGCCAATATCGACTTTAAATTTAACCAAAAGATTTGATGATCGCTGATGAAAAAATGGATATATCAATATCGTTATCAGCAATCCCAATGCGTTGTTATATATCTGAATTGTTTTACTTTTTTCTTCTTTTTCTGATTTTTTTTTTCTTTTCTTTAATTTTCTTTGTTTTTCTCTGCTGTATAGTTATCACCTGGTATGGACAGTCTGTGTGTACATGATGTTGAAATATCTTTGTTTCTTCAATAAAGAATAAAAAATGTGATGTAAGTAATGGGTCTTGCTCATTCTGATAAAGACCAGGAAATGCTGGATGAAACCATAAAAATAAAAAACACACCAGGTAAGATCATGTTACATTTGTGTGTGAAGCATAGCTAAGGTGCCTAGCTAGCTAGCTCGCTAACGTAAGTGATGCATTTTGTGCAAGAGGAGATGTGTCGTTAACTGAGTGGTTTCACACAAAAATAAACAATACTCTGGCTTGACTGATAGAAATCATTTATGTAATTCATGGCATGATGTAAATGGGATCAAAAAGAAATAAATAAGGTCCCATAGTGGAAAACCAAAAGGGGAGGGATTTCGCCTCTTCATAGATCAAACAACTGATCGACTGATTGAGGAAATAACCAACACATTAATCAACAATGACAATAATCACTAGTTTAGCCCAATCACAGTCATAAACATCACACAGGATGACCTTGTCTTGTCTCACAATAGACAATGAAAGTGAGAGGAAGAGCAGCACGAGATGCCAATCAGCACATCTCGCACACAAAGGCCACTCATCACCCACTAGAGAAACAACACACAAGTTCAAAACAGGAGGCCCAGTGATTAATAATAACTTCATTAGGCCCAAGCTGCTGTAGCCTGTCCTTCAGAGCACTTGAGGGAGGTCTTCTCATATGGCTTCCTGCATCAGATGAGTGCTATCTATTGATTATATTGTACTGGGCCTTTTTAATGGTGAAAAAAGTGGGCTATTTACAGCCCGGCTAAGTCTGCTCTTCCTGCTAATCTAATCCCCAAGCTACTCATGTGGTCATTCCTTCCAAGAAAGCTGAGAGCTCTGTGTAACTTTATACCTGCCTGCCCCTAAGGAGAGAGGGAGAGAGGGAGCAAAAAGAGAACATGAAGGAGAGGGAGGAGGAGGAGGAGGAGGAGGAGTGGAGAGGGGGTGAGGAGAAAGAGGAGGGAGGATATGAGGTGAAATCACCTTTGGGTATCATCATCACAAACCCTCTTCTCTTAAACCAACCCTGTCTGCCCTCTGCTCACCCCTAACACCGGGGTTAGTTCAGTTCTGCTCCATTAACTCAGCGGCCATATCCGCATCTTCCTGTAAAGGCCAGCCGCATAACGTGTACACACACACACACACACACACACACACACACACACACACGCGCGCGCGACCGGCTACAGAAGAAGCTGAAAGATAAACTCGACTCTTTTCACATGACTGTACTTGACAATGCTGAGACATTAAGAGTGGACCGACAACAGCTACGACATGCAACAACATGAAATGCATTAAAAGTGTGCAGCATGCTCGCCTACAAAAACAAGGCAGGCTCTTTACACTGCTTTCAATCATAGGACGAGATACAACACACACTATACCCATGGTTCCTACAGTTAACAGCAAGTTAGAGTTAAGGCTTTTAAAGACTTTATTGATGTCTGAATGCCTGAAGAACAGAACTGGAAAATACCTGCTGTTTGTTGAGTTGTTTCTCACTCTGCATGTGGGATTCTACTGTCTTGAGTCCCGTCCATGTCACAATGTTTTAGTTAAACAGCCACTTCTCGTTGAATTTGCACCTCCCTGTGTTGTCTAGGGCAGTTGTTCCCGACGCTTATTCTATCATTGAGTAAACTGACGACCTCAGATTAAATGACATATCTTATGGATAGTTCACATTACATTCAGTGCATAACAATAACAGCACAGGGACACAATAACTGCAGGAAGTTTGCGTAAAACGAGTGATTAGCATTTTTGTTTTGGGCGGTTTTTGTCTTTGACAGGATAGTTGAAGAGACAGGAAACATTGAAAGAGAGGGGGAATGACATAGAGCAAAGAGCCACAGGTCGGATTTGAACCCGGACCACTGCAAGGGACTCAGCCTATATGTAGCTCACATTCAAATTAAAAATCAAATTAAGTTTATTTATATAGCACATTTAAAAACAACTGCAGTTGACCAAAGTGCTGTGCAAAATAAAAGAATGACACACAAATATATAGCAATATAAAACGTACTGAAATATAAAACAGGATAAAGAACAATTACAAACATGAAAAGGTTATAAAATATTAAAATATTAAAAACACTACAGACAACCAAAGGCCATTGAAAACATGAACATTTTAAGATTGGTTGCCCCTAAAACAAGCGATTTAGATTAATTTTGGACGTTTATTTCCTGTGTATATTACATCAGAGATGAGTTTTCCTGATATTCTAGGAACTTTTTAAACAATTGTCCGTCTGTATTATGTTTTTAAAAAAATAAAACATACTTAACAGGCGTATTTTTTAGCGAATTCTGTGTTTTCTTCTTCGTAAGATTTGACCATGTCCTGTAAGCTCTTTGTTTGTTTTAACTGCATATTTTATTTTTCTAATGCAGGACGAGGCTGTTTAGCAGAGTGTTAAGGCTATGTGAATATAGCTTGTGTTCAGATCTTCACTGTGTCCTTATCCTGGGATATTTTTTTTTACGTTTATATATCTTAAATAATAATCTAAACTTAAAAGATTTTTAAATTTTATTTGGTTTTCTTCACCTAAATGGATGAGATGTTGAGATATAAGCCTTCTGTACATATATATGTATATAATTAAGTTTTCTTACACCCACAACCCCTCCATGAAGCTCTAGGACCCCCAGGTTGGGAACCAGTGGTCTAGGGTACAGTGACCACTAGGTAGCAGACAGTCCTCTGAGCGCCCAGGATGGAAACAAAAGAGTGTTTTGGTTTCACTATCCTCATCTGACAGTATTGTAAATGTTATTCAATTAATTATTTTGAGATTTTACAATGCAACATGAAAAAAAGTGATTCATAAAATCTTACTTCAAATGTTCTAACATTTTTAAGACTTTTGAAAGGTTGATTTAAGACATTTAAACACCAATTAAGGCCTTCTTTTAGATTAATTAATTCAATGTCTTTTAAGATTTTTAAGGATCTGCAGGAACCCTGTATACCGCTCTGAAACAGACGCCTTGAGACCATTTTGACGCTACTGTTTCAATCTGCACTCACAGTCTCCACGCCCTCCTATCCCGTCACCCCCCCTCCATCCTCTCTCTCCCTTTCTCTCTGAGGACTGGACTGCCTTTTGTTCGCAGAGCCCTGAAACCCAAGCCGTGTCGGCCGGTAACATCTTTCACTCTCCGGGCCCCACTGGAGCATTAGCTGCAACTCGATATGGGTCTTTTCAAAGCCTTGTATTATTGGGTAAATATGGGTCACTTTGGACTGGCCCATTATGTCGCTTGGGGGGAGTGGGAAAAGACGAGTGCAGGTGATGAAGACAACTGAATGACACAGTATGACACACTATGACAGTGTGCGTGTCAGACTGCTATGGCCACAGGGAATATGACAGGGGCTTTCCATTAGTATACACACTCAGAGGAGTGATATATGTTTTGCCAGATTTTATTCTGTTCAGATGAGCATCTCAGCATGAGTGTCAAATTCAGATTCTCAAAAGACTTATAGTTGATAAAGTGCTCATTTCATTTTTCAGCCTCTACTCATACCATCTGCTGTTACCCCTTCCTTTCACAAAGCCATGTGCAGTTGGATCAAAACTGTTCAGAGCCAACAGCATTTTTCCACTTGAGTCTGGAACTCTGAATACCTGGGCAATGTCTCCTGCTAATGCTAATAACGGTCAGAGATTTTCCTGACGGGACCCCGAAAGTATTCCCCACTCTGGCTGCCTGGAAAACACCGCGCAGCCCCATCTCTAATTCGAAGTGAAAAGATAAGTGGCGAAATGTTCCGGCGGGTTCTGCGTGATTTCCAGCTGAGAATGTGTGGCTCCTCTTTTTGTTTGGATCTCCGACGCTGCTGTGGAACAGAGGGTGTTTGGGTTCTTCAGGGAAAAAGCTACGAGGTTGGGACTCTGGAGGGAAAACAGCCGATATCAGACGGAGGTGCAGGCTGTGTTGGGCCTCTTGTCTAGACTCCATGTGTTGGCTGGAATTGGATTAAGAAGAGCTGTGGAAGCTCGGGCTTGATGGAAAAGAAAAGAGGCCTGTAATGCTACAATGGCTATTTCAGCAAGCCGACACTTAATCAACATACAAACCACAGAGCAGACGCACGGGACAATGGAGCAATCTCAATCAGTCTTAAACAACATTTACTGTAGAATTACTGTACATGGTTTGGCTGCTGACTTATGTTAAGACTTAAAGGGATACTTTGCTGATTTTAAACCAGCTTTATATCATAACAGCGTGGGTAGTATGTGTAAATAAACCTGGGTAAACTTCACCCAGATCTCCCTGCTCAACTCTCAACTCAAATCAGCCAGATGACGAGGGTGTTGCTTCAGCTACAGACTGTCCTTTAGCATTTTCATATGTTGGTGACCACAGACACAAAGAGTATAGAGGTGGATTGTGAGAGAGACCCGCCCCTCTCTCCTTTCAAACGCAGACCAAACTCTAGCCCCTTTTACACTGCCAGATTTTCGGCGAATGTTGGGCCGTTTTGCAGGCAAGCTGCGAGCGTTTAGACACACAGAGCCAGACTGGCAAGTTGATCCGAGGTGCCCAATTTTCTACCGCGTAGGGGTAATCATACTGGCGGAACCTTTTTGATTTAAAAAGAATGAGGCGCCCTTCAGTCACGAGGGGCTGTTGATGATGCCACACGTGCGACCCACTGGTGGAGGACTTAAAAACAGGAAACAGCTGATAGCAGGAATGAGCAGCTAGTAGCAAGAGGGAAACGCAAACAACGTTGACACCAACCTGAAAGAAACTGTAAAGATGAGCAACTGGGGAGACAAGGAATTGCACGCCCTCTGAGATCAAACCGTAAAACTAAGCAGCGCTGTTCAAATACGAATCAAGATTCTGTTTCTGCGTTGCCTATTTCTAGCCTGAATGTTTTCACAAACATATTTTTACTTACTGTTTAACTGTATATTATTACTCTGTCAAAACAGCTAAGCTCGCATTATGCCACCTGCCAGCGAGAGCGTTTATTGGTCCGGTGCCACGCAGTGCATTCTGGTAGTTGTACGTTTTCTACCTCTTGAGAAAGAGAAAACGCCACAACCCCTTTCCTCTGTTTTCTCAGGTCATACAGCACCAATTTAAAAACTATCTGCGTCTTTCTACTGCAAAGACAGCCCAGTTTTATGGAAAGACCATCTTTCCACCAGTGACACGTGTCTTTAACAGTTCAAAGAAACTATGCTGGCTCCTTTAAAAGAAAACTCGAGGCAACATCTGAATGAATTGGATTTTCTGAGCAAATCTATAAATTCTGATGTCCGGCTGCTTCTACACTTTCCCTTCAAAGTGCTGACCTGAGACCTGGTCTCAGCTTGGCACCTGTCTGGTTTCACCCTCACTGATCCAGGGTCAGTATTTGTTTTTACTTCACAAAAGATGAGAGGCTTTTTGAATTCAGCTTGTCCTCAGCATGATTCACAACCCAAACAGGGTACGCTGACTTTCAGGCAGTTGGAGAGGTAAACTCTGTTTAATCAACACTGGAGGGAAAAATGACATCTACAAAGATAAATCAATAAAACCTACACTACCTGAGACCGCTCCAAGGACTGAGGCCTCATTAGCTATGTTTATTAAAGCGAAGGAGCTTAGACTGGCGTGTTGAGTGCACAAAGAGGGCAGCTGTCAAGCACAGGGCAGGCTATATCTGAACAGAGGCTGCCCCATATTTCTGAAAGGCCAGTCATGGGGCCGCTGGACGAAAGTGCGAATGTCCGGAAGTCTTCCTTTAGCGCTCTGCTCCGGCAGCGGTTGAGGATTCCTGGCCTGGAAATGATGGGGGCTGGAGGAGGAGGAGGGGGGGGATGCAGAGCCACACACCTGCCAGATGATTTGTCATTATAGAGGGGTCAGCACTCAGCTGTCACCCCCTAATCACCCATCCTACCCCTTAAGTCAACCCCCCTTTACCCCCCAAACTCCACTCCAGTCCTCCAAAAACACCCCCTGCATTCCTCAGGCGGCTCCAGTTTCACTCACAGCACTGCTGCCCCATCTGCCCCTCCTTCCTACACTCTACCCTGAGAGAAAATGTACCCCTGTGAGAGACACGGCACACTGAGCGCATTGTGTGGATGTGCGATGTGTGCTTATGCCCCCATGTGTGTGTCCACGCAGTTCACATGTGTGTGAATACATGTTTTTCTAAGGGCAGAGCTGTTTGTATCGATACCGACGGCGAACCGATGGAGCAGAATTTTAGCAGTGGAGAACGTGTGAATTGGTCCAGGCTGCGGTCCAGAAACAAAAACCCCCGCAGACAAGCCAAACACAGAGGACTCTCACAGGTATACTATATCTGTCAACAGCGGTCTTTCATCACCGTGGGTCATAGGTCACACTCTTTTCCATTGAATGCAGCTTCCTCTGGGACGTGTGAGTGTGTGAGACAGATCCTCAGCCATTAGCCAACCCACTGTCCACTAGATTATCTCAAGTTGTACTCTGTGAGTGTGTCTGAGGGGGGGCGGTTACATCATATCCTCACGAGCCTACAGACCCCTTATCCATTATCATGTGTCTTATCATCACCACCGACAGTCTCTGCATCCCAAAAGAGAGGAGGAGACAGAGGTGGGTATCGCTAACACTTAGTTATGGGGAGAACATGTTTAGAGTGTTAACAGAAGCTTTGGGTGACACTTGACATTAACGCTTATAGAAATACATTCTCATGTGGAGTGACTGACAACCTGTGAGCTGTCTTCAAGAGCTTGTTGGTAACAGTGATAAAAACTAAGAGGGGCACATGTTTTGTGTCTGTGAAAGACAGCATTGTGGAGGTGCCCACGATAAAGGCCCATTGTGCTGCTTGTGCCCTAACTTCACTTCCTCATCCAAGCATCACCTGTCACTTCTCATCCAGGGCTCTGCTGTGTGTCGGCCCTGCACCTCCTCTATCTGACCTGATGGGGGCAGTAGAGGCTGGCTGACCGGCCGGGCCACTGGCCTCACACCTAACCGCAGCAGCCGAGGGGCTTGGAGAGGCATCACACATCCCGCTAGCCACTTGATACAGAGAGCATCGTCCTTTCGTCTCCTGAGCTGCCACTTGATAACTCTGCCCCCTGAGAGCTTAGAGGAAGGAGGAGGAGGAGTGGGGGCAAACCAGACTGGAGAGGGAGGATAATGACATGACATCAGTGTCATCGTTAACCAAATGGGGCCGTAAACAATGGAAGGACATATGCTGTTCAGTGAATGGCTGCTTGCACAAGGCACACCCATACGTATACAGCAATGGAGCCTTGACAGTTAGATGTAACATTGTGGGAATAGAGCACCGATACAGAGGAGAAGAATGGAGTTTTCCCGAGGGGCTGGGTCGCTTCCACAGGTATCAGTTACAGACGCACCTCAAGCACTGAGGAGAGGCAAAGAGGATTTCAATTAAGGAGAAACATGGGAAGAGAGCAAAGACGTGGGGGACGAAGGAAAACAAAAAGGCAGGGGGAGGGTGATAATTCATACATCATAGTGAAGTACCTCCTACCATGAGGTGTGCGTGGCAAGCCGAGGAGCCAAGCCCCACATGGCGGGAGCTTGTTTTCTTTCTCCAGCTCTTAAGAGGGGAAAATGAGCCTGCTAATCCCCCTGTACATTGCCGGGCCCTTTGCCCCAGGGGTGAAGAGCAGGGGAGAGGCACAGGGTTCAGGTCTGTTGGTGTTTGTGTGAAAAACACACACAAACTGAGGGTGTGTGTGCAGAGCTGTGAGCACCATCATGTTTAAAATCAAAGCATGCAACCTTAGAACGTGTGCAGCCACTTTGCGAGCCTCCACACACAGATCAGTGTGTGTTAAAATAGTCAGGAGGCATCATCTCACCCTCCTCTGAGTGTTGACCCTGTCGCCTCTAGGCTGTGACACAAATAAACCTGAAGGCAAGAGACGGTGTTATACTCGGAGTTCCCTGTTCGTTGGTGTCTCCTTCGCTGGCCTGGTTTGGCCTGGCCTGGGTTCATCCTAGGAGGAGACTGCTGGTCTGTCTGGCACACAGCCCACCGAGGGAAAACAATAACACTAAAAGCAGACCTCCTCCAGATGACCAGAATACACACAAGACAAATGTTTCTCCCGCTCTGTCATTCTGTAATGCTCCCTCTGTTTCCGCCCGCTCTTTGGGTCAGAAATGACTCACCCACAAGTAAAAAGCCTCCAGTCAACTACAGCGCGTGCTTATTTTGACTCATACTTCAAGAGAAGATCAATATTTGCACAGATCTATGGGAGGGAAAACAATAGTGATGTGGCCTCCACCAGCTCTGTCTGTTAATGGTCTGTTTACTGAGACAGACGGGATAATGGGCTGGGTGGGGGCTGCTGGAGAGTCGGACGGTGCCCACGCTCCACTCTGTTTCTGATCCAGTTAGTAACGAGGAGAGTGAGCACTGTCAGTACAAGAAGCTGAGTGTGGAAGCAAGGCGGTGGCTATGTGCTGTGAATGAAGACGGAGCATCGTGTTGACACAGACAGGTTTGCAAGTCAAATAGCCGGACCTGAACCTCCACACTTTCACAGTGCCTGCACTCTCTTTTGGTTATGCAAATTTTAAATCTGAGAGCCCCAAGGCTGCAGTAAAGCTTTCAGATCTGAGCTATATGGAAACACTTAAATGGTCAGGGAGGCTCTGCATTGAAGTCTATAGTTTGCTAGATCTAGTAACACAAGACAGTGGCACGCGCAATGAGTGTGTACTGTGGAAGAAAGGAGGATATCAGATATCTGAGAAACCAAGTTCAGCTTTAGGTCTTGGTTATGGTGGCAACCCCAAAGAATGTGAGGGAAAGCCCTACTGTTATGCAAGAACCAAATAAACAATTTTTTCCCATAAATGGCTCTATTTGGCAACGTCACAGAATATTTTAATTGGCTGAATGAGAGAAAAATATGAGCTCTGAGACATTATCTAATAGTAGTAAAAGTAGATCAAAGCACACTGCTCTTGAGGGAGTTCATCTGAGGTCATGCTAACCGGCGCCTCAGTCTCCAGCTCATAACTTCAGCATCAAAGCTGTGTTTGTGTGAGAGTGAGTGCATGAGTGCATGACTATTTGAGGCCAAGAATACGAGACCCGTCTCTCCAAGGTGCCATCACTCTGCTCCTGTCAGTCTCAGCACTCTGACGTTCTAGTGCTGCACCTCAGCTCCCTCATAGTCAGTGACCTCTGACCCCACCCCTCTGGCCCTTGCAGGCCCATCAGATGGATACGTGCCCTGCAGGGATCAGAGAACCTGGGCTACATGGACAAGCTATTCATGGGTGTTTGTAGGAATTCCTCTGGAGTAACTGTTCTCTGCACATTGAGTGAAAAAGAGGAATATCATGGCTGACTTGCACTTTCATCACGGAGTCAGAGGGGAGAGCAGGAGGAAGGAAAGAATGATTTGTATGCAATTTAAACCTCATATACTCCAATTTAGTGATGGCAGAAATGAATTCAAGAGTACTCTATGGACCATGTTTAGTGGTCCTGCAAACTCCCAAAGCCAAATCCAGGGTCACTGGTAGTGTTCTTGGCCAGCTGGGCCAGAGCTGGAAAGATGGAGAGCTCAGACCTGGAGTCAGGCCAACCAGGCAGGGAGAGGCTAGCAAAGTCCGCTGCCAGGAACTGAGGGCTGTGATGGCACCACTGACTGTTCTGGATATCTCCCTCCCACCAAAGCACTTAACATGCAGTATAAGCCAACACACAAACAAACAAACAAACAGATACACACACCATTCACATAAACACGCAGACGCCAGGGGATGCTTGGAAAGCTGAAGAACACAGGCAGGAGGAGAGCATCACTCAGAGACCCATTAACCCTTGGCTCCAAACCAGAACAGTGAGCAGGCGTCCTTTAAGTACACGTTAAACATAGATAGTCTATGTGTGTGTGCACAAGTGATTTATATGCTTCTGTGTCCGTGTGCATGTACATATGTCCATAAAAAGACCGAGTCACTTTCAGTGGAGACTCGGGGGCAGCTTCCAGGGGATGAAAACGATTGGTTATCCTCTGTGTTTATGAGTGAAGGTCACAGAAAAGTACCCGTCGCCATTTAACCCCTCAGCTAGTCGCAAGTTGTCTGTTTTGGTGAGAGAAAGTGCTCTGAGGACTACTTCCTCGTGCGGAGAAGTGTATCCCCAGGAGACCAGCTCCAGACTAAACACTCTGCTCATTCAGCTGCTCCCCTTCACCCCACCGACAAGAGACGGATGCTTGACAAGCGCTCCCAACAGAAAACCTCACTTTTTCCACCAATTATAGAAAGCAATGCAGAGTGGGGGGGAGGAGGCAAAACTTCATAATATTATACACACTGGCATTTGGCGAAGCACATTGAGCAACCTCTGTCAGAAAGAGATGGGCTAATTTCAGGGCGACCTGTGCCAACACAAACAACTGTTCTGGCTAGCTTTCATTGTCAGCACTTGAGGTTTGAGGCGAATTTTTCAACGCTCCGCAGCCAATTTCTCTTTCCCCTATTTTTCCCCCCATATGATTTGTCCTTGTCCAAGATCCCAGTTAGTCTTTCATCGCCTACGCAGTCGGAGCTTAAAAAGTATCCTTGTAGAGAACAAACTCAGACCCAGATGCTCATCTACACACAAACAAAAATAGAACTTTAAATTTTCAGGTCGAGCTCGTGTGTACAGAAACTGGCTTATTTTAACTATAATGCAGGCTTGACTTCATTGGTGCTGTGTATTTTAATGTATCCAAGTGCCTCCGTTTGGGTTATGTCCGTCAGCAGGCGCGGGGTCGGCGTTAGGAGGCGGGAGTTAAAACAGCTACCGCTTCAGTCTCTGGCTGCTGTGTGCTGGGATTCATATCACAGCCATGTCAATGTAAACATCATATGTTTCCGTTTGCGTCTCCAAAGCAGTATTTACTTCTACTTTGATTTTGTTTATTAGAGGCTTTTACTGTTCAACATAAAAGCAAGGAGCCATGGCAGGACATTTGGAGTAGAGACTGTAATGTTACATTCATAGTCTACTCATAATTCTCACGGCTCACGCATGGCTCTGGGTATGTGCCAGTCAATGAGATGGACAGCACTATACTGCCATTATAGAAGCCTCACACAGGAGGGGTCCAATCCTCTGTGGCAAATCACACGCACCTATGCACATCAGGGGAGGAGCGTTTGGGTATGTATGTGTGTGTGAAGGGGGGTAGATGTTGAGATGGAAGCTGAATGGGCACTTTTGGAGGCCCCTGTTGCCTGAACATGCAGCCTTTACTCTGCTCCAGTATTGAGGCAGCTGTCTTTAATATAAGAGCTCAGCTCAGCCCATATTTATTCAGGTACAGCTGACAGAGAGGGAGAGACAGTGAAAGAGGCGTGGCCCTTCTTTTTCCTGGCAGCCGTGCAGCACTCCTGCGGTTTTTTGGGGGCAAAGGGACAAGGCAAAAAAGACAGACACTGAGACAGAGGCAGAAAGAGAGCAGTGTAGAAGAAAAGAGTTGAAATAAAAAAGCATGGCTCCACTAAGTCCTGTGTTGACTGGACGTCCTGTGCAAGAGACTGGCCCCAGAGGCCCCGGGGCCACCAGGGAGGGGGTGTGAGCTCAACTCTCTAGTCTCACTTGATGGCTGTGTCCAAGACAAATCACCAGTGGTGCTGCTGTCACCGTGGGCCTTGACCAAGACAAACAGCCGTGTTTTAAAATAAGTACCTGCCCCCTCACAACCCCTTCCACCTCATCCACACTCAGGCACATCCATATCTCCTCACACATTCAAGCATATTCCCTTCACAGGTCATAGGACTGGAGCTGGAGTCCAACGCTCGACACAGGGGACTCACTTTTCACCCTCTCAACGCTGTCTGCATTCTCTCTCCTCTGCACACACACTTGCGAAGTTCTACCACATCACACACAACCTCCATTGTGGCCAAAACGCTGGGACTGCAATAACAGGGGTGAGTGTGAGTGTGTATGACACAAACTGTGTATTCGCTTTAAGGGACACCGCCTGTATGCATGTGTATGTGTAGGCTTCATCATCTATGTATTTCTGAGCCTGCATGCACAAAACCTCAAACTTAGCTGAATCACAAACTGCCAACTGCGCAGAAGTGTCAGCACTATTCCTTGCTTTTACTTAACAGCACGTTGCATCTTGGGAGTTGTGGTTTGTCTAAATGGGCCTGTCTGTGTCGCTGCCTGCGGCCTGCACCAGTGGGACTGGTGTTCCTTACTGAACTGAACCTCATTTATCTCTGTGGCAGAGCCCTTCCTCTCCAGCATCGGTCCTCCTGGACCCCTGAACTGCTGACACTGGGCCCCCCCCCACTCCTCCTCCTCCTTCTCCTCTTCCTCTCTCCTCTGAGCTCCAGCATGCGGCAAAAATTGTGAGATGTGTTTCATCTGCATATTGATCAGGCTGGCCAAAAGAAGTAGGACCTCAGCACTTCACTGAATACATAATGTAAATAAGTACCAGTTATTCTGCTTAAACTCTCCCTGCAATCCTTAAAAGAAAACGTTTCACCTTAAGTCTGTGATTTTCCAGGTAATTAGGTAAATGTGATTGTGCAAACAAAAGTCAATAGCAACTTTTATCTAAAGAATAAAGAAGAATAAACTAGAAAACCCTCATCCTAAACATGCTGACATTATGTACAAATTCGCACATCTCAGCCAAATGAAGGTTACTGTCTGGGTGAAGCGGCGCTGAAAGTCAATGAGCTCGCCCAAAAAGAATATGACCCCGTTTTGCTCCTGTCACCCAATAAAAGCAGGCCGCTCTCAGTGTGTGGGCAGGCTTTAGTGCCAGCCAGTTGCAGTGCAGATGGCTGGGCGCTGGGCTGTCTGATGGATAGCTTACATTCGGCGAGGACTGGACCAATGGCGTCGTGGATTGATTGGCCCAAAGGGGCCGTCGGGGAAAGCACTTCCTGTGTGTGTTAATGGACGCTCCTACAGAGGCACTGTGGCGGCTTGTGGCAGGGCGATGGTTGTTACTCCCTCTCTCTCTCTCTCTCCCAGCCCTCCTCCTCCTCATTTGCTTTCACTCTCCCAGTTAATCAGGGGAGAGTCAAGTGAGACGAGCCAGGCTTTCCAAGCAGACCGGCTCTCTAACAGCTCTACACCAAAACCTTACAATACACCACTGTAGCTATGTGAGACTCCACAATTAAGTTTAATCACTAACGCCTTATTTTACCCATCTCATACTTTCCTATAATTTCCTAGAAAGTACACTGATAGGGACGTCCCTGGAAAGAACTTTTTAATCTAGTATCAATTACAAGGAAAGATGAGTTGGCCTATTTTTTGATAATTAATCAAAATCAAGTGCCATTATAAGTCAGTGCAAGGTAGGTCAGCTTTTTCTCAACATTTACTCTGGTTTAAATGGAGCAGTTCTTTTAAGGAAATTTCACTGGAAAATTAAAAGCTGCCTCTCAACAGTCTCGTACTCTTTTCTTCCTATTCTTTACTAGCACAATGTGTGACGTATTTCTGTTACTAACTTCCCATCAACGCTACAGTAGGGCTGCTCCCTAACAGTCGACCAGACATTAGTTGACCAGAAAGATCATTAGTCGACAAGATTTTATTGGCCGCTTACTCACAGAAAAAAAAAAAAAAAAAAACAAACAAATGTGAAACTCTATCAAGAGCTGCACCTTGACAAAATAAATCAAAACCTATATGATTGGACCATGTGGGAATTTAATTTGAAAGAACGGACACATGGAAAGGCCACGCTCAGCAGTCAGACAGGAGTCACATTACAAACCAATCACAGCCAACAGATATCTTTCTCTTCTTCTGTAAGTATTCAGTCTGTGATAAATACGGAAAAGTTGATCATGTTAGTGCAGGGCTACCCAGAGCTTTACATCTGTCCCACGGACGATAGGCCTACACACTTATAAACAGCACCTGGAAGAAGATCAGCTCTGCACTCGGGATCTCAGGTAAATAGGCTATACGATGTTTGTTAAGGTTGCTTAGAAACCTCAGACATGCTGCTGCGCTCTTGAAAGCTGCCACAAAAAAGGCGCAAGAGTAGCGTTCAGCGCCCGACCTCACATTTTTTCAAGCTGTTAAAGATGCGGCATGTGTGCGGCCCTAATTTCCAGGGCTGGTACCTGCGGTTATTACACAGGCTAGTTAATAACATGTCGGGCAGGAAATCCAAAGTGTGGGATCATTTTGAGAAGGTGAAGGACGAACCCAAGGTGATATGTAAACTCATCTTCATTGGTCGACTACAAACATGACGCATCATCTGAAACATGTAAGTAGCTACATGCCCATTAGCCATTTAGCACAATCATTACTGCTTTGCTGACAGCGTCATTAACAGGCGGCTCGCTCAGTGTGTGACGTGCACTTGTAGATAAAATATAGGCCTATATTAATGAAGGTTCATTAGTACGGTTTTGTATTTCTCTGTAATGTAGCACAGTGTTAACAATGTTACTGATACTATTCTTTCTCACACCTTCAACTCAAACCATTGTGTTGCCCCGCCCAAAATATATCATTTAATAATTAAAATAACATCATAAACATGCGGGTGACTAGTCGACTAATGGCCCTAAATGATGACTATTGGTCGACTAGGAAAATTCTTAGTTGGGGGCAACCCTACTCTTTGCCTCTGACCTTAGTGATCAAAGTGCTTTCCACAGTTAGTATTGTACATATTGTTAACAGTATTTACTGCTTTTTGTATATAATGTTACAATCATTTTAATGATGATGAGGTGCTGAGATGAAAAAAAGAACCATCAAGTGTACGAAGGCAGTTAGCTCTACAGAACTTCACTACTCGGTTCACAAAGTGGTGTACTTTAATGTTTTTGGCAGCTCTTCGAAGAACTAAACATAAAAGAAAGACATAGCGGCGTAACGTTAGCTAAGCTTTGAAAATCAGGCTAATGTTGGTGCGACACTGAGTGACTTGCTAACGCTGCAAACAGTTATCTAAGACACTGAGGTGATTATGAAAAACTAACAATATGTTCAACGCTAACTGTGAAAAGTGAAGTAACATTAACTTAAGGATGACGGAGAAGCAATTTGATCATTAAGGTCGGAGGCAAATGAATCAGACATGACGTTTGTAAGATGGATTTATGTCACACTGTGTTGTGCAAGTAGAGACTCGCCTACTTGGTCCAAATCACATGGTTCTTTCCACGAAATTTTCCAAAGATCATATGGGGAAGTTATTGGTTATTTCTCCTTCATTCAACTTGACAACTGTGCTCATCTAAAGGTGAAATTAAAAGTCACAGTTAATGTAGAGCTGGATTGATCTAAAATGCCCCCATCCCTGGCTGCAGCGGATGTGTGTGTGAGTGTGTAAATAAGTGTGTACCCGAGTCTGCCCAGCTGCTCCAGTTGAGGCACTGGGGGTCCGTAGGTTTCAACATGAAGTGGCATGTAGTGGTACAAAACTTCCTGTATCTTGGGAGCAGGCTGAAGAGACACCGTCTGACGCTGAAAAAAAAAAAACACAATGTTGAGACATCATTCAACACAGGACAATAATCTTCATTGTCTCAGTGTAGTATTCAGCGTAACACTGGAAACTGCAGCCATGGCACAATCAGGATGACACAAACAGAAAAAAAAACAATTTAGAAAAGGCTTACTGTCAATCAAACTGCAGCATTAACAGCCTCCAGTTCTGGACGGACTGGTTTGGCAAAAAGAGTTTTGTCTTACAACATTTTCACTCTCCTCAGGCACTGCTGGTTTTCTGGAGAAACCTAACTGGGACAATGACTGAGCGTGTTCTTAGTGGTCAACACAGTGTTGGCAACTCAACAACTATTCCTGATGGGAACCTGATCAAGAAGGAACAAACATCATGCCGGGGAACTGCGGTGGATTTGATGAGGAAATGTAATTCCTGATAACAGAGAGTGTACTTTGGATCAAACTTGACTATTTCCATGAAATCATCAAAAGACAAATCAACCGACAATGTATAAATGTAGAAGAGGAAGTTAATAATTAATCAAATTAAGTTTGGAGGGCTAGTGTAAGTGTGTAGACGTGCTTTGTTTTCTGGGCTTAGCTGTGATTGTTTGCTTTTTGCATAATCTTTCTACAAATTCATGTAAAACAATGTAGATCCAACCTGGGTGAAACTGAATGTCACTGAAATAAGACTCAGGACTCACTTACAAAATGCTACACCGCTGGGTCCCCTAGAGTGTTAATTTTGGCAGCTATTTTATAATTTATTCTTAAGTCCTTTTTGGACAAGACTAGTATGAGGTATGAGGTCCCCTGGTAATACCAGTCCTTTGCAAACAGGGCTTTAGTCTTAGTCCTGTGTCATACGTCCTCGTTGGTTTTTATCATTAGTCACCTTCATCCTGTTTTCTTTTGTTGTTTGTAAAAGTCTGGGTTTTTTAGTCTCGTCTTAGTTAAAGAAAACCATACTAGTATAGTTTTAGTCAATGAAAACTGTTGACCTTTATAGTGTTTTTTAGTCATCAGTTATATTGGACATTTCAGTCAATCTAGTCTAGCCTATCACCTTGTTACTTTCTCCCAAGTCCTGTTGTTGTCTTTGTTAACTTAAACTTTTCAGGAAGAAAGTTACTCTGAGTCGTCCTGACTGGGCTCATTGTGTGCTGCCAGTGTCGTCCTGATATGACACACGCAGCACAGAAAACACAAAGGCTGCATTTAAAATAAAAAAAACTAGATATATATTTCTCTCTACGTTTTAGTCTCGTCTTTTTCGTCAATACTAATGCATGTTGATATTGTCACAGTGTGTAATGAGGTTGGTATCATCTCGTCTTAATCATAGAAAAAAGGTTGTTGATGACATAGTTTAGTCATAGCTTTCATAAACAAAAATAACACCGATCTCCTACAGTCATAAGACCTGCAGTATCATGTACAGAAAACTGTAGTCTGTTTTATAAAAAACCTCTTCGATCCTTAAGTACTCAAAGTGGTGATTTCAGCCACGCTACTCCAGTTCCTAATGCTCTGGACCATGGCGATGGAGTGAGAAACATGATACTTCTTAAGGACACTGTAGAATTGTTCGATTTGGGGCTCTGCCATCAAAGGGGAATTTCCACACAGCGTCAGACCACTTTGTTTTCCCCGGCATTAAAGTAATGAGACTCAAAAGACGAGCCGGACTCATGAAACAAACCTGGAATTAAAAAGATGATGTCTAAACAAACACTGACTTTTTGAGAGAGAAGCAAAGGAGCTCAGAGACAAAGGAAAGATAAAAAAAGATAAGAGAGAAAGCAAAGAAAAGAGTAGTGGGGAAGTATAAACAACAGAACACAGAGGGGAGCTGATGAAAACCAAACTAAACGAGTAACATGTGCCCCGCGGCTTCAGACTGCCTGCCCTCACACATGCTTTGGCCCGTAAGAGCGCACACACGGGGAAATAAAGCAACCAGAGCTGAGCTGGAAGTTACAAAAGCACGGAGTGATGAGCACTGAGACAGCAGTGGATGCGGAGTCTCTGAGCCAAACACAACATGATGGTAATTGTTTTAACCAGGACAGCCTGTAGGATAGTTTGACGAAGAAAATTTATACTGTTCTCTTATAATGTTATAAATCATCAATATTTAGTGTTAAAGCACTTACTGACATTTTTTTTCTCAAAATATGTGCGTTCGTTTTCCTCGCTATCACTCTCCAAACAGATCACGGCTCTGTCCAGCAGCTGCAACTCAGCCTCTGCTGGAAAGACCTACGACGTTTGGAGGCCATCTACAAGGAAAACGAATGCGCATATTTTGATAAAAAACATCAGTAAGTATCACTGAACATGTGTTTTTTTAATCTGGAAGAAGGACTTTTCAGGTCAAAGAAGAAACAACAGAGATATGATGGGTTACAGTGTGATTTGTAGGGCCCACCCCATTGACTCCTGTAGAACTGACATCGAAGTATGGCTACTCGAACACTGTTGCCATCATCGTGACTGCTGGTTGGTTTATATTTTCCTTGGTAGGGTTGGGCAAAGTGATAGTATATTCGGTTATTACATGGCTTTGTTGAATAGTTCTTTCTGATTGGTCAATTACAGGCTTCATATGAATAACAGATGGTTGCTATGGACACAGTTCTGATCACAGACGCTTAGAGAAAGCAATAAAATTATTTTAGAAACATTAACATCATTTTAAAATCAACATTTGTGTCAAATTGTTGAGTTTTAGCAAGTAGCTGCGTAATAACTGGGATAATGTACAGCGAGCAGGTCATTAATGTAAAAAAGTACCCCTTCAGGGAGATCCTGCATCAGTCTTAGTCCATAAATGGGTTGTGTGTCCATTTTGAATGGGCCCCAAGTGACTCGCAGATGTTTTGTACTTTATTTTGAAGTACAGTGAATATCCGGCACAGAGCCTTTATTTTGAAGTGTCGTTTCCTGCTGTAGAGTGAGTGAATAACAGACAGCTACTTAACAGAGACAGCAAACTAGCTTGATGACGTGGCCAAACACAAGTATGACGCTGAATATTTTAAACTGTGTGGACCTTGAACTAATGACTGAGGACAAATCTGGACCCCGTGGCTGGACCAGTTGGGAACCACTGACTTAGACGATATACTAAACGTTTTTACCGTCAGATATTTAATTAGTCACACTGTCTAGAATTACCTACTGTCTAATATCTCTGGTCGTATTAGGCCATAAAAGACAATACTGCAAATCAATGAGCAGGACGTCTTTACGGCAGTATTGGTTTTGTAGGATTTTAACATCAGTGTATCGAAGCACGTTCACTATATCAGCTAAACAAAAGACACTCCTGTGTACACATTTTATCCAGTTACTCAGTTAATTTAACAAAAAAATGTACTATATCACAACATATCAATGTCATTATATAAAATGGCGTATGCCGCACTACAGGATTTTATCAATATCTTTCAATCCCCAGAATGAATTTCAACTGTCTTTATAGAGTGAAGCTGAGCCTTTTGCCTTTAGCAGTGGTTAGGGGGAGCAATGTTACTGTGCCACTGAAAATGTTACTGTGATATTTCTTTTTTGTATGTGTTACTTAGTCAGTCTCTCTTTCAAACTCAGTGCCGACCAATTAAGAACAATGTTCGAGTGCTGCTTGGACAAAAATGGACAAAATTTGTGGTGTGCGTTATTGTATCACGACTGAGTGAAAATTAGTTGTCCACCTGGGTTTCATATTTCCATCATTGCCGAGCAGAGCCAATTGGAGCTAGAGTCGATAAATACTCTTGGCTACGTCATTCGTCCTGGAAATGAATGCCGATTTTAACCTTTCCCACTAAAGACAAAGCTAGATGTTAGAAGGTGTTATTTGATTTTTTGGCCAGCGAGAAAGGGGCTTTACTGTGTCCAAAATAGTAAGAAAAAAACCCACACCCAATCAACTATTGGACTGAGGAACAGATGGGTATTTTTGCCTACTACCCTGTTTTTAAACACTTTTTAAATGTTTTAGATTAAGATTGTTGGATTTTTCCTTGAAAACCCAAATGCTAGCTGACACACACTTCTCTGTGGTTTTCATTCAACCTTTAACCCTAAGGTGCCAGTGATCCCCTATCCTGTCCCATCCATTCATCCAACACAGTGGAGCCCCACCACAGGCTAATGAAACCCAGACCACCAGACCCGAGCCCAGTCACTCTCCCTCACTTATGCACTCCTTCAGTCTCTCCATCCATCTTCTTTCAGACTTTCAGCACTGTTTAACTCCCCTACCACGCCAATCAAAGAGACGCAGTGGGACGAAGGGGTGGAGGGAGAAGCAGAAGAAGAAAAGTTTACAATGTTGGAGCGGCAGAAAAAAAAGAGGCAAATTGGGAGTTGCAGATAGCTATAGGGCAGTAAATCAGATTTTTGAGCGACAGACAGAACGCAGCCAACCCCCAGTCCGGAGAAATTTCTGTTGCATTCCTCTGCAAAGGCACCTTGAAAACTGGCAGAGACACATCATCACGAACAAACACAGCATAAGTCATGCATACACAAGAACAGGCTTTGCTCCGCTGAATATATTCACGCAAAAAAAAATGTAATTTAATGATTTGTAGCTCTTCCAAGCTGCTTTGACGCAACACTGTTCATCTATCATCATCCCAGACCTGCTCTGTCCTCCACTCCACCTAATAATACTGCTGAAACTTTCAATCATGAACTCATCATGTCCTATTAAAAGCTTGTGTGAATTACGTCGTATGAATGTTGTTTTCCGAATGCTCTGGTGAAAGAAAGCAACAGGAGGGGAGAGAGAGGGGACCCCGGCCAGGCCCAGCAGAGCAGAAATGGCTAAGGGACTAGGGGCCACTGGAACAACACCACTGCTAGAGCCAACACAAACATCTGCTTTTTACATCACGGAGGCCCATCTTACTACCTACACAACATTATGTGTGCCCGCCTCATGCTTTCAAGTTTGTGTATAACTTGGTACTTAAGACTCTTATAATACCCCTGTGACACTAAAATGAAACTCTGGGGGTCGTCAATCTTAATAAAACCGCAGGGGTGGATGATTTAAGGAAATCACCATCGCGCTAGAGGGATTAGTCCTGCTTCTCCTCATGTTGTGACCCTCTTACATCTAACCTCCAGATAGAGTTATAGTGATCAAGCAATACCAGCTTCAGTTTCTAGGAGAGGAGTCGTTTCAAAAGGTCAAGCAAAGCCGTCACTGGTGCCTCTCCTCATGCTGGTGGAGGGGACAGGTGTGCTGGCTTGGAGAACTGTTAAGCACTCTGTGCCTCTGTGGGGGGGTTGAATTCAGCTCGTGATGTGCCGTCACGTTACTCTTTCTTAACTCTGCTGTCCATCTTAACGGTGCCATCTGGGAAAGCAACAGGGTTAACCCATCTGACAGAGGGACAGGACAGACGTTCATGTGACTTTTACTGGACAGGGGTCTCATAAAAGTCACTTTACTTTTAAGGTTTGAGAGGTCTGCCCCGAGAGGCACAGCACCAAAGTTGTCACTAAAAACAAGAGATTGATGGGGTCAGAGGTGCTCCTAGGTTGGACAAGTCAGATATTTGTGATCGCTTCTTCAAACTCACTTTTACAGAAGTTTTTTTATGCAACATTGTTTATTTTATCACCTGCCAGAGATCCCCAGTGTTCTGAAGTACTACCTTAAGTATAACTGCTTTCACCTAGGAGTGGGCGATATGATCAAAGTCTTCAATAATGGTACATCTCATTTTTAGGGCTAATCGTCAATCAAAGTAGATCAGAAAGGTCATTAGTCGGCAACATTTCAGTGGTTGTCTGGTCGCAGAAAAAAACAAAACAAAAAAAGTGAAACTCTATTAGGAGCTGTACCTTGTCAAAATAAATAAAAACCTATATGACACAGGAAGAGGCCACGCTCAGCAGTCAGACAGGAGTCATGTTACAAACCAATCACAGCTGACGGATATCTTTCCCTTCTTCTGTAAATATTCAGTCTGATAAATACAGAAAAGTTGATCATGTTAGTGCAGGCAGCACCTGGAAGAAGATCAACTCTGCACTCAGGATTTTAGGTAAAGACGTGATACGGTGCTTGTTAAGGTTACTTAGCAACCCCATACGCAACCTGCCGCCACATTCTTGAAAGCTGGCATGAAAAAGGCACAAGAGTGGCGTTCAGAGTCCAACCTCACAATTTCCAGGGCTGGTACCTGCGGTTATTCCACAGGCTAGTTAATAACATGTCGGGCAGGAAATCCAAAGTGTGGGATCATTTTGAGAAGGTGAAGGATGAACCCAAGGTGATATGTAAACTCTGCAGGCAACATTTGCATATCATTCGTCGACTACAAACATGACGCATCATCTGAAACATGTAAGTAGCTACATGCCCATTAGCCACTTAGCACAATCATTACTGCTTTGCTGACAGCGTCATTAACAGACGGCTCGCTCAGTGTGTGACGTGCACTTGTAGATAAAATATAGGCCTATATTAATGAAGGTTCATTAGTACGGTTTTGTATTTCTCTGTAATGTAGCACAGTGTTAACAATGTTACTGATACTATTCTTTCTCACACCTTCAACTCAAACCGTTGTGTTGCCCCGCCCAAAATATATAATTTAATAAAAAAAAACTTGAGTTAAAAACAAGAATGAAAAAAAGAGTAAAACTAAAATTCATCAGAACAGTAGTTTGTTTCAAGTGTTAAAGGTTTCTGAACTTAAAACCCGATTCTCCTCCATGCCTGCCCAAATCAGGTGAACTTGCAAGGCAAATGGGCTTGCGAGAACATGCAAGAATCATGAGATCACACGAGAATCCAGCCCTGATTTGCTACATAGCCTTCCCCAAATAGCTCCCGCTGTAAAAACAGTTGTGTCAAATTTCTACCGGTGAACACATTTCTACTGTCACACAGTATTGACCGTCATATTGCCAAATGCTACTTTTACCATTTGTACTTTAAAATGTTGTTAAAGACACAAAGTGCTACTCTGTGAAGGAGGAGGTCTTATCCAATGTCCATAGTGCCAATTTTGATCAAAAGCACATAGGACAACAGCTCAACTCATGGGTCACCACTAAGAATGCCACTAGAAAATGTGCCCTCCGCCCGCCCGCCACACACACACACACACACACACACACACACACACACACACACACACACACACACACACACACACACACACAGCACAATCATCAGCACTCTCCAGGCTCCCCATCTATCCTCTGACTTTGCAGCTCAGCAGGACACATCAAGGTCGCTTGGAGACTAACCTCTCTATCAGCACCTCCCCACCACATCCACACACACACACACAAAACCACATACTGTCGTGTGGTTCCCGAGGGCTTGAGGGGCCACAGCTGGCTCCAGCAAAGCTCCAGCGGCAGCGAGGCCCTCGTCACTAACGCACAAAGTGGTAATGAGAACAATGGAAAGGGAAACAGTGATCAGCATTGTATAGGGGATAAAATTAATAAGCCTCGTTAGGGGCCAGCCCAGTGCCACCCCATCCTCCGCCCTCACTTCCACCTTCTGCCCTGGCACTACCAGTGCTTCTGTATGGATAAAGAGCTTTGGGCTGCCCACTGGCCCACTGAGCAGCAAGTAGCAAGTGTAAAAGCTGCTGCCCACACAGTGCCTCCCCTCGCCTTACAAGTTTAAATATAACTGCCTGTCCAGTGGCAGCTGCCCCAGCGCAAAGCCCCTAAAGCTGACAACTCCTTTTTCCGCTGGCCTGGGCTAGTTCTGCCTGTGGGCAAGGGTTGCTGAGGCCAACCTAACAGGGCCAAGCCAGGGTTAGGGGCAGAGGTGTGAATGCCCACATGTGCTAGTGCCAATCAGGGCTGACGGTTCTCTTTACCCCCTGAGGTGACCCCCTCTCCCCAGGCCCCTGCAGCTAGCAACCTAAATGCCAACAATTCAATAAAAACGTAAAGGCCAAAGGGCAAGAGGTTGTGCACTCCCCCACATTAAATCTTTGCTTTCTGTATGTTTAAAAAGAAACAACAACAACAACATAAATACCTGTGTCTGGAACTATCTGTCCCAAGAGTGTGAAAAAGGAAAATGTAAATACCACTGAAGGTAGTGAAAGAGTGCGTGGGGGTTGGGGGTAATGTGTAGCAACAGCCTCTCAGGTAAAACAGGTTAGGCCAGTCTGCCAGAGTAAAGCAGAGCCTGGCCTGCGCTGAGGAGTACGTCTACCGAGCAGAGGTCACTGTAGAGGACAACTTAACCAAGTAAATCAGGCCTGAGCAAACAAGCTCACACCATGAGCATTTGTGTGTGAGTGTGTACTTTTGTTTGTGTTTTCTATGGTAGTCAAATCCCACTGCCTAAGTGTAGAATGGAATAAAGCCAGAGAGAACCCAGGGTTATTTCAGTCAGCTACACATCTATGTTTAGGGATAAACTTTCCACCCACATTGGGCTGATTGTGTGTGTGTGAGTTGCACTTTGTTTATGTGTGTGTGCTTTCTGCTTTCATTAGGTGCCCATGCCGGCCTCGTCAGGTATGTCAGCTGCTCTGCCGCCTGTGAGGAGTGGATTGCAGCCCAGCAGTGCTGGAACCTAGGACCTTTCATCTAAGGTGGCGCTGAAAGCTGCCCCAAGGTGGAGAGATTCCCCATCGGTCAACCGCTTTCAGGAATGGGACACTGTAGCAGCTGAGGACGATCCCCAACCTCACACACACACACTCTCAGACTGGAAAACTCAGTAACTTTATTGGCACAAACAAACAAATCCAACATGCCTTAAAGACACATTCACTCATACAAAGCTTAAATTAAATGTAATTTATATGCTAATAACCCTCATCTCACGTCCGTGTTTTGCTCTGAGCAGGTGCCAAACACTCTTGTCATCATGACTCTTGTCATCGTGCTTGGCACTGACGCTGGTCTTATGTGTCAGACAACAACAAGCAACCTGTTTAAACAGTGAAAAGCTGCCTCCCTCCCACACAGAGAGTCTCTTTTGATATCAGCGGACGTCTTTTTTAAAAAGACACTTTATTCTTCAAAGGATGTTTACTCAGACTGGGTGAGGGGAAGTGTGCGTTTATGTGTGTGCACGCACCCGCACAAGGGTATGCGTGCGTCTCGGTTCAATAGAGTGCCTACAAAGTGAGGGATTACTGAGTGATTCCAGACCATTCCTGAGGCAAGACCAGGCCCATCCCACCTCACATCACACCTGGACCGAGACTACTTTCCCTCAGGATCGGCTAACTTCCTCAAGCATCCGTTCACCGACATGTTAACACGCAACCAGAATAATCAGGATCGGGGCTGGAGTCCCCTTTAGCAACCCCTGGAAAATCACCCGGGCAAAGAGTAGTGCCAGAATAGCTGAGATGTCCCCATGCGTGTTCTCGGTAAACAACATGACACAACTAGATGCTATATTAGATCACTCTTTAAATAAAGACTGGGGAAGCTGAGGAGGAATTGGCATCCTCACGTTCCATGGATCTGACGCCTCAAAGACAGGCATATATGCCATTCCGCCAGTGACGGCTCACCTTGGCCCGGGGTGAAGCAGCTGGCTGAAGTGCTTGTGGGGCAGGTGGTGGGGGTGGGGGTGGGGGTGGATGAGGGGGTGTTAAGGGCACCATGACTGGTGAACTTGCAAAAACATCACCAAAAACATCCAGATGAAAAAAACAAGAGGTCATACATCAGCCCTCGATCCATTCATCACTGTCACTAGCTGTTTCTCCTTTGTGTACATGCTTCACAAGAAAGTACTGATACTGGGGCTTCTACTAACAAGTATTTTGATGGTCAATTAATCTTTCTAGATTTTTCTTCTCCAAATAAATCTGTTATTTGTGTAGTGAAAACTATTCATCACAAATTTCTCAGAGCCCAAAGTGAAATTAGTGTGTTTCCGTCCAACTGTCAGGTGAATTTTAGGGAAACTTTTGACATGTCGCAAAAAAGAAATGTGAATTAGATGTGTTTTCATCATCTGGTTTGAAGCGAATAAACTAGGCTGCCCAAAGTGTAGTTTTATTAGAAGCTGGCAGTATGGGCTACGCTTTATGCATGACTGTAATCCACCAGTAAAAAAAAGATAAAAGAAGTACAGGTTGCGAACAAGACAAAAAAAAAAAAAATGTCCAAGAGAAAAATAGTTGGAAGTCTTCAGGAATTTGTTTCAATTATTCATCCATTCATCCATCCATTTTCATCCGCTTATCCGGGGCCAGGTCGACAGGGGCAGCAGGCCAAGCAAAGCACCCCAGACATCCCTCTCCCCAGCAACACTTTCCAGCTCCTCCTGGGAGACCCCAAGGTGTTCCCAGGCCAGATGAGATATGTAATCCCTCCAGCATGTTCTGGCTCTTCCCTGGGGCCTCCTACCAGTGGGATGTGCCCAAAATACCTCTAATGCTCTAATGGGAGGTGATCAGATGCCCACACTACCTCAACTGACCCCTTTCGATGTGAAGGAGCAGCAACTCTACTCCGAGCTCCCTCTGGATGTCTGAGCTCCTCACCCTATCTCTAAGGCTGAGCCCAGCCACCCCATGGTGGAAATTCATTTCGGCCACTTGTATCCGCAACCTCATTCTTTCAGTCACTACCCAGAGCTCATGACCATAGGTGAGGGTTGGAACGTAGATGGACCAGTAAATCAAAAGCTTTGCCTTCTTATTCTTATTTTTTCAATTAGGCGAGTTTTAATTGTTCTTTCAGCTAGTATTGGTATTAGTATTTCATGATGTCCAAGACAAATTTTGTCGTTATGGGAATATCCAGAAAGATGTTGACAGTGGAAACCTCAGTCATGTGACTTAAATCTTACTACATCAGAACTTATACAGTAAAGGCGTTTGTTTCCACATCCCAATTATGGCATTGACTCTTTGTCAACAAAGGCAATCTCAAGCGAGTGTCAAAACTATTTTGCACAAAAGAGTAAGTTTGATCAGATTTTGGTGTTTCCATACAGCTTTTCTGATGTGATACTATAAAATGGGCACGACAATACGTTTATTGAAACATGGCTATCGTCAAATTGCTTGTTTTGCCTGATCAACAGGAAAAAAACTAAATTTTTAATTGATAAAAAACTGAGAAAATGGCCGCAACTTCACATCTGAGAAGCTGGAACCAGGGGTTGTTTTGCATCTTTGCTTGATAAATGACTTATGTGACCAGTGTTGCGCACTAACTAAATAAGCGCTCATATTTTTGGTTAACAGTTAGCTAAAGACATTAATTTGAAATCAGCGTTTACTCTTGCTACAGTTAACGCCGCTTGTTTTATGGCAACCAGCATGCCGACACAACACCGGTACCGTGAAAGTGAGTTCGTATGTATATTTGAAGAACTTTATGAACAAATCAGTGCATTACTGATTACAGTGGAAAAATTCTAATTTGTATGCAAATTGTGCCTACCAGGTCTCAAAAAACAAGCCAGAACATCAGCCACATCATCAGTGACTTTGAAACAACATATCGAGTTGCAGCATCCAACCAGTCTTGGGAAATATCTGCGGGTGAACGATGATCACAAGATTTCATTTTAAACCAAAAAAAAAAAAAACATGAACATAAACTAGTTGGGACTGTGAACTTTGTTAAAAATTCAAATTGTGAACTATGAACATAAACTAGTTCATTTTAAATAGTGAACTGAACTCTGAGCTACCTTTTGTGAAGTGTGAATGTGCACAACACTGTAACTGACAGAATATCAAAATGACTACCCATTAATTTTCTGTCCAATGACATTTCAGCACTAATTGAAATTCCTGTCAGTGAGGAGAGAAGCACAAATCAGCTTAAATGTGTGTAAAGACATATCATGGAAATGTGGCCCAGCTTTAGAAATGTGTTTTTACATTTGCCTCCCCTAATTTCTGCTGAAGAAAAACTGAACCCTTGCTTGGAACAAGGGACCACAAGCTAGCAGATAAATGAATTCCAGCAATCTGCAGGAATCCACCGCTCTGTGCTGAAACCCCACCAAGTCAAACAGAAGTCATTCTTATGGACTCTGAAGTGAAGGGAAATCCAAACCCACACGTTCCCCTGACTCAAGTCTCTCAGTCCAACACAGCAGATGCATGGTGAGAGCTCTGCTACACCAACAGGAGCTCAGGGACGGGAGGATGAAGAGAAATGGGAAGAACGAAGCGAGGAAAAACAGCCACGGATGAAGCCAAGAGCAACACGATCGTGCTGTTTCTCTCTCCATCAGCAAGTTTAACTTCATGCTGTATATCAAGGGGCTGAGAGTCAGAGTACCAAATCCTCCATTTGGATCAGTTCAATGCTTTTCCACTGGTGGTGGATGAACCAGTTGTGTCTTTGGGGTTTAATGAGTAAATTAATGTTTTTGTAAAGTCTCACCAATTATCACTGCATCTGAGAGTTTAACCAAAATCCTTTAAAGTGCTATACCAGTGGAAAACACATTAAAATGGGCAGGACAGGCAAACAGATGGGAACAGAGAAAGTTGAGTATGTCAAAACCTTGCTCGAGCTTGAGCCTAGGTGAGTACTAAGCAGATATCTCTCCCACGCATCGCTGCACTGTGTGAAGACAACCATGCCTCATGAGGGTTGCTGGGGAGGGGGTGGGGGTGATGACACAGCCTATCTCATCACAGTAAAATGAAAATAAACGACTGAAAACCTGAGCGATAGCCAAATGGAAGGTCTCTCAAGACGCGGTGAGCACAAAGCTGCGAGCTCAGAGCGGCCAGAGCCCTGAGCCCACATGCTCTCTGTGTGGGTCCCACCGTTCGCCCACAGGAATGTGATGACATGACTGAAGGGGTGAGGGCCCTGTTCCCACACTGGAGAAGCACCAGACACAGAGGAACATCCTCCCTTTGAAGGTCTGGACTGTTATCATCGCTCCATTGTCAACAAGCACTCCACATGAAGTTTAAATTAGCACTGAACTAAAATCTCACCGAGACCTTCGTAACTGTTCAGACCCACCTTACCACCAGCGGTACAAAACCATGTGACCTTAACCTGCGTGGACTCATTGTAAATATAGTAGCCATTTGTTATTTATGGTATGTATAGCTTCTTCAAGCTCTCATGTTTCACTGTGCTCATGCTGCTTTTACCTGAAGCTGCAAAGCCCAGTATGACAAATGCATGTTGAAGTTGTTTTTAGACTGACATTACCCCTGCGTGAAAAAATGCAGCCTACTCATTCATCTTAATGAGTTGATGGGAAAAAAAAATCAGACCTGGCCCAAGTTTTGTACATTCCTAGTAGATTATGTTTTGATTGCTGCCATGATAACTTTGCAGACTTCTAAAATGCTTACTCATACTATAAACTACTGTCCAGTGTTGCGGAATCAGATAAGCCTTCGAACTCATGGATACATCTTTGGCCACATCCACACTAATATGTTTTTCACTTTAAAATGGTGTACAAACAAAAACGATCTCCGTACAGACAAGCCTTTTAGCACTGTTTCAGAAATTATTTTCAAGCATTTCAAAATGCCTGAAAACGCATATCAAGTGACCGTTCACATACACTAATCATGCACGTGCCAATGTAAATAGAAAGCAGATTGTCTACTTTGCGGTTGGTTGCTTCGTTACAGAAAGTACTACAGAGATGGCAAAAATGAGACCAGCGATTTCTTTGCTTGTGTCAATGACAAGGTGGAACTGTCACTGAAAGTAACACATGAGTATAAGGCCGTCAAGGTATCTGACAACACACTGGGAGTCCTTATGCCTGGGCCACACTGTCTGCGTGAGCAGCAGTGTGCATTGCAGAACCTCTTGCTTTTTATTTTGACACCCTTTCAACAGATTGCAGCCACACTGCCCGTGTGAGCAGCGCTGCTCAGCTACAGAACATCTACAGAATATGAGTCTTGCCTCCGTGTGCACAGTTTCAGCAATAACAGACAGTAAAAATGGTCTTTTGATAGTAATACTGATGTTATATCACCTTTCAGTGCAGGTTAAATGTCTTTATCTGTCACGGAGATGAATAAATACAAGTAATTGTTTTTAACTCAACCCTTTCTTTTTCCATTTCAAAATAAAATCTCTCTGACAACGTTTTTGTTGACAGTATCCCTTGCATGGCTCCATATAATATTGTATATCGGCTTTTAATTGTGGAAATACAGTGGTTACAGCAGTAGGCTGCTCTACAGCAGTGCTGCAGCAGCAACGCTGTCTGTGTGAACACAGCAAGCATGCAAGCTACAGGAGTTCAGCGAGGTAGCCCTCACACACTGCTCACGTATTTACAGCAGTACTGGCTGAAAACATTATGCCTTGTTGGTGGAAGCAGTGGAAAAGGAGTACCCACACAAGATGGATAAAATCATAGAATGTATGTAGACCTAGCTATAATGTTTTGGCTTGACAACTTGACTGATAAGACTAAACTTTGGTGTCTACATCATCGTTTTCGAAAGACTTAATTTTCACCTGTCTGGACTGTTAGTATTAGTATAACTATTAGTGTTATACTAAAGTATTAGTGTGGATGCAGCCCTTTACACCAACTGGACACTCTTGATGGTAAATTATTGTCACACAACGACTAGAGATGAACCCCACCCCACAACACCATCACAGCCCTTTGTATGCTTTTAGCACAGGCAAGAGTCTATTACTTTGAATCTGCATGTATGATCTGTGTTTAAGAGCTAATAAACAGAACATGTTGCACTCACCATATGGATTCCAGTTGAAAATATACTGGTAGGTTTGACCGCCTGTTTCTGGTGCTCTATCTCAGTTTCTAGTTGGGCAGCACGGACCTTGTGTTGGGCAAGCAAGATGGTGGCAGGGAGTTGAGACTGCTCCTGGAGAAACAAATAAGATTTTACGACAATGTTAATCTTGGTGTGTGTTACAAGCAACAATGTGCTTCATCAGGAACGTTCCTGCTCAGCAAACAGCTGACACTTGTATATGTTGAGGCCTTCTCCCTCTGTAGCTGTTGTATGTTAAGATGAGATGAAAAAACAAACAGCACCCCACCCCCATCAGCATAGGGTGCTTTCAGGCTATCAGCCACATTATTGATGCAAGCCATATCAACAAAACTGTGGCACTGCAGGGGACGCTACTTCAAGTGCACTGCACCGCCTTCACCTCCATTAAATGCAAGGTCGGACATTTCAATTTCTCCTGTGGAGCGTTGCCAAGCACAGAGGTCTGAGAACACAAGCTTGGACACGTTCACTGAAAAGGTAGGACATTTTTGATGGGGTGGACGGCAGCGGCAGGACAGTCTAGAGGTGTCTTAGCATTTAACAATAAACCAAAAGCGATTTAATGGCTGCCAGCACTAATAAGTCCTGGTCTGACTGCAAACATTCATCTTTCACTTCTGTGAGTTATACTTATTTGGGATAGGTGAATCTATTTGCTTTATTTGGATGACATCACATCCTTTACATGCTTCTCATTTTACAAAAAGTTTGACAGAAAAAAAAATACCTGCAGAAAACATTAGTTTACATTAGATTAGAGCAATAATCAAGTAGTGTTACAAGTTCCCAGTGATGTGTTTTGTTGATTAGTGAACTGCTGTTTCAGCAAACAGACACAAAGAATTTAAATGTATGTGTGGGAGAACAGTGAGCTCTCAGACCACAGGGACGTACAGATGTCACAGCTCAGGACAGCCCCCCAGGGGGGGTAGGAGCTGATCTCATCTGCCTACAGTCAACAGGCCCTGTGCCTTAAACAAACAAACACACAGCTTAGCCTGCTATCTGCGATGGTCCTTCAGCAGCCCGCTCTGCAGGAACAATCACTTCCAAAGCCGGCAGCTCAACACAATGGAGCCAGGAGGCTTTGGAATCACAGAATGAGAACAATGCGGCCCGCAGCACAATGACTGGTAATAATCTCTTAATGATCTCACAGCCATGAACCCTCAGGCTGAGGGTGTGTGTGTGTGTGTGTGTGTGAGTGAGTGTGTGTGTGTCAGACATAGGACATCTGTCATAATGTGGCTGCTCTTTGCTTTACAAGACTGTGGACATATGTACATGCAACATGTGTGTATCTCACCAGTTCATCCAGCAGAGCCTGCTTGTTCTTCCTCTTGACCTGTAGCTGTCTCTGCTCCTCCTGCAGCAACTCCAGTCTCCGCTTCTCATTGCCCTGCTGCTCCAGCAACAGCAGCTCCTCCAGTTCCTCCTGCTCTCGTGTCTGAGAACAGACACATTGCAAAAACCCGTGTCACATCTTTTACCACAAGGCTGAATACCCAACAACCCTAGCAATGCCACGTTGTACTTGACCCTACAGTCTGACTTCTCTAAGGTGGGAATCAAGCAAAGAAGTTTCCCTCTGGTATTTATCTTCGCACCTAATTATCATTATTAATGAAGGTGTTATGCATGTGTGGGAAAATACTCCATACATACCAGTTTAACCTTATTCCTCTGGATGAGATCTTTGTTCTCCCTCTGGTACTGCTCCATCTGCAGCTTGGTGTTCTCCACATCGATGTTGTTTGTCAAGTTAAACACTACAAGAGGGAGGCACAAACTGGCGTAAAGAGGACAACAAACACCATCAGAAGTGCTTTTCAGATGGCCAAACAGCTTTAGAACCCCCCCCCACCACCACAATTTTTCATCATCGGATTCGAGGGGCTGTTTCTGTCCATTTCTGTAACTTTCTGAAATCGACTATCTGATATTTACACCCACTGCAGGCCGCGATTGGCCGGCTCTGTGAAGGCGAGAGAGGAGCCAGGGTTAGAACCTCTCTCTCGTAAACAACCGAGTTCAATACTATGAATGACCTTCAAGAAGAGACTGTTTTAAAGTGTGTACCATTATCCCCATTTTTAAATAACACCACTATTCCCGAGCACTGTTCAAACCCACAATACCATTATTTTCAATTATAGTCTAGATCCAAAGACTTCCAGGCATAACAAATACGTCCAGCTGAAATACTGGGAAAAAAGTGTATAAAATGGTCTTCAGATATGTAGAATTTTCCGTTTGATGGAATGGTGCAGCCTTAAAAAATGACATCTGGTAATTCAATATTTCTCGCAGCATGAGACAGATACTGTAGGTTTACATCGACACACTGGAGGAGGCGGATACAGAATGTATACTTGTGTGCTGCTGTCAAACTGTGGGGAAAAAATGTAACTTTAAAGCTTCTTAAATGAATACTTGACCCGCAAAATGACCATCTGTATATCAACTACTCAGCAGCTGTTACCTTGAATTCATGAGGGAAGGTTTGTTTATCTCACATGCCTCCACTGTGAACGGAGAATCCAAAAAACCAAACATTCTCAATAAAATGAGGTAAAAAGGGGGACCATTTATAACAACATTAAAATCACATCAAAACATCTGATTACAAATTCTCAAGCAACTCACACAATCTAACCCAAGCCTCAATTATCCAGTCGTATGCTCAGTGCTTCCCAAACACATGCATTTTCGTTAAAACGTCTGCCTATGAGTAACTCGCCCGTACTGTGCCTGAGCACGCTGCACATGAAACTGTCCGCATGGATGTGTTTTAAATTGAAGTGTTTTAAGGAAAATACAGGTGTTTGGGAAATACTTGACTATGACTGAAGAAACGAGACTTAGGATTACACTGCACGAGTTGTGTGAGAGTTTGGATACGGTTGTTGTTAAATGTGGTCACTGTTTACTTAATTTCACGGAGAATGTTCGCCTTTTTTGGATTCTTCGTTCACTGTGGAAGCATATGAAAAAAAAACATTTCTGAAATAATTTTTTATTGATTGTATCAGTATGTTGTCCACACCCATTTGCTAATAAACCTAATAGCTAAAAAATTCAATATCAATTTAAAAAACCTTCACAGGGAACATTTCTGTCACTGTTTGGGTGTGGGAATTCAAGTGTGTGACAAATCGAAAGCCCTGATTGGCAGCCAGTGTGAGGGATGATAACATTTGAAAGGAGAAAGCCATGAGCAGGACAATTGATCGCTTTATTGTACATCACACACATAGCTTAGGTTGAGTCAGGGGAACATTTTGCAAAGATTAAACCTTCATGGTTTAAAAGTGTATTATTCAAAAGTGTAGTAGGGGATTTTTTCTTGCAGCAGTACGATTGGCTACTGGAACAAAGTAGCAGTGAGGCTGACTGGCCGCTACATGCACGGGAGCTGTATCCTCGCGGTATCATGAGATAATGCAAGAATTGCAGGATCAAAGATGACACAAAAATCTTTCTTCTCAGGCTGCAAGCAATGCATTTGTGTTGGAACCACAGTGGTTTTGACCAATTAGAGTCCTGTGAGGAGCTACTGGCTGCTATGGGTGTGGCTTACATGTGTGTCTGTGACAACAGACGTTTAAAATGATGAGTAAGTTGTTTTTGCTTTTCTTCTGACTGGCTTCGGCCTCAGTGATAGACAGATGGGTCATCCAATGAACTGCGAAGTATTTGTTGAAAGCGCCTGCACTTTTCCAAATTGTTTCCATTAACGGCATGTCACATGGTTCTGTGTTACAAACTATCTGGAGCTTCAGGTTAGACTAGTCGTATCATATCTAGCTCTCTTAATACATCCATTCTAAAAGTCAAGACATGATGTCATAAAGTGGGTCCTACCTATGTCCTCTACATTCTCCAGGTAGTCGTTATATTCTCTCAGGCTGGGGAAGTCAAAATCTCTCTTATTGTATCTGCAGAGGAAGAACAGAACTGATGAGACAAATAGTAAAACCTGATGAAAGCAAATATGCACAGACATTAATAGCCTCCATTAAATCAACCATTTTAAAATACCATGTCTGCATACTGCCTAATAGACACACATTAGATGTCAATTAAGGGGCTATTAAAGAACAGATGAGAGGGAGAGAGGGAAGGCAGGGAGGGGCTGAGAAGTAAAAACCTGGCAGGGAAAGAGCCTTCCCGTTTGAGCCCCCCCGGGGAGACTCATTGTCTACAAAACAAACAGTGTAATGAGAAAGACAAAGGTAGCTTAAGAAGTGGGAGGAGGCATGAGATGACACATAAACACGCAGAGCCGCACCCCTCACCCTCTGGTCCCCCTCTCACTTACATCTTCAGCACCTTCTTGCGAATCTCCACCTCCTTATCTACGGTCGGGTCTTCGAAGAGCTGCACGCGGAAGTTGCTCTTCCTCAGGGGCGTGTCGCACTGCACGCAGTTACCCGAGCCGCGCACAAACAGCATCTCCACACAGTTCTCGCATCTGTGGGGGCAACAAAACAAAAAAATACCATCAGGCTGAGTTGCATGTTTCTAGAGAAGGTGACCCTCCCAGGAAGGCCTGAGGGTCAGCTGTTGAGCGTGTGTGGCCGCATGTGGCTGCTGAAATACAATTTTCCTCGCAGTAAAGCAAGTCTGTGTTTTTTCTTTTCATGTCTGTAAGTTATCATCAGGCGCAGTGGGTGATAATGGGGCATATGAATATTTCCTCTGAGTGCTCAAAGATGGCTGGGATTATGATTGGAATGTCGATTAGGCTGCCTCCTACTCTCAGACAAGAGGAAATTAGTCTGACACCCCATCGGTGGTGCGTCTGTCTGCACTGGAAAAACATTTGCTTTATTGTTATTTCAACAGACCTCAGTCATGCCACGTTGCATAATATGATAAAATCCAGCTCTGTAATTCACAGCGTAGTCTATCATTATAAGAATGGACTTACGTAATTCGGGGCAAAGACATACAGATGGGCAGTATTTTGTGTATTCCTTAGTTCACGGGTACATTTAGGTGTTTTAAGATGACTTGACATTTGTGCCCAAGGCTTTTTATTTATCCGAAAATGTAACTTCAATATCTAAAAACGCATCAGTATGTCCACATGCAACATTTTCCCTTTTCTGCAAAAATATGCCATTATTATTCCTGACACGGTGCCTACATGAAAGGAAGCTGTATTATGGAGACGTTTAAGCCACATTTTAAAATACCGTGGAAATCTAGGCAGTTATTGATCAAGTATCTCCTGTAAATCTTCTTAATGGATACGATCACTTTCCAAGACAAAATATGTAGCAGCACAGCACAGTCATGATGAGTTTTTCAGACGGCCTTTGGTTTCTCATATATTTCTCTTCAGTAAAGAGCGTGTCTCTCCACCTGACCAATTCTCAACAAAAAGGCAGAAACCATAGAAATAAAGTGAAAATAGAAAAAACATTTCCATCCAAATCAACAAGGTCAGACTGGCGGCCATTTTTATGGCTATCCACCTTATTCCTAGCCCCTATGACACCTTTCATCAAGAATGGGCGCAACTTCTGGCTGTTGAACCGAAACCAGCGATTTCCAATGGTAACAGTTTGTTTACAGTACTCTATTCCTCTTTCCAAGAGCAACTGGGAAATAAAACGTGGAACACACCACCTGTTAGAGCTCAATGGGATCATGTGATCATACTTCTGCAATCTCTGACAGCCATTTCAAAGCATTGTTTGTTTACCTTTTCAACCGAGCACGTTAGCAATTAGCTTGCCTTGTTCTGTTATAATATTGTTAACTTAAACATGGCCCGAGCTAGCTTAAGGTAAACATCTGCTCCTTCTAAAGATGATTTATGATGACTTATTAGGGATACTAACGCATTTGGCAAACATTTAACATAATTCAGTATTGACTGTAGCTCCATGTAAAGTGAATAAATGTGATGTTTCCCAGCTAATCCTCCGCTCGTATGATATTAACGACGCCGTTTGCATGTTTTTATAACTTCTGATTTATTAAAAACTGTTCTGAGTGAAACATGAAGCTGAATTTAGCAGCAGACTTCAGTAATAGTGATATAAAGTAGGAGTAAAAGAAATAACTTTTGGCATTCATTTTTATATGATAGAAAGGAAGTACAGTAAATCAGTGACACATTCTCAGCATATTTCAAGGTATGTTGCTGAGTTTATTTTCTAGTGTAGGTTGAGAATGAAGTCAGACGGGGAAAGACGGGGATATCATGTACTGACGCTGAGTGACAGACCTGTCGGTCTACGTGTCATTCTCTTCTGCAAATTCTGATTTAATACTTTTTCTCTATGTCTTGTGAAACTCTTGTTTTATTTCTCATATCAATGGCACCTTTGGCAACAGGAACAATCCCTTTTTGTTCTGGTTACATGTTCAACACACAGCTGCCAAAGACAAACATTTAGCTTAGACTAGTTGTTAGTCGTTACAGACACAGACAGTGCAACTGGTACCAGAGCTCCGCAAAGTCTTTTAAGAAAATGCTATGATAGCATTAGTTAAATATTTGTTAAAAAATAAAAAAGTATTTGTTAAAATGAAGGCAAATTATATTTGAAAAGAACCAACATTGGCCAACAAGAGTAGCCACTGGGACTAACCACAGACAATCTATGGGACTAACTAGCTTACAGATACTTCCGCTATCTCACAGGAAGTTGTGCACATAATAATTTCTACAGTTGCACCCTCAGGAATAAGGTGGATAAACAAACCAACTTCCAGCAAGTCACAAATTGCAAACCCACTGACGTGAGGTTTTACAGTAATGACCAAATGAGCAGTGGAGTAGTGACGTTACTTTTTCCATTAAGCAAAACATTACTTTAAATATCCCAGTAACTGTTATTTACGTGTTTCTTTTGTTGCCATCGATTTCACGTTTGTTGAAACATGAACCTCTGTAGCTGCCTTGGAGATCATCGAGAGACCAAGGGGATAAACAGCATGTAGACCGCGGATATGTTTTTACATATACCGTGGTGAATTAAGGATTTATTCAACCAAACCAGAGCTGGAGATTGTTGGAGCATGGGAATAACTAACTAGACAACTAACAGGACTAACTTGGACAGCTCTGGTGGGTTTTATTTTGTTTCTGTCCAGTTTGAATGTAGTGTATTTTACAATGAGTTAACAAGGCAGTTAAGCTCAGGTTAGTGTTAGTTTGGTAAAAGAGAGAAACTTGGATTGATGTATGGTTGTATTTGTCTGTGTAATAAGAAAAATAAGGGTAAGAATAGGTCAAAACAGCATTCTCAAAGGTTTGAGTGACCCACTTTACAGCCACGCTGACCTGTGTTGTCATCATAACAACTAAAAACAATCTCCATTGTCTTTTGTACCACATGATCATGGGAAACAGTTAAATGTCCTTTGTTCTCATTTCATTTCTACACCAGAAACACTCTTCAGACAGTGTAGGGGAATTTTAGGTAAAACCCACGTTCAAACAGGAAGGTTTACTTCATGCACTATGACGACATGACTCCATGGCAACTGCCAGAACTACCTGAGGGCACAACCCTGAGCTTAGCCATCAATCACACCTCTATGCAGGTAGGCGTTTACCCATCAGTCACACTCGAGTGAGGAGTGGACACTGAAGACAATGGGAATGTTCCTAAATCTCCCCTGATGGGGTGGAGGGCCTGGATAAACGTTTGCACAGTGCGCTCTTTTAATTAAGTCTCTGTGGAGCTTTATTTCCACAGGAATTCACCTTCCTGCTTGTGACCACCTTCACAAAAATGGACAACATCTGGTTTCCAAATGTCACTATCTGCTTTTGAGCACCGTCAGTTTTCATAATAAAATAAAGCAAAGTTGATGGGAAAAAGCCAGATTTTTCACCATACGTCATTGATGGTATGGTTGAGTCATTTCTTTCCAAGGGCTTGAGACACTGGTGCCTAGTCAAAAGCTCTCTGGGGATGGAGCGTTTTAGAACGATCATGACAGACATTTCACTTCATCAGCAGGATTCAAAACAAAAAAAAAAGCAGTTAGAGGAAAAACTGCAGAGCCATGGAGTTTGGCTGTTTACGTTTAGCGTCTCAGATATGGGTCAAACAAGCCAAACCTGCCAAGTGTGACACCAAGCTTTCACAGCCACACAACAAACACATAAAGCTTGTGCTGCATTGGGGACTATGTTACAAGCATGCCAGTTTAGCTTGGCTTTGATGAAGCCACAAAATAAAAAATGAAAGCTCCACGACAGACAGAAACATCTGCGTTGTCCAGTTGGTGCTTCGGAGCATGAGGAGCCCCCGCTCAAGTGCACCCTGGAAGAGGCAGATGTTCACTGTGGCCCCAGGCTACAGGAGATGTATAGGCCTGGCCATATGGAGGTAGATGGAGGGATTCTGCTTGTTTCCACAGGCCCACAAAGAGCCCATTCATCAACACGGGGCGAGGAGTGGGGCGTAGCTTGCCCCCTGCCCCATAAATGGACCACACAACAGAACTCTCCAAAGGGGAAATCCTGTGTAACTCTAGAGCAAAGAGGTGTACGTCTGAGAGGGAGGGAGGAGATTTAAGGGTCAATTTGCCATCTTTCTTCTGAAATGTGTCTTCTCCAAGTGACGGCTCTCCGATTGTGTGCCTGTTGCAATTTGTAATCAAAAGAGGGACTCAGAAATCTCTTGCCAAGGATACGCTGTATTGCTTGGCATACTGAACAGACATTTAAGTGAGCCGACAGATCTCTAGCAGCTTGCCATCTCTGTGTCCCAGGGCTGTTGTCGCTGACTGAGTACTCCTGACTCCTCCCTCTCTCACCTGTCCTGCTCAGAGCTCCAGGCTCCTATCTCTCCCATCTGCAGCTGTCAGCAGGTCAAAGAAGGGGGTGGTAAGGGGAGGGTAAACAGGGTCCTGGCTCAGCAAAGAGGCCTCCCCACCTCCCCACCACCCCTTGGTGACATTGCCTGCATCTTTGCCTTCTCTTTACATAAGAAAGAGCAAAACAAAACAGCATTATAAACACACAGGAGCTTCTGCTGTAACGCTCATGATCTTCACAGGACAACGACTGAGTTCAGACAGAGGAGAGCTGGCTTTGTGTCAACTTGAAACCTGCTATGACGCTCCGTCCTGCCCTGTGACCTACAATACCTGCAGCAGCACGGTCAAAAAATGCTGAGGCCCAGGAGTGTGACTGCTTACACAGGAAGCTAGCATAGGCGTGTGTGATCTTAAAAAAATAAAGCTCAGATTTGGTGTACTTCATAGAAAAGCAAAGTGGGCAGAGACACAGGTTCCAGAAGTATTTCTTCCACACTTAATTTGAACTGAACAGTTTTTTATAATAATAATTTTATTGTCTCTGTAATCAATAAACTCAGATCTGAAAAATCTAACACAATATGGACAGATAATGTACCGTGAGAACCAAAAGTTAGTGGAAATGAAGCTGTGTTAGGGCCAATGTTAGGCTCTCTATAAGAAGCAAAGGTACCAAAAGCAACCCGGAAGTTAGCATCACCCTGTTTCCTCCGAAAAAAAAGCCAATGGGATGTTTCCATTGGATTTAGATTATTGGAGAAAATAAGCTCAGTGGCAAACAAAAGTTTATGATACTGACATGTTTTGTACAGCAAGATCATTTCAACAAAACATCACTTTTGTGATTTTTAAACCTTGTTTTTTGAGACACATAAAAGCTTCAAAATTCCCAAGTGGGGGGGCATTTGCTGACGTGTTTTATGTCGTAGAAGAAAACGTGAAAGTTAAGTTTGTGTTAACCACAGACCTTATTTCATATAACCAAAAACTCATTAAACAAACCATTGACTTCAAGATGGGGAACCAGAAGTGCAAACATGCTAACTCATTTCCGGATTTTGGGACTCCTGCACCACTCTACAGGCCGTCTTTTACAGCAATGCCCTCAGGAACATATACCTGACTTCTCTCTTAAAGAAGTAGTTAAACATTTTAGGAAATATGCTTATTGGCATTCTTGCTGAGACTAAAAAGAGAAGATCGGTATCAGTTTCCTTTCTGTCTGTTAAATGTAAAGCTACAGCCAGGAGGTGGTTAGCTTAGCTTAGCTTAGCATAAAGACTAGAAACAGGGGGAAACAGCTAACCTGGCTTGGTCAAAAAGTTAAAAGATCTGACTCCTAGCATCCCTTAAGTTTACTTATGTTATATCTTGTATTTGTTTCTTTAATCTGTACAGCAATTGAAACAGAAAAACAGTTGTTTGTACTGATTACTTAGCCAAAGGAATTTTATGCCTGTCCATGTGTTGGAGGTACAACTACAAGATAAAGGAGCTTCTACTTGACAAGCTGTGTCTATTCTGTCAGCCTCACTGTAGAGGATGGACCCCTCTACTCACCACTGTGTGCCTGAGCCCCTATCGTTTATGTCTGTCTGCACCCAGTGTCAAATGCCAAAGGACATGGGTCTGGTGTCATTGTCCAAAAGTAATAAATAACACACATCAAATGCCCCCGGTGACAGGGATACAAAATGTGCTGTGGTGGGGTTTAAATTTAGATGCATGCTGGAGGTGGAGACGCTCAGTACTGCATTGCAACGCCCGGTCAGCCCAGACTTGATCAGCCTCTAAACCAGGCTGAAGTAGAAAGAGGATGACGGTTATTTAAATGAATGAACAAGTGCAGAAGGTCCAATTAGGGCTGCAGCTGATTACATTCAGCATTGATTATTCTATTGATTATTCTTCCAATAAATTGATTTAATAATTCAGTCCATGTTCTCAAATACAGAAAACAATAACCATAGCAGGTTCCCAGAGCCCAAGGTGACATCCTCAAATTGCTGGTTTACCGAGCCCAGCCTAAAACTCAAAGGCATCATTTTTCAGTTATTAACAGAGAACATTTGGGCTGGATCAGGATGGGTGCATTTTTACCTGGTGTATGACAATTAATAGATTATCAAAATTGTTGTCAATTAAAGTGGAAATATTTAACTGTTCCCCGCCTTGCAATACCTAAGTGGTATTATTGTCTGTGCTGCTGTCACATGGATGACCAGATGGCTTCCCTTTTCCCTTAGAGCCTTGCAAATACCAGTTTCCACAGTTATTTTGGTAGTTCCACCGTCCTCCATTTACGATACTAGGGATGTAACGGCAAAGAACTTCAATTGATACTACTTGTTAACTAGAGATAGTTACTGATAGCAACCATAAAAAACAAAGGCGCTATCCTCTTCCTGTTTTAGTTGCGCAATGGTTGACTTGCTTCCTCTATACCAAAAATCGAGCCCTCATTTTCCCGGGGGATCGTACCCAGTGGCAAACAGAATTGCATTGTGAAAGTGAGGCTTATGGAACCAGTATAAACGCTGATGGTATCATTATTCTGTAGCCATTACTCTGTGCTATCAACATTTACTTCATTGTAATAAGTTAAAGAAAAAACTTCTATTACCACTTAAATTTTCTGTCAATCAACTGTTCAACTAACTGCTTCAGCACAAAGTTCAACATCAGCAAACAAGACCTTGAATCAAATACTGCAAATGGATTGGATGACTGCCATTCACATTCATCAGACCGTTAAGGGTTGTTTCACCGAACTTTACTTTAAAAATGGTAACAAAATATACAACGAATCTAAAGGACAGATTCCACTCTGTGATTTTTCTGCCTACATGAACAATTATAAACAGAGCTACATCACTCTGCAGAGTTAGGAAGAAACCAAGACTTGCACTTGGTACTGTATGTGCATGTACCCATTTGCCTGCCTAATTTGATTTTTTTTCATATTTCCCTTTCTTTCTTATTCACTTTTCTGCATAGAGTTGTTGATTACACCAAAATGGGAAACCAGTAACTGTGAAATTGAAACACGTTGCTCACGCTACAGTACAGACCTCCATATCTATCAACTCTTGAGGAAACCCAGCTGCAAACAAAAAGCCAAATCACATCAGTGATGAAAATACTAATACAGTTTGAGAGTACAGCAGTTTTCCAAGTGCTGCATTAATTCACCGTTGCACTCACTCCGAGGAACAAATCCAAGGTGACCTGCGCTAGGACATCTCTCCAAATTGCTTCATTGCAGAATCATTTTAATTTTCTGTGTGTAGCCCCGCATCCAGACAGAGGCGGTGAGTTATGAGCCTGCTGACCTGATGACAAAGCACGGCCACTTCCTGATGGTACGGTCAATAAACAGACAGGGTCGAAAAGATGCTCTCATCAGGGTACCACCGTCACTGCATGATTCTCATAGAGAATGTGTCCTCTTCATTTAAATGACCATCTCTTTAAACAGATGACAAGGTTAAATGTTGGAAACTGCACAGCAAACAAGTTTTACCGAGCACTGGTACAAGGGTGACGCACGATCACACACAACTATAGTGCGATCTTAAAGAGCATTAGTGTCAATTAATGCCAGAGCAATTTGCTTATTGAGCAATAAAATGTAATGATTACACTTGCGATTACTTGTTCAAGTCACTTTTTAACATCAAATATCATATATTGGATGGTTACAGTTTGACAAAAGCAAAGATTTGCTTACATCACTTTATGTCATGTAAGTTAAATTCACTTAAAATTTAATCTAATTATTCGATTGTGACATAGGGCTGCTGGAATAAACAATTATTTTCTGTGTTGATTAATCTGTCAATTATTTTCTCAATAAATTAATAAGTATTTGGTCTAAAAAAATGTCACAAAATGGTAAAAAAATAAATAAATAAAAATGTCCATCAGTGTTTAGCAAAGCCCAAATGACATTCTCAAATGCCTAGTTTTGTCCACAACCTGGACACATTCAGTTTAATGTCATGGAGGAATAAAACCAGAAAATATTTAGATTTTAAAAGCTGTAATCAGAATTATTTGAACTTTTTTTCTTTAAAAATTACTCAAACTGATTTAAACGATCATCAAATTGTTTGGCAAATAATTACATTGTTTACAACTCATTGACTAGCTGTTGCAGCTCTGTTTTAATGAACAGTTTGCTGATTTTTTTTCCTGTTTCAAAATTATGAACCCCACCAGGGTTATAAGTAAAGCTGCTGTAACTGACCCACCACAGAGGTTTTAGTAAGTAAAAAGAAATGGCTTGGGTTAGGTCTGGGACTGATTTCTGTCTCTGTTTGTAACTATGATACGGTCTATAAGAGTGAGCTCTACAGACAACATGTTAGCACATATAAAACATATTTCAGTAATTCTGTAAATATGCACTTCAGTGTTAGTGTCGAGTAGATTGCAATTGCTCCTTCTTGCTGGCCCTTTTAACCCCTCTTGCATAATTCTGTACGCCTGTGGTTAAAACTTAAACACACACATTTAGTTTACTCCTCATCTACTGTCACTCTTATTGCACTTTCCATAAAGTGTCATACTGCAATGGTTGGACCACTCATGTCAAGTGCATCAGGTCTTAAATCAGGTTTTAAAGAGGAGTACATATAGGCAGTGCAGGTGAGGTGCAAACGCTGTACAAGTGCAGTGTAATTAACAGCTAACTGTCCGCCATGTTTATTTACAACGTCTACCAAGATTGACAGTTGTCATGCTGCATGTCACTGACCCACATATTAACTGTGGCAGCTCGCCTGCTGATGCTGCCTGTAGTCTTTATAAGAGAAAGTCAAGACTAGGCAGTATTAATATTATATAAGAAACAAGAATGTTGAGTTTGTAAGAGATGTGAAGTCATGTTCCCACCTCTGTATGTGTCACTTTATCAGAGAGCAGAGCAAACGGCTGCTGTTAGCTAAAAGCTAATAGCTAGCTTCTACGTTTATTACATGTTAACGGTCAACCACGAAGATTCAAGAGAGGATATAGAGCTTAGCACAAGAGGAAATAGGTTTAAACTAAGGCTTTAAGGTTTCTTGTGTTGGTAAGTGTGCCCGAACTGTGGTGAGATTAGCTTCCCTGTGCTGTCTGTCTCTGTCAGATGTAAACACTCACAGTGTGTGACCGCAGACGTTCACCATCAGCTTCAGCGACGGATTCCTGTACTTGGTTGTTTTGCATCTCGGACACCCCTGGTCGTCCATTTCTGTCTGTGCAACACAAAATAATAAGAAAAAACAAGCTTGAGGAAAAGTGTCAACAACTAGCAGCTCTCCTGTCACTTTTCCGGCGGCGAACCGCTGTGTCACACAGAATGCGGTCCGACGGGAAACGCCATTAATAAGAGAGGTTCCCATTTAATGATGACTCCGACAGCAGTGGTGGTCACACTGAGGTGCAGGCACACCCAGGGGTCCCCGAGGAGCCCCAGGGGGGTGTGAAGTAAAAAGCTGAGTGGTTTATTTTCACATATGCATTCAAAGATTGTATTTAGAGAGCATATATGAAATGGCTGTTATGATTATAGGCTTGACTGTCTCCTCTGTGCAGTACCCTATAGATTACTCCCATATATTCCATGATCTAATGTAAGCCTGCGCTGGAACATAATTAAAACCAAAAACCTCTCCAGATGTTACTCCCCGGGGCTTTTCGACATCATGTAGTTTCTGGTTGAATGTGTAACTGTTTGGGGAAATAACTCACCAGGGGCCATGTGATTTATTATCTTAAATAAACAAAGTCTGATAAAGAAAGAACATGAATATTGTAATATTATAGTGCTAAAAGAGTTATACAAATAGTTTAGTCTACATTTAAATCACTAAAACCCCAGGCATATGTGTCATATTGATTTATTGACTGCCGCCTATAAATGTCAGAGGCTCAAATTAGGCTCCAGTGCCACATTTGACTGGCAATTGAGCAAAAATGACCAATTTTTCAGCTTTATATTTAAGTTTCGACTGAACAAATGTAGCCCTAATGCTGTGAGACTAATATATGCTTGTTAAATTGTATTCAGGGATAGGTTGTGAGTCAAAGAAGTGTGAAAGGTAAGAATAATAAAACTTAGAGCTTTACTTTTTGGGAGGAGAGGAATGTCACAGCACACATACTTAATGTCACTGATGAAATGATCTGAATTTGCATTAATGTAATTAATAATTGAGGTTTGATCTGCCACTGCTGTGGGGATCAGTGTGTGTTGTGTGTTGTGAGAGGCTTGTGACAGACAAACTGGTAATATTCACACATTATTTCAATCACAATCAGCACTTTAAACTAATATACATCTGTGCCCAAAGTTATAAAAAGGAGAGTGCATTTAAAATTCCCTTTGAAGAAGAGTATGTCCCAGAAATGCAGTGCCAGTGTCGTGAATTATTAGATGTTTTGTGAGTACAATCGGACTTCTCAAAATCGTTTAGACAATGATTGACACTAGTCCCAGGATTACTTCCCCCTTCCATATCTGGACATGAGAATAAAATGCTTAGATGTTTCCGCATATAGCCAAGTCAGCTCCTGACAATACAGACAACAAGGATATCCCGTTCCCACGATCCCAAAAGCACTCACCTTGCACAGGTGAGCCACGGGAATATACTGTAAGTTATATGACTGACAGCTGGGAGCCAAACATTCGTGCCTGAATCCCGCTCGCTCCTCCCTAATGGGGCCCTCGGCGGCCAATAGCGTGGCTCTTCTGCAGATAGACCCCAGTGTGTCTCCTTCCAGCTCCAGTCCCCGCAGAGTAAAAGTCACGTTGGAAGGAAAAGGGGAGAGAGATATCTACTTACAGCTGCTGTCAGATATCCGATCGCATTCGCATGGCGAGGAGGTAACCTGATCGAGCTGGGAGGAGTGACTTTACAAGGGAAGGCTTGAACAAAAAAAATGTCTTCTTCTTCTGCCGGAGAAGTCTCAACAGCGAATGACATCAAGAGGGAAAATGTGAAGGAGGTGGATAAGCGGGAGTGCATCAAGCTTGTGGCGCTGGACGCGGCGGAGTTGTCCATGGAGCGCACGACTCCCAACACGGACGCGGTGCGCACGGAGCTGTTGGTGAGCGCCGCTTCCTCTCTGGCTTTCTCCCCGGAGCAAGTGGCGTGTGTCTGCGAGGCTTTGCAGCAGGGAGGTAATGTGGACCGGCTGGCCAGGTTCCTGTGGTCCCTGCCACAGAGTGACCTGCTCCGCGGCAACGAAAGCATCCTGAAAGCCCAAGCCCTCGTCGCTTACCACCAGGTTCGGTATCAGGAGCTGTACAGTATTTTGGAGAACCACAGTTTCAGCCCGTCCAACCACACCTTTCTGCAAGATCTGTGGTACAAGGCCCGGTACACCGAGGCGGAGAAGGCGCGGGGGAGACCCCTGGGCGCTGTGGACAAGTACCGGATCCGGAGAAAGTACCCTCTCCCCAGGACTATCTGGGACGGCGAGGAGACTGTGTATTGTTTCAAGGAGAGGTCCCGGAACGCGCTGAAGGATCTGTATAACCAGAATAGGTACCCCTCTCCTGCCGAGAAAAGAAACCTCGCCAAGATTACAGGACTCTCCTTGACCCAGGTCAGCAACTGGTTCAAAAACAGGAGACAGAGAGACAGAAACCCGTCCGAGGCACAATCAAAAAGGTGAGGGAACAAAAGGAACAAACTTTATATAAAACAAACTATTAAAATATTTCTCTGAGCGGGCTGTGCGTAAAAGGCGCATTAAAACACACCCAACATATTTTAACAGCATTTATTTCAACAATTAGAAAGCTTTTTTTTTCTTTTTGTGAGAGGGCGCCTGTAGTTTCCAACCATTCACTCTCAGGACTGACTGACAATACTCTGTGTATTTCATAATCTCCCGTCGCACTCCTTTATAAGGCTTGATTGTGTGAATCATTAACCGCTGCTAATTACGATACAAGAAAAGTGTGCGTAAAAGGGTTTGGAGCACGCTTTTAATGTTTTGAAATATGAAGCGGTTGCCATTCAGATCCGGTTTCAAGTGTGTTGGTGCTAGGGGGCATGGAAACCATAAGCAACTAAATAACATAGTAACGTCCACACTCCGGTGATCTGACCGTCAGACACTTGTTAACTTTGATGAAACAATTAACGAGGTGACTTTAATCTCCTCTTATTTGTCTGTAGTGTGTTACTGGGACAGAGATGGACTCACAACACACAGTAGCGCGTGCACGTGTCCTCATCCCAGCACATAAATCACTTTTTTTTACCCCCTCTCAGACCAAAAAGGATCTCAGAGCCTCCATCAGCTCCTGCGTTTCATTTCATAATCCTACACACAAACAGACAGAAATGAAGCTTCTTTCATGTTTCTGTCTGTCTGTGAACAAAGCTGACGCACACCTGGTGGAGGTGACCCCTCTCCCTCACACTCACACACACACACACACACACACACACACACACACACACACACACACACACACACACACACACACACACTTATAGATTGCCTTTAAGTCGCTGCTGAAATTATTCACCCAACTTTTTAGTATAAATGTATAACATGTGGATATTTCTAAGAAACCGTCTCATATTTGTGGCAACTGGTGTTTTTACTTTTCCTGTAAGTGGTGGTGAGACGTTTCAGTGTGTGTGCCTGTGTCCTTGTGTGTGTGTGTGCTGGAGGGGGTGCAGCTGTTTGGATCAATCTTAAAAAAAAAAAAGCAGTCCTTCATTAATAAGCTGTGCCAACTACTTAAATGTCATTTCAAGACTTCATGGAAACAGAATAAAAACAGGGATTTAAAATCCCAGCACCATTTCAAATCAAGAAATAAATTCAAATAACTACTCTCAGCCATTTGTTTTGTCACGCCAGTGCTGGCAGACAGTTTGTCACAGCAGAATTTATTGCGCCAAATGGTTGCACGGTTGTTGACGTTGGTTGGTTGTTGTCATTACAGCTCTCCATGAGGTAAGAGAGGGCTGCACATTCACAAACACAGCCTGCTCTTCAAAGCTGTGTAATAACACAGCAACAAATGTGACTCTGGCAAGATGTGGGTGGAAAGGAAATAAATGTCAGTATACAAATTGTGGGGTATTTTATTGGATTTGTGTTGTAATGGTGCTTTAGAGTGTGTCCTCTGTGCCAAAAATACTTTATGTCTACATCAGGAACATGCAGTTTCCAATGTTGTTTCATTTTTTATTCAAAAAGTGTCTCAAAGACAACAAGTAACAATAATTTATCACAAATACTTCCTTGTTTTGTGTTCTTTCGTTTTATGACACACCGTTTGTCATTTTTTCCACAGTGAATCTGATGGAAACCACAGCACAGAGGATGAGTCGAGCAAAGGCCAGGAGGAGCTGTCTCCCCGGCCCCTGTCTAACTCCTCAGATGGGGTGATCACCCATGGGACCCTTCCCATTCAAACAGGGCCTCTGGACAGTGGGGTGGTCATCCAACAGATCGGGGACATCAAGCTGCCCCCTGGATCCAGCAGTGGCGGTCTGTACAACGGAAGTCTAGTGACCAGCAACACCCCCTCCACTGTGTTTCACAACGGTGGCTCGTCTTACCTCCACACACCTGGAAACATCCTCTTCAACGGGCTCAATCTGGGCATCCAGCCGCTGGCCTTCAACCCTCTGAGGCCGTCCGGAGGGGTGCTGCTGGGGGGCTCTGGTATGGACATGCAGATGCAGACAGGACAGGAGAAAGGACTGGGCAGTTCTGCTGAGGACTCGGCCCTGCAGTACGCCTCCTACTCTGGCTGTGTGAACGGAGCAGAGGTGAAGCTGGAGGGAGTTCACACCATGGCTGCCCAGAACGGAGGCTCCTCTGTGCTCACGTTCAGCTCCTCGTCAGGTGCGCTGCAGCTGGGTGGCTACAGCCTGGTCCAGGTAGGAAGTGGAGTCTCTGACAGCGATGGCAGCTCATTACTCAACAGCGATGTAGGTCTTCCTCCACTGCAGCTATCCTCTGCCTCATCTTCCTCACAAGGTGGGTTCAGAAAACTACACGAGTATTAAAGCTTACATACTTGTTTGGTTTTAATAAACAGAGGCTGAGGCCAAGTCATTGTTGTGCAAGTTACAAGTAAGTCTCAAGTCATTGCAGTCAAGTCCCAAGTCCTAAACAAGTCATAATGTGCTCTTCACCAAATGTAATGCTATTTTAACAACAGAGTAATAATATATTTAATTTACAAACATTAGAAATGCTTTTTAAAAACTATTCCTTTGTTAAAACAAGTGGGACTGAAATGAATCATAAAAAAGTAGAGTGACATTTTACTTTCATAGCATATAGCGCTGTAAACCCATACCACAACAGAATTCATTTTAGTGATTCTCTCTTGTCTGTGTTTTTATTTCATGTCATATTGAAAACGTATCTGTAACTTTCTTTTCCCAAACTAATTTTGGGGAAAGTATCAAGTATTTTCAAGTCAAAAGGCTCAAGTCAAATTGAGCTCACAAGTCATGGTGTTTAATCCAAGTCGAGTCTAAAGTCATCAAAAGTCATGTGACTCGAGTCCACACCTCTGGTAATAGCCTTGTTAGATTTACTTGAAGTTATATAGGTAAACTAATGCAGAAATGGCCGACAATGACAAAATTATTTGGTTATGACTAATTGAATTCACAGTACTCAATCCTAATTAGGCTGTGGTGGTATTGACTGAAATAAGCATTTAAGTTTACTGTAAAGTAAATCCATTAAAGTTTATCGCAATGTAATGCTGGTATGTGGTGCAGCACTCAAGACCAAGAATAGACAAAATTAAGATCTATCGCTAAATTAGAATAACCAAAATCCAGACATAATCAACTCTTATGTCAACATATAGCTGTTATATCCTTATATGCCTTGTTAGCTGATCATTTTTGTCCTTTGCCCTCCTTAAATGTTCCAGTCCAATGCTACACATCCCTGGTGGTTTGTCAACAGGTCTCTACTACATCCACCCAATACATCTGCGCTGCTTTATTCTTGGCTTGTCTGTTTTTGGGCCGTAGCCCAAAGAGCCGATAGTACACATAACACAGAGCACAAGAAACAGGGAAGGGCCACACACGCACACACATACACAGAAGAAGAAAAGGAAGAAGGTGGTCCTTTGAAAACCCCAGAGATGAATAAAAACAAGCTCTGAAGTCACCATCACTCATCATCATTGCACTCTTGATCTGCAGAGCAGGGAGGAGGGGAACTATGTTTCAGACAATCAGAGGCCATGAGACGCACTAACAGGGAATAAGCCATTACAGCACTTACTCTGACATAAAGCAGAGAATCTACACCAGGATGAATAATAAGGAAAAACAGAAAATTGCAGCTTGCTGTTGAGTCCTGGCAGGCTTCTGCTCTCGTTCTCTGGGGCACCGCGGGGTCGAGCTTAAAGAGCACAAAGTGTGTGAGACACACAACAGCAATTTCGGGGCCAAGGCCTGCTGTAAATGAAACGTATAATACTGTGAGGAATGAGAAGGGGATCCAGCCATGGGAATGGAGTCTAAACTGCAGGAGCTGTATGTATTGATCCATTGTTGTGTTACTACAGGTACCATGCCTCTGAACAACGTAGCAGTGAGTTCCTCCAGTGACGACTCGTTTCAGCAGCAAGACAAGCTGACCATGACGTCCCTGCACCACAGCACAGTCCTCTACAGCATGAGCAACACCGGGCAGCCGGCCATCAAGAAGGAGCCTCTGGAGGGAGGCGTCTACTCCTCGTACCACCACGGGCTCCACCTGGACCCCAGTGGTCAGCTCAGCTACACCACCCCAAACTCAGAAGAGGTTCCCTCCAGTCAAGGTCCAGCCTCCACCACCGAGAACCCCGCCGTCAGCTCGTCCAGCCCTGAGCCAGAGGTCTACACCACCCTCACCGTCAGCACGCCCCTGATGGCCCAAACGGACCCCAGCAGCCACCATCTCCAGCCCGCAGAGTACATCGGGGGCCATGAGGTCCGGGGGCCCTCCTCGCACCTGATGGGCCCCGGCATGAACAGCAACTACATGAACCTTTCAGAGAACAAGGTGGACGGCTCGGGCTCGGGAGGCGTGAGTGAGATGGTGCGGGCGATGTGTGGGGAGATGGAGGCTGTGGAGGGGAAGGAGCTAGCCAAACTACAGACAGTGCAGATGGAGGAGGACATGGCTGACCTTTAACCTTAAACCTCCTCTCGCAGAAGCACTCATGTCCGCCCAAGCCGTGATATGGTGAATCTTTTTACTTTTGTGTGCGCGTGTGTGTGTGGTTGTTTTTTTTTTTTTACCATTCATTTCCTTTAAATGTTAAATTATTTGTGTTGACTTTTACAATGCACTCTAGTCAGAGCGGAGCCCCGTGGGTGGGCAGTTTATCATAAAAATAAAAAAAAGTCTGACACGTTTTAAAAGCCCCGTTCATGAGATGAAACATCGTTGACAGAAGAAGTCGCTGTATGTGTGTGAGCCGTGTTTAAATGTGCATTTTTATAGACAACACCTGCTACTTCCTGTTGAGTGGATTTGATCTGCAGAAGCAGGTGCTGGAATGCCTCGAGTCACATGACCAGGATGTTCCTCCAAACTAAATGCGTCATATGGGTCAAACCAAAAAGGTCATTCAGTAGGGGGAAGAGGGAGAGAGCCTCTGTGAAAACAGTCAGTTAAACAGCCACGGCTTCACCAAAGGACTGCGCACACACAGAGAATAGGTCATTAAACACACAAAGCTGCTGATTTAGGAAAAAAGTGTCCTTCAGTTATCACTTTAAATTCTCTGAATGCCTCTCAAGTCACTGCAAACCCCTGTTTTGTGCTTTATATCATACCAAATGAACTAGGAGTGTTGGACTAGACGAATGTGCCTTTCTGCTACTTAAAATACACAATGGCATTGGTCTGTTTTGGCATTTGCACTATCATTATGACATTAAAACAGCCTTCATGTTGGAGGGTTTGTCCAACAAATGCACACTATTTCAACTCATATTTCGAGCCTCATCCTTAACTTGTGAGACCAACATGATGATCTAAAGGTCACGCTCACATGTTGTTCATCATGTGTTGTTTATAACGCTGCAACTCATAGTATGTTACCTAGATGTGATGATGCTATACTATATCCTGTTTCATTTTGATGTGTCTCTCCCAGTGTCAGTAATCATGAATGATATTTTTCTATAAAGGGATTGTGATAATCTCTCTTTGCATGGCGTCATGTTTTGGACACTAGTGCCTTTTACTTTTGTTTTGTGAGTAACACTGAAAGGGAGCTCGGTCGTAGCTCTTGCAGGCTTCAGAGATTTACCACCGCCGCCGCCGCTGCTGGCACATTTGTCGGGTGTCAGTGTGGAGGGAAAGACGAGAGAATGTGGAGCCCATTTGTCAAGTGTGTCCGGTGCTTTTCACAACAGGAGCCTAATTCCTCGCTGTCATACATGACCATAATAGCACATTTCAGCCTCACAGCCAACTCACACCATGCACATGTATCAGTGCATCACATGTCTTCATACAAGTGGACTAGTAATACTTTTCTTTGTCAGGATTTATCCCATCAATTTGAACGGATGTTTCAGTGAAAGTATCCTCAGTGCTTTAATGTCATTATACCAAAAATGAGTCGTGGGCAAATAGTAAAACTGATGGTCATTTGTTTTGTTTTTTATCTTAGTTTGAATTATATGTTTGTCTGAAATTATGTGAATGTATTTTTCTAAATCTCCATACTGCAATAAAAGTTTATATTTATAAAAACATTAAAGACATATTTTTCAATTCTTTCTAACAAATTTAACTAAATTAAGGAATGATCTCTGAGGTTTTTCAACATTTCAGGCACTCAGAATGTCTGTGATGAATGTTAAGTTCATGCCAGACAAAAAGCACATGTCTTCCCAACATTTAAGAGTCCAATGTAGCCAAACTGTGAGGATGGAGGGGGAAAAGTGGCACGCAGTAATCCAGCGAGCCTGGTGCTGCTCTCTGCAAACCTGCAGTGATCGTTTGCACATGCCTGGCAACCTGGAGTTCATTAGCCCTCCTTTTCTCATCTCAGCCCCTGTAATTCAAATAAACAGCAATGAGATTTCCAGAGGTAAAGCTCCTTTTGGGTGGGGGGTCTGCAGCTCCACACAGCTCAGTCCAATCCAATGGTCTTTTCCCCATGCGAAGGCCGAACAGCCCCCCCTCCCAACTCCTTCAACATGTGGAGGAATGAATCTGAGGTGCTGTCACTCACAAACACAGAGTCTCTATCCAGAAAAGTGTCTGAACTCCTCTCACGGCTTGAGGGGATTCTCCTTAAACTCATGAATTTCCACCCAATGCTTGTTCACTCTGTGGGCACCCGACCAAACCAGCAAGGAGAGATAAGATGGAGACAAAGTTTGACAAATGGACGAACAGCAGGGGATTTGATTTTATTCACAGCGTGTCTGTGGTGGATTATAGGAGTTGTCCTCTCGGCGGATCCTGGCTGGAGGAGTTATATATGATCTAACTGATGACCTAAATAAACAGAGGCTGTTTGTCTGTGCTCACTGTTGAGGCACAGAGAGAGAGAAGACAAAAAATGGGAGAGGCTAGCGGGAAAGGGAGGGAGAGGCAGGCAAGCGGGATAAAGTTACCTGTGCACAGGTGACCTCGTCGCCATGGGCAGTGGATTAGCTGATTGTTAGGTATCAGGTAACTCCTCCTGTAATATTGAAGAGGGTGAAAACAGCTTTGTTGGAGCCCAGAACAATATCCCATTCGCAGCATGGTCTGTGGGTCTCACGGGGAGGGGGCCACAGAAAACTCCAAATTCCACCTTTGTATTGTGCCTATAAATTAGCCAGGAAAGGAGCACAATTGTTCCCTCACAGACGACGGGTTTTTCATGAGGACTGGGGCTGTTGAATTTTTAAATTTTACCACTCCCTTTATATGTGACACTCAGGACATCCCCACATCTAAAAAGCAGTGGATCATTTTGCCCGCAATCTCAAACATGCAACGTAAAACATACTTGGGGTGTGCAGTAAAAAAAAAAAGAGGGAACTCCCCCAGAACTCTGGCCTTATTAAAAACACTGACCTCTGATCTTTCAGATGGTTTCAAAGCTGACATTTAATGCGGCGCAGCAGACTGCAAGCCATATGTAACATGACCTAGGGAGCACGGTACTCCACTGCTCCACGTCCCACTAATGAGAGGGCAGGGGTCAGCGGGTACCAGCCTGCTCGTACAGACCCACCACTACTGGCCAAGGCATGAGGGAGAGGACTTCTCCCTCCTGGCAGAAACTAAATCTACTCTTGGCTCTTCCGGGGGTTGTGGAAAGTCGGTGGGTGTTTATGAACTAGAAGGAATCAACCCTTGTAGCTTTTTCTCTTACCTCCACTTAAAATAATTGAGTTGTTGCTTGGCAGGGTAGAAGGTATGTGCACTTCATCATCCAGTGTGGGAAGGGGAAGATGCAACCAGCATGACTCACTGGTTTGTTCTGGACAGCGAGGACAGAAAGCACAAGTCAGAGGGACAGTTCTAAGTGTGTGAATGCGACACACATGCTCACACAGAGGCAGCAGCTGGGAGGCAGCATCATGTATTTCCCAAAGAGAAAAACAGCACTTTGTAACAGGAGCAGCAGATGAGGCCTGACATGACCAGTCAGTGGAGATCATACACACATATACACACACACTCACACACCTGCTGCTCAACTGTCTGCCTGCTAAAACTTTGTCACAGGCTAAAACACACGCATCAACTCATCCTCGGAGGAGTTACATCTTGACTTGTATGATAGCACTGTCATGGCGCCCCCTCCCTGCCAGCAGGCACACATGGTAGCAACACACCCCGTTTAAATCCTGCCTTTAGTTTGTTTATGTGTTTGTCTGCTCGCCTGGTTTGTTTACTCACTGCAACCCCGCAGCAAAAAACAAAATTTGCCTAAAACAAATCATCTATATATGCCCGGGGTGTGTTTACCGAGCAGAGCACTGTAAAAGCCGAGGCCATAATTGCATATTTGTGGAGGTGGTCCTCTGAGGAAATGCGTAATGATTTTGATGGGGGGGGGGGGGGGGCTAACCCCAGTGCACTTGTACCAGGTCTAATTTTCCAACATGACAGGAAACTCTGTTAAGCTGATAATTGCAGCTCCAATTTCATTTAACTCACTCATGTCAACAGTTGTGTTTTGTTTTGAGAGAAGGAGCTGCTTTTTTTTCTCACTGCCTTTCACCTCACAGAATAAACCGATTTAACTCTTAATTAAAGACACATTTAGGACATCTTAAATTAACCGTACACTGTAAGACAATCATATACTATTAATTGGATTAATTCATTTGTCTGAGAATGTGCAGTTTGGCAAATGTAAAGCCAGAAAAAGAGCTGTTTTGTGGTATTTTATTAAGTATATAGGCAAATAAATAAATAAATGTTATTTAAAATAAAACAAGTTTGATTCAGGCCTGTATTTTTTTCAGTGCAGTCCCAAAAAACAAAGCTAAAAAAATAGGAGGAAAAAAAAACCCTGAGGAATAAATCAGACATTTTTCACTTAATTTAAACAGTATCTGCTTTGTTCCAGTCGATACAGCTGAAATAGCACTTTGGATTTAGATAGAGTGAAAACCATCTGTTCAGTGAGCCAGTGGTCGTTTCAGTTTTCCTCCATATTTTCAAAAAAATAAACTCTCCAATAGGAAACACGGGCTTTTTGATGATGACATTTTTATGAAGTGTTTTCTGCTGCTTTGAGTGGAGACTTTTTTTTTCTTTCTCTCGGTTTTTTCCCACAGGACTGACGGTCACCGTTACATTTTTCACAGTATTACAACGAATTTCTCTAATATTGCATCTATAAATAAATAATTAATAAGTCGTTTTCACCTTAAATTGCCATCCTGAGGTGGAATAATTCAACATGCAAAGGTGCCACGTTTCCCTCAGGCCTGTGCCTCACATTAATGATAAATGGCGACCAGTTTATTTGAGGGTGAATACATTGTGACTCATTTGAGTTTTCCAGAAAGGCTCTGACTAACGCTTGAAACCTTTATAATATTTCGCAGTCCTGCAGGGAGATGATGCAGGCTGCGGTTTTTTGAAGGTAGCGAGGAAAAAGTAACTAGAATAAGGAATCCCTGCTCCCTTTGAGTCCCACTTTGAGAGGAGTAACGAGTGAGCGTCCTTACCTAAGTATTGCATTACTTGTCGGGGTATGAGGAGCCCAGCACTGGCCGTGGCAGAGGCGGAGGCGGAGAGTCCACATCTTGAAATAATCTCGCCCCCCGGGCTGCTCGGGTTAAAGGAGGAGGCGCGGCGCAATGTGGTAGAGATATTAGAGAAACCCGAGAGCCGCTCATCAGACAGCTCATTTACTGAAGCACTGAGGTTTTACACACACAGCCCGAGTGCTGCTACAGACCCCGAGCTCAAGTGGCCTGAGAGCTCTGTGTGTCCACTACAGACAGTGCAACATTTAGGAGATGTGCTAATTTAATCACGTTGATGCACCATGGCATGAGTGCCTTATTCAGACAGTGCTGCCTAAAAAACATTAACATTAAATGTGTTTTTTAAATATCTTTTAAACTTCAATCGAAATATTTCGTTGCAAGGTGCAAGAATTCACATTTTTATCCATTATTATAAAAACTGTCTCTGTCAATTGCTCCTGTACAGGCTGATAAAACTATTAAAATCAAACCCAAAACCTCGATAGTACTCTAAAATAACAGCGACCTCAAGTGTGTTTCTGCCAATAATCTGATATTTCCTGCAGCTACACTTTAATTTCAGCAAGGTGAGTTACATGCCATCCATTCAGGAGACAATTAGGCCCAGTCTACTATCTGATGAATAGAAAAAATCGTGCAAAAAAAATGGACATATGATTAAGTGTTACCTGCAATTATTTTTATTTTACGCATACAACAGTTATATTCAACGACCTGACAAAACCTGAACAGTTATTCTAATTTTTCTGATTTAAATTTATTTATTTCAGCAGTCTAAGCAAATGCCCGCATATTGATGGAATTTTATTTATATATATTTTTTATTATTTACTTATTATTTTTTGTATTTTAAAAACGATTTTTCTTTGTCCACAAAATCGTGTCGGTTAAATTACATATATAGGATATTCCAGAGGAGCTGCTCACAACAGATGTGTTTTTTCAGCTGCTTATCGCCACAAAAACAAAAGTTCAGAGCATTTTATCTTTATAGTAAAAACTCTTTAGGAGAGAGCTAATCTTCTCCAAATGTTTGGTGTGAATTTCTTTAAGTTAAACATTATTTTCTAGGTCATATCTTGTTCCTTAACATATTGAAAGGGGAGTTTTAGTTTCAGACTCTGGTGCAGATAAAGAAATGTGATATGCAGGGCTCAAACCAACAACTGCACCACCAAGAACCAGTGTGGCAGAGAACTCATTTACTAATGGATTGGTCTAGTGTTTCACCCCACAGAAAACACTGGAGCCAATGCGGTGCCCGTCTAATCCTTGAAATATAAATGTAGGCTACAGGCTGGAAGGACCTCTTCAAAAACACGTGATGGTGTAGGAAATGAGCTCAAAAGAGTGAGGGGCCTATCTGTCTACACGGTGTTTAATGTACGTTTTCAGACGTATAGACAAAAAGCGAGCAAATTGCCTGCATAAAAACAAAAATGACTCTCACCTTTCAATTAAACTACACATTGACATAAAACCTACATATATAGGGATACGTCTAAATTCTGAAACCCTTTTATAATGTGAATTAAAGCTGCTGAGTTTGTGCGTGTTTGTCCGGTATTTCCAAACCTGAAGATGTTTGTCAAATTGTCCAACACGCATGTGGTATTTGAACTCTCCCTACACACACACACACACACACACACACACACACACACACACACACACATACACTTAAGTGGCTGCTTTCCTACTGGTGGTCTATGTCCCATAACACGTTTGGCAGGTAGTGTAGGTTTCTCATATAAAAGACGTGCGTAATGGCACGCATGGACCCAACAATCATAGGAACTTATTAAATTATATCACCTCATAAAATAAACGGCTCCGGCTAATTAATAGACTATGAAAGGTGGGAATACAACAAAGTGTTCAATCTGCATGTGATTAAGATGGTGGGCGTCAACCATGATCAGCTGTGATGACAAATAAACCTCCAGTTAGTGTAAAAACACACAAAAAATAACCAAAATATAAATTAAAATATACAATTTTAAATGCATTTTTTATTAGAAATTTTCTGTGCTATCTCAAGGTGGTTATGTGAGCTGTTTTAAGTGTGTTTCAGTCCTTAAAAGTGGATAAACTCTCCTACACAGATAAAAAGCTTTGTGTTTTTGTGGCTTCACCCTCCACTGACTGTGATTACTGATAAAGTATGGAGATGCAGTGTGTGGTTTGAGCCACGTGGGAACCCTATGCAGTCGTTACCATCACAGAAGATGTATATTCAGTACATGTTAATAAGGCTTTTTTTAAGAGGTCTGTAATAATTGATTAGTGTTTAGGTGCTGCTCTGCTCCCTCAGCTGCAGCGGGAGAGGGACTGTGGGGGCGGGAGGTGGGAGCGCTCCTATTTCAGCCCCTGACGCACTGCCTCTGGGGAGGAAACGGAGCTGCAAACTCAGTCCTGCTCTGCTGTACACGGTGCAGGGCAGAGGGAGAGCCAATCACCGAAACGCACAGGCTCCCTTTAAGCCTGACATATCTCCAACAGGAACAAATTGTCCCAACAATCAACATCCCAATCTGCTGCGCGCATCAGGGGCTGGAGTGGAGTGGATAGCCTATAGGCCTGAGCTGCGCGGAAGGATTGCGCTGGATTGCATCGCGACAAGACACTATACACACAGCAAATAAACGACAGCTATCATCTTGGATACCAACGTTTTGGGCGGAGGGGCGAGCTCGGACATCATGTCTATATTGCCGTCATTCGGGTTTACGCAGGAGCAAGTGGCGTGCGTTTGCGAGGTGTTGCAGCAGGGAGGGAACCTGGAGAGGCTCGGTCGCTTCCTGTGGTCTCTACCCGCATGTGATCACCTCCACAAGAACGAGAGCGTCCTCAAAGCCAAGGCGGTGGTGGCCTTTCATCGGGGGAACTTCAGAGAGCTTTACAAGATTTTGGAAAGCCACCAGTTTTCTCCGCACAACCACCCGAAGCTGCAGCAGCTTTGGCTGAAGGCGCACTATGTGGAGGCGGAGAAGCTGCGCGGCCGGCCGCTCGGGGCTGTAGGGAAGTACAGGGTGCGGAGGAAATTCCCGCTGCCCCGCACGATATGGGACGGCGAGGAGACCAGCTACTGCTTTAAGGAGAAGTCCAGGGGCGTCCTGAGAGAGTGGTACACGCACAACCCCTATCCGTCCCCGCGGGAAAAGAGAGAGCTGGCCGAGGCCACAGGACTGACCACCACGCAGGTCAGCAACTGGTTCAAAAACAGACGGCAACGAGACAGAGCCGCAGAGGCGAAGGAAAGGTACGTGTGATGACTGACACAGCCTCAGTGCTGCCTGTAATTTACACACAAAGACATTTACTATTTTTGTGCATGTTTAGAGAGCAAAATAAAGTTTGAGCTGGAGTGAAATAGTCCCATAATGTTGCTACAAGCAGCCAAAGTGTAGGGAAAGTGTAGCTCATATTTATGCTGCAAGAAAATGTCAAAGTGAGAAGATAAACAGAATTGTTTCTTTGCAAGAAATCATTTTTAATTCAAGCAGAAGTTTGGACTTAATGTTTCCATTTTGGATATGAATCAGACACGTCCTGATAAGAGTGATGGTGTGTAAACAGAAGCGTGTTGTTGATAAATGATGCTCTTTTTTCTGGCCTGAATTATAACACAAACTGCATGCAGTCTTAAAAAAACATCCGCGTCAGATAAGAAGATAATGTGGTATTTAATAATGCTGGATTTTTTTAAAAAAGCAAAATGGTACCATTTTTGGAGAACTTTTCTTTTTGTGTTAAAGGTTAATTTAGGAGTAAAACTGCCAACATAACACGTGGTTTAAAGAGTTTATTAAATTATCAATAAGCAGCATCCAATATAAAAAAAGAAGTAAAATATTTTATATAAAATTAAAGAGAAATAACTGAAGCTCTCTCATTAGTTTTTCGTTAAGGCCTTGGCCTGGTATATTTTTGGTGTTGCTGCAAAAATAATTATGGCTGCCTCTCATGCTGCCCAAAGCAACACGCCAACACACGGATTAATCCTGCAATCTCCCAAAAATGTGCGTATTTTCTCTCATTCCGCTCTTGTTGTCATTTCCAGAGAGAACAGTGAAAACAGCAACGCAGGCGGCAACAAACAGAACCAGCTGTCCCCGCTGGACGGAGGAAAGTCTCTCATGTCCAGCTCGGAGGACGAATTTTCTCCACCCCAGAGCCCCGACCAGAACTCAGCGCTTTTGCTCCAGGGCAACATGAACCACCCCGGGGCCTCCGCTTACCCTATGTCCGGCCTGGGGCCCCCACAGCCGGTGCACAGCATGCACGGACACCCGCACCAACTGCAGGACTCCTTGTTGGGACCTCTAACCTCCAGTCTTGTGGATTTGGGCTCTTAAAGAGGCTGCCAGATTATTCTATTTTACAACAACAAGAAAAGAAAGAAAAAAAGAAGACTGATAATCAGATTGAGTACATGTATGAAATAACACTATAGTAGCCTACCTTATGATATAGACTGACTTGTCTGTCGTTAAATTTGGGTTAGAACAAAATTCCTTTTATGCGCTTAACCTGTATATCCCCACTGACAGGAGCTTTTTCTCGTCTCCTGCACAGGAAAACACACAAACAGGAAACTCTTAACTCAACGAAACACTTAACTGGACTGCCCATTTGCTTAATTTATGGTATTTTGTTGAGATAAAAGAATTATAGCAAACTCCTGCGATGGAAACTAAGAGGTTTTCATTAGAGTCATGGTAATTAGTTTCCAATAAAACAAAAGTAATGCATTTGTCTCTGTGTTATTTGTGCATTTAGAGAAAAAATAGATGTAAATGTATGATAAAATCTGGGCCTCTAACATGTGCAAAGCAAATGAATCGGGACTTGATAATTTGCCATAAATTAATCGTGAATTGGAGGAAGAAAAAACGCATTAATTTTATTTTTTGTTGAGCACTTTCCTATACTTTTGTCTGCTGCTTATGTCGTTAAAATGTATAAAGTACGCAATGCCAAGCAGGCAGTCTGGTGGGATATGAATCCATATGAGTCATTTTGTGTTAAAGATTAAAGCCTGCTCCACCGGCTCTTTGGTTTTTAACAATAATAATGGTAATTCAAAACACAGAACTCAAACACAGAGTCATAAAGGGAAATTTAATTATACAAATGTGAGTCAACGTGAGCAGCTGTCTGTCAGGAGGCTGCTGTGTACACATCAGCCAGTTTTGGTTCCTTTGATTATCATGTCTGCTCCGTAATACATGTTTGGCTCAGGGAGAGTGTTTTTTTTTTCTTCTTCTTCTTCTTCTGCTTTTTCTTTTCTCGTCATTTTTAGCCCGAGTGCTGCGGATCATTGGCTTTTTGTTGCCGTGTTTTCTTTGCTCTCTCCGAGAGTTTGTTCTGTCGGTTCCGGGCCATGGGAAAGAGCCACCACTCAACCTTTACAGCCATACCAGCTCTGGATGCTCTGACACAAAAATAGAAACATCCCATATGAGAAAAAACGTATGAAATAAAAATAAATGCCCTGTAAACATAACAAATTATAGAGCTTATAGACATATAATTACAAAAATGCAATGAGTATTATAGCAGACACTCCCAGCCTTATAATAATTTCCATAACAAACAACAATGTGATGCCACTTCTACTAATAATAAATAAAGAGATTATTTGTAGGGGAGAATATGAGAATATGGTAGCCTGAGAGCAGGAATCTGGTGAGGACAGCTCTCTTGTCCCCCACCCCCTACGCTCTTCTTTGGGCTCATGTCAGGGTAAATTGTTTTGAGCAGAGAGCACAGAGGATTTCCTGAGCATAATCTGAAACAGTCGCTGCTAGCATTACTGCCTGATTGCGAAGATTGCAGGGCTGCAGGGCTGCAAACGCCCCGGCTTCAGTGGAGGGACCTTGAGGTATTCTGCATCCCAGAGGCCTCCTTCTCTCTCTCTCTCTCTTTCCTCTCTTTTTCTCTGAACCCCCTCAGGTCTACTAAAAACACCAGGGCTGTGCTCCCCATCTATCACCTACAGAGATCCATATGGTTGTGTTTGAGTGATGTGTCTGTCTGGATGTCCTCAGCAGACCTTCCATCATCTGGCTTTGTGGTCAGTGTTTCTTTTTCTTACATTTTTAATACGTGAGAGTCAGTGGTGGAAGAAGTGTTCAGATCATTTATTAGCAATGCCACATTTTAAAGTAGTTAATATCGTGTGTAAGTCCTGCATCCAAAATTTCACCTAAAATAGTAAAATAGTAGCAGCAAAATGTACTTACAGTAAAGACAGACAGCCCCTGTCAGTCCTTTATTATTGTACTATTAGCTTGTTACACAGATGTAGATGCAAAGCTAATTTTAGCCACTTTATGTGCTGTTTGGTTGTTTAATCTGTTAGAGTACGTCATATTTTTTGCAGTAATGCAGATGCTTTAATTTTAATGTGTCAGTTAAATGTGGTAAAAAGTTATATTTCTCCAAGAAATAAGATATTATATTGGAAATTCTTGTGCAAGAGATCGCTCCAAAATTACACCAACATAAAGATAGAAACAGAGGGATAATAAATGTAAAGTATATTAGTGCAGCGAACACAAGTGCCTACTAGAATAACAACAAAAGTAAGATACATTTAGAAAAACAGGTGAACTAAAATACAGTAGAAATGTAATATTGCACATGATATTGAAAGCAATGAGAAAGTAAATGTAGCAGAGTGGAGCATTAAATGGAAACATTCATAATTGTACCTGAAGCCCCTGAAAACTTGGTTTTAATCATTTTTCTTTATTTATATATCTCTCTATTATCCATTTATCTCTCTCTTTTTAACTAAATAAGCACAAGTCAAAGTTAAAGTTAGGAAAAACACAGTTGTGTAATATCTAACTCTCAGAAACTCAAGCTTGTTTGCTTTATGTGGACTGTGTGGGAGTGGATTGATCAGATTTGATTGACAGCAGCCTGCAAACCGGAGCAAACAACCCCCAAACTTTCATTGGATTTTGGTTCAAATGTTGCTAAATCCTGATTGGTGCGATGAAATATGTGACATCACTTTTTTTTTTTTCCATGTCAGTCAATTCAAACCAGTGAGACAAGCAGAGACAAACACAGAAATCTCTCATGTGAGAAGAAAACACACTCTTTTGACTGAAGCAGAAAATAGTGTGTTCATATATGAGACATCTCTCATAGTTGGAACCTGGAGGAGAAAATATATTTTCAGGGCCTTTAAGTGTGATTCAAGTATGAGTGTGAGCACCCAGCATATTACCTTAAAGCTGGAAATATGAAGACTAATATAATTAATATCAAAATGCTGATTAAAAAAGCATATAGATGTGGATGATTATTGATAATTTACTTTACTTTATAAGGCAGTCACACAGCAGATTATATGACCCATTTTTGAAATACCAAATTAAAAGCATAAGGCATATTTTTTCAAAAAACAATATGACTAATTGACAATACAAATGGTTTAACTTGTGTGTAGTAGTATTATAAGTAGGACTCGGCAATGTATTAAGATCATATCGATGTCAAATATGAGACTAGCTATTGTCTTAGATTCTGAATATCATAATATCGTAAGTGTTGTGTTCCTGGTTTTGAAGGCTGCATTACAGTAAAGTGATGTACTTTTCTGAACATACAAGACTGTTCTAGCTGTTCTGTTATTCGCCTTTATCCATATAACTGATGATTATTTATCAAAAATCTCACTGAGTGAATATTTTGAGGAAGCACTGTTAGTCAACCCGACAATATCATCTAGATATTTGATCAAATATATCGTGATATTTGATTTTCTTCATATTGCCCAGCCATAATTTGAAGATAAAATGTTCATTATTATAGCCTACACCTACATGTAATTCACAGTACTACCTGTATGTCACATTCAGCAGGTCCTGCAGATCATATATAATTCTGACCACAGCACGTGTCCTTGGCACACAGTGCGGCTTAATATTCACAAATTAACAAACAGGTGATCACAAAGCCACTCGTCATCATTTTATCCATATAACTGATGATTGTTTATTAAAAAATCTCATTGTGTAAATAGTCAGCCCTACAATGTTGTCACGGAATTTGATCAAATATATCGTGATATTTGATTTCCTTCATTTTGCTCAGCCATAATTTGCAGATAAAATTGCTATGATAACAGCCTACACCTGAATGTAATTGACAGTATTGCCTGTATGTCATATTCAGCATGTCAGCAGAGGAGCAGAGGTCCCACAGATCATATATAATTCTGACCACAGCACGTGTCCTTGGCACACAGTGCGGCTAAATATTCACAAATTAACAAACAGGTGATCACAAAGCCACCAAAGTGACTCCTCATACCTGTTAATCTAATGACAACATGTCCGGCAGGGTACAGACACAGCAAGGATTAAACAGGCTCTGTGCCACATGACAGAGGGAGGCTATCAGAGTCACCTTCAGGATGTGCAAGAGACTAAAATCAATCCAACACGGAAACTCTGACAGTGCTTTTAATCACACTCCAATCCCTCGCTTCCGAATCCGGAGGGACGACGTCTGCAGCCATAAATCTATCTGCTGTATCAGCCACTGTGTCTTCCCCTCATCAGCCGTGCAACAAGTGCAAGTGGTAGGCGTGCTCCAGCCTATAGACTGGATGACAAAAGCTGGAGGTAACGTCAGCCTGCAGCGTGCCGGTGCCAGCAACAACAGCTGCTGATGGCAAACAGAGTGCGAGTCATCAAAAGGGCATTTCATTTCTCATAGGCGTAAGTGGCAGTGGCTCTAAATCAACAGCAGGAAGGGCCCTGACGTGTGCAAATAAACATGGAGAGTAGCCTGCATGAGCTTGCGCCGTCTGCCTCAGCTGGCTTGATGTTTTCTCTGGCGTCACAGTCAGTGTGCATCTCTTATAAGAGCAAACTCCAAAGATGAGGAACTTTTGGTTGCCTTTCCATGGTCTGGTGCCTGCAGGTAGCTTTACCCCACACGGGAGCCGGGTGTGAGACAGTCCCAGGTATCCATAACCACAGGCTGTATGAGGGGTGTGTGTCAGAGAGGGGGGGAGACGGGGGGAGAAGGGAGCGGGGGGCAGGCGGGTGATGAGGGACAAAAGGATCTTTTCAGGTCTGCCTCAGAGGGGCGGGGGTGGTGGAGAGATTTTCTTACCAATGATGCATGGATCTGACAATGTTCCTGCCTGGACGTACCCAGAGGCAGATGCAGTGTGTGTGTGTGTGTGTGTGTGTGTGTGTGTGTGTGTGTGTGGGCACCCTCACGTGTACCAGACTTGTGTGTATCTGAGGAAATAAAACTGATTAAACATCTTCTACATGGCAGTGGCAGGCGTCTGCTATATTTCTCTGACATAAGCGTACAGAGATCAGAGGCTTTTTGCTGCTCTGCCTAAAAAAAAAAAAGTTAATTATACTGATGCAGGAGCTGCGAGCCAAACACAGCTTCCACTCACGAGCGTAGGAAGCCTTTTTTCGTCCAACAGGAAGCTCCTATGTGACAGAGCTGAAAGAAACATTTATCTCTTTCTCCCAGACAGATGAGTGATGTGTGACCCAGGGTTCAGACACGGGGAGGAGGAGACTCCGCAGATGATCCTTACCTATTAGGGTGTTAAATAGCATGTTGTGTGTCAACTGTAGGACAGCATCATATACATTACCTGATGAAAGGGGGGAAATTTTCTAATCCGTTACAAGAGGAAAAGACAAAAGACAAGATAAGGCGTGTGTGTAATGTCTACGAATGAGAACTTGTATAAAAAAGAAAAAAAAATTGTGGCCAGAAGGCACAGGCTCATATAACAAACTCTTCCAGAGACAAAACCCAGCTCTGGTTGCTGAGAATCAGATATGTATATTTTTGGAGCTCGGAGGGAAAGATGATAGTGGCATTAGTCTCATGTTTGATCAGGAAAGTGACTTCAGTCTGGGATGTTTTTGGGGGATACTTTTGTGAGGACTAAACACATTTTCATAGTTAGTTTCAGCCTCTCAAAGCAGAAGTAAAACAGATCTTTACTCTATCCAACACCACTAAATCATAATCAACTGCGGGAGAGACAAAGAAGAGACTGAAGTGAGAGAAAGACACGTTAAATTAGGGGGTAGAAGCAGTATAGTGTGCTACAATATCCTACATAAGTAAGATTATTGTCAGTATAATATCATATTTAAGTGGAAATAAAAGTACAGGTGTAAAAATATCCAATCCAGGAAAAATAAAAAGTAAATCTGTCTTAAAATGTCCACAAAGAGAATGACAGTGATTTACATTTTAGAGCAGTGGTAGTCATTGAATCTCATTGTGTAATATTTAAAGGTTAAAGCTGATGTTATTCTATACATTCTTCATTTTCAACAAACGCAAGAGAAGAACAAAACAATGTGTTGGCCACTTCTTTTCGCTTACTGAAGATGTACATCTTTATAAACGTGTCATGAGTATATAGTGTGTTTAAAAAAGGCTCTATAAGTTTCCTAAACAGCTGGTCACTGTAGTTTTTACAGCTCTCTCTGGCTGAGCCGGCAGCTAACAGTGCAAACAGTGCTAACAGTGTGTTAACAATGAAAACAGTGCTGACAGAGCTAAATGTGTTAACCAGGAGGGAACAGGGAGGTGGACGCTAGGCTTCCATGATGACTTCGCTCCAGTACCAGTGGTAACTGCCGTATGAATGCAGAACGGTGGCAATTAATAGTTGAATTATGTATGTCAACTTCCCACTGTAGGAACCAACACATTGTCACTCGGACCTCGTCACATATTGATGTTTTGGTCTTGGACTTTTCACGTCCAGATACAATGTGCAAGGTACCCTGGGTGTGTTGATTGTTGACGTTCTGGGACACCGTGTCAAGGTCTCTTCCTTCAAGATACACTTCCGTTTTCACAGGAAATTTAACATTTTCATACAGTCTCTTTCAAAATACACCACAAATTGACTTTTTTTTCCTCCAACAACAAACACACATGGTTGGGTTTAGGCAACAAAAGGAAGTGGTTGGGTTTAGGAAAAAAGAACAGGGTTTTGGCTTTAGAATCTTACGGAACACCCTTGGGTGAAAGTCGGTGTTTGTTAACTACCCCATAATGGCAACAAGCTGCGTATCATGCTGATGTTAAAGGATGCCTTTTTTCGTCAGTATCTGACGTCGCGAGTCACTGCCCAAGCTGCCAAGCCGACTTCAGAGTGAGACCGTGCTTTAGGAACAGTGGTTACAGCCGACTGTAGTCCGAGCAAGAGTGATGATTCTCTATTGACCAGTAACTGTACTGCAGTGTTTGTAGCTCTACCTTTTACTATGGATCACTGTGCTAGGTATAGGGCTGTAACAGTATGAGATTTTCACAGTATGATAACCATCTCAGAAAATATCACAGGTTTCACTGTATCACAGTATCATATATTTTATATTATTATAAATCAGAAAATCAAAGGGTTATTGTTGTATGAACAAGCGTATTTTCACTATAACTGAAACATGAAACCATTTTATCAATGAAAGTTTGTGTATAAAGTCTCTCTTTGAAAATAAGTAAAGTAAAGATTCAACGTCTGGTTGCTCTTTTTTTAATAATATCGTGGATAAGCAAATGTACACGGCATGATAACCCTCAACTTTTATATCATGGTATAGTGCTACAACCCTAGCTAGGTACCCCAACAGAGGGGTGACAAAAAAACTGTGGAAGAATTCTGTTTGTACCATCCACAACTGGAAATGCAAAAAAAAAACCCTTTCTAATATGCAATGAACTGAACTAAACTGAACAGAATTGCTTGGTAGATGAGGCTTAACATACACGCATGTGTTGCCGGACCATCTACCATAACACACAACAGAGAAGCTCAGGTTACAGCACACACAGAGGCAGCGTGACTTCATTCTCTGCTAAAGGCGCCATTACTCCACTATGTCTTTACATAGCAAACAGTGGTTTGTTGGTATATTAATGCTCTGAATGTTGCATACAGTTCCTTTAAAAACGGGTCATAAATATGGTGTTTCATTCTTTAAAAAGGCTCTTTTATATTTTAAACAGCTGGTCACTGTAGTTTTTGGCAAATGTTACTGAACAAAGGTAAATAGTGCATTTAAAGATAAAAAACAGTGACTGGCCAGCTCACTCAGTGTAAAAGTCAATTGTGCAAGCAGGCAGTCCAAAAATGAATCTGAGGGACTTTGACTGTTGTTAAAATCCTTTATTAATACATGGATAAACCAACGCGAGTGTGTGACACACCCTGATATAGACTGTGGTTGGTTTATCTGTGTATTAACAGAGGATTTTTAAGCTACAGTCAGGGGGCCTCTGATGCATTTTTGGACTGTTACACTGAGTGAGCTGGCCAGTCGTTGTTTTTTATCTTTATGTGACTATTTGCCCCATCCTCAAAGAGCACTTGATTTTTTTTACAACTAACTACGAAGTGCCTTAACCTAGTGCAGCACTAGTGCGTTTGTTTGGTACTATTTTCAGCTGCGGATTAACACACATTTGCTGCTCTGTGAGTATCCTATTTATAGTGGCAGGAGGTGTATACTTTAAAGCAGGGGGGCAGAAGCATTTTTAGCAGATGAATGTCAAATTAAAGAGTTTAAAATTGAATTTCTGAATGAAAAAAGTGAAACAGCTACTAAAAAGCCAAAACAAAATAAAAACAGAATGCTCTTTTTAATTTAAAGGAGAAGTCTGGTGATGTTATATATTTTCCTTAATGTCAACAAATCCCATGAAAAGACTAAAAACCAACAATGAAGCCTGATATAGCTGATATCTAGAACCACACAGCTTTATTATTCTCCAGAAACTATTAAAAACCTCAGTGAGAATTGGGTGACATGTTCCTTCATCAGCATGAACAAAGGCACTGTTTATTTTGAGTCAGTTCCACTTACACATTCAATTGACTTTAATTCTCATTAATTAATTTGTGACAGAAAGTAGTCCCTAACAAATGCACTATTTACTTCTGTTTGTGTGACATTTGATAAAAACTGCAGTGCCCCTGTTTTAGGAAATTACTAAGCCTTCTTTAATAAATGAAACTGAATATTTGCAAGTTTTTTTTTTTCTTTTTAAACAAAGATTTATGTTTTCAGGAGGAACCAATGGGCTCGGGGCCGAGAGACACAGACAGGGAGGGAAAAATATAGAATAACGCCAGCCTCAACCTTTAAAGTAAATTTACTGACTTTATATTAAAATACATATAATTTAATTCCTCAAAAAAGCTACTCAGTTATAGTTTCTCTTGCAGCCTTGGACATGTATCCGACTGTATCTGGAGATTTATTATGGAGGTACCGGACATAAAACAGCCTCGATGGCTTCTTTTAAGGAGCCAGACATAACTAGAGCCATAATGACTGGGTTTGGTATCATATTATGGGCTTTATTTCATAATAGGATTAATAATTGATAATTCTGCAGGCTGTTACCACTACACTGCTTGTTGTTCTGCTTCTATATCCAGCCAAGAAAGATCCACGAGTCTAAACACAGACACATCACTGCTCCAGGCTCAAGGGGCTTTTGGGGAGGGGCAGGGTGGCAGACACAACAAGAGGAAGTGGTATGGGATATGGGATAATGAAATATACCTCACACTCCCAAGAGGCATCACCTCACCTATCCTGGGGCTCACAAATAGCTCAAGTAACCAAGTCCCCCTCCTACTTCACACACACGATCCACACCCCCGCTGTGCCCAAACCACACCACGGCTACCCTCCACCAGGACCCTGCAGCTATGTGCAGTTTGTACTTTATTTGTTTGCCGATGTTGGAGTGACAGCAGCCCGAATCTGAGCTGCCATCTCGCTCCCCTCGCCCTTCATCTTCATGCTGCAGAGCAGGAGGATAAAATACCCTTCTTGGTTTCCACGCAGAAGAAGAAAAAAAAAAGAAAAATATTCAGGAAATGAAAGTTGTAACACGATCCTCTGTGTGCCAAACGTCTCCCTGAGCAGGGACAAAAGGCCCAGAGAAAAGCTGCTGCTGCTGCTGGGCCTATTTTAGCCTGCAGATGATAGAAGAACAGGGAGGGAAAGGGGAGAAGAGAAGCCATGAAATTAAGATGAGTGAGGAATTAGGAATTATTCAGTGGGGGGATGAGCTGAAATTATTTCCTCAGACAGTGAAAGAGGAGGAGGGTGCTGCAGTGATGAAACTGGAGTGCTCCTGCAGCCCTCTGTGCACAGAGCCCCACATCCCACAGATATTCATGCACCAAGCAAAATAAACTTCCCATTCCGGCCCTGCAGTATGTTTTCCAGCGGGCCTCTCCTGAGAGAAAGCCTTCATGACTCCTCAGTCAGTGCTCACGGCCCAGTCGAGTGTGTCCAAGACGAGACCACTCTTCCACAGTCAGATTTGTACTAATGAAGCAGAAAGAGACAGGAAAGAGAGCTCTTTCTGTTTTTCGCTGTGTGCTGAGAGCGCTGTCTACCCTTTAATAACTCGTGTGCCATGGCTGATCACCAGGGCATCCTGGCATGGCGCGAGGGAGGGGGAAATGCTCTGCTGGTCCTCTCAGTGCTGACTGGTGCATTTGCAGCATGGTGTCAGCGGCCGGTGGTAATTACCAGGCTCTCTCTGAGTTACCGCTACACCAATGTGCCACCGGCTCTGGTATGCCAGCTAAGCTCTGTTATTAGGCACAGAGCTGCCACTGGACAGTAGGCGCTACTTCAGCAGACACAGAGTCTATCTATGTACATGTGTTTATGTGTATCTATGTATGTATTATCTATCATCTATCTATCTATCTATCTATCTGCTCTGTCTGTCTGTGTGATGAATGATTGTTTTAGTACTCACAAACTACAGGCTGGAGCACTAAATGAGTAGATCTTTGTTTTATGTGGGAGACGTGTTTATCATATGCGGCGGCTGTAATTACACACACAAGAGAGTTGTCATCTGGCTCAAACAAAACGACTGAAATGTCTTTATTAAGCCTGCGTTTTGGAACAGTTGGAGGAAAACATTTATGTAAATCCACTCACCGATCAAAGACGCTGCAGAAAGGAAGAAGCCTTCTCATCATCTTCAAACAGACTGCTGCTGCTGCTGCTGCCTGCAGAAGATGGCTTCTGGAGAAACCCAGAAAGAAGAAGTAGATCAGTTAGTGGCAAAGTTATACATGGAGATTTAAGATTTTTTAAGATTATTTTTGGGTGTTTTTGCCTTTTAATTGATAGGACAGCTGCAGATAGATAGGACAGGTGGGAGAGAGGGGGGATGATATACAACAAGGGTTGAAGTCAAACACATACTGCTGTGAAAGACCCCTCATGAGGTGCATTCTATACCAGATGAGCTAGAGCTCACCCAGATACACACATTTTACAATCAACACACTCACGTGGATTTTACTACGTAAAGTATGACAATATTTTATAATTTTACCTCTCAGGCAATGGTTATTTTTTAAAGTAAGACTCTCACAAGAAAGATTTCTTAGAGTCACACTGTCTAACTTGCAAGAATAATGATTTTAGACTATGACTAGACCTTCATCAGGCGTCAGGTTTTGCCTCAGGTTTTGTTCTTCTTGTCGCTCGCCTACACACCTGTTTGGAAATAGATGTGCAAAGCATTCCTTTGTTTTGAGTTTTTCAGTTTTTGACATTAATCCTAAAGGAAAATCATTATTCTCAAAACACTGTGAAATTACACGTTGCTTGTTTAGTCCCTGGCGTATAATCTCACATCAGTGTTTGCATCTTGTGTTGCTTTCACGCAGAATTCAAATGTTTAAAGTGTAAACCATTACCGTTGATACAGTTCTGACAGTTTGGTTTGGTTTCATTGTCTTAAAATGACCAACACATTACACACTTTTCCACACGTTCACCACAAAGCACAAACACAAACAAATGCAAACAGATTCAAACCAGTGTAGAAATAAGCATGTAGACACAAGGGGTTTGGAGGTCCTTGGCAAGAATATTTCAAGCATCAAACACTTAATTTCCTGCATTCTGGTGAATTTCTATGCAGGAATTTGTGCATTTTCTGCATCAAATTACAGGGTGGGGCCAGACAAAGATGCATATACTCCTATGGAAGCATGATACAGGAGAAAAAAACCCACCAAGAGTTAAATGAACACATTTCTATAGTGGTCCTGGTCTGTCCAGAATCATGACAACAACACACAACTGACTGTGAGAAGTAGATTATACTGCATTATACATTAGTGTGACTTACAATAGCAGCAAACACCTAAATCAGGGAGCTGGTTTCATACAGTAATTGATTGCAGTAACTTCAGATTATTTCTTACCAACAATGAGAAGCTTTTTGCTAGTAGTTGCCGGTATGAGCAGGAGTATGAAAAGCACAATGTGTATTACTATATATCACCTTTAAACATTTCCTTTACTGCTTGTGAGGCAAGTTGCTCTTAGTTATGAATGTGCACCCTCTGTTCTGATCTGTTTGTGGATATTATTGAGGTCTTGGGCAGTTACAGAGACAAAGCTAAAAACTAAAATTATTTACTCACTGGTATTGGTTGTATCCAGTGTGTTATTCTAGTCATAGCCAGTTACAATACAACACAAGCGAGTTCGTATTTCTACTATATTAATTATTTGATTCTATGATAAATGATTAGGAAGCAGGGGAATCAAGATAAACACTACAAAACAAATAGTTTACACTCCTTGCTGAGTAATTATTAAAATAGTTTTAGGTGTTAGGAGGATGAAAATAAGTAAACTAAGATCACATAAACAATAAAAGAGTCTACAGTATGTTAGAGGAGGTGCAGTAATACTGTGGCATACTGTGATGCATTGTAAAGTTGGTACAGCGGCAGCTTGTAAGGTAAGGGTGAGCTTGTAATTGAGCAGGTATTTTAGTTCAATGGCACTGGGACTATTTGGACTTTCTGACGCTCCGGGAGATACCACATGAAGGGCAGGCGAGGGTCTCTGCTTCACCCTCTCTGTCTCATAGTTTGGCAGGTTTATAACTATGACCCAAGAGCATGACTGAGAAAGGCCCAAGGTGCTGAACTTAAACTTGGCGACAGCTGCAGAAACTGGAGACCAGAGAGTTTAAATTTAGACCGTTAAAAATCCCAACTGGTGCCCTTGCCCTGCCTCAACACTTTCTTACACATGTACGTTCACACCCTCCTCTCAGTAATGCCGTACGCTCATTTACACTACAAATTTACTTGTGGTGTACCTGTAGTTTGTTTGTATACATGTACAGTCAAACATATATTTAAAGAGCTCGTTGTATAGTTAAATATTGTTCTTAATGCAAGTTAACTATTCTCTCATTAAATGGAGCCTAAATGGAGGCCTGCAATAAGACAAAATTACACAAACCAAAACAAAACAAACAAATACTATGTCCTCTTAGCTCACTGTCTTCTGTGTGGCTTTTTGTCCCTCTATTTCTTTTAAATAAAAGCAGTCATTATGTTTTTGTTTACTATGTGAGGCTTTTCATAGATGTAGTGATGTATGACAGGAGAGGACAGAACCTGCAGCTGTGGTGCTGCTGAGTCGTCTCCTCTCTACTACAGATCTTGTCCACCATCTTGTGGTCAAAAGTCAGAACTACAGGTACAGACACCACACTGATACAATCTGAGAAACTCTTTATATAATAAACCAGTAAAAGTCAGCTTGTCTTATATATGTATATAAATATATATACAAATATATAGGCCTATATGATATTTTCAGATATTTATATAGTTATTGCATTTTTTTTGGTTAAAAAAACCCAAACAAACTTCATATCCAAGTGAGACATAAAATAAGAGAAATGAAAATGTAAATAATTTTTTTTTTTAAAAGTAAATATAATAATAATACATTTACATTCAATACATTTAAAAATAATTATAAAATCATTTTAAATGGCAAATAAATAAATACAAAAAACCCGGATAAAAATCACAAAATTATTAAATTATTATTAACTATTAAAATAATGAAGAAATGCATCTGATAAATAGCAATAAAAATAATGCAGAAAAGCATATGGAAAAAATATGTGAGAAATAATCTCACATAATCTGTCATAATTAGGTTTGCTTAAGAAAATAACATTTAATTTAGGGGTTAAGAACTGTCTTAAGAAACTGACACATTTAAGAAAGATCTTAAATGTTTTTAAAAAATATTAAGGACTCCCATGTCCAGCCACAGTGTTTTAGATCAGAAGAAACATGTTTTTGATTGCTAGTGAATGAGTTACAAGGAAAAGAAAGAAAGAATATTTTTGAAATGCCAGATCTTCACTCATATCCACATAAAATAACAAGGCGTCTATAGGAAGTCTCTTTCTTTAGTCACTGTCTCCATCTAGTGACTGAATCCTGTACTACACTCACTGACCCGAGAAAAATTCACAGTAATAATTCCCTTCACTGCCATGCTTTGGCTACAATCTGCCCTCAGTGTAAAATAGAATATTCTTGTAATGGAAAATATCAGCTAACAAAATATGATGCCTCACTGGTTGAGTCTTACCAAGAGCAAAGTATCACAAGATCTGGTCAAGGCCTTATTATTGCGCAGGCAGTGTGAGCAGCTGCATCACTATCTCCAAATATAAACTGAACTGGTGCTACACTGCGCTATACTGCATTTTACAGTAACCTAACCTTGAGGTATTGTGTCAAAATCTGTGTCGTAATTGGTCTTTTTCACAGCAGACATTTTGACTTGTCAGTAGGAAAAGTACAGGTCTTACTAAAAACATTTTTATGTGTTTTTAACAAAACTTTCTTGAACAATTTGTTTGTACAAGACGGCGAGTCCACCATATGATCAAAATACATTAACTATGGCTCTGTTGTATTCAAGTGTCATATAAAGCCATGACAGTGTGGCAAGGATTCATTAATTTGCACCTTTTTTCCTACTGTGACATGTTAAAATGTCTTTCATGGACAAGGCCAATATCTTTAATACTTCATATTCCTACATACATTTTCGTTTTAAGCGGTTATTGCAGACGAACTTGGGGACAGAGATAGAGGGGGAGCGAGGGGCCACACAGCCCTTCACTCACTGGGTAGTGGGATAATCTTAACCTTACTTGGATTTACTACAAGTATTGTAACATTGAAAGGTCCTGGTCTAGGCACGTAGTGCTACTCAGCAATAAAGGATCTACTTCCTCTTGCTCTGAGAGTCTACAGTCCCTGTCAGATCAACACAGCCTTTGACTTTGCTGCAGGTCATCTGACCTCCAGCAGACAGCCTCATCTTGTGATCTGCTTTGTCGATATTCGTGTTCCCACAATGCACTGGGACTGGATCACATTTTTCATCTCATATTTTGTCACCAGCGTCTGTCAAAACAAAGGCCACTTACAGCTCCAATAACAGGCGGAGGATCCTGGCTGACATCAGTCCTCTTTGTGTGAGCAGAGCAGCCTGATGATGTGAACGCTGGCTGACTTCACATAATTGCCTCACATTGTCTGCATTGTATCTGCTAACAAACAGCGGATCTGTGAGCAAAGCAGACGGGCCAAGGTTGGAGGAGCGATGCATCGATTGATTGATTCGCCCGTCGAAACGTACGAAGCACAACTCGGAGCCTGAACACGAGCATGATTTAAAGCAGAAATAAATGGGGACGATCAATGACTGTTAAGGCAAACTCACAGAGGTCTGCTGAAGGTATAGCCTGCACAGCAGCAGCATGTCAATCATTACATACGTCCTCACATATGGGGCAATTATTTTAGTCTTTTAAGTAGGCCTCAGACACACAGTGGCGCTCCCAGGAATGATGCATAAGGGTGGCCAGATGGGGCAAATGAAAATCTTTGGGGAGCCCATAAACCATAAGTATTTTCAGGAATTCACAGTTTACACTGCAAGTTGAAACTATGTCAATATAGAGAGTTGAGGAATCTCATTCTGGTATACTTTGCTTTCTTAATTCACAGTTAATAATAACGATCTTGTTTTGATGTGTTATGTATCTCTACATGTGTTGGGCCAAAGGTCAACAACCTTCACTATCAAAAGAGCTATTTTTGGCCGAAAAACATAAAAAAGCAAAACATATTTGAGCCTTATAATGAAGGTTACATCGATTAAGTCTAAATTAGCCTACTGATCATGCATGTTATTGTACTTAGGCAATATAGCAGGAGGATCTGTGTTAAGAGAAGACAGACACCTACTGAAAGTCTCGTTGGCAGCCTGTAAAAGGCCATCACAAAGAAATAGTATAAGGCTAGAACCACCAAAACAAGATGAATGGCTGAAAATTGTGAATGAAATAAATGATATGAACTATTAAACCACAGGATGAGGACTCAAGAGGAGCGATGTCGATGGAAATGGGAGAAATTGACAGTGGTGAGAGAGTGGGTAACTGACTATAGCTTTTGAGAGACAGGGCAATCCAGACCTTTTTATTCATTCATATACTTATTTTTGTTTGTTTGTGTTCTGTTTTGTATTCCTTGTTTTCTCTACCTTTTTATGAAGACTCAAAAAACAGCACGCACATCCCAGAACGATAAATACAGGGTGCTGGACAGACGAACAAATACAAAAAGAAAAAAAGACAAAAACAGGTCCACACACCAGAAACTGCTCCTTTTGGAAATGTTAATCAGGTGTGATATGATTAAAATTTCCAAAAGGGGCAGTTTTTGTACTTCTCCACCTTTTATAACATGTTGTAAAAACAATAAAAAATAAAGTATTAAAAAAAATCAGCCTATCAACGTTACTCATTGGTCTAAAGGAGCATTCATTAATATGTTCTACCATAAGGTGGCGACTCTGCAGTGGGCTATCTATGATTATTTGGTACCTTTATGTTACAGCGCTGGCAGTGAAATCAAATAAATCTGTCCACACATTATTAAATTCCTATTTTCCTCTGAGACTTCTCCTGTTTTGGATTTGGAATCCATAGCGAGCCTAGCTAGGGAGACTCAAGACTAAACACTGTTGTTGAGCTTCAGCAAAATTTAAAAGAAAAGGCACCAGGCTGGAGACATATGAGAGACATTTTTTAAAAATGGTGCAGCAAATGTACCAGAGGGGCCCCTTTGGGTGTGCCCCTGAAGCCACACTCAGTCTCTTTATAGTAAAGATGCAAATACAACATTTGGAGGTAATCTGTTGCCCCACTCTCTAAGTGGCCCCGTTGGAGGACGCTCCTCCAGTGGGAGATCCGCCACTGCACATGTGGGTGTAATGTCTGGGTGTCCGCATACTTTTGGCCATGTAGTGTATGATGGTTTGATGTTTTTGTCCTTGTAAGGATTTTGTTATGTTCAAATAGGTCAAAGAATTTGTTCAATCTATAGAAAAACGAAGCAGAAGCCAGAATAACCAGACTTGTAAACGAGGTTTCACTCTGCTGCAGGAGACTCTGTACACATGATTAAACAGGCGATAGTGTTGACAGGGTTTACTGCATAAAGTGAAACCATCACGCGAGGTTTTACCCACAAAATGTCAATGATATCAAACTGATGTGATAAATTATGAAACAGGTTACTGATCAATTGGTGAAACCGTGTCTCTGTCCGTGGTGCTGAAAGTCTCCTGCAGCGTTACACGGTAACGGACCCTCAGTGTATCATAAACGAGCCAGCATTTAATCAGCATAAATGTAACTTATATGGAGGATGGCTGCCTGAATTTAGATTTTAACTGAGGACTGGGACATGCAATATGTCAATCTGCGTCCTTAAATCCAAGAGAGGACACTTAGGTCACGTCCCTTAAGTACTGTCTCTGGAAATAAGGGGATTTTGACACATGAAGTTTTACACAGACACAAACTACACCTGGCGTTTTTTAGACCAATTCTGGTATTCTTTAAAGTTAATATATTTAATTGTGGCTATTTTATAAGGTTGATATAATTATCAATTGCATGATAAAATAAATTTAAAAAACAATTCTACCAAAGAAATATTAATTTCTCTGACAGAATTGTGCAGAATATTTTTGCAGCATTCAGACAACTATGGACGGAGATATAATTTAGTGAAACAATAACGAACACTTAAGGCTGAATAAACGAATACATGCGATTTATTTATTTCATTATTTATAGTTTTTGATGTATAGCTAAACTTATTTAGATGGAGGGAGGAATTTGCACTAATATCCTTAGTATTTCTGAAGTTCTGTGGTCTTAAAAACAATCAGTTCGTTTAGGTTTATCTGTATAACAGGTTAGTGAGTTGTCTGCTGAAATGAGTACAATATCCTGCACCTACTATCTTCCCCCATCTTAGTTTGTCCCGGACTGAAATGGTCAGTAAAGCTACATAACTTGCTTGATAAATAATGCAGCTCCATGTGAGACAGCACAGCCGCCAGGGGGCGTCACTACTCTGCAGTCTCCATGTTTCAGTATTCAGTGAAGCCCTCAGAAGATGAAGCTGCTGCACACCATAAATGAGATTGTTGCCTATTCTTTGAGAAGAAAACATCTCTGATGGGAAGGAAAACATCGGCCGGGTTACAATAACACACACAAAAGCCTCGAAATAGCTGTATGTCCAAGGTTGGGGAACACTGATGGCGAGAGAGCGGCTTTCAAATGAATATTTTGACATAAATTCATGGCCTTTCGTACAATGAGCTGACAGAAAAACGCCCCGCTGCTGATTTCTTTAGTCCTCGGAACAAGCTATTTTGATAGTGAGGTTTTTTTTCCCCTCTAAATATCACCCAGTGAGTTTGGGTTTAACCTTGTAAACAACAAGCAATCGTTGTTTTTTTAAAGTTGGAGTGTGGTTAGGATGGAGAGTGCTCTGGTTGAAAAGGGGAAGAGGACGGAGAACAAAAGCCCTGCTGAAAAGGACAAGTTTCCCCCGCTGAGTGACCTCGACCACTTCAGGAGGCGTGTTGAGAGGGACAAACGTGACGGCGTGACAGTATCACTGTTAGCCCTACACTGCTGCAGTGGCACTTTTATTCTTAGCACCATTATTGTTTCTTATTAGGCCTCAGTATTTATTGTCCTCATGCAAAAACATAGAGCTGATTATAAGGATGGAGCAAGCCTGACTTTTTACTTAAAAGTAACAATAATGTAGAAACACTCTGCTGCAAGTAAAAGTCCTGCATTTAAAAACAGTATTATTATCAAAATAAACTACCAAAAGTCCTATTTATTATGCAGAATGACCCCTTTTAGAGTCTTTTATATTATATTATTTATTTATAAGTGTGTAAGCATTACTGATGTTGCAGTTGTTAACGTCAGGGCTTGTTTAAACTACATTATATACTGCCATGTAGCCTTATTTCTAATATAACATCATTATTTATTAGTTGAGTATGCACTCAGGGGCCACTTCATTACATATACCTGTCAATATATACTTTACAACGCTCCTAATGTTTTGGTTTTGTGAAAAAGTGTCTCTTCAATTATGTTACTTTTGAGGTTATAGGTGGTGTCTCTAATTGTCTGTCCTCCCTATAAATGAGGGGGTCAGAATATTAGGAACACTTCTGAATATAATGCAGCCCAGCACATCACTAGCCTAAATTCTGAGACGTGATTACATTAAAAACTCTATAGCAGTGTCAAAGACTGAAGAGGCTTCATAAAAGTAGGCAGCTGTATTGGGTTGCATCAGACTGCACAGGTGTCACTGTATTTTGTTAAAGCAACTAAATTGACAGTTGAAAGGTACAATATTTGGCTCAGAAATATAGAGGAGTAGGAGTATAAAATTGCATGAAATTAAAATATTCAAGTGACATACAAGTGCAGTGCTTCAGTAAATATCCTCCCAACACTGGAAGGACCTGCACCTGTGCATCACAGAGACTAAACACACACATCCCTCTGGATGACGACCCTCTACTAGATGTAGAAAATTAATTTTACTGTTCACTGACAAGGTTTTAAATTCATGGATGCAGCAGGTCCAGATGAGGTGTCTGCAGACATGTTAAAATACTGACAACATTTGTGTTTCTTCTTCTTAAAAGCGGCAGTATATCACTGTGCACCCCAGGTGTAAAATGCTGAGCTACAAATACGATGGCAGGTGTTTTAGTACATGAAGCTGGACAGTTTGTTTATGCGGGGTTGTTTCTTCAGCTGTTACATATATATTTTACAGTAAACCTGCTGATCATCTCCCTGTGATTGCAAATAATTAAACTCACAATATATCAGCCTGACAGAGGCACAATGACGGATACAGCAGGATGGCGATAAAGCACAGAGCTGCTGTGGTGAAAGTTGTAACTCAGCAATTTGGCTTTGAGCATCAGCAAAATGGGGTGGAAACTGGGAGATGCCACTTAAAAAGGGCGGACGCTGCAAAGTACCTTGACTCCACTATCTCTCATCTCACATATTAAAGCTGGAGGACAACATGAACACAGTTATTAAAAAAAAAAAAGGCACATTAGAGGGCTCGTTTCTGCGTCTGTTAATGTCACAAAAGAAGCAATGACGTGCAAAGACTCCGCACCTTTATGCTCACAGTTTGGAGAGGAGACAGTTGGACCATTTTTACAGTATGTGTGACCTTCAGGATATTGTAGATAAAAGGTGCTGCTGATGTCACCCCCATAGCTACATTTTTAAATTCCTCTCCTCTGGTTACAGAGTCAGCCCTGTTGGATTTATCGCCTTAGAAATACTGTTTGGACTCAGACAGAAAGGCACTTTGCAGGACTAGTAAGAATGATAAATCAAATTATACTTGTTTTTATTAATTTTTTGTTTAATCTTATTTTAAATTACTGTTCTCTTACTATTTAATAAACTAAAATAAGCATTGTCCATTTAATAAAATGCATTATTATTATCATTATTATTACTTTATTTCAATTTATTTCATTTTAGTATTATAATGTTTTTTTTTTTTATTTATTTCACATGAATTAGCCTCAAACGACTTCTACTACTCTCAATATTATAATACACACACGTAATATTCTGGTATAAATTATGTGATTAAATACGTATTTTATATTTTAAGGGCTTTATTTAAAAAATAACTGAGTAATTGGGATCAGATGCAAATACAGATGCTGTGCAGACAGATACCCAGGCTGTCATGTCTGTGCAGTCATTTATGCTGACAAACTATAGCGCGCTGCAGAGTGTCGACGTTGACAGATTCAATAACAATAAAGACGTATAGCCAAGGCTGCAGCCTGTCCTTCAACACATATCACATCCAAAGCTGAAAGAGCCTCTACTTATATGCAAGTTAAGCTCACTTATCCGACAACCCTTAACTTGTCTGCCCACCAGATGAATAGAAGATGAAAGGTTTTCTCCACAATGCCAAGAACAGGTTAGAGCGAACTATATTTAATAAATTACTGAAGCATATGTGCTGCGCCCGTGAGGAGGCCACTACAAGTCAGACAACAATCAACTGGTAATTAAATCCTTTTAATAGGCCAAGCCATGAGCTCAAAACCGCACGCGCGCGCACGCACACACAGTGGAGAAGTTGTGATTTCCGTGCCCCAGACTACCCTCACAGGAGTCTTTTCTTTGGAGAGGGACCCGCGGTCGCTTCCCTTTACAAAACAGCGGCGGGGCCCCTTTTGTCCGAGCAGGGACCCCAGACCCATCATTAGCACTGATTACCGCTGACCAGTTTGACAACCTTATTGACTGCGAGAAAGACTTTTTCATCCAGTCCCCCGGTCGTCCGTATTCTCAATAGAAACGGAAATATTCAGCCATTTTGTCCCCGTGGTTTGAAAGAGGAGCAGCAAAAAAATATAAAAAGGAGAACCCCCCCTCCCTCCTCAACCCCATTTATTTCCCTTCACTTGTTTCCTCTCTCTCCATACACATTTAGCTTCTGTGTTGTTGAAGCTGAAAGGCTTTTGTCTGTTGCAGAAGTTACTGTAGCCTAATTAATTGCAAATTGGACGGAACCAGGTGTCTGTCCCATCAGTTGGAAAAGCTCAACTTTGCTTTGCCCTTATTCTGTTTATCACCACATTAACAGACTTCACTGTAGGTCATTTGTTCTGATGTGGAGTCTATTTACAGTCCAGTAAAATGTTTGGTAACATGCTGTGCAGGTAGATATATTTTAGACATTGTTTTAATGGGCTGCTACTATAAATCGAATAATCTGACGCTTATTTTCAATATAAAATGTCAAAAAATGCTCATCACAATTTCCAAAAGCTCAAAGTGACGTCTCCAAATTACTTCTTCTGACCAACCAACAGTCCAAAACCCAAAAACTATTATAAATCTATTACATAAAACATCATTTACTATTATAAATGACAAAGAAAACAGCAATTTCTCGCATTTAGGAAGCTAAAACGTCCAAATGATTGACATTTTTGCTTGAAAATGACACACATAAAATGAATTAATCATTATCAGAATAGTTGCCAATTAGTTTTCTTTAGATCAACGAATCCATTAATTGGTTGCAGCTTTTATTACAGAAGATTTCAGTTTGGAAGGATGCTGCAGATGTATTAGCTACAACAAAATAATATTACTTAAAAATAGCCTTCCACAGAAAATAAGTTTAACGCCACTAAAGTGAAAATACGGTGTTGATTTGTCCAAGTGTGACATTTAATTAAAGGAGGGACACTGCTGGATTTAAATCGAGCACATAAACAAGCCTGCAGTCAACTAAAAAGACCAAACTCGATAACACAAATAAGCCACTTTCTCCAAACATAATTTGTAATTTTCAGATTATATATGTGTGCATTAATGCTCCACAAATTCATCAAAACATCACACTGATTCAACCATAATTAATGTGTCATTTTGTGTTAATTTCAGGGATGCATCTGCACCACGCACGGCCTATTTCCTACATTAAAGCTTGTCTTGGGAAAATGGACACTTGCAGAGATTTTTAAGAAGCCCAGTCCCTATACTGTGTGTCCCTCTCCACGGGCAGAATAAGGCCCATTTCCACAATCTGCTGTGTTTTGATCTCTATGATCTCTCTCGCAGATCATCCGGGTTAGTGAGTCGGCCTCTCTGTGACCTCTCGCTGTCACCCTGCATTACACGACGCAAAGCATGTTGGCCAATTAGGCCTCGCTCTAAAACGTGTCAGGGAATACAGCACAGTGGCGTTATCGTCACGAAAAGTTTCCTCATGAAAACAGCACGGAGGAGTTTATATAAGAATATTATTATTTTACAATCTCATCACCTTGTCTTTTTCTTTTTTTTTTTACCCCACACAGCATTTAAAAAAAGAGTAAACTTTATACTCTCTTGATCAACAATTATTTTATTAAGTTATCTTTACTTTTTTTTTCTTTTACTGAAACACATTTTCACTAAAGCGCGCATGCTCAACAGGTTCACCTGTGTACAAGGTAAGTATTAAAAACACCAAGCAAATGAATATGAAATTCGAAGAGACAGAGCAGATCGTTTTTTAAATAGGCAAATAAACATTATTTATAAAACTTTGAAAGTAAAGTAAAAATATCACAGTTCTTTTTCAACATGAAATACCCACAGAGAACAGCAGGTTAGGCGCTCGGATGCCTTCATCCCTTTTTTTTTTGTATTTTTTTCTTCTTTTTACTTTTCATCTCGGGGCGTTGGTTTATTAGTCCGTCAAATATGTTGCTTCCGTATTAAGTTCAGTTATCCGCACGTGGGTAAAACGCAAACAAAAAAATGTAGGCCTAAAAGGAAAAGGACGGGCAGTCCGCCGCAGATCACAGATCCCCTCATGTTTTGGCACCCGTCAAATATCAGTTCATGTGTGTGTGTGTATGTGTGTGTTTTTAACTCAACGCAGGCACTATGACTTGTTTTATTGGATTGTCTTTCACTCGTATCCCTCTTGAACTCATCAACACCGTCGATCTGCCCGTCAGATGTCACATTCACTGTCGCTGGAGGTGATGGAGATGGCCGAGGCGGCTGCTTTGCTGGACAGACTGGCCTCCGGACTGGACGAGTTCCCCAGGCGGTCCACGGTGCCGTCCTCGTCCGCCAGGGAGCGAACCGAGCCGCCGGACAGGACCTGCTGCTGGAGCCTGGGCAGAGGACACGGAGAGACGGTGCAACGTGACATAAACACCACCACTGTGCAAAGACTTTATTATTCACAGCACAATCAAAGTTGTTTTTCGGATATTTATTTTTCTAATACCTGAGAAAATTAGATTTTGCAGCATCTTTTTTGAGAGCTGCATTATTCTATATTTATATTTTTGCTGTGTATTTTTTTTTAGCGTTTAAAAAATCCTGCAACAACCAGCAGTAAATTAAAATATTCTATCTCAACCCTTTCATTCCCCCCTGTCACTTTTACCTTTTAAAACACACAATATAAAATTAAATTACACAAAACTAGCTTTTTCCTGGGGTGTATGCTTCAAAATATCCCTTATAAAACAAATAGTACTGTTATGGTAAATTATATTGTACAAAACAAAATAAAAGCCTAAACCAACAGGATAATTACAAATGTGCTTTTTCACAAGCTCTCACTAATTAATTTAGGCTATAGATTACACCACTTTCTACTGGAAAATTATGGGCTGTTTTAGCTGTATTAAACACGACCAATACAACAGTGTGACCTCGACCCACACTGTAATAGCCCTTTCAACTGATTGGCTGCGACTGAAATTAGAAAGTACATCATATTATCTATGAAACTGTATTTAAGATATTAGATTAGATAATGCACTGACCTAATGGGGGGCACTAACAGTCAAATAAGCATAACATGTGACTGTAGCTTATTCATGTTAGCCTAAATATTGTCTTCAGTGTTGTGCTAATCTTATTTATGACAATTAAAAGTAAAATTATTAATCTAAAGATTTGTTTTCCCAATGTATAATTGCAGGAAATGTTTCTTTTTTTATTATTATTATCATCAGGCACTGAGGGTGGGCTATTTTCTGCATTTTAACACCCTTAAATTATATTTTCATTACACCGTGAGCAGCATTTATCACAAAAGAAAAAGGCCCCTGATTTTTGGATTACAGGATCATTTTTAATGTATTATAATGAGAAATAATGTCAGAAGTGAATGTATCTAAGCAGCATGGGTTAGGCCTGTTCTGCTATATTAAACTGAAAGACTATTAAATCACATGATGCATCATCGAGTAAAGGTGCAGGGTGTTTTTTTTTTTTCTTTTCAAAAATGTGTTCAAATAATTAGTTGAAGCTACCGTGATGAGGAAGCAAGAGACGCATGCAGCTCACCTGTTCTTCGCAGCCGCTGCTCTGTCTCTTTGTCTGCGATTTTTGAACCAGTTTCCTACTTGTGTGGGTGTAAGTCCTGTAGCCTGTGCAAGCTCCCTCTTTTTACTGGGATTCGGGTAGGGATCCTGCAAATACCATTCTCTTAACAAGTGCCGGGTTCTCTCCTTGAAGCAGTGGGTTTTCTGCTCTCCATCCCATATGGTTCTGGGTAGGGGGAACTTCTTCCGCACCCTGTATTTGTCCACCGGCCCCAGCGGGCGTCCCCGCAGCTTCTCAGCCTCCTGGTAGTGCGCTTCGAGCCACAGCGCCTGCAGCTTCGTGTGCGACTCTTTGGTGAACTTGTGGTTCTCCAGGATGTGGTAGAGTTCACGGAAATTGCCGGTGTGGAAGGCGACGACGGCCCGGGCCCTCAGCACCGACTCGTTCTTGTTGAGGACCTCGCAGGCCGCTGGCGCGACGGGCAGCGACCAGAGGAAGCGGCCGAGGCGCTCGACGTCCCCGCTCTCCTCCAGAGTCTCGCAGACCCCGGCGACCTGCTGGGGGCTGAAATTCAAGATGGGCAGCTGAAACATGGAGGCTTCTCCTGTGTTTCCCTCTCCCCCTCCTTTCTCCTCTCTCTCTCTCTCCTCCGCGTCGGGTCCTCCTGTTTCTGCTCTCCGTGCGCCAAGGCAGTCCAAGACACCCAAAAAACAAGGCAATCCCAAAGTTACCGAACCAATCGTCTGACCAGCCGTGAAAAACGCGCACACACACCAAACGCCGCGGAGGTGGACCGATGCTGCGTGGGGGCCGGCTACCGCATCCTCGGGCTTGGCAAACTTGGCAGGCAAAGGGCTGAAGGTGCGAGGAAATTTAAGCCGGAGCCGCGATGTATTTTTCAAGGTAGGCTGGGATTGAAAGTACGAAAGAATTAAAGCCGGAGCCGAGATGTATTTTTTAAGGGGGGAGAAAAAGACAGTCAAGCCCCCTCCGATGATTTCCTATTGGACTTGGCAGATTGGCTGCCCGGTTGCCATGGATGCACGTCAATCACTGTCAAGTTCGGCCAATCAGGCGGAAAGGAGATCTCAGCACCTCCCTTTTCAAAAATAATATAAACATTTTGACCTTTTTGCTTCGCGTCTTCAAACGTTTAGCTGCCCCGCCGTGCTTTGCAAACACCCTCTGCCTTTGTGTTACAGAAACACCCTTCAGTCTATATAGTCAAGTGCCACAGCAGCCACACAGGCTCAGCTCAGTCTCCCTTTAGAGCTCTTGAAACGGGCTCAACACAGCAAAAAGACACGTCCCCGCTGATAGGCTGCCCTGCCCTGAAACTCATGGATAATATTAAGACAACAGTATCATATTTGCACAGTTGTGTTAAGTGTGGCCTGTTAAATTTTGCCTTATATGGCGACGGCTTTCAGCTGAATACAGATTTATAATATTCACAACGTGGCTAAATGTTTATACATTTTCAATGCATGCCTTCATTTTAAAATAAGATTTGTGTCGTTATGTTTACTTCTCATATATGCCTCTAAGGTTTATAACGATGCTGAATTGTAGAAATAATTAAAAAGGGTCAATATGGGCTTTATTTCAACAGGACTGCGAATTATCAGCCAACTCAGTTGCGCAACCTTGACCAGCGTTTTGTCGAGGCTTCTTGCATTTTCAACCTCTCAAAAGTGCTAATTTATTAAACCATAATAAATCATATCAGACCCTAAGTTATGACGACGCATGCTCTTTTATGTGGGGCATGAATAAAATGCTCTTTTTGAAAACACAGGCTAATTAATTGCTGTTATATTGGCAGTAGTGTGACGGTGATCCCGGCAGGCTGCAGCTCAGTACAGTATCTGCCTTTATTTACAGTATATGCTCGACAGCATCAGCACACGGGGAGGCAGCTCCGGCGATGGTTGTAAAACATAGCAGGGAATAAAAACGCGATATAGGATTATCATGGCCCTGCCAGGCTACTCGGCTTTAGTATCAGACACACTCCGTTTTGTGCACAGGCTGATTTAGTAAATAAGAGGGCGGATAGATAGCGCAGATGGTTTGAAGTGTCGGGTCAGATTATTTCATGGCTGGATACAGTAGTAAAGTTCATTCTGACGGAAAAGCCTGATATTATTTTCACCGATCCCCCCCCATCCATCCTCTCCCCCCGCTGCACACACACATATACACACACACTCACTCTCCCTCTTCCCTCTCTGTCTCTCTCCCATGCACGCGCACGCACGCGCACACCACACACTCGAGCTGAATCCCCCTCGGGCTCTTTTTGCATGAATTATAGACTCTCGATGCAGGGTTATGAAATGCCTTCTGCACAGGAAGCTGTTCATTCTCTTGCTGGTTAACTGCAGGCTGCAGCATCATTACAGATACATAAAAAAATCTTATTAATCAAGAGTTTGCATGATACCTCTTAATGATGATGTTTATCACAAAATAAATAAACCTGCGCTGACAAACAAACAAATAAACAAACAAACAGGCCGCATCATGTTTATGAAAATGCAGTTTTAAAGCAGACAGATCGGCCACTATGAGCAATGAGAAGATTAATGAGGGATCGGTGTCGCCATTCATTCACCCATATTATTACACCAACCGCTAAATATTGGTAAATAAAGGATAAGACCTCCATCAGATGCAGCAGTGGAAGTAAACTCCGAGGGCGACTGACAAGGTGCTGGTCTGAAATATTCAGCTGCCTGTAAATATTTCATCCATGCAGGCTGCCCGTCCCAACCTAAATTTACAAGGGGATGCAATATTTTTTCTCTAAGAAGCGCGCATCAATAAAACATAGGCGAGTTTTGGATCTCTTAAACGGAGGGCTGGAAATAACAATTGTAGACTGTGCTCTGTAAGCAACACGTCTAGGTTATAGGCACTGTTAAAACATTTATAGAAGAAAAAAAAAACAAGGGCACGATTTTTTTTCTCATTGTGAATTCGTGTTTTAGTGTCACTGCGCTGGTAAACAGGTGCAACACATATTAATCTCGTAGAAAACCCCGCAAATAGGCCATTTTATTCAATTATTATCGCTGTTTTTAATTGTTCCAATATCTCCCTCCAATATATGTATTTAATGCTGTTTATTTTACCTTCTATAGAAAATTATAAATATTATATGCCATTTTAAATACACCAAGCCGCAGTGGTGTACTGTATCCCAACGCGTCCAGGCCTGTGTCACTGTGTCAGGAGATAGTAGGCCTCCTGACACCAATATCTCCGCACATTCAGCACCGCAACACAGTGGATCTCATTCAAACACGTCTATTTTTTTTCTCTTTTGTCTATTTGTTTCATGGATAACACTGGAGCCAGCCCTCTGTCAGACAAAACTGATTTTGAAGCGGTTGTATGTTTTTATATTAGACCTGTTGATTTTTAAATAGCTATTTATTTATTTTTATTATTATTATTATTATTTTAGTAAAGATTCTCTCATTCACAGAGCTGCACATCTTCCTACGAAATCCCTGGAGGCTGAGTGTGGAAATCAGGTGAACAAAATTCAAAATCGCAGCTGTGAGGCACAGAGGGTGGACAAAATACCAGGAACACCTGACAACAGAATCCAAGCCAGCAGAAAAAATGACTGGAAATTTCATTCAACACTTCTCTGACAGAGTCAAAACAAAAACAAAAAAATAGGAGTTGTTGCAGGTTGATTGCACTGAATTGCATTTATGTCTATAATGTCAGGTTTCCTGTTATTTTGTAAACCATCTGCAGATGTTAGATGGGAGCATATGGTTTTCTAATCAATTTAAACCAAAAATATTAACCACTAGAAGTCTTTAAAGGGCAATTTTCAAAATTCATATGTTATTCCTAAATCCAAAAATAAAAGTAAACATGAATAACTTTCTCACAAATCTAAAAACTAGAGTGATAAAAACTCAAATTTGTGATGTCATCAAGTATAAAGTCTGGAGCTGCTCAACTGACAATGAATTGGGAAAGATGTTATAGATAACACTGAGAGCACCCAGGTGAACGATCTGAGTATATGGGGACATTTTCTGTTTCACAACTGTGAACACTACAATACAATAAAGCTCAGTTTATGGAGCAGCTCCAGACTTTATACTTGATGACACAGGTTTGAGACTTACCTCTCTGGTTTGCGGCTTTGAGAGAGAGAGCTGCTCATGTTCACAAATATTGACTCAAAGCCATGGAAATATTATATTGTAGTTCTTAATGTAGGTGGTGCTCCTTTAAAGTGTTTACAAAAATGGAAATCTTCAATTCCATACCAAGGACAAACTCATGAACTCAGGAGGATCATGAGACTGGAAGCTCCAGAGCACCATAAATGCACCTTTAGTAAGGGAAAGTGTTTTCGCACCTGCTGTTTCCACATATAAAAATGAACGTTAAGCCTAAAAAATATTAATTGTCTTTGAAATTAGTATAAAATAACATTAGATCCCTGTTTATATTTACCACACATATGCAAATCTACCCTACAACAGTAACACTATGGGGAATTCTAAAGGCTCTATATACTTTGACACAACCAGCAGCTGCTGTGGCTGCATGTTATGCCAACTGATACAGATCCTTCACTGCATTTAACAGTTTGAGTAGATTAGAGAGAAAAAGCTGGATGTACGCTTCTTTCTGAAGCTCAGTGACAAACAGAGACATAAAGAGGACTACAAGGTGAAGAGAGGACTGATACGGCACCGAGGTGTGATGCACCCTCAGCTTCCTCCAAATTTCTGACAAGAGACGAGTGCGTTTACTTTGTGTCATCATTAGCATGTAGCTGGGTCGTAGCTTGCCCTGGGCAGAGGGAGGGAAGGAGTGGGGAATAGTTACATGTGAACAGGCTGGAAATGACCCAGATTCCCTAGGATCACTGGAGCAGAGGAGACGCTACTAGAGCCTGTCACCAACAGCCATCCTGCCACTATTATATACAGAGTACCTTTCTGTCTCCATCACTGCTCATCTTCATAGTCATACACCCATAGAGATGTATGTCAACATGCATGCGAGCACACAAGACTGCTCACTGTAAACATCACTGGTGAATGTCAATCTGAATCTGAAACAAATGATATCATGTTGGTGTTAACATGCTCTGTTTCTGTAAATATCCTGTGATCTGTCTGTGTAGGCTGAGCCTGTTTAAAGCACTTTAACTGCATCAAGAGAGGTGGGCAGTGATGTAAAACAGTGCCACACAATGCTAATGTATGCTGTTAGTTGCCTGGGGCAGGAAGGCACTTCTGCTTAGCAAACATGGAGGATGCAAACATTACTGTGTACGTTCACTGCCTGCTTTCACTTCAGTGTTTTGTTGACTTCTCTGTGCACGACAGACTGTTTTAACTTGGAGTCAGCTGTCCCAGCACGGGATTAACTTTCCAATTAAGATATCATGTCAGCAACACGACCCATAACCCCTGGATGACCCGGACGTATTTAAAAGGCCAGGCTTATGCGGTGGGACTTAAAGAGAAGTCTCATACGTGGCCTCGTGGCTACACAGTGACAGGAGGGATACGCCAAAGCTCTCTGAGAGTTGTGTTTTCAGACCCATTTGCCCTCGGGGCAGCACTGGCTCTCGACACTGCGTTTAATCTGTGGATTTGCGGTAACAGAGAAGACTTCTTATCCGCTGACCCATTGGCCCCCAGTGTACGTAATCCAGTGCCTTTCAGTCACACAGCCCTGCTGACACGGATAGAGGAGAGCCAATACACTGCAGCAGTCAGTGTGGGGGCGCACACACACATGGCCAGCCTTGCCCTGACACACATACTCCTCCCCCAAGCTTTTGTTTCACAGGGCATATACTACACAGCACAGCCAGGCCACTGTTATTATAATCAGTGCACGTGATACTTGACCTTATATCCACTAAGCCAATTCACAACAGCACAGTGAATATGTAATACCATAATGCCCATTTCAAAACTGAGATTGACAGCAGCAGTGAATATTTATACTGTGTCCGTCCTCAATGCTGCCATGAATAGAGTCATTTTTACCAACGGAACAGTGCAGCACGCACAGAGTGAGGCCATACAAAAGCAGGGGTGCGATTACACTTTGGTCAAAGAGATTTTCTCTTGTGTAGCTTTCTGCCCTCCTCCTGCACATTACGAGAAGCTTTATCAAGCATCCGCGGCGTGTAAATGTAACTTCATTGAATCCCGCCATTGTCATGTAGCATAAAAGTGAGATCCTGTATCGACGGTTGCCCAGAATTTCCACGTTTCATCCTCCCGGCAAGTCGCAAATGTAAGTGAGAGAACTATTGGGCTGTCGCAAACACTACAGTGAGAGTGAACCTCGAATACTTGGAAGAGAGCCATTAGGAATACCTTGAAACCGACCCCCACCCCTCCTTTTTTTTTTTTTTTTTTCTTGAAAACACATTTACGGAGCATGTTATAGAGTGCATGCAATTATTACATCCATTCCACTCTTGAATGCAGTCAATTTCTGGGGCTAAATGAAACTAGGCAGAGTGCAGGTTGCACACCGCCACGCTATATATTACCATTGCTTGTGAGTGTTTGTGTAAGAGGCAGAGCAAGGGAGAGCCGAAATTGCAAATGAACAAATGCATGCATCACCTATAGCACTTGCACAACAAAGTCATTGTGTGCGCGAGGCAGCATTTCGCTGTTAGAGCTAAAATGCCAACCTGGTAATTACGAGCAGTAAATCCTCTGTGTTTACGCACAGTCGTATACAGCATGCTTGAAATTGAAATTGAACACAGCGGTAAGTGATTTTCCACATACAAAACATACATGGAATTGGCATCCAGCGGTGTGTTTTTCCATTCAATCACTCCCTTGTTTTCAGCCCCATTGAGCTGTGACTGTCTGGTGCAATGGTGAATGGATGCAAACCGTCCAAAATCTGTATTTTTTTAATGTCCCACACAATTGTCCAGCTGTCAGACCTGAGTATTGTATGAGATGAAATGTAATAAGGTAAAAAAAAAAATCAGTGAATGTACTGTGTTGACACGTCAAGAGACAAACTGTCAAAACAGGTGGGTTGATTGAATGCTTGGCCTTTAGACCTTACTCTGCAGCCACCCACACACTATCTCCGTCTCCCTTCTTCCATGTTATTCACTAACAAACACTTCACAATACAGCGGACTGCAACACATAACATCGCAGAGATCATAATCTTCTCACCTATTATGATAGTGCTTTGTTTGTGAGTGAGTTTGTAACACCATTATTGTCAGTATAACGAGAGGTTTCTTAAGAATAGTTTTTCAATTATTCTGCCTGTGTGACAACAACAAACCTCTTGTTTGTTTCCTGGTGTCTTGAGTCTGTCTAGAAAGCCTCCTCAGTGTCTCCTCTCCTCTCTATTCTTCACTGGTGGGGACAGTAGTCACCCGTAGAGCATTTTAGGCTGCAGAAAAGCATCCTCTCCTAAAAAAGAAAAAAAAAAAAAATCCATGTCAGAGGATCTTGACGACACCCAAAGGTGACAGGAGTCAAAACTCATCATGGTCAGAAGGTCCTCTGGCGCCAGGGAGCTACATGATGCGTGAGTCAGGGCACAGGTCACAACGCCGCAGCCATGCTGCCTGGGCCTCACCTCCACTTCACATTGTCTAAGAGCTTCTGCTCCTCCTAGCCACCACACACACACACACACACACACACACCGGACTGTCAATAAATGTCTCTTCTAGCAACAGACTTTGCTCTTTTGTCTGCACTATCGCAGCTTTTTCAACGGTGACCTTTACACATAGTCTCTTTAGGATGTGTGTGATTTAATGCGCTTTATGTGAGTAGAAAAGAACCTTGTATGAAAAAACTGCTACAAATTCTTCCTTGTGCTGGACATAAATGGCAAGCTATATTCATTTAATGCGTTTGTTTGTACGTATGCCCTACACATACTGTACACCTTCAGGCAAATTGACACAGAGGGAAAAAAATATATCAGAAGTCTGAACTGTGTCCATTAGCTCGGGGGGATGATTCATACTGAGCCCCTCGTAGTGCAGTGACTTCACCCTGAGCTCAGAATTACTTTATAGCAAATGATACACTCATCACCGCATTATATCTGCTTTACTACAAGAATCAAAAAGACTCCCTTAAGTTGATGAGTTTCTGTATAACAGGATTGTTTCCTGGACTTAGTGTTTTATTAGTGCCAACCACAGATGAGCAGCAATCTGTGAGCTACAGCAAGGCTCGCACTGAGGGAAGAGCCTCTGCGTACAATGCAGCACAATTACACTCTGTGCCTATTGAAAATAGAAATGTTTTCATTGGGTAAGGTTGCTGTGTTTTAATCAAGGAGTTCATGCATTTTTATCCATTTAATGCAGTTTAAAAAAAGGTATAATACCAATGATCCTTATGTGCACACACAGTGTTCTATTTAAAGCAGCTTATCTGAAAGTCTGCAATAAACAACAACATCAGGGTGAAAACTGTTTATAGATTTGGGTGAAATCGTATATTTGACAAAGTGAATTGAGGATTAGCTCGAGGATACCCATCAGATCAAAACTTTAATGTAATAATCCGTCTTATAATTGCAAATAGAGCACAGTCTCAGGATTTGGGAGTTGTCTCCACACTACGAGGGGCAGCAGCTAGGGAAATACTGGATTTCCGGACTCTTAATGTCTGTCAGCTGTGCTTTATTGATGGCTTATGTCAAATGCCATTCTGACAGAGCTCATTAGGATGAAGGGAGTCGTCTAGGTAGAGGCAGGAGAAGGCAGAGCTGGCGAGCTGCCTGATCACTGTGTGCACCAAGCTCACCACTGTACCTAGAGGGTGATGCCTCTGACAGGAGTTAGCTGACAGGGCTATCTGTGCATGTGCGTGTGTGTGAGTGTGTGTGTGTGTGATGCACAGAGAGGACTGAGGGAGGCTGATGGAGTGCACAGGGAGAAAGTATATGTGTATGTGCTCATGTCATTGCTTGAGTTACCCGGTGTCACTGAGCAGGTCCCTGCTTGATGCCACGACTCCAAACACAACTGACAGGCTGAGAGTCATCTCGCTTTCGCCACTCACACGTACTCAAATATTTATCCGTGCGGCGCAGCCCTCTCAGTGCACCGCGTGGCATCAGCAGTCTTGTGCTACAAGGACAAGGACCTGTGGAGACTTCAGGGACCTTGGGAAGATGAGTCAAATGATTTCCTCACTGGTCCCTGCTCTTCTCTGTCGCACGGTAAATGTAACATCCTGCGATACCTTTTAAAAAGACACAAAAAAGATATTTTATTCGCACCTGGACAGTCACTCTCGGTATGGTTCTCGTATAGGGAAAATACATTTTACACACCCTCATTCAGGGATTACTCTCTAATAGCCAACAGCTGGGGTCTAATACTACTCTAAACAACTGAATCCATATCTGCTATGGCCAGTGGCACTGGTGATGAGCTCAGACTGTTATGTGACATCTTAATATACTGATTAAAAATGCATGTTTGGAGGGTAAGCAGAGGGGTGCTCTGGGTGCTCCTGCCAGGGAAGATTAAATCATCCCACTTAACAGACATGCTGGGGATTCGGGTCAATGTAAATGAGCAAGCTATAAGACTAAAAGTCAGCAGTGGATTTTCTAAAGAGGTAAAAATAATAATATCACAGAAAAGAAGAGCATATGATCAATAAAAGTTCTGGCTATGAGCCTGTGTCGAGGCCAGCTGTGGCGATGGTGATATGGAACAAGCAGAGTTTGGTGCAATTAACATTTCACTTTCAGTCGCTCCAAGAAAATCCGTATTGATATCAGCTATAAAAGGGAGATAAACGCATTGAAAAACGCACGAGTAAAGTAACTGTTGAAGACTGTGAAACAAGTTTTTTTTTTGTGCATTAGCATCCAGTTTCATTAAATTCCTGCCAAACGGTTTTGGCACGCTGCGGCACATCGACTGACAGCAGCAGAGAGGCTGAGCCAGTAAAACTTGAGACAGTGTTAATGCTATCTTTGCTTGGAAGTCAAATGGAGCCGGGCCAAAGACATGTGGCTGCTAATCCATCAGCTAAAACACATGAGTCCATATAGGCTTTGAGCTGAGATTATCAATTACTGTTGCTCTGTCTTTGACATACACACACATACTCACTCACACACACACACACACACACACACACACACACACACACAAACACAAACACACACACACACACACACACATAGGTGGACAGATGCAAAATGACCAAAGCCAAATACAAAACATATATCACAGTTAAAAACTACTGCATCAATTAGGTAGACATTATATACATTATAATAATAAATTACACACATGCTTGTACAGCCTTTCAGTGAATGTAAAATCTCTGAAATCATGAGTATTGTTATTGATGGAGTCAAAGGACATGTGCTCATTCTTGTTAATTAAAAAAATGAAAGTCAAGGGAATTAAAAAAATATACTGAATACTGAATTATACTGTTATACAGTTATTTATTTATTAATAGAAATGTCAGATGTCTAGAAAGGATAACTGATTCAATATTTTATTAGTCAAATATTTCCTCAGATTCATTTTAATGTCGGTCTCATATACGTATGTCATTGCCAATAAAATAATGCTATTTGTTCATAAAAAATAACACATAAAATTAAATCGAATTTAGGCTGTGACTATAATAATTTAACATTAGAAATGTCTGAAATCAAATTAACCACCTGTTAACCTTGACATAATTGATGAAACTAAAATAAATTAATTAAATTAAATAAATGGGCCAAAACAGACACAAAAAGTCACTGAAAACTTTAAAAATCCATATAAATTACTGGTATACTGACTGTACGACCCAGGTGTTTGCACAACTTATTATATCAAAGACAACATATATCATATTCTCGGAAAAACACAAGCTACTCTGTTTCTTAAGCTTATGAAAGCTACATCCAGGGTTATTTTACTATCAAATGTGAAGCCTGTATCTTGTTCCAGACAATTTGACAGCCTCACACATATAAATGGAAGCTATTGTATGCAGTATCTTTCTTTTTTTTGTTCCTCGGTGGGTTCCTGACAGTTTTTAGCATCACCATTTACAATCTTCCAAATGCTTTTAGAAACACTGACTGTTGTGGCCTTGTGCTGAATAATACAGCTTTAGAGAGAGCAGGGGAATTTTCCTCAGGGCACAGGTGTGCCCTGATAGTCTCATAAGCCCCGGCAGCACAAAGAAAGAAAGATGCTTTCTTGGTGAAAAGGAATAGGGAGGCACGAGGTGGAGAAACAGATCAACAATGGCTTTTTCGTTTGGGTGTATTTGGTTTTGACCTTCAGACAGAGCTTCAAATAAATGCGACACCGAGGGGGAAATCAAAAATCCCACTGACCCTGAATCTCTACACCCTACGCTGGCATGGAATGAATACATGATGTTCAAAGATGACTGGGGGAAAAAAAGTCTTATTCTGAAAAGTGTAATACATTTTCAGACAAATGGAGAGACGGAGTGTGCGGGTAATGCCTCTCCACAATCGGCAGCACCAGCAGGCGCAGTCCTTTCTTTTTAATTTATTCACTCTCAGAGAAGGAAGTGCTGCACACATATAACTACACATGACAATCAGATATACACTAAGCATCCCGCCAAACATGCATGTGACTGTGACTCAATACAGACACCTTTGTCATGTAAATTGTGTAAAACCTACCGTCGTTCAGCTTAAATCGTTTAGTCTGCTATACAAAGCATATACATAATCTTTCACCTTTAAACAGTGTGTATAAATATTCACGAAAATTAGACTCCTTAAAACTCGTCTTCTCCATTTCTACCTTACTCTTAACTTCTGTCTGCTGATGGCCCCCTGAAAGGGTCAGTGTGGCTGCATGGGGAGGAGATGCTTGACATGCAGTGACAGGGTTGACAAGGTAAGTGGTCAGACTGCTAAGTCAGGCAGTCAGGAGATGGACAACACACTTATCGAATGAAGGGAGAGCTGAGGGAAGCGTTTGCTCAGTAAAATTCAACGAGTCTGTCAGAAAAAAACTGGATCTAATTATTGACTGAATTCTGATTGGAATAAAGAGGTGAGAATTTCAAAATGTACACAGCGATCACCACATCACGGATTATATTTGAAAATATCAGTATTTCAAATGGCAGATCTCCCAAGCCTGCAGGGAGGTGGGGGCTCGGAGAAATCCTGCCTGTCCTTGTGTGTCACTTACCAGCCCCAGGAAAAGACTTTTTTTTTTTTTGCTGATAGCGCAAAGTGTCTCCATGAGGCTAATGCTTTATGTCAGATTCTATACTAACTAGCGCATTAGAAAGAGGGAATTCACCTTTACTTTTCCCATAAAAGCATTTTTCTTTTCCCACAACACTTAGCAGCAGTAAGGTTTTTAAGTATCGACGCAGTTGAAAAGCTGATGACTAGGTTCTTAGTAGGTGCTAGAGGTATACTGTAGAATCCTCCATGATTCACCCTGTTTTGTCTATTTTCTCTTCATTTTATTATCTACACTTCAGCAATGAGGAGAGCTAGACAAGTGAATTGATGGGAGGGTGGAGCAGGGAGGGGAGGTGGAGGTGGAGGGTGGTGGCGGTGGTGGGGGGGTGATAAGGAAGAAAACAAAATAAAAAGGAAAACAGACAAGGAGTGCCAAGCTCTGAAAACTGGCATGCTGCAGTTGTATGTCAGTCACCTAGCAACAAGTCCTCCCCATCACTTACCCCCCGCTTCCCCGTCTCCCGCTGCGCTCTCTAATTCAACAAATCTGCTCAGAATGTATGGCTGCTCTTCTAACAAAACGCATTCTGCGCTGGGGGCTAAGGATGTGGGCCTCCGCTGAACACGCCACTCAGCTGCCCATTGACCACCGGGGCCTTTCTCTGCACACACTATGGAGCGAGGGACAAAGACCCTGAAAGCAGGGGCAGCTCCACAGAGAAAACATTTGCTTGTAATTGTGTTTGACTGCATAATGAAAATGATGTTCTTTTTTAATTTGGGCTTGTTAAGGCCACACTATTTTCCTCTGGTCACCTGATTATTGTAAAGACGCAACCCCTCACTTGCCCTATGGGGCACAGAGGGGGGAAATATTGAAAATGGTCCAAAGACCTCCCCACTCTTTACTTTAACCCCTCTTGTGTTTCAAGTGTTCTCTGGCAAAAACATAAATATGTAGACCCTGTTCATTACAGGATGGGATGCTAGAATGAGGGTTTTTTTTCCCTTGAGAAAGGATAATGACAGCGAGGCACACACAGATGCACACACATACACAAATGGGAGTGCTGCCATGCTTGCCCTGAGTTGTGAAGCGCTGAGAAGGTTAGCATTCCTGGTGCTACTTCAGTGAAACAGACCATTAGTGGGAGCATCGGGCTGGCACCCAAAAGAGTGCTTCAATGGACACATTCACATCCAGTGATTATTTGCACTTTTTAGCCCCCCCAATTTCCAGTTTTATTAATGTGTGTTTTCCACATTCAGCTGGCTTTCCCCCTTTTCTCCTCACTGCTCTCCTGAGGCAAAGGTGAGGAGCATTCAGGTGAATGTCTAAGCCTGGAAAAGAGAAAATTCAAACAAATCCAAGCCCAAGACCGATTGCTTTAAATGTTGTTTGAGAAGGTTGCACTATATGCCACATTTTGTGCCTTCAATGTCACGTTTTTCTTCGGGGAGTTCTGTCACGTTACATATGATTTATGTCAGAAGCCGGAGTGTCTTTGAATCCCACAAGGTTTCCTGTCACCCTCCCTATGGACACCTATTCAATGATTTAATTGGTTTAAGTCTGCGTCCCATTTTCACAGTTATCCCCAGGAAACCCCTTGATAAAGCGTGACTGCGCCGAGAGGTCACAGGTGAGAAGAAACAGGGTTGACCTCTGCCCACTGATATTCAAGTGTATTCTCCAGGTTTCTGTCTAGGAGGCCTGTATAGAGGGTTGGCTCGTGTGACCTTGATGGCGATCGGTGGCTTTCCGAACAAACAACACCACCTTTATCTGAAGGTTTAATGTCAACCACTTGTGATCCTGGCTCATGTTAACGAATCTCACAGCATTTATAGAATCATATGTGAGTGTATCCTCCTGCATGCTTTCATAATCACATCAGGCAGTGCTAAACATTCACCTGCATACGTATATATATATATATATATATATATATATATGTATGTATGTACATATGTGTGTGTGTATATACATAGACATATATCGATTAACTAGAAAAATGAATGAATAATAGGGTGGATAAAATCCTCTATAAATTTAAGTAAACACCCAGTTACCAGTTTATAAGCTAGAAGTTATGCAGTCTAATACAACAGGCCTGCATTAAATGATTGAATGTTATGACGTGAAAGTGTTTCAGAGAGCCATTGATTTAATTTTATGGTCATTTTGGAGGCGTCGGTTTGTGATGCAGTTGAATTGTATTGTGTTACACTAAGAGGCGTTTTAAATATTTTTCCTGCTGCATTTAAATCTGTGAGGGTAGGTTAAATATAAAAAAAACACCTCTTAGTATAACCTAATACGTCCAAAATGATCATACAGTTGAATCAACAAGTCTCTAAACAGTTTTCAGCAAAAACTGATTATAAGCTTCATGAAGATAGGACTGCTACTGCATACATTTTAGTTTGTACATAATCAACCTCTTTGTATATACCAGTGAATTAAATACCCAACAAATCCAATACTTATATTACCATAAAGCAGTCCTGCTCACTGATTTGCAACATTACTTACAATGGCTCTAGTCATCCAGAGATATTAAAAAGATATCTATAAGTATAGCAAAATACTGATTAACAAATCACAAATCATCTCACAGTATATATATCATCATGTCACTATAAATGACTGGTAAATTAATTAATTTGTCAACTGACAGAAAATTTATCTGCAATGAGTTTGATGATCAATTTTCATTTTCATCATTTTTAAGCAGCATGTATGCTACACATGCTGTGGTTCCCTACTTCTCCAATGTGAGGATTTACTATCTAATATCATTATTATTAAATAATCTGGAGTTTTGGACTAAACAAGTAATTTGAAACTGTCACATGGCAAGATTGTAGGTCACTTTTCAACACTGGGGGGACAGGTATGATACAGTGGAGTTTGGGGGTCCTCACAAGAAAATGTTGAGCGACAAACACTTAATGTCCTGTATTCTGGTGAATTTTTATGCACCAATTTGTGCCTTTTCTGCATCAGTTTATCGTGTAAATGTCTTTAATTTTATCCAAATGAAAGTCCTCTGCTACTTTCACATTTTTATTGAGTGGGGACACATGAACGTTACAACTATGCAGAAATTATAATGGGCATTTTTCACTGGTGTCTGACTTTTTATAGACTGAACAATTCATCAGTCAATCAAATACATAATTTGCTAATTAATTAGAATAAATTGTAGTTGCAGCCCAATGCTAATTTGGACCAAATGAACAAGATTTCACACACCACGATGAGATACATTTCATCCTCAAGGTGTCTAGAACTGTGAGATTAAAAGCAGATCTTCCGCCACTCTAGCTTGGTCTGCGTTATTGGTGCAGAGCAGGTGTAAAGAGGAAGGGTTGAATAGTCTGAGAGGTCAGACAGGACTGACTTAAGTCGAAGGATCCTGTCAGACTGGAGTGGCTAGAGGGTCTGCGGTAACACTCCCACCTCCCACTATAGATTAACAAGTTCCAGCACCACATTGACAAGACCCCGTTTCATTTGTTTTTTTTCCTTAAGTGTCAACAAGTGAGCGTGTCTGCCTGTGTGGGTATTTTCAGGACTTTCACCATAAGGACCCCAACTTTGACACCAATTAAAGAGATTATGTCTTAGGATGAGAGGAAAACTATAGCCGTGTGTTACCACGGTGATTGCTTTTGACAAGGTCACAGTGTACCGTGCAACAGTGCACGACCTCATCAGGGAGCTGCCGATTTCACTGGGATGAAAGCAAACAAATAGAAAATAATCACTTTGCAGACACTGAGACACTACACGGAAATACAAAACAGTGGCCAGTGCTGATAGATATTTCAGCCAGTCAGGAGTAGGCTATTGTAGACTATTATTTAACAACATATAATTTACTTTGTTCACATTTAGACATGTAGCTCTCCTCCCAAATGCCTCATATTAACATCATCATTAGAAAATGTATTTGCATTATGCCTGTATATGACTACTATCTGTGAAGTAGTTTTAGTATTTAATGATTTCCTCACTGGTTGTATTTAAGGTGTTGGTGTGGAGTCTGTTAACATTTTGAGTGATTTTAGTGGATTCCTGACCTCAAACTAACTCTGTATGTGTTTTATTTCGACAATAAACAAGAAGTTTTCATTACAACCTTGAAATTCAGCACATGAAACCGAAAGGGCATGACCAACTTAATGTAACTTAAATCTACCAAATTATACTGCTTAGTCAGAATAATAAACTTGGGCTAAATCTGATTTGATACTTTTTACTTTTATAAATTTAGATCAATTTCTATGATGTCCATGAACCATATTTATTTATAATTCAGAGTATTACACACTTCAGAAAACCTGTTGGGATGCACTGACAGCACAGAAACACACACTGGAGTTTCAGCACACATACACTGATTTTAAAATGAAATCAAATGAAATACAGTGAGAAGCTAAAGGGTGTATTTTTTTTAAAAGGCCAGTTTAATTTAAAAACAGTTAAATGCTTATTATGACATTTTTGTTAGCCTTCATTTCACCTTGTTAAAAGTGAATTAGCATCCTCGTTTGACAGTTTGTCTCTTTTCTAACTGAAACTGACATATAGATGTAAATATATAAGTGTTATACTGTATTTTCAAAAACAAAACAAAATATCTTCATGTCATTAAAACGGGTTAATGTAGTTTAAGGCGTTAGTTTAATTATCTTAAAGCACTTTCAGCAGGCCCAACAAGGACTAAAGTCATAGCATTAGCAATAAACTAGCTTAAGGAGCTAGCTTAAATGCTACATGCTAAGCCTATTAGCCGGACACTTTTAGCCGTTGCTCGGTAAGTTTTTAATAGTTAATGGTTCCTACCTTGATGTGGAGGGCAGGTTCATCCCGACTCGAGTTTTGTAGAGGAAACTCAGTGGCCTCCTCCTCCTCCTCCTCCTCCTCCTCTCTGTATTTTCCTTTTTTTTAAAGACGTGTTTTCACGTTAATTGGCAGCAGTTGAACTGTGAGCCGTAAATCAAGAAGTGCGGAGTGTATTAATGAGTCGGACCACCCAGGAAAACTATTTTCTCTGCACTTTCTTAGCGCACAATGTGAGGATACTCGAGTCTGCCATGCTCTGAAAACCATGAATGGACATTCACAAGAGCAGTGCTCCCCTGCTGCCACATTTCCAGCAGGCTAATGGCCGCTACAAGTACTGATTAAAGTATTTCAAAAAAAGGTGAAGTATTCCGGACAAAAACAGAGATCATTTTATTCCACCAAGTTGGGTCCCTGTAAGTTTTTCTTCCCCCCTTTTTTTTCTGGCTGAGCGCGGAGCATGATGGGACAGAAAAGGCTAAAATATAAGTTTCAAAAATTTAAATAAAAACCAGCCTAAATATATAAATAATTATAAATCACCTTGGCATCTGTACAGAGCCAATCCCCCCAACTCTGGAACATTTCTGCATTAAAGCAACAAAAAGAAAACTTTTTGCTCATTACTTTGCCAACTATGACCTTTTTTCTATGTAAATCAAGATTTATATAATCTTAAATGTGTCAGAAAAGTCAACTTACAGGCTATGGGTCGGGCTATTCAACATGCTTCATGATGAATCCAGCAAAAAGGAAATTTGCCTCTGCAAGTCTTTTTAAAACATGCCAAAACTCTCTGTCTATAAATATGTTTTTTTTTTCCTACAAGAGCAGATCCTCAGCACTGAAGGTAGTGCTTAATTGTCTTCCATTATGAACCCTCACAAAGCTAGACCACTGGCTACTAAAATACCAAGGTTAATCTTGATTAAATGTCTTTCCAGGGTACAAAAAGCATATTTTACATAAAACATCCTTCAAGGGGATTGAAGCATGATGTTGGAAAAAAATATATAAAATATTGCTGATGGCAAGGCCAAGCATCCCAACTCTCAAATGAAAGGTATCAAAGAGATTAAAGAAAAACCATTACAAATCAACATACCACTAATATGGCTTCATCTGCCTTCCCCATTATCTTCCTCCCCAATTCAAGTCACACCTTAGCAAGCCAAAGCTGCATCTTTAATCTTTCCTCAAAGTATATTTTAAGGAATGAATGGTTTTCAGTGCATATGCAGTACTTTAACATTTTCTGCTTTTGCCACCATTCATTGTAAAAGACAAGTTTTGTAGCCTTTAAGAAGCAGCCTACAATAGACTAAGTGCTGTTAAAGCTGTAAAAGTGATAAAAAAAAAAACGACTAACATTATTCTCCATCTAGGTTTATTACTACATGAAAACAGGCTGTGAAGGTGAATATTAACTATGAGGTTTAATTCAAACTGATTCTACTCTTAAATATGACTTCAGGCTTCACTGATCATTGTCAAATCTCAATATCTATTAAAGAGCAAGGAAGTGCAGTTAATTCAGCTGTACAAATGCTTCTGCACAACCACCTGTATCAAGGCTTCCCTCTCTTCTTTCCTCTGCTGAGCAAGGAAATCCTCCTGCACACTGAATGCCCCTTGCCAGCGACTTTTGTTCTCTCACTTACCCCACACACTCCAAACGCAACATCCTTCTGTGGAGGGAAAAAAAATTTCCTCCCACACCTGTTGATGAATTGTGTTTGTGTGTAAGGCTCAGGCAGGGCAATAACACGTGTCTTTATACGACTGAGGCACGGTCCCAAAATAGTAGTTTCCTCACATGGGTACTGGTGAATGAGGACACCCTTTCACAAACACTGCACAGAAGCTTGTGGCCAAATTAAAGTGATCGTCATTGACAAGCAGAAAATAATTCCCAGTTTGGACAGGAAAGTCATAAGATGCCTCAATGACTGCGGCTGCAGAGGGAAAAAGAAGTGTTTGTGCCGAGTAGCTGAATGGTGCCAAATGTCTTGCCAACACATACTGCCCCCCATGAACCCATTGAGTTTTATTAGACCAAGAATATAGAGGAATAATAAAGGTTCACAACCACACGTTGCATTTGAGTTTTGTTTCCAGAGCCGTTTCTATAAAAAGCAAAACCTTTATTCTGATTCTTTGTATGTGTGCATGCATGTATATATATATCAGAAACATACTGACAATAAAAAAGATATTTCTCCACAACAGCGTCTGTACAGTCAATGGTACAATCAAAGGTGGATAAATGTCATGCACAAAAGAACTGCACACTGGAGTCAAATAAACCACATGGGCTACAGAAATATGAACAATACCTGCTTTTCTACAACAAAAAAAGAAGTCATAGAAGTCTAAGAAACTTTGAAATTAAACTGAGATTCTAAAGTTCAAAAGCCAAAGTCTTTCTACTAAATCAAACTCTTTGTGTGGTGAGGATGTAACCTGTACGGATGACACGCTGCACAAGAGGAGACAAAAGTGGAGACAAATTTTTTTCACTAAATAAATATTAACTCACACAGCCCTTCTCTCCATGACACTGTTTATAAGTGGTATTACAAGGCTGAAAAGTTCAGCGCTCAGAAACCAGTGAGGCCTGCTGACAACTCTATAGATTGAAAAATGTCTGGGTTCTTTCAAGAGGAAGCAGACAACTTTTATGCCACGAGTGCTCACAAGTGGTGTTGTTGGCGCTGCTGTTGCAAATCTCTTTCGTTTTCTTCTTACTTATCAACGGCCAGCAACACAGGATACGCTGAATTTTGTTTTCCACAGTGACTTCGGTTGGTCCATCGTCCACCATTTCAGCCTCTGCGGGGAAGAAAGCTCTGTCTTCTCTCTGTTTTTGTTGCCAGTTGTTGACGCACTTCCTTTGTGCTATGAATCAAGCCTGCATTCTCCTACTGTGCACCTTGGACATGGAACAATCTCCAAAAAGATCTTAAATTAGAAACACTTACATCCATTAATGAATTTAAGGGCATCATAAAGAATGTGCTAATGGAGACATATGCTTGTTTTTCTTGAGAGGCCACGACGTTTGAGTAGTTAAAAGTGTTTTGATTGGCTGCTGCCTCGGCCAGGGCTCTCTAGTGAAAGAGATTTTCAGTCTCAATGGGACTTCCTGGTTAAATAAAGGTTAAATAAAATAAAATAAATAAAGTTTTCCTGGGAGATCGTACCTGGTGGCAGACATAATCGCACAGTGAAAATGAGGCTTATATGAAGCTTATCTTAACACTGAATGTGTCATTATTCTATGTATCGCAACCCTGTCTTCTAGAAATGACTTTTGTATGTTACTAGACTGCTTTCCTAATTAGCCCACGTTGTTGTGGTAATAATCGCTGTCTTGGTTATGATTACAGGCAACGTTTCTTTCAGGAAAGGTAACACTAAATTCATGTAACCTTCAGAAGAAGGTAGCTGGGAGGATGGTGGGTACACGAAGTGCAGGTCCTTAACACCAGAACTTTGGGTTTGCATCCACATTCCTGTCTTAGGTTGAGGCAACAAAAACACTTTGGTTATGGTTAGGGAAGGATCACAATTTTGGTTAAATGTTAAAAAAAAAAGGTAATTAAAAAAATAATGCTGTAGTCACTAGGAATGGGTACTGTATAATGCGAGACTGATATGCATTTTGAGGGAAAACAACTGAAATATGTTGTCAGAAAACACTCAGAAAATAGCCTGGCATTACATTTCCCTCAAAATGTATTTACGGTTTCAAATTAATTGTATATAAATGTAATTTCTAGGAGACAGGGCTGCCTATAGCCATCACTGTATGACTTACTATTTCCACTTTAACAATTTCATAGTCAGCAGTTGGATTACTTTTTCTTCTCTTCTTATATGATGAAATTTAGCTGCAAATATAATAAATAAAACAATTAAATGGGCAGCACGATGGTGCAGTAGTTAGCATCGTCGCCTCACCACAAAAGGGTTTCCAGGTTCTAACCTGGGGTGGAGGGCTTGAACCCCAGGGTGAGGAGCCCCTCTGTGAGTCTGCATGTTCTCCATGTGTCACCGTGGGTTTTCTCCGGGTACTCTGGCTTCCTCCCACAATCCAAAGACATGCAGGTTAATTGGTGACTCTAAATTTGCTCGAATGGTTGTCTGTCTCTATGTGTCAGCCCTGTGATACATAGAGACTGTACCCTGCCTCTCGCCCAATGTCAGCAAGGATAGGCTGCAGCCCCCCGCAACCCCCAACAGCATAAGCAGTTACAGAAAATGAACAAATGACTGATTTCATTAAATAATTAATTTCTAATCTAGGGCTGAACTTATGCCTGATCTCAATAAATAAACTGTATAAAGAAATAATGCCACTTGTCATTACATGTTAAAACAAAATTAAAGAACATATGGATTCAACCAGGGCAGCTTCTTGTCAAAACCAAACAAAACCTTGCAAAAAATATTTTACCTTAAAGAAACTGAGCCACAACTTGACCACACAGGTGTCTAAGTTCATGCCTGACACATGGTTATTTGCAGTATTGGAATAAAAACAGGAAAAGACACATTAAAGTGTGTTGTATGATATCTGCAAGCAATGTTTACATGAAATATGTTGGTGTAGCATGGCTTATATGGGCATATAAATTCATACCTTAATGAATACGAAGACATTTGAGTGCACTGATATGCAGCAGAAATTCTTAAAGGCTGACATTTGGTGTCACCTATTATTCACTCAGCACTTGTACACAATGAAAGCATACATGTATAATTAATTCAGAATACTGAAGCGTTGTAGCCAAACTGCTCAGTTCCTGACCTTGTATTCCGCTTAATTTAGTGTATGCAAATTGCAATTTGTTATATGAGAGGGTCTGTATTTAAGTAAGGAAGATGGAAAATCATAGCGGTGGATAATGACAGCGACAAAGACACTGAAGGCACTTAACGTCTTGGAGGAGATGTCACCTCGTCTTAATTTGCTGTTGACCCTAAAACACACGGCAACACAATGGCTTCCACATAACACAACATACAACAGAGGGGCAGCTGTGTTCAAGGTTTTATTGGTGGACACAAATGTCACAAAGAACGATGTCACTCAAGATACTGGAGATGTTCCCATTAATCCCTCAGGACACAAACATGGCCTGCAGATATACAGTACAGTACAGGTCAGTGGTAACTTTTGGACTTTGATACTTCACCCGCATAATGACCATTTGTATATAAATTGCTGTGTTGCGTTGACTTCGTGAAGGAAACCATGTTTATCTTGCGTGCCTACACAGTGAGCGGAGAATCCAAAAAAGCCAGTCAGTCTAAAGCCCTTTTCACATGGAGTCATATGTGGGTAATTTATAATAACTGCGGAGGTTATTTAGTGACTGTAATCCTGTGCAAAATCTGCCATGTTCATACTTTGTCAAGTAAAAATTCCACCGCAAATTACCTGCTATATTTCACCAAACACAGAGGCCACGTGATAGTATTAGTCCTGCTCACAATGGCATCTCACTGATTTTGGGGTTGTATTTAGATCTTTGTGTTCTCCGCGCCTCGTTTCTGCCTTTCCTGGTCGAGAATTACGCAGGCTGTCTTTGCAGTTATAAATAAAAGTTTTGACAGAATTTTCTTTGCAGGAGGCCCATCTCACTACACAGCATGGAGACCCTATTCAAAGATAAAGCAAGCTCAAATCCATCGCAAGAGCATAATCTTAAAAGATAATGAGTTGGATAATATTTGTGGCAGAATCAGTTTTGTTTGTTTAACATAAATTTAAAAGAAAACAATGTACGTCACTGCTAGTGGTGCTGTGTTGTGGTTCTAGAGTGTGGTAACGAATGACAGTGTGTGTCTTATCAGGGGGATAATGTCAGTAAAGTTGGGCAAAATACAGACTTCACTTAAACTGTGCAAATGTGCCCCACAAAAAACAGACGTAGGGGTGTAATTTCCAAATCACATGAGGTCCCCAGGTGATTCTAGTACCACGTAAACAGAGCTCAAGTCTCATTTATGCAGTCATATGGTCAGTGCTTCCCAAACACATGCATTTTTGCTAAAACCTTACTATTTCAAACACTTTCGCCCGAGAGTTGTGCACCTTAAACGTGCCTGTGCGTATGAGCTCCACCATTTGAATCTTTTTGTGAAAATACCTGTGTTAAGGAAGTACTGAGCATACGACTGGATAAATGAGTTTTGGATTATACTGCACGTGTTCAATTAATGGAGCATGTTTGCCTTTTTTGGATTCTTCATTTACAGTGGAGGAATGTGGATTCAAAGTAACACATGGCAAGTATTTGAGATATAAATGGTCATATTACAGGTGAAGTATTCCTGTAAGAGCTGATCCTCAGGCTGTGTGATAATCTATGGTCATACAGCAGGAATAAAAAATACCTGCTCGTTTGGGCGATTCAGCCTTAAAACCAGCAGCTTAACGCTCAGCACCATTCTATATCGCAGACTGTTAAAATAAGAGTCTTGAGGTGAGGTCAGTAAATGACAAAGCACTTAAGAGTTGTGTGATGGACCAGGAAAAAGTGAGAAGCACACAACCCACTTGATTCCTCTTGAGTCAAACATACTGGCAGCATGAATGGAGGGAGAGTAAGCTCAAAGCCTTGCTTGACTCCCATTAACATATAAAGTGATCTGAAATAGTTTTAAAATAGCCTCAACAATTCATACGAAGATCTTATACACAGTCACTTATATCCCTTTGCCACCAAATTAGCTCTGGTTCTTGAATCGGTTCTGTTCAGGATTCTCAAGACCTTGGTGCCATCTAGCGAAGTTTTGAGTGGAACCATTGTAATCGAAGGATGTGTCATTAACGGAAGTTGTTGCACAGTGCACAATAGAAGTAAGTAGTAGCAGCAAAATCACAGATTACACTGTTTGCCTGCGAACTTTTGTTCTGTTATTACAGATTTTTACCCAAAAAACAAACATTGACCAACTAGTAACGAGACCGCTGCACGCTCTTTTTTTGTTTGATGATTTCCAACTTGACTTGTCCATTGTTGCCTTCTCCATCCTCTCTTTCCAACCTGTAGAGAGTGTGACACGCCCACTGATCAAGGTTCACACTTCAGGTCAAATTAAACCTGGTACTTTTTGGTTCCAGCTGGTTCTGAACCAGTTTATTTTTGGTCGAAAGGCTCCCAACAGTTCAAAATTAGGTGCGAGAACCAGAACAGAACCAGTTCCACAAAGGTGGAAAAGGGGTGTAAGAGGAAACTTTATGCTTAATTAACAGAAGCCCAGTGACAAACACAACTGCAACAGTTATTGCTGCCAGCCCAATCACCCCCAAAAAATGTTGGCATTGTATAGCCCCGTTTCCACCGAGCAGTACAGTACGGTTCAGTTCAGTTTTGTACACTTTTTTTCCTGTTTCCACTGTGAAAAGTTGTGGATGGTACCAATGGAACCGTTGCGTACCGTCCCCATTTTTGGTCCCCCCTCTGTTGGGGTACCTAGCACACAGATCTGGTATTAAAAGGTGGAGCTGTGAACACTGCAGTCTGTTGATTGGTCAGTAGAGGACAGTCACTCTGCTCAGAGCTGAGTTGTGGCTGGTTTTGAGGCTCATGTAACCATTGTTCATACTGTGGAGAGTTTAGTAGACTGTAACTATAAAATGAAAGGATGTTTTGCTGCCTCTAGTAGCAGTTGTAGTTGGAGTAAAAAAAAACTTAATTTACTGGGTCAACACACCTTAAATATTCCAAAATATAACAACTTTGACCATTACTTAAGTTTTTATATGACACACACTTTTAGTAACAAGTGGATCTTCAAGCGTTTATATGTATTAATTTCAGCTGGGTTATGTGAACAGCGTATATTCTTATCCTCACTCAGAGAAAAAAAAAAGCATCGTGGAGCGTTGTTCCTGTGGGCTCCGGCAACACTAAACCCCTGAGCTTGTCTGAGAAGGACTAAATGCACAAACCCGCTATTTTTAAATATCCCATGGAGAGAGACTCTCACTGCAGCCTGTTTTATTTTGTTAAGAAAATGTCACCGTGCAGCTTCGTTCTGTGGACGATAAACAAGGTGCAGACTTCTCTCTGTGTCACAGGTGATGAGGAAATACAGTGAGTGCTGGATGGAGCAGTGAGTGACAACAACCCCGCCCACATGAAAGAATACTGTTTGTGGTGGAAACACTAGGATTTAAGTACCATGTCTGAAGGGTTACTTTTGGCTCCAAAGGTACCATACTGAAAAAGTTTGGTGGAAACAGGGCTTCTCTTTCTTCAAACCAGTGGATATGTTAAAATTTATGTTTTGAAAATGCTGTGATTGTGATTGAAGTGTGGTAAGGTTACCAAACTACTTTTGGCTTTGGTTCGGAAAACATCATACTTTGGCTTAAAATACCCTGTTTGGGGGCACATTCCTGGTAGGAAAAGCAATGTCTTTCCATGTCTAGATGTCAGCAGCTTTTTAGGCTCCCATAATTTTCGGGACTAAGAAATGGCTCGAAGCAGACGGCAATGACTCACTAAAAAAACAACCAGATTTGTTGCTTGTTGGTCTCAAACAGTGGTCTGAAGCTTAGCAGGCGTCTCACCCAGGTGACATGCCACGTTGATTTGATACGAATGAAATGTAACACATTCGTGGTTTGCAGAAATGTACAATACCAACATTTGCTTCAGGTGACTGGGCTGAGGCTGCAGCTGTGGAGAGTCACACAAAATATTAGTTACAACTGCATTTGCTGGTTTGGTTCCTTCAACAACATTTACTGCTTTTGGTGTGTGATGTTTACACAATATGATCAGAAAAAAGAAAAACTGTGCGCGAGAAATAAAGCTTTTGGCCACAAGAGCTAAACCAGATGGGTTTCCTATAGAGTTATTCCAAGAGCCCAACTGGTAAGGTACCATTGACAAAGTGAGGTGTTTTTTTTGGAGACATGATAGAATAAAATGTAAGAACTTCAAGGTTACACACTGAAAAACACCTGTGCACCTCTTTGCACTGAAATTATTTGGGGATTTAAAGGTATTACATCTATTGTGGATTATTTGCAGTATGATAAATTTAAAAAATGTTGCTTCATGGTTACTGTAGTTAAGATGCTCTTGCAAAGACAGAGGACAACATTAAGTCAGAACATGGAATAAAACAAGTGTCTTATGGGGCAAAGCTTCCACTACAGCTGTTGTTTTTCTAATTCTAGCCCGCCATGGTGGTGCTGTCTTAAATAATTTCCTTTTAGTTGTGGTGAATTTCAGAGGTCCGTAATGCTCAGCTGCCTCTATCTTAGCCATAGGCCTCTCTGATCTTTCCTTCTCTGATCTTTACACCACATCTAATAACACAATATTTATCAACTCTAATGTCTGCTGTGCAGGAAACATACCAGCGGGTAGTGTGATGACAAGTATGTTAGCTAACCTTCATTCATACAGGGTAGGATGGCTGAGCAGATATGCTTCTTTTTGGAGACTGGAGAAACAAATGACAGTTTCTTCATACTTAGCAGGCGGCCTACAGGAGTAATAAACTATGTGAAGTCAGTGCACCTTAATTACCACACAATCCTGAACCTTTCTCAGTGAGGACTAGGTAGATTCCCATCCTTAGTATTTAAAACTCAGGTAGGCAGTTTAAAAATCCCTTTACAACCTTGAGCATTTTGTAAGTTAAGTGGACTCAAGAAAACTAGACTTCTGCATCTCCGCTTGACTCTGTCCCGTGACAGGAAACTTTAGCCAATCACAGTTAATTTCAGATGGCGTTCCTATTGGCTGTTCAATACAGATGCACATGCACGTCCTTTCACAACACATTCTCACTCTGACCTCGTCACCTATCGACATTTGGTCATGGACTGTCCACGTCGACCTATGACATGTAAGGTACCCTGGGTGCGTTGGTTGTTGACGTTCTGTGACGTGGTGTCAACTTCTGCCTGTTACATGCATTGTCTGTTCTCAAATTACACTTCTGTTTTCACATGAAATGTACAGTTTACGTACAGTCTCTTTCAAAATAAATGCACTACGTCGGTACAAGAAACGCACACGTTTACCTCTAGCCAACACACGGCAGTTGGGTTTAGGCAACAAAAGCACGTGGCTGGGTTTCAGAAAAAAGAACAGAGTTTGGCTTTACAGTCTTACAGGAAGCGAACACCAGTCACAAATCGATGGTCAATGGACTCATTCACCACCCCTCCTGCCCACCAAAATCAGACTTTTTGCCCCCTTAGATTCCGTTGCTGTCCCGCCACGTTTCTCCCTAAATAACAAATAACGTTGACCAGCTGTGAATAATGCCAGCGTGAAAGGATGGCTTTTTTTCGTCAGTGTCTGATGCCAGAAGTCACTGCCCTAGCGCCAGTTTTCCATGACTTCGTAGTGAGATTGGGTTGCCCTTTAGATGAAAGCCTGATTCAATGGTGGAGAATCCTTTAGAGACAGTCACTATTCCAGTGTTAGTAACGACTGCCTACACTCCTAAGAAACCCAAAAAAGAGCCTAACGGAGGGTCTGACACAAAATGAAAAAAAACCATACGTCAATATCTGTGAAGAGTTACAAAGATGGAGAGAAAAATGCTGCTAACAGTTTAGCCTTCTGCTAACTGGAGCCAAAGCCAAAGTTCACGTTTTTGTAGCTAATGTTTGCAAAAGCCTTTAATCACAGTGTGTCCTCCGCCTCATTCTTTGTCACAGACCACCTCACCGGGCAGGAGAGCAGGCAGCAGCTCTGGAGACAGAACCCTAGTCAGTGGCTGCAGCAACCCAAATCCAGCTAGTGCAAACCTAGACTTTCTGCTGGATCAGTTCATTTTCTGTTGCTGTTTAGATCCAGCTGCCAGCCTGCTGTGACACTCGGCACTGTGAGGCTCGTGCTGGCCAAATTTTAGCTGCTACACCTGCCAGCTGAAGCTTCGTCTCCCAGGCTGGTGCCTCCTCTTCTCCTGAGAAGCAGGCCATAGCAGCTGGGCGTGAGGCAGATGGACCCTGAGGTGGCTAGCTCACTAATTCCTCTTGTGGTCTGATAAACAGAGAGAGAAGGTCAAGGAGGGGCTGAGAGGATGTGCCGTGTGCAACTCTACAATGAAATAAGATTACATATATGTTTGTATGGGAAAGAGTGGGTTACTGTTTGAAGCACGTGCATATGCCTGTCGTCTTCTGGCGGGAGAGGCTTAGGACAGAGAGAGGAGAGCTGCAGGAGAAGGGTGTATTTTTAAATTATTTTTCTACCTTTCCAGATTTCTGCCTACCCCAGCTTTAAGCCACTGTTTGGAATGATGTTAGGCCAGGACAGGTGTGGATGAGTGCATCTTAAAATGGGTCAAACTACACAGATCAGATGTTGAATTGGGTATATCAGATGTATACGTGGATGAGAACTACATTAAATAAATGATGAAGTGGGGGTTGATACTTCATTATGGTGATGGACAAATGTGTGGCAGCAAATGCTTGCTTGACATCCTCAGATTAGGTCTTGTTTTAGCTGAAACCACGGAAGAGGAGGATGGCTGGGTCCTGGGGAGGAGAAGAGCAGGATGTAGATGAAGCGAAGTTTAAAGATACAGATGAAGTGAAGTGATGGCATGCAGGAGGAATGACTCAATCACCCACGGGATGCATGCTACCAGATGTCAGACAGCATGCACAGGAGATGAAAAAGACAGCTCGCTACCAAAACACCTTGTGACGTTATGATTTAAAAAAAAAAAAAAAGCCATTAATGGTTGATGGCCCACTGAAGACGGCGTGATGACAAGACACCTACAGACAGTTTCCATCTCACCACAGCCTAATGACAGGCAAGAGAGTGTTCTGGAAACGAGAAAAGGCTGTGCAGGTACAAAAGAAAAACTATTTGCTAGCAGTCGCATCAATACATTTTCACAGTAAAGCACAATGGCTGGTCTCAGACAAATGGAGTAATGAAGAAAATTGCTGGTATGGATTGAAAGAAGACAGAAACGAAAGTAGTCAACAAACACTGTGCGCCTTTAGCAGTGCTTAACCATCGAGAAATTATCATTAACTGGCTATTTAACCTATGGAGCTCCATTTGAATTCTGCAGGGTTTTGTTGAGACCTCAGTGGCCGTTGTGAGACATACCTTGTGGTCTGGTGAAGTAAATACAACACAAAGTGTCTTTCAGTCAGTGTTGCTGAGCATCTACTCGCTCCTGTTCCCAACAGTTCAACCATGTAAAGTATTTTAGGACTTTACCCTCCTTACATTACATATGTTTGCTGTTTGCAAGTGCTGAACCAGCAATTCAGGTGCAAATCATGTCTCGGGAAGCTGTGAGCAAGACATATTAGGGTGAATACCATTGAACAGGGTTTTGTCACATTTAAAGGGCCATTCCAGTGATTTTAACAATCAACTTCCATTAAGTTGGGGGACTTGCAAGAGACAGATAAGAGAGGAAAGGCCAAAATTAAAGCAGCAGGTGATGAGATACCCTGACGTTTAGTCCCAAGTATAGGCTAACCTCCAAAACAACAACCCTGTCTCCTAGAGATCATGTTTCTATACATGTCATTTGCAACAGCAAATGTGTTTAGATTAGTTTCCTATGAACATAAAGAGGAGATATTCATCAATAATAGGGTTTCCGTCCATCTATTCTCATTCGAATTTTCAAAAATAGTGAAAATAAACATTAATGGAAACGCTAGAAATTCGAAAAAAGGCTGAAAATTCGCAAAAAAGTTTTTACGCTTGGAGGGGGTGGATTTGTCTGTGTACCGATAAAAGGAAAGTACGACTTCTTGCTATGGAAACAGGTTTTGCGGATAAACGATGACTGGACCGGATACCACGTCACACGTATACGTTGGTGGTACGCGGTGGTCTCCTTCCAGCTATTTCCGACAGTACTCTTAACATTAAAATTCTTCCTTGTCGTCTCTTGGTGACCAGAGTTCTTCCAAACGCCGACAGGTCGATCAGGAATCTGTCCATGATCAGTTGTTGACTGTCAGCCGAGTGTGTTGTTTGTTTTGTGGCAGAGAGACGCTCTCTGAAGACGTCATCTCATGGCGCACTCTCCTCTCAATAATCGCAAAATAATAACAAATGTAAACGGGCATAAAGTCGCATTTTCTTTTTGCGCATTTTCACTAAATTCACTCAAAAATTTCGAGACATTCGGATGGAAACCTGACTAATGTATCTGGCAAGCTGCAAAAATGTTGATACCGAATGTATCAGTAAAATGTTCAGTGACATTTTATACAATATCTCCTCACAATGACGAGTATCATTATGCTTTTGTATGGCAACAAAAGCAACAACAGTGCTTAGGCTCTTGCAAAACAGCATGACCCCTTTACACCTTGCATTAAAATGGGTTTTGAGTGATCAGACTGAGGTGTGATTGTGCCTTGACCATCTGAAAGCACTGTGGATGGTTTGTGATCCGCTCAGCCAAACCATCCTGGAGGTGGTCAGGGATGCATTGTGAACACAATTAATGCTATTGCGTTTTCAGCTCACATACAACGACTAAGTGGGCAGAAATGTGTAATCATGCACGACTGTCCCAAACCAGCGAGGTAGCAGCCATTAGCCAGTTAGCAAGTTAAGCTACTATCAAGAGAGCAGCCAGAAAGCTCATGGATGATCATGACGTGTGGATGGAGTCAAGACAAGGCAAGTGTCTGCTTCCAGCTTGGTCCGATAACAGTATACAAGCAAAACTTGGCAATTCATATCGCAACTGAGACATTTATGAAACAATGGCTGAGCTAATGGTGGTGAAATGCTACAAATGGTCCTAGCTGCAATCGACTCGTCCCTTTTTAATAAACCGGATGCAGTGCTGGGTGATCGATCTGTGATTTGCCCTGGTGAAGGGGTTGCCATTCTGAAGATGCTAACGTTAGCATGGACTTTACCACCAGCGCCAGCTGTGACGAGGTCAACAAGAGTTGAATCGATGACAATAGGATGGTATGTTGTGATCGGATTATGTCTGATCTCAGGACTGTGGACACTGGAGACACAAATGAAAGGTGAAGTGTGTAAGAATTAGGGGAAATTGGTGGTGTGTTGTGGTAAACTGCAGTTTGCAAACAGCTAAAAGTCCAGACACATCAAGATTACAGTTGGCCGCCTGGTCAATGCCTGCTGGTATGCTAGTTGGCTGTTGGCTGTAGTCTTTGCAGTGTGATTAAGTCCAACTGCGTGGCAGACAACAGGCGATGTGAGGCAATGCAACAACTGCTCTTCATCAACACTAGCTCTTTGATATCATTTAGTCGTGTCTGACTCTTTTAGAAACATATATGGAGACAAGAAAGTGACTGTCTGAAGCGCTGGTACATCACTTCAGGACACAATAATGAAAAAACAATAGGAGAATCAACTAAATGGGTTTATATACACCATCATGTTGTATTGAAAAGAGGTTTCAGTTGTTCTGTCCATCCCCGGCAGCTGTGACACAAAGCTGGTCACTTGCCAGACGAGTTATTCTGAGACAGGGTTTTTTTCCCCCTTCCACACAATGAAATATGGATAAGAGTGGTGGGGATAGTGGGCAGCTGTCAACAAATTCCACAGCTTCCCGCCACCACTGATCAATCAGAGCCACAACAGTGCTGACCTGCTGGCTAGAGCTGACATTAATCCTAAATCTTCCAGTCAGTGTGGAGGAATGACAGGACACAACGCGGTGGTGGTGGTGGTGGGAGCGAACGCTGATACAGACTCTGACAAGGAAAGGTGCTGATGCTAATGAGTGTATCTGTGGCTCTCTAACAAGCCTGCATCGTTTGATGTCCTAATTTACAGTGAGCTGTGTCTCAGGGGTGCAGGATAATGAGCCTGGCCCAGGATTCCCAGGGCAGCAGCTTGTGTAACCCACCTCATGCAAGGGGACGCTCGCTCCCACCAAGTGTAAGTGAGAGACGTAGAGAGACAGTAGCTGAGAGAGAGAGAGAGAGCAGGAAGGACATATTGGAGGGAGAGATAAGGGCGTGAGGGGGAAGGGGAGGGGGAGGTGGGCACATGTCATCCCTGCTTGATATGCTTGTTTGTACACACCAATCATTGAATCGCTGCAGCCAAGTGAGAAAAGCTCGTGTTCTCTGTGACAAACTGACCGCGGGCAACAAGAACACTCACAGAAAGAGGAAATGGAGAAGGAGAGCATGGCGGGTGGGGGAGAAGAAGAAGAAGAAGCAATAGAAAACAGAGCAAATGTTTGGTTTGATCCTTATCGGGCGGTACGTCTTGTCCATCAAACACCCGTCAAAGACATCCCTTCCCTTTGCTCTCCCGTGCTTAACTCAATCAAACAAAAAAAGTCTCTCCTGTTTACAGAGCAACCCTGAAAAATCTGGCTCCTAGTGCACTCCAAAGCAAATTAGCAAATGTGGAGCTCAGTGACCTCAGTGCGGAGACCATCCACACAGAGTATGCGGTGTGCCCTACCACCCCCACCTCTTACTGCTGCGTCTGCATGGCTGCATTAGTCAAGCTCAAATGGGTTTTTCCGCCATGAGAAGCAGAGCATGACATGCGCTAAACAATGGCAGGCAGATGACGAGCCAGCTCCATTTGATGATGGCCTCTGCCGACGTGCCCACTTTTTTTTTTGTATGTGGGGGAATATAAGGGCAGCGTGATTCATTAGGGGTGCACAGGTGGCCCGGGATCTAATGAGTCACATTTTGTGCAGTTCTAACATGCAAATGGCTCCAAGAGGGACGTATGTGCTTAAAGGGACAGTTCACAACAACATCAGAAATACATATTTTTTGTCTTACCTGTAGTGCTATTTAATGTAGATCGTTTGGGAGGGAGTTGCAGAGTGTTGGAGATATCGGCTGTAGAGATGTCTGCCTTCTCTCAAATATAATGAAACTAGGTGACACTCGGCTTGTGGTGCTTAAATTGCTGAAATCAATGAATAAATAAATTTGAAAAATCTTAAAAACTCAACAGCAATGTCTCTTTCTAGTAATCATGACCCAGTTACTCAAGATAATCCACAGAACTTGTTGTGAGCAGTTTCATGTAGGAACTATTTTCTTTCCATCTAACTACACCCGCCAACTGTATCACAATGCAGCAGGAAGCACGCACTCATAGACGAGGGGCTCATGCTCATGACAGTGTGAGATGTAAACATTAATGGCGTCCTCCTCACTTGAGCTGCAACGTTAGCTAGCTCAGTGGTGCTAGTGCAGGTAAGCTAGCAGTAGCTGCAGGTGGGTGTAGTTTGGCAAAAAGAAACTAGTTCCTGAATGAAACTGCTCTCAACCAGACTGTGGATTATCTTGAGTAACTGGGTCATGATTTCTGGAAAGAGACATCGCTGTTGAGTTTTTCAAGTGTATTTTTTTGGTGCTTTGAGCCAGAGTCCTGAATCTGTCCAGGTACCCGGCGGGTGACTAACAAAAAAGGTTAATTGTGAGTGGGGTTTTTTTTGTCTTAATTTAAAAGAACTGTTTGATGTTTTAATATGCTGACTGCTGAATTTGTGTGTTGGCTCCGTCTTCTGCTCCATCTGGAATATGAGAGCTGCTTCAACCAGGTGTGGTACTAACAGGCACGTTAACTGTGGAGATGTGCTGCTTAACACTCCAGCTCACCTCTGCACCCTCCTGTGTGCCAGCACGCCCCTCCAAGTGGTTGCTTTTCAATGTACCCCAGGTTTGAACAGATCTGGGAAAAACTGCACTCTCCCACTCTGCACCTTGGACATGAAACAGTCTTTAAAATGATCTAAACTTAGAAACACTTATATCCATCAATGAATTTAAGAGCATCATAAAGAATGTGGGGACATGCGCTTGTTTTTCCTGAGAGGCCACTACGTTTGAATAGTTGTTGTTATTGTGGATTTTTGCATTATATGTTGTAGTTGTTGCATTTTCAGTGTGTTTTGATTGGCTGCAGGTCTCTCTTCTAAAAGAGATTTTCAACCTCAATGGCACTTCCTGGTTAAATAAAGGCTAAACAAATAAATAAATACATACATACATAAATTAATAAATAAACCCCCCTCCCTGAATTACCTTCATTTTAAAATATATTACATGTTTATTTATAAAATGTCCCAAAATGATCACTTCAAACATCCTACCTTACTGAATTATCTGAACAGTGCATGGTTATTGTATGATTTGTGGTTTTAGGTCCGCCTGCGGATCCTATGAGGGCGGGTCAGGTGGTGTTGCAGACCTAATTGGCCACATGTGCAGGTGGGGATTGGGCATTGTGGTTCTGGTTCTGGAGAGCAGGTCTTAAAAATCAGACCCATGCAGGCCTCTGCTTTGGGCACCAAACGTGCCATCTAGTTCCATTACACTGGAGAGAAGGCAGACATCTCTACGGCTGATATCTCCAACACTCTGCAACTCACGCCAAAACAATCCAGACAGATATATTCCTCTAGAAGTAAGAGGAAAAATATGTATCTTCCTAATTTTGGGGTGGACTTTACCTTTAAAAAAAAACAAGCTTGTTTTAATTAAGAGTTGCACATTTCCTAAATTTAGTGGTGACAAGTGTCTATTTTTTTTCCAGTTTAAATAAACCTAACACAACAGCGGTCAATAGAAAAGGTTTGGAGAGTAACAGCGGGGAAACATTTATTATTAAGATGCTAAAAGTGCAACAACACCTTGGAAATGACCAGCAAACATGCCATGATACTCAGGAAGTCGTGACTTGACACCTTAAAAGTCAAGAGTGTTAAATGCTGTTATTTCATGCAACTAAAAGCTGTCATCAACATCGGGTTAACAAAATGGACACTGAATGTTTCCATCAATGAACTTTGAGAGGACTGTTTGAGTGTGAACACTGTGGCTGGTGCTTCTGAGCAGTCTCAGCTATTAACACTGCCCCCCTCTGGCTTATGGCTGCCTGATTATGATACTGTGTGTGCATCGATCGGTCAGACATAGAGAAAAAATAGAAAGCTATAGCATGGGAGACATTTAGTTTCATATCATATCTTTTCCACTGAGAAAAAGTAATGGTAAAATATACACTTACATATACACACAGCAGCATGAACAGCTGCTGGAGGAGCAACACAAACTCCATACTACATATCTTTATATGTATATGTATATATATATCTTAAACATCTCCAAAACCAGCGTGTTTCAGCATGCCAGTCAATTCATAACAGGAGCCAAACAATCCAAATTGTACCTGATCTATTAACTGCTTGCCACTGAGCACCGTTTGACCTTCTAACACAGCTCATGACATTATGTTGACATTTGAAGTAATCCCTCCCACGGTTCTTAATCCCAGTGGCCGTAGACCGCCCTGACCCATCCTCTGAGCTCAGGCCCCTGACATGCACTCACAGAAAAGGCAGGCAGACAAACATGACTCTGATACTGAGACGAGTCAACAACACCACTGTGCTTTAGAAAGCTCACAGGGCTCAGACACATGCAGCGATAGGAAGGGATTGTTAATGTTGATACACAAGCTGAAGCACGGGGATAGGCCCTCTCTTGTTTTACCATGGCATTTTCCCCCCAAAATAATCACCTGGCGATGTTTGGAACGACACATAGGTTCATTTGGGGACACTTACAGCTGTTCAGAAGACTCATCAAACATCTGGATGAGGAAATAATCTGTCCAATGCACGATAAAAGACTTTTGTAACCCATTTCACAGGTTCAGCTGTATCTCCTGCTGACAGTAACCTGAAACATCTGTCCTTTCTCAGATTTAATACATTATATTGTAAACGTATAATATTGTCAAGACACATCTAAATGTACCAATCTAATAATAGTTACACAGTAGTATTACATTTTTTTATATTTTGGTTGTAAAAACTGAGCAAGGTCGTATCATTCTGGCAACCATTTTTGGATTTAGAAAAAGATACATGACTTGAGAAACAGGTCACAAATCTTTTCTTGTGCAGTGCATGAAATGCTTCTTACACTACACGCTTAAAAGAGTTCACAGTAACTAATGATTTAAGAGGCGCTGGATTATTTGTACAATATCATCTGTATTATTAACACGATATCTATATTATCGTCAATATCGATATATCGCGACACCTCTAATCCAGATGTTAGTCAAGTCTTTAAGGAGTCCAGTGGTGGAATGTAACTAAGTATATTTACTCGAGTACAGTTTTGAGATACTTGTATTTACTTGTGTATTATTATTTTATTAATACATCAACGCCACTACATTTGGGATGCTGACATTGTACTTTTACTCCACTATGTTTATTTGACGTCTTTAGTTACTTTGCAGATTCAGATTGTTAATAGAAAACGGTGTTATAAAAATATCGATTTATCGATACGTATTGATATTGAATATTTGAAAACAGTTTCAATCCTGCATTTCCCGCTACCAGCTGCTCTCCCTCAGTCTCTCTTGTAGTTAATGTTTGCTACAGTGATTCCGCTCTTCCCTGCTCCTAAACAAGACAGCGAAAAATTGTCATTGTCGTTGTCATGTTATACCCTTCTTATATCTATTATTTAATTAACACTTTAAATTGTGTGTGATCAATGTCAATTTCTCCCCTGGAATTGAAAAGGGTATTGGATATCAATATTTGTCAAGGTACTGTATTGAAGTTTGAAATTCCTGTATCGTGACAACACGAATACAAAACTGAAATTAACAGCAGTACATGATGTAGTTAAGTTTAGGTCCACCTTTATAACCTGGTGTACATATTAATGCATCAATAATTAGAATTCAATATGATTACAAAATGGGCCATTCTGCACAACGAGTTGTTTTACATTGGGTACGTTAAGAATATTTTGACGCTTTATTCAAGTAAGATTTTACATGCAGGACTTTTACTTGTAGCAGATTATTTTTACACTGTGGTATTACTACCTTTAGAGACTCAAATAAAATATCCAACTACTTCTTCCACCATTGAGGATAGTCTTAGTGCAGCTTTAACGTGCCAGGTATTTATTTACCCTGCACTCTAAGACTTGAATGTGATGGTAAGACATGAGAGGGACAAACACGTGCTAACATAACAACTGTCTGCTGGTAATTTAGAGTACACTCCCATCTACATTTGAACATTTGAGCTGCGTCTGGAGTTGTGTGATGACAAAAAAGCCCGAGCTGCATGGCGTGACTGTGTAATTACTCAGTTTCACTACGCAGTGTATCTAAATGAGTCTCAAACTTGGTGTAATGCATGTTCAAGTGGCAGGATGGTGCAAAGGCAAATTCATTTTCCAACAGATAATATTATATAACTAATGTAATATATATCCTTCATCCAGCCCTGGCTTTTACAGTAGACACACTTATAGTTTTTATTGATGTAATGTAGCTTTCCCTGTAAAAATTGCATTTACGTCAAGTTTTTTTTTCCCTTTACAATCGAAGAAAGTTTCACGTGTGCAACAGGCCCCGAACAGATAAAGAGTGATGAAATGAGAGGTACAAGATGACAACCCATTTATTTAGTAATACATTCTGCAAACTAGAAATTTTATTCAAACTTCAAAGGCTAAAAAATGAAAGAAAGGAGGGAAAGAAGGAGAGAAAATTTAAGGAGCAGGGAGAGAAATGCATCAATTCACAAGCAAGGAATGCAATTTGTTCAATCGACAACACAAATAGTACAATTTAGTTCAGGGAACAAAGCTTTTTTAAACATTTTCTTTTTTTTCTGCCATTCCTTTGGAGCTAGAACATAATACAAAATATACAGTTATTGAACTTTGTAAAATCACTCACAGAGGCCTCTGAGAAGCATTTGAATCAACATTGACAATACTTATCTACAGCACTCTAAAGCTATTCTTGAATGTAATCATAAATATAGCAGACATGAATGTATGTATGCACATTTTGAATGCTTACGAGGTTACCATGTTAAAACACTTGCATTAGTTAAAAGTATGACATCATCTGCAGTGAGAAATCAAATAAGCTTTCAAGACCGAGATTCAATAAGGTAACATGGGAGGGGGGGGGGGTTATAGCATACAAACCAGCGATGGTTGTAAAGTTGTACCATGTGACAACCAGGACAAAGTCACTTTGTTGATAGCTTACGTACCCTAACACGGGGACAGTTTTGAATCTGTAAGAGTGTAACGTCCGCAGCGCTACTCCTCCTCATAGTGTTTTGTTAAACGAGTACTTTGGGGCGGGGGGGCAACATGAGATTGGGTAAGGCAAATCGGTGAGCTTATTTATGAGCTGAAAAAGGTCAGCAAAGTGAGGCTCAGGTCGCCCTGTGAGGGGACAAATAAACCACAACTGCTAAGGGTCGCACAGTAAACGCCACAACCGAGGTACATCGATATGTACAAGAGGGCGCAAGCATTTAAAATCTCTTTAACATCTGCCAGGTAAGTCCTCTCCGTACAAGAATATACAGGATGCATTCCAGGCAACCAAAGGTAACTCTGCAAATAGCTTTATAATCTTTTTTTTTCTACAATAACAATTTTCTGAGAAAAAAAAAGCTGATTATACAAATGATCAGTGCATATGACTTCTGCCATTTAGTCACTTCTCACACATCTCACATTTCTAAAACCCTGAACTCTCGATACAATTCTAGATTTGAGCTAAGTGAGCGCCACACAAGTAGACAAGTCGGTGAAATTACACAGGTGAGCATTTGAGGGCGTTGTTCAGCGAAAGAGGGGGGAGGGGCAGCTTATATGACAAGGCCAATAGTGTTACTACTTACTAAAATAAGTTATTTGTGGTAGCCACTTGAATCATTACTTGTTTCACATCAGCACAATTCAGTCAAATACTGTACATGAGCACAGGCTATCCCACTCTAATAGATCAGTGTTAAAGTCTAGGGGAGAACCACAGAAAAAAAATCATTAAAGAAGTCTCTGCATGTGAACAGCTTGGATCTACGTAACACAAGACGAAAAAACACTCCCTAAAAAAATGTTATGAGGTATTTCAGTTCATGAAAAATTAAAACAAGGAGTGTAGACGCTTGGGATCTTTTTCGTTTTTTCTTTTGCTAAAAGTTAGCGATGGAAATTTTATATCATTTAAACAAAACACCCAGATGTGACAAATCACAGCCAAGTCACAGTCAATATCTGCCAACATTTCAGCTATTTTGAATATTAAAAAAGGCTAATTTCTACATTTTTTTAATCCTGTGGTTTGTTATAGAAATAAGTAAATAACCAGCATCATTTAAGGGCCACATCCTAAATTGTAAAATCTCTTGAGCAATGAGGGTCAGTCCAGGGGCGCGGGGGTATCAATGGCTGCGAGATGCAATAAGAGATAGTTTGTTCCATATTAAGCGTTAAAAAAAAAACCTGCATGAAATGTTGGTTTACAGAGTCGTCGACACCGATCAGGTTTGCAACAAGCAGCTAGGTGCTGACAGGAGACATTAAGTGCACTCACTTATGTACAAGCAATGCATCGCTAAATAAAACTGCGTAGCTAAATAAAAAGGCAAGTTTTTCCTCAGACATACTGAATAAACTGACTTGAAGTGTCCATTTAAAATGACGTGAGTACAGTAGGTGTTGGTGAGTATTGTGGTAGATGTACAATACTGTAATTTAAAACCAAAAAACGTGAGCTAGGCGTTTTCTTTTTCTTGCTTTTTTATGGCAGGGAAACTTCCGCAAACCACATTTCCATGCAGACACACACACACAAAGAAACCTTCTGAATTATAACTATGTTCGTGTCATTTCTCGGGTGACTGACTCTTTAAAGGCGCCCTATGGAGTTTCCACTGTAAACACACTGTTAGGTTTACATTCAACATTTCTCACCAGAATAAACTGTGCGTGTCTTTAAGGCCTAACAAACATGTTCAATACTATTCCACACACAACAAAATTTCAATGGCTTTTTTTTTCTGTTTCAAAACTTGCACTTTTTACATCAGCGTGCCGTCTTTTATGCCCCGTTACCATGACACCAGCTGTTAGTACACACAATCGTGTTCACTACGGGGTGAACTGCAGTCACGTTCACATGCTAGTAGAGTGAGGACCTGCTCACGAAAATATTTCTCTACAGCACCATCAGTGGTCAAAAACTCCACAGAGCACCTTTAAAAGCTGACTGAATGGAGATCTCAAAATAAAGTGTACATCGCTCTGTAATAGATTTACATTTTTAACATCTTTTACAGGGTTACAGCTCCATTATATTGTTACTTCTTGTTATATAGATTTCGCAGTAACAAAATTTGAGTGTCTTTGGCCTTTTTGCCACAAAAGATATATATTATATCATATTTAAAAAGCAGCTAATTTAGGATTAAAGTCAGTTTTCTTATTAAAGATTTAATAATTTGCTACCACCACAAACCTAAATGCGGTGACATAGTTAGGATTGTCACTTTGAAAAATGAGGAGTTGCAAATTTAGTACATTTTTATGATGTATTGTATAATTTAAACAGGTAAAAACCTCTGTGTTGATCAGAGGGACACCGCAGTGATTAGAGGGAAACACAAATACTCAACTAACCATCCCAAAGACAAACCAGAATCACATTTTGTCCATGGCAAAAAAACTAACTCAAGCGACATGATTTATTCCTTGAAAGTTTAAGTCAAAAATATATACATACATAAATTTCCAACAATGCAATTTTAGACAAAAAAATGGCAGAAAATAAATCTGAAATAAAACCATTTCTCTTCAAGAAATATATCTACTGAGTGTGTGTTAAATACAGATTTAGTCAGTGACTATTCATTGTTTTCAGAGGGGAAATTAACTAAGAGAAAAAAAAAAAAAAAATCAACCCACAGATCATACACTATAGCAGCAAACTGTATTGTGCTCTGGCTTGCGGTGCAGTGGGAGAGGCTTTTTAGGCAGAGCAAAACCGATGGGGATACAAAGGTGCGATACAACCAGGAGAACTCATTGCAGTTAGCAGATTTGTTCTTGGTTTGAATGTCCAACTATGTAAAGAAAAGAATAGCCTTGTTAGTTTTAGAGTCAACAGCTTCTCCTATCATCAGCCTGGGTATGGGTGATTTTTTTTTCTCTAAAATAGTCAGTGCTTAAACTGTTCACATCAGTCAAATTATCAGATGTTAAAAGTAGAAGCTAAAAATCTATCTGTACCACATACAAAAACTGAATCTCATGAAAACGAAAAAAAAAAAAACAACTTGGCATAGGCTGTCATAAAGCTGAAACAAGTGATTATAAATCATATGGCACCCGCAGTGGGCACTGGTAACAATGTATGTTTAGAAACTGATATTTAAATATGACACAATAGATGTGTAAACTAGTCTAGACTCGACTAGCTGCAAACCATTGTACACCACGGGTAAATTGAACTACTTATGTCATCTCAGGTTACTGTATAGTTCTGATATATAGCTTGAAGTTGTTCAAACAGCGTAACAGCATGTAAACTCTGTTATCCAAAGCTTTTTGGAATAAGAAGTAGTGAAAGCCTATGTTGGGTTGATATGAAACACTGGCTGACAAAAGGGGCACATTAGGGGTTAGCATTTCCCTTAAAACTCCAGCCTGGTCCTGTGTTTGAACCACCGTATCAAATTAATATTAGAGTTGCACACACAGATCTGCCTTTACACTGACACACGTGCGCACATACAGACACACAAGCACCCACGCACGCTTGCAAGTATCTATTCGCCCAGACAAACGTGTTAACAGGGGTCTTTTTTTCAGATGCCTCAAAGAAATGAAAAAAAAAAAAAGTTATTTTTTCACTTCAAACTTCCAAAATGACTGAGAAACACTTTGCCATTATTATTTGAGCATGTACAGAAAACCACTTACAAAAATAAAATACAATTAAAAAAGCACAGGGAAAAAAATAATTAGGATTTAAATGGTTTGATATAGAGAGCTTACTGTGCTGTCAACTATACAATTTACCCGTTTCTTAAAGGAGCATAGACTAACTGAAAAAAAAAAAAGGAAAGTAAAAGCGCAGAGACATTGTGCCTGGAGGACAAGCAGTAATATTCACTGAATAGACATTTGTTACAATTCCAGAAGAGCAGGAAAAGGCAGATAGTGCATAAAAGGTTCTCTTTTTCATTTCTTTCATTTTTTAACTTAAAATCAAGCTGCATTAAATACAGGCCGTTTGTACAGGACAATTGCACTTCACAAAAACAGAAATATACAAACACACACAAGGAAATGTGAATCAAATTAATTACAGCAAAAAAAAAAAAATCTTACTACTTAAGCTGATTATTTAACAAAAAGAAAGAAAACCTTGTGGACTCACTTGTTATGGATTACTTTAGAGGAGAGTATTAAGGTGGGTGAACATAAAGGGGGAGACAAGACGGTGGGGATCCTGAACTCCAGAGTGGACTGGTGCTGCACTATTCCAGGTTTGTGTGCATGCAACTCCTCTTCTTCTTCCTCCTCCTCCTCCTCCTTCTCCTCCTCCTCCTGCTCCTCCTCCCATGAAATTCCCTTCTTAGAAACCAAAAGCTCAGAGTGACGGAGAGACAGACTGCTGAGCTGAGCTGCTGTGGGTCTTGAGAGGATGGTGGTTTGTAAACTCTATGCTGTGTTAGTGGTAGGAGGTTGTGTTACCACATGTCGTCTGTGGACGCAGAGTCCTTGATAAGAGAGGAGAGGAAGGAGAAACCCTTCAGACTCTGGCTCTACATCCATCAGATCTCTATCAAGAGCTGGACAGGTTTAAGCATGTTTGACACAAACTGACAGAACAATAAAAATCATCCAGGAGCTGATAGAGATTCAACACCAATACGTCCCCCGATATCTTTGATCCTACTGTAAATATCTGTACAGATAATCTGGAGATGAAGTAATATGCCATTTCCTACTAACTTAAGTGGAAAACATAACTACGTACCATTGCCATAAAAAAACACTCATTGCTTACTGGCTGTGCATGAGGCTACCTTGCAGTGTATCATTGTTTACTTAACACGCACACAAGGCCGCAGGTTTTGTTTCAACATAAGGAGAGGCACATATGAAACAAAAGGTTTGAGGATCCTCCGGCAGAAAATTATGAGCATCAAACGTTTGTTTTCCTGCATTCTTGTGAATTTTTTGCACAAATTTGTGCATTTTCTGCATCAATATATGGTGTTTATGGTAAATAAAAACACAGATGCTTTCGTGTTTGCACATGTTGTAAATACTGAGGAGGCCGTGGCCCCTGCACTCACTATGTAGCTTAAGTTACTGGTTTGAAATAGACATTAAACAGGGTTGCGACACATTTTCCACTTCAGGGCTAGATGTTTATTAGGGGCGGCCCCATGATACGATATTACCACAATACATAAGTCACGACACAATATTAGTGCGATGTGCTGACTACTGTGATAAAATATAGTGTGATTCATTACATTTTTTTCAACTGCAAATGATGTCCACGAAGGAAAACTTGGTCAACATCGATATCATCTAATAAGACAAAGTTTATAGTTTGGTCATGCAGAAAAATGTATCTAGTTAAATGAAAAAGCAATTCATTGTATTATTCTAGTAGGCTACCAAAAGTTTAATTTGTATTTGTAATATTAATAATTAAGAAAATTGATACTTAGAGTCTGTATAACAATACAATATTGCCACACAAAAATATTGCGATACTATGCTGTATCAATTTTCCCCCAATGTTTGTTATGCGAATAAATGGCTTTAAAATCCAACTGTTAACATGTACACTTTATGTATGCCATTATGTTGACAAATAATTGCTACAAGATTGTGGCACTGCAGTCCAAAGGGTTGGATACCAAAACCTGATGTGAATATGGCACCAGTTTACGACCAGCACCCACTGTGCCAAATCACAGTGAAGATTTTGGTGGCTCATTTCTGTGCCAGAGTGTTTGAGTAGTGCCAGTGCAGTCACGAGTGTGTGGTGACGGTGATGCGTGACAGTGAGGGTGCAGCGACCAGAGCAGACAGTAAGAAGTTAAACGCAGCAGTACAATGTGTGTGTACAGCTGAGACTACATTTTGTCAGTGAATAAATGTCTTGCTCGCCATCCCTTGATTAAAGTGAAGGTTAGCACCGAAGTGAGCAAGCGAAGTTAGCCTCTCATTGGAACCAGCCCAGGCTCACTTAAGGTGGACTGTTAAGGTGGACCAGCTATTTCCACTGTAGTGATTATCTCAGTTGTTCTTAACCAGATAATGGAGACATATCTGGCTACTGATTCTCTCCTTGGTAAGAGACACGATACTTGATCCCAACTAAAAATTGATTTTGCTGGTATTGGTATTGTAACTGCTATTAAAGTTTAAATTATTGTAGTTGGGATGGATTTTATTTGTTATGTGATTTTGTTATGTGAATTTGTGGTTTATATGTTTATATATTTAAGTAAACTTAATATTAAGAGTTATGGTTCAAGTTTAAGTTCAAGTTTGCTTTTGTAAGAAAATGAAATCGACCATCATTTGCTTTTTGTTTTTTTGTTTTTTAGTGACAGTTCAGGCCCCGTTTTAGCATCAGTATCAGGTAGTACCCAAATGAGACAAATCCAGCTTAATGTCTGGTTATGTGTGATGCTATGTACAAATGTAATTCAAAGATAATGCTGCATTCTTTTTTTCAAACCAATGTGGTCGTGGATGTTTGGATTTGGTTGAGTTATAAGGCACTTGGGGCAGAGCTGTTAGCGTAGAGGCCGCTTTGTGTGGCCATATGGCCAATGCCATACTTCTTGCATTGCTTTGGATGACATCAAGCTCAGTCTGGCTCGCACTCTCTCACAGAGTGGTAAACATTTGGCTGCCTGCCCCAAACACCATGAAAAACACTCTGCTTGTACGATTTACTTATTTTTAGATATTCAGAATTTCATATATTAGAAAACAGGATTTGGAAGATAATCTGGAAACTATAACCAACTTTAACCAATAAGACTTAAAGGTCAAACTACAAGCAAAATACAAGTAACAATAGCAGTTTATACTGAATATGAGACGAGATCAACTGGTCAAGAGTCGACTTAAATTTATACTTGTTAAGCAAAGACTGTTGACAATGGAGTAGATATATTTTGAAACATTTTAACAGATATAATATCAGTGCAGTCGCACTATGCAATTGTGAAGCATTATCTCACATGAATATTAACGTTGTCTCAGTAAGAAAAAAAAGAGAATACAGTTTTAAATATTTAAACAATCTTTGCAATAAATATTTGGTTAAGTATATGATTCAGGTTTATCAGTTTGTTTATCCTGACGCCTGACGATATAGAAACTCCAAACTATTTTCAGAAAATGCGTCCCGGGATCACACAAATAAATCCATCTAACCAGAAAAGGCAAACTGTCATAATAAAACAGATGCCACTGGACATTATCTACAAGTGCATGTACTCTATATGCTCATATGTGATTAATGTGGCTCTGGATATGATGTATTCAAAATGCAGACATCACGACAAACGCCAACTATGTTCATTTACTTCACAACCAAAGACAGATGAAAACAAAACAAAAACAAAATATGCTATGAAAAAACGTGTAACATGGGGTGGCAACCAAAGATAACACAGACTTCAGACTTTACAAAATGTTTCTATTCTATTTAAGGCCTTCTCTATTTTAGGTTTCGGATTTTTTAGGTTTGTAAGGATGTGGCAACATTTGGAACTGTTGTTGACAAACAGTGAGTGTGTTTACTTAGATACTTAGACATGAATAGCCCGTTTATGAGGCTGTTTATCCCCGTTATAATCACATTTGGGATGTGATGTTTAAATGAGCACAGAGATCGAGTTATTCATATTCCATGTAAACATGAAAAATACTAGTAACCCAACAAATGATTACCGCAGTCTGTGTGCGCAGGCGTCTGATGTTTAAAAAGACAAACCAACGATAGGAGGTGAGAGCGAGAGGAAATATTTACACTACACTGTACGTTTACCACTTTACAACTTCACTGCTAATTTCTTCTTGGCAAAAGAAAGTGTATAAATGCAACAGTATCCCAGTTTCTTTTGGAGTAGCATATTTGGGTTTCTTATAAACAGGATAATCTAGGTCTCTGAAAACAGGATATGTTGTTTACATACTCAAACACATAAACGGAATATGCTAAAAACCTGATAATAAACAGGTTGTAGATGTCCATGTAAACACACTCAATGTTTAATTTGTCACAGGTTGTGTTGATACAATAGCACTCATATTGTATGAGAAGTTTATGTATCAACTTGTTCTGACTGATTATTTAACATAAACAAATGACCTTTCACTACAAGTTCAGACATCAATCATCCTTTGGATTGGAAAAATAGATGCTAAGAGTTGAAGAATATACTCACAATGACTGCCATTATTACTTTTAACTGTTGTAACTGCCATGTTATTTTAACCTCCATGACACACCACTAACAATCATAAACAGATAATCCCTGAGGATCTGTCTCAGGGCCAATCTGGCCATGTTTGATTAGTATCAGCCAAAATAAACCTGATTAATGCCCAACCTTTTACTGCACTGAACTTACTTAAATTTGCTCTCCTTTCTGACAACTGGGCTCTACAATACAAACATTTTGTCATTCACGTGATTGAAAATCAGAGTGTAGTAAATGTGAAAAATTATTTTTGAACACTGGCGCAGGTGACTCAGATTTTTGACATTTTTTGATAATGCTAAATACTCTGAGTGAAGAAACTGAGCGTTTCTGTAGTTATAACATCTTTCATTAGCGTCATTTTAACGTTGAGAGCTTACATCATATCAGTGTGACCTTTTTTTAACCAGTGGCTTGTGAAAAATAAAGTGTGCCAGATGAATTCACCTGTTACGTGAACTTGCCAGGTGTGATCAACACTGAATATCCTTTGCTGCAATGTAAACATTTATTTTTACTTCATACACACTGACCATTTTTGGCACAAAACTTTGTCTTGGTATGTGTTTTTATCTGTATTATCTCATTTTCAGGTTGTGGTAAGAGTGATCTGGACAGTTGTGGCATTCAGATAAATATAAATTTTAAATTGGCCTTAAATATCGAAGCTGTCTGCAACCAAACAACCTGCCAATTCAGAACGTAACTACACTTTCAGGTCTACAAATAATGCTAACAAATTTAAGCTACAGTGAAAAACAACAAAATGTCCCCATCTTCATTGTGTTAAGCAAAAACACCTGAATTTTGACTATTTTCTTTTTTAATAGGTTTTTTTGTGCTTAACCATTCACCTTTAACCTGTAGTAATGTAAACTATTAATTTCAATTAATTTGATGTGAAAAATCACACTGTCTGAATGACATTTTCCCCTGACCTCTTCTGTGTTTTGTGGTGCTACCTGAGTTTATAATGGGCTACAAGGATTTATTGTCACAGATCTACCTCTTTGACTTCATAAGGGCTCATATCTCACATGCTCAGCAAAGCAGTTCCTATTAATGTGAAGGTCTCCTCTGAAGAATTAAAGGGATAGATACTGGGCTTGTATGAGGTACTTATCCAAAGTCAGTGTATTACCTACAGTAGATGGCGGTCAGCACGCATCCAGTCTGGAGAAACATGACAGGAATACTGCCACAGAAGCCAAGCAGTGTACTGCTGTGTACAGGGGCAGCAGCTAAACGTATTTCAGGCACCTAAAAAAATCAATATCAGTGTACACTATATTTAGAGTACTTTCACCGCTTTACCTTGCCGTCAGACAGCCCTATCCGACGAGGAGCTGAAGCTGTTATCTACACTCTCTTCAAATCCACCAGACTCCTTTGACAAAAACACTTCTATGAAGTAAAACCACTGTTTTTGTAAAAGGAGTCTGATGGTTTAGAAGAGAGCATCGACAACAGCTTCAGTTCCCCGTCGGAAAGGGCTGTCTGACGGCAAAGTTAAGCAATGAAAATATTACAAATATAGTGTACACTTAAAATAATACAGATTTTTTTTAGGTGGCTAAAATATGTTTTGCTGCTGCCTCCATCCACAGCAGTACATTGCATAGCTTCCGTGGCGGTATTCCTGTCTGCTTCTCTTAACTTGAAGCATGCCGACCACCATCTACTGTAGGTAATAGACTGACTATGGATCATACCTGATACAACCTCACTTAAAAAAAATCTGAGCTATCCCTTTAAAGACATAATGAGCTGGATGGATACATCCAAACGACTCAGACAGAGCTACAGATGAGAGGGATGATGTGAGATGTCACGAGAGGAACTCGGAAAACACACAAACAAACAAAAGACAAAAAAAAAAAAACAACAACAAAGGGCTGCATGACATAATGTCTATGGTTTAAATAGAGGGCGAGAGAAGACTGACTGAAGACTCACAAAATGAGTCAAAAAGAGACCACCAACCCAACAGTGTCACACGCAGTGGTTGGTTTTTTTGCAGCAGCTACAGGAATACTAATGATGAATGAGGCGAAATACAAACAAACTCTTAAGGAGAATGTGGTGGGAGAGACAAAGGAGTAGGGAATCACAATCACGGTACACTGGAGGTGTAACAGTACCGTCACCTCACAATTAGAAACAATGCACAAAACTAACACACAACAAAAGAATAAAATTATGGTTTGGTTGTGAAGAAAATGTTGTACGTATTTCAAGTTAAGCCACACCTCATACATTTATATACACATCTTTTTTTTAGCTTAATGATTTCATTGATATTTTAACTGAAGGAGCAGCCTAAATAGTATATATGGATTTTATATTATTGTAATTGTATTTTTGTCATGTTTTCAACCTCATTTATCAGAACAAAAGAATACTTTGCACAGCTACTTCAAAACAGGTGCGTGGGAGAGGGACAAGCAGGTCACAACTTGCAGACAAACTCCCACACACTGTCTATCTTGCAAAAATATTATTGATATTGAAAACTGGTTTGCCTGATGTAGGTGTAGTTACTGGAAGGTCAAAATAGATTTATCATTTTTGCAAGTAAGATAGTGTAAAAGTTATTCTGCAAGTAGTATCCTTATTTATTTACCATGTATATATTTATGTATATAATATGTATCCTTTATTTATCTTTTTTTCCTGTTTTCTTCTTCTTCTGACTGCTGCAACGTGTGAATTCCCCCGATGTGGGATTAACTGAGTGTTATATCTATATCTCTGTTATATCTAAAAAAAAAATTGTGCAACAATGTGTTTCACACCTACGTCACGTATAAAGCAAAATTAACACCAGAGTAGCTTTAGAACAAGAACGTTTAAGTCTTTTAACCACAAATTTGAATTTCATATAGACTGCTTGTAATAGGTTGAAGAGGTGCTCACAGCCTCCCCCCTCCCTGCTTGACCGAGCTGAAGCAAATCTGCAAACAAGAGGATAATATCCAGATGTGCAAACTGATGATGAAAGAAGTGTCCTAGAAGAACTGAAAGGGCCAATGCTACCAAAGGTGGGTTAAATGACTACTCACTCAAAAGGTTGAATATAGTAACAAATACTGTATAAGGTTTCTATGAGTCCTTTTGAATACGTTTGCAAACATTTCAAAGAACCTAATCTCACTTTATCCATGGAAAGCTTTGTGTCGCTTTATCCCATTCTGTATTCAGGCAGCACCACATAATACGGAAAGAAGTCAAGGGGCCTGACGGCTTTCTGAAGGTACCGTCATTTCCGAAATAACTCAATGTCTGAAAGTAATTTAAAAAGTCCGCCGTTATAAAAACATGAAACACTGAAACAAAATGCCAATTTTCACTATCAAGGACAAGATGACTTGTGAATAATTCAAACGTAGCTGACCCAGTGAGCTCATCTGATGAAAACTTAAAAGCACGATATGAGAGTGGACGAGGGCAACAGCTTTGTGATCGGTTTGTGTATAAAGGAATGATGAGTAATGTTCCTTTTTTAAACTAGTATGTGACAGAGTGCAGCTTTTTATTCCATCCACACAAATACCACACAATTTCACTAATTAGCTCTTCCCTCTTTGATTTAAAGAGCACCAATTAGTGAAATCAGCTCATGTGGTATGAAACTGAGCCTTTTTGGCACAGGACCTGCAATGCAATTGCAGTCCTTTGTCAAAATTAAACCAAGTTATGCAACTGAAGTTTTACTAGGACTACTTAAGAGGTCCACTGTGTAGAATTTAGTGACATCTATTGGCTGAAATGGTACACAATATTCATAACTATGTTTTTCTAAATTTCTAATAACCTAAAAATAAGAATCATATTTTCATCACCTTAGAATGAGCTGTTTATATCTACATGCAGAGTGCACAATGTACAGTCGGCCAGAACAGACAAATCAACACTGGCTCATTTGCACTTTCGCGTTGGTCACAGTAGTTCTCCTACATGCTTTGCACACGAAGAAGTTTCAGCTCTGCAACCTCACCGCTAGATGCCACTAAATCCTACAAACTAGACCTTTAAAGGAAACTATCAGACCATTTTCTGCTGGTGTCGGCCGTCACGAAAAATTTTTACAACAGTAATGGTGCTTTTATCAATTTTCTTAGTTTTTCAGAAAACATTGAAAATTGATAAAAAAAAAACAACTCACTATGTCATCACAGAGTGCATCCATAGTTTTTTTCTGACTGCATTTTGAGTAAATTACAATTGGGCTACAAGCCTATTTCCTTGTTCCATCTTGTTGAATACTATTGACATGCATAAAATTGGTTAAAGTTTGCTGGTCACACGTCAAAAATCAAGCATACTCCAAGCCATGCGCACCTACAGGGAGTCAAAAGACAAGCTGGGATACTTACTGTGTCATCACTTCGGTAGGGGTTGAGTTTGTTGTACACTGCTTCGATAACACTTCGTCTGAGGGGAAGAAAAAAAAAAAAGTATAAAACATTTAGTTTTTATTAAAATGACTAAGAATTACCATCAGAAAGACAAACATGTCATGCCATCAATTCTAACCACAAAGCTCACTCACTTGCTTGCCAGCTCTCCTCCAGGAGGGAGGTTAGGGATGCTCTCAGATGCTAACGTCCGCATAACATGGACCAAATCCGGGACACCTTCATCCCCCTGCTTTTTGATGATCTCTGTTGGAAAACAAAATTAGATTTGGGTCATTTCACATGACTGTACAGGAGTGTTTTAAAAAATATCAGATTGGTGTGTGCAGAAAAATGCCTATGTGAACGAGAACATGCTGTAGAGAAATAATATGGTTGAAACAATAGTATCAGTATTATCATGTTTTGACTGAAGCATAGGAGTAGAGTTGGGTTTTCATAATACTGTAGTGACACCATCACTATTCATATTGCTCTTAAATACGTTTTTTTTTTTTTTAATGAACACTCTCCTTCTCTGATTTAATAGAGAGGCAGTAAGGTAAATGGTGTGCAATGCATGTACCCAAACAGAAAGTTACTCCCACTTTCAATACATTATTTTAAATATTTCTTTTTCTCTCTGTATACACAACATCTACAGTACTGCATGTGTGTCAACTCTGGAAGAGTGATCCTAAGCCTGCCAAGATTACTACTTTTGGTTACTGATTTATTTTCCCAGAAATAATCACGATAAATCATATTACTCTCATTTTATGCCACTTTCACAATGATAATATAACAGCATTATAATGCAAGTACATCCTTTTAAGGAACAATGAACTTTTAATTCTTAACATCATTCAGACATTCAGAATGTTAAAAAAAACACACACAACATAAATATCCTAAATAAATAATATGTTTATGTGTGGAGGAGGTGAGTCCCGCCCCCTGTAAAACGCTGAAAGAGAGCAGACGAGAGTAGCACGACCAACAATGGCAGCAAAACCTGTTTTAGCATAGTTTTTTCTGTTCATTCAACTAATACAGTGAAAAATGCTTATAGGCGCTGCGCCCAAGCCTTACAACGATCGGGAAAACTCTTCTGTGTATTCTGGCATCATGTTGGTGACATTCTTCTGTAAACAAACACTGATACTAACAGAAGGGCAATGCTGTATAATTTATGTACATAAACTTGATAATTTTGGCTAACCTTGATAAACTGATAATGTTATTATTATGACAGGCCTAAGGAACCCCTCATCTGTCGCTCTTCCTGAGTTTTATTTCCCTATTTCCCCCCTGAAGGGTTTTTGGGAGACAGTTTTTCCTCTCACTAGACTCGAGAGTCTACGCAAAATGGTGTTGTGTGCTGTATAGAATGTAAAGACCTATCAGGTAAAATGGTGATTTGTGTTTTTGGCCTATATGATAATAAACTTTGCCTCCTGATAGAAAGTATAAAGGTTTAGTGGTGTAACACTAAAAGGGAGTGGTAACCTGAGACCTATGGCCAACTACTGTGCCTACAATAGAAAAACATTAACCAGAAAGGCTTTATACACAAGTACTTTCTCCTGGTCGTCAAGTCAACATTCAACAATGTGTGTTAAGTTTAAGTCCCAGACAGAACTGGCCTCTAATTTGAAAATATGCCTCTTGCGTTAACATATAATTGACTGTGTATTGTTATTAGTAGTTGACAGAAATGCTTTGCTAAAAAAGGTAAACGTAGTTGATGGGTGTGTGTTTCAAACTTTAGACTCTTAAGCTTTCTTGATAAAAGTCTAGTGAACGATACAACTAATTAAACAAAAGGAGAAAATGTTTCTTCTCACCTGACATTACCAGTAAACGCCTTTAGTTTAAAGCATTTTAAAACTGCTATACCAGTGGCCCTATTACTACAGACACCGAATGTGAAGTCTATAGGATAGTGTTTTAATGTTTCAAACTTCCAGCATGACTATAAGGCAAAGGACACTGTAAACTGTTGATGCAGTCCTGCCAAAAAGTCTAAATATATATGTGTATTAAAGATAAACCTGAGATGTGATCTAATTGACATGTATTTAAGACCCTCCAACAGTTATGTATAATCAAGCAGATTACAATAATATTTGAATACCTAGATCATATTCAGTGTAGTGTTTTCCTGTTTTCAAATCTTATTCCTCCTGACCACCTTAGACACTCTCTCTGACCCTATGGGAATCAAAGGAAAACAACTGCTTTGTTTCAGACAGGCTTTTGGATGTTTCCCTGACTCTTCACACGGCTATAGCATTCAAACATTTGCAAACTGTTATCTTTTCCCACCAGCCTAGATGTTAGCATTATTTAAACTTTAAGAAAACATGAGTTTCACACTGAAAAAGGACAGGATCATAACACTAAAAGGAAAAGGGAATGTGATGTCAATATCCCACGTTCTGTGGTGGTCTACTACAACAGTACTCTCTCCTACCTTCTACTCTGCCCTCCAGATATTTATCCAGCTCTGCCTCCCGTTTCACTGCCTCTGGAGATACCTTTGGTGCCCCAGGAAAGCAGATTAACACAACGCTCATATTATCCCGGCTTCCCTGTGGAAAAATAAAGAACAAACACGGAGGTCATGTAAATCACCACGATACTAAAACACAGAAGTGTGTGACAAAATGTCAGTGTAGGTTTCGTGGACGTGCCATACCTTGTACAAGCAGGTGTCAACAATTTCATTGCTGACTCTTTCAAGATCATCTGTCACCTCTAGCCTCGACCTGACAAAGTCACACAGTTCCTCGTTGGCCATGACATCCCAGATGCCATCACAAGCTAGTATAATGAATTCATCTTCCCCCTCACATCTCTCTATTGCATAAACTTCAGGCTCAGGAGACACAAGCTGCTCTGTAGGGCCTTTACCATGCACACACTTGTAGTCGAAGTCTCCCAAAGCCCGAGACACAGCTAGGGACCCATTAACTCGCTGGATCATGACTGAGCCACCGGCATTCTGGATCCTTTCCTTCTCCAAAGGGTTGCTGGGTTTGTGATCCTGTGTGAAGAAGTGCACAGCTCCGCCCCGGCTGAGGAGTCCCCGTGAGTCCCCACAGTTGATAAAGTAGATATGGCTCGGAGCAATCATCACTCCCACTGCAGTGGAACCACTGCGGTCCACACCATGCTTCTTCTCGGAGATGGTTCGCATGTGTTCATCGATCTGCAGGAACCCTGTGCGGATCCCATTCTTCACGCTCTCCACAGAGGGGTCCTCCTGCAGAGCACTCTGGAAGTCTGGGTTGCTGGTGATGTGCTCCAGCAGGTGCTCACAGCAGTACTTGGCCACCTGAGAGCCAGCATGCCCATCATAAACAGCAAAGAAAGACCAGCGGTCGAGACCATGGGGCAGACCAATTACTGCTGTGTGTGCATCTTCCATCTCTACCCGCCAACCTTGCATGCTACTCAGCCCATACCTCAGTTCGTTGCCCTCACCATGGGAATTGTATTTTTCCATCTTTGGTTTGTCCAGAAATGCACCCATTGTGTCCCTTGTATGTCCTGTAACACAAATGAATAGAAAGACATCTGTTAACAACATATGGCAGAAATGTTAAGTTTTCTTATATAGTCAACAATTTAAGGACTTTGTGACAATATTCAGCTTCTAATCAAGTAACTATGCACAGGTATATTTTCGCCCAGGAACAATTTTTGAAGAATTTCCCACAATGCACACATACTGTATATGCAGTGCTAAACAGAAGGACACAATGTTCTTTATTAACTGGGTAATAACAGATAACATGTATTCACTCCAAAACTAGGCATACTGGAGCTGAGTTCAGGCCCCCTGCTCTAATCTAAAAATAGTAGACCTGGGTACACGTTTTGGCTAACGTTACATGTTAGAAACACTACTGGTGTGGTTCAGATTGAAACGCCCTTAAGATCAGATGGACTGATAAGTTGTTTAATTGTATTTTGAATACACTGCTTGGCAGCAGCTGACCTTCGCAATTCACAACACTTCACCATACTAGCTAGTCGGGGTAATACTAGTTAAAACTATAGTTACATGCCTGCAGAGCTAACGTTAGCTAACTGACTGACCAGTTACTCGATAACCACCACAAAACAATTTCAGGAGATCTGACAAGACTAACATATATGCCAGCGTTGTGGTGAGCTGTTTTACAGCATGAACCTGCTCAGTAAGGATAGCTTTTGCTGATAGATTTGCGGAAAAAGTTAGCTGTGTGACAAGTCCAGACCACAACCCAAATAAACAAACAGCCTTGCCTAGCTGCGGGCCTTGACCCTTGTCCCTCACAGCTAACTTTGACAGGCCTCCCTCTGCCATGGTTTGCTAACGTTATGTTAAGGCAAGGAGAGCCCTCGGCCTTGCTAACGTATTATGGCTAGCGTTCGATGCTAACACGGCTAGGGCAGCTAACTGCCCAACGTTCACCAACAGTTATTGGCTTAAGAGTAAACATTTTATGACTTACCAAATATCCAAAATACCGGTTGACAGCAACGGAAGCTGCGACAGTGACAAGGACTGACTGGCCCTGGAGAAGGTTCACCGACGAAACTAGGGGGTTTGCGGCGGTTTAGCTAGGCTAGCTAGCCAGTTAGCTAGCAACGAGCAATCGTCACTCAAGACTCAGTGCATATAAATTGTGTAAGTGCGGAGGTCCCTCTTTGCGTACGCCCGTGATGTATTACATTATCTCAGCTGGCGATCTAAAATCTATTCTAGCAGATTTTCTTGGGAATTTGTGGGCCGGAGCTTTGCGGTGCCAAGCCAGGGGGAAGCTGAAACGTCTGTCCCAGCCTCTCCACTAGACAGCTTGACAGCTTGCTAGCTAACGTTAGCTTCTGTAGCGCACAGAGCTGTGAAACGAATTTGGCGTAGTGGCTGCGCTGGGTAATTACAACTTCCGGGATTGTCACGTGACGCGCAGTGGTGTGAAACGCGTTTTTGCCATACACAATCATTGGAAAAGGAGCGATTATAAAATGGTGAATGCATTTTTCTGAGCGGCAAACGCCCGCAAAGTGACTCTTCACATTATCAGAATTGGATTAGCAGTTGGAAACACTAATAGGGCCGTGTGCTTAAATTATTTAACCCCATTCGTGTGTGCGGGGCAGCAACAGGAAGTCAGCCCGCTCCACTCCAGTCCGCATGGCGTGTGCGCCTAAATGCGCCCAGTGAGCAAGTTTCATAGGAATGAATGGGGCGCCATATTGGAGCGTCCTATCCACTTCTCCTTAATACATCAGAGCCATACTGACAGGACCCGGATGTTGCAGGTTGCGTACTCGAAAATATGACATCATCCCTGTAGAGTTGCTACTCAGGCTGCAAAACAGGAGGCATGTATGCAAGAACATGGGCTCCCAGATTAGATATATAGGCTTAACCTGCACAGCACATGTTAAAGATCTGTAATTAGTCGATTGTAGCTGTTGTAAAAAAAAAAAAAAAAAAAGCTGCAATATTTTGCATCCACAGTGATGTGAGTGGGCTGTATCTTCTGTCATATCATGGATGACAGTGTTTTGATTGGGCACAGTTTATAAATGGGATACATTTAAAGGATTCACAAATTCAAACATGTATTTGTATGATGTTTGGAGCAGTTTAATATTTTGTAAAATGGAAAAAGAAGGGTACCAACATTATAGTAGAGGTGGAGCAAATGAACAGTTCCTGGGAACCAGCATCACAAGCAACCCAACATGGTCATCAAACATAAACAATCAAAAATAAAATAAAAAAAAAAGCTCAAGAATGGCTGTATTTTTAAAGGAAACTTGAGAAGGCAAAATTCCTTTGCTAAGTTCTGGTACACTTTTCAGAAGGGCAATAGACAGCAACAAACAGAAACATTACAAACTGGCATAGACGAGCACAGGAGGGCTCTGCAGCAGGGAATTAAAAACACCCAGAAAATCACTGGTACCAATCTACTGAGCATCAGTGATAATGGTGCTGTGAGGTGCCTGCACAGAGCCCTACTACAAGACAATACTCGCCCCAGCAACAGCCAGCTTGTACTCTGCTGCCGTCTGGCAAGTGATAACGAGGTATCTGCTGCTGGACTAAGAGACCACAGAGCTGCTTCTTTCCTCAGGCTGTGAGAATCCTGATGTCCATCTTATTCTCTACGCTCCGTCATAAATAAACATTTATTTTTGTTTGGTTTTTCTCGTGTAACATACAGCCACAGCTGCAATTGCATTTTGAATGACAATAAATTCACCTTAAACGTAGATAAGGAATTGCATAAGCATCAGTACTGATAACCTGCCCTAGTTTCTCAGCAGGTTCTTGTCCATAAAGTGGTCAAATTTAAGTATGTGAAGTCTACACACACAGTCTGTACATAAAACATTGTGTGAAAGTTTTTAACTTCAGAATTTTAACTTCTCTTCTTTGCTAAAACTGCAGATTTCCGAAAAAAAAAAAAAAAATACAAAGGACATGTGTTGTCAATGGTATACTGTCACAATGCTACAGTGTCATTGATAAACATCTCATTGTTTTATGATGTTTAGAATTTGAAACTAATTCTGCAAGTCTATGCTGCATAATGCCTGTATTAACCAACTGTATGGCCTTCTCATCAAAGAAAATTAACATTTTGAAAAGATGCATGGTCTGCCTCAACAGCAAATGCACAATACAGGAGGCTTTATATTGGATGCTAAGAAAGACCAACTGGTGATGAATATGAGTCAACCGGTACTTTAAAGACTTTATATTTTATATCCAAAAATGCCTTATATAATAATATTATTCAGGATTCTGCTAAAGAAGAATCTGCACCCCTCTTAATAAAGCCCAATGTCATGGTCACCTTTTTCAGTTTCTCCTGTTCATTCTCCGTTGACCTGTGCATTATTGCAACTTTAGAGGCCATGGACACATTTTCCCATCTCTTTGTCTGTTATATGATGCTTTGTGTATTTGTGTTTTGCCCTGCTGCACATGTGAACACAATGAGGGTGAGCTTGGCTTATTTTGGTTTTGAGAAAGATTTTGTTTTGAAACACTTTTTAGAGAAGTTTCTGTGGAACAGTTTTGGTTGACATTCATTATTGCAAAAAGCTGACATTTGCCACAGTAAGAAAAGGGCAGATTTCGCAACACCCAAGAAAGCAAAAAGAGGAAAGACTGTTGCCTACGAAATTAAAAGCAGATAGATGAATAGATTGACTGACTGACTGACTGACTGACTGACTGACAGATTTCTTGCTTGATTGGTAAACCCTGCCTTAAATAGTGACAAGATTCCAAAAACTGGTAATGGAAATATGACCTACTGAAGCGCAATCACGTTTGACAATAAAATTACCTACCGTAAAACTTCAATTAGTAGCTAACTAAAATCAACAGGCCTGTATTTGGGACAGGCCTTTAATTCCTCTCACACACAACTGTTGCTCTGCAAAAATTGGGAAATACAATCAATGATTTATTTCAACCAGTATGAATATTACTTGTTTCAAAATTAGGCTTCAGATAATACATCAATTATGAGTCATTAATTTGATCTAGCTTTGAGAGACAGCGCATCAGACAGAGAGTTAAGGCACTTGAGGATTATGGTCCCCAGCATATCAACACAACACCACTTTATCCTGTTAAAACAATACTCACAACTTGAATTCATTTTATGAAAAAACCCTTTTGATTCTTTTGATCTGAGGACCCTTAAGGACTAAAGGAATATAAGTAATTTACAGGGTAATCCAGGAATGGACACATTATTTGAGGTAGCCAACAACCTGGTTTTATACATCTAGAACTTCTATTTAAAAAAAATGAACTGCTTGGCAACCAGACCAGGCGTCTAATTTATTAACATTGTGTATGCACAAAAAGAGGCCTGACAGAGGTTGCGATCTATAAAAACAAACTTGATGGGGGAAACTTTGACCCATGCTTATGAATATTTTAGAGACAGGAAACTGGTGACGCAGATGGTGAGGTGAAAGCCTTATTGTAGAAATTGTCATGTATTTTTTGGCACACGCCATTTTTGGCTTTTGTCCATACGTACAGTTTTGGTATGGATTCTACGCACTGTTTTATAAATTTGACCCCAAGTGTCTAATTAAGGCAGGTGTTTTTTTGTCATTTAATTGGGACTAAGCTTTTAATTTAAGTTTTAGAGTTAATCTGTTTTAAGAAGTTTATCCTCCTGAGACCTGAGCTTTTGTTTGGTATGTGTTTTTAATTTCCCCCAATGCTCCTAGCTATTTGGGATCAGTAGGACCGGATAAGTATTAAAAACTAAACATTGTCAACAGTAATAAGTCCCGATATCCTCAAATGAGATGAAAACTAAGTCCCAGTGTCCCTCAACAAGCTGATGATAAAGTCCTAATGTCTTTAAATAAGTGCTTTTTAATTAACAGTGTCTTAGCTTATCAAACTACAAACATTATTAATCCTAAATAAACAAGTCTGAACCATTAAATGTGATCAGGTTTTGGATGTTGTCTACTTTTGTGTCAGGATCAGCTGTAGACTGACTTTGCAGAGATGGCTGCCATCTTGTTTTTGTATGTATTAGTGTATTGTGTTCTTACTACTACAAAAAAAGTGTCTAAGTTAAGTAGAATTAAGTATAAAGTCAAGTAAACCCCAAATGTAAAGTCCTCATATGAGGACACAGGGTCTCAGGAGGTTATTTCAGCTGACATTGTGCTTACATGAAACATATTCCTAAATTATTTTATTTTAATTAGATTATGACATAACAAACCCAGTGCCATGCAATATTTCTAAACACAGGAATACTGTACACAGTGTACCAGCAGCTAAATTTGCCTCAGGATCTGTTTGCAGGTTAATCTAGAGGACTGAATGTACTAAACAATCCAGACTAAAATTTTGGAGTATATTTTACCTCATAAATCCACAGGATTACCCTTATAATCATTTGTTGATCAATATAAAGTTAGCAAAATATATGGTGCTTCCTTCACACCGTTAATATTATTTATGTCCATACTGACTGCTGCTTCGCCAAAAATGGACATAATACCGTACGTTAATTCTGAAAGTAGCCGAGCGGAAGTGACGTCGACATCCTGTGATTGCACTTTATTTTGACTGAAGCCTGGCTAGAACAGTAGTAGTTAGCTACCAAAGTTAAATCTTACGTTTATTTATTCAGAACAAATGGATTGTTGCATCACATCGGCTCTGTGGTATTTAGTACCACTTTATGGACTTGTTCACTTCCTGTTTTTTATGTTCGGGGATGCAGACTTCACTCTGCTATGGGCGAGTCTACTGGGACACAAGCCAGGTGAGTTCATGTGACCTGGCTACATGTCTCTGATTTAGTCCCGGTTTTTATTCACAAGGGAATCATTGACAGTGTTTCTGCTCCGGTATTTGCCCTCAATGAAGTATGGTCAGTTAACTATTAATAAACAACCGTTAAACAGCAGTTAGCTAACGTTTAACGGTTGACCCATAACTGAAACTGTCATGATGCTCCTCTGAGCTCTGCAAAGGTCAAATTCCGCTTTTCGTATGGAGTTAAAAAAATTCCTGTAGTCTTCAGTTCAGCCTAGTTATATCTGGGACTGATTTACCCACGTCTTCATACCAAGGACCAGAATGCAAAATTACAGTACAGGATATTATTATGCTAAATCCGCAGAGTAACCAGTGTGGTGTTGTAGCAGATAGCATATTTCCATCTGAAATGTTGCTGTGTATAATAAGGTACTGGGAAATGAAAGTAAATGTTTAATAAATGCAGTAGTCTGAAATTCAACTCAACTTAATTTATATAGCACCTGTCATACAAACAAGCAGCCCAAAGTGCGTCACATGGCAACACTGAAATGACACAAAACAATAAAATATTAAAAAAGCAAACTAACAAAAAGATGATTAAACCTCATAGAATAAAATGAGAGTAATTAAATTAATAAAATAAAATAAAAATAAACAGAAGAGATTATAAAAAACGGTAAAAACCAGTGGTTATAACTTAAAAAATCAAGACTGCAATGTTACTCCACATTAAAAGCCAGATTAAAAAGATAGGTCTTTAATTGACATTTAAAAATACAAAGAGAGCTCACCATTTTAATATCCAGAGGTGGTGAATTCCACAGTTCAAGGGCGTAAATACAGAAAGCGCTCTCATTGGTGCTTTTGTGGGACACTTAAACAGGAACATTTAAAAGCAAAGCAGTGATCTGGCTGGAACATAACATGATAGAAAATCTGTGATGTATGGAGGGGCAAGGTCATTTAAAGCTTTATAAACAAGTAAAAGAACTTTAAAATCAATTCTAAAAGATACAGGTAGCCAGTGTCGTGACTTCAGCAGCGAGGTTAAAGGTAAAATAATTTCCTCAAAAATGCAGTAAAGTCAGAAGTGCAAAAATGCTTCAGATCTTAACTTATGTAAATGTAACAGTCAGAGGTGGAATTTAACTAAGTACATTTACTACAGCTGTAGTTACAAGTTACTTTGAACATTATTAATACAAATGTAAATCAACTAATTAATTATGATATATTTACTACCAGCAATATAAAAAGTTGCCTAATTAAATGAGCTCTAACTTGGCCAGCTGCAACATAAACATGATGAATACATTAATGAATTAATTCAGTCACTCAATTTAGAGTCACCAATTAACTTGCATGTCTTTGGACAGTGGGAGGAAGCTGGAGTACCCAGAGAAAACCCATGCTGACACGGGGAGAACATGCAAACTCCACTCAAAAGGGCTCTTGCTGTGATGTGACAATGCTAACCACTGCGCCACCTGAATACATTAATGCATTAGTAATTATAATTCAATAGTATGTATTGATCTGAAATAAGTAAGTAAGTTGTAACAGAGTATTTTTTACACTGTCGTATAGCTACTTTTATTTAAGTAAAAGATGTGAGTACTCCTTCCGCCACTGTCAAGCTTCCACTGAGTTACTATAGCAAAAATAAATAAATACAGGATTGTTTTGAAGGTCCCTGTTGGAGACCAGAGCCAGTACCGATCTAATCCACACTGAAAAAAAAAATTGAGGCTCATGTTGGCGCGGAGTAGTCTCAGATGAAGCATATGACATAAAATGTTGAATGTTGTTTTTTTTTGTTTACCAGAGAAAAAGCTGAAAGGGCTGGTGGTGTGGATCACTGGAGCCTCCAGTGGCATCGGAGAGGAGCTGGCCTATCAGCTAGCAAAGTGTGGGTCACGCCTCATCCTGTCTGCTCGACGTGAGGATGAGCTGAACAGGGTTAAACGTGGCTGTTTGGGTAAGAGATTTAAAAAATATAACCATTTTTTAAATTATTAGAAAATAGGTTTAGAGGAAGTCTAACTAAAATTCACCAATATCTAAACGTAACTCTCACCAATCAGGTGCAGCACACCACAGTAGTAACATAACTAACGAGGGTTTCAGTGCTGCACCAGAGTTTGTGTCATTTTCCTTCAGTCTTACTGAGTTTGCAACCAGCTGAATTCTTTCTGTCATTTATTCCTTTAGAGTGCTCCGACCTCCAAGATGAAGATGTTCGTGTCCTTCCACTTGATCTGTTGGAGAGGACATCGCACATGGAAAAAACAAAAACCGCGATTCAGTACTTTGGACATGTAAGGCCACTGCAGTTGCTCTTTTATAGCACAGTGTGTTTCCATCATTAGCTTCATTGCAGCAAGAACATTTCTATTTAATTAACAGCTGAATCAGGAGGTGATGCAGAAGGCTGTGCTGGTTTCAGCTGGTGGTTTTGTTATAATGTGTGTGTGTGTGTATGTATGTGTGCACGTGTATCTGTAATAACAATAACAATTTAAAAACTCAATCACAATATGTAAGTTATTGGTTTTCAGTTACATAATAGACTCCCTCTTTGCCTCGTTTGAAGGACACTGTTTCAATCCAAGATTTCACTTTGTCTTTTCATTATACTACGTACAGATGTAACCATGACTCAGCAAAAATATTCTGTTCATGCACTGTAAGTCAAAATGAATGGCTTTGTCCACTGTTCCTTTTCAGATTGATGTCCTAATCAATAATGGGGGACGCAGCCAGCGCTCTCTGTGCGTGGAGACCAGTGTCGATGTGTTTGCGGCCTTGATGGAGCTCAACTTCCTGGGTACAGTCTCCATCACCAAGCAGGTGCTGCCTCACATGACGCAGCGAGGCACTGGGAGCATTGTGACTGTCAGCAGCATTGTCGGCCTCGCCGGGGCGCCCCTGGGAACAGGATACTGTGCCAGCAAACATGCTCTTCAGGTGAAGGGAATACAGAGGGCAACTTTTGGGACCAGAGCTACAGTAGTCACATAGCATTGTGTTTGCTTTCTCAGATTTAATTTCAGACAGTGTTGTTAACTTATTATTTTTCAGGAGAGCTTATTTTTATCACAGAGGAGCAGGTCTGGTTTATCTGGATCTCTCCTTAAAAATACAAAACAGTATTTTTTTCAGCTTGGCCCCTATTCTCCCATGTTTTTGTGTCTAAGTGACTAATGGAGACAACGAGTTGTGAAATTGGTGAAGTGTTGAGTGCTGCAGGCGGCAGCTGCAAAACAGGCTGCAATGTAACCACTTGGGGAAATTGTACACCGTCAATTTACGCCCATTAACAGTGCTTGTTTTTGCCACAGACGGGTCAGATTGTTAATAAAAGTGTCTGACAACATTATGGAAAGGATCCCTACAGAGAAATAACATGTTTTTCTTTACCTTTCGATGAGCTGTTTGTTAGTGTGTGTAGCCAGTGTGAGGAGAAGTCTTGTTCTGAAATCTCAAGGACTTTCAAGGATTTCCACATTGTTAAAATCAGCAAAATAATCAACCACGACACTGAAAATCTTTCCCATAACACTATGCTATGGTTTCTGTACTCCAGCACAACAAACACTTCCCAGCACTCCTCCCTCCAACTCTCACTAATGTTTTCACTTTTGTTTTTCCTGCAACAAGTCACCTCTTGCAAGATTCCAGAACAAAACTTCTCCTTTAGTGGGACTTGGTCACAATAGCAAACATACTGGATTTTTAATTTTATTTAGTTAGCCTTTATTTAACCAGATTTGTCCCACTACGAGGAAAGACCTCTACAATGGAGACCCAGCCAAGTATGGCATTTAAAGTATGGAGTTTCAACTAAAAACACATGGATTTGATAACATTAAAATGATCATATTTCACCATATTTTTAAACACATTCAGGGTAAACATGTCTTGAGGCTTAAGATCATTTTGCAGATTGTTCCATGGTGTAGGTGCAGAGTAACCAAAAGCTCCTTTTTCCTAGTTCACTTCTGATTTTAGGCTCAAAATACAAAAAGATTAACAAAAGGTGATCAGTTTTTTTTCTCTTTAGGATTCTTTTCATAATGTTGTGTAATGCCCTGAGTGGTTACGTTGCTGCCTGTTTGAAACCTGCCTGCTGCAGCCCTCTTGCTCAAAACTGGACCAGTTTCATAATATGTTGTTCCAATTAGTCACTTAGACACAAACACAAGGGAAAATAGGGTCCAGGTTAAAAAATATTAAAGTAAAACTATTAGTTTTATATGGAAATCAATACCTTTACAAGTGATGAGCTGTCCAGCCTGTGTAGGTCTTTGTACTGATTGTTACTGTGTTGTCTTCAGGGTTTCTTTAACTCCCTCCGGCCTGAGATGACTGATTTTCCAAACATATTCATCAGCATGGTGTGTCCAGGGCCTGTACAATCACAGATTGTCAACAATGCCTTCACAGAGGAAGTCGACAAGGTATTAATATAGAGCTGTTGATTCTGAGCACAACAGTCCTGTATGTTACCTGTGTGTGATATGACAGTAGTTGTATGTCAGTAGTATCATTTCAGTGACGTGTTTTCCCTCCATTCCCCAAGCCCGTCGGGTCTGCAGCCGGTAGCCAGGAGCACAAGATGGCAACAAGTCGCTGCGTGCGTTTAATGCTGGTGGGAATGGCTAATGGTGTCAAGGAAATGTGGATTGCACAGCAGCCCTTCCTCCTGTTCTACTATCTGTGGCAGTACACACCCACATTTGCCTGGTTCGTCACAAACGTGTTGGGCAGAAAAAGGGTGCAGAATTTCAAAGCTGGTCTGGTAGGTATATAATCTGCTTTTAGTAATTCTGTGTGAGCAAAGTCAGCTTGCATATTCAAAACATAGGCTAGATTCATCATCAGTGAGATCTACTGAAAATTAAATATCACAGTGTTTTATGTCTCACTATTATGTGCTGTCACACTAAAAGCTTCATGAGCAGTATTAATAACTAATTATTCATCCAAATTCATCCAAAGTTAAGATAAGAGGATTACTGTTCTAGATGAAGTCGTACTCCTTATGCAGTTTAACAGTCTTTTAGTTAAAGGCCCGACATGCTCACAAAGGTGTTTCCAGATATTTTGTTGTAAGATGATAAACTTGACGGAATAATTCAATGTTTTGGGAAATACACATCTTCGCTTTCTTGCTGAGAGTTACATCAGAAGATTGATATTAGTCTCATGTCTAACATGTAAATATGTTGATAGAGCCTGCCACAGATTATCTCACCTTAACAACTGGAAACAGGGCTGTGTCCAAAGGTAACAAGATCTGCCTGCTAACACCAGTAAAGTTTTAGTGGTATTAATGGAATATAAGATGATGGATGGAAAATGATGTAATAATAAAAACACACAGCAGTGGCAAATTTGTGGCTGACAGTGCAGGTATTAGACTGTAAGGTGATTAAATTAAAGTGTAAGATCAGTGAAGAAGTCATTAATACTTTGCTATGGATGATATGAAAACAATATGTACAGATGCCAGTGCAGATACTGTTTTTTGTAGAAGGTGCTTAAAAGTAAAAAGTAAAGAGTATTAAATAAGGAATGCTGGAAAATGTGAAATATAAACAGCACAGAAGGTTAAATATGTAATGCAAACAGAGAGTGACGATCTAAATAAATACAAATGCAAACTGGGTGTAGATATCTAAAGAAAATGTAAATGCAAATATTGCAAGGTTAACGTAGCCATTAACTGAGTGACAGTACAGCAGCCTAAAGACAGGTGAGCAGGTGAGTGTTCAGCTGTGTTTTTATTAGTGTAGAGCAGGGATACTCAACTTGTGTTGCCTGGGGGCCACTTTTATAGAATAACAGAGGGCCAGGGGCCAGTCATAAACAAACATTAATAATTTTTTCAGTATATATAATAAATAAATTGCTTGTTTTTGACCTCTCAGTGTTTGCTGTCCTCACTCATCTTTGCTAAGAGGCAAATTCAGTCCCTAACAGATCAGGTTTATGCATTTTATGACATTCAGGGCTTAGCCTAGACCTCTGTTGGAGGGGTTCGGTAGTGATTCTTCCCTGGCACTGCTTTTTTTTTTAGTAAACAAGCTCTATTTTGATGTTTTTATGCACTCTGGCAGTGTATTTACTTTTAAAGTACAGGAAAAAAATTCCCAGTGTGAATCAATTTATTGTCACTGTGAATTAGAAAATGGTCGGCAGGTCACCAAGCACCCTGTCACGGACCAGATTTGGCTCACAGGTTGTAAGTCATGTTTTCGTGACCTTAGATTGAGCCATTTATATTTACATACGGAGTGGATCTTCTTCCATGGAGGCCGCCATGTTGTTTCTACAGTAACCCAGAACAGACAAACCAAACACTGGCTCCAGATTGAGCCATCTGCTTTAGCCACTGTAGTTTTCCAACATGCTTGGCACACGTGAGAAGTTTGAGCTGGTTGCAATCTGCAGCCTCACCTCACTGCTTTTCTGGCTCTGAGCAGTTGCCAGGCAGCCAGCACAGACCACAGGAAGTTACTGTTACTGACCAGAAAATTGTCCAGCACATAACTCATCCTTAAACAGTAAAACTTGTTTTTACACTTTGTTTTTTGGCTGTTTTAGGCTGATTCTACCTTTGGGCAGAGCTGAGGCAGCTGTTTCCCTGTTTCCAGTCTTTGTGCTAAACTAAGCCACATGTACTGTACAGACATGAAGTTACAATCTTGTCATCTGACTCTCACCAAGAAAGCAAATAAACATATTTCCCAAAATGTATAACTATATTCCATATGTAAAGCTAATAAGCCACAGAGATTTTCAGAGCCTATACGAGAGCAAAATTAGTATCTTCCATATTTAAGATGTACATACACCTGGTCACATTCAGAGACAAAGGTCAGAATGCACCAGAAAGGCTCATGTAATTTGTTCCTGTATGTTTGGCCTCACGACTGCACTCCGTATGGCTGACCTTGCTCCGTTAGACTCGGGACCAGGGGTTTCTCACTGTGTCAAAGGACTTAAAATACTTGAACACAGCAGAACGTGGCAGACACTATGCAGAACTGTGTCTTAACAGCTGGGGGGCCTCAGCTGTTACTGACCTTGCTTGAGTCTAATAAGAAGAAAACGGTGGCCAGGGTATGACAGTGAGCATGACTACTTACCCGCGGTGCCGACTGACTGACCAGTGTGCCTGTTGGCCTCTGCTGGACAGTGACAGCTGAGGGCCGTGAAGAAAGGTCATGTTCCAACTGGCCAGACATCAGAGCGTCACATGCTTATACTTCAGTAAGGTCTGTGACGTATCCTTTGGAGACAAAAAACATGACAAAATCTTCACAGTATTCCTAAACAGTGAAGGGTAAGGTAATTTCAGGGTCACGCCTGTGACCACCACATAATCACACCACATTTAATGTCACCAGGATGCAGGAAGAGTATGCGTGTAGAGATAATTTCCTGTGTGAATAAAAAAGCTCACACAGTGCTAACAGCTAGCTCTTTCTTTTGCAGGATGCAGACACTGCATACTTCACAAAGCCCAAGACCTCCTGAGAGTCACATCGTCAGGAGAAAAACGCATTTATTGCATTCCTTGTGTTCAACCTGGACAGCATTATGGGCTTTCCTGCAAAATGTGGATGTCTCTGCCTTCATCTCAATGGAAAACTGCTTTAAAAGCTCACAGCTCTCTTCCAACAGCAGCTAAAAGTTGTTACATTTTTATTTCATTATGCTTTCATCTGAAATGTAAAGTAAATCCTATATTCTGCTATTCTAATATCACAAGCATCCTCATTATCTGACTTTCTGGCCTAAAGCCCACTTGACTTTATAACATTGGGATTATAGATTCCATGTAGGAATGAAAGACGACTACTAACCTGCTGAATCCCTAATAAAACTGAGTTTGAATCAGTTTTCTGCCGAAGTTTGTTCAGTGGAACGTAACAAAATGCTTCTGCCAAGCTATTTTATTATAAGTATATACAGGTACACATATAAAAATCAACAATATGTACAAGAGAATATGGACAAATTCATTGAACGCTTCATTCTAAATTGTAAACAAGTGAATTGTAAACAAAACAATAGCACTAAAACACTTTACACATACAGCGAGACATACCCAAGGCACATCCTTGATATCTGAACAAAACATTTAAATTCTTGTCCTGTTTTTGTGGACATAAAGTAGGGGACAGGGGGTCACCTGAAATGGTTAAATCTAAAAAGTACAATAAAACCAGAGGTATTCAGCAGGTGCCATCTAGAGGGGGGGTGGGCCAATTTATTCACTTCCTTTGAGCACAAACATTGATAAACAAACCACAAAACGCATGTGCTTTGCTGGAAACCTATCTGGGATTTTCTCTACTTTAATGTGCCGTTCTAGGAGGTAGTCCACATTGTCACTTATCATCTGTTAACATTTTGCAATGTGTACAGGAGTACAGTGGTGATGCCACTGCGTCTTCGTCTGTGATGCAGGAAATGAAGCACCAATAAAAGTCAAATTCATGTCAAAAACAAAGCAGGTTCCCAACAGACATTTTTCTGAAGTCATGATTGATTTTGCTATAGTTTCCACATGAAAATAACCGTTAACTTTGGAAATGGACGTTTAGCTGTGGTAGTACCGACTGAAGAGCGTCTTCCTCCCTCTGCGGAGTGTTCAGCAGAGAGAGCAGAAGACACCACAGGTCAGAGGCAGGGGAAGTGGAGGGGGGCTGAGGAGTAAATGGGGTATCCTAGAGGGGGATCGGCTGCCTGAACAGTCAGATTCCTCAGCATGAAGGGGTGAGCCTGAATGCTGTAACGCTCCTCGTCGTCATTAGTCGCATACAGGAGCTCCCAGGAAAGGTTTGCCCACTGGCCTCGCACCCCTTCTCCATTCAGACGGCCCACCTGCACCAGCTGCTCCTGCAGGGACAGGACTCGCCCTGTGTAGGTACCCTGTGGACAAGGACAGTCAATCACACATCTCACTGAGACTGGCTCTAAACTGCAATTTTAAGCACCCTCAATTTTATTCTAGTGACTGAGTAAGAATAAGCTGTAGGTAAGGTATCACCAGATACAGTGCGGACAAGATGTAAACAAGGACTGTTGTGTGTAATTACCATAGCGAGGTCATGTCCTAGAGAGAATAAGAATGGTTTCTCCTGAAGGACACTGTCATGCCAGCCTTTCTCTGTCACCAGGCCAATGTACCAGTCCCTTTCATATTCCTCCAAGGTGCTAAATAACTCCTCAGGGGACTCCATGGGCCCTAGACTTGCTTGATCAAACAGCAGCTTGAAACTGAACCTGAAGGCAAACAAAACCACAGAGGCAGAGTTCAATGACACATATATCTTTTCTCAGCATAAATAATCCACATCTAGTGATCAGAATTATTGAACCCTGTAACACTGGCTGCCAGTTTTACCTGAAAGCCCGAAGTGCGAGCTGGTACAGTTCTTTACTTGAGGAGAGCCAGTCGAGTCCTTCCGTCCATGGTATGTCTCCACAATAGAGTCTGTAGACGTAACTGGGACTGGTGAAGGTGGACTCCGCTCCCACTGAGATGAGACATGAAAGTGCGACCTGTGCGTGCAGCTCTTTCAAGGCTTCATCCTCCTTCAGGGCTTTGGTCATATCCTCTGAGGTCTCGCCCTGCACAACAGGTCCAAACCGCCCCAAGGTGAACCGAAACCAGTCCTCAGGAAACAAAGGCCTGAGCTGCAGCAGGCGGGATGGCAGCAAAGGTGCAGTCCTCCACCCTGTCGGTAGGTTGAACACCTCCGACTGGGGGCAGCTGAAGTTCAGCTGAGGGAGAGAGCCGGGACTCTCACTGAAGACCTCTGGGTTACGGCCTTTGTCCACTGCTGGCATCCCAATGCCCAGACCCAGAGGCTGCAGCGGCTGCAGGGCAGAGAGCGCCATGTTTTCAAAAAGACTGTCCATCTCCACAGAGCCCGGCAGAGAGGCCCCTGTCTGCAGGGCTGTGTGTCCAGGCTGGACCTCTGCGGTCACCAACGCCACTGTCCGCCTGGCTGGTTGAGGTCCAAATAAGTCATCCTCATCCGACCAATCACCAAAGGAGGTCAAACTGGAGCTGTCCTGTCTGAACCTGAGAGAAGACACATTGGATTCCACCACGACAGCCTCCGGTGGCTGGTTACAAGTGGTCTGGGCCAACTGGGAAGACTGGGACTTCCTGCCTCCAACCCCTGGCCCTTCTTCACTGCTCCACAGAAATCCTTTATGCTTCTGGACACAGTATCGGAGGAGCAACCACACCAGTGCTTTCAGAAAGTCATCCTGAAGCTTCCTCAAGTTGTCATGTGAGTCAATGATGCCAGAGAGCACATTTCGGGCATCAGAGTAGACTCGTACTGCAAGGGCAGCACAAGGAGTGAGGGCGTTACCCCAGTGTAGGTTAAAGCCCTGGGTGAAACCAAGCCGCTCAGGACGCTCAAAAGCAGCCTCGAATACCTCATCCACTCTCCGTGCCTCCACGGTGTGGCAAGACGTCTCCTGCAGCTCCAGACCCTGTAACAAACCACAACACATTATCAGGGTCCCTGTGGATCCTTACCAAGTCCTAAAATGTCTTACATTTAATAGATTCAAGGTCTAAAATCTCTGGAATCGTAAGGGGAATCAAAATGAATGAGTTTTGTTCAGTTTTTGTTTTACCTGTATTTTATATCCCACAACAACAACCATTTCCACAATGTCCAGTACCTATTTGTTTGTACGTTCTGCTTGTTCTGTGGCAGTAGCACACCCTGCGTGGCTGTGATCCACATTTTAAGCTAGAAGAATGATTTAGCCAGCTTCCGATTTCAAGGCTGTGGGGGGAACCCGACACTGCGAGCAGGCAAAGCAGGATCAGCAATGGGTAAAGCATGTCAGTGGGTAAGTTACCATTCACACTAATTGTTCATGTAAACAGCATATTCTGTTTAGATACTCAGAATTAAGCTTTTTTCTAAATGCAGCATTTTCTGATGAAGACATGGGATATGTTGGTATTATCAGGGTTTTAATAGCATTACTTGGACATGTTCACAGTGCATGAGGAATATGCGTCTCACACGGGGTTTTCCTCGCAGTTGGCAACACACGGCCTCTTGTTTGTTAACAGTCAGCTCTGTGCATTGTCTTGGAGACACAAAACAACTCGCTAACAGTTTGCAATGCTGGGGCAGGGATACATGCACAGAAGAAAAGCCCACATTTCTGGTCAGAAGGAGAAATACCTATTTTTAATCATTATGAAAGAACTGGATATCCACAGGTTTTTAGACATGTGCAAATATCGCAATGCTTAGGTGGTTGAAGGTATCAAAGAGGGACCGTAAGTGAACTTTGAAAAAATCCAATTTTGATGCGAAGAATCAAAATGACAAGCAGCTCCAGCTGTTCCACTTTTATATATTTTGACGTGGAAAGAAAACATGCTGAGGTCTGCAGGGCTGCACGGTAAACAGGAATATTAGTGGAATGTTCATTTCCATTTGTAGATATACTGTCTTTTTTGGAATAAGGGCAAAAACTGGAATATTTTGCACATGTAAGTGTGACTGAGAAGTGGTTGGAGGATGACAAATATAGGCGCTAACTGAAACCATCCAGTGATTCGTATGAGCTAGGGCTGCCCCCTGAAAGTCGTAGATTCAAATCATCAGTTGATTGAAATTGCTTCAAGTTGAGCAGTCGTTTTTTTTTTTTTATTTTGGTCCCCTGATTTTGCTGCAGAGTGAGCACTCTTAACTTTCATGCCGCTCTTTGGTACAGGCTGCTGCAGACACAGAGGCAGCTGCCTGGATGAGGAGAGACTATGCCCCGTAAGGCCCCAAAATATTTTTATTTTAGCAACTTAACATGATACAGTCTTTAGCTTATGTTTGAGATCTAGTGTTGGCAAAAAATGTTGTTGAACATTTCCGATCTGTTGTTAGCACAGTTAGCTTGTTTACTATATTAGGTGAAGGTCGATCTCACACTGAACACTGTTTAAACTCTTCTTAAATAAAAAGGAGCAAAGAGTTGAATGATCATATTAAACAGCCAAATTTGATCCAATTGACATAATTATGAGTCAGATACAGCCCTTGAATGAGGTGCAAAGTCAACTTTGTCGAGCACTAGTGCTGGTAGCACTTGAAAAGGTGCAATGCCCATCGAGTAGTTTGAAAGAAACTGAAGGATGAAGTGTTCCTTTATGTGCTGAGAAATTTCTTCTACTTCTTAAACTAAATAAACCACTCAAAAAAGACAAAGTGTCTTGTTTGTCTCTTTTTACTGAAGTAATGGTTTTATTTTTTTCTTTCAGAGGTACTGAAAAGGTCATTAAATTTGTACTAAAAAATGTGCTGATACGGTTATTGTGTAATCTTGTTATAAATGACTGTTGTTATTGTTAACAGACAAACAGAAAGATACAGTACCTTAATGTTGACTGTACAGTAGCCATATCCTCTCTCCAGGATCATTATCCAAACCATACGGTCCTGAAAGCGTCCCAGAAAGTGAGAGCCTGGGGCCAAAGAACCTACAAAGGGTAGAGAAAATCATCTAACATGTAAAGAGATGTGATCTTTAAATTGAGGGCAATGCAGAGGGGAAACGCACAATATATGTACATCATGTAACACTCATGAGCGATGGTGCACATTCCTTTCATTTTGCATTAGCTGTGTGTCCCTCTGCTGACTGTGTGGATAACATGGCTACTGGATGAGCTGCAGGGAGACGCGTACCATCACAGTCGTACAGGAAGGTCATGATACTGTTTTAACTGGCTGACTGCACAGAGATCTAAATATTACATCTGTTCTTAACCCTAGCTTTCCATTAGTCTCTAAAAATTCACTCTTTTCTGAAAAGCGAGCAGAAGACAGACGTTTATTTCAACACAGATGAGCAGAAATGGCAAGGTGATGGAGGCTTTTGTTTTAAGTTGACTAGTGCTTGCTTGGCTCAAGAATAATGTCATGTCCCATAATGACATCTCAGAATAGTCCCAGCCGCTACCTCATGATGGGAAGTGACAAGCTGGGCGGACTTCTTTGCCGCTTGCTGCTCCGCGGCCCCCGGTGTGAGCAAAGCAAGAGAACACTACAAACTGCCATTGTTAGACTGTGAGCATCAACCTAACAAGCGCTTATTCTGAATTATACATCACAGCTACAGCACCCCAAGCTCACAAAAAAAAAACAGGGATGACATCACCTCTGCAGCTTTATTAAGTTTTGAATCATCAATCCATAAATAATGATTCTCTACTTGTAATATTTTTTCCTCTCTTGCCCACTGAACAAAATCCTAGCAGCAGCTCCGTTCGGCCTAAGAGTATTACGCGGTTAATGGTGTGGAAATATTTGGATGTAATGAATACAGATCAGAGCTATTTTTTTTGGGTCACTTCACAGGAAGCTCAACTGGATCATGCGAGCTTGCATTACTGCCAGCGATTCCAAAGAGCTGCTCACAACAACATTCCTCCTCCTATTAAACCATATGAGGTGATGGTTCAGTGCTCTTTGATCTGCATACAGTCTGTACTTGACCTATACGGAGGTTCAGTCACTGCAATTATAATTCAAGTCAAAACATATTGTAGTAAAAATATTGATAACAATAATTTTTTAAATATTGTTGGAGCTCTGTAGACTGTCATGTGTAACGCTTAGGGCTGCAATAAAAAAAAAAATCCACAAAGAGACATTATGTAACTGAGATAAAAATAACAATTTTAACCACACAGAGTGATATAAAATTTTATTGTTCTAAAACTTTAATCCAATTTATAGGTTTATGAATTGAAAAATCTAAATGTAAAATATTTTGAGAAATAATAAATGCATTTATTTATTTTATTATCATGATTAATGATCAATTATTTATCATTATTATTGTTGTTATTGTTATCATTATTATTATTATCATCATTTTAAAAATATTATACCAAACATTTGTGAGCTATTAACCGTTTAAAAAAAAGTTTTTTTATTTTTTTAAATATAATAAAAATAATTTACAGCATTATTTAGATCTGGTTATAATATACTTGTATTCTGATACATTTACAGATCTTACTGCTAAAACAGTAAACAGTATTTACCTGTAACACTTGAGAAAGATTAAAAAGAAGGAAGACACCACAGACAGAAGACATATCAAGCATGGACAACTAACCCAGTGACCCTCTTGCAAAGGCCGTCCTCAGAGCAGAGGCCAGACTTCCGCTCATCTGCTGGTAGAAGATGGAGTCTGGGCAGGGACAGGCGGTACCTACGGGGCCTGGCCAACTGCGCTGAGGCCTGGGGAACCCCACCAGGAAGACAGGCAGGGTGAAGAGGGGCAGCAGAGGGGCAGAGAGCAGGGCAGACAGGGTCACCACCGCCAGCAGCAGCGGGCACAGGGAGGCGTTCAGAGCCAAGAGAGTTCCAGCCGACTGACGGCGCTGCTTCTTCTCTGTCCAAGATGTCACCAACACAGTCAGGGTGAACTTTAGCTTGGCGAGGAACTGGGTCAGTCTGTCGATCAGCAGGCCCACCTGGATCAGAAACACAGAGGCAAACATGAACGGCACTGAACCACCATTAGGTCTTATCAGCTGATGTATACAGCATGTTTGAGAGATCTGTGAGCTTCATGCCCTTTTTTAAAATTACTTGTCTTACTGCAGCGTTATTAATATATACTCAGCAGCCACTTTATTGTGTGCAAACGTAACATCCAATGCAATCTAATACAACAGCACATTCATAAACCCTACCTTTGCAAAGATGACATTGCGCCATTTTGACTGACACTCTCGTAGAGACATTAATTTACTTATATCATTGTTTCTGAGGTGGTAGTTTGCAGCAATGTTTAATTGGACTGTTATACTGACAGGTGTTCCCATTTACAAACAGTAGGGGGAAAGAAAATAAGACACATCAGCATTGAGGACAATGTAGATTTGTGGCAGATCTCCTACTATTTCAGTGTTACTGATCATACCAAAGTTGTCACCAGTACAGTGAAACTGTGTACTTAAACTTACACTATTTGAGTTTGCTGAATTTTATTTAATTATAACGAATTTGTGTTGTATAACAAATTACATTAAACTGTATCTGTGAACCTGATAAAGTGGCCATTTTAAAGATAACCTATGCAGGGTTTTCCTAAAAAACAACATACTTAAAACCCATTAGAAGTGTGTGGTAGGTGTATTTTCCTGAAGAGACTCTACCCTCTGCCCGCAATTTCTTATTTCCCTCTCATTTTCTGTGTTCAGGACACTTACGGGTGTTTGTGCTCAGGTGAGGTCTAGGCTTTATAAAAAGGTAACGACTACCTGCCAGACCGTAAGCACTAAGCTTTCAAGAGACACAGTGCTGAAAAAACACAAATACAGTTAGGCGAAACGCCAAGTAAGAGCAAATCTGGGGTTGGCTTTCACTTTTACTGGTGAGCATGTTTACAAACATCAACTGACAAGCCTACATAGTGTACCTTTAAATATATTTTTTCACCAGGGCTCTGTACTTACCTGAAAAAAGTTTCAATACATTGGAAAACAGTGAAAAAAAATCAGCACCCTGATGATTTTCCATGTTGAAGTTTTGACAGTATGGCCCCATAATGATACAAATGCTTCAAACAATACTGTTTGGGTTAAGAAATTAAGAATCTGGTGCTTCTCAACAGTTCAGTTTGTTGTTCACAGCTAGAGTGTAAAAAAAAAGAAATGTGGCAGCACTGTTTAAGAAGAAGAAGAAGAAGAAGATATACTTTATTAATCCCCAAGGGGCAATTAAATTTTTTCACTCTGTCGTCATATACACGCACAGACCTGAAATACACACACATGCACAAACAGGTCCTATACATGCATTAAATGGAAGGATGTTAGGGTGGGGAGGCGGCCCACGGATGGGCGCCCCTTGGCGGTGCTCAGGAGGTGAGCTGGCACCTCTCTAGCTACCAGTCCACACTCCGTACTTGGTCCGGATGGGGACTTGAGCCATGACCCCCCGGCTTCCCGAAACAAGTCCCTATGGACTGAGCTACTGACACCCCCAGATTTGGTTTAGATTTAAACTTGCAAATTAAATATATAATGTAGAAGGACCTAATGTGGATTGAAATTACGGGAAAACTGAATGTTGACCTCACCAGAAGAAGCTGAACTCCAGTGCCCAGGTTGTCCCACCCCGGCAACATGTTGCTTCCAGCTGCAAGCCGCACCAGGACCACCACCACCATCTGCAGCAGAGCATCCTCTGAGCTCTGCCACACCTGCACAGCAACACAGAGCAATCACTGTGCTGAGCATAAAACAAAACACACTCTGGGATTTAACACAAGTCATTTAAAAGAAAGAAAACAAATTTGGCAAAGGCACCAGGGAGATGTTTTTCAATGTCATATTGTTCAGTTTTATTTTGAACAAAGCTCTGTGATTTGCGCTTACATTAAGAATCTGCCTGGAGTTACTTTAAAATGGTCTTTATTGCAATAAATATTTTCTGCATGTTATGTTCACTTAGATGGTGAGCAGGAGTGAGTGTGAGCATACCACTCTGAAGGCTCGTGTGAATCCCACACTGAGGGAAGCCCTGTGGAGCAGCTGCAGAGATTTGTCCATAGACAGGAAAGCAATCATTGCAAATGGAGACACTGTGAAGTAAAACACAGTAAGTGCAGGTCAGAAACACATTCGCATACACAGCACTGTTGATTTCACACCTGAGAGCGATGTTAGGATTAAAAAACATCAGACTTAAAATACTTATTATAACAAGCTCACCAAGATAAAGAAGGACTCTTCTGATTGCTGCAGCAATGTATAATCCTCTGTTCCTCTGCTTGAACGTCTGCACACTGGACATGCCTTTAGGGTACAGGGGATTGAGGAAGACCCCTCCAAATACATAGGCCCCCTGGATCTCTCTGAGAGCCCAACAGAGGCAGAACAGTACGAGGAGGAGGTAGCTGACAGGAGCCTGAGGTCCCGTGACCAAGCTCTGGGACTGAGCTGAACCGAGGAAGTGATGCAAAAGCCCTGCCTCCGCCATCGCAACCAGAAACAGGCTCAAATATAGCAGCAACTCCCTGCAGCCCAGATTCCAGCCAAAGGAACTGGAAGGAGGAGGTGGCGACCCCCCTCTGCGAAATCCACGGCCCCCAAAGGCTGCCCTGGGACCTCTGCAGAGTGTGCCAACCTGGCTGAGGTCCAGGCTCAGCAGAAATCCCATAGAGATGGAGAAGAGAACCACACCCAGTGTTGATGGGATGAAGTAATTACACACAGCTACGCCGGCAGATACACCAAACATCAACAGCAGCCTGCGGGACAGGGTACACACAATAAGTCAGGGCTGATGATACACAGGCTACTGTCACAGTTGTCATTTCAGTGGGACTATTAGAATCTGATGAGGACGTAACGTGAATGAACAAAAACTGTGTTTTGCTGAAATTGCTGTTGTGAAGAAAACTGAAGCTGTTGCTTTTAATTGTGACATCCAAGTGTCAGGCAGGCACATATTGTGATTGGATTTATGTGTAGTTTGGATGGATATCATGCACTGAATCAATGAATAGAGAGGCAAAGTCCCTCCCCTTCTGGTGGACCACCATGGGACTTTTTCATATATATATATATATATATATATATATATATATATATATATATATATATATATATAGGTGTAGGTGTCTATACAGATGTGCGCTATTAGTCAATTAAATTACTACCCTTGCTAGTCAGGACCGGAATTACTTGTCTGTTAAATTTATTATCAAAATTATTATTATTTTATTAATGCACACTTTTAAATGAAATATTAATACAAACTCTGATGACTAATTTTTTGTTTTGTTTTGTTTTGACCACATATCAGGGTGTTTGCTATGTGACTGCGTTCAAAACAGGCAAGTTTCCTAAAGATTTATTTTCCTAAATAATATTGTTATCAATAAATGTTACCTGTTTACTTCTATTTAGAAAGTTGTTGACTAGTTTAAGTTTAAATTTCCATTCAAATGTCAGAGAAATTAGTCGTAAGTAAGATCCCTTGTAGTCAACGGAGGGAGACAAAAAATGTAATTCTGTTTGAATTGTGCTAAGACGTTTGTCACTTTTAAGATAATTTTGCGAGTCAAGAAAGTTGCAGTTTGTTGTAGGGTTGTTGTAGTATCAGTTAGCTTTGGTTGAAACTGCTCAGTGAACTACATCTCTCGTCTCGCACAATATACGTCACCAACAGCGACATGGCCGTTACCTTGACACATTTCATTTCGTTCTTCCCGAACAACGGAAAAGGAAAAGACTACAGGTCTGGCCTTGGTAAAAGCTGCAGCTATGCAAAAGCAGAGAACACACAGACATCGTAGCTTCAGCAAGAGGGAAAGTTATGATGTCACTTATGCAACTTTTGGGGTGTGTAGTTTTTCTACTTACTATTTCCACAGTCCTATACTTAAACAGTTTTACAACAAACTGCGACTCTCTTGACTTGAAATATTATCTTTTAAATTAAAGAATCATCCTATGTGTAATTCATGGCACAATTCAAATGGCATAAAAAAAATTATTTGTCTCTCGTTGTTGATGAACGTACATGATTTTTTTCCTAAATATGGTCTCATGATGGTCCAACAGAAGAGGAGGAACTTTGTCTCTCTATAGACAGGACATCTCATAAAGTACTAAAGTTGAAATCAGAGCTTAAAATTTGTAGTGAAATGATGACCATGAATAAACTTTTGTTGGGTATATTGTTACAATTGTAATCGTACCACAACTTCAAAAAACAAATAGATATGGATGATTATTGTCTTGACACCATGACCTCTTATCTAAATATCTCACTTGCATGGACACACACGGCGTAATAGATATATGTAATAACAAATAAAATCATAGCCTTTATTAGAGCCAGACTCTTTATATCAATCTAAATGCATAGGTGAGATCCACTGGTGTCATTTAAGAACATGTTGTGGTTGTTTCTGTAGTTAATGTAGTCTGTTCAGTTTTCTTTTTCATTCTTGTCACAAAAATACATTTGTCACTATCAGTGTGCTGATGAAAGCTAAGGCTGCAGCATGTCCTTTCAATATTTACCTGAGGTTGCTGGACATGGGCGAGCCTCCTAAGCCAAACACGAGAGCCTGCTCCATGCCCCAGAGGAGCAGGGCATCCAGCGGAGGCAGTATACCTAGCGCCCACAGCAGAGGTAGGAAGAGGAACAGCACATGGAGAACCTGGCTGGCCAGTTGGAGCTCAGGGACAGGGCCTGAGAACCTAAATCAGAGCAAGACAGTGAGATGCATTATGGCAGAAACTCAGTAGCATTCTGTAACAGGACATCTCAATGAAACTGTTGCTCACCTGTCCGCCAGATCCACAGCAATGAAAATAAAAATGTAAAGGGGCCGAGTGAGTGGGGTGATCTCGTAAGTGTCCTGTGCCTGGAAAGTGGCCGTCTCTGTGGCTGTATTTACAATGAGGGAATACTCAGCTATGCACAGTGTCACCCAACTCAGGACAAAGACAACTAGGGATACACCAATGCTGCCATAGAGAGCAGTCAGTCTGCTAAGGAGCACATACCATGTCCCAAAACCACAGAGCACCCCAGCTAGTACTGTATGCAGCACCACATTCAGCCCAAACCTCTTCCCCGGGGCAATAAATCGGACTGTCTCTGGGCTGACACAGTGGGTGAATTCCACTTCCTCCTCATCAACCAGGATGTTGGGCGCACCGAGTCTCTCCACCGTACCACTCCTCCGAGCAGCGTACAATGCCAGGGCCTGGACACCCGCTGCAGCCCCGAACATAAGCATACCAGAGAGCACTGTGGCGTGGAGCTCCTGAAGCAGCTGCAGCTGGCAGAGCAGAGTACCAATGCCCCCAAAAAGCCATGGTGTCAAGAACAAGACTGCCTGATTGACGTAGACATATGGTGGGGCACAATAGCCCAACTTGAAGCGTGGACCCCCCAATACTGTCTGGGGGAAGCGCTTCCAGAAGAACTCCTGCTTGTACTCATTAAGAAGGGGCACATCTGGCCCCATTCTGACCATTCCCGAAAGGGTGGCAGGTCATCTCCACACAGCTGAAGGCGGGTGTCCATTCATCGTCCTGTAGACAGTGAAGCTCTCTGCAATGAAGCACACCTTAAGTTAGGAGGTGGAGAAATAATTATTACCAAACAAACTGGAGAGGAGACGCCCTCATACAATATGTCAGTGTCATTATCATACAACAGTGGCCCTAGTCTGTGCCTCTAAATAATACAACTTTTACACTGAAATACACCCATCAGCCAAAACATTAAAACCACTGGCGGGTGAAGTGAATAACATTGATCATCTTGTTACAGTGCAATGTTCTGCAGGGAAACCTCGGGTCCTGGCATTCATGTGGATGCTACTTGATGTGCTCCAGATCCCAACCTGACCGAACATTTGTGGGACGTGCTGGTACCCCAGAGGTACCCCCGATCCATGGTGGGTGCTCCTTGGACTGGACTTGGCTCTTACAAGACATATACACGGGACCTGTGGAGGGTGGAGCGTGTCAGATGGCATCCACACGAATGTCAGAACCTAAGGTTTCCCAACAGAGCATTGCACTGTAACAAGATGATGAATGTTGTTCACTTCACCTCTCAGTGGTTTTAATGTTTCGGCTGATCAGTGTAAACTGTCAACTATTTTTGCTGCCTGTATGTGGATGATTTTGGAACTTGTGTGAACTTCTCCAAACTCACTTCTTACAGCTGTCATACTATAAACAGAATACTGTGGCCACAGCAAACAGGAGTTCAACAGTAATGAGCACCAAAAGGTAATACAATATAATTTTACAGCTAATCTAATTCAATTCTTAAACGAAATAAATAATAACTGTTGAAGCTTTTAACTACAAAAGGTGCCAACTCCTCTGACACCCACTGATGTCTTCACCAGTCTGATATCATCAGCGCATCCCTGAAACTCTGAGTTAATGTTAAAATTATCGATAGCACCTTGTATAACAACTCCCCGTTAAAAGTGGCTGTTTTAATAAGAAATTATTCCAATATATCCATCGGTTTTTAATGTATAGTACAAAACAGGATCCAACACTGAAGCAACAGCTGCTGAGTTGCCATGAAAACACACCACAGAGGCAGTAGCTTGTGGATGCGCTAACGTGGGCTAACCTGTTCAAGCTAGTACCCGGACATTTCCAGTCACAATTCACATCACCAAACCAGGTATTTAGCGAAAAGTAAATTGCTCTCTGAACCTCCCTGAGACTGTTCTCATCTTCCTACGTTAGCTAGCTACAACGTTATTGTTGTTAGCTAGCGATGCCAGCAAGTCTGTTCAGCCTGACTATCCGTTAGCTTGCTATCACTAACAGGTAAATAACAGCAGGCTGGCAACCTGCGGTGTCACTGGCGCGAGACAAACTTACCGTTAACAGCAGAAAGACCGACTGCAGGTAAACGTTGGGTTATATGTGACGATAAAGACAGTATTTTGGGGAAACAGGCGGAAATCGTCAACATTAACATTAGCTGCGAGCTAACCGCTTGAAAGCCAAGCAACATCGGCATGATACACAGACAGATTGTAGCCAATAGGAGCGGAGAGAAGAGGAGAGCGCGTTTCCTGATTGGCTTAAAATATGTAAGCCCGCCCCTACAGCTCATAGCCCCGCCTCTCTCAACTACACACGTTAATAAAACAAAAGAGAACACAAATAGGTGTTTGTCATATTACTGAAAGGTTAAAGTCATGAACAGACATCAGCACATTAAAATAAATCACTAATGGCTACTAGTCAGTGTTTTATTTCTAGGAAATGAGACTGTGTGTCTGTACTAGCCCCAATTTATATCCAAATGAGCACAGCTGTATTGTATTCCCTGTAAAACTTAGCACACAGTGCACAGATCATCATCTAGATGTGTTTAACAACAGCTGCAGTAACACACACTGGTTCATATTTAAAGTGCAGATGTGTCGCTGTGTTTGTCCTGTGAAGTATACCTGTGGGTGATCACCTGTGAATGGCCCGCGGAGATTACAGGACGGCCAAAAATTTGGGAACACGCACGCACAGGTGTTGTGTTCACTGAAGCTGGATGACATGTAAAATTAAAGATGAGTGAATTTTGGGGTCGGTTTAACAAACGCTAAATTTGGAAAATCAGCTTTTTAAAAGCTTTTGCAAGCAATTGATTGTATGCATTTAATTCTAAACGTCAATATTGTATTGGCCTACATTGGGGGCACGTGAACCTTCCGTCAATTTCGCGCGTGTAAAGGCACCATCTTTTATAAAGGATATTCATACGATCGCTTAATATTCTCATAAAGCAACAAATTACTTCTACTACTACACACTGGGTTTATAACCATAAAACACGTTAAAAAGCTATAAAGGTTTTATTTTATTTTTATTTTTTATCAAATCAAAGATTCATTCAAGTGGGAATGACTTTAGTTGATGATGAATGACTGTACAACTGTCAATGTCATGGGTATAAGATAAAGCATTGCTTGAGGACACATCAGACTGTGTCGGTTTATGTGAGTGGGAATCACATTCAACTGTTTCCACGCTTTATTAGAAACTGTATTGCATGAAAAACTGACAAAAATTCATCATTACAAAGTCAACTGAAAAATGCAGACACCCTTCTCCATAGATAATAAAGAATTTTACCACTACAACATGCTTTCCACTGAATAATAAAATGACCATCCCTCTTTGCAATTATAATTACATCAAATACATTGATCCTCCTTCTCCTAAATAATTTTTAAACCTCTCACTTGCCAGTATCTTTAAATCCTGAATCTAATGCGCTTAGTTGACCCCAAAAACTGACATAGGATTAGAAATATTAATATTACAGTCTAAATTATTGTTATCTTCTTAATACAAAAAAGAGCAAATCCTACACGTATTTTATTATTTCAAGATAATGAAAGTGACTGTGGTCAAGTGTCTGCCGTTCCAAAATGCTGATTTACTTCGAGAGAAGGAGGGCAAAAAGAGGGATCATGAAGTGATCAGCTAAAAAGGCCACAATATCAACACAAAGAAAGATAATAATCTGCAGCCAAGGAGATTAAATTGTTGTTGTTGTTATTTTTCACTGGGGCTGAGGGGATGAGGGTAAGCAGGAGGTTGTGTTTCCTTGTTATCTTGAAAAAACAATTTCTGCTCTGTGTAGGACACAATAAAGCCCGTCAGTCACGACAACATGTATGTAATCCTCCTGCAGCACCGTTTATTTAAAATCATTGCTCCATTTTTGTCACAGCTGCCTGATGAAGAATATCAACTTGAACTGAGACTTAAGAGTCATTAAAGGAGAGACACAAATGCAAATATCATGACATAAAAAAAGACTGACGCCAAATTGGCTACAATTTACAAAAAGCAGACCCTCTGACGGAGCTCTGAAAATTGATTCCCGTTAAATTTACGAGAAAATTGGGTGTTTGTCTGTTGTTTGGTTATCGGCACCTTGTTTTTCACCATCTTAACAAAGCAACACGCTTTGTGTGATTGAAATAACGTGATAAATGACACACAAGTTCAATAATGTGATAAATCACACGCAAGTCCAGTGATGAAAAGCAGTTAAGATTTAATGCTTATGCGAGGCGTGTGCTCATCTAAAATATCTACACAAAATAAAAGCATTTTCCTTTTCATTCTAATTGACCACTCTCGCTACATTCTTTTATCTGTATTTCCTCTCTCTCCATTCGCTCTCTATTCTAAGGAGCCTCACAGGAAACAAATTACAGGGAAATGACAAGCGACAACAATAACTCAATGACAGATTTCAAGAGAAGCAATATGGCAAGATTGTTTTTGAATAGAGGATGTATTTGTGGGGATGAAAAATGAACTCTGGGGCATAATATGCACCTTTTGAAAACAAAATAATTCATATTTTCATTATCTGAATTTGTTTGCCATCAGCAGCCAAATGTGGAGAGAGAACATTTCATTTTTACAACAGCAATTCCAAGTCAAGTGATGGTATTGATGTAATTCTATCGAAGCACTTCTTAAGTTAATACAAGCTGGTAAATGTGTAATGCACGTGGGGTTTAATGTTGTTCATCCATTACATGCTCTGCGCATAATGCTTCGATAAGCACTGTACAAGATGCTGCGTTATCCTCGGCATCAAACATCAATCAATGTCCTCATCTCTCTCACTTCACCCACAACATCAGCCAACACTGGAACCTGAGCAGATAGCGGTGAAAACATGGTCCATTCAGCAATTATTCACAGAGTCTTGGACTAATGGTGCTCTGAATGCACAGACACAGCAAATGTAGGGGGTTAGTGGACCAGAAGTAATGGCCCCATACAGAGCATGTGTTTGTCTATGTGTGTGTGTGTGTGTGTTGGTGGGGATGAGGGGGAAGAGCATCATCTATAACTGATTCACAACAAGCGCAAACATGTCTAATTATGAATCCAGACTACAACTGCAGAGACCAACTCACTTTCCCCCTCTCTGTGTCTCTCTTTCTCCCCCTCGTTCCCTCCCGCCCGAGCCGGGCTCCATATCAGGCCGATGAAAACATAACCTGTCACATTCCATCCCATTAAACCAGCTACGAACCATGTGGTCTACTCACATGGAGGAGCGACGGGGTGGGAGAGAGATAGACAGAGAGAGCAGTGCATCTGGGTTCACTCAGGACTGATGAATTATTCACAGTCTTTATGCTAATGTCATTTTAATGTTAAAAATACTGACAGATATGCAAAAAGAGACATACTGCATGGAGTGGCATGCTCGCTATAAACTTACACCACGCAGACATACAATTGCATTAAAAACAGTTATATTTCTAACATATCCATACTGCACATACTGTACACAAATATAAAATGTGTAATTATCCTTTGCAATACCTAATGCATTAGAGAGCTCTCACTGAGCCCCCAAATCTGTGCATTAGAGTTCTTTTTTTTATGTGAGTCCATCAGCTGCCATTTGATGTCAGGCAGAGCAAGGTAATGACAGTGCACTCACTTGCACAGTCATTAGCCCCGCTTAATGCTGGGAATTAACACAAATCAAGTGAAGTTAAGTACATGCATTAGAGGAGCTTGTTTGGGGGAGAGCTTTTCACTTTTGCTGCCTCGAGCTGGCTGTTGCCTCACAAATGTTCAGCAGCAGGGAACACAAAAAAACTAAAGCACACGTATCCGCCTTCAACTGATAAATTGCTCCCTACAGGGCAAGTGGTAAATTCATTGAGGACTGATTAGCAGTGTTGTACAGTGAGAGAGCTAATGGAGCTCTAAGGACACCTAGTGGTCACATTAACACCACTGAGCCATAAAGTCCAGAGCTCAGGTTGGTGGAAGAAATGTGACAGAAAATGTTGCTGCTTCTGGTTTCAAAGGATTCAAAGTGACGTCCTTTAGAAACGGTGTTCTTGAATAAATTAATTTGAATTCTCTTTAATTTAGGAAGATTTTTTCCCAACCTATTTATGCGTGATGTGTCTTTTTTTTAAAGGAATAGTATGCAGGAATTGTTGGTTATCTGTTCGTAAACAGTATCACCAGTGAAAGTGAAAGCCAGCTTTTATTTGTGTTGTTGTTTTTTTTAATAGTTTTGATGTCGTGTTGTCATAACTGCCTTGTGGATGCATGCTGCTTCCAGTCTGGAACCTAGTCGCTATGTTTTTACAAAGTCCCTGACCTCACCTGCGTGCTGTGCCCAGGATCATCCTGAGCACAGTAAATATATTAAGAAAATATGAAAATGCAGGCAGAGGGCAGGGTCTCTGCAGATATATACACCACCACACACTTCTAATGGGTTATAAGTGATGACTGACAGAAATTGCTTTTGTATGACTCTGCACATTGTTTTCTTTAAAAGGAAAATCCTGTACAGTGTACCTTTAAGTTAACATATAATGAAAATCTTCAGTACAGTTTAAATAAAACAATAATTTAACTTCTCCAGAAGTTGTTGAGAAACATGACAACAGTCCGCACAGTGACAGCTATATAACATTTATGCCAATGTTCAACTGATGGAAACAGATGCCCTTTCTCATGTGGCGTTCACATGGAATCAGACAGACGGTAGACAGCATATGAACAATACTTTCACCACGACAATATGTTGCAGTGGTGATGTTGTATTGTTTACAAAGAGTGGAATAAAATATATTAAATAAATGTATTTTGTGTTTATTATTTTACGTAATTATTCTTCGGTAATGTCCACAAATTGCTTCATGTAAAGGAGCCATATAACACCTGGTTGTCATGTTCCAACATGGAGGAAGGCAAAAAGTTAAAATATTTTAACCCTGCATGGCAACGTTGTCTACTGTTGCCAGTAGTCTCTACTGGCCTCACCTAATTTTCTACTGTTCGCCTGATTCCATGTGAACGCAGCATAAATCTTTTCATCATACAATGATCAGTTTAGAGTTCCCAGAATGAAAAGGTTTCCTCCACATTTAAGGCTCAGACTGGTGTTGTTGTTAACTACAGCACTACTAAACTAAACTGACAGGAAGACAGGAAGGATTATAATCTCATGTTCATCAGAACTAACATCATAAATATCAAGTCACTGTCAATACCGTTTCCAGTTACCACACACGAGATTTGCCTATTAGTCGAAACTGCGGTGGGCTTTTGGAAAAGAGGCTAACATGATGAAACTGACAATCTCTGAAAATCCATTTGGACCTCATTCAAGATTACATCTTTATCTGAGTGACTGCAGATTATTGTCCACAGAGAGGTGTGCTAAAGCTGGATTATCCACTTGTTGGGGATGCATCTGACCCCGTGGAAGCAGCATGCCAGCCTCACACGCCCTTACATCTGTGGGTGTTTTTTTTTCCACTTGTTTGAGGCCAAAGATGGGATAGCAGTAGAAATGACACCAAAACCTCTCATCCTCAGATTACCATGGTTAGTGATCCACATATGTGGATAAAAAATAAGGTCACAGTCATTATGAATCCATTTGAAAGAGATGCATGCAACCTTCAAGTAGCCTAATTTTCCTTAACCCCAAACACGTTTTAGAGTAAACTTAAATTAAAATAGTAGCAAAGGTGATTTAATGATATGTAAACAGTTACAGAAAGTTATTTATTGCCATGTCCAGAAACTAAAGGCACTTGAATTGCTTTATGTTCTGACTTGATGCTCAGATACATTTTAGCGTGCTTGCGAACATGCCACCTTCAAGATAGGATGTCCCAAGTCATGGCTGTTGCATGTGTTCACCTTTGTTTCACCTTTCACCAGTGTATGCACCACCTCGTCTGGCTGCTACATGGGTGGAGGTTTGCCACCATTCGGAAATCTGGAAGATAACAAATACAAATTAAAGGTCAAAGTGTATTTCAGCATCTTTAAAAACAGATCTCTCACATTTAAAAGTGTAAAAAAAGACACATGTTTTGCTTTAATCATTAGGAAGTAAATGCTGATTGCACTATCCTATTAGACTTAAACATGATATTGCTACACATATATCCAACAACAATCTCTCTGAGAACTAAATAAAGCCATACTACAGGCAAAACACATTATAGCTCTCAGCTGGAAGAAAATAACTACACCTACATTTGGTACTTGGATCAAGAACATGGCACAATGTGTGGCATTGCAGAAAATAACATACACCTTGAAAAATAAATTAAGTATGTATGAGGGAATATGTAAACCATTTAATGACTTTATGAAATATGTAGATATAGACGACCTTCTACAGGAGGAGAACTGAGGACAGGAAAACAAAGTAACGGTGGATCCCAGAGGTGAAAACTTTGCCTATAAAAGTCCCTTTTTTCTTTGTAAGAGGTACCTGTGAATAAGATTATTATTAATGTCATATGTTGTATACTGATTCTGGATTTGAATGTTTTAAATGGATCTTAAATATCAAAAAAGAGAGAACAAATCAGTGTGTGTTTGAGTATGGGGGGAGGATTGGTTTATGTTAATATAAACATTTGTTGTATCATATGTCTGTAATAACATCTGGACACTAAACAAGCAACAAAACAATTGATTTAAAAATGCTGATTGCACACAATGTAATGGTGATAGAATAATGACACCAGGAGGTTAAAAGGTTGTTTGTTTCAACTTTAAAGAAGCATAATCATAGCTCTTGAAGTCTGAATTTACCAACCTGCTGTCTGGCTCCTGGCTGGGATACGTAATGTTGACTCTGTTCCCATCATGAAGAAGACCTTGAGCTGGCAGGTTGCTTCCTGTTCTTCGAATGTGTCTTAAGGTAATGTCAGCTTGGCCGCTACGAACAGCATTACTGTGCTTGTGCTTCTTGTCTGAATTAGGAATTAATACAAGAAGCGTGGGTTAGAAAGCCGGTATAAGGAACGTCAACTGAAAGGAGTAGTTTGGATTTTTTGAAGTGGGGTTGTATGAGGTACTTCTCCATGGTCAGTGTGTTTCCTGCAGTAGATTTCAGTTGGCATGTGCCCAGTTTGGTACAGCAGACAAGAGTTCCACCACAGAAGCTAAGCTTTGTGCTGCTGTGTATGCAGCAGCAAAATGTATTTTAGCCACCAAAGGAAACTGAAGATGTTATCCATGCTCTCTTCAAAGTCACCACACGCCTTTGACCAAAACAGTAATTTTGGCTTGCAGATCACAGGAGCTGCTGGTCCACTGCTGCCTTGATCAGTTAGTTTGTGTTAATGTGTAAATTTTGTGTTTTAAAGGGTTAGTTTAGATTCACTAAAGTCACACAATAACACAAACACATTAGCTGATCGAGGCAGCGGTAGACCAGCATTTCTCATGTTCTGTGAGGTAAAATTACTGTTTTTGTCAAAGGAGTCTGGTGAGTGCATGGATTTAAAGAGCGCATGGAATCAGCTTAAGCTCCCAGTTGGAAAGGGCTGTCTAACAGCAAGGTAAAATGAAGAAAATATCCTAAATATAGTGTACACTTAATCTGATATTGATTTGAGCTGAGCTTCCGTGGTGGTGCTTCTGTCTGCTTCTCCAAATTGTGGGTGTGCTGACCACCATTTACTGAAGGTAATACACTGACTATGGATAAGAACTAGGGGTGTGCCATATCATCTCGTTCATGATAATACCGGTATAATTTTTAATATCATATGAAAAATTCATATCCTGATACTCGCGATATTTTGACTTGTTGACATATGACATCATACTGTTACCCACGGCAACAACAAGCATGGCTGTAAGCGAAATTATTAGCAGTTCCAAAAAGAGGTGCAGCTTCGGTAATGTGGAATAAACTGTGGCGTCCTGAATGCTTTATGAACAGACCCAGACTTGTCAGACTCTTTAAGTGTGTTACTGCTCAGAGGGAACTCATTCAGCAGCACGTGCACACAGGACTCATTGTCGTCAAGTGATTTTGTCATAAACCTTTGGTAATGTAAACCTACGTGACACTCGCAGCTCAACAAAAAAAAATACATATATGTGTGCGATAGTTCTGGTAGCATAACAGCCTGTCACAGGTTACAGTGTGATGATTAGAGGAGAAATGGCAGAGCATAAAGAAAACATTATTTAGGATTTTACTAAAAAAAGGAAATCTCCTGTTTATTTATATATGTATATACATATATAGATCCCAGGGTACATTTTTTTGTATTTGGAGCAATTTAAATGTGTAATATGTGCTAGATTTTATTTTGTTAAACTGTTAATATTGTATAAAAGATCTGAATCTCACTCTGAGTTACTGTTGTTGTTCATAAACTAAAGAAATGAGAGGTAATTTTCATTTTTACAGAATATTTGAAGGCCAACAGAGTATTGTGTAAACTGTATCACTTATTTTGTTGCAATTCCATTTTCTTAAATTAATAATATATTTTATTTACTACTTTGTTATATCGTAAAGAATATTGTTATCACAGAAATACCCTCTAATATCTTATTATTTTAGGGCTACATTGTCCACCCCTAATAAGAACCTTATACAACCCCCTTCAAAAAATCGGAACCATCCCTTAAATACACAGCACACTGTTTTTCTGGTATATTGTAAACTAGAACGTGACAGTGAATCCTTGTGACTGTGACTCATAGAACACACTGTTTTTGTCAATCTAAACATTGTTGTTACACACAATCATATCCATTGAGGAACTAATGATCTTCAAGAGAAGAAATTTCACGCTCACGCTTGTATGTGTAATGAGATTGGGCCTCGTCCACGTGACCTGGCAGGATATCGTGCCCATGCACAAAGTTCTGCAGTCCTCCACTTATGGTCATTCCTCTTAGAGGGGTGTTTCGAGGCATGAGGGGTAGCAGTCCAGGTAGGTTTATTTCAGCGGGAGGAAGAGATGCTCCAGGGTACTGGGAGCATGGCTTTAAGAAAAATATTAAGGAGCATAAATGAGATAGAAGTAATACTCCAGGACATGATTATATTAAAGAAACATAAGCAGATATTCAGATAATGTGTGACTCCAGGGCCAACTCAATGTCTCTGACCTACTGATATTTGCAACCCTCTTTTCTCTATGGCCACTGCTGTCACTGCACTGTGTCCTCTCCACCTACACACTTGGCAGCTATTTGGTGATTAGATTGCTTGTTGTTCCACAAATATAAGCATCTTATAGGGTAATAGTAATTACTACTCATCAATAACAATGTTCAAATTCAAACAAAAGCAGAGATGCAGGAATAAATTGACAGCGACAACCGAGATGGCAGTTATTAGAGTCAATAGGGGGAGGTTTGAGTTTGTGTTTTTTAATGAGAAAACTCAGGATCTCTGCTCTGTCATTTCCACATCTACGATTAACAAGCAGAGGGGGTCGTGTTGACCTGGCTAATAGGGGGTAAATCCACTGGTGCATTATCGGCCGGTCACATTTCATCTAATCAGCAGGATGATGCCAGCAGGCTTAGGCTGCTTTTAATTCAGAGCTGCAGGAGAATTACTGCCCTGGTCTCTCATTACATGAACATCAGATCAGTCAGACTGAAAGAGTTTGATCCAGGCTTTTCCCTTTTTTTGGTGGCTGCAGTTTGGTTGTTGACATTTTGATTCTTTCAGTTGGACTACATCTTACCTGATACAGCCCATTATGAGCTCTCAACACAGATAAGGTTTATGTTCATATGTAGTTCATACAAGGAGGAAGTACAGCGGGAGTGTTGAAATGAAAGACCCCTTTTCTGCAAACTAACCCTATTCCTAACCCTACGAATGTGTCATAAACTGACTCCAACACTCTGCCCAACACATTCTTTATGTCCCAACCTTAAGGCCTAAATGGTGTTTCAAAGCTTTCACCTCATTGTTACAAATTTTTCAACCAAAGTAGCTCTGGTTCTTGATTCTGTTTGATTCTTGGAGTGAACCAGCTTATGTTTCCACCAGTTTTGAGAGGAACCATTGTAATCAAGGATGTGTCATAAACAAAAGTAAACAGTAGTAGCAAAATGGTTACCAGCAAGCTTTTTGTTCTATTTTGCAGATTTGTTTTCATCCAAAAAACAAGCATGGACAAAATATTAATAAGACCACTGCATGCACGGCACTGCAGAGACTACTTCTCACTGGACTTCATCATTGTTGCCTTCTCAATCCTCTCTTTGCTATCAGTAGAACATGACATGCCCACCAATGTTGTCACGGTTCAAACTTCAGATTAAGAAAAACCTGCTGTTGTTTGATTCCAGCTGAGAACCAATTTTTCGGGGTGCAAACAAGTCTATTTCGGTTGAAATGCTCTGAATGGGGTTAAAATTAGGTGCAGGAACCGGAACAGAACCTGTCCCATGTTGATAGAAAAGGAGTATGACAGGAATAAAATTATGGGGGATAAATTCTAAAGCCTTAATTTATTTATTGTATTGTTGTCCTTGTAGTCAAATTTTAACAAAATGAAACAGGGGGAAGAAAAAGCTGCACAATGCAATACCAAAAAAACATTTGTGTCCTTGATGACAACTATGACCCTGTATCTGTATATATATAGAGCATGTGTGTTGTTGTGTGCAGTTCTCACTGATGGATCAGCATTGAGGAGTTCAGCCCTCGTCCTTTCCTCCAGGGTAACCATCACTCCATCAAGGACCTGTAGCTGAGACAGACGGAGCACTATCGCTGGTCTATGTTGAGAATTTTTGGCTACCTGGAAGAAAAAAAAGCAGAAGCATAACTGTGTAGCCTGTTTACTTACCTGTTTGATAAATCAACCTGGGAATAAATTATGTATAGAGTCCAGCAATTTTAACTGTGGAGCATCACTGAAGCCTGTCCCGGGACATCTGGGCTAAATATGATGCTAAGAGGGCCCCATTGCAGTTATCACATCCCAAACAGCTATTCCAGTGACCCAGCTGACAGCAGCAGATAGCTCCCAGCTGAGGGCACCCTGTGGCAAGTGAACAAATTCAGCCTGTCCAGTCACAGAACTTTAAAGTGATAGTTTGGGGTTTTTTTGTATTATTGTGTGACTTTGGTGAATTGGAATGAACCCTTTCATGGGCCCTGACACACAAAGATGACTGTCGGCCATTGGTCAGTGTTGGGTGATTGGTGAGCGTCTGTCACCCTTAGTTTTTTCATTTGTGAATCAAATCACTCTGATTGGCAGTTCAGCTGAGTGCACAAGAAGAGAAATAGAAGTGAGGAAAGCAAACAAACTGTGGAATGAGATAGAAAAAAAAAGTGTTATATGAGGTAATATTATTTCTTTTAACCATGGAGCTCTTCAGCAGAAAAGGTTTGTTGTTCTTTCAACACTGGGTTGTGTTGATGTGCTAATAGGCTAACTAACATCTTGAATCTGTCCTGTCTGTCGTCTGGTTAACCTTTTTTGATGACGAATACAGACTACTGCTGCCTGCTGATATGGAGAGTTATTTCCTCTCATGCAAGAACGTACATGCTCGTTAGCTGTGGCTACTACAGGTGCAACTTTTTGGCCAAGACACAGGCAACATGTGGCGACACAACAGATGGCCTTCATCGCCTCTTGTTCTTTGATGTCTGTTTGGTGTCTCTGGGCCTTTCAACACAAAAGTCACACACTAACACAAACTATCTAGCTAATGGAGGCAGTGGTAGACCAGCAACTCCTGTATTCTGTGATGTAAAATGATTGTCTTTATCAAAAGAGTCTGTTGGCTTTTAACAGAACATAGATAATGGCTTTGGTTCTCTGTAAAAAAGGGCCATCTGACGGCAAGGTAAAGCAGTGAAAATATTCTAAATGTAGCATGACATTTATTTTTTTAAGGTGGCTAAAATATGTTTTGCTACTGCCACCTCGAAACTGGATGTTTACTGACCGCCATCTACTGTAGGTAATACACTGGCTATGGATAAATTACCTTATACAACCCCTAATGTTCCTATGGGACACTGCTTCTATGTTGAAGTTGCAAGTGCGTGCTATTGGATGTCCAGTAGAGAGGAGGAGACAGACTTTGGTGAGGGAACATGGGTGAGGTAGCAATCTCATGCTGTCAACAGCAGGAGGTATTGTCTCCAGGGTGGCTGTTGGCCTCTACCCCCTGGCAGGATTACCCCCTCCCTATGGGAAGAGAAGGGGGATGGAGTCCAGCAGTATAGCGGCTACCACAGCTGAGCATTGCCCTGTGGACGATAGCGAGGCCCTGGGCTGCAGGCTCTGCTCAGGCCTGATCCATGAGCTCCAGATGGGTGATGTAACCGGGCCAATAGCGCCCTGCCATTTGGTCAACGGATTTGTCTCTGATGCCGACCAGTTTGAGGCACAGCAGATGGCCCATCATGTAATCGCTTAATTTGGGGCCGTAGAGTTACACTGGGATAGTGTTTTGGATTGTGCAAGTGAGAAACTGAGCCTGTGAGCATGCTTTTGATAATTTGTTTGTGAGTGAAAGAGTTCAAAGTGTCCTGTGACTGACGGCTAGTGGATTCACATCACTGAGCAAATCTCATGACAGGAAAATAAACTTGAATAACACACATCGCACACTGTAACACTTACAGGATTCCCAACAACAGAGAGCTCTGTCAGCGAGGGAAGAACTTCTAGTTTGTCAAGCTCTGTGATGTCCTGCAAAAAGTAAAAAAACAAAGATTATATTAAATCCTCATTCATCACCCATTAATTTTACTTTTCTTTCCCACTGGTTGTCGCCTACTGTGTGTTGATAATATGCATCAGAGCTGAACCTTTCATAATTTTGGTGTAGGGAGGATGGAAGCAGCTGATGGGAGAGATTACATGTGTGAGCTCTCATTAATCTCATGAGAGAGTTTGGGCACGCAACAGGGCATGGGCGCGTTTTCTCTCATTCCCAGGTTTATGGTAGCACTTGGCTGCGGTTCAAAGACGCCCCCACTGTGAGAACTGTTGCGCTGGGATGATTGCTGTATATTATGTCTTAATTGAATGCATGGAAACATTAAGGCTGTGGAGGGAACTGGCAACAAAAGTGCAAATCACTTTCTCTGGGTGAGAAGCAGATGCAGACTGAGAAGCTGATTACACGTTGTCCTGATTGTTCCCCTCTTTCTTCATACACATGGCCCTGACCTTCAATCAAACTTGATTCTCCATAATGCTACCCCTCGCATGCCACAGTGGGGTGGTAATGACTCATGATTACTATACTTCATGTCTTACTTTGTAAATGCAGGGAAAAGTAATACTGCTGCACGCTGAATAAAATACATTCTTAAACATCGGACACAAATTTGATATGAACCAATCAGTAAGATTTGGTGATAAATAAAAAAAAATACACAAAAGCTTCCCATGACTTTGAAGGTCACCTCAGGAAATCGCGAGTCATTAAGGCAGCTTCATTGAAAATCTGAATGTGCGGCTTTATTAAAGATCTGAATATAAACATTAAAAACATCCAGCATGTGAGGAGACTGCTGCTGATGGAGGAGAATACCTGCAGCTTGTTCATGCCAAGAAAGAGCTTGCGGAGCTCAATCAAAGGATCAAGATGGTTGAGCTCCCGGATCCTGTTCTCTGCTAGATGCAGTTCTAGCAGGACGTTCTGGGCTATGAAAGAGTTATCGGCCAGGGCTTTGATCCGGTTCCTGTCTAAAACAAGCTCTCTGAGCTGGTGAAGTCCCCTCCAATCCTTCCACCTGGCTGATCTCATTACCTAGGGGGATAGGAACCATCAAAACAATGGAAATACATCTAAACAACAGTCTAAGGCATGGGTTCCCAACTGGTCCAACCACGGGGTCCAGATTTCGCCTAAGTCATCTGTTCAAGGGCCACAGTTTACACTTGCCTTTGGCCATGCCATCAAGCTAATTTACTGTCTCTGCCAAGTAGCTGTTAGTCACTCACTCTATAGCAGAAAACAGCACTTCAAACTAAGAGCTTCAAAATAAAGAATGTTTTTTTACAAAGTTGACATGTTTGCAAGTCACTTGCAGGCCCATTCAGAATGGACCTGCGATCCACCAGCTGGGAACCGCTGGTCTAAGGAATATTTTATCAATGTAAACAAAATAAGAGAGTACATGAAACATCCTAAACAATACTAAAAAAGAGCACTCAGTAGAGTTAGGATCTCCACCAGGCATCCACCCATGCCGATTCTAGGCTGACCATTTTTGTAATTCCAGCAGACTTGTTTTAGAGAAACTACCTGCCTCCTCTATTTTTGATGGAGCCACGGACTGGACTTTGTGTGGTATTAACTTTGTCTGTCGGCTACAGTGAAATGGAGCAGGAAATAACAACAATTACACAATTAAAATAGACAAAAAAAGAAAACATTTAACTGTGTTGCCCGCTTACTAACGATAGAAGCACTAGTATCAAGGACATATGACCAAATCAACAAAATCAGGCAGGTAAAACGCTCTACTTCTGAAATGCTGCTGATGTATTATGACACCGCGTGGAGAAGGCTGTAAAACTGGGTTGCTGCTGGACTGTGGAGAGCGGTATCCCATGGAATAGTTTCTCCAGACTCCTTTTCAGCCAAGATGGCGATGAAGATAACAAAAACGGGAACTGATTCATGTCATATCATCCCTAACTTCAGCGGATCATAACATATCGGGTATGGATTTACAGATACTTTGGTTCAAAATGAGACAGAATGTTTCTGTGGTTGTCAGTTTTGAGCCACAGTGAAGAACAAAATGAGGCCTGCAACAGATGGGAAAGCTTGTTGTTTTTAGCCAAGCTGATTTCTGGAAAACTGGAATGAGGAATCAGCAGTCAATGATGGTATGAAACAGGTTTTTCAACCATCATGAATCACCCCAATCAGGAGAGATCCTTGAGCATACAGTCACAAATGTGCACACAAAATATGACGCTCCTTGGTCCAGTAGTTTGCAAGGTTAGCTGAGGACAGACAGATACACACACACACATGCACACACACAATCAAACGCACGATCCCCTCCAGGCTTATGCCTGACAGAGATAGTAATAAAAGGCAGCGTTTAAAGGCAACATAAACATTTGTTGGGTCTTTGTCAGTTGCCCCTGGTGTAAAAGGCTGTGAAATTACAGAGACAGCTTCATAAGGTTTCTAAGCAAAAAAGGAAGAATGGACAAGTAACGGTGGCTTTGTGGGACAAATCACCCTGACAAAGCAAAACTCAATCAAAAGCAATCAAAAGCGGTTGAAAAGAAAGTCAGTCGCTCTTTTCTTCAGGTCTCATCTTCCACCTGGCCTGTGGTCTATGGGAGACTTTGCTCTCAGTGCTTGCCTTTTCACAGGCTCTATACACTGCACTTTGAACAGGCTTTGTGAGGGAGGGCTGCCACGTCAACCATACATACCTTGGAGGAAGAGTGCTTTAAGATTGGTGAGCCTGCTGAGCTGCAGATTGGCCATATTGGAGATGCCATTGTGACTCAAATGCAGCACCTCCAGGCTGCCCATCAGTGGCTCCAGGCTGCCAGTAGGCCCAGTTTCCCTTAAACAAAGTCACAGAATGACAGTTTGCAACCTCTGTGGTTAAATGAACATCTCTTTCTCCCTCCCGCTGCCTCATTTAACTGCTCAGACCTCACAGGCGCAGACCACCTAAAGGCGATCACAAACAAAACCACGTCCTTTGACAACACTGCTTATGCACTGGTTTCTATAAAGGAAAATGTGACTGCAAGATCATATCATCATTCCTACTATATACTCATTACACACACATTCATCACAGGTGATATACATTTCTAACTCACCATGGCATCTTATATGAAGAATGGGATTCTCCTCTTTAACAATCAGAAAGGAACAGCATTGTATGTTGTGTATTTATAAGGCTCTGCTGCAGAAACTGCCTGGCTACCTCTGCTCTCTGGTTACATTTAAATACAATATTTACAACACCAAAATGTCACAGGACATTTTAACATTAGCTGTCCCTCTTGTTTCGATGAACTTGGGTAAAATGGGTTCAAATACAAGGCTGCAAACAAATAAAATGAGCTTAAAAAAATGCTTTAAAAGGCTGTACTTACGTTTTTTTGCGTACACACTTGTAAATGCTTTCAAAATTTTAAAATGTACAATATGTGTCTGTGAACTATCTATGTGTCCGTCGATGCTTGAAGATATACTATGGAGGATTTTCATATAAAACAATGTATAGACTCATACAGAAGTAATCTGGGGATCGGGTTTAACTTTCAAATTTGCTGGTGAGAGAAGAGGATGAAATGTTTAAATAAAGGATTAAATAAATAATGACACTTAAAATATATAAACCAAGATTTAAATATTTAGTTAATTTTACAGATATTATTTGATTTATTTTATGTCACATTACAACATCTTGAAAATTTGTTTACAGACTAGATTTTATCAGGGTTTATAGGCAACAACTGTGACAAAAATCTGATGTAACTGTCAAGCGTCAGTTCCTACATTGGATGGTCAGTGCTGCCCCCTAATGGTCACAGTCTACACATTCAGTTGAAGTTCATCCTTTACACTAGGCAACATTATAAAATATAAAAATGCATGGATTACTGAAATAATAACTGTTGTTACCCTTTGCCTTTGGATGGGCTCTGTTGGCCGTAACCACTGGAGTGAACTTTGCTGTACAGGATCTGTCTGTTGGTTAGAGAAGCCTGAGTCTTCTGTCTGGGCAGGATGGATTCAATGTGGTTGTAGTTCAAACACAGAGCCTGTAAGGAAGATACTGGATATTATCTATTTGTCCACGGCTCACGGTGCATTTCAATTTGTTTTTTAAAATTCAGTGTAATAGCCTAAATCAGCCCCATTTTATTAAAATAAGACGCTGAAATCCTCATACATGCCTTCATAACATCGAGAATAGACTGCTGTAATGCACTTTTCTGTGGCCTAACTAAGACAGCAACAAAATGTCTCGACTTGCTCCAGAGGACAGCTGCCAGAGTTCTCAAAACATCTTAGAAGATGGATCATAAAATACCCGTACTGATGTCTCTGCATTGGCTACAGGTTCATGCAACAGCTGATTTCAAAATCCTCACCTTTAAGTGGACTGGTTCCCTCATACATCTCCAGCCTTATTTACCCATATCAGGACGTCTACAGGTATCAGACACTTACATTTAATGCTTTTTAAGACCTTTTCAATATTTTAAAGAAACTTCAGACTCATTTTTGAAAAAAATAACCTTTTTCTTTTTCAAGCAAGCAGGTTAATATGAAGGTAAGTAGTATATGTGTATATGTGACTGCACACAGAGGTAGGCCTTAAGCAAGACTATGGTTATTAATGTGAGTTAGGTTGATAAAATTTTGCCAAGAGGTAAGTTCAAGTATAAAGTAAAAAGACAGTATTAGGTTCAGTGGTCAGTTTTCAGGAGTTTGACTCATTTTGACAAAAATAGATTTAAAAATATTTAAATGACATAAAGTGTTTGTGGCAATCAAGACCTCACAAATTCATATTCAAGACTACTTCATGACTTTTAATTTTGAATTAAAGACATTTCAAGACTTTAAGGACTTGCGGACAACCTGCACATACTCCATCACACCCTTAACGTTCCAGTGATGCTGGCTACTTAACCATTCCTTGATTTAATAAGAGCTCTTCGGATGGTTGAACCTTTGCCCACCAAGCTCCACTTCTTTGCAATAATCTCCCACAGCACATTCGAAAGGCAAGCTCTGTTGATACTTGAAAACACATCTTTCTTCTGCTCTCTATGATCTCATCTTTTAACAGCTGGGAACCCAAATCACTGTTTTACCTCGCTGACAAATTAGGCTAGCTACCCCAATCTTGTTATAATCTCTGCTTTAAAGACTACTGACCACATCTTGTTGTCATTTTCACATTATTACCTGTGTGCATAAGTACACGCCTATATGTGTGTACTTTTTAATTCTGTGTCTTCTCTGCTGTTGTTTTTTTTTATTGACTTGTACAGAAATTCTCCTGGTGATGTGCACTGTAAATAAACTGAAGTTGAAGCTGTCATTTTATTTTATTCTACAGTCTTATTTTTTGATTTTTAACATTCAAGTGCTTTATTGTTATTCTATATTTTTTGTCTGTGTTGTTTGAGTTTTGCTATGCAAAGACTTTCGGTTGCACGTTTGTATGAAAGGAGCTACATAAAGTCAGCTGAGTAGAGTTGAGTTGTACTTCGTACCTTGATGTTGGGCAGGTAAATGAGGCCCGAGAAAGAGGTGAGGTTGTTGTGGTCTAAGTTGACACTGCGCAGGTTACAGAACAGGTCTGCTGGAGACAGATCAACCATTCTGTGGGTGGAAAAAAAAGCCCAAAACATTTAATTAGCCTTGTCTTTCTTAGTATGTAAATCACCATATTCATGCTAATTTCTAGACATGTGTTGTGTTTATGTGTCTGTATAGACAGGCTGTTACCTGATCGAGCAGGATTGCAGGGTGAGGTAGGTGATGTCTGTGTAGTTTGAGTGGCCCAGTTTCTCTGCTACCATGTCAGGGGTTAGTCTTCCTCCAAACATATCCTTTGCACTTTCACACTCCGTTACCTCCTACAGAAAACAACAGCAAATACAAAACACTTCATATAATTATGTCATCATCACCACAATATTTGAAAGGTTTGACTGGTAGCCGTTGTCAGTACAAACCACTGCGATGCCGTCCAGAGCTTTTAAGGAGGGTAGGTGGAACACCACATAAATCCGATAGTTTTCCAGTTTCTCCACTAAAGGATTCCCGTAAAGATCCAGAATAATGAGGTTTGTCAATCCCTGAAAAGAAGAAAGGCACCTGAGCTCAGACAGCATGCAAGGAAAATGGTGGGAAAATCTGAAAACCTGCTGTTCTCATTTCTCTCCCACTTGCCTTCAGATAGTAGATATCCCGTGACGTAGAGATTTGGTTGTTGCCGATGTAGAGCTCAAGAAGGGAGCGAGCTCTGTGGATGCCATGCAGGGAACTGATACAGTTGTTCTCCACAGACAGAAAAGACAGGTTGGGCAGCTGATCTAAGACTGAGGCATCCAGACTAGTCAGCTGATTCCCATCTACACTCAGTTTACTGAGGCAATGCAGTTTTGACAGGCCTGCAGAAAAAGAGCAAAATGAGACATGGAAATAATGATGGCTTCTGTGCTGTATGTCAGGGTATAAGATTTGATAAGATGATGTATGTCACAAAACAATGATGGTAGAAATTTCCCCTCTGTGGGACAAATAAGGGATTATCTTATCTTATCTTCTCTTAAAATCAGTTATCTAGACATGAATGCAGAATAGAAAAATAAATATAATAAATATCAAAATAAACTGTCATCACCAATGGGTTCTACGATTGGGGCAGGGTATTCAGTTTGTTGCACTCTGCAACCTCACTGCTAGATGCCATGAAATCCCACACACTGCAGCTTTAATGCTGTAGTTTCAGCTTCCTTGTCGAGTTCACTGTGTTACTAACCACTGAGCGTGCCTATGCTGTTGTTGTTGAGGGAAAGTTCCTCCAGCTTCAAGCAGCCGTCAAGACCCTCCACTTTAGAAATGTCGTTATCATTAAAGGAAGCCCAGCGAAGGTTGACCAGCTTATTCAGACTGACCAGTTTGGAAATCCTCTGGCTGTCAAGGTTTACGGCAGTGATCTGGTCAATGTTTAGGGCCAAAAACACATAAAAAAAATATAAAAAATTATTCCGTTTTACAATAAATTTACAATAACCACATTATTAACAACTTTAGAAATGCACTTCTAGAGAGCACACCTTTAGGGAGAAACCCACATGCCCATAGCTCACCTGTGCAGTCCAGTCTAGCTCCAGCTCTCTGTCGAGGCTCCAGGGTGCAGGACTGAGAAGACATAGGAGCTGGGCTGTTGACAGCAGGCTGAGACTGCGGGGACGCTCACTGGTGGTACAAGAGTGAGCCAGAAGAGATGCCTGCGAGCAGAGTGTCAACAGGTCTGATTGAATTACAGTACATGCTGAAATATACAGGTTCACATAGTGTAATGCATCCTTCACTGGAGCATGTTACAACGCAATAAATCAATGGTTGGATTACCAGAAGAAAACAGCAGCTGACGATAAACATCTTAACCTGGTTAATTTTGGATCCAACAGCCATCTGAACAGCATAAGCAGCCTCCTCCTCTGTTACCATCGTATCATCCAGGTGTGTGAGGGTTGTTAGACGGCCCAGTATGGTCATTCTTACTGCTTCGGACTGAAAAAAAGGAAAAACAGCTTCACTGTTTACCTCCTCACTGTTTCTTCGTCAACATATTTGACTAGATTTTACTTGATAGCAGCACCCACCCTGCTCCAAGGGTTGTATCTAGTGTCAAGCTTCAGCAGAGCAGGTGTGTGTTTTCTCAGCACAGCCGTATCCTCCCTGGCCTTGGTCAACTTGTTCCAGCGCAGGTCGAGCTGTTTGAGCTGCCCCAACCTCTTCAGCCCTTCTAGGGTCACTAGGCGATTATAGCTAGCGTCCAAAAACTCAAGGTTGGGCTGTGATTCAGAAACAGTAGATCTTAAATGTTTTTACTTCATACCATGGTCCTTGACACAGTGTCAGTGTATTATGTGCCAACCTGCTACCTAATTTCATTCAATATTAAAGAGGAAAGTTACCATTAAACAGCTGCTTTCTTATGACTGTAGTCACACTGATTAGTTTAACCTAAATAACAATATTTTCTTTTGTCACTTTTACCATGTGAGAAATGTCATCTAGGTGTGTGAACTCGTTGAAGCTGATGGTAAGATGTCGCAGAGCTGTGAGGTGGGAAATCTCCTTTATTTTACTCAAACTGTTGCCATGAAGGTTCAGCACCTGGCGGTTCAACACACATAAAGATAACTGTGAGTGTATGAGATGGCTTCAAAATTTAAGTTGTCATCTGAAAAGCCAGAATACCTACAGTGATCTGACTGAGGACATTGGCTCTGGCCACATTGAGCAGAATTTTGTCATCCAAGCTCAATAACTTGGGCTGTGGCTTCAGCACAGGTTCCATGTTGAGGACTTCTCTGTCGAGAATGATATCGTTGGACGCAGTGTCATCTCTGCCTGTGCTGTGTGGTTGTTCTTCATCCTAGTAACAACATATCAAAAAGTTTAGGGCAGGGATACTCAACTTGATTTGCATGGGGCCACTTTTGTAAAATGACAGGAGACTGGGGGCCAGTTAATAAACAAACACTTACATTTTTAATAATACTTAACTAATTAGCCCGGACCTCTGTCAAGGGGTCTGGGGGATCCTAACTCTTCCTCGTAATGATCAAGCTCTATTTTGATGCATTCTGGCACTTTGTTTACATTCAAAGTAAAAAAAAAAAAAATCCAGTGAGAATCAATTTATTTTTATTGTGTGTTAGAAAATGGTCAGCGGGCCACCTGGCGTCCTACTGCAGGTAAGATTTGACCTGCAGGTCATAAGTTGAGTATCGCTGGTTTAAAGCTTGTGAATTGCCTCATGGGTACATCATTTCTGACTTGTAATGGGTGTTAAAATAAAATGAAAATGAAGTAATAACAAAATAAAAATTTGTAAAATAAGTAAACAACTGGGAGAAAGGCACAAAATCTGAATGTTTTATCCTCTGTGAATTTCACATAAAGCCAAGATACTAAATTTTGATCACATCAGAGCTCAGCATGACTGAACAATTTTTTTACTATGTGATTTGCTGAAAGCTTAAATTGCAATAAACTGTTGAGTTCTTCAAGGCAGGTCGCTGATTTGAAGCACCATGGGGGTGTTCAATTTTCTAGGAAGAAACTCACACTCTGCTGCAGAAAAGTTAAAAAAAATTTAGAAAGATGGGGATCCTTTAAACAGGATGCAATTGAAAGGAAGTGTTTACACATAAAGCAGAAGTGGTCCAAGAATTACTAATGACTTGTGTAGCATGTGACACTGTCAGTGATGGAAGAGGTATTCAGACCTGAATAGCCCACTATGAAAATTCTCCACTACAAGTAAAAGCCCTGCATTCAAAGCTTTACTCACATAAAGTTAGCATAGAAATTAGCAGCCTTAGTAGCCTTGAAATGACTTTATTTGAAGTGATGTTGCATTTGTACACATTTGTGCTGTTTGTCCTTGTTATCCATCTAGATTGTTGCACTATGTGATTATGTTTTTTTATGGTGAATGTTTTTGCATACCTGGCTGCAACCAAAGTTCCCGTGGTGGGATTATTAAGTTTGACTTGGTATCAAGAAGTGCTCATTGTGCAGTCAAATGTTCCCTGTCAGTGTTTTACTACTGTATCTGATGTTTTTGAATGAATATTACTGCTGCATTAATGTGTGTGTTGCATTTTACTGCTGTAGACGTTAAGGTTATGCTCATTTCAACTCCTTTACATACAAATGGGTAGTTTAATCTAGATCAATGCATCATATTCTATAAGGTCATCATATGTTTGTGGTGTCGCTGTCCTGTGACAACCACAAATATCTAAAAAGTTCACAGTGTCTGAAAAACAACCGTTTTCAGCTTTGTGACGATGCATTTTCCAGCTGATCCAAGAGGGTTTTTAAAGAGTTAATTTAGCTTAAGAAGTACTTAAGCTTAAGAATTTTCTCAACACAAATAGGAAAACTTAATCTTTCAGTTTATCACAAACATTTAAAATCAAAATCATTAAGTAAAGAGCGGTATAGAAAGTTGTAAATGGCAGCTAAAGCTGTCAAACAAATGTAGTGGAGTAAAAAGAACAACAGCTGCCTCTGAGATGTCGTGGAGTAGAAGTATAAAGTTGCTTAAATGGAATCACTCAACTATGAGTACCTCGAATTTGTACTAAAGTATAAAACTAGAGTAAATGTACTTAGTTACAATTCACCATTGCCTAACACATTATTAAACAGTAACAAAACCACTTAATTAATTACCCCTGTGATGTATTCAAAGGAAATGATGTACTCAGGCAGGACGAGCTCATGTTCAAACATAAACCACTGTCTTCGTCTGGGACTGCACTCGGGACCAGTGTGTGTTTTGGTGGAGCGGGGTCTCTCTGAATGAAAAACCCACAGAGATACAGAAGATTTTTCAAATACTGACTGAAAATTATTGTTTTCATGTTTTCATTGATGTACTGCCGACCTTCACTTATTGCAGTTCTGTGCTTCACTTCCACATTGCGATACACAGAGTAGGCTCTGAGATATCTGCTTCTGTCCAGCGGCTCTCCCTCTCGGATAGGCGTGCTGTGGCCCACAAACACTTTGGAAACAATTATCTGACCTACAGATAAAACACATAAGCATTTTAGTTATTACGATAAAGGAAACAACAGTCAGAGCGATGGGGATATCATAAGAGCACAACTAACTCACCGTGCCTGAAGGGGATTGTGTCTGTGCTGTGCTTGGAGTCACCTTGGCTGGCCCGGCGCAGTGTGTGTTCAATTCTGGGCTGCTCAGTCACACTCATGCTATTAGATAAAGGTATAGCTCCCTCTATGTCCAAGGCCTGGTTCAAAGTCAACATGGTAAAAGTCGGCATGACTTTGGAGTTTATGTGAAAACATGATGAGAAATTCTAGATCCTGTTCTGTTGCTATAGCACTTGTGTGTAGTTAGGAAACCATTCCAAAACAAGGCTCTTAATAAGCTACAATTTCACACTTCAACTTTCCTTGTATTACACATTTAATTCTTCTTAATAAGCCAACAGAATTTATAGAAATTCATTTTCGTAAACCTTTATTGTTCAGTCATTGTGTTACACATACAAGTAAAGTCGTGAAGTGGCCGTTTTTCAACATTAACTTCATTTATTCAAATCTGGGGTATAGTGTGACATACAGTAAAACAACTTGTTTTCTTTATAGTACTCTTTGTATCTCTGGGTGCTGCCTAAAAATCTGCTGTTCTCCCACAAACCTGTGACGTCTTCAAGCGATTGCGGCTTACATTTCTAGTCTCCACCTCTGGGTATCCAGGGGACGTGCTCCACATGCATCCAAAAGCAAGTCTCCCTTCTTGTCACACATTACAAACTCACTGCATGTTCACCAAAATGGCGCCATTTATTATGAGCGCAGAGGATGTTATGGATAAGGATATCTTTTAAAGTGTATTTGCTGACTTTGATATTCAGGCAGGGTATTTATTCAACTCATTTGAAGAAATGCAGCGGAAAGTGTCTCAGGCTGCCGCTGAGCTGTACAAGAGGGCACCACCAGCAGGTGACCCTCCAGAACCTGAGCTGCTAGTGGTGCCTTTGCTCAAACTGCCCTTTGATACCAACAGACACTAAATCAGAAACTAAATAAAACTGTGCAGTACTGAATTTCACGGTGGGCAGTTTTTCTGGATGCTACCGCCAGCTACAAACCAGAGAGAGCCCATGTGTGCGTTACTATGCATGGGGGTTTTAGTCTTCACTTGGGCAGAGGTGAGCTTGAGACTGCGGTTGGACTACTGGACAAATATTTTGACGACTGGCTGAGTACATTGCCTTCGTTTCGTCACTTTATTCTGCTACTGCCTCCAAAGAATGACAAAGAGCCGCTGCTCTGCTGTCAGCTGAAAGACAGAGGGGGAAACACAGAGTGCAGAGCTGGCATTCACATCTACAATTCAGGGTTTATTTTGACCAAACCAGAGTTGGTGATTTTTGGAACAGTGGACTATCCCACCATGATAGTTTTAGTGAGTCATATTTTGTTGCTGTCGAGATTAAATGAAGTGTTTGAATATATCCACAATCGCCAGCTCTTAGGCTAACTGGCTGGTTGGAAAATCACTGGAGACCTTCTTCAGGATCGCAAACATTAACTGGAAAAAACACAACCAAGGCTAGCGTGGCAGAGTGGGCACATGTTGAGTATTTTTGTCACCTAACATTTTATTTTGGCCAACAAAATCATGGCTTTTGGCTGTGGTGGTGACACACGGCTTCCAGGCACTTAACAATAAGGCATTTTTTTTGTTGATGAGTGTTATTAAAGTTATGTTGTTTTCCCTGTGTTAACACTATTGTTATTACATTTTATATTATGTCATTTTTGTCCGTGTTCTAGTCAAGCAGTAAAATACATTATTTCAGATGCCTTTACTTTTTGTAAACAAAGCCGTTTTTGAAATGCACACTTCCTTGTGCTGGGCAGTTTTGGAAGTATTTCTGTGCTATCCTGGTGCACGGAGACACTGCAATAATAACTGTGCAAGAAGGGAAACTCAGAAAAACTCTGTCAATACAGCAGGCACTGAGGAATTTATTCCTTCAACTGACTGCATTTACCATCAACACTGATTGGTTTCCACTTAAAATGTGGCGAATTTTCCTTTAACCTTTTCTCTCATTGCTCAGTGGAATATATTGTGGGTGATGGGATTGAGTGTTGTGCAGAGGTGGACAGAAGTTTACACACCTTATATTGTTCAGCTGTTTTGAAGCCTTCCTCTAAAATGCGGAGAATTTCTTTCTTCTCACTATTTTTTTCAGGGTCAGCTACGTAGAATAAATGATCCAGCCGCCGTCTGTAATTCCTGCTTGAAAGGTGTGGATTAGATAAAAGCTCCAATAATGGACAGTCCTGTTACTGTTACAATGATGACAATAGTGAGGTTAAAGACATACTATGCAGAATTTTCCTACGAAATGTACAGACTCATACAAAAGTGATGCCTCTTAATCATCACTTATGACCCACGAGAACTGTGCGGCACTGTATTTGTCTGCAGAGACTCTGCCCTCTGCCTGTATTTTCTTATTTTCTTCTAATTATGCTGTGTTTCTGGGCTGCAACCTTTAGGCAGTGATGAGTTAGCCCCTGCCAATAATAGCGCAGGTGAGGCTGGGACTTTGTAAAAAGAGAGCAAACAGGTAGTAGCAGCATGGATCCAAGAGGGAGCTACAAACATGGCAGACACAGCGCCAAAAAATACAAATGTAGTGAGGTGAAACGCCAAGTGGACAAAGCTCATTACAAAACAATAGTGAATCTGAGGTTGGCTTGCACTTTTACGAGCACCAAAGGAGAGAATGAAAAACGATGTAGAGTTAGCCTGTTTTCTGTTGGACACAATCACTGTATATAAAGATGACAGCTCCCAAAAGTGAGGCCAAAACATCTCTATCGTGTAGCAGCGTAGGACGGAGGGCCAAGTTTGAATGACTTGTTTTTCCAAACAGTAACCAACAATTCCTGCATTGTATACTTTTAAAATGCAGGTAAATATTTGGTAAAACTCATCACATTTCACTAGAGTACAGTTTAACTTACTGTGAAGAGATGGCAGAGTCGTCACTGGCTAGAAGGGTGTGAAGTTTGTCCTCAAAGCGAAGCCTCAAAGCACTGTTATGGATGCGGATAACTCTATTGATCTTGATGCCAGTGATGCTGTGAGCCTTCAAGTCTGATTGAGAGAAGCGGGACTGCAGGAGGTCGCAACAGGAAGTAAACCTGTTGGGCAATTAACACAGAAACTATGCCTTAAAGGAAGTCTGCTTGTGATGTGTCCTCTGTAACTTTGTGATGTTTGTACTTGTATTTAATAATACCAAGTGCGTACCATGGGTCTGTGGAGCAGCCCTCCTCCAAACGAATATTTCCGACACTTTCTAGCTCCATCAATAGAAACTGGATCGTGTATTCCATTGTGTTTGTGGCTTGCATCAAGTCCCGCTCATACAAGGCTTCAATCCTGAATACAGATGAGGGAAAACTATTTTTTCACACTTTTTTAAATTACATGTTTGAAAGTAGGAAAATGTACTGCACAAAATTCTCTTTGTATCTTATTAAAATATACAGACTCATCCAGCCTCCTCGTCCAAAGCCCCAGTCTTTCCCTCAGTGCTTCAATCTTGCGGAGTATTTTGTGCTCCATGGCAGGATCACGACTGACATCAGCGGGTGAGTCACTTCTGTTGACTAAACCTTCAACCAGGTGAGTCGATCCTTCCTCCAACGTACAGGCAGACTTCTTACAACTAGGTGGCACCTTGGATAGTTCACGTTCAAGCTAGGCATGCATCCAAATGAAAAAAAAAAGCTCCCTTAACTTTGTACAATGACAGCAACCAAAGGCTGGAGATCTCAGCTTAACAACCGATCTCTTGTTACACTAATGACATAACTTCAAAAATGTTTCAAAGGATGTACATACACTTTTGAGGGTGTGATTGAGTGCTTTGATGCATTCTTCTGGTAACTGTAACATAGTTTTCTTCCTCTCTATCAGACTGAGCCGGATCTCTGCCAGGTTCCTCTGAGCAGTCCGTACACGCATGTTGTAGTACATCATTTTCTTCATTACTGTCGACTGAAAGGGGGAAAGGCAAGAAAAAGCATAAATGTAACAAATATCAGAAAAGTACTTTTATTAGGGCTGCAGAATTCTTCTTTTTCTTAAAATTTTCATCCTGACGTCAACTGTAAACACAATGCGAAAGACTGTGATTCAGCACAAAAGGATTTTTTGGGTTAGTGAAAACAGTAACAGAGGAAACTTTAATGTATCAATCATATTTTTTATTGGTTCCTTTTGTGCTCAGTTAAATTCCAATTTGTTCAATTAAGCAAAGTTGGAAATATTTTTTTTATTTCTTAAATTCAACAAGCAATTTGTTGTAATTTAGCAGCATACTGAAAGCAGCAAAAAGGTACACCTGAGCACATTTAAATATCGTTATCGCCATAATCAACATTATTTCCGCACATTGTGCAGCCCTACTTTTTACTGTAGGGCTGTTATTGGGACTTTAAGCCAATCATTAGCAATCGACATAACTGGAGAGAATTAGTATCATCTCAAGAGCCAGAGACTGAGGTGAGCTCAACTGGTGTAACGCAGGGGTACCTGCTGGTCTTCTCAATACCTCAGCTGCTTCCTTGACTTGCTTGCTCGAGACGTCATAGGTGTCAAGTTGCTGTAGGCTTGGCATGTGGTAAAGAACGTGTGTGGCGTAGTTACACAGCAGACACACTGGGTTTGGAGTTGACGTGGGGTCCTTTAGTGCGAGTTCTTGCAGATGGGGTAAACGAGCAAGCATGGTCAGCTCCTGTTAAAACAGCAATACCACACAGTCTGGTTCAATAAAGGAACACTTCAACCGCAAAATGACCATTTGTATATCAATTACTCACCACGTGTTACGTTAAGTTCTTGATGAAAACTTTGTTTTTCTCGCATGCTTCCAAAGTAAATGAAGAATCCCAAAAAGGTGAACATAATTCGTGAGTTGAGGTTGTTGGAGACTATGCTCAATACCTTAAAAACAATATTAAAACATCCATTTGCAAACACTCACACAACTCGCATAAACCAAGTCTCATTTATCCAGTCGGATCCTCAGTACTTCCTAAGCACATGCATTTTGGCTGACGTTAATACAATAAAAAACCCTTCTGCTTATCAGCTCAGGGCATGGCATGCCACTCAGCCATGCAGGCAAGTGTTTGTCCTGTCATGTTTTAAATCATAATGTTTTCGCAAAAACATCTGTTCAGGAAGTACTGAATATATGACTGGATAAATGACACTTGGATTATACTGCATGGCTTGTGTGACAGTTTGTAAGCAGAGGTTTTGACATAGTTCTGCTGTTGTTAAACGCAGCCCCCTTTTACTTTATAGACACACGTGAGAAAAACAAAATTCTACACAAATGCAAGGTAACACGCTGTGGGTAATTGATGTACAAATGATCATTTCTCTCGATTCTAAAGTTCAGCCCTGAAAACACTACTGTTAATACTGTACACAGAAGACATTATATATACAAATCAGATGTATTATGGCAACTTCTCTTTACAGAAATAAAAGGAAATATTAAATTTGTACACAGTGCTAAGGAACTGTGTGCAGTCCCCATCTTTTGGAGGTTTAAACATTAGACAAATGTCACAGTAAGCTAAACACCTCTTTTGGAAATTGCCATTTTTTTTGTTTGCATACTCATACAAAACACTAGGCACTCTGTGCAGCGAATGAAAACAATTCCATTCCTTAGAGCCAAGCTGGCTTGGGACAAAAGGTGGATTGCAGAGATACATATGTTCAGGGCGTTAATCATCTAATCAAAGCTAGAGCCACAAAACATTTTCGTCAGAATTACCTTGAACATGACTCAGTATAAATTTTCTGAATGAGTGTGTCAGCTACAGAATGTCTAAAATGTACTACTGACTCACACGAAGCCACATATCACAAAAATCTTAAGTAGTCTTTTGGAGTATGTTTAAAAGAAGATGCCGTCATGAATGTATATCATTGAATCCAGAATGACATAAATTGAAATTATGCAGCTCAATACTTCATTGAAGGTCCTGTGCAGCCGGCCTATTGTAGGATTGATTGGAAATCTGAACTGACCCCGACATGTCACAAGAATTTGGAATAGTCCTTTTCAGACCAAGGATTTTAATAAGATCTTACAATTAAGTAGGAAAACTTTTTAGAGAAGAAATTTCAAAAGCATATTTCTGTTTTTAAGCTTACCTTAAAGGAGCTGATCTTGTTCCCTGACAGATTAAGATTCTGAAGGCTGACATTAGGATCAAGGCTCTGCCCTTAAAAGAATTTGAAAATTATTTAGTTATTACTTCTCAAACAGCTCACTTGAATCTCAATCAAACTTAGCACAGAAAATACACAGGAGTGCAAAAACCTACCAATCTTTTCAATATTGTTGTCAGCAAGGTTTAGTTCTTTAAGGTTTTTCAGCGTGTTCAAGCCCTTCAGAAAAAACAACCACTCATTAATGAGAGCATGCTACTTTCAAAACATGCACAGCCATTAGCTACTGATATGCAAAAGCGTGTAAAAATGCCATTTTGGTGCACCAAATCAAAAGAAATTCAGAGGAAAATTTATAGGTTAACACATATTTTGGCGCGTTGGATGATAAACATGCAACAGACAGAGAGAAAGATGAATTTATAATTTACAGTTCAAACCTGTATCTGAGTTATGCAGTTATTGTTGAGCCACAAGACTTCCAGGTTGATCTGCATTTCTAAGTTCTCTATTTCACAGATTTGATTATCATAAAGGTAGAGTTTCTCCAGTTGTGGACAATTCTGTAGTCCAGATATTCCCTGCAAAATAAGTAGGTGGGATGCATTAGTTTGACACATATGACATACGTTGTACAAAACACTTACAGAGGATGCTGTTCTGCCTAAACTATGGGGTTGATCCACAAATAGTGGTCCATGTATGCAAGATTTGTTGTAGTTCTATGCCACAGAGGGGAAAAATGTAATTACACTGTGTAATGTTTAAGAGCCTCTGCAATAAAGCAATAAGCTACAAGTCAAAACAATAGTGTAATATAATGATTTCAGGCATTACATACTGAATTCTTGTTATCAGTAGGGCCACTATTAATTGTTAGACATCTTCACAGCCTAACAAACTTACTGTCAGATGGCACTGGACAACCCAGAGCTCCCGAAGCAAAGGACAGCACTCAAGTCCCTCAATGTGTTTCACATTCTGGCCCACTATGGTGAGCTGACAGAGCCTTGGGAAGAAGGAAAGCCCAACCATGCGGGGAAAGCCAGAGAAGAAGATCTCCAGGGAGCTGACATTGCTTCCTTCTTGTGCAATTTTTTCATAGGATACTCCATTGGCCAAGCACTGGTGAGAAAAATATTCATACCAAGTCATTATTTGGAAGAAAAAATGTTAAGGCAGGGAAAATAATGCACACCTGTACAATCTAATGCAATTGAGTCAGTGTAAAAAAAACAAACAAACCCTGAACAGTATAGGAATAATAAAAGTAAAGTTACGACAGAAGATAAACAATCAGAACAGCAGAATTATCAATCAATCAATCATGTGCAATATCAGTATGTACCAAACTGTACAACATCTGTAATTCATACCTGCAATAATGTGAACTCAGCCATTCAGTCTGTCTAATTATTATATCTTGCATTTTTTTTTTACTGTTTACAACCAATCATCACCAAGGTACAGATTCAGTACATACTAAACTGTGTCTACATACTATTAGATACTATTATTTGATGTTTTTGTTGTTGTTGCAATCTAACATATTTTGCTATTAGTAGTTTGTTGTCATTTGTATTATTTTATGAATTGTTCTTTATCGCTCTGCACTTTTGAAATGGATTAAGTGGAGGCTTCAAATAAGCCCTCTGGGTTTTTGCCTCAGTCCCCCTGCACTGTATTTCATTATTCATTTTTCTTGCCTATTTTGTGTTTTAATTGTGCAAAAAAAAGATAAACTATAACTATATGTATTTATTTCCTATGTGCAACATGTAAATTTAGCCATTCAAGCTGTGTATTTAATACAATTAGCTTTTTTACGTTTTACTTATTTGATTGCTCTGTTTTTTGCTGTTTACCTGTTACACTGTTTTGTGTATTTTACTGATGCTTGTTCCTATGCACTGTCCTCTTGGCTGCTGTGACGATGCAAATTTTCCCACTGTAGGACTAATAAATTATTATCTTCTCTTCTCTTATCACAGCTGTATTGGATTGTACTAGAAGGTACAGGTGGCCTCTGTGTATTTCATTGCACTGCAACATTTCAGCTCATAATGTCAGTTATTGGAAGCTGTTACAAGTAATATTATTAAAACTAGAAATAAACTTAGATACCATTTATCATTTTAGCAAAAATAATGAATGTGAATTTTATACTCACCAGCTCTCTGACCACCTCCTCGTCACCTCGGTGCTTTAGTTTCTCAATCTGTATCATAACTTTGCTGCCTTGACATTTACTGTCAAAAAGTAGTTAATTCTCCATTATAATTAATTTATCCTGCTTTATTCTAGTAAGAGACTATTGGCAGAGTAAAGAAAATGCTGTGGCAAATAAGCTGCCAATCAGAGAGGGAAAGTAGGAAACAAATAAGTTAGTAAGCAAACACATCCATGCTAACTTCGTTAGCCTCTAAAGTTGTGCTAACTTACCAGCTAGCTAACGGTAGGCGCAGATAATGGAGCTGTTAGCTCGCGTCAGTTAAGTGTAATAAATGTCAGTATTTACATAAATTAGTTTGTTAAACTCAACCTCACATGGCAGATAACATTAACGCTATTTTCCTCGACGAGTTACATAATAGCAGCGGACTTCTGCTCAGAAACAAACTGTATAACTCATCTGCGTTCAGCACCGTTTGTCATCAGTCTGTATCCAGGCTCGAGCGTCTGGTTGCTAAGGAGCCATGTTGAAACTTTTGCGGTCCTGAGCATGTTTTTCAGCGACCACAAGATGGCGACACACTGCAAGGTACATTCTCACAAAACCGTAAAAGACACAATTTTCTGCTTTATGTGTAGTGGCACTTTTATAAAACATTACACTAGAAACTGTAGATATTTCTGAACATTGTCAGTTGGTGTTTTTGACCCGGATCCTCTGCTATCTTTCTTATTACTCCCTTTGAGCCACGAGTCTAATTTCACGGACTTATCTGTGACGTAGAGTCACTGTAGCCCGTTTCACCGCACCAAGCATCATTTTGCCGTCATTCACCCCGTCAATGTCAAACACTTGACTCAATTTACACGCCGAAATCGCCTTTCATATTTGACTCTGCCCCAAATAAAGTGCCAACCCCGAGCCTCGCGGCCACCATGACGTCACCGTTGGAGCAGTGAACTAAAACAATCAACCTCACTCCTCTCCTCTTGCTCCCCGACCGACCGCACCGCCTCATCTGTGGCGTCTACAAACCCCAGGCTCGAGTTGACAGACGCCAGCCAGGAGCCGCACTCTCGTGTGTTTCTGTCTCCGTCACCCATCCTAGCGCAAAGGGGTTGTCATTTACAGAAACGGCCCCGGCATAGAGAAGAGGAAGAAGAAGAAGAAGAAGAAGCCTTGTAGCTAGTGTATCTTGTGTCCGAGAACAGGAAAAAGCATGTCCGCTCAGCCCGGTGAGGAGCTAGGCTCGGAGGGGAGGTGGTTTGGGGATGACTATGAGAGGAACGGCCTGTTTGGGAACACATCGACCCGGCTCGACGAGCTACGTGAAGAATTTAAGCCGAGAGGCGGCGAGGTGTCGGGCGACCTGGATCAACAATTTCATCCTTTCCAGGACGACGGGAAAAGGCCTCCCGTTGCTATGGAAACTGCATCTACAGGTAAAGCGGGCAGTTATCGCACTTAAGTCTCGATGTTTACCAATTTATAGTCTTTGGGCCACATTAGGGTTTAATTTGGCCACGAATTAACTAACCCACACCGGTGTTAAGACAGACACAGCGAGAGCAAGACGCAGTTCATCTTTCACAGATTTATCGTTACGACAATCAGCCTGAGTTAAAACTTCTGGGCTTGAAAACAACAGAAACAAAGATGCAACTTCCAAAGAAGGCTGGTAAATCAGCTGTCACAGCAGTGATACTGAAGGGAATACTACTAGACATCTTCAAAACTAGATTTATTCAGACTCGGTCAGAGCTTTGGCAGCTATGAAACATTAATTTTGACCTATTGTTTTCCTCACTGGTACACACAGTTGTTGGGTCGATGAGGTTGCAGCATGCAGTGACAAATAGCCTGTTGAACTTTGAATGGCCTGTTGTACCAGCTGCCACATATAAGCCTAAAAAGCCTGCATTCTTGATATGCTGAGGTGGAGGGATGATAAAGAGATTAGTACCTAGCTTTCATAGCCATTGGTTGGGTTTAAAATGATTAAATCCATAGGTTAGGATTTTGTGGGGACATGTCTCCCTCAATATTTAGAGCATGTGCATATTTCCCTTATAATAAAAACACAAAAGTAGCCGAGGGCTTTTTATTTTGACTAAATAAAAATGTTTACACCAGGAATTGATGCAGAAAAGTCCCCACAGTGGTTCATAAAAATTCACTAGAATACAGGAAATTCAGTGTTTGTTGTTAAGAATGCTCTGGAGGAGGACCCCCAACCCCCCGTTTCATACGTGTCCAGTGATGAAACAAAACCTACGCCCAGCATGAGACTTGACCAAAATGTTTTGATCAGTCCTGTTGTAACAAGAAGCCTGCATACACTCCAGTATTGGTATTGTTGATGATATTGTTTTATTATTGGACGCTGGAGGCAGTGGTTTTTGTGGGAACATCATGCAGATCTAAGTCCGTCACTCTCCTCAGCACAGCCCAGCTCATGCTGCTATTTTTAATCCTGAAGGAACAGGCCTCACTATTCGCTTGGCTAGCAAAACTAGAGCCATGTACTTTCATTCACGAATTCACTGAAAAATTCATGAGATGATGTTTAAAAAAAAAAAAGGGCCGCCTAGTTTCCTCTCTCTGCTGCTCAGGCCTCTCTCGTTTCATTAGCAGCTGCTGGTCAAAAACAAGAAGACGAAAAAAAATGTCTTTTTTTGTTAATCCGTTAAGTACAAGAGCATTATTAAATGCAGATTTTAATACTTTGAGGCACCGAATTCAGCACGCAAGTATGACTTAAACATCCAAAGCTGAAAGTGTTGCAATTGGAGAAGCTCAGAATGATCCCTTTCAAGCAGACTGCGCTTACAGTATATGTGAAACGATGAACTGGCTAGTCGATGTTTGGCCTCGCTTTCTAGAAAAAGAAAACATGCTCTACTTTCAGTGAAAGTGTGCCAGACAAGCTCCAACTTGTGTAGGTGCACACACACACAAACACACACAGATTATGTTTTGATTTCTAAAAACAGAAAGAGTAGCTGTCTCTTATTGCTGTGGCTCCTGCTGAGCCGTGTCTGCACCAGTGAAATAATCCACTCTGTCACTTATGTTCTTGGTGGGAACAGTGCAGATCTCATCACACTGAGCAGGGCAGACTGGACATTTTCCTCTTGACCAGACATGTTATAGTCTGTTCTGATCTTTGTCAAAGACATTCACTCCCAGCCACCCCCTCTGTGACAAACTTTCACTCTCTGCTTTGCTTGTTAATTATAGCAAAATATCAAGTTTTAGAGACTTAAAGAAGCAGTGTGTAAGTTTTAAGGGGATTTAGTGGCAACTACCGGTGCAACTAGCTGAAACGTCTCCTGGTTAGAATTTCATTGTTTTGTTGTATTGTTTAATGGGAGCTGAATTATCCACAGAGGTCTCTTCCTCTCCAACACAAACAGACCCAGTGATTTAAACTGATAAAAACACTGAATAAAGCAGTTTCACGTAACAAATCAGTGTTTCTCCTTCACTGTTCGGCTTGTCAGAGATGGGCTGCCAGCCCAGCACCTGCTAATATATGCACACCTTTTTTCTCTGATAACTCAAGATCGAGATGTTCAGGGGGTTTTACCAGGAGCCAAATTATCCGCAGACATCTCTTCCTCTTCAAAACAAACAGTGTTTGGTTTGTCCGTTCTGGGCTACTGTAGAAACATGGCGTGGCAACATGGTGATCTCCATGGGTGAGGACCTGCTCCCTGTGTAGACATTAAACGGCTCATTCTAAGGTAACGAAAAGAAAAAGATGATTCATTTTCAGGTGATTATACACTAAAGAAAACATACTTAATATAGTCAGTTTCTGCCTACACACTGGAGCTTTAAAGATTTTTTTCACTGAGGGCAGAGACAAAGTTTGGCATTTCAACAGTACAAACTGAGAAACAGTATCTCTCCAAGATGTCTAGAATTGCCTCTCTTGGTAATTGATCCATGCCTGTCCTAAATCTTGTTCACAACAGTGATCTACCCACAGGACGCCGATAATGCTGATTTCAGCTGTATTAAATTACCACAGGCACAGAACCTTATAGCCTTAGATCACAGACTATATAGCCTCTTTTATCCTTAAAAGTTCCCAATCCTGTGAAGGTTTCAAGAGAAAGAAAGTTGTGAAAGATATTGCTGCATCATGACGATGGTCCAAGAGTGCTGTGAAAATCCCACAGCTTGTTTTTAGCACATGGTGTGTCTAATAGCCTCCCCTGCTGTCTGGCATAGACGAAAACAACTAAGTGCATATGGTACACAAACAATGACACCTTGTTATGGGATCTTTTTTTCCCAAGAAGCTCTTTGTTAGTCCTTACAGTGCATTATAAAAGTCGCTTCATCACATCCTGACAAAGTGCATCAGTCATGAGAAACCTTCTCCCACAATCCAGTCCCCGATAGGTGGATTAGACCCCAGTCTTTCTCAGTTCGGCGTATCATCAGTGACAAGGATGAGACAGCATAATGTCTGGCTGGGTCTTTTCCATATCTGTCAGATAGAGAGAGCACTTAGTGGACTCCGCTGGACTGCATAAGCCAGCGCAGTGCATTTGTGCCTTTAGCTCCTGTTCCCAGGGGGCCGAGCAGTGCTAGGTCTTTTCAGACCAGATGATAAAGATGCAAGATAATACAGGGATGGAGGAGGAAGAGGAGGAGGAGGGGGGGGAGCAGCTTAATGGCAAAGAGAGCCAAGGCTGCGATGAGAGGGGCGATAGTTCAAATAGCCAGACTGTCAGGGACAAAACAGGAAACACAAAGAACTGTCTTTTTATTCACCTCTAATTCAGAATTTGACTGACAGAAGCACTTAGATGTCAGCGGTCAGCAGAGGCAGCTCCCAGGTGTGAGCCAGCACCTGCATGCACTTGCGTGTGGTTAAAAATGTGTCGTCCGGCACCTTACATAATTAAACACGGCTTATAGGGTGCACAGTATACTAGTGTGTGCTTTCCAGAATGATTTAGAGTGCTCAACCCATGTGTTATCTGCCAGGTTTCCAATCTCATTTATCTTCATCTGTCTCCAGGACCAATTAGCTAATGCTGAGTTATAAAAGGACAGATAAAAGCATGACAGACCCTGCCCAAAAAGCTCCACTGCAGGGGGACAATAACAAAGCATTACTGCTATCATCATATCAATAAATCATTGTTCCTCATGTCTTTTGATCCCCTGTGTTTACCCTGAAAACAATTAAAAGCCAGCATGTGAAATATGATGCTATGTTTATGATCTCACTGCCTCAGTCCGGCTCTCTCGCCTGCGGGCACGGAGTAATCCCCGAGCAGAGTATTGCAAAACTGCTCATGGGATTAGAGCTACTATCAGCAGAGACGCTTTTTAACAGTGCTAGTCCATCTAATTTTTTTTGTATTGGTTATTGTAGGCTACGCTTGCCCGCCTTCCTGCCTGTGTCTGGGCTCTTTAACGCCACATTCTGTCTGCACGATGAAAGCTGAATGCCGATCCAAAGTCACACTAAATTGACAGCTTTGACCCAAAGCAGACAACTTGCAGACACTCAGTCTGGATCCTCCCACATCCTCTCCATTCATCCATAAAGCTCTATCCAAGCAAGAAAAACACAATCAATACAGTGGACGTCAGGTACTGTACGTACCACGGCTTCAGAAGCTAAATGGGGGCAGATTAGCTTTTATTTAAACTGTCTCTACATTGATTTAACTTTAACAAAGGCTACTGGAACAACACTTGTACTGTGTCGCCTTCAGTGATTTTTTTTAAGAATGGTAAACACACTGATGTTTCTTAGAGTAATTGTGGGTCGTCATTGTCTTAGATCAATGCAGCTCAGGGCAGTTGAATCCCTCAGCACAGCTGTTCTCTCATCGACCCCTGCTAGTAGTTTAGTTGTACCTCAGCTTTTAGTAAAGACCGTCTCTGTGCTCTCCATTATCTTCTTCTTTAAATTGGGATACTTAGTGACTGGTATTTATGTAATTGTTTAGCCAAGGATATTGTAATCAATACATTATGAACATAAACGTCATAACCAAAGCTTTTAAGCCAGAGTCCATTTATAGTCATAGTGGTGCTTTTGTTAATCTGTAACCAGTGTTAGGGCGTAACTAGTTACAAGTAATGGAGTTCGGTAATTAAAGGTCCACTGTGTAGGATTCAGGGGCATCTATTGACAGAAATAGTATATAATATTCATAACTATGTTTTTATTAGTTTATAATCACCTGATAATAAGAATCACTGTGTTTTTGTTACCTTAGAATGAACAGTTTTTATCTACAAACGAGCAGGTCCTTATCGATGGAGGCTCAACGGTATTAATATTACTTGTTAAAAAATTAGGCTTCAGATAATATATTAATTATGAATCATTCATTTGATCGCGCTCCGACAGACAGTGAATCAGAGAGAGAGAGAGAGTTACGGCACTCGAGGATTACAGCACCCAGCATACTGACACAACACCACTTTATCCTGTTAAAACAATACTCACCACTTGGATTTATTTTTATAAAAAACCCTTTTGATCTGAGGACCATTACGGACTAAAGGAATATGAATAATTTACAGGGTAATCGAGGAATGGACACATAATTTGAGGTAGCCAACAACACAGTTTTATACATCCGAAGAACTATTAAATAAAGGAACTGTTGGCAACCAGACCAGGCATCTAACTGAAACAGGCCTTTATTTGTCACAATGAATAGCCACACTGGGCTAGTAAAAAGGACTAGGCGTATGCCTTCTTTTGACATATTTCCTGACAATGCAGGTCAACAAAGCCTTTGGGACAAACTTGAGCGCAACACCATAAAGGGTAGGACAGCTTACGAGGAGCTCTCCCTACGTACTGACAGGCTCTGTTCATTTGGCAGTATGTGCTTAAAATTTTGAGTGTTGTTTTCGATTTGTTCTTTCGTTTGAATTTGCACCATCTCTTGTCTGCCAATCAAATCAATGTGCAATGCTCTAAGCAACCGGGGTCTGCCATGCCTATGATCAGCTGACCATGCCAATCAGAGAAGGGCTCTAACATTACTGTAAAGAGCTGCATGTGGCTCTGGATCCGCAGGTTTCCCACCCCTGTATTATACCATCACTCTTCATACAACTAATACTTATATATACACGTTCAAATAACATTTTTATGTGAACATTTTAAAATAAATTGTACATCAAATTACAGGAAAAAGAAAATAACGAGGCATGCCTATAGTTTGTACTGATATTTCTTCTCATCTCCCAGGCTTTCTCCAGGTAGTATGACTGGCTAATTTAAGTGTTTCGTATTATATGTACAGCAAAGTCAGTCCTTCTGCATCATCCATGTTTTCAAAATCGATTTCTAAACAAAGTGCCCAGTTCTCAGTAAACAGGACAGTCTATACCTGAAATAATAAAGCTGCAGCATATTATTTAATGTCAAAGGCACAGATGGCTTTGAAAGAAGAGCACAGTAAGTCTCTTGATGGATTGCTTTCCACAAGGTCACAGAGTGAAAGAGAACTCCTGAAAGGTAACACCACAGTCGAGAGGGTCACAGACAGAGTAATGGAGTCATTACAGTGCAGCAGCTTAACAGATGTTTGAAAGTACATTTGAACTAATGATGAGATTAAAGGGGAAATATGCCCATTTTCAAAATTCACATGTTATTCCTATGGTCTAAGACAGTCCAAAAATATTAGTTAACATGAACAACTCTCCTACATCCAAAAGCTGGAGTGCTAAAACTTGTGATGTCGTCAAGTATAAAGTCTGGAGCTCCTCCATAAACAATGAATTGGGAAAGATGTTATAGATGACACTGTGAGCACCCAGGGGAATGATTTAAGTCAACAGATCATACAACAATTCGTAAGATATCCTACATGTTAGCACCCTATGAATGGTGTTAGGTATTAACTGTAAAGTAACGTACTTAACTGAAAGTTACTGTAGCTAGGTTTAGGAAAAGAAACATTGTTGGCGTCTTTGGGTTTAGGGAAGTAAATCCGCTGTGGTTAGGTTTTGGAAATGAAACATGGTGATGACATACCCTAAAATACCTCAATTTATACATGGTTCCAAACACCAGTCTCCTGGGGGAAAGTCCTGTGTTTTGTGACCTATCCACCACCCCAACCAGCTTCCTTATGGTACTGCTTCCTTCTTTACTCCTGTGCTTTTGGTGGTTGGTGATGTGATCGCAGCCTTCCCAAATATGTGGGTTATGCATGAATTACTGGCTCAATATTACATGTGATATGTACGGATTTTGGTACATTCCCTTTGTAGAAAAACATAAAAACAGTGCACGAGAACAGTCTGCCTGAGTATATGAGTACAGTATTTGTTTCAGAGGAGAGAAAAGTACAATAGGATAAAGCTCATTTGGTAATAAAAAAGAAAGCAAGCGATCAGTGGCTCCACACAATCAGGCTATGACATCATATGTTTGAGACTTCTCTGGTTTCTGGCTTTCAAAGAGAGTAGCTCATGTTCACAAGTATTGATTGAACTTCCCGCGGCCATGAAAATAACATACTGGAATTCTTGATTTAGATGTTTTTCTCCTATAATGATAGTGTGTGTGCTTGGACAACACTGACTGACAGAAACAGTCAGCAGCATCTCTTCTGTGTTTGCACTGGACTCCAACACGGTGTTCTCGGCACTCGCTAACACAGCTGTTTTTGAGAAAAATTTGGATCGATTTTAAAATCCCTTTGCCATCACATTAGTTTATTCATTTAATTACACATTGAATAACTGCAGTGGATCAGTAAGTGTCTTCAAGGGAGTAAACCCTGCTGTGCACGGAGTCCCACATGCGGCTCAGTAAACCCTTTAATTTCAAAGTGGTAATATATTCATTTTGCAACTCCGGCTCTTTTGATATCGACTGTGCTCACATGTTTTTGTCTGTAGCCTGATAATTAGGAGCCCATGCCTTGGTGTAGCACACATTGTCAGGCTGCATTAGTTTCGGAGCAGCGCTGGCTGCACAGAGGACAACAAAAGGACTGCCCCTTCACAGCACATACACCAGGACTTACTTATTTAACTACACCATCCCTTCAGTGACATGATTATGTTGTGTGGCTACAGTGTGAGCTGAGAATTCCTCTGTTGTCACGTCCAATCCCATCTGAGCGCAGCAAAGCATTTGTTTCGGCCTTGTGGGTTGTTATTTTTTCCTCCAGTGTCTGGGTGCTACGCCATATCAGTAGATTCAAAATACCCTCGATCTCAGCACACCAGCTTTGTCAAGTAGCTGCCCAAAGCAGCCGCCCTCATGACAGTTAAGACAAGCACCAGTCTTTTTATTGCTACATATGCCTCATGCAACTGCTGGTGAGTCTGTGTTGTTACGTAGAATGGGTTAATAGAGAAAGAGGGGGTGTGTTGCCTACAGTCAACAGGATTACTGGCAGTTCGCAGCACCACAGATCACCTCTCTTCACAGTTTGTAGTGGCCCTGAGTGCTTCCCACATCCGCACACTACGTATTTGTACAGTGAATCAGAGAGTGTAAGATTATGATGGTGTTGCCAGGGTGATGGCTGATGGGACCTATACGATGGTAGTACGCTAAGAGGATTATACATTGGTTCTCTTTAGCAGTACATCAAGGGCATTCACGTCGCTGAACTGGCTCAACAGCTGTGCCCGGCCGTGTCGCAAACGGCTCGGATCCATAGGCAGTTTAGATCTACAAGACATTATTAGATACAAAGTAATCTGAAGCTCAGGAGTGTCGGCCTGCTTTGCTTTTTCCTCCATGTCATGTCAGCCCTCCCCCTATGTCCCAGCATGGGTGTGTAGTGTTTATGCCATTGTACTGCGGTATGATGTATTGTTAATGACTGAGGGAGCAGAAGTAGGGAGGGGCAGCAGAAGGGAAGGGTGGTGGGGCTTTTTAGAGGAAGCGACGGGAGGGACGGGACGTCCTGACCTGTTGGGTCTTCTGTCAGTCAGTCTGCATCCTCCAGAGCTAACCCTAAGGCTGCTATTTTAAATCTTCCCCCTTCATCCAGCCCAGCAGCTGGACCCAGCCTATTTATAGCACCACCGCTGCCCTGGGAGAAGCAGGGCTGGAGAGCAGGAGGAGGAGCCCAGTATGTGGAAGTATAAACTCTGACTTGTACACAGCACAACAAAAACACAAGCATCGGATGTGTGGCGGTGTGTAGTGAGAACACTGTGTGTATGCTTGTGTATGAACATGAGGCAGTGTGTTTGTTGGTGGAGTTGCTTGACTTTGAGACATAAAGTCAACAAATCTGAATTCCTGACCTTGACTTCTGACCAGATGATTTGAAATAACATCCCTATCAAGTCTGTCTCTTCCTGTTTTGCACATCATATGTAATATGAGCATCCTTATCGTCTCCCTGCAGCACTGCAACAAATTATTCAGTGAGATGTTGAGTGATATTTTACAGCAGAGCACACACAAATTCACAGCCAACATCTGTCGCTTTTTAATTCTTAATAGTAGCTGAAAACACCTTCAGCACTACAATTGTATCACTGTAGTATTATTTAAGTTTTGTGTATTTGTCTGTTGAATACCACAGTGAGCGTGCTGTGTTTTACATATTTATCATTTTATACATTTATCATGGACGAGTTTTGTCAACCTAGTGTAGCCTGGCTTAAGTCACTTAAACTTTGGAGTGAGTAGCTTACACATGCAGTACATATTGCCCTATCTTATGTGTGTGTTTGTTTTCATGACACAAATTTGTATGGGTGGATCATAGGTGTTGATTTTGAGGGGGACGCAGGGGACACATCCTTTTTAATATTTAGAACTTGTGCATTCGTCCCCCCCAATAATAAGTATAATCATGAGTAGTAGAGAACTTTTATTTTGTCAAAATTAGAGACATTTACAACATAAACTGATGTAGAAAATGCAACTGATGCATTAAAATCTTCCAGAATGCAGGAAATGAAGAGTTTGATGCTCAAAATTTTCTGGCCGAGGACCCCCAGTTTCATGTGTGGCTCCCTCAGTGTATAAATAAAACCCACACCCTTGGGGGAGATGCAGGATTAGTGATTACAGAGCAGAGATGTGACTACAGACAGCCCTTTGCCCGCATGATTTAGAACAGACTCTGGTTGTGGCACTGTGGTTTTTTGGGGTCTGAACAATTCTCCTTTGTCCCGTACTGGGTACAAGTACCCTCTGTTACTGCTGCCTCACTGATCTTCACAGCCGAGCACCCAGTCTGACTGTGCAGCGCCACAGCCCCTCTCCCTGACAGCAGCGCCAGCTGAAGTGTAGCGTTGTTTGACTGGATGTTTTCATTAATCAAACAGCTCAGGCAGGCTGATTTGATTTGATCGTATGACACAGAGACTGCTGTCATTCTTCCTTATCAGTTTTCTGTGTGTAACCGCACTGAGTTTCAGTTCCATCTCTTCCTGTCAATCTCTGCAGATGACTCCATGTCTGGCCTGTTCAGGAAGCCTATGAATGACGATGGTGATGTCTATACTTCCCTGATGTCAAATCAGAGCTTCACATCCGGTCGAGAAGCCTCCTACCTGTCGGATGACCTGAAACCCTCCAAGCCCTCTTCTGACTCCTCTGCCCTGGATCACTTCTCCAGCGACACCTATAGCTTCAGCTCCAGCAACAAGATGACTTCCAACCTGGCTGATGACATGCCAAAATCTCTGTTTGGCTCAGATAAGACAGAATCCTACAACTACATGGACATCAGCCATGGGGATGAGCGCCATGACCAGCACAGCCTGGTGGACACAGGCTCAACTGGTCGTGACTCCCTGGGCAGCTACATGGATAAAAACCCCGGGAAAGATGAGGATGAGGAGGAGGAAGAGGAAAACCTGGGTCCAGCACTGGGCTCCCACTCTTTCCCGTATGTGGAGGAGCCATCTGATGAAGAGCTGTCAGACTACCGCTCCTACCGAAACCTGGGTGGCACCCCACAGACAGCCAGCCCAGTGAAGATCACCCTGACCGAGTCCCAGCCTCCAACAGCCAAGACTGAGCCGCAGCAACAGCCCCCTCCAGTCAGTGTGTCTGAGCGTGAAAATGTCCTCAGTGTGGGCTTACAGGGGGTTCCCACCGTGACACTATCAGAGCCAGAGGATGAGAGCCCCGCTTCCACTCCCAATGCTTCACCAACACGTAAGCACAGCACACACAAACACCTGTCGCTTGGTCAGGTATAGAAGTTGGTGCTGTAGACAAAATTCCCCATCATGGTATATGGAATTTCACACTGCAACATCAACATATATATATATATTAAACTAACTTTGCATGTTTTTGTCTAATTAAGTGAAAATTCCTGACAAATCTAGAAACTTCATCATGTCAAAAATATTTCATGTAGAAGACGTTGATGCCCAATTAATGATCATTCGAATCAGGGCTACTTCAGAACTTGTCTTTAAAGTGATGTAGCATAACACAGGCAAAACTGGGAAGAATTATAAAGTCAGCAAACTGATTTAGTCCTAACAGCTAAACAACAATAACTATCTAAAGTTTGGTAACATTAGTTTATATCAGCCATGAACAGCTACGGTCATACCAGACCAAGTAGGTTTGTAACAGGAAAATTGTATTGAGCAAGTCAGCATTTGATTTATGAGAGGGAGATTGGATCGTTTCTTCTTTTAGAAGTTACAAATGATCATTTGTATACCAATTATTCACCCCATACTACGTTAAATTTGTGAAGAAAACTTTTTTCTCACATGCTTCCTTGGTGAACCAAGAATCCAAAAACTAAAAAATTATTGATGTATTGGAGCTATTAAAGCTATATCAAAACATCCATTTACAAACTCTCACACAATTTGTGCAGTATAATCCAAGTTTCATTTATCCAGTGGTATGCTCAGTACTTTCTGATGTGGAACTGAACTAAAAGTAAAACATACCTATGCTCTCTTCAGAGCCAGACTCCACTGAGACAACAAGTAATTTTACCTTGCTGAATACAGGAGCTGCGGGTCTACCACTGCCTCGATCAGTTAGTTTGTGTTATTGTGTGACTGAAGTGTTTTAAAAGGTTAGTTCGGATTCACTAAAGTCACACAACACAAACAATCTACAGAGCGAGGCAGTGATAGACCAGCAGCTCCCGTGTTCAGCAAGGTAAAATGACTCTCTGTCAGTGGAGTCTGGCTTTGAAGAGAGCACAAATGAGTTTCACTTTCAATTCAGTTTTTAATAGTAAGGTTTTAGTGAAAGTGCATGTTTGTAAAGAACTGAGCATACGACTGGATAAATGAGACTTACATAATATCGCACAAGTGTTTTGACAGTTTTGCTGTTGTTAAATGCAGACCCCTATGAATTTACTTTGTTTTTGGATTATTCGTTCACCACAGAGGCATGCAAGAAAAACAGTTTTCTTCAAAAATGTAATTAACACAGGGTGGTGAAGTACTCTCTTAAGTTATATGTGCATACACTGTATGCCTGTAATGTGAATGAAGACTTTAATGCCCACTTTCCTCTGCATTTCTTTGTGAACAGAGAAAGAATTCCCTTCCCATGACATGTTCAAGGCTGATGCAGTGAAGCCTGCAGCTTCCAAAAGCAGTCCAAGCACAAAGGCAGGCAGCAGGGAGCACGATGGCAGCAGCGCAGAGTCTGGAGACTCAGAGATTGAGCTGGTGTCTGAGGAGCCTCCAAAGGCCACTAGCAACCCATTTGCCCAGCCGCCTAAAAGCAAGGGCACTTTCAGCCAGCCTAACAACCCCTTTGACAATCCCCCAGTTGCCAAGGGTGGTTTCGGCCTAGCAGGCAACCACGCTCCACCCACAGCCTACAGCATTCTGAGGGAGGAGAGAGAGGCAGAGCTTGACAGTGATCTCTTCATTGAGTCTGCATCTGAAGAGAGCCCAAAGAGAGAGCAGGGCTTCAGTGGCCCCAAACAGGGAGTCAGCCCCCCCTCTCCCCTGGTTCCCAGCTCCGTGCCTCCCCGCAGCACGGCTGAGACGGTGCCAGCCGAGCCTCTGATCACAGAAAAGGTCAAGACCCCCGTGAAAACAGAGGAAGATCGCCCCAGCAAGCCCAAGCCGCCCACTGCTGCCGTGCCCCCAGAGGTGCGATTGGAGAGGCCCCACCAGGACGACATGCACAAGCACACCAGTGAGGGCAAAGGAGACCTGGGAAAGTCTACTGCTTCAATCATCCTGCAGGGCTTTGATAAACAAAAAGGTCAGTCTTAAAAATCTTTATTTCCTTTTTTGCCCAGAACATGGTGTTTTCTAAAGGATACATTTTCTACCTCTTTACAAAAATGTTAGAAATCTCATTGTTACTGCCTCTTGAAGAAATAAGATCTCACAAAACATGTCTGTAATCTTTTCAGTGTTGCAGTGGTTTCACCTTGGCTTGTAAGCTGCTATCTTGAGTACTGGCTTTCCAGAAATAGTGCTGTCAGCTTGTGGAACAGGTAGTGTCGTGTGTGCTAATGTGTCTTCATGCTCTACTGAAAGCGATATCGCATGTGCATTTATGTTCATAGCCTTCCCCATCATATCTAGGGGTAAAAAACAGTTTGAAAATTATTGACAGCTTATTTCTAATCAAATCACTAACACAGTACTTGTGTTTGTTTACCTCCTGGTAGCTACCTGCATGGTGTGCTTTGACATTGTTTTGTTGACAAGGCTGGGAAAGTAAACAGGATGGGATGTTCCACTGCTGAGTGTGTCTTCTGCCAGGGAGGGTGGGAAGTGTTGTACTTTCCTGAGGTCTGCTTCCCCCTGGTGGAACATTTGAGAGAGAAAAGCAGCGTGAGGATGCATTGACTCACAGTTATGACAATGCATGATGACTGAAACTCAACAGCCCCAGTGTCTAACCTGTAAACATCACTCTACATTCAGTCTAAACAACAAAATGATTAAACTGCAGATGTTAAGAAAAAGAAAAACTCTTTCTGCATCTTGACGGCATCTGGCTCCTTACATTACTCCGTGATTAGATAAGTCAGACATGCCAGTCACAGTCAGCAAGAGTTAAAGCTGTCTAAGCTGCATATTTGGGGTTGGCATTGGGTATTTTGACTTCTATTGGCTGTTCTCTCTATCCTTGTAAACAGTGGGTTTACATAATCCTATGATGTCAAAACTGGGGCACACTCCTACTTAGAGGCTTTGAAGGCTTCCATTTGAATTTCACAGTTAAAGAGCTGGGAAAAAAAATCACATCTTAAAGAACGTAGTTTGGCTTTTTCGAGACTCGCAGCTACTGATGCACCAGAATGTGACGACTGAGTAAGTTACAGATTTGAAATGTATAATATTGAGAGCTGTTGTGATCAAATAATAAATAAAATAGGCTGTCCTTATTTTGTTTACTCGGACTGTAAGAAGGTTCTGGAAATGCTAAAAAAGCAGGTCACGTGTATTTTTTTCTCCACCACTAGAGGGCGCAGTTCACCTTTGTTGCTTTGTTAAAGACCAGTAGATATTATGGTGCACTTCCACGCCAGTTGCCATAGCAACAGTGATGGGGGAGCGTGTTCAGTCTGGTCCAGGGAAATCTGTTTTTTTTTTTTTTTTCTGTGGTTGGTATTGGCATAGACGCCTGTCAAGGCTGCAGTGAGCAGAAGGTGTGAGGTGTGGCTGTCTGCAGGGGGGGAGGACGGCAGGGACAGGACTAATGGCTTTGATTGGATTTTAAAAAATGACGTAAACCATAAAGGAATTGTTTTCTGCTCAGTGCTGACAACACAGTGACTGTGCTGTTTCTTTTGCACTTCAATTTTTAAAGCATCCTACATTGCTTTTTCAGTCCCAGGGCTTTTTACAGGTTGTTACAAATATATTCTAGGAAGGAAATCGTAAATCATAAACACATCCTGAGGGCACTAAACAAGGAGCATTGTGCTGTAATGCACAGTGTCTCTCTCGTTATGAATTATTTAAGTATAAGCACTCTGTCTTTTCAATTATCAGTGAGTCATCATAGTGGAAACAGCTATTTGAATCTCTGGCTACAGCCTTAAATATTGTTCTGTGCAAATAAAGAACAACAGACCTGGATGTTTGCCATATTCTTCCTTAGCAACACCAAGTCCAGGCATTTTCCACCTTCAGGAAACATTGCTATAGCACCCTGTCTGGTCCACACCATGACATCAGACTATTAAAATGACTCTTTAGGCTGCACAGACGGTGGTAATATGCCATTACCTGTAGCCCATATAATTATTTGCGCTATTAAATGTCAAACTGAAAAAATCGAACAAGCTACAAGGGAAGCCAGAGTATATGTATATGACAATGCTTTGGTGTCTCATCAAAGCGTATGTGGGATAACCCTCCCACTGCTTGTACCCCCTCCATCACCAGTGTGTTGTGATGCTCTGTTTGGGCTTTTATTGTGAAAGCTAGTGTACTTTCCCTTTCAAGAAAAAAGCTTAGTCTCCAGCGATCACCACCCACCCTCTTAGCCCCTTAGGCTCTTAATCATTGCATGGATGGTTTGCTGCAGCAGCAACTGTGGTGTGGTGTTTACAATTTGACCCCCCCTCCCCCTCCCCCAGCACACACACAGACACGCACACACACACACACACATACACATACGCACTTTCCCCGCTCCTTGTGTTCTAGCCAGCTCTGCTCCACAGCATCAGTCTGTGAGCTCCGCGAGCCGGCAGCACCTTGGAAACCTTTCCTCCCTCCCTCCCTTCCTCCCTCTCTGTCATCTCAGCCTATCTCCCGCATCCTTTTTTCGACCATTCATGCCTTTCTGGGATGAGTGAGTGAGTCGGTGCTACTGAAGAGGGAGACAAAGAAGAAAACGGAGACCATAAAGAGAAAGAGAGACAGAGAACAGGGACATTACTGATCACCAGCATGCAGGCCACTGCAGACGTGACCAAGAAGGAAAGCTCCTGGAGCGGCTGGAAGGGCCAGGGTACTGATGTGTTTACTGTGATTTGCTCATCAGTCTGTCTGTGTTTTGTAGCTGTGAGAGACGCACTGTTATCTCTGCATGTAGGTTAAATATTCATGACACTGTAGGTGTGCGTTCCTGAATGTGTGTATGTGTGCTTTGCATGCGTACATTTGTCATCTAACTGTATTTGTGAAGTGTTGGGGGATCAAACAGCAGTGTTTACCTGCGCATCCTTTCTCTCGGACACGCCCTGATGACAGATCCTTTATGCTGCGTGTGTGTGCGTGTGATTTAAAAAAAAAAAAAAACAGAGGAGAGGGGGCGAGAGACGCTGGTGGGTGTTTTGGAAAATAAGTGTATGTACACCAGTGTGCTGGGAGCTGGGAGCCATCTGTTTTGGGTGCATGTTAATATGGATGCTGGTGTTGTGGACTAAGGCGTGTCATTGTCATCACCCTCCCCAATTTGCGACCGCGCAGGGGAGCTGGTTTTTATATGGCGTATGCTCTGTTTTTGTGTAACGAGGTAGTCAGAGTATCCGGACGGCACTGACAGACTGTCTCCATGGTAACCAGGGCACACCCATCCTGATTACATCAGCCCTATCTCCTCCGCTGCCATGGCACCTTGCAGAGACTGGGCCGGAGAAGAGCATCCTCCGTCTGTCTGTTTCCATAGCATGGAGGGCTCGTAGAAGGGGCCAAGAGAGAAAATGGCGTCCCTTCGTCCACACTGGCTGTGGTTTATTATCTTTCATCTTTTTGAGTTTAGCTCAGCAGTGTAAATGCAACAGAATGGCCCGGTTATTGTCTCCCAACAGAGACTGCAACAGTCACTGTGCATGTGCAGCTTTGTAAAAATAACCTTGATGACAAACCCCCATTTGTCAATATTCTACTGAGTCATTGTCCATTTCATTTGGGCAGACTGTGTAACGTGATAGCCTATCAGATGGGATCTGTCCACAACATTAGGAACGCATCAAATTAAGCTGATACAGTTAAGCACAGCAAAGGATGAAACTGAGCAGATTTGTTTTCTGCAGTTGAATGTTTGCACACCACCTTGAAGCTGTAGGCATTTTTATATTTAGTCATTCTCATTGCACATGCACAGCCCTGACTCACTGCCACCAAGCTACTCAAGTATTATAAAACAATGATGCAGACATATCCAAAACTGAGTCATGCATGATATAGTCAAACAGGACAAGATGTCAGACAGCCAATCGGTTTTCTAAAGCATACTCAAAACTCAAACACTCTACATGTGTACACTCGATTACTGTCTACCAATTGAGTGGCTATTTTTATCGATCAAGTAAATCCATATTCTTAAATATATCACATAATGCGTCACAAAACCACACATAACAAGATAAAGAATATGGTTTGTAGTTACAGAACCAGATTTACAATATTTTGTTATAGTTTCTTAAATACATAAACATAGGTCAAAACGGAGATACACTCTGGTGTGATACAACTACGTCTACATCTACAACGTTGTGCATATCAGAAGACTCAGTTAAACTTACTGGTTGTTTCAAATCCTTATTTGATTGACATAACTGATGGATGCTTGAAGTTGTACTACACAAGATTGTTGGTTGCGGTTAGTAAACACGCTCGCCAGTGAAAATGAAAGTAAAAGTAAAAGCCATCCCCACATTCCCTCTCGTAAAGTGTTTCGTCTCACTATATTCGCTTTTTTTTGTTTAGCTTTGTGTCTCTTGGATGCATGCTGTTTACAGTCTGGCACCTTGTCGCTACCTTTTCATAAAGCCCTGACCTCACCTGAGCACTGTGGAGGTACACGCCCAAGAAAATACAAATAGAGGGCAGAGTCTCTGCAGAAGAATACACCGCCACACACTTCTAATAGGTCATAAGTGATGACTGAGGAAAGTCTACACTTTGAGACATACAAAATCCTACATAGTATATATTTTGATCTATTAAAATATATTGATAAATAGAAAGGTTTGAGAGAATAATCTAACTTAAGAAATACACTGAAAGTATTTGGATGGTTGAAACTTTTTTAGTGCTTAGTGTTTTTGGTTTAACACGTTTTGTTAACAGGCCCCATTTGTTGATTTCTGTTTGATTAGTGTCCGATCAATGAGATATCTTTGTCTGCAAAAACTCCAGAACATGTCTATGCATCAATATTTAGTAAGTAATTCATGCCTTCTGATAATAAAAAATCAAAACTGTCACTCTGATTATGAATTTGACATCCATAATGTGACACCCAAACCTAAACACATCATCCTGAGGTTCAAGTCTGAGACTCAGGTCTTGAATCTCAGCTGCAGAAGTCCCTTTGCATGTTTGCTCACTCTGGCTGATGGCTTGTTTGAGGCCACAAGGATGTCTTCAGTGATTTAATGAGGTCAGGCTAAACTAGTTTCACTACAGAAAAGGGGGAGGGGGAATCATATTATTGTCACTGGTGTTAATCATTTGCTCTGGTTTTTTGCTCGCTGTATGTGTTGAGTATCAGAGGCGAGAGTCATGTCAACAAACAGAGCTTGGCATTCGTACTTCCTCTGTGCTCTGGGTTCAACATCCTGCGTGTCTTACATTAAACTGAGCAGTTCAGTTTTAGTTACTGTCAAAAACTAGCTGGATTTTCTATATTTGGTGCATGCCTTAACATGAAAATAAAGTTTTAATTAAATGTAAGTAATCGAAATGTCACCCCAGCTGTCGTCTAGTCTGAACAAGCTGCGCCACACAAATGAGCATTTTTTTATTCTTTCAATCAGTTAGAAATTAGGCACAGATTCGTAATGTCTGAGCTTGCCATGTGACTCAATCAGTTATCAATCTATAAGCCCTTCATACACACTGTCTCTCTTATTTTCTTGAAACAGGCTTGTCAACTAACTGGCCTCGTGTTAAACCTGCCATTGTCCTTTTGTGCTCCACAATAAAGGGAGAGGCTGTCTTCATGAGTCTGGGTGTAGAGACACATTATGGGCTGCTGATTCCCCAGATTCAGAGCAAATGAATCTCTCACTGTTCCCAAAGGAAGGCTCCCTCCCCTCCCTCCCTCCCTGTCTCTTCCCCTCTCCCTTCCACTTTCGGCCCCTCCCTTCCTTCTTCTCTCCATCTCTCGTTGAGTGGTGGAGAGAAAATGGAGCACGGTAACTATGGTAACTGCATCAGGCAGGTGCTCAGCACTGAAGCATTTTAATGGAGGAGTAGAACATGGTTACATTTTGTACGGTTTATTAGCGTGCAATATTAACGGTCTCATCTTTAGTTACTGGAGACACATGATGCACGGAAAGAGGACTCTGGTTTCATTTTCCATTTTGATACACTGTCTTTTATTTTAGTCGCTGCTTGGCAGTCTTTGTCACGTGTCAGCGGGGCTGCGCTTAAAAGCCTGAGCATAAAAGAGCTCACAGAGAGAGAGTGTGTTTGTATGTGTGTGTGTGCGTGCGTGTTAGTGTGTGTGTGCTGGATTGCAATGTGATTCTTTGGCAACCGCACCCCATAGACGCCCCCCCCCCCGTCCCTCTCTTCCTCAGTCCCCCTGCGCAGGCGGATGCTGATTTGCTGGTGTGGCTGTAGCCCCTCCCCTCCTGTGCAGGGGGGACTCCCCCTTCAGTGCTCTCCTTTTGTCCGTGGATAAAGCAGCTGCCTCTTTCCCTGTTCAGCCATGGGAGCCGCAGGTCAGTACACGCTTCTACTGCACTAGCTAAAGCTTTTTCCAGTCTGCGTGCAGTCTGTGCAGCACATCACAAGGCGCAGTTGCTGTCGCCGGTCAACACCTGTCTCTAGCAGAGCTGTCTGTTGTTGATGTGTCTGTGTGCTGTAACAGCTGCTGTATGTGCTACCTGTGCCTGTCTGTGTGTGTGTGAGAGCATCTCCATGCAAATCAGTAGCCACATGGACAGTCTGTCAGTGGTGGCAGCAACAATGGCTTCTGTGGGGAGTGGTGCATGTACAACAGTGAAGGCACATGGATCCTGTTCTGCTGTTTCTGAATGAGTCGTGTCTTTGATTTGATTGTGGGGGTGGGAGGGGACAGATAGGTACTGTAAGTCACTATTGGTTACTGATAGGAAAAGACAGATTATACATGTCATTTTACAGTATAGACAGTTAGTGTGTAAGTAGCAGAGATTCATTTAATCACAATGTGTGTTCTTCTGCCACCCAGGGTTAGCCTGCCTTTTTGGCATCCACAGATGCCTTTTAGTGGAGAGTAAAGATGGCCGTCATCACTATGCTGCTCACAGCTCCACGGCTAAAATTAGAGCAGGCAGGCAGGCGGACAGCTCAGAGAGGAAGAGTAAGACACCCAAGAGACCTTAGCCGCGATTCTCTCTTCTTCACGGGCACAAAAGTTTGTATTAACATAGCAGTTCTGTTGCCTCCCTACGTGACACAAAGGATTTCCAGGTGTCGGTACCAACAGATGAACGGTAACCCCTGGTAAGACTGTTAGACATGCAGTGGTGGAGGTGAAACAAGCTGCCGACAGTTCTCATGGAAACAGGCCCGTGTTTCCAGCCGACACAGACGACTGCCAGAGGAGGACCATGTCGGCTGTAATGGTACACTGGGCTAATCCTCCTCATCACTTCTCTCTCTCATCTTTGCCAGTGGCTTTGGATTTCAGGCCCCACCACCCAAAGAAGTGAGACAAAGAACATGTTAGAATAAAGGAAAATGGTGCAGCAAGATGCGTAGGGCGCCTGCGAGCACGTTATTTGTTCCTGTATGAGTTTGGAGAAATCGTGCTGTTTCACTGCACTGATGAGACACCGCATTGAAGCATTGTCATCCATCATCACTGACCACAGATCTGCTTGTCTGGCCAGGTCACATTGAACCGTTATCTGTGAGCTACTGATAGCGCTTCTATTTCTGCTGCTGCCTTCACCGAGCTATAGGTCAATCATTAATTCTGTTCTGGGAGCAGAAGGTGCAGGTGTACCTTCAGTGCAATGCCACCCCCTCTGCCTGTTTTGCATGTATGTTTGTATACGTATGAGACCAGACCAGGTGCCACTGATAAGTACACGTCAGATGTAAATGTGAAGTCCCACCAGTCCTGAGTGTGGCAACACAAACTGAGACACTTGCTCGACAAGTTAGAGTCAGCTATTATCTTCTTCAAAGGTCGCTCTATATATAGGAGTAAAGAAACCGAACTGACAAATTGTCATTCGCGCCACTTCGCAGCTTCACAGCTCACTCTAACCTAATGAAAAGCTAGGTTAGGAAGCTGGGTTAAAACAGGATCACGTGACAGCCGAGGATCTCTGAGGACGTTGGGTTGTGAACAGCTTCCAGATATTTGACCCAAATGTGTGGTGTGTAGCGCGCTGCAGCGGCCTAATCCACATAGAAACTGATATGTCTGTGGATGCCCGGGCCTGCATGTCACAGAGTGAGAGGTCAGGTCATGCTGCTTGTGGATCCTAACCCTGTTTGTCCTTGTTCTGTCCTTCCCTCGCAGCGATTGACCTGCTCTACTGGAGGAATGTGAAGCAGTCGGGGGCCGTGTTCAGCAGCGTGCTTCTGCTCCTCTTCTCCCTGACCCAGTTCAGTGTGGTCAGCGTCGGAGCCTACTTAGCCCTAGCAGCCCTCTCTGCCACCATCAGCTTCAGGATCTACAAGTCTGTCCTGCAGGCTGTGCAGAAGACCGATGAGGGACATCCTTTCAAGTGAGTAAAATATAAGATTGTTGAAGGTTTATGGAATTAATTAAAAGGTATTTACTAAAAAGGTCTATGTCTCCAACCCTGTCTTTGTTACCAGAGCCTACCTGGAGATCGAAATCGCTCTATCCCAGGACCAGATTAGCAAATATGCCGACAAAATCCTGCTGTACACCAACACCTGTATGAAGGAGCTCCGCAGGCTCTTCCTTGTACAAGATCTGGTTGACTCCTTGAAGGTTTGCCTCAAACTTGCTTGTTTGCCTTTTAGCATTGCTAGCAAGGGATGACAGTATCTGTCAGGTACTTCAAACTGCACCACCTTCAGGTACAGTGCAAGATCAGCTCTGCCTCTCAGGGCCACTAGAGGGGCTTTGTGACTCATGTCACAAAACTAAGAACGCAGACACCAAAACAATCTATATATATGGTCAAACGTGCAGGTTACAGATATTACAACATGTCTTTATGTGTTTCAGTTTGCTGTTTTGATGTGGCTGCTGACCTACGTGGGTGCTCTCTTCAATGGCCTGACACTGCTCATCCTAGGTGAGGTCATCTTGACTCACTATGTGTCCCACTTACCAAGTTTTCCAAGCATTGCTGTTGACTCACACATGTTCAGTTTTTTTGCTTTTGGGGTGTCAGAAATTCAATGATCTTCAGAGGACTTGAACAGAATACACATAACTACATTATAACGTGTCGCTAATGAGAAATACTGCGTGTCCTTATCATTATGCCACAACTTAATTCACTTATTTAACATATTTACTTCACTCTCGAGCGAGTACAGTATCTGTTTACTTTTCCAGTTTACCTTAGATAAGTGCTGGTGTGTGCTGAGGGGACTGCTGATACACGTGTGTTCATGTCTGAACATATTCCCACTGTAGGTCAGAATACATTAACCATCACTCTCTCCATGCCTTTACAGCTGTGGTCTCCATGTTCACCATGCCTGTGGTCTATGAGAAACATCAGGTACGAAACCCAGCTTCATGATAAGTGAACCTTGGTAAATACGCCGTTTTCTGGTATTGACACCCGTCATTTTCCTTGTTTTCAGGCACAGATTGATCAGTACGTGGGACTAATACGGACCCAGGTCAACTCTGTGGTGGGGAAGTGAGTGTTTGCCATTCAGAATTTTTGTTCAAAGTTCGAACAAATACAGCTGCTAGCACTTAGCCATATGAGTTCAGTACATACAAACACAGTTAGAAGTCTAAGGCAAACAATTACAAGAACAGCACCTGCTGTTCCTCGATTAGAGCTACTATTGTGCACTTGTGCAAGGCACTTAACCCTTACTCCTCTGCTCAGTGGCCAGCAGATAACACTGCAGATGTACTGAGGGGCTTCCAGGTAATTGTGTATGAGCAGGGCGTTGCTGAAAAGAGCGCTCGTGCTCTGCAAACCTTTCAATTTGCAACCTTTATTTACGTCATGAATAAACAGTTTGGACTATCGAGTCTGTTTAAAGGAACAGTGTGAAGGATTTAGTGACATTTAGTGGTGAGGACTGCAAATTGCAACTAGCTGAAACTTCTCCTGCTTAGAATTCCTGCAGTGTTCATTGTTAAGGAGATTTTACCAATTATCTGCAGACGCCTTCTCCCATCCCCACTGGCTGCTAACCCAGCATCTGCCATATGTGCTCACCCTTTTTCTTTAAAAACATAAGATCCAGATTTTCAGGAGGTTATTACTGGGAGCTGAATTATCCATAGAGGTCTCCTCCCCTAAAATAAATGGACGCTGCTCGTCACAGGGTGGCTTTAAACTATAGTGGCCAACGTGAAACGCAAATGGCCCTTTCAAGAGCCAGTCTTTGGCTCTAGGCTACTGTAGAAACATGGCGCTACAACATGGCAGACTCCGTGAGAGGACCCGTTTCCCATCTAGATAGAAATGGCGCATTCCAAGGTAACAAAAAAACCAACCAGTAATTCTAATTTTCAGGTGATTATACACACAAAAAACCTTTTTATATTCCATTTATGCTAATATATCCCTCTAAATCCTACACACTGGACCTTTAAGATTAAAAAAAAGGCTGCACATGCTAACATGTTGCTCGGGATGAAGTGGATCAGCTGCCCTGTTTAACTGACTGAAACACACCTGTGTTTATTTCTAAATTGTGTTAACCCAGAAAATAAGAGAGTGAAGAGTTAATGGATGCCAAAACGTCCAGCTGCAGTTTTTTGGACTGGCCACTATCAATTTGCCAATTTTAGTAAAACCTGATGGTCAGTTCGACTGACTGCCATAAAGAGAAAGGAAGAAAATAGCAGGAGGTTTAAGATGAAGTAGAATAAGCACAACATAATCTAGAATAAATACCTTTTTGGACACGTGGTATTGAAGCCTGTTTTCTCTGTACAGGATCCAAGCGAAGATCCCCGGGGCCAAGAGGAAGGAGGAGTAGACCTGTCTGTCTCACGGTGAAGCTGACAGTCCAGTCCAGCTCAGAGTCAGGCAGCTCGCTCACTGTTGAAGAGCCTGGTCGTCATCTGTGGGGCATAGTGCTATGTCATCTTGGTGTTCTCTAAAAGCATCCACTGGAGAAACCGTCACCCTGTCTATAGCAGTCTAAACACTAACACACACAGTCACACGTACATAATCCTGTTTCTAGGTAGACGAATACACAACCTACGAAAACAAAAAAAGAAACTGACTTTTTTTGTGTTGCTTATTATTAAAGTGCATGAAGTCGAGCCTTGGGTAAATAATATTTGATATCTTTTGTGCAGTTTTTAAAATCACGCTACATTTTTGCTTTGCAGTGCTTACCACAAACTGTATGGTTTGGCACAAAAAAGCTAAATGCCCACAGACGTGCTCTGCTGCCAGTGTTAAATACTGCTTCATGTTTCTGAGTTAGCAGACAGGGCTTCTCTCAGTATATGTCCATATATATACATAGCAAAAATGATTTCCTTTTGGTGTTTCCAAGCACAACATAATTTAACAATATGCGTCTTAGATGTGGTAATTGTAGGGTTTTTGCTTTTGTATAACCATAAGGAACAATACACTCGCTCATGTTTTAGGTACTGTTGTACAACTACTATGAAGACAAGGAGTATCTGGTGATATTTAGCTTGTTTGAATAACTGTCCAACTTTGTACTATGTTCAACTATACTCTGTAGTTCTTTAGACCCTGGACTCTTTAACTATTTGCACTTACACTATGTATTTAATTACAAGAATAAGAAAAATAAATGTACCTTGATGTATAACATCTCCTCAGCCACTTTACTGACGAGTTCATATTCATAAGACGACTTCAGGTTGAGAGAAGATGAGACCTTGTGCGACACCAAAGCTAAGTTTGACGTGTTAACACTTTGGATGGAAGACCTGGAATGATGAGCTATAAATACAAGCCAATGAATTCTGGCACAAACACACCTCTCATCTCATAGTAGGAGTTTTGTGTGTGTGTGTGTGTGTGTGTGTGTGTGTGTGTGTGTGTGTGTGTGTGTGTGTGTGTGCTGTGGGGATATATTTAACGTGACTCTCGGGTCACAATGAGGCTATGTCTGAATGAAGACTGATTGATGAGCCTCATCTGTTGCAAACAGGTATTTTTAATGGCCCACGGCTAAAGTGCTTATACAAACAGCTAAACAAGATGATTCTCATCAATGAACTTTACCCTCGTTATTAACAGCCACTTATTAAAACAGGGAATAACTACTCCAGTGATAGCTGTAAACAACAAATTAAGGACTGAGGATTTTGCTGTGCTGCTGAGAGCTCCAGTCACATTTGAACTTAAAAAAATATACTCCTCTGAACATAATTTGAATTAAAAAACCCAGGCAACTGCTCAAGTACATCACTGGAACCAGTTTCATTTCAACACAAATGCAAGAATAACAGTGACTTTTAGCTGTTGAGGAGGGTGACAGGATGCAGCTGGAAGAGAACGCCTCTCGTCTTCTCTTTTCCAGGCTCGACAATATCCATCTTCAGCGCAGGATCCACCTGCACGTTCAATAAACCAAAACTTTAAAACACACACTGCTAAAATGGGCTCACAAAACAGCCTCTGGCAGGGGTATTGATATTTACTGTAGAAAAGAAGTGGATGTGTGTCGGGATCTGAAAAGTGAAGTCAATGCCCAAGTGCCTTAAACCTAAATTCTTTCTAATGGCCAGCAGGGGGCAACTCTGTTAGTCTCAAAAAGAAGTCAGATTGTATAAAGTATGTGAGGAAATGACCCTACTTTTCACTTGATTTATTACCGCAGTAAACATTTTCCTAATAACTTTATGGTCTCAATCGCTAATTTCAAGTCTCCTCCAATAAGACATGATGTTCAATTTATAAATTATGGTCCCATCAAGAGTAAAATAGACGATAAAGCAGGGTATGGTTTCAGGCGAGGCTACCTTCTGACTGAAAAGTTGCTACCACTGTGACCTGCAGTGTGGGGAAGCTACTCAGAAAGCTATGACGGAAAAAAGGTTGAACTACAGCAAAGCTACTCTAGGGAGAAATTTAGAGTGGGTAACAAAAGCTACTTAGCAGAAAGTCCCTTGTATGACTTGCTTACAAGTCATGGACCAAAAAAAAAAATTGCTCCACTATGCATGGGAAGTGAAAAGAATATCAGCTTTGGTTTTGTATATAATATCCAGCAGTCAGACACCAGCCTTCAGAGACTGGAGTCAGAGGTGGGGGGCTGCACCAAGCAGGATTACTCAGTTAACCAGGTACTGTTACTTTTTAAGTAGCATGCAACAGCCTCTCTCAACATTTGTTAATAAATAGCAATAATCAATACTTTTGACTAACTTTGGTCAAAGTGGTCTTAATTTTAGCAGAGAAGCAATGGTAAAATAAGATTAAAAAACATCATTCCTTTCTATTTATGGCCCAAAATGAATACTGAACTACCAGCAAGCTACTGCAAAATGTAGTTAAGCTAATAGTTTAATTACTTGTAGTTCACTATTCCCCAACACTGGTGACCTGTCAGTCAAGATAAAGGTCTAGCAATACATTACAGACGATGAATCAGTCAGCAAAAAGCCCCCCCCCTCAAAAAAACAAGATGGTACTGCCAAATTCAAGGCTTAAAAATGGTGGTCAGTGAATCAGTGGGTGACATCATACTGACTACATCCACTTCTTTTATACAGTCTACAGCTAATTCTCACATCTAAAGTTTTAAATAGGAGCTCTACCATGTACCATACCTGATTCCACCTCCCGGGTTTCTCATAGTACACTTCAGCGTTAGGTTCCCTTGGTGGTGACTTGGTGAACAGCCTGAATTACACAATATAAACATATATCAGTAACTGCGCACATTGATTTAACTTTTAACTAATTACTGATTTACATGGGTGTATGTAAGTGACCTTGTGAGGCGGTCCCGGCAGTCCTCCTGCAGGATGCCGATCCTGTCAGACCCCAGATGCATGATGCCACTGGGCCCTTCACACACCAGACGGTTTATAGCCACTCGCAAAGCGTTTATCTGAAAATGAAAGAAAACAGAACACATCAGCAAAACCTGAAAGAGATGCTACATTATGACAAAAATTATATTCACTATTTTTTTGATTGATATTGAAATCATGATTATTTTAATCCCATTACTCATTGGCTTTGAAAACATGATGCATTTATTGAACATTAACTTCAGTGTTTCTTTTTAACACTGGAAGTTTTTTAACTTTAAATACAATTCAACTGAAAAACGATTAAATTAAATGAAAATAAATATGAAAAATGAACGTGGAATAAATTTTAAATATATTCAAACAAAAATAAATAATATGTAACAATAACAAATAATATATATTTGTAGCAGTACATACTACATGTGGAAGAAGGGAGGAATTGGTGGTGTGGCGAAATGTTCTTTATTGTACTCATGACAGATATGAAAGAATTTTACAACTTTGGTGAATTAAATTCAACAAAAAAAAAATCCTCAACAGAGCATTTGAATGGTATGAGAGCTATGAGGTAAAATAAGTGTTTCTGTCAAAGGAGTCTGGCAACTGTGGTCGGGGGCAGCAGCAAAATGTATTTCAGCCACATAAAAATAGGATCACTTAAAAAATAAATAAATAAATACATCAACAGTAACAGTAGTTAGGTCGGTTCCCAAAGTCACGAACTAACACAAACTAACTGTGCAGGTTCTCGTCTGCCTGTCGAAACTGGGAGCTCAAGTTCGGTAACACACAATTTTCAATAAAGGCTTAGTCACAAAGGACTGTGCTGAGCGCAGGACATAAGGGGAGAGACTCATCAGAAGAGCTGTGGACTTATTATTCTGCGCAGCATGCATGGGAATTAAATACAGTTTAATGTACTTGAATGGTGTGAACAAGTTGCTAGTCACGTCTTAGAAATAAAGTTGCTAAGAGGGTCCAAAAAATATTAAATTTAGTGAGAAAGTCGCCACATTGGCAACACTGTTTGGGTGGAGGGGCCGAGGACATCCGCTGGGAAGGGGGCTCGTCATGCGTCACAAAATCATTTTATCTCCATTATCTTGTTTTGAAGGAAATAAAATCTGATTAGTCGCCCAGCCCTATGCTACATCATGCAATACTGCCATTAAAATAGCAGTATATGACAGACACAAGGCCCAGTGCTGTCAGTCATTTGCACCCCAATCATATGACAAGGTACATGATCTTAGGTTTAATACTGCTACTGTACTACTGTTTTGTTTTAGATATATATTAACAGCTGTTGAGATACTAAGAATAAAAAAAAATAAAGATAAATCCAATTTAGATTCTATGAAGAAAATGCAATAAAGCAGTTGATAAGATATTACACCATCTCAGTAATACTTTGGATGAACCCATTTTAACTCCCATGTATTTCAGGGACTACTAGTGTTCCTCAGTAAAACAAAATGCTGCAACCCAGTCCTGATTTTTTGTCACAGAGAAAGAGTAGAAAAGTTGAAAATAGGTAAGGTGACACAGCACGAATCACCCGTCAAACACCAAGATTTAACTACTGAGTGACAAAGGACCTGCCAAAAACCAATCTGTATTCCCGCCTACTTCAACACTACAGTCAGTCACAACACAGCTGTCTCTGGCGACAGCTCTTACCTCAGTGATGTCTTCAACGTCAAATTTGACGTTGAAAGAGAGTTCGATGTCATGCTCAGGTAGGATGCCCTCCTGTGTTTGACTGTTCCAGCCCAGGCCACAGAGGGCGCCAGTGTAGCAGGTCCTCTCTTCATCAGTGCTTCAAAACACGGGAGGAAAACATATCAACAGGGGTATTTGTATTGTGCTGCCTTTAAGATGTGCAGTCTGTGTCTCTGACTCACCGTAACTCCATGATGGGGGTGAAGAGCATGGTTACGAGTGCTGGCAGTCCAGGGATATCTGGCATGATGGAGGTATCTCTCAGTAGAATCCGTGTCCCTGCAACACAACTGCACATGTAAACCTGCAATAATTGATTTAAACACTAGCAGAAGAAGAACAAACTGAAAACATCCAGCTCAAACATATTACAGCCTTACAAAGTTGTTCTGACAAATGTGTCACTCAGAGCAACAGTTGTGTGTCTGGACACCTGATAAATATACGACCAATACGTAGAAAACAACTGGATCTTCAATTGCTAATTGCTCCACTATGTTCACCTGCAAGTCATTAACTGTCTGTTACATGTTAAATGTTACATTCTAATGTTTAATATGAGGTTGCCTAAAATACAGAGACTTTACGTCAACTAAAACTGGACTGAAACATTCTGAGTTGTCATTGACTAAAACTGGTCCAAAACTATATATATAAAAAAAAAAAAAAAAACTAAGGTTACGTTCACAATACTGGACATTATGCTCAATCCTGATTACTTCCCCAGATCCGATCTTTCTGCCTGGACTGTTCACATTCATGTTTGAAGTGACCCTTATCTGACCTCACTGTGAACAGATCTTTGCTTTGAAACACCTCACATGCAACTAACAATGTCACACGTGTGTTACGACAACAAAGAAACGGTGGTGCAAACATTCATCTCCCAACTGATTTGCTGCAGAGGTCAGATGACAGTTCCTCATACATTTAGGAGGGGACTGGCCACTTTCCGAAAGGGCCTATTCTCAGACAGCACTCTCCTAACAAAAAGACATGGCTAATTGTTATGCAGAACAACGTCATTGGACCTTTGTTTGTTTTTGGGACACTGGGTTGTTGTGAAATAGGACATTTTTCTACTATTCAGGCTTCCAGATTATGAGTCATTGGAACAATGGCATGAGGGTGACAAGACGAAGGAAAACAAAAGCCACAGCCATAGCTCTTCTTGCAGCTATTGCTGGTAGTTCTGTGAAGAAAAAAAAAAACAGTGGCTGCAGGATGTGTCAGAAGTGGTGGGGCTGTGATGTGGAGGGTTTCACTAAGAACAGTTTCTCCAAAACTTTAGGATGTCCAGGGCTACAGGACAACACTGTCACGGCATGTAGGCAAGCTGTCAGGCTGAAAGCCGTCTGGCTGTCGGGCCCTATTGACTGGCGACTAGGACAGCCTACTACAGCAGCCTTCTGTAGTTTCAATGGAGCACTCTGACATTTGGTGTCTCTCAAAGTCAACGATCCTTTCTTGGTAGGACAAGTCCTTCCAAGGAAGATCCTACAGAGGCAAGGCAAGAGTCTTCAGTGAACACACATTGGAACAGGCTAGGGAGTGTCCCCAGGTGTGTGTCATTAACTGCCAGCAGACTGAGGGAGTTTCAGGGTACTGTGATGATTTTGACACTCTAATGTTGTTATACAATTTTGAACAAATGTAAGCAGTATTTTCAGTCATGTGACTTTTAGGAGAAATATATATCTGGATCATACTTAAAAAGACAAACAGGCAGGCTAAATGAACTTGGCACTCTATCACTCCTGTAAATGATGAATTTAAACAATTGTTTTATCTAAATCACAGTATTTTAAAAATCTCATTATTTGGCAGTGGACACATTAAGAAGTGTTAATCATAAGGTTTCTGTCAATATTTTTTTGAGCTTGTACGATAAAGACATTAATCCAAATAAAGGACATATTAATCTAAACCCTGCCGAGTTTCACTGAAGAGGCCCCGCCTTCATTTCCAGCAAAGAACTGTGGGTACTTTATACCCACTGAGGACACACACATACATCCTTGAAAATTCTCTAAATGGAGGACTCTGTCCTCGGTAGAATTTGAAGGATTCTTGACATTGAAACAGTCCTTCAACAGGATTTGATCACATAGTCTCCTTGAAATTCAGCCATTTAAGGATCCTTCCTTGACTTTGAGGAACACTCACTGTTTGGTTAGTGATCTGCTCCTGCGCATTTAAGCATGACCCATGATCGGACATGAATCAGATTAAGGACCATTTATGAAAGTGGCCCAGAGCTGACTAATTACAATATATGACACAAACAAAACTGTACAGTGTACTTTACTTCAAATGTTAATAATATTATTATAGGTGGTCCCCAGGCACGGAGCAGTAGAGCTCCAAGAGTGGGGGAGTGACAGCTGACAGTTCAGTTGGTTACCAGACTCTACTTTCATAGCAGTTAAAATGAAATTAAAGTTCCAATGACGTTCCTAAGGCTGCCCATGTCAATTGCTCCATCTCAAATATTGGGCACAGTTTAAAAGCATTAGTGGGGCATTGGTATAAAAACTCCATTCAAACCATTCATTCCAGCTAGCTGGCATACATGGAAAATAAAGAAATGTGTGTGATGGTCAACATAACGTCACGGATCAATGTATATTAGAGCTACATCACAGGTTTTTCATTACCTTGGGAACCCTGCTTATAACCATTTTTGTCTAAAGACTACGACTAAATCTAAACTAGCTGCCGGAGTTAACACTGGTAGAGGTGAAGGACGGCAGAGTTGGTTGATATTTTGTGTGTTTGTTAGTTCAAGTATCCCCTGTCACATTACATATAGTCATGTGATTCACTGTTAATATAAAAAGTATTGATTAGTGGAGCATTGATTAGTGGAGCTCTGAGCTGTGAATTCTTGCTCATGAATTTGTATTGGAGAGCAGAAGAGAAGCTTTATCTGGTACCTGTGGAGTTGACTGACACAGTCCCAGCCACCAGCATCCTCTGATGTCTGTAGTGAGGGTTTTCATTCAGGGCCAAGGAGTTGATGCTGCTCTTCTCTATACACACTGTCCTGCAGGAGGACATACTCGTAAGCAATAATGGGGGGCATTTGCAACCTGCACATTTAATTTAGAACATGTGTACATAATGCTTACTTGTAGACGATCTTCTGGTTCAAGCTGTGGAACTTCACCCTGTAAGGACTGTTTGGTCCATGCAGATGAACCTGTGGTGTTAGAAGAAAGGCTGCAGTCAGACACAACACATGACGTATTCGTGCCACTGGTTGCTGTTGACAGCCGCCCTGTCGTCATTGTTCTGCTTGTCAGACAGAATGGGTGTGTCTCTGAAAGAACATCAACACATGTACTGGGCCACTGAAATGGCTCCATCTTCTGGACAGACAGAGCAACAGACAGAGGTGATGCCGTCATCCCCCGATACCAAAGTATCAGCATCTCAGACACTCAAAATCTGTGTCCTATTTTAAATCCCTCCTCAAAACCCATTTTAATCCAAAGGCTTTCTCTTAATAAACTGTAATCATTTAACAGTTTTGAATCCTTACTTTTTTCTTTAGATCTGTAAAGCACTTTGTAATGCTATTTTTGAAAAGTGATTTGCAAAAATCATCTTGCTATTTTTTAAGACTTTAGTATAAATATGCTAATATTCTATAAACTGCAGTTTATCTTGCCTTTGTCTTGGAATAGGGCTGGGAGCTTTTGGAAAAGTGATCCAGCAGGTTGTCGATGAGCTGCTTGTCCTCTTTCTTACGATCTTTCCAGGAGCTGCTGGCAGCGTTGGGGACATATGTACCTTTTTCCATGTCCTGGTACAGGGTCACCAGCGCCTCATGGTTTTGCTGCAAGAGCACACAAAAACAATACATCTAGACTGAGAAGGGCACAAAGCATTCATATTCATGTTTCACAATCTGGCCTAGCATGGCTGAGTTATCGTTATTATTTTCACACATGTTGCGTCTTTAAAGCTGTAAAGCTCTGGGTAGCCCTGCACTAACATGATCAACTTTTCTGTATTTATCAGACTGAATATTTACAGGAGAAAGGAAAGGTATCTGTCGGTTGTGATTAGTTTGTGACGTGACTCCTGTCTGACTGCTGAGCGTGGCCTCTTCCTGTGTCCATACTTTCAAATTAAAGCAGATCTTCTTCCAGTTGTTTTTTGTGTGTGTATTAGGCCTAAAATATTGTCTACAGGACAGGTATAAAACTCATAGTCCAGCACTAAAATCATCAACTTTTTCTCCATATTAATCATAGATGGATATTCATTGAAGAAAGTAAAGATATGTGCTAGCTGTGATTGGTTGTTACTTGTCACATGACATGCAGAGCACATTACTGCGTTCCCAAAGTTGAATTTTGTTTATCTCAGGTTACAACTCTTGTGCCCTGAAAAAAAGGCACTTGGGAATGCTTTGGATGGCTTGCATGCTGGGATGGCATCACTCTTGCTTGTCAGTGCACCTTCGAATGTCTACATTGAAAACAATGTATATGAGAGTGCAAAAAATACGGCATGTGCACAGGCTAATGAACACACACAATAGTTCTATTGAAATAGGCTGGCAAATCTATAAGTTAAACATACAAAGCATTTTGACTGACAGGGATTGAGTGGAATATACCACAAGTCTGGTTTGAGGAGTTTGGGTGTTTGTCATGATAAGGAATCCACTGTAACGGCCAGAAACAGCCAATGTTCACTCTCTGAAGAGGGGAACTGCCAACATCAATCGAGCACCTTTCAAGCCTGCAGGAGCAAGTCACTGTTACTATAAGGACATATTTTGGTAAGCTATTGCTTAATTAGGGCATTTTTATGATTGATTCATTTCTATATTGCACACTGCCAAACCCACTTAATTAGGGCTCAACTGTTGTGTCACCTTGGAATCAAAGCTCTCTTCGGCCTTCACAGCATGTTCTTCTTCCACCAAGATGTCTACCACGCTGGTGTTTGTCATCTCTTCGCTGATGAGCAACTGCACATGCATGACGTCATGGAGGATGGAATACAGGGACACAATGTGTGAACGGCCCTTCACCAGTGTGATGAACCGGTCACGGGCTCGGCTGCTCCACTGGTTCCCCAAAATGATGGACTGGGCTGAAGGACGCATTCCAGCAACTTGGAACTCCTGAGCCTGAGATCACGAGCAGAGTGTTTGTGTGTCACCGTTGACCAGTGGAACATATAGAAGTGCATTAGTCCTCAGACCACCCATTTTATTGCTAGTGTACCTGGAATGGGTGAGACAGGAGGTCAGAGGGGAGCTCCCTGAGGCTGCTGCAGGAAACAACTGCTGTGTTGCCAAAGTCCAAGAAAACCACCTACAGAACAACAACATATCCTTTGCTCTGGTACACAAAGTAACATCAGCACATCACACACTCCTCTGTTTCCACTATTAGAGGTCGACACTTTGACACTGACAATACAAACTATATGTATATGTATATACACGCCAATCAGCTACGACATTAAAACAACAAACAGGTGAAGGGTTAACAGAATAAATATATCGTTGATCATGCAATATTTTGTGGGAAAACCTTGGGTCTTGCCATTCATGAGAATGCTACTTGACACGCACCACACTCCCAAACACCATTGCAGACCGAGGACACCCCCCCATGGTAATGGCACTCCCTGATGGCAGTCGTCACAACCAGCAGGACAGTGGGCAGTGCCATACTGCAAAAACTGCTCAGGAACGGCCCAAGGAATGTGACAAAGAGCTCAAGCCATCAATGTGGCCTCCAGATTTCCCAGATCCTAATCTGACTGAGCATCCATGGACATGCCAGTACCCCCCTTCCACCCCAAAGGACTCAAAGGATCCTCTGCAAACACCGTGGTTTCAGATACAAGGGAACACAACCTGAGGTCCTGTGTGCATACCTCCACAGACCAGAGGTTCCATCTTGGATCAGACTTGGCTCTGGCCTGTCGAGGAAAGGACACAGGACCTCTGGGGTACCAACATGTCCCACAGATGCCCCATCAAATTGGGATCTGGAGGCCAAGTCTACACCTTGAGCTATTTGTCACGTTCCTCGAGCCATTTCTGAGCAGTTTTTCAGTGTGGCATGGTGCATTGTCCTGCTGGGGGAGCCACCGTCATGAGAGGGTGTATGTGATCTGCGACAGTGTTTGGGTGGATGGTCTATGACAAGCGGCATCAATATGAATGTCAGGACTTAAAGTTTCACAGCAGAACATTGCATTGTAACAAGATGATCCATGACACATGACTACACCACTGCAGTTCTGACAAGTGAATTCTTTCCCATCATCTGGCTGAACTATGGTGGCTTTAGACAGATTTTACTCAGAAATACAGCTGTTGCTGTTGTACGTTCAGTGCTATAAACTCAGGAAATTGAAGTGTTACCATTGCCACTTAATCAGCTGTGCCACCACGTCAACATTCTGCATGTCCGCATACTAAGAGGAAATCATTCTCCAAAATGATAAAAATAATGGATGAATGCAGAAGTGCCAAATTAGTAACTTAGCTAAGCTTTAATGCCTGACTTTTTTTTTTAACCAAAGCACGATCATATAAAACAGAGTTGCTGGGAAAAGACATTAAAAACCAGACAAGAGAGAAGGACATTTGTTACGAGAAAACTGAATGGGTGCATTACATCTTCACCAGAGAACTACAGCCTGTGAGCAGTATTCACCTCTACTGAAATGCCACGCATCTGTAGGATCTTGGCACGGTAGTACATGCTCTGCTCATTGTTCTCAGAGTAAGGAGCCAGACACAGCAGGTTGGGGTAGAGCGACACAGTTAGAGGGTTCAGCGTACGTCTGTTTATCTCTGCTGTCAGGTGGCGCTGCTTCTCCAAGCTGGCTTCATCTGCCCGGAAGCCCCAGAAATGACCCACCTCCACCACCTGCAGAGAGGATACATCCATTCAAGAGTCAGACATTTAATCAAAAACCCATCAAATGCTCATCTATTTTGAAATGTAACTCTGTGTGACCATGTTAGGTATAAAGGACTAACCTCTGTGATGTTGACCACAAAAAAGCGGTTCGGGGGTAGCTTGTCTGGGTCTATGGTGCTGCTCACCACTCCCACGGGGCAGACAGACTGGCTCTGGAAGTCTACATTTACTCTGCAGCACATAAAGAACTGGACTTCAATATTATGTTTATATTAATAGTATTTACTGTTGTTTTGAGGTTGCCTGTCATATAATCACAGAGTTAGCAGTGAACAGAGCTGCTTGGCAACTGTTCATAAGGAATCCTAAACCTAAAATTAATTTGCCAGTGTTAAATTCAAAGTTTACTACAGATCACAGCAACCGATGCGATTATTTTCCTGGCATTGTTTATGAGACAAGACTGCAAGTGTCAGTATTGCAACAGAGCCTGTGTGTCTTGCAAACAGATAGGAGTACTTCAGCAGGGTGGATGCTTGTCAATATGGGAGCTAAAATCTGGTTTCTTTGGCTGTATGGACCATCAAAAATGATGCCAAATAAGAATCACAATATCAAATCTATTTGAAATTATCCAACATTTGTCAACATTTTTTAAAGTTTTAGGTAAGTTGCATTATTGTTAAAGGGAAAATAATCAGTGAGATAAGTTGGAGAAATGTGCTGAATATGGTGCAAAGTCACCCCATCTCCCATTTCCCAGAGGCCACTAGGAAGAAGCTGGTGCTGCCTCGGCCTAAAACCTCCCCTCTCTGAGTCCAAGTGATAGCTGGAGAGAGTCATGCAGAGTGCGGGAATGTCAGATTATATTAAGGCTCAGTGCCGGGGCACTGACCAATGCAGCCTGTGGTGCAGGGGGTTGCACTTACCAAAAAGACTGTCAAGATTGGGACTTATCAACCCCCAAAAGACCGACACAGTCAAACCTTTTCAACCCTTATGAAATGAGCAACTGATTTCACTCACTCACATAGAGAAAGGTTACCACAATGTGGGAACAGAGTCATACCGTGCATGTTTCATGTGAGTGACGTTTCTACTCCCAGCAACCTTTTCTATTTGTTCGGAGGGGAAGACTGATAGCTCCATGGGAAGACTCTTCTGTGCCAGGAGGAGGGCAAGGGACACCTCAGGCAGCACCCCCGAGTCTTGGGATGTCTTGTAGAACTCCACATAGGCTCTGAGAAAAAACACACACATACAGTCAGAAAATCATAACTTGGCAATTTCAGAGTTCTTTAAAGGTATAATGTGACATTTCTGCATTAAAAGGTTGACCTCTGTTGAATATTTTCTTGAGTGGTGTACTCACAAAATGCTTCCAACAATTTTCTAACCCAAAAATATCTGTAATTTTATTCAAGGTAACGGCGGTTTCACTCGTTCACCTGTCAGTGGCATCATATAACCTTTAGCCCTCTAGTTGCTCTAACTTTCAGGGAAACACCAGATGAAATGTTACTGTAAATCATACAGTGTCATAGAATTATACTCCATTCTTTCATTTTCATTCATTGCATGCCATTTTGCAACACAGTAAGACAGTACAGTCCTAATTTATTGATATACTTTAATATTAATCCAGCTAACTACAATGTGCCATTATGACAAGTGTCTTATGCCAGCCACGTACCATGTGTATGGTTAGTTATAACAAGGCAACAATGTTCAACTCACTCACTGAATTATTTTCATTTCTTGTTTTGACCACAGATAGCTGCACCGGGCCATCCCACTACTAAATTCACCTCATAATGTTAGCAACTGTAGCTACAGTGGCTTGGTGTTAGCCAGCTGATGTTACATTAGCTAATGTTACTTGCAGCTACTGCATTAGAATGAAATGACTCAGCATGAATAACATGACTAAACAAAGAAACACATCATCTGTGAACAAGATTTCTGCCCGAGTCACATCATATAGATTTTACTCAGCAATTCTGATCATTTAAAAATGAAGACAACATTCCCGCTCTACTTCACAACATCATCTAAAGTCTGTCTTTTGTTATTGTTTTGCTTGAGAGACCCCTTGTGGCAGAAATGACATATTTTGCATTCAAATAAAAAGGTCAGAGCACTAAAAACATGTATTTGATTTGCTACAGTGGCGTTCAGTACCTGGAGCTCTCAAAGGAAATGGCTTTGACCTGTCCACACAGGCGGAATAGAGACTGCAGCTGCTTGTAATACAGGAAAGCATACGGAGGGAGGTTCCTCACCTGAAAACAAAATTTGCTCTGATGATATTTTACAAGATTCTTACCTCCTACATATTTAGACTCAAAGACTATAGCCATACTAAGCCCAGTCGTTATGGATCGGAGAAGTGTCAGTCAGAATTATATCCTAAATTAATCTATCCTTGGCTCTCAACACTATAGGTTATACCATCACTGTTGTTTTGGGGTTAAGGCCACTCAAGTCTTTGGAGGCCAGGTCTTCATCTATTTCTCCCTGGACAAAGTACTTGGGATAGTGGGCTCCAGCAATGGCCACCTATGACAAGGACAGGTGCAACCTTAAACAATCTGTGATTTAGGGGTGTATATTCAGCAGCTGAATATTTTTTCATGGTGATGACTGATCTAAAGCCTACACTGTATAGCTTCACTTATACAATGTGCAACACTGACTCTAACCTGAAGAATGAACTTCTGCCTGTGTGTGCTGGTGTAATCCACTGATTGAGGGCTCTCCGGCACGTGCATGTTGAACTGGGACACACGCTTCTTCAGGTCCTCATACAGCTCTGCAACCTGGACAGCGAATTACTTTTGATATTAGCTCATTAAGACTGGAAGTTGACGTGTTTAACAGTCAATAGTACGCCCAGTGGTCTAAATGGTTAGTGTTTAAAGGTCATCAGCACACTTTAGTGTATCTATTGTAACTGCAGCTGGGGGAAGGACTGTAAGTACAGTACAGCTGCACTTTCTACCATAACAACAATCACTAATAGAAGATTCTAAGCCAACATCTTCACAACCAGACATGTTCCAGCAGGAACCTGATCCAAAATTGGGGAGAAATTAGCATCAGCAACCAAGACTACAAGTTTCCCTGATGTTCCTAAGTAGCTACATGAAGCAGTGTATGTCATGAGATCACCTGCAGTAACATGCCTTACCAGCTAATGTCAACTAATCTGAAAGGTAGTGGAAACAGTGTTCGAAACACTGAAGCCTGAGGTTTTTGCTCACAGGGATCATGTTAGAGCCATTTCTAGCAAGTCCTAGTTTTCTATTATTTTTTTATGTCACTTTCATGCACCACCTGACCTGGCATCTCGGGAACCTTTTATTAAAGGCAGGTGTGCTCAAGCGAAGGTGGAGCGTAGAAGACGCCACAGGGTTACAGTCTTTAACTGCTGTGTTATTGGTTAATCTTAATTTTTATTGTTCAATGAAGTCATTTAATACCCCACTAATTTGAAATTTGTTTTTCTAACAGTCAAGACAATCAGTTAGCATTATCTTTGAGCTGTCTACACATCCTGCAAATCAGTCAACTCTAAAACCAACAAAAGCACCTGGATCATCAAACAGTGAGTAAAACAGACAGTGAGTTCATCATATCTCCCATTACGGCGTCTGTGGGTGGCTATTTTTGAACGGATTTGGAAGCCACAATAGATCACTTGTCGTGAGAATAGATCACTTTACACACATTTACCTCATTATTTGAAACTTCGGCCATGTTTAATATGAACATCCAGCATTGTAACATACTAACAGTAAATAAGGAAAAGCAAAATAGGCCCCCTTAAATTGTCAGTACTATGTACCTGTTCCTTTGCAACTGAAAACTGACAGCATCATACAGATTAAATATTAAGAGTCTGACTGTACCAACTGCTGTAAAGCCTCTGAAAATCCAAGACTATCAGTCACTCAAGAGAAGCAAGTTTCAGTCTTGGTAATGCATAACTACAAACTGCAGGATTAATGCCTACTGTTCACTGTTAGAAAAGGATAGGTAATGACAAAGATTTCCTGTAATCTGGTTTGATGAACTCATGGGACGCAGCTCTGTGCGTCATCTCGTACCTCCCTGATCCTCTTGATCTGAATGAAGTTCCCTTTTCCCCAGTCCAACTCGTCCTACGAGGAGAAAGCAGCAAAGGCAAAGAAAATTTACTCCTCAAGAAAAAATGCAGAAGAGAACAGAGTGCTGCACTGATTCTAAATGTCCAAAAAAAGCTAAGTGAATAGTTTAAATTTCAAAGGGGCAGTTCACCCCAAAATCAAAAATACATATTTTCTTATTACCTGTAGTGCAATTTATCAATTTAGATTGCTTTGGTGTGAGTTGCCAAATGTTGGAGGTATTGGCCTTCTCTCCAGTGTAATGAAACAAGATGGCACTTGGCTCGTGGTGCTCACATAATCTATTTCCCCTTGGCAACTGCTCTGGAAGCTACAGTGTGCTAAATGTCGTTTGTTCAGTGCTATGTTAATTCATTACAAATAGGACAGAGCAATGATGTATACTTCAATACCAATGCTGAAAATAATTTAAGATGAATAACTGCAGAGTGTCAAGAGGTGGCTCTGTAAAACAGCAGCAGCACACTTATCTTATTTTCAACATGTATAAAAGAAAATCTGCATTTTTTTATATATGTGTTGTTTCAGTGAGCTCATTCGTGTTTGGGTGTTGTCTTGTTCACCTTTGGGTGTCTCAGCTGTCCTTTCTTTTTGGATGAATGCCAGGCCTGACAGTAAGAGACGATAGGGAAAAACAACAGCCATCAGGCAAATATGTAAATCCACTGAACACCACAACTTGCTGCTGACTTGCCATCACACACATTACCTTGAAGGCATTGACAAAAGCAATGGAATCACTTGATGTGCCACGGGCAAAAGCCAACATGCTCCTGGAATAACAAATACTATTCAGTGCACAAAAAAAGCATACAATACACAGAACCAGTTTCTGTTTCTGGCCTGCAAGTAGTCTGTTTAAAACACATCACAGGTTTGCAACTTAAGCATTTACATAGGCACCACCAGAAAAACTATTTGTGCTCTGATTTGCCAAAACATGCATATACCTTACTGGGAAAATCAGATCTAAGGACAACAGTGCATGGATAACTTTTTTGTTTTGTTTTGTTACTTTTTAGTGTTTTGTGTGTCCCAAGAGATGCCATCTGTTTGGAATGTCAGCATCTATTTTCTACTGTGAGGCATCTCATTAGCCACAAATGGTGATGGGCAAAAATGAACAAACAAATCTTTTTGAAGGACTCCTTTTAGTGTGCGGTATGTACCGTGTCAGCATGACAAATGTCAGAGTGCTCATAAATCCCCAATTTTATCTGCTTGCCCATTCGCTGACATTGTAGGGTACTGCTTATGCTGTTTTCCATGGTGAGTGGACAAGAAGCGAATGAATAAGACTTGAGTTCAGACAGCTTGGCAGCTACACTCATTCAACAAGACCGAATGAACCTTCGTCTCAAAGTAGGACGTCCGTTGCAATACTCACCCCTGTTGCCTAGAATACCCGACTAAAAGACTTTAGGCTATATTCAATGAATAGCATTTGAGTGGTTAGCTAACCACTTAAACTAGTCCGCCCATCACTAGCTACAGTTTACTGTGACAGTTAAAGCTGTAAAAGTGAGTCAATGGTCAATAGTTCGGTATAGGCCCCATGGAGTCTGTTACATGACAATACAGTGTCCCAAATATTTGGGAAACAAAAACAGTCCTCACTGACAGTCTGGCAGTCTGTGAATCAGTGTGGCTGCTGGATGTGACTCACCTGTGGCCAGCAAGCTGCTGCATGGATGGTATGGCAAAGAAACTCTTCAGAGAGTGTGCAGCAGCTGAAGATAATAGAAGCTATTATTGTCGCTTGTACGAACAGCACGCAAAAACATTACATCATCATTTATGTTATGTCGTAATGTACACATTTGGAAGAATGCAGTCATGACAGATTTGTTGTATCTCCTCACAACTGCAAACATGTGCATATGTAGTAACTGAGGACCATTCCAGTAACATAATGGCAGACTGACCTATGATGAGGCACTCATCCAGGCAGCCAAAGACGTTGCCAAGGACAATCATCTTCCCCAGGTACAGGTCCACAGGCAAGTGGGCCAGCACTCGGCCCAGGAATGTTAGCTCCCCGTCCTCATTGTGACCCCTGCCATCACTTTTGGCAGAGAGTGCGCCCATCTACAGAAAGAAATATCCAGTTAGTTTCAAGATAACAGGTTTTATTTATACCTCCAATCAACTCATAAAACCTTACCTGAAAATAACGGTTTGACTTTTAAGTATTTAGAGATGAAAATGGCTGATACTTACTTTTTTCCCTTTTACCATTTAACTAAAAATGTATTGAATCATACTTATTATATTTAATCACACTTTGAGTTGTACACAGGGTTCCTACAACTTAAGTGAAGTTAGATTTAAGACTTTAAGACCTTTTTAATGCCACTCAGAATTTAAGACAAATTTTACTATCACCAAAATTGAAGAAAAATTAATTAAATTGACATAGATTATCTAGGATTCTGAACAATTTGTCCAAATGTTTATTGTAACATAAAACATGACTTCTTTTTGTCTTGTGGCAGAGATGAGGGTAGAACAGAACTGGGAAAATTCCTCATTGCGTTGTATATAGCTGTATCAATTCAACAAGGCTCTGATGCAAAAAAAAAAAATTCAATTTCAGCCTCAAATGCAACATCAAAACAACAAACAAATCATATCTTAGCATTTTTAAAAAAAATTGAACAATTGCTTTAAGACATTTAATGCTAATTAATGCCTTTTTTTAGATTAATGAATTCAATGCCTTTTAAGACTTTTTAAGGATCCACAGGAACCGTGGTTGTACGCTGCTGAATTGCTGGTTGCCTGTGAGCTGGCCTGAGATCCTCAAACTGAGATTGTCCAGCAGTTTTTAAATCCCTGGGACTAAAGCTGGCTGGGTTTTTGCTTATGAGGCATCTCAGCTCTCAATCTTCCTGTCTGAGAATGTCACGCTAGATTCATATGAAGCAACATCTTTTCAACTGACCTCTTAAAAGTAGCAACTTTTGTTATTATTATAACACCTTTTCTCAACTTGTCTGTTATTTATTTACAGCTCTCATCTTGTTGTCTGTTTTATCCCTGTTTTCAAATTCCATGGTTTTATACACTTCTCTCACTTTCCCTTACTCACACATCCATATAATGACACAACGCTGCCCTTCATTACGCTCACCTAAAGGACTTGACAACGCTAACACTGGCTGACGTAAAGCTCCTGTCAGAGAGCTCCTGGTCTAACAATGTGTGACAGAGCTGGGTGGTCAGCTGCCTGCCCAAATACATCATCACAGCTACATTCTCCTACTTGACTAGACATTAATGGCTCTCTCAGAGAAGAATCGTCAATCTGCACTTATTTACCTCTTTGAGTTGAAGCACTGTCCTCACTATGTCACTGAGGTTCGGGGGTGAGAGAGCTGTGGAAAGGACGGAGCGAGGATCTCCCATGTCCAGAAGCTTCACCTTTAGCATGATGGTGGCCAGCGGGGCGAGCTGAGATGAAAGCAAACAGTATGGTATAGATTGATTGCCTAATAAGGATCAAAGCAAGGAGAAAAAAATGAAAAAAGAAAAATCTATGGTCATGTGCACACTCTCTTACCAACATCTCAGGGATCATGTAGTCTGGGATTTCATTCCTCCAGAAGTCTTTGGTAACAAGACGGTAGCAGTAGCCCTTCGACACTCGACCTGCCCTACCTGACAGAGAGAGGAAAAAGGTGTAAAAGGACGGAGGGGGAAAATATACTTGCACTTCAGAGGTAAACTTCTGTGCTCTGTGTGTACCTCTGCGCTGGTTGCAGTTGGTTTTGGATGCCCAGGTGAGACGAAGAGACTGATAATTGGTATCTGGATCACAGACCATGCGACGGGCCAGGCAGAAATCAATCACTGTGATGTCAAAAAAAAGCATTAATACCAATGCAGATTTTATAATACTTACTACAAAACACATGTTTATATATTATAGGGAAGTTCCTAATTACTGTCCTAAGTTGTCACATGTGGACCAAACTGTTCAACACATAAATCACTAAATAAAAGTTATTATTTCTTTACTGTATTTAATGTTCCAAGCTCCTGTTTTCCTTAAGGTATTACAATATTAAGTTTAACCAACTAGTACTTCTGCTATAATCAACTTATAACAATCATCCCTGATAGATAACACCAAGCCGAGGGAACTAAATCTCACCATATTTGACGTCTGGAACAGTTACCGAACTCTCAGCGATGTTGGTGGAAAGGATGACCTGTTAGGATGAGGAGATCATCAGTGCAGCAGGAACTGACAACACATGTGACACAGAATAAAATAAATGCGCTTTACCTTCCTGTATCCAGGGACAGGGAACAGAAACACGCCATTCTGCTCCTCCAGAGTCACAGTGGAGTGGAGAGGATAAACCTGCAGTCTAAACAACAGAAGCAAATCGTAAAGGTAAACATTTATCACAAGTTAACACAGGTTAACAATCAGTATGGATTCTAGGGTTGCCAATTCTGAGCATTATTACTGCTAGACAAACTGATTTGTCTCATATGGAAGCCAACAAAGCAGGCAATAGGTATTAGCTATGGAGATAAAGTCAACAAAGTGATAAACTCAAAGGCTCACCTTTTGTGGACGAGCTTGGCCAAGGCCTCCTGCATGTAGTTTATCTCACATAAACCAGGAAGGAAAACCAGCACACTGCCCCGCTCTGATGAAGTCATACCACTTTCTGTCTTTGTTCTGCTGCTCAAACACAAATGCACATGATCTTCACTACGTGTGTCTGCCCATTTGAAAAGAGAGCAGTCAAATGTGCTAAAATACCAAGGCCTCACTTGGAATCATTGCCCTCCATTTCATCAAAGCTCTGGATGAGGCTGATGGCAAGATTGTACATCTCCACTGAAATGTAAGGGTCATCTAGATGACTCGACTCCACCTGACAAAGACATGCAAAATTCACACATTAACTATTTGGCTTCAATACAAATAACAGTTGTAGCATCAGCAAACATTTACCGTCTTCTTACCCTGTGTGGAAACAGCTTGCAGAGGTCATCCAGATAAAACTCCTTAATGGCATAGGGTGCCCCCTCCACTTCAAACACGTAGGCCGGGTTCATTTTGCCACAAACTGGTGTGCTGAAGTACTCAGCAAACTGTTGGCAGTTGATGGTGGCTGACATAAGGATGATCTGAAAAAACACAGCTCCTGTAATTCAGAGTTCAACTGATGCAAAAGGAGGACAGAGCAGGGATTTACTGGATCTTGTGATTACCTTGACATAACATGAGTTGGAATGCAGAAGTTTTCTCAAAACCAGCAGGAGAAAGTCCATCTCCTCAGTGCGCTCATGAACCTGGGACAAAGACAGAGTAGTTGTAAACTGTAGAGAATCCATTATTAGATCACAGAACTGACTGAAACCTGACACTGAAGTGAAGTTTTGCCCCTTCAGCAGCATAATATTGATGAAACCACAGCAAAACATAACACAAAAAGCATTTAACATGTAATACAACTAAATAAAATAACCGTGAATCGAACACAGTGAACATTAGATGAACTGTTTTACCATAAAATTCAAAAACAACCAAAGGCAAAAATAATCATTTTTGGGACCAGCTGGCAGAGAAAGTGATCTGCCTCATGTTTATGCACCTCATCTACAAAAATGTGGGAGTACTCTGTGAGACACTTTGCTGAAACCAGTTTTTGCAGCAGCACTCCTGTAGTCATATAGATGAGCCGTGTGTGCTCAGTAGCCGTCCTCTCCAGTCCAACCTGAAACACAAACATGCACAGTTGTATTCATAAATGTGGACAACACCACAAATAGTTTTATTTTGGCAGTGAAAATGACTGAATTTTTTTTTGTGAGATGTTAGTCATTTACAGACCATAGGCATCTGCTTGACAGGAACTAAAATCCATTTGTGGAGGACATATGTTTTTTCTTGTTGTTCCTTGCACATTCAGCTGCAGAGCATAACACATCTCTAAAATCTTTTGTAATATATTTTCTAGCAAAAATCAAGTCATTCCTTCCTGCCAGTTTTGTGAATGAGGTTATATTCAACTGTTAGAGAAAAGTAACAGGAGGAGCCAAAGCGTGCTCCCTCTACAGTAGCTTTAGGCCTCAACTTTTTCCCGTGTCTTAAAAACGAATATCTACCATGCCAGCATGACTATTTCTGCTTGGTCTTGGAGAAAACACCAGTGACCTGTAATAAAATCCATTGCTACCCTGTGTCCAACCTCAGGGAAATACTTTTTGGTTCGCCGACTCAACTCTGAACACAAAAGAACTTTCCAGTCACTGACTGCACGACTTTCACAGACACAAAATAGGAAAGGGAACAAAGAAAGAGCTCTCTTTTACAGAAAATAGAGGTATAAAAAAAAAAAATCAAAAAGCACCTTGGAGGTAGACAAATAAAGAATATCATGTTCGGGTTATGCTGCATAACTTGAGCATAATATCTCTTACTAACACTGTTTATCATTGCTCCCACTGTCAGTGAAATCATCCTAAACTCCAGAGGTCTACACCAAGCGGAGGAGACAAAAGTTATTATTAGTCATGCTGTTTGAGAGCTTGGTGCAACACGGCCAGACATCCTAGCAACGATGCAAACACAAGAGCTTGTTAGCACATGCATACAAACACTCTTTTTAAGTTTAAAGAGAGGTGCAATGAGTGCTTTTTGTGCAAGAGTTACTCTTTTCTTTTTTTCTACACTTTTTTATTAAGAGACAACAACAAAAATGTGGTAGGAGCTAAGTGCGTACGTATGTATCTGCATTGCACATTTTAAGTAGACAGATAATGTCCACATGTTGCACTAACCTGATATCCCACCAGACTACCCAGGGTACACTTCCGCTGTGTGGCAACCCATCGGGCAATACTGGTGGCTCCAATTTTGCGTGGTTGGGTGACCACAATGTTGCATGTGGCTTTTTTCTCATTGTAGTGGTCCAGAATGTACTGTGGCAGCTGGGTGGTCTTGCCACTGCCCGTGGCTCCTCGAATGATCACTACAGAGTTGTTTTCTATGAGGGAAATCAGCTGGAAGCAGGCACATGCACGTAACACACAAACACAAGCAGACACATGTGCACAGTTAAAAGAGACACAGTTAACAAAAATAGAAACACCATTTGGCTATTTGTACCATATCACTGAAATCAAATACATTTAGAAATAAGTTATGAAACTGTAGAGCAGATGGATGTGCTAAGCTGATTTGTAACTGCAAGTCCACACTTTATAATCTGCATTAAGAAAGTGCAGCTTAAATGACAGCATGAGCTCCTAAAATATGCACACACTGCTCTTCATTAGACAACAGAAAATTTTGGACCAGTGAATTTAAAGTTAGCTGTTGGTTCTGCAACATAAAATGACACTGAGTTCATCTCAAGCAAACAGTAAAAGCATGAGTGCACCAATGTCCTGAGGACGTAATGGTCATTTCAGTAAAACTCCTAACGTGATTAAAAGACAAAGTAGGGGAATGAGAGTGTACTTTCAGACCCTCCGGCTGTGTGGCTGGGGGTGTGTTGTGTATGCACAGTACATTTACCTCCTGTCTGTTTTTGGTTATGGGCAAGCTGGGGTACTTGTAGCTGGCAAGTGGAGGAGGAGCAGCACCTAACGATTTAAGATCAAATGCACAGGAAACAGGGTTAAACTGTTAAGAGCAGATTTCTGTATATCTAACAATGTAAGTGAGTATGGTGCAGGATACTAAAAAGCTCACAAAAAGTTTAATACTCACTCTTGGCATGTTCTGATTTTGGCGACCGCCCCTCTTTAGAGCTGACATTTTTCGGGCTGTCCTCAACAGGGACCTCTGATGGGCTAAGACAAAATCAAAGCAATTTTAAGCAGCTCTATTAAACCGATGAATTGCAATAACTCCTCATTTCTTTTGCCTGAATTTTCCCTCACACTTTAATATCACACAAATTAGGTTCAAAGACCCTGCAGCAATCTATTTACTTTCCTTCTCTTTGCTCATAAATGATAGACAACAGTAAACATTCATACCAATGAGCAAGTTGGGAATCAGGCGTAACCACTGTTTAGTTCACACCTGCTAGTCGAATCTTAAAAAACATTACTGAAAGCTCAAAGGAGCACAATGCTAATAAACATGCAATTTCCAAATCAAATCTCTGTTGCATGTACTGGTGGACAGGCTAAAGTTAGATGCTGAGCTTTAAAGCATCTTTAATCAAATGCTTTTCAGATTGTGGATCAAACTGTTGTGCAGTGTTTTATGTCTGAACGTGACTACCTCTGATTGGGGCTGATGCTGGGTACAGCAGCATTTAATGTTATTTGACATACCAGACACCCGAGAACATGGCAATTTTCAGAAACGAAAACGTGTTTAAAATGACATATAAAATCACCAGCTCTAAGTCGAGTAACACTGATCTCATCATTAAACATAAACCTCCAATGTAAGTTCATGGTGGGTGAAAATACCAGCAGCTCTGCCCACTTCATCACATGGTATAATGTGAAACTTTGCTCATTTGATTCCCTGCCTCCTCTCGTCTTTCCCTCTGGTCAGCTCATCCGGGCCCACAGCGCTGTAGCTGGGAGAGCATTCCCAGTTGTCTCTGCCTCTCGCTCTCTCTTAGTGGGGGGAGGATTTTATCGCAACAGCAGGCACAAACCCTGACAGTACTAAGAGGAGCTCAAATACAACACACCCACGGCTTGTGCACACACACACGCACTCTCGCCCTCTTCCTTTCTCTCCAATGCACACGTTTCGTGCAAGCTACAAAGCAGCTGACCTTACAACAAAGCCGCACACTGCACAGAGCAGAGTGGGGTGAAAGGAGAGGAGAGGTGACAGCTCTTAGTCAGTTAGCAGTGTGTGACTAACTCTCCTGGAAAAAGTCTGCATGACAGGAACAGCGGGAGGGACAACAGGAACAAGACAATAACTACAACACAGAGACGAGAAACGCTTCCAACAACCAAGACACTGGAGGATTGCTGCCGATACCTGTGCTCCTTTGATGGCATTTGACAACAAGGGACGTAGTCGAAATCAAGTGAAGGAATGAAGTTTACATGGACTGACCCATGGAGACAAGGAGCTGGAGGCTGTACTTTGTGAAAAGCTCATCTTTGCCAAATTTCTGAATATCTCAAAAAAGCATCAGTGGTGCAGTTTTCATCTGTAAGTACAGGTCTTTCCTTTCAATTTTCAGCCGGGTGTTATTGAGATAAGTTCTTTCTGCACATGCTGGAAGACTCTCAGTTGTTGAAGTACTGGAATCAAATCAGATACCTGAACAGCTCTGTTTTGCAACCTTACAATCTGTATATGGTGAGGCTGACCTCTGACCCTGCAGGACATGTAATCCATCTAAATCCCAGGTGGACGCTTTGTTGGATTCATCAGTCTGGGGAAAAAGCCAAATACACACACCTGGGGTATTGTCCTTCACTGAGTTTGACTTGAACTGAAGGCAATCAGAGCACCCATCAGGCAGGGACCAGAGGTCAGCTAGGTTATGGGGTGATCCATCTTTCACTGTCAACCTCAAAGTTTTAATTATAACAGGGCTACACTAGTGGGTTATGGATAAAATGAGAATCAACATGTCCTCGCTCAGAGACTTGAGGTTGCAGCATTTTCACACATTTTGCATTGTGGGCTTTGAAGCTGAAAGTGTGACCCCATTTTTGGAACAAGTGCAAGATTTTGTCAGAAATAGGGATGGATACATTTATCTCTTTTTTTCCCCCATTACCAGCGGGAAAATGTTAATTTTGACATATTTTGTAGTCATATTTAATTTTACATTTTTCCATCAGTAGGCCTTACTTTCCATTTCATTCTATGTTAACTGTTTTTGTTTTTGCTGTATCTGCTGTTGTGCAGTCCATCACATGGTCTAACACTGTTTTGTCATCTGTAGGTGCAACTTAGAGAGAAATTAGCACTTCCTTCAAAGTACCAGATATTCCAGCGTATTCAAATTAAAACCACATTGTGGGGAAGTCATAGCTTCATGGTCCAGAATAACAAATAATTCTTGCTTCTTCAGTCTTCCAGGACTGTCTGCTGTGACTGCCATGCCCCTCTTCAGCTGGATGAAATGGTCCCATGAAACAAGAGTACAGGCTCAGGATGAAGCAGCACCTCCTAAGTCCTCGGGGGTCGTACCCAGTCGCATGTTAATCAGAGAACTCCTGTGGCATGTCGAGGAACGTGAGCGGCTGGCAAGGGAGCTAGAGCAGGAGCACAGGCTGAGCCACAGCCCCCTGGGTCTCCACTGGTTTCAGAAGTACCCCAGGTTACGGACCCTCATCCCAACATCAGAGCTGCACCAGCTGGAGTTTCTGTGTGCCCAGATCCCACCTATCCACGCAGCCACCGTGCTCTCCAGGTGTTTGGTAGTGGCCATGCCATGCTCCGTCCTCACATTAGTATGCTGTCAACAGTGGCTAGCTGCTGCTGTATCAACACAAGGCCTGACAGCAGGCAAAGCAGAGAAGACCCAAAGGGAATGGGAGGCAGGGCAGGCTGCCAAGAAAGCCATTATGTGTTACTGTCACAGAGGCAGGCAATGTAGGGTGTGAACATGTGAAGGTGAAGGATGCCCTATAAGGCTGAGTGAAGCCAGACTGCCGGGGTTTGCACTCATCATCTCGTTGTTAGCCATAATGATATAAAAAACGTTGTTCTACATGGTTGAGCACTGTGACCTACTTATTCATTTCCCATTAAACTCACTACTGGGTCACTACTGTGTGCTTACATAACCATGTTACCAAAGAATAACATATTTAGCAAAAAATGTGTTACAATGTTTGTACCATTTAAAAAAAATCTGTGCTGTTGTCCTAGATATGTCATTCCTGAAACTACAAGAGACTCATGGGTGAATTATAAAATACTATAAGATGTCAATACAAAATGTGGGACACTGAAATGGTGCTGATGTAGATCTTTGCTACTTCAACAAGTGTATAATTAACACTATCGGTTGCATCTCCACAGGTTTCGTGAGGTGCTTGCCACGAACAACATAAGGCCCTGGGAGCTGGCATCTGTCTTCAAGCAGGTGCTGAGGGACTTCTTGAGCCAAAAGGAAGATGAAGAAGAGGACTACCTCTCAGTGCAGCCAGCACAGATCCGACCAATGGAGGCTTGGACCAGCCGCTACATAATGAAGCAAGGCTTTGTCACACCCACTGTCCCCAACTGTGGAGACCACCCAAGGGAGGAGATCCCAACAATCTCTGGTTATGTGGATCGGGCCATGCGGCACTCCAATTCATTTGCTGGGTCCACCAGGGACTGGGACCTTCCATATTACTATCCAGTTCCTCTCAGGCCCACAGGGACATACAGCACTACACTCTGAGAGGACACACTGCTGCGGATGAACAGTTATCACATCCACTTCATGGAGACAAAACGCAAAAACTTGACTTTTTGTATTTGTTGTAAATATATGGTAGCTTGTGACCAAAAATGTGAAGATGATGTTAGGATAGTTGGACAATTAACTGTTTCCTCCAAATAACTAGTTTGTCACCAGCTCTTTTAAATCCCTACTTAATAGGCTGATTTTCTGTAGTCCTGAAAAAAACACCTCAGTTACAGCTGAAATACATGGGGCATGGACGTGGTATGTCACGTAGGCAGAGCAAGACGGCGTTTTTTTTACCTGCTGCACAGACTCTGTCTCTGCAGCGTGTGGTTGCTGCCAGCTTCACCATGCGTTTATTGAGTTCTGCCAAGCAATAATGCAGTTGGTTATGGAGGGTTTGGAAGTGTATAGACTATATTAACTGGCACTGAATTATTAACTGGATCATTTTAACAACAGGTTGCATCAATTTGATTGATTCTTTTTTAGTGTGAAATGTAAAAACACACAAGGCTGCTTGACTGCTTCGCGCTGCCTCTGCTACAATGTGGTATTAATGTTTATCATTTTTAAACAGCTTGTGCTCATTTTTTACAAAGTTCTGTGTAGTTTTTACCTGTTGGAGGGCTGCAGAGCTACACACAGACAGGAAAAATAGCAGCTAGTAGCAGCTTCAGTTAATTATGATAGTTGTGGTCTGCTGTGGGAATAACGTGGCTGACATGTTGCGCAACCCCCGTGTCCCATGTATTTTGGCCGTTCGACTTTGTACAGTTGGGCATGTGTTTCAAATGTACATTGTTAGGTGGCAGAAGTGATGCCATAAGGGCACAGGATGTGAAGACATGCATGATCTTGACCAATGGGTCCCAGCCTTTGGCTTGTGAGTCTTAGGAGCAACATCTACTTGGGACTGCGTGTCACAGGCTGAAAATGTCTATAACTTAAGAACAGTTAAACCAAAGAGAGATGCTCCCTTCTCAAATTGTGTCATGGTGGGTTTAGAGCCCTGGAGAGGGAAAACTATGAAATATTTAACAATAAAAGGCAGAGATTGTGGAAAATTGGGGAAAAAAAACAATTTGTATATATATTTTTTTTGTCTCCAAACTTGTTAATCCTCCTCTGACACCTGGGTTTAACACTGAGGTCATACCTTAAATATTTTATTTTCTTGGACTCTGGGAGTTTTGGGTACCTTAGGAAATTGTATATTTCAAAGTTGCAAAGAAAAACCTAAATTGCGGGTTTAAATTGATCTTGGTGTTTTTTTCTGCTGTATTTAAATGTGAGTACTTTCAAAATTCCTTGCAGTGTAGAGAGACAAGGATACAGCCTTGAAACCATTTATTATGTGTCAATATTGGTGACAGTCACTGAATAGGTATCTCTGGCAGTGTTGATAATTTTTCACGACTAAGTTTGTTTTTAAGCATTACTGGAAAGTCCTTAACAGATCCATTATTTTGGAAATGTCAAGTCTTTTGGTTAATACAGAAAGTATTTTGAAGTTTAAAAGATGTTTAAAAATCTGTGATGGTGAAAAGACGTTCACAACAGGATCAAACTTAAGGTTATTTTCACCAACTACTCTTACATTTACACTATATTTCACCAGGATTTGCAATATTCACTTTCAACTGAGGCATTCGGATGCAATTTCTTACTTAGGCTCCAAAATGATAATGGACATTTGCAAACTGTAGAGGGTGAAAAATCTCACTGCTGCAAATCCCAGTGAAATAAGGTCTAAATGTGACCGTTCATCAACGTCTTTTCACCATGACCAGTGTTTTGTTAAACGTCTTTTCAATGGAGAAATGCTCGCTGCCTGTGCTCAGGAAAGGTCAAGCGGAGTCATCTTCCCTCTATTAATGTAACACATGAGCTGTAAATCTAATAGCATCCATATAAAACGCTAAGAGTAACTGCCTTCGTCTGCTAACAGACCAGTGACCGTCTTCCCCCAGTTCAGACAGATGCGGTTAATGCTAGCTAATTAACATACCAAATAACAACGTTAGCTAAAACTCTGCACACAAAAGCTGCCACTCTTAAATATTTATGAGCACTGAGGTATTCCAGAAAGTTTAACCGGTCAGGGTTTGCGGCTACCACACATGAAAGGACACCTGTGGCCTGGAATATTTTTTCCTATAACCGCTAACCACCATTAAAAGGTCAGGTGAGGTTCAAGGACGCTGCTAGCATGAGGTTAGCTAGCTTATGCTAACGCTACCGTTAACGTCTCTCACCTGTTTTCTTTCGACGACGCTTCATCGACCTTCTTTTCAACCACCTCCTCCGCGAGTTTAACGTTAGCAAAGGTCGTCCCAGAGGTAAACCAATCCGAAATTTGTTCTGCCGTACAGGCTGTCTTCATGTTGCAGGTGTTGGTAATTAGCCTACAACATTATTCAGTGGACTCTCTCGCTCCAGCTACAATGGTGAGCACGAGGTTAGAGCGCGTGAGGCCGAGGGAGGAGCACGCTCTACATCGCCCCCTGGAGGTTGGACTAACAGCAGTCATACTGTGTGTTTACTCTGCTATCATGGTGGTAAAAGATTGGTAAAGTATTTGATTATAATAAAAATAACAAAAGCAGCAGTACCACATAATAAAATTTTACTTGTAAAAACTCTTAATGCAAAAGTTGTACTCATGAAACGTTATATAAGTGTTGGCAAAAGTTTCAAAAGTAAATGTGCCCATGATGTAAAACTCCCCCCATCAGTGTCAAATTACAGGGAGTGTGTTAGAGAAATACACTTAACGCCTTTTTAAAATTTTTTACACTGTTTTTAATTACATGTTCTACCAATTTTAGGCAAATCCTCTTCTTCCCATATTTAAATAAGCATCGCAGGTAAACATCAGGGTAAGTATTGCACATTTGGTCTGGTACAGAGGACAGTTTTAATTAGGAACAGTTTCCTTTAGGTTGGATTAGCTGTGTAAATCCAGCCATTACTTTTTCAACAAAGCAATTTATATCTACAAGTAAATATGACAAGTAAGTATTAAGTGAGCAGGGTTAATGTAGAATAAGCATTTCCTGACATGTAAGTAGGAATATTAGGTTTAGTGGTATCCAATGTGTTATATATTTACTCTGATGCAGGAGAACTTTACAAAAATGAATACCTAAAATTTGATAACGTTGAAATTAAGACACTTAAGACTTTTTTTTTTTAAAGCCTAAATTTATAAACTGGAGTTCAAGACATTTAAGGACCTGCAGATACCCTGTGTTATATTAATGGATCATTATTATCCATGTAAACTGAACTTTAATGTTGCAGTTGATCAAGTTGGAGCAAATATTAAATCTTAACTACTTCATATCCTCCTGAGACCTGAATTTTTGTTTGCTATGGATTTTTAATTTCTCCTAGCTAATTGTAGGACAGTAGTATAAAAGTATAAAAGGTAGTATAAAAAATTAAGCATTGTCAACTATAATAAAGTCCCAGTGTCCTCAAACAAGATTATAATAAAATCCAAATGTACTCAGATGAGACTACAATTAAGCCCTAATGTCTTCAAACGAGCATTCCTAATTAACAATATCTTAGCTTGTTACTGTTCCTAAAATTAATCAAATTTGTTGTCATATCAGACTACAAACATTATTAACAAGTTTGAACCATTAAATATGATCAGGTTTTGGACCTTGTCCACATTTGTGTCGGGATCAGCTGCAGACTGACTTGGCAGAGATGGCTTCCATCTTGTTTTTACATGGATTAATGTATTGTGCTCTTACTGCCACTAGATGACACAAAAAAAGTGTCCACCAGCCAGGACAACAGGTTTAAGATAAGTAGGATGAAGCATAAAGTCAAGTACACCCAAAATGTGATGTCCTCATATGAGGACATTGGGTCCCAGGAGGATACAGTGTTTGGAAGTTTTTGTGTAACTATGTAAACTGATATTTGTATGTCAAATGTGGTGGAATAGAAGTATTTAGTTATTCCTGAAACCTGGCAATTCATATGTGTCCTCCGTGAGGGACATGAATGACACTGAGGCCTTTATTTCAAACACCATAAATGCAGTCTGAGTCCTGGGGTACCATGTGAAACATATACTGGGCTTTTTACTCACGTACCACACATGGGTGTGTGGCCATCAGAACATACCTACTTCTGTCTTTGTAAAAAGAGGGGAAATGCAGCAAACATGTTTAATGGCAGCAAGGGAGATTAAGTGATTACATTTTTTAAAAATATATATAATTTTGTAAAAATACTGTTTTTTAATTTATGAGTCTTACCCATATTTTATTAGGTTATTGGAAGCGTCTGTTATTTTAAACCTTTTATTGTACAAATTTTAATCCCTGTCCCTTTGGGGGATTTTGTTGACACACACACACGCTCATATTAGGCATAACCACTTTAAAGCACACACAATATCTTTAATATTACTTCATGTAATGTAAATGTGCTGTACTGTACTTTGTCAAAAAGACTGACCTGATGTCCACTACAAGACATTATAAAACATAAATGACATTTTTGAGAATTAAAATCCTTGATATGTTTCTTATATCCCAATTATGTAAGTTATCTAAATGTAATAATAATAATAAAATAAAAATACAAAACTTTTTCTCCTCTGGGTCTCAGGGTATAACTACAATATCCAAGTACAGCAAGTATGTGTGTCACTCATCTAATAATAGTGAGTCAAACATTTCCTTTGTTTGGTACTATTAGATATCCAAAGACCTGGATGAATAAAAGTCTTCATTCACGAGCTTTTGTCACATTCTCAGGATCTTCTGATGAGATGTAGTTTATTTTTTACAGTCTCATTGCTTGAACTATTCAGGAAACAAAACCACAAAAGACAAAGCGAGACGTTTAAGCTTTGAATTTTCTTTCTTTCTTTTTTTTTTTAATTATGCGTGTTAAAAAAATAACAAAGGTTCATTATGGTATAAAACTCAGTGGCTACACACCTCAGTATGATGGAAAAATACATGGATAAAACTCAGATGGTCAGTAAACAATCACAGCCCGAAATATAAGCACCAAAAATGTTCAGTTTTCACATTATGATATTCAGCATTGTTGTAATTTCAATGAAGCCTGAGAACAATGTGATTAGTTGTATGAATGCCCATCCAAAGCAACCCAACATGGCGGAGACAAGATGGAGCTGGACTACAGGAGGTTTTGTCACAGCTGGTCTGTCCATGCTGCTGTAATAGCACATCAATGTAAGATACAGTAGGTATGTACAGTATGCCTCCAGGCAGAGGTAAAACAATATGAACATCTGTAATGAGCAACATCATCACTGCACATTCCCTGAATGTCCACGCCTTTTGACTTGGAAAGATGCACGTCCATTAAAACAATTAAAAATCAGGGGTTGACATCATCTCCAGTGGCGGACATCCAACGTTGTCTCGCATCAAACTGATCTCCGTTCTGAGCTTTTCGTTTTCCTTTAAAACATCAGAAAGAGCTGGTGTAATTACAGTATTCACATGACCAAAGAGAAATAACCTTTGATGACAGGAGAAATGTTTGTTACCTCTTGAAGTTTGGTGTTGTCCTTTTTCAGCTTCACCAGATATTCAATCCTCTGTTTGTGGTTCTTATGCCCCACGAGTTTTCCATTCTCCTCCGACAGCTTAACATTCTGCTTACGGAGAACCTCATTCTCCTGTGAAACAGAAAACATGGCAACAATTCTGATAACGTTTGAGGAAATTATAACAGGTGTTTTTCGCTAGTTTTTGATATTTTCAGGATTCCCACACATTTTTACTAATGAATTTTCAAAGCCTTTTCATAATATTTTACCCCATTTCCATGGGTTTCTTTAAGAAGTATACAATGGGTAGGCTTACATAGCAATGCAGCTGTACATTTTTGAACATGCACTTCCCAGGCATCTGCAAATAGGCAAACTGCTTGCACCAACTCACTATACTCGCTTGCAAGACATTCCCACAACAAACTAGCTGCTTTGCCCACTGACCAGACTGGCACATACAGGCACTTCACAAAATGTCAAGGCCGGCCCTTTTGGGGAAACAGAAAATGCAATTTGACATTTGTTTGGATCATAATTTTGACAAGTTTGTATGCATTATTTCTTGTCAAACAATTGATAGTTTTATGGACATGTCAAATGTTTTGTGTCATACCTGAACCTGAGTGTTTTCAATAGGTTAATAAAGTAAGGTTGATCACTAGGAGGTCTGTTCAGGCTTGGCTTGTCAAAGTGGATCAGTGACACAACACCGTGGGCAGATATTTCATGTATAGGGGCTGCATCATGATACCTAGTGATTAATTCAAATGTGTTTGTTTGATTGAATCACCAGGTTGCATCAGGCTATGTGTTGTCTGTAAATAACCAACTGTTTAATCTACAGGATGAGATTTAGTTGTAGACGACAGAATGATGCTGCTATACTGTATGACTGTACTGCAGCAGCCTCTCACTTAATTAGTAACCTACCAATAGTTATTGTCACCAGCATCATTTAGCGACTGGTAGATTATAAAACAGTGAGTATCTGCTTATTTTACGTGCCTCAAATCTCAGTGTGAAAGCCTTGGTTGACCTGCTACACAACAGCTTTCCGCATTCTCCTATTTCTCTCCTGATGCAATGACATGTTTCTTTCCCCTGAAAGGGGTCGTGGTCTTGGAGATGATGGACCAGACTATGTGTATCACAATGGTCAAAACAATGCGGATTCAAAACTTTTCCAAAACATTCTGTTAATTCCAAACCTTGAAAACATAACTTAATAACTTCTAAAGAATTTCAAGACCATGGGAACCCTGCATTTTGGAGACTAATCATTTATTTGACGTATCAAAAAGTTGCGGCCCTAATCCGTTGTTATCCGAATTTGTATGTCACACTCAAATAAATTTTTTAAAAAAGCCGCAGTATTACTCTACAGTCTGCAAACTGAAAGTTCCTAATCAAAAAGTAGTAAGGTGCAATCTGTACATGTCAATATTGTACTCCCAGAGAAGATAGCAGACTATAGTGTTACGCTTATTATATTGTAACAGCTTGTTGTTGTTGTTGTAGTTGTAGTTGTTTTTAGGCTAGGGCTGATGACCAGAGTGGAATATTTTTTCAACTCTCAGTGACCAGGGCAAAATGGGAAATGTGCAGATTAGACGCTAAGCCCCTTGTCACGCTGCTGACATTTGCAGCATAGTGGAAATTTGCAGTGCTCCCACAAAAAAAAAGTAAAGACATGAGCATAGTGGTTGTAGTGGCTGCTTGTTTTTCTCTGAGGAATGTCACCATGCCAAATTTCAGCTACTGACTACATTGCCAGGAGTTCATTTTATCATTCTTGAAAGCTACATCATCTCAAAACACTTTCTTTAGTGAAAGATATACTCCTTGACTCTGACCTGGAGAAGTTTCTCCTCATCCTGCATCCTCTGGTTCAGGTCTCTCAGCTCTAGACAGCGGTTCCTCAGCTCAGTGGTCAGCTCCTGAACGCAGGTTTGAGACTGGGCCAACATAGACCCCTGTGACTGCAGTCTAATCCACAGCAAAAAATACAAAAAAGCCCAGACAGAGCTTGTCAAACGCCAAGCATTAATAACGGATCAAAATAACATGCAATGACAAACCATCGATTAATTTACTTAACTTAACCACTTACTGTTTTTTAGTATCACTCAGCTTCTGTATCACTTCGTTCTGTTAATGAATGAGAGATGAACAAATGATTAATTGATCATTCAGTAAGGAGAAAAAAATAAAACCGGCAGATTAACAAATACAAACCTTCTCTGCTCTCTCCTCCTGGAGCTCTTTAAGTACAGCTTGTGCGATGGCTTCCTTCACCTCCTCACTGAAAAATGACAAGATAACATTATTACTGATTATGTAAAGTACTTGAGAGCAGTTTATGGCTGTATGACCGGATGAATAATGCCAACCCATTATTATTTCCATTCGGTGTCTGCTTGGTGTAAAACTGGTCGAGTAAGGCCTGGATCTCAATTCGGACCATCTCTTTCTCAGTCAGCTGCGTCTGAGGACAGTGAAATCACACAATCAGTACTGATGAACGTCAAAGACCTTAAAGGGATAGATCCCATTTTTTGAAGTGGGGTTGTATCAGGTACCTATCCATAGTCAGTGTATTACCAACAGTAGATGGTGGTCGGCATGGCCTCAGTTTAGAGAAGCAGACAAGACAAGCAAACTGGGGGCATGCCAACCGCCATCTACTGCAGGTAATGCACTGACTATGGATAAGTACCACATACAACCACACTTAAAAAAAACTGAACTATACCTTTTAGACTAGAACAGTCTGCAATAACCATGCTGAATTATTATTTCAGTCCAGTGGTGAACGGCTATAGATTAATTAAACTCTTGCACAAAGTTATACCTTAAGCCTTTGGATCTCCTCGTTCTTTGCAACCCTCTCAGCGTTGAGCTCCGTTAAAAGAATCTCCATGGTCATCATGGAGGAGCGTCGATTCTCCAACTCCCTCTCCTGGCTCTCTATCACCTGGCTCAGATCCCTGTTAAAACTTCCTGGAGTGCAGGGAGTCTTGAGAGACAGATAAATAAATTAAAAAAAAAAAGCATTTCTCACTGCAATACACCACGTTTTATTGATATAAATGCAGAATTAAAGAGCATACAAACCACAGGCAAGTCTTACCCGAGGTAATGATTTAGGTGTGACTGTCAGCTCAGCAAGGGGTTTAAAACTTCCATTTCTGATAGTCCTTTCAACAGCTTCTTGCTGTTGTTGCACCTGGTACAAAAGGAGAGTTTTAGGAGTCATTTTGATACATCTCAGATTTGTTACCTTACTGGTTATTTGCAGTGGTGGAATATAACTAAGCACATTTAGTCAAGTACTGTACTGTCCAAAAACATCATATATAACAGTGAAACACTGATAGGGAACATTTTACTGCCTAATAACTACCATTACTTTTACGTAACTAAAGGATCTGAATACTTCCTCCTACACCACTGGCTGTGTGTTTGCTCTGTGTTGAGATCATGAAAAAGACTTCACCTTCTGCTGTAGATTCTGTATCATGATGTCCTTCTGGGCTGTTTGCTCTTGAGATGCTTGGAGAAGGCTGTTCTGCTCATCTAAGACCTTAGTGAGTCTCTCAACCTCCTCAGTGGCATAAATGACCTCCTCCTGCAACACTTCCACCTAAGAACACACACACACACACACACACACACACACACACACACACACACACACACACACACACACACACACACACACACATTGTGTATATTGTCGCTTCCTTGCTTAGTATGTACAAAGCTTGTCAGAGCATTAATCCCTTGTTAAAAAAAAAAAATCTACAAAAAGTAACCCAAATGTTATACATGATCAAACTTACCTCTATTTTGTTGGATGCTACCCCTCTGTCTAAAGCTTCTTTCAGGTCACAAATTTCTGCCTGCATCTTAGAGTTTTGCTCCCGGATATCATCCCTTTCAAGAGAGGTAGCGTTGTACTTGGCCTGAAAAAAAGCAATGACATTATTATTTTAAACATTCCCTGACTGATTTAAACAAAGGTATCTATAGTATGAGATGGTAGAGTAAAGGAATGGGAAGCTAAAGCAAAAAAATAAGTTGTTTAAGACAAATAAAGGGTGAAATAGGCGGAGGAGAAAAGTACCGTGATGTCTTTGATGTCTTCAGACAGGTGGGTAATGGTCTGGTCCTTCTGGCTCAGCTCACTGCGGCTCTCTCTTGTTTGGTTGATCAGATCTAAAACAACATCCTGTCCAGATACACAGGAGGGATTTAGGAGTGCATAGGAAACACCGCAATTATATTTGAAGGAATACGAAACAGGAGAGAAGTATTCCCTCAGGCTTACTTTGTCCTGTTCAATCTTCTGCTCCAAGCCTTTAACTGTTTCGTTGGCAGAGTTCAAATTTTGCTCGAGGTCCACAATTTTGGATGCCTTTAAAACAGAGAGCGGACAACCAGCTTTAGCTACTGAGCTGCAATCGCTGTTCTAATATTTATAATTTTCAAACATCCATGCTGTTCGAAGGACTGACCTGTTGTTGAGTCTGTACCGTCAGGTCTGAAACTTGTTTTCTAAGCTGTGTATTCTGCTCCACTGTTTCAATAAGTTCCCTGAAGGCAAACACAAAGGTCATTCATGTTAATGTAAGAGTTATTTGAGATGATGAAAACTATTGTAAGCAGTTCTTAAAAGAGAGAAAAAAAGATATGGACCAACTCACTTTGATGTACTCTCTTTGTTTTCCTTTAACTGGGAGATCAGGTTGCTTGTGTGCTCCTGCTCAGTCTGCAGAGAGTTTTTCAACTCCTACAACAGAAGAAAAAAGAAAATAAAGACATCTAAATATATACAGATATATAAATATGTATGGAAGCCAAGAACGTCTGTAACTGCATTTTTAATACCGTTGTTGAGATCCCAAGTTAATTATTATGTTATATTGAGAAAACATGGCAATCAACCCGCTATCACAAGAAAACAAAAGGCTTTTTCCTCCAATAATGTTTATCAGAGATCAGGAGTGCCATGCCAGCACACACTGATTGCATCTTGACAACTGTAGCAACTGATCTAAGCTGGAAATTTGAAATCAAGGAGTACCAATTATTGATCAACGCATCAGACTGTACTTCAATCAAGGTCTAACAAAGAGAAAATGAAGTTACGAATCCTCCGACATTGATCTAACAAGCGAAAATCATTTGTGATAAAATGAACCAGACACTCATTTTCGAGTTCTCCATAATTATCCTGTGCTCTTGAGAAAACAAAAGTCGGTCTCCTGAGATAAATTATCTTGTTATCTCAAGCCTTTTGTTTTATCAAAAATCAACATAAATCAATTTGTCACTACGAGAAAACGATCTTTGCTATCTTGATAACTAAAATAAGAAAAAAATAACTGCAAACACTGCCAAGGGTTCAACAGTAAGGATTGCCCGATTGCACGGAGCAAGTAAAATGCTACATCGAGGCAAGAAAATCTAGCAACGTACTTGTTGGATCAGGCAAGTGGTACAAAAAGAATTAAAGACATTGTTTTTTGCAGAGCTGATGACAGAAGCAGCTCAGGAGCGAGCAATCGGCCTTCCTTTTAATCTCTGTTCAGAGTTGCACCTATGCAGTACTGATCGGACACTCACAAGAAAAGGGCGGCAGAAAAAGAAAGAGTTTATGAGATGAAGCACAAGGGAGCATTTCAATTATCCTGGAAACAAGAGTTTAGTTGGGTGACATTTGGTTGTTATAAGTTTCAAAGTGAGGTGAATAAAATGCAATCATTTTTCAAGACAGTTGCTTCAGTCTTTGTTGTTATTTGATAACCGCTAATAAATAAAACGTTTTGTTCAGGAGCAAGTAAAAATTGACATCGGGCAAGTAGATTTCTGACCCAAAATCGGGCAAGTGAAAAAAAACCTTACCACTCAACCCTGACTTCTGTTTTCAGCCTCAATGCAGTTAAGTCATCACAGCCTACATTTCAGGATAACAGCTGTCCATAGCTCAGTTCATGCGTTCACTAACCGTGAGCTGCGCCTTCAGTTCATCGATCTCCTGCTGCCTGTCTTGCAGCTGCTGTCTTGCCTGATCGGCCTCAAACTTGGCCTCAGCTTGGAGCTGGTCAAATGAGTCCTGCAGTGTTCGATGCTGCTCCAGAAGCTGCTCCCACTCCAGCCTGGATTGAAGACATGGTAGTTGTGGGCACATAAACTCAGGGGAACAAGAAATGTCACAGTGCAGAGGTATTAGACTTATACTTACTGGACTTTGTCAAGTTGAAGCTGTGTGCTGATCAGACTGTTGGAGAGCTGGCTCATTTCTCTCTGCTGCTCGCTCTGGCCATCTCTCAGCTCGTTCCTCACAGCTGCCAGCTCCTTATCGGACGACTGCAGCAGCAGGCGTAGATCACGGATCTCAGTCTTCAGCACTGAAAGAAGGGAAAAGAAAGAGTCGTCACCTCTGCACTCTTGTCCCTACTTCCATCTCCCAGAAACATCAAAGTTCAACACCAGCAAAAGTCCAGGCAGGCAACAAGCATCATATCCTTACCTTCTGCAGCTTGTTGTTCAGACTGAAGGCTCTGTTGCAGCTCACTGACAGTGTCTTGCAGGTTGAGCTGATCTCTGTTCCTGTTAGCTCTCTCAGCAGAAAGCAGCTGCATCAGGTGTGAAGAACAATAACAAAACAGAATGGTTAAGCATAGGGGATCATGTTTTCCCAAATCCCCACACAACCAATAAAAACATAATTACATAACATTCGATAAGACAAAACTGTAAATGAGGAACATGAGGAAATTCTACCTCATCTTTGTGGTCAGACTCTTGTGACATCACAGCTATCTGCTCCTCTAGTTTTGCAATTTGCTGCATGAGCTTGGTGTTCTTCAGCTCCTCCTCATTAAACTGGGTCTGGACACGGCTAACTTGCTCCTGATGAGAGATTAGAGACATTATGAGAAAAAGAGGGGGCTTTGTGTGTTTTTTGTCCACACATTTAAGGGATAATCATCTTTGTAGTACCTGCACTTGGCGCAGTTCCTCAGTCAGGGCCATCTCAGTCATGTCTGAAGGAGGCGGCTCGGTCCAGATGTCTTCTGCATTGTCATCTTTCCCATTCAGGTGTTCAGGGCTCGAGAGAGGCACGACACGAGTCCGCAAGTTGTATGCTTTGGTGGGTGTGGTGAGAATCTGGTTTTATAGACACAAAAAACTGATAAATGGATAAAAAACAAGATTTTTACAGTACTTGTTAGAGAATCTGTAAGACAAGTTAAATATATAAAAATAAAGAGAGGTTTGCCTCACAGTGATCTGAATACAAACTTCAACATCCACTCACCTTTATAGTTTCAACGTGAATTCTGTTCAACTCAGAGACCTCCTGTTTTTTGTGAGCGTTTGTGGCTTCCAAAATGTTTTCCAAATGCCTGTTGGACTTCTCAAGGTATCTTTTTTCAGACTGCAGCTGAGACATCTGTTTCCTAGAACACAAAACACCACCAAAAAACAAAAACAAATCAAGCTCTTAAAAACTTACGTTATAAAACTAGGGAGGCATTTCATGAAAAGTGGCATCTTTCATTAAGACCACTAAATAAATCCACCTCAAAATTAAGGCTGCAACTAACCTTTTTTTTTTTTTTTTTTACTGTCGATTAATCTTTAGATTATTCTCTCCAATAATCTGTAAATTATTTGGTCAATAAAAAAATATCAGAAAATGGTGAAAAATGTCAAACTGTGTATGCCAAAGCCTAACATTATGTCTTCAAAAGTTGTATGTCCACAACTCAAATATTGAATAATCGTTGCAGCTCCACTTACAGTGAAAAAAAAAGACAGTCTAGTGGTCTAACTAAAAAAACAGCTTCTACCTGAAACTAGAAATTAAAGCTGTGCAATACTTAAATACATACAAACAGTGAATTGAACCAGTGGGGGAGTATTATCACATTATAAAATATGAAACAGAGTAATGTAGTCTTTTTTTTTCACATGAAAACCATATAAACTTAAATTAAATTTCATTGTACAGACAGCTGTTATAAACAAAAGACATGTATCCATAAAAACAGACATGTACACTGAGTGCTCACAAAGGTGATCTACTATTTACGATGGCTGGATTTCATGATGGCAAAAGATATTGGCATATTTTTTTGCTTTGTGCTCGTTTCCAATCATCTGCTAAGCTTTCTTGGATAACATCCATGTAAATACAGTTTAAGAGTGTTTTTTTTTTTTAATTAAATACCCTCCTTACTTTGTGACTTCTTTGTACTCCTCAAAGGCTTGAAGGGCGCCCGTGAGGTCCGACTGTTTCTGAAGCAGCTGAGCCTTCAGCTTCTCGATTGTAGCTACTGAGGCAGTATCAGCCACAGGGGTTGAAGAGGCTGCTGAAGCTGTGGAGCAACATATGTTTATTGACATTTATAATACATTTACTTGAAATTCTAGCCGATGACACAGATGATTATCTTACTCTCTGTGCGTCTTTCTGTCTCCACAGCACTCTGGAAGGCCTCTTCCAGCTCAGAAGAAATTTGAACTGCAGCTTCTTGAGCTTTCACCACTGATTCAAGAGAACGAAGTTGGCGGTTCTCCTCTCGGAGGCTGAAGTTCTCCGCTGCATATCGAGTCATCTTTGGGTGATGTTCAACCTAAAAGGGCAGAGTTGTGTACATGGAAGAACAGTTTTGAACAAATACAACACTTTGGAAATTTATGGCAAATATTTAGGAAAAAAATAGAGGCTCTGATGTAACTCGTACTTTGTGGATTTTATAGCGAAACAAGATATTTTTAAGATTTAAGATATAAAATTATGAAAACATAAAAAAAGGTTTCGCATATATCAATCACACACACTAGCTATGTAGCTGCACATTATACACACATATACAGTCATCAGCAGTGGGTTAGGCAGTGTTCAAACAGTATTAAATTTTGTACCTGATCTCTCAAGATCTTTATCTCTTCTTTTAGCTGGTCAATCAGAGTCTGAGATTCCTTGTCTGACAGTAAGCCTTGTCCTGCCTTCAATTTTTTCTCAAGGCGATAGATGTGGTCCTCTCGAAACCTGACAATCATTCGGCTGGAGTGGATGAATTTGTCTTTCTGGGTCCAGGCCTCCTCGAGCTGAGATACTTTCTCCAGCAGCATCTGAGTGTAGTCAAACATTGCTGTCAGTTTCCCTGCACCAACAGCATAATACTTTCCAAAAATAAATGACAGTGGAAAAAAAATTCCCATACCCTCTTTTCCTCTTCTCGCCTCCTCCACAGGCGAACAGCAGCCATAAACTTTGCTTTGTATGCGACATCATGTTGAATTTCTGTGGATGAACCTGTTGAGAAAAGCTCATTTATACCTTTGTGACATACCAGCAAATATTTGTTAAAAACATGTAACTTTGCATGTAATACAGCAGCCTGAGCTTCTGTATTTATATATTAGTGTATTAAATTTTGAATGTCTGCAAATCGCTTAAAGTGGGTTTTTAACAAAGGTTTGGTTTGTGTATTTTTACCTCTGGGGAGTTCAGGTCCTCCTGGCGCTACATCTCTCCCATAGTCCACTGCCCGAGAAGTCAGTGCCTGTGCAAGCTGCTCCTTTAGCTTCTTCACCTCAGCTTGTAACTGCCTCACATTTCCCTGTGTGTCTTCATTGATGATGGCCTGGTAAATCAGAGTAATTTCACACAGGTGAGGTTACACAGTGCTGTTTGAATCACCCGAACTTGGTTAAATAAAGTCTGTTGTGTTTAATGACAATGATACCTTATTCTTGATCAGCTTTGCTCTCTGAGCAAACTGCAATGTGGACAGTGTTTCTCCAAAACACTTTGAACCGGGATGTACATTGGCTATGATGTAAGTCTTTGCATTTCCTCCAAGAGAGTCCTAAAACATCAACAATAATTCCAACTATGCATATCTATTCAAATTATTAAGTGCAATCACATCAAGTGTAGTATATAAAGCGTTATATTGTACAAAAAAATACAAAAAAAAGGAAAAGAAATGAATGTGAAGCAAAATTTAATACATGAATGCCAAGTGCACAGGACTGATACTTCCTTGTTTGAATTTGAACCAATTCACATGCCCACCAGTATTTATTACACAATCTTATTCCAATGGCGATTTTAGTAGGCATAACAACAACATGATAACATGTATTTTACATAGTAATTGCGTTTGAGTCATGCCACTGAACATTCTTTACATACATTGCCATAACTCCAGGAAGCTCCACACTGATGCACAACAAACCAACATCCAAGATGTATTTAGGATCACTCACCCTTAGCAAGAAGGTGAGTTTGGAGTCTCTGTAGCAGATGTGGCGGTTCTTCCCATTGGACACATCAACCAGTGCCATGATCACCTGACCGAGACACATGAGGGAGCGATTGATACTGCTGGCCTCCTGGAAGAGAAGCAGTGCAGACAATAGGTATTAGCAACAGCAAGTCATAAAAGCAGTACCTCAGCATGAGACTTAATTCCTTGACAAAGCTTCACCTTGAGTCTGGAGCCTTCTGTGTGTGTGTCTTTCTGCCTCTCAGACCCTGCAAGGTCTACCAGGTTCAGCTGAGACGTACGGATGTTCACCACTTCATTGATGGACTCTTTGGACTCCAAGGTCATGGTGAACACTGCGTGAGATCTAGAAGACTCTCGGTTCATGGAGGTGGAGGCCACTCGTCGATTACGCCAGCCCATGGACAGCACCTGAGTAGTTTCAAACACAAATTCTGCACTCTTTCACAGTACATTTCTTAATTAAGAGGTCACCTATATTTAATTATCAATTTCATGTGATCTCAACTGTGTCATAATTTGACACTAGTCAATAAACACTCTTTATATTACACATTATAGTTTTTACACTGTGATAATGGAACAAGATGCAAAGTATATAGTAATACAGGGGTTTCATTCCCTCTAACTAGTCAGACTTCAGCGTTACTGTGTATTATACAATACAGTCACCACCTATAAGCCAAGCAAGGAATTTTTACCTGGTAGGCTTCAGCGGCTGAGTTGACAAACTTCTCCACGGCTCCCTCGACAAACAAACCTTTCTTGATGTTCTCCCTGAGGAAAAGGCTGGCTGAGGCCGTGTCCAGAAGGTCATAAATTTGTTCATTGTATATCTCAATAAATGAACATTTGCAAAGGAAACTCTTGGACTGGCCAGACTTTTGGGAAAAAGAACAAACAAAGGACCAACTTCATTAGAAAACAAACACGAATCACTGCTTCACAGCAGTCATGATGATGAAATGTTACAGCTTACCCTTTCCACTTCTCGGTTGATGAGAAAAAACAGGTACTCAAAACTTCGAGGAATAACCCCTCTGAGTTCATCTGTGAAGTTATCCAGCTCAGATGGCCCTATGCCGCAAAAAAAGAGTGATAACATGTATTCTTTTGCTGTACCTTAAGGAATTTACAGTGCACAATGTAAATAACATATTCTCACCAAGCATGGTGAATGTTTTCCCTGAGCCAGTTTGTCCACTGCAGAAGCAAAAGAGAAATCTGGTAAGGGACTGAATAGATGCTCCACATGAAGCACAATTGAATTACTGTGCCATAAAATATTTTTTATACTATACTGTTCATATTAAAGACCACTTACTAGGCAAATATAGTACCATTGTATCCATTCATGCAAGACTCAACAATATTCTTGGCCACACTGGAGAACACAGAGTCCTGTTAAAAAAATGATAGATAAAGATCATGCACACACTGAGGAGGACCACCTTCTTATCTTGATAATAAAAAAAACTGCATGCTTCCAACCTGAGATGTGTCCATGTCAGCAACATGATCATAAGTGAAGGTTCGTGGCTCTGGTTTTGATAGCAAACGGATGGTGTTGGGTGAGGTGACTGTGAGACACAGCTTCTGATCTCCATCTGTGGTCAGCCCAGTGCACTGAGTCAGAGGTCGTACTCGCACAAAAACTTTGATGGAATCGCTGTCATTGCTGTAGGACCAGAAATACAAAGAAAACCATTAACACTTGTAAAGCATGAAGTGATGAACTGAGCTGATGATGTTGAGGACTACACATCACCATGAAAAGCAAGTGTTTGCTACAACAGGTGCCCATTAAATTCGGAGGGCATAATAATATTTCCACCCTTGTAGCTGTGCTCCTCAGTCAAATCAATAAACCTCAAACTCGCAATCACCTTAGACAAAAACAAAGTTAAGTGACCACACACATATCTTACTGCAGGGTTACTGAACTTGTTTTGGCTGGGGGCCACTTTTGCAAAATGAAAGAAGGTCAGGGACCAATCACAGAAGCCCTGAACACGTATTGTATGCAGGGGCGTTTGAGGATTTGAGGACACTGGACCTCTGTTTGGTTGTCCGTGGAGTCCCCTCCTAGTATTTTTGGTAAACAGGCTCCATTTCCACGCTTTTCAATGCACTTTGGCATCATATTTACATTAGAAGTACAAAAAATGTACAGTGGGAATCAGTTTATTTTATTTGGGAATTAGAAAATGGTTTGGGGGGCAGATTGCTCGCGATAGTTCGAGAAAATTGAGTATCACTTTCTTACTGTGCATGTGTAGTATTAGCCCTGATCCAGCCCCACATACTAAGGGGTTAAAGGCAAACGATTGTAAATAAATCTAGGTTATGTATAAGATACGTAACGTAGCAACACAAGTTTAGCCTAATGTCAGGGTTGTCAGTTTGTGTTTGGATTAAACAAGCAGGTACTTTACCTGGCAGCAAGTTGGGATGAATCGCCACATCCTGTCAACAGAATCAAAACACTGTTAGCGTCTGTTTAGTTAAAGTAAATCAGACAAAACAGAGTTAAGGTAACGTTTGCTAAATCATGTTAGCTGACTCCGGAAAGGTGAACTACCGCTAGCTAGCTACCAAAAACCCGTGGATGTCAGCGTCAACAATTTTGACATGTTAACACCACAATCGTTTGCTAGCGGAACAAATGTTTGGTACGCTACCTTTTCCACTGGAATTCATTGTTGACAAAGAATTGGTAACCGTTATGTGATAATGTGAACTTTCTTCATAGCAGAGTCAGAGGAAAGAGGTCGACGCTGTTTGTGTTTATCCTTCGAAATTGGCGGGCAGGTCCGCCTCTACTTCTTCTTCTGTTTCTTCCTTGTTTCATGACGTGACACAAACCAGGACAAAAGCTGCATACCGCCACCTACTGTAGCAGAGGGTGTAAGTGCATGCCCAATAAGTCCCGCCCATTGGGCGCACCCGTCCGTTGGATCACATCCGCTCTTTACCACGATTGGCTGCTGAACCAGGAAGTGCGTTTTCTTTGAATGTCTCTGGCGATTTTATTGGTGCGTTTCAAGACTTTTAAATTCCAAACGGTTGTCACCCGGAGGAGGCGAGGGGTTTTCAAACTTACTCTAGTCATTTCAGGTCAGCCTGCAGTCGATTATTTGGAAGAAAGACTTTATAATTCCGGCTGGTTGTATCGTGTTTTTTGAGGTAGGTGCTTAATATGAGATCAAACTATAGTAGCTTACACTTTGTTCTGTTATCTGTTCACGAAACGTGACCCAAGTTTGTATTTTCCTTCGTTTTAAATGTGGGTAAGTTAAGTCTAACATTAGTTCTCAAGTAACGTTGCGTTAACAGCTAGCTTTGCTAACATAGCTTTGTTGTCAATTTACTGTCAGCGCTAGTTATGTCAAAAGTAACGTTAACGTTGGACTTAACTTGGTGTCGAAATGGGTGGTTTTTATGACAAATGTTCAGTCAACGTCGTCCATGTTACCGTTAGCAAATCCAACTGCGCAGTTGTTGTTTTTTCTTTCAGCCTTGCTGAAAACTATGACTAGTTAGCTGTCCACGTTGAGGTACTTTTCCCTCTACATATGCAGTATTGACCGTTAACATTGTGTCTAGCTAAAAAATAACGGATGAATAAAACCGTTGGTAACATTGCCCCCAACAACACATCAACAAAACATGTGACTCACTGACGACGTGTGCGCACAAAGCTTGTATTGAAGTGTGAATGAATAGCCTGGGATTTAACCTGTTCATGGCCCTCAGCAGCAGGCCACATCACCATGTAGTCAAAATGTAATATAATATTCAGGGGCAATATTTCAAAGTTTGCTACAGGTCACACTTGTGTACCTGTTTATCAGATTCACTACATATTTATCAATCATTAAAACCCTTCATAGATTAAAAATAAGCAAATTAAAACAGTCATTATTACTATAGCCATTCAAATTCACTGGAAGTGTTTCACTGCCTTGAGAGCATGTCACCAGTAATTCTTGTTCACAGCAGATATTTTGGCATGTAATGGCATGAAAACAACATTAACAGTGGCTGCATAAAATTAAATTTAGCCACTTCCAGGGCCCTTGCATTGTGTATGCTTGCTCACTAGTGTGGTTTAAAGTATGGTTTAAATTGAACAGAGCCATTATTAATGTAACTAGTTACATCTGTGTTTCCCTGGATTGAACATGTCAAGAATCATAGTCTCATCAGGGCGGACAGGTCCGGTGCCCCAAGTTATTCACCTTTGCATTTTGTCTTTTATATCAAACCACTTCAGTTTTAGCCAAAATCCACTTATCTGGGCTCTATAGCCTGAACAATACCAAAAATTTCAAAGCTGATACATCAGCTACATTGATAGTGATAAGTCAGATATATTTAGATGTTCTTTTGAGTAGGTAATTTCATATTTGCTCACAGTTATTTTGAATTTTATATGCTGAACTGGACTGTTTACAGTTGAAAAATGAACCTGTTAATGCTCTCTGGTGGACAAACTATGCAATGACTGCACTGTTTCTACCTCAAACATTTTGCAATGCTGTATTCCTCATGTTACCCACTGGCCAGCATGTACACTGATACCAATATATCTGCAATACACTGATAATGGCTTAGCACACTGTGTAACTTCAACATTTTTTTTCTCCACCTTTTAGGAAGGAATGTATGATATTAATAAAATTAAAACTGTGTCCCACATAGTTTGACCAGCATAAGCAAATTGGTGGAGTCACATTTGATTCTACTGTTAACATTGTCATCCGTTTCTGTACAGATCTTTTTAACACATCAGTAAACCCTATGACCAAAAGTCTTATCAACTGGGTGCAGCTTTCAGGATGACGCCTCCCTCGTGTCGTCAGACCGTGTCAGCTGCATAACTTAACAGTTTGTTCCTCCACTTTTACAGGATGAGTACGGTTGATGTGAACGATGAGAATCGTGGCGTCTGCCCTGGAGGAAAGCAGAACAGCTTAATTAACGACATTTTTGCCCTGGATCAGCCAACTGGGAGACCCTCCATCCTGCGTCAGACAGAGAACCTGCCCAGCAAGACTGTGCCAAAGGGGATGAAGGTACTGAACACCTTGCTTTTTTAAATGTTGTGCCCCCCCCGTCTCAATTCTTTCTACACAACATAATGACGGAAGGCTGAAAATTATACACACATTTAAGTGTTACCAAGCTAAGCCTTTTCTACAGCTATTAGATCTTGACATCTGTTTATTAGTTTTGTTGCCCCTGTTGGTCACTTTTTTTTTAAATATTTAGTTCTTTAACCATAGGAAGTTTTGACTTGATATTGCCAGACCAAATCACAAATGCAGATTCATCTGGTTCCCAGGCAAATGAAGTTTGGCCCTCCCCAATGAATCTGCAGGATAGCTCTTGACAATTTTAAACAGAATGTAATAAAACAAAACACAAAACGATTGTATTTGTGGACAAATCTACAAAAAAAATAACAGTTTCAGACATGTTTCTAGCACACATTTCCAAAGTATTTTAACTTTTGTTGTGTATAAATGGTGAAATGGCAGCATATTACCTTCCTATTCTTTACTGTACGTAATTTTGTATCCGGGAGACTATGTCGATACTGATCAAATTACTTGTGTGCAGGTTTGTTTTCAGACTCCAAGAAGAGACCCTGTGACTAAAAGAATTGTATCTCCCACCAAAACTGCCAAGATGACCAGTGTGGATGAGTGTACTAAAGCAATGGAGTCCCTAAATTTGGATAAAACAAAGTAAGTAACATTTCTCATACTGTAACGTGCCTCCCGTTAAATAACTGATCCATTTAAGTAAACAAAACTGTTTTGTTTTTGTAGTACTTTACCACAAGACACCACTGAGAAGCCTGATGAGCCCAAACAAGGTAATTCATTCAACATTACAAAGTTATTTTCCTTGAATGTCTCTAAATGCAAAAAAAAGATTATCTTCTTGTTTTCTCCACAGAGGTGTCATCCTATCCAGATGATGACATGCCAATTCAAAGCAAAGGAGGCTATCAGTTGGATTTTGACAACCTTGACGCAATCAATCCATTTCAGGGATCTAATAAGATGGTCCTCTCTCCTGCAAGGCCTGCTGTTGAAAACCCTCCTACAGAGTCTGAACCCACAAAGCCAGAGAATATCTTGGAGGAGCCCACCAAAATAGAATCTGCACTAGACGAGACGCTTCCATTCACCCCGTCTTTGGAAAACTCCCTAGCTGACATGTCCACCAACATCAGCTCCACAGAGAGCAGCGTGGTCACAGTGGTGAAGGTTCCAGAGGTCGAGGAACAAGATTCATGGACTGCCACCCCCAATGAAAAACAGCCTACTGATATGTCTCCAAAAGGTGATCAAGACAAAGTGTCAGGCAGTTTTGTGGAAGATGTTCCACTGCCAGCAAAAGGTGCTTACAACTTGGATTTTGACAAACTCGATGCAATCAATCCTTTCCAGACAGGTGGCTCTAAAATTCAGAATTCCCCTGTCGTTGGAAAAAAGGTGCCAGACATTAAACCACCTGTCGAGGAGATGCAGGCAAAGGAAAATAAACCCACAAATGTTGTTGCTGTACCTGAGGTGCCTGTTCAGCCTGAGATGAAACCCACAGCTGCAGTGGCCCCAATCTCAGCCAATACCGCTGAAACTTCAGCTGCTGAATCCAAGTCCCAGCCAACTGATGCCCCAACCAAGGAGGGACCAGTCAAACTTGAGTTCAACTTCGATGATGGCAGTGAGGTCAAACGGAAACCGCCACCCAAGAAATTTGGCAAGAGGCCACCTGGTTCAAAACCTAAAGAGGAAAAGCCGCCATGTGACGTCAAACCACCAAAGGCAACTCCAGTGAAGCCTGATGAGAGTGATGTCGCTGATGTTTCGGTTCCCAAAAGGTCTTACTCCATTGATTTTGACAAGTTTGACGACCCAAACTTCAATCCCTTTGGCACAAAAGCAAGCATAAACAACTCTCCAGTGAGTAGCAAGAAATCCGGCCCAGCGCTCACGGAAACTTCGATTCCAGAGCAGCCGGACAAGCCTGTGGAAAAGGAAGCTGTATCATCAGTGTGGTATGTTTACCTTTTTATCTGAGCGTATCAAGCATTTATTTGCATTCAACACTTCACTTGCCAGCAGCACTTAATTTCACATTAAGTTTGTATGCTTTTGCCCTCTGTAGTGCTGAAGAGAGTGTCCCAGCTGCAGAACCCAAACCTGAAGCAGTAAGTACTGCAGTTTGGTACAATCCTAATCCATTTTTCATTCAAAGGAACAGTGTGTAAGATTTAGGGGGATTTAGTAGCATGTAGCAGTGAGGGCTGCAGATTGCATCAAGGAGAAACTTCTACTGGATGGAATTCCTCCAGTGTTCATTGTTCAGAAGGTTTTTACCGGGAGCTGAATTATCTATAGAGGTCTCTACTTCTCCAAAACAAATGGACCAGGTGATTAAAACCTGTAAAAACACAGATTAAAGCAGTTTCACCTTAAGAATCAATGTTTTTGAGGTGCTGTATGGCATGTTGGCGATGCGGCTTATACTAATGTGAGCTCACTTTTTTCTCTGATCTTCTTAAGATCCAAACGGTCAGGAGGTTTTTACTGGGGGCCAATCTATCTGCAAAGGTCTCTTCCTCTCAAAAATAAACGCACCACATGATTTAAACAAGTAAAAACACAGAATAAAGCAGTTTGACTTAAATAAGGTGTTTTTCCAAAGCTCGAATTACAGAGTGGCTGCTTAGTAAAGTGACTGACACAAATGGCCCTATTTAGAGCCAGTGTTTTGTTTGTCTGTTCTGGGCTACTGTAGGAACATGGTGGTGCAACATGGCAATCTCCATAGATGAGGACCTGCTCCCTATGTAGATATTAACAGCTCATTCTAAAGAAATAGTAACACAGCAATTCTTATTTTCAGGTGATTTAACACTAAAGAAAACACTACATGTTTACATTATATTCCATTTCTGTCAATATATCCCCCAAAATCCCTCACACTGGACCTTTAACTTGTCCTCAGTTGTATCTTTTTTAACACAATTTTTTTTTTGTTATTGTGGAATGACAGAATGCTGAAGACAAAGCTGCCACTGACTGTGACAAGGGATTACAGCCTGAATCTGTACAACCCGTGGAGAGTCTTCCTGAGCAGAAGTCACAGACGGCCATGTCAGAATTCAATGACGAGTTTGTTCCTGGAACTATTTGTAAGTAAATATTGGATGCAACTCTATTTTGTCGAGTTTCTTCAAGTATCTCTGAATGTTTGTACAGCAGAAGTGTTTTCTCTGTGAGGCATCATGAAATGGAAAGCTAATTTTGACGTTAATCTGTTCTTTATTCTAGTCATGGCCAATGACTTTGATGGACAAATTGATTACCTGGAACAGTTTGGGTCCAGCAGTGTAAGTATGTCATGAATGTTAAAGAACTAAATTATCTGATTGTCAGTGCATGACCTAAATGTATGTACATGTTCAAATTTTTCGTCAACAGTTCAAGGAGTCTGCATTGAGGAAACAATCCTTGTACCTCAAATTTGACCCCCTCCTGAGAGAGAGCCCCAAGAAGTCTGCAGGCCCTGCTGCTCAGGCCCCTGCTCCTCGCCCCGCTGCCTTTGTTTCACGGTATGACGTACTTCTGTTTCCACTCACTCTGATTGCTGCTGTCACTGGACGTTAGAGATGAATTTGTTTCGCTATTCGGACATCCTGTTCAACATAATGAGATTTGTCTGAAATGTAACCACCCCGACCACTTCACAAGTGAGTTTCTTTTCTCCCCAACTCAGGCTTGAAACTCCACAGATGGCAGAAAAGGCTGCAAATGGACCACAAAAGGATGACTTCAAACTGTTTGATGATGCTGCAGCATCAGTAAGTCACTCTGGAAATGCCTCCGTTAACTGTGCCTGCAAACTTTTATTAAGAAGTGGAAGTTTTGGAAATGACATTCAGTGCCTCTCCTAACTTAATTTATTTACACTGGAACTGTCATCTAGGCTCCTCCGATCCTCGCGGACCTCGTCCCTCCTTTCCCCCAGCCAGTAAACACAGAGGATGCCATCATTGAAGTGCTGAAGTACAGTCAGAAAGACATGGACGCAGCCATCGCCAGGGTCCAGGCAGAAGTACGTCTTGCTCAATGTTTTGTGATTTGACAAATAACAGCAGTAGAAGTTTTCCATTTGAAGTCACTTTGTTTGAGTCTGTGTGAATACAAAACAGCCACAGCAGACCTTGTTGATAGCGTGGGTTTTGTGGTTTTCCAAACAATCCCTGGAGCAGTAATCTGGGTTCAACCACAGCAATGACAGTGCATTCTGGATTAAAACACAAGCATCTAATATCAAAGAAATGTGTTTAACCAGCAAATGTCAAAGATTATTTAGTTTACATGGTTGTCAGTGTCAGCAGAATTGGTTATTTAGAACTTTCTTGCCTCATTTACTGAGATCAGTGCTCCATTTACAAGTAGGAAAATCTTTTTGAAACATGAGGACCAATTTGGACACAGTATTCAGGTCAGTAGCAATTGTGATCATCAGAAATGTCACTGATAGCTCCAAGTTTTTTACCACTCAAAATCCATTTTTAAATCTAATTTGTGACGAATCAAGCTCCTAAATAGATTCACAGTTTTACATTAAATGAAAGTAAAAAGCCTCCCAGATTTAAAATGCTCTCTAGGTTGGAAAATGTTCTTACAATAAACTAATAACTTAAAATGGATATTTTCTCAAACAGGGAAAGGAGACAGAGGAGCAATGGAGTGCAAAGTATAAGAAGTTACTTGACGATGGTCAAGAAATGAGGTAAGCTGTTGTTGGTTTATTTTTCTTTTTGTCTTCTAATGCAATTATATCAATGTTTCAAGACATCTGACAACCTTTTTTTCCCCCCACAGGAAAATTATTGCAGAATTTGAGCTCATGATTGCAAAAATGATGGGTAAGTTCATATAAGTTACGTAGAATTTTTGTGTTTGTAAACAGCATTGCCAGCTAAAGTGAAAGCCAATTCCAGATACACTCTCATTTGGTGTTTAACTTTGCTATATTTGCATTTTTTTCTGCGTTGTGTCCGCAACTTTGGTGGCTTTCTCTTGGATGAGTGCTAGCTTACAGTCTGGCACCTGAGTGCTACCTTTTTATTATGTCCCAACCCCAGCTGTGCGCTGTGCCAAGGAACATCCCGAACATAGCAAAATAAGATTACAATACAGGCAGAGTGCAGAGTCCACTTCTGGTGGGTCGTAAGTGATGATTGAGAGGGATTATTTCTGTACAACTCCATCTAGTTTGTCAGGAAAATCCTGCATACTGAACATGTTCTACGATTTTCAATGGCGCAGTCACAGAAGCTCTTAAATTTTCTAAATCTTGTATTCAGCTGATCAAGAGAAGGAGAGGGAGGTGGCCCAGGCAAAGCTCACTGACGCTCTGCTGGAGAAGGAGCAAGTGTCCAGTGACCTGAACACCATGGAGAGATCTTTCTCTGACCTCTTCAAGAGACTGGAGAAGTACAAGGATGTTGTTGAGGGCTACAAAAAGGTTAGAAATCATGATCGCTTGCCCTCTTACAAACCACAAATACATGACATGTTTTAGGTTTAACAAAAGCCGTGGCGGTTTGACTGATAAATTGTTTTCTGTGTTCTTTCCCCCAGAATGAAGAGACTCTGAAAGCTTGTGCTCAGGACTATCTGGTGAGGATCAAAAAGGAGGAGCAGCGTTACCAGACCCTTAAAGCCCACGCTGAGGAGAAAATTGCCCAGTAAGAAATCTGACTCTACTGTGTTAATAGTGTAAATCACAAGACTTACAGTGTCTGACTGGCATGTGTTGTTCATCTGCAGTGCAAATGCAGAGATTGCAGATGTGCGGTCCAAGAACAAATCTGAGGTATCTGCGCTTCAAGCCCAGCTGAAGCGGGAGCAGCTGAAGGTGCAGTCACTGGAGAAGAGCCTGGATCAGAAGGTGAGTGAAGGTGTAAAGTAGTGTTTACATAGGTCTTGGAAGAAAGATAAACACGTTTTCTAAATTTCCCTTTGTTTTTTTACACAGGAAAAGGAGGTTGAAGAGCTGACCAAACTTTGTGATGAACTGATCTCCAACGTGCAGAAGGGTTGAGCTCTTTTGTAAATGCTGTATATTTGTCTTCTGTTTCTTCTTTGTTGGTGTCCCGATCATTTTCTTGTGCAGTATGTTGTTTGTCTTTGTTAATGTTCTCATTATACTGTAAAAAAAGTTAATAAAGATGATTTACAAGCTTTAGTGACTCTATGAAGAACCACCAGTGTTGTCTTTTTAATTTTTGGCATGATTATGAACCACTAGGGGGCAGCATTTGCCTTTAATGTTTTGTATCCTGTCATCTGGGTTTTGGATTACAATCATTACTTATGGATATGGAAGTAACATGGCTGTTTGAAACCTAAAAAAAAAAGTTTTGTTCTGTGTAGAATTTCTACTTAAAACGCACAAAGCTATACAATGTAGTTGGCCCTCATCTGTCTGGAGCCAAAGCTCATCCCCGTCCTGTAATGCTTACAACAAAACAAGAGCCCACCTGATACAATGCTCCCCTTCTTTCCTGAGCAATCACAGGGTCCTGTCACATCACTCCCAGAGGCAGGACAATGCACTTCCTAAATGGTGAAAGGAAATCCTACCTAGATTGGAGTTGAATGAGGTGGTAGTGCGGACTAGGGAGGAGGGGAGGTGGGGGTAGAGAGGGTCGAGTCACTTAAATGGGAAAAGATGCTGGTCACTCGGTGTAGTCTTGCAGGGGCCATCACTCATCTAAAAAGGACTGTGTGAGAGACTGCTCTTGTGTCTGTATGGTATCTATTCAGTCATTCATCCCAGCAACTTCTGTCCCTCTGCTGGCTGCCCTCTGTGTCACCCTCAGCAGACACTTCAGCTCGCTCAAAGGAGGAAAGCTGACCTGTCTGTACCCAGCCTGCATGTTTTAGGACAGGTAACCGCCACAAAAACGCCTTCATTAAAGGAGCACTTCACCCACAAAACGATCATATATGAATTACTCACCCTGTGTTACACTGAATTCAGGAAGAAAAGGTTTTCTCACGTGCATCTGGTGACCCAAGAATCCAATGACGGAAAAATTCTTGCTGAATTGGCGCAAGAGGGGGCCACGTTTAACAGCTGCAAAACTATATCACAACATCTGTTTACAAACTCTTACACATCTCGCACGGTATAAACAAAGACTTATTTATGTAGTCATATGGTCAGTACTTCCCAAACACATGCAAAGGACAATCAATGTGTTTGAGCTCACCAATTGAAACTTGAAACAATTTTGAAACTTAGCAGAGCCACTGCTCCTTCGTGCTGAAAGGAGCCAGTTGAGGTGATTTGGGCATCTGATCAGGATGCCCCGAGCAGCTCTTAATAGAGGTTTTCCAGGCCCCTGCAACTAGTAATAGACCCAGAACACACTGGAGGGATTATATGGACTGTTTCAAACATAACTACATAAACGTGCTAAATGGGTCCAAGTGTATTTCCTGTTGAGATGTTTGTTAATGCAGGGGCTGACAGGAAGTAAGCAGGGGCCAAAGCAGTTGCTGTAACAACAGAATGGCAATGAAATGGTCTATATCAGTGGTTCCCAACTGGTGGGTCACAAGTCCATTATGAAAGGAACGCAAGTGACTTGCAAATGTGTCAAATTTGTTAAAAAACTTTATTATGAAGTACAGTGAATTTTCAAACTAACTCAACGACATGGCCAAATGTAAGTATGACGCTGAATATATATTAAATGTGTGGACCTTGAACTAATGAGGAAGGAAAAATCTGGACTCAGGGCTGGACCAGTTGGGAACCACTGGTCGATATTTCATATGGCCAAGGAGCAAATTTGCGTTTTCTAGGATAGCGAAGGCAAGACCTTCCCTTATTCCATCTGATTGGCTATTACTTGTTATCTTCGTTGGTTGGATTGGTAAGGTTCAGGCAACAAAAGTGAGAGTGGTCAGGGTTAGGGTAAGAATGTCAGTGTAAGCCAATCAGAGGCAGACTAGGGAAAGTCATTCCCTCAGGATCATGGGAAACACAATTTTGCAGCCTGTGAACATCTCAGGATGCTTTGACATGGCCCGCCAGATGCCAGATGCCAGTCTAAGCACGGTGGGCAGAGTGACACATTGAGCATTAAGTCCGTTTGGAGCGAGAGGTAAGAGAAACATGGAGAGGCAGAGACAGTGGCACACAGACAAAAGTCATTTCAACTGAGGGAACTTGGGATCCTAGTAACATTTTGCATCTTGAAAATACCAAACAATACAACAGGAGTTTGCTTTTGGCCTGTGGGCCAATGCTGGGTTTCAGTTTTGGCGCTCCAAGGGAAAAAGTTTGGGCACCTCTGCCCTAGGAGGAGCTGGTAAATACTTTGCTTAGCCTGCTGCCCCCTGCAGCCTGGCCCTGGATAAGCAGATGAAAATGGATGGATGGTTTTAGCGAAAATGCATGTTTTTGGGAAGTACTGAGGATACAAGTGGATAAATAAGACTTTGGTTATACTGCATGAGTTGTGTGACTTTGTGAGCAGTTATTTTGATATAGTTTTGCTGTTGTTAAACGCAGACCCTTTTAAATTCATCAAGAATTTTCTCCATTTACTGTGGAAGCATGTGAGACAAACAATTTTTTCTTTACAAATTCAGTTTAAAGGTCTAGTGTGTGGGATTTAGTGGCATCTTGTGGTAAATTTTGCAGATTGCAACCAACTGAAACTTCTTCCATGTGCTAAGCGTGTAGGAGAAAAACAGTGGCCAACACAACGCCAATAGCCCTGTGTCAAGCCAGTGTTTGATGTGCCTGTTCAGGGCTGCTTCATTAATGGATAACAACTCATTCTAAGTAAACAAAAACACAGTGATTCTTTTTTCAGGTGATTATACACTAATGAAAACAGTGATGAATATTATATGCCGTTTCTGTCAGTGTGTCCCCTTAAATCCTACACACTTATACACGAGTGATAATTATGTGGGAAAAGCATTTTAACAAGAGCAGACTGCAACCTTTAAAGCACATTAATGAGCTGAACAAATGCATTAATCTTCCTGAGGAACGTGACAAATTCATTTCAGGTCATTTAATCAAACTACCAAACCATCAAACTTTCAATGGTTCAGTTTTTGAGCTTTGAACAGAGTACAACATCATACAAGACTGTCAAATATAACCAATTACATACAGAAATACCTAAATATTGGCATGAACTAAATGTGATTAAACTGGGTGACAAAGTACTCAAAATGTACTATACACAACAACAACAGTATATTTTAATAACATTACATAGATATGTAAAACGCCTTACTCTGAAAAATAAACTTTTGATACATTTTTTTAGCAAAATAAATTAAATATTCATGACTCATTTCGATTATAAATGACTACAGCTTCATACACTGTGGTTGGATACGATGGCATCCTCTGCTGGTTTATGTCAACATGCTACTAACTGATGACGGGAACCTACTGAAAATAGTTGAAGTAATAATGAAGACCAATTCAGTTAACATGGAAACACAATTCGTCCATCCCTTGCAGTCTCAGGCAAGGTTTGCATGCCATAAAAAGGCTGTAAAAACGTCTACTCTATCACTTTTTACCAGAGAGCAACAGTGAGGGATGGAGGAAGGTAATATAAAGGATAGTGGTCAGCATTCCAAACATAATGCATCTTTAACAAACAAAAGGACTACCTGAGTAGGGCACAAAAACCAGCCCCTTTTGTAAATCTCGAGTACGATTTTCATCTTCATAACCAGGCAGAACGGACAGAGCCTCTGCGCTCCAACAGCTGAATACGTGAAAGGGAAAACCTAACCTCCATTTTCAGCTTCACCTCAAGTAGGAAAATGCAAAAATCAGCTGCTGAGGAAGACCTTTCAGCTGGCCTGAATAGCTGCGATTCAACTCACACGCAAAAAAAATGTCCTTGTCCTTTTCGTCTTAAGTGCACAACAAGGATTACTGGATTTTAGTGGTGTGAGAATCTGTAAAAAAAAAAAAAAAAAAAAGCACCAAATATGGAAGTTTGGATGTGATCACTGGCCACCACTTTTTCCCCGTATGCACACTCTCCCAACAATCTCCATTTATAAGAAGAGTTTATAATGCCAGGTGAATGTGGATCAGGAGCTGCTGTTCAGTCCACAGCTCTTTGTCCCTCTGAGATACTGGAGCAGTTAGTGGGGGATATTTGGCACTAAAGGCTAACACTGAAAATGAATGTGTTGATGCTGGTGTACTTTCCCGTCCACGTGGGAGTGAGTGTGTGTGTGAATGTCAGTGTAGATTTTGGGGTAGATTTTAGGGGGGATTGTTGGTCCTCCCTGCGAGAGGAGGAGCTGCTGCTGTGCCAGGTACTCCTCATAGTTCATGGAGCTCATGCAGTCTTTCTCCGGACTGGAGGAGCTGGAGGACGGAGCCATGCAGCCCCTGTCCCGCTCTCGATACGGCAGCCTGTGGGAGCTCTGCAGTACCTGTGCAGCCGCAGCTGGAGCGCTGGGAGGGGGACAGTGCTTTCTGCTCTGGCAGAACCACAGCAGCACCGTGCCAAAGATGAACACTATTCCAGCAGGGATGCCAATGATGACAGGCCAGGGGAGGGAGCTGGAGGCTGGCGAGAACATGGGCGTGATGGGAGGCTTCGTGTCTGCAAGAGAAGAGGGGCCAAAATAAAATCAAAACAGGTTTCAAACTCTTCAACGTTGCCAAGAATTTGTTTACAGCACAGGTGAAGTGCTTAAGGCCTGAAACAAATGATCATTTTCACTATCAATTAATCCGTTAAATATTTTCTTTTGGTTCAGTGTTCAGTCAATAAAATGTCTCAACAACATTCCAAAACCCAAAGATGTTTAAATCCTTTAATCTTTGGACGGAGACAGGTTTTCGATCTCATTCTCATATACGACCATCTGTTATCACCACCTGTTCCATGCTTAGGTCATGTGATGCCTGAGGAAGACTGGGTTTTTCTCATGTGTCTGTTTTGTGCATCCTTGTCTCCTTTCTCCTCTGTCCTCCTGCCTGTGACCCAGAGATCAATCTCTGCACACCATCTCGAAGGATATCTCAATTCCTACAAAGGCATCCTGAGAAAAGAGGAGCGAGGATGCACAGGTGTATCCTTTGCAGAAGTCTTTTCAGCACCCATGACGTTAAAAGAGACGTGACACACCGCCGACTACGCAGCTGTGTGTCACGTCATATTTAATTGATGTTTCTGTAAAATGACGAAGCACAGATGTTTCATTTTGTTAAATGCCTGTTGCCTTGACTCCTCTCTCCTTGTGTCTCTTCCTTGCCTTCTCCGCTCACATCTTAGGTGGAAGGGACAAAGGCATAAGGAAAGGAGGCAAGGAAGGGAATAGAGAATGTACAAACTGGGTGATAAGAAACCCCTCATGAGATGCCACTGACAACTTTGCAGTGAGCGAGTAAGTAAACGCTGGGTTCATATTTTTGCTTTGGACAGGGCGGCACAGTGGTGTAGTGGTTAGTATTGTCACTTCACGGCAAGAGGGTTCCTGGTTCGAACCCAGGGCATGGGAGCCCCTCTGTGCTAGCCATCAGCTTCAAGTCCTGGGTGCTGTTCATTTAACCTGTGCATTGTGAACACAAAGCGCCCCTGTTGTATTGTAGCCTTCCAGGCTCGCTGTAGACAGATCACACGCTATTTCAATGGGATGCATAATAAACAAAATGGAACTATGGCCACAGGTAACAACAATACGACCAGTGGACGAGTACTTTGGTCTGACGATGAAACAACTACACTCCTCCAGACATGGAACAAGGAGTTTTTTTGTCAAAGCTCTGTCTGTGATTTTCAAAGCTTCCTGTTGGATGCATGCTGCTTATGGTCTGGCACCTGGTCGCTACCTTTTTGTAAAGTCCCAATCTCACTTGCACGCTGTTCCTAGGAACATCGCAAAAACAGCAAAATGAGAAGAAAACAAGAAAATACAGGCAGAGAGCAGGATCTCTGGAGATAGGTACGCTGCCATACAGTTCTACTACGTGATGATTGAGAGGGATTACTTTTGTATAAACCTATACATGTTTTTTAGGAAAATCCTTAATAATATATCTTTAAATTACAAGACAAATCCATTTGTTCCCATCAGTCTACACTCAGTAACCTAGGTCTACAGAGAGTTGTTTCGACTGGCATGCAGTGTGAATTGAGGGACCTTGCATGCACAGGTGTGCACCTTTCTAAACTATGTCCAATCAGTGCGATCTACCACAGGTGGACTCCAATCAGTTCAACACACATCCCAAGGCTAATTTAGCAAACAGGATGCACCTGACCACAACTCAGAGTGCCAGAGGAGCAAAGGATCTGAATACTTATGTAAATGTGAGATTTTAGGTTTTGTTTTTTAGTAAATTTGCAAAAGTATTGTAAGTTTTCATCAGGACAGGTTATTCAGTGTCGACTGATGGGCAAAAATGGCAATTTTATCCATTTAAAGTTAAGTGGACAACACAAAGCGTTAAAAAAAGTAAAGGGGTCTGCATACTTTCAAAAGTCAATGGGCAAACACCATCGTTACCCGGCTGTCCATGACGGCAGGTGAGGGAGACGTGGTGCTGCTTTGCAGGGGCGCTTGATTTGCGTGTGGCTGCTGCAAGGGAAGCTGAAGAGGGAGGGGCAGGGGGTCGACTCAAATGCCTTTGTCGGGCAAACAACAATATAAAATTATTAAAAAGAAAGAAAAGGGCACTTATCTACACAGGAGGGCAAAAGGGCAGGTGCTTGAGCAACACCTGGGGTCTATCTGTGCATCCATCACAATACATTCTGAGTTTGCTGTGGAGGCATGTTGCTGTCTCCCCTGACAAAGAGGTCTCTCTGATGATGCAAGCAATGCGATCGTCTACAGCAGAAAACTGTGACTGGGAAGAGCCTCCTGTAGCTCGTTGTTTTTTGTGCGTGTGCGAACATAGGCATGTTTTTGCATCAAGTTTTATATCGAACCATTTTTGTTGGTTCTTACAACACAGGAGTTAACGGCACCCGTTGCCTCCTTCCAGGCCTTTGATTCACCTGTCCCTGTCACACCACTACTAACAGAAGAAATAAAATGTTTTTCTCAACCCTACTTACACCTAAAATAACTTAAATCTCAGCGTCAGAAAAGTTTTTCTTTTTGTCTCTCTTTCTTTGTTTGCTTCATGTTTGCAGGTCGACAGGATGCACTTATCAATGGTAATCATCACCACCTTAGATAGTGGTCACTAGCTATTCCCGGGGATGCAAGCTTATTGCTGACTAGCGGGAGCGCGCTGTCAGTTTACAATTGATTGGCGTTCATGAACATACACATGTGCCTACCATCAAATCCGAGTTTCCCGCGGGGTTCATGAATCCTGTGTAGGGTTTAGTACCAAGGTTTTTTATGTGCAGATCTACTCACAGATTTACTAACATTTCATGAATGAGACCCACTGTATGTAAGCTCGCTCTTATTTCACTTTGACAGATTCCTCTGATGTTACTGTGTTATGTGCACCTGACGCAGATTCCTAAAAATAAACAACCACATAAAATCTACAAACTGATAGCACAGATCATTTGTTGCTCTGCAGTATGTTTGTAAGTGCAACACTGTAAACAGACATTTCCCAGTCCTCACCTGGCAGCACAGTGAGGAAGGCGCTGCGGAAGCTGTAGCCCATGGTGTTGGCGCCTAAGCAGATGTACATGCCAGCGTCCTCCTCCTTGGCACGGGTAATGAGCAGCTTGTTGAGGTAGGAGCCGTCAGGTCGTGACCACACCTCCCCCTGTGGGCAGCACCACGAATCGGTGGTCTCCCACCTCGATGGTGGAGTTGTAGCGGCTTTCCTCATTAGACTCCACGCGTTTGAGCCACTGAATGACCGGCTTAACGTCACTCCTCACTTTGCACTGGAACGACGTGGTGCCTCCGTAGTCCACCGTCGTGTTGACCGGGTGAGTGCCAGTCAAAATAGGCTTGGAGTTTGTCCTCTCTGCACAGACACACAGCGAAAAACTGTCAGGACACACACACACACACACAGACCTTCTTTTGACATGACAGCCCTTCTGCGGATAGAAGAGGTCTTAGTTGTCCATACCGTTATTAGCCTCCGGCTTAGAACTTATAATTGACAGAGAGGGAGGAATACCACATGTAACACAAGAAGTATGTGTGATTAGTTTCCTCTCTTTCTTTGCTCCTGGTTGTACAGCACACATTTCTCATGGGAAGATGGGGGGGGGCAGCGGGTCTGGCAGACAGCTGGGCTTTAATCAGCTCCAGATTGGGTGGAGGGTCTTTGAGTTGAACAGTCTCTCTCTCCCCCCTGTGCAAACACCAGGGCACAAGCCCTCAGTCTCAGGCCTGCTTCCTCAATGTGCTTCTCATATACATGATTACACAAGCACATTCATCCATGCAGCAAGGATATGAATACGACCTGCTGATCGCAATCAGACGTCAGGAGTAGGTAGATCAGAGAGAAGATTTTTTTAAAGGTTACAGTTCTTCCTCGGGCAAAATCAGACCCACAATTACAAACATTACGCTATTTTAATTTCCCGAAGCAATGTCTAAGAGACCACAAAAATGATCCACACAAACCGCAGTAATCATCTGAATTAATCACCTCTGCCTCATGCTTTAGCATTAATATTTCCAGGTGAATATGTTTGCTATGTGTACAGCTCAGCCTCTCTGTGGGATACTCACGTATGACCTCAACTTTATATGTGGCGTTGATTTCTCCAGCCCGATTAGAGACCCTGCAGGTGTATCTGCCGCTGTGCTCCGGCGTCAGGTTCTTCAGACTTAGAGTCCACTTCTTCTGACGGCCCTCGCCGACCTCCTGCTCCGTCAGCGGCCTGTCGTCCTTCAGCCATACGATGTCCGGTCGAGGATTTCCACTGGCTGTGCATTTGAGCCGCACTGAGCTGCCAACAGGGCGAGCTATCACCCGTTTTCTCATCTTAGCCGGCTGGGTGAAGCGTGGACGTACTTAATGGGACAGAAGAAAAAACATTTAGTTACTTAGCTTGTCAGCAGACGTGTGACTTGAGCTGATGCAGGAAAAATACATCCAAAAATCTGAAAGCACAGCAGCATGGTTTGCAAAATGCTTAGATGTGATTTGCAGTAAATAGGATAAAACATGACGAACCACTGGTATGGTCTGGTTAGTTTACCACTGCGTCATTAATTGCATTCCAACAGAGCTCTTACCAAGTTTTTCAGACAAGCCATCAGTGCCCGGCTCAGACTCTGCTCCACCAGCCAATGCGGGTCCAGCTTTATCAGACCCTGAGTCATCTGTTCACACAGCAGGACGAGAGTTAGTCAACAGATGAGCGCTAAATGAAAAAGCCAGGTGTTCTTTTGCGGTTATGATAAAGGAATCTTGCAGCACATAATTGTGTGGATGTATTACGCATGATACTAATCAGTCATAAATGATCAACCACATGCTCTTTAAATCACTGTAAATGCATTTTTCTGTTTGTATGGCAATATTACGGGAAGACTTCACCTCATAAATGATCATTTCTGTGTCAGTTACTCACCCCGTGTTACATTTAATTCATAAAGAAACGTTTTTTCCAGCATGCCTCTGGGGAATGAAACATCCAAAAACTGAGAGAATTCTTGACGAACTGATGTAAAGGGGGCCGTAATTAACATCAGTAAAAAAACATCCATCAACAAACTCTCACGTAACTCGTGCAGTGTAATGCAACATATGCATTTTCCCTAAACCCTTACTATTAAAACAATCCACATAAACAGTCTCATGCAGAGATGAGCAGTGTGCCTGCGCTGTTAATGCAGAAGTGTTTCAAATATAAAGGTTTTATCAAAAATGCATGTGTTTGAGAAGTCTTGAATGGCAAGCTTAGTACAAATGAATAAATGAGACTTGGATTACACTGCATGAGTTGTGTAAGAGTTTGTAAATGGATGTTTTGACATAATTTTGCTGTTGTTGAAAACAGGCCCCCTTTAACTTCAATTAATCAATATTTTTTGGCTTTTTTGGATTCTTTGTTAACCGTGGAGGCATGCATGAAAAACAGTTTTCTTCACAAATTAACACGGGGTGAGTCATTGATAAACAAATAATCATTTAGGGGGTGAAGTATTCCCACATGGCAGTGTACACTATGGTATTGTAGGTATTAAGTCTGTATTCCGTTTCCATTCGAATCCCGTTCTTAATTCTAACAGTGTCATCGTCACAGCTCTGATGGCAGCGACCCAACACCAGACAGGCCCAGAAAAGTGTTCTTGGCTCTATTTGAGTAGATTTAGCATTTATAGATAGGCTCCTCTGAGCGGGGTACATGCTCAGGTCAAACTCTGTAGCATTTGGAAGTAATATGATCAGTTTTCATAAGCCCAGTTCCAGGAGACAGCTGTGGAGTTTATGTCATTGGCTGACATCATGCAGCCGAGCTAAGACGGGGCTTAGAGAAAATATAATGAGTGAAACCTAATCGACGGTTTGTGATGCGTATCGACTTTTCGAGTTAAGCATTGATGAATTAACAGTGCAGATCAGATTCCTCGCCAATATCTGCCACTCCGTGCAGGAAGAGACATTAAGCAGATGATTATTGAAGAAGTGCTGCTGCTAACTGATTTAATATGGTGCTGCTGAGCTGTTACTTCACATTAGATATTGAAGTCTGTGTCTTTTTGGCATGGTGCAAACCTACCAATCATAAGTCAAGGCAAAGACACATTAACACAGGTAAAGTATGTTTAAATAACAATCCAAAATGGGAGAAACTACCAGCCAGCCCTGTACCTTTTGCACCTCTTTCTGATTTCAGTTCAGCGCAGCCTCAAGTTGGATTTTCAAGATGCAGTTTGGCACACTTGATTCCCTCTCAGGGTTTGATTGGGTCAGGTAAAGAGGCCAGATGTGACTTCTAACCCCCTCGTTCTGCCTCCCTCCGAGTCCCCCCGAAACCCTCACAGCTCTCTAGGGTTCTCCGGGTACAAACCCTCCTTTGTTTGTCCCCTGCAGCACCAAGCCCAGCCATGATGTCATGGCTATTTGAAGGGGTTTAACTGGCCAACTATAATAACCCATTCCTTTAAAAAACAGCCTCCACTGGAAGAAATATTTCTCTGTTGCTCACTTGGGCTCTCCACATTCCTCCCGGTTCCTGAACCTCCCAATCCAAACAGAACACGGTCCCACACTGCCGGGGTTTTCTTTTTGACTTTTTTTTTCCTGAATCTATTTCCTCTCTACTTTTAGGCGATTCTAGGGAACAATGGTGCCCTTTATATGTCTGTGCTGTTAAAGCTATCCCTTGCCACTATTGTCTTTACACAACATTGGCTCACTAGACGGCAGACAGGGGCGAGGTAAGACATCTCATGGCTGCCATATGATTGTTATTTTTGGAAGATTGAAAAATGAAATAATCAATAAATGAGGAGCAACTGAGAGGCCTCTAAGTGCATGAGAGGCCCTTTTGTGTGTACTGGAAAGTCAGTAAAAGCTGCAAGTTATTATGGAATCAGTGATCAAACAAATATCCTTAAACTTTATGTACTGCATGAAATCAAAGGTTCTTTATGCAAACGGAAATTCAATCACAAAAGTCATGATTCAAGTGCATGCTCGTGCAAGTGAAAGGTATCAAATTGTTTAAATGCAATCAGCCTCCTTCCACACAACTTAAATCCATTCATGGTCTCGCTACAGTGTTTAGGGTCTGACGCCATCCCCTCCCACTTCATTCACAAATCCAGCCACAGGAAACAGGTCACTACACACTCTCCCTGCTGGCCTCCTGTGCCAGCTGAATCACAGGAAAGGGCCTGATGATTTGAGGTCACAATGAGCTCCAGATGTTATTGGGGACATTGTAATGTCCAGGGAAAGTTATGCGCAGTGGCCTTGCATCACACTCTGGAAATCTCCAAACAGCTACCACATGTGATCAGTCACACACGGGGCAGTTTATCCAACAGTTGACCTGACAACGTCTCCAGAGAGGAGCAAAATGAAAAATGTGCTGCGAGAGCCAAAATCTCCATGTAGAAACAACGAGCGCCGCCAGCCCTGCATTAGCCCCGTAATATATTATCTGTGCAGACATAAACATTAAAATACAATCCTGTAAATGTTAATATGACAATCCCATGTTAATGCGAATATGAAGCCTGCTGCAGACTGAGCAGCTGAGGACGGAGGGGTTGCTGCATGCATCGGTCTGTCCTGGTGGGGGCTCTGGGAAGTGATGGGCCCAGTTGTCAAGAGACCACCCCAAACAGGGCCCAAACAGCCAGCTGGAGGGATTGAGGAGGCGCCATGTTGCACTGACTGACCAGATTCTTGGGATAGCTCAGGGGAGGACAGGCTGTCCGCTGGCAGATGGGAGGAGGGATATCTCTACAGCCGAAGTGGAACCCCCCCCTTCTCCTTACATCACCCTGCAAAACCCCTCACTCTTTCACTTCCAATCTCACTCCATGTCTTTGCTGTCTCTTTATCTTACCTGTCTTCCCTCTGCTTGGCTTCTCTGCCGGTTCCCAGGCGATGTTTAAAAAGTTACGCTCTCCACGTTGGGCCTGAACTTGAACCGCTGCCAGGATTTTCGTCGACCCTTCTCCCCTGACCGGCACTATAACCGACTGCAGTTGCTTCTCTTACTTTTTCACTCTGTGATCCACTTACAATAATAAACTGATATGATGGATACTGTGTGCAGAGCTATGCTGGGAGTTACACCTCATTTACAGTATTTCAAATAAATAATCTCTCTCCTCTGATCTTTTTGAGCAACATAATAGGCCTCCCAGCAGGTCACTACAGTTAACTGCAGGCAACTAAATGCAAATGGCTAACAATTAGGTGATTCAACGTTAATGGAAAGTGTTGCTCATGATAACTGCAGACTATTTGGCTGTATTAAGCCTGACTTCAATCCTGGAAGTATTTTGACAATGAGGCCCCCTAATCTTTGTGGCAAAAAGGCACCCAGAATGCAATGCAGCTCTGATGGAACAATTATCTGTAAAAACAAACGCTGTGGTGGTGGCCTGCCAGTGCCTAATGGGATGATGGACAAGAGAGCAGAAAGAGGGGAGGGGGTGTTCTTGTGTCTAGAGTCACGCACTCACCAGCACCAGAGGACAACTAGGAAATGGAACAAACCAGATCAGGATTAAGAGTCAGGCCAGAAAGTCTCTAGGTAACTCCATAAAGGGCAAAAACACTGATAAAAATCTCATGGAAAAATGCTTCCAAGAAAGACTTATGATTAAACTTCCAGTGGTATTTCTTCCACACGTAATCACCGAGTGGGAGCAACGCATGCTGTCAGGTTGAACTGATCTCCTGGCGATCCTTGCCAGCTTCATCACATCAGTCTCAAGCTGTCTCTACTGAAGTCTTCATTCACACTCAGTCTCACTGCAGCAGAAGCCAAACCAGACAAATTATCTGTCACATTAACACACCGCAGGGAAAATTGTTATCTATCACCGAGATTAATTGGCTGATTGCGTGTGTCTCCCGTATGTGTGTGTGAGCGTAGGTGGCTTTAATTTATCAAAATCATTACCGGATATCTTCCAGCTTTAAATCAATATTAAATCCAAAAGCAAATTCCATGTGCATGTACAGTATCATTATTTTAAACTAGCGTTACCGCCTTGCGGTTGTATGCCTCCGCGCTCTAGTCAAGCAGCACTTAAAGTCTGTGAAAACGTGGACGCTTCACACAATCTTCAGCCCAGCAGCACTAAATATCTATAAAGACAGCACAGTTTCAAGGTGGACATCTAAAATTGGTGTTACCAGTTCAGTATCTGACCAAATGTAACCTCTTCCAGAGTTATGATATTTTATAATGGCCAGAAAAGTGTTTTTGCAAAACACTGTGACGTCACAGTGAAGCTGACCTTTACCCTTTTGGATATATATAATGTCATCACTTCATAATTTGATCCTAATTAACATTTCTGTGAAATTTTGTCATAACTAAAGTATGAATTCTTGAGTTTTGGCCAAAAACATGTCGTGTGAGGTCACACTGACCTTTGACCACCAAAATCTAATCAGTTCATCTTGAGTCCAAGTGAGCAGTTGTGCCAAATTTGAAAAAAAAAAAAAAAAACCCTCAAGACATTCTTGAGATATGTTCACAAGAATGTGACGGATGCACAACTCGAAAACATCATGCCTCAGGCCACAGCTATCGTCGGCGCGGAGGCATAAAAATAAGCTGTCTCATATGTTTGCAGAGCTCAGTGGTCAGGGAAACTTTTGCAGACCCTTTTTCCCTTATTTGTATTTGCTTGTGTTGATGCAAGCTCTTCTCAGCTTACAAAGACCTTTCACAATGTTCCAGCAGAAGACTAATTTATATTCCTTGGGTTTATAAATTACAATCATTAGACAGTGAGTCTTTGCACTTTTCTCTGAACCATCTTTTTCAGAATCTGAACAACAACATTCTTTCCAGCTGACCCTTTATAAATTTTTAGGTATTATTCAGTTTCTATAAAAGTTGAGTCAAAGGCGAGGTACCTATTTGGATGCAGCATTTTTTTATTTACAGGTACAGGTCAACAGAAGCACAGCAGAAATAAGGTCTCTACTTCTGAGCAGGCCAAACCGCTGCTTAATCACGGGACTCCCAAAAAATCTTGGTATCTCACCCAGATGGACATAGTTTTGTCTGATGTAGCAGCAGGGCGTTATTTTGCATGACGTAGCAAATTCCTAATTATTTTGGGTTGATGAAAATGAGAAGTTGGAACAAGTGGCTAAGTATGGGCTAGTTTCATTTCTAAAGCTTAGAAAATTAGGCAGACTAGACTGAAAAATACACACATATGAAATCACATGGAATGCCATGATCTGATCCAGGAGCTTTGCCTGAATGATAGTTGGTTCTTATTTTAGGATGAGTTGGGGACAGTTTGACAATCTGCTGTCCATTGTCAGGCCTATTTACTGTTGGTAAAACATTAGAAAGTAGTTGAGGTGACAGTTTGATGTGTCTTGCAGCTTGTCTAGTGTACGACACAACTCATTGTCAGCACAGAAGGCCCACCTCTCAATTCTTCCATTTGGACGTAGGAAAAAATCGCCAGTGATGTTGGGTGCTTTTTCCACTCTGGGCTTAAGTTTTTACACCTTGAGGCGTTCAGGGTGCTCCTTTAATGCAAGAGGCATAGAGGTGAAAAACACAAGCAAGGCCAGAGCAGCGAGCAGAGCGCTTCAGTCTCATTAAAACCATTACAAAAAGCCACCCCAGGCTTCTAAAACACGCTATCTTAAGGCGACATGTAGAAACCCTTTTAAACTCAATTAAAAGTCAAATGCAAAAAAAGAAAAAAAAAATATCTACAGATGTGTTTGGCTGCTTTTTGGTTTCTACTCACTGCCAACTTGAAAGAATCTACATTTATTTTTAGCCGTGAAAAAAACATTAAATAGGCCGTCTCCATCATATCAAAGTGCATCGAGGATTGTGACAGTCTCCAATCAACAGGAGTCTTGACAGGGCCGGAGCCTTGTTATTCATCACATGATTGATTCTGAGTGCGTTCCACAGAGATGTGTTTAGTGGATGTAAGAATTCAGAATGCAGACACAGACATAGCCACGTCTGACTTTGATACTATATGGCACAACGTTAGTATGAACCTTGACATTATAGCTGGCTCCATGCCGCCATCTCCAACCTTTCATTTTAGCACAATCAGCAGACACCCTCTCTTTGAACTCACTGGCAACTTCACATTGAGGGGGACCCTAAAATAAACTTTGGTCCAGACTATTCCCATGCTTTAATGCAAAAATCACCGCTTTCAGAAGTTCTCTGTGTTTTCCACATCTGCCTGATTATGGCTCTTCTTCTGAAGCCTGGCTGTCACAAGACCAGGCTGCAGCTCCTCCTGAGAGAGCGAGAGAGAAAGAGCACAGACTCTGGCCCTAATTAGGCATCTTAGAGTAATTAGACTAAACACAGCCTTCACGCTCCACTCCGCTCATTCATCATGCTCTGCTCTAGCGCAGAGGAAATGCACTGTATGCACATGCACAAACGAGTAACACACTGGGTCAAACTGTGGCTTAATCCTCCAGGCCCCATTCACGAGCTGTGTGAGAGTCTGAAGACAAACCGGCAGTATTACACTGAATGTGTTTCTTATTGCGGAGCTGCAGACCTCCTGCCTCCACAGACTGTAGCCTAGGGAAAAGGAAGAGCCTGAGATCCAATTGAGTCACAGAGGATGAAGTAGTATGAAACAATATCCCGTGCCGCTGTTGACTTTGGGCAGGGAGAGGTAGGGGGCTGCAACACATACAATGGACGAGAGGATCAACCACTAAACCTCCATAAATCCACTTGTTTTAGACCTTGACCTCTGGGAGCGATGCTGTCTTCTAACATTTGTGGCAAGACTGCAATGGAGCGTTTCAACCATGGCTTCAAAACACCGCGACGGAAGATGATGCGGTTGGAGCGTACAAATTTAGGGGAGTGACTCAGAGCCATGGTCTCTGGTTTGAGTTACCAGACAGGTGACTTCATGTTTTATTGATGCTGAATCGAGCTTTTTAACAAGAGTGACACATTTTACAACCCGCAATGATCTCATCTCGGGAACCTGCAGGGCAACAGGTTACACAAACACTCTAATGTGGTGCACGAATCTCCATCTGCACTCACCGATGACGATGAGGGTATAGTTGATGTTGACGCTACCAAAGCCGTTGGTGGCTTTGCAGATGTAGGTCCCCGTGTCATCTGCCTCCACCTCCTTGATCTTCAGGCCCATGCGGAGGATGCGGAAACGGATCCAGCCGCTGTGGATGTTGCGCCCATCTTTGGTCCACATTATGAGGGGCGGAGGGTCTCCTTCCACTGGACACGGCAACTTTATGGCACTCCCGAGCCGGGCCTGTCTGTCTGTGAGCAACTTTTTCAGACACCCGAGGAGGTCCTGAGGACACACAAACACAATAATGGTGACATCTGTGAAATCAATCTTTGAAATCTCTAAACTGGGCCTATTATGCTCACTTTCGGGTTCATGCTTGTATTTTGGGTTTCTACTGGAACATTTACATGCTAATGCTCAATAAGCACTTTATTGTTTTTATACTGTCAGTGCTGGAACATTTGTATTCACCCTCATCTGGGAAGCTCTGTTTAAGCGCCTGTCTCTTTAAGACCTCCTCCCAAAAAAAGTCTAGTCTGCTCTCATTAGTCAACATTATCACGTCTCCCATGTCTTGGTGTCTCTGCAGTGTCATTGCAGCCGAGGAAAGACTGTAATGCAGTAAAGCTGCACTTTCTACCTGTGAAAATTCACAGATAAAAGCTCCTAAATCAAAATCTTTACAACTGTCATGTTCCAGTACGAATCTGATCCGAAATCGTGGAGAAATTCACAACATCAGCAGCCAAGATGACATGTTTCCCTGAAGTTAGCATGTATCTTTATGTAGCAGTGTATGTAATGTAAACACTTGCAGTAGTGTGACTGGAGACGATGACGATGATGTTATAGAGAAATCCGTCACGAGCTGATGTCAGCTTGTTGTGAATGTAGAATGTAGAAAGAAAACAATGAGTATTCAGAACGGTCTGAAGCCTGACGTTTTGGCTCACTTTTACATACTAAACCTCATTATTTGAAATTTTAGCCACGTTAAAGAAACATCTGACATTGCAACATTATATAAATATGACAGACAATTAGGAAAAGCATAATAGGTCCCCTTTAATATGGTTTCGCAAAAGGATAACAAATGATGTGTTTGGATCTGCAGCCCACAATAACATTGAAAATGGGTTTCTGAAGCTGATGCCAATTTTTTAGATGGTATTTCACATCTTTTACCATTTTTGTGCCAAAAACATCAAAAACATGCCGTAATTCCCCACAATTTTATTCTTGTCAGGGTGAAATCAGGGTGATTATGAAACATCATCTAGTCCAGTGATTCACTGCATTTTTGATCTATGATGCCATTTAAGCAATAAACTGTCTTCTTGCGACCCCTCGTCACAGGTTGCATACCTCCTACAGTTCAGTAAAAAGGGTGATTTTTCCATTTCAGAGTATTTCAGCAAAGAGTAGAACAAATTCCAAGAAGAATAAGAATATAATTTGTGGCAGAAATATGCTTTTGCAATTTGGCAAAAAAATCTCACAAGCTCCGTTCAGCAGCTGTTCTGGAGCTTTAATCTAAACTTTGAAGCCAACATGGACAATTAGTCCTTTAAGTGCTCACAGGGATGGACAATCTGAACATCTACATACATTCTCATAACATCTGAAAAAACTCCATGTGCTAATAAATATCATGTCGTTCTATCAAAAGTCTCCAGAACAGCTGCTGAATGGACCTCATGGTGAAACTGTTTTAGAAAATCCTGTTTCTGAGGTCGGGATTAAATTTTAAATTCCTTTCTCTTTTCTTCAGTTTTACTGATGTAGCTTAGTGGTTCTCAATCTTTTTGTGTAAGGGACCACTAAAGTGATACACATTAGGTCATGGACCCCCATTTTAAGATTTCGCTTCAGCAACCTTAATAAGACAAACTTTTGATTGTTGGATTTGATTAAAGCTAGAATTTTAAAGTTGTCAACCACAGTTAAGGACGTTTCTGTGAAGGAAATGAAACCTATCAGATCACACAGGGTGTGCTGCAGGAATGAGTCCTAAAACATAGAAATTAGTTAGCATTTTTGCACTTTCAGTTCCCTTGTCTTGACGTCAACGGGATTTTGAAATTGGTTTTTATTAGATGCCTAAAAGAAGCTTAAGAAATGTTCCTGTTTGTTCTGCAACATCAAAAATGTCAGTAAATACACTACTCAGAAATTTCGAAGCAACAGTGTCACCATGTCGAACATGGCTTTACAGCCTCGTTGTGGTGCCATTGTTAAGATCATGCGATCGTGGTGAAGTTCGTTTATGGCCTAACTTTAACTATTTACTTCTGCAAATTGTATTTATGATCCAAAAATCATAAAACTGGTGCAAATTTGTGCAGATTATCATGTAAGCATCATAAACACTTGTTTGGCACATATTTAATTTTCTGCAATAATCCAAAATCCAAAGAAAGCATCCCACTGGCTTTTTGTCAAAGGAACCAGGGTGAGTTAACTTCTGTGTCGGCCCTACAAGTGAACGTCATCCCTGCAGCACTCTATTGGGCTCACCTTTATAGTACATTAAATAGTGAAAATAAACTTAATTATCCATTTTTGGGGAACCCCTGGAACTCCCTCGGGGCACCTGGTTGAGTACCACTGATCTCGACCACATTGCATTTAAGTCTCTACTGAAAACCACCAAACTTGTGGCAGAAAATCTGGTGTGAGCTCACCTTACCTATCAGGTGGCAGGTAAAACAATGGGGTGTGTAGATTAGGCACATTGGTGGAAAAATTACTTTATGAAACAAGCACGGGAAGCTGTCACTGTTAGTTTTTAGGAACAGTTAGCGGGGTTTAACCTTCATATCCACCAATCTAAAAAAAAAAAATTACAAAATGAAATGGGCTTACTAAACAGGTGACATTGCAAAATCACTTTTTCGAACATCAGAGTGGGCAGCTTGGCTGTCAAAAGTGTATTGGAATCAGCAAATAAAATAAAATATCCTGATTTCCCTGACTAGCAGAGATCTAAAAACAGCTCGGATGTGGGCAGATGGAATGAGATGAGAGGTAATTTGTCATCTTTTTGTCTGATTACCCAGAAATGTTGAAACCAGATTGTAATAATTGGACAAGCTCTGTCGTCCACTGCCTGCACAGAGAGGGTAAAGTGTTCTGGCTCTGGTTTTGCGTGCGAGAGATCAAAGCGATGAGGGGGGCGGGTCGCAGTGAGACGGACAGCAGCCTGTTCTCCTTGCTCCTAATTGGCTCAGGTCTGCTCCCTCAGATCTGGTGAAGTGGAGCGGGCCGAAACACCCTGTGATGGTGTTAGGAGGCCTGCGCCGCTGCTTGCACAGCACCAGGCGTTCAACAAACCCCCTCCCCACCAAAAACTAAACAAAACCCTGAATAACTGAGCAGATGAGACGCAGAAGAGTAACAGGAGATTGGAGGAGTGAAAGACGGAGAGGAAATGCAACCAAACCCTATAGCCCTCAAAAGTACACAGTCTGTGCCTCAGAACAAATGGCCGGTCTGGTAGCAGTAAAAACAATGGGGAGGGTAAGTACACATGGCCTCTCCCAACACATACACACACGCTCAAACGCACACACAGAGTCACATTCCTTTGGTGCATTTCACACATATGGTAAACAAAAAGATCATTATACTGATGGGGCTGCAGTGGGGGAAGGTGGCACAGGTAACTCCATCTGGCTGTTTTATTCATCACATTGCCAACAGATGTATCTCAGCTGCAGGTACAACATCTGGACCGCTGGGCTGGTGACCTTCAACGCTAAAAAAGCTGCACCCACTCATATTTTTTATAAGTCATGCCACAAAACTCAGTGGAAAAAAGTGACACTTGTGAGCGTAACACCAATGCAAACCTCCCTTCTTTTTTGTTGCTATGTCTTTCTCAATCATGCATTAACACACACAAACTCAGTTTTCCTTCCTCTTCGTGGACGTCCTTTCCTGGTGCACAGCATACACAGGAAATTGGAAGTGTCATTGTTTATGTCTGTGGAGAAAACGCAACCACAGTTTTTTTGGCTGTTGTCAGCTGGCCCATATCTCACTCCTCTGCTACCAGGAAAGCAGAACAGAGGCGCTCACTGTTCAGTTTCTGACTCTGCAGACTCTGCCTTAGGAACACAAACAGGTCACAGCGCTGGCTCGGGGCTGCTGCAGCTCATATGGACTGAATTGATCCTTAAAGACTGAATCGCCTTGTAAAAACAGAAATACATTTCTGCCAAATCTAGAACAAATAGGCTTCAGTTATCTTCTGACTTATGGTCCCACAAGCCACTCAGCCATGTGCTCCTTCTGGATTAATGGAGGGAGCTGACATACAAAAACAGGGCCTGATTCATGTCAAAGGTTTAGCTGAAGCAAACTGTCAAAACACATTGAGCCAGCATAGGCACTGCTTCTGTCAAACAAAAATTTCTCAAAGCTGGAGAGACATTTTTGAGTTATATTCTTCTCGAGAAAATCAAAAGAGACAGGGCAACATCTGAATTCTCTTTTCCGTTCATAAAAATATACAACAGTGCACTATGAAACCTCTCTGCAGTGATGTTTGCAGGGCATTTGACACTCAACGCCTGCCTTCTAGTGGAGAGCCTTCTTTGAATTTCTTTTCAAGCCTCTTAACACTTCAGAGGGTTTTTTGGAGTGTTTTTATTTGTATGATCAGATGACATTTTGTCCATGGCGCAATGAAACTTTGGCTAGATTAGTTTGTTTGGTAGACTGTGATGTCTTGAAAGATGCTTTATCATTTTGCTATGTGACTTTTTCAAATCATTTAAAGGAGCTGCTCAACATTTTGAGGAATGAGGTTCTTCTCTTTCTTGCTGAGAGTGATGCTGGCCGTACACCAACGACACAAACGACTTTTCAAGTGATTTGGCACAGGCAAATTTCCAATGTCACAAAAAATCATGAGAGTTTTACCTTAATTGGTGCATGCTCCAGTGATTTTGATTAAGCGTAAGGTGGTCATAAAACTGAGTCCAAGCTCTCTTTTTTCTCGTCTTGATGTTCCAACGTAATCAAACATGTTTAATACTGTCATAAGTTTTTTGGCGTGGCTCATGCAAATAGTGCAATGTAGGTACACTCTCTGCAGCACCAAACGAGAAGCAGTAAACCTTTCAGACCGTAAACATGGAGGGGACTCCGAGGAGGCACAAGAATGTAAAAAAAAGTCAAAGTTATCTTGGACTGTGGAAACGGAAGAGAAACTGGTGGAGATGTGAAGTCAACAAAAGTCTGTGTTTAATTAAACATGTATCTGATCTACCAACCAGCACTTTTTGAAACGGTTTGCCCCTCATTCCCACAGCGTCCTCTATTTAAATAGTGTAGCTAACCTACGGAGGCTGGTAGCGATTTGAGGCGACAAAATTTAGACAGTTTGCAGTTTATCTGTATGGATTATTTTGATGCCAAATTAATAAGAATACTCTCGACATTTGACAACTTTTATCTTGTGTATCTAAAATTATGTGTTTTTGCAGGAGTGTGAGGAACTGTTAATACGTCATATTTCTTAAAGGGAGTTTGGTGTAATATTTTCCACCAGGAGCAGGATGAAAAATAATCTCAAAAGAAACCTAGGTGTAGTCTTGCAAGTAGTGACCCTGCTAGATGCCCCAGTCTTTGTAAAGGTGTCAGACTATAGTCTTTTAAAAGTCTTGTTACAGTCTTCTAGTGTATGGTAGGCATTAGATGAGAACATCCATACCACTCATGTCTAATACAAAGACTATAAATAATGGATGGAGTTCCCATGATGTCACCAGCTGGGTCGTGACCTGCCTTTTTTAAGCCTCGAGACTGACATTTCAGCCATCACCATCTTGTTTTTTCGAGCCAGAAGTGACAGTATTTGGACGAGAAGGTGGAGCTGTGGATGAGTGAATAGTTGATCTGACTCACAGACTGTGGTGACGCCTCGCAGACAGCCTGTCACTCAAGCAGCCCCGCCCTTAAATATCTGTAACTTTAAGACTTAATAACATTTAGATGATGGATTTATATAAACTAAGACTAAAACAGTTTCTTGTACCAGGCTGTAAATGTCTTTATTTCCGATGTAAAATTGGGCATTTTAACACGGAGGTCTTTGAAGATTGCATTAGAGCCATTAGAGGAACTGCAGTTTTTGGCACACTACGTTGGCTTCATTTCTCAGCTCAGGAGGTTGCCGCTTGGTCTCAGATTGGTATTAATCTTCTCATCTAACTACACCCATGGGAAAAAGAATCAAAAACGAAAACAGTTTATCAAAAAAACATATTTCCAATAACTTCTCCTTTCATTGTGATAAAGGTCTATGTGATCTTGAACCCGGGTTATTTAGGATGACTCCAAAAACCTTTGGCTGGTGCTCCATGTACAGGAATGTGCAACAAATGATTTCCTCCCTCCATCTCTGCTCTTAAAAAAACCCTTTGAAGTCCGCTTGAAAAACAAGGCATGAAGAGGTGCTGAAATCAAGGACATCGTCTGAATAACTTAATAAGTATCTTTGCTGTGTGCATGACCACAATCCTTTCTTCAATAGCGGTTCTCCTCCTCCTTCGTCTCCTCCCTCTCAAGGACAGGTTCTCCTAACCTTGGAGTTGAAAGCTCGGAAAGTGCCGCACAGAGGCCCTCTGTAAAAAAAATATCGAATTCTGAGAGAAACTGTTGCCATATCTGTTTGACTGTAGGATACATGACTTCACTTTCATCTGCTCCTTTGGCTTTAGTCTTCTCAGGCTCCCTCCTGGTTGCTGAACTAAGCATTATGGTCCTCTCCTGAGGCTGCGATGAATGGGAATCCACCCAATTTATGACAAACTGCTGAGCGTCTCGGAGTATTTACTCAAATTGTTAGAATTGTTAGCTGCTCTGTAAATGGAAAATGATACACATATGGGCTTTCCCATATTGCCGCTTCGGTGCGGCGCTCCTTATTATAGCCGAGCTCCATGTGTGAATGGAATCTTTCATAGCACAGGAAGAGGAGGAGGAGGCCTGGCGACTCTCAGAATTAGCTCTGTTTTTCTTTGCTCAATTTGGTGATGGATTATTTTAAGAGAAAGGGGCACATTCAATAAGAGCCATTCTTGTGATCCAGACTAAATATAGCCATTTTTACGAAACCTTGTGAGCAGGTTAATGAACTGTTGATCTGACGTGCACGCATCCGTGGAGGGAAATACGTGAGAGTGACAAAAAAAAAGACTACAAAGACTGCCAGACTTGAGCAATGTTCAGATGTGCTGGCACCTCTCTCCTCATTTATTTTCTCTTTTACTAAACACCTGTGGATTTGTAATGATGTGTACATGCATTCTTCCCTTATATACAAAGCGCTTTGGTCTTTCTAGTCACTGCAAACATGTCAATAAAGGAACGGCTTGGCTGCTGACAGCCGCTCCAATAGCGAACACCTGGAACTTAACCAACCGCAATGAGAACAACTTGATAATGCACGCAACACCGTCTTCCAATACAGGATATAGTTATTCAAACAACACTGTTAACATCTTCTAATAAAAAGGATTTGGTCCTTAATCTCCAGCCAACTGCAAGAATTTCTTGAGCATCAAAAGGCTTTTGCACACTGCCAGACTGTAGTGATTCATTACTTAGATAAACACTGATCTGAGCAAATGTGTCTTCAATATGGAGTATTTACATAAAGGATAAGAGGCAGAGAGACAGATAGAAGCTGGAGAATGCTTCCTCCTACTCAGCAGCACTGTGTTAGCTCAGCAGACCGTACAAAAGCAGACAGACCTCGAACACAAGAGAGGAAGTTTAATGGAGCCTGTGCTTCCAGGGAAATATTCTATCATGCATCTCTTAAAACCTCAGGAGCACTTATATAATACAAATCAACAAAATGGATGAGGGAAAAAAAAGCTCAAGGAATATGAGAGGGAAGGAAAAGAGCGTAAAAAAAACTACATGAAAGCTAGAAACCAAATCCAGAGTAGTTTACTTGAGACTGGAGGGGTTGGGTGAAGGCGAAAGGTGAGGCAGACTCCGCAGCTCGGGGAGTGTGTGAAAGGCCAGAGCTTCTGTTCAGAGCTTGGCTTGGCTATACATTTCACAAGCAGAGATAAAAATCGGCATAAAACAGCGAGAGAGAAAGAGAGGAGGGGGAGAGCCACCTTGGCAAATCAAGAAAGGAGGTGAGGTGAGGGATGGGGATGGAGGGGAGGAGGCGGGGGGCAGTGACAGGGGGTGAAAGGGGATGGGATATGTGGAGTGGCGGTGGAAGCTGTTCTGACAGCAGCGGGGCAGCCGAGGGTGAAGAATGCCGTCTTTTCTTACCCCTCCAGACGTCCTGCCCAGCAACTTCACCCAGCGTGGTAATCAATACCCGTTATTTTCCCCTCTCGGCTTTCCAATCAATAGATAAGAGCGGGGTAAGACCAGCCAGGACAATGGCTCTTTCTTCGGCACCATCTGATGTGGGCTGAATAGCAACTGCTTCGGTGGTGGGAATGGTGCAGGAGGAGCTATTAGGTGACATGAGGGACTAGAGAAACAGCAGGAAGGGGGCGGAATATAAAGAAAGAGGTAAAGAGAATAAGATGCTCCGGTCGATCTATCTGATTAAAGCAGAATCACTGGACTAACATCGCTGCTTGTTTGCCGTGGATCTGCTTCCTTCACTAATGGGCCCAAGAAACAACAGGCTCCCGCCGACCCCTCATCAAAAGAACAGAAAAGAAACAGAGAGAAATTACTCCAGCGTCATAAAGCTTCTGGAAACATCTCCATCACGCGGCCGACCCTTAACAGGCCCTACTGTGGAGCCTTTGAACTCTAAGCTGCTATATTTCATTAAACTTGACTGCCTTCTCCCGGCCCCAGCTGCCTCTGTCGGAGAAAGCAGCGTGTGTGTGTGTGTGTGTGTGTTTCTATTTAGACTCTTTACTACTGTCATCTGTAGCTCCGTCCAAGATAAATCAGTTAGACATAACTATTTGTTTGTCAATAAACTGGACAGATAGGTTTTTTCCTAAATATTGATATGAGTCACCGCTCCTGAAACACAGGTATAACTTTGTTACCAAATTTAGCTGTAAAATCACTTTTATCTATAGTTATGTATTTTACCTGACTCTTATTGTTTATCATTATTTTGCTTTTATGAGCTTTTATGAGGGGATTGCTGCAGGGGATACAGGTGGGAAACTGCTGTTTAAAAAGAAAAACATGATTCTGTTATACTGTTTCATTCATGTGCAGATTGTTAAATAAAATTTGGCTACAAAAAATTCTATACACCAAAGTGTGGCTATTGTTTCGGTCATCATCTACTACCTAAACTGATCATGAGACAAGATACATGAGGTGGCTTACTACTTCCTCAGCCAATAGTTTTCCAAAGGAGAAATCCTTCGTCTTATAACTTATTGATACTTCAATTTTATGAAATGCCCCTTTTCATTCAGGACTTTCCATGAGGACTCCATACCTCCTCAAGCCTGGAAAAGTACAGAGTACCTTATGGAAAGTCCTTAACTTGAATTAATAGAGGCCTTTCATATGATGTTTTTGGAGTGGCCATTTTGTCTTATTACTGGATAGCGCTCACGAGTTTCTGTGGAACAGTTTATGGTTTGCTTTTCCAATTTTTTACCTGGTCTACCACTGTACAGAGAGTTGGCTTTTGAAGGTGGTCATGATTTTGGGTTATTATCATTTAAATTACCCTTTATGAGCCTTCTCTTCTTTTCTCTGTTTCTCTGTTTCTCTGGTAGATGTTTTGTTGGCTCGTGTTGTCTACGTTGTGGTGAGTGGGAGAGATGGTTCCGTGACAATGTGCAGCGGCAGGTATTAGTTTCACCTTGTATAAGTGTGTGTGTGTATCATCATGACAAAATGTGTCCAAGGAGACACTAACTGTAGCAGGAACTACCACAAAAGCTGTTTTGAGTACTCAGCCAGGTGTCTGACAGATTTTGTCAACGCATTAGTATCACAGCCATGCAACATGCAGTCACCAAATTTGACATGTGTGTAGCTGTGATCAAAATGAAGGCCAGGTTCAAAGATGGGTGTGGTCGGAGCAAGGGAGAAGGAAGTAGGGAAGGGGAATGTTGGCCAGGGGTGGAACGATCCCATCGCAAGATGGACTCTAGCTTCCTTTATTTTCTTTTCGTTCATTTTTATTATTCTTTTCCTTGTGTATTTTAAAGGGTAAGGTTAGCGCTGTTTTATATTTTTATTATTGTCAACAAATCTTATGAAAAACAAAACAAAACTAACAACAACTTCATACTGTGAAAGTATTGCCTCTGTGGCTAAAGCCTCATATAGCTTATTCCTCTGTGCCGTCAACACCTATTGCTATACAAATATTAAAAATACATCGAAGTCGTGTTGTCACGATATTAGACTTTTTAACTTCAATACAACACTTTGAAAAAGACTGATATTTAATATCATTTTTGATACAATGGGAAAAAAATAAAGTTAAATTTTTGATTGAAAGATAAATCTCACAAGACTATAACATGACAACAATGACGTTTCTTTTCTTGTTTATTAGCAGAGAACAGATGAATAACTGTGGTAAACATAAACAATGAGAAAGAGTGAGGAAAGCACAACTGGTACCAACACTGTGGAAAATGAAAATTAAAACCGTTTCAAATATTCAGAGTCAATACGTAATGATAAATAGATATTTTTGACAACACTACAATAAAGAGCCACAGTGTCATACTGGGTGACAAGTTCCTTCATTATAATGAACATGAGCACTGTAGTTTAGTTTGAGTCAACCTACATACACCATCCTACAGCCACAAACAGTCAGCATCCCATCAGATGTGTAATAACCAGCTGTTGAAAACAGTTCCTAAAAATGCACAGATTTTTCCTGTTTGAATCAAACATGCTAAAATTTGCATTGCCCAGCTGTTTTAGGAAATTGCTGAGCCTTTTAAAAAAATGAACCTATATATTTGTGAAAGAGGTCGTGGTCTAAAAGTGGGTCGTGGGTCCATTCTGAATGGACCACAAGCGACTTATGAATGTTTCAACTTTGTAAAAAAACACACTTCATATTGAAGAACAGTGAATTTATGGCACAGAGCTTTTAATTTGAAGTGCCGTTTCCTGCTGTAGAGTGAGTCATTAACGAACAGCTCCTTGACAGAGACAGAAAAGCAGCTCAACAACAAGGCCAAACACAAGGTTGACATTGACTTTATAACTGTGTGCACCTTTAGCTGATGACTGAGGAGACATCTGGACCCCATGGCTGGACCAGTTGGGAACCACTGGTTAGACGTATTGCTGATTTTGGTCTTTACACGGGATTTTGTTAACGATAACAAACATAATGTTATCAATATCTCTCTGGTTATGTGTTCACTTTAAAGGAGAATGGCCAACATAGGAGTATAATGTCAATAGTTCACTATGTTGTTCTATTCTCTCTATAGAAATATCAAAAAAAGGAATTAAATAGATTATTGAGTAAAACCACACAATATTCAACCACTCAGTTTCTGAAGGAATCGTATATGTAAAGTAATATTCTCAGTAAAAAGAAATCACTAACACTCTAATATAGTGGCAGAACTTTTCATGCAATTGTGAGTGGGTAATTCACTGGTCTTGCCCTGTCAGACAGAGCGCACAGTGAGTGGCACTCTAGTCGCTTTATCTCACTCCATTAGGCTAAGGCCCGGTGCACACACAGGGGCTGAGTGTGTGCTTAGGGCCACTTATCAGGGAGGAGGCAACAGGAGGGAGGCTGGGAGGGCAGAGAAAGGCCAGATAGAGTGACAGACAGAGACAGAGAAAGAGGGGTCAGAGGAGGGGAGAGACAGAAAATCAAGCCAAGGAGAGAGAAGTGCAGGGTGAGGGTTAAACAGAGGAGGGTTGATTTTAGAGAGTGGCGGGGAGCAGAGGCTAAGATGGCAGAGAGGCCTCCTTTAACACACTGCTCATAAGGAGAGGAGGGCTGCATGGGGGAGTGAAGGGGGATTAGGTGGGCCCAGGCGGCAGTAACCAGGAATCCCAACAATCTCACACCCCACTCCCTGGCCCGGGCTCAGCCTCAGCCACATGACACACTCAAACAGACCTCTCTCTCTCTCTCCAGTGCAGAGCAGGGCACCAACGAGCACCTGTTTATTACTGTCTGTCTCACATGTTTGGAGATGGACCGACCACTTGGCACTGAAAGGGACATTGTGTGAAAGTGCACACGTGTTTGGCAGCTCTGGACCACGCCTGCGTATTGTCTCTTCTTCACTCTCACAAATACACACGGAATTAAATTTAGAAGTTTATACTGCAGTCTTCATGCCACAGAGAAAAGACTGTTGAAGTTAAGAGCCCTTAATTTAGATTAGTATTTAACCACATGCTCCTTCCTCCAGAGCAGTGGTGCCCAACATCTTCCTGAGAGGTCATGAGACTCAGCAAAACAGGAAAGCAGGAGAAAAACATTTATTCTCCTCAATATTCAATTGTTTTCCCCGGATGTTCTCTGATCCAGTGGTTTCCAACCTGGGGTTTGGGACCCTCAGAGGAATCCCACAATAAAAGACCACCCACTCCAAGACCAGTAACTATAAAAATAACTATATTGTTCTGACTCAAGTAGATGGTGGAGTTCACACAAGGATAACGACAACAACTGTGAAAGTTTCAGAGATTTCATGAATGATAGAATCAGTGACAGCCAATCAAAATCCATCCGAATGTGCAGGGCAGGTGACATTGTGTAGAGACTCATCACTGAGGTTAAAAAAACTCAGCTGTTTGATAAAACAAACAGTCTTTATACAGACACTATCAAGAGGAAGGACATCTAGGATGCAATCAGGCTCACCCTCCATATCAGCGGGAAGTCTTCTGTTAGTATTTTTAACAGAGATGAGGGACACTTACCAATAGCTAATGCTAGCTAGTAGGCTATCCAGTAATACCTCAGGTAGCCTAATGACAACTGCCTTGCCTCCTTTAAAGAGAATGAACCCCTCATGGCCATCACAGTATTTTCTAATATCCGTTTTCCGACACAGCTGGAGGGCGCAGCGCATGCTTGGCACCACCATTCACAGAACATTATCGTTCATTCAGTTATTGTGTTTGTTATTATTCTTGGTGTGATAGGCCCTCTCCCCTGAAAATGATTAATGATTAAATGAACATTTAAAAAAGAAGAATCTCTCTTTTACAAAGAAATATAACGATTTCTCTAAATTTTGTTGCGTTTTTCTCGTTATATATTGGACATGTTTTCCTCTACAGGCCTGTGAAGATCCTACAAAAAAGACTCTTTGGTTAAACTGCACATAACTCATGGTCCAACTATGACCATAAACTCTGGCTATGGGACACAGGGAGACATTGTTTTATTCTAAGGGTCTGGAGGCCAAAATGTTTGGGAACCACTTTTCTAATCTTTGCTTTCCTTATGAATTACTTAACAGTTTTATCTTCCTAGGAATCAAAAATGATTTAAACACGGAAAATAAACTGAGAATGAGACAGAGCTGATATTATACACAAGTTTGAGTGTCAACACTTGATACTTTGTTCAAGGAATCCAAAAACAATTTTCTACAAATCCCTTTTTTTAAAATCTAAGAGGAAGAAAGATCTTGTAGAATGAAATGTGGTGTTTTCGGAAAGAGAAAAATGACTTTAGGAAAAAATTAACTCTTTTTATTTGGAGCCATACAGTGTGCAGATGTGCTTTGTGCCCTACAGTATATATGTTTTGTCTTGCACCTGAGTATTTTTGTCTGTATGTGCACACGCACTTGTGTCCCTAAGCAAAACTTCAAATGTTAAATGGATGAATAAATAGAATAGCATTAGCATTTGCTGACAGCTTTCTGTCTTTTTAGTTGCTATCACCAAACCTCTATCCTGCAATGTACTTTTGCAACAAATGACAATGGAACACAAGTAGACATAGCTTCGCCAATAACATGGGAACCAGTGCTCCAGAACATTCTTACTGGACAATAAACCCTGGCAGCATGTTACACCGTCTCTTCCTCATAACAAGCGCTTTGTTTATGTTGTTAAATGGCCTCAATCAGTCAACAGCGAGGTGCATCCTGCCACTCCCTGCACACCTCCTCCTCCTTCAACCTTCCTGCATTCCACAGTGGGAAAATAACGATCTACACAACCTGCGTTTGGCTCATTGTGTACAGCTGACACAGTCGGAGTCCACTCAGGAGGTGCTGAATGAAATACAGATGTCTTATTAAGTTGAGCCACCGTCGCTCAGCGTTGGTCTGATGTTCTACTCATTGGCAGGGAAGCAGAGAGGCCGTAAACAAGACTGTTTTGAGCCAGACATGCTGTCACCGGCGGACCAGTGTGTGTCTGTGTGTGTGTCTGTGTGTGTTGTGGTTACATCTGTGTGATGATGACGATGATGGCCGAGCCTGGCACTGAGTGCCCCTCATTTCTCCGTCTCCAGGAACCCTACACCAGTGTACAGTCTGAGGATCAGCCAATCTCCATGACACTGGGAAGCGCTTTACACCAGCGCCTTTGTCAACAAGGTCTTTTCAGGAGAGGGCCATTGACAGACTGCGATGTAGCAGGAGTGTTTGGGCAGAATGGAGCGATTCAGGCCGGAGCAGGAGGGAGGGAGAGGCTAGGAGAGGAGTGGGTGAGGGAAAGAGAAAGGCGGGTGAGACAGGGACGAGACAGAGTGGGGAGAAGGGGGAAAGGCAAGGCGAGACAGACGGACGGGGTGGAGGAACTGGCAAAGCTCTCACTGACAGCAATGGGGCCTCTTGACAATCCAGGAATATTGTCTGAAATCAATCTGTCACCATGGAGCTGTTGAGCCTGTCATTACGATGTGGTACTCGCCCTTTCATAGTGACAATTTGTTCAGTGCTTTCCCAGTTCACCTTACTACTCGGCTGTACAAAGGTCACTGCCCTCTATCCATCTCCGTCTGCCAGTCTGGCTGTCTCTGTCTTTGTTAATCAACTGTCCGCACTGAGCTACACCGTCCTTTCATCAAGGTGACCTGTACAGGAACAGGCTGCTGATGACCAGAATAAAAGTGTCTTGTTGCAAGGACTTCTGTTACATCACTGAATCCTCTTATTAGATGTTGAGATATTTCACTAAGGAAGTGAAAAGTTTGACCTGCTGGTGGTGCTAGAAGAAAAGTCGTAGAATCATCAAAGTCACCTGAATTCAACCTCTAGAGACCTTGGATATCTGCACCAAATGTCATGGCAATACATGCAAGAGATGTAAAGGTATTTCCATCTGAACCACAAATGTCAACCTCATGGCACAACTGAAAAGCTGCAAACAAACACCTACACATTGTCTAACTTGCAAAAGTACATATATTTGTGACATTTCAGTGCTAGACCTTCATTAGTCCAGGAGGAAACTGTCACAAATGAACTTATTTTTTCAAGTTAGACTAGGGTTGGGTGCCAAGCTCATTACTTTCAAGGGCGCCGACCAAATTACGTCAGTACTACCAAGTAGCGATTTGCACTAAAACTATCAATGCAGAATGTTGGCGCCTGAGTCCTTCTGAGCGAGAGCGTCAGGTTTAGACAAGATGCAGAAGTGCCGGCAACGGAGCTCTGCAGAGCTGTTGAGTTCAACTTCAGATAGGAGGCAGAAGCGGCTCAAAGCCAAGAAGCTGGCCACAGAGCTCCACGGCCACTACATCGGCTGCTTCGTCAGCCTCTTCATCAGCCACTCTGTCAGCTGCTCCATCAGCCACTCTGTCAGCCTCTCCATCAGCTGCTCTGTCAGCTACTCAGTCTGCCTCCAAGCAAGCCAAAACCATTGCTGCAGCACCAATCTACTGCGACAGTTTCGGCCTCTGGTCTATTTTCTTTTCTATAATATTTTAGAAATAGTCTAGTGTCACTGCTAGATGAGCACACACACAAGCAGACAGACAGAGGCTGAAGCTCTATGAGTGATGAGAAAAGAGCAGTGGAAGAGAACTGTGTTATAGTCCACTACATAACCCCTGCAGCTTGTTCAAAAATTACATTTTTGATGTTACAGAGAAAGTTAAGTACTGGAAAAAGGGTGTCATTGGGTACCAGTGATGGATTCCAGGTACTGGAGCTGGTACTCGTATCATTCAAATGTGCCAACCTTTAGTTTGACACTGTGCACTGTTTGCAACTTTTGTTCTACTTGTCCCTCTCCTACGCACCTGACTCATAAAACAGATATCTGAAGTGTCCTTCTCTTCAACAGACAACATCAGAAGATCACCAACTTTCATGAAATTCTGTCTTTAGTTGTTGAGATATTACAGTCTGGACCAAAGTGGTGAAACCAACACACAAACCCACAGACAAGCTGACATTGCCATCCCTAGAGTCTCACCGCTGGAATGGCTAAAAGTAAACAAAAAGAACAGTCTGTTCAGCTAATATTCAATCAAGACACAGAAAAACTGTATGAATGGAGCAGTGCCCCAATCTGCCAAGCCTCTAACTCTAAGTACATCCAGGCTGGGGGCTGATCCAAGGCCCAAACTCCCATCCCCGTGCATGAGGAAATCAAATCAGTTTCACTGCATGGTGCAGAATTCCAGTCTGGGATAGCAGTAGCCCTGCTATAAAATATGACAGATTATACTCTTTGCTCCTGAAATGATTTTTCCTCCCTTGTCCCATTCCACTCTTCGAGTCAAAGCGGGGACATATTTTTCCATTCATTACAGAAGAAGTCCCCTGAATGAAAAATCAGGGCCTCTCTGCCTCCTCGCCTCACCTCCAGTGTTGAGAGAGACTGCTGCCGCTGGAAACGGGTGCAAACAAATTCCATCATGACAGCCTATCCGCTCGCAATGAAAACTCCTATTTTGACATACTGTGACAAGCAATCGCCTGAACCAGACTCTTTATAACCACAATCAATAGGGACAATGCACAAAGAATTTCTGAGGTCGCTCAAAAGAATCGCTAATGAAAAACAAAGTGGAAGTGAAAAAGCCACAAAGCCATGTGGGGTCTCATTGAAGCTCATCGGAGGTGAACTGAAAGAGGGGGATCGAGGAGGGGAGGAAGGAAGAAACTGGAAGGAGGGTCTGGGGGTGTGTGTCGAAGGCAGCGGAGGCCTCATTCAGAGCTCGTTATCCCAGCCGTCCCCTGGCTCGGCTTTCTTCAGGCTCAGCCAGCCATCGCTGTTGCCACCACCATAACTTTCAATCAACCTTTTAACTGCAGAACGCCAGGGTTGGGGTGTGCGTGTGTGTGTGTGTGTGCATGCCTGTGTGCGTGTGTGTGTGTGTGTGTGAGGGTTTGTCAGAACAGCAAGTGGTTTCTAACAAATCCCCCAGAGAGAGGAGGAGATAGCCGAAAAACAAAGACAGAGAATACTTTTATGATCCTTTTGATGAGATGCAAGATATCAGATTATAAAGACGACTAACAACCGACTGCTTCCAAAAAAACATCGACAGAAGGAAAACAATGAAAGACTTGATGGCACAGAGGGGAAAAAAATACGACAGGAAGCTCATCATCATGTTATATGCAACAGGCACCTCCTGGCTGCCTGATTTGGTATTCTGATAAGTCAGTATGAGGCCACAGCAGCACAGAGTCAAGCAGGCTGTGGCAAGTACAGCAAACAAGCACATACAGTAAGATGGGGCAGATAATATTTCTGCACTTTAAATCAGCCTTTTATTCACTAACATCACAATGACAACTGCTGAACTTGTCCAAACGTGCTCAGTCCAAGCAACATCCTTAAGGCCACCGCCACATAAGAACAGTATAGATATGTTTTCCTGACATAACAATAGGTTGTCATGGTACAGTCTTTGTAGGTTTGTCGCAAGTTGGCTCAGCACCAAGGAGAGGGCAGAAGATGCAACGAGGAGCCAGTGTGAGAGGAAAGACAAGAGGGAATAAGGGAGAAGAGGGAAAAGTGGTGGAAAAGTTTCGATTTCTGCACCACCTGCCTGCAGCTTTATGCAGACTCATGGTCCTCATTATGAATGTATGACTTCAAATCTATGGAAAAACATAACTGGCTTTAGGGCTGTGCAATTAATCAAAATATTATTGAGATCACAATATGGCCAAGTGAATTATCCAAACTGCAGGAGCTGCAATTTGAGATGTACTGGCCAACAAATTATATACCAGACGTAAGGGAACAACGTATGCTTATATGACAGTTCTATGATATGGTTCATATGATATCCTACAAATAGGCGCCCCCACCAATGAGGTCACGTATTTAACATTAAGTTACATACCGTAAAATTCAATTAAAAGCCTACTCCTAATTAAAGGTCTAGTCAACTTTATTAGCCCAGTGTGGCTACACAGTTTGACAAATAAAGGCCTGTCTCTATTAGACACCTGATCTGGTTGCCAAGCAGTTTTTTTTTTTTTTTTTCGGTTCATGGGATGTAAAAACAACGGATTGTTGGCTAACTCAAATTATGTGTCCGTTCCTTGATTACTCTGTGAGTTATTCGTATGTCTTTGGTCCGTAGCGGTCCTCAGATTGAAGAATCAAAAGGGTTTCTCTGATTTCCTGTCTGTCAGAGCAAGATCAAATGAACGATTTATAATCAATACATTATCTGAAGCCTAATTGTAAACAATAAATGATGAAACTGGTTTAATAAACTATAATAAAGGAATTAAAGGCCTGTCCCAAATATAAGCCTGTTAATTTCAGTGATTCAAGTACAAAATAGCCAAGGCTATTAATTGAAGTTTTTACAATAGGAAAGGTTTAGGCAAATTTAAGTTACTGTGGTTAAGTTTAGGGAAAAAACATGGTGACGACGTATCTTAAATTGACCCAAAGTTTACTCAAAGTTTACACAGTTCCAAACACTAGTCTACTGAGGAAAGTCCCGGGGGAAAGTCCTGCCACCTAGCAGAACAGTTTCCTTATTGTTTACTCCCATCAGAGCATTGGTCATGTAATCACAGCCTTCCCAAATACATGCATTAAACACCAATCACTGGCTTGTGAATATGTAGGAAACGTACAAAATTTTGGTCCATTATTTTTGATAGGAAAATGTACCAACAGTGCAGGTGAACAGTCTGAGGGCAACATGCTTGTTTGTTACAGACTCATGCAACAATCACATTTTATTTGTTTATTTATTTATTTTCAGTGAAAATGAAATGCAAAAATTACCATTCACTCATATTGCAGTCACCATATCTATTAAAATGACCGCAATATGATTTTGTTTGCATATCATACAGCCCTCACAGTCTGCTCTTGTTGAGGGGTGAAAGAGGAGAGCAATTGGATTCACATCATTTCACTTACTAAAGTGACTGAGTGAACAGCTGTGGAGCACAAAACGGTAAGGAGGTGGGAGATGGAGGACGAGGAGGAGGAGGAGGAGGGGGGGCCCCTCTCTCCATGACTTGGCTCCTCAAAAGAAAACGAGAAAACAGAGCGGGACTGGAGAAATGAAGGAGGCTTAGAAAGAGGGGTTGCGCAAGACAAACACTTCCCACTGTGGGGCTGAAATGTTATTGTAAGGTCACTTGTAAGGTTCCAGCGAGGCGGACCCTCACCCCCACCTACAGGCTCGCTTCCAGTCGCTCAGGCCACTGTCTTTCTGGCCAAGGGCGTAACACAGCAGCCTGAACTGTGGAGTCTAAACAGTGTCCAGTATCATCAGATAGTTATTTAACTCCAAACAGCTGCAATTAATAAAAATCTGTTATTCATACGTCTGGTAAATCCTGCAAGTCAGACCAGGGAAGCGCATAAAGTCGATTATCATAAGAATGGTGACAGCCTGGCATCTCCGTGTGCACTTTGTGAGCAGCGCCAATGGTTGTGCGAAGGTTAACGGGAGCAAAAGGAATTCTATTTAACTGAACCCAAATCCATTCAGCCAGCAGGAAGAGTGTGTGTGGTCTGAAAACACTCCCAGAGCCAACTGCCCAAACAAACTAATGAGCATTGTACACACAAAGACCTTCGTATGATTCAATAGGATTTACTTAAAAAATAAAAAAAAGAGAGAGGGAATAAAATTCTCCTCATGTGCACTGCAATATTAGCATACAGCTGAAAATGACAAACACTGAGAGCGGACAATGCCTCGTTCAAATTCCACATAAATGCTAATTGAAGTGGCCATTAAAGTCAGTCAATGAGGGGAGTGTTGCTCACAGGGATTATATGACCCTGCTAAAGTAAACACCAACTGACCTCCATTATGACTACTTATCACAGCTACAGCCCTTTCCTTTCTTTCCCCTCAGAGGGGTGAAGTCTGACACATTCCTCTCAACGAATGTTTCCTCCCGAACTCAGAGGGTCAGCAGTGTGCGCTGATAGACGAGGAACACGGATTGCTAGAATGGTGGTAACATTGTTTCCGTGATAGAAACAGAGGGATCGTTGCAGGAGGAATATTATTTCCACCTGGTTTCGAGGAGAAAGAGGTTGAGTGGGAATAGCTGTTGGTGTACCTCTGAGGTTTTCCAAATTGCCCTGTGCTCCTTGGATGTCTCATTATCTTGACTTTTCTCAGGGTAATTTCGGCCTGCTTAATAAAACACACACATATATTCAGACAAACGAAAGCAGCGCTCATTCACTCTCGTAACTTCTTCTCACGCACTCTAAATGGCAGCGCCTCAGTAAAGAGAGTCCCCCGTCTACTGTGAGTTCTAATTTGATGGCAAATAAGTCCAGTCTACAGGGATGAGGAGTGTTTAAAATTAATTACTGCTGCCCTGTCCAACCTGGGGGACTGCTGCACAGAAGAATCCATCCATTGTTCTCCACAAATGGACCCAGACTCAGTAAATAGGGGGTACGGAGAGCTGGAAAAGGCTGGGTGGGACTAAAGGTCAGCTCATGCCTTGTTTTAACGACAGCACATTAAGTTAACTTACTTCCTTCGACTTTACACTGGTAATAAATGGGAGGAAACGCAGAGAGGAGCAGGGGGACGAAGGGGGACATGTGTCAGAGGGGTGGCAAACAGTGTTGGGTGCCCCCTAAAAGTCAAAGATTTGAATCATCAGATGGAGACAACTCAGTCAACTGAGATCCTTCAAGTCGAGGAGTAGCTTTTGGGGCGTTTTTTTGTCCGTCAGTGTGCAGCGTACTTCTGGGGACATTTCCGTTCCTAGTTGTAGCTGCAGGGCAAGCGCTCCTTGCTTTTGCTTTTACAGGCAGCTGCAGACCCAGACCCAAGAAGACCTTGTTTCTCAGTTTTGTTTTGTCTGTATTTCTGTGTAGTATGCCTCTAGTGTTCAACGCAAGGAAATGCATCTCTGCATGTCTCAACACCACCACAGAAATGGCAGAAAAGTGAATTGTGAGTGTTTTTCGCCATCCAGTCTTGTGAAATACGGCATGGAGCAGCACAGAGACAAAAACAGGACCAATAATGCAAAGCGACAAATAACTGGGGAGGTTGGCCTCACAGGTGTGAAGCCTGTGTTGTAAAATGAAACGTTACCCAGCTCACATTCTACAGATGTAAGCTAGTTAAACATGCCACTGAACTTTTCATTCAGTAAAGATGTATCAATAGAGCTGTATTACATTCATCAGTCTGTTAGCTGATTTGTTTTTATGCCAACTTCCTGTGGCACAGCACATACGGTCTGTCCGAAATCTGCCACAGAAGTTTTTTTCAACAAACTTGAGGCAAAATCTAGACCAAAAAAACCCTCAGAAGAAGACACATCAGATAACAGAGGTTCTCACGGACATAAATGGACTTTGGCTGACATGCATTCTATGTGGAAACAAGGTGAGAGTCTTGAGTGAGACGTAGGAAGCTGACTGTAAAAGGAGAAGCTTTGCCTGATCAGGATCCAGTATAACTTCATCCTCTGTCTTCATCTCTGTCTACTCTGCTTAGAAGTGGTGAGTTAACAGCCCACAGCATCTTAATAGGAAACAGTCTTTACGAAGCTTCAACCTGCTACCAATGTGTTGTTTAAATGCTCTGAGTAACAAAATATAGCACATCTTCTTCTAACATCCATGTTTTTTCCGCATTATGACTTAAAACTCATGAAGAAACAAAAGTCAGAATAACTTCCAAACTCAGGAAATGGGACCATCTGAGGTGCACTTGAATGCAGCACCAGGGTGAGTCCAGATGAGACGCAGGCAGCAAGATAATGCTATCTTCTGCCTTCTGCTTAGAAGTAATGAAATAACACAGTTTCTGGCTTTTGTTTGATATCTAGTATTGGCAAAAAATGTTGTTGCACATTGCCGATCCGTTACTATAGCACAGTTAGCACGCATAAACTCCGAGGGCAAATTTTACGTATTTAATATATTACATTAACATTGCTGTCACCCTGAATTTCCCGCTGAACCCTGTTCAAAAATTTCGCAGTTTAATAAAGTGTTACTTGACAGTCTATGTGAAAAAAAAAGGAACAAATAGTCAAATATTTGCATTACACAGCCTAATCCAATTCGACTGAGTCAGCTACAGCCTCAGTGTCTGGTTTGGAAAACAGAAAATTGGAAGTGACGCACTGAATAGTTGAACACGGACTAGAACTTTAGTAGGAGACGAGAAGCGCTTGACTTCCCACAAGTTATACTGTTTGGTGTGGGCAGAAAAACAAAATGTAACATGAAACTGATTTTACTCCTAATACCTAAATGAAGCATAAAAGTGCAAGTTGGGCAAGGATTGTAAAAAACATGCTACACAGCAGCACAGCCAAGCTCAATTCTCCCTCCCCCCCGTCTCAACAGCTTGGCCCACAAGCCAGAACACCACTGTTACACCTTCTTATTATTCAGGAGCTATTTAAAAAATAAGAGGACTTTGGGGCATTTGGTTGCTGAGAAACTAGCCTCATTACGGTTAAAGGAAGTGGAAAACTGTCTGGGAGCCAAATACCCTTGTGATTTTAAAAGCCCTTGGCATACAATTTATCTCATAGTACCTTCTTGTTATGAAACCATGATGTAACTCTACTATAAAATGTATATTTTCCAGCGCGGTTGCGGAGCAGTATGCATGCTCTAAACTTCACCACGCTGCTCCATCCAGAGGTGAAGCAAACATGTGTGTGGTGTTAGAAAACAGGAAATACAGCAGAGTCACATACATGCACAAGAAGGCACAACTGTATTTGATGCCTGTTTCTAATTAAAATGCATCACAACAGCTCCGTTTAGTGTGTGTGTTCATTGTTAGTTAGTCCCTGGTGCATAACAGAGACACCTGGTGCCTCTGTGTTTCTCCCAGGGTGCATTTCTGCAGATCAGTATATCCAGGCTGCTGCATTCCTCAGTTAGTGGAGCCCAGTGGTCCCCAGGCCTGTCACCACATTAGAGGCTCTGCTGGGACACATCAGTGAGCACCTCCTCCAGCTGCTGGGGGTGGCCGAGCACCAGAGGGGGAGGAAAGGAGGCGCTGGGATGGAGGAAGTGTGGGGGTTCCTGAGGGGGGGTCTTAAGAAATAATTCTTGCTTGGCCAGTCGCAAAGTCGCAGCAGCGGAGAGAGGGAGGGTCCATATGTGCGTGTGTGTGTGTGGGCAGGGGGTCCAGGGTCAGATGTCGCCCCATGACTGACAGCAACAGGCTTAAAATCGTTCACCCAAACTTACTGTCTTCTGGTGTGTTGCTTGAAATGTTGAGATAGCAGCGGTAAAGTAACACTTCCAGTGTGTTTTAACAGCTTCATACAAAACACAAAGGAGCTCTGTCCTTTTTAATTTAATTTACATTTGTCAAAGATGTCATCATGCATTGTTAAATTTTACAGTAACAGTTTTATAGCTTTTTTGGCACTGGCTGCACTATAACGGCACAAGTTTGGTCAAAACCCCCCTGACTGTATTTCATAGGCTGTCAGAGTCAAGCTGTTGCATTTGGACTGTAACACAGAACTCAGTGTAACGCTGCTGCTGCTGCTGCTGCTGCTGGGAGAACTGTGGAATATTTACACAGATTTTCACAGATTGTCAAGCATCGTTCAAAATCATCTCACCGCCAGCTACATATCTGCTGATGTGTCTATCTGTCTGCGCATCTGCAACCGCTTTCAGAGGTATTATGAAAAACAGGCTGTAAATTCTCCCTTTTGTCTAACATTGAATCAGTTCAGACCTCCACTCTCCAGCATCCCATCGGATTCCCTTTTGGATTTCTCCTTGGCTGACATCTGTTAATCTGTAAACATACAAAATTGCCTGTCTAATCTTATTTAGCCTTCGCGTCTTGTTTACTTTTGGGTTAGTCGTGCCGTGAAGGCATGGCTTCCACGCTGTGAATAAGGCATTGTCTGCAGACCCACAGATCTAATCTCACCCTCTAAACCGCCGCCAGCCCCCTCCTGCCCCTCCTGCCCCCTCTACCTTGAGCCCTGATAGCCACATGCAGGTATTGTACCTATCAGACGCCTCTTGAATTCACTTCCATGCTGAGCTGGAGAAGAAAGACAGCGCTATGGAGCCTGCTTGTTTTGCCAGTGCGTGGTCTTCCGGGTAAATGTGTCTGGCTTTCAGATTTCTCTCATTAAAGCGCAGTTTCAAGTTTTGCCTCGTTCTTTGACTCCTGCCGCTGGATTGCATCAGACATGGTTCAGTAGTCAGTGATGGTGGATGAAATCATAGAAATTGCCTCGACAGTTATTCACGACCTGTTGACAGGCTCGCTGTAAGTTGTCTTTATAAAGAAAAGTATTGATACTGGCACAATAAACAGTGCAGTGAATTGTGGTCAGACTGAGGTCTCCCACTCTCCACTCCACTCAGTGTTTCGGTCAAGAACACACACACATCTACGTGGGCATGCATAAACACACACATACACAGGCTGATGTGAGACAGTCCCTTGGCCAGCCGCGGGAGAGCTGGACTCTTACACTGACTTGTGTTCTTTCACCCTGGGAAGCTGATGGATGATGTTTGTTTGGTTTAGCTGTAGTGAATGTGCACACACACACACGGCCGTGACTGAAACACACACAAACCGGGGGTAGGGGTTGGCTTGCCCTCTCTCATTCCCCTGCCCTGTGTTGACTTTGGGCCCTGTTTAGAGATTTTTTAGCTCTTAGTTTTCCGTCTCTTACTTCTCTGCGCAAAAACGTTAAGAGCCAACTGAGACTTTCTTCATGCTCACAAGAAACCAGCCAGTCAGCTTGAGTTATAATGAGCTACGAATCTGGTGCTACCTTCCAGGTTTTTTAACATGCAGTATTAGTAAGAAAGAACATTTATGAGGCAGCTCTTACCTCTGGCGCAGTCGGTCAGCAAAACAGCCTCAAAGATGAAGAGCGCAATCTTCAGGATGCCCATACTGTCCAAAGACAACTTCATGTCCCCTAAATCTGAAAGACACATGGTCACAGTGACACAGGGTTTGTGCATAGTACTCTCCATGGGGCTATCACATGGGAGTCAAAAATCTGTGCTGTTCAAGCCAGTTTCACATGATTCAAAAAAACATTAATTTCTTTGGCTACATAGAAAATAACATAATGACATACAAAGTAATATCAATGACTGCACCATTAATAGCAACTCATTTTTCATGTAAATAAAACTTTTTTTTTTGGCTGCACAAAGTTGGGTTGGTTCCCAAACTAGACTCCTGGGACGTTTGTCTGAAATGAACCCAAAATTAAGTCAGCTTATGTCAACATTAAAAAGAAGTCCATAATAATACATGAGCAATACGTTAGCAGTATAACATAAAGTGTGAAGGTGATTATAAAGTCCAAAAACACAGCAAGACACTCAGGTTAGGGGGTTATATTGGGGTCCACAATACTTTCAGGGTCCTTGTAAAGTTTGTCCTGGTTAATGTAATGTCACACTTATGTATGTGTCGGCTAATTAATCATATTAAATACAAGTTAACATGGGTTTTCAGTGGTAAACGGTTGTGTTTTTATCTTTGTTTATACAGTGAAATCTGACTGATGCTGCTCACTTGCAGCTGTGGCAACGTTAAGCAAATAAACAGCAACATTTAAAACAAAATGGAGGAAAGGCCAGAATAAAAGTGTCGATAACATACCTGGATATTCAATGAATGAAGTCAACCTTGTGTCAGCCTCTTGACAGAAATACTTGGAGCTAAAGTCCGTGTTGAGTCCATGAATCACAAGTGACAGTGGTCGACTTTTCACCGACCTCTAACGGACCAGCACGCGCTTGTCTCTGAGGTAAAATAACGGATTCACGGGCGGGATGAAACCGGAAACTTCCATGAATCACAATAAAAGTCTCATATCATGTGTTACTTTTCTTAAAAACCCAGCGCAGTCCTGTGTGTGTAGTCCGCTTCGTCCACCAAGTGACTTTTCCAGTGTGCGCACGGAGCGCAGAGTTGTTGTCCGTCCCAGCGCTGCAGCTGCGGGCCAATCACAGGCTGCAGGGGCCGGACACGTTTAACTCTTTATCTCACACTAACCTCTTCATCACAAAGACATTATCTGCACCGCTGTCAGCCTAATGCATGAGAACACAGATAACAGCTGTGGAGCTTAGAGAGGGATACTAAACAAATATCACTGCAAAATTAAGTCCTCATTATGGCTTCATTACAAGAAAAGGCTACTTAACTGCCATGATATTCTCCTGTGTGACATTTTACAGTGTTAAACAAAGTAAAAGTGACTATCAGTTCACTGCTGGGCGTCACAGACTCAAATGCATTCAATATTATTGAGGTATTAAAGCTACAGTAGGTAGTAATAATCTGTCATAGTCATATGTATACTCATAGTGCTCCAAATGGCAATTGCAAAAACCACCAAAACAACCCAGGAGTCTCTGTCAAACTAGGCAGCACTGATCAAATATGAAAAAAGATTCTGTTAAAACATTGCCTATTTCTCACCATAAATGTTTTCAGAAATATATTTTACTGTACTGTTTAGCTGTAAAATGAGAAAGTTTGCTCCAGCTGGCAGGCGGTGCTTTATTTCGGCTTGACTGTTTTCAACATGGCAGAGGGGTCACAAAAGCCCAGTTTCTAACAAGCAGTACAGTCTGGGTTAGTTCAGTTTGGTACGCTTCTTTTTTTCCTGTTTCCACTGTGAAAAGTTGTGGATGGTACAAATGGAACCGTTCCGTACAAGCCCAATTCTGGTCCCCCCTCTGTTGGGGTACCTAGCACACAGATCTGGTACTAAAAGGTGGAGCTGTGAACACTGCAGTCTGTTGATTGGTCAGTAGTGGACGGTCACTCTGCTCAGGGCTGAGTTGTGTCTGGTTTTGAGGCTCATGAAACCACTGTTCATACTGTGGAGAGTTTTATTAGCAGACTGAAACTATAAAAATAAAGGATGTTTTGCTGCCTCTTGCAGCAGAAAAAAGTAACTTAATTCACTGGGCTGACTGCAGGTGACTTTTAAGGTGAAGTGTTTACTTGCTACTTAATGCATGAGCTGACAACGTGAATCCATCAGCACACCTTAAATTCCACTGTGACAACTTTGACCATTACTTTAGTAATGGGCGATAAACGAGGTGCAGACTTCCATCTGTGTCACCGATAATGAGGAAATACAGTGAGTGACAATAACCCCACCCACATGTAAGAGTACTGTTTGCCGTGGAAACACTAGGGTCTAGGTACCATGTCTGAAGGGTTACTTTTGGTTCCAAAGGTACCATACTGGAAGTGTTGGGTGAAAACTGGACTACAGGTTCTCATTTTTTAACTAAACAGTACACTAAATTATGTTTCTGAAAATATTTGAGGCAAGGAAAAAGCACTGCAGTAACAGAATCTTGATTCATATTTGATCAGTTTGACCGCAGTTTACATAGTGACTGACACGACTGACAGCTGCTCTGTCTGAAAATTGCCTGTGTTTGGTCAAAGTCTCACGTCGCAGGCTAGATTTTCTAAAACCTGACAACAGAGTCAAATGAAGGTACAGAGGTCTTCTGTTCTCTCAGACCACTTGAATTAAAATGTACTCAAGGTTTATTTTGTGATTTTTGACACCAAAATAAAACTGTCTACCCAAGCTTTAAGTTTAGTAGCTGTAAAGCGTGACTGAAACCACGCATGAAATACAACATTTCTGATATTCAAGGGTAAATTAATCAACACATCTGGTTCAGTACCAGTGGTGGAAACTAACTAGGGACATTTACTTAAGAATTGTACAATTTTTAGGCACTTGTACTTTACTTGAGTGTTTTAAAGTTAAGCTACCTCCTACATTTCAAAGGTAAATATTGTATTTTACTTTTTATTTCACTACATTTATTTGATGACTTTGGTTACTCTGGTACTTTGCAGATAAAGATTTTGAAAACCAATAATGAGTATATGAATCACAATGCATTGTTATACCATATTGTTTTACTGAAAAATTAAACAACCTTTACGCGGGTGTAGATTTTGGGGGGGACGCAGCAGACACATTCCCCTAAACCTGTAGAATTTGTGCATCTGACAAAATCTGTGCAGAAATTGGTGCATAAAAATTCACCAGAATGCAGGAAATGAAAGTGTACAACATTAAAATGCATCACACATGTTACTGCATCAATAATAATACAATCTAACATTATAATATATAATAATGTAACAACTAAAGAGCCCATTTGGCTGCATAGTGAGTACTACTCGTCACTACATTTCCTTGATTATACGTACACACTTTCACTTGAGTAAGATTTTGAATAAAGGACATGTAACAGTTTTTTTTTTAAATTGTGATATTAGTCATTTTACTTAAGTAAAGGATCTTAAAACTTCTTCAACCACTGCTCAGTGCTGCATCTCCCTGTGCCATAAGTGCTAAATACCATTTTGATACAACGCCATGAACAAATGCTGCCCCCTAGTGGTCGCTATGTTAACCTGATAAGTTCCTGCAATGAGGCAAAGAAATGCCCCAGCACAGTCAATAACTGTTGCACTCATTATATCAAGGGTGTAGGTTTTGTTTTAACTTTTGGGGGACGCATATGAAATAGGGTGATTTGGGGGTCCTCCAGCAGAAAATGTAGAGCTTCAAACCCTTAATATCCTGCATTCTGGTGAATTTTTATGCACTAATTTGTGCTTTTTCTGCATCAGTTTATTGTATTTTGTGAAAATAAAAGTCCACAGATACTTCATGTTTTATTGGGCAGGCAAAATTTTGAGGTTCTACATATTGAGGGGGGCTTGGAAATCTAAACTTATGTATTATATGTTGGCAGCATACAGGTGTCTTAGTGCTGTTTTTGCCTCAAATCCAGTACTGAATTTTTGGGGTCTCTGACAGGAAAAGGTTTCCTGTGCTGGTCCTGAAAGGTGTACTGTAACTGTTGGAGCTTGTATTTTTCTTAGAGGGCTACTCCAGCAATTTTCTCAGGAGATGGATTAAAAAAATATTCAAAGGAGCAGAGGCTGAGGTGTCCTGACTAACACAAACTTTCAGTCAGAAAATTGTCATCATGACTTAGCAAAGATAGATAGCCCCCTCCCTACTTTTCCCTTTAACTACTGTATGTGGAAAAATCTGATGTTTGAATAATGTGTCACTCCAGCAGCTCCCCACAAAACTCAGAAATTCAGTTAAGCAGGGTGTTGCTCATCTGATGAGTAGGCCCAAACTGCCTACTCAAGTGGCAGGAAACACTGACAAATAGCTACGAAAATAGACTCAGGCTGTAAATGAGCTTTTTGGAGAAAATTCAGTCAGTCAATATTTAAATAAAAAAGATTCTCAACTGGTACAATTTTCAACCATCTCAGTGTTCTGTGTGTCCTGAAAGACAGTTTGTGGTTTTGGAAAATTCAAGTCACATTTGAGTTGTATTTCTTAAATCAACAATATTGATATCTTGGGATTTCATACACCTTCAGAGTGTGGATCTGTACATCAGTGTAACACTCCCAATTAGGGGACAGGACCAGGCTCTTTTTGCGTCAGTCAATCCAAGGCACAAATCTACTGACACATTTCAATGCAGGGGAGACGGAGAAGTTATCAGTCAACATTTTTAAACAGGAAAAAGTAATTTATTTCAATATACATCGCATTTAAAACTATATAACATTATTTGTTTGTTGAGTATTTTACACAGCTCTTATCATGGAAATGTCCTGGAATTTTACAAAATAAGACCAAGCTCTGAAACAATAATAGGATATCCCGCCCTTTAATTACTGCATGATTCCTTGTATTTTACATAAAAGAGATTATAGCTTCATACATTATTTTTGTTCTTTATAAAAGGAAAAAAAAACATACCTTTTCAAAGTCAGCTATATGTTCTTTGATGAAAAAAAAAAGACTGATCGAAGAAGAGTACTGAGTGATTTTGATTATGTAATGCCTGAGAAACTGCTTTATGTCAGAGCAGGATGGACATGATGTGACATTTCATCGACGTTGCTCAAAGGTCCATATTTGTAGAGTGGCCACTCCCGGCCATTCAGATGTACAAACTGCGATATATTAGGAGCATGGAAGATACTTTGTATGCGGTCATTGTAATGGAAGCAGATTCAGGAGCAGAAAGGAAGTCAGTCTGTGAACAAAGTATCTGTTCCTGTCCAACAGTACCACCAGAGTCAAAGCTGGAAATAATTTAGTGTAAACCCAAATCAGCACAACTTATCGCCTCAGAAATGGCCTATATAACTACAATTTAAATAGCTTAATGTTGTGTCTTAAATGTGCAGGACCATTGCAGTTAGTAGTCACAATATTGCACTATAACAAGTCTGAGGAAGAGAAATCAACGGGCAATAATCGGCCTGTAGTCTGTAGGCCAGCACCTGAGAAGGCCTCTGGTTCAGAACAAATTGTACACGACATGGTGATGAGAGCACTGAGCGAAGAGAGGTCAACTCTCCACTAGGGGGCCTTCAAGACCTGACAGTGATGACTAAGGAGTCCCTTTTATCCATCTCAGTGTGCAGCGAAGTCCCCAGAGAAAACTAAACATGCCACGGTGCAACTGTAAAAGCAGCGGGCACAGCCCATTGCCATCAAGAGGTGAACGGTCAAACTTGTTTGAACCTGGACGCCATTTCACAAAGTGATACAGAATTACACATTCATTGCCATTAAAAGCATGAAAGAATCTCAATATAAAAGCTGTCTGTTTTTCATTTTTGCTTTACTGGGACTGGTAGCTGGGTGAAGATTGCTTTCCAGTTCCCATATAAATCGCAGCTGTTTACTGAAGACATTGTAGTGTAGCTATTACCAGAATTATCCTTATTTACATGGTTATCATGACTTACATTCTTTTGAGTAATCCGAGTCCCGTGGGAGCTCTGGCACAAATGTAGGAAGCTCGCTAAAGCATAGGAAAATATGTCACAAGTCCCGTCATTTACACCTAAAGCAACAAAACAAACAAGGTGGCCTGTTTTGATTTTGTGCTGCAACCTGCTACAGACTGCTGCACAACTCCAGTTCAAAATCTGTTATTGCCTGTTCCTCCCATCTCTTTTGCACCTCTACAGTCAGACAGGCATTTGAGAATCATTTCTGTGTGTTGGCTGGGCACTGAAATCAAACCCTTTGGTTCCCAGTGATGCACCAGTCTCTCCAAAGCAACACAAACGGATCAAATCACCACTCGTGGCTGTTTGTCTCATCTCTCCGCTCTGCCATCTGTAACGGCCTCACTCCGAAGCCTTGCTTAGCAGGCACGATGACGACCATCAAGCTTACCAGAGCAGTGTGGCGTTTGCTTTGTACACAGCTCTGGATCTGTCCGTTGCATATGCTTGTTGTGGCGGACTGTGTGCTTTCGGTGACAGTCTCGGGTTAGATGCCGGCCTTGTCGCTGTAGAAGGGCGTGACATGAAACATGTAGCAGTGCGTGCAGACCCTGACAGGCTTCACCTGGCCATACCGCGGCAAAGGAGCAGAGTGAGAAGAGCAGCGAGAGCAGAAGATCTGAAATGACACAGCATGTAATATATCAGTCACTATTCATATGATGCACAATGTATAAATCATGAACTGCACATTAAACTGAGAATTCTGGCACGTAGAGTCCCTCACACTGAGAGTCACTGTACCTTTCCACAGCTTCTACAGTGATGCTTCCTCCGGATGACAGTGAACGGAGCCTTGCAAGCTATACAGGAGTTGCAGGCTTCATCAGGGACCCAGTCTGGAGGGTCTGCACAGAGACAAACAGTTAACACAAAGTAGTCCTGTCACCATCAGCACATCTGCTGCAGAGGAAAGAACATTACAACTAAACTCTAAGTGGGTCTGTTTGTGGATTTTCTGACCTTCGAAGTGGCCCTCCCGGGCCTTGGCTGCCAATTCCGATGAGGAAATTGTCTCCTGACAGAGAGCACAGTCTTCCAGCACGGCACTACGCAGAACAGGACCTGCTGGACACCATAAAAGAAGAAACTAAAACGGGTGCATTGTGTGATTGATTGTTGTTTATGTTAAAAGCTCTGCTGCAGAGTTATGGTCCAGTTAGACAATATAATGCAGACTAGCTGATGCAGGTGAAATGGCATTACATTAGTCAAGATGGGATATGATATAATAAGTATTGCTGGCTTTATCATAAAGGTTAAAAGAGGGCTCTTGCGTCATCTTTTATTAGAAAAAAAGCAGGACTGAACTACTGACTATAAATTGGGTTCAGCTTTTTTGGTAAAAAAACAGCTGCCTTGTGCGAAAGAAAACAGATGTGTTGTGGGCCACACAGCTGAACAATGAGCTGTAACTCACTATGAAGACAGAACACCAGAGTCATAGTCTGAAAACCACACCCACTTTTTCAGGTCGGCAGCTTGTAAAAACTTAGAAATGTCTGCTTGTTTAGTAGCAGACATTAACGACAAGGAGGCACCTTCACGCAATACAAAGTAAATAGAGAGTGATAGAATTCTGGCTGTATTATATTAATAAGGGGCAATGTACTGTAACATATTTTACACTCGAGACACGCTTCTCACCTTTCTTGTGGTTGTCGTTGTCTCCTTCCTCGCACTTGGTTGCCATGACTTCAAACAGAGTCTTGAGGATGCTGCGAAGGTCACTAGCATAGTTGGTCTGTAGCTGATCAGCAACACCTGCATCATGCCAGAACACATATCAGCATGGGAGAGACAACAATGTGGAGGGAGAGCGACTTACAGTGTGAGAGTTTTTACCTGATATACAAACAAAGAGACGGTGGATGAGGTCGCTGCTGCTGTGGAAGCGGGATCGGATCTTGTTCCTGGCGGCCAGCTTGGCGTTTTGCAGGGCCAGCTGGATCTCCTGATGGTCCAGGTCTTCTGACATCCCTGAGCTGGGGGTCAGACTGCTGACAGGGCTGAAGGGAGTCATGACAGACAGAGCAAGATTGTCATTTTTTCCTCTCAAATATTTTAATCTTCAAGTTAAAAACGATGAATAAAGCATATCAACTAATATGAAAAAAATAAATTTTCCATATAATTCAGAGGAATGGGCCATTATCTTTAAATACACTGTACAGAATAGACATGGAAATCAATACTACAACATCTAATTAAAAGTACAGTGTAAGCCAGGAGGCAAATTAATGTAGTCCCCTTATGGGAAGGACTGACTGACACTTCAATCAACTGTTGCATAAAGACTGGAAGTTACCAAAGCTATCTTTTTATCTATCATGCAAGGATTCAGTTTTCTGCTACTTTTTTGAGCGAGGGCAGGAAAAGAAACTCACAAATATGACAGTGACACACACTTTCATGAGAGATGAGTTACCTGGGAGTGTATGCACTGCTCGACAGACTACATGTGGTGACCGACACACTCTCACAGTCACTACCTGACACAGAGCTGAGGGGAGAGCTCTGAGAACTAAAAACAACCAAATAAACAGTTTAAAAAAAGAACAGAACAAAATGTACAAACACAAACACAATGGTGAAACAAAACACACAGGTATATAATTAAGGCAACAAAAGGCAAAGTAGAAATATATAAAAATATATAATATATGATGAATGGTGAAATAAAACAGATAATTATGTTGATGCATGATGGTGTCAAAATCATACGTCCCCCAAATGAATCAATAAAAAAGGACAGCACACCTGGAGCTCCTCCTGCTGTCCTCTTTGGTGTCCTTCTTTGAGTCCTTAGTTCCTGGCTTGTCCTTATCCGTCTCCTTGTCCCTCTGTCGGCCTCCACTGGCCTGCTGCCTCTTTTCATTCCTCAACTGGTGGTTGCACGGGGAGGGTTCATCCCCTCCACTGGAGCCACAGTCCTGAGCGTGATGCCCCGGCCCTGGAGCAACGACCAGGCACTTCTCACAGAGCTGGGAGTTTGACTCCTCTTCAAGCGTCTCTGCAGAGCAGCGGGAAGAAGGCGGAGTCAGCTGGGCGAGCTCACCTTTACTGTGAGGCTCGTGACTTCGTGGCGGTAGCCGGCAAGCAGAAGACTGGATGACAGTGCTGGGGGCTGCGGTCTTACAGTGTTTGTCCAATCCCAGGGCAATGCCTAACCCAAGTCCAGTGGTCTCCGTGGTGATGGCATCCTCGTGGCCGTCCTCGCAGCTCCCACAGCAGACACAGGAGTTGAGCAGGCAGTGAGTGGCCACCAGAGGGCCGCAGGGCTCAATCTCAGAGGGAGCGGGCCGTGGCAGCAGCAGCTTGTCCACTGCCAGCTCAGTCAAGCTGGGGGAACGAGGGTTGAAGATGACGGTGGCAGACAGCTTCATCCCGCCCATACGGTGGGCGATGACCTCAGCCGTTTCAGACGCTGTCCCCTCCAAACCCATATCCCACCCATTGGTATAAGGCAGAGATTCAGAGCCAGGAGCGGAAGTGCAAGGTGTGCGCTTTGCATGAGGACAGTGTGTGTTCTGGCTGCGTGGCTGAGGGCACGGCTGCTCTGATTGGGCCTCAGAGTGCCAGCCATTCCTGGTAGAGTCTGGCCGTGGTCCCAGGTTACGCTGCACAGGACGGGCAGACTCTGGTGCTTTGGACGGAGAGGCGATACAACGGCAGGCCTCTCTTGAAATGCTGGTGATGCTGTCTCCTGCTGCGTCCAGGTCCTCCATGAAGAAAACCTTGTCCTCCTCCTCTACATAGATGCCTGTCCTTTCCTGGCTCACCAGGCGCCTGCGGGGAGAGGCCTCAGTGCTAGAGGTGCCACTGGAGCCTCCTGCCTCTCCTCTGTGGGGGTGGTGTGCTGGGGACTGACCCTGGCTGGGAGGTGACAGAAGGGTGGACATTTCATCACCCACGCGGTACACCATCATGTTGAGCTGCTCTAGTTCCTCCTCATCGTACTGCATGGAACAGGCCAACTCGGCCTCCTCTGCCTCCTCACACAGCAGGCTCTGGTCCTGCTCCTCCTCCCCCTTCTCCGTTTCCACCTCCTCCCAGCCCCTCTCTACTTCCGCCACCTCCTCCTCCTGGCTGGGACAGACAAACAGAGCCAGATGCTCCCGCTCCGCCTCACTCTCCTTCTTGGAGGTGTCATTAGCGAGACTGCAGGATGAGTGATTCTCTTGGATTGGAGCTGGTGAGCCGTTTGTGGCCTGCCCCTGGTCTACGGAGAATTCCCCGTCCTGAGAGATACACAGGTTCCTTTCCAGTGTCATCAACTCCTCCTCAGTCAGGGTCTGCAGCAGGTCTCTGAAAAAGCATTGTAAGATAGTTGTGACATAGTGATAGGGGGAAAAAAGATCATTTAAAAAGATGGAGTTTATTTGTCATGTTGAATATTCACGGATTGTACCTGATTTTCTTCAATAAAGTGCGAAAAGGCCGGAAGAGCTCAGACATGTCCTCTGATTTTCGGTCAAGGTTGAGAGGTCCCTCTGAATACACAACCAGCCCACTACAAAAAATGTTTAAAATTCTATAAGAGGACAGCAGAGAGCAGAAAACAAGGAAGTGGGCGGAAGAATGGAAAGGACAGGCAACACTTACCACACAATGGCTAGTCTGGGAATTGTAAACATCAGTGCGGGTTCATAGTCATCGATCATGTCTTGAGTGAGATAGCCCAGCTTTAGGGCCCTGGGACAACAGAACAGAGGAAAACACATGATAGAAAAATTAACCATATCATCTCCAGATATTATTTAGATCCGGGAACCAAACGAATCTGCGAGCTCATATTTTATTTACTCTGGCAGATGCAGCTGGTCTCCCTTCTGTTCAGTGTTCCTACAGCTTAAGGTAAGTCGGATTTAAGGCTTTTTAAGACTTTTTTAATGCAATTAAGAATGAAATTTAAGACCAATTTTACAATAACCAAAATTGAAGAAAAAAAATGAACCAACGTCAGTTAATTAGCGTATCATTTTTAGGACTTTTGAAAGATTGACTTAAGAAATTCTGGGCCTTCTTTCAAGATAAATGAATTCAATACCTCTAAAGACTTTTTAAGGATCTGCAGGAACCCTGCATTCAAACACATTTCCAGTTAACCTGGCCCGGGTCAGCCTAATCACAACCGTTTATCTAATATCGGACAAGTTTGATACAATGACTGACAATTTGCTGAGCCTTCACACTTAATGCAAAATACATCATGACATCGTGTTTGGCTCACACACCCTCACACCACAGACATGATGACAAGAAAGAGGAGAGCCACTGATGTAGGATGGCTGCAGCTGATGTGAAACTTTCTGTTTAAGTACTATTTTCAAATTTTGATGGCAAAAACAGCAACGGCCCGTTCAGACATACTGATACTACACCATCACAGCACATCTTTGCACGCTGTAGTCTCTTCACAACTGTGCATCACTCAGCGCTGTCGCATTTTGTTGCTCTGATTAGCTGTAGGTCTCTCCAGTTGCATCCAGAGGCATTATCCACAGCCGACCGTTGCTAATGCCCCTTGAAAATCAAAAAGGAACTGAGAGGTTCCAGACTAATTCGCATTTGTGGTCTGGCTGTGTCAGGCTAAAAGAAGTCAGCAATGCTCTATAGGCTGTAATTCTTCAAAATGTTCCTCGGTAAACTCACCTCTCCACAGTCTCACAGAAGAGCACAATCACCTCCTGCTGTACATAGTATTCTTTGGGAGACTTGACAGGCACCATGGCTGACACATAACTGGCAATTAAAGAAAAAGAAAGTGGCATGTAATGACATTCACAGCATTGTTGAATGTTTTTAAGCAAACTTGCACCCAGGAATCCTTGTGAGGATGATAAATGTGGATTAATATTATTGCTAAAGTCATCTGACCCTTAATTTACCTGAGCTCAAACTCAGCAAAAAGGCTGTCGAAATGTCGCAATGCGTCCTTCATGCGGTCCGTGTACAGGTTGAGGTCTCTCAGGGCCTGGTCTCTGGTGATGTTGCGTACCTCCTCCAGGCTGCGAGTAAGGTCCTTAGCAAGGGGCCTCATCGCTATACTCTCTATCTCCCTGTTCATGATGATGGAGCCGGCGGCCAAACACTGCACAGGAACACGTACATCATCAATCATCTCTTCTTGTACAGAAATAAACTGAGAAAATTATGTTTACAATGACACACTTGACAATCAATGAATTTGTTAAGTTAAATACATAATTTTACTAATTATATGCACGTGTGTACGACTTGTGCAAAGTTGTTTTCTTCTGGACTGATGCTGAAGGGAATACACTACCTCAGCTCCAAACCACAGCTGCCCTGCCAAGTTGTCATGGCGAATCTCCTCGGGGAACTTGACGCAGAAGTCTCTGTTGGCCCGGTCGGTGGGAATACATTCATCCATGATCTGATTGATAATGTTCAACACATTGTCCTGCAGATGAGCACAAGAGTGACAGAAAGCAACATTGAACAAACTAGTTGGAGGGATAAACATGAGTGAGTGAAAATCTGTTCCCGAAAAACAATTTTCTCAGTTTTTACTCTGAGTGAGTAATGTTGGTTAATAATCCTGGTTTCAGCTCTTTCAGGAAGGTCGTTGTATCGCAGCGTTTAAAGACCATTGATTACGAAGTGAATGAAAACTATTTGACAAGTACACGACACCATTATGGCCCTTGCAGTTACATTCTCCCTCAATAAAAACACGAGACTAAAGCCCATAATTCCAGCAGTGAAAATGCAGTGTCACACACAGCAAGAGCTAATCAAGAGCTTATGTGCCGCTGGCATGTACAACAGCCATAACAATGACTTACAATGAGCCTTTCACTCAACCGCAGCTGCACTGTGCACTGTAATCTTGTCAGGCACAGCACTGCGTCTTTCTCTGCTGGCCCCGAGGAGAAAGATTAAAAAGCTTTGAGAAGGAGAGCTTAACCACTGATTCCTTTATGGCTGTGTGTGTGTCTTGGCCCGGCCTGAGTACCACCCCACTGTCTGTGAGCGTCTCCCAGCAGGGGACATCTATGATAACCTTCACTGCTGTTGGTTTCAAATCATCCAGAGGTTGTGACTTTGGCGTGATACCTGTGTCTGACAAAAGACTGGCTTCCATTTTTTCACAGCCTACCCCTAACTCCTTTCACTGTCTCTGACCTATTCTGCTCCCTCTGTCTCTCGTGTACGCCATCTAACTCAATCTTTGTCCATCTCGAATACACACACAGTCGCTCGCCTGTTCCAGCAGGCCGCACTGTAAGAACAGCCGTGCCAACATAATATGAGCAGCATGCCAGCAACCCCCACAGTGGCCCATGAATAAGAGCTGATAGCAGCAGTGGCAGGTTCAAGTGCAAAATTTTGGCTTGAGTGCACTTGTCTTCTATTCTTGGGGCCTCGAGGCTGTGGGGTATCATGCTGCTTAATTCATACTCTGAAAAAACCCTTGAGGAAGCATGCCACTGAAAAGACTCCTCTCTGAACATACGAGTGCTGAGAGTTTGCTGTGAAACATTTTCACTGAAACTTGTAGGGCAACAAAATCAAAGACTAATCTGAGGTACGCACTATAGGCTGTCTAAAAATAATAGACATAGCCACTTAACGTCACCTACTGGTTTGTGGACTCTTGTTTTAAAGCCCAGACAGGGCTCCACAATAAGGAATGCCCAGTTGTCTGGGGCAAGTTAAATGCCATGTTGGGCTAGTAAATCTAGCCACTTACTTGCCCAATTAGGCCCTGTTGGACGAGTAGTAAAAATAATTAATAACATTGTTTTTTCCAGAGCTGATGATCGAAGGAGTGAGCTATCTAATTTCCTACTAATCTCTGTTGAGAAATTCACATGTACAGTACCTACTGGGCACTGGTGAGAGAATGGCAGCATGTAAAGACAAACTTTATAAGCTACAGCGCAAGGGAGCATTTCAACTATCCTGGGACCATGAGGTTAATTAGGTGCTGTTAGAGGATGTGGGTGAAACTTCGACAATGTATTGAGAGGTTTGTCGAAAGTTTGAGAGCAAGGCAGGTAAAACTGGGTCATTTTTCATGACAACTATGACAAGTCCTGTTGTTATCTGATACCAACAATTTGTGTAGGGGGCAAGTGAAAACTGACTGAGGGCAAGCAGATTTCTGACCCACTTGCCCGACCATGCAAACTGTTTATTGTCTTTAGAGATGCATAAAATTGGAAAAAACCTTTGTCATGTTTGCTGAAGCTGTCTTGTTATTTAGACAGCACTAAATGAGACAGATGATCTGGGAAAAAAATCACATTTTTCTGTTTAGCTATAAAATGTTGCTCTGGCTGGAGCACAGAACTTCGTGACTGTTTTCAGCATGGGTCAACACAGGTCACAAACATTCTCATTTTACAGCTAAACAACTGTCCACTGAAATATGTTTCTGACACATACTTGATCAGCACTGCCTAGTTTGACAGTTTTACTGCAGTTCACAAGCAGTGACTGACATGACTGACAGCTGACTGGTTGCTTTTGGTGCACCGTGGTCGATTCTAACAGAATCACAGAAAATCTGTCTCATGTACTTCTTTCAGAGTACAGTTTCAGCAAACATGCCACATTTTACTTTCATTAAAGTGACCAACTGTAGCTTTAATATGGGTGTCTGTGGGGACTGACTCGCGCTTGGGGACAGCCTCAAGTGACCATTAGAGGAACTGCAGTTTTTGGCACTCAGCTGTTGGCTCAATTTTTCAGCCCTGGAGGCTGCCGCTTGGTACGGACACATCCTAACAAGAGCTACTCATTCAATTGCTTCTGCTGAAAAGCCTCAGCTTGATTAACTTTGGATGGTAACAAAATAAACATTTGAAAACTAAGTCAGAGAGAGGGGACAAAGAGCATCGAGACAATGAAAAGAAAAAGAGACTGCAAAGACATATCAAAGAAAAACAAGGTGACAGACTGGAGGAGGGAAGGATGGAAGGGAGAAAGACAGAACAGTCGGGGATCAAGTGATGACCTTATTAAGTGGTTCTCCCCTGTGTGCTGTGGCGGTGGGGGGAGGCTAAGGCACAACGGGCCAGATGATGACCTCCCTCTACCCCCTTCAGCTCTCTCAGCGTGATGCAGCATGGCAGCCATCACTCATGCACCACATCACCTTCTAAGATCCTCTCCACCCTGATGACGAAAGGACCAGAACTAACCTGCGCAACCTGGACCTGTATCACCACATACAGTAACTCACCATACATTCCTTGTGTTTCATATGTTAGAATAAAAAGAAAAATCTAATTCTTGATTTAATTCTTGTTCTTAACACAATTACCTCAGTCAAGGCTACAGCTATAAAATGCCTCTTAACCGAAGAAGTCGCTCTTGTAATCATTTACTAATAACCACATGACACACATCCCAGTCCAAACGAGGTCTACTTATCTCATCTTATCAGCAAAACTGCTTGATGTAAGAACCCAGCCAAGCGATGTTTAGTGAGGCAACAGTCATATCACCATGCATGTATCCAGTAAGAGGTGATAAAGGCGGTGTCTATTTTTAGCTTCCAGGCCAAAGCCAAAGGTCCAGTCAGGTGATTATGTTAACAAAAAGAATTTAAAGTAAACACAAGACTTGACTCAGAGTCAAGTGCTCATGTGAGCAGTAAAACTGGTTTTGCTTGCTGTATTCATTCTATTAATGTGCTTTAAATGTAAGTGACAGGGGACACCTTCCATGCAAAAATGTGTCAAAAAGTTTATCTAAAGTATCTAAAACATGAGGCTATCCGAGTTAGACATATCAAGCTGATGTCTTTATTTAGTTGTTTTAAGTACAAAATTTCCTATTTTAGTTACTAACCTTCCATAGCAGCTAAAGAGTAATACACCAGGAGGCATACAGAGGGCATTTGATACTAAAAAGATACTCACTTGGTTTTTCCTATTCAGACTGCTGAAGCCTCATAGTAGCTTCAGATAGAGTTTTGAATACATTTTTGGACAAAAAGAGGACTGTGGATTCACTTCAATTGAAAGTGCATTAGGAAGGAATCTCTTCGGCCCTGTCTACACATATACAGATATTTTCCCCTCCATTTAAATAGAATCTGTCCACATGTACTTCATTTTACAAAATATCTTTGTGTACACTAAAAAGCAAAAACAACTCCACATGCTAGCCACTGTTTGCTGTCTTTTGCAGTCTTTCCTCGTCACACACAGGTAGTTAAGTGGACAGGCTTACCTTTTTTTCATAACACCTTTTTGATATCTCATCACCGTTGATTCCCCTTCAATATAAGGATAAGGGAGGTCACTCAATGATTCAATTGATGCTCTGGACAGGCTAAATTTTCATGGACAACAATCCTACTCTTGAAATTGCCCTTACATCCGCTCGTTCTACCGGGTCTGATCCAAAACTGTCATTTCTGGTGGACTTTAAAACCATGGACGCTGACGTGGACCAAATAACATTTGGGCAGCAGACACCTCAGTTCGTCCATGAAGTTGTGCAGTAATACTAAGTGTAAGTGTAAAGCTGTTGTTAGACCTAGCAGTGCTAACAAAACATAATGTGTCCGGCATTGTTGTTATTGCTGTTTCTGTCGCATACTCATTACACAAAGAAATAAGGGGCATGTGCAAACTGAGGAGATGATGTCACTGTTTCCCAAATGCTCCGTTCTACATGTCCACACGGATACAAAGTAACCAGGGTTTTGAAAAATCTTCCTTTTAGTGGTCTAAAACTCCCTTTGCATGGACAAGAGGCCAAAACATACAGGAAAATATCTGTTTGCAAAAATATCTGTATACATGTAAAGAGGGCTTTAATGGCCAGAATGAAATAGGGGAATGATGACAGCAAGCAAAACCTGTTCCAATGTTCATATAAGCATCTGACTTTAAACACTATGGTCCTATTTTCTAACTCTATTCCAGCTCCAGGGCGATTTCTATGTATTATTTATGACGAATGAATGAAATAACAACACTAATTCAAAAAGACTGACATGTATCCTCGGGGAAATGAAAGGCACAGACAGATGATGACTTTGTTGGATTCTCCCTGCTGACCTGACAAGAGCGGAACTGGTTGACCAACAGGGTACATCTCTGAGGGTCCTTCCTGCCGTCGAGGCTGTCCAGCTCAGTGGCCACCTGATTCAGCTCTTCATCAGCGTAGTAGAACTGGGCCAGAAGCTGAGGGTCCGTCCTCTGCACAGAAACACAAAGAGACGTGAGGAGGGCATTTTCAATACCAGTATAACCTAAAAAGCAATGCAGAGAATTTTCAAAACAACAAAATAAATAATAGTGGTAATAAAAAAATAATAAAATAAAAGTGTACCCTCTCTACATGCACAGCAGTTTGCACTGGGGCTGCAACTAAAGATTTTTTGTATCATTGATTAACCTGAAAATTATGTTCTCAATAAGTCGTTAAGTCTAAAAAATGTCAAAAAGGTGAAAAATACTCTTCACAATGCCCTAAAACCCAAGAAGACTTCTTTAAAAGTCATGTTTTTTCAGTCCAACAGTCCAAAACCCAAAGATATTCAGTGTTATATTACAGAAGACTAAAGAAACTTGAAAATATTCTCATTTGAATAAGTTAAACCAGAGATTTTTCTTCCCCTCAACAGTCCGACTCTTCTTTAAGTTACATGTAGCCTTATCCAGACAGCATATTGTCTCATTTTGGGCTTCTTTCACCACTTCAGTTCCTATAAAGTCTAAGCATGACATTGGAGTCAAGTAAGTGATTATCAGCTACTATTCTGGCTGCAAGACTTTTAAACCTCATCATTTTAACAAAGCAAAATGATTATTTTGCTAGTGTGTTAACAAATCCTGTGAGTCTCAGCCACAGACACACTGTCACCGCTTCATGAGCGCTGTAGTTGCCGGACTGTTAACCAAACATCATAAACAAAGCCTTCAAATTTGATATATCCCTGAGTATCTTTGATTAAGTGAACTTCACTCCAATCACTGCAGAGCCCTGCAGAGCAAAAAGTCTGAGTGCCCTTTACTAACTGGTTCTTAAGCTGTGTTCACAAACACTATCAGAGCTCCAACAGCCGTGAAATCATCTGAGCCGACCTTGCATCTCAAAACAAAATATAAGCAGAGAGGAAATGACTAAATATATAAGCAAACAAGATTTATATTTGACTCTAAACAGAGTACGGACCAGGCCAGGACAAGTCGGAAATCTCAAGGCCACACGATGTCATTTTTGACTGAAATAGAATCTACTAAACTGTGACAGACATGAACAAACTCCCCGGTGTCCTAAACCTACTAGTTGATCTCATAAGGTGAGTCAATTATTAATTTCTGCTGCAAAATTTAGTAACTAGTGTCAGGCATCAAGGAAATCCTGCAACAATACAGAGTGAGGGCATTAATGTGGTTTATTTTGGTCATTAGGTCTACTAAAGGAAGGATCTGTGTGTTCATTCATTACACTAGTTTCCATGTATAGCGCTTGGGGGAATTAACATGTACACTATTTAGAGCTCTGCGTGAGGGAAATACAGTGTCAGGCATGGACAGCTGCAGTCTCCAGAAAACCAGCTTGATGCTTGGCGGTTCTCTAACTGTGGGCAAGTAAACACATGAATTACGTATTATGTCCTGCAAGTCTCCCGGTTACAGCAACACTGTGCTACTACAGCACTTTGGTGTTAACAGGTGGAGTATTAGCATAGTTTCACCCACTCTGTATGTACTAAACACTGAACTCTTTTATTCACCTTCTGCTGTAGGGATATAAACTGTAATCTTATGCAAATAAACCACAAAGCTGAGACAGTGTGATGTAGAAAGAGCAGTCATGTCAAGGCAATAGCAACATATTTCAAATCTGTAGGGACAAAAATAAAATCAGGTAAGTAGGGCATTGTATAGGCCAGCTTAACAACAGATTGCTCTCCCATTTGCCAAGGTAGTCTGGTGATTTATGAGCAAACATGAGGCATAGGTTACACACACTCATACACATAAACACATTTTCAACAAGTATGGGAAGGTAAATGATAAAAAATGGCATTAACCCTGACAAGAGGAGTTAACAAAGGTTAATATAGTGTGAAAGCTCCCCAGAAGAGTGGGTGTAATTAGAGAGGCTGGCCCTGCTAGAGGATTTATGTCATTATCTCCCACCATGCTCCCCTCAGTGTGTGTGTGTGTGTGGAGGGGGGTGAAACAGCACAGCATGGCAAATCACTCCACTGCTGTGTGAAGTGCATATACAGCAACAACACACAAGGTAGGATGCACAGAAAATGTAAACACAGCATTTGTATTGCTTAGATTTATCCAAATTGAAATAACTGCATTAAAGTTTACAGTACTAATACCAAATTTTGAATCACAACACCAACAAACACTGTATGCACTCACACACCCACACATCTCAGGGAGGGCTCACGTTGATCGAAAGGTTAATGGTTTTGAAAATGGCGACCGCATGCCGACGTGCATCATCACAAACCACATGGACCCAATGACGGTACAGCTTAAAAAGGACAGCATGACTGTGCAGACTGGAAGAAGGGAGAGCTACGCCCGTAAACAGGATCGTTCTGCCTGACACACGACAACTATCTGGAAATGTTTTTTCATGAAGTCAAACTGAATACTGGTATTTACCGAAAACCTCTCGCAGGACCTTTTCCCTTAAGTTTGCAGTGCTTCCTGTTGCGTGATGCTCTCCCCGTGGGCCCTCGCTCCTCTCTCTGAATATGATACATGGTGCTGTTCCCTCACTCTCTCTCATTAATAATGAAACAAACAGCAAGGAGAAAACACAGAGATGTAACCTACAGCTGGGGTACTTGTCGCATTATTACTGTGAAAAGGAGCGAAAACATATTTTATATTTTAAAGGTTATTTGGAGGACTGAGATATGTCACTAAATTACAGTTAAGATGGGGAGGGCTATATTTTGACATCCTTTATTTTTTGTGAATATCGTGTTTTTGGGGTTTTTATTGCAGCTGCAATTTTTAACATAACAAGTATGTTCCTATACTGTGAAATACTTGTGTTTTCATATGCCTACAGGTAAATCAGAGCTGCACTTGTTACAGAACAGCATCGCTGCATTAGAGCAGACTGGCACTTATTTTCTTGCTCAAGGACACTTCAGTAGGGCACATACTTGTCGACATAAAACCCAGTTTGTCCACAGAGCAAAATCAATATTATTCCTGCACAATATGTTCATGTGTGTGAATTTTAACATCTGTGCCATGTCATGTTTACTGAATAAATTGAAGGAGCGATATAGAAAAAGCATCTAATCCAAACTAGAACAGGCAGCTGAGTCTATATTACAGCAGGCAAATATAGTTAGTATTTCACACTCTTCTCAAGTGTTCTTTGTTAACAAGGTCACACACATGCTCGATATATAAATAATCTGTGAAGAATGGGAATAGGCAGCCACAGTGTTATGGCAAGACAAAAAATAATCAGCAGGCTGTAAATAGTAATTTTCATCATTGCATTGGCATTGATACAATAGAAATACATTTAAGTGGGTTTCTCTGAATGTGTAGGCTTATGGGAAATGAGCACAAAGGAAATCTTAATTAGACAGGACAACAAACAAATTCACCGTAAAAATTAGGTATTTATCATAACATGCAAATCTAATCTCCTGATTGCGAGGAAGGCGATGATATCACCAGTCAGGAGTCAGATTTGACTGGACTTTACACAACAATGAGCGAGTCTATGATATAAATGTCATGATGACCAAACAGGAAACAGGAGTGGGAGACAGTGAAAGACCTTTTTCTAGCACAGGCACAGCACGGCCCACAGAGTGGTGGCATTCATTTTGAGATTTCTGGAGCATATAGGCCGACGCTGACGGAGGAAGAAAAGAAGTATTTGAGACAGACGCCATCCTATAGCCTCCTCCTGCAGCATTCCTCACACAAGGGGGAACATTCCTACAGTATTGCATCATGGGGGAAAAGTCAAAGGGAGGCAATGTTCAAGACAGGCTGATTTACTTTTAGATAGGCGGAGACGCTTGAACGACTCTGTCTATACGTTGGAATAATGATTTAGGTCATTATCACTCACCAAGTCAGAAAAAAAGGTATGAAAAGATAAAGTCAGGACAGGTTGAAACAGAGTGAACCACACAAACTAGAGAGATTAAGAAGAGATTAGTTGTTACTGCATGTTTGAATCCCACGTTCACTGTGAGAAGTGAAGCACAGATTATGACATACTCTTTCGCCCCATCGTAACTGTAGTAAAGTAAATATTGGACCTATGTTTTACAAGCCACATAACTTCCAAACATTCGGACACTTAATTTACATTTTTCAGACCGACATGTCAGGAGAGAATAAACTTCGATCAAGGCCTGTCTCAGCAACACACTCTTGACAAATCTGGCAACTGATATGATCTTGTATTCACCTGATACCAGTTATTAAGCTAGTAAAATAAGGAGCAAACATCAAAATGGTATTTTTCATTTTCATATGCCAAGACAAAAGAGTACAGAATGTACTGTATTGTCTACTTCTCGCCTAAAATGTTTTCCAAGACATGTTTTAGTGCACTGTTTGGCTGTAATACGACAAATTTGTGAACAGGAAGTGAGGACCATACTGTAAAAACAGAGGCTAAAAGACTCAAACTAAACTCAGATAAAATGGTAAAAAATATGAACCAAGATTGTATTGCTGCGTTGCCTATTTTTCACCCAAAATGTTCTCAGAAACATATTTTAGCTTACTGTTTAACTGTAGTTCGAGATCGTTTGTTACCAGCTGGCTGACATAATGTTTCCTGTGTCAAAATGGCCAAGCTCACGTTATATCACCCACCAGCAGAAGCACTTATTTGGCCAGTACAGTGCAGTGCTTTCTCATAGTTGTAGATTTTCTATCTCTTGAGCAAAAGCAAATGCCACAGCCCTTTTCCTCCATCTCTGGTTATGTAGCATCAATGTCAAAAGTATTGGCGTCTTTCTACTGCATAGTCTAGACAGTCCAGTTTTATGAAAATACCATCTTTCAGGCAGAGAAATACTTCAAATTCTTCAAATACAAATATTTCTCCATGTATGCATTGGCTGGAATCAAGCTGCTGCAGCAGGGACATTGCTCCTGCACATGGGATGCCTGCTCTACCCACTAACCACCGGGCACCCCAGAGGGGTTATTTTTGGTTAAATAAACAATTTATTTCTACGATTAAAACTTTAAACCATTTTTATAATGGAAGTGTGTGTGCAAACTCTCCCTTTTGAAATGAACAAAAATAAAGATGGGATTCTCCCTCCAATTTTTTTTTTCAATATTGTAAACAAGCAAAAGTGCAAAGTATGATGACCATCAATTTTCGTTCTACAGTGTACCTCCAAACCACTGTATCACTGCAACCCCAATCAGCAGTAAAGTTTAATACACTGTTTGGCCTCCTAGTTGATTGCTTTTGATTTGACACCACTTCAGATGTTTCTTGGCGACTCACTTACACATTACAAACATCTTCACTAGCTAAACTAGCTTTCTAAAAGATGGTGCAACCAAATCCTGCGTCACGGCAAAAGTCAAAGTAGCAACATCTGATCACATTCAGCACAGTTAACGCCTCTGGAGAACAGTCCCTGAGAGATGGGGCGATACAACTCATAAACTACAAACGAATCCTTTGTTTGTAAGTCAAATTTAAAGCCTTGAAAGGTAATATTTACTCTGTTACATGGACGATGAGTCAGTGGTGATGTGAGACTCTGAAAAACAAAAAAAAGGCAAGCTGTCTGGTTACATAACATGGATTGGCACAGAGTAAAGTATTGGCCTTTGAGTAAATGCTTAAAAAAGATGCGGTCTTACAGTAACTTGCAACTATTAAAAAAAAAAAAAAAAAAAGCAACTATATATACCTCCAGACTGAGAAAATAATGTGGTGACAAAACAGAAAAAACTGACTAGTAACAATCAAATTAAGGAGCTGGAAAACAACACCTTCTTATAAGGCTATAACAAAACTAAGTGTGTGAACACATGGGGATCGGACTCCTGAACTTGCGAGTTGTGTCATCATCACCAATGACAGCTCTACCTTGCGCAAGTGAGGAAATGATTCAGCAGATTTGGCTCCTGTCCCCTGTGGCGTGCCACTCTCCTGTTATACTCCTGCTGTCAGTTGTCCTGGGTGCCCTCTCTTTGAGATGACTCAAAAACTCTATCCATCGTGGTCACAAACCCATCATTTCAGACTATTAGGCTCCCAAAACTTTACCCAGAGTGACAATTACTGTTAAGCCCCCCCAATCACATCGTTTCACAGTGACTCAGTAAAATTTCTGTCCCTTTTGTTTAACATTAAATCAATAACAGGCGTTGACAGTTCGACTCTTATTGAAGCGTGTTACTGAGAGTTGCCTGCTGCTGTACCATCAACACTTTCATCAGCCAGCTCTCTCCTTGAGCGGCTGACGCTGGGCTTAATTTCTATTCAGACTGTGCGGATGATGGAGGCCGTCAGGCTAATGCTTCATGAATGTCCATAGCATCGGTGCATGCACATTGAGCCCACTTAAGGGACTTATGAGAAACCTTGCCTCTGCCCTCCATACTCTATTCCAGGCTCAATTTGCTGCCTTCTGGCTGCCATCCAAGGATCAGAGGCAAATATTGTAGGGGGGGAAACCAGTTCACTCTGCTTCATCCAGTCAGTTGGCAGACTGGCAAAAAAGCAGCCGGATACAGTTCATCACCTTATTTATTATTCAGGACTCAGCATAAAAGCCCTGGCAGGAGCGAGCCAATCGCTTTGGTAACAAACAAGGAAACTTCCTCGCCCATTATTTATATTAAGTTTGGCAGAATAAAAAGTATAACCTTCCTAAGAATGCAGTATTACGCTGAAGTACAGTCAGTTGTGTTGAGTCATTCCTTTCATGTTCAGCTTGCAGGCATTTCTTTCTTCACCTCTGTGCTGTTTTCTGCAGCTTCCAAGTTACTGATGGTGACTTTCAGGCATGAACTCAAACCATCTTAAAATTGCTCACATTTTAAGACAGTTTCAGATTTTCTGTTAAATAAATGTGCAGTGAAATCAGCAGCACTAATCACAGACTGCTGAGGAGTATATCTGCACTAACCATCTGAAAGTTAGAGCCACAGCAGACCACACATTTGACTTTATTGACTCAATATATTCAGAGTGGTCTGCCCATCTGCACTGACGGCATAATCTGTGTGCTTGTCTCCTCTCAGAGGGCTGCAATAATCTGGCATTTGGACTAAGCAATGACCTGTGCATGTGCCTGGCACATGGTCTAGCACGACAGGCCGAGGTGACACAGGGGGGCGCAGAGGATTTAGGTGGCTACAAGTCTTGTCCAGGATCCCCTGATGGTAGTGTGGTGACACGTGGGGACACCCCTCTTCCTAGCAACTGCGGGGAAGTTCTTACGCAAGAAATAATCTGGTTATACAATCAAGTACTGGCTGTTAAATTGTGGCTACAGAGGGGAAGGTGAATTTTAGATGCACAAAATCAACTTGACATTTTTCATGGTGTTGAAGTGATGGCAAGATTTGTGGAGATGCTGCCTGTCTTTATACAAAAACACCTGGAACAGTTAAACACTGGCATGCCTAACATTTAAGAATGAAACTCAAACAAACCCATCTATGCCCCGTCATGATTCCTCTGTGCAATTTTGACCCACATCCCCGCTTCACTGCTGAGGATGTGCATGACTCATAGCCAGGCTAATTCTATCCACATACCTTTCATTGTTACAAGCAGTGACTGAGAGCTGGCATTGCCCCGGCTGTCACAAATTACACACAATGACAGCTGTGGACAGCAACAGTGCGTGTGTGAGTAAACACACATCTGCTGTCTGTGGAGATTAAATGAATGCAAGTCAACATGAAATAATAAAAACAAACAACAAAATCATAAATAAAAAAGGTTTTTATCCATAACAAAGCTTTTTTTTTTTACAGAGAAGTACTTGGCATGAACACTGTCATTTGTACCATCTTTCCCTCATTAAAAAAGCACATTAAAAATACTGTGTATCAGTCAGACATTACTGACTTCACTTTTGTCATTCCCCTCTGGCACATGAAAACTACAGGATGATGACACACAAATATTTTACTATACATCTACTGAATACACGCAATTTTCTATTAAAATATGAGTTAAAATATCACAAAATCTTGTTTGAATTTATCAGCTCTTCAGGATTTGTTATCATCCCGGCCCTACAATCCGGTGAGAAGAAACACTAGAGCTGCTAAAGAGAGACATCCTCTCATTTTATCTCCTGCCAACTGTATCCAAGGCCAAAATCTAATCCCAAAAATACAGGCCTACTGTTCTCCTCCTTTCCCTTCTATTCTCCCCTGCTGATAAGACACAGCCCAAAGCAGGAGGGGTGGCATTTCATTTGCTAGCTCTTCCTAGAACAATCAGACTCATAATATAGACAAAGGGCACCTTGAATGCATGCTTTATGTTTATCATCAGTGACAATGAAGAGAGGAATTTAAAAAGCCTTTGATCAGAGAGGGTACCCATTATTACCATTAAGAAATTGGATGTAGAAATGAGCGCAGCCTCTCAGTCCATACCAGGATGATCTGATTCTCCCTGGTACCCTTAAATCTCACCCTTCTTCCGCAGCTATTTTCTTTCAATCATCGCTTCCCCACACCTCGGACAGTGGGCTCTGATTCCCCAATCCTGCAATGAATTTAAAAAGGCCTTCAATCGCCTGGCCTGTCTCGATCTGCACTAGGGTCAGCTCTCTAAATCCCAGCAGCTGACACCAAATCAATTACCGCATGGCTGGTGGGTAAGCAGAATGGGACGTCCACAAAGAACTCCAGAAACAAGGCTAAATATGAAGCCGTGCTGGCCACTGCTCAGCAGTTTGCCAGTCATCCCTCTTCTATCGACTCCGTGCCAGCAGTGCAGAATCAACTTTGCAAAGACAAGCCCCTAATCGCTTCACCTGCTCTCAGTTCTCCCACCTGCATGTTCGCAATATTCACAAACAAACCAGGGTAGTGATAAATGACAAGTGAAGGGCAAACTAGAAGCTGAGGTAAATCACATAAACAGCAGAATATTCTACAGCTAAGCAGGGCAACAGAGTGTGAGCGACCAAAAATCTGTCAAGTGCTGCTAAATATTTTCATTGGTCGCACTGGTGCGTCTGACATTTGGCAACTCTGTCTCTGCTTGTGTAGCATTTTTTCCCCACCCACATTCTGCCAAGACCCATCCTGCTCTGCCTCTGATTGGCTCTGACACAGGCATTCTTCTTTGCTAAATGTGGGTGGGGAAAAAACTGCGCCTTGTACTCCTCCTCGAATTACATCACAACTTTTAAACATACCAGTAGTTCAAGATGAAGAGACCCTACCCATAACACCTTTTCCCAGCCCTGAAAGGCCCAACCCAGACCTGACATCATTGACAGAGGTAACTGCTCCATCACCTCCGTCCTCTGTCACCACAAAGATGCCTAATCATGGCCCAATATCTTCGGCATTTACAATCATTTAAACAATGTGTTAAAAATTACCAATGTGTATGGGAATGTAAAAAACAGGTGACACATATGTGTTATTGTGACACCAAAAGGCACAGAAAAATTTTGGGTGTACCTAAATTATGTGCTGGTGTGGCAGGAATCATTTCTGAGGAAATCAGCAGCCATGATTCACCAGTTGTCGAGAACTGTGACAAAACAAGTCTGAGGAAGAAAAGTCATGCGCTGATAAAAAATAAACCCGCGGAAATTATCTACAGTTTTATATTTTTGTTACAAGATCATTTATTAATGTGGAAAAAGCACCCAAATTTACTTGTAGTTATTTAAAGTGTAAGTATAAACTGAATTAATGAGTATCAATTTAAAGGGGAGCAGGGCAAAAGGATTAGGTTATTTTCTAGTCATAAAATTGTGAAAAATGCCCACCGTAATTTCCTAGAGCCCAGGCCGATGTCTTCAAATCACTTATTTTGTCCGACAAACAGTCCAAAATAAAGGGATATTCAAATTAAAATTAACAAAAGAAGCAGCAAATGCTCACATTTAATAAGCTTGAACATTTTCGGTTGATTAACCAACAGAAACGATCGACACAGATATGAAAAACTGCCAATTAGTTTTGTGTCGGTCTGCAAATTGTTTCAGCTCTAGGTGTTAGGTCCTTTGTGCAAATCATGTAATTGTTTAACTGAATTTATGTTTTTTGTTACATGTTTACAATCTGAAAAAAAATCTCAACTTCAAATTTATTTAAAAGTTAATCATCAACTGAATTTATTGGGGAACCAAATTAAAAGCAATATATACCTAAAATTATGACTTGTTTTAAATGGCACTGTTGCAGATTTTTAAAAAGCAAATAGGAAAAATTCATGGTCATCCATAACTCTACGACCCTGCCTCCACCTCCACACAGATTCTAGTTGTTTTTTTAATTCGACATATGGCACTATTACTACTGTTTTAACCATGTGTCATAACCACCTCTTCATAGATGAACATTTCTTTTCAAAATCAAATTCAACTGCTGCATTTTAAGTAGGGCCCACACAGCTGGCAGCAGAAGGAAAACTGGCTCCTGAGTGGATGATAAGTACAAAAAAAATGTGTTGCTTTGTCAAAAACATCAGCTGTCAACATGTCGAGTTTTCGATCTGACAGTGTAGACAGACATCTCTAAAGCGTCTTTTATGGTGGCGTGACAATGATTTATGACCATGATAAATACTTACATGCCTCGTCGTGTTTTATTAACATGTGTACAAATGATTTCGCAACATTGATTTAATGAGATCTTACCTCAAACAATTGAATACATGCAGGTTAAATTTTTATGTAGAGCTGAAATAATTAGGCATACAACTGTAATGATTGGTACATTTTTAAAGAAATTTTTTAAGACACAAATCCAAACATGATAAATATTTGCTATTTTTTTGTCTTCTAGGATAGTAAATTGAATACATTCAGGTTTTGGACTGCTGCACTGACAAATCAAGACATTTGAATGTGCCAGCTTGGAACTGTGATGCGCATTTTCATCAATTTTCTGGCTGACACTGACTGATTATTTGATCAATCAAGAACTTAATTGACAGGTTGATAATGGAAATAATGATTGGCCCTAATTAGGGCTGTAAATATAGTCTTATTGTATTGGCTTGCATTATATCGCACATGCTATGTATATACAACTATATATAAATACAACTTTTTATTACCTTCAAATGCAGTACAATCATAAGGACTGACACAAGACAACCCTGTTAACTGTAGTTTGATGTTTTACCAGCCAAAAGCTGAAACAGGGTGTCTAAAGGTATTAGACAGTTAAATCTAATGCTTTTTTAAGACCAGTTCAAGACACCAAATTTAACCAAATTTAGGACCTATTTTTGAATAAATCATGTTTTACTTATTCATGCATCGCAGGTAAGAAGTATATGTGAGGTCTTGTACATAGGTAGGTGTTATGTAGGAATATGGTTATTAGAGTGAGATAAGTTGATCTACATTTTGTGCAAGTATGAAGTAAAATGACAATGTTATAGTTTTTTAAAGATTTGTAGCGTCTGAAAAATTAACTTTAACATAGAAAGGCTTCACTTATTTTCACATAAAGAAATTAAAAGATGTTTAAATGAAACTAGAAAAAAAGGCTTTATTGTTATGTTATACAATTGAATTAATGACATTTTAAGACATTTTAAGGACCTGCAGACACCCACTGAAATTGTTTTTTTTTAATTTTACAATATACAAAAGATAAAGCTTCATAACAAAAATGTTACACACAAAATGTGTTATTCAAATCATGCATGTAGGGGTAAAATGCAGAAATGTAGCATTTTAAGCTATACACTTGTGCTACATTAAGTAAATACATAATTGTAAACGTCAAAGTAAATGCTGTTGACATAAAATGATATAAGAAATAAATGGAATTTTGTAACGGTGTAATTAGGAAGAAACACTGAAAAACTACTTAGAAACTGATAACTTTTCTATGGTCATCTCTGTTAAGATGAAAATTGGACTTCAGGTCACAGAAATCAGTGACCTGTCAGATGTTTGATCACCTTATCAAAGTAATCAGGCGTGATTGGCATTATCATGTTCATACACTTGTGAACAGGCTCCATTGTTACCCACTGATATGTGTTTGACATTTCGATAAGGAGGAGCGCAGAAAGTATCAGCTACCCACGCAGTAAACAGTCCGGTGGGGAGAGGGGGGAGTGAAAGGCAAATTAGTAGCATCCTGTAGATGGAGGTGAGAGCACCCGGCCTGGTGCGAGCTGTGAGCCCGTCACACTGACAGATGAGGTGGTGTGGAGCTGAAGGTCAGCTCCTGAATGCCTGATGGAATAACAACCAAGAGAGGAACACAGGCTCCAGAGGAAGCGTACAGCTTTAGCCTCCTGACATCTCTCTCTCTCTCTCCAACAGTCACTCTGCATGTTTGCAGCTGATGAATGAGAGGTGAGGAGACAGTGGCCATTTTGGCTGCTCGGAAACCTGAGCCAGGTCTTCTCTTTGTTTGGGGACTGTGGGGATGTGTGCTGAGGCAGATTTTTATGAATACTTCTCCCCAGAGTTCACCCTTTCCAAAGCCTCTTAACAAATCTAAAACTTTCCCTTGCAGAATGTACAGTCAAAGTTCAACTAATGAGCAGTCACACAATACCTAAAACAAGCAATAAGATTTCCTTTGTAGATATTTGGCGAAATAAAGCCTCACTATTCATGCAAAAACCAGCTAAACCAGTTTAAAGGCTCCGAAGGAATGTGGAAAATATCCTTACTTTGGGTGGGTTGACGATTAAAGCCTTTCACCCACAGCCTTACAGAGGAGCAGGACAATCCACTCTTAGACATTCATCTTTTTCTCCAAGAGTTGGCACTTTGATGACAGAGTCAGGCAGAATAGACAGGTACATTATGTCCCGCACAGAGCTGCACACCACTCTCGAACACACTGGGAAGGGATTGTGTAGCAGGGGCAAAAGAAAGTCCTCCTCAGTGGGACTTATCTGGTGAGGTAAAGAGCAGCTCTGGAAATATCAATAGCTGCGCTTCAGTCAAGGGAACATGCTGATTCAACACTTTTCTGTCTCCAGGAGAACATAGTTCAATAATAAACGGCTTACTGTTGATGCAAAATGACAATGCTCTGCGGTGTTCAACTATAAATGCCAGAATATGTGGGTTGGGCACAGATTTTAATTACCACAGAAATATTTTCTCTCTGTGCAAAGAGACTTGCTATAGCTGTAGCTTCTGTTCAGGAGAGGGAGCACAAAGTGATCTGAACCCTCCTTTCATTACTGTTGTCTTTTCATACTGATTGGCATAATTACAGAGGCTCTTAGCGCCTTTCTCTTCACTCCTTTGAGGCAGAACTGATCATTTAAAACCCACAGACTTATGTGTAATTCTGTTAATTCCTACCATGGCTCTGATTTGGCAGAAAAGGCACTGATGTAATAGCTCAGCACTTCAGAGTCAGGAGTCATTCATGAATGTGACAATACTCTGGTGAACCCAAACACTTAGGACTAACCTCAACAATGAACCACAGAAATGCTGTGACAGCAAACACGGTCACACAAAGAAAAGAGGAGTGACGCAGGTGTGTGTATGCGGTGAAGAGCAGGTGGATAATATATAATCACAGGCATTTCATTTCATCCCAGTCTGACATTACTGTTGCAAAACTCCCAATTACCGCCACTGTTTGACATTGAAACGCAGTTGTCTCCTACTATCAGAGGGACTGACTTGTCAACTTAGACAGGCTATTAGAAATACATGTTGGCAAGCCTTTTAAAGGTCCAGTGTGGCAGATTTAGAGGGATGTACTGGCAGAAATGAAATATAATGGAATAAATGTTTTCTTTAGAGTGTAATCACCTGAGAATAAAAAATTTGTTTTCAAGAACGAGCCGTTTATATCTACATAGGAAAGGGATCCTTGTCCACAGAGTCTGGCATGTTACACTACCATGTTTCTACAGTAGCCTAGAACGGTCAAACCAAACACTGGCTCTAGATAGGGCCATTTGCGTTTTCATGTAGGCTGCCATAGTTAGCAGCCCCTTTGCAATGAGCGGAAAAACACTGACTTTTTTGATGTGAAAATGCTTTTTCCAGTGTTTTTATTGGTTTAAATCACCTGGTCTGTTTGTCTTAGAGAGGAAAAGACCTCTGCAAATAACTCGGCTCCAGGTAAAAACCTCCTGAAAATCTGGGTCTGTGTTATCAGAGAAAATAGGTGAGCTCACATTAGCAGGTGCTGGGCTAGCAACTTGTCTGTGACGACAGCCTCAGAGAAATGTGAAACTGCTTTATTTAGAGTTTTTACAAGTTTTAATCACCTGGTCTGTTTGTTTTAGGGAGTTAAAGACCTCTGTGAATAATTCAGCTCCCTGTAAAAACTCCGAAGGAAACACTGAAGGAATTCTAACTGGGAGAAGAGGCCACTAAATTCCACTAAAACTAAATCTAACAATTTAATTTTCTAGGCAAAGAAACACAACAATGCACCACAGTCACCAACTTGTTTAAGAGACTGTCTGCAGCACATTTTCCTCTGTTTCTATGAATTTAAAATCTGATTTCAAGACTCATAATTTACAGCAGTTCTGATGCATGATCAGCTTTTATGTGCAGCTCTTATGCCAATACACTAAAAGGACACATTAATAAACACACTCACATTATTCAAGTCTGTCAAAATGCTCTGGTGTGTGGACTAGAGAAAAACTTTACACCTTCAGCCTCTTTATCAAAAGTCAAGATTTTTAATTGAGTACATAAAGTTAGAGGAATTCAACATTTTTTTTATTTCCATATTTTTTTTTTTATAGAAATGCTCTGCTGTTGATAACAATAACCTTTTGTACACCATCCTCCTGAAGAGGCTGCATTAAAACACTGTGTAATACAAGTGCAGTAGTCATTTCAAGTGCAGTCATTTCCCAAAGTGGTTTTCAATAGAATATTTGGTCAGTCTTCCCAGTAAACAGAAAACTTTTCGTAAAGCATAATGAGTAAGTGGGGGAAGGGGATGATGAGTGCATATTTGCTGTAAACCCACGTCAAACATCACAACATGCAAAGCTCAGTCAGAATTCTCAAGAAGTTGACTAAGGTAGGAGTTCCTCAATCCATGTTTATTACTTTAGTGAAATGCTGTATGATGATACAGCAGTAAAAACTGATTAATGACAAATTTCTTTAGATTTATGCAGCTTTGTGTATGTGCAAGTCATCACATCAAGTAGCGTGCTTTACAATTCCTCCTCCGAAAACCTGAAAGTTACAAGAATTCCCTCCCTGGAGAAATATTCACCTCCACTCAAACTGAAAAAGTGCTGCAGCTGGCATATATTAAACTGTTCATTTAACAAGGCGATCAAGCCTTCAATACTTCCTCTGCTGTGTCAGGCATGTTTCCACACTCTGAGCTTGATTTAAAGAATCACAGCACATCCATTACTAGCTCACCCCAAAGGTGATGATTTTGCCTGCAAATGATGTGTCCCTGGGCCTGAGCGGCGTTTGATTTGTTTTGCTTTTAACAACAATTTATCCAGTTTGGAGTGACGTCTACGATCAGCAAACAAAGCAAACCCATTCAGATGCAACGGAGCAGAAACAATTAGACATTTAATTAAACATTTAGAGAAAAAAAAAAACTAAGCATTTTGATCATCAATTAGTCATTTTTCAAGCTTGAATGACAAACATTTTACCCAGTTCCAGCTTCACAGTTGAGAGGGTTTTCTTTGTCTGATGTGATAGTAAATTTGATATATTTGCTTTGGACTGTTTCCAGACAAAACAAGCAATGTAAATACCTCACTTTAGGCATTTTTTTTTACTGTTTATACCTAATGAATAACAGGTTAATTGAGAAAAAAACATGCAAACTAATAAATAATGAAAACAATAATTGCTTGCAACCCTAAAATGCTATAAACTTAATTACTTTTCTGTCAAAATGTCACTCCTTATTTTGTAAAGTGATATTATCACTATTTATATTATTACTATTTTATTATTACTTTATAATAATTGCTGCTATTGTTGTTGCTACTATACAATTATGGTTTTACAATGAGTTTGTGACTATAATACCAAAAGAAACAATGCCTTAAATTAATGACAATGCCATCTGAAGGCAGCAGTAAGTCAGTCATTGTGTTTCAGAGTACATTGTTAGGCTATAACATTGTTAGCCCTGCCTAGCGCTTGAAAACAAAAGCATCAACATCAACAACAACAACAACAAAGGGATAGGTGCTGGTTAACACAGTGTAACATCAGGAACACAGGCTAACGTTAGCAGATGTGTGGCACTGTATGAAGTGATCAGTCTCGCGAGCCACACTGCTCGGCTGTTTTGCTAGCTATCTCCAAAGCTAAGCATAAAAATGACTGACTGCAGAGCTGACACAGCGTGAGAAAGCAAGATAACTTACCTTGGGCTTATACAGCCACTTTCGGAAGCGGTTCATCGTTACCTCGCCACCTTCCTTTGTCACCAACCCCTCCTCTCCTCTCCTGTACCTGTGTGTCTGACACTATCAGCGGCTGGCTGCTAAGCTAGCTCGGGCTGCTGGCTTCCAAAACGCAAAATGTACAAAACACAATGTACGGTAAGTTGTCCTGAACGCTACAACGCGGCTGTGAGAGCGCACAGAGGAGATATTCGAAAACAACGACTTATTTCCATCTTCCCTGAATCTCGAGGTTGGCTGCCTGTCTCCCCCGCCCGGCCACTTTCCAAGTCCCGACGATACAGACGAGCGGAGCACCGACGGCTCTGCTGTTCTCTGCCCCTCTAACGTTACTTGATGACAGTCACGTTGACAACATTCGCCTCCCACTTTCCCAGGAAGTGATGCCTTCAAGTGCTGCTCCCAAATACAGTGCTCCCAGCCGCTTTTAGTCAGACACATCATAGGCTACAAAACAGACCATGTAAGCGTTACAGTGAGTCTGTTTTCTATTTTTAAAGACCTCTTCAGGCATGTTTTTTAATAAAAGAAATGCTCGACTGTAATGATTCGCGTCTGTTATGATTTATCCACAAAAAAGCTGAATTACCTGCAGTGTTGGGGAGTAACTAGTCAGGGTGAAATCAGGTAATTTAGGACACTTTTTTGTAGATTACCAAGAAAAACACCTGAAACTCTGAGGACTACTTTGAGTGCGACTTTAGAGGTTGTTATGGCTCTCTGCTATAGGCTATTTCTATATTATTCTATACTATATTTATTACACAGTTAAAATCATGTTTGTCATGTTTGTTTTTAAATGGTCAGATATAATTATTAGCTCTGTTATTAATTCATTAATCATTAATGTAACCTGTGGCTATTCATTAAACAATTTACTGCCATGCCTTCCTGTTCTTTTGCTGTCTGTTTCCTTAGTGCTATTTTGTCAACACTGGACATGCATGTGTAATAATTAATGTCTCTACATTAATTGTGTACTGTTGTGACTGACATGGACTCACTGCTTAAATATCTTTTAAGTGACAAAAATGCTTAACATGTCTGCAATATGACAGGGTGGGACAAAACAGCATAGGTCATGATTTTATGGCACCTGGTGGTCTAAAATATGCTGATATCACTTAAGAAAAATGTCCCATTTCAGCTGAACTTTTAGTCTAATCTCACCTGAATGAATTTAATGCTCACTCAAAACCCTTCACCATAAAGTGTGTTGTGAAAATATTTTGATTATAAGTTAAACATTTCATAAATTGACATCATACAGCCATTTTTGTTGTTATAACCTTATTGTTTTAGCTGCAGCTCTCTTTTTACCAAAATGAGAAAATCAACATGTCACATGGCTTTCCTTGCAAGTTCTGGGACCAGTGGGTTTTTTTTAGTCTTTGCTCTGCCCATCTTAGTTTTCTCAGACCAATCAAAATGATTGTTTTATTTAAAGCAATTTTGTAGTTACCATGCAATAACATGTTTGGTGACTGGCTGCTAATATGTAAGGAGCCCAAGATGAAAATTTGTCCCAGATTACCTGACTTCACCCTACATGCAGCTGGTTACATATAATGAAATTATGAAATAAATGTAGTTGTAATCTGTAACAGTTAGTGAGAAAAAATATGTAATCAAGTTACATCTAATTATCAAAATGTTGGTGATTACACAGGTGTTACACCTGCAAAATATATTTGATGGTAAAGAGCTTTTATGTACAATATAACATTTATTCTGTAACTTTGCATCTTTCCGCTGTGCAGGAGTGCCTTCCTGTGGCAAAAATTTCTGGACATTTTTCAGCTTTATTGCATAGTTTAAAACATTTGTTATAAATGTCATCAAATGCAATAAATTACACAACTCTGATGTAGCACTTAAAATAGTTACATTAAGCTACTTATTACATTTTAAAAGTAACCTTCCAAACGCTGATTACCAATAAGTATTCTTAAAATTACACTTAGACTAACATCTTCTTCAGTGAAAAATCTTCTGTGAATATAATTTTTAATTTCAATAGTTAAATGTCTCCTACATACCTGCAAAGTCCATTCTTAGTGCTGTATATTTAAAGTTATCACATGAAATCACAAATTAGACCCTTGAGGCTACTTTGTGATTTGTGATATTAGATTTATAAATAAAATTGACCTGACTCGACCATGATTGGCTTCCAAACTAGCTATGATGTCATAAAAGCATGCTTTTATATGCACAGTCTTGAATTACTGTTTGAGGTCAGCACAAAGAAATTTTCAGATAAATATGAAAACAAATTCTGCACAGTTAAGGTCAGGCAAAGTAACAGAGAGCAAAACACATTTTTGAGCAGCGTGGGACTTAAATTCAGGTTGCGTACAGTTACATTGCATCAGAGATGTTTACTGAGTTGGACAAAGGCATTCTTGAACAAGGAAACAAGAGGTGGCAAAATAATCTCAGCTCAAGGTCCACTCGCTTGTTCTGGAGCCTTCAAAATATCACACAGTGTTCATCAGCAGACAGTTGATAGCTGAGTTTGCTCAGCAGGAATGACACTGTTAAAAGTTTAAACTAAGCCTTCTCAACTGTGTTGTCTCAGATTTAATCTTGAGTGTTTATTCTTACAGCTCAATCTTTGATTGGCAAATCACTGTTAAAGTTTGACAGTGGAAGACTAAAATATTTGGCCTATTTATATTTCAAAACTGCATTTGTGACCACAGAGTGACAACCCAGTGACTTTGATTACATGCTCACGAAAATCAGTTTATGTTAATCAGATTATGGCAGGAAATCAGATGATGCATTGTGAGACTATAAAGCCCCAAGTTTGCATGTGATTTGTTCAGTAATCAGCTTTCCCACACTAACCCCTTAAAAACCCTGATGTGAAGTTAGTCACTTTTCCCGACAAGAGCTATTTGTGTCATCACACATGGGCGTGTTGCTGTCCTAATCTGATATAATTACCAGCATGCATCTCCTCTGTCTTTGTTGTATTTATCACGTTGATGCTTGTTGCAACATTTCCAACCGCACATGAATGCAGCGCATGGCTCGCACAGACGTCACAATATGCTACGTCATATTTATTGTTATGGCAGCCAACAAAGGATCAGGATGTCACACTGTTAATCTGCATCCGAGGGATTAAAACCATGAATGTTTTTTATACGTTGAACAAAACAACCCTGTAATAAAAACACTTCTCATTACTTCAAATACATATTGATAATAGCTGTTTTTGTGAGGCTCTTCTTATTTATCATTATGTGTTTAAGATGGGTTACGTTTCTGTTTACGCCTGTGTGTTGCTAAGCAACGTCTGTACATGGCAACAGTTCGCGCTGAAACAAACTGCTCCGTGACTTTCTATGACTCTACAGTATGTGTCTTTTAATAGAAACAACTCTGGTCTGTCTCAGGTAGAAGTAAAATGTGACTTTTTACACAATCCATAGGCCTGCGTGAGGAGTGAGGATAAATACTGTACTGTATTTCTGTGGGCTTTTCTGCCAGCAAAGATCTTTTCACCACAGTTATCAATCTCCACCAGCTTTCTGCAGATCGATATAAAATGGCATCAAGCTATGGATCACTTGCCAAGGAGGCCATTGTGCTGCTCGATCAATTCAGCACTGGCAGACAGAGTTTGGATGACTTCATGAAAGAGGCTTCAAAGGACCTGCAGGTTAGTAGAGTCAGAGCAGGGCCCTAATGCAGCTTGTTGCATAGGTGTAGATTTCAGGGGGGACACAGGGGACACCTTCCCCTCAGTATTTAGATCAAGTTTTATTTTGTCTAAATCAAAGACATTTACAACATAAATTGATGCAGAAAAGACACAAAGTGGTGCATGAAAATTCACCAGAATGCAGAAAACTAAAGGTCCAGTGTGCAAGATTTAGAGTGATAAACTGGCAGAAATTGAATATAATATAGTAAGTGACTATACTATCAATAAAACTGAGATAACTAAAGCAAAATTTGATTAAATGTAATGTTATGTTTTGTGATATTACAGAGGTGATTACAGTCAAAAGGAAATATCAGAGCCAAAAACTCCTGTCTTAAAATACCACCATGCCAGTAAATGAGCAGGTAAAATAATGTGAAACCACAACCCTGAGCCAATTACAACTACAAGAGGTGAAAGTGAGCAAGAATGTGTGCAGCCTGAACAAATAATAAACAACGAAGGTTCTGGCTCCTGCAGTAAGTATGTTTTCTTTAGTGTATTACCACCTGAAAATAAGAATCAATGTGTTTTCATTACCTTAGATTGAGCTGTTTATATCTTGATAGGGAGCAGGTTCTCGTCCACAGAGTCTGCCATGTTACACCACCACGTTTCAGTAGCCCAGAACAGGACAAACTAAACACATACAAATAGGGCCATTTTGTTCGCACGTTGGCCACCATAGTTAGCAGCCTCTCTGCAATAGACCCTTTTCACAGCAGATACTTTGACTAAGCAAAGTGGGAAAAGCAAGGTGAAACTGATGACATTAACAATGGCCCAGTTCCAGTTAGTGTCCCAGTTAGCTTGTCAGTGAGCCACCATACACAATGTCAAAGCCTCCCATACGTGGAATGCAGCCATCATTGATGTCATTTAATACACCTGTGCTTTTCATTCTATGACAAGTCAAAATGTCTGCCGTGAAAAAGGATTTTTTTTTAAACATTAAGCTGCTTTATTCAGTGTTCTTACTGGTTTGAATCAGCAGATCTGTTTGTTTTGGAGAGGAAGAAGCCTCTGCTGATAATTCAGGTTGTGGAGAAAACCTCACAAACGTCTGGATCTTAGGTTGTCAGAGAAAAAAGGTGAGCTCATGTTAGCAGGTGCTGGGCTGGCGGCCCATCTGTGACAAGCCAAAGAGAGTCAAAGGAACACTGTTTTGTTCAGTGTGTTTACTGTTTTACATCCCCAGTTCCATTTATGGATGGGTTACTAAATGGACCTACCAGGCACAGGCCTAAGGTCCCACAGTTTCAGTGGGCGCCCAGGCCATCATCTGCAAAATGTCACTTAGATTAACACTCACTGACCAGGAAGAGACGTAGAATGACCACAAAGAGATGCAAAGGAACTGCAAACAGACACAAAACAACTACAAAACGGAGCAAAACAACCACAAAGAGACACAAAACTACCAAGAAAAAGACACAAAATTACCTCAAAGAGACACAAATGACTACAAAGAGACACAAAATAACCAGAGACACAAAACATAAAGATGCATGATGACCACAAAGACACAAAACAACAACGACAAAAGGCAAAACCACCACAATGTCTGTGTGCTTCCATGTAGGATAGGTGGTGAGGCCTTTTGCATATCTGTGCCCAGGGGCCCATTCTCATATAATTTGCCAGTGGGTCATTTGTTTTGAAGAGGAAGAGACCTCTGCGGATATTTCAGCTCCCAGTGAAAACCTCCTGAACAATGAGCACTTTAGGAATCTTGACCGGGAGACCATGCTTGACACATGGGAGAAGTGTTAGCTTTTTGCAGTCTCCAGTCCTCACCACTAGATGTCACTAAATCCTACACACTGGACCTTAAAGTGACGCTCAAATTTTTCTCAACTCAAACTCAAATATTATATTTCCCCAGATATTGAAATGAAACCTATGCCCTTGCCTGAATGTCTCATTTATTATTTGTTGCAGAACATGGATACCCTGCATAAGAAATTCATACTTGATGTCATTTCTGGATGCGTTGAGCGCAAAAAGTTACTGGACGTGGTGATCAATGTCTTCTATGGCCAGAACTGGAAATGCATATCTAGAGGTGATCGCAGCCAGTTTGTCAGTAAGTTGATTAACTAAAATGTCTATGTTGTAATCCAAATTTTATCTCAAGAGTGCCACTGACATGTTTATAATGCTGTGTTGTTCTTCAGTTATCTGTTACCTCGCCACATTTTGTCTTGATGACCTTGGACTTCAGCATTTTAGCGACATTGTCAAATCTCTGGACATCAAGAAGATGCACACAGTAAGAAGCTCTGATCACAGTAGTGTTGTTGCATTGGAAATAACCAGCAAACAGTAGCTTCATTACTGTGTCCTCTGTGTAAGTGTGTGTACTGTGTTTGTCTGTAGTTCCTGACTTTCTTCTTCACAAACCTCACCACGTGGATACAAGACGAGTGGAACAGTATCTATGACACTGCCTATGTGAAGGAACACTTGATCAGCCCTCTGCTAAGGTGATAAAAGTAGAAGAATTTTTTTTAAGGGAATCAATAATTTTTCTTTTCCAAAGGCAAGGAATAAAAGCACACGTGTCCTTTAGATGGCGCCCTGAGATGGATATTCTCATTGACCAGCTTGCTGTCAAAATATCTCGTGGGAGTCAGGTCAAGAAAGCTCCTGTCAAAACCACAGAGCCCCAGGAGTTCTCTCTGACCAAACCTAAACCTCGACCTCTGCCTATGCCTGAGCTCATACCACTGCAGGAAAAATCAAAACCAGTCAGTCCTATTTACTGCCATATACAATATTTCCTTTTAACAGTGTCACAGAGTTAGTTTCTGTGTGTGCTGTCTCATATAGACTACAGATGAGGCAGGTCATTAAGCTTTATATTGTGCTGAGGCTGTCATTGACTCACTTTGTTTTTGTTCTACAGGTACCAAATAGCACATACAGGGCTCCAAAAGAGATGCAGATGATAGAGGAGATCAAACAAAAGAACCATCAAAAGACTGAGGTACAATATCTGCTTTTACCATTATCATCAAAAATGGCTGTGACTCCTAAAAGGCAAAATACAGTCTGTTATATTAATGTAATATAGAAGAAAACAAGCTTGATTAAAACAGTGGGTGTAAATTAACAGCTGGCATGTACGACACTTAAATAAATACAGAGAAACCAACATTACATCACATTAATTGTCTCTTTAATGTTCATTTTTTGGAATTAAATTCTGTTTAGAGTGTTATAGCCTGTATCAGGGGTGTCAAACATATGGCCCACAGGCCAGAAATGGGCCGCCAAAGAGGCCAATCCGGCCCACTATATGACTTTACACACCTAATATTGATGCACTTGTGAAGGCTAAGAGTGTTTTCATGTTAGGCATGAGTGATTCGTACTGTGCCCAAGTATGGAAGCTGAGAGCTCTTTGCCCAACGGCAGGTTGAAGGTGGTAGGGAAGCCGGATCTGGATCTGTGTGCAGCAGGCTGCACTACTGCTTCCTCCCACAGTCCAAAGACATGCAGGTTAATTGGTGACTCTAAATTGTCCGTAGGTGTGAATGTGAGTGTGAATGGTTGTCTGTCTCTATGTGTCAGCCCATTTTTCATACTCAGTTAAAACTCATGTAGCCTTGTTAAATAGCAGTCCACTTCCACCATACTAGAACATGAACTGTACTTGAGACCACCTTTTCAAGTGGACTCGAGTATGGATCGGCATACCTGGCCCACGTATGGTACACAGTGTTCATACTAGTTAATGAGTTGGACTTTAGGGTCAAATGTACTCAGATCCTGGCCCAGGTCCCTGACGTGAAAGCACCCTAAGAGGTAGCAGGTTTCAGAGGCAAGTTAAACAGTGAGAAGTGTACTTCATATAAAATGGTGCTTCAGAGGCTTTTCCACCCTGACTAGAATACAGTCCTCTAAAAAACAATGAATACTAAAAGATATTGAGCATTGTGTAAATTATCATCAATCAGCAGCTTCAGTAAAAAAGAATCTGTATCAGAGTTTAATCTTAAAACAATAGCGGTAACTCTATTGCCAAGGCACTGCCAAAACATTCGGTTTGTAAATAGTTTGTAGGGCAGGGGAAAACTTAACCTGCGTCCTCAATAGCTTCCACTTTAGTTTGGTCTGGTGATGCCAGCATTACAACACAAGGGTGGAAATGTATGGAAAAAAATGCACATCTAATGACAGTGAGTAATTGGCCTGACTGAATGTGGAAAAAGTGAGACACACTGTTGACACTGTACTTATTTTCTCTTAAGATATCTCAGGCTGTTTATCGCCTGTTTTGTAAATGGGTGAATGTTTTCAGAATGTACCGAAGGAAAGGGAAAAATTTGGAGGTGTTGTTATTTCTAGGTTATTATGCAACGTCTTTACTGGTCCATTCCACGTGAGATTAAATTAGGCTGTATATGGTCAAAGGACTAATGAAGAAGCAAATGAGTTTGACACCCCTGGCCTATATTATCAGCAGCACTTATACCAGCTATACATGCGTGTGTAATGGCATCCCTATGTGTTTTTCACCACAGGAGCTGCTCTATGAGGCAAATGTGAAACAATTCAGATGTGCAAACCCACAGAAGTCTGAACACACCAAGGTAGGAGCTATTCTCTGTGTTTTACATAGATTTCCAAAGTAATATGCATGATTTAAGTCCTAGCTCACTTATATAAATATATATATAAATGTAGATCGAATGAGAAACCTTGACTACTGAGTGAGCCAGTGGACAGTTCAAAGTTACATTTCTGATGAACCATCATTTATATTGCAGAGAGTGATGTCTCAGATTAAAGAGGACTTGGATTCAAAACTCAAGTTCACTTCATGTCATTCCTCCAAACGTCCCTCCAGTAAGAAGGTGAGATCTAATTATTTTACCTGCTTCAGCTGGTCAGTCTTCACTATGGCAGTGATGAATATCGAGGCCTTATATCCTGTGGCATGTGTGTACTTTTCTGGTTCTGTTAGAAGAACAGCTGGCCCATCAAGCTCAACAGTGCAGCCATCCTGAGGCAGGGGGCGCTGTACGACCGTCAGGTGGAGGAGGAGCTGCAAAGGTAAAGCACTGCCAATGTATTTGTAATGATTTCTTTCAGAGGGAAATACCGTGTTCTTCGCTTTGCTTATTAGTCATGTAATGCAAGTGTTGGTTACTAGTTAGTTTACAGATTAACAAAACTCTTTAAGAGCTTATAAAATATGATGTTACGTTCTAAATTAACCTAACCAGACGTTTACAGCTCACATGATAATGAAAATAATCATTAGTGCAGGTTTATACAAAATGAGCAGCACCTCAACCAAATAAAATCCTGCTTTTACATGAATGTGTGAGTATTAATTATCTAATGATAATAGTATAACAGTCACAGGAGACATTTTTCTGCATGAGTACTTTTAATTCTTTAAGTATATTTTCCTGATTACACTTACGTACTTCTACTTAAAGGTCCAGTGTGTAGGATTTATGGGGATATATTTGCAGAAATGGCATATAATATATTGAGCATGTTTTCTTTAGTGTATAATCACCTGAAAATAAGAATTGTCGTGTTTTCATTACCTATAGTAAACCATTTATAGGTACAGTCCTTGTCCATGGAGTTCGCCATGTTGCACCGCCATGTTTCTACAGAAGCCCAGAATGAACAAGCACAACACTGGCTCATTATACATCTCAGCATCATCACTGCTGGCTGCTTTGTGTCTTGTTGTGATGTTGTGACTCCTTACATCAAAACAGCTCAAGGAGACTCTTTACAGCAAGGAGTCATTCCTTTGTGTTTGTGACACAGAATGGAGCGTCTGGTGGAGGGGGCACGTGAGCCCTCGTCTTTCCTCCAGTGGCAGAAGGAGATGCGTGAAAAGGACCTTCAGGAGGAGCTGGCCAAGATCGAGCGCAGGCGTCTGGAGGGACGCATCAGTTACGAGGAGGCAGCTATGGCCCGCACGCGCTTAATGGAACGCAACCAGAAGACTGCTCAGCTGAAGAAAGAAGAGGTGGGTAAAGATCCCTCGACAACTGATAAGAAAAAGCATTATTGAAGATTACACAGTGCTTTAAATGTGTAACAAGACTCAACAATAGCATGTCTGTTCTCTGACAAGCCTTAAAAGAAGTCATTTTACAGGGATTTACTTTTTTATGGTTCCTGTTTCTTGCAGACAGCACAGCTGATGAAAAGATATGCTGAGAAAAGGTTGCAGGAGGAAAAAGAAATGAGAGACTTGGTGCAACAAGTGGCAGACGGACACAAGAACTCGAAGACAGCTAAAGAGAAGTTACAGAAACTCAAGCAAAACATAGGTTTGCCTTCTTGTTTGACATCACTTTGTCACTTTTTTAATGGTTTCCTTTACATTCTCATCAATGTCACACAAATTCCACAGTGAAAGAAGTCTCAGAGCAAAGTCGAGAGCTCCTTCGTCAAGCGCTGGAGGAAGCACAAGCAGAGCTCAGCAGAAAATTTGAGATCATCCGAGAAATCCACGCCATTGAATCGCTTCCTCACATTAGAGTCAGGAATTTTGATGACACAGAGGTGAGTGAAGGCAAGAACGATGCCATCTAACCAGGAGGATGACACAAAAGTTTGGGCTGCATCCACAGCTATTTATTCTAGTATACTCACATAAGGGCTCTGTATACTCAGCCCCTGCACACACACGCACACACACACACAGCTCTGTGCCCCTGAATGTATCATTTGACTTACTTTCACGCACTTCTTATGTCATCATGGTTAATTTGTCGTCCCATGTCAGACTGCAGGCCATGAGCTGCTGGGAGAGATGTCCCTGGTGGAGCTGAAGGAGCGGCTGGCCCTCCTGAGGGAGGCGCAGCAAACAGAGCAGGAGGAGAAACGGGAGCAGATCCTGGAGGAGAAGCAGAACAAGAGGCAGCTGCTGTTGGAGCAGCTGGACACCATCACCCTCCACACGAGAGCACTGGCACAGACTGCTGCCATCAGGTCAGGAAAATGTTCCGCTTTGACTTGACTATGGTAGCAGAAGTGTGGGGCTGAAGCAGATACATACACAAGCACGCACTGATGGCAGTTTTGGCATATCGCAGGAGAGAGGAGAGGAACGCCAGGCTGGGTTTTCGGCAGGCGGCGTCTCAGGATGAGACAGTTTTGGCTCTGCAGAGGAAGCTCGAAGAGAAACAACAAGAGCGCCAAAAACTGAAGCAAATTGAAAGCAAGAAGGCCAAAAGCACCGAGCAGGCAGCAGCACACACTGTTAGAAACACAGGGACGCACAACAAAGTGAGTATGAAATCCAAAACAAAGAGGAACTGACTTCTCTCAGTCAGTAAGTTGAAAGCCTTGTCTGTGTTTGTTAGTGTTGGGATTTTTCATGCTTGAAGCAGTAATAATATTTGTCTCTCTCTTTCTTTTACTGCCAGAAAAGCCTGACGCAGAAAAGCTGGGAGGAATTGGAGCTGAGCTTAGAGCGTCATATCCAGAAGGACGCTCCTTATGTTGTTTCTCAGACAGAAACACTCAAGACATAAATATGCGCAACATGCTCCACGGGCCTGTGAATGTTTCATTTTAGATCAGAAAGATGATTAGTTGTATTTGCTGCGAGAAATGTGTGGGATGATTAGCTTTTCCTCTTTTGTTATGTTCTTAATTTGACACATTTTGAATTAGCGTTGCTGTAAAAAATATCCGAGTGCCACTATGATTTATTACCACAAATAAGCTAATTGTTATTATTGGATTCCATGTGAGTGGTCATCCAGGACTGTTTGTAATGTGTTCATTCTTACATCCAGTCAGTGTCACGAATACCTCCCCAAAGTAGAATCCACCCACCTGGGGTGTGTGTGACATGAAAAGGGAAGTGAACCTTCAACTTGTGACTTATAAAGACAATTTCCCTTCCTCAAAACAATGTTGTTGTTATTTTTGTGCCTTGTATGTTTTGGTAACAAGTTACTGTACAAAATATCAGTCATGATTACTCATTAATCATCAGCAAGGTCATGCACCAAAGCAGACCCAAGGCAAGTATGACACAGAAATATGACTGCAATACAATTATCTATCTATCTATCTATCGCAGTATATTAGTTAATTTAATATAGTATGTGTGAGTCTTTTCTCTGCACATTTAAAAAAGGATGACTGTGTCTTTACAAAAATCTTTTATTTTACACATACGTCAGATATTCCTTTGTATTAGCTCAATAATATTTTTTGCCATCTGGCAATTGTAGGTGTTGAGTTATCAGTCCACCTGAGCAATATGTTTTTCTGGGCAGTAAATGTAAGAATACTGAACAGCCCTCTATGAGGAGAGCCTTTAATGTGAGGACTGGGTAAACTGAGAAGCCAAGTTTGAGGCTCAGTATCAACGTTAAAAATCAAGTTAGTTTACCAACAATTTTACCCCAGTACTCCTCAATATGGATACATGACCACATACAGTGTTTAAATTCTTTTACTTCTTGAAATCCCTGTCTTAATTGCATTGTCTTTGTATGAGGTTCTTTGTATGAGGAGCAAACACACAAGGGTTAAATCTATAAGAAACAAATACAAAATTAGAACTTCAGTCAAATTAAAGAAACCTTCATCTTGATAAGGATAAATAATGCTCAGAGTCATACACAGGATAAACTAAAGAGAAAGAACCTGCTCACCCGCACTGACGCCCCATGTGACGATGCAAACAGAATGGGTGAGATGGTGTTCAAGGTTTAAATAGAGGGTGAACAGATGGACTCAATCAGGTTAATGAGTGAACAAGGAGTGAAAGGAACCAATCGGTGCTGAGGAAAGGAAGTGATGTAAGTGAGGAACAGAGGTGTCACAATAAAGAACAAATAGAAATCTTCACTACAATTATCATATTATAATCATTATCATTATTTCTGCTACATGTTATATTTGTAAGTGACAGATTGACAAAATTATGGGCCTGCTGATAATATATAATATCACTTACAATTCCTGTCTCAATCAAAAAACCTTGCAGTGACTTCAGACTGTTCAGAACTCAGCTTACATTTCAGACCTGTTAGTCCCTTATGAACCTCTGCGTAGTAGGAGCTTGTCCCAGAGTCCAGGCTGAAGACTAAAGGAGACAGAGCTTTTGCCACCAGGGCCTTGAGGCTGTGGAATGACCTGCCCAAGGATACAAGACTGTCTGAGTAATTGCCTTTGTTTAAGTCTCTTCTAAAAACATCTATCAGAAAGCATATCTATTTTATTGCTATCTTATTGATTTCAGTGCTCATTTATTATCTTGATTTTGGGCTGCGTGATGAGTTGAAACAAAGCACAAATATAAATCAATATTTAAAGAACTATACAAAAAAGATATTTTTGGCAGACATACAGATGAGGAAAGGTTGTGTTAGGGGAGTGCATATTTATTTTCTAACACTGGGTGCTACTTGAACTGTAAATAAACTGGGTTTATTACTTATTTATATAATTGGGTGGTAAATAGACTGGGGATGGTTGTTTATTAGTTGTAAATAAATTTGGGAATTTGTTGAAATTATATATGACTTAAAAGAAGAAATGTAAGAATTTAAGAAAGTTTTACGTCTACCTGCTCCTTTTCAGACATTGTTATCTTTGTCTTATTTGTTTTTCTAGTATGTTTTTTTTTTTAAATTCGAAATAAAGTCATTAATTTTAGCTTTGGCCTTCCTTACTATTGCTCTTTTACAAGATGACATGTTATGACATGTCATTTGTTTTATTCCTCTTGTGTTTAATTGTGTTTTTATTGCACAGCACTTTGTAACTGTGTGAAAGGTGCTACATGAATAAAGTTTATTAAAATAAGATAAAGTACAATAATGTCACAGTAGGCTTCCTGTGGATACCAAAAGACACCACAGGAATATAAGAAACATTGATTTTTTTTTCACAATATCACAGCCTGTTTAATCATTGATATTAACTATTAGTAACTATCACAACATATTAATGATATAAAATAGAACTAATGTTGTATTTCACTAATAGATATTTATCACTGACACAACAGGACAAGAGGCAGTAGCGCCTCTGCTGGTTCTTCCTTGTAATAACAAGAGATCTGTCTGAATCCGGCCCATTTTCCTCAGTTTTTTCCCCTCTAAAGCAAAATCACATGATGTGTATTTTGTCATATGACACTGATGAGAGGACTGGTCCCACCGCGAGCGAGCGTCACTGACGTCTTCTGTAAAAACAAAGGCAGCTCGGGCACTTGTCAGGGATGAGATGCTGTAGCCTGACACTGTCTGGAGGTCTGCTCGATAATATGTGGAGGATGGACTGCCGGGGAGCTCTGCCTGCCATATGCGCCGCTTGTTTCATAGGTAAGTTAAACTCTTCCTCGACATGTAATCCTATTACAGAAGGCACTGTGAGTCTATTATAGAGATATTATTGAGATATAACAGATACAATAGTATTAGTTCACCATGTGAACTTGAAGTAGCATATCATAAGTAAGCATAAAGCGTGTAAACAAGGCATTAAAACACATATATGGAATGACAAATACTTAAAAGTTCATTAGTATGGAAGTTTTACCTTCAAACTCTTAATTTCTGGCATCAAAACTTCATAACAAACTCTCTCCTCATCAAAAATGGCCACTGTGCTGACTTACTGTGCTTCTACTGTGGACTTAATGCTGATCTTATATTAAATTATGATACCTTACTGTGGTATGACTCTAACCTCTCTTTAGGGACTGCATTATTTTGCTGACATTTGAGTCTGATCCTGCCAAACTTTCATTATTACAGCGTTTCTCTCTGCCAGTTCAACAGAGGCTTGTGTCTAAAACTTTGAGAGAAAAATGTTGCCAACCCAGAGCAGCAGAGAAATCACATGACCCCCTTTCTGAATAATTGCATTTCATGAGGAGGATGGCTCCTATTCAAGAAAGCACTTAAGCACATGGCTAATGTGATTACTACCACAATATAGCCTCTGTTTTGCTGATGTACTTATACCTGTTGCCCTCACTTCCTCGGTGGCCAGATAAAGTTGAATGGTATACTTAAGATTCTGGGGAATGATTTAAGATATCACGATTATTTTATATGAGGAGAACCACCCATCTGCAGCACTGTTTGTATTTCATATCTTGTGTTGTGGTCCATGTTCAGTGCATGTCTGACAAGGAGGGAGATAAATTTATGGTGAAACTACTTAGATCAAGTATTTATTGCTAAGACAGCCACTATAAATGTATTTATTAATTTTATTAAACCCACTTTTAACTAGGTAAGTCCCGCTGAGATCAGCATACAAAAAAATAACAGCCAAACAACAGCACAATAAAAACATAAAAGATATACAGTCACATGTACAGATATAAGAAAACATACGCACAATGACAAGACCCAATCAATGTATTCATCCTTGTACTTATGAGAGCTTTAAAATCAGGGAGAATTCATGTATTTTCAACTCTTTTTGAAGGTTATTCTAAGTAAGAGGAGCGGAGCACATGAATGCTTTCAATGCCTGAAATTATTAATAAGGATATAAATCTAATTTCTACATTACACAAATCTCTCCAACACTAAATCTGCTAGCAGTTTTGACAAAATTTGCTATGTTTGGGTATTTTTATTTATGGTATTTGTATGTTTAGTGTGTTAACACATGAGCAGGAAACAACACAAACAGAGCAAGAGAATGCCAGTGAAACTTTGGAAGCAGACACCATAAGGGAGAGATCTTTATTATTATTTAAAATAAGGTCACTAATGTATTTGTAACATTGAGTAAATAAAATACATTATTTTTGAGTGGTGTGATGTGAAGGGCAACCTCCCAAAGCAAATAACCTTAGGCCCCTAAAAGGCTCAGGCCAGCCATGTTAATCCTATTAAATATTTTACTCTTTTTTTGCCTCTACTGCTGAATTAAACATTTGGGATTATACAACAAAAACCACAGAAAGATTTGCAGGTCAGCTGTTGGTCAAATCAATAACTCTGCTCCTTTTATTTGAATTATTTCATATGCACAGCAGTGGACGAAATACTCAGATACTCTATGTGTGTACTTATATAAGTAGTTACGTTCCACCACTGCATAGAAACAACTTTCTTTCAGGTGTTTGTTGTGCATTTCATGCCTCTGTTAGATACCTGACAATAGAAAGACGATGCAGAATGAAGGGAGACAGAAGGAGAACAACATGCAACAAAGGTCCAAAGCTGGATTCAAACCAGAGACGCTGCAGCTCATGATTAGGCCCTTAAACCTCAAGACTACTAGCACAGCCCCAATTGTTATTTATTCATTAACAATTTAAGGCAAATTAAATAGTTGAGCTGCTTTGCGGCCCTGTGTCAGTCCACTATCAAAGGTCAGAGTTGAATCATCCAGTGCCCTTCTCTTCCAGGCATTGTGGTGAGCCAGACCACGCTCACTCCTGCTGTGACCAACACCACTCTCATCGAGAATGTGACCACTCTGACCATAACTCCCGTGATTCTCAGCAGCACGACCCCGGGCTGCTCGGCATTCAACACTTCTACTTGTGAGCCCTGTGCACCAGGATCGCAGTACGACAACAGTGAGTCAACGGCTACATCATCTGACATGAAGCCACCCATTTTAAGATAACTTTAATCTGATATTGCAGCAATTAAAACTGTAAGAATGGAAAGTCAAAGTTAGGAAATGCTTCTCTATCCCTTCACAGACACTCTGCTGTGTGCGTGCTGCTCTGACCCAGGGCTGTGTCTGTTTCCTGGAGCCTGCCTGCCATGCAATAGAGGTTTCTATCAGCCATTAGCAGGACAGCAGCAGTGTCTGCCCTGCAACCGGGGCTTCTACACAAAGTAAGGACACAGATTGTGCCAACAAATTCTTTATCTTCTAATGGTTTTGACTGCTTTACTGTGGACTTCTCTGGTAAATGTCTCATGTATTTACACTGTTGCACAGTGTCACTGGAAGTCCATTATGCCGTCCTTGCCCTCCTGGATCCTTCAACAATAACACTGGTGGAGATAGCTGCACAAGTTGTTCACCAGGTGTGTTTATTTAGCTCTAGACAAAAACTCATAGCACTGTTGTAAATCAGTAACTAGTGATATGCATACAGACAAAAACAGCAGTATGCTTGTCGTCAGAAATTAGACTTTTACATTAAATATGTCTTTACAAGCTTGCAAATAAATAGATTATCTGTTTATAAAGATGCATGATTTCTGATTTATATGCAATGACCTCAACACAGTTTCATGTAATCGAAAACTCGAGAGAAAACACGAATCACATGTGTTGAGTTATTTTCTGTCTGTTGCTTTCAGGTTCCTTTTCATCACAGCAGAGCTCCACTTCATGTGCACCATGTGCAATAGGAAGTTTTTGCAAGTGAGTTGCACTTGAATGTCGTTTCTATGTCTTTGTCTTTTGTTGTTTGTAACCATGACCAGGAAATCAGTGCAGGACAGTTGTAAATATCTCTGTGTTTGGATAATTAGTTATCTAACAACCAGATCTAACATCACATGATTTCATCCCATGGTTCTGTTTGGCAGCACAGATGTACCCACACACATACACACAAGACCAGTTTCACAGTCGCTGCTTTGATTAATCAGCAGGAGGTATGAAAATGAAAGTGGCATGTGTGATCATGTCCCGGAGCATGTAAATGGGGCTTATAGAGCTGGACTTGGAAATATGAGATGGTATTTTCAGGAAGATGACCATAATCAAAGCCCTGATGTGGGCTAAGGGCTGCATGGTCTCCCAAGGGGATCTTGAGGCTTCCTTCAGTCTACCTTGGGCTCTACTGCCAGGGTACCTCCACAGGAAGACATGTCCAAGGCATCTCGATCAAAGAAATGGAGGAGGAGTGAAAGTACAACAGTTGCTCTTAGCTCCTTCCACTTGTTCGAGCCCATACATCCTGTACAGGAGACTGATACTGGCCTCTAGTAACTGGGATCTCATTCAAAGGTTGAAATGAAGATCCATTGGTACCACATGAACTTCACCTTTTTTTTAAGATTGTTTTTTTTGACCTTTTGCCTCTAATGGACAGGACAGCGTGAAATGTGGAGAGAGAGAGTAGGGGAATGACACGCAGCAAAGGGCGGCAGGCCTGAGACGCCTCTATACATGGAGCCCAGCACTATCCACTGAGCTGCCGATGCCCCATGAACTTCACCTTTAAAGGAAAACTTAACAACCCCAAATGATCATTTGTAAACCAGTTACTCATCCTGCATTAAGTTGAATTAGTGAAGAAAACTTCTGGCATGCCTCTGGTGAATAAAGTATCCAAAATTGGAGAACACTCTTGTTGTATTGGGGTAGAAGGGGTCCACGTTTAACAACAGCATAACAAAACATCTGTTTACAAACTCTCACACATCTCATGTAGTATAATTCAAGCCTCATTTATCTAATTGTAGCTCAGTTCTCTCCAAACAGGCAGCCCTTTTCGACAGGGAATTGAACTAACTGAACTTAGTCAGCTGACTGAATAAATGACAATTGGATTATACTGCGTGAGAGTTTGTAAACGGATGTTTTGCTGTTGTTAAATGTGGACCCCTTTTACTTCAGTTCATCAATAATTTTCCCCATTTTGATTCTTTATTCACCAGAGGCATGCAAGGAAATCATTTCTCCACAAATTCAGTGTAAAAAGGGTGAGTAATTGATTTAGAAATGGTCATTTGGTGGGGGGGTATTCCTTTAAGGCTCTGCTCTTTACCATTATCGTCCTATTTAATCATAAATTTCATTAAGTGTCCAAGAGACTTAAATTGTGCACACATCTGAAAACTGTTCACAACCACTCACTCCAATGATTTCCATCCTAATATGGCAGTGAAACACTGACACTGTTTTTACGAGTAGTAATGATGTGTCAGTATGCACTGTGAAACCAAGCTGCAGCAGCAGCTCCCAACTAAATCAGCTCCGACATACCTCAAAAATGCCTCCGGGGTTCTTGTGGCAGCCATGAAATTTATAGTAGTTTGTCCATTTACAGTCACAAACAAGTATCTCTTTGTCTGACAGCTCCTCTGGTTGTAGCCAGTGCCAGATGTGTCCTGGAGGAACAGAAGCTCTACAGACCGCTGCTAAAGGCTGCACACTGTGTCGGCCAGGTAATCCACGTCATACAAATGGAAAGCTACAGGAGGCCTAATAAGTAATGCTTCTGAGTGCTGCAGCTCATAATAGAAAAAGGGGAAGCATGAATATCCATCCAGGTGTTATCTGGGTTTGAACAGGTATGCACAAGGCTCCCCATCAGACTACGTGTCAGATCTGTGGCAGTGGCTACTTCCAGATCCACTGGGGCCAGGAGAGCTGCAATGTATGCCCAGAGAATCACTACTGTCCTGTGAGTCCTGCACCCTGTACGCTCTGACTAACAACAGAAAGTGAACCTCTGTGTGTTCGATAAATATGTATGGTGACATGTTGTTCTCTCAGAGTCCAGACGTGAACCCCATTCAGTGTCCTGGCGATGCATTTTGTCCAGAGGGCAGCCTGTCTCCAAGCTACTGCATGGAGACTTTCTTCCGCAAAGAGGGGGACACTTGTGAACTGGCTCCGGTCACCATTGCTCTTTTAGTCATTGGAGGAGGGGGTAAGTCACAACTACCTCTCCTACATGTTTTCTTGAGGTTTTAGAGCTTCTTCTTCTTGCATTTTTTCACTGTGTTACAGGCACTGGACTTACAGCTATGCTTTTCAAACTGATTACCTTTAAAGTTGACAAGCTTCAAGCTGCAGTGTCATACATTAACATAATCTGATTAGACACATAACAGTTTCTTTAAGTACTATAAGCTGGTGTTTGATATAGTGATGGTACATGGCTCCCTTTGGATAACATTAGGCACGCCTGTTTCATGTAGCTTGAAGGGTCAGAGCTTGTTTTTTCCACTTGCAAAAGGAAATGAGCAAAGATGAGACTAACTAAATATCCAGTCGAACTTCAGAAAACACTGTGCTACTTTCTACTACTGATTACTATAAAACTGGATCATTTTTCTGTACGGACTGAATTTTTGCCCTACAGCTATATACGGTGTGTAGTTTTATTGTTGAATTGAATATTTTTTATGCCTCTGTGGCTGCAATATTATGTTTTTGGGTTGTCCGTCTCTATCAGTCCCATTCTTCTCAAATTTGGCACAAACATCCACCTGGACTCGAGGACAAATTGATTAGATTTTGTTGGCCAGAGGTCACTGTGACCTCACAAAACATGTTTTTGGCCATAACTCAAGAGTTCATATGCTAATTATGACAAACTTTCACACAAATTTTGATAGATTAAAATTAAGTGATGACATTTTATATCCACAAGGTCAAAGGTCAGCTTCAATGTGATGTCATAATGTTCTGGGAAAACAATTTTCTGGCCATTATTCAGTATCATAACAGAAGTGAAAACATTTGGCCAGATACTAAATTGGTGACACTAATCTTGGTGTCCACCTTGAAACTGTGCTGATTGTATAGATCTTCTGCGCTCCTGGATGAAAGATGTGTCTGAAGCATACAGTATATGTTTTGGAATTTCGTAGCTTCTTTGCACATCTATATCAATCAATGAATCATTTTATTTATAGAGCCCAATATCACAAATCACAATTTGCCTCAGAGGGCTTTACAGCATATGACATCCCTCTGTCCTTTGGACCCTCACAACAGATAAGGAAAAACTCCCCCAAAAATCCCTTTAACGGGGAAATAAAATGGTAGAAACCTCAGGAAGAGAAACTGAGAAGGGATCCGATGTGCAATAGATGTCGTACAGAACAGATCAATGTAATAAATTTACAGAAATCCATATGACAAAATGATACATAAAGAGAGACAGAGCCGGAGAGAGATGCAGGACAGACAGCATATGTGAAGCATTGTTAACTGTCAGGGCAACATATGAGTCTGGACAGACATGGATGTAAACTGGGGTGACCTCTGGCTCACCTGGTAGAGTTTTCACACCTTATAGGCTGAGCCCTTTGCAGAGGTCTGGCTTCAAATTCGACTCATGACCCTTTGCTGTGTGTCATCCCCAGTCTCTCTCCAAATTTTCCTGTCTATCTACAGCCATCCTGTCATTAAGAGGTATGCCCAAAAAATAATAAAAAAACAAAACAAAACACGGATGTAAACTGTAACTGCAATATGACTAGTTCGTGGAGGCACACAGGTATGAGCCTGTAATTTTAGTTCTTTATTGTAATTTTAAATTGATAATATGCATTTCTTATTGCAGATTTTATAAGCGTTCTCCTGGAAATGTAGTCAGTGCCCATGATACATCACACCAGAGACTGTTTATCCAATGACTGTCATGAAACAGCAACACCAGAAATTGTATGTCTATAACAAGATCAGACCATATCTCACCCCTGCTGTTTCAGACACATATCTACATGCAATCATTCTCTCGACAGTATCCAACTGTCTCTCCATATGGTCCCTCACCACAGAGTGAACCAATAGCGAGACTATCCAACAGAGCTTACAAGATCCATAGTAACCTCCCCTTTTGGACTCATCACTGCACTGCAATCTCACACTCTAATGCCCTGATTTTTCAAAACTACACAAATAATCTAGCCATTAAATTATATTTTCAGATCCTAAACAGCATCTCCAGTCCTACACTTATTGCTCTACTGCCAAGTTACAACACAAGCCAGCAATGCAATACTAGATCAATTTTGCATTCCTGTATTAACTTACAGAAATAATTATGGTCAGAGATCATTTTGTCAGCTTACACTAAGATCTGGATGAGATCCCACATTACATTAGAGCACACATTTCAAACACGTATATAAACACTGTCTGATGGAGGGACATACCTGCAGCCACTGATTTAAATCCCATATTCCATTTTACTCACTCCACTTCAGTTACGCTGCTCTGCAATGTCTATGTAGCTCCCTGTGTTTTGTTGTTTTGCACCTCCTGAAAAAGTCCGTCCAGTTTTAACTGTAACACACAATGTTACTTACAATTCCTTTCCTGCATATATAAATGAAATGAAACACTTTTTATGATCACTGAAAACAGATAGTTTTCCTCTTATGCTTAGACCACTTCATGCACAAACAGGACATAATGTAATAAGATAAGATGCTCACATCATAAAACACTGTTTGTGCATGTGGGAATAGGCCCTACTGTAGATGGATATTTCCTGTAACATTCACTCTCTTTCCTCAGTGGCCCTACTCTTCATCATTTTAATGGTCCTACGTCGACGGAGAGACACTGATGGAGAGCTGACCATAGCCCGAGCTCCATTACTACGCAAAGAGCGACCTCAGGGTCGATACTACGGGATCCCCTGTGATGCAGAACCTGTATATGCTGGCTGGTGAACCAGAGGACCTCAGCTCAGCTCTCCTAAGTGCTTGGTTGGACAAAACCCACTGAAGTCTTTTTCTGATGGTGAAACACTGGACTGCTGCCTCGAGAATACTTTGACAATCCACCAGCTTTTTTTATGCGGTACATTTGAATATATTATTGAGAAGCAGAGGTTTTTGTGAATTCTTGTAGTTTGACACTGTTACAGTCGTTTCACTCAGAGACAAACACACGTTTCTTTTGTAAACAAGATTATTGGATTATGAGAGGTATGCTGGAACGGTGAAAACGAGATGTGTGCCTTGACTTGGTGGGAACCTCTCACTCTTATGAAAAGCACTTTTTTACAGAGGTAATTGATTTACTTTGCACTTATGTGTTGGTAGACTTGTGGATGCCTCCATTAACTCGTGTAGTGACACAGTCAGCTGTGGTTGGTGCCTTCTGTGTATTTTAATGCGTCTCATTACAGCACTTTGTGTCGTCTGTAGTTTCATTGATATATTTGCTCAGTGTTTTTCATCTGCTTTTTTAAGGTTATATTTGTATGTTAAAAGGAAAATAAAGATGGTTAACTTGAACCTAATTTTCTACCCTTTTGTCATGTGACTCATGTTGCGAACTTAAAGGGACAGTTCACCCTAAAATCAAAGCTACATATTTTCCTTTTACATGTAGTGCTATTTATCAGTCCGGACTGTTTTTGGTGTGAGTTGCTGAGTGTTTGAGATATCAGCTGTAGAGATGTCTGCCTTCTCTCTAATATAATGGAACACAGTGGCACTTGGCTTGTGGTGCTCAAAGCGCTAAAAAATATACATTTGAAAAACTCAACAGCAATGTCTCTTTCCAGAAATCATGACCCGGTTACTCAAGATAATCCACAGACCTTGTTGTGAGCAGTTTCATGTCAAAACTACTTTCTTTCCTCTGAACCACACCTGGCAACCATATCACCGCACAGAAGGAAACGTTTCCCTACTGCTACCTCACCTAGCACCACTGAGCTAGCTAAAGTTATAGCTCAGCTGAGGAGGACGCCATTAATGTGTACATCTCGTGTTGTCACGAGCAAGAGCCTGTCTTTAATGAGTAGATGCATGCTTTCCTCTGCTCAGTGATACCGGTGGCTGGTGTAGTTTGGTAGAGAGGTCTGTGGATTATCTTGAGTAACTGGGTCATGATCTCTGGAAAAAGACATTGCTGTTGAGTTTTTAAAATGTATTTTTTTGGCGCTTTGAGCACCACAAGCTGAGTGCCATCTGATATCTCCAGCACTCGGCAACTCACACCAAAACAATATAGACTGATAAACATCACTACAGGTAAGAGAAAAGCATGTGTATTTTTGATTCTGGGGTGAACTGTCCCTTTAAAATAAAACTGTTTTTAAAAAAATGTGACAAAGATATTAACATTTAAAGTTTTGGTATTAGTCGTGCCAAGTTGTTACTGTGCATGTCCAATTATTATGAATGTCAAATTTGCAGACCAAACTCTTTAATGGGACAATAATAAGCTAATTTACCCCACCCTGGGTGACAGAGGGCAACCATGATTAACATGTGTAGCAGGTGTACAGCTTTTCTGGCCATCACCAAGAATTGCTGCCAATTTATAAAGTCCAGGTTGCAATGTTCCACTCAGCTCGACATCTTTGACCTCTTAAAAGCCTCACCGATTTTTCTTTCTCTTCATTTTGGTATTATCATCTCATTACAAGCACTCTTTGAAGGCTGTAAAAGGTTGCGTGTCTGAAACACATTGACATTACACACTGTTACATAGCCTCTGTCATTATTTTTTTAGTTCTATTTCTATTTATTTAGTAATGTTTTGTGGCATTTTTGCTGCAGATATTTTCTTTATGTTACATGCATTGTGGATATCATTCTGGATTTAATGCTGTTTGTTCTACTATAAGCTGCGATGTCTATGTTGTACATTTGGTTTTGCAAAAATGTTAAAAAACAAGTAAAGCCATAGATGACACTATAAGCTGTTATTACAGCAGACATTTTGACAGTCATAGCAGGAAAAATCACACAATAACATCAACAACTGCATTTAATTCCCATATCCAGGGCCACTGAACCGTACTCTCAAAGGGAATAGAGTCATTGTTAATGTTATTAGCTGCACCTGTGCATTTCCTGCTATGACAAGTGAAAAACATGTTTTCAGTGATTACTACAAGGTTTACCAGGCTGAGGAAAGGAGAGAAGTCCCTCGAACACAACTGTGGTTTGGTCACACAGCAGTGAACAATTCTTTCCACATTATGTAAACATCCAACAGGAGACTGTGACAAATGGCAGATCTCTGGATCAGATAAATATGTTTACAGAGTGTGACAGCCGTGGAGTACAAAGACAGATATAGCTGAGAGCTGCATACAAGGCTGTGAGTTAGAGTCATAACACACACAGCAACTTGGTGCTCGAGTACAAACTTTCTAGATGCAAAAACACATCTCCAAAAGGATTTTGGGGTTATCTGTGTTAATCTAATTGAAATTAAGATTTGAATTGAAATGCCAGATGGCAGTGGTGGAGGATAGACTTGGATCATTTAATAAAAACAGCAATGTTATAGTGTAGAAATACTTCATTATTCATTCACATTTTAAGTAGCCACAGTAAGTATTTACAGCAAAATACTTTAAGTATAAAATCTAAAAGTATTGATTATTCAGAATAGTCCTTCTCAGAGTGCTAAACTATTGTACATAGCTTGTTATTATTGATGCCTTACATTGTCAGATGCATTTTAATGTTGCAGCTTCTGGTGGAGCTAATTTTATCTGTTGTTGGACAACTCATTATAGACATAAAAATGCCTCATATTTTATAAGCTCTTTTAAGCTTTTTTTTATATTATGTGAGTGGCTGTCAAATAAATGTACCAAAAAAGTGCAGTACCAAAAAAAAAAAAAAATCCATGTAAAGTACAAGTGCAACAAAAATTAAACAACAATAAATTTTTTTAATTTCAAATTTATTTCCAACTTTCAAACTACAATATGAGCAAGCAAAACTAAAAACTGTACTAAACAGAAGAAAAAACATTAAGTAGAAATAAAGATATGAGTGACTCGTGGCAAAGGAATTACTGAAATGTTTTATAGATATCGCATACATTTATCATTTTGATAGCTTTTTTGTTTTGTGAGGAAAAAAAAATCATTGACAAGTCCTGTTCCATTTCCTTCATAATGAGCTTGAGCTTTTATTTGTTTGCTTGTTTGTAAATTTACATTTATGGATGTGAAATGTGGCAAGAAGTAAAATTATATTAACAGGGAAAAAAAGCATTTAACTCTTTGTCACAGTAATCATAGCACCCAAATACAACATTTGTATTGTAAATAGTAAAATCTGAGAGAATGTTATCCACTATAAATTTAGTCATATCTTTCCACAGCACATATGTACAATAACCAAGATAAATGGGAGCAAGTTTTAGGATGTAATTGACAAAAATATCAATTTCCATCTATGTCAGTCTTTAACTTTTTTTTAAGAAATGTTTAACTGGACAGAATCAATGCATTAATCTTAATGACACTTCTTTTACCTTATTTGTGAGGAGTAACTTTTTTGGGTAAGGACAAAACTCTCTTCCAGTTAACATAATTTGAAATTACTTCAATATAATGTTGCTGCAGGAATAGAAACCATGCAGTCCTGAAACAAAGCCCTTACTCTGGAGTTTATACCTCTATTAAAGGTGACAATAACAATGGCTAGGTGGCGGTAATGCACTGTGTCATTGGATGCGCTAAAACTGAAGTTTGTCCAAGCAGGACTCCGTAAGACTCCAGCATTCAGGAGGAAACATGGCGGCCGCCCTGGCAAGGAGGATGTCTGGTGTGTACCTAGAATTTGACTTTCATGCTTTTTCAATTCATTCCCCCCAGTTCATCAGTATTTAGTATTTTATCGATGTTTTAATGTACTGAATTATTGGAGTAGTTGTGCGGACGTTTTGTTAGCTAGCACAGATAGTACGTGAAGTTGCTACGTTAGCTAGCTAGCATCAGTGCTACGTGTTTCCTGTGACTCCTCTCATGTGTTGTCATGTTGTCCTTGTGTCTGACAGGGCTGCTGAGGCCGCTGTCTGCCTCTCTGTGTGCCAAGACACCACAGGTCTGTCAGCTCTCCACCCTCATCCAGCCTCCACCTCTCCACGGCTCTGCTGCAGCCGCTGTCTGCGCTCCTCTGCGGGCTGCAGTGTGTCAGACACCCCGGTACAACATCCTGCAACGGTAAAGGACAACAGGGAGCACTCCTGTTGATACTCACACTAATGTCAAGTAGATCGTAACAATAGCTGGCGTGACCACTTTATAGTTAGCTTAATATCAACACATATGTTTCCTTTTTAAATGCTATTCTTTTATTATTGCACCAGGGACGAGGAATTATATTGTATTTGCACTATACCCTAAAGTATGTAAAAGGGGAGCACCACCTAAATTGAAAACTCCAATATGTTATTTCCATGATCATGGAAAGTTCAATCAGTATTTGTAAACATGACATCAGAGAAGCAAGTCTCAAACTTGTGATGTCACAGGGTATAAAGTCTGGAGCTGCTCCATAGACAATGAATGGGAGCCTGATTTTGTGGCCCCACACAATGTTTGTTTTCTGTTTGTTTATACGCAGATGAGCTTTATTTTACTGCAGTGTTCTCAATTCTGAAACAGAAAATGTACCCATGTACTCAGAACATTCCCCTGGGTGCTCTCAGTGTCATCTACAACACCTTTCACCATCAGTTGTCTATGGAGCAGCTCCAGACTTTATACCCCATGACATCACAGATTTGAGTTTTATCACTCTGGCTTTGGATTTGGGAGAGAGTTGTTCAACTCTACCAATATTTTTGGACTGTCCAAGACCATAGGAGTAACATGTATGTGCTTTTTTTTTGTATGATTTGGGTTTGTTTTGTATTAGTTTGAGTGTGACCCCTTTGTTCTATTGAAGGAAAATCTCAGTACTGCATTATATTATCTTTTTTTTTTTTTTACCATTTTTGCTTTTTAAAAAAATAAAATAAAATAAGGGTTGGAATTAGTGCTGCAATTTAAATACTGGCTTATTGGAATGAAAAAAGTAAGCCAACCACAAACAATATCTCAGAGACATATATTAAAACCTGAGCAAATAAAGTGAAACTATGCATAGCAAGTGATACTATTTGTGCTAAAGGAATACTTCACCACCCAAAGTGACCATTTGTGTAGAAATTACTCACCTGTGTTATGTTGAATTTGTGAAGAAAACTTTTTTTTGTATACCTCCATGGTGAACAAAGAAAGCAAAAACTGAGAAAATTCTTGTGTAATTGAAGTCATAGGGGTACAAGTTGAACCGCAGCATAACAAGTCGTCCATTTACAAACTCTCACACAGCTCGTGCAGTATAATCCAAATATTATTTATCCAGTTGTATGCTCAGCACTTCCCAAACAGACAGCCCTTTTCAATGAGGAACCGAACTAAAAATAAACTAAATTCATGCTCTTAACAAATCCAGTATGGATTCACACAAAATAACACAAATTAACTGATGGAGGCAGCGGTAGACCAGGAGCCCCTTGTGTCCAGCAAGGTAACATTACTGCTCTGACAGTGGAGTCTGGCTCTGAAGAAAGCATAGATAAGTTTCACTTTACATTCAGTTCCCTGTTGGAAAGGGCTGTCTGTTTGGAAGTACTGAGCATACGACTGGATAAATGAGACTTGGATTATACTGCACATGTTTGTAAACGGATGTTGTGATATAATTTTGCTGTTTTTTTTTTTGTTTTTGTTAGTTTTTTTTTTTTTTTACAAATGAAGTGTGACATGGGGTGAGTACTTGATATACAAATTATCATTTTGGGGGTGAAGTAATAATTCAAGTGATAAAATGTTATTTGTAACCTTTTTTGAATTACATTTTTTTCTGCTTCTCTGGGTTTTTGCAGGGTATCGGCTCTTATTCCCAGTTTGACTCAACAACCAAGCAGGAGCCTGACGTATATTAGTCTGAAGAAGGGGAAGAGGAAGAGTGTTAAATCTGTGACAGAGAGGTTCATGAGGCTGCATTGTGGCCTCTGGATCAGACGCAAGGTACAAGTCTTTTACTGTAAAACTGCCAAAATCACTGATCTGAGAACACACAGAGTTGCCAGTCTGACTTTTTGTTTTTGGGTGTGAACAGGCTGGCTACAAAAAGAAACTGTGGAAGAAGAAACCTGCCAGACGAAAGCGCCTGAGGGAGCATGTATTCTGTAACAAAACACAGAGCATGCTTTTGGATAAAATGACAACCTCTTTTTGGAAAAGGAGAAACTGGTATGTTAATGATCCATACCTGAAGTACCACGATCGGGTCAACCTCAAACTGTAGTCTGCTGATTCGTGTAGTGACATCTTGTTTTCGCTTGAACATAATGTTATAATGTTGTATATGTAATAAAATCATATATCTTAATATCATGTTCTGTAAGTGTTCTTTTAAGACAAAAAAGATCAACACAGTCAAAGTTTTGCTTCATATTTAATGGCTGTAAATTGATTTAAACAGAAATATTTAACCTAGGAGAACGATAAATTGATAGCCATGGACCATCATGTCATCATTTCACTGCTTTTTGCTTTTTGTTCACATTTAAATTGAAGTAATTTGACATTCTGGCCTGCCAGAACAAAATTTCTTAGGATAATTTAAGTGGTGTCTCCTCATGAATAAAGTCAAAGTGGTTAATTTATCAGTAAATAAGACATCATTTATATATATGTAAAGCCAACATGGATAACATTTCATATTCTTTCTACAAAGCAACAAAAAATGACAACATAATTCATTGTTTACCAGCAAGGCATCTGAACAAAATCATTCAAGAAATCCAATGTTCATACAAATCATAACAAACATCATGCAATGATGAGTTCATCAGTCTACGCACAAGTATACAAATCTGCTACTTAGCAACATGTTTTTTTTCTCCATTTTACTTTGCATGAATTATAACAGAAGGAAATCACCTCCAGCACTAACACTGATACTACTAACGCTGAAACACATACTCTGATTTTTCCTGTTTTATTTTTTTACCATTTATCCAGTAAAAGGACATTTCATGTGCATAACAAGTGTATCTACAACATCAGAGTGAATGACGTGTAAACAGAACAGTTGTACCTGAGAAGCTTTTGTTTCAAACTTCAGACCACCCTAAATGATACAGATACAATGATGGAAATTATAAGTCTACAGCAGGAGTCCACCCGTCAACAACCAACACAGTGATACTTTGTGTAAAATGTCGCTATGATTCAGGCTCAGTGAATTAAGTACAGGATGAAAACATACAGTGTATCACCATGCAATATTAACTTAGATTTAAGTTTGTAAACCTGCAAACCGACAAACTCCCTCTCATGAATTCCTAAAAAAAAGTACAAGGTAAGATCGTTGGGTTTAGTGTTGCTCAGTTAACAGCAGAGCACTACACAGTGATTTCAAACATGGAGAAAAGAACCATGTTTACATAGAGTAAATATTTACTCGTGTTATAGTCTATCTCTGCTACAGCTGAAAGTAACATACACCGATCAGCCGCAACACTGAGACTACTGACAGGTGAAGTGAATAACATTGATTATCTTGTTACGGTGCAATGTTCTGCAGAGAAACCTTCGGTCCTGGTCAAGTGCATCCCATCGTGGAAATGTTATTCTCCGATGGCAGTGCACCCCAGCAGAACAAAGCTCCATGCCACACTGCAAACGCTGCTCAGGAATGTCCCAAGGAACGTGACAAAGAGCTCAAGGTGTCGACCTGCCCTTCAAATTCCCCAGATCCCAATCTGGGATGTGCCATTGCCCCACCTGGCAACAGGACTCAAAGGATCAGCCACCAATGTCTTGGTGCCAGACACCACAGGACACTCCCAGGCTGAGAGGTCCCACTGTGGATTGGAATTAGCACTGACCTGTCGAGGCATGGACACAGGACCTCTGGGGTACCTGCACGACCCACAGCTCCATCAGATTGGGATCTGGGGAGTCTGAGGGCCAGATCGACGCCTTGAGCTCTTTGCCACGTTCCTTGGGACATTCCTGAGCAGGTTTTGCAGTGTGAGACAGCCCACTGTCACTGCCATCAGGGGTTGGCATTGCTGTGTGGGGTTGTACTTCGTCTACAATGGTGTTTGGGTGGTTTGTGAATGTCAAGTTGAATCCACACGAATGCTAGGACTCACAGTTTCCCAGCAGCTCATTGCATTGCAATAAGAGGATGAATGTTATTTACTTCACCTGTCAGTAGTTTTAATGTTGTGCCTGATCGGCCTTGAATTGCCAAATAAATTGTCAAATAAATGACAAAACATGCTTACAAACTGAACAGTAGATTGTCAAAAACAGTCTGCTCCACTGAGGAAAAATCTTAATTTATCTGTGATGTGAAAGCGATCACTTGTTACACAAGTAATTATTTCTTTACCACAGAGGACACAAGCAACAATAATAACGTTATTATTTTTGATAATATTCAGCTACTAATTTCTTATGATTTTTGTTTTAAGTCATTTTTGGCCATGTCAGAGTATTGAGGGCAGTCATTTTATATTCTAAACATAGTGCAAAATGATTGTTTAATGAGAACATAGTAGTGTTATAAATTCTTATATCATGTGGAGACATTTTAGATTTCTGCTATGTCTTTCTTTAAGGCTTTAATAGAGAGGTAAATAACAGAATAATGTCTGCCACTGCCGTCTGACTCTTCATTAACATAAAAGGTAGGTTGTCTCGTCTAATAATATGTTTTTGGGTGATTTCTGAATACCTTAATATGATAATCAGTGCAGATTCAGCTACTCTCAGATATTTCTCCAGAGGAGATTAAACTGGGGTAAAAACAGCCACGCCTTTTCTTTTGATCCTTGGCTTTTCACACATTCTCTAACAGTGACAGTGACATTACATTCTGTTGAATAAACAGTGGACTAATGACTGGGAGGACACACATGCAATTGCCTACCCAAACCTGATATATAAAAACAATCAAATCAGAATGATGAAGAACACACAAACTGTACATAAATACATATTCAATAACCCACTAACTCAAAGTGTCTATCAGCATGGAGCCCATTCATTCATTTGTACTATCTCAGTGTCACAAACCTCATTGTTTTTAAATCATGAGCCATGAGATACTGTATATATAGAGGGGTCATCATAGGTCACTTTGGTAATACCTTATTCCAAAGCAAGGCTGCTTCAGTCATGTAGCTTTTGGCCATTCAGTGTTTTCACTTCTTGCAGCAAAGGCAGCTGGAGTAGTCTTTAGGACAGTTTCACATGGCTTCATTGTTCGAAGAAAGAGCACTCCTGGATCTTGTGAGAGGCCTTAAGACTCTAAGAGGAGGCTAGAAGGGAGGACAGATGAGGATAAAAGCAAAGAGGGACATAGAGTTTAGTCAGCTAATAGCTATGATGAGTTGCACAGTATGTAAAGGACCCCTCTGTGTTATTTTGTAATGTTCTTATTGTCAACAAATCCCACGGTGAGACCAAAAGTCACAAGTCTGTCTCTCAAGACTAGCTGACCTCAACATGCTGTCTGTGAATAAACTGCCTGAGTTCAAAACCCATCGGTTCCTTTAGGTTTAGTTTTAGAAGAGAGCCAATATCAGAAATCTTAAATACTTTATTGATCCTGTGGGATATACACCAATTGGCCAAAGCCATTGACACATGCCATTGCCATGAGGAGGTTTTCTTGGTCTGCAGCGGTGTTCAGATGGGTGGAGTGCATCAGGTAGCATTTACATGAAGATCAAGATGATCAATGTTATTCACTTCACCTGTCAGTGGTTTTAATGCTTTGGCTGATCGGTGTATATATGAAATAGAATAAGAAATTTAAAATATGTGCATAACGTTAAGTGTAAGTAAGAATAAATTAGGATACTTAGGATTAGGATATTAGGAAAGAATATTGCACGCTTGAATAATTCCACAGAGTATTGCAGCAGTTGAATTATTGCACCAATTACAGTACAGTTAAGATGGTGTTTTCACTGAATTATTGTATCATTAAGTCACTATTGCACAGTGTGAATAAATTATGGAATTATAACCGCTGATGACTGAAGTAAGTCCAGGGGCCAGTCCACTGACTCAGAGTATCTGACACTCAGAGGGAAGAGTTGAAAAGCTGTTAAACATTGCTAAAACAGGAGTGACTAGTGTTTGTTGGGGACTATTTTCAGCTGTGGAATAATACATATTTGGTCCTCTACTGAATATCGTTGACAGCAGGATCGTGTATGTGGGACTGGCATGAATAAACTACAACCAGTGCAACAGTGTGGCTCATTTATGTGTTTTTAGTAGCCTTTGGACAACAAAATGTCTATGGCACCAAGGACTAAGCTATATCAGGCTTTGGCCACACAGACAATACTTGTTAAAAGGATCAATAATTGTTGTTTTGTTTTTTTTTCCTTGGGATTTGTTGACTGTAAGAAAAAAAAAGATTATTACAGGCATTGTCCTTTAAACACTGCAACTGGATTTAGCATCACCATGCTAAACAAACTGATATTAGATATTGAAATACATCAGATAACACCCATTCATTCCACGGATTGATTATCCACAAAGATCACATCAAAAGTAGAAGTTATTATGAGGGGTGAAATACGCTGTAAGGTGATCCATGTCAATTTATCAACCATGTTTGGATTTTTTTCATGCCTCATTTCCAAACAAGAGAACAACTGCAATCATGCAAGAGCAATATCACACATTCATCTGAACGAAACAATGATTCCACTAAGAACTCAATACATGGTTCAGCTTCATCAGTGCAGAAATCCTATCGGCGGCCAGACTCTCCACAGTTGCAGAAGTACTGAACCATGATGATTTATTTAGCTACACAGCAGCAGGAATTAGTGAATCGGTGAGTAAATCACCACTCTCAAGGGGCAGTTAGAACCAGGCAGCAGCTGAGCAGCCACGTGGACGAGGCAGTGTACCTCAGGAGCCTTCCTCTTAATCAGCCTGAGCTGTGGAGAGCTTGATGCTGCCTGCACCCCTTTGCCCACCTCCTCAGCCTGCTCTGGAACTGGAGGAGAGGGAGGTGGAGAGGGTGTGGAAGGTGGAGAGGGTGTGGGGGGTGGGGAGGACTTGGGTGTCAGTGAGGGCGTAACGGGTGTGGACTCAGACTCAGAAGGTGAAATGGTCTGGGACGGCAACTCCTTGGAGTCCCAGTGGTCCAACCCCAACACCTCATACTCAGTCATGTCAAAATCCTGTCCTGTGCCATGAAAGAAGGTCGGTGGAAAGGATGAGCAACGTGTAAATCCTGTCTCTGGTCTATTAAATTGAAAGCCAAATACCTTTCGTGTAATTGCTGTAGAGTGGTGTCAGCTGGGATTATGAGAGTTCATATCATAATGCATTACCGTTCTGCAGACCACAGAGCAGAGGCCAAATAGGAAGTTACGATAAATGGGAGCCAATTTGTTGCAGCACTAACAAGCCTCGGTCTCATTATAAGTCTCTTTTTAGTTTCTGCAGAATTTTGTCCACTCAAGTCAATTTTTCTTTCATATAAAGCAATGACAGCAGAAACCCAAAACATATGTTTGACCATATTGTTTAAATGGCATTAAAAAAACATCACAGTAGTTTTCAAGGGACAATATCTTTGATGTATTATATTTTTCATATTGTCAACAAATCCCTTAGAAAGACCAAAACCAACAATAAATTGAGACTGACAGCATTTTGTCTGTGCTATAAACCTCCATTGTTGTCCAAAAATGGTATAAAAACACATCAGTGAGCCACACCGTTGCACTGAACGATATGTTCCTGGATTATTATGAACATGGACGCTGTAGTTTTTTTAAAGTCAATCCCAGGTACAGTATCCTGCTGCCATAAATACTCACTAAAGCACCAAATGTGCATTAACTCATTGCTTTAAATAGTTTCCAACAAATGTACTGTTCATTCTTGTTTTAGCAGTGAGCATTTTTAAAGCTGAAATATACTTGCCACCTGTGTTTAAAGGTATACTGCGCAGGAATTTTCGGCTACTGTTTTTTGATCAGAATCACTACCGAAAGTGAAAACCAACGCAAGGTTCACTATATTTGTGTTTTTTCAGTGCTGTGTCAGGATTTTGTAGCTTCCTCTTGGATGCCTGCTGCTCTGGCATCTGGTTGCTACCTTTTTATAAAGTCCCGACCTCACCTGCGCACTCTGCCCAGGAACTTCCATACACAGCAAAAATACATGGCAAATAAATACATGCCACACATTTTAGTGAATCAGAAGTGTTGACTGACTACATATACATGCACAAATATTCAGTTTTTTTGCCCTTATTCCGAAAAGACAGCATTCCTACTGTACTGTTTACATGGCTGATGAACACGAATAGTCTACTAATATTCCTGTTTACATGCAGTCGTGCATAGTACAGTTAAATGTGGAAAAGTGGAACGACTGGAGCTGCTTGTGCCGTTTTGCTTCTTTGCATCATGATAGGACTTCAAAGCTTTCCACTGGCTGTGGACTTACTCGACCGTGTGAACACAGCCTCCCTCTTTCATTCCTTTAACCAGCTTCTTGAAAAGGTCAGCGATGTGATATGTGCGCTTATGCAAAAACCTACTGATATCCAAGTCTTTCATAATGTTTACAAATGTGATTGTCCTTCCGAATATCTCCATGACAACACACAGGGCTGACTGTAAAAAGGCAAGAAGTTGCATGTTGCAAGCAGTAGTAGTGCAGTAAAACAGTTGAAATGCATAATCAGAATGCGCTACGTATACATGTCCGAAGAATGTTCTTAAAACTCGAATAATACGGGCATATCACACGTCTTAATCAGAAAAAGTTACATTAAAAAAGGCCTAATTCAGAATATCCAAACGAAATATGCTGTTCATTGTCATGTTCAGAATAATGGTGGAATATTAGTGTGTATGTAAACATCGTCATTGTGAAGGATTCATGTTGTATAAGTCTATACAATCCTTTTTCAGAAAATCCTGCATATTATACCTTTATACATGTACATCTTCAGTGGGAACCAGTGGGCTGAGAGCCACAAGCAGGGTGTAGAAGTCAGTAAGTACTTAAGGATGGACAAAAACATGGTTTTGGTCTCTTAATGGGATTTGTTGATGATAAAAAGAAATATAAGATAACACCAGACTTATTCTTTAAATTATGGAGAACCCATAATTGAGTGTAGCCATAATATGACAGCAGTTATGTTAGGAATATTATCAGATATTAACAGAAGAAATCTCAGTTCTTTATTTGATAAGAAGGAGTTAGTTGTGTCCTGACTGTGCAGCTATTCCTGTCCAATGTAAACAGCAGTGTCTAATGTTGTGTCTAAATTCCATCTACAAAGGAATAATTATTTGCCGATTAAAAAAACCATGACACCCATTCCAGACTGAAACAAACAACAACTGTTTCCACATGATGTTAAAGTAGGAACAAATCCCCCCAGCTACATGTGAGTTTTATCACAGGGTGTTGAGCCTGGCAGCCCTGTGAGGCCTGACCTGCTCCAAACAGGAAGGCAGGACTGAAGTTAGGGGGCCACTCAGGAAAGCAGGGGTCCTAAACAATATCTGCTAGCTTAAATAAGCTTCAACAGGAAGACAGACATCTACATGATAATCTATTTTACACAAACAAAACCAGGCGCTGCTATTGCATTAGAATCCCACTATTACAGCTAATGTTCTCAGCACCACAACAGACGATTCAATACGCCTGTTTAACACTAATAGCTTGTTGGATCAAGTCCGTCTCTATAGTGGCTTGTACTTTTCTGTGTGCTGTGTCTGCTCACCCTTGTTGTAGCTCTCCGACTTGCTGCGCATCATAGATCTGGTCCGATGCTGTGCTGCTGCAGGTTGCGTAGTGCCAGGGGCGGTGTTAACGGGGTCAGACTGATAGGAAGACAGATCCTGCATGCTGAAACTCCTCAGCCTGTCTGACAGGACCCCTTGGCTCTACAACAGGTAACACCAGGTTTATGTTAGGTTCATTTTAGAGTTAGCAGCAATGTGTGACAGTTAGAGCATAGATCGTCTTCAGGGGCTGAAATAATTTGATGCAAACACAAAAATAGGCTTCTTTGAAAACAAACATTCGATGAGCCTACTTTATTATGTGAATAACAAACAATGTAACAGGCTTGATACCCTTATACACATTCATAGATATATATTTCAGGGGGGGGCAGAGGGGATATGTCTCTTCAATATTTAGAGCATGTATTAGTCCCTCCTTATAAAGACATGGGAGTAGCAGAGGACTTTTATTTTGACTTGCTAAAAATGTTCTGGTGGAGGACCCCCAGACCCCATGTTTCACATGTGTCACCCCTAATGTTGAAACCAAACCTACGCCCTTGTATACAATGACCCTCCACAGTCCACAAAGCAAATACCCAGAGTCTGCATTACCTTTGTTGCAGCCATGACTGCAGCTGTGGCGGCAACATTCAGCCCTTTTCTCCCAAAATGCACCAGTGTATCATAGCTTTTGTCCTTCGCTTGGCAGATGTACTCATCAATGTCCTGAAACAAGGACAAAAAAAACCCGTACATGAACATTGTGTCTCTGGTTATCAATATGTCACTCATTGTGTGCAGCATGTTGACAGGTGTTACTCATATTGCTCGACTGCATCATCAATCTAACATGTTTCCTGAGTCAGCCATAGAGGAAAAAGGAAAGGAGAAAGGGAGGAACACCAGGACACTTCCTTTCTCCTGACCTGCAAACACATCTTTAACAGCTAATGTGGAAAAATGAATTGGCACAAAGGCACTTTTTGTTCTTTAGACAGCTGCAAAGCCCAAATTCTATTAGTGACAGACTAACTTAAACTGAATGTTTTCACCTCAGCCTTTCCTTGAACTGCATCAGCGAAAAAAAAAAGGAAGGTACAACAAAGGAAAGGGTTTTCACCTTTTCTTTTGAGGAAAGCGTGGGATGAACAAACTTCCTGTATAGCACACTGGAGCCTTTAGTGTAAGGGGACAGCAGCCACACCACAAAGGCTATCTTCAGTTCATAGTAGAAAGGAATCCTGCAATGAAGACACAAAATGATGGAGCCAATAATCCAACAAAGCATAATAGAAGACATGCTTTACAATTTAGTTTGTAATATAAACACATAATCTGAGGTGACTTACCAGCAAAGAAACATATCTGTAAACACTTCCACAGCAGTGAACAGGGCAAATATGATCCAGTACATCATCCATTTTACCTAAAACGCGACACAGCCGTTAAAGACAGCTACATAGGCTACAACATCTTACAGAATCATATTCATGAGGACAACCCTGCGTGACGTCATCTTGTTACTAACAATACAAATGATAAGAAATGTATGATACAGAGAAACTGACATTTTCTCTAATACTTTAGATTTTGTTTCAATAAATGTTGGTCCAAATGGTTTTTACACATTAGTATGGATATACCATAGAAAGAAAGGAAATACTTGGTATTGTGATTTTAATTTATTTAGTTTCTTTGCCTTAAAAGAAGTATGTGGTTTACCAGTATTACCACATTTATATTATTTTCTAATTTATTTTTGCTTTGTATGATATGTATGTTTAAATGTAAGTATTGGTCCAAATGGTATCACACATGAATATGGATATTCTAATTTCTTTTCTTTGATTTATTTACTTTGTTTGTTGAATAAATGTCATAACAAATAGTCATTTGAATTTCCTCTTGGGACTATATGGACAAAGACTGATATGGACTTGAGGTGATCCTTACGCCCTGTTAGTGTTTTCTTTTACGCCTCTCTTTCTTCCTTGGACTACTGGGAAAGTAACCTTTGACACAAAGCCAACAACTGATAACATATGAGCTACATTGTATTGCCCTTGTTAACCTCTTTGTTCAGTTCCCCTTTGCCTTTTTGTTCCACTACAACAAAAGCTACAGAAATAAACTATTAATAAAAATACAAATGATACACTCACATATTCTTTCACATCTTTTGACTTCACAGCTTTATAAGATGAGTATGCAGGATATAGTGTACCGAACACGAGTCTGGAAGAGAGGAAATGTGCAGCTCAAGAAACAAAACATTTAACACTGCAGTCCAACACATATTTCAAATGAACACAAAAAACACATTAAATAAAGACATTTTAAATGTAATAAAAAACAATTAAGGACAATATATTATTGCAGAGATTCAAATTATGCTCTTGCCCTTGGCTGGCTAAAATGTTAAATGTATTATAATGTATCATCTGGGAATAGTTTGTTTCAGTGGATACATTTTACATTTTGTTGTCCATGAGCCTCAGCCTGTACATAAATGGGTCACTGAACAGGTCTAACAGGTACTGGCCAAAGGGCCCCTTGGCCTTACCCTGCAAAATGTCACTCAAATTAAGACAAACCAGCCAGTTAGAGACTCAAAATGAGCACAAAGAGACACAGAAGGAACAAAGAAAATGACCTCAAAGAGACAAAAAAAGACAAAAGAGACCCATAAAATGACCTCAGAGGCAAAGAACGATCAACCCCTCCCAAATAATAGACATAAAATGACCACAGAGACACAAAACAACCAATAAAATTCAAAGAGACACTAAAGGTCTGCACACAAAATGACCACAAAGAGATATATATATTAAAAAAAGATGCATGACAACTACAAAGAGACACGAAACATCATCGAAAAGAGGCAAAAACACTGCAAAATCAGTGTGTCTTGCTCCTATGCATGACAGGTGGGGGTGCCTTTGTATATCTGTGCTCAGAGATCCATTGTCTCATGATCCGCCCATGCCAACATAACTAAACTGATGAACAGGCTGTCAGGTGAGGTCAAGATAAAACAGAGAACAGCTTGTCCCTTCTAGAAAGAAACTAAATCAGCCATGCTTGAGGTTAGATTTTGCCCTGGCTGCTTTAAGCAGCTCAGGTGCTAAACTTCCACCCATGATGTAAAATTAGCCTCCATGTGTTTTTCCTTTTCTTTATATTTCTATTCCTGTGTGGGACACCTGTGCTGCTGGGTGTCCTGACAGAGGCCGAACCCTGTTGAAATGCTACAGCCAGGCAACAGCTGTGAGGAGGACCTGATCAAGTTACTGACCCACATCATGTTGCACCTCTCTGTCCCGTCCAGCTAACTGAGCTCTGACAGAGTTAAGACACACAAGGACACTAAAAATAAACAGATCATCTGTAGGAGACAACCAAACCTTTCTGTTGCAGACTGGACCCAAAATGACCCACTTAACCAGGTTGTGAACAGCCAAGGCTGAGGCAGCTCCATCCATGTAACAAGATCTAGTAATCTAAATTTAATTGCCTCACTATTTTGAGGTTGGGCCTGCTGTTGGTGTACTCCACTCCACACGCTCTGCAATGGCGCTGATTCATACTTTGTGCAGGTCAAAAATAACCATAACTTACTGTAATAAACCTCGTCCTATTGTTTGATCATTCAAAATTCATAGCTGTAAGGGAATGCATCGGGTTTTGTGCATACATGTCTCATTAAAGCAATAATTCTTGCATTGTAACCTGAGAAGGATGACCCATCCCTTTTGTTTTTTTCCAATATGGGACATCAACAGAGAATATAGCTCCACTCAAAGACCGCTCCTGTTTCAGTCACCTCGCTGCTCACTGACATTTAGCTCTCTGCCACTGAAAGACGCCTCTGATTTCTGGATCTGACTCATTTAGTCATACCGTGGATGATAATAGATTATTCAGCCAATCACGTCACCTCTTTGTCCGTAATCAAAAAGGGTATTTGATAAACACAAAGAGTGCCAGGCTGCTGAGCGCTGCTCAGAAATACACAAGGTCCACACAGGCCTGGCTCAGCATTCCTGCTGCTGAAATGGCAAAGTACAACCCTGTGGATTTTGGACTGTTTTCCAAGCAAAAAAATAAATAATAGACAGGCGTCTGCTCTCCGTACACACTGACGTCTGCTTCTGATTAAATATTAGACAATTTGCGGGGGCTCGTAAAGCGCGCCGCTCCTGCACCGTCAATGAGCGGCTCAAATACCCGCAATAACCGGGAGCAGCTATTTAATATTAACCTACTTTATGGCAGAGCATATGGAAAGAAATAATAAAAAATGACTTACACCACAAGTCTAGAGATGATCCAGGAGACCATTGCGCTGGAAAGGCGACAGGACGCGCTGTCTGCGGGGAGGAGTTTCCTCCAGATGACAGGCGCGTCCAGGCGGCTGCGTCTGGACGCACACAGGCGGCAACGTGATGCAGGATAAACAGTGAGCGGCGGAATGTAACCCTTATCCATAGATGGCAGTGTTGCATTGCAAAGACGACACGGATACTCTGCATGTCTGGTGGGTAAACATGAGGCTGCCTGGTTATTTAAGTATTTAGGTGCTTTTTACCATGCACTACCTGATTAACCTGTTGGGCCCCTTACTGACACCCTCCCCCCTTTTCCTTTGCACAGAGTGTACCCTGCCCCCCCAAGTTCCCTTAAAGCACAGACCACCAGCAGACATGGCAACCTTATTATTTACCCAGAGATCCATTAAGTCAGTTTATGATAAGGCAAGGCCCTATTGTTTTTGCTGACACAATAAACGTTTAAATTTAAAAACTTTAAAAATTCCTACCAAACCAACGATACATGCTACAGTTTTGAAACTTCACCACAGTGTAGCCCCAGTACTGCAGAAACTTTTGTCCATTTAGACTCATTACAAATTATGAAGTCCATCACTCTGTTTTTTTCAGAAACTGTAAAACTTATAAAACTTATCTCCTCCCACAATTTTTGCTCAATTGTCACCAACCTTGCTAGAGAGCATCTCCAGACTGTCCTCCACAAAACTTGTTTCTCGGATTTTTGATTTATCAAAAATTGAGCCTGCAGTGCATGAAAACGTTTGACTGTAAACACTACTGTAAACATTTACCATCCAATTCTTGCTAAATACATTTTCAATCTTCCTGAAAAAAATTGACAATATTTTGGAGTCATGGTTGATGAAGTTTGGCAAATATCAGAATTTTATCTCCAAAACTGAGTTTTCTAGAACATTTTGAATTCTGCTCTCATGGGAACAACTGCAGTCAATGTAAAAGTGTCATTTTTAAACATCACATTTTCTCTTGTGAAGCAAAACACTTATCATTAAAAACAAATCACCAACATGTCCATGCTGTCTAGATGCAATTTATGTATTGTCAGATTTTTTTTTAGATGATAGAATTTGTGACATTTTGACTATTTTTGAAATCTGCCACAACAACTGCAGCCCGGTCGGTGACTTCCTGAGTCTATTTGAGAAGCCACACAGCAGGTCTCACTTCCAAACAGTTAGCTCAGTGAGTTAGGAGCTGGATCACAGTGCCAAGGACTCTGGGTTCAAGACCCAACATGAGGGATGAGTATGACACATCAAAACTACAAAGAGTCTTTCAGAAACAAATGTTCCACTGATACAAAAGTGTACTTTGCAAATTTATTCCAATATTCAACCACTTTTACTTTTCAATTGCTGCAATACAATTTCCAGATGATGCAACCTGCAAAATGACTCAGCTGATGCTAAATGCAGATTGTAATATCAACTTCCTTGATTGCTCAGAATTGCCTGAAAATGCCCGGACCCGACCCATCGCTGCGCAGCAGCTATAATTAACTTTGATCCCTTTCTCAAACTATGCAGTGTTGGGTCACTGAATTTGACAGAATTCCACCTAAAATGCCCTTGAAAAGTCCTTGAATTTGTTATTTAAGTAATTGTGGGAACCCTGTACAGGCACCCCTGGTTCCAGAAATTCATTTTTCTCGTAGACATGGTTTTTATATTCCTGAAACACTGTACAATCTATCTATCTATCTATCTATCTATCTATCTATCTATCTATCTATCTATCTATCTATCTATGTGCATACACTGCTTAAAAAAATTTGAGGCGTGTGTAGGTAGTGTGTATGGCCCCCGCCTGCCTGTATGACCTCCTGACAACGTCTGGGCATGCTCCTGATGAGTTGGTGGATGGTGTCCTGGGGGATCTCCTCCCAGATCAGGATCAGGGCATCAGTGAGCTCCTGGACAGTCTGTGGTGGTACTTGGCGGCGTCAGATGCACTGATACATAACGTGGGATGTCTTGCCTTAAAGGCTGATAAGAAATCACTGCTGTGTTCATTTCAGTTGTCCCCAAGTAGACAAAGTAGATCTCTTATTCCATGTTTAAATTTCACACACAAGTGCAAAACTACAGTACCAGTATAGTTGAGTATACTGGTCAGAACACTGGGATGGCTGTGGCTCAGGAGGGCAAGCAGGTCATCCAGGAAGTGGACGACCAAACCTGGCTCCTTCAGTCTGCATGTCGAGGAATCTTTGGGCAAGATACTAAACATGAATTGCTGTGAGTGCATGTGAATGTGAAACTGATGAGCACACACACATTCAGTCACCAGTGTATGGATGTGATGGTGCATGTCGTGTAAAAGCACTTTGAGTGGTTAAGAGACTAGAAAGGAATCTATTTACTTTACATACAGCGCCTTCACCCTGACCGTCCTGCATTAGGACATCCGGCATCTAAGCTTATTACTTCCTGATTGAGTTTCTGACTTGATGTGTTATTCTGATGCATCTTCCCTCGCACAGTCACATTTCTACAACTTTCTCTTCTCTTTAAACCTCACAAAGCACTTAGGTCTCATTTCCACGACATGGTGCGACACGGCTGGAGTCTACTAACTTGGAACTGTCCTGTTTTGGTTTTACATTGGCAAAAGTTGTGGATAATGCAAATGTCAGAAGAATTAAACCATAAGATAACTGAGCCAGAGTTTAAAGTTAAATAAAGCTAATATTAGTTGCACACTGACAAGCAAGCCTAAACGCAAACAAAGATTACACATGCCCACCAAACAAACACATTATAGGTGCTCACCTGACCTTGACACCTATTGGACAGGTTGACATGAAGAGGGGGACAGACATTTATGCACAGACATATATATACCTAGATGCTACATTAACTGTCACCCCGTTGCAACGATACGTCAGTGGCACTACAATATTGGAGCGGGCAAGATTTGCCGTACCCTACGCCGTGGCCTGACGTGCACCTCCCCAGAAATGTAACTACACGTAACGGTGACGCAGACCTCCTGTCTGTTTCTGTGAGCTGAAACCATTTCCCTCAGTGGAAACAAAGCTTTTATTTACTTTAATTTCACAGATAAGAAACAATAAATTTTGAAGACAATAAAGCCTCCACAAAAATAGCATTTTAAGTCTTGTGTGTGATTTATCCTGGTTTCATATGAGCAGAGGAAACCTCCGCTAGCTGCTAGGCTAATTTATACAATGTAAAATGCCATAGACTTGTGCTAAAAACATTAGCATGTTGTATTTGTTTAGAAAATGTGTCCAGATAAAGACAAGTGTTTGTCTGTGAATGCTGCGAGTTATAGTGAAGCTGATTTGTGTACTTGTGTTTGAAATTGTCTCTATTAAGCCATGTTTAATGTGTGTTTAATGTGTGTTTTGAATCAACTAAACTTTACAGCACTTCACAGAAACCCTGACAACAACTAGTGTTTTGGAGGTGTAACTGCAGAGTGACACAGACACACCACCACAGTGTAGGCTCTGCATAGAGCTGACGCACAAGTATAAATCCGCCTTAAGATGACCAATATGTACCATTTTACATTCTAAATATGACTGTGTTAACAGTGTCATTTTGAGCCTGCTAATGTCAGCACTGATCTCAAAGCACAGCTGTGTTTCTGTTCGAGCTCCGAGCATGGCTGCAGACTCTTATTGTGTCTGTCTGGTTTCCCTTTGAAAATGGAGAGCAAGGAACCGGGTCAAACACACTACACACACTCTGCACAGAAGGGCTCCACCACCCGGGATTGAACCAGGAACCCTCTTGCTGTGAGGCGACAGTGCTAACCACCATACCACCATGCTGCCCCCAGACACAAATTTCACACTGCTTATTCATCAGCTTGTCCTCTCTCTCAGGGTATACAAATTGTAGTGATCTGAGTTACCGTAATTGACCAATGGCCAGCTTTTTCAGAGGTGTGCTTCAACTGAATCTCCATGAGATTAACTGCCTGAGTCAGTGAACATTTAACATTACCATGGCAACACACACACTTTAAAAAATGACTTCATGACTTTAAAAAATTACTTTAATTTAGAGTCATTTTTTCAAGTCATCATTTTTCTTTTTTAATATTGTGATAAATATATTATGAACCTTTTATCGTGACTTTTTGGTCTGGCTACATTCCTGTTTACTACAGAACCAGCTCCTGTTGTTAACCAGCACCTTAAATACCATTTCGAACATCTTTTATGACACTGATGGTTTCATCGATCAGTGTCAGAGGTGTTTAAACCACAACTTCAACAGATACCAGTGCTTACACTTTGTTACCTTCCATAATGTCATAACATTGTATTTATGCTGTTTGTTTTTATTCAGAGACTTAGAAACATTGAAATCTAATTGGATTGTTGTTTTATTGTTATTATTGATGGTTTAATCCAATGTGATGGACATTTACAAGGAAACCTGAGCACCAGGAGAAAAACCTCTAGCAAAGCTATGGGAGCTATAAGTGCTGTATCATAGACAACTGGACTTGCTTGTGTGCAGCTGTCTACGATATAGCACTTATGAGTACCATGACCTGGATGATCTTCACCGACATCTCTGGGAGCTCCTCTTCTTCCTCCTTCCTCTCATCTCCTCTGGTTTTCACGTTCTTCTTGTGAATTTCTTTTTAAATGTGATTGACACTGACGGGCGAACCTGAGCACCAGGAGAAAACCCTACATGTAAACAGCTATGGGAGCTATTGTTGCCCAGCCTGAGCTGAGCAACCAGCAGCCTCCATTTTGTCGTCCTTCTTCTCAACTCCTCTGGTTTTTGCTGCTGCCTTCTGGAGCATTTTGCTCTTCATCTTCTGCAGAAGTATCCAGTTGCATGTCTTTGAAATATGGGAGGAAACCGGAGCACCCGGAGTAAACCCATGCTAACATAGGGAGAACATGCAAACTCCACACAGAAAGGCCAAGGCCACAAAGTGAATCCTCAACCTTACTCTTAAAAAGGATGTTGTTTTAGGATGTAGTTTTAGCTGACACATCCTTTTTAAGAGTGTGTATTCATTAATCCCAGAAACCTATGGAGTTAAAATCATGCCAAAACCGCACAAACACACAAAACATGTTTTACTCACGCCCAACGATCCACAAACAACTTCTCAAATCAATGGAGGACCGCATCATAGCCAAACTGTCTGACCAACTCTCTGCCGACCAAGCAACCATCGACCGGCACGACCAACAATTCAGCATATGGAAATGGCCCTAAGTGATATGGAGACCAGGCTGGCAACACTTGAATTGACCTGCAAGGCCCTGTCAAATGAAAACGCTGCCCTCAAACTTAAGACGGATGATCTTGAAAATAGATCGAGGCGCAACAACATACGTATAACCGGCCTACCTGAAAAAATTGAGGGCTCGCAGCCATCCACTTTCATGGAGGTATTCCTGGGAGAGATATTTGGTGCGGAGGCTTTTCCTACTCCTCCAGCAGTGGACAGGGCTCATAGAGTTGCCAGCGGCCGTAATAGACAGGGTGACCCTCCACGGCCTTTCGTCGCGCGGATTCATCACTACCAGAACAAGGAGCGTATCTGTAAGTTGGCCAGGGAGACTGGATCGCGTTCATTCCGCGGGGCCGAAATACACATCTACCCAGACTTCAGCACTGAGGTGTCCAGAAAGAGAGCAGCTTTCTCCGCGATCAAGTCACAACTAAGAAACGCCGGATTCGTGTATAGAATGCTCTTCCCCCCCAAACTCCAAATCACCGACAGGAACGGACAGAAACTGCTTTTTTCAACACCCAGAGAAGTTTCCTCTTTTCTCCAAAGCAGCCAACCACATGCATCCCCTGCTTGGTCCACCTGATGGAACAGTTTAAAATCTTTACCGGCACAGCCAGTTTAGAAGGTATTTACTGGGAACCGTCAAGCGCCTGTTTTTCTTTTGCCTGTTTAGGAGCTGTTTGCGCGTTATACTCATCATATATTTGCTATATAGCCTATATGTTATGTTTGAGACCAGGGTATCACACCCAGGGCACAGTTTTGTGACGGACTCCCACAGGACATCTCATTGTTAATTCACAAAAGGCTGCTTGTTTGAGACGTTTCAAGCGCTATTTGGCGCAACAGGCGCACACGCATACACACATATACATGTGAACTCAGAAGCATGAATATAAGCACAAACAATGACAGACGATAATGAAAGAATACCTGTAGTGCTTTATGCATTTATGAACCCATTATTTTGTTATAACCTGTTAAGTCCACTTTATGTATCTAATAACGGGTGGTAATGCTTTTTCCTTTCTCCCTTTCTTACTGCTTTTTAATTCATCTATTCATCATTATTATGTAAAGTTGTATGTACCTCCTCTGTAATCTAAATTGATCCCTTAAAGATTTGGACTCAACAGTACAAGCGGGTTGGTTGGGAGGGTTGCACTGGGTGGCTGGGTGGGGTAAAGGGCAGATTATCCTTACATTTATACTTGTTTGTATAGTGCAGCTGGCCTACGTTCAAAAGACATTCACTGTCATTGTATACTGCATACAAATATGCTGTTAAATGAAAATTCAACAAAAACTGTTAAAGTAAAACAAATACATCACGCTTTGTTTGTGGATCGTTGGGCATGATTAAAACATGTTTTGTGTGTTTGTGAGGTTTTGGCATGATTTTAACTCCACAGAAACTGATTGGATGTAGGGTTCTCTTGTGTTCTACTCATCCTGTGATTGAGGGCTGACACGGGAGGTGAATCGCTTCCTCAGAAACCTGGCCATGGAGGAGAACATCCTGATGATGGCAGGGCGCCTCTGTTCCCTCTGAGGTGTGGGCGTCGATGTATTTTCTAGGTTAATCACTACACTGTGAGACACCATTGAGTTCATCTCACAGGCTGGAGTAACAGTCCTATGTCTGAAAATCCTCTTCACTTTGGTTACAAAGCTGAAGGGTGTTCTTGAAGTCTTCGACAGCTGCGCTTCTAATGTCCTAGCAACGGCTTCTTTAAAAGCCTCATCGCCGGACACCATGGCAGCCTGCAGCAGCTTTGGTGATCCAAACTGACGGCAAAGTTCTTTATAGATGGGGATGTGGATGTTTCCAACAGTATTTGGGGGAGTGGCACTTCCCACAGTCCTCATTCTCAGATGTTCCAACATCCCATCAAAGTCCACGTCTAATATCGATGTCTTGGTAGAGTGAGCAATGTAATCCAGGAGCTTACCGAGAAATACAATGAAAAAGGTCTTACCTGGTTGGGGTGGCTCCTCTGTAGAATGTACTGGACTCTCTACGAATTGACTGACTGAGCGTTCAGAACTCTCTGGTAAAGAGACGACTGTTTTTCTATTAACGATGAACTCCTCAATCCCCTGGCGCTGGTTGTCACTGAGCAAGCACTCCCTAAAAATATTGGCCAAACAGAAAACCATATCTGTAATGTTATATGCACTGGAATTGTCCGATTCAGCAGACTCCTCTGACTGCGCCTCTGACTGTGTGTTTTCATCCAGCGCACGGTTCACCCTCTTTGTCATCTCTGCTGCCATCAACTCCACTAGTGTTTTAGAATAGTGGGACCTCTTCTGTTTGAGTCCTAGCGCTACACCAAAACAAGTGTCGAACAAATTCCCCAGGCTGGCTTGGATATCTTCCTCTGTCACTCTGGAATAATTACGCTCCCTCTGCGCAATTTCAGTACCACTCCTTAAAATCCTACTTTTAACCTGAGGCATCACAACATCCAGGATCTTGAGGGTGTGCACTTCCAAAATCTTGTCACACATGAGGTACAAGAGATCCTTTGTGTCTCGGTGGATTTGGCATCCTAACAGCAACATCCTATGCCTGAAAGAAAAGATTAGGAGTGGTTAAAGTCGAAGTAGAATCAGACATTTTTTTCTTAACACATTGAACAAGTCAGAAAGTATTTGCTGAACCTGAAATCATGGCCCAATGATGCACTGGAGCCATCCTTAACATAACCCTACCCCCATTCACCCCCATGTGTCAGTGTAGAGTTCACTATGTTCACTATTAAACACAGTAAAAGAATAGATCATACATAAAAAACTCTGTTAAAGCTACAGTTGATAGCTTTTATGAAAATAACTTTTCATTGTATTTGCTGAAACTATCACTATAATCTGTAAGACAAACGTGAGACAGTCTCTGAAAAAATCATGTCCCTCCTCCTGTTCCTTTTGCTTTTAATGGCATTCGCTAGAATTAGACCGTGGACCGGCAGTAACAACCAATGAAAGCCCAGGAGTCTCTAAAGCACCTGTCAATCATGTCAGTCACTCAATGAACTGCCGTCAAACTATGCAGCCTTAATCAAATGTAAATCAAGATTCTGTTTTTGCATTACCCCATGTTTTCAGAAACCTATTTTAGTGTACTGTTTAGCTGTAAAATGAGAAAGTTGGTCCGGCTGGTGAGCGGGGCTTCAGTCCACTGTATCCAACATGAGGGCAGGGTCACAAATGTTCTCCCTTTACAGCTAAACAGTACACTAAAATACATTTCTGAAAACATCTGAGGTGAGAAATAGGCAAAGCAGGAAAAGAATCTTTGACAGTTTGACCACATTTCATAAGCAGTGAATAACAGCTGTGCGAGAGACTCCTCAGCTCTGAGTGGTTGCTTTTGTTCACATGCACCATTACAAATGCTACAAGGCGACAGAGTACACAGAGCAGAATTATTTTTTCACAGATTATGTTTCACTTAGTGTTGTGTGAATATAGTGACAGTTTTAGCAAGTATGAAATAAAGTTACCAACTGTAACTTTAAATGCCACATTAATATAAACACAAGCAAATCAGTCACTGCTCACTGCTGTGGCTATGTGCTTTGGAGTGATAACTGCTAACAAGAGTCTGTCGCTGCGCAGCAGGCCCACTAGTTTTTTGGCTCAGGGTGTATGTGCATTAGCTATGTCTATTATTTTTACAGTCTGTGGTTCTTGGGTGTATGAGCTCTGCTGCTGTGTTAGCTGCCAACAAGAATATGTTGCTTTACAGTGCTTTGTGTGATGACTCAGTGCCTTCAACGGACACAAGTCCAGGATTTCAGAGCAGAGAATACTACTTATTTTTTCATGATTTCGAAGCCTAATTTGATATATGGTTACTTGCCAAATTTTTTAAACATTCAGATTTGGCTGGGTGGTTAATAACACATTTTTCTGTGGTGTGACAAACTCACAGCACACATTTAATTTTGCTTTACCTTGAATTTAAGCAAAACAAACTATACTTGTGTGTGTGTGTATTAATATATACATGTTACACTTTATGAGCTGGTGTGTTTGATGGTTTTTTACGTGCGACTTACGCATTTGTGAACTTCCTCACAAAGAAATACAGCAGTTCCTCAAATGCACTCTCTGTGAACAGAGGCAGGTCCAAATCGCTGCATCTCAGTTCTCCCACTTCATCTGATGCCATCTAGAAAGAAAAACAAACAGATTGTTACAGCATATTTTACACTCTAACATAACACCACTCATTGAGATGGGAGCGTTAAAAAAATCAACATGTTAAAAATGTGACATAATTGATAATAGTTGTGATGCTTAATGTTGTGCACAATTCACAAGCCATCTCATGAGTGAATCTGAGAGCTTGCATCCAGACAGGCCAAATAGAAACTGTGATGTGATGCATCTCAAGAGCTTTTTAAAGCAATAGGCATTGAAAACTTTCTCCAATGTGTGTGTGTGTGTGTGTGTGTGTGTGATTCACAGAGTTGGAGAAAGTCGATTTTAAAATGTAAACATTTCCAGGTTACTACTCTGTTAAAAGTGTGATAAGTAATGTAACTATTTTAGTTACTTTGGAAAAATAATGCAACTCATTACATTTGATTAATTTTTGATTACTTTTCTAACAAATGCTTTAAACTGGGAAGTAAATTTGAACAATGTCCAGAAATCGTCTATACCAAAACAAGGCATTCACGCACGGTGAAAAGATGCAAAACAACAAATTGAACGTTACATTCTACATACAAACGTTCAACAGACAAGAAAATATTAAGATGTAACCTCTTTTTTGTATTTAATTACATGTTTTATCAGTAACTGTAACTGCTAACATTACATTTATTACATTATTTTTAAATACATATAATTAGTTCCTCCTCAGCACTGGTGATTCAAGGCTAGATTTTCCTACCTTGTTATCCGTGTCCCGTGGTAATTTATCCATCATGGCAAGATTCCTTAATTCTTCAAGTACTTGACTCTCAGTTGTGTCTGTGGCGAAGGTCTGTGTTCAACTGTCCACTGTCCCTGCTGTGCTTGGCTATTTAAGAAGTGCCTTTAGAACAGAGTTCTAATTCGGAATGCTTCATCAAAGCCACGGAACTCTACAGAGTTCTATGGCAACGGTCCAAATGCTATGCACACACACGCGCACACACACACACACACACACACACACACACACACACACACACACACACACATGTTTGTACTTCTATCTTTGTGAGGACCCTCATTGTCATAATGCATTTCCTAGCCCCTTACCCTAACCTTAACCAAAACCTAATTCCAACCTGAACCCTAAAACCAAGTCCTAACCCTCAAACAGGCCTAGGAAAAAGTGAGGACTGACCAAAATGTCCTCACTTTCCAAGAATGTCCTCACTTTGTTGCTAAAATACAGTTTTTGGTCGTCACTATGTAGCATGTACAAGAACACACACACACACACACACACACACACACACACACACACACACACACAGTATAGCAGTAGTAGTACTATATTGCAGATATTGCAATAGTCTCAAATGTTTAAGTGAATAAATACACATATACAGTAAAAGAAAAGCAGAGAGGGTCAGCTAATGTTTGTAAGTCCACATAGCATGGGTGGACTATAACACAATAGGCTCCTGCACACTGATGTGCAAAGGGCCCCTTTTGTGTGTCTATTTGTGGTCATTTTGTATCTCCTTGTGGTTGTTTTGTGTCTGTTTAAGGTAATTTTGTGCCATTTTTTGTTTTTGTGTCTCCTTGTGGTCATTTTATGTCTCCTTGTGGTTGCTTTGTGTCTCTTTGAGTTATATGTGTATCATTTTGTGGTTTTGTCTCTTTGTGGTCATTTTGTTTCCCCTTGTGGTAGTTTTGTCTATTCAAAGTCATTTGTGTCTTGTTGTGGTTGTTGTGTGTCTGCTTTGAGGTAATTTTTGTGGTTTTGTGTCTCTTTGAGGTCATTTTTTGTCTCTCTGAAGTCATTTTGTGTCTCTTTGTGGTTGTTTTGTGTCTCTTTGAGTTAAATGTGTAGCATTTTGTGGTTTTGTTTCTCTTTGTGGTAGTTTTGTGTCTATTTGAAGTCATTTGTGTCTCCTTGTGGTTGTTGTGTGTCTGTTTAAGCTAATTTTGTTCTAGTATTTGTGGTTTTGTGTCTCTTTGTTGTTGTTTTGTGTCTCTTTAAAGTCATTTTGTATCTCTATGGTCATCGAGAGAATGCCAAGAGTGTGCAAAGCAGTAATCAGAGCAAAGGGTGGCTATTTTGAAGAAACTAGAATATAAAACATGTTTTCAGTTATGTCACCTTTTTTTGTTAAGTACATAACTCCACATGTGTTCATTCATAGTTTTGATGCCTTCAGTGATAATCTACAATGTAAATAGTCATGAAAATAAAGAAAACGCATTGAATGAGAAGGTGTGTCCAAACTTTTGGCCTGTACTGTATTTTTAAATTGTATTTTATATATGTATAGTTTTATCTATGAAATGTAAGATAAAGAGCAGTGAAAATGTCCATCACAGCTCCTTAAAACCCAAATAATGTCTTCACATTGATTGTAACACTCCCTAATATTCACTTAACTGTGATATTAAAAAGAAAAACAGTGAATCCTCACGATGGAGAAGCTGGAACCAGAGAAAGGCTGCTTTGCTTTTTGCTCGATGACTTAAATTATTAATCATCAAATTAGTTGCCCATTCACTTCCTATCAGTCAGCTAATGAATGAATCATCTAACTGTTTCAGCTCTACATATTAACATGATAATAACTAAACTAGATGGGCATGAAATCTCTCCACCTCAGCTCACCTGGGAACCCCTGCTTCATTAGAGCTACCTTTGCTTTGTCCAGCCTCTGGCCTACATACTGAAGCCAGAGAACAGAGGCACGGTTTTGTTAAAGTACAACAAAAGCTGCTGAGGGAGTGCTGTGGCTGGTAGAAACCTAATCCTTTTGTCCATTTTGAAGCCAAGGTATGGCTTCAAAACAAGGTTGCCCGAAATTCACTGCCAAAAAGCTTTACTTTTCTTACCCTTAAAAAACAAAAAATAATGTAATTCTACTTCCATCGTCTGGCAGGTGAAAGAGAAAAGGCTTAGGAGGAGATTAATCATTTGGCAGTTTCTGAGTCATACCTCCAGCACCTGTTTTTTGGTAGACTACAATCCCTGAACAGAAGAGAATGATTAAATGCAGCACTCTTCATCATTTAACTCTTTACTGGTTAGTCTGTTTTCAGAGCTGCTGAGAGAGCAGCTCTATCTGCTGGACAGGTGTTTGTGTCAGAATTAGATTTTCTGTGCAGTACACTTTGTGACCTGCTGAGTGAGCTGTTACAAGCCCTGATTTCCCAAAAGCTTATTTCTGATTAGATTAAGCCCAAAACATAGTATTTATTGTAATGTTAAAGGGCATAATGTATACTAAGTTAGTACTTAAAGTAGAAACAGGTGTTGTACAGTCTGCTTATTGGCAGCTTTCGTTCTTAAAAGTTTATTTCCTTATTTTTTCCCCATTCACATAGAAAAATTATACACACAATACTTCCACAATACATAGGTTCTGCACTAACCAACCTTTCCATTTCCTCTGCATCTTCCTCCTGAGAAGGAACTCCGTCAGGTTACAAAGTCAAACATTTAACGAGCTGAATGTTAATGCAAAAGATGGGTTAGGGTAGTATGCGTGCATTTTTCTGATGAGTGCATTTAACATGTATGACCACATATAGAATAGATACATTTGGACTGTACAGAAAATTAACTATCAAAAAGAAGTAAACCACCCACCATCTCTAGTGTTTCAGATAATGTAGGCTAGTTACCAGTAAACAGCACAGCTGAATAACAGATCAGAGCAACTGCTGAATAGTGATCTAGGGTGTGATTTAAGTGCAGGGTGGTTATTTAATCGCTTGTTTGGATCATAAATACCCAAGTACTTCCACCCCTTGTCCTTAACTTAGGACAGAAGAATATGGTGAAGCACTGTAGGCACAGCAGGCTTTTCATACTTACATTATATACACGTTCTTAAACCTTCTGTTTGACTTTGGATAATAAAGACTTATCGAGGGTTACCCCTGATAATAAAGACAAAAAGCAATAACACTTTTTCTTCTGGCTGAGTAGATCAAATGTTCTATAAAAAAAATTAAAAGACATTAACTGTCATAGCACAAAGTTAACCCCAAATGATTATGTGAAATAATAATTATAATATGAAGCGGAGAGGATGCTCAGCACTGTAAACCCAGCACCAGAATTGTCTCTGTCCTTTTTGGAGTGAGCAGACTGACTCTGACAAAACACCGGCAGTTCACCTTAGCTCCTCAGAGCTTCCAATCTTGACTGCATCTCTTCAATGTCCTCTTCTGACTCATCGTCTGAAACAGCAGCTGCTGCAGCAGGACTTATTTCCGGCAGGGCATCTGTGACTTTGCTTGGAGCTTTGCCAAGAGCACCTAAGAAGGCAAACAGAACCACGACACAGAGCATTTGTAGTGTAATTCAATGTGTGATTCAGACTTAAATTCTTAGAAAATCTAGACACCAAAACATAAGAACAAAACAGGAATGTAAAAAAGTATTGTGACGGCTTAGTTGAACAAATCTCTTCACCTGCTGTGATCTCAAAGAGGATCTTGTCAACTTCCTCCTCTGCTGCTTCCTCCATGTCCTCTTCATCTTCCATGCTCTCAAATGTGTCTTCTAGCATTTCCTCAATGATGCCAGCCTGGAAATTGAATACGTGTACATGATGCCATTCTTTAGCAACTTTTCTTTGAAAGAATTAATGGTATGGTATCAGAATTAGTTGCTGTCTTTCTTTATTTCTGAAGCATTCTGAGTGTCAGTAAATTCTATCTTTTTAGACTGGACGCTGCTGCTGACCTTCATCATCTCCTTTGATAGGTCCCTCATGGTGGCCTGGATCTCTGGGATTTTGACAAGGCTCTGCATTGCTTTCATCACCTCTGTGCTCTTCTGCAGGGACCCGGCTACACGTAGTAGAGCTACGAACACACAAAATACATAACCTTCACTAACAGTGCAAAGCAAAACCATGCAACTGATGACAAGGAAGAATTTTAGATATGATGATATAAAATTTTCCCCTGTCTCATGATCCAGCCGCCATACTCACCAAGCTGATTCTTCATGCTGAGGACCACAGAGTTCATTTGGGCTTTGGAGGCGTAAAGTTTTGTGACAGCTCGTTTTGACTGAATCATCTCCTTTGCAAGAACTACACACACATCCTTCTGGCCTCTTTTGGCTGCATCTTTTATGGATCTTTTAACTTTTTCTTCTTCCCTTTTGATATCTGAAACAAAAGAGGATGTCATTGAAGACAACACACAGACTAATAACTTATATGATTAGGTCATTGACTGTGGGTATTGAAATTATACAACAACCATACTGAGGAGTCACTGCCTTAAGTGCAAAGTCATTCATACTTTCTACTAAACAGTTGAAACATTGTGTTACTTTTTTTTTTTTTTTAAGAAAAGTATCCCTATTATGCTTCAAGATATTCCAGTGGAAACTAATATGATTATATATTCTATTGCTTTTCAGATAGGTAGAAATCACAGACTAATCTTGAGATTACATTAAAGTGAAGGAATGAATTGGACTGACATTATACAGTAAAACAAAATACTACACATTTTCTTATAACTTACAGGTGTTAAGTGGTAATGGTCAAATGCTGTCTGTATCTTACCTCGAATTTGTCTGTCAATCACTCTCATTTCCGTCCTGATTTTTCTTTGCCACTCTGTGACCTAAAAATATACATTGTTATTATTAACTACATTAATAATGTCCTAACTGGTACAGAAGATATGTGGCGCAAATGTCAACATAACGTTACGTGTAACATTAGACTAAAGCAATGCTTAACTTTTATCAGTCAAACTGTATCAGATCATGATGTCAGCTACGCTACAGCGAACACAATCAGGGTTTGTTTACATTGAAGCGACTGACAGCAGTGTTAGCTTAAATGCTAACTAACGTTAGCTAGCTCTTAGTACAGATAGCTAAAAAAAGATTAGCTGATCGGTTAATGAGGCATATAAACAAACAAATAACGTTAAACGACATAATAACAAAAGTGTTGTCGCAGGATACTATTACAGGGACTGCTGTCTGATTTTTAACTAAACTAACGTCAGCTGTCCAGTTAGCAAGAAGTAGCAACAGATTGGACGAACTAAGCCGAAACTGGCAGCTAACGTTAGCAAGGTTAGCTAAAGACGCTGTCGTTGTTTGCTTAGTATGGACAACCTCTGAAAGACAGTAGTGGTTTTCAGCAGCCAGTACTCACCAGCTCTTTGGGTGGTTTCTCTGATGTTCTACCGAACAGCCCCATTGTGACTAGCGAGTTCAACGCCAAGCTAACCTACCTGACTAAGACTAGCTGGCTAACTGAGCTTGTTGGACCAGCACTTCCTGTTCTCGCTCAGGCCGTCTGGCTTAGTACAAACATGAAGGAAGGTTCAGTCCATCTGGTGCTCATCAAGGAAACAAGGACAAGTGTTCAAGTGAAGATGAAATCGAACCAGACACATAATCAATAAAGTTATGTTTATGGTAAGCCAGTTTCACATGTAAAACGATTTAAAATGAATGATATCCATGGTGCATTAACGACCAGTCAAAACTTTACTTAACTACATCTCTTATTGTTTTATCAAAATCAAAATGTCAGATAAATACATTCTGACTCAGAAATGTGAAGTCCTGAGTTAAATGATGACTAATCATAATTAAAATCTGGATCCTCATATTGTTCTGCAGTGATGACATTTATTTGTAGGCCCACATGGAAGTTAGCGTTTCCCTGGTTTCCTCCAGCTCCGTGGCAAACAAAGTTTATGATACTTACATGTTTTATTCAGCAAGATAATCTTTACTAATTAAAACCACTTTCATGATTTTAAAAAAATTAATGCAACTGCTAGACGTAAAACACTAATGTTAGGCTATAAACAAACTACACTAAGGACTTTGTCGCCACCACAAGGAGGCTGTAAGGCTGTGTTCAGCATGATGAGTTTCTGTAGTCTCATTTAGCCAGTTGTTAACAACAACCATTTTGAAGAGGCTTAAAAATGTATGAGTTGGGTATTTATTAATGGATTTTATGTTGTAGAACAAAACGTGAAAGTTCCTCAAGCTTATTTCATTCAAAAATTAATTCAAAAAGCCCACTGACTTTGAGACGAGGGATTCAGGAGGGCCAAAATGCTAACTCACCTCTGGATTTTAGGACTCATTCCTGCATGACTCTGTCAGCTGTACCACAAAGTGGTCTCTAATCTCTCCAGGGTCCACAAAGATACCTTTGTGTCAGCAAATTTAAAGGTTATTGCTTGTCATATTCCATCTATAGACGTCTGAAACTGAAGACAATCGAGGTTTTCCAGTTGCAGTCTCTTTTAAGAAGAGATCTATAGCATGGCTATTTGTCCATAATCAAAATCGAACTTGATATCAAAAGGCCACTGATGTAGTACATGTATAAATTATATGCAGGCGAAAGAAGTTCATCCATGGCAAACTATAGAACAAAAGCAATCATGGCTCTGGATTCCTTTTGCTCTGGTAAGAAAATCATAGACCCTCTCAGGTCCTTACAACCAAATAATGCCTGGAGTGTGTAGTGCTGCTCAATTCTTACAACTAGCCAAAATAAACTAAGCAAACAACCACCCAACCTTAGAAAACTAAATGCATAAATTCTTTAAGACAGTACAGAATAAATCTAGAAATAAAGACATCATCTATAAGAGAGAAGAAGAGAGAAGAATGCACACCAAAACAAACAAATAGCTCCTACACTAAATACAGAATTTACATTGGCTCTAAGTATCTTGAATATCAGCAGATATTTTGAGTCATAATTCAGACGGGTGACTTTGTAATTATGCGCAGTCAAACCACTTTGTTGACATCTAAAATATGTTGTCAAGTGAAACCTATTACATGTCAAAAATACTTACCATGTATGTGTGTCAACAGAAGAAACATTCCTCAGTTTTACACCAGATACTCTTGAGAGTGTGACAATAAAAAGCCTGAACTGACAGTGTGGAGTCAGATTTGTCAGTAAAACATTAGAAATTAGAAATAAAATCGTGCCCATTCATCATCTGGGCTGACCACTCCTTTTTTCAAGGGGCATTAATAAGACTGATGTTTCTTTATGTAGTTAAAATAATAAACCATTTAGGCCTGCACAACACCACAGATTTTGAGTTATTTTTAGCAGATTAGACCTCTGCTCAAGGACATACATGAGGTCACCAGAATTCTTTTAACTAATGTGAATGATAAAGCTGGATTTTGTCACACCTTAAGTGCAACTAATAGGTGTTAAGCAGTTTGTGCATACTATCTGCACAGACAGTAATCAGACAAAAGTGAAATCACCTGTGTGCAGGGGCCATTAAGTACAGCTCTGAAGTACTTGTAGCCTACTTGAGTATTTAGAGTTTCTGCTACTTTCTTTTTCTTCTTCACTTTAATGTTACACTGCAACGTTTATTTGACTTTGTTGATGAAGTTGTTATAAAACCTATGATCAGCTTTATACTGTATGATGCCTTGATAAGAAATAAACTACCCAGTAATACATAAAGTGGTGTAAATTGTCTCCCTAATGACCAACTACAATATTAAAATGCTGTTTACTTGTTAATAGAGTACATTATTATTATTATTATTATTACTAATAATAATAACAACAACAATAATACAATACAATATACATATAACATTCTTTACGGGCCCATTCTGTATAGTGAGCAATTTACATACTTTAACGTATTATTGTAGCTTTACATAATTCTAGTTTTTTTATAAACATTTTGACTTGTGATACAGGAAAAGCACAGGTGTTACAAATGACATTAAAGATGACTTTGTTCTATTTAAGTGTCTGTTAGTCAGGACAGTGTGACAGTGAGCCAGCACGAACAACAATAGGATCATACCATCATACCCTCATTAATGTTATTACTCACACTGGTGTTTTTTTCTGCTGTGTTATGAAAATGTCTTCAGCAAAAGAAGGCTATGACTAAAGTTAGTTAGTTGTTCATTTGTTGTTTTCTGACACTTCTTATCATAGTGATATTACTATTATTACCTAAGAAAAGGGTCTAAGTATTACTTACATCACTGCAAAGTGTACATCTGTGAATTTGGGCATCTGAGTGTAGGTCATGTTAAAATAACAGTGTGTTAAAAGTCAAAGTCCTGCATTCAAGACTGCATTCAAGACTTTACTTCAGTTAAAGAGCAGACATATTATTAGCTAAATTTGGAATGTTGTAAAACTATTTTATTCACTCATTAATTTAACCTTTGTTCAATCAGGGTCTGAGTATTTCTTACATCACTGCAAAGTGTACATCTGTGTATCTGAGAATATGAGCAAAGGTCATGCTAATAAATGAAGAAAATATTGATATTAAATCTTGATGCATTAAACAATACAAAGAGAAATCCAGACTGCACCAGCACAGGGTGATTAATTTGTGTGTTTTTTTCCTCTTAATGTTTACAAATATTTACATATTTATTACAACATATTAAATGGATGAACAGTTTATCATATGACCAGACCCATGCCACACCTGTGTCACCAGCATGGGAGTTTATTTCCCTGTCCTCAGCCTTTCAGGCAGGTGATGCTTTTAAAATATGTGTGCCAACCCTTGCATGCTCCAGATATTAATTAGATATCTGTAATTTAATTGATGTAATAATAATGTGCACACATCAGTTCTGATGTACGTGAGATATAGACGGAGAAACTCTCCCCTGACAGCTTTAATTTAGGGCAAACATGTCTGTGAGTCCACCGCTGTCCCTCCTGCCTGTGACGTATCCCACCGTCCCCTTTCCAGGGGCTTCTAGATGTTTCTGTTATCGATTGGTTGACGCACCAATCACGTAAGGCCGATGGGTGTGACGCAGCCAATCACAGACGTCTGGGGGCGGGCCGGAGAGAATCCGTCCGTCAGAGCCGCTGGGTGACGTGAGGGCCGCCTAGGAGTGGGAGAATCCGGTCTGGACATCATCGCTCCCTGGGATTACTCTGAATGAGTTTGCTATAAACAGCTTGACTTACATAACAGCTAGTAATTCAGTTAGTACTCCCTCAGCTAGCTTTCTCGTAGATTTCCAGAGCAGAGGACACGCTTAATTACATCCCATTTTGGAGCAGACCGCCATTGTATGTATCTTTTTTCCTCATAGGTGTCAAGTGCGGTCGCTGCGGAGGATAATTTGCAAGAGGTGAATTTTAGAGCGCTCACTATGTCAGTGGTAGGGATTGATGTAGGTTACCAGAATTGTTACATCGCTGTGGCCAGGAGCGGTGGCATTGAAACCATTGCCAATGAGTACAGTGACAGATGCACACCGTAAGTATAAATATTGATAGTCGTCATCACCGTGAAATTTGCTCTGGCTGCGAGTTTGTTACGCAATGTTTGCGACCGGAGGCTGAGCGGTGATGGTATATAGCAGCAGCAGGGGTGATGGTGCTGGCTGTGATGAGGCCTCTAGCTATTGGTTTGTTCACCGTCACAGCAGGTGCACGTAGGTCAAAATGTCGCGTGTGGCGGTCGCTTTCTGAAATGACTTTTTCTCATTACACACAGACAGCTGACATGTCTCCTGATGAGCACAGCGCTGCGCAGTGCGCCTCAAAGTTGACTGAGATGAGTAACTTAAAGAGGACAGGATGTTATTTAGGTTATATGTCAGTATAGTGTATGCTGTAAGTGGAAATAAATGGGTTTTGGTATGACATGGTGACTGTATGTCTCTTATGCCCTGCCAAAACAGCTACAAGCACCAGCCCAGAAATGACAGGGATTAAAGGGTGTGTCGTAACTGTGATAGTGCTTTATTAATAGAGGATATAATGAGTAATAATCTCACAATACTGAGACATTTCCATGTGGGGTTATGGCTCTGGAGTGACAGAGGCTGTAGCAGGCTAATTTGCTGCAGCATCCTGCAAACAGGGATGTGCAGCTGGGAAGGAGAATGAGCATTGCACCTTTAAGTGAACAGGGATATTTTTGTGGCAAGGTGAACTTCGGGAGTGCCAGCAAGTGTGAAACTGATCCCCACACATTGTATGACTAGAAGCATTCATCTTTGTCAGTATTACATGAAATGATTTAAAGAAGAGTCATGTTATTTTGTTGGAAATGATGAGCTTACTTATGAAGGTGAGCTGTTCTGTCTCACTGCCCTATTTTGTGGTTCTTTCTCAGACTCCCTTGTGAAATTTCCTTAATCGAAATCAGCCTCTCAGCCCTCCACATTTGAGTCTGTCTGCAACAGTCAGTCAATTACAGTTCTGCTTCGTCTGCCACATCTGTTAACAGGATTATCTCTGTCGTAGCCTACCTAATTTGCTGATGTTTTTGTCTTCCATCAAGGGCTTGTGTATCTTTGGCCTCCAAAAACCGCATAATTGGGAATGCAGCCAAAAGTCAAGTAAGATCAGCCCTGGCAGTTTGTCTGCCAACATTACACACTGAAACGATCACATAAATTGTGACTGATGTCTTTTGAATACGAGTTTATAATCTTTACAATACCACTGTGCGCACTGATTATATTCTCATTTTAGATCACAACAAACTTCAAAAATACAGTCCATGGCTTCAAAAAGTTCACGGCAGAGCATTTGATGACCCGCTGGTCCAAGGGGAAAAGCCCAAACTGCCTTACAGCTTACATAAACTGGCCAATGGAAACACTGGAATTAAGGTGAAACACTCTACAAACTTCCAGCATGTTCTTCACTGCTCTCTGTTTTTCCCCCTTTCTCCCTTTCTGCTGGCACTGCACACCTTTGTTCTTTAAATTCAAGAGTGTGTGATGCACAAATGAACATTTTTCTCTCTTGTGGCTGTGGCTCAGAGTTAGAGTGGGTTGTACTCTAATGGAAAGGTCAGCGGTTCGATCCCTGGCTCCTCCATTCTGCATACTGAGCCCAAAATTGCGTCCGATGGCTGTGTGATGGTGTGTGAATGAACAGCTGAGGAGCAGGTGGCACCTTGTATGGTAGCCTCGGCCACCAGTGTGTGAATGTAACATGTAGTGTTTCAGTGGCTTGAGTGGTCCGGAAACTAGAAAGTCGCTGTACAAGTGCAGGTCTATTCCATTTACTTCCACATAACATCATGCTTAATATGCCTCACTCTCTAGCTTTTAATCAGTCCTGTAAGTCCTAATAGAATCATGTTTACAGGTGCGTTACTTGGATGAGGACAAAGTGTTCACAGTTGAGCAGATCACAGGGATGCTGCTCACCAAGCTGAAGGAGACGTCAGAGAGCGCCCTGAAGAAACCGGTGGTGGACTGTGTCATCTCTGTGAGTGATGACAACATTCCAGAAGGCCATCAACATTACTCACAAAGTGGTTCAATGATTCATATTGATTTGTGTCTTGTCTTGCAGGTCCCAAGTTTCTTCACAGATGCTGAAAGGCGATCGGTGTTTGATGCAACTCAAATCGCAGGGCTGAACTGTTTACGGCTAATAAATGATACCACTGCAGGTCAGTGCTCTGGGCGAAATTGATGAAGTGAGATTTCTAGATTGATTGCATAGGACTGGAGCCTCAGTTATGCTTTCCTCACAGACAGTCACACAGACATGAGCTGACATGGAATCGTTACAAGGACACGTTTGAATCTTTTAGTGATGCTGTGCAGGTTTCTCTCCCTCGGCAAACCAATATTCTCCGAAAATATGGGGAGATTGTATCAGAAAGACTCATGTCTGCATTATATTTCTCTATTTTCTTTGCTCATCCTGTGTTGTAAGAAAATGTTGGATGTGTGCGACCCAGGCCTTCGGGAAAGTAGCTCAGCCTTGCTGCCAGTTTTTCCCCAGTGGCCACTCATGGTATTGCAGCGAAAAAATATCCTGTGGCCCATAAAGCATTTCCCCATGGACCACCATTTTAAGAGAGACATCTGTAAAGCTGTTGACAGGAAACCTTGAACTGCAAGCAGTGTCAGTCATGACTCTTTCTATTATGAATTTTTGATCCATGGAGGTTTTCTTTTTATAAAACGTTCCATCGGATTGAATTGGCGGCATCTTGTGGTGCGGTATCTAGTTATTATTGTACATTTATGACGAGGCTCTCAGGAAGTGCATCAGGATTTGAAGCCAATTTTCATAGTGGCCAAACAGTGGAATTACTTTCATTATGTGATGCCCTGTGGCTGATGGTGTGATGTCACTTTGGCCTTGTGGACACTAGCGACACATAAATCAAGCTTAAGGCGGAAGGACATTTAGTTTGTGCATTCAGCTTTCTGAATTGCACTAAACTTTGCTAAGTTTCAAAGGAAGTGCGCAATGAACTTCTGCAAGGCATTACTAGAAAAAATGTACTTCATAACTCCACTAACAGTGATATAATTTGGCATTAATATTTGTGTTATGATTATAATTGGATTCACAGTGGCTTTGGCCTATGGGATCTACAAACAGGACCTTCCGACTCCAGAAGAGAAACCCAGAAATGTGGTATTTGTTGACATGGGACATTCATCATTCCAGGTCTCCATCACTGCTTTCAACAAAGGCAAACTCAAGGTTAGCCTTTGACCTTTTTTTTCCCCTTGATCCACACCTACACCTACAGCTTTAAATCCTAACTCAGTGTCAATTCTGCTCTGTCAGGTCCTCGCCACTGCATTTGACCATCACCTGGGTGGGCGTAATTTTGACGAGGCATTGGTAGATTACTTCTGCGATGAGTTTAAGATCAAGTACAAGCTTAATGTGAGGGACAACCCAAGGGCTCTGCTGCGGCTGCACCAGGAGTGTGAGAAACTGAAGAAGCTAATGAGTGCCAACTCCTCCGATCTGCCTCTGAACATAGAGTGCTTCATGAATGACATTGATGTTTCCGGGAGGATGAACAGGTACAAATTTAAATTTTTCCTCCTTAATTGTGCATCTCTTCAGTAGAAACTGACCATCATAAATATATTTTCTTCATTATATGTAACCCACAGGGGCCAGTTTGAAGACATGTGCGCTCAATATCTGATGAGGGTAGAGATGCCACTGAAAGTAGCCCTTGAACAATCAAGTACGTCAAATGTGGTTAGATTTTTGGATGTATATTGCTTGAATACTATATGAAGGAAGTATCCACTCAGTCCTTTGTGTGTTTTGTGGGCAGAGCTGAGCCGGGATGATATCTATGCAGTGGAGATAGTTGGAGGAGCCACGAGAATCCCAGCTGTCAAAGAGAGAATCACCAAGTTCTTCGGCAAAGACATCAGCACCACGCTCAACGCAGATGAAGCTGTCGCTAGAGGCTGTGCACTTCAGGTGAGTTGACACAAACAGATAGTGTTTTCTTGTTTTGCTGCGCTGCACAAATATTCTACTCAGTTCCTTGAATATAATGCCATATATGTGCATTTGTTTGTGTGGTGTGTGTGCTGATTGTTTGGGTGTAGTGTGCGATTTTGTCTCCAGCGTTCAAGGTGCGCGAATTCTCCATCACTGACGTGGTTCCCTTTCCTATAACCCTTCGCTGGAAGTCACCAACAGAGGATGGATTAGGGTAAGGACATTTGACCTAGGCTGGCACACATGGTGTCTTTTACTGTCTGGAAAATGTGTGGTCTGGCGCTTGTGTTGCCTGGGTCCAGACGTTTGAATCCGCCCACTCCACAAGTTTGACAGTTCTGTCTGATATCAGGCAAAATATTGTACCTAATCCATGCCAACTTTCAAGGGCGCAAGGGCGGCAGGTTGCGTCTGAAGTTGCTCAACAACCATAATCAGCACCTATCATAGCCTGCTTGCCAGAATCCTGAGTTCGGAGCTGATCCTTCTCCAGCTGTTGTTTGTATGTGTGTATTAAAATGTTGTCCGTTGGAAGATTGTAATTTAAGCTCTGGGTAGTTCTGCACTAAAATGATCAACCTCTCCTCTGATGTTTACAAAAAAAAAAAAAAAAGATATCTGCCTGCTGTGATTGGCTGTTCCTTGTTACATGACATATGGCGCATGTTGCTGAATTCCAGAAATTTGACTTTGTTTATTTCAGGGCACACCTGTCTTGCCCTGAAAAATAGGCGCTTGGGAACGCTTGCGTGGCCAGGCGTTCATATTGACAACAATAGATTTGAGGGTACAGTCATAGATGGCTGTAACAGTATATATAAAACAATACATTATATTTCTATGTAGTCATTTCTCCATGTGGTGAATCAAGCTAGGTCAGCTAGCTTAAAGATACAGTATTTGCTGACTGTGTTTCAAAAACCTGACTTTGCTTTTTTCTCTTTGTGCATTTTTTTGTCACAGGGAGTGTGAGGTGTTCAGTAAAAATCATGCTGCTCCATTTTCCAAAGTGATCACGTTCCACAAGAAGGAACCCTTTGACCTTGAAGCCTTCTACAGCAGCCCTCAAGAGCTCCCCTACCCAGACCACAGGATAGGTAACCGCTCATTCTGCTCTCTCAGAGTCACACGTAACTGTCAGCAAACCAGTGCACCGAGTCGTTTTTTTGGGTGGCTCATGTGTGGCTGAGTCCCCAAGGAATAAGGCACAGTCGACACCAGATGGGTCCTAATGAGCCAGGGGGTTGGGGGGACGCTCTCAGATGGGATATCACTTCCACCTATGAATATGTTGAGGGCGTTTAATCAAAGCACTTCACAAACCATTTTGTTTCCATCTGCCACCAGGATGTTTTTCTGTACAGAATGTGGCTCCCCAGCCAGACGGAGACAGCTCTAAGGTGAAGGTCAAAGTGCGTGTGAACGTCCATGGCATCTTCAGCGTGTCCAGCGCCTCTCTGATTGAGAAGCAGAAAGGAGAGGGAGAGGACATGCAGATTGACTCGGAGCCGGTGGTGCAGAATGAAGGCAGGGCAGAGGACCAGGTACATAGATTCTGTTGTGATATCAAGGAGGGCCAGTGTCTGGAATAAACATGGCTTAGAAGACAGATATTACTCAGATATGAAATATGTTGTTATTTATATCTTATCTGGCTTTGATAAAACTGCTGAATGTGTGTTATGTCTCAGACCAAAATGCAGGTGGACCAGGAAGGCCAAAGCCAGGGGGACCAGCAGAACGAGGACATCAGTTCCAGCAGTAAGGTCAGACGGACCTAAATTTAGGGATGTGTGGATATTTTTTGTGCTAGTATCCCCTGTTTTCCTGTGTGTATCAGACAGTGCTGATATGCAGATATATTACAGACACCAATCTTGCCAGTCCAAAAACACATTTAGCCTTTCAGACATGCCTATGCTGATATAATGAAGTTTTTTTAATGATCTCAATGCTTTACTCTTACTGTCAGATTTGACAGTGGTATTAAGTAAAATACTCCAGAAAGAATATCACAACAATGCCCCATCTATAATAACTGTAGAAATACAAAAGAAGTTATATGAGGACTGCAGCCGAAAGACTGAAATGTGTTTTCTGGTTTCCAAATCCAGGAGGGAGCGTCCGGGGATAAGCAGGACCCAGCAGCAGGAGGGAGCAAGCCCAAAGTCAAGGTGAAGAGTATTGATCTGCCCATCGTGGCCAACAACATTCGACAGCTCGACAGCGATGTCCTTAACAACTTTGTAGAGTATGAGGTGAGTGCTCCCGCTGGCCTTTTGGAAAAGTCAAGTCATGGTGTGACTGAAATGCTGATTACCTGAGAACTACTAATGGAATGAGCAGATTAAAACCTGATGTGTTCTGTATGTGCTGCATCGTCTGGATGTGGTCTGGGATTGTTTCCTGTGGTGACTTAAACTTCATTATTCCATTCTGGCATTTTCAAAACACCCAGTAAGGAGCCACAGTGTTTGTTTAATGTTTACTGATCGGCCTAATCTGTGCCATCACTATTTTAGGGAAATTGCTAGTTCTGCGTATTGCCCCGTATTCCCAGGCACAGTTTCCCCCCTACTAACTGTCTTGATTTTAGGTTGACATGACAGTTTATGTCTTTGTCATGAGGCCTTTCAGTAGATACTATTATATTGTAAGGTACTGCTGTTTCGCTCCCCTGTGACATTTTGTGTTTTCTGCTCACAGCATCAGATGATCATCCAGGACAAACTGGTGAAAGAGCTGAATGATGCTAAAAATGCTGTTGAGGAGTATGTATACGATCTGCGGGACAAACTTTGTGGGATATATGAAAAGTATATCACTGAAGAGGTGAGTGCTGCTTTCTTACAACCCTTTGATGTACCAAGAAAATGATCTGTGACTGTGACTGTACTTACAACTGTTGATACACCATTAATAACAGGACAGTAACCGGCTGACGCTGATGCTGGAGGACACAGAGAACTGGCTGTACGAGGAAGGAGAGGACCAACCCAAACATGTCTATGAGGAGAAGCTAGATGGACTCAAGGTCTGTGTTTTTTTATTCCAAGGAAATGTCTATTTTCAATTTAGAAAAGGCACTGAGCTCTAAGAGGCATTTATTTTTAAGGGTTTTTAGGATTTTAAAGTGAGAATAACTATCAACATTAACATGAATTCTGTTATTTTGCAGAGGTTGGGTCAACCCATTCAGGATCGGCACAGAGAGCACGAGGACAGGCCGAGGGCTTTTGAAGAGCTGGGAAAGAAACTGCAACTCTACATGAAGTTTGTGGATTCCTATAAACAGAAGGTAAATCTTTTTGATCAAGGGATGCAATGCATTTACATCTTCTTCAATAATTTAATAATATAGGATTTTTTTCAAATTTGATGGCTTTGTACAGTTCTTTACGGCAGTGGTTTCCAAACTTTTTGTGCCCAAGACACAACAAAGTGCAAGCCAAAATCTCAAGGCACACCTGTATTTGTATCTGCGCACAATAGCCTCTATAACGTGTTATTACTCCTATCATGACATAAATGTTTGTTTTTATTCACTAATATCAAATAACAACTGACAACCAACTACTACCCATGAAATATTTAGTAACAAAATGATTCAAGAATTCAGTGTTTTAAATTTACATCAAAGCACCAATAACACAGCCATTTAAATGGGGAATAATGTAAGATAATGTATGATGATGTGATGTGTCACACACTTATAATTCCAATGCATGAACAGCAACGAATAGGCTCCTGTGAAAGTTAAATTATAGTAAATCACGTTTTTTAGGTTGTGCACAACATACTGTCAGCTGATTTTTAAAATCTAATTTAAGGAGAACTTTCATGGTATAAAGAACACCACTATATACATAAAGTCTGAGGTTTGGTTTCAGTGACAACCTCTGAAAATCTTTTGGATTTGTGGATGTAATTTGAGTAATTTTCTTGTCACAAACTCTCCCTCAGGATGAGCGATACCTGCATTTGAGTGCAGAGGAAATGAGCACTGTGGAGAAGCGTGTGAGTGAAAGCATGGGTTGGATGAACAGCATGATGAACGCACAGGGCAAACTCGGTATTACTCAAGATCCCTGTTGTTAAAGTAGCAGACATCATCGCCAAAATACAGGTACGTGAAAGACTATTTAAGATGGAATTATTACTGTAATTAGAAGTGAGTTTCTTTCATCAACACATTCAACGTTTCTTACTCACCAGGAACTGGAGGAAGTATGCAATCCAGTGATCAACAGGCCAAAGCCCACAGTGGAGGAGGCCCCTGAGGTGAATGACCAAAACGCTGGAGCTCATAACGGTCCGACAGCCAAGCAAGGAGCAGAAGGGAAGGGAGACGCAAAGGGAAGCCAGCAGACAAAGCCTGGCACCAAAGAGATGGAGGTGGACTGAGATCAGCATCTGAGAAGCAAACTCCGCAACCATCACCGCGTTTACCACAACTGACCATTTAGACAGTAGAAACATCAATACCCGGGACCATCTCTCAATCGTCACCAGCCACTTTTGTGGATTTGTTTTTTTATTTTGTGCCCTCTCGTTGGACTTCACCTTTTGAGGTTTTTGTTTTCATCCTCATGTGTGACAATGGTGTGCTTTACTCTCTCAAAGGTTTGACATACTTAATAAATTAAAGAGTGATGCAATAGATTAATCTCTGATTCTGACGTTAAACTGTTTCCTCATATCACACAGGAAGAAAGGTACCCTTTGTGTTTGCATTCCATGTGTCTCATTAGCGTCCTGTATCAGCAGTAAATCCTATCACTCATAAGGGAACTACTTAGCACTCTCCAAACAACTGCTATTGCAGAACTATTAATTTGTATGCAATAATACAAATTATATATATATTTGTATTTAATGAGTTATAAATGATGTCCATGTCTAGAAACTGTAAATACTATTTTAGTAAATAAAAGCGGCCAGCATATATAATATATGTACATAAAGAACATATTCCTAGTGTAATGGCAATGCTTGATACACCAAATCTCTTTAGGAAGTGTTTGGTTGCCTAATTCCTTGCCTAATTCCTTTTGTTTTCTTGCATTTTTCCACACTTAAGTCATGGGATTTAAAGATGGCAAAATAAATACATTTGTCTGTTAGACAACATTTCTTTAGTCTGAAATTTTTTTGATTTTCTGCAGCAATACCTGAAATTAACTGGCCAAATCTGTACTGTACTTGTGTCTGAGTAAGGTCCCAAGATGAGATCAGGACAACTAAAAATGTAGTGTGGAGGTTACATGCTGTTACTACTATTTGATCTGCAAAAAATGCAGAATGAGAGGGACCCTAGTGTTGAGAAATTGAGGATCTAAATATTGTGAACTGAAGGACTGTGATTACACGCACACCTGCAGTGTGAATTTTTTGACTCTCAGCAGGTAAAATTAAGCACTAAGGGATAATGTGTATGGAGCCCTGAAGCGTTTAAAACTAAATGAACAGACATTAATATATACTAAATAACAACAAAGGAAAAGTGAAATGCAACCAGAAAATTATGCAATAATTCAATACATTTTTCATCCTAGTTAGTCTAACAATGAGATCATCATTTTTTTTTGCTCTTCTAGCAGATTTATTTCATTAAGTCATTTTTTCCTAATGGCTGTTTTTATTTAACAAACCATTTCCTTCAAATTATTTTCATGTCATACCATGCCACCAAGTCTTGCCAATGAAGACAAACATGTCAGAGCCACTTATATGATTATAATTCAGGAAATTAGAGCGCAAGTATCTAGTTGATTAGTAGTTGAATGAAAAGCAGCAACTATTTTGACAGTCTATTACATTTAAGGTGTTTTTTTATTTAAATTTTTATTTAGTTTATTTAACAAAATTGGCACACTTCTTTCATCACATCATAGTTAGTGTTCTGTTTTTTTCTCCCTTTTCTTTGAAGGTAAAGTGACAAAATATTCAAATGCAGATAAAATATTTGTTATATAACTATGCCTTTAAAAATAGTCCCTGTAGTGTGATAAATAAACATATTTCAACCCAGAGAAAACTTATAGGTAAAAAAATAATAATAATAATAAATGAATAAATAAAATAAATGAATAATACAAGTAAGTATTTGGCAAGAAGGAAATACACACACTAAATAGTTGAAATAAAATAAAAGAAAAAATTAATTCACCCTTACAAAAATAAAAGAGGAGGGTAAAGAGAGATAAAACAAGGCGATAATACTAAGTTCCACTTATAGAATCAATTAAACAATTAAGGTAATTTTTCAAGCAAATATTCACTTTTTCTGTGTTTTATTATTATAAATGGAATATATTTGGGTTTTTGACAACAACAATGTGATCACCTCAAACTCTGGGAAAATTATGACAATTTTCTATCATTATTTTAATAAATTTAATAGAACAAATAATTAATAATCAACCTAACTGACTATAAAAATAATCATTAGCTGCAGCTCTAGATGAAATAAAATTGATTAGAATGAGCTGAACTGAGTTTAAAAAATACTGAATTATCATGTCATGGTTGTCTGTATGCACTCATCTGATTGCTTATTTCATAATATATTATTTCTTCCTAACATGAATGCAAAGTCTACAATAGACATTCAAGCTCATCCTGTGTACAAACACAGTAAAATATAAGCTTTAAAGATACTAACTTAATTGCAAATGCTTAAAAACTTAGATGGCAGGTTTAAAACTACCTTTAAGCACATTTACAGAGCATCTTCAAGAGTTTAAGGAGCTCTACAATGTCATGTGTCGGACCCTTAAAGGGGGCGTGGCACAGCCTCATTGTTGTTGTTGACGTAGCTGTGACGTAGCACAAGAGTAACGGGCGGATATTTTCAAAATGGAAGAAGTGGCAAAGTTTTGGAGGGGAACACAAGAGCGACATTTATTTGCCCTCTGAGTACTCCTGTACCGACTATCGATGCACTCAGCCGATCGAGGAATCATTTTTGAAACTTGCAGGCGTCTGCATGTGAAAACCAGACACGATGAGTGTTTCAATCGGCGATAAAATTGAGGTGAGTTATTTTGTTAGGCTAACGCCCACATGCTAACTTCACATTCAGCTCTGTTTGGTAACGTTAGCTAAAGGTTAGGGTTTGGGTTAGCTGTTAAATAGCTGGTTAGTCGTGAGGTAGACGGTGTTTGTCGCTACATATTAACATTTAAACTGTGAAGAAAGCATTCAATATTAGACATTTAAACGTTTAGCTTTTCGCTAATATAGTGCATGTCAACGCTGTTTACGTTGCCACTTACGTTAGCTTGTAGCGTTAGCTTACTTATTCGTTTCATCAAGTTTGTTGTTTATGTCCCGAAAGCTGTCGTGGTTTATTTTATCTTGCTATTATTGTTATGTCATCTTAGTGTTGTCGGTGTTATCAGCGTCATGTTGCAGCCTCAGTGCCTTGCTGTGTAACCTTACCCCGTCTCTCCTCTCGGGACAAACATTGTTGTCTCACCTCAGTGCATTGGTTCAACATGCTGCTTGGAAACGGCTACAAGTGGTGCTCGTTAGCGGGAAGAGAGCCGGGATAATTAAAGGTTTTGGTTGGCCATATGACGGCGTCAGGTGTTGGTGGCTTGTTTGACAGTTAACGTTTGCTGTGGGAGGATTTCTCCGATGCGAAGTCGTTAGATGCGGGATTGTCTCTGTTGCTGTACATCCCAGCATGGCGCAGGCAGTGTTTGATCAAGTTATTCACTATTTCTTCCAAAACCACTCTGCTGATATACAAGCCACCAGCGATGAGGAGAGATGTTTATCTTATGCTCAGGAGCTCAGGATCGAGGTATCAAATTTTTAAAGATCCTGTCTGTCACGGGATCAGTTATTTTTAGATCACAAATCATACTAATATTTGTCTGCAAATCCATATTTGTTTGCAAAACTCAATGTTTGTTTTTCTGTCTTCTCATGTAGGATTTTAAAGTCCTCACCCTCCTTGGCAAAGGCTCCTTTGCATGTGTTTACAGGGCAAAATCAGTCAAGACTGGTCTGGAGGTTGCAATCAAAACGGTAAGAATCCCACCATTCATGTCTTAAGTCAGTGATATGAGATAATTATAGTATGCTTTACCTGTAAACAGACTCTTAATCATAGCCCAAGCTGTTGCCAGTGACAGTTGAAGTGTAAACTGGAACTGTTTGGATTATTAGACCTTAGTTGCCTCCCAAGGGGTCCTTGTGGTCCGTCAACTCCCCACCATTGAGGTCTGAATTGTTCACTGTCATTGTGGGTGACAGATTGACTATTAGCCAACAGACCAAACCACCATGCCACGTTGCACGTTGATCCTGTATGTGTTAAGTGTATAATTATCTCTGTTGCTCCCATCTGCAGATTGACAAAAAAGCAATGCACAAAGCTGGTATGGTCCAGCGTGTGACAAATGAGGTGGAGATTCAGTGCCGATTGAAACATCCCTCCATACTTGAGGTAACGTTGGTCAGACACAGCTAATTTCTTGTCCTGGTTTACTGTGACATATAATTACTCTACATACAGTCTGCTGTGGCTCTCATCTGTTTGTTCTCATTTAGATTTTCTGTATAACATTAATGGTTTGTGTTTTTCTACATAAAACGTACAATAAACAGAAGACAATTCTGTTTTGAAATAGACTTTAAGTAGAAACAGAACAAACTTTACAGTGTGCCAGATTTGCAGACAAAGACACTAATTGTAGGAATTCAGTGCAATTGTTTTTGCAAAATGAAAAACACCCTAAAGTTTCAGAAATCTGTGTATGTTGGCTGCGTTAAAGTCTGTGTATATGAGCTTTGTGCTATGGTTGTCATGGTTACCTTACCTACTGTAATTACTTTGTTCAGTGTTAGCGTCACTCTTCAGTATGTCTTTGAGGATTAACCAGGGATCTTTTGCTTTGTCTAGATATTACATTTGATACACCATGACCACAGCAATGTGATCATGTTAGACAAGAGTTTGAGATTTGTTCATTAAGTTCAGTTGTGTTATAGATTTTGTTGCGCTCATATTTTTGTGTTCTCTCACTTTGACATGATAATAAATAATGTATTATATGTCTTTTTTTAAGCTGTACAATTACTTTGAGGACAGCAACTATGTGTACTTGGTGTTGGAGATGTGCCACAATGGAGAGATGAGTCGGTACCTGAAAGAGCGGAAGATGCCTTTCTCTGAGGATGAAGGTCAGGCAGAACTATTTGACTTTGAACACAGAATTTGAATGATGTTGCAGTAAATATTTTATTGAGGTTTAGTTTGGCGAGCTGCCTGCCTTTAAAAAAATGTTGTTCTTTGTTCCACAGCAAGACATTTCATGCATCAGATAGTGAAAGGAATGCTGTATTTACATACACACGGCATTTTGCATCGAGATCTAACCTTGTCAAACCTTCTGCTGACAAGCAACATGAACATTAAGATAGCAGACTTTGGCTTGGCCACTCAGCTCAAACTCCCAAATGAAAAGCACTTCACTATGTGTGGGACACCCAATTACATCTCCCCGGAGGTGGCCACTCGCAGCGCTCATGGTCTTGAATCAGATGTGTGGTCACTGGGGTGCATGTTCTACGCGTTCCTGATGGGTCGCCCTCCGTTCGACACAGGACACAGTCAAGCACACTCTGTCTAAGGTGGTTCTTGGGGATTATGAGATGCCCAGCCATGTTTCTCTAGAGGCTCAGGACCTGATCCATCAGCTGCTGCAGAGGGACCCCGCCCAGCGGCCCAGCCTCTCTGCAGTGCTGGACCACCCGTTTATGACCCAAAGCCTGCTGGTCAGGACCAAGGAGCTGGGGTTAGGGGATGAAGGATCCATTGACAGCGGCATTGCCACCATCTCCACAGCCTGCACCTCCTCCATCTCAGCCAGCGGCAGCAGCCGCCTCCAGAGAAGAGCCAGGCACATGATTGGCTCTGCTCTACCTAACAAGATGGCGCCTATTCCAAGTCTTCCACGCCAGCCCAACAGCGCCTGTTTTGAGGACGGAGACCAGTGGCAGCAGCAGCATCCGGTGGACAGATTTCACAGAGAGGGCAGGAGCAGGGTTGTTCATGGTGGAGACAGTGGGCAGCCTCATTCTCGCTACTTGAGGAGGGCTCACTCTTCAGATCGCTCCAGCTCTTCCGCATCAGGCCAGGGTTTGAGTCATGCTGAGCTAGGGAGATGCCACTCAGAGGAGACTCTGACTGGTTTAGGAAGATCAGTCTTACCCATGTCCTCCACTCAGCACCCATTTACAGAGCACGGAAGGCTCCCCTCTCCCCCCGTCAAACAGTCAGCAAAGTAAGAAGTCTCTGTATGATCTTCTGTTATTTATGCATTTATTAATCAATGTATTTATTTATTTGTTTATGAAAAATTTATTGAGACTAACAGATTGCACTTTCTGTTTCAGGTCTGGGTATATGTTGTCCACACAGACTGCACATCCACCAAACCTACAATTTCAAGATCTGGAGGGAGTCACTAATTGGCTCAATAATGAGGGTAAATCTGATGTTTAGATTTTTGATTATCTGTGCATATGAGAGATTTCAACAGCTATCACTCAGCTTTTCACTTGGGAACCTTTAGTTAGTTCATTGGCTTTGTTGGGGAGGGACACTCTCAAGTGAAAATGCCTTTTAATGAAATTATCTTTTGTTATTAGTTGATTCACCCTTAGATACAGAGGCTAGTGTAGGCTCCAGCCACCCTTGTGAGACTGAATATCAGTGAAGGGGAATAAAAGTTGATAAATGGATCTTAAGACTCTTTAAACACAGTTAAAACCATCCCGTGGAACCAGATCTTAACAAGTGTTTTCTATTCTTTCTCAGCCTCTGGGCAGAAGCCCGCAGACAGCAGCACTCACAGCAGCAGCGGCAGCTTCCATAGCAGCAGAGGACCTTTGGGGGTTCACAATTCCTGGACAGACAAGCCCATGTGCCGAAATGTGAACCCTCACCACAACCAGCACCACATGCACCATAACCTTCCCTCCAACTGTGACTCGTACAGGGAAAATATACCCGGAGCAGAATTCCAACCTCCTCACGGCAGAGAATTAAAGCCTCCTTCAGCCAAACCCAGTGTGGATAAAGAGAAGAAAACGCTGAGGGACATAGTCCCGCCCCTGTGTGCGTCCAGACTGAAGCCAATCAGACAGAAGACCAAAAATGCTGTTGTAAGATAATACACATTATTTTTTTCATTAATCCGGTAATGTTCGCTGTGTGAGCATTTGAGATAATTGTTCTATTTGTTTTTCTTGTATTTCCTGCAGGTGAGCGTCGTGGACACAGGTGAAGTGTGTATGGAGTTGTTAAAGTGCCAGAATGGTCAAGAGAGGGTTAAAGAAGTCCTTCGGATTTCCTGTGATGGTTTGATGGTGAGTTCACTGAAGTGTTCCATATGTGACTGGTAGGGGGTGGTATAACAACATAATATGTCACAAGGCTGGTGGCATAGTATAATATGATTATTATCATCTGTTGTAGGTGACGATATACCAGCCTAATGGTGGAAAGGGTTTTCCTGTCCTGGACTGTCCTCCTGCTCCTCCAGAAGATATTCTGATTTGTAGCTACGAGGACCTTCCAGGTATTCTGATGGACACATTACACTCAGTAACACCACCTCGTGTAAGATTAGAAATCGTACCTTAATTGATTGATTTGTGTTTTGTCACAGAAAAATACTGGAAGAAGTACCAGTACGCCTCCAAGTTTGTGCAGCTTGTGAAATCCAAGACTCCCAAAGTGACCCTTTACACCAAGTATGCCAAGGTGATGCTGATGGAGAACTCTCCCAACGCAGACCTGGAAGTCTGCTTTTATGACGGTGAGTCTGATGTGTGAATTGAAACGTGTCAGTTGCAGCCCTATCAGACCCAAAAATGTCAGTGCAGCTTCTCCCTCAGTTACTTTCATTGTAAATTAATCTGTTGATTAATTTCTCGATTAATTGATCAGTTGTTTGGTCTGTAAAATGTGAGGAAAAAAAGCCTGAGATGATGTCCTCAAATGTCTTGTTTTGTCCACAACCCAATCATATTCAGCTTACGGTTACAGAGGAGCAAAGAAACAGGACAATAATCACATTTAAGAAGCTAAAGTAGAGAATTACTCACACTCAGACTGATTCATTGATTATTAAATTAGTTTGCAATGCATTTGATATTTGACAGCAAATTGATTTATTGTTGCAGCTCTAGTGTCTGAGTCAATGTTTAATGCTTCATAAACCTTAACGCTGTGTAGGAGCAAAGACACACAAGACATCAGAGCTGGTGCGAGTGGTTGAGAAGAGCGGGAAGTCGTACACGGTGAAGGGCGAGGTGGGGCTGAGCGGCCTGAGCCCAGAGAGCAGGCTGTATGTGGAGCTGTCTGATGAAGGCCACAGCATGTGTTTGTCCCTGGAGGCGGCCATCACAGCAGAGGAGCAGCGCAGCACCAAGAACGTCCCTTTCTTCCCCGTAACTATTGGCAGGTGAGTGGAACATGCTCTCATTTGCATATATTCTTGGTTTAATGTCACCTTGTGTGGCTAATGTTAGCTTTGTGTTCGTCACCGCTCTTAGGAGACCTGCCAACCCAGACATGCTGTGCTCATCATCCCTGCCCTCCCAGCCGGTTCCTCCTGATGCAGCTTCACCTCCTCAGCCTCCACAGATCACTCCTTCAGTGAGTGTCTCACAGCTCTACACTTCAGGATGTATGAACAGATGTTTAGAGGCTCTCACTGCTAGACTATAATTTTAATTATTTAAAAAAAAATCTTTATCTCCAGATGATCTCCTACGATGGGTCTGACTTCACCACAGCCAGCCTGAGTAAGAAAAGCTCCCCGCTGCGACAGGAATCAGGGAAAGTGGTGAAGTCGATATTTGTGCCCAATGTTGGATGGGCCTCCCAGGTAACTGATGAATAAATTAACCTAATATTCTATAATCAGCAAAGGGATTGTCTTTGTGATTAAATCTATCTTTGTATCTGCAGCTGACGAACGGAGAGGTGTGGGTGCAGTTTAACGACGGGTCTCAGCTGGTGGTTCAGGCAGGAGTTTCCTGCATCACCTACACGTCTCCAGAGGGGAGGATCACCAGGTACGAAACACGTTCTGTCACCTTGTGGACTTGTGTGTTTATTAGCCTTTGTTACTAAAGGAGTACTACACTCACAAAATGACCACTTATACAGTAATTACTTTACTCTGTGTTGTGTTGAATTCGTGAACATAACTTTCTTTCAATTCGTAGTTACAGTTCACTAATATATGTAAAACTCTCCACTGTATGATCAGTGGTTACATGAGCTTGAAAACCAGACACAACTCAGCCCTGAGCAGAGTGACTGTCCGCTATTGACCAATCAACGGACTGCAGTGTTCACAGCTCCACCTTTTAGTCCCAGATCTGTGTGCTAGGTACCCCAACACAGGGGGCAGTATGGAACGGTTCCACTGGTACCATCCGAACTTTTCACGGTACTGAACTGAACTGCATCGTACCGTTCTGCTTGGTGGAAACGGGGCTACTGATATACAAATGGTCATTTGGGGGTGAAGTATTCTTCGAGGCCGTGGCATCTCTCATCAATGTTTGTCTTCTCCGCAGGTATAAAGAAAATGAAAAGTTGCCCGAACACGTCAAGGAGAAGCTGCACTGTCTCTCCACCATCCTGGGACTGCTGGCCAACCCGACAGCACACCATCTACAACCTCATGAACACTTGGTGGTTTAAAGAACAAACATCTCAGCACCGCAGAGGCCTGGCAGAGAATAGAAAGTAGCATTAGAAGCCTTTATACCCTCTTTTGTCTGGTGCTCTTGTAAATATGTGAGCTTTTTTTTACATGTACAGAAGACTAAGATTATGAGAATATATATTTTTATTTTAATAAGCAACCATTTTGTCTCGATTAGCCTTGTTGAAAAAAGTTTGTGTCATGACTTGTGTGTCTTTTCATATTTTTACTGTGTCTCCAATTCTATGAAATGTGCGATTTGTAAATGCCGAGTCAATAAACACCTGGAGGCTGGGTGGAGAATTGCTGCACTCTGTTTTGCAGTCTTCTCTTTGCACTCAATATATTCATGAAGGATTTTTTTGATGAAAGAAATTAAAGTATTTAATAATGACCTGAAGGGATCAACTGAATGGAGTGTGCAGAACTGAGAAACATTTTTCAGCTTTGAGTCTTGTGACAGGTGTCATGTGATACCAAAGAGATAACTTGCTTATAACACTGGACATGACAGCATGCATTCACAAACAGAGCCAGATAAGGTTTCACATGTTTATTTCGCCCTGTTGTTTTGGCCATTTAATTAAAAAAAGGTCACAAAATTGTGGATTCCTCTCAATTACAGAACTGATACAAAACAACATACTGTACGGATGTAAGCCTAGGCATATATACACGTACTGTACAAGACACCCAAGAAGTAAACATTCAGGTGGAAACTGGGAGCATGATGACACCGTCTGGGTTGCAGAAATGACCAAGGGTAGGATTAACCATTTATTTCCCATTTAGAAGCACGATAAGGAACACAACATAGGACACACAATATAGTGGTGTACACAGTATCAGTCTTTCCAGCTTTAACAGGGACGTGCCTAAAACTTTGCCCCTTTTTCTAGATGAGGAGTCGGGTTAAAAGGATGCGAAAGTTCCCCTGAACCTGCTGCCATACCTTTACATTCTTAATTTACGTTGCTTGTTGTAATTGTTGGACATATTAAAACTGCTTTGTGGAGATATTCTCACGATATAATGTGTCCAGTGAGGACAAACGTTCAGAGCATCATTGGTATTCTCCTGTCCCAGAGAGATGCTGGTGAGATGGCTGCGCTGACACTATTATTTACGATCACATGGCGAGCAAGAGGACAGTCAGTTCCCTCGGATACTGATGGAGGAAATAAAACAGCTAGGAGGAGCTCTCTGGGACAAGAGAAGGAGAAGCAGGCTCAGAGGAATGCAAAAAATCTAGATGCCAGAGGGAGACAACATCATCAAGCACAAGCTCATCCATCCCTTTGACACCACCTGTACAACCAGACCCAGCGTTTTACTACACCTCTAGTAAATATCCACCTGTTTGTTCAAAAACATCCACCGTGCTTTCACTTCATTTATATAAAACATTTTTTTCCCCATAAAATCTCAATAAAATAAAGTTGCTCTTAGTAGATATCAGGACAAAGATATTAACAAAATTGGAGTAAAAAAATCTCACAGTGAACACTGGGAACAAGAGCTGGACCGTCTCCCCCCCTCCACTTCCCCTCCAAATGATTTTAACATGTGACACAAATACAGCAGCTGGAACAGAAGACAGGTCGGAGAATTTAAGCAATCGAACCGACTGGTTTCTTATCTACATTTTGTAAGAAAGTGCTGTCAGAGTTAAATCAAATGTAATAAAGCTGAACAAATTCCTCAATTATCTGGAACTGTTTTCATTTAATGGTATCAAAAATAATTCATACCCATTTAGTGGGTACTCAAACACACGTTTTACCTCAAATTTAGTGGAGTAAGTAATTTTCTGATTAACAATTCACTGATCAACACAGCAGCCCCAAGTCTGTTGATAGGTCAAGTTGGCTTCAGGAGAGTAGTTTGCTCACATTACAGATACAAGCGCTGAAGACACGTTTTTAAGGAGATTACAAACCCATGAAGTGACGAGAGAAATCTCACTAGATCCCACTGGAATTCTGGAAAAAAAATAATCATGGAATTCTCTGAAAACATCCACAAACACGAAAAGGAATGTGATCCTCGTCTTCCTGCACCGGAGCGACTCAAACTGGGACTCTAACAAGGACGCAGCTTGTTTGTTGAACACCTAACATCTGCCATCTGACATACAGTAAAACACACCTAGAAACATTGGTGCAAAATAAAAGAAACTTGGTCACATGGTCATGGAGATCTGCTTTCTTCTTTCTAACCTCTTCTCTGCAGGCGTCCTTCCTACACTGATGGCACTCGGAAAAGTAAACGGCTTACCTGTTTGTTCAAACTAACAAAACCCCCAAACTATCTTGTCATTCATGTTCGGACTCATCACGTCCTCTGCCGTCAGTTGGCCACAGTCACATAGCAGCCCGGGATCTGTGGAGTAGTGTTCAAATGCCCAGCCACCTTTTCTCCCCCTCACTTTGTGCTGAGGAGTCAGTGGTATTGACCAGAATACAGACACACGTCACCGGCACGGTCCGTCGCAATGTAAACGTACCAGTGTGCGTGCGCATGTTTGTGTTTGTGAGATACAAGGGATCATACATTGCACGTCTAGTGGCACATCTTTCTCCAGTCCTGATTCAGCCATTCCCCATTAGCTACCTCGTCTGGACCCTTTCATTACAGAGAACTCACACAAGAGAGAAAAATAAAAATCAGCTATTAGGCAAAAGTTCCCAAAAGTTCACATTACAGTACTGTTAAGTCTCATTAGACAAAACGAAAAATACAAAAAGGCAGAGAGAAAAAAGCTTACACTCAATCACCATCATTTTCAATATCTATATAGGAAAATGTTTGTTTTTTGATTAGATATATTATCATCATTAACATCATAATTATTATGATTATTATTCATTATTATTGTCACCATTGTCATCCGTTTTGTTTTTTTTTTGTTCAGGGATCAAACGGAGTGGGGGATCAGTCACTGGGAGGAAGCCTTGGTAGCTATCGTGGAGACACAGTGCTGCTGGAAGTTGGGGGACATGGCCGAGTTGCAGCCCAGTCTCTGACGGGGGCCCTTCAGCCCTCCGTCGCCCTCTACGATCCAGGGGCTTCCGCTGGCCTCTTTTCCCAGCATGCTGCAGCAGCCGGGGGCCGGTGGGGCGGCGTTAGGTACCGTGGTGCTCACTGGCAGGCCTTTGGGCTGCTCGCTGGCAGGAGCGAAATCTGGGTTGTGGCTCTGAAGCACGCTGGTGATGTGGTTCAGGAGGTCGTTGAAAAACTCTGGGACGCCCTCATAACCTGAGAATACCAGGGGGAGGACAGTCAGCTCAGCTAATTCAGGTTTTGACCATATTCCAAATGTCTACAAAGGTTATACTCCTTTCAACCTGGACCCTATTTCCCCATGTTTTTCTTTTTGAGTGACTAATAGGAAGAACAATTATTGAAATTGGTCCAGTATTGAGGAAACTGCTGTAACTGTCAGCCACAAAACAGGCTGCAATGTCACCACTCAGGGCATGTTTGCACTGTCAATTTACGTCCACTAAAAGTGTTTGTTTCTGCCGCTGACAGGCTCAGATTATTACTTTAAGTCTCTGACAACTTATGACAGGCATCCCTAGAGATAGACTTTTAATTAAAAAAAAGTAAGATCCATTTTGTTTATCCAGGAACAGCCCTGAAACCACCTTCATCAAACCCGCCAGACTCCATTTAAATACAGAGTCATTTTAGTGTGAATAGAGCTGGCATATTTTCACATCTAACTAGGTGTATTCAGGGTTTACTTCAACCAAATCAGAGGTGGTGACTGTTGGAACAGTGGAGAGATGAACCAAAATGGCTTTTTTGAATTTGATTTTGTTGAATTTTGATTTTGTTTCTGTGTGTTTTATGATGATATAATTCCTGTTTATTTATATGGAGTCTGGTGTTAACACAGTGGCTTAGACCTGGTCCATGTTTTGACAAAAATGTGAACATTACATTTTTGTTTTTGCTCCCATTTTCACAGGTTTAAGATAAAGATCGAAAGATCTGTTTATGCACTCAACAGGTATAATTCTCTCAGTCTGACTTGGCTGGATTTACTGCCTGCCAAATTCATGGAAATACACTGGAGATGGGTTATGGTAGCTCTGGTGGACATTTCTGCAGTCAGCATGCCAATGGAACGCTCCCTTAAATCTTGTGACATCTGTAGCATTATGTTGTGTGATAAAACTGCACATTTTAGAGTGGCCTTTTACTATAACCAGCTCAAAGCACACGTGTAGTAACGACGCTGTTTACTCAATATCTTAGTATTCCACACCTGTCAGGTGGATGGATTATCTTGGAAAAGGAGAAGTGCTTGATAACACTGATTTAACAAATTCGCAGTCAGAGTGTGAAAGAAATCTTAGATCTTAAACTTAAACCTGTGAAAAATCGAATTTTTTTGTTCAGAGTAAAATGAACAAGTCGATTGAATCACAGACAACTAGGGGCCGCTGTGGATGGGAGAGTGCACCTACCAGGGAATGCATTGATGTCAATGACGGCATGTTGGCCTGTTTGGTTGTTGATGATGACATCGATGCCAAACAGGGACACGCCCAGCGCCTGCCGCAATGACCTGGACAGCTCTCGGATGACATCGTCACTGGGTGGCTGAGACACTCCCTCTAAGTTCTCTCTCTGAGATAAACATTAACAACAACATGTTAAAAAAAATAAAAAAGAAAGCACATGGAAGTGGCAGTCAGTGATGTTGTGGACGTACTGTGGTCAAGTCTGAGGATGACTCCGGTTTGGAAACATTGTGGCTGTTGAAGAAAATTGCTTTCCTGTCTGAAATAGAAACAGAAAGAGAACAGGTGAGGTTGAATTTTAAAGGGCTTTGACATGCTTTCCCTGTGTGGTCATCTATATACACTTCTCATCTCTGACAGTAGGTGGCAGCAAAACGTAACTGGTCACAGTGTAATCAGGAAATCAGAGCTTCACTAAATTAATGTCTTTATTTACTCATTTCAACACCTGCTCTTAAGAAACTGAAACCTAAAGCCAAACTGCTCAGTGTGAAGCCTTTTAATCTTTAACCCTCTCAGTCATAGCCTTGTCATGTTGGGTGTTCACTTATGAACAATACCTCACGTAAGGCGTTTGCCTCAGGCGAAGGATTTTCTTTGAAGCAGTGATAAATGTGATGGGATGAACCTTAGAATTTATTAGCCACTCTTTTCTTTGTTATCACTGTAATGATTAACATTAGAGCGTGTTAGAGGGAGAGAAGAGGGGCAGGGAGTGGAGGGGGAAAAGTAAATTCCATACTGTCCAAATAAATATGCCCCTCGGCTTGTGGAGGGTCGTGGTAATGAAGTGTTAGGCAGATGGGCTTGTCCATTCCCAGACTGGACGAACAAACACCAGTTTAACTCGACAGCAGCGTGAGGAGGAAGACTGGATGGGACAGAACATCTCTCACGCAGTTATTTTTAAGTTCTTTCCGAGCACTAACCTGTACCTCTCTTTATCTTCATACCTCACTCTTTCATCCGGTGTTTCCCCCCCACTTGCAAAACGCGATGCATAGCTCCAGGCTGCAGAGTACAGCGATCTAAATGCTGTGCAGATGTAACACTGTGCTATGTTGCTTTATGTGTTTGACAAGGGTCGTGCTTTCCTGCCGCACCGCTCAGCATTCCAGGCTGAAAGCAACTGTTCTCTCTGCACCGTTACACAAAGCAGACAACTACGCTGATGTTGAAACTGCTTTGCATGAGGGCCTCTACTGTATCACATGCAAATACTGGAGTCATCTGTGCCAGGGGACAACCCTGTATTCAAAGTTGCATCATGGGTAAGGCTTCTGACATGTTTATGGAGAAAAACACCGCTCCTCTTGTTTGTTTTCAACAGCGTGTACCAACAGGGTGAAACTCAATTGCACTCTGCTGCATCCCTTAAAAGGGTGAATGGGTCCAATCACAGGGACTATAAAGCCATTTTATGAGCACTTTTATTAGGTTATTTGGAAAAGCCATGCAACTTGTACAGTCTGGCCAGTGTGGCTGTTAGCAGCCCTTGGACTTCCCCGTCTGTCTCTCTTTGCCCTCCGCCTGTCTGTCTGTCTCCTCACCTGCCGGCCCAGCGGGGAAGTTCTTCAGTGAAGGTCTCTCCACCACGGTGTAGGAGTCTCCCACCACGAACACCTTGTAGAGCACTGCATTGTGGTTGATGAAGCTCTGGATCACACAAGGAGGCTTCACGTCCTTCAGGTCCTCTTCGCTGAAGATAATGGCCATCTGTGGACAGGAGGACGCAGAGTAAAGGACATGCCTGAACTTAAAAAATATATGAATCAACCAAAATGGCTGTTTAAACCACAAAGATTAGATAAATCCTAACTTTATTCTATTGCAGTGAGTGTGGAGTTGGGATGCTAATTTAGAATGTTTTTTGTGACTGCTAGCCAACCCTGTTAACCGATCGTTAACAACCAACCGACAAGGTGAAGTTAGGGTGGGGTTTGCAACGGGTAAAATCTTATTTAATTACAGACCTGCATGTAGCATATTGCTTTGCTCAGCATCTTCTTGCCCCACTGTCTCTCTCTTTATCTCTGTTTATCACAAAACTACTACTGCGTGCCGGGGACATAGAGAGTCTGCCTGCTCTGCACACGACTCTAGCCTGGGCAACAGCAGACTCTGCTGTCTCATCATCTCCCCCTGTAGCGTCATTATATTATAATATATATATTTTAACTATTCAATTGATAAAATCAATCACTCAAAATTCTTTATGTTGGTTAATGGTGAAACAGTTAATTATTAACATGCCTACTGTGGAGGAATGAGGACTATTTGGCCTGCCTGACAGGGGTATTGATTTCAGCTGACACACAAAGATACAAGAGGTACAGCACTTTATCTGATTTTGTTGTTTGGACTCGAGTTAAATGACAGTCCTGTGACAGGACAAGTGTTACCGCTCACACAAAGCAAACTGTGCAGGGTGTGAGTGACCTCTGAGCCCTGTGGCCTCTTACCTCGTGGGAGTTGGTTCCATGAGCCACCCGTGTTTTGCAAACTGATGAAGAAAGAAGGGCGAGGAAACACAGAGAGGTTAGCATGGTAACCTCACTTAGAGAAATACTGTAAAGCAGTGATGACATTTCAGCAGGAGAACAATACATCTCACAGTAAGGCCTTTTCTTACACTTTGACCAAATAATGTACATGGAGTACAGATTTAAGTCCTCAATATCTAGAGGATATTAAGGTATTAAAGAAAAACTTACTGAAGGGGAATGTGAGTCCTTGCCTCTTGATCTGCTCCAGCACATCTGGGCTGCACTCCGTGTTCAGGACCATGAATGGAGGAGAGCAAATCCTCTCATCTAATAAAAAGAGAAGGAAAAGAAGTTGAAGAAAATTGAACACCAAAGAAACTTTAAAGGTCCTGGAAAATTTCAGTTTATCAGAAATGATGACTGGGATAGATGTCAGATATTAGCTAATGTGGGCCACAACTAATGAATGTTTTCTTTATTACTTAATTTAACTAATAAAGCTTTAGTAACTTATTTTTAATATTTACTAATTGCCTGGTATATAAAATAAAGAGAGGCTCAAAAAGCCTCAAGGTGACATCTTCAAGTTGTTTGATTTTGCTTAATTAACAGTCTAAAACCAAAAAATATTTAATTTCCATACATAAAATATAGAAAATCATTGTCATCAATGAAATTTCTGTCAATCGACTAATTGTTTCAGGTTAAATATACACCCTTGAATTGGATTTTTATCATTTACGTGACATGTATACTAATAATTACAATTACATTAGTGGACATAAAAAAGGAAGGCTACAACCTGTACTATGATCAATACATAAAACTAGGGATGGGAACTGAGTATTGTTCTTGTTGAGAACCGGTTCCTAATTGTCCGATCCATCAGAATCGTTTGCCCCCTGAGGTTTTTAATTGTCTTTGTTAATTTCGTCATGTTTTTCTAACAGCTGTTCATTACAAAACAATGACGTCAAATTCATTTGTCTACACATCTGGAAACTTGCAACAAGGAGTCATGGTTGAGAGGAAGCAACAGTCCAAAACGAGGCGGCATTTCCCGATGAAAGACGAACAGTTGCCGTTGATCATCTCAAGTAAAGGTAGAAACAACAGCAATATACTGAAACATCCCTCTACGCAACATGGGCTTCATTCCAGGGATGCCAATTATTTAACACTCTATGCACCCAGCCCAGCAGCATGTCTGTCAAGGGTAAATATCCTACGTTATAACAACAATAACACCACGCAGGGAGGCTTAGCAGGTTTTTCTTTCTTTCTTGTGTTCAGACTCAGAGATAATAAAACAGTTGTGTTGACACTGAAAACCTGTGTAGGCCTACTTTTTTCCACGCAGACAATTACTCGGTAATCAAAAAGGGAATCAATGAACAATTGGACTGACAAGCAGAATCGATAATGGTTTTGCTATTAATAAATCTTATCAATTACCATCCTTACATACAAAACATGCAGTTTCTGATGTGGCACAGTTACCACTGTTGCTCTTTAAAATAAATATTGTTTTGGTAACATTTGCTTTCTGGTGAACAGCTTTACTAGATGGTGATACATGTTCCTGTATAATGTCTCAGCTGTCGATGATAGCTGAAGTGATATGCCGAACTTTTAAAAGTTTTCCTCCCTGAATTAGCAGCACTTGAGGCTATTCATCCTGTTATCATCCATAGCCTACTTAGAAGATGATTAGGGGCAGCACATCCGACTGTAGTCAGAGCAAAAAATGCTCACCACCTGTTCCACATGGGGAGCAGATGAGTCTCTCCCATATGCAGACACACCTTATTTAATTTGGCCCAAAAAAATTATATTTATATGTCATCCTTGAGACGGGTTTAGACAACAAACTCAGCAGAGGCCATCTGAGGCCCCGGGGAGAAAATAACTCCTGTTCAAATAAATAAAGCAGAAAGCTGCCAGGCCCTTCTGCTCCTCCCAAACAACACACACAAACAAACACACACACACACACACACACACACACACACACACACACACACACACACACACACACACACACACACACACACACACACACACACACACACACACACACACACACACACACACACACACACACACAGGAAAATGCTGAAATACAGGAAGACATATAATCTCATGAGGAACTATAGACGGGTCAAACGAGCTGAGGACATTACAGAGCCATCACATACATCACCTGACTGACGGACGTGATTGATAACTCATAAGACGCCCAAACAGCAAACAAGACAGGGGCAATTAGACAATACAAACTCAGCCGTGCCTTAATTAAATATAATTTAGGCCAGGAAAAACAGCCAGCCTCCTTCTAATCCATCTCCACCATGTTTTTGCATCACATCGTGTTTGTTTACATCATATTTTTGCATCACATCCTGGAGCTGCAGGTCGGTCAGTTCCGATAAGACTGAAAATAACAAACATCCTGCAGCTCCGCCATACTTCACCATATCAGGGCTCAGGATGCATCTATATTAAAGTTCTGCCTTCTGTAATTTCCCCTCTACATTAGGTACAGGGGGGTGATAAGGCAGCTGGTTGGAGATATCACCACAGGAAATCAGCGAGGGAGGCCAAACCAAGAGCTGGCAAATTGCTAATGACAAAAACACAATAGAAACACGCCGGCCTTTGTGTGCTGTGGGCCTCCGCAGTGGCAGGGCTCTCTGCTCTCGCTAGTGCTGAGGTCAGGAGAATCTCATTTGCCTACATTAACTCCAGTGCTGAGTGTTGAACTCTGGGTGTGCACTGGGCCCCACAGACATCTACAGCTCCCACAGAGGCCAGATAGTGCAGACACACACAGAAACGTTTGGGAAACCCCACAATTAAAGCTGATACATGAGGCAAAACGAGATTTTCAAAAGCCCCAAAGGTTATCACTGAAACTTCTTCACTGACATCAAGCTGTAGAGCAGGTTCCAGGAAAATCAGCCACAGCTGCTGCTGTGTGAGCTCACAAGGCAGCGCATACAGTAGACCAGAGTTATGTAACAGGGCTGCATGATGGTGTAATGACCTCAGAGACATATCATTAAAAAGGCTCTATACAAAATTTAGAGCGTGTCTGGACACATAACTCAACATGGAGGTGGCTGAGCTGGAAGCTAGCAGCTAACAATGCTAATTCCATAAACAGCGCCAAACAACAGCAACAGTGCTGACAGAGCTAGGGGTCTTAACCAGGTAACCAGGAAGGAACCAGAGGGTGGGTGCTACGCTTCTGTGACGCCGCCATCCCGATACCAGCAGGAACCGCTGTATTAGCGCAGTGTAGAGCAATAAGCTAGTGGATTTCAACGCACACAAAGGTGTCTCTCTGATTGTTAATGTCTACTAGTGTCATTCTGCTGTTCTCTGCTACTAATGAAGAAAAAGAAGTTGTCATCATGGTAGAGGTGTGTAAGATTTGTTTTATAATGACTAAAATGACAGGACTGTTTCCCTGAAAAAGTGGCTTGGTGATGAGAGCCTACTCGAGATGATGTATTGCCAGTCCAATGAATATCCATTATATGATGTTGCTGTTAATTTTTCTTTGTATACTGAACATCTTAGGTCAAAAATTTCCTTTGCGATGAATTAAGTTCTCTATTGTCTATTATCTCATCTGTTTGTTGTTAACATGCATCAATGTTTACAGATCGACATCCAGGATCAGCTGGATGACGAATTATTACTGACATTTCAGGTACAATCTCTCTGGTCTAAAATAATCTGATTCGACTGTGGCTTGTTTACAACCTGTCTGATGGTCTGACTTTTGTTCTAGCAATGTTGCAGGTCTTGGTATCTTATTATATGTTATCACAACTGATAGAAATGATGAACACAGCTATGGAAATACCCTGGAATAACCCTTCAAGTATTCACCTCCTTGTTGTTGTACTCTTCAGCTAATTGTTCCGCCGCAGCCGAACATGTGCTTTGACCACTACGTGCAAAACTAATTTCCTAATAAGAGCACTTTTATTTTCACTCCCTAAAAGAATAAATCAGCATTACAATCTAATCTAGCATGGTTTAAATGCTTCAGTTTTTTTTGCTGTTACATGACGGCCAAACACAGAATTCTCCTATTCTCTCTCACAGGCAGATACTTGTTCTGTGCACTATAACCTTTCCATGTGCAGCTGGGTCTCTTCTAGAGTTGGCTCAGCAACCAGTCACATCTTTGGAGCAGGAAGCCTGGAGGGTTACCCATCAGTCATCTGTGTACTGGCTACAGCCACGTTTATCATACTGCTGTTATTTTACCAGGACAAGAATAGCAGCATCAGAAAACAAGCCTGGCGGGGAAAATATCCCCATTACATCACTGAGTTCCCAAAGATTGATGGCGCTAAATTTTGTCAAACACAAAACCATCAAAAGAATATAAACCTTGTCAAATGGAAAACATTTCAAGCTCCAAGTTCAGGATTTATAATAAAGAGAGCAGGGAATGGTGGATAAGAGCGTGTGGCCAAGTTTGTAATAGCGTGCATGCTTGGCTCTGGTTGACGCTTTAGGGATAAGGGGGGGTGGAGGGGATGGTGGGGAGGATCAATCTCGGGCTCTGTCTAAACACTGCATGCTCACAGCAGACCCAGCGGAGCCGAGGACGACGTTTACGGGAGATGCTTTTTAAATGTCATTATCCAGTTACACTGCTTTTTTTGTTTCTCTTCTTCTTTTATCTCATCGGGACATCCGCTGCATCCCCCCTCCAACTGTCCAATCGGTTACATCATATTCATGCACGCAAATAAATAAACTCCAAACTTATACGCAACGACTGGTGTTCCTGAGAATGAACAGAGAAGAAATTCCTCAGATTCAGATGATATGATCCGTCTGGTTTGAGGCATTAGGTGCAGAGAACGACAGAGAGCCAAGTTACATTAAGCTTCATAAAGTGCGGAGCTGTTTAGGTGGAAGGCTGAACTTGCCTGTTGCTATTTAGAGCTTGTTTCCTAGAAACCCCAGCATCCTCTCTCGCTGTTCTCTCTGCGTCCCCCTCCCGAGGCAAAGCAGCAGGATTTTCAATATTTTAAATTGAACTCCAAACACGGCTCTGAGAGAAATGCAATTCTCAATATCACGCTCTAAGAGGCTTACGCTCCAATAAAAATTATGAGTCATTTATTTTCAAAAGAAAAATTAGATTGTTTTTTCACAAAAGGTAAATCCTACTTTGATGAGATATTCATCGTTTAACGATTGGGACAAAGCACCGTCATGTACCTGACAGGCTTTTACTCTAGTTGGGCAATCCTGGCTGCCCACTCGGCTCACTGGGCTTAGATGAGTGTTTGGGTTGTGTCTCACTGTTTGTCTTTCTCATGCTGCAACTATGATTAAATATTGATCACTTGCATAAACGGGACACTTGTTCTGTTGGTCCTTGCAGAGGCGTGGATTAATGCTCGCGCAGGGACCTCAAGACAGTCTGATTAATATACGAATAAACCCAGACAGGTTTCAGTTTGAGCCCGAGGAATCTGCTTGTATTCAGGGAGAATTCTTTTATCCTGAGCTGGAGAGGAATAAGCTTAAAACACTAAGAGAGGATTTGTTTTATAGAAGAGTTGACTTGACGACGGTTTCCGTCTATAAAAACAGTCCACGATATCAAAACTCAAACATACACAGGAACCAGTAGATTCCACTAAGTAACATAAACAGTCACCTTGCTCTGGCTCACATAGGAAACACAAAACCGAAACAAAGCAGCGCCAGAATTTCAATAAGCACAACTATGAATCAGTGACACTGATCCATTAGTGCTCGTGTGGCCCCTGTCTGGCTACTTTCTATTAAACATATCATTAAGTTGAGATAATTCTTGTACTTAAGTTTATATCAATTTAAACAATTCAAAGCATAACAGCTAAATGTACTGTGACTAGGGCTATTTAACATGGAGAGACCACTCAAGTGATAAAATAAGGTTTCCAGAGAAAGCACTAACGCACCTCGAGTGCTTCCTCCTATTGAGCTCTATTCTGAGTAATGCATACTGTGAAGCATGACAGGCTCTCTGTGGCCTTTTAGCACAGGGTTGCCTTGGCAGCTGCTCCAGGACTCCATGGCCTCTGCTGATAAGAAGGAGGAAGTGGCTGTGCCTAAGAAAGCAAGGTAGACTTTCCACACTCTTACACTATCCCCCTTTTACTCTAACCTTAACCCAGTTCTCTCAGTCAGTCACTCTTTTTTCTCTGACTGAAGAAAGTACATTTATTCTCTGTCACATGCTGTTTTTCTTACAATCACAGTGGTGTGGTGTAGGATTATAATGGCTTACACTCCATGTTTGTGTCTAAACCAACCACAATTGTCAGGGAGGTTTGGTATGCAGGCCTAAGTGTGAGCAGAGAGCACCACTTGCATTAATGGAAGTAGTGAAAAAAAAAAGAAAAAGAAAAAAGAAAAGAAAAGCGAAAATGCAGCCAGTAAGCCATCTTCCTCTTCAAACCTAATACACACAGTAAGACAGTGCGATGCAGCTTATACTCTGTTACGTAACAGCCATCATGTCTGTTTGGATAAAAAGACGTCTTCTTGCGGTTCTATTTTAAGACACTAATGACACTGCCGACATGCTGAAACGCCTCTGCTCTGACACCACACTGCGGCCCCTCATGGAGTCATGGACAATCAGTGAAGTAATACTTAAAAGGTTTACATTCCCTGCCATGTATGGGGTTAAAGGAAGTGTGGAAGAGTCACAGGTGTGTTTACAGTGTGTGTGGGTAGGGAATGTGCTCCTGCCGTCACTGCATTTCTCTGCCTCCAGCCAAAATATGTCTCCAGCTGATTAGTTTAAGGTCTCAGTGACAGAGGAAGGTGTCGGGCTGACACAGGAGGCAAGTTCTGATCCATCAGTGAGAAACCTACGCAGAGCCAACTGGGTTCAGGGAGAAGAAATGGAGAGGTGCTGTGTCGCATGAAAGGGAGGAGAGGAACTATGATATCAGCCTAGCACCCTGCCGGCAAGAATTAAACATCTGCTCGGAAGCGTGGAGTAACATTAGTCAAGAGAGAGGCGACAGGGCTGTCACATGTTATCCATGTATCCCCCTCTGGAGGTGTAGAGGAAAGACAGAGAACCCACAGTTACCACGACTCCTTTTAATAACATTAGACGTGTTACATAAGGAAGAAAGCAGTGTCCATGGAATCAACAGTTCCTTTGTTATTTTAGACAACTTCTGCTTTTATGTAATAATGAGGACTCAGAGAGGAACAGAGACATTAACGGTGTTTGCTTAATTTGAACCCATGACACGCCGTGTATTGACTCAATACACAGAGTAAGCGCCTGGTCACACGGTGAAATGACACAGCACAAAACCACTCAGTTCCCAGTTAATTAGGTACACCTAGCTAAAACAAATGCAGTCTAATACGACAGTCCAGCTGGAAATGTATTTATTTTTTGAAATTCATTAACATTAACATAAATACATTTTTGGGACTGATTTCACTTTAAGGACATTTCGGAGGCTATAGTTTGTAGTGCTGTTGAATTGTCCTGCATTATACTAAGTATTGTTTCTCATATTAAGTTTAACATTTTGCTAAAATATTAGAAACACTTTAGGTATTGTGCTGTTATAATTCAACAGCACTAAAGCTGTAGCTGCTTTTTAACGTTATAAACTTCATGAAGGTAGAATTCATTGCAGGGCTTTCGTATTAAGCTGCATTAGTTTAAGATATGTGTACATAACAGACTGTGTGTAAATCTGCATTTCTTCCGCAATAAGTGGTGCTGAAGGCTTGGTGACGTAGCGACTACTTGCACCGCCTGTTGCTGAGCGGACGGTTATTGGGAGCCAGGCAGAGGAAACACTGACATGCACAAGTGTCACTAAGTTACATTAAAACATCTTACCTTGCATACAGCTCTCTATCCTGTGGATGAGCTGGTAGGACTTGCAGCGATCCAGCAGAGTTCGGATGGCTGGAAGGGGGTCCAGGACGATGGTCTCAGGGTGGGCATCAATGTAATCCTGAAACACAGAGACGCAAACATTTTAACAACGTTTCCTGTTTAATTATTCCTCACATTATTTATGTCCTTTAAAGAACAAAACAAACAAACAAAAAACCCAGGAGTATTAAATAACAAAAGTAATTCCAAACTGGACATGGTTATGACACACTACCCAACCTAAAGGATGTAAGTAGCATTTCCTCAGACTGTGGTGACTGGACACATTTTTTCAAAAATCTTTTTTTTATCTTTTTCTGTAACACTAGAAGCTACAAGTGTGTGTCTATTAGTAAAACAATTACCCAATTAACATCGTTAAAGGCACTTCTCTTAGAAAACTGCTACTGCTGAAGAGGTTTCCGTGGGCTCAGGGTATTTTTCTCTATCTTCTTAAACTGTTTAGACTCCACTTATTTAATTGATTTCAATTGATGCGTAAATAATTTACAGATTAATCGTAGGGATGCACTGATTTATCAGCCAAACATCGGTGTCAGCTGATATTTGCCTTTTTGAATGCCATCAGCCTATCACCTAACAAGATGACTTTTATCGATGGCAGCAGCGGATGTTTTTTTCTGTTGCGTCATGCTAACAACAAACTAACATTGCCTCATCGTCCAGAGGAAAACAGAAGTATTTGGGATGAAAAAAGATCTTCCCTAGGATGCATTTAGGTAAACTCAGTAAACTCACTATGGATGCATCAGGGAACACACCCTACTTCTTCCCTGATAATGCCACATTGTGAAAAACGAATCTGTGTTGAAATCTGCAGGAGGGGAGCTAGTAAGCATTAGCTGTCAGCTGCTGGTGCTGGAGCTCACAGTTAACAGAGGCTGCATTAGTTACAATATGATGCATTCAAACTGTATTCAGTAAAAATTAGCATTGGGTGAAGGAAAATTATACATTACAAACAAAATTAAGCATAACAAAATAACAACATTTAGTTTTTGGCAGGAAACTTAAATAAACACATTTGTTTGAAGGAGAAATTTGAAATTATTTTCACAGCACTATAAAATTATATTACAGGGCCAATTATAATATGTTATAGGTCATAAAAAAAGGCTTTTGAATCAGTATATTTTTTTTATGTGTGAGAGGTTTATATTAAAGGTTGCTAAATAAATGTGTATGATTGAATTTGTGCTCATTTTAAGATATTGTAATGAAGGGATGAATAACTTTAAAACAGTTCAGTTATTTTTTGCAATGAAGGTGTTTTTGTTTTTCTGGCACAAAAGAGGAAATAAGTAACAACAAAAACAAAATAAACAACAACGACACACAAACATCGGCATCAGCTATCGGCCAAATTGTTATTTTACACACTGTTATCAATTCAGGATTTGACAATGGGTGCATCCCTTTTCATCAATAAAGAAAGTAATGGGAACGAGGATGTGTTACTTTAAGAAAAATGGGGGCCTGCACATCAGCATATGCTGGCTTCACACCACAAGCAACCATCTGCCATGACACATGACATGCACTCAAATACATCCATACAGATTAGGATTGTTAGACAAACATATTGAAGTAGGCAAACTACAAATACAAACACTGAGTTGAAGGGTCAACATGCCTCACTCTGTATATGTATGAGAGCCAGAGACAGCGTGAGATGTATGCCAGCGGGTCTGCGCAGGTTACATCACTACATCTCTGCATGGCCGGCTGTTAGGTCAGCGTGAGATTTGCTATTTTACATAACTGCACTCCCCGTCTCTTTTCTCGTCGGCTCTCCTCTGGCTCTGTCCCCACACCACCTCCTTTCCACTTTGCAGCTCTACATGCTCTCCACATTTCTATCTCTGCTCTGTGGATTTCACTGCCAACCGTCCCTTCTGAGCAATTTTTACTGACTCACAAACGCTGTCAGGTGGAGCTGGCTGGCCCGCACATTACACAAACAGCCTGCCCGCTCACATCACAGTCGTTGAAAAACACCCCAGCTCTGCTGTCATACACGTTAGCATGAAATTAAACACACGCGACAATGTCAGACATCAACCACACACGTACAGTGTGGAAAAAAATTTAATTTGTGAACTGGCTCTCGTGATACATACACAGACTGACGCACGCAGCATGTAAACAAATGCCTCTGCTTTGACATGGAGGACCCATCTGTAGGATTTGCTAGGCTCTAACGGGCAACGCTGATCAAAGCCAGTTGAGCGGTTATGTAAGTCAAACAGGCTTCTGCCTGAAAAATAAATCCAAACTAATCTTCCAGGAGTTCAGAGGAATACTCTGCTGATAAGGACTGTCATTTGCTGATTTCTGCATCTCAGAAGAAGAATCGCATTCAAACACAGACAAGAGGGGGAGGTGAGATGGAGATGAGCACCGGCTAGCAGGTGTTGGAGAGGAAAAGAGCCAGACGTATGTCGGTGTGGGTGTAAGAGAGTGGGCGTTCAGGCTGCACATTTTCTGTTGGTTTTTACGGGCAGATCTGTTTCCATAGGGAAAAAGACTGTTTAAAATCTCAGAGAATATGGTCAGTGGAGGATCTAATCTGTGCTACTGGTTGAAAGCCATGTCTGTGATGCCACAGGCATCAAACCTAAAGTGGGATGTAATTTTATCTCTTAAAAGAATCACACAACCAGATGGGTGTGATTTACTTTGTCAGCTTGAGTAACATAAGTGCTGGATCACAGGGGAGCACGCTAGACTAGAAACTTAAAGGAGCTGTATATGACATTCAGAGCACATCTATGATTCAGAGTCTAATTCTGGCTGTCTGCACTGGATGTTTATAACGACTTATTTTCCTAATGTTTAACCAGATGTTTAAACTTAAAGTAAGAGAACACTCAGAAAACAGTAAAACTCTGCATGAGTTTATCTATAAAGTTAAACATTGTCCAAAAACAACTTCATTAGCACTATTTGAAATTGTTAATTACATTCATCAATAACCAAACAGTATTTAAAATGTCACTGAAATGTGTAGCATCGGCGGGCACGTTATCCTATAAAACATGGCAACAACTCACTAAATAAAAATGAACAAAAAACAATTATTGAAAAAAATATTCTTTAGGAGAATAAATCTTAATAAAGTGCTTGATTATTACAACAGGATTTAATTGGGTAAACACAACTAGGGCTGGAACTAATGATTATTTTCATTGTCGACTAATCTGTCGATTATTTCTTCCATTAGTTGACTAGTCATTTTATCGAAATATGTGTTAAAATGGTGAAAAATGTCGGTCTGTCTCTCCCAAACCCCCAAATTATGTCATCTAATGTCTTGTTTCATACTCACGCCAAAGGGTTTTAGTTCACCGTCATGGGAGAGTGTGTAAAGCTGCCAATATTTGAACGTAAGAAGCTGCAATAAGAGTATTTTGGGGTACTTTTATAGTACTTTTCTATGAAAAATGACTCAAACCGATTAGTTGACTACTAAAATAGTCACTGATTATTTTAATGGTCGATTAGTCATCGATTAGTCGACTAATTGTTGCAGCCCTAAACACAACTGCATAAAATAATAATTATTTTAATAACTAGTCTAACAGACTAGTATTTTTGGTGCCAACTACCAAGGGTAGCAACGTTTAACTGACAAGTAGATAAATCGAGCACATCCCTAGGCTGCACATGGTTCTCAACGTGGAGGTGGCCGAGCCGCTGGCTAGCACCGAACAGTGCTAACAACCTCAGCAGAGCTTACACTGTTAACCAAGGTTCCATCCCAGTATCAGTGGAAACAACCACATGAATGCAAACAGAATAAATGTGATTTTTGGTCAGTACGCCATTACTCCACTATATCTTTAAATAGCAAGTAGTTGTTTGGTGCTATATTAACGCTCTGAATGTTGTATACAGAATCTTTCATTATGTTTTGTAGCACTTGTGTGACAGCAAGATGAACAAAAAATGTTCATAAATATTAATAACTGCTTATAAATCCAACTTTGCTTTCCAAATGTAACCATCAGATAGCTGACACGGCCAAAGATGTTAAGAAAAGATTCAAAGGTCAGCACACTAATAGTTCCTTAAACCACAGCCTCCTACACAGATTACTGTAATGATCTACAGCTCCAAAATCATGCTAATAATATTTGTCCCAGGTCTGCTGTGCACATGGCTCTCACCTCAGGCCACTGAATCACCCGAGTGCATCACGGCCTGACATTTTGTTTTAAATAAAGAGGTATTTTAGAGAGGAAGGCTTTTTCCCTCAACCACACAAAAGGTTATTTATGATCACAGATGTGTCATACTAGAAATGAGCCAAAGCTTATATCTCAAGTAAATGTAATCACACAGGACAACTGTGTTCAGGTAAATAGCCAGAGCTGAAGAGGCACAGACAGGACTGAGCCACAAAGCTGAGCTGCTGACTTACCAGCTAATTCTTGATCTAACCTTCATTTCCAGTCATAAGCTTTAGTCCAAGAGAGAAAGAACGACAATGTTGGACTAAAACCACAGTCTCTCTGCACTGAGACAAGCCTGCCCAGGTGGTTTGGGTACTTGGTATTAATGCTTATAGGGTGCCATGGATTTAGAGGTCAACTAAGTGACCACCATCAATGAACAACAAATGTTGGGTCTTTTTAATTTAGAAATGACTCAAATGATTAATCTATTACCAAAATGTTTTATCAAATAACTTTGTTTTTGTGTGTCTCTATGTGTGCTTGTGTCAGGTGAGGCTCTCAGTGTATGGAGTGCTCCAGGGATGGCGCTTTTCTGTAGGCCGATATGAAAGTTAGTGTTGCCCTAGTTCCCTTGTCAGAAAGCCTATGGGATTTTGGGTTATTGCCGAAAGTAGGCTCTATGATACTTATGCAATTTGCTCAGCAAGATAATCTTCACAATTCAACTCCAGTTTCATGATCTTTGAAGCCTAAATGCAATCGCTAGAAGTAAAAAGCTAATGTTAGGCCACAGATAAATTCCACTGCGGTCACATGACTTAACGTTGCCACCCTAATAAGGCTGTAAAACTTTGTTGGCTAGTACTCGTCACATCAACACGTCAAGGCTGGAGGCAGGTACAGTTAGAGCAAGAAAGGTCATGTGTTAGTACTATGTTTCGACCCTGTCTGGATCTTCGTCAGGTCAAAACTGCTGTCCCTGTGCATATCCACGTATATGTTTTTCTAGAACCTGACACACACATCTGTGAAAGAAAAATTTGTGAAATGTAACAGATGTGTTTTAGACACAGTTTCTGTGCATGTATTTCACATTTCCTGTGTTTTGCTTTTTACTTATTACAATACATTTCTGAATGCAGGTGAAGCTGAGGCATGGGATAATGCATTTTGATATAATATTTTATCAATTAAGATATATAACATTTTGCAGTATGGCCTGTATTTTCTTTTGTACTTTTTTCTGAGTATTTTAGTACTGGCCAATCACGGCACAGTAGGGCAGGACTTGCTAAGAGATGCAGTGGGAACCATAACAATGCTGGACAGAGGTGTACCAATGCATATCCTCCCAGATATGTCACAATGGCTACTTCCACTTCTTTTATACAGCCTATTTCTTCCCTCAAATGAGTACCAATGACACTGTTAGAGACTAGCTATGCATTACTGTTGGAGAATCTATGATACTGAAGCACACTGAAGATACAGAACTAGAGATGTGCTGTGATGTTTTTTGTCAACTACTGTAAAGTTATAATGTTATGTGACCCACCATTGTTGCTATCTGCAGAGGGTGGGGCTCTATACTTTATTTTTATCTTTTACTTTCTTTATTTAGAGCATTTTTGCGCTGAGCAATTCTTTACAAAAAAACAAACAAAAAAAACTAGGTGTGTGCATTTGTTACAAAATGGCCTAGAGTGCCATTAAAGTGTGCGAATGCAGCAAAGTGTTGATATATTGACCAGGTTCTGCTGTATACGCGATTGCTCCACACTGACTTCCTGTTTGTCTTTCCTAATTGAGCAGTCAGGAACACGTTGACAGAACTGCGTGACGTTGATCGTGATTACAGATCCTCTGAGTCATTCAGAGAGAGGCAGAGTCAGAGTGAGAGCTGGTGGAACAAAATTAATTTTCACACCATCTATAACACTGCTGGATTACTGTACACACACACACACACATGCACGCAGGCACGCACGTGCACACACACAACAGTTTTCTGAAGTGTGCTCACAGTGCCACATTTGGAGCTGTGACCTGCTGTCCATGTGAGATTTCTCTCACTTCAGGAAGAACAAGAGAAAACTCTTTAAGAACTTTCACTTGAAGCATTTGTGAGTCACCATATGCTTAAATATAGCTGCTGATGTCCTTTATGTTCCTGGAGCTAAGTTAAGGCTCTTTGCTTTGTCTGTTTGATTCCTTGAACTTGAGCGTTTATATGTAAACATAAAATCCTGACATCCATAAAAGTTTATTGCCTGAACTAGAGCTGCTGTGCTACTTTACACTTCTTTCTTTATTTTAGCTGTATCTGAAAGCTTAGCTAATGTCACATATCATGCGTGCTGACAGCGGTTGGGCCATATGATCACTGGATCATGTAAATGTTATGTGTGAGATTAAGGGTGAGTATCATTTAAAATGTTTATCAGAACACATATACATAACATATTTAGCTACAAAAGCTTCTGTCTCATTTAACAAAAAAGCCAAAGTTTTTTTTAAATTATATGATGTTTAATCACAAGACATACAAGTAATATGTCTAAATTACCATCTAAAATATAGGAAAATGTTATTTAAAGATATGCTATGCAAAAAGTAGTACAGAAGTAATCCCTCTCAATCATCACTAATGACCCACTAGGGTGTGTGGCAGTGTATTTTTTTGGGGAGACTCTGCCTTCTGTCTGTGTTTTTATATTTTCTTCCTATTTTTTGTGTTCAGGACATTTATAGGTGAGTACCCCCAAAGCACAGGTGAGGTTGGGGCTTAATAAAAGGGTGGCGACCAGGTGCTAGACCATAAGCAGCAGACATCCAAGATTCACACCACAGAAAAACAATAAAGTAGAGTGAGTCAAAATGCTATACAAGAGTAAATCTGGGGTTGGCTTTAACCTTTGCAACAATCCTTCATAGTATACTTTTAAATCAGGAACTATCTGGTCAAAGACTGTAAGTAATTTCACAAACCTGACCAGACATTGCATGCCACCTGTCACTACTACGATACTTGGTACCACAGCCACATGTCGGTCAGTGACAAACAGTTATTGAGGTTCAATACCACATGCAGTATTATTTTTTTAAAGATCTTTTAAGACATTTTATGCATTCCCATATCAACTGTATGTAAAGTGTGTAATTATGTAAATGTTTGGTGGTGTCGCACATTATTTTCAAATTGTTTACAACCCACAAGCTTTTACAGAACAGGAAATCACCATTTTAATCTGCCCCACTTCTGCAGACCTCTGTACTTGTGTTCTTCACATCACTTATAAATGCTCAGGGGAAACGAAGGAAGACAAAGGCGCATACCTGTACTCTTTGCACCAGCAGCACAGCCTGTGAATCATTCTGGTCAGCCTCCAGGATGAGGTCAGTCAGTTTGTGGATGATGACGTCCAGAGGACCCTGCTCCTCCAGAGGCTGGCTGAGGTCCAGCTGAGGAAAGAAGGAAAGCCATGGGTCAAGGGTGACGGTGCAAACACACTCCTACACTCAGGTATTCATTTATTACACTCAGAAATGGTTTACCAGAGAAATCATCCATAAAAAAATCATGTATTTAGAATTTCAAAACAAGAAAAAAAAATTGCCTTGTGTTACTTGGTGCTTTTATAAATCTGTAGTGGTACAACACTGTAATAAAAAGGGGCAAATGCTAAATGGAAATTTGATTTTTATTCGCATTTGTTTGACTTATTAACAATTAAAAGAAAAACTATAGCACTGTTGCAACTGTCTCTTGTCTCAGACATGTAAGGGGGAGAACAGTAAAGCTAACAGTATACTTCACACAAAATCAAAAGCATGTTCACAGAGGCTGTATGGCAGGTTTTTAACCTACAGGAAAAAAATCAATTAAATCCACACAGTTTGTTCAGGCCTCAAGTCAGAACTTGCCATAACTCCCCCTCCTTCAAGTACTGTTGCCTGCAGTTGGTTGAAAAACTTATATAGTTTCTATTTTCATGCGTTTCCCTTTTACCTACTGTTTGTTACAAAACATTCACCTTATTTGCATGTTGAAAAAAAAAAGCAAGGAGAAAGTTTATCATATGTATTAGGCATGCTTTATTACAGGCATACATGCACTAGTGCACTGGCCAGGCAGCTTAGCTAGGAGGCAGTACTGGTGATGAAGTCTAGGATGTATGGGAATTACCATAATATATGTATGAGACTGAGCAGCACCTGACTGCCCTTGTTATCCAAAGCAAGCAGTATAGGGAAAAATCTGAACTGCAGAATTCACCAAAATTAAAATAAATGACTACAAGCTAATTTAAGCTATTTTTTAGTGTGATAGATAGCTTTTATTTTTAAGAAGGAGACCACTAATTTTGGGAAACTCATCAATCTGCCATTGCCCTCCTCATTAATACTCCCAATCTGTCGATAGAAAAAGAGTAATCTCTTCCCCCTCTCATAGCTCCGCTCTAGGAAACAAACATATTTTGTTTTCTGCCTGGTTGGTTATAAAACAGCGTCGGGACTGACTCTAAATCTTCTTCTCCCTCTTTTATTTATAGCTCTAACTTTGGTGCAGCCAGAGTTTATGTTGTATTTGTTTTGAATTACACCATCAGGATTTATTTCTGGCGTCATCTATTTTACTATGAGTTACAAACTTTCTCTCCCCCTGGCCAGACCTCCAGTCTCACTGAGCATATTCGACAGCCTCTGAGAAAACGCCAAATTAGCATTCGTTTGAAGTTTACCGCAGCTGAAAGACTGACTGCATTGGCCAAGTAGTTCACAAGTAGTCAAAGCAGCTCTCCGAGTGAGATAAGACTTATGTAGGTCAGCGCTTACACACACGCACACACACATACAAGTAGCAAGAGTACATGAGATGGAGAGATGCTAGACTTAAGCGAGTCCTCTGCTGATGTAATTGCAAAGTTCAATTCACAGAAGGCCTATACTGTGGCTGAATATGTCCAGTTTATTGCGACAAAGGAAGTCGAGTTTGGTTTGTGTGTGAGAGACAACTTTTAAAGTTAGAAAAAGTGAGGGTGCTTGGAGTTGTGACTGCTTTTTCTGTCGCTACATAAGGGACCTTCTGAATTTAGGAGGCAGGGTTATGTGAAAGGACAAACAGACAGTCGGAGAGACAGATAAAGCAGCCTTCAGTACTTGGCGAGGAATAATATTACTGAAAAAAGGCCATGAGGTTTTTTTTACTTTGAGAAACTCATCACAAATCCCTGGCTTAGGCTCTGTGTTTTCTAACAGCAGTAATACAACTGTGGCTGTCTTGATTTATTAGGCAAACACCGTGACAAATAATTTAACAGCACATCATGAATTCTTGAATGTGTAAAATGAAATTATGGGACTAACAGACAAGTGAAGGCAGAGCAAACACATTAACATTGCACTGACAAGACTGTGTCAAAAAGAGCTTATTGTGTTGGTTGTATTGCTGTGGTTGCGTAACGCAGTCATACACTAGCCCATTAGCTAATCAGCAAATGAGAATCACCTGATTGTTACAGACAAAAGACGACTCTGCAACACCTGTGCAAATAACTCAGAGCTGGGCAGGACCCCACCGTCCTTTCTGCTGTTCAGACAGTACGCAAACCGAGAGCGAACACACCTTAATCACACTGGTGTGGATCAATGCAAGACCTGTAAAACTGTACAGAGTTTCAGTTGGTTCAGGGTTGGCCGCAGTAAACCTGTTGGCTAAGCTAACATTTCCTGGTTAATAATTGTGAGAAATGTGATGGATAGATGACTGATTAGCGTACCCTTGGTCCTGCCCTGAAAAGTAAATTGCACAGAGTGGTAAATCTGTTAAATATCAATTGATTTAGAAACCATGTTCTTCACGCTGGGCTCAACAGGAAGAACAAAATGTCCAGTTGTAATAAGTAAGACTTTGTTTTGACAGAGGCACGGCATGGAATATGGGCTGACTACCTAAACTACACATCATACAGTCTGTACACAGTATGCTAACATGCAACGAAATACCAACACACCCTGTAATGTTTGAGCCAGGCTGCATTTCCTTAAGAGCTCATTATGCTACATCAACACTGCATGTCTTTCCCTGTCCATCTTAACACTGCTGGATCTCGTTCTCCTCCATGCTCCATTCCTCCTGCCTGTAGAAACACGCCCTTCAGCTCAAAAGCAATATGCCAACACAAGCTGCAAAAATGTATACAAGGCAATGAGGCTGCAAGTGTCCAGGGAGTCTAGCAGGTTTGCTGGAATTTACACACACAGACAACATTTTCAAATCGGCTGTATGGAGGGCTGAGGTTAGGTGTGGGCGATATGGATAAAATCCTCTACCACAGTACATGTAATTTGATATTTTTCTATATATCTAAAGTCAGACAAGTGCACAGTTATTCTTTAGCAGCAGACGTTACTGTAGAAGACAGTGGCTGATAAAGGGTTTACACACTAGACCACTGTGGATAAAATAATAATGCACTACAGGAATCAGATATTACGAGACTCAAAAACCAGCTTCAGGAGGTGATATGCAAAGCTACGGTGACAAAACTTCATCAGAATCAACCAGTATAATTACATAAACTAGAATAATAAGGCCCAGGTTTAAAGACAAACTCAAGCAGCGTCCAAAATTAACATCCGCCAAGGGTGGAAATTTCATTTGGTGAATAAATCTCAGAAGGCTATTTGCTACACCTAAAGAGCTATGAAATAAAAAAATAATGCTGTGAGTCTCCTCCATGTTTTGTGTCATTATAGGGCATGCTGCTTTTGTCCTTTGCTGTCTGTGTTGGAGTTTAACAGACACACACACACAGCCAGATGTGTTTTTACGTGACTCTAAACAGTGCTGTGAAACTGACTTTCTCAAGTGCTCCTTGTTTTGCGGCACCATTAACCATACAAAACATCAGCTACTTCGTTGAACTATCACTTGCCGTCAGTCTGCTGCTGGCTATCGTTAGGCTAATTAGCTAACTGTCAGGAGCAGGAGGCCAGACTACATGGACTGTGCAAAGAAGAGTGTGATTACAGCGGAGATGAAGAAGTCCAATGAAGAGGTTTAAGTTTAATAAAATGATTAATCATCTAATAGGTTTACAAAACCTTCACATTTACTTTCATGTTTGATCCTGAAGTGCATTTAATAGCGAATACTTTAGTAGAATTTTGAGATCAAGACTTGAGTTGTACTCAGGCTTGAAATGATTACCTGTTGATCATCATATAAAAATAATTTTGCTTCAAATTATGCTCTGCCCTCTTCTTTAAAAGGTATACTTTGCCTACTTACAACCAGGTGTGTCCCACTGCGGTGTGGTGAGAGTGTGCAGAGGATCAGTTTTAACGTGCCCAGCAGTGTTCAGGTGCCTCTGTGCCACTAGCTCCTGTTGTGGCACAGGAGGAGAGGCCAAACACTGTTCATCTGCACACACTCCCCACACTACAGTGACACGCACCTGGTGGAAAAATCAGCAACATATCCAACGTTATACCTTGTTATCTCAATGAAAAGTATTGGGGGATTTTTTTCATCTCCCAATCCCCTTGGCCAGTGAATCAAAAAGTTAGTTTAAGACACAGCTGCAGACGTTTTGGTGACTCAATATCTCGGCAGTTGAACTGGTTTATCAGGAATCATGTGGTAGACAGAAGTGTAACATATGGCAGATGAATAAAACACACAAACATGCTGCCATGACCTTAATAGCACTGTCTTAGTAAGTCAACACTCATAAACTGTGTTCTCACCTGTGGATAAACTATCACTGGGTCTATAACACAATGAGCAGCAGTTGTGACAGGAGTGGTGTGAGGTACAGCTTGTTGTTAAAAACAGGAGCAGGTCTTTTCTGTCTGGTTAGCAGTGTCAGCGTGCAGGGTGGAAGGGAATTTGTCTGTACTCCACTCCGCTGAGGCACGGCTTTTAATCTCTTGCTTACACAACACAGAGGGCCCATCCACAGCCTGGCCCCTCCACAAAAGCAGGACTCTACATCGCGGGGGTCAACACCCACTGGCAAAGACACATCGCAGAGGATGAAGCTCTCCTCTTGCCGTGCGTAGACAGGATGACCCCGCTTTAGAGCTCATCCAAAAACCCAGCAGTAAAGTCACTGATGTCCCGCTAAATGCTAAAAGCAGAAATGTCAGCTGACGTCTTTGCAAGTCCCTCTGGGACTGAGTGCTAGCGTTGGGCCATGGTGGTGACGGACAGCATAGAAAACACGCTGGATCCTGGAGGGAGAGAGGAGTTCAGGGCCAATGTATTTTAAGCTTTGATGTAGCTCCATGGTGGGCTCAAGCTTTACCCCAGGGAAATCTAAAAATGGTGATTTTGAGCAAACAGCAGGGACAGAGCTCATATGTGTACCTCAGTTTTCAAAAATAACTGTGCACAAATACAGTGAACACAAACTTTATCAACCATTGTTTTGCAGCAGTTATTTGTCTCTGTGCCTGGTGGAGTTTTTGCCATGGAGCCGCTTTATCCTTTAGATGTCTCTTTCTAGTTGCCCTCAGCTGGATCTAATCTCACCTGGCTTTTGCTTTGTTGTCAGACTAGCCCAGAGTGCAGACAGACGTGATGAATGATTTATTCAGTATGGCGTGCAGCACTCGACACCTCTGTGTAAGAGAAACATATGTGTCTGTTGGCCACACCTCACATGAAGTATAAGACTAACATGAGAGAGGATCAACATGACCGTCAATCTCCATCCAAAAACCATATGGAGGGTCAAACTGGGAGCTCATTAGGCTAATAGCCATCTCCTCAGGATCCCTGGAGTCTGCACGGCTGACTGTTGAGCACTGGAAGCTAATGAGGCAACTTCCCTTTTATCAATTAATTCACTTTGTTGAGAACAATATTAAATTTAACCATTAATAAATGTGCATGACTAAAGTGACTCAGCAGGTTGCCTACAAACAGACATTTCTAAGACATTATTATTAGGCATTCTCAGCAGGTGGATAAATCATGGTCGATGGAAAAGGACTACTTCAGAAGGAGAGAGACTTCAGAGAAGGCCTACTGAAAATGGCTGAGGATATTTAGAGTCACGATCCATCATGTTGGTCAGACTGACGAGTATTTCATTCATCACCATCTCCACGCTGAATTCAAATCACCATACAAACGCCATACTAATAGCAAATAACAGCCACCAATCAGCATTCTTTGGCGGACCAATTAATACCACCTTAAGACAATATCTTGTTTGTCAGGCTCCAAAAGATCAATATGTGGGTGAGATACAGTAGCATGCCGGAAATTAACTTTAAATTCCTAGGCACTTACAATATAATAAAAACAGTAACTCAATAACTTTCTATGGACAGCCCACTCAAACGATGGCCATTTGCTGTGATGGGTTCTCTCTCGGAGAGTGAATATTGGCTTTCTCAAGGCCGAGCCTGGTGAGTTAATCTCATCAGCTCTGTGATACAGACAAGCTAATGTACAGAGCACTGGGAGGATGGCTCTCATGAGCTCAGGGCTATGGGGTCAGTATTGATGAGCTGACGCAAAATCGCTTGGGCGAGGGAGAGAGAGTATGGGGGGGGGGGGGGGGGTGAAAAGTAGAGACAAGGTGAGCGTGATAATGGGCTACTTAAAAAAAGAGCTGGAGTGGAAAGATGCCGGAGGCTAGAGGGGCAATCATGTAAAGTCATTCAAAAGAACAATCTGTTCTTCTTCAGTTCTGTCAGTCTTGGTGGGTATACATGTGGTTTTCCCACACTAGAAATGGAAATATAAAATGAGGTCCCTGGGGCTGCCAGATTTAGCAAAGATCTGTTCACACAGGGTGACGTCATAATCACTTACAACCCTCTGGAGGATCAAGCCTCCTGTGGCAAATACCATACATCACTGTGGAAGTGCAATGTAAAAATATGTATACAAAAATATGTATACATCATTTTGACTTCTTTGTAAAACTTTTGATTAAGCAGATATTAGAGATTATTTAACTGCTGGAAATGTGGTGTTTTCATAAAGCTAGGCAGTCTATGCAGTAAGAGATGCAAATACTTTTGAAATTGGTGCTATATGATAAGAGTAAGCAGAGGAAAGGGGCTGTGGCATTTTCTTTTGCTCAAAAGGTAGAGAACCTACAACTACCAGAATGCACTGTACCGCATCTGACTAATAAACGCTCCCGCTGGTGTGTAACGTAAGGTGAGGTAATCATCAGGAAAATAATGTGGCGGCTGACTGGTAACAAACAATCTAACAATCTTGTATAAAAGAAAGCTAAAATGTATTTCTAAAATTATTCTTAGGAGAAAAATAGGCAATGAAATAACAGAATCTTAGTTTATATTTTATCAGCACTGCTTAGTTTTATTGTTTGATCTCAGTTTTTTCATCCATCATTTTTCACAATACTGAAAACAGTATTGCGCCCACTTCCTGCTCACAAGCTAAGGCTGCCCCCTAAATGTTGGAGATTCAAATCATCATGCTTCAAGTGTTTTTTTGCCAGTCAGTGTGCAGCATAGGCTGCTTCTGGGACCATTTTGGTCCCCTGATTTTGCTGCAGAGTAAGCACACTTCGGTACAGGCTGCTGCGGACACGGAGGAAGCTGCTTGGAGGAAGAGAGGCTTTGCCTTGTAAGGCTCTGAGATGATGCCATCTTCTGCCTTCTGCTTAAAAGTGATGCAAAAAATGTTGTTGCACATTTCTGATTAGTCTTTAGCGCAGTAAGCTCGTTTACTATATTTTGTGAATGTTGCTGTCACACAGAATGCTGACCCCCGTTCAAACTCTAAAACTCTATGTGGAAAAAAAGGAATGAACTGTCGAATGTTCATAGTGAACAGCCATATCTGATTTGACTGACATAATCCTGAGTCAGGTACAGCCCTACAATGCAGTAACAGAATCTTGATTGATATTTGATCAACAGTGCCTAATTATGCAGTTTGATTAGAGTCTGAGAGAGAGGGGCGTCTCTTTCACTCAATGTGCTTCTTTACCTCCTATGTCCATCGTGGTGGGCATAAGAAAATGCTGGGGAACAATCTGTACTTCAAGCAAAAGCCCTAGAGTGAGCGAAAAATTGGAAATGAGTTGAGAGATGAGCCGGGAGATCTTGCAGTGCTAAAATGGAGGAAAGTTTACCACGGCACATTAACAAACACTACCCACATTGTTATGATACAAAGATGGTTGATAATCAGCAAAGTATCAGCTGACAATAATTTTTATTATCAATTCATTTGGCAATTATTTTCCTGACTGTTTGAAGAATCACTTGGTCTAAAAATGTCAGAAAACAGCGAAAATGCTCAACACAACATCCCGAAAACCCAAGGTGACATCGTCATGCATCTAGTTTATTTCAACAAATCCAAAACAAACAGGTTCTGCCGATAATTGTTTCAGCTCTAGTACACAGCCATCAGTCCAACACATCTGTTTTTACAGACAACAAATAGGTGACTTAGCTTGTAATAAGGCTGTCAACAACATGAACTAATGGTTTATTCTGCCAGAAAAAGCCTTGACTTAACTCATCCTTGGATATCCAAGGTTGAGTTGTTGTGGTCAGGATCAGTTTGTCTGTCAGACCCCAGGGACAAGGTTAGGTGATTCAATTGGCGACAAGAGATAAATCCACAGTTATTTTCTACTCCAGCCTTCCAGAGAAGGTTAAATGGACTGGATATCCACATGACAGCAACACCTTCACCCACCCTTAAAGCTTAAACAACAAGAACAACAATTGAACAAAACACGAACAGGGTTTGAGCTAAATACTTAATCTGCAAGGAAACACAATTTTGATTTTGAAGCAACAGTAGTGCCAGACAAGGTCAGCGGTAAGATTTTCCATTACTGTACCACCACTTCCTTTTATATGATATCTCTTTATTACCATCTCGCCTAATCGCTCGTTACCCCTGTCTCTAAAACATCACTCTTCTTCAATTAGATTAATTAACTCATTTACTGTAATGTCTCATTGTGGATATTTGTCTTTGGCTTCAATGAGACCGGGTTCAAAATCATTACAGGACAGTGCAAGACAAGACACACAAGAGAAGATATACAGAAAAGCATGGTTCCAAATGCATAATCTGAAATTAGAAACGGCATCATCAAGTCAACAGTCTAAGGAAAAGTCTACGGGTTGCTGGGCTCAGAATTTACTAGTGCAATAGGAGAAGACAGCTTTGTGCACAGACTTGTATAACAAGGCTGAAGCATTACAACGGCTACCATTATCTTCGCTCTGATGCAGCCATGTCAGTACAGGCACTGACTGGCATTGGGTGCATCTTGGGCGGCCCAGTCACCGGTGTAAATTGAAAAATACCTCTGGTTGTCTGAGTAAACTGAGCTTCCTCAATTGGCAGCGACAGCCACACTAAAAATAAGGAGAGTTTATGCTGATTTGGAAGAGTGGGGGAAAAACGGCAACAGGTAGTCCTGGAAAAGAGTTCTAGGGAAGGCCAGAGGGCTGTTCGAGTCCCTGGGTACCCCGAGTTGAGGGTTTGTGAGGACCTACTCTCCCAGGAGTGACTGAATGCACAGTGGGAAACAAAGCCCTGCTTACTTTGGGACTATTCCCAGGACAAGGCTCTTTCTGGGTGTGCTGATATCGTTAGCAAAGCGAGAGGAAAAAAAATAACCTCAAAGCAAAAGGGGAAAAAGGTCCCCCCAGACAAGAAGACAAGAGACGGCATTAAAAAAGAAAAACAGAGTAGGAGACTGAGAGAAAAGGCTGGATGATTTCCTCCTCAATTGCAGAAAGCACTTTAACTGACAAGTACTTGTCAACACTGAGCTCCCAGGACTTAGTAACAATTGTTACTATGCTGCTGTATGTGCTGTGTTTACTAAGTCAATGCACTGTACTGTGTCCAATATCCATTAACGAAAGCAGCCTTTACTTCCCCGGGGAACATATTTACCTGAACATAACTCAGCACCCCTCTTTTACTTAAGCTAAGTAATTACTGGAGATGGGCCGTTATGTCTTTCGGTATATCCACATTATACGGAATACCTTTAAGTGAGTATAATTACTGATCTGTTAAGAGCTGTAGTAACTCACATTTATGCTGTTTTATATTGTAAAAAAAAAGCTATTGGTTAGGGCTGCACAATTAATTGACAAATTACTGAAATTGCAACATGGCCAAGTGCAAGACATAAAGAAACATACTTGTTTTTTTACATTCATTCATTCATTCATTTTCCCGTAACCACTTATCCTATTAGGGGTCTTGGGGGGGGACTGGAGCCTATCCCAGCTGACATTGGGCGAGAGGCGGGGTACACCCAGGGTCGCCAGACTATCACAGGGCTGACACATAGAGACAGACAACCATTCACGCTCACATTCACACCTACAGCCAACTGAGAGTCACCAATTAACCTGCATATCTTTGGACTGTGGGAGGAAGCCGGAGTACCCTTAACAAACCCACACTGACACAGGGAGAACATGAAAACTCCTCACAGAAGGGCTCCCCCGCCCTGGGTTTGAACCAGGAACCCTCTTGCTGTGAGGCGACAATGCTAACCACTGGATCACCGTGAAAACAAAATGAAAAAACTACCATCCCCACTAAAACCACTCCTATCACAGTATCTGTCAAAAATAACAATGATTTTTTTTTTTTTTTTTTGCACATCACGTAGCCCTACTTTTGGTGTACGTGACTTATGTCAGACACTATGTTGACTTCTGCAAATACTACCAAGATCTAAAAAGGTTCAACCACACACACACCTGCACCCCAACACTTTCACATAATAGGTTACCACTGCCCCAATTAGAACTCTCTGACGTACGACAGAGTTTACAGACAAAAAGGCCATATTGTGCTGACATGAATTGCATAACAGCTTAACAAAGAACATGACCTGGCCTGGTGGACCCTCCCTGATGACGCTGACAGACTGAAAATAGCAAAACTGTGAAGCAACTACACAGGTATGTAGGAGGTAACAAACTCACAGTAGTTTACGATGGAAATCTGACATAAGTATGTGGAGTAGTAAATGGTTTGATTTCAACTCGGCATTGAATCAGAATAAATAGTGTCTGAACAAGGATAGCCTATGTATCTTTTCACTTTTTTAGGGATAAGATTTTCCAAACTAAAACAATGAATGACTGATAAATTTTGTGTGGCTTCAACGACAACAAAAAAACAGTATGTGACAAAAGATTTTGTCCACTTACCTGAACAACTTCTATTCCTCTTTTCCTGAAAAATAAGACAAAAGTAACAGTCATTAATTTGACCTAAAATAAACTCAAAGTTATCAGTCATAAACAGACGCTGCCAAGCATCTGAAGTACCTAATTCCATAAGATGCAAGATGTTACATAAATGTCTGTCAGGCACTATTGATGAGGATGTCTGAGCTCATTTTCAGTGTCCAAAAAGAGTCTCAGTGGATAAAAAGATCTGAACAAGCCCACAGTAGAGAAGAAATCCAACACACGGCTAGGTGATGCAACAAATATATTTTACTTGCACAGTGAAAGTGACAAGATAGCACAGTTGAGTTAATTACTGTTTGTTTTTTTCACTTTAACGTTATGAAATATAGCTGTGTAAAACCTGCTGTTGCATCAGTTGCTCTCACTAGATGTATTTCCTTTACACTGCGAAGGTTCCTTTTGCTCTCTACATAAAAGTGATGACAAAACAGTTCCTCTCCATAGGTGACAGAAAACAGAAACTCACTGAGGTTTTAAACACTTCAGATATAGACACAGACATGAGCTACTGGCACATGAGCCTATCTGTGCCTAGATGTCAAAGACAATTAAACAATGAACCTGAATTATTTAGTGAATTTGCCTGATTATAGCAGGACAGCAGAGTAGAGCCACTGAGACTGAAAATAAAAAAAAATCCCATCCCAGAGCTGAAGAATATTCCACTTTTCAGACAAGGGACATAAATGCTAGTCTTTGGATAAAAAATAGTTGCTTGGCAACCAGCAGACCACTATAAGAGTGGAGTTGTTGGCGGAGGTGACTATCATAACATAGTGCACCACTACACTAGGCTGCACAATGTATCTGGGTTTTTTTTAAATCTTCATTGCTATGTCAACTTAAGCGATAAACACATCGCAAAAGCCGGTGATACTGCACTCAGGGATTTTTTGAGTTAGTTGAAAGAGGGAAGAAAACAACACTTGCCTTTTGTGTTCGACTTAATTTTCAATTTTGTTCAATAAACCTTCATTTTTTAAATTTAACAAACAATTTGTTGTATTTTAGAAGTATACTGAGAGCTGCAAAAAAAAAAACAAAACCAAGTACACTTTAGTATCTGTTTATTTATCTAAGTAATATCATTAGCATGATATTCAACAATGTCATTACATTTTACGCATGAGGAACCTGGACAGATCTCTTCTCCTTATCTCTGCAATTTCTTGCAAACACGCAGCGAGCTAACTCTGGTGGATGGAGCACAAAAAAATGTCTGGATATGCTGCAAGTGACAACAACATTCAGGGAGTCTATCAAGCCCTGATAAAGCAGAAGCAATGGCTTGTTGTTGCTCTGACAATAGGTTGGAGGTGTGCAAAGTTTCACTAAAGTAGAGCCAGGGTAAGTGTTTATCAAAAAAAAAAGCAACACGGCACTTAGCCTTTTCACTGACACACAAACAGGTTAGGGCATCTTCACTGGAAAAAACTGAAACAATCTGATGTTCGCTCCTTCGCATCGAACCCATTTAGGAAGAGGTGTGACAGTAAACAGCAGTGTTAAAGAAAATGTTTAACCTCAACCACTTGTGCATCAATTTGAAGGCGAGATTACTTGTTTTCCTCAAAGGAGTTTTTCAGGTAATCTGTCAAAGGCACAGAGATGTCCCTTACATGTTTAACCTGTTGGATTTACATTAGGCCTAACCCTGCCACCGCTGGAGGACAGAGGCATGCTCACATTTCTAGTGGAGCTGGCTTATCAAGTGACCGGTCTAGCACCATGCCACACATCGGTCAAAGTATTAAGAACAAGTAAAACTTAAATGGCCAAGACAACACACCTCCTAGTTGGGGGAATTAACAATGAGTACAAAACCAGTCCAGCACCACAACCGACTCAGCCAGTCCAGCCCAGTTGTTTTTGAGGTTACAGCCCCATGGTAACAGCAGTGCAGCCATTCACCGCTTCACAACAATGTGGATATTTAATACTGCAGCTGGCGTGTTTCATGTGGTGTGAATGGGGCCTTTAGTTTCGTCCCATCTCAGATATGGAGATCATCTGCTCTCCTATATTGTTACACAGCCAGCAGAATGAAAGGGATGAAGGAGGAGACCCAGCAGAGAAGCAGGCCAAGGTCAGAAATTTTTCAATAGGAGGTTTAATGGAAAACAAGACACTATTTATTACAACATTTCTCACTAACACACAGCACCATATATCCATAAACTCTAACCCTAAAACTGGGTATGATGGTACACCATAGACATGGCTACTGCACTGCATGGCAGTATGTGATTACAAAGTTTACATCCTGGTGTTATTTGAGAATCTGTTGACGTGACCAAGCAAACATTAGACATACATAAAGTAGGCCAACCAGGTGAAGCCGCATTACCTGTTTGGGCTGTTAAAACTCTGATTTGTGTGTTCCTTGAAATCAACACTATTAGCTCCTTTGATGTTATACTCGCCACAGGTTTTAAATAATCACAGTTTCCCCATCACTGCAGTATAATTTGGATGAAGGACTACGTACAAGCATATAGTGGGTGTCGCTCAATGTAATCTCATTAGACTTGTTGTCCTAGAGAGGCCTCGCCTTGACAGGACAAAGTGACAATATTTTCACATCATCCAAAGTCGCTGAGGCTGGCTGTTCTCAAGGGCATTGTATTTTTCCAAATCAGGTAAATGTGAGTCAGTAGGAAGCCTCTAAATTGCTGTGCAAGCCAATGGGACAAAAACATAAACCCCAGTGGCTCTGACCAGCAGGAATCCCTTCAGTCCAGCTGCACAAGACAGGGCAGACTCCACACTGAAGCACTCACAATGTCAGCTGCATGCCACATGATGAGAGGGGAAAAAACCTGCTCAGTCACTATGAGAGTATGACACTGGCACATCCTGTTGGGGTGAAACATTCGGCTTATCTTTGATAATACAGCCTGACAAGTCCAAAACTCTATCTGTTACATAAAACCAAGGAGCATGAAATGAAATTTGGTGAGTGTGATATTGCCAAGGAAACCATTACTTGATAAATAAAACTGGTTTACTGCCTTGGGGTTTGTTAATAAGCTGACACAAATGCACACAAGCAGGTCTACAGACAGTTTAAACATGACTGGCATGCCCTTGGAAAGTTGTACCTCCTAGTAAGATAAAATGCCCTTTAAATAGCAGTTGTAATGTATATACAGGTACCACACCTAGAAAGGTTATCTTAATTCCATCTCCTTCCTCTTGAAGATGCCTTTTGCTTTCTAACACAGTATACGATGAGGGAAATATGTCAGGAAAAGGAGAACCAGAAGACTAGTTTCAGTAGGTGACTAGAGAAAAGCAGGCATACAAGTGATCATACACATGATACACCCATATATTTACTTTGTGGCTCATTTCCATTTAAATGTGCTGGTGTTTCTTGTTGTTCCTGTATAAAGCTATTAACGTAACTTCATCTTCTTGCTCTTCTTCAACTTGTCATAAACACCCTTTAACACTTGGGCCCTGCCCTTCATACTGAAGAGCCCTCAGAGCAGCCATGAGGGAAGACTGGGGTAAGCAGGATGCAGGGACAGAGCCAGGAGAGGTGTTACTCGGAGGTTTATGAAGAGATTAAAAATGTTTTGGTGGATTACAGTGTGGTAATCTGCGCTGGCTCAACCAGGTCGCTTTGTGAGGCAACAACCCTCTTTAAAAAGGTAGGAAGCACTTGCCTGCTATAATGCATACTGACCTACCAGGGTGCATTCTTGCTAAATCAAATGGCTGAAGACTATTAAATGTTTTCTCCATTCTCTCCTACTGTTAACTGCTGTCATTGTTTGTGTTTTCAGGATGTAACTGTGGCCCTCATGCTGCACAGGCAGCCAGGCAATGTTGCAATAAGAGATGATAAGGCTCCTGCCATACCTTGGAGCCATTCCCCAATCCAGTATGCTGTGTAACAGCTATTGTAAATCAGTGAGGGAGAGTTCACTTCTCCTGAAGTCATGTCTGCTGAGAAAATCCATGCCCTACTTTATAAGACCTTATATAACATTTTTACTTGGCCGGAGAGGGATAAGCTACAACAAGATAACATACATACAGCTCTCATATAGCTGTTCCTCTCAAGGCTGGAGAACAAATCCTTGCTGCTGCAGAAACTCACCCTTGAACAAATTCATGTTATGGCGATGCATTTGGACAGCTATGTCTCTTTCCTCTAGATAAATAAAATGTCTCAAAACTAGACACACAAGACTGGTCTATGTCAAATCACACTCTTCCAATAAAAATCCTTGTAAGACACAGTAATGATCAAAGGTTAACTGTGTGGAATAAAAGCACATATTCTGCTTTAGGCATGTTATCAACACAACAGAGATTTCTTTTTAATCCACACACCTGCCTTACGTGTCATGCTTCAGGACAACTGACTAAATAATAACACCTGTTTTAGCTACTTGTCCTGTTACACATGTGCCTTAGGGCACCTCACTCCTACCTACACACATTCCCTCCTCTCACTATGTCTCGACAGGCACTGACTCAACGATAGAGGCAGCGTACCTTGGGGCATGCACACATACTAATTTATAAGGATGTCTTTTCAATATAGTAGAGAGAGGAGAAGGGCAGGACACACAGGCCTTATCAGCTGCGTGGAGAACAGTATTTCGCTCCCATGAATGCTCAGCGTGTATTAAAGAAGTGACAAATAATCCTGATTCTGACATGAGCAGGGAAGTCACTGATGCTGTGTGTAAGAGTGAAAGAGGACGTTCAAATGAAATCTATAAAAGGGCTTTTCCCTGTGAGAACAGAAGAAATGATAATCAGCTCTTTTGTCATCGAGTCATTAAGAGGAAATGCAGTGTCTGTGTCAGCACACCCAGCGGAGAGTATGTGCAGGTATATGTGGTATATCACCTTTTTTCTGACTGTTTACAGCATAGCCACCTATCAGCCAAATAGCCCTTGGTAATCTACCCATCTATATAGTAGCACACCCACCTTATCACCTGCCACTTAACCAGTGAGCACACCTCTTAGTTCACTGTGACACACACTGTTAATGACGTACTATGTGATTGTATGTGAAGGTGTCTGTGTTACTTGCTCTACAATGACTTGGCCTGGGTGCATCAATCTGGTGTTATGTGCACATACCTGCACAAGTCAGCAAAGGCCTGAAAATTCAGCTTCTTCATCTTCTTCTCGCTGAGCCAGTAGCCGACTCTCCGGCCTTTCAGGAAGGTCTGCATCTCCACTGTGCTCCTGTTCCTGCTCTGGAGGTAAACGGTGTGACTGAAGGCTCGACCTGGACACACGAAAACAGGAAACCCAACGTTATGTGTCTTACAACCGCCGACAATGAAGAGGGTACTCAAGTTCACGACTCTGTTTGCGATTCAAACACAGCCAGAAGTGGCGCTTAGTTGCCTGCCTCATTGAGCTAAACGCCCTCGCGGTTCACATTATCTAGTTTCCAAAACATAAGAGTACAGTGAATGTGGTTGAGCATCAGCGAACCACACACGCTGACCCTCTTTCGCTAACCTCAACTGCTAACGTTAGCTAGCTAGCTGGGCAGTGACAATCTGCATAGCTAACCGATGGCATGCAATTAGAAAACAAGCTAGCGTGCTAACAAGACGGACCACCGTTGAATGGCTGAACAGATCCATAACACCAAAGAATACCAAATGAATTAACTAACGACGGCTAGCAACTGCTAGTTGGCTAAAAGATGAAGCAACTGTCTGAACGGTAACTACGTCAAAAAGAGGCTGTGGTGAGCTAGCATTAACTAACCTGGCAATTTTAGCACAGTTCCCCCCTGAATGTGTGTCCTCTTCAGAAACTAGCTCGGGTAGTTTCCCATTCTCGGTCCGTGCTGGGGAGAAGGAGTAGAAGTTTTCAAACAAGGTGACAGATGACAGGCACAGCTGTGCTCACGTTGAGATGTTCCTGGTGCTTTCTCCCTCAGTCTCTAGGCTGAACTGACTGCACACACCCAGGATCCAGGAGACTGACGCTGCCTTCACGGGCCCCTCGGAAAATACCGCTCCCAACTGACGAATCACAGTCTGGCCTGTTTTCACGTGCTGCTACTTTCGTAATCGATTAACTTGCAGACTGTTTTCTCGAGTAAGAGAAGGATAGAGTTGTCTTTTAAATGTCAGGAAATAATATAATGCCCATCTCAACTTCACAGTTATCTTGTTTTGTTCGGTCAACAGTCCAAAGATATGTAATTATCACTAAATATAAAACAACAGCACATCCTCACATTGGAGAGGGTGTGAGCAAACGTTTTGTTTTCTTCACTTAAAAAATCAGTCATGTATTTTATTTTATTTTTGTTTGTTGACTAATTGATTAATTGACTAATGGTTTCTGCTCTACATAAGTCAACAAACACAAGAAATGTCCTGTTGAAGAGGGCATGAGGAGGATAAGAGACCCTAAAGAGTTTAATTATTCTTAGGTTAAGGGGACATGCAATAGAAAGTTAAATGTTACACATGTAAATATATAATAAAAATGATAATAATAATAATAAGAATAATTTCATGACAGATAGAAAGGTCCATAGCGCAAATCAGGGCTTCCCAAGTTGCTTTGAGCAGAAGCCACTTTTGCAAAATGACAGGTGGTCAAAGGGCCGGTCACTACAACCCCACACAGGTCAGGTGTACACAGGGGTGTCTCTAGGATTTGAGGACATTCGGGGCTTGGCCCTGACCTCTGTCAGGGGTCCGGGGCTCCTTCCTGATACTTAAGTGATAAACAAGCTCTATTTTGATGCTTTTTATGCACCCTGGCACCATATTTACATTAAAAGTAAAATAAAAAAAAGTCCATTGTGAGTCAACATATTTCACTGTGAATTAGAAAATGGTTGGAGGGCCACCCTGCACCCTGTCGCGGGCCAGGTTTGGCCCATGGGCCGCTAGTTGAGTATCACTGGTGTAAACAAGATAAGTGCTTTAAATGATAATGTAATCATTTCTGTATGTAAATACAGGCCTACAACTTAATTCTGTCAGTCCAAAATGACAGTGTGGAATTATTACTACTTAAAATTATGTATCTTTTCACAGTGTACATAAAAAAAATAAAGTAGTATGGAAAACTTAATGATAGAATAACCCAAAAAATGTAATATATGCAGTAACTAAGGTTACATCTATTTAAAGCAGATGTTTATTGATAATCATGACTTTAACAGCAATATTTGTTTTCATCATTAATGCAAAAGATAGTAACAGAAGGACTGTTTTTCCTCTCGGGACCCAGACATCTTAGCTCAGTCCCTGCACTGTATATTTACCATCTCTTTGGGCTGTTTATGGTCAGTCGGTAATATTTCCGACAGCCTTTAAAGGCAACCGGGATGCGGTCAGAGAAGTTCAGTGTGTTCCGTGTGAGCACTGTCTCTGTTTGTGATCCACACTACATACATGTCACAAGTTAAAGACAAAATAAACAGTATTTTAATTAAATTTGTATAAAAAACAACTGCAGTTTGCACAAAGAACCGATCTTCTATTGGTGGGCCCATCACAGCTTGCATAATGACAGCACCCCCATGCAATGCATGTACTGTTTTCAGCATGAGCGCATATTTTCGGCGGGCGCCCTAATACAGAAACATGTCACAGTGGCGCCATCCATTGGAAAACCACTGCAATATAGAGCTTTTTTTTTTCTTTTTACCAGCTTTATAGCCAAAACACAGCAACAACCACCATGACTCACAAGAAAAACATTTTAAAATGACACAGTTATACATATAAATAACCTTTATTGCCACTACAGGATCATAAAAAAATTGCTATTGCGTCGTCCTCATTGTATTACTGCGCACATAGCCTATTTACAAAGAGTAAAATAAGGCAAGAATGGATTAAGAGATGAGCTATTAACTATTCAACAAAAAGCACAAACTCTAAACAATATAAGTACAAAATATAATTTATAATTTAATGTATTACATATGGTTATGTATGAGCCCGGCCCTTGGGTGCACTTGTATTTCCTTCAACAATACAGTATAATAATATAAATGTTAATTAGACTATATATGATCATTTAGCCTATACCATTTGAATGTTAATGACTATTTGTCCTGATTTCATGAATGAATTTAAAAGACCTCGTAGATTTGGAAGGCGTAAAAAATAACCATGACGTCTTGAAAACAAAATAAACAAAAATATTTCAAAAATACACATCAGCACAGACGCCATTTAGGTGGCAGGAGGGAGGACACGGACACCACCAGCAATTTCCGACCTCTTTCCTGACTTCCATCGACCACCAGAACAGGTATGTAACACCTTAAAACTTCACACCATTTCATGGTGTTTTTGGGACCAAAATCAACTGAATTTGATACATTTTAACGATGGTTCTGGTGTGTGTGAGTTTGGTTTGCAAAGCTATTTTTCCCTACTTCTCTTCCTGCAAATATTCACTATTATTCACCCACAAAAATATTTGTTTTTTAATGTCTAATCTATCTTGTTTCTACTGTGAAAATATGCCAAATGTTCACTGCATGCCACCATGACAAGGACTAGTCACCATAACTTACATATTCTAGCACATCAATTATAATTTACTTAAAGCAAATTAAATGCACTTAATGATTAAGCCTATACTTTCTATATTGAATCCTTACTAAAGCTACCTGCTAAAATTACAAAGCACTGCTGGAAAAAACATTGGAATTCAATCAATCAGGTAGTTGATTGTTAACTAGTGCATTGCGTCACTTCCTCCACGTGGTCTTGGCCCAAACTCCCGCCTGAACAGTCATCATTTGTCAACACTGTTGTGCAGCTCACACCGGTCTGTGTGTGTGTGTCTTTGTGTCCTCTTTCTTCCCTGTTACCAGAATGGCTGCAAATAAAGAGGAGTCGGACCTTGACGACATTCTGTCCAACGAGGAGGAGCTGGAGAAGGCTCTGTGTGTGCTGGCTGGAAGCGACCCAGAAAACTGCTCCTATTCTCGGGTAAGAAAAGCTCCGTGCACCGCAGCCCTGCAGCCATCGCCTTTATCCGCCTACTGTCGCCTTGTCGCTTTCTCCAAATACAAGTACAGCAGTTGTAGATGTAGTGTTGTGTGTGCATTGTGGCTGTGTGTGTCACGTGTTTTCTTTTATAAGTATGTTATTATAATTGCTGGTAAAAGGGTTTGTAGTCTCTGAGGGACACTGGAGTGAAACTATGAAATTATAGTCCTGTTGCTTGGTACCACTGCAGTGTTTCTGACCAGAGAATACAAAAGAACTCCTACAGTCCTTAATTACAGGGTGCATGTCATCAATAATATGCCCACTGCTGTATCTGTACACCTCCTGTGTTATTGTTGCAGGGCTATGTGAAGAGACAGGCTGTGTTTGCCTGCAACACCTGCACTCCCAGTGCTGCAGAGCCTGCTGGGGTCTGTCTAGCCTGTGCCAATAAATGCCACGATGGACATGACATCTTTGAACTGTACACCAAAAGGTATTTTGTGCGAGCTTTTTGTATTTATAGTAAACTGAAAATTCAAAATTAAATTGCTTTGACTGTTTTTCTAATGTAGAAATTTTCGCTGTGACTGTGGAAATGGCAAGTTTGGGGCATTCAAGTGCCAGCTGACTCCTGTGAGTCCTTTAGTTTTAATGCAATTTCTAATTTCATCATCTGACATTTAACATTATGTTCTGATTGTTGAAGTTATTCCATCTTTTGTACACACAGGCCAAAGATCAGGTAAACACCAGAAACCTCTACAATCACAACTTCAACGGCTGCTACTGCACGTGTGACCGGCCGTACCCAGACACAGACGATCAGGTATTCCTGTTGTGTTTTTATTTTAACTCTGAGCTTTCATGTAATTCAGATTATTTGGATCGAATCTAATGTTTACGTTTATCATCTGACACTACACATAACACCTTTTTTAATTACCTAATAGGCCGATGATGAGATGATTCAGTGTGTCATCTGCGAGGATTGGTTTCACAGTAGGGTAAGCATAAGTCATGTTATTGATATCACATTTCAGTACATGTTTTCATTCAAATTCACATTTTATCACTACTGTAAGTCCTCTCATTAGGAGGTGATTTTGTTTGTATTTGACAGCACCTTGGCTGCACTATAGCGGAACCTGAGGAGCTGCAGGAGATGATATGTGAGGCCTGCATGAACAAGGCTCCTGTCCTGTGGACGTACGCTGCTCACTTTGCAGGTGACTAATAATCCTGAGCTGTTTGTTAAGGGCAGCGAGTACAAACCACTTGGCAAACATTTAAAAGTGAAATGCAGAGAGCAATTTTTCCATTTGTCTGTCCCCTTTAGTACCACCTGTGATCAGCGTCAGTCGCCCTGAGGAGGAGGTAGAAGTCGATGTGGAGGAAGCAGCAGAGAAGGAAGAAGCCTCTGAGTCCAGTCAAGGAAGTGATGAGGAACTGTCCGCCACTGCTGAGCACACAAAGCAGGAGGTGAGAAGCTGTGCTCATGGTGGCTGTTTCTGTTTGCATTAAGGGTTTGTCATATTAAGAACAAGATCAGATAGGAGGGAGTTAAGTGAACACAAACACTAACACCAAATCTGTGCCAGTGTTTACTCTGCTGTGAAGCTAATCCATATGGGACGGCTGGTAGAGGTGAGAGAGATTGCCATGGTAACCACACCCAAGCCTTCATGTCATCGGACGACTTCATACGGTTCGATCATCAGAGATTAGGTTGTGTCAGAGTTGACAATATAATGCCATGTCCATACAACTGGGTGTAAGTACATTTAACGACTGACACTGGCTGATGAGAGGCAGCCGTGTTTGTTTGGTTTTCTGGCACTTCCCTATTATAAAGTGCCAAGTTGAATTATATATGAGCTTTCCCAGTCGCAGTTACAATTTAGATGTTGAACGTTGTTTGAAGTCAGAAACTTGTAATTATGAAAACCTCTATATCAGTGGTTCCCAACAGGTGCAGCCTCAGGGTCCAGATTTCTCCATAGTCATTAGTTTGAGGTCCCATAGTTTAATAAATTCAGTGTCATTCTTGCTTTGGCCGAGCTATTGGGCTAATTTGCTGTCTCTGTCAAGTAGCTGTCTGTTTCTCAGTCACTCTACAGCAGAAAACAGCACTTGAAAATAAAAGCTCTGTGCTGGAAATTGACCACAACCCACCAGTTTGGAACCACTGCTCTATATGACATGAACGCAGCATTATCACACTCCTCCATGGCTACACAAAGGGTGCATTTGTCAAAAAATATAGGAGACATAAATTGAGGGCAGGATAATATACAGGTGCAGCCTTGAAAGTTTGTGAATTTTAGGGGGAAAAAGCAAGGTCTTGAAAGTTTTTGACATAGACATAGGTCATTCAGAGTGCTTAGATTTATATATTTTTTGCAAGAATAGAATGTTCTGTTGATATTATTTTGACTTAATGTCGGTAAATATACTACATTCTGCTTTCTGCATGTGTGTATGCCGCAGCTGTGTCGTTGTTTCACCTGCAACCTGCTTTCAGAAAGTGCAATGGTCGTGTGTGTATGAGTGATTGAAGTCAAATGATGCAGTTTACACAGTGGCAAGCAGCTGAGCAAGCTAAAGTCAAGCGAATCCGTGTGTAAAACTAAGCTGTGTTGGGTCCTTGAATTTGCAATATACCTGCAACATATGATACGATACGATACACATTATAGTCCCTGTAGGGAAATTCGTCTTGGACTCAGGAGCTGAACAAGTATTGCTGCCTTACAATAAAAGTCCAGAGGAAATGAAATCCTCGAAAAGTCCTTAAATTTGATATTTTAGAATGTCTGAGAAGCCTGTAAGTGATTAAAATTTAAAGAAAACATCCCTTTTCCAAATGTATTTAACCGGTCTTGTACATATACTGTATATGCACACATTAATAAAAAAAAAGGACATAGTCATTGTATTGCATTTACAGGGAAAAAGACACATGATACAATTAACCTTGCTTTGTAACTCAGTTACAAAGCTCAGTTTCAGTTTTTGTTCCGTTCGTTCATGAGCGTTTTCCCTATATAAATTAACTAACTAAAGGCGGAGTGAGCACTGTGTGACTCTGTAGATGTTTCCTACTTATGGTAGTATAATTGGTGCTTCTAGTTTACTCTCTATAATGTGAAAGCCCTCTACAGCTGTAGCGTGTGACTTAATGTGGAGAGTTACACTGTGTATTGAAGGGATTTGTTGGAAAAAGGGGCCCCCATTGTATGTGAGTGCTCACTGTGCACATTCTTGTTGCCACAAGATGGGGCTGGCGGGTAAAGAGCAGATTATAGAGCAGGCTCCAGCTCCTGTTATCGTGCTTTCCCCTCCTCTGGGTAATTAGGGGGGAAATGACCCATGAGGCACTGCTACTCCTGCTCTGTAGACGGCTTTGGCCAGGCTTCACAGGACAGCTTACTGTAAACTGGTGATTTTCATCGCCCAATCGTCTCATCGTGTCCGTCACCCTGAGACTTCCCCGGATGAGTCTGCAGTGCTGTGTGCAGAAATGTTTTACAAAGCCCAGGTGTTATCAGCTGTTCTTCCTGCCAGTTTAACACAGCAGTGCACCCCATCATCTGCTATTACTTGTATCTTAGGAAGCGCCAAACAGGAGTTCTCCTTGCAAACGGACCCATGAGGAAATGACAGGCAGTCCTGCAAAGGCCACGACTGAGCCTGTTGTGTGCAGGCTGAAGGAGCTGCAGGCTAAGGGGCTGGAGAGGCAGAGACAGGGAGCGGTGTTCTGGCCTTACAGCTGGCGCTCTGAGCTCTGCACCTGCACGGACTGCAAGGTAGGCCACAAATATGAGCTCTCAGATCATAATGTGGGCTTTAACAAAGGGCACAAGAAGGCCACTTTGCAGGTGCTGGCTCTACATGTGATCCTGGTTCATGTAGCAGTGTCTATAAAGTACTTCTCTAACTGTGTGTTGCATTGTTACACAGAGGGCCTATGTGGCTGCCGAGGTGCAGTTTCTTATGGATCAGACGGACACCATTCTGGCCTATGAGAACAAAGGCTTGGACGAGCCGTTTGGGCAGCACCCGCTGATGGCACTGACAAGCTCGATGGACCGTGTACAGCAGCTGGAGGTCATTTACGGTGAGCACAGGGAAGGCAGTGGGGAAGATGTGGGGTCAGTTGTCCTCCAAGGATGTAATCATGCAAAATGAAATTTATGGCAGAGGCGACTGATCGAGACTAATTAATCATGTGTTCCTCCCTCAGGTTTCAACGAGCTGACAACTTCGATCACTGCATTTTTAGACCAGTGTGCTGCTGAAGGAAAGGTGAGAACAGCACTGCAAATATAGTCTGGAGTGTTAGAATTAAACCTCGCTAGGTCAACGTCTGTTAGGGTATTTGATACTGGAGTATTTAGCTGTTTAACCACAGGCAGTGTTGGTTTTGTTTTACATGCTAAAAATGTACAATTTCGCATCCAAAAATAATTTTTGTTGGACACTGGGTCTTCCTCCAAATCTCAAACTTGAGCCATTCCCTCCTTGTCTCTATCAGACGGTCACAGTTGAAGCTGTGCACGAGTTCTTTGAGGAGCTGCGGGCTAGAAAAAGACGAAGGACCAATGCAGGATACCAGTAACAAGGAGGCCATGCTGCTGTCATATCCCTGGTTCATACGGTGCTTTCAATGAATGTGAAACTTCGAAGACCACCCCTTTTTTCTGTTGAATAAAGGGGCCTCTTGCTGCAACATATGTGATCCTAAAGCTTGAACAATTAGTGCAAAGACTCGCTGTCATTGTTGTGAAGTGTTATTTCTAAGGTGAAGGAGTGAGAGTTTCATGTCCAGTTGTTTTTATTGATTTATAATGATGCCTTAAACTGAAGCTCAAAATGAATGTTACTTGAAACATTTATGAACAAAAGAAATTTTGTTTCAGCACGCTATGCTTTAAAAAATTCAATTGTTGTATTGTTGTAATGTTTTGCAAGTACATCACATAATCATTATAATGCCTTATTATGTGCATTCCTATAACACATCCTGCTCATGATTTGACTGAGTTAAATAGTGTGTTTAATTGTCAAGAGGCTTTCTGGTGGCAACCACTTAAAGGGAAACTGGTATTTTTATATCTGGACCTTATTTAACCAGTGTTTTTGTGTCTAAGTGACTAATGCAGACAGTTTTTAAATTGGCCCGGTATTGAGAAAAATCGCTCCAGCCACAGTGGCTTAACAGTCTGCAATGTAATCCCTACGGGTGATTGTGTACCATCCATTTACATCCACTAAACATGCTTGTTTTTGGCACCGACAGGCTCAGATTGTTATTCGAAGTGTCTGACAACATAACGGATAAGACCCTATAGAGAAATTAAATGTTTTTCCTTACCTTTCGCTGCTCTGTTTGTTATTGTGACCAAGTCTTGTTCTGAAATCATTCGAGAGGCAACTTGTTGCAAGAAAAACAGTGGTTTGAATGTTAGTGAGAGTTGGTGAAGGGAGTTACCCTAAGAGTTTGTTGTGTTGGAGTACAGAAAGTGCAGCTTAGTGTTATGTAAATGATTTTCAATGTCATGGCTGAATATATAACTGATTTTGACAATGTGGAAAAGTCTGCAGGATTTCAGAGCAAGACTTCTCCGTGAGTGAGACTTGACTACTAAAGAGAAATGTTTAATTTCTCTGAAGGATTTTTTCCATAACATTGGTGGACACTTACAATAACTCTGGGCCTGTCAGTAGCAAAAACAAACACTTTTAATGGACTTAAATTGCGGTACAGTATTGCCCGTGGGATTAAATTGCAGCCTGTTTCACAGCTGCGACACCTCTCAATACTGGACCAATTTAAAAACTTGTTGTCTCCATTAGTCGCTTGGTAACAAAAACATGGGAAAATAGGATCCAGGTTCAAAAACACCAAAGTTTCCCTTAAAGACAAACTTGTTTGTAAAAGTGATGTGAACAAATAACCAGTTTTATGTGAATTAATGCTCTAAATAAAGGTATTACATGTTTTTAGTGCACAAAACAACTCAACTGAGATCAAATGAATTCCATAATATCAAACCAGTTTATTTTGAGGATGCCCAAGTTGACCACTGTTACGCACCTTTTGAGGTGACAGTAGAAAAATAGATTCAGTGAAACTAAATGCAACTTAATATCAGTCTACAAACATGTTTTCTATGATACCATACAAGTACAAAGTACCTGTTATAATTCAACACAAGCAATCACACATTTCAGATGGTTCAATTTCAAAAGGTGCTAAATAACACTATGTACACAAAACGAGCTACATGAGATTTCAAAGGACTATTTGATGCAGGCTGGTAAGCTGGTAGAAAAGAGCTTGCATAGACATCAAAGTCACTTCTCCAATAAAAGCCCAGCCGCAGGCGGGGGAAGGCACTGACTTCTCTACAGCAAAGAGCAAAACAAGGACTTTTATTCAATGGAACATTGTCCTGGAAAATAAAACAACTACCCAACATGAACATGGGGAGGAATCTGGAGTTTTGCATTTTTTCCCCATGAAGCAACCTAGATGGAAAAATGATTTTTCTGCTTGGCAACTTCATCACTGCTAAGCAGACAGCTAATATCTTCAGATCCTCTACATATTCCTGTTACTTTAAAAGTAAAGGAAAAAGGGGAGGAAAAAAAAAATCTCTACAAACATGGTAATCCACACCACCTACGACATTGAACAGACTGCCCTAATGCATAACATTTAAGAACAAAATTGATTCTGAGACACAATCTTTATGTTTTATACCACACATTCTTAGTGAGATTTTATGACAAAGACAAGTACACAGTGTTGTCCACTACAGTAAGAACCTTCAACGACCACTAAAATGTGATAGAAACCATTAAAAATTTGTCAGGACATGTGGAGCTCAATTCATTATATACAATTTCCATTGGAGATATGAGCCAGCAATCGCCAACTTTTCTTTAATACAAGATTCCTTTTGTTCGAAATTCATTTGTTCCTTTTCCCTTCAGCTAATAGACAGGTGGCTCCTACAGTGCAATGTTACTCATAAGTGAGGTTGTATGCCAGCTGTTGGCTGTAACAGGCTTTTATGTGTGTACTTGCATGGTGCTGGAGCTACAGCTGCTGCGGCTCTTTAACAGTATATTTAACAGTATCAACACTGACTCTGCAGTTCCACAATTTCCCATGAGGTGGCGTGATGGAGGCCTGATGTATATAAATATACATGGTTTTAGCATTCTTGTTTAGTGAATCCCACCTCTACCGCCAAGAAAAACTGCAGTTAATGTGTCCATAGTGAACAGAACAGTCAAATAAGCAATTAATAGGGGTTGCAATATAATGACATCATACTTAATTGAATAAAGGTAGCTAAAACTGAATATTCCAAGCACTGATTAAGGCTTTAGATTTGATTACTTGATGCTATTGGATTAAACAGAACAAGAGGCTCTAGCACACTGACCACCACCCTCTGTGCCAAAGACTCTGGTTAAATCATCTGACTCTGATATGTACAAACAGACCTGACTAAAGATGGGAGTGTACAGTACTGAGATTGTCTAAACACCTGTGTGTATCAAAGTTATCCTCGCACACAGACACACGCACACACACCTGTTCCAGCTGAAAAACCAACAAACTCTGCATTTGATCACTGTACGTCAGTTGCCATGGCACCCCTATATTTTCCACTGTATCTCAGTAACGAACCTGCTCGTGATCCTCCTGCCTCCCCACCATCTGAAAATGCCAGGCTTCTGCCTCCTAGCTAGACACTCAAAGGCTGTGATAGGTAAAGCCTGACACAATTATCAGACTGGGTTACAGGGGAATGACGAGCTCTGATGACCTACTTCCTGTCGGATCCAATTCCTGCTTTGTGTGACCAAGCCTTGGCCCGTTACTCATCAGCACTGCAGACCCAGGGCTAGGAGGGGAAAACAAGTCAGGTGGGTTGCTAAAGGCATGCTACAGGAAGAAATGGAAATACAAGTAATGGGAGGAAAAGAATACAGCCAGACGTATTTACATATGATTTTATCATAATACTCTCTGTCCCAGACTGTGTACCATTGTTAGCTTGTGTAAATTGAGATTCCTATCCTGCCGTCTCCCCATTCTATGCTGAAAATAATGGGAGAGACAACAGGGGCTATGAATATAATCTTTGTTAAACCATCAGTTCATAACTGAGCTACATCTAGTGTTATGATCTCCTCATGCAGGATTCACACAGCATAGAGCGAACCTCTTTCTTTACAATCAAACTCAAGAGACCAATCCATCCTGGTAGAGCCTGAGTCATCCTCTAAACCAGCAGGACTAGGCAGGCTTGCAAAGATCAATTACAAGCATTGACAATTGACCTACAGCTCTTACACATTCCATACTCTGACTGTGTGATGGATAGCACAGTTTGATAGAGGTAGGACAAAAGGACAGATCCTATAAATAGCAACCATCGACCACCCCTTTCCCCTGCTCCTCTCAAACACACACACATATACACAGGCACACATTTAGTGCTTTGCCATCCACTGTGACGGACAGCCACTCATCATGCTTTCCCTTTTCTTAACTCAACCCCTGGTCCTCAACTGGGGTTAAAGTGCGGATTTCTTATAAGGGTAGTCAGGCTTGCTGGGTGACCTGCGGTCTCTGGTGATCTCCTCACTGACACTGTTCCTGTGAGGCTGCTGGAGGGACCCCGGGCCCAATGATTCTCCAGCTAGAACCATGTCCTCCGGGGCATCTCTAGGTCCTGTGTGCCTCTCCTCATAGCTGTCCATGTTCCCACTGGGAGACCGTAAATGGCCTAAGCCATGAGTCAGGTCTGTCTCATTTGATCGCCCCCTTGGGATGTGTCCCATCCTAGGCTGGGCCCCAGAGGGGCTGGCAAGAACTCCATCATGCCTCTGAGAGGTCATACTGAGGACATCCAGACGTAATGGGTCTGGGGCAGTCCGTCCCTGCGGGCGGCCCTGGGACTGAGAGTCAGAAATGTAGGGGGGTGGATAAGAGCTGGAGGGGGTGCAGCTGTGGCTGTAGAGGTCTGGTCCTGCAAAGGAGGGCAGAGGGTGAGTGGAAGTCGGGGTTGCAGGTCGGCAGGAGAAGTCATACAGGTCAGGGAACTCTGCTTGAGCCTCCAGCTTGGGTTCAGGAGCGTGTCTCTTGCAGGAGTGGCCATGTCCAGGACCGTGGCCATGGCTGTGGCGGGCAGAAGGGCAGGCCCCATGGGGTAGATGGTGGCCTGAGGGGCCCATTGGGCTGTGAGGGCCTTCCCTGTCCATCTCTGCCATGTGCTGCTCCCTCAGGGACATGACAGACACGCCCAGTGCAATGTCAGGCATGAACTCCCTCATAACAGGCTCCATGTTCATCTGCATTGAAAAACAGATTCAAATGTGTGATGTTACCTGACACTTATGATCCCATGCACAAACCCTGAAGCTGCATTTGAATTGTAGCACAAGGACTCGAGGAAGTAACATTCACACTCACCGCTTGCTGGTCTGAAAGCAAAGCTCGGCCCATAGCCTGTGGGTTGGTGCAGTCTGGGGGCTGAGGCCTGGGCACAGAGGAGTAGTCTGAGCTGCCATGCTTAGCGGCTGCATGGCGCTGGATCAGGGTGCGGTTGCAGGGGTAGGAGAAGGAACGGGTAGGGGTTGGCATGGGCACACGAGGACGCCAGGCACCCTTGAGCTGAGCATGGCTGGGTGTGGCAGGGGGGTGGTATGGGGGAGGTGGAGGAGGTAGGGGAGGGTGGAAGCCCACTACCCCTTCCAGCTCTGTGAACATGCTATCCATGGCTGGGCTGCTGTTTACCCGACACCGACCCACCTGGCGCAGAGCCAGAATTGGACTCTCATCTCCAAACCGTTCATCAGGGAAAAACTTGTACGGGTTCTGTGAAAGACAAAATGGGAGCTATAGAAATCTATATCCATTGTGGTGCTGACAAAGCAAACCCTATTTTAAAAACTTCTTTAAGATTTATCTGCCTGGGGTTGTTTAAGGACTGTGTCTGCTGCATTACTGAGGTCCGTCTGTGTCCTCAGTCTTCCTATCCCTGTTAGTATCCCAGCCTTAGCCATCTCATCCCACTCTAACCCCTGGGGACAAACTCTCCTTTCTACTAACCTGCAGTAGCTCAGTGGCTCCGTCTGCCAGACCAAACTCCCTTAGCACCCGCAGCTGCAGCTCATAGCTGACGGTGGCTCCTTCACCACAGTTTAGCGCATAAGCTCTCTGGACCTGCTCTGTGTGTCGTAGTTCCTGCAGTCTCCGGATCATCTCCTTAACCACAGACAGCTGAGGCACTGAAAGATGCACACAACACAAATACATACATTGATGTATGTTATGCTTTTTCACTTGATAATAGTCATTATAATTTTAAAGCTTGACACTATCATGTTTAAGGGTACTTGAGCAGTTTCTGTATCCACCTGGTCACTCCTCAAATATTTTCTTACCTGGAATTTCATTGGCCACAACCGATGGCGCTGTGGTTGAGTTGCTTGCCATTTGCTGGTGACTGATCATGTGACAGCACTGAGGCACAGCGTTGTTGACCATGTAGAGTGTGTCTGGGACGTTGGACATGCGCACTAACCGCAAACGCACCAGGTCTGTCTGCTCCACCATCATTTCATCTAGTACAGACTGAGGGGACAGGTAGACGAGAGAGGGCAAGTTAGGCCTCCAATGTGCAACTCAAGGATGCCGAGAGGGTTTGCAAATTAGTTCCACTTGATTGACACTTCATCTAATAATGACTCTGGTGTAGGGATATGTTCATAAATATTCATGGCCCTGGGAAGCCCTATAAGTTATTAGGAAAAGTGTGCAAATGGACATAAAATGAATTTCAGTCAAGATGATGGAGGCAGCTATTAAAAATGGAGAGTGTGCATAGCAACAACTGGGCATGGATGATTTTAGCGCATCTGAGCTATGAACAGGTCTACAAATTTTCCCAAGGCACTTAATGGTTAGGCTGTCCTGTTCACAGAACCTCTACTCTCTTTGATGATAGCTATAAGGGACACAAATAATCTGCAGCTTCCTGCGTTGTCTGGAGGCCCCATTAATCAGGAGTGAATGAGCCTTACCTTAGCCTCTTCCACATAAGGAGAGAAGAGGCGGGGTCGCACGTAGATGCCGGCGTTCTTCTGCCGTAACCAGGCATTGGCTTTCCCCCCCTCAGCTGTGGGCAGCATGTCTGAAGGAGGGGTGCTTATCAAACCCCTTTTAAGCTGTGAAGAGGGGTGAAGAATGTGGATCAATGATTAGTTTAAGAAGGTGACTAAGGTGTACGCCTATACACACACACAGCAGCTGAGAAAAAGGCAGATAAGGAGTACTGACTGCGTCAGCGAGGACGTCACTGTTGGGTGGTAAGATGTGCTCAGTTCGGATGAAGGGCAGGAGGGGTGACAGGATCTCCTTTAGCTCCTCCACATCCAGGTCTCTCCGTTTTACTCCCCTCTTGTTTACACTGTGGGCTGTGCCGCTCAACAGGTTGGGCTCTGGGTAAATGAGGACAGAAACAGCCATGAGCATCTTTTTAATATAATGCATATAACCGTGACTATTTATGTAACTATGATTAGGCTTTTAATGCTATAAAGCCACCTTCTGGCTATTTTTCACATTGTTCCGACAGTTTAAAAAATTATGGATAAATATTGCATTGGTTGCTGTGTGGTTCAGTTTCTTCAAGCAGGTTGCTGCTCTATACAGTATGATGACAAATAACCTTGACCATAAATCCTACAGAAGACAACTGCTTACTTGGGTCAGAGCACACAATGACATGGCAAATCACTAAGAGACCACTTTTTTAGGATAAAGTTTGGTTCCTTTTTGCAATGCTTTTAAGTGTATTTTGGAGGCTCTGGTAAGTGGGTAATTTCCTCAGAGCCATTAGGGGGGCTGCTCAGAGGGTAATTATAGAGTGTATTATCTTACCCCTGTCTGCCATCCTCTTAATAAGCTGCTGCTCGCCCCACTTAACAACATACTTGAGAATGTCCTGTTCGCTCGCCTGTGAATGAGACCGAGGTACAGAGAAAGAGAGGGACATACAGAGAGATATAGGACAGGGAGAAAGAAAGACACAAAATTATTATTAGGACAAGGTTAGATATCATCGAGAACAAAACTGGGAAGCTGTTAAATGAGGATAAGGTGAAAATGCAATATGTTCAGGCGGTGGCCCAGCAAAGCTCAGGCCTGGTTGGTTTGTTTGTGTGTAGTTGGATTTCAGCACTTCACCTCAACCATCTGGTCTGATGCCCGAGTAGCTTGGCAGTGCAGATGACAGCTCAGCTTTGATTAGGTTCTTGGTTTGAAGGCATTTCCCTCCTGGGAATGGTGTTAACTCTGGAGACCCTCAGTGTCGTTTGTGAGTGTGTGTGTGTGTGTGTATGTGTGAGTGATAGAGAGACTGTGTTAATGCATCTCTGTGTGTATGTGTACTGTATTTTCACCAAGCAGTCACTGTGAACACGTCAGGATTTACTGAAAACGTGTCTTCCACAATGTGAGATGTTATGGGGGGTGACAACAGACTGACAGGTGATGCTCTGTTTTCTTACCTGTAGGTAGTCAGACTGAATTGCACAGAGAAGGTGCTCCTTGCTGAGCTCGTAGAGAACATCGGAGGTGACAACCTGACTGAATTCCTCGCAGAGGAAATGCATGGCCTGCCTGTGGACCCACTTGGAGCCATACGGCTGGGAGCTCCACTTCAGGATGGGGACGAGTGAGTCCAGAGACAGGCTTTCCACAACAATGTCCTCACAGCCTGGGAAAGCCAATGACATAGATAAGCAATTTACACCTTCACATTTAATGCAGTGCCTTTATGGGCACAATTGTATCATTCAAACACAAGTACAGGTATTAAAGCCAGCAATATAATACTAAACAAACGCTATAAGAAAAGAAATACAATAGAGCATGATTTAACTGAAATTTTATTTGAATACAAATGGTAATTCTGCAGCCGCTGCCAGACCATCAGTAGTTTTGACTCGTATTCACTGACCCAGGGAGTCTCCCTCCACTAGCCCCCACATCCTCCTTGCTGCTTTTCCTAAATCAGAGCACATACCAGAACAGCAGGCAGTGGTTTAACTCTGTAACACACCAACCCACATAAATGCCTTTGATACCTTGATGTGTTTCAGTCTCAAGCTGCCTCCTCTTAACCGTGATAAGTAAACACAGCAGCCTGAGGAAATGTGCTGCCGGTGCACGGGCACACACACTTTGGAATTGTGTACACACTTGTGTGCATAAATCAAAAATGCATTAAAAAGCCACAGAAGGCTTAGGGAATTATGTACCTGCTGCTCTAGCCATTAGAAAAAAGAGCAAAGTTTTGAAAATTCAGCCTACGCCGGCACTCAAACTCACACTTATTCTAAGAGGGATCCATTTAGGCAGAATTAAACCCCCTAACATCCACTCAGATTAACATATGATTGGCTAGGTCAAGCTATCCATGCCAAACCCAAATACACCAGAGCCTCTGTGTCTCTTATTCTCAGCCTTTCTGTGATCGATAACGTTTAATACAAAACGGACATCCATGGAGATAAAGCCAGACTGACTGACGTCCAGTTAGAGCTGCCCTGAGCTGAAACACAGAGCCAACTTCCTCATTCCAGGCCGTCCTGTCCATCAGCTCATAGTTGGGCCAGTAGCAACACTCCTCTGGGAAACGCTTATCTTAAAGTAGAAAATCTAAGCTGCCTTTCCGCCCCCAAACCCCCCACTTTGAACATACACTCTAGGAAACTGGACACCAGACTTGAGAGTGATGGCTCCACTGATGCTTTTGCTTTTGAATCCAAGGCTTCATATCTGTCCAAGCACAACTCACTCCTTTTAAAGATGAACACATACCCATATGTAAGCAGTAACGCCCATGCACACACACACACACACACACACACACACACATGCATGGATGCACACACCGATGATGCACTTCCCCTTTTGGGCGTCTTTAGTTGTAATGGCAAGTTAACGAAATGCAAAGCAGACACCCGCAGTGTTTTAAAACGAAGGGTGGAAATCCTGCATCGTTAAGAAGACAGATGGAGTTGAAATGTGGACCCAGGCACTTTGCCTTTTTTATCTGCTATAAACAGACTGGAAGAGGGAATGGATTCACAACATCTGTGCCTCAGTCTCCACTATTCGTCCCTGTACTGCCTGTCTTCTAAAAAGTGATTTTGCTCATGTCAGTCTTTCACCTTTGCATCTTTGCCCTCTCTTAAAAGCAGACACACATACACATAGGCAGACAATTCCCCACTTGGGACCAGTGGCCCAGGAAAGCAAACAGCTCTGCTCTGTGTTAGCCCATTAGAATTCACAGCGACAGCCAGTCTTTTAAAACGCAGCACTTTTATTATGAGCTGGAGATTAGAATCAGCATTATATCTAATACTAACCCGCCTCCCCTTCTCTCCACGGGTGGTACACCACATTCACTGGAGCTTAGCCGGCTGACAAGAATATCAACACAGCAGCAGGGGCAGCAACAGCCAGCCCTACACTACACTAACTTTAGAGGACGTATGCATTTTGTCTTGCTGTTATTATTTGGAGCTTCTTGTTTATGAAGCGCACAGTCTCCAAAGCCACTTAAATCATCAGCTGCACTCAATGGTCTGTAAACAAGCCTGTGGATGTAAATCATGTCTGATGATCACTCAAGGGCCGGGACTTTATTCAACACACTCCAAACACAAAATAGGGCACTGAAAGTACTGGTCAGTCAGTGAGCATGGAGCGAGAGGAAGTACCAAGCTGAAACCACACCAACTGGCTATCATCTCTGCGGTGCACTTGAAAAATTAATAAGGCTTTTAATATTGGTTGCTATTTGAGTGAGATGGAGTCATAAAGGGATACACATCTTGAGATTTAATAAGGAAGAATGACAGAGAGCTCAATTGCTCCACAAAAACCTCCATGGGCCAAAACTTCACAGAGCCAGAGGGTAGCAGTCAAGGAGCACACGAGGGGGAAGCCGGCATGACAGATGAGAGGGCTCCCTTCATATGAAACCCCTGACATAAGCCTCTCTGCTGCCTCATGAAGAGACATGGCAGCTACTGAAGTCTCAAGCGGTGGGATGGACACAGACAAATTTCTCATTTCATAATCAACTCACAGATGCCAGGATGATTGCACTTAGGAGTGTGTGAGATTTTTCAAATCTATGTGAGAAAGGCATAAAAGAGAAATCTCCCAAAGGGTAATAACAGGATGTTGCAAAATAGACAAAGAGAGAGGACTTGGATAAAATGAGACCAGGTCAACCTCAACCATCTCACCACATTCCACATTGAGGTTTCATGGGAACTGATTAGAGCGGTGCAGCACAGTGGGAGAGGGAGGAGAGGGGATAAAAATACCCTCGAGTAGGGGCTTGTTTGGGGGGGATGGGAAGGAAGAGGAGGTGATGGTGTGTGGGGATGACATTATTTGGCTGCTCTTTGGCTTAAGCTGCCCGAATGACCCTGAGAGCGACACTAGAGCTCGAGGGTGGGAGGTGGTGTCTAACCAGCTGTGTGTGTGGTGCTATTGAGATCACTGCACGGGTCTTAAAAAGGTGATTGATTCTCTGCCCCTAAATCAATTCAGCAGCTGCCCACAGCTAATCCTATGCTTTTACAGAGACTTTATACAAGCATGTTTACTATTGTAGAGAGCATTGTGTCCCAGAAATGGCTTGTGTTGTTCATACAGCTTCCTCTTTGGACAGGATGCACTTTGTTATTGTTTTCAAACAAATATAGTCAAATATCCAAAACTATTACCATAACATGATGCACTAACTTTGTATCAATATTGCAGTACAAAATTTGCACACAACAAGCTGCAATATCGGGTTACTGATGAATCTATTCTCTTGTACTGGATTCAAACAATGTTAGGGCTGTCCTTAAAAGCTAAACACTTGAATCATCAGTCAGAGACCCCTCAGTTCACTGAGATTTATCAAGTCAAGCGGTCATTCTTCAATCTGCAGTGTAGTCCTGGGGATGTTTTGGTCCCCAAATGTAGTTGCAGAGTGAGGACTCTTGGCTTTCAAATTGCAAACGGCGGCAGATGTCTGGAGGAAGAGCGTCTTTGCTCTGTCAGACCCTGAGATAACATTATCTTGTGCCTTCTGCTTAAAAGTGGTGAATTTACAACTCACAACAACTTAATACGATGCAGTCTCTTACTTTTGTTTGATATCTAAAACAAACAAAAAATGGTGTACATTCTCAATCCATCGTTAGCACGTATTAGCTCGGACGGCTAACTTGGCTCGTTTACTATACTGCATGAATATCGCTGTCTCACTTTAATGTTCCACTGAACCCAGTTTAAGGTGGAAAAAAGGAACTAATAGTTGAATATTGAACAACCAAATCCAATTTATCTGACATGATTTTGATTTGGGTGCAGCCCTAAACCAGGTTTTATAAATCCATGTGCTAGCATGGTGAAAAAGTCTCTGTATATGTTGTGTCTGCAGCTGCTACACAGTAAAACCTTTCCGCCACAGGCTTTTACTGTAAAACAGCTTCACTGAAGTGTTCTGTGTCACAACAAGCTATATAAAGTACATTTTGACTATGTTGAATATTACTGTAACTTGGTGTTTTAAATTGAAATGAATACCACTTTGATTTCATTACTCAGCATGAGGCAGTGAAACTGTATGCTTAAATCGTTTAATGCGTCTCATATCACCATTTCAATATTTAACAAACTAATTCCCATCATCTTGGCTCAATGAAAGATAAGATGGTTATAGGATATGATTAACAGGGCTGAGTTATACAATCTCCCTGGATCCACAGAGCTCTGATAGGCAGGCAAAATGCAGTACTTTTTGTGTGCATTTGAAATAGACTGCTACAGGTATTGCATATTGCAAAGGTTGTTCTGATTGAAGAGGAGCTTTGTTAGATGTGTTAGAAACTGGACAACGCTCAGACATGCCGTTCTGGAGGAGGTGAGAGTAACAAAGTGACTGGCTCATCATGTCAACCCTGGCTGTAACCTTCGGCATGTTACTGAGGTCATCCTCAAACAGTGGCAAGAGTCAGACAGACAGTGTCATCCGAGTAAAGATAGACCAGTGACGAAGTAGGCGTCCAGTGACGAAGTGTTGACAGAGGCTCAGATGCACTGCATGTATCAGACAGTAAGCTGTCAGTCCCTGGAGACACAGACACAAACCCTTCAGCCTATATCAATCTGTTACTGGCTGCCGCAGCTCTAACACCCATCACAGTCAGCCAAGCTGTTAAACACTAGCGTGGTCTGCATAGCCATATTGCACATATGCCAACATATGCATTATGTAGTTTAAAGGACAGAGTGGAATATTAATACAATAAGTGTGAGACACATTATATGAATTCATGAAGGGAGAGATTAAAGTAGAGTCTTGCGAGACATTAATTGAGAGAAAAAAATATCAGCCAGTTGTGACAAAATCCAACTCCTATTATTTAATCCACAGAGACCGACACTATAATTATGACAGTCCGGACTGACAAATTAACCTTGAAATTCATAGTAAAGGCTATTCAACTACATTATCACACTTAAAAACAATTTGTTCAAGCTGAGACCTCAGCGACTAAATTGTAAGGCAGACTATACTCAAAAGTAGAGCAGGACAATTGAACTAATTTATTTCATTTATTAAAACATTATGAATCTTTTATTGACCTAAATTTACTCACATCACAACAATAAAAACATTTCCATAAAATGACAAAAACTACAACAGGCTCCGAAACAGAAGTGCAACCAACAGTCTAGTATCTTTGTTACCTTAAACTGTAATATAACAGGACAATCGTATCAGAGGTGAGCAAACATGAGAGAGGAAACATGCACTGATGCATATTAGATATTATCACATTTATGGCTAAAGGTTAATCAGATAATATGTCTTTCTATAAATTTAAAGTCATATTGCCCAGCCACACTCACAAGCACTAATGAGTATGGACAACATGGCTGTAATCTTGTAAACTATGTCTACAGAGAGCAAAATCTTTTTCTAATCTGTCATGTACTATTGATTGGTGTCTTTGTGCATTGTAAATGTGTGCTATAATGACTCACCTTGAGCCAACATACTGAACTCCAAGAATAGAGCGATGTGGTACAGCTCCATGGCCTCTTCAGTGCGTGTGCTGGCTCCACGGCCCCCAGACACCAAGGCTTGCACCTCGCCAAGGCTGCCAGCTGAGGGGCTGCCACGCAGCACCAGCCCAAGCTCCACCACATCTGTGTACATGCAGTGGAGAATAACCTGCACATATTTCCGTGGGATGATGGACTCATCCAGCACGATGCGGGTGGGTGTCTGCAACGTGCGCTCTGTCATTTCCTCTCCTGTGCGGATGCGCCTCTGCAAAAGGTTCCTAAAGAAAGGAGAACGTGCTGAGAGGATAGCTTTATGAGCCCTAAGGTCCTCGTCTGGGGTCCCAGGGCCTCCTGAGCCCCCTGCTGGTGCAGCAGCCACGGCCCCTCGTTCATTACAGCTCTCGATCATCTCAGAGTCTGAGGAGAAGCTGAGCAGAGCATCGTAGTAACACATGTAGTCAAAGAGGCCCTTCATATCAGCCTCCAGGGAGTTGGGTGTACCAAACTCCTCACTGAGTTGCACCAGTACATCCACGTTCTGCAGCCTGGTATCCTCCGCTCCGCCCACCCCAAACTCCCCAGTGTACAAGTAATGAAGTAGGGCAGAGAACATGGGCACATCAATGCCAGCTGTCTCAATGTCCATGAGAACCTCCGCTCCATAACCAGGGGATGACGACAGCAGAGTCTTGAAGAAGGGGCAGCGTGCAGCCAGGATGGCCCGGTGAGCTGGGAAGCAAGTACCTTGGAAGATGAGATCCACATCAGTGCAGTACTTATGCTGGTAGAGGGCAGCCAGATCCCGCTGCAAACTGGGTGCCTCGGCACGTGCCAGGCTGGCCTGAAAGCTTAGCTCCTTGAGGGCTGCTGTGCCCTCATATTCCTCCACCAGGGCGTTTGTGTCACGGACATCCCACCCTGATAAAAGCTCCCGCATCTGCCGCGCATGATCTGCTGAGCGGCTGGACTTCCTCCTTTTGATGAACCTCCGTTTGAGGGTCGCCAGACCAAGGCTCTTCTTCTTCCTGTCTGTGGGCCGCTCATGACCATGCTCCAGGCTGTATAGCTTGGACTCCCAGCCATATCCCTGCTGAGAGTAGGATGAGGTCCCTGGAATAAACACAGGAAGCAAGTTAACTTCATAAGAATTGTAGTTTGTGTTTTAACAAATATCTTAAGAAACCTCTTCTCATAATTACATAGCTGTGACAGTTTTTCCTTGATATTTCCTCAGAAACTGTGTTCTGGTGAGACACTCATTTCATAACCCCAACACCAGTTCACTCTTGAGGCCAGACTGCTAGAAACACAATCTGTCTCTGGCACCCCTGTGGTGCGGCCAGCTCTGTCAGGCCAAACACACACTACCCTGACCCAGCTACCAAAGCACTTGGATCTAGTTCAACAGCAGAAAAAAACAAACAGAATCCCTTCATTTTGCTTTGTTTCAGGCCAAACTATGGTTCAGCACAGACTAAGAACCAATTAGCTCATGGAGGACTTTGTCCTGCATTGTACTTCTCAATGAACTTCGGTCCATTCGCATACTTGGGCCCAATCAATTACACTAAATGGCAGTCATCTTTGGCTTGACAGACAGGACTCGTACGTCAGAGGAAGCTCTGCCAAGGAGATCCTCTCTTCCTGCCCCTCTCTCAGCATCCATCAGTGTGACCCAAATAGTAATCATTCTAACACTGTGAATCATCTGTGGCCCAGGCCAGCTCAACCAAGCAACTACAGAAATCAGAAAAAACCTCTCAGGGGCTATAGAGATAATTTGGGTCTTTCAACAATACTTTCACTTTTAAGAAGTCTACAAAAAAACCTCTGAGCCAAAGTCATTTTGAAAGTGAAATAAATAACTTCTTTTTGTTAGGGACAGATTTATTGAAATTAATCTCTGAAGCAGTTCTCTAAACCCTCTGGAACTGAGGGCTGCAGAGAAAGATTTAAGGACCACAAACTAGAAAAACTCCATTGGTTGATAATTTAGGAGTATCAGCCAAGTATCCTAACATGCCTCATAATAGAAAGCCATCTCTAACAACCAATCATAAACACTACTTAAATAAAAGAAATACAGTGACCTCATATACCTCTGTGCGTACATGTGACACACACATACTAGACAACTTATATGTCAGACTCTTTCAGTGCATGTAGGCACAAACTAACAGGCAGATATAACCTAGCTGTAGTACAGCAATGTTCTCTGACTATGCTGAAATTGGAACAAAGCAAAAAGGTCTCAGACTGTAGCTGTCATGTCATTCACTAAAAAAATGTGACAGTCTAACAAGCAGCCTATAGCTGGCCACAGGGACAAAAATCATGACACCAGATTAGCTTCCATCCGGTCTGATAGCCAGCAGTCTTATCATAATCACATCACACCACAAGCACATAGTAACAACAAAGCTAAGGAGAGCAAGACTGCAAGGCTGGTGCTTTTTTTGGTGTAAGTTACTTTTAAACTCTGACAGCAGAATACTTAATGTCATCTTGGTTAACCACCCACACTGGACACACAAGTTCCTTTGCATATCTGCCACTCATAATACTTCAGAAAAATCTATATGGCAGGAAAAAGTAGCCTAGCTGCATTGGTTTTTAATGCATTTGCATCACTTGTATGACTCAATGACCCAGTTCAAGAGCTCTCATGCACAAATATATTCACCTCTTGCACCATTAGTTGTCACGGAAGCAGGTTAATGTAATCTAAAGTGTGAGTTCGGCCATGATAGACCCCCCGTTGTGTGTTTGTAGCATGGGTGCACAGTGCCAAAGTGGGTTCAGGAGTACAATTGTAACACTTCACTTCAGAGGAGAGTGGGAAAATCATGTTTTCCACTAACAGAGATATTTTATCATATGCTGACTGAAAATACAGAATCATCTATCAGAGCTGACTTTGTGTTAACTGTGCAACCGATCACAACGCTCTTAATTAAACCACAGATAAAGTACCTACCTATAAAAGTCTGCTGTGCCTGTGCATTTCCCCCGATGCGTGGGGAGCATGAGTGTGGATAGCTGGACCCATTGGCACCCATCCTCACTTCTCTTCACTTGCTATTTGGGGGTCCCCCCTCTTGCTGAGTCATTCTGCTCAGACAGTGTATTCCTCCAGATCCTCAGTCGTGGGTCAGGCACGGATCCTCTGAAGCGTCCTCAGAGCCCCGGGCCCAGCCTGCCATACCTGGAGGGAGGAAGATGAAAGAGGACAGAAAGAACAGTGAGAAAGATGCTCAAGTCAAAGCGTGAATGCTTCTTTAAATGGTGCTGACTAACATCTCACAGGAATTGCAACAATGATAAGTTTGGACTGTTTGGACTCTGTCAAAGATAATGAATGGCCAGGGGCGTCAATGTTAAGGAAGTTGAACAGAGGGACATCTATTACTATCTGTCACTCTGTTTCAACCACACTGATTTCAGTGCAGTCATGAATCATAGTTGCCCTGGCAATTTAAAGGCCTGAAATGCTAAAAATTCTGACGAGAAACCTTTTTTTAGAATGACAGTCTTCATCTGAAGACTGTGTGTTCAAGCTTCTATCTATAATCTTCAGCGGTGACTTAGGTTAACAGAGACTTCCTCTGCTCGGCCCTCAGGAAACTCTGACTGGCAGTCGACAACAAATCTAATGCAGATGTACGCTGGAAGGCACACCCCACTCTGCCTTTACCCATCTTGTCCATTTTAGCAGTTTAAACATTTGTAGTCAAATGAATAATTTGGATGTTTTTCCAGTTCAGTGTGTATTTATCTGCGCAGAGTATAATTATATTGCAATGTTAGTGACAAGTCATTGACCAAGGTCATATCAATTAGTCAAAAGGCTAAGTATTACATTTTCATTTAATTACTACTGAAACATCTCTAAGCTAGTTTTCAAACATCGGATTCAGATCATATTAGTGCAGTCACACTAAGCACTGCATCATAGCTGCAATGCTTCGTGGTTATTCAGTGAAATTCTTTTCAGCACTTCACAGAAGTGATGGGAAATGTCACGTATGAATGCAATCTCAGTGCACTACGTGACAACATGACAATGCATACTGTGAGATGACACAAATGCGTCTACTGTCACAGACTTTGGCATGCCATTTTTGCAGTGGTAGGTTTCCCATTAATATTTTTATTGTATCAGATTTGTATAAGATTTGTCAGGTAGGGGTGCAATAACAATTACTCTGGTTACCAATTAATCTGACAAATACTTTGTCAAATAGACTGTTCTGTCAATAAAATGTCAGAAAACAGCGCAGGGTTCAACTGTCATTTTTCTTTCACTTGCCTGGTCAGGTAAGAAAAAAAATGTATCTACTTGCCTGAATTCAATTTTTACTTGCCCTTATACAAATAGTTTTATTTATCAGCTGTTAATTGCCATCAAAACAACCTTGATTTATCCACCTTGCTCTTAAACTTGTGGCAAATGGTGTAATGCATAGTTGGAGTTTTGCTCACATCCTTACGCCACCTAACTAAACTCCTGTTTCCAGGATAACTGAAATGCTCGCTTGCACTTCCACTCAAACTTTGTCTTTGCCTGTCACCATTTTCTTGTGATTACCCGATCCGTACTGCACATGTGCAACTCTTAACAGAAATGAGAAAGAGGCAAGATTGTTCACTCTCAACTACTTTCATCATCAGCTACAGAGTAAACAATGTGTTTTATTCTTTTTTACCACTTGCCTGATTGGGCAAGTGAGTTGCTAGAAGCACTAGCCCAATGCCGTATTTTACTTGCCCCGGGCATTCCTAATTGTTGAGTCCTGTAGTGAAAAATGCCCTGTGAGATTTCCCAGAGAGGCAATGTTCATAAATGGTATATTTTATCAAACCAACAGTTCTGAAATGCACAGCTATTTAGTTTATTATCAGGTATGACAAAGAAAAGCATCACATTCTCACATTTAAGTAGCATGAAACCAGCAAATGTTTGGCTTTTTGCTTAAAAAATAAGACTAAAACAACCATTCAATGATCAAAATAGTAGCCAATTCATTTTCTGTTGATCAAATAATCCATTAATTGAGTAATCGCTGCAGCTCGATTGTCAGGTATTTAATTAACTGGATAAGCAAAAAGCAGGCATTGCTGTCCATTTATTTTGTCCAAGAGTAATTTCTAAACACCTTTTCACAGAAGACATTTTAACAGCTTACTGTAGAAAAAGCACAGGTGTAAATAATTTAAATGAATGATGGCTGAATTCAATGGAGCTGCTTCAGTTCCAGGGTGCTAGCTCATTGTCACATTGTCATGGCTTACTGGCACACCTAAATAGAACAGACCCATCCTTAATGTTATAAGTGATACGTAATTTTCCTGACATGCCAAGTCAAAACGTCTTCTGTGAAAAATGCCTTCTGAAGCCCTTATGTGATACCAATTTCACAAGCCAAGAGATTGTAGGTATAACTAAGTGGTTTTTGCTTTAGATCGGTTGGTTAAATGCACAGAATTTTAAGATGGAGGTGAGCTACTGCAAATAGCTCAATACAGCCATTTTCTCTCAGCCTATCCTTGCCAGCCGTGGCACCAGTGAAGGCCCCCTCAGTAACTTTTTCTGCTCTCCCCTTTGTACTGTCACTGGCTACGATCTAACACAAAACAGGGCACCTCATTAATTAAGCATACCCTTAACCCATCAGGCTATTAATTACAAACTGAGTGTATCTGCCTGGCTTCATTTCTACCAGCAAGTACACTGGAGAGTAAAATTATTCTGATTATTTTCCAAACCAGGGGGACAGCTTCTCAATTTTCCATGCTGCTTACATCCTGGGTAACTTTGCATAAATATGCCCAAATGTGCCCTTTCATAAACAATATTAAGAGACTTGGAAATGTAATTCTCATTGCTCTTGACCTTTAAATAACTCAATATAAAAACAGTCATATACATTTCGTTCTCATCTGTGCAAGACTACATGGAGAACTGGAGTGTGATGGGAGATCTGTTTTATCTCAGCCTGCTAGTTTTTCCTGCCTACCATACTAATAAATCATTGTGGCTGCCCCTGTAGAGCAGCACTCCACAGCCTCCCAAGGGTTCAATGGAAAACCACAGCCTCTTACTCCACACACACAAATAGTCACCAAGCAGTCACACTGGAACACTCCAATAAAATGTTGGTTGATCTTTATTTCATTAGACTACTTTAAATAAGCCCCATCTTCACAGGGAATTCATTTGGACAAAATTAGAAATTGAATTTGAATATGTAGGAGAGAGGAGGAAGCCCTTGAGATATATACTGTCTTGTTTACAAAAGGAGGTGGGGGGTGGGGTAGGGATGGGGTGGGGAGGTGGGGGGTCCTCAAAGGAGCACAGCAGAGGCAGAATAAAACAAAGCAACCAACACATCAATTGAACAATACACTGACTCCCAGCTAGGCAGACTCACGGCTTTAACTCATTCAAATAAGTGAACCAAATTTAACTTCAGCTGCAGTGCAGAATTCTAAAAGCATAATTTGGGACAGCTATTTCCTTGAGACCTGACTCACACTGTTCAATAAGAAGCATCTCTGCCATAATCTCTCTGATGCCGAACATTAAGACACTCTCCTGCAGTTTAGACTGAAACAGTGTGCTGCTCTGTGTGCTGGGAGCAGAGGAGGGCAGTGCCACAGTTGGGGGGGAGGCAGACGCCGGGCCGAGCTGGACTATATGTCCCTAATGAGAGGTGACAGGAGACACTCCCTGCCCCCACCTATCTCTCTCTACATACACACAAACATATGCGACCTTTCAAACTGCTCACCTTGCCTCGGTCTCTTGAATCATTTCATTTTATTTAAAATCCACCATTTGCAGAGGTTTAAAAGACAGAACCTCGACCTCCCATAGAACATTACCATACAAAACTGCTTGGCACGAGAACAGGACCGATGTATTATTCAAATGACAGCCAAGGCACTTTATCAATCATTTATGTGGATTTCCTCATCATGGCCAGAGAAAAGGGAAGCAGAAGGTATCTGGATCTCCTTTCCTGTCCTGCAATCCCAAATTTCTGGAGCATGTTCTTATAATTTCAAAGCAGGTTTTTGCAGGTCATCCCCCTTATCGAAAGCTCTGCTAATCAAACACACACAGCCAACATTTTGAATCAAAGTGACAGCTGTAATGAAGCTATGACTGCATGACAAGACTTTAACAATCAAAAGTAATGTGAAGAATTACTTGAGCAGTGTAGCAGATGATTGAGAAATTTCTGTTTCTTGCCTTTTTGGTAACTGTGTAACAGTCTATGAGTCTAAAGACCCACATTGCTTTGCTCAAATGGTACAAAGACACGTAGGTGGTGTGTTCTCCTTTGGTCCCACAGCGAATCCTTTAAATGAAATGATGAAATCACCACCTTTTGACAGTAATCTTTGTTAGGCTCAATGACACAGGCCCTAATCTTCTGAAGAGGAGCAATCACTGTGCCAGTATCGCAGTCAGGCCTGAATGAAAGGGCAGCGGCTGTAGAAACACTGAAATACATCCCCCCAAACACTTTGCTGTCTAAAATTACACAGTAGCTGCAAAGTGCTCTAAATGTGTCAAAGCTCTCAAATACACAGCTCTTCAATATAATTTCTTCAACAGGGAATTTTTATTAGTCCATTGCTGGCATGTTATTATCTCATGAAGTCCCGTCACACTGATCCCAGAAGAAGCGTAGATAATTTACTTTCTTGACTCGCATACAATGAAAACGAACGATGCAGGCCTTGTCCAATTAATATAAAAATACAATCTAATTACGACAACTAATCCCTTGTTATAATTTCAGTTTATAATAAGTTTAGATGGATATAACCAAAAAAACACATTTTGCTGACACAAAAGCTGTTCAGTGACTTCTGGGGAGACTGGGACTTTATGTGCTTTGCTAAACAAGCTGGAATAAAATACCGCTTTGGGCAGTAATTGTAGACTGTTTGACTCTTTGTATATTTGATACAATCAAAGGTGCTCTAAAAAAGGTCATAATAAGCAATGCAGCGGTGAGCAGAAACCAGAACTTTCTAACAGAGTGACCTCCACTGTATTGATGCCTCTGCATACATCTCACAGCAAAATGTGCAAGTGGAATATGGACCGCAGGTGGATAGAAAACAGAATAAATAACTCCCTCTAAATAATGACAATGTCATATTTTGCCAAAAATGATAGCTGGAGAGGCAAAATTCAGTGGCACAGCAGACTGCTTACCTCTGCAGTGTTTTTGCCAATCAGGTCAATCAGTATAACAGTTAATCAGGCCATTCGACTGATTACAGACTCTGCCAGGAGAGCTACAGGAAACTACAGGAATCAGAACAGGCTAGAAAAAGCAACACACTGAAACGACAGAGACAGATAGAGGAAACAAAAGTCCCCACAATGATGACTCATGGTGGGCAGCCTCTGGATTAGCCCGTCAACCAACAATATGAACCATAGTGCTGCATATTTAGCATTTCATGGCCTATGTTGTCCAGTGATTATATATATTTTTGCTATGGATAACACAATACACAATTAAAAATTAGGTATCACACAGGATATCTCATAAGCATCAACAAGTTATTTTCTTTTAGACCTTTGGGTGAAAACATGAGGATACCTGCAGGGACAAAGAATGGATGGTCATGCTCTAGGTCAGCCAAACAGGGCCATCTTTTCAATAAAGAAATGTTAAGTGTGCACACACTAATGACTATACAAACACAGCCTGGCAGTCAACCTCCAGGGAATGAATGGCAACCAAGGAAACAATAAGGGCTTATTTTGAGTGAGTTGTCAATGCTCCTTGTTGAGTTCTCCATCCAACCATCCTGGGTAAACAGCACTCAGGCCAAAGTCCGGCTCACTCAGTCACTCAGTGGCAAGTACTTGCAGGCTCACGGGCTTTAATGCAAGTCATGGACTTCTGAGCATGTAACTCCAATAATTACATGTCATTATACTGCCCTGGAGCACTGACACAAATACTTAACCTGGTTAAATGACAACCCAAATTCTGAGGAGCACAGTGGATGCACCTTTTCCAAATGAAAAGGGAGAGAGATACAGACAGGTTGTGCAGAATGCTGAGTCTAACCAGAATTTCAGTGAGATTACTACAGGATTATCACAGTGTGCATATGGCTCCTCACCACTTAAATAGGTGGTGACACCAACAAGGATCATATACATTGTTGGAAAAACCCCACTGGAATAGCCATACAAAATATTATTTGGGAGGGTGAGGCAAACAATACACTGCAAACAAGACAGGATGCCTTTTACTGACCTCTAAATATATTTGGATGATATTTTACTACTGAAAATTATAATATGACTTTGCTACACCAATAAAGCCTTATCCACAAGTAGGCTACCAACTGCAATATATGACAGGCCATATTGTTGCCATAGCACAACCTATCAACAACTATCTGACACAGAGGCAATAAACAGCAACATGTAGGTCGATCAGCAAAGTTAAAATGCACATTCATCCCAAACTTTTTTTATGGATCCATCCTCACAAAAACAGAGGAAGCGTTCCCCTCTGTAAGCCGTGTATAAAGAAATCAATCATTTGCAATGGCTTTGTTAGCCTTACGTTTACGCGGAGCTATTGTTGCTCTTTGGGCTATTGGTGGGCTATCGCTGCTCAGCGGAAGCCTTGGTTAAAAGTGCTTGTAAGAGCAAAAACCAAGTGGGTTGTTTGTCTCGGCTGATAAAAATGGGAAGTAATGTCCAAATAATTCGCGACAGTCTGGCGAGAGGAGTCATATTCACCACAGCCCTGTAATTAGTAGCATATCCTAAAAGGCTAGGGTAAGCTATCTCTGCTGTGTCGCTTTGACTTTACCCCCTCGGAAACAGCAATTTACTTCGAGCAGGATGCGATGCAACTGTTGAAAAGCCAACCTTCAAAGAATATTTACCAGAAAGTGGAGAGCTTTGTGGGCATTATTTTCCTTCGTATCACCTCGTAGTTTAGACAGTACTCCGACCCAAGTTGTCCCTGGCAGAGGGGGAGAAAAAATGCAGCTCAACACCTTCTTTTTCCAACTCTGCTCATTACGCACGCCTCGACGTCAACGTCCACATTTGATCACTAATATGCGATAATTTCCACTTGCATCGACTTTCCGGCGAATTTCCAGCATTTACCTCGACTAAAAACTAAACCAAACCCGTTTTTATTCTCGGTTCGGTTCGGTATTTCCCCATAGTAGCACAACGCCTTGTTGGGTGGTTGTTATGGCCTATCCCAACGCTAACCGTTTCAAGATAACGTTAGCCAGATTAAGGAATGGCGCTTCCGGTCGGGGTTTTCAAAATAAAATAAATGAATAATACAATGTTGCATTATACAATAAAATACATATCCTATATAAGCATTTCAATCACATATTCTGCATTCTACCTTTAAAAGTAACTTTAACAAAAAACTGTGGAAAAATAATGACAATACCAGTCATATTAGATAAGGTAAGCACGCCATACGCCTATGTCGCGCCTTTACTTTGAAAGCAACACAACCATCTTCTCTGTAGTTTCCTGAGCTTGACGGGATCTCAATGCTGTACGCCGACTGGTCAGGAGGCCCGTCAGTACTTTGTGCAGCCTGTGCAATAAGATATTTGCGAGCGCCCTCTAGTGTTTTGTCTGTGGCAGTGAGGGTTGTTGGGGCTGCATGCATAGCAACATAACCCATCAATGTTACTTTAAATTTCTTAGATGAGATTGCCACTAATCTGGTAGATGGTTAAATAACCAGTTGGAGTATGCACAAAAGTAATGTTAATGATATTCTGACATTCAAAGTTGAATGATCAAAAAAATCCCCCAATAAAACATCACAATTTGTATCATTCATTATCTCTTTCTTAACTGTCTGTCTGCATTACTACGGTTTAGGCTAAAACACGAATTAAGGCCATGGAAACTTGTGCCGCAGCTTGAAACCATCTGATCTACTGGAGGAACCCCACTACACTGTCTGAACAGATATAATATCTATTTAAGGCTAATCTCATCCGATTGAAGTTCTCCTGGCCTCCTGTTGAGGGCGACACAATACATGCAATGTAGGCGTCTTTGGCACATGTTGTATAGCTTTTCTTTTTAATCATAATTTATGGACTTCAAGGTCATTTTTGCAATTTTTCTATACACAGAATCCCCCATTTTTATACACTCAAAAGCCCTGGGAGACTTGTCGTAATGACGTAAGAGTGAAATGACATTGAATAAGTAACTAGGAAAAAAAAACATCTCAATGTGACTCCTGTAAGACCAAAGTCAAGCCATTAATGTTATTTATGCTCATCAGCCTGGTCTTTCATCAATAATTCAGGAGCTTAAGCACTTACATTTAGGTGTATTCTAATCTGGTAAAGTAAGGGGCCATTATTTCAGAGAAGTGAGTGACCATTTGTCTATATTGTGGTGTCTTATTGTAGCCTAGATAATAAGATGATGAAGGACTTTTTAAGCCTTTCTTTGTTGCTGCTGATAATTTTCCACCAGGGATCAGCTCTGGTGCTAACTACATTTATTCTATACCAGAAAACAATTTTAATCAGGAATACATGGCATCATTTTTTCCTTTTAGAAGTATTCATCTGTTTTTCTACTTTATCACAAGCCTGCAGCCATGTCACATAAATCAGCTGAAACCTTGCATGTTAAAGGTTTAGCTATTTTAAATTTATTTTTAATGTGCAGAGGTCTATGCCAAAACCTGACTTTTGAACATATAAAATATGTATGATACCTAAAATAACTTTAACTCTGAATCTAGGCAGATTTTGCCATGATATGAGTCATACATACAATTAGTGAAAGCTTTGTTTTCATCGTAAATAGTCCTATATTCTAATTGACTGTCAAAAAAAGCCCACAATCTATTGGAAGCACATGTTGAGTAGTCTACTGAAGTTGTTGTAAATTACATAAAGTTGTAAATTTAAGTTTTGAAGAAATGTTGGAGGATGATTGCTGTTAGCTTAAGCACTACTCCATCTTAAAGAAATGCTGTCAAGAATTCATTATAATGTAGAATAAAATGTTTTCTCTATTCAGTTAATGGTCTCACAGACGAGGCCAGATTTCTTATCCTGATGAGAAGTTGGTCAATATGTTTACATGAGTGTCTTTGGCCCACGGAAGCAACTCCTCCCACGAGCAGTAAAGGGAATTAGATGAAAGTAGTGACTATCTGTTAGTATCTCACAGGAATTTACACAGAAACATTACCATTTTCCTGTTGACGCCAGTGACTCTATGAGCAGAAAGATGTTCTCCCTTCTTAGAAGACCCACGCTGACCTGGTCCAGGTTGATGAAAACCATTCAGCAAAATCACAGATCAACCATCTACAGCAAGCCACCAAAGGAGGAGATTGGGCCAGTGGTAGGTCTGAATATCTTTGTTAGTAGTTATTTGTAGAAGTTGAATGAGCAGACATCCCAGCTTGTTTGACTGTATCACAATGTACTGCAACAGCAGGGACTCTAGTATTGTTTTTCTGTCTGTGCCAACTGGATGCTTTACTACAATTAATCAAATCATAAGGACCATGTTTGTACACAAACAGTGCAACGGTCCTGGGACAGCAGTATCTGTGATACTTCACCGTATTTCCCTTAATGCGAGGAATTCAAGCGAACTGTGCTCGCCAGTCTGTAGAGTGGGAGAGATGTTTTATTCATTAGTTATCCATAAGTCAGTGTGAAGCTCTTGCCTCTGTAAAGGGATCCTACGATGGAACTGCAACATAGCGGCCGGTGTTTATGCCACTATAAATCTGTTGATCTGTCCTCAGGGACATGCACAGGGGCTTTTACAAAGCTTGGCTCAGGTTAGGAATACCAGAGTGTAGAGGGACAGAGGGAATATCATGGCAGGACAATATAAATGGGGGTTGCTGTTATGTCACCTGGTGAGTCACTGAGATTGGGACCTTCTGCTGTGGACACAGGTGTTCAGTCTCATGTATTTAACCTGTAGCTGATGGCAGGAGAAGTTTGGGAGCTATGCAGTGCCTTGAAAGTGTACTAAGATGTTTTCCTCATGCAGTTGTTTGATTTATTCCCAGAAAACACAATTTCTATTAATCAAGTATTTCTGTTTATGTTCTCATGGATTTTCTTTCAGCAATCTTTCTTTGCCTTGTGTGCGTTCGCTGTGGCTCTCTTGGCCCCGGCTGGATGGATCATGCATCACATCCCAGAATACCGGCAGAGATCACCTCCACAACCCTGACTTCTGGAAGAACTCTGCATTCACATGCACACACTTAATATATGTGGATTTTCTCAGTGTGTAAAATGAAACTTGATGATGTAACTGTATAAAGACTTTGATATGACATCTACTGTGGTATGTTTTACTTCTAAAACATAGTATGTATAAAAAAATAGGCCAAATTGTTGTTTGGAATATGTTTAATATATACATTTTTTAATTGCAAGACAACACAAAACAGTAATGAGACAACAGAGACAGTGAATACAAAAGTGAATACAGATCAGACAAGACAGGTGATTACAAAAGTGAATACAGGCCAGTAAATTATTGATGTCGGGAGATGAGGGGACAAGATTATGTTGGCTGTAGTGTGTGTGTGTGTGTGTCTGCTCTACAGGTTGACAGGTGGAAGGATGAAGGGGAAAAATACATAAATAAATAAAATGAAATAAAATAAAATAAATTAAAAATAAAAAAGATAATAAATGGGAAGGAAGTCTATTAAAACTAATCCCATCTTTACCCTGATGCCACTCATACCAATCGTTAAATACTGATAATAATAATATATAATAAAGTCAGGGTGAGTGTCTCCCTGTCCGCTGGATGTTTATGTTTAATATTTGCTTCATAGCATAAACAGTAGTAAGAAGCACAGGGGTCATTCCAGGCTGCAGTGACAGGATGTTGTTCCCTGTCAGCTGGAGATGAGATGGAAATACTCCAACAGATCTTGGCACAAACTGTGATGGGAAGGGTCTGTCACTCTGTCATTAGTTCAGACCCTGAAGTCAGTTTATCCTTAAGTTGTGTTTTGCTGATAGAAAAGGAGGCAAAACTTTATTTTAAAAATGCTGTATTTGTCACAGACTTAAAGAATGGTATATAAGTACATTTGTAGATTAAAAACAACTTAATGATAATTGGGATAAACAATTACAAGTCTATATGACCTGTTTGTTATCAAAATTAGAAAATATTACCAACACAAACAAGTGTAAAATGTAAATTTCCTTAAAAATGAATGCAAAACAATATGTTTCTTCCTCCATGACACGTCATTGTTTATAATCCTAACAGTGTGACAACCATCTGTTGCATGTTGTGCCTTTAATATGCTGCACAGATGCACAAATGTGCAGGAATATCTGGGCAAATAAAGCTCCTTCCTTGGTATTTCCCTCCTATAATCAGTTCAAAGAGGACTGATTGGGTTGTTGGAATTCTTGAATGACAATTTGTCAAAGGCGGATCAGTCCATTTGGAAAGGTATGATGTGGCAGATAAATAATAACATTTCCCTCCGCCATGAAGACAATAAAATTCTTAAAAATAAAAAACAGAGTAATAAAAATTGCTTTTGGTTTTAATTTCGCTAAAAGCGACCGCAGCACCGCTTAAAAAGCCACAGTGTATAAATCCATCGCGCAGAGTGGTACAATCAGCCGAGCCTGGGCTGCAAGGGGGGTATATTCACTTTTTCACGACTGAGGGAAACACAACGCCGGGGAGGAAAAAAAAACACTAAAACAATTGACAGTCTGGGTTTTATGTTTCTCCAAGTGTCTGCGAAATGTCTACGAAGGCAGAGCAGTGTAAGTACGGCTGTGTGTGTGCGTGTTTTTCCTGTCTTGTCATGAGGGGGGTTTGCAAACTGGAAATGTGATTTTTGTTTTAACCAAGAAAGCGAATGAGGGGAGCTGTCCTTGGTGATGAAACCGCGGTTGCCATGGCAGGTTGCAACACGTCCTCTCACTGCAGAGGATGGCTGGAGGGCTCAGCGCACACAGGAAGCCACTGTGTTATTTCTCGGCATGTTAAGGAGAAAACAATTTAACGGCTACATCGTCATGTTATTTATTTATTTTGATTGACGTGGCTGGACGAGTCGCGTGCGGAAAGCAAGGTGTGCTGCTGGTCTCAAGGTCGACGTGACAGGTTCTTGAGGCTACTGAACAATATGGTGGCAGTAGATTGATCAATAATGTGGTTTGATCACAGCGTCCTAAAGGCGGCTGTTCACTGCCTCCTCGTTCCTCCTCGTATTGCTTTTGAACAGGTGGACAGCAGCCTCTATCTTCAGATTCCCCTCCATATTACTGAATGATCCCTGCACACTTTAATCAGATGCTGCTCGCTTTAAGTGTAAAAAACATGGGGTCAAACTTGGTGTTTGGGGCTTCCATTGCAATTGGCTGAAAGTTGTATGTTGCTGATATTGTTTAGCAGTCAATATAAGACAGAATTAATCAAGCTAGTATCAGAAAAACAACAAAGAACAGCAAATTGGCAGCTGATATCTCCATATTTTTAAATTCATCACTGTGTTTAGGCGTCATAATGTTTAATAATATAATTATTCAAGATGTTTACATTTAAGAGGCATGTGTGCTTCAGTATGTTTTGCAGCACAGACTTTGACCACACATGCTCAAAGCCTGCAGCTGTTATTTTATTTTAGGGTTTGTCATTTACAGGTCAGGGAGGAAGCTAAACACCACTGCCCAAAGTCACAGAAAATGGGTCAGCGATCATCAGCTCCAACTTATTTTAACTCTTATTTAACCGGACAAAAAAATACAACACGCTCATACCTAAAACAGTGACCCGAGGGAGAACTGCTGAAATGTCTCTCAGTATCATCTGCTCAGGGATGAGTAAGACCTCTCTCATGTCTCATGCTGACTGCGTTTCCCCCAGCTTGTCTTGGGACTTGAACTGGCAACCTTTTGTACATGAGCTTGTTTCTGTAAGCAATAGGTTACTGCGTCCTCTAGGGCTTCCCGTGACCTCGCTGCTATACCAAAAAGGTCACCTGGTGAAGGCCAGAGAGCCATGGGAACACAGGCTCCTTGTTTAACTTGATAATTGGAGCATCCGTGTTACATGCTGTGTTGCATTAATCTTAGCCAAGAAACAACAACAACAACACAGCGTCATGCATGTTCTGTTTGCATTATCTGTGTGCTCAGACTCATATGCTAGTCTCACTAGTGTTGATTTGCTTGTTACTCTGCTCTTTATTTTGTCCAGTTGCCTCTAAGATACGATACTTGCAAGAGTATCACAACCGTGTGCAACACAATATTTACCCTGTGCCCTCCGGAACAGACATTGCAAACACACTGAAATACTTTTCCCAAACCCTGCTCAGGTAAGTACCCTGCTCTGCAGCCAACAGGTGAAGTAACAGAATGTAGGATGTTTGATATTTAGCTTCCTCTCATGATCAGATGAGATACGTTACAGCAGGTTGTTCTGACACACTTTATGAAAGGGATGACAGTGAAACCATTAGTTGGCTAAGATGAATTTAGTGTCAAGAGGAAATTAGGGAAGTGGTTGCCAGCATCTACTGCCTGCCCTGCTTTGGCAGATAGAAGAAGATAGAGCAGATTTCCTATGGCGTTATGGTATTGTGTTGAAGCAGCAGCACAGATAGACGGCTCAGTGATGTTTATTGATTCAGTGGTCGCCTGTTAAATTAACGCTTCCCTGGGGCGGCCTGTTGTGTTCTTCCCAGCGGGGGCTGGTGGAGAGCAGCTCCTCCGGCTCTGCAGTTGCAGGGTCAGCCTGCTCCCCTGGGTGCTGTGAAAGCCCAAGGAAAGGAACAGCATGTTATTTCCTCCTCCAGCACAGGTCAAGTAGGCAGCCATTTTGGACACATCTTATTTCATGATGTGTCATGTCCCTGTTTTCCCAGCTGGTGCTTCTTTTCATATCAAAGTGTACTGCAGTGATGGGATATTTTGGTATGTCATGTGGCTGGTTTAGTCCTACTGCCTCCTGGCTTCACAGAAAATATTAGTGCTGTTCTAACTTATTAGCTAATTTACAAAAAGGCTGGGATTACTGGAGGCTGAACTTGTGTGCCCCACTTTTATCATTATTATCAGCTTAGGGTGCAATCTATTTGAGATTGGCAGCCGGCCTCAATTCTACACTTTATGCCTCAGCCCCATAAGGATTATTCCTGTGCTGAGTGATGCTGAGAGTATCCTGGATACTTTGTGCTTTGCTGAAGGCCTGTCGAGCACCAGCAGCCGCTGTGCTGTTTTAGACATGGCCCCTCATATGTCTTTGGCACAGATGGAGCATGACAGAGGCTGCAACTGTGGGAATCTGTGTTAAAGGGTAACTTCAGTATTTTTCAACTTGGACTCTATTTTCCCATGTTTTGTGTCTAAGTGACTAATGAAACAACAATTCTTGATATTCGGCCAGTATTGGGCAAGAGCAGCAGCAACTGGCAGCAGCGAAACAGGCTGCAATGGAACCACTAGCGGCATATTTGCACTGTCAATTTACGCCCTTTTAAAAGTGCTTGTTTTAGACTCTAACAAGCTCAGATTGTTATTACAAGTGTTTGACAACAATTTGGAAAGGATCTATACAGAGAAAGACTTTTTTTGTGGAACAGTAAGATCCTTTTTCTGTAACCAGAAACAGCCCTTAAACTGCTATCACCAAACCCACCAGATTCCATTTAAATAAACAGTAATTTTATCATGATAAAGCACACACCATTCACAGTCAGCAGAAACAAAATGAAACTCACAAATGCCACCTTGGTGTGTCTTTCCACTGTTCCAACAATTACCATCTCTGGTTTCACTGAAATAATTTCATAATTCACCTAGTTATGTGTGAAAATATGTCGGCTCTATACACACTAAAATTAGTGTTTTTTAAATGGGGTCTGGTGGATTTGGTGATAGCGAGTTAGGGGCTGTTTCTGGTTAAACAAAAATGACCTTACTGTTAAACAAAAGGTCTGTCCCTGTAGGGATGCTTTCCATAATGTTGTCAGACACTTGTAATAAAAATCTGAGTTTGTTAGAGTCTAAAACAAGCACTTTTAGTGGACGTAAAGTGATGGTGCACAAATGCCCTGAGTGGTTACATTGGAGCCTGCTTTGCAGCTGCCAGCTACTTACTACTGGACCAATTTCAAAAATTTGATGTCTTTATTAGTCACATAGACCAAAAAACAAAAGGAAGCAGGGTCCAGGTCACCTGAAATCAGTCAGCATTGTCAACTTGATACTCTCTACTTCCATCTTCAGTCTGACATTGCGTTCACTCTACCTGAGTTCCGTGGGTAAGGGGGATTCGAGAGACCAATGTATCCGCCTGAATCCAACGTCATTTTAAATCCACACTGATGCGCAGCCATGCCAACATACCTGTTTTGCCAGTGGAGCAGAGTAAAACAAAGTACAATGTCGGGCAATATTGAGAAGACATTTGGAATAGCCTCGATAGCAACAACTATCTCGTCTATAGTGCTTGCTGTTGTTGTTATTACTCATTGGTTCTGGCATACCACTTGACAACAGCTTGACAGCGGCTTGGTCTCTCCTAATAATCTAATTTCGTCCACCTGCAACGCTCATTGGTCGTTTTTTACTTTAACCGAGAAACAGTTGTTTCATGTCACAGTGTCGATGAATCAGTCAACCTGAATTTGGTGGAAAGGGCAAATTCAAACGTCTGAACCCTGACATGGGTCCAGGTTAAATAATACCAAAGTTACCCTTTAGCTCAAGTAGCATCATTCTACTGCGAATATAGTTGCTCGCTATGATGCTATGATAACAGTTTTATTTATTTATATTTTCCCGAAGCAGAGCCTCTTAGCTTCAGATATGCAGAACAAGCAAGTCTCCCCACCATTAGAGGTTTCTGGTTTCCTCAGCAAGGACTCCAGCATTATCCATACACCTGTGCTTTCTGAAGCCCGGGGTGAAGACACAGAGAAAGAAAAGTGAAAATGAAAAAGAAAGAGAGTGAGAAAGTGGGAGTACTGAGCCTTGAAAAGTGGAGCAGGCATGTGTCATGTTCCTGGAAAGAAAAACAGAAATGGCCCAAAGGAGGTGGTTGCTGAGTCATACACCAATTTCAGGTTGAGCACAGGTCAGATGCAGAACAGAAAATAGAGAAGGGTTAAATTTTTCTGTTTACTGACAATTACATATGCCTCCTTAAAGATGAGGCATAGCTTTGTCATATTTCTCCGAGTCACATTGAGCTCTCTGCATCAGTGAGCCACGCTGACTTTGTGCCAAGCTGTATCACTCTGAGAAGAATGACTGTAGGGAGCAGAAATCGTATCTAGTATTGTTTAGACATGGTTTTCTGTGTATCTGTAAATCCAGGAAGTCTGATTGTGCTTTGAATTACTGCTACACACATAGTCAATGATTTTGTATTGACAGTGCAGGGTTTGACAGTCAATGTATGTCATGTGTCTGTATCAGTGCATTTCTACATGTGTTTTATGTGTCGTATATGTTTGTAATTTTTCGTGTCGTCTGTATGTATGTATGTATGTATGTATGTATGCACATATGTGTGTGTCTTTGTGTGTATATGTTCAGTGTATGCGTGTGAGCGTGTCTGTTTATCTCTATGTTCATTGTTCAAAATGATGTTTTATATGAGAAATGGGCAGTGAAAAAGTTATACTCTGAGATACAGTCTGTTGTTAATTAGTTGAGACTGTTTGAGATAATAAAAGCGCCACTTTACGAATGAATCTACGCTGACTCAAATCTTACAGAGTATAACTTTGAGGGGATAAGTCAGAAAATGTTACATTCTGCTGTTGACAGTAAACTGTTAAACTACATGCTCAGCATTATGCATCTAATGTTATGTTAAAAAATATTGAAATCCCCTTTCTCACTTGCCGAAAATGCTGTAACTCTACTTTTTGAGTGACCTTTCAAAAAAAAAAAAAAAAAGAAAAAAAAAAAGGCAACACATCAGCATTTATAATCTGGGCGCTCTTGATAAATCCCAATCATTTGCCTGATAGAACAGCTTAGCTCTTTAATAATGTGCAGTAAAAAGAGCAATGCTCTCTGGCCCCCCCTTCCCCCTCCTCCACCCTAGACGCTCCACACTCAACCCCAACTAGTTTTTTCCTTTTGTTTTCCCTCTCTTAAAATTGAATATGTCCACCACCTTCCCCAGGGGACAGCAAACACAATTGTCCATCCTGCATTAGCTCACAAACATAATGCTACCAGTCATCTCCCCCCTGATACAACCTATTCCTTTGTCATTATAGTTTCTCCTCTACCGTAGATTAGTTGTTACATTTATTTTAGAAACCTGAATCCATATGCCTGTTGGATCTCATTATTTCTCCTGATGATACTGGTACAGTATCATAACGTATGCATACGGACATTATTTCTCTGGTGCAATAAACATGTGCTGTGACCTAGGAGCACTTGATCTAACCTCACACACATGTTTATTACTGGCTGAAGCATGTTTCAAAAGTGTCACCTCTGTATTTTCCCGAACCAATTTGGTGTCACTCCCATCCTTGACAGCCCCACTAAAGACAAGGAAATTTCTTTTTTTATTATTTTTCATTGGCCTTTTTGCATGGTAGCCTCTGACCTTGCTGATTGGAAGATGGCAGCCATCGAGGGACAGTCGTTTGCACTGTGCCTTTTTGGAGAAGTATGGGGTTGCCACTGAAAACATGCCATTTTTTATATTTTTGCTCCTTGTCACCAGATACGCATGAGATGCAGTGATCATTGCAGTTTGTGCTCATGTTTTTTTTGTTTTCCAAGTGCAAAGACAGACAAAACAAGATAAATTGAATTAAAGTCACTCTGAACAGACAAAGCAGGGAAAAATTGCCCGTGCCTTCAGTGATACAGTCAAATAGTGAGACACTGCATCCTATGTGGGGTTTATCTGGGTTTGTTTTTTTCTATTTACGCTGTCTCTGTAGTGCCATTTCAATGTAATGTGCTGTTTTTTTGTGTCTTTGTTGTCTCTTTTTTTCCCTTGTTCCCCTCCCCTACCCTCCCTCCCCTCCCCTCCCGCCCCGGAGCAGCATTCTGTCCCGCACAGGCAGGAAGGAGAACCAGGAAGCTTCCAATTTGGCCGTGCCCATGACCATGTGTCTTTTTCCTGTGCCATTCCCACTCACCCCATCTCTAAGACCACAAGTCAGTTCCATCAACCCTACAGTTACTCGCTCCCTCCTTTACAGCGTTCTGCGCGATGCCCCGTCAGACCGCGGGGGGCAGGGGCAGCAGAGTCGGGACGCTCAGCTCTCAGAGTACCCCTCTCTGGACTATCAGGGCCTCTATGTGACCCTCGTGACCCTGCTTGACCTGGTGCCCCTGCTGCAGCACGGTCAGCATGGTGAGTCAAGGCCCAGTGCACCACTGTTTGTCATCATCATCCCCGAGCCGTCTGGCCTGCATGAAGCCACTGCTGCTTTTTTGGCCTCTTTTGTAACTGGAGGAGAGAAGTCCTGCTGAGGATCTTGAGGGATGCATGGGGTGATTGGGAGCACGCTGGATCCTATCAACTTAATCGTTCATAAGCCATTGGATACACCAGACATAGGCCTTCTCTTCTGTGTATCATACTTGACTGCATGTTTGTTATGTAAAGTGGGAGAAATGTTTTACTTATGTTGTCATGTGCAAATATATAAGTTAAATGGAAAACACACGTAGGCAAATGTAATGTTTTATTTTTATTTGTTTCAACACATTTAGAGTACATCTGAGAATGACTTATTTCCGCACTGTTTTTCACGGGCCCAAGGCTGCATCACAGTCAGTGCTCTTGTTTTTCATGAATATTTTACCACTGTTAAAAAAAGCTCAAAAGCATGAAAACCCATCTCCTTGACTAGAATGCTCTACTTTTCCTGAGGGCAAATTTTACTTCAGTGGCCTTTAAAAAAAAGCTCACTGCCCTCAGCTGAAGTTCATATTCCAAATGTTCTCTTTTTCCATTGTTACACTGTTATATAAAATATTTAATGGCTGAATTTCATGTAACTTTTACATCTGTGGCTGCATACAGTATGTGAATACTGTATGCACTGTTAATTGAATGAGTGTCTGTGTATCTCTCTTTGTCTTTTTGTTGCCTTTTCCCTTTCTCGTCAGATCTGGGACAGTCCATATTTTACACAACAACTTGCCTCCTGCCCTTTCTCAGTGATGATATTCTCAGCACTTTGCCCTATACTATGATCTCCACTTTAGCCACATTTCCCCCTTTCCTCCACAAAGACATCATTGAGTACCTGAGCACCTCTTTCCTCCCCATGGCTATATGTGAGTATGACCTTTCATCAGATAATTTAGACAACTCATTCACTTCCTGACATAATGAAACTGTGCCTGATGGTGTCATTCATATTTTAATTTATATATTTCATTTTAAATTAAACGCCATTATTCTCTCCCTTGCTTGTCTGTAGTGGGCTCCACTCGGAGGGAGGGGGGAGTCCCCGCCTATGTCAATCTGTCTGCCTCCTCCATGCTCATGATTGCAATGCAGTACACCACAAATCCAGGTAAACCATCATAATGACTGCTTTTAAAGCATGCATGCAATAACCTACACCGTAATACTGTTTAGTAATGTCTCCCTACTTAAGCTGGTCCTGTCTGTGTTTTTTCTAGTGTATCACTGTCAGTTGTTGGAGTGTCTGATGAAGCACAAACAGGAAGTGTGGAAGGTACTTTTCCTCTAAACACATAATGCAGATATAAAGTTATACGTGTAAAGCACATTAGCGTGGTGCAGGAATGCGTCCTAAAACCTGGACACAAGTCAGAATTCTTGCACTTCTGGTTCCCTCGTCTTTAAGTCAATGTTTTTTGTTTTTTAAAAGGTTTTTGGTTAGATGCCTGGATACGGTCTGTGTGTAACACAAGCTTAAGAGACTTCACGTTTTGTTCTACCTCATAAAATACGTCAAGAAATGCCCCCTTGTAAAGTTTTTATGTGTCTTGAAATAGGCGGTTGCTAACAAGTGGCTGAATGACTACAGAACGTCATCATGTTGAACAATGGCTCTACAGCCTTGTTGTGGTGACGTCAAAGTCACGCAACCATGGGGTCGTTTGTTTATAGTCGAATGTTAGCTTTTTAGTTATGACAGTTGCATTTACACTTCAAAAATCATAAATGTGGTGTTTATTGGTGAAGATTGTCTTGCTGAACAAAAAGTATCATAAAATTTTGTTTGCTGCAGAGCTAATTTTCTGCAATAATCGAAAATCCAATGGAAAAATCCTAAAGGCTTTTTGACGAGGGAACCAGGGCAACTCTAACTCTTAGGTTGTGCTACAAAAAAACATCATTCCTCTAGCACTCTATACCAGAGTTTCATTCCAAATAGAGAGCTGAAGTTATGATGTCAAGTCTGTGTTTTCAAAAGAAAAAAAAAGAAGAATAAATGAAGGAAATAAAAATATGTTAGAAAAAAGGGAGAAAAAAGAGGAAAATTGAGAAACAACATTTCTTTAATCAGTCTTTCTGGAAAAAAGAAAGAAAAAGAATAATACTGGTATACATTCAATATTCTAACACAAATCTGCATCCACTACAGTGGTTGCTATTAGATATTGAATCCTTCCAGCTTCACTTTGGCTCTCTATTTAGATATTTTATTTTGGAAACATAGGCTATGCTGTGTTGCCCAAAAGTTACAAAATACTATATTGCTCTCTTGAATCCTTTTTTAATGCTTTGACATTTGGAATACCATGATTATTAGCCTTGTTGCTGAGAGAGAAGGTTGATACCATTCTTATTGTGCGCTAAGAAGCTAGCTAGAGCCAGACAACCGTTAGCTTGCATTAGCATGCGCACTGAGGGAGAAACAGCTAGCCTGACTCTGTTTAAAGGTAAAAAACAATCCCCTACCGGCTGAAACTCACTAATTAATATTTAAAAAATGTTTCTCTAATTCATACAAAAACTGAAATGGAAAAAAACAGTGTTTCAGGCTAGCTACACTGTCTCTTTATGTCAAGCTAAGCTAACAGTCTACGGGTGCTAGCTTTATAGGGAATGGGAATGTGTTGTCATGAACAGCAAGTCAGGCCATTTTGGAAGGACAAGGGTAAGAATGCCATCTCTGGCTGTTAATCATAAATTTCAAAAAGAACAGCTAAACTAACACAAAATGTCACTCAGTGAAAAAATTTTAAATAATAAATTATGCAGTTAGACACAAGAGTAGGCTAATGTTATGTGTGTTATTTAGCTTGATACTGATAGATTAATTATGTATGATCCGCCCGACGTTTTGTTATCACTGAGTTAGCATGTTATTAGCCAGCTTATCTTTTGAATCACTTACTATGTTTACATGCACAAAATATTCCAGTTTTTGCCCTTATTCTAAAAAAAGATAATAATCTTACAAAGCTATTAACCAGTCTAATGAAAATGAATATTGCACTAATATTGCCATTTATATGTAACTGTGCATACTCACATGAATGTGCAACAACATGTCGTTTAACATGCCAAAATATAGAGCCCTGGAACGTCTGGAGCCACTTGTCATTTTGCTCTTTTGCATTAAAATAGGATTTTTTAAAAGATTACTACTGGTGGCGGACTTTCATTCCTTCAGCCACCTTCTTGAAAAGGTCCGTGTTGTGATATTTGTGCATATCCAAACACCTGTTACTATCCAAGTCTTTCATAATGTTTAAAAGTTGGTGTGTTTCTCCCTCCGACCAGAAATGTGGGCCCTTTTTATAGGCATGCATCTCTACCACAGCCTTCAAACTGTTGGCGAGTTGGTTTGTGTACAGTTTCTCCATGACAATGCACGGAGCAAACTGCAATAAAACCCCACTTAAGATGCAGTTTACAAATGCGCTGTAAACATGTCCAAATAATGCTATTAAAACCTGAATAATGCCGGCAATGACTTCAAATTTGTAATATTTTGCTTGTTTGCCACTGTAAAGAGCTTCTCTTTATATCAGCATTTGTTTATCATGCTTACTTATACCTTGTCATGATGAATGTTTAACAGATGACTAATGATTAGACTGGCGGCTACGGGTGCTTATCCTTCCAAGATGCTGCTCCCAGAATGCTTTGCGGTTCCCATTCCCTATATTTAGCAACATGAGGGCGTTATCCATTTTTTCATTTAGTGGACTATCTCTTTGCAAAAAAGCAGAATACCAATTCCTTTGAATAAAAAAGTAAAAAACATATAGACTCCTTTTTTAATATTGAACAATGAAAATCAGGCAACATTTAAGTTAGTCTTTACAAAATGGATACCCTGTATTACAGTATATTGGAATGAAAACCTTAAGCAAGTTGCCTTTTATGCATTAGTATTTAAATATCTTTGAATATCATTGCACTTTGTAATTACTGGTGATGTTTGTATTGTGTGCAGGACCTTCTTTATGTCATATCCTATGGCCCATCCCAAGTAAAACCTCCAGCTGTACAGATGCTGTTTCATTACTGGCCCAACCTAAAGCCACCAGGAGCCATCAGTGAATACAGGGGGCTTCAGTACACAGGTCAGATTCTCTTAATGTCACATCTGCTGCTTGATCTGCCCTTGAACTGACTAAAGGTCTAACCTATTCCCTATTTTTCTTCTCTTCCCCTCCCCATCTGCCAATCTTCTGTCTCTCTCTTCCTGCATCAGCCTGGAACCCCATCCACTGTCAGCATATCGAGTGCCACAATGCTATCAATAAACCGGCTGTCAAGGTGACTTGAGTCTTTGAAAAATATGTTAAATAAGCTTTAAACGTTTACTCTTACATCACAGGTATGGTGCATTTATGGCTGTTGGATCCCACCTTCCTTTACATTTACAATGCCTTATTACTGTAAGAGGATAGATTAGCAGCACACTCTGCATTCAAAAGCTGCTTCCCTTGAGATATTCTTTGGGAATACATGGGGCATGTGCCAGATTGCCTTGCCGAGTTCAACCGTGCGTGTCGGCGTGTTTGCTTTTGTGAGCCCCTTGGTAAATAAATCAGTGCATGCCTGGGCAGCTGTGGGAGTGGGGTAACGATATCAGCTTCTTTGCAACTTTACACCAGCCTCTGCTGTTGCTGCTCTGCTTTATCAGCTCTGCCTGCCTTTACTCAACTGTACTCAAAACTGACAAATAGAATAGGAACAGGGGCACGGACAGGGGCCGGATTTCAATTACCAGGAGCAGGGAGGGGGTACGGGGGGAGGGGGGCTTAATTGGGAGCGATGACCCTGTGCAGCCCTTGAGGATAGGGTGGCATCAAGTGAGCACAGTAAATTACAGTGCACCATCTGAACATTGAGGCCATGAGCATTGAGGTTTAGCACAGGGCCAGGCACAGGTTGTAAGAGAACAGAGTGCAGCATATGCACGCAGCCATCCACACAGAGGCGTGGGGAGACAGGTATAGGTGTCACATGATTTCTTGGGCAAGATCATGATATACTACCTTTGGAGAGTGCTGTGTGGGAGGCACTAATGGAAAATGTGAGCTGTGGTAAATGCAGTGTAATAAACTGTATTCTAAGGGACTGTACCATTTGTCTTATGGGGGAAGGGGATTTAAAAAAGGGAAATGTTGTTTTTTGTTCCCTTTTTGCTGACGGGAGGGTCCTCAAATTTTGGGGGGAGAGTGGAGGAGGGTCTTTAGTGGTTGAACTTTTAAGACTTTGACTTTATTCTGACAGCTCATAGTTTGATAATAGAATATGGCTGAAATATTTGCTTAACAGGATGCACGATTTTGTAATATTTTCTTCCACTTTGATTGGTGTCTACATGAAAATTATTATTGCACTAACATTGTTTAAATTGGACCACACACCTTAAATATTTTATTTGATTTTGATTTGTACCAATTCCATTGCTTTATATGACTTTTTAAAAAGTATAATGTTCAGTCCCCCCTCCACACTTCAGTATTTTTTGTACAGTCCCAAAATGAGCAGAAATGGTTTCTGTCCCCCTTGTTTGTTTGAAATTAAGACATCAAAGTATCCGTATGTTCACTTTTTAAATACCACATCCATATTCTAACGCTACCTGTCTTACTTTGCAGATGTGTATAGATCCTACTCTCTCTGTTGCCCTGGGAGACAAGCCCCCTCCTCTTTATATATGCGAGGAGTGCAGCCAGAGGATAGCAGGGTATGCATCAGTTTCACCTCGTTTCTCCATCCTCCTCCTCTTTCAATAAGATGCCATTCAAAACATACATCACCTACCGCCTGCCTCATTATTCCTCACTTTAACCCAGGGGAAATACATCGCCATGGTTACATAATTCCCTTGCGCTGATAATGAGATCATCATCACGAAACCACGCAGCCACTTGTTTCTCTTTTCTCCAGTGTGTAGCATGTTATAATTGCATGGATGTGCAGTTTTGTGTTTTCTTCAATATTGGAGGAAGATGTTTTGTGTCCCAGCTCTGCTAGGAAGTTGCTCCCGTGTGTATACAGGAGGTAGGATTGTTCTAGGCTCTGAGGAGCAGTTTGCCTATAAATCAAGCATTGTTTATACATTTCTTTGACCTTTTCAGAGACCACGCTGAATGGCTTGTTGATGTACTCCTGCCCCAAGGTGAGCATTCACAAACATAAAGGTGTTTCTGTCTTGCTCACATGGCAAAGAGACATAAATACAGTAATTAGAACATATGTGAAATATGTTCAGTATAATCAACAATATTCAGAAAGGTTTTTAGCATAATAATATGATAGAGATGACAGAGGTTAGCATAGGTTCACATATTTGTTCCGTCACTGTAATAGTTGAATCTGGTAGATACTCTGAGTTTATTCACCTGAGCATTTACATAAAAAGAGTTGTTTTTCCCATAATATAACCTTTTCTAGCATATCAAAGTCTACTGCTGTTTTCTAAAATCATTGCTGCTTTTCAGTGGAAGAAGACTGAGGAAAAAGAAGGAAAAAATAATGGTGAAAAACAAAACAAAACAAAGGAAGGTCACAACAAGAGCAAGTGTAGGCTGATAAACTAAAAATGGGCCACTTTTTCTTTTTTTGTCTTGCTTCTGACTCTTAAACTGCTTTAATGTGTGAATTTCCCTGGTGAAGGATTAATAAAGTCTCATCTTATCTCTGATCTTATCTTAGCATCAGTTAGGTCTTTTACATTTTACAGCAGACATTTGAAAAGAAGTGCTCCAATAAACAGTTTAGAAATAAGAAAATCACTCAACAGAAAAGAAAAAAAAAGCTTTTTAGGCAGTGGGCTGTCCTATTATATTATACATAAATATTATTTAACTGTTATATGAGTTGTATTTACTTGGAAACATTTTTAATTCAGTTTAATTTTAAAAAGCTACTTCTGTTTTCTTTGCAGCAGAGATATCTGCCATTTGTCAAAAGAAGGTAAGATTTGTATGTGTACTGCAACTGTTTACTCTTTTGTTCATATTCATTGTGATCTATCCCATTACAGAATTGAACATTTCCAATGTTTCTCCATATTTAGGACAAATAAACCTCTGAGTGATTTGTTGTCATTAATCGACCTCCCCACGGCTTCAGAATAATGAAATCTCACGTAAACTTAACATACGAAACACAAATCAGACAGTACATGTGCCTTAAATAGTTTTATCACTGAAAACAGACAAATTGAACCTGTTGACCTTGTGGAAGACATTTCATGAAATCCATTTTTACCTGAGATACATAGCGAGGTCATTTATTTATGAACCTGAAATGTTTTCTTCATTGAGAACTCCATTCACTGAAGCGGCTCAGTAAAGGCCACATCGTTTCATATAAAGCTGCTGGGGCGTGATGTTTGTTCACTGTTGTTGAACGCGCTGCTGAGGGCAAGTGCTCCCTGCTGGTTTCCAGGGAGACACTGGGAAAACTGAGCATGAGATGATCTCAGGTATTCCCGTCAGGCCGAGCAGCCGCCCGGTGTTGTCAGGGGGAAACAGCTGGCCTCCATCCTGGCTTGTCCAGCAGTTGATAATCCACAGCCTCCCTTTCTGATCAGGCTTTGTCACACTCATTTCAGAAAGCCCTTTAAACTCCCGCCTGGATTCACACCAGGTCTGTCATCTTCATCTGAGAATAGCTACTTATAAATACACCAAGATACCCAAGATAGAACATACTGTAAACAACAACGACATCAGTAACATTACTTTTTGTTGCTGAAAGCCGGATGGGTGGCTGAGAGAACTCACCATCAGAGGACAGATATGTTAATTTGATAGCACTGCATCCCTCTAATGGCACAAGATTAGAGGCTGATCAGATTAGGATGGTTCTCTAGTGCCATGCCTTTTATTTTTAGAAACCCGAGACACCGTGGGGACACATAAAGACTTTTTCTATCACCGCAGATATGGACAGATCAACATCTTTAAACAAATGCATTTTGAAGAGGATGATATTCATAGTCAGAGGAGTTAGATGCTTTTAAGGCCAAGGAATAGGTTTATTTTTAGATGCTTGTCATAATGCATTATTGGCTGATTTGCTGTGATGGTAGCATATTTTTATTTTGTTGCCTACTGCCCAGAATAGAAATAGAAACTGATCTCCTCCTCCTTTCTTGGCTTTGTAGAACTGTAGCTCTCATGTTAGGAGGGCTGTGGTCACCTGCTTCTCGGCTGGCTGCTGTGGGCGCCATGGCAACCGGCCTGTCCGCTACTGCAAGCGTTGCCATGTCAACCACCACAGCAGCGAGGTGGGGGCTGCGGCGGAGACCCATCTGTACCAGACCTCGCCCCCTCCCATCAACACCCGGGAGTGCGGAGCAGAGGAGCTAGTGTGCACTGTGGAAGCTGTTATAAGGTAGATTCACAGTGTTTACACTGATATATCACAGCCACATTTACAGTGCATATGCCTGTAATGCTGTGAAACATGTTCTTACATGAATATATGGACAACAATACTGCATGAAATTAGATTATTAATGTATATGCTGTGTGAAGATCCTGTCTGTTTTTTTGTAGTTTCTCTCCTGGTCTTTTTCCATCAGTATGACTCTCTTATGCCTTCTCTCCGCCTCTGTAAATCATCTGTTATCATTCCTACTCATCCAGCCTTCTCAAGGAGGCAGAAATTCATGCAGAACAACGTGAGTTTGAAATGAACAGGCGTCGTCAGATGGGCCTGTCCGCCTCCCACCACTCTTTGGACAATATTGAGTTTGACAACAAGGAGGACGACCAGCACGACCAGCGGCTCCTCAGTCAATTTGGCATCTGGTTCCTGGTGTGTAATCACAGGCTTTTGCTGTGTCTGTCAATAGCAGGCAGCTGTTAGATAAGGATGTGTGCAGTGCATGGCCTCTTTATCACTTTACACTGCGGCACTCATGGTTACCAAACTGATTAGTTTTGCTTCTCTGACCTTCACTCACGTCTGCAGGTGAGCCTGTGCACACCCAATGAGAACACGCCCACAGAGAGCCTGGCTCGGCTTGTCAGCATGGTCTTCCAGTGGTTTCACTCCACCGCCTACATGATGGATGATGAGGTTGGAAGCCTGGTGGAGAAGCTAAAGCCTCAGTTTGTCACCAAGTGGCTAAAGACAGTGTGTGAAGTGCGATTTGACGTCATGGTCATGTGTCTGCTGCCCAAACCTGTTGAGTTTGCAAGGGTAAGGTCAAGATCCAGGTCAAATAAAGTCACAATATATGGTTGAGGAGTTATAGAGGATGTACAGCCTGATATTAGATGTGGATGTGGGTGGGAAAAGGTTATATTCAGAAAGCATGTCCTATTGATCTTAGTTATAGCTCCCATTAACGTTTAACATGTTGCATTGTGCAACAGCTAGCCATCATTAATCAGCGTATCACTGAGGGACGAGGTTTATTAAAATTATGGAGGGCAGGTCAAAATCAGAACTCTCTGGGCTGGGTTTGATCTAAGCCAGTACATGCACACTTTTCCCCAGGTGGGAGGTTACTGGGACAAGTCATGTAGCACAGTGACCCAGCTGAAGGAGGGCCTGAATCGGATCCTGTGTCTGATACCTTACAATGTCATCAGCCAGCCACTGTGGGAGTGCTTTATGCCCGAATGGCTTGAGGCCATCCGCACCGAGGTGCCCGACAACCAGCTCAAAGAGTTCCGGGAAGTGCTCAGGTACATCCACCACCTCTAAGTGTTTGTGTATTGTATACTGTGTAATAAAGACATTTGCTATGGCATGTAAGCAGGGATGAACGTGATTACATATGTTCTTATAAGTTACTTGCAGCTTATTCTAAAATAGCTAACACACAGAATCAACAGACAAAGCTGTACTTTATTCCTGGATATGACTTGCCAAATGCACACAACGTGATGTCTAGATATTTTTAGTGCAGCTACAATAGAGTCTAATAGCAGATATGCATATTTAGAAGTCCAAACATTAAAGATAAATGATTGGTGTGAACTCCACAGAAAAGAAAGTAGCAAAAGCTATTTTCCAAAAATACTACTTTCAGCTTCAATTGTCTATAATGCATGATGCTAGCTTTTACAGCATGGAAAAAACCTTAGACTGGAGAGGTGGATGCATTCTGGACTATGGTGCTTATCAATAGTAGGTGTATAATTAGGGAAAAGCTTAGCAAATCTAGTGGGTTGACATAGGGAAATAGCCATTTCTTTTTCTTGCGGAGAGTTGAGTGATACCACTCTGATGTCCATGTACTAGAACCAGGAAGTGATTAGCTTAGCTTAGCATAAAGATGGGTAGCAGGAGCAAATGGTTTAATAATTAACTCATTGCATCTTGTTTGGTTAACCTGTGCACACACCGAAACGTAAATATGACAAGTTTTAGTTTTCATGGACTGTCATGACAGTGAGTTTGCCAGATAACAAGGGGAGACTTCAGGAAAGCGTCTGGCCACCTAGATGTTAGCCAAGTAAAACTACAACTTTCCATGTTTGCATTCTGCTTGTGTACTGATTAAATGTACCCAAGTACATTTACTCTGATTATACACATAAGTACATATACTCAGATACTGTCAACTTTGTGAGCTACTTTGCATAATGAGTATTTTTGCTTTTGATACTTTAAGTACATTTTCACACTAATACTTAAAGTAACGTAAGGTAAAACTTAAATGTCACAGAGGGGCAATTTGGGATACAGACAATAGTCAAATACAACTAATACAACAAAACAGACAGTACATTATGTAACACACAGAATCTAGAATCACACACTGTCAGGTGTAAATCATGGACATAAGTGGTCACTGCTGGTTAGGATAAGCAATAGCAGAAGGGACAAGGACAATCTGTAACACTTAATGCTACATTTAGGGAGGCAAAACCTCCGCCCTGATGGAAGCATCTGAAACTCAACATGGAGGGGATGTTGAGAGTCTGAGACAATAGACCGAACTGTAGAGGTGACCCCTTTTCATACAGATGCTGTGGGTTATCAAAAGAAATATCAGTGATCTTACAGCACAACTTGACTACTTTTTCCAACTTGTTTTTGTTTTTAAGGCTCAGATTACCAAACCAGCAGACAATGTTGAAAGAAAGAACAGACTCGATAAAAGCGGAATAGAACAATTTCATGATTGTCCTATTTACATCAAAACTCCTCAGCTTCCTTAAAAAGAATTGGTGTTGGTTTGCCTTCTTATAGATGCTGTCAGTATGTACTTTTACCTAAGTAGATTTTAAATAGGAGACTTTTACTTGTAACAAAGTATTTTACACTATAGTATTGTTACTTTTACAGAAGTAAAAGATTTGAACGCTTCCTCCAACTCTGCAAATAAACTGCAAGGTGTTAATGATTAGTGAGATGTTGATAGATGAATTGTAGAATACATGGCTAGCTGTTTCCATTGTTTCCAGTCTTTATGCTAAGCTAAGCTAATCGCCTCATCTCTCCAGCTTCATATTATTTTTCTTACATGTTGAACTACTCATTCAACCATACCTAACATTAATCAGCCAGGCCTAACCACAGCCCATAATCTTTGGACATGTTTCCCCACTTTAGATGAACCACATCTGCTGCTGTTATCTACACTTATAAAGTCTCTTGCAGTTAATATGTTATCATTAGCATGCTGCTGTTGCTCGTGTCCTCCACCTATGCGTCATTCTGAAAATGTATGCATAAATAAAGCAACCCACTGAGGGAGAAATAAAGCAGAGGCAGTGTGAGGACAATACATTTGCAGCAAGGCACAACATTAACAATTACAGGAGTGAACTGAAAATCGCTCATTGTGTAACAGTATCTGAGGAACATAATATTCTGCTTCTGCTTACAGTAAGATGTTTGATATCGAGCTGTGCCCGCTGCCCTTCTCCATGGAAGAAATGTTTGGCTTCATCAGCTGCAGATTCTCCGGCTACCCAGCGTCTGTGCAAGAGCAGGCTCTGCTGTGGCTGCATGTGAGCGCACATACACACACACACATGCACACACACACTCTGTCTCATGTCCAGTTCACATCCTGGGGTTCTGTCCACAGTGCGTGTGAACTGAACAGGTTGTCATAGAGTGTGAGAGTCTGGGCAGGGGCCCTGCTGAATATGGATCTGGGTCACTGAATGAGACTGAGAGAGATAGGAGGGATTGTGCCTTTCATCCCATATGCACTCACAGCTTGCTGCCCTGTATACATGGATCAATTTCAAGTTTTCTGTCACAACTATGATCAAGAGATTGCATTAATTTACCCCGATTAAATAGGTCACATTCAAATCAGGCAGAGAAGTTGTGTCCAATTTGGCTCTGTACATCTTTCTTTGCATGAAATACCTCTGTGGTATCTTAATGGTGTGTGTGTTGTAGAGGTATTTATATTGTTATAAGTGTCTGTTCACTAGCAAGGACCATGCCACAACAATATGTCGTGTACATGTTTATTGTAATTCAGGAGGTGTTAGTTGTTGAGGAATGGTGAATGGATGTAAGTGGGAGTGAAGGTGGAAGAGGGATGGCTTCTGTTAGGTTGGTCTGGGAGGATGAACTTGAGATCGGGCGGAGGGAGTCTCAGTGTGGGGGCTCCGTCTCAGGCATTTTCCTACCCGAGCTGATTACAGGCCCCCCAGACAGTACCTAGAAAGAGACATGGGAAAGGTATGCATTGGATTGAGTAAGAAGAGATGGTGGAAGAAGGGAAGAGAGGATGAAGGAATGTTGGAAGGGATGAGGTAGGAAGAGTGATGGATGAAGGGAAGGGAAAGGGAGGGTGGGTCGAGAAATCTCAGACAAACAGAGCAGGATGGGTTGACCAGGCATAAGTGGGCTTGACAGGTAATCAGGGGGGTGGTTGCAGTGTGGCCCTACTCCTGAACCTAAGTTAACAAATTAACTTCATTTAACCCACATTTTGTCACTTCACCTACTGGTATCAAACAATGCATGAAGTGTTTATGTTATTGCAAAGAAAAAAATACAATTTACAAACACTGCCGTTTTCAATACTTTTTCCTCAAAGGAAAATAGTTTCTGTTGAAGGGCTGTGCATCATCCTTGGTAACTCTAACATAGTAATATACCTAACATTATTTTTCAATGCTTTGAGCAACATCAACAAACACATTACATTCATCTCTGCTGTATTAGGAAGGTGGCAGACTTTTTTTGCCTGGGAACCAGATGAATCATGTTTTATTTGCTCTGGCAGATGCGTCTGGTCGACCTTCACTTTGGACAGATTTCCAGCGGCCTAGACATGCCCGGCCAATCACAACCATTAAACTGATTTTGGTCGTGTTTGAGATATTGCCTCAGTGTTGAACAAACTGGACAGTACATTTCCACTAAAACAAGAATAGTCAACTGCACTTAAAGCTTGAGAAGAAAGATGTGCCTCTGACATTTGGCAAAAGTTAAATGTACAAACTGATATTATACCAGTTCATCTCTACACCAGGGATGACCCCCAATAGTCGACTATTTGACGATTTGATCTTAGGAGCCTGATTCAATTGCTAGTTTCTCAGCTGAATCGTCGCACTTGCATGAAAATGTAATTATGAAACAGATGATTATTCTATTCACTCTATGTGAGGGTGTTGAATGTCTGATTTTATATAGAATTACTTTGTTTTGGTTTTGCTTGGTTAGATTTATTAATCAGAGCACTCACGTAAGAATGTGGCACTCGCAGAACGCTAAATAGTTTTTGAACTTACGAGTGTCTCTGTAAAATTCAGCGGAGGGGAGGCAGTGGAATCAACTGTTTGCGGCTTGCAGCTTCTATCGAAAGACGAAAGTTCTGTTTACAACCACTGAAAGCAAACAGGAATGAAACTGAGTGACTAGTTCTGTTGCATGTTGAAAACCAGTTGATAGCGTCCCTTAGAAATAAAAAATTAACTGAGAGGTTCCAGACTAATTAGTGTTTTGGTCTGGCAAGATCAGCTTAGACTTTTAAGCACTGGAAATAACGTCAAAACTACATGGTAGTAGAATAAAACGTTTTTTGTGACTAGTGTGAATGTACCCTTTAATTGTTTGTGTGTCTTGTTTGGACCTAGGTTCTGTCGGAGCTGGACATTGTGGTGCCTCTTCAGCTGCTGATTGGGATGTTCTCTGATGGAGTGAACTCTTTGAAGGAGCTGGCCAATCAGAGGAAGGCACGTGCCTCAGATCTGACGGGAAACACTGGGGCTCGCAGGGTGAGGGAGACAGCGATGCCAAAACTACTAACAAAAAATAAAGTCATGGGGGTTCAATTCTCATTTTCATTTATTTTCATTCCAGTTTAACTGTTGAATCAGCAGTGTGTCAGGATTTATAGTATATCCCTCCTGACTCTCCTCAAAACATCACCTGACTCGATGTTATTACACCTTTGGGAGCTTATTTTGGGCTATTTACTGTCAAATGTCTGTTAAGGATTATGACACATTCTACTTCTCTTCGCTTCTGTTTTATACCGTTCATTGGGATGTACTGTATGTTGCCATGGTAACTGCCAGTGTCTAAATATAGCTCCCTTAAAGGGCTTAATTGAACTTGACTGTGATGTGGATTTATCATTGAAATTTATAGCCGTGCAACTCTGCACTCATGTGTCGTTACAACTGACAGTAACAAGGAAACGTTGGAGATTAAAAGACTGTCAGAGGCATCAGTAGTTTGAATTTGAAGTGAAAGTAGGACCATGTACGCATATGCAAACCTCAGAGGGCAGGGGCTGAGCCAAAAGTGAGAAGATCATGAAATAAACAAACACCTCACACATTGCAGAGATCCAATGTCAATTTATTTATTATACCCAAGTGACTTTTTGAGTCTAATAAATCAGTGGATATTGGAGCCCTGATTTGTCTGAGCTGTTTGAATTTGAAGCAAAACACATATATTTTACATTATATAGTTACAGTATGTGCTCTTTGCTCATAGGTGAGCGTGGTGTCAGATCCAGGACGCCGTGGGCAGCACAACACCCTCAGTCCGTTCCCCAGCCCCTTCAGGAGCCCATTCCGCAGCCCCCTGCGCTGCAGCCCATTTAAAAACCTGGGTCACGCCGCCGGTCACTGCGCTCTGGATCTGGACTGTGATGATGATGACATGAACCTCGGCTGCTTTATCCTGATGTTTGACCTCATCCTAAAGCAGGTGACCAAAACTTCCTGATGAAAACAGGCAAAAATAATATCATATTTCTTAAGGGGCTATGGGTTTATATCTGAGGCTCAATGATGATGATATTTAAAGGGGTTTGTTTTGTTTCTTGGAGTTTGTATGCCAGTAATGAAACGTCTTAAAGGGATGATAAATGCTCACCTCTTACTTATCGTGCCACCTATCAGTCTAGATTGTTCTTTGTTGAGTTGCAGAGTGTTAGAGACACCAGCCGTAGAGATGTCTGCTGTCTTTCAAGTATAATGAAACTAGATGACACTCAGCTTGTGGTGCTCAAAGCACCAAAACACTTCATTTGAAAAACTCAGCAGCAATGTCTCTCTCCAGAAACCATGACCCAGTTACTCAAGATAATCCTCAGACCTAGTTGTGAGCAGTTTGATGATGGAACTTTTTTCTCTGTCTACCAAACTATACCCACCAACTGCATCACCATGCAGAAGGAAGCATGCATCTGTTCATGGACAAGAGACTCCAGAGATATAAACATCAATGGTGTCCTCTTTGCCCAAGCTAGCAGTAGATGCACACTCCCTTCTGCATGGTGGTAGAAAAGAAAATGGTTCCTACATAAAACGACTCACAAGGTCTGTGTATTATCGTGAGTAACCAGGTCATGATTTCTGCAAAGAGACATTGCTGTTAAGTTTTTTAAATGTATTTCTGGTGCTTTTAGCACCACAAGTCGAGTGTCATCTAGTTCCATTATATTGGAGAGAAGGCAGACATCTCTACTGACAGTATCTCCAACACTCTACAGTTCACACCAAAACAATCTAGACTGATAAATGACACCACAGTTAAGAGGAGAATTTTGACATAAACTGTCCCTGTAATACAAATGCAATCTCATTATATTGCTAAACATATTCCAAGGATGCACACTTAAGTGTATTTGTACATTCACAACTGCTGAATAATGACAACAATGCCCACAGGTGGAATCTTGAGATTTGTGCCCCACTTTTTGCTCTCCTGTTTTTACGGTCAAATCCCCCGCTGTCCCAGATGGAGCTCCAGGATGACGGTGTGATGCTGGGTCTAGACAGCAGCCTGGGGAAGGATATCGTAGGCATCATCAACAACGTCTTCCAGGCCCCTTGGGGCGGCTCACACACCTGCCAGAAGGATGAGAAGGCCCTGGAGTGCAGCTTGTGCCAATCGAGTATCCTGTGCTACCAGCTGGGCTGTGAGCTCCTGGAGAGGCTGACCCCCCGCGAAGAGATTCGCCTTGTGGTGAGACACAGCATGAATTTTTTTGCATCTCATATATGTTATCCTTTATAACATTATAATACATGTTAATAAATAATTTCAGCCTCTGTCTCTTTTTTTTCAACTCACAAAAAGGTAGTTTAAAACTACTTGTGAATGACAATAATGAGTATCATGCTCAGCTGAATTGCTGACGAGTGTATGAGACATATAACAGAGACATTTTGACAATGTTTGATTTCCACTACAGGAACCTACAGATAGTTTGGAGGAAACCCTGCTCTTGGGTCAGCCGGAGTTGTCTGTTGGTACCGAGAATGGAAATGAGGAAGGAGACAACCCAAGTGTCGCGCAAACTGACAACCCCAGTAACCATTCCCCTGATAACCCATGTGTGTATCAGTTCAGTACACAATGTTCAAATCCTTAAAGGTGTCAACCATAACAAAATATAATTTCATGAACTGTTTACAGCCAGAAGAATCCAATAATCCTTAAACGAATACGTCACCATTTTAGGAAATATGCTAACCTACTAGCCAAACTTAGCTATAGCTTCATATTTAAAGGAATAGTTTGACATTTTGGGAAATGCATTTATTTGCTCTCATGCCAAGAGTTAAATAAGAAGATTGCTGCCACTCTCATGTTTGTTCCTTAAATACAAAGCTACTTTTAGTAGTTTGAAGGAAACAAGCCTGCCAGCACCTCTATCACTCACTATTTAACACCTTATATCTCATTTATTTAATACATACAGAGACTGAAATAAAGAGAAATAAAGATCATTCACTGTGGTTTATATATCTGACTGATTCTTGGCCAGGTGAAGTGACTTCCTAGAATTTTGCAACCAATAAAAACATACTACTCCTGGTCAAAATATAGCTGTTTACCCATGTTTCCAGTCTATATACTAAGCTAAGCTATCTGGCTACCAGCTCCAGCTCCAGCACCACATATCCACATATACTGTACAGTAGGGTTGCCAACTTCCTGGGATAGCAATGAGGAATGGACCACACAGAACGCATCTCAGCCATTGAGTGAGTCATGACCATTGAGAATCACATTCTCTGTTTGAGTAGTCAAACATAATGTGAAAGACAGACTAATGCGACGAAGCAGGAGGGTTTCCTTCCATCTCATACAAATCACCCTGTCTTAATACTCTAACCTGTAGTATTTCTCTCCCATAGATTTGCACTGAACCTATTCTCAAAAATATGGAACAAAGCACTGAATTAGTTCAATACCAAACATGTCTTTTGTTTCCGATTACACGATGGTTCCTTATTTTACGGGATGGTTGGCAACCCTACTATATAGACATAAGAGTGGTATCCATTTAGGACTCATGTTTGCATTGATATGTTTCATACTCATTATTCAACCACATCTGCTATGCTATGGCGCAGAGTAACTTGAAAGTTGTTTATAACACTACACTCTTCCTTCCAGCCATGAAGAATAACTCTGATAAGAAGTTCTCCTACCAGCAGCTCCCTGTGTCTTTGAAGCTCATATATACCATACTGCAGGTACTTGTGTATTAAAACTGAGGCACTAAAAGACTAGAAGCATTTAAGACTGTGATTTATTTGCGTGTGGAGTCAAACATGTCCTTTGTATTCAGGAAATGTCCAAGTTTGAGGAGCCTGACATCTTGTTCAACATGCTGAACTGTCTGAGGATCCTGTGTCTCCATGGAGAGTGTTTGTACCTCGCCCGCAAGGATCACCCCCAGTTTCTGGCCTACGTCCAGGAGAAGATGCTCATCCCGAGGTGTGTGCTGACGGGTCATTTTAATTAAAATGGCTGTAAAATTTATGACCAAGTCCTCCACAGCAATTATTGCATGTGTGTGTGTCTAATCTGGTGTTTGTGTTTCAGTCTGTGGTCCATGTTGAAGTCAGAGTTTTGCCAGCTGGCCTCCCTGGCTGTGCCTCAGCTTCTCCACGCCCTCTCTCTGTCACATGGGGCCGACATCTTCTGGAACCTCATCAACACAAACTTCAACAGCAAAGACTGGAAAATACGATTCGAAGCAGGTGAGAGATAAGCTTATGGTGTAAAATTCATATAAAATGTGAATCTGAAAAAGATTATTTACAGTGTAAAACCTCATGTGCAAGTATTAACACCTCATCATGATGTGACTAAACCATCCATAATTATTATAATGTTCAAACCACAAAGTCGGTTGTGGTTGTGTATGAATGAACTGTTGGAAGAAGACCCCCAGTCTGCTTATATAATATGCTATCTAAACCACTGCCTGCCCACATCTCCTCCTTCTGTTGTCATGGTTACCGTGTGGCTCAAACAGGCGGCAAAGAGGAATTGTGGGATTAATAAGGGTTTCTCGCCTTGTGATTGGCAGAGAGGAGCTGTACGACCTTGAGACAGAGGCAGAGGACATGTCCTCTGACTTAATGTATGAATGTAGGGGAACACGGGAACAATTGAATTGACAGTAGCCCCAGACATGTGGTAAATATTTCTCAAAAGGTTATTAGCTTATTGTGCATATAAATGCCCTAGAAAATTGCAAAATAAATTCCGTCATCTGGTCTTTCAACCTATTAAAATGCACTATGAATACAGATTCAGATGCTGATTTGGTGTATCATGACCGCAAGCTTTAGTAATGTTATTGCACCCTCTTAATCGTACTGTTGATTCAGATATAACTGGGAGCATAAATCATACAAAGATATATTTAAACCCTTAAACATGACCAACAGGCAATGTGGTGCTGCTCTAGGATGTCTCTTAATCCACACACTGACACCTAGTGGTCAACACTGGGTGCCATTCATCAGCCCACAGTGGGTGAAAGTTTATGGATTTTAGAATAAAGCTTCTATTTTGAGATTTTAATCTGAGTAATGGTAGATGACATCAATTACAGGAAAGATCTAACTTTTAAATGACTGATGGTACTTTTATCTCACTTCACACACTGGGGATGTGGTATATTGTGTTGTCAGAATAGTAACTGTGTGAATGTTAACGCTGTGCCAACACATTAACATACGAGCATTATATAATAGAAACTGTATTTTTACATTTACATCCACAGAGTAGATGACCAGTGAGACTCTTTGTTAACATATCTTTATACATTTTGCTTATCAAAGACACATACAACAGATATTGTGTCATTTCACATTAATATTGTTATATTTTTATGCAATTGTTTATTTGATGGGGACAGAGTACGTTAATGAACATCAGCATAAAATTCAAGATGTAAACATGCAGGAGTCAGCAAAAAGTGCTAATTTACATCTGTAGTCCTTAGACAGGTACAGGCACAAGTACAATATACAGATGTCAGGTTAAAAGTTCTGGTTTGCCAAACAGCCATTGTTTGCGATGGGTCTTAAAAGTGGGATATGTATTTATATATTTGCCTCCCTTTAAGATGGGCATACACTGAACGAATTTAACTCAGTTTAGAAATGTTTAATTCCAACTCCCACTGTTTGAGTAAATCAAGGTAAAGTCAAAGCTCACACTTTATGTGCTCATACTGTGCAGTCTGATTGTCAAGCCACACCTTGAGCGCTCACACTGCATGTGTAAAATATAAAATAAAATGGTACGTCGGCTCCTGTGGACTGTTCTGGCTGTTGACAATTGTGAATAAAAATTTGTTTGAAAGCTGTGCGGCTGCGGTCAGATAGAACTTTGTCTGCTAGCAGAGGTATGGTTCACATTAATGTTAGGGACAGATGTCCAAAACGAGCTTTAAAGTCCATTTCTGTAAAAATGGGTCAGTCCAAGATTTGATTCTGTCTCTCTTTCTCTCTCTCTCTCTCACCATCAAACTAGCTGGGTATTGGCAACACTGTATGATTATTTATTAAAGGAGAAAGAAAGCACTGAACTTGAGGAATCAACTCGTTGCTCTGTTTTCAACTGTGGGAAGCCTGACGACAGCTGACCAAAATTTTTGACATGTGAGAAATTCATTCAAACAGCCGACGGCTGGTCAGGAGCAGTTGATTGGGCCATGATTGTTCCTCACACCCCCCTGCTCAAATATCGGGTCAGAAACAAGCTCAAATCGTACAGTGTATGCTCAGCTTTACTGACAGCACAGCCTGCCCAAATGTGGTGCGCCTTTGTGGCTCCTAACAATCCCCTCTAGTGTTGACCCTGGTACCAATGCCTCTGTCAGATTTCTCTATAATGAATTAATTCAAAGGTGAAGCAAGCCCACGCAAAACAATATACATACAACAACCCTATTTGAATTTTTTTTTAAATCTCAAAGTCAAAGAAATTCTTTTTTTTTTTTGTAATGTTACAATAATTAAATGAAATTAAAGCTAATTTAAAGCAGATTTTATATCATTTATTATGTCATTTCTCAGTTTTTTAAAAAACAAAATTCATGTCAATACACCCATGTATTATGTAAGACAGATATGATGACAGAAATAAAATAGTAGCAAAGTCATAGATTAACTCATCTTCATCAGTGACCTCATAAATGGTTCTGTTTCTTTATATCTAATTATGGCCGGACACATAGCAGCTGAGTTGTCTCCTCTTATTGTGTCATCAGTCTGAATTGCTGCTAATGTTCCTGTTCACTCTGTATTCTCATGCTAACTCACAGTGGAGAAGGTCGCAGTGCTGTGTCGCTTCCTGGACATCGGTGCTGTGACGAAAAAACCACTTGTTAAAATATTCCCTGGCCCACGCTTTCTGCTGCTTCCTGGCCTCTGTGGAGGACGTCAACCCGGCTGTGGCCACCCGGGCCAGACTGCTGCTGGACACCATCAAGAGACCGGCCCTGCAGGTGACCTTGTTAGGCACCTTGTTCATGTAGCTGCTTATATTCACATCCTGCTGTGTGTTTACACGTGTGTGTTGTTTATTATCCAGGGGTTATGCTTGTGCCTGGACTTCCAGTTTGACACTGTTGTGAGGGATCGGCCCATCATCCTCAGCAAGCTCCTGCTGCTGCACTTCCTGAAGAAAGACATTCCTGCACTGAGCTGGGAGTTCTTTGTCAACCGCTTTGAAACATTATCTCTGGAGGCTCAGTTACACCTGGACTGCAACAAGGAGTTCCCTTTCCCTACCAGTACGTAGCTGCTGTGTCCCCATTCAGAGTTTTAACAGCTACTCCACCCACTCGTCATGTTTCTTGGCAGAATGTTTATTGTAACAAAAACATTACGGCGTAGTGCTCCAAATTATAATCTTTCTTTTGACAGCCATCACAGCCGTGCGAACCAATGTAGCCAACCTCAGTGATACAGCAATGTGGAAGATACGAAGGGCCCGCTTCGCCAGAAATCGGCAGAAGAGTGTGCGCTCACTCCGTGACAGTGTGAAGGGAGGCCCATCAGAGTCTAAACGGGCATTTTCGCTCCCTGAGTCACTGAGCAACCGACTTCGTGAGTAGCACAGATGTGTCTGTCTATCAGTTTGAATCTGAACCTGTGTCACTTTCATTCAGTCTGTGGTCACAGTGTTTGCAAATACCTTCTTAGACTTTAACTGCCTCATAGGTGCTTTGTTGGACTTGACATAAATCAGTCTATTATGGAGAAGCACCTGATACTGTCTGTGTTGCCCTCATGTGGTGATTACAGCTCATTTTCTTTTCCTTGTGGCTGAAACCAGATGCTTTTTATATTTGCAAATACTATTTGACCACAGTTGACCCATTTTCCTAATGTTTCTCTCCTCACTCGTTTGTTCCCAACGTTCATCTCACTCAAATGTCTAAATACTGCTTTGTTTAATAAAGGAGGAACTCCCAACCATGCCATTCATGTTATCCTTAGCTCTGCACAGCAGGCTGTATGAGTGCCTGGGAGATACTTCTTGTGTTGGCTTCAAACATGATATTTGATATTTGTGATTAGTCCTAATTTTTAATAACACTTGGATTTGATACAGGTTTGAGGCCACATAGTGTGTTTTGTGTGTTTCTGTGTTTCTGTGTGCACATGTTGGGTGAAGATGAAGCTCAGACATGTGTCCTGTACCGCCTCCCCTGTACATTCTCCTAAATTGTGTTCTTCATGTGTGGTTTTTAGCTCTAAGGCTTACGAGGCAAGAGCACTCTGCCCCGACACTGGGAGATATGATAGAGAAAGTCCTGCCAGGTAAATAACAACCGAAATCTGAAACATTATTCTTCATAACCACATCATATTGGAGGAAAATGCAGTATGAGTATCAATAAAGGTACCATGAAATTATGACAGAAAATGAGAAAAAGCAATGCTTGCTCTATTGTGACAGTCATTGTTTTTTCATCTGACACTAAAAGGAGAGAAAAGCAACACTCTTGCTTACAGCTAGCTGGTCATTTTTTTGTGTTTACCCCGTTTACATATTCCATGAACATGCTGCACTGATGTATGTGTATTGCATGATAATGTCTCTGCCTGTCTTGACAGAGCGGTTGACAGGATGAGTTGACTCCCCAACCCCTTTATGCTGTTACTCCCCCGGTCCTGCACCCCTCCCTCTCTCCATCTTCTTCCTCTGCCTGCAGCACGTTTCCTCCCGCACTTTAACCCTGACGCTTCAGCCCCTCTCGTAGGCCAGACCCCATCTCCAGAGGACGATACCATCATCAGAGACCTGCTTCCAGAGGACGCTGGCATAGATCATCAGACAGTTCACCAGCTCATCATGGTGCTCATGAAATTCATGGCCAAAGACCAAAGCAGCGCAGAGGCCGACATAGGCAGTGCCAAAGCTTTTAACACAGTGAAGCGTCACCTGTACGTACTACTGGGCTACGACCAACAGGAGGGCTGCTTCATGATTGCACCTCAGAAGATGCGCACCTCTACCTGCTTCAACGGCTTCATCGCCGGCATCGCACAAGTAACTGACATATAATCTACTGTCACCTTTTTTGGACTGGTATAACTAATATTTAGCAGTACAAGGTGAAGAATAAAACAGTATAACAGGAATGCTGATGAATTTACCTGTTGTTTCCTTCAGGTGATGGACTACAATATTGGTTTGGGGAAGCAGCTGCTCCCCCTGGTGGTTCAGGTGTTGAAATACTGCACATGTCCCCAGCTAAGACACTATTTCCAGCAGCCGCCTCGATGCTCTCTCTGGGCCTTGAGGCCACACATCAGACAGATGTGGCTCAAAGCACTGCTAGTTATCCTCTATAAGGTACTCTTTGTATTACTATGTGTTAGTGGGAATGCATTGCATGGATCATTAATCTAGTCTCCCAGATAATTATGTTTTTTCACCTCTAAGTGTACGCTGAATCACGCTGTTACATATTTTCTTTCTAATGTATGATATACAGTGTGAATTACAAAGACAATAACATAAGCTTAATTTATTTTTCTGTGCACCTCAGTACCCTTACAGAGACATGGACGGGAGTAAGGTGGTCCTCCATCTGATCCACATCACCATCAACACACTGAATGCCCAGTATCACAGCTGTCGTCCCCATGCTACAGCAGGACCACTCTACAGCGACAACTCCAACATGAGCCGCTACAGTGAGAAAGAAAAAGGTAAAAAAAAAAGGATATTGTTTACTTCAATTAGTGATGGGTAAGCCGACTCTTTTCACAGTATCGGTTCCTCTGAGTTGATGCATGTAAATGTATCGAACCTTTCAAGTGTTGAAATTTTCTTGCAAAATATAGTGTTTGTTTTTCCATGACACTGTTATCGTGCATTTGACAGCTGGTGCTGACTGCCCCACAAAACTTCTCTTGAATGCATTCCCAGTCATTATGTTAAAGACAAATGGTAAATCTTTCATTTTCACTATTTATTTTAATGCATTGACTCAGCATCCCACGTGTATGTAGGTGGGCTTTGTAAGCTTAATACATTGTTAGAGAAATGTCACTGACCAACAGAGCCTTGTGCTGCATTCAAGTAGTGTGGGAATAATCAGAAAAATTAGTTTCTGGCCCACCTGATCTATTTCGTTTGCTCTTTGTGATTAACGTGTTGTTTAAACACTCATAGCAATGAAACACAACACATCTTCTTTATAGTGTCCATGTTGTTTCCACATTACAGCTTAAAGGGGAACACCACCTATATTAAGAATTCCAATATGTTATTGGCATGACTAAGGAAAGTTCAATCAATATTTGTGAACATGAGCCTCTCTTGCTCAAAGCCAGAAACCAGAGAAGTAAGTCACAAAGTTGTTATATTAAGGAATGAGTTTTATTCTTTTGTGGTGTTCTTAGTTACGAAACAGAAAATGTATTGATATACTAAGAGCAGCCCCCTGGTTGCTCTCAGTGTAATCTATGACATTTTTCCCACTTTATTGTCTATGTAGACGCTCCAGACATGAACAACTTTCTCTTTTATGAGATAGTTGTTCATGTTTACTCATATTTTTGGACTGCCTTAGACCATAAGGATAACCTGAATGAATTTTGAAAATGGGTGTAGTTCCCCTTTAAAGCTCAAGAACTCTGCCAAGTTAGAGGAACTGACTATCGAGGAAGATGTGAATGCATTCTTGGCTTTGGACTGGCAGAGATCTCGACTTGAGTCAGCTTGTTCATTCAGTGCCGTTGCTGCACTATGTTATAACATGTTATGGTTTTATGAGCACTGGGCTGACTCGGTACATATCAGACACTAAAAAGATTAATTTCTTCATTTTCACATCTCTTATATCTCAAAACCTCCAGTTTGCTGAACAGTTTTTTAAAGGATGCTATGTGTGGCTGCAAATTAGGACAACATTTTGGAAGAAAATGTGTTACTATACAGTGTAGATTATACAGCAAGATAGGATGAACACATTTCAAGTGACTGTCTCTTCCAACGGGTATTTGTTTCCCTTTAAATGCATAACTGATGCTATTTTTTTTCTCCATCTTAGAAGAGGACAGTGTATTCGATGAGTCAGACGTTCATGACACGCCGACTGGTGCTGCTAACAAGGAGTCACAGACCTTCTTTGCCCGCCTGAAGAGGATTGGTGGCAGCAAGTCTGTGAAGTACCAGCCGGTGGAGCTGAATGCCAAGAAAGGTAAGAAGCAGAGGCTTTCAGAGTCAAACATAGTGTAACAGCAGAGCTTATTTTTAAGATTACAGGAGGGCCTCACTTTCACTCTCACTTTTACTTCTGTGTGTCAGGTGAAATTGAGCTGTCAGAGTACCGTGAAGCCAGCGCCCTTCAGGACAGCATTCTGCACTGTGTGAGGGAGGAGAGCACCAGGAAGAAGCGGCTGCAGGCCATGCACAAGCAGAAGTCTCTGGACATCTCCAACACTGACTCCATCCTCTTCAATCTGGACGAGCACAGACGTAAATCCTGCATTGATCGCTGTGACATGCAGACGCACCCTGTGGTCCTGCCCCCATCCTCAGCCACGTCTCATGGCAGGCATCACGGTAAAGGATCATCCGATGGCTCTTCTGTTCGAGTGGAGGGCAATGATGCCATTGATCGGCGAGGCTCCAAGCCTGTCATCCCAGAGGTCCGCCTCAGCTGCATGGAGACCTTTGAGGACAAGCTGGACCTGGGCTCACTAGGAGGATCAGCTCAGGGGAAGGAGGACCAAGACCTCATTGACCTCTCCTCTGACTGCACCTCCATTCCAGAAAAACACTCACTGCTCTCCATGTCCGATAGTGACTCCTTGGTATTTGAACCGTTGCCTCCTCTGAGGATTGTAGAAAGCGATGAGGAGTTTGACCTTAACACCATCATAGCCTCCAAGTTCAACGGGAGTCCAAAGCTCTCTACTTCCCCTGCCAGCAGCAAGACTTTGCGGCTGTCTCCTGTGGTTCAGGTGAGTGTAGAGGACTGCTCCAGTGACAAAAAGTCCCCAGACCTGATGGTGAGAGAGGGAGGCTCAGAGCTTGTGGTAACAAAGCGAAGCAGTGTGACTCCCAGTGCTTCCCTGGATCTTCCTGACCGACCAGAAAACGTCTGCCATGAAAGCCCCATGACCCTGAAGCAGAAGAGAGACCTCCTGAGGAAGACCCCACATGTCCCCGACTCCTCGCTAGATGACATGTGTGAGGAGGTTAAGGCCGGGATGGGACCAGGAACAAGTCCCTCTGGTAGGACCATCTTCTTGGACATCCCAGAGGACAGAGCAGAGCCTCTATCCTCACCAGAAAAAAGCAAGAGTGACAGCAACGATGAAGAAGAAGATGGGGATGACGAAGAGGATGACGACATGGGTGATGAAGTGGACAGCGACCAAAAACCTGACAATGCGGACGAGAATGATGAGGCTGAGTTTAAGATCCAGATTGTTCCCCGACAACGGAAGCAGAGGAAGATCGCTGTCAGCGCCATCCAGAGGGAATACCTAGACATTACATTTAATATGTTCGACAAGCTGGGTAGTGAGCAGACCACAGAAACCGGTAAGAACGAAGGATGGATAAAGATAATTCCTGCGTTACCAGTGTGCTGGCCAGGTGCTGTGTGCTTAGTTTTTTAAATGATTTTTTAAGACAGTGTCTAAGATTTGAGGAGACTTATCCAATCCCTTTAAAAAGCATAATCAATCTTTGTAACAGTGTAGTGGAAAGTGTGTATTTCAACCATTTAAACTACAATAACTTTAAACTTAAAGGAGCATTCCAGTGGTTTTTTTGTTGTTTTGTTCAAGATTTAGTCATTTACTACAAATCACCTACTATACTATGGATCACAATTAAAAGGTGGGTCCATGATTATTATTTTTTAAATGTTTTTATAATATTTTGTAGCTTCCCAGTAGTGTACCTTATGTATTAAAATCTGAACAGTCAAATTTTGGTTAAAGTACATTTGTTTTAGCATCAAAATGCTATTTTCCCCAGCCCTTCTAAAAAAGTTTTCTCACATGACCTAATGTAGATTTTTGCATGGGCGCTGTTATAGTTTAACGGCGGGACAAGGACGAAAGTTAAGGCGGCGAAAGTTAGAGTGGGGTTGGCAGGAGGGGTGGTGGATGGGTCCAACAAACACCGACCTTCACCTGAGAGAGCAGTGTTCACGTCCAGTAAGATTATAAAGCCAAACCCTGTTCTTTTTTTCTAAACCTAACCAGGTGCATTTGTTGTTGAAGGAAAAAAAAAGTCGTAACAACATAGTGTGTTTATTTTGAAACAACTCCTGTGTTCTGCGAGGCAAAATTACTGTTTTTGTTAAAGGAGTCTGGGGCTTTGAAAAGAGCAATATAACGACTTCAATTCCTCATTGGAAGTGAGAAAAGTGATACAAATATCACACTGACTATGGATAAGTACCTCACCCAGCCTCACTGCTCTTACTTACATCGCTGCTTTTTGCTAAAGGCTGAGTGGGTGTTTCCCTTTCAAAAAAACAAACGCATCCACCCTTAAACCATTTTGCAAACCAACTGATGTGTTTTAGAAATCCTTTTTCCATAGTTACAGTTCAGGCACCCAGTGGTTACCATTTCCGCACAATATGAAAATCAATTAGCAGACTATGATAACTCGTGTTAAATCACTTACAGATCACATCTCGGCCTCGCTCCAGGCTTAATCACTGACCTCCTCACAGTTTATGTTCCTAACAGATCACTGTGTACTGCTGACTCTCTCACATCAACTGTGACTGAACGTCGGTCCAGGACTAAAGCCTACAGTGATGCTGCACTCAGTTCCTTAGTTCATGTCTCCCTGTATATCTGAGAATCATGTGCACCTCACTTACAACCTCTAAAAGAAAACTTACCTATTCAAACTTTCATCTACCTTGAAACATTTACTATATTTTACCTCACCAACTGTGTAAACTGTCAGTTATTTACTATGAATTAGATTTATTTTCTTTGATCTGCTGCTGTAGAAAGAAAAAACTTTCTGCTGTGTTTTAATGTTCCTATTTATTGTGTGCTATATAAATAGTTTTGTTATTATTTTGTTATTATCAAAATAACATTATCAATGTGAGGTAATGTAATGCAGACTTTTCCCATCAATCTGCACTCAGATTACATTACCACATATTGAAAATGTAACTGACAAACATAAATACAGGTTTGATATTCACTGTAACAGATAGCACAGTTCAAGCAGAGTCGACTGGCAGATTTTCAACCCATATTCCAAATAAAATGGAAGCCACTGGCAGCCTGACATGCTGAAATAAAATGCATCCAAAAATCTTACAGTGATAACATGCATTTGACAATAGACAGCGTAAATGTAAAAAGCCCAGACACAAAACAGCTCACAATAACAAACAGTTACAACTGCCTCTGCTGAAGAGCTCAACGGCTAAAAACATAATCGTACCTAACGTAACAAACTTGTTTTGATCTCACGCCCTCCTGACTTTAGTCCTGTGTTTGCTTCCCTCACTTCTGTTTCGCTTGTCCTGCACTGAGCTGAGCTGCCACTTAGAGGGATTTCTCTCACTGATGGGCTCCAACGGGCTCCGATGGCTCAGATACCAATTCAACACACTGCCAACAGATGCCGATTAGTGCCAATGGGGCGGCACATAGCACAAAAACTGAGGCGACAGATGCTCACCAACGGGCTGACTTTGACTGATGGCTCACAGACGGCCTGGTGTGTCAGGGCCCTAAAGTATACATGATTTATATTAAAAGAGATGAGTATGGTCAACACACGGGTATGCTCCTTTAAGTTTTTATAGTATAAGTGAACTCTGAAACATGTAAGCTGCCTCAAATCTTTATTTAATCAATGGCGGCAGCTGTGTGGTGTTCTGTGGTGTGTTTCTATGCGTGTGTGTGTGTTCACTTTTCCCTCTCTTTTATGCTTACACTTAAGAGTTTTTTTTAGCACACATCAGAAGCTGTTGAAGTATATAATTTGACTTGACATAAAAGAAGTAGAAGAGCAAGACCAAAGATCAAACTGCAAATTGTTTCTAAATCTCAAACTGGTGGTTCAGGAAGCAAAACACTAAACTTCTCATGAGACACCATTAATAAATTAGTACTAAATAGACTTTAACAATCTCCTAATGGTAGCAAAAGTAGTGCTTATCACTACTGAATGTATCTTATGCAGTTCTTTTACTGGCATACAAGAGCACATATCTACCTTGCCCATTATTTACCCATGTTGCCTTGCAGATCACAAAGTTCTGTCTACATTGGAAAAGCCACGAGAATCTGCCTCGGCCCCAACACTCGAAGCTGCTATGCCTGAAACAAGCCATCGCTCTTCAGTATCAAGTAGGATCCAACTTTGCGTCCTAATCTCCTTATAAACCTCAAATAATTTTACTGATGTGGTATCATTATGAGGACATTAAAGGTACAGTTGGTGACTTTTTACACAGCATTAAACAGGACAGATAATAAAAAAAATCATATTATTGTCTACTTTATTTCACTGTAGCACTTCTAATAGCTTTACTGTACTTGAATGAAAACAACCAATCAGAGCAGAGAGTTTCTCATTTTACAGCTAAACAGTTTGCTAAAATATTTTTCTGAAAACATTTGAGACAAGAAATAGACAGTGCAGAAACAGAATCTTGAGTCATATTCGATCAGTGCTGTCTAGTTTGACAGTTTGACCACAGTTCAAAAGCAGTGATTGACAGGAATGACAGCCTGCAGTATATTCTAGCAGTAGGAAGAGGAGGAGGGACATGATTTCCTGAACAGATTATCTGTCTCATGTATGTCTTTCAGAATATAGTGACAGTTACTGCAAATATGACAGAAAGTTATTTTGATACAAGTTACCAACTGTAGCTTTAATCGACCATTTTCAAAAAGGATCATTTGTGTGCTTTCTCATTAATAACCGGTGCAGACAGCAAATTAGCATGTTCATATTGGAGCTGGAAATATACAATAAAATCACATAACATTAATTGACATCTAATAAAGCCAGTAAAATTCCTGAGAAATAAGTTTTATAAATTCATTTTCAAATTAGTTTCACCCAAAGGTCCTGTTATAATGCTTAACTCAGCTTTGTCCTACCTGCAGTTTTTCCATGTAACCACACACACCTGTTGCTATTGCTAAAATGGTTTTAGTGGGTATTCATCCCAGGTGTCTTTTTCTGTGTCTGACCTTAAGCTCAGTACCGTCAGGTGAAGCGGGGCTCTCTGGGAGCTCTGACCATGAGCCAGCTAATGAAGAGACAGCTGGAACACCAATCCAGTGCGCCACACAACATCAGCACCTGGGACACGGGTCAGTCACTGTAGACTTTCCTTTATCCCATAATGACCCCCTGAGGAAATGCTGTTATAGAGTGGTAACACATGTGAGAAAACAACAGAAATAAAGTAAACTAACATGTAACTCCTCAATGACCTCATTGGAATAAGTAAATCTTAGTCCTCTTAGTCTGTTTCTTTTATTTAATTTCTGATATTCTTCCTTTGTAGGTCCCACAAAGACCAGTCTGCTCTCTGCACCGAGCACAGTCAGCATGTTTGTTCCTGCACCTGAGGAGTTCATCGATGAGCAGCCCACCACGATGTCTGACAGGTGAATGAATCAATCAGCAGCTGTGCCTCTCTTGACACAGGTCATCGCGATCTTTAACTGGCCTGGTTTATTTCTTTGCAACGCCCCAGGTGTCGTGACTGTGCAGCCGTGCTGGAGGAATACGACGAGGAGACTCTCTGCCTTGCGGTGGTCGTTCTTTCCATGTTCATCCACCTCAGCCCTGATTTGGCTGCTCCGATGCTTCTCGACATCATGCAGTCTGTGGGCAGGTACAGCCACTCCTGCAATCTGCATCCACACAGCACTCCACCGTTAAATGAAGTTTCATAACTCACCCTCAGAGCTCATGCATAATTCATCCCTGAGTCCTAATCCACTGCTTTAACTCCTTTCAGGTTGGCATCTAGTGCCAATTTTTCTGGACAAGCTGAGAGGTATGAGACATTAAAGCCGTCACACCAGCGTTCACTGTGCTTATAGCCGAGTTTAATAATAGATGTGAAGTGTGACCGCCTGTCCATCACAGCCTTTCTCCCTGTGATGTTTTGCAGCATGTTGATCCCAGGGAATGTAGCAGGTGTAGCCAAGCAGTTCCTCCGCTGTATGTTTCACCAGCTGGCCCCTAATGGCATCTTGCCCCAACTCTTCCAGAGTAACATCAAAGGTCTGCTCAAACCACTGACTACTGAAAGTCCTTCAAATGTATCTGCACTCTTTCTATAGAGACTTACAGCATGTCTTGTTGCACTAACTTCATAACCTATGATAGATACATATTTTACTGCTTTACATATTTAATTTTTGTTCCAAAATGATAAGTCAAATTAAATAGTTTCCCTCTGAACATACTGTCACCTTCATGCTTTGTATGTCTATCTTTATTTTTTCAACAGATGGCAGTTTCCTGCGAACACTTGCGTCCTCCCTGATAGATTTTAATGAATTGAGTTCTGTTGCTGCCCTCAACATGCTGCTGGAGGTGAGATTTTTTTCTCTTCATGCAATTGTGTTGAGTCATATAACCAGCAGGAGGAGCTCTTGTCAAAGCAAAAGCTTTCGAGGCTCCAGCTACATGAACAGCATAAGCCCATCTAAAACAACAAATCACTGAGGCATTCAAGAAAACCTTGCCTCACTCTGCACCACTGTACCAGTTTATTGTTGCTGTTCAGCTAAATAAATGACACAGATGAGAATTGGTGCATGAGCTCATCCAAGCAGTCATCTTTGCTTCAGTGTCCTAAATCCCCCGCTCTCATCATGAGCATTGTGATTGATCAGGACTGAATGATCAGTTAAATGGAAATATTTTCACTCATAGAGTTTCATTATATAACCCTGTTATGGTTTATGCCTCTGTGCCCTCCAGGGCCTGAACAACAAGAAGAGTCTGCCAGCAGGGGGCACAATGCTGCACTGCCTGGACAACATTGCCACCTTCATGGAGGCGCTCCCCATGGACTCTCCTAGCAACCTGTGGACAACCATCTGCAACCAGTTCCAGACCTTCCTCACAAAACTGCCCTCTGTGCTTCCTCTGAAGGTAGATATCGACTCTTCCGCTCACTTAGTCATGGTCTGATATGGTCTAATGTGATTATAGCTGGAGGAAAAAGCATCTAGCAGTGCCCTTGTCGGGTTCAATAGGACAGAGTCTAAAAATTGTAATTGATTTGACTCTGACGCTTTTGACCTTGGGGGTCAAATTAGTGTACTATAATCAGTTTATTAATGCAGACATATTTAAAGTCCAGGAATATGGCTGAATGCACCATGCAATAAACTTTTGCTTTTGAACACCTGCTGACAGTCAGCATTTTTCAAATGTTTTTTTGCACTCTGTGTGTCTCATTAGTGCCCCATGGATTCCAGTTTGAGGATAATCATTTGTCTACTGAAAATCCCAACTACAAATGCAACCCGGGTAAGCCCATAGAATAATTTTACATACAGATATGTCCAAACCCTGGCCTTTAATATCTAACCTTTTCTCCTCTTCTTCCACCCTGCAGAGCCTCCTGGAGCCTTTCTCCAAGCTGCTGAGCTTTGTCATCCAGTATGGCATGTTCAGTCTCACCTACCTCGTAGAACTGTGCGGACTGTGTTACAAAGCCTTCAACAAGGTACTCTTGAGTGTGTTTACATGTAATTTTTTGTGCATGTATGGATAAAGCCTGTGTTGACATCCAGTATTTATGCAGCCTTTAAAGAGTTAAACCTTTTAAACTAATCTGCAGTGTTAAAAATGTTGAGCTCCTGTTTGCAGGCCTCTCGCTCATCACTCTTTCGGTGCTACACCTACTTCCCCGACTCGCCAGTCAGCCAGAAATGTGGCCATGTGTCACAGATGATTAAGTAGGCAATCAGCTAGTATTGATTAACATGATTAGTTGGTGTGCTAGGGCCGACGGTGTGTTTCTGAGTGGCTGTCTCAGACAGAGATGGAGCCAGGGCTGTCTGCACTGCTGGACCAGATGGATCCTCAGTCCTCCACCACTGTCAGCGCTGCATGCTTTATGTCTCCTGCAGTATTGATTTTCTACACCCTCTTTAATTCCTCACCGTATAATATCCGCTTTTCAAAACCCGGAGTCACTAAGAGCAATTGCTTCTGGAACCTGTCCTGTGCAGTTGTTTTATGGAGAGGTGAGGTTTCTGGGAAGCACAGTTCAGTTATCTTTAGAGGTCAGGTTTTTAAGGACACAAAGTCAGGTTCTCTAGACCTGTTAAAGTTTGTCACACTATACACCATTCGTCACAGCAGCACTGCACGATACGCCAAATGCGACTGGCCCCTCTAGCTTAAGAACAGCCCATGATTTGCTATTTACCAAATGGACATGCTCCATTAACTTTTAATTATGTGAGTGCTGCGTACAGGTATGCGCATTAACAAGTGAGAGTCCGGAGCAGCTCTGCATTCTGTAAGAGCGGAGGACGAGCATGTGCCTGCGCCTAACATAAGCAAACATGACTGCATAGAGAAAGAGAGAGGCAAAGTGGAAGCCAGAAGATGACAGTGTGGTTTGTAAACAGGCAGCTGGGCTTTGTGTGGAAGGGATGAACAAAGAGAGCAGCCTGTCCTCAGGGAGGGAGAAGGCAGCCTGACAGCCTCATCTGAGCTGCCTGGGACTCTGGGAGGAGAGATCTGGACTGGCCTAAATCTACTCCTCAGCTTCACTATTCTCTGTCTATTCTCTGTCTCCCTGCCTCCCCTCCCTCCCCTCTCGCTGCCTGTCCTTCCCCCTCTATTCAGGCTACAGAGTTTATGCTCTCCTCGCAGCATGAGTAAGGGAGAGTGATAATAGAAAAAGGCAGTCTTGCTGCATCAGTACATTTACTCCACTCTCTATCTCCTTGCATCCAGGAGAGAGATAAGTTCTACATGTCCCGCATTGTGGTGTTAGAGCTTCTGCAGGCTCTCAAGTTCAAGTCTCCTCTGCCTGACACAAACTTGTTACTGCTGGTCCAGGTAAAGAATGCAGTTTTGTGCACTTCAGTTTACAACAACCAAATAAATCACAGTGTTTCATCCTGACTACAAATCTAAAACCTGCTGTGGAATTTCTCAGTTTGTTTGTGCAGATATCGGTACACGGCTAGCAGAATCCACCATCATCCAAAAGCACATGATCGCAACGCTGCCGGGGGTAAGACTTTACCCGATGTGTGTTTGGAGCTTATTAGAATCCGCCTCATAAAACAGCAGGACATAAAGATAGATCCCACTGTGATTCCTCCTAAAGGATAAACTGTTTTTGTTCTACACAGTGCACAACAGCAGCCATGGAGTGCATGAGACAATATATAAGTGAGCTCCTGGACTTCATTGCAGATATGCACACGCTAACCAAACTTAAAGTAAGTCTTGTTCTTTGTGTGAGTGCCATAAAACGTGTAGCATCTTATCATATGCAGAGTTTTATCTTTCCATATTTTGGCTGTTGTTCAACCTTATCTTTCCATACACCATCTGTTACTCAGAGCCATATGAAGGCTTGCTGTCAGCCGCTGCATGAGGACACTTTTGGGGGGAACCTGAAAGTGGGCTTGGCACAAGTCGCCGCCATGGAGATCAGCAAAGGCAATCACCGTGATAACAAAGCTGTGGTCCGTTATCTTCCCTGGCTTTATCATCCGCCATCCACCATGCAACAAGGGTAAGAATGACCGAACAGACGAGTTCAGGGACTTAAAGAGTCAGTCCACCCAAATGACATGAAAGCACATTTCCTCCAGTGATATCTAGCTTTGTTTGTCCGTGTTAAAGATAAGAAAAAATAAGAAGTGTAGACAGTTTTTTGGTGTGAGGGCAGAAATCTGAAAACCTGGAAAAAAAGTCTTCATGGCTAGATATGACCAGAGATAAGTGGAAAAATATGTTTTTATGTAAGTTGGGTGAATCAAATGTTAGTAAGACTTACTGATGGTGAAATATTGAGTATAGAAGTCTGAGAATAAGATTGTGTAGGATTTATTTTGGGCAGATTTGTGAAACTGAATTTCAATGTTTTTTTCTCTGCAGGCCAAAAGAATTCATCGAGTGTGTGTCCCACATTCGTCAGCTCTCCTGGCTCCTTTTGGGCTCCCTGACACACTGTGCCCTGCACCAGGGCTCCACCTCCTGTATGCCCATCCCTCTAGATGCTGGCTCCCACATCGCAGATCATCTTATAGTCATCCTTATTGGTTTCCCAGAACAGTCAAAGGTCTGGCAGAAGTGAATCCCTGTAAATTACCCCACCCAGGATTTGTTAATATGAACTAAAACCATCTCACTGGCGTTCTCTGTTTTGCTCTTGATCTCTGCCCCCAGACGTCGGTGCTGCACATGTGCTCTCTGTTCCACGCCTTCATGTTCGCCCAGTTGTGGACCATCTACTGTGAGCAGGCAGCCGCTGCTCCGTCCCTGCAGAACCAGAACCAGACAGAGTTTTCCTCCAGTGCCATCCTCACTGGCCTGGAGTTCTGGAGTCGGGTTACACCCAGCATCCTGCAGCTCATGGCCCACAATAAGGTGGTGAGTGCTCTGCTGATTATTGAAGGGAAGATAACTTTGGCATTTTTCAACCTGGACCTTCATTTCCAATGTTTTTGTGACTAAGAGACTAATGGAGACAACAGTTTCTAAAACCCAGTACTGAGCGAGAGTGCTGCAGCAGGCAGCGACAAAACAGGCTACAATGTAACCATTGGGGCCATCTGTGCATCGTCGATTTACGTCCACTTCAGTGCTTGTTATTGCCACTGACAGGCTCAGGTTGTTATTATAAGTGTCTGACACCATTATGGAAAGGAAACTCTGCAGAGACAGACCTTTTTGTTGAAGAGTAAGATCCCTTTTTTAACCTGAAACAGCCCTGAAATTGCCACCACTAAACCCACCAGACTCCATTTAGATAAGAAGTAATTTTAGCGTGTACAGAGCCAGCATATTTTCACATCCAACAGGATGAATTAAGAGTTTATTTCAGCCACACCAAAGTAGGTGATTGTTGAAACAGTGGAAAGATGAACCACGACAGGTTTTGTGACTATTATTTTGTTTCTGTCGACTCTGAATGAAGGCTGTTTTAAGATGATAAAATAACTGTTTATTTAACTGGAGTTTGGTGAATTTGGCAATGATGATTTCGGGACCGTACTCTTTAACAATAGATCTATCTCTTTAGGGATAACTTACATGATATTGTCAGACATTCAAAATAACAATCTAAGTTTTAGTGGACATACATTGGCGTTGCACAATCGCCTATTAATTATGCAGTCATTACATTGCAGTGTCGTTGCTGTCAGCTGCATCAGTCTCACTCAGCACTGGGCCAGTTAAAAAAAACAATTGTTACGATTTGTCACTTAGGCACAAAAACATGGAAAATAGGGTCCAGAAAAATACTGATGTTAAACTTTAAAGTTAAGGTGTTCGGAAATGCGGTTAAAACATGACGCATTTAGCTTCAACTTTTGGATAAATGTCAGTTTCATATATGATAAGAAAACTGTAACTATGTCAGAGAAAATCACAGCTGATATTTTTTTCTCCCAGATGGTGGAGATGGTGTGTCTTCATGTCATTAGTTTGATGGAAGCCCTGCAGGAGTGCAACTCAACCATCTTTGTCAAGGTTTGCTATAACTCTAGTGTTTTTCCACATTGTTCTTATATGATCACATTAACACCTGAGCTAATACTGATCCTTCATTATTCCTTCCTGTAGCTAATCCCTATGTGGCTACCTATGATTCAGTCAAACCTTAAGGTAAGCCTTTAAAAAACTTTAAAACAGATTAATAAAGAAGCTTTTGATTCTTTAGGTGATTCCAGACTAAAGCTTTGCTATCTTCCCTTCCTTCCTTCACCAGCATCTATCTGCTGGGCTGCAGCTGCGACTCCAGGCCATCCAGAACCGAGTAAACCACCAGTGTTTGCAGGGCCAGTCATCCGGAGCCCCTCCGTTTGCTCTGCGCAAATGGCTGCAGTGCACCCAATTCAAGATGGCTCAGGTGGAGATCCAGTCGTCTGAGGCTGCCTCACAGTTCTACCCCATGTGACCTGCTCTGTGGTCACCTCAGATCCAGTCTGGGCCCTTAGATCTGCATGCATCCTCTCAGACCAAAAAAAGGACTCCTGTGTGAACTGATGCTGTATGGGATTCATTTGGACTGGATCATTTTCAGCACCTTTAGTATACTACCTGTATATGTACAGTAAATCTATGCTATTTTAAAGTACTATAACTGGAGCTCATTATTAAAGGTTTGGTAGGCTTGTGTGGGATAATTGTATCAGGTGCCTAACTGTTGTATTCAACAGATTTGAAGAGTCAGTAGATGACTAAGAGAATTTCTATAGACCCATGTTAGTAATAGCGAGGGTGTGAAAGCAAATGCTCGTTGAATCTTAGATACGCTCACTCTGTTACATTCATATTCTATCACTTTTTAAGTTGCTTGGTTGCAAGCTGGATAATAAAAGTGCGAGTTTTTCTAAACGCTGAGAACACTTTGTCATTTCGTATGAATTGCCGACCCCTTCAAAATTCAAATGTGACATTTACTGCCCTTTGATGTCCTGGCTGATCTGGAAAATGTCCAGTTTACCATAATGCAGATGGCAGAGTGATAAAATCAGCTCTGTTGTTTTCTCCCCCGGACGAGAAACTGAACCTCAGGTGTGTCCGGGAAAATGACATGACATGCATTACTCAGCTCCCGTCTGAGATCCTTGTCAGACTGTCAGTCATGCTGCCTCTTGCCGTCAGAGCTCTGATCGATCAGAGGCCAATCTGAGTAGCAGCAGTAGCTTTGTAACTCGATAAGGTGGAGCCAGACATTGGAGGTAAACAAGACTATTTCGGTTGTGCCCCCCTCCCCGCCCCAAAGTGGAAAGCCCCCCCACCTACCCATACTTCTCCATTCCCCTCTTCATTGGCAGCAGCGAAACAGATTGGCCCACGCATATACCAAGCAAACACAATTACCTTTGGCCTAATGTGGTTTGTTGTGATTAAGCATTGTTGTGAGGTCTAACCGCATTACCACGAAGCTCTTGTCTGAGAATAACAGATGACATGACAGCAGGGCTAGAAAGCCGAACAGCACATTAATCTTTGTTTTGATCTTCACTGCTGCAAGGATTTCATTATCAAGCTTTAAGATGAATTAGATCTGATGATATAAATGTATTCTGCAAGAAGAAATTGGTTTATTGGACAAAAATAAGTCAAATTTGATTTGCATATATTTTTTTTAATAAACTTGCTTTTAGTCACTGCATGTGTAAGAGGACCCATGTTGAGAGGTGTATGCCAAATGAGTCACTGGTGTAATGATATCACACAATGTGACTAATGAACACACACACACACATACACACACACGCATACACACTCCCCGGTGACCCCAAGCTAGCTGAATCAGGCTGCAGTGCCCTGTCTCATCAACCTCTAGTCTTGGCTCATCAAAGAGCCCCTCTCCTGCTGTGTGCCTCTGTGTGTGTGTTTTTTAAAGTGATGCTGCATGCAGGTGTGTATGTGCATGTGTCCCAGCATGTGCACAGGTGTGTGTGTCTGCGTGTGTGCGTTTAATCAAGTCCCCCTTGCTCTGGGGTTGCATCTGTCAGCCACTGCCACCGTTGTGATCGTTTGAACTCGCAGCCCTTTTCCAAAGAACCTCTCTCATTAGCGGCAGCTTATGTAATCAGTGTCCCACAGGTATCCAGCACTTTCCCCGCCCCTGCCTGCCTGCCTGCTGCCTCCTGGAGGACCATATGGGAGCGCTGACCTGATGAGCAGGCAGCTGGAGGTAGTGAAGGTAATTAACGCTGACCAAAGGCCTCTCAGGCAGAGAGGGTGTGAGTGGGTCCTCAAAGATTGTGAAGGTCAGCTTTGATAGGACTTTGCAAGCTCTCATACACACACATACACACACTCACACACTCACACCAGGTGTGTGGTGACATTCCTTGATTAAAGAGCAGGTTGAGAGCTAGTCTCACACAGGCTGCAGCCCTAGTTTTGTACAAAAACAATTTCAAGAACCAACATTTTAAAGAATCTGTGTATCAGCGCCCCTTTGCTCTACGGAAATACCTTCTGAGAGCCTCGTAAAGCTTGTTGAGACAGTGACAATCCCTGGTCCCCCCGCCTAGTGCTGTCACATTGCTTTTATTACAGTGAAATCCACAGCGCCCTGGCTGGACAATGCATGAATGTTTAAATTGCTCAGAGTGTCCATTGGCATTACCATCAAGTGGCACATCTAAAGCAGGGCAGGCAAAGTACTCTATGGTCCCTCATTCACATTATAATTCATTGACATTCCTCTTCAGTGCTCCTCTGCATCAGCCTGTATAGTACAGGTTTGTCCCCCTTGTTTGTTTCACATCATTAACCGCAGTTAATGTGCAAATTAAAATCGAAATGGGAAAGTGTCTATACGATTTAATGTAAGTGCAGCCTCTTTCGCTGAGGTGAATCTACCACCTCCTTTAGCTTCCTCTAAAACCCCAATTTTGTTACAGCTACTTGCATTCTTGCTTTAGCTGCAGAAATCCTTAACACACATCCGTGATTTTTCGTCACATGGTTATTAATCGAGCCCAGAGCGAGCACAATATGCAAACCCTATAAGTTTTCTTGTTTGCGTCATTAAGCCCCATGGAGAGCAATACGCTTGGTAATCGCAGTTCATTAAAGATGCGCTGTGTGAGACAGACTGAGAACTGAGAATGTCCTCCGCTGCGGGGGGCCCAGGAGACAGGGCCAGCACAGCTCTCTGCCCAAGACATGAACAGCACAACACAGCACAGCACAGCACAGCACAGCGCAGACAGGATGGGCACAGGCTAAATATAACAGTCGCACTTTTGTCACCTTTTGCCACACACAGGTACAGGTTGTCTGCCATAGCATAACAACAGTGTCATATCTGCACATGTAGCTTTTTCAAACACAATAGACTGTAGCTCTGTTGTTATGTACAGTTTTATTTACAACTGAAAAACTCAGCAATGAAATCAACTTATGCACATCTTTCTATCTGTTTGGTATAATGCATAAATTGTGTGTGTACTATTGATTGCCATATATACATTAATGGCTTGCTCCATCAACATGACAACATTGACATAATTCTAAATGGTAGCACATTGTTTAAGTTTTACTATGTATAAACATATGTTCTGTTACACTGTACATTAATTAACAGTCCAGAAGGCAGATATTTAAATATCAATATTTACATTCATGCATCCATCATTTCTCTCATATAGGTACATGGTGGGGTATACTGTTAGCTAATATCTGTGCATGTTTAGATGCAAGCATGTGTTTTTCCAAATTTTCCACAGTTTAGCCAATATCTATACTTAACTGACAGCCACAGAGTACAGCCCACTCTCACTGAGTACACTCATCTGCATGCACACTCACAGACAGACAGACAGACAGACACAGACTCGCACACACTCTCACACACTCACACACACACTGACGCATGCACACACAGACACACGCAGATTTAATGTATAAAAGCAGAGCAGCGTTGAGTGATGCTCCAGTTCAGCTCAGTTGTGTTTTTCCAGGGGGGATGTGGAGGATGCCTGTGACAGCACTGAGTCACACACACACATCCCTGCTGAGGCCATCCTCTGTGCAACCTGATCTCTGGCTATTGGCTAAGTCTCCTGTCTCTCACCAGTCACAAGGTCAGCCCTGGGCTCATGTCCCCTGTTTCTATAGCGATGGGCTAAGCCCTTCTTGACAGACAGAAAAATGAAGATTGTCAAATCCAAACAAAGCATGGCTGAAGGCATCTAGCTGACCCCAGATTTAAGATTTAACCAAATGACTTGTGATAGCAGGTTTAACTTGTAGGGGGGGCTTGCATTGAGATAACAAATTAAAAATGGGGACTGGCATATGATGCAGCACAGAAATAATGTTTGGAAAACACACATTCACATAGCACATCATAGAGACCCCTGACTGTTTTTTAGCTGAGGTCTCAGGGAAACAGAGAAAAGCATATCAAACACCCAGAGACAAAACAACTGATACCAAAACTCTTTGCAGAGCAAGCGCGTTTTCTGCATCAGTGTCTCAACAAACTGACAGCAGGCTTAAAGCATTGGAGCATCACAAATGAATTATATGGTTTATAAATTATTCACTTTAAAAAACAGAGCTATCAAGAAATAAAATGAATTCATTAAGATGTTTGTAAAGATGTGAGTAACTTACAAGACAGTTTTTTTTCTTTTAAGTAGAAAAATAAATTCAAAAGTAGATAAGTAAATAAATTGAGCAAATAAATTGATGAATGACTGAAGTATATTACATTGAGCCTAAGTCTTCAGTGGCATTTTTGGCATGGTAAAATAACCAGAACGTCCCATGGTGATGTTGTTGCTCCTCTTTTTTTTTTTAATATATGGATTTCTTTAAATTGCATAGTCAGATGAATCCACATCTCAGAGCCAGGACCGACAGGAACATCATGCCTCTCACAAAGCATCTGTCTCAAAAAATGGAGAACCAAAGATGGACAGTGTCGGGATCGGACTATAAAAAAAATGTTGCATTCTCTGTAAAAACTGCATGCAAGTTATTTATTGTGTGTGATGGGCTTGTCCTGTCTGGCCGCCCGTGGGACTGCAGGGATGCTGTATTGTCTGTTGTTCCATTGCAGATGTCAACAGTGTGTGAAGTCTGGATCTGCAGCAGACTGGCAGACAGTCCCTCTCCAGCCAGCAGCCAACCAGCCTGTCAGCAACACTTGCTGTTACTAAGAGCATAATGTTCAGCCTGCTGTGCCACTTTCGACACCATGGGGGTTTGTGGATTTTTCTCTCCGTCCTTTCTGGTTTGACTTTTTTTTTTTCTCCCTTCCATCTTTTGCAGCTCCTCTTGAGCTGAATGGTGTCTTCAGTCCGGGCAACATGCCAAGCAAAGAGGGAAGGTTTACCTATTTGAAAACCTTGGGTAAAACCCTGTTGCATTCTGGGTGAGAAGGGATTGTTGTATTCGGGGGGAGGTAAGGTGACAGACGGTTATGGTGATGTCGCTTCCTGCGTCTACCAGGAGACAGTCTATACCACAGTGTTGTTCGTACCCATGGCCTTCTTGTTACGGATGCTCATGGCGTATTCCCCGCGACTTGTCCCGTTCTCTTCTTTTCGTAGTGGTTTCCTGCAAAGAGACATTTTCATAAAGTGAGGATTCCTTGACAAGGGAGTTACATTTGCCCTCAGCTGAAGGCCATGTCATTAAACAGAGTTTCTGGACTGTTAACCTTTAGGCTGATTTGATTTCTCGGGCTGCACTGGGTGGATACACTGGTCTCGGCGATCCGTTCTAATAAGCTCAGTGTTCAAAGGTCACTTTTGCAAGGAGACAGGAGGGAAAGATACATCGCAACATGGGGGATAAGGCAATTACCTACTCTGACTGGTAGATGCAATCTTCCCGCTAAGTAATGAGTATGTGTGTGGCTGTCAAAACAACTTGGGAATAACATCGATAGCTACATAACCTCCTCTCAACACTGGTTGCGCTGTAGTACTCTGTCCTTTCTATGAGTACGTTGTGGTGCAAAGTAAAGCTGCAACACATGATCCCCTTGCTGCTACTGGCCTGTGAAGAGCAGTATCATTCAATGCAGCCCTTTTCATGCACTCCTTGGTGCCTTTGTGGTTATTATATTTGTCCAGTGTACTGTGGCTTCTGCACCGACCCCCTCAGCTGCTCTCCCCTGCTCGGGCTTATGTAACTCGGAGACAGATCTGAATACAGTTAGTACAGTCATTGTCCCACTCAACACTGTACTATGCCTTCATTGCCACAGAGGACCCTTGAGCGACATCTTAGCTCAGCGTCTTCTCTGCTCTCCTCTGAAAGCCCTGGCTGGCCGGTCCAACTTTGACGAACAGTCATTCCAAGTCCAGTCCAGCACAAATCTTTTTCCCTTCTCGGGCATCGTGCAGCGAGGGAATCCTTACAGGGTAATATGAGCTCATACATGACATAATGCAATCCAGTACAACAGCCCTGCGAGAAAAACTACGTTTGTTAAGTGTATGTTTAGTTTTTGATGAGACTGTGTCAGAGAGACGACGATATGAGGACATTATAATTATTTTTTTAAGAGATATGTAACTTTAAAAAATGAATAAATAACACAATCGTCCCCTTACAAATGAAAAGTTAAATTCATAAACAATACAAAGCACTGTTGCTCAGTTCAGTATACTCAGAGGTTTTTCTGTCCTGGCATGACAGCTAATCTTACTTTGGATGGATGTTGCTGTGCAACGGACAATTACTGGTTTAGTTAACTGACTTTAGGACTCTATTCAACGATTTCAACATATGCCATAATACCATGACTGCCACTTGTGACTAAAATGGCCAAAGTTCAGCAAAAATACATTGACTAGCTTTAATGGCTGACTTATTTTTCACGCTGGACCCTGTCTTGTCATTTTTTGTGTGTCTAAGTAACTAATGACGACAGCAAATTATGAAACTGGTCCCGTATTGAGCAAGACACTGAACGAAGCTGTGATGTAACCACTTGGGGCATTTGTGCACCGTCAAAAGTGCTTGTTTTTTGCCACTGACAGTGTCTGACAGCATTATGGAAAGGATCTCTACAGAGATAGACCTTTTGTTAAAGGGACTCCATTTATAAACAGTCATTTTAGTGGGTATAGAGCCAACATATTTTGACATCTACCTGGGTGAATTAAGGGTTTATTTCAATCAAATCAGAGCTGGTAGTCGTTGGAACAGTGGAGGGACAAACCAGGATGGCTTTGTGACTTTTTTTGTTCCTGTTGACTCTGACTCAAGTGGATTTTACATTGATAAAATTGACTGTTTAAATGTATTCTGGGGAGTTTGGTGATGGCGTTTTCAGGGCTATTTATGCTTTTTAAAAAAGGATCTTACTCTTTTACAAATGGTCTATCTCTCTCTGGGGAATCTGTTCCATAATATTGTCAGACACAGAATAACTATTTGAGCCGGTAAGTGGCAAAAACAAGCACTTTTACTGGATGTACATGACCCGTTTCTCCGCTGCTGGCTGCAGCCCTGTCGCTCAATACTGGACCAATTTCAAAAATTGTTGCTCCCATTAGGCATTTATACACAAAACATGATAAAAAAAAGGGTCCAGGATGAATGATTGTTGTACAATATTACACTATATTCTTGTATTCTTGTCTGCCATTATGTCAATAGACTCAAAACCTTACCACTGAGTTGACTTAACATCTTTGGATTTCAGCAAAAAAATGCACCATGCCTACACTGCAAGCTTTAAATCTGTTGCATTTATTATATGCCTCACCCACTGGATTGCATTATAGCTCATGTATTTACGCACCGCCTTACACTGAGGCTGTAAAATCAGAATGGACAGCTGATGTAAAGTCTTTCAATTTCTGTCATGTAAAATGTGTTTTTATGACATTTCTCTAGGATATAATATGATGGATAGTCTAGTAAATGTTAAATTAGGATGTGGAGTTTTCCTGCACATGCTCATATTGGTCATTTTCTCCCTGCTGTCGACTCAATTTGTCTCCTGTCCCTTTTTCGTTGCTCCCATACACTTTAGCCAAACTCATTTTGCCACACCTGTTAATCAACCATCTTGTTGCTGTCAGGTTTTAAAGCTGTTCCTGTCTTGGCTGTTTTTCAGCTGTCATTCCAGCGCCTTGAACCACCTCCGCCCCTCCACCTCCTTCAGATACTTTCATCTGTCAACAAAGTCACGCTTTACCAGTCTTTAAAGAGTTTCAGCTCCGAAAAAAATAAAATAAAATCACAGTGGGGTTTTAAATAATAAACACTCTCAGTGTTATTGCTCTTTAATTTTTAGCTGTGCCACAGCATGATTCTAGTGATTGCAATTTCAGTCTGTCTTCTGTCTATCTGTCTGTCTGTCTGTCTGTCTGTCTGTCTGTCTGCCTGCCCACCACTGGTCCAGACTGAAATTAATCAACAACTGATGGAGGGGAGACACTCATGTTCCCCAGAGGATGAATCCTGCTAAGTTTGGCGATCCCCTCACTGTTCCTCTAGTGCCTTCATTTGTTTGAAATTTGTTGTTTTTAATGATATAGCTCGACAATTATTGGACAGATCACCACAAAATTTGGTGCAGACCATCATTATCCCATCAATGTAAATTGCAATAACTTTATGACCAATGCAAAATTAATGACTTTCCCATCAGCCTTGGCTGTACTTTGTGTTTAGTGCTGATAAGTAGACGTTAGATGGATAACACACCAAACTGAAATGATGATCATGGTGAACATTAGCATCAGATTTAGCATTGTCACTGTGAGAATGTTAACATTTGGCTACAGGCACAGCTGTGTCTGCGTACAGCCTCAAAGAGCTGTAGACTTGTTATACATTTATCAATAAAAATAAAAGTCATATAAATAATACTAACCTTATTATTTTTAACTGAAGGGACAGTTTACCCTAAAATAAAAAAAAATCCTTTTACCTGTAGGGTTTTTATCAGTCTAGATTGTTTTGGTATGAGTGCGAGTACTGAAGATATCAGCCTTGTTGTGAGCAGTTTCATGTAGGAACTATTCTTTCTACTGCACTACAACCACATTATGGTGCAAAGGGAAGCGTGCATCTACTCATGGACGAGAGGCTCGAGCTTATGACAGCACAAGATGTAATTATTACACATTAATGTCCTCTTTATTGGCTCAGCTGTAATGTTAATTAGCTCAGTGATGCTAGGTGAGCTAGCAGTAGATCATGGATGTATATAGAGAACAGGATACAGCATTGGAGGCTGGACCCCATTCAATCCTATGAAAGTTGCTCAGTGGCACAAGAAGCCAAAAACGTTCAACTGTAACACATAAAATTAACCGGATGATTGTCACTGCTTCTGCATTATTAGGCCCAAAGAGCAGGCACACTAGAGACTTCTGCCGGCCGAGCCTGCTGCTTTCGTTTAAGCTGCTCTGCTAAATTAAATGGGGATAAAATGATTTATTTGGGCAGCACTTCTAGACTTTCCAAATGTTATTGGACCGAATAAATCAAATTCTGATGGCCGACAAGTCATTTTGTCGGGATTGTGGCACTCAGAAAATGTATCCACTGATTTACAGACATCTCTTTCACAATGTAAATCTGTGAGGAAAATGTATTTTCTGGCTGAATGGCATCACATGAAGGAGCCCAGCATACATCTTAAGGGCCTGCAGTAGATGCACACTTCCTTCTGCACCATGATACGGTTGGCGGGTGTAGTTTGGTAGAAAGAAAATAGTTCCTTCATGAAATTATTCACAACAAGGTCTGTGGTTTATCTTGAGTAACCCAGTCATGATTTCTGGAAAGAGACATTGCTGTTGAGTTTTTTATAAAATGTGTTTTTGGAGGGTGCTTTGGACACGCAAGCTGAGTGCCATCTAGTTTTATATTGGAGAGAAGGCAGACATCTTTATAGCCAACACCCCCAACACTCGGCAACTTGTACCAAATTGATTTGTAAATAGCGCCACAGGGTAAGACGAAAAAAATGTATTTTTAATTTGGGGTGAACTGTCCCTTTAACGCTGTACATTGAGCTTTCTGTGCCATTTTATAATCTCAGATTGATTAAGATTTATTTGTGTTAATGTTTTGAGTGTCATGTATGTTCATCATCATCATTGTGAATTGCTGTTTCCTAAAACATGGCACATTGCATTTAATCTGTAGTTGCCGGGGTTGTTGGAGGTGATGTGAGCTAATGGCTCCTGAGCAAAGTTGTAAACAAAGCGTAAGCAATGACTAAGACTTCCAGTGGGACTCTGTCAGCTGGGAGGGGTCGTATGGCTTAGGACACCAGGGATACATGCTGGCCATGTAGGACAGATGCTGCTTGCTGTGTCCCCGTGGGACCCGGGGAAAGCCTCAGAATAGAAACTGTCCAGCCCCAGGGTGGAAACACATTGTGCCGTGGGGGAGACGATTGGCTGATGCAGCTGCAGCTAGGGGAGTTGGGATATACCAAAGTTTTCTCTAAGGGACAGACAGCAGTGTTTACAGCCAGTCTGGGGATTCTTCTACTTGGAATAAAAAGTTGACGGGGTCGATATTCGTTTAACGTTATGCAACTCCCTTGCAGCTCACTGATCATTTTAATTTGGAATATTTTTGACAGGTCAGTATTTCATCTGTTATGTTGTAAAATGCCTTCTGACAGCAGTGATCTATAGCCTGCTGGAAGGTGCTTCGGCCCTGTTTATTTCTCCCTGGATGTAATCTTTGCACAGACTGACCATGTCGCTTCGGGCCACCACACAGGGCAAAGCACTGGGGCCTCAAACCGACCTCTACCCAGGCCTTCAATAATAGATGCCATGCTGTTGACACATGGCAGGTGGCAACACAACACTTCACAGGTTAGATGAATATTTCATATCAAAGCTGTGCAATCACAGCGCACATTCCTGTTTGAAGTTTGGGGAATGGATCATGGTGAAATTGGGACATGTGTTGAGCTGTTTACAATTACTCCAGCCATCTGGAAATTAGAGTAACATGCTATGGTTCAAAGAAAACGCATTAAAAAACAGACTGTGAAAATCTGTCACCGGTTTTGATGGTGCTGGTATAGTAATATTCTAAAATAAAACAGAGGAGATTAAAAATGTATTAGTAAATATTGGATTTGAAAGCATTTTGCCTGACAAGTATTTTCCTTTTATTGTATCTCTGGTGGAGTGTTTTGGATATACTGTATTGCCCTTGGACAGGAGCAGCTGTGATGTATTATCTGTCTTTGGACAAGCCTCCCAGAGCGGTAAGTGATTGGGAAAAGCATCTAGCTTCATTAGTCGGTTGGTTTGAGTTTTGTTTGTTTTGGCTTCTTGGATGGCTGACAGCCTGGACTGCAGCATCATGTCTTTTGCTTTGGATGGCACAGCAACACTAAAACGCAGCGTGTGTCTGAATCCTCTTCTCTATGCTTGCACACACCAGCCTCCCTGGTGCTGTGGACTCTGAATAGAATTGTATGGAAGTGTTTTTCCTTTCCAGCCCCTTTGCTTCTGACACATGACTGGCAGACAAAGATTATAAAAAATAACAAAAGGCCAGGAGGGCTGGGACCCGCAGAGCTAGCTCCTCTGCTGTCTGTGGTGCTCAGGCCTTGGCCCCCGGCCAGCTGATTTTCATTGGGAAAGCCCGGAGCACTGAGGGGCTGGAAGGGCTATATATAACTGGCTGTGTTATTCTCACTGACAAACCCTCTCTCTCTCATTGTTATTGACTGAGACGCTCAATTACTGCCTTTGCTTGCTTTCGTAGACAACATTTTTTCTGTCCTTTTCACCGTGTTGTTTCCTCTGGAAAACGATAGATGATTAGAGCATCTGTGATAAACGTTAAAGGAATCACATTTTCTCCCTGGACAGCTCTCCTATTGGCTGGTGACTAATGAATGTCTAATGAGGCCAGTCTGGCTGGACCTGTGTGCTTTTTCCCTTCTCATTCAGAGTGGAGGGCAGCTTGGCGTGGCACAAAGTCTGCAGTCTAGAGCCCACAGAGCTTCAGGACACGACCCGCTTGCATGTATAAAAGATGTGGCCTGCGACTGAATGACTGCGCAAATTAATTCATAAATAATGACTTGGGTTTGGGGCTAGAGCCCGTATTGCAACAACACTTTCCTACCACTGCTGCATTAAAAAAGGTGCCCCTTGGCTACACAGGGGGCTGGAGAATTGCCATAATGAATTCCTGAGCCAACCACCCATTACTTCCGCTGCCTGACTTTGCCTATTTGTTGTTTAAAGAAAGGAGAAATAGAGTTCTGCTGAGGAAAGCCATATCTGGCATGCAGGCTTAATATAATTCCATAAATGCAATGAGGTATGATACTAAATCAATTTAAATACACATAAATAAAACATAGAAGTAGCTCCCTGATTTAGCACACACATCTGTGGCTGTTCTCACATGGGTGTGTGAGAGTCAATGTTTACGCCATATTTTATAGAGTGTGTAAATATGCCAAGATGATGTATCTACGTATGTTAAGATGTTGTGACTTTATGGATGGGTGCACACACAAGTATCCTCTGCATGCCTCCCCGTGAATATGCAAGGCTTTGCACGATGTGTGTGTTTGTTAAATGTCTGCGAACACTAACGTGGATGTCAGAGTGCATGTGTGACACCGTGCTGCCTGAATGTCACACAGAGAATTGGGTCTGGGTTGTGCTGCAGGCTAAAACCTCACGCAGCCTTTTTCTCTAATAAGCCAAATGGGGGAAACAGTTCCCGCTGCAACAGCGGCATCTTGGGATTCCTCTGCTCGCCTCTTGCTTTCACTTTCATGAATCCAGCTGCCATTCTAGGAAGCTTTAGACACTTATGTAAATTAAAATCAACACAGTGTTGTAAAGTCAGGTCTTCGTGCATCTCGATAAATTAATTTATAGGATGTTACTGGTGACTAACTGCAGTGGATCTTTCTTCGAGACATTTACAACCCATTCCATGATCTAACCTCTGACCTCAGACTGACCTAGCAGGGTGATGACAGGGTCATCGTAGCCTCACAAACAAAGACATAAGAGATAGTACAGTCTCCCCTGGGTCAAATTACACATGATATGTTGAGTGGCCCGTCTGTGACAGTTCCTATTTCAACATGTCATCACTTGAAAACATTTCAGAGACACGTGCGGGCGAGATCTAACTGAAGTACTACAAGAACAGAACAAAAAAGAGAGAGAAGTGCTATCCAACCTCTTGATGGCCTTGTAGCAGATGATGATGGCTGAGAGGAGGAAGACAACTGAGGCACAGCCCACTGTTCCAAGCACTATAATGTCCATCTCCATCCACCAGGGCCTCAACAAAGGCACCATGGGCTCTGGCACTTAAAAAAAAAGAACAGAAGAAGGGGCAGGAGGAGAGAGATTTGGATACAGGAGAAGAGAATGAATAGAGTGCATTAAAGAAAATAAATCAGAAAAATCAGTTCAAAATTTTAAAAAATGATTACAGTGTTAGACACAGCACGGACTTGAATTGTTAGATCCTAAGTGATTGCATTATACAACAGGATAACAAAGGCAGCATGGAGGTGATTTTTCTTCCCTGCTCTGAGTTGGGAAGTAGCTGTGTCCTCGCCTGTTCTGTAGGTCTTAGGTTCAACGTTCAAAGATATCCAACCCGACACCATGAATCATTTAAGGTCCCGTCAGCCTTCCTTACACCAGCACTCTTGTCCACACCAATTACTGTTGCAGGAACCTCCTGCTCTTTCCACATTAGATCTGTGGTGTAAGACCACTCACCAGGAATGTTGTATAACATTATGTGCATCAGCAACTTTGTGTCTGTAATGCAGAACTTCTCTCATCTCTTTCTGCTGCATTTGGTGCTCTCCCAGCATCTATAAATCAGTTTAGTCATGTGCATATCTATACATCTATCTATCCATGGACGCTGCTTTGTTCCAGTTTTGTGCTCCTGAGAAAATACACAGTGCTGCATATAGTGCCAAACACGTAGCTCCTGCATTTACAGTTATTTTGTTATGAATGAGAGGAAGGGTTTACACCATAGCAACAAATAGTCCTTAGTAATGCTGTGGACTATTTTCCAACACAGCACATTTCTACGGAGCAAATAACAAGGCACGGCTCTCCCCGGTACAGCACACCACGTCATAAGTCACTATGAATTTAAAAGCTCCTCTCAGCCAAACTTCCATTTTAATCCTGCGTTTTGTCAACGGCTGTAGGATTTAATTCAGTCAGTGGTACGGATCTACTTCATTGTGATAAAGCACACGCCTTTGAAGGACTTCGGAAACCATTTTTAGCACGCACAGACTTACTTAACAGTGCCAATTTCTCTCTCTCTCTCTTTTTTTTTTTTAGACTTTTAGCAGATAGATAAGGTCTCAGCCATTGTCCCAGTTTTTCCATGTTAGCTATGCATATTCATTGCATTTTTAAAGAAGCAAAATTTCATCTCTAACCGTTCTGCAAATTGGGCTTCTGAAGGAATATCAAGATAATTATGCGCCTGTATAGATTAAATGGAGAACCGAAGAAAAAAAAGTGAATTATTCATGGTGTCTCCACCCTCTGCAAACATTTCTGTGTAAAGTTGAAAAGGAATAGAAATTGGCCTGCTTATCATATTTATCATGACACACTGCTGTTTATGGATGCAGCGTTCAGAGTTCCACTCATGCGTTGGCTGTAATTGGGCATTCAACCCCCCCCCATCAACCTTAGCTTACAGTCAGATGGTCCTGACAGCATTTACGCAGTGACCAACATTTACAGAAGGGTCTATAACTCTTAAGAGGTAGCTCACATGGTGAGTCAGGAGGGAAAGAGGTCCTTTTAAATTGATCAGACAGAAAGAAATCATTGGAACTGATTGATTAAAACCTTTACACTGCTGCCTGTTGAGACTTTGATGATTAAGTGCTCCTCCCTACTCATAATATTAAGGGCTCAGGGTGAGTGATTCTAAAGAGTCACAGTAATAGCTCAGAATGGCTGCATCATCAGCATCGCTTGTCCCATATTTCAGTGCACTGTTCATTAAGGTGCTCGGGACTTCATACAAATCATATCAACTCTCAGCGAGCAGGCTGGTGAAATATGTTGGCCTATCTGTCAATGGATTTACCATCTCAGAGGGAGTGTCAGAGGGAAAACTGCTGCAACAGGCAGTGGATCCCAACAGATATACACGCTTGTTGTTTACAAGCACTGGCACACAAAACACACACACACCCTTACTGCCGCCAGCTCAACTTCAAAACGAAGCTAAAAGTAGTGGGCTGGTTCATTAGCCCCTTATCTCTATCAAATTAAAGCTAATTTAATTAACTCATCTGTGTTTTAATCAGGGGTCCTCCAGGGGAAACCCTACCACTGAACCACTGAGCTTGGCAGCCCAGCAGGCATGGATTTCACAGGCAGCTGGGTACTCCCCAAGGTCAGACCCGGCATAAATTAGTCCTGTGTTCAGCTGTCAACATCCTGCTGGCTCTATCACACGCACAGACGCACATGTGCAAAACAGTGCCCATGCACAGGGCGCTCACACAGTAATCTCAGGGGGCTGATGGTAGATTTTTCTTTTGAGCATAAAAGGAAACACTCCATGTCAAAACAGTTCCTTCAGACTAGCCAGTTGCTTGACACCTGCGTTTGGCTAGGAATGAGAGATCCAACTGTGGGGCGAGAGCAGACTGAGAGTGAGACAGACTTGGAGCGAGACAGGTGTGAAACCTGGGAACGTGAGTTGGGAGTCTTACCTGTGGTGCCCAGTAGCCGTGGGGGTGGCGGTGGAGGCGGTGGAGGGGGAAGGGGAGGGTATCTTCTACAGTGGCATGCCAGCTGGCACTGTTCACTAACTTTCTCCGCCACAGTCCGTGAGCATGACCTCTGGAGTTCTCCCTTATGGTGAGGGAGAGAGAAAGAGAGAGACATTGAAATGACTGAGCCACTGTCCTTCAGTGCATTACTCATGAGTGCCATCAGCACAACGCCGCGCAGCACAAATGGAGATGCTTGAACACTCAGCAGCCTCTTAGTTAGCAGCACTGTGGATATCCTCTCAGCATTCTTTTTGTATCACGGCTCACAGTGTTGTTGTCACCGGGGCTGCTGTGTATGTAGTACATGCAGAATAGTATCACGTCTATGGCTGCAGCCCGCTCCCTGTAAGAAACCACCCACCAACAGAGTGGGCAGCAGGCTGCCCCGAGGAGTGTGCGTGGGTGGACTTGGAAACTCAAGCAGATCACATTACACATGAACCCTGGCAACACTGCGTGCGTGTGAACAACAGCTCACCACTATCTGTAGGCAGCAGCACGGGGCAGAGGTTAGAATACTCATCACTAACATATGCCTGCTGCAGGGATCCTGGTGGGATAACTGAATATTGTTATCATAAAAACACAGTTGGCTACTCCATGTTCCCACTACAAGAGAGCTGAGTGTCTCTGTGTGTGTGTGTGTGTGCCTTACTGGAAACTCTACACATGCATGCCTGTCAGAATTTCCTAAACACAGGTGGACAGGTGATCCCAACATCTGGTGTAAACACACAATTCATTGCATTTTGATTGCAGCATAATAAGTTACTTAAAAAAATACAACCAGCTCCACAGTTCTTATCCATCCAGTAAATCAAACTCCAGGTACATTAGTGCAACATCTTCTCATGCGTTAATTGACAAGCGGCGCGCCTGAACATGATCCTTACCTGGCATGAGAGTAAAAACAGTGAGAGAAGGCAATGACCGAAGAAAAAAGGCCAAAAACTTAAAGTAAATGGCATTAGATCTTGGACCAGCATTCCTCTTGCGCTGTTCTCGAAGATACTAGGCAGCGATTCCAACAAATGAATGCAGTATACATAGGCTTGAACTGTTTGGGAAATAACCATCCACCCTGTCCAGTTCAGCGGCGATATCTGTGACAAGCGTCTCCAGAAATAGTTTATGCCACAATCATTTTCCTCTTGAAATCCCGTTGTCGATAGCATAGGACAGGCGAGCCGGTGGAATGAGTAGCAAATCTCGATAATTCACATCTCGAAAGTAGTTTTTTTTCTTATTGGCACTCAGATAGCGACCTGAATCACGCCGCTACTCCGTGCAATGTGAGGGCGGTAGATGGCCCGTACCTTACATCCCTCCTCGGCTGCAAGCATGAGTGCAAATGGGCCACTCAAGCCATCGAAGTTGAAGAGGAAAAAAAAAAACACGAACAGAGAGAGATCCTCAGGAATATCGTGCGGCAGGATTCCTCACAATAAAACCACACATCCCCTCAACTTATCTAGGCTGAATACTGTATGGGCGAGTCCGGAGGGCAGAGCCGAGGGTTAAACTGATGCATCCCCCTCTGTGCCAAAATACAGCGGGCTGTTTTATACGGGAGCATCACCGCCGCGCACTTGATGCAGCGCTCACATCAGCTCCTCCTGACAGCGTGTGCTCAAACAAATTCACCCTCCGCTTCTCAAAAAGTCCCCCCCACCTCAAACACACACACACACGCACGCACACACACACACACACACAGTGAGAGGGGAAGAAGGAGGTTATGTAGGCGGCTGGGTTTTGTTTGTTTTTCTTTGCTTGTTTATGTTTGTGTTTGAATTTTTTATAGTGGTCCAGGCTGAAAGTATAGCCCACAATGCGTGGAGGCGAGTCCGTAAGGATGACGCGTACTAGACCGAATTAAAGTCAAGTGGAGAGAGAGGGAGAGTGCAAGACGCCTACCGACTGAAAACACTGCCGTACCCATGTTTGATGTGCTGTGTGCCTGCTAGAACACTCCAATGTCCCAAAGTAGGCTCGGATAAACAATACTGATGTAACCTGGCATTTACTGCTAATGCTCAGCTGCAGAGACATTTATAAGATATTTATTGGCTCTTTATTTTTAAACACCGGCTTCTTTTTTAATTTATTTGCCACCCATATTGATGACGAGAGGTGATGCTGTGGGCCAGAGTGCAAAGCATCAGACTGAAATGGGCAGGTTTTTTTTTTTTAAAGAGCAGAGTTGCATAAGATTGTTGGTGGTCTTCTTCACAAGGCACAGTTATGAAATTACCCCACAGCCCACAGCCATGTACATGGTACTAGAGAGCCAACGTGACATTCACAGTTTACTGGAATAACAGATAACTGACAGTGGGGATGAAACCTTAGTGCTCATCTTAGTGCCATTAATGTAGAACAACAGTGTTTGGATCTGTGTGTGAATTTATTCTTTCACACCACATCATTATTCTACATCACATCTATAAACACTCCTAGTACTGACACTGGCTTATTTTATTAACCACAGTCCCAGAGCAGTTAATTGATTACAGAAAATTAATTGGTTATTATTGTTTATTATCGTCATTCTGCACGAAACTACACCCAGTTCCTGCTTGTATATCATCGTAAACTGATTATCCAATATTTGTAGATGTTACTTAAAGATTTAAGCAATGGTGCTGGGCATTTTTCACAATATAATGACACTGTGTCTCTGTGTAATTGTTATGCATCTTTTTGTGGTCATTTTGTGTCTACTTGTGGCTGTTTTGTGTCTCTTTTGTAGGTGTTTGAGTATCTTTGAGGTAATTTTGTGTCTCTTTGAAGGCAATAATGTGTGTTTTTGCACTGCTCTCTAGTCATTTTGTGTCTCCTTGTGGTTGTTTGGTGTCTTTTTTGTAGTGTTTTGGGTCTCTCTCAGGTAACTTAGTGTCTTATTGAAATAATTGTGTGTCTCTTTGAGGTAATTTTGTGTCTTTTTGGGTCATTTTGTGTTGTTATGTAGTCATTTTGTGTCTCTTTGTGGTCATCTTGTATCTACTTGTGGCTGTTTTGTAGTTGTTTCAGTGTCTTTGAGGTAATTCTGTGTCTCTTTCAATGTAACCATGTGTGTTTTTGCACTGCTTTGTGGTCATTTTGTGTCTCCTTGTCATTGTTTTGTGTCTTTTTGTAGTTGTTTCGTGTTGCTATGTAGTCATTTTGTGTGTCTTTGTGGTCATTTTGTGTCTCCTTATTGTTGTTTTGTGTCTTTTTGCAGTGAGTCTCGAGGTAATTTTGTGTCTCTTTTAAGGTAACCATGTGTGTTTTTGAGTTGCTTGGTAGTCATTTTGTTTCTCCTCTCCATTATTTTGTGTCTTTTTGTAGTTGTTTGGGTCTGTTATAGGTAATATTGTGTCTTACTGAGGTAATTTTGTGTCTTTTTGGGTCATTTTGTGTTGTTATGTAGTCATTTTGTGTCTCTTTGTTTTCATGTTGTGTCTACTTGTTGTTGTTTTGAGTCTTTTTGTAGTCATTTGAGTCTCTTTGAGGTAATTTTGTGTCTCTTTTCAGGTAATCGTGTGTGTTTTTGCACTGCTTTGTCGTCATTTTGTTTCTCCTTGTCATTGTTTTGTATCTTTTTGTAGTTGTTTTGTGTTGTAGTCATTTTGTGTGTCTTTGTGGTCATTTTGTGTCTCCTTGTTGTTGTTTTGCGTCTTTTTGTAGTCAATTGAGTCTCTTGAGGTAATTTTGTGTCTCTTTTAAGGTAATCATGCATGTTTCTGAGTTGCTTGGTAGTCATTTTGTTTCTCCTTGTCATTATTTTGTGTCTTTTTGTAGTTGTTTGGGTGTGTTATAGGTAATATTGTGTCTTACTGAGGTAATTTTGTGTCTTTTTGGGTCATTTTGTGTTGTTATGTAGTCATTTTGTGTCTCTTTGTGGTCATGTTGTGTGTACTTGTTGTTGTTTTGAGTCTTTTTGTAGTCATTTGAGTCTCTTTGAGGTAATTTTGTGTATTAGTGAAGTAATTTTGTGTCTCTTTTTGAGGTAACCATGTGTGTTTTTGTGTTGCTTTGTAGTCACTTTTTGTTTCTCCTTGTCATTGTTTTGTGTCTTTTTGTAGTTGTTTGGGTCTCTTTTAGGGTAATTCTGTGTCTTTTTTGGTCATTTTGTGTTGCTATGTAGTCATTTTGTGTCTCCTTGAGGTCATGTTGTGTCTTTTTGTAGTTGTTTGAGTCTCTTTGAGGTAATTTTGTGTCTCTTTTCAGGTAATCGTGTGTGTTTTGTGTTGCTTTGTAGTCACTTTGTTTCTCCTCGAGGTTGTTTTGTGTCTTTTGGTGGTCATTTTGGATCTCTTTGACGTAATTCTGTGTCTTTGTGGTTGTTTTTTGTCTCATTGTGGTTGTTTTGCCAATTTTTGTAGCCCATTTTCTGTCTCTTTGCAGTTCCTTGCATATCTTTGTGGTCATTTTGAGTCTCTTTTTGTAGGTACATGCCTATGTGAGTGACATTTTGCAGGTGAAAACCAGGGGCCCCTTGACACTTTGGGCCCCCTGGGCCTGTGAGCAGTTGGCCCATTCAGTGATCCATCTATGGTTGTAGCCCTAACACAGTTTAAATACTTTCCCCTTCTATATCCTTTGTTGTGGATCCTCAGGGGACATGTCCCCCTCAATATCTGGATCATGTTCTATTGTTAGTAAAAGTGGTAGTGGACTTTTATTTAGGCAAAATTAAAGACATTTGCACCATAAACAGATGCAGAAAAGGCATTTATTGGTGCATAAACATTCATCAGAATGTAGGAAATTCAGTGTTTGATGCTCAGAATTTTCTTTTGGAGGACCCCCAGGACCTCCTGGTTCATATTTTGCCCCCTACGTCCTTGCCCAGCACCTGTCTCTTGACCTGTTAAAATTCCATTGCCTTGCTGAAAGGCATTTCACCAAGGGTACTGCTTGAAGCTGATATGTCTCCTTTGCAGGTCAGTTTCTCCGCTGCTCAGTTCACCAACACACTGCCCGGCTTGTATGTCATTTTCATTGCTTATTCATGTTTCATAAATCCACAATCATTTGTTGTGCCCAAAGGACTTCTGTTTGAGAGTATTGCTTGTGGTTTAAATAACAGAAGTGACAGCCAATTGTGTCACAGCCGGCTTATTCCAAATAACACAAACAGCATCTAAGCCAACTATTCAAACAACTTTGGATTAAGATCAATGGATTCAGCATCGAGCCCTACAGCCTTTTGGTGCGGCTGAGCATTTATCACATCTCTTGCCTATCAAAAAGCTCTTCACAGACAGTAATGGGGTGAGCTAATGCACAAGAGCTGTGGATGACTTTTAGAGTGGAAAATCCACATCTGCTGCTGAACTGCATCTGCGCACACAATGCAGAGATTTGTCAGAGTTTCTGAAGTACACAACAAGCCTGGATTTGGCGTATAGTGCGCCCGATGGTTTAGCTCGTCCATCCTCTCCTACAGTCTGTCCCAGTATCGATTATCTGACAAGAGGAAAGCACTACATCCTCCTGGTTCCTTCCTGCTGCCTCACCTCCTTCCAACTAGCAGCAATCTGCCACAACATACATCACAGTCCTTTTAAACTCAGATAAGAAAACCTCTTAATAAAATTACTGTGGTCTTTCAGTGTTATTATTCTTGCTGAGATACTTAATCAGCTTCTCTGCAAACAAACAGAGCCCAGAAATATTACATCAAACAAAAGGAGGTTGTAATACCCTGTGTCATTTAAAGGATATTAATGTTCAAAGATAATTAACTGCACTGCATTTATCTTTACTATCTGTGTGTTTCCCCTTCATTATAACAGCCCAGCTTGGCTGTGTCAGAGTAGAGGTAGATTGCCATCTAGTGGGAAGTGTTGGCAACACATGACATTATGGTGCTTTGTAGCTGTATGAACAGATAGTTGGAGCAATGGGGACAAAGTAAGTAGAGGAAAGGGCTGAAAGTGCAGTTTGTCTGAATTTAGATTTTTTTTTTTTGCACTTATTTTATAGCTTTTTTTTTTTTTCACTGGAAACTCTTCTGTATATACTAGCTTTTGTCACTTTTTTTTTTTTTTTTTTAATTTATGATCATTAAATATAAATTACAAAATTGCTTGGACAGGTTTGTCCGAATTTGGATTTTTTTTTTATTAACTGGAAACTCTTCTGCACTCATTTTGTATCTGCATATACTACCTTTTCTCACTTTTTATTTATTTGTAACAATTTAAATATAAATTACAAAATATTTTTTGAGATTTGCCTGATTTGGATTTTTATTTTGCATTTATTTTAGATTTTTTTTTTTTTTTTTACTGGAAACTTTTCTGTACTCATGTTTCATCTGTATATACAAGCTTTTTTTGTCACTTTTTGTTCATAAAAATGTCAACAGTTTACAAAAAACTTCAACAAAGCACAGAAATTAAGTAGTTAATAATCAGTATAATGTCTTGTTGTCTATGTCCATATCTTCTTTAGACTGATCCAGATCCAGTTATAATAACATCCTTGTTGTTTGCCGTGAAGGTGATACATTTCTTTCTTGGATAAAGTCGTTTTATACCAGTTTTTAGTTGTTGCCTTGTTGCAGCTAACCAGTAAAGTTATTATTCTCCTTTTTTTTTTTTTTAAATCTCCAACACCACTGTTAAGTATTTAGTTATCTTTAATGTGAGGTGTGATGAAGAAACAAAATAAATACCTCCAACTAAAGTCCCCATTTCCTCCTGTGCAGATGTGATATAGAGACAGACATTAGCTATTTAATATTCCTACATTCTGATTCCCAGAAATATTATGTCTAACAATATGTAAACCCTGTTACCGTAGAAAGCTTTCAATGCATTTTGATTTATGGCTCAGTTCACCTTTGTTTTTATTTCCTTTGCTCTACTTTCTATCTCTCTTGTGTCCTTATATGCTCTGTTTTTTGTGCTGCTGCAACACTCTCCTCTCCCATGGGGATCAATACATTTTTATCTTATTGCAGCTATTACTGAGCAAAGACATGATACAGGTGACAGAAAGAAAGTGCTAACTTTGAAAGTGGCACAAACAGATGTGTCTTGGACAGCCTCTGCCAAGGACCTAGTACAGACAGAGTCAGATTTCAGTCACATTAGAGCTCCACTGGGCTTTTACTCAATAGATTTTTGTAACACAATGCAAACACGGTGAGGAACGTTGGTTAGATAGTTTGTAATATCTCTGTGCATTATTGTAGACTCCAAACACTCCCTGGCTGCATTTATGTCTGGGTGCAGTTTGCATGTGCACCAGAGATATGCAAGTTGGGTACATATCTTTGGTGCACACATGCAGCAGTTGAAGTGGCACTTTAACTTGTATGCTGGTGTGTTGGTTGGCCTGTGTTAGGTAGATTGATGGTGTGCAGACAGACTCTCGTGACCCTCTTAGAGTGGATAGGTAAATATAGAAATTAGTGTTTTTCACAAGCTCCATAAATCAGCAGATATCTAAACTACTTGACAAACATCCGTCCACCTGTTCTGGCACAAGGACAGCGTCACATTGTGGGATTTATGGATGCCACCATGCTTCCTCTTTCTCTTTCTCCCTCACTTCAAAAGCACAGGAGTGGGGTGACAGGCCAGGGGAGGGGGGCCTCATTGTTAATTTGCTCTTTTTAGATGAACAGAGAGGTGAAGGGAATAAGAGAGGAGGAGGACAATGCCTCTCCAGAACAAGAGGGATGCACCGCCCAAAAAGATAGAGAGCACATATAGACCTGCAGCAGGGCTCTCCTCAGATAACCCCAAACTGAGTGAATGAGGCAATCAATCATGTTGGCTGCAGCTCACTCAGAAATAAATGGTGTGTAGCCTCAGTATACTCTGCAGAATGTTTTTAAAATGATCTGCACCAGTGCTGGAGTGTTTCAGGGTAAATGCTGTAAGGGTAGTGCAAAAGCATGAGGTGTTACTTACCAGACAAACAGTTTCCTCACATCTCATTCCACTGCTGCTGCGGTTCAATGGGACGATAGGTACTCTTTTTTCCCCACTTCAATAAGGGGATGAAGCTCAATTAGCATTTCACAAGTCCCCTTTTCCTCCTCCATTGCAACCTTCCCCGCGGAGCCCATGCTTTCTCTCGGGATTGTCCTGTTTTGGGCCCTTGTTGCCGTTGGCAGGGTGACAGTATTCGAGTGTGCAAACTTGTGCTATTGTCCGCGGGCCAGAGGGAGCCATGGAGACCCCATAATATGACACAGGAAAATGTTTGCTGATGGCAATTCTATGGGCTTTGTCCGACTCTTTCTCCTTCATGACGACTCGATTTAAGTCTCTAAATGTTTGACTACAAATGCAGGAGTGCTATCCAGCTCCTTTTCCTTTGTCCCGCGAGGTTTGAATGAGTAATTCAGCCTTTGTGTCGCTCGATTGAGGGGGCAAACAGAAAGACAAGATTCTTGAGCGTTCAAGCCCCTTTCCATGGTTATGCACTCTTTAGATCTCCCCCCTCTCACCAAATCCTACAGCTGACATCACTCTTGGGGAGGGTATGAGGGGTATCTATGTTAAAGACTCAACTTTAACAGCTCCAGAATAAAGTTAGAATGCGTGCATATTTCAGCAGAGCTTCCACTCGTTTTTATTCATGCACACTCCGGATTTTAGGAGATGTTTGGCCAACGCGCGGAAATCACCGTGTAGGAGAAATATCGCATCCCCTCAGCGGCTTTTTCCAGGTCTCCATGACAACAATTTGCAATGGTGAAGAATTCGATACCAGGGCGCTTGGAGGCTGATTGGGGTGCATTGTGAGGGGCCTGGGGTCGCTGATTGGTTCATGGAAAGCACCATAACTACAAGGAGTTTATATTCATTCAACTTGTTGAAGTGCTCCTACTGCAGCCTGGAGAGAGGTCTGAGCTTGGACTGTGGCTTCACAGAGTCTGGATTCATCCAGCAGTGGTGAGTAAAGGGTTATTACTCTTTGAAAATATATAAACTGAGGAGCATCACATTCAGTTTAGGCCTGATTGCAGATAACAGAGAATAGCGCGCAATTACGCAAAGCTTCAAATTTGTTTTCTGATGTCCCTTTAGATCTTGGCGGTGGACTACGAGCTCTAACATGGACTGACTTGATCAAAATCTTTGCAAACATGGCAGACAGTGAGGTCAAGACGCTGCTCAATTTTGTGAATTTGGCATCCAGCGATATCAAAGCGGCCTTGGACAAAGTCAGCTCCGTGCAGACGCTCTGTGGACCACAGGAAATATCTGCAGAAACAGCTGAAGCGTTTCTCTCAGAAGTACTCCAGAGTCCCAAGATGCCACACGCACAGGTCTGCTGAGTATGGGTGCGCCAAACCGGTGGGCGCTGTTCACCAGAGTGTGAAGGTCGCAGAGAAGTCCAGTTCGGATGCTCAGTGTGCGGAGATCGCGGGGAGCGCCGTGGAGCAGGTGCCCATGAGGAAACGCCAACTGCCAGCCTCATTTTGGGAGGAACCTAAGCTGACCCAAACTAAGAGGGAACACTCACATTTATTGAAAAAGAACCCTGCAGGCACATCTGAGGGCAGTGAAAACGAAAAGAGGAAAAGGAGTTATGATGATGACGCAAAGGCCACTCTTTCTGCGTCCAGTCGGCGCAGCTCTGCCGATAAGGACACGCTGAAATTGGACCTGACCTCTCACCACTGTGTGAGCGTGTGCGGCTGCTGTCCCTTCCAGTACCACGGACACCAGGTCCTCCACAGTCACATTGTTGTCCCCCATCCGCCCCTGGGACTGTGGAGCAAAGCGGCAGAGACAGAGAGACCTGAGCATCCTTATGGACAGAAAATTCACACGCACGTTGTGGTCAAACCCATACCGACCAAACCCACCGTGCAGTCACCGATCTTCAGTGTGTTTGGATTCATTTAACTACTCTACTAATGAACCAGTCACACACACAAAACTGTGTAAATATGACTAATTATTTTGTGCTCTGCGCAGCCAACTCTTTATCTTTCCACATTTGTATATGAGACACTTCATCAAGCACTTATTGGAATGCTTCATCTATTTTTGTTGTTTAAATCTAGAGGACTAAGTTGCACTTGCAGATCAACTTCATCATGTTCACTTTCATGCCAGTTGGATGCCTTTCAAGTATCTGAAAAACTGACAGTAAGTTAAAAGGTTTCTACTTTTAGGTTTCTACAGAGAGTGACTGCTCCTTTTGTCAGTACCAAAAGTCATGCAAATGAATGAGAACATCCTGTTTTAGTTTGCTCTTTCAGCTATGAGAATAGAATGTGGGACATAGATTGCCTTTTCTTTGTCAAAGTAATGTTTGATAGGCACGTTTGAAACGATGACTTTAATTTTTAAATAAATGATTCAACTTTCCTCAAGAGCTCCTCTGGGCATTAGATCGTTTTTGCTTTCATTGAGCGTTCCTGCGAGACTACAGAAAAACTCTGACTGACACATTAAAGACACTTACTGTCACGTTACACATGTTATAAATAGATATTTTATACATAGAGAATTACATTTACAGATGCAGCTAAAAAAAGAAACACATTATGATAAATTTAGTCATCTCTGATGCTTATGTTGCTTGAAGTTCATTTTAAAGTCAGTCAGCGAGGCTCAGGTATCGGATCAGTCTGTCTGGTAGAGGTAGACTTGTGAGAGATTTCAGTCTGTGTCTTCCCATTTGGGCTCGAATTCTGAATCTGCAAAGGTGCAGCAGAGGACGAGGTGACACTGTGGACAAGAAAAGAGAAGATCAAGAGGACTGTCGATTGCTTCATTTGCATTGTATGCATGTGTGAGGAAGTGAGAGACAGAAAGAGACATGTTTGCATGTTAGGATGACAAGATTTTGTCAGATGCTTACATGACTTCCTCTTCACAGCCAGCCACTCTTCTCGGCTGTCCAGCAGTTCAGTGAGCTTGCTGCACAGCTGAACGTGACCAACATGCTCCAGCAGCAAGTCTACGATCGGTCCTGCCCATTTACACATGGCTGATGTTGAGATCCACTCACAGAACTGCAAAAAGAAAACAAAACACTTAGAAAAAACAGACAAATCTCAGTTTCTGGGAAAGCCATGTCGATGTTTTTGCTTATTTTTCACACCTGTGTTGCTCTTTCTGGTGTCTCACTGCAGTTTAAAGGAAGCATACTGTCATTCTGCAAAACATATCCATTGCTGCCAACAGTTCTTATGTGGGATCCTCCAGACGTTGGGTGAGGGGCACAGCCGTATGTACAGGTAAAACAAGAGAGGGCATCACAGCCATTGTCCAAAAGGCACTTGAGTAGAGCCAGATTATTCATGCAGAGTGCAACGACAGCAGGGAACGTAGTAGGATAAGAGGGTATTCTGGCGTCCACGTCGGCCCCTCTCTCCAGCAGTAATGACACAGTGCTGATGCAGCCCTGCCGCACAGCCATCAGTAGAGGACTGACTGGGTCCAGGTTTAGACTAGCGCCAGCGTTCAGTAACACCTCTGCTGTCTCGGTGCTGCCGTTGGCAACTGCAAAGTAGAGGGCTGTCGCGCGCCTATCAGCATACTGGATGGAGTGACTGTTGGCCAGTGTGGCGTTTACGTTCGCACCTGTCTTGAGTAGCACAGCTGCCACAGTGTGTCTGTTGTGCTCTGCTGCCAGGTGGAGGGGGCTGACACAACTGTGGCGGAGCAGGGCTCGACTTGTGACTGAGACGAGGAGGGACACAATCCTGAACACAAAGTGTGGACACAAAATATGTAAAGACAACACATACAAATCTGCTTCTATTACCACAGCTCAGTTCTATTGTACATCAACTGCCAACATTTTGTACCTGAATGCAAACATTACATCTTTATCAATGTTTTCTATTATAATAAAACCTAATTACAGTTGTAGTACTTACTCATGGTGTCCATATTGGGAGGCAGTGTGCAGTGGCAGCAGTCCTGAGTTAGTGGGTTTGTTGGCATCTGCATTTTTAGTCAACAGCATTGCAACGCTTTCCTTGTGTCCATTTTTACTGGCCTCATGCAACGCTGTGACACCATCACACGTCTGCATGTTCACATCTGCACCTACAGAAAACCAATGATCCTTTACAACCTTTAAATTCAGAGACATAAAATAGAAGCAGGAATATTTTGTGCAGAAAAATACCTTTGTCAATAAGGTAGCACAGTGCCCTCATCTGTCCTCGCTGAGCTGCTACAATGAGTGGCGTGATGCTGTAGGTATTAGGTGGATTGATTGCGGCCCCGGCTCTTATTAGTATCTCACAGATTTCCGTGTTGTTTCTGGACACAGCCTCGTGAAGTGCCGTCCAACCCTGACCACACCGCTGGTTCGCAGGTGGCCCCGTAGGACAGTAAGAGGCTCACCATGTCCACATTCTCCAACTCGCAGGCTACAGACACAGAGGAGACACTGAGTCATGTGGCTGTTACACGGTTATCTATACTTTCTCAATAGTTCTGTTGTATACAATTGATTTCACAGCCGTACCTTTGTACAAAGGGGTTTCTTTGTTCTTGCTGCTGATGTCGGGGTCGGCGCCTGTCTCTAGAAGGCAACGCACACATGACAAGTGTTCACAAGACACAGCCAGCAGCAAGGCCGTCTGCTCCTGCAAGGTACGTTTGTCTACTGAACCTGGATGGGCTGGAGCAGAAAATATACATATAACACAAACCACTGCATGACTTATTCAGCATTTTGAGACTGTACAGACTGACCTATACAATCACACTGAAACTATGTGATTTAACTGAAGAAATGCAGTGTTTGGGACCCTAAATAACGCTCTCATGTCATACCCCTCAGAAGGATCTTCAAGCACTCAGTCTGTCCACAGAAGGCAGCATCATGCAGAGGTATCCACCCATCTTTGTTCTCCTTCAGCAGGCTGAGAGGAGCGGATGTTGCCACATCATTAACTGCCTTCACATCCCCTCTCCTGATGGCAAACACCACCGGCTCAACATCCCTTAAAAAGGAGGGAAAAAACACTGAAATTGACTGACACATGACTGCAATCACATTTAATTTTAGATAGACATCAGCACTGTTTGAGGGCAGCAATTCTGATTGAACCATTGATCTTATATCTTTATATTTAGGTGATTATCTAATTTTTTTGGCTTTATTTGACTTAAATAAGCATTTCTAACTGGTACAGTATGTTATTAAATTCATCAAGATTAAACATTTCTTCTTATTATTACTATTCTATGGTTACACAGCAGACCTCAGGAGCCCCACACACACAGACACATACACACACACGCTGACATACATATGCAGCCCCCGTGTCAAACAGCCCCCAACAACAAAAGACTCACTCCGGCTCTGACGTTACGTCGCTCTGACCGTCTCCTCTCCTCCTATCTCCCCGCAGTCGCGACTGAACATTATTACATTTACCTCCAGCGTTACGGAACTGAGATAAGTATTCAGAATAGCTGAATTTCGTCATTACTGATGAGAGATTTCACGGCGGTGTTTCCTCTCGCAGCGCGGCGGCGGAGGCGGCGGAGCAGCAGCGCGCAGCGCGGAGCAGGGCTCAGCTGTGCGCTCTCAGATTATTTTGGGACTGTATTGTCAGGCGGCAGGGTGACGGGTTTATCCATATATGTCAAGAGACTCGGACATCCAGAGATAAGGCGAACAGCGCTGGAGATAATGCAGCCCTAGCTGAGATGTCTTTCTCTGCATGAAGGCTTTATTTCATTGGCTGGGATCCACAATAAACAACCACATAATTAAAAGCTCTAATCTTAAAGGGGACTTTTGGAAGAAGGGGCCTCATACAAGAGGAAACACACAGAAGATAAAAGATAGACCCACCACAATTCATGAGACACTCACGTTTGAATGCCACAAACAGTGTAGTCCTGTAGGCTGCTGTATGTGGACTGTAATTTGAATCTTACTGTTTTGATAAGTCCTTCATTTGTGAGAGAGGATGGATCTGAAAGCTCATTTAATCAAATGGACTATTTAGTAACCAGGGGCGTAGACAAGATTTTAAAAATACTGGGGCCATGAATGAATCCCAAGTCAACTTTAAACCCCATACAAGAAGCACCTGATTCAGCTACATACTGCTGGGAGATGCACAGAGAACCCCTTTTTAAATTGAATATTAAAAATAAAAAAAACCCCACCATATTTATTTTGTTTGTATTTGTAGAATGTAAAATAATTCCTTAAAACACCCAATACAGACAATTGGTCAGTAGCATCAGACACTGATGCACTGAGGCACCCTTTAGTGGCGGTATGAGACGCAGCTGACAACTAAGGCATATGTAACAAAAGAACGTGGTTAGGTTTAGGGGAAAAAAGAACAGGGTTTAACAGGGTTTATTATCTTACGGGACACGAGCACCGCTCTCCCAGGTGAAAGTCGGGGTACTCTGGGTGCATTGGTTGCTGACAGTTCTGGGACACCATGTCAAGTTAGCCTGTTATATGCACTGTCTTCTTTAAAAATACACTTTCATTTTCACAGGAAATTTACCATTTACATACAGTCTTTTTCAAAATAAATGCTCCATGTGAGTACAACAACGCAAACTAAGATCATCGACCAACCGTGTACCACGTCGACGTTAAAGGACGCCTTTTTTTCGTCAGTGTCTGACGTTACAAGTCAATGTACCCAAGTGCCTGGACTTCGACGACTTTGGAGTGAGCTGGGTTGCGACAGCAGATACTGATGCACTGAGGCACCCTTCAGTGACAGTATGAGACGCAGCAGCATATTATTGATGCTGCGAGCAACTGCTGTGGTGCAGAGAGCGAAGAAGTCAGCTTAGGTTGGGTGTGAGGGTGGGAGATGTGTGGGTCAAACAAACAATGGACTTGCACCGGGGAGCACACTGTTTATGTCACATGTAAAAACCAAATGTTTCAATAACAAATGTAGTGTGCTTGTATGTGTAGCATACCACGGTAATGATGTAGGTCATGTGACGTCACATTACGTTAGTAACAAACATACCCATTTTAAGCCAAACCAAAATGTTGTTTTCTAAACACAACCAAACACTTTTGTAGCAGTAGACTGAAAAACATTTTTTTAAACTAACTTTCTTTTATAAGTTTATGTAGGCTCAATGACCAAACGTCGGTATTTGTCGATTTGGGAGTAAGACTGTGTTGGAGGATATGACCTCTGTGGCCTCAGTGGCAGTTGCGGGCAGGACCCTAACCTCTGGCTTGTGTTTTAGCAATGTATTCACCCTAGACAAACTTAGATTATTTTATATTCCAGATATCACAAAACATAACTGTGAAGCAATAGCTTTATTTTAATCTTCACTCTTGCACCTTTCAAATGATTTTGCCTCATATGCCTCCTACAAGAGAGTCACATGGGCACAGTTACAAAATTATTCATGTAAATGATCTCTGGGCAGAGCTCCTTAACTTCATGCGTCCTAATAAAAAAAAAGTTGGCCTACTTCCTTGTGACTTACTAACTCACTAATTCAGTTTTAGTGGGCTGTAGTTTCTCCACAAGAGGGAGGTGTTTGGTGATTGACAGACAGTCACACCACCTGAAGGCAACAATATTAGAGCAGTGGTGTTTTCTTTTACTCTTTCCTTTGTCTGTGTATTTTAAAACTTTTAAATAAAAACTTGTACCATGTCAAAATAAGTGATAGTAATGGCATATAATTTCGTCACATTTAACCTCCATTGTCTGTTAACAACTTGAACACTACTCAGCTTGTTGCTTTAAGTACAAATGTTAGATTATCAAGATTATTGATGAGATGTTTTCAGCTTATTTTCAGGCACTTCACCACTATTTCTTTTGTCTGTTGTCACCTGTACTGAGCTAAGTTATTGAGCCACGCTTACTTAAACTAAAAATAATAATAAATTACTTTATTTCAGTTTATATTGAATATGAATGTGCACAAGTCATTTTCAAACATGTTGAATTACTAACTTTAAGATTATAAAGGGATTACTCAGGGGCTGTTTTGTTCGTCATTCGTCACAAATTTGTAGTATTTACATACCTCTTATAAAAAAAAGTGTCTTTTAAAGTAATCATATGTTTCCTCACCTGTGCAGGTTTACAGTTGAGTTGGCTGAAGTGAGGAGACTCAGGTTGTAGACAGCCAGCCTGTCTTTGATATCATTGTTTAGTCTCTGGTACAGAGACCTGGGTCTGCTGACTGCGATCATCACAGGAGGAGATGTGTTGTCCAATCTGAGGAGCGGGACATCTAACAGTGAGCTGCTGTCTTCTTCATAGACCACAGATCCAGAACAACAAATCAGAAAACAAAAGTCAGAGCACTGGTGGCAGCAATTTTAAATCAGGTTTGCAAAGTGCCTAAAACAACAGATAACACACCAACATGCAGAGGATAATAACACACACTCTACAGTCATACTGTATGAATTAGAGCCCAAGCTCATTTGACAGAGCTGAAATCTGCACTGGCAGACATCAGAGAGCAGCAGCTCATGCGATGAGGATAGCTGCCTTTTAAGGGCATGTTCAACTGTGTTTGAATCCACTTGATTCTGCTGCTCCAGAGGCAACGCTGAGGTGAGGTCGTGTGTTACAGTGAGTTATGCAGCAGAAAATTGGCTTAAGAATAACACAAAGTTTAAGTAACAGTCCATTTTCTCAACTTAAAATTTAAACAAAAATAAATGCAGACACACAAGAGGAGAGATTTCAAACATGTGGATGACCAAGACTATAAAACTGATTGAAAAACTTGAATGGAAAGACTTGAACTCACCATGTGACAGTGTTCCTCACCCTCATTCACAGAAGTTGCTTTAAAACTACAAATGTGCTGATCCACCTTTAAAACAAGAAGAGCATCCTTCCGTTGCGTCAGCTCGCACTGTCACAAGCTGAAGTGTGAAAAGTGCACACAACAATGACGGCTGATTTTTGTTTCACAATTCCTTCTTTGGAGGTGTTTGTGAAAAATGCTTCCTCTGTCTAAACTGGAAGTGGTGTCTGGTTGACTTGACACAAACAAGTCTATCTGCGTATCTGTTTACAGCTGGAGGAACGAGACTGCAGACAAGCAGAGGGGTTGCTTCAGGAGCCCCACATTTTCAGCCAAGAAAGACAAGCACAGTTATTTAACTTCTATGTGAGAGATGCACCACTGTTTGATTTCAGGTAATGCTACAGAAAGACCCGCCAGCTCCCTCAAAACAAATCGTAATGTCTATTACTTTTATGTTAAGCTGCATTAGTTGCATTCCATTTTGGTAGATCCTGGTATTGTGCATGTGGGTTCACTGGAATAGCTTACTGGCACACTTAATGGCACTCAGCCATCATTAATGTTAGCAGTTTCACTTGTGCTTTTCCTTCTATGACAAGGCCAAATGTCTGCTGTGAAAAAGGCCCATTAAACATCATGGTAATACTGAGAGGTGTTGGAACACCTACATTTTTACAATGTGGTAAGCTAACATGGAATTTTTCCTCTCAACATTACCAGCTTTGGTGTCTGTTTAACTCACTAATTACAGACCTTTTACAGACTTGACGTGACATAGTGGGTGTAACACAGGTGTAATTGTTACTACAATTAACCATTTCTTTGTTCCATTTAAGTGTCAGCAAACTTGGTTAATGAGCCAGCATGCACAGTGGCAGGGTCCACAAACTATTAAAGCAGGGATGTCAAACATAAGGCCCATGGACCAGAACCAGCCCACCAAAGGGTCCAATCTGGCCCACTCGATGACTTTGCCAAGTGTAAAAAAAAATGCAGATAAGTCATTAATTCCACTCTTTTAATTAAATGCACCACTATTCTTATTTATCCAAATGAACTAGTTCCTATTGCCTCACAGAGGTAAATGAGCCAGTGTGCTTGGTATGCTCACAGCACATTTCAGTGCTCAAAGAATATTATATTTAGCACCACTATCAAACTCATTATGGGAAATAGTACAACAATTTGTCAGGACAACTAAGAACAGAGAAGATAAATTAGTCATTGGCAGGTTTGTGGAAACATAAGTCTGACTACAGTTTTAGCCAAGAGATCAGTATTGCAGCTGTGAAAGCTGGCTACGTCATTGCTAATGAAAGAGCATCGGCATCGAAGCCATACTCTTTGAGTTTGAAAAACAGACATATGGTTGAAATTTCACTTATTTTTTTTTATCCTACAGCCTTCATCTCAGGCTATTCTTCATTTGTTTTGAAACTGGATTGTCCATTAATTGTGAGCATTTTCAGGATGTAAGCTACACTTAAATAGAGGGACAAATTTGAAGGCTTTGTTATTTTCAGGTTTGACACCTTTGTATTAAAGCTAAATAAATTTAGCCCTTATTAATATGACTTTTTACACCAGTGGTTTTTATGCTATATCAAGTCAAAATGTCTGCTGGGATAATGAGTCTATGTGGATGGAGACATCATCAGTGTTATTGACTTGACCTGTTTTTTCCTTTTTCCTGTTATGTCATGTTATGAAAAGGCCTATAAATCTAGAAAGTCCCCCAGAAGGCCGTTTCATTCTCATCTGTGCTTATGTCATATCAGAATTTAAGACACATATGAGTTTAATTTGTGACGTCATGACTTTAGTTTGGAAACCACTCATTGTTCAATATGTAGCTTACACAAGTGTGATGTGGAAAGTTGAAACATCCGGTGCACTAACACTGAGTGACGTTTCAGTGAAGGAGACACCTGATACACCAGTTGAACTTCTGAAATGAAAAATATTTGGATATTCACAAAATCAGAAATTTTCAGTGAGGGAGAAAGAGTAGAAAAAGATGATGTTTTTTTTTTTTTAACAAGGCAGCTAATTCAACTTTTTTTGTCAAAACATTTGATCAGACATTAATTATAATTCAAAGTATTTAGCCTTTAGATGTCAAAAAAGTGTTTCTAAAATGGGGGTATGCATACCCCAAGATGTACTTTGGAGTACTGACATTTATAAAAATGTTAATTTAAAAAAAATATCAGTGGGTTTTATCTGGGCCAAGACACTCAGGCTAAGTTAACTGGTGACTCTAAATTGCCCACAGGTGTGAATGTGAGTGTGAATGGTTGTCTGTCTCTATATGTCAGTCCTCTGATTGTCTGGCAACCTGTCCAGGATGTACCACGCCTCTCGCCCAATGACAGCTGGATAGGCTCCAGCCCACCTGCATAACAGCATAAGCGGTTATGGAAAATGTAATATAAAATAAATACATCACAACATTGTGAATGCAACTCATCAAAATGACACAGATCGATGCAACTACAATGTCACTGCCAAAAAACGGCTTCCCATGAATTGAGTACAGGCTGTAAAAATAATGGATGTAGCTACTGTGATGTCACCCATTGGTTTGTGGACTCCTGTTTTGAAGCCTCAAGTTTGACACTCTGGCTTTTGCCATCTAGGTTTTCTGGAGCCAGAAGTGACCATATTTGGGCGAGAGGCTGGCACTGTTGAGGAGTGAGGGGTGGATCTGACTGAGGCCCAAGGACACTATCAGCAGACAGCCTGTCACTCAAAGTGGCCTCACTCTTAAACTATGAGTAATTCTAAGCCTTGATAAAATACAATCGGGTGAGTTATAAAAGATTTACTCCTGTACAGTTGTCATGAAGGGGGAAATAAGCTATAGAGGCGAAAACAGTTTTTTGCACCAGGCTGTTAATTTCTGCTGTAAAGCTGGGCAGTTATACATGGGGGTCTGTGGATATTGACTGGCTTCTGGAGCCAGCCTCAGGGGGCTGTTAAAAGAACTGCAGTTTTTCCCATTTCCATCTTGGCTTCATTTTTTTGGGCCTGTTGAGTGATGGATTCTAAACATTTAAGATTTCAGTCACAAAGGTGACATGTTTTGCAGTGGTCAGGGGGCACTAAAAACATCTTTCAAAGGGGTACAGTATTGAAAAGAAGTTTGAGAACCACTTTTCTAAAACATGTCTGAAGGGGATCTTTACTGGAAAGTTGTCAAAGTAGGAGGCTTTTTTGATTATCATTATCATTCCATATTAATATATGGGTTAATTGTGGGGCATATCTCACTGGTAAAGTCTGCAGAGGAGCAGAATTTATCATGTGAGCTCTTTACAGAGACTTCGGAGTCAGCAGAGTTTTAGTTCACGGGAATTAGAGCAGAGTGAGGGCTCTTAATTTTCTCCTCATCTCGGACCTCTAACGATCTCATTTCTATGCCTCTCATTCAGTCAATAAAGGAGAACCGCCTCTCTGGCAGTTGCCATGACAACGGAGAAACGATCCCGGCGCATTCCCTGTTGTCTCGCCCGCGGTTCCCAGGCAACAGCTACACAAAACCAGGAAAACATCCGGAAAAGGACCCTCGGCCGTCCTTCTGCACCGAACGTGGAATAACTGCAGGACCTGTTTACTCATCAGGATTCCTGGACGATATATTGGCAAATAAAAAACAAACAAACAAACAAACAAAACATGACGACTTCTTCCCTTCCTGTGTTAGATAATACCGACCCACGTCTCAAACTGAAGGTGGAAAACAGGATAAGAAACATCTTTGTGACACAACCGGAAGACTCCAGGTAGGCCTGTGCTTTCATTATACATGGGCAGCATGTTTACACCCCTGCACTTTAACATCCTGTTTGTAAATGTTCCCACTGAATGGTGTTGTTGCTGAAATCTATTTTCTCCTCAGACACAGAAAGGAAGAAAATGTCAACTACATACCTGTTGTGACAGAGGTAAGACAGAATAAGTAACAATGTAATAAAAAAATACTTCATTAAAATAAAATTACTTTATTTAGAAGTAAAGGATGAATCATAGGTGTAGATTTCTGGCGTGGTGTGGAGTGGGGAGGTGCAGGGGAAGCTTCCCCCTCAGTATTTTAGAACATGTACATATGTCCCCCTCCAATAAAAACATAAAAGTAGCAGAGGACCTTTATTTTGATGAAATTTAGGTAATTGCCACCTCAAATGGATGCAGAAAAGGCAAAATCCGGTGCATAAACTAAACGAGCAATGGCACTCTCAGATAAATTAACTTATTTAATGTGGGCAGAAATTAACAGAGGATGCTGAAACGCATTCATTTCTTTTATTTCTGCCCACATTAAATAATAATTTATCTGAAAGTGTTGGTGTTCTGTTGGTTATTGGACCTTTGCCACAACCATGCACCTCTATATATTGTTCAAAATTTATTTGGAGAAGTGTGTGTGCTGCTGATTTTACAAAAGTGGTGCAGAAATATTTACCAGAATGCAGGAAATTAAGTGTTTGATGTTCAAAATTTCCTGCCCAAGTCCAGAGTTAAAATAAAATCTACGCCCTTAAAAGAAATTGCCAACCTGTTCATTTAGGAAATCACAAAATATTACAATAATACAGAAAGTGATATTCAGTTATGTCTCTCTTTTTAAGGTGTTTTAGCACTTGTTTTTTACATGCTTTGTATATTCAGTCTTCAGGCAGACTCCTTGAGGCAGGAGTGAACACTTTGCAAAAGACCCTGGTTCTGAAGAAACAGGCTGAGTTGGAGGAGGTGGACCGACAGCTTGCACTCAAACGGCATGACTTTAAGAAATGTGTGGAAACTCTGGCTGTGAGGAGGTCTGAACTGGAAATGAAACAACAGCAGGTGAAGTGGAACCTGAAACTACTTGACAGCATGAATGACTATAGGCCTAGATATCCACTGATGACACTGACCTAATACACATGTGTTTTCACCCAGACTAAAGAGAGGGCGATGAAGTTTGAGAAGTTTGTGGCTGAAAATGAAGTGAAGCGACGCCGAGCACTGAAGAAGTATGAGGCTGCTCGAGAGCTGAACGTTGCGAAACAGAGAGAGATAGAAGATCTGACTGAACAGTTGAAGCAACTTCAAGCCAGGTGAGAACTTCAAACCTAATCCTTAATGTGAGGGTAATGCTCATTAAGTCACTTCCTACCTCAGTTTTACCATATCTCAATCCACAGACAGCAAGTTTTAAAGGAAAGAATGGCAAAATACAAAATCTATGAGGACTACTTGATGGAAACACTACATTATTTCCCAAGCAGTAAGTTGAACTCACTTTACTTGGCCGATATAACCGAACTTTTACATCAACCTTTTCAGTTTATCCTAGAGTTAATTACACACTGGCTGTAAGACGGACCAAACTGCACAATCTCTTTCAGCCCACCTTGATAATGAGTCTGAATCTCTGGTCATGCCTATCATTCGGCGCCACGAGACCCTGTCCAACACCCACCGGGAGCTGCTGCAGCGTCTGGGGCGCCTGGAGACAGAGGTGGAGCATGGCCAGCGACAACTGCACATCATGAAGCAGGAGCACAGTATTAAAACACTGGTCAGACACACAGATTTTCACAGCAACTTTTCTTCCACTGACGGTGCTTGAATGAAAAACCTATTCAGAGTTTTTAATGTGTGTTGCAGATGGCCAATAAGGAACTGTCTGAACTCCAGAGTGAGTTAGAAACCCTCAAAGAGAAGAACAAGCAGGCAGAGATGAACCTGATGCATGAGCAGGGCCTGTCCAGAGAGAAGGTATGCTTCAACATTATGAATTGGAAATGACGCTTCAATAACTTGCATATAGGAGTTTGAATGGAAATGTTGTCATATGTTGTTTTATTGCTCAGGTTGAAGATGTGGGCTGCTTGCTTATGGCCATAAACAACCTTGCAGAGCAGTGTTACCTTGCAGCATATGGACCTCTGGAAAACATGAACGTACTGACAAAGATGGACATGGTGAAGGTACTGTCTTAAGATAATAACTAAAGCTAGGGTAGGCAACTTTTTTTATAAGCACTTTTTGTTATATTTGTTGAAATTAGCAGTGAATAAATGAAAAAAAAGGAGAAGAAAAAAAAATCTAGTATCTATGGATGATGCCGGCCTGTAATATGCCCATCTAATCATTTCATTTGGGCTTAATGAAATGATTGGATAGCTTACCTGTCTGTCAGAGAGAAGGGCGATCCTATTGGCTGGTCTACAAATGTAGATGCATGTGCACATCCCTTCGGTGAAAGCCTGATTCAATGGCAGGGAATCCTGCAGAAAAAATTGCTATTCAAGCATTGGCAACAACTGCCTACACTGCAAAGCAACCCAAAAAAGGAAGATGGATTTATCAAAAAGAGAGTTTAAAAAAGAGTCTGACAATAAACAAAATAAAATGCATTAATACCGGCAGGTGTTTCAGAGATGGACAGAAAGTGTTGCTAATAGTTTAGCCTTCTGCTAACCAGAGCCTTTTCCAGATTGTTGCCTACCCCAGCTTTAATATTCATATAATAACACTATTAATAAACAATCTCTTACCCACCTTTCAACTAACCAAGAGTGTGATTTCAGGAGTACATCCTGGACAAGGCAGACACAGAGCGGAGAGCGAGGAGACTGATGGAGTCGGGGTCTGCACTGACGAGCAGAGCAGCTCTGACAGACAAAAGAGAGAGGGGATCGATGAAGAGCATCGGCAGTAAAACACAAATCAAAAGTCCCAGTAAAGTCAGTAGAAAGAGTGGGACAACGAGTTGATGTAGAACCTTTACTACGAATCATGTTCTTCCTGATACAGTAATCCAATAATCATGTTTGAGTGTAAAAGTTTATTTTTGACCTTAAAAGCAGTAGTTTGACAACAAAAAGCACAACATGATGATCATGGCAACTGAGAAAACCACACCTAATGATGAAGACTGTGAGATGCAGTTGAAAACGAGTGGTTTGACACTTACATTTTTTGAGATGGTGTAACAGACTTTCCCTGTTCAAAACTCTTAATGCAAAATGCTATGCACCAAATTTTGCACTTAAAATTTTATATTGATTTTGAGAAGAAGGTAATCAAGTGTATTTCTGGCACCAGAACATTGTAAATGTGTATCTCTAGAATGTTATCACTGTTGCATTTTAAAATAAAATTGTCACAATCAATGATGCTGGCAGAGAGAATCTGACTTGTTTGTTTCAAATTCTACATACCATGCAGGACCGAATGTTGCAGCCACTTACATTTTCCGTTTTTTATTCATTTACCACAGTTCAGTTTAGGACTAGATGTTACAATCCCTTGATGCACATACTAGGAGTGGGAGTGATAGTGTTGTCTAAGGTTTCCAAGTGGGAGCCAAAGGGTTAAGGTTAGATGGATCGGAAAGTAGGAAAGAGCATAGGTAGATAGAAAAGTAAGAAGGACCATAGGGAAGGCAGAGCCAAGGAGAGATGTCTGTGTGGACTGAACTTTCTCCCACCGGACCAGGCTGTACACTCTACCTCCCCCTATTCCCTCATTTGTTGAAGACAGAGAGGGGAGAAGAGAGAGGAAACTAACAGGACAAAAACTTGCCTAACTTTAATCAAGGTGGAGTGGTGGTTGTGGAAAACACAAAGCAATTCTTGGTTCTGGCCTGCTCCATGTTGTCAAACATGGCCATACAGGTTTTCTAACTAGTGTAGACAGTGATCACTATGTTGCAATGCAGTTAAAGTAGCAAAACATGTTCAGACTTTTTAGGGGTTTATTTGTCAGGAATTTGCACTCCTAAGGATTGAGTAATAATCTGGGTTGTCAGGCTGGGAGTACATTTACTGTGGTTTTGTACTTAATACTTGTACTTTACTTGAGTATTTTCATTTTTATGCTACTGTATACTTCTGCTACTACATTTCAGAGGGAAATGTTGAACCTATATAGCTGCAGAAGCTATGGTTGCTTGTTACCTATGAGATTCACAACATAAACAATTAAATATGATTCATTATTAAATATTAAGTGGGCCTGGCTTGTTCAGATCTACCCGCCTCACCTTGGTGGTAAAAGCAAATGAACCTGTCCACGCATTATTACATTTTTTCCCCTTTTTGGATTTAGAAATCATAGCTAGCTTATCTAGGGAGACTCAAGACCAGCCATTGCTACTGAGGTCTGGCAAAATTTAGAGGAAAAGGCACCAGGCCGTAGACAGATGAAGCACATTTTAGTTGACGAAATGTTAAAACTTTTTTTTTCCAGTGTATATGCTACACACTTTGACAGTTGGAGAATTTAAGAATCACTCTCAGCCTGCAACAGTCATGAATGAAAATTAAAATCTTAAAAAAATAATATTATCATTTCCATATGATTTTTTTTGTCACAGGAAGCTGCTGGAGAGCAGCCAAACAGCCACATATAGCTCTGGAGCCGCAGGTTGCCTATCCTTGGTGTAGGAGAACTATGGTGGCTGACGTGAAAACTTAAATGGCTCTATAGAGCCAGTTTTTGATTTGTTCTTTCTGGGTTACCGTAGTACAACATGGCAGCCTCGTTGTGGCCACACAGTGCAATGATTTCCACACATAATGCCCAAAAAGACTTTATCCCATAGATGTGCATTGTGAAAGAGACATCTAAAGATTGGTGGATAAATCTTTTTGAGCGTCACAACCTCCACGTAATAACTAGCCAAATGTTACTATCACGTACTGATAATATTAAAAAGTCTAGAAAATTTAATTATTTTTATCACCCACTAACCTGGAAGTAGCCGCTTGGCTGGCAGAAGTCTCTAGTGTGCCTACCCTATGGAGCCACACAGTGTGGAAGCGTCTAGGTATTCTTTTATGGGCCAGTTGAATTTTTTGGCTCTCTGCCACTGAGCAACTTTCATAGGACTGAACGCCACCTTGCCTCCATTGTTGTATCCAACTCTTTTTGTAAACGGTTCATTGTGAAGTACACAAGAATTCTTATTTTCAGGTATATGAACTAATGAAAGCATAGTTATGAATATTATGTACCATCTCTGCCAATAGATGCCTTAAATCCTACACACTGGACCTTTAAGTAGCCTATAGTTTCAGCCTACCACTACTGGTAACTCTGGTGAGAAGGTTAACTCACAATAGGTAAGATGTCCACATGATCACACTCCACTGGTTTCTATTTTTAAGTTAGCATTTAAACTTAAGGGCTTTTTTCTGTAACAAAGTCCCTTACAGAGCTATGACGTCAGCATTTAACAAACCCTGCACTGTCCCTTTAACACGAGCACGTGGTACACGCAAACATCCGGTTTTCAGAAAATGGAAATAACATTGCAACAATGTTTTGACACACTGCTTTGACGCTCGGAGTCTTTCTAAACTGTAATTACGTTTCCTTACATTTTTCCATGTTGCTGAAATACGAAGGTATGTCGTGTCGGCAGTGGACCCCTGAAGCTGCCTTTTGTTCTCTAAATAGTAAAGCTGTTTGTTTCTCGACAGATGGAGGCAGGCAGCCTTGTCTCATGCCGAGAGGACATTTCTTCGCTGTTTCCTGAGCAAACGCCGGGTGCCAAATATAAAGTAGGATATCAAGTTTGGGTGGGGTGTAGACAACTGCGGGTGGTCACAGTCGCCCCTGTTAACTCTGTCCGCCGCATAATAATCCCATATTGTCCTTTGTTAGGATTTAAGCAGCCAGTTTTCCTCCGTCAGACAAGTGCGCGGAGATGGGAACTGCTTCTACAGAGCCCTCTGCTTCGCACACTTGGAGTCACTCCTGCACAATGCCAGGGCTTTGCAGAGGTCAGTCATCATCATTAATGCTGCCATTTGTTCAAACTGAAGTCACTACAGTATTAAGGTGGTCCTGTCTCATTGGTTTCACTTTCAGATTTAAGGAGAGAATTGTACAAACCTGCGAAGACTTCTCTTCTGCGGGATTTGATGAGAGTTCCTTCAGGCACCACCTCAACACAGTAAATAATGCATTTTCTATTGCAGTAACATTTTATGTACTTACCAGGCAGCATTAGGGTTTTGAACCTGTACCCCATTGTCACACACTTATGTGTCTAAGTGACTAAGGGAGACTGATTTTTGATAATTGTCCAGTATCAATCACAACGGCTGCAGACAGCAATGGCTTAACAAGCTGCAGTGTAATCACCCGGGGCAATTTTGCACTGTTAATTTTCCAACAGATAGACGATTTGTTTAAGAGCCAGATCCTTTTATTTAACCAGAAACAGCCCGGAAAGGGCTCTTGGCAAATTCACCAGACTCCATTTTAACAAACAGAGATTTTGTTATTGGAAGCTATACTGGCACTGGAAGTCAGTCAATCCCCACAGACATCCATATTAAGATGCCCAACTTCACAGCAGAAATAAACATGTTTATAGCTGGTATAAAATAACAGTTTTGGTCGCTATAGCTAATTTCCCCTTCAAAACAACTGTATGGGGGTTGCATTTTTACATGATTCACCTGTTAACGCTTTATCAGTGTGTAAAGTTACACAACTTTAAATGGCAGGCTGCTTTGAGTGACAGGCTGTCTGCTGATAGTGTCCTCGACTTCTCCGTCCATCACTCCTCCACAGTTTCTTGCCCAAATATGGTCACTTCTGACCCCAAAAAACCAAGATGGCAACGGCCAAAAAGCTGAACTTGAGGTTTCAACATTGCAATCCACAAACCATGGTAGCTATGTCCATTTTTAGTCCATGCGTAAAACTCACTTCCATTCAAAGTCAACAGAAACAAAATGAAACTCACCAAAGCTGACCTAGTTCATCTTTTCGCTTTTCAAACAATTGTCAACCCTGGTTTGGTTTAAATAAACCCTAAAGTCATCCATAGATGTGAAAATATGGCTAAATAAACAATAATATTGGATAGCATATTTTCACATCTTTGAGTGAAGTGTGTTTTATGGTAAAATCTCTGATATTTAAATGCAGTCTGGTGGGTTTGGCGATAGCAATTTTGGAGCAGTTGGTGATTAAATGAAAAGAATAACTCCTTAACAAAAACAACATTCTCTGTAGGGATTCTTTTCATAATGTTGTAAAACATATAGAGCAATAACCTGAGCCTGTCAGTGGCAAAAACAAGCACCTTAGTGGGCATGCAGTGAGGGTGCCAAATGCTGTGCTTACATTGCAGCCTGTCTTGCTGCTGGCTACAGCCCTGTCACTCAATACTGCACCAATTTAAACTAATTGTTATTCCTATTATCACCTTCGACATCAGAAACATTGAGAAAACGTGTCAAGGTTCAAAGGTATCTGAGTCACCCTTTCAGTGTGGTTGGTCTACTACTGAATCTCTCTACTTATTAACATGATGTAGGGAATGAAAAACTAGCCAAAGAATTTTGTAGATGTGGAAAAAAACCTGATTGTTTCTTTTCTCTTGAAGGTGGTAAATGTTGTGGAGGAGTGCCAGGCGGATGAGCAGGAAGACGCACTGCTGAGGCTCTTCAATGAGCAGATGACCTCTGACAGTGTAGTGCAATATCTCCGACTGCTCACTTCAGCGCACCTGCAAAACCAGGCGGACTTCTTCTCCAACTTTGTGGAGGCACCCAATCTACTAGCCTACTGTCATCAAGTTAGTAACAAAGTGTTGCTGCCATCTAGTGAAAAAATAGCACACCAAAGTTTATACAAAGGGTAAGTCAGGTAAATAGAACTAATGCCGTCACTCTCTTCATTCAGGAAGTGGAGGTCATGGCGATGGAGTGTGATCATGTGGACATCTTAGCTCTGTCACAGGCCCTGGATATTTGCATCCACATCGTCTCCATGGAGGGCGACGAACAGCAGTTGGCTCACCACATCATTCCAGAAGGTGCTGAACCCTCCCTGCACCTCCTCTACCAAACATCACATTATAACATTCTCTACCCGCGACCACAACACTGACCAGAGATCCTCTCGGACTCAGCTCATCTCAGGAACACTGACTTTGGTTGAATAAAATCCCAACTGAGCTTAAAGACACTTATAAAAACAGATTTTTATAAAGTCTTGCAGTGTACAGCAATTCATCATCATCATCTGGAAATACATTTTTTTGCACATTTTGCATTAAGTGTTAAAATGAATTGAATGTATGTAAAAAATTACATAAATCAACAACTACACAAATCCCGTCAGAGATGGCCTTTCTATATGCACATTCCTAATAACATGTCATTGCTGCTGTTTTTTCTTCTGCTTTTTCTGCCGTGGTGGAGCACCTTTCTTTAACTTCTGTTTCGTCTTCTGTATTGACACCCTGGTAAGGGCACTTTCATTCTCTGCTAGAGGCATGTGAGGCAGGGACAGCTTTCCCATTTGAGTGGGATACTTGGTCTTAATCACATTCTTGAAGACAGGCTGGGAGATCAAATGCTTCAAATGCTTTTTCATTCCCTTTACCGCCTTCTGCTGCTCTCTGTCACCATCCTCATCCCTTCCTCTGCCTGTAGACATAAATAGGATATTCAGTTGTCTGTATTTGGACATTTTTAAATAAAGGTAAAATATGAAAAGATTTTGTTTTGTGTTGGGTCTTACCAATTAAAAGATCATCATCCAGGTCCACCTCCAGGGCCTCTGCTGCTTGTCTGAGCCAGGAGTTGTGCTGTTTCTCCCTGCTGTTGTGGAACTCAATCTTCTCGATCTGTCTGGCCAAGTTTACGCGCTCCTGTGGAGAAACACACTCACCAATAAACAATCAAATATAATCTCTTTAGAGTCACATAGGTCCCGTTTACACCTTGCACTGACAACTGTCTTGGACGATCAGAGTACGAGTGAACTGCTGTAAGTATAGGTGTGAATGCATCCACTGTGTCCTCAATGCATCTTGAGACCCGATCGCTCAGACCACATTCAAAGAAGGTCTGGGACGCATATGGCCACATTGTTTCATGTATGCTCACGTGTCCTGGGCTACACCTACTCACCTGACTTCTTTGCTTGTTTGATTCTCCTCTGTATATTAACTTTCTGTGCAGTCAGTACACAGGTTAACACAGCGCTGAAGAACTGTCTCCACAGCCACTCTCCTCCCAGGCCGCCAAACGGTCAGTTCTGCCTGATAACACGAGCTAGCAGCTTTTAAATGGTCCCAACAAACTTACACTGAAACCAAAATGGCTTGACTGTCATTGAACCCATTAATAACCATTACGTAATGTTAGCCGTGTGATGCTAAAAGTTAGCCCTGTCCCTGTGTGTGTGTGTGTGTGTGTGTGTGTGTTGGCGGACTTTCCCTCATGGCAGACTAATACATTGGCGGCAAAGTGTGAGTATAGCACGACAAACCTCCCACTTGTAAAAAACAAAAACGTATTTGATCTTTGCAAAGGGAAATGATGTATGTGTACATTTGTATACAGAACAAGGAAGTGAGATCCGATCACGTGGTCCCTCAAGGCACGTGTGGTCCAATGGCAGGTTTAGCAAGACATACTAAGAGCTGTTCGCTGGCGAAACGTATGTTAACACCAGGTTTAAACAGGCTCATTAAGCCAGGACCTAATGCTGGATCTCACCTTGATGGCTTCCATGCATTTGAGCTCTATGGGGAACATGGGAAGGTCTTCGTCCTTCCCGAGAGTCTTGTAGATCTTTTTAAAGTTCATCATGTCATCTGGGCCTATCAGCAGCAAACTGAGGCCCTCTTTGGTGGCTCTTGCTGTTCTGCCGCTCCGATGGACGTAAGTCTCAGATGTCCTGGGAACCTGATGTTCACAGGAGAACATTATTAGAAACAATTACAACAGGTACAAGTTGCATCAAGGCTTTATTTATGCGTATGTTGCAGCAGAACAACCTCTGAGACATTACTGCAGTTAACTGGGCTATGAGGCTGTATTCTTTCAAATCTGGCCATACAAAACCAAAACTGACAGCAGTAGCCAAAATTTAGCTTGACAGTTAAACATCTCCTGCACTACAGCTCAGTGATAAATAGTAGGTCAGTGTTACAATTAATTAGTGCCCTTGGTTATTAGAGACAGGAAGCATGGTGGCTTTCAAAAATAATAAATGCCTGACCTGGTAGTGAATGACATGCTGAACATTTGGATATCCAGTCCTCTAGCGGCCACATCAGTCGTCAGCAGAACACAACTGTGAATGAAAATTTGAAATTCAAGTGTAAATTCAGTAAACAATGGGAGTTTTAAGTGGATTACATGCCAAGGGAAGTGCCACTGAAGAGATGTGAGATAATGTTAGTTTTTAGAAACTACCTCTTAAGAATAAAAGTGTGAATGTATTGCAAGAACTAGAAAAAACACAAAGTCAAGTTACCAAAATAATAATCTGATGTTGAAATAAGTACATTCCAGTGTGTTCAAGGATTATAACTCTAGTTTTTTTCTTTCACTGTGATTTTTTTTTTAACCGAGGGTGACCTTGCCAAGATGGCAGCAACACAAGTACATGTAGAGACAAATCAAAGTGCACAGGAATTATTTCTCCACCTTCCACTTTGAGTGAATAAAACTCTTATATGAAACTACATGTTTGTCTTCCCTTTGTTGATTAAGCCAAAAAAAAAGAAAATTGAAAATCTTGCTCTATTGGAGGGACTTATTTTAATTTGTCCTCTACTGTGGTTACAAACAGAACATATTTTGTAAATATGCATTATAATAAAACTCAACAATGGAACTAGTCATGAGAAACACAATCCAAGATTTTTCAGCACCCTTACTTGAAGCTAACAGTTTTTTATATTTCACCACAGGAACGTAATTACTAACCTAACCTGAGGCAAACACCTTAAAACACTACTGCAAGTGTGTGCAAACCTCACCTCTCCCTCTCAGCAAACCTTTCCAGGTTTTTGAGGCGTTGCTTCTGGTGCATGTTGGCATGAAGAGGCAGTGGAGTACAGTCCAAAATAACCAGCAGGGAGTTCAGTCTCTTGATGCAGTCTATACTGTTAGCGAACACCATGGTGCGGCCCGGATACTGGAGCAGAAAGTAATAAAGGTAGAAGTCCTTGTCCTCCTTCTGACAATGGATTCGGGTCTCAGTCAAGGTCTCTACAGTCGCCTCCTTCCTGGTCAAGTCAATGACTTTGGGTTTGGACTTGATCCCCACTTTCTCCATGAGAATTTCCAGCTTGCTTCTCTGGTCCAGATTCTTCTTCTTCTTCTGCAGGAGGCGGGTGGGCAGGCTGCGAACCATGGTCAGCGTGGCGGAGAACACAAAAGTTTGCCTCATGGGGTTAAAGTGCACGGTGTTGAGCATCTCCAGCAGGTTCTCCAGCTCTGCAAAGTGGCCTCGCTCTACCATGCGATCAGCTTCATCGATGACCAGGCACCTGTAGGATAACACAATCAAACCTCTGTGAATGATCTGTGTCATATAAACTTCTGATTTTCCTCAAGTTGCTCTCTGGTGGGAAGTCAAAGTCACAACCTCTGGTATCTGTTTAGCTTTCAACGCACATTTTTCTGCTGCCTCTGGGCTTTTGTTTGAAAATGTCAGCACAGGGAATCCTCCTACAAATAGCAATAATGTGCAGTCAATGCCAGGACTCTTTGCTTTATTTAGCCTTTCACTGCTGATGTTGTGCTCAAGGCCCTTCAGGCCATGGACTGACAGAAAGTCAACGGAATGGATATCATACTGTGCGTTCCAATACCCATACTACCATACTATATAGTATGCCAGAAAAAGATTAAGTATGTCCCAATACATAATATGTGAAATGCAGTATGCCAAAAACACCAGGATGTTCTACTACATCCAGTTGGATTTTGCAGTATGCAAGCCAGCATGGTTTCTAGCTATTTGGACCCACAATCCTCTGTGCAGCAGACAATACGTCTCATTGACTGACAAATGACAGCTCATTGAAAGCTGCAATGACGGCTGACAGCCAATTCAAGTAAGTGTTGACCAGTTGAATAGTAATAATAGGAATATTAATTGTTTAAATGAACAAATAATCATAAAGATGACCAACATCAAAAAGACATGACTATGAAAATAACAAAGACAGAAAAATGCGTATGTAATTTTACTGCTGTGAATACGTTTGAATCTACCTTGTATACAGTTATAACTTCAAAGTTAGAACTACATACACTGCGAAGTAACAACACTGGATTTCTCTAGGTTGAACTCCGTCTCCAGCGAGCTAGGTGAACAGCATTTTGTTTTATCTCCAAGGGGTCAAATATAAAAACAAGAGGAACAAACATTCAGGGTGTAATGTTATGAGACAGAAGTATGTCCCGATTGTGTGCACACTGCATGCAACAGTACATAGTTTTTAAGGGAAGCTGCAGTACATACTAAAAGAAAAAAGAAAAAGTATGGGATTCGGAACGCACCCTTGAACTGTTTCTTCTTCAGTTCATTCATGCAGCATTCATTACAGAGCATTGCACATACTGTACATTGAATCATTGTAGTACATCCTGTACTGTGTCCTGCATTTGGGAATTGGCCAACGTGGTCTCTTCTGACTGGCCTACAAAAATCAAAGTACACTCCATATGTTTTAGTGTAAATATAAACAGAATGTTATTTTGTTGATTTGAAAGAACGTTTATAGTCATAAATATTTCCTGTAGGCGCCAAAACCGACCCTTTAGAAAGTGGGACTGATTGATAATAGTACTACATGTTAAGGTCTTTCCATGGCCTTGTATTTTGCTTATATGATCATAGCATTCCAAAATTCTGCCTTCCAAATTATTAACTCAAAGAATATTGACATCAAAATCTAGTATGTTGTACGGAAACTTATCAGGCTTGAGGAAATGAAATACTCAAAGGCTCCCTAAAAGCTTTTTTAAAACAATTTAAAACCGGCCCTAAATCACATAAAATCCTCGATACTTCTATCAAATGCAGATTACAAATAAAATCTGAATAATAACAAAAAAGGAAATATTACATAATATTGAATTATTGCAGTTTTTCATTCTAAATGTGTGATGATGACCTTTGTCTGATGTAATGCAGTACAGGGGAATACAGTTTATGGTGCTGAATTTGAGAATTGTATCTGATTTTGCACATATTTTCCATCTTGATATTTAGTATATACAGTGTATATTGATATCTGAAAATGATTTGGTGTATTGTGCAATGTGTATAGCAGTATGTTTATTGTAGTAGATGTACTGTATGGTGGTAATTTTAAGTTTTAAACTGTATATTTTAAATAACATTTTGTATTACATGTAAAAGCCCACCCAGGGCAAGAATTGAAAATTAGTAATAGCTTTAAACTCTCTGTGCAAAACATCAGTCCCATACTCTGTATTGGAACTATGTTACATTGCATCGTTCCTATGAAATTTAAAAAAGTAAAGTTTTTATCATTATGCCAAACCTTTTAACAAAGAGGTGTGAATTGTGACCTACTTGAGCTGTCTGAGGTTCAGCAGATGTGGATGTCTCTCCTGGATCAAGTCCCACAGGCGTCCAGGAGTGGCAATAATGATCTCTGGTCTTCGCTTTAGCATCCTCCTTTGTTTCTGCTGAGCCATTCCACCCACCACTATCGCTGTTTTGATGTCTACACAACAGTAACACCTTGAGTATCTTCATATTCATTCATTTTAGTTATTTAAAAAATGTTAATCAAAAATTCTAAAAGACTTACCTGTAAATTTTGCGATAGCATCAATATGGTGCTTAACCTGAACAGCCAGCTCCCTGGTGGGAGTGAGGACGAGTCCAAGCAGCGGCTGAGTCCGACTACCAGCAGATTCTGCCTCTGCTTCAGCGGTGGGGTCAAACTCTGCATTTTCGATTACTTGAACGCACCCAAGCCTTTCATCGTCATCTTCTTCTTCAGCGTCATCAAGCTCATCCTCGGCTGTCATGTTCATCTGTGTCACCTTGATCCTGCTCTGTGATGCTTTCACCCTCTTCTCCCTCAGCCTCCATGGTGTCCTCCTTGTCTTCTTCTATGGTGGCTTCATCTGCAGCTGGTAAATACAAACTCTCCACCTGTGTGGTTGGTTTAGAGTTGTCATCAACAGGCTTTTCTGAGCTGTTGTTCTTCCACTCCAGGATGGTGTGGATCATGGGAATACCAAAAGCCAATGTCTTCCCACTTCCTGTAACAACAGTGCTGACATTAGTCTCACATATGGAAATATGAGGACTAATTGTAACAGGATAAAAACAAAGGGGATTTTATCTTACCTGTCTCTGCTGCCCCCAGTACATCCATACGATCCCTGATCGCTGGAGGCAAAGCCAGGGCTTGTATAGGGCTCGGTGAGCTAAATCCAAGACTGCTCAGTGCCTTTAACACAGGGGAGGGAACAAACAGGTCCTTCCATGCACTCACATCAGCATTTTTATCATCAGAGCCAGAGAGTGCTGCATTTGTCCAGTTCTTAATCTGCTTTTTATTTTTGGGGGGCTTTGTCACTTTATCTTGGGTGGATGTTTCTTCTTCCACAGCCTGAGGTTCTGATGCAGACTCCTGGTTTGGCTGTGCCTCTGTGATTTCATCATTTTCTATCTGTTGCTTCTGTTTCTTCTTCTTCTTCTTCTTGTTGCTCTTCTTTGTGAGTTTTGATTCAGCATCAGCTTCTACACTAACAGCTGCATCTTCTTCAGGTGTTTCATTGTCTCCTCCCTCCTCACCTGCAGCTACATCCTCCTGTGTCACCTCTACAGAAGTGTCTTCTGGCTGGACTGACTCCTTTGCAGCCAGCTTCTTATTTTTCTTCTTCTTCTTCTTGGCTTTTTTCTTGGCAGGTTCAGCTGCTGTCTCTTCTTCTTTGCTCTCCCCATCTACCTTCTCTCCAGCCTCCTCTCCCTCGCTTGCTTTCCTCTTCTTCGCTTTCTTCTTCTTCTCCTGCTTTTTCAGTTGCTTTGCTGCTTTAGCTGCAGCCTTCTCGGAGTCTATCATACGGTAATTTGTCAGCTCTTCAAAACACACCAGCCCCTCCATGCCCTCCTCGGAGAACAGACTGGGGTCGAGCTCTATAGCTTTCCATTTGCCTTTCACATGGATGCTCCGTTTGGCTGGTTTCTGCAGTCCCGAGGAGAGACGCTTGTTTCCGGGCTTCATCTTCTTTGTCTTCATTTTCCTACAAATAAAAACCGAGTTACACTAGTATGTTGAACTGCCCCTTTTAAAAGCATGTGTGAAGTTAGCGAGCAGCTAAGTTGTTGCCGAGCCACTCCAAATAACGTCATATATAACATGCTCGTAAAATATCAGGCTTAGTAAACAATAAACAACAACAATATGAGTATAAACAATGAGGGAAAAGTCCTACCTTGATTGTGTGATTTTCTAAAATGCCAAAATATTGTTACGGATGGTGACAGTCACGCATCACACGAGGGCGCCGCCATGACAGTTTTGATCACGTGGTTTGAAAAACTTTATTAGTCGAACAACAGGCACAGAGATTTCTTTCCTGCAGTGTTGGGCCGATATCAGTCATGTTATTTATTCCTTCCTGGATTTATCCAACAGCTGTCTTTCTTAAGAAAAGGTTGAAATTAAATAATGAATAAACTTTAGAGCACATGTTTTTTTCGTGCCCTGTGTCCTAAAAATTTGGTCTTACATAAAAAATAACTAAAGACAAATGATTTTCTAAATTTGACATGTCTTACATGCTTTTATTTATTGATAATCTGGAGCAGTAATGTGCGATCAACCGACTGCAGGTTTTACTTATTTATTTTTTAAATCTCTTTTAGCACTGTTTTATTCATTGCTGTGTATATGATATGTTGACGTCATGTTTGTTATCTGTCTTATGTTATCATTTATTGTACTATGAACAAAGGAGCAGCACGTGTAATCTCGTTATATTTCTATATAATGACAGTAAAGCTTTCTAATCTAATCTAATGTAATCTAATTCATCTGTCTCTGACATTATAAATATGATTGTACTTATGGGTAAATACAATATTCATTGTACTAAGTGGAGAAATACCAAGTCCTCCTATACCTGGTTTATAAATGACTGTTTTTCTTGTCACTGGAAAAAATGATCTCTGGCAGGACAGCAATAAAGTTAAGTGTTGATTTTTCTAAATTTTTGTTGTTTTGAATTATGACCCTTGTGTTGGATCTCGATGTTGTTTGATGCCTTTTGATATGCCTGTTTTTTTCTTCTTCATTTCTAAACTATTTTTTTTATAATTCTTATTTTTATGTATTAAAATCTCTCCCCAGCCTATTTTTTAAATTTTGTTATGAATTTTACAAACATCCTCTACGAGATGCTGTATGTTTATGCTTTTGTATGGTCCTCTGATGTTCAATATAAAATGTTCAGTCAATCAATGTCTTATAAACAAAACTATCACAATGTTTTGGAATAATCTATTTGAAAATGATCAGTCACCTGCTATGTGGTGATCATCCTAATAAAATTAGATATTGAAATCGCTTATAGACAGTAATATTTTCAGACATTTTTAATGTAAGATCAGCGTTTGAGAAGGCACACGTCTAATTAGGACTGGATGTGCTTACTTACCACCTTTAATAAAAAGATTTATACATTGTAAGCGATGACTTTATCAATAAAATTTAAAGAAAAAAATGAATGCTCCACACATCAGTTGTAATCCATTAAGAAGAAGACTTCTATTATGCCAGGTTGTGAGAAATTGGCCACCAAATCTGCAAGGCTATGCTTAAAATGTCATCACTGTGTAGGTTTTCCCTGCATACCCCCTGAAATCTACACCTGTGAATGTCATTAAGTCATTAATAAAGTGTCATTTTTCACATTTTCTAATAAGCTATCAACAAAGGTTTGTAGGTCATCTGGGTACAGTAATAAATGCAAATAAAAAAATGATTAATGATTTTTACAATAATCTGCCAAGTCTCAAGTTTTTAATGTTAATACATATTTAAAGGTTGTTTTCCTGATGTGGTGCCGAATCATAGGTCAAAAAGCCGAAGTATCTTTGAGCTCACATGTATACACCCAACACTGCTCTCCTTTAGTGTGCATTCTGCACACATCTTTATTCAATGAATGAAATGATTTCATTTTTTCCAGAGAAAGGCACACTGATGTAAAGTCTTTATTCATAGGGACCACATGTATATGTAGGCTTACAGAACAGACCAGCACAAGCATTTTATATTTAAGATTGAAAAATGCTTCTTAATAGCCTTTCACGAGCCTAAATAAACACAATGACACACACAAGCACTTCAGGACTCAAACAGCAGAGTCATGACTGCTAGTTTTTGGTGGGGTCAATCACCCTGCCCATGAACAGCAGACAGTTTGTGTGTTCATGGTATATGAAGAAGAAAAATGGCCTGTTGACGATGAAGGCCCTGGGTAAGGAATATGGAATAATGCCCATTGTTGTGGCAGCTGCTGCAGTCGTCCCTGACTCATCCACCTCGATCACAGCCTTGTGCCGCACCTGTGATTTTACAGTAGAGATGAAAAAGAAAAAAATCATAGTCTGCAGAGGTTGGAATATGCAAGCATACAGCATGGTGAAAGTGCGAACTAACCTCTGACACTTTGAGGCTTTCATCCTCACTCAGCTTTGTCAGATTGGCTGAATTACTGAAGACACTGGCCATGCCCATGTCTGGTAGAATATTGTGCAGGGCATACGACAGCTCCATCTTGAATTTGGGCAAGTTGACTTCCAGTTTGCTGTGAACATGAAGACACAGTCGGCCATGTTGAGTAGACTCACTTGTTAATCTGTTGCTGTATGTTTTTGATAGTGTATTTGCACAGTGCCTTTTACAGGACCTTTCTAGAGAAAATATCACAAGGTGCTTTGCAATAATGGCAAAAAAATACAACAGAATACAGCTGATAAAGTAGAAAACCTAAAAAAAGAAACCTTAATGTAAGACATTTTCCACATCTTTTCCACTTACATTTTTTGCAGCCTTTTGATCCAGCTGAGGAACTTCTTAGCAGTGATCCCATCATCAATTACAGTGTAGTCCGTGCCTTTGTTGGGGAGCAGAATAAGCATGGAAACACCTTCCTGGTATGGTAGCTTCAGCACTTTGGCACCAAGCGCATCATCTTCCATCATGTAGAGCTTATCCTCCAAAAACATCATCGGCACTTGAACAATATTGTAGTTGTCAATGTAGAAACGAGCACTTGCAGTGAGATTGGGGTTGAAAGGCATCTGCCAGGTTCCTGAGGAGGACATGATACTGTTAGTTCAATTGTGAACACTACAGGTTAAAGGTCAAATCACAAACAGGAGTTGAAGCACAGTTATTGATGATTCAAGAGGAAGTTCTAAGCTGTTCAAGAGTAATTCAGCTTACCTTGGAAGAAAATCGTATTGATAAGAATGAGTTGGGTCCGTACATCAAGGCTGGAAACCACCTCTGTCACTTTGCCCTCAGTCTTGTTCTTGATATACTCGTTGATGAAACTAATACTCCCTTTTGTGTCCGTAAAGTCCACAGTTTTGATGTCAGCATCAAAATACGTCTTGATCTGCTCTTGAAACATCTCCTCCAACACAAACTCCTCGCTGAGAAAGAGGCCCATGCCTTGGTCCAGTTTCAGGGATCCATTCTGTGTGATGTTCTCGTGAAGGAGCTGAAAGAGTTTTGGGATAAGTTCTGGCTGGTCATCTCGGTCCAGCTGCTCCAGGTTGAGTCCCTTCAGTATTTCCTGATGCGTGACACCATCAGCAGCCATTAAGAGTGCAGCAAAGCTGGAGGAGATGCTCAGTGGTGAGAAAAAGATGTTCTTGTCATGGTAGCCAGATATTTGTCTGTATAGGTTCATGGCAAAGTCCATGTTTTTGAAGGAAAGATCTGAGATGGTGGCGCTTGGAGGGTGCGCTTGGTGGGCAGGAGCAAGGTAGCACAGCAAGGTTACAATGAAAAGCAATCCCATCTTCATTTTGTTTGCCAACATTCTTTGAGATGTTTGGTTACACAACCTGAAAAGCAAAGACATGAAGATGTCAAAAGATACTTTTAGAAAAGCACAATTGAACAGTAACACAATAACTAACCCATCTACTAAAATTAAGGCGAATTAGAGTTCAATAACTTTTTTCCATTGACATTTGCACTTTAAAGAATTCAGTTTTGAAATGCAATAGATATTTGTAACTAACTTATTTCATCCAAAATAAACTGTCATACGTACCATTCAGCTTGTGCAAGATCTGAAAGCTCCATCTATTATTTGGGGAAACAAAGTGCAAGTGTGCTCAGAGTGTTACATATTAACCATAACACACTGCCTGTTGAGTTGTTCCCAACTGAGTCAGAGCTGTTTTTCGGACATTTAGAGCCTCTTTTCCAGAGGTGATGTAACAACAACCAATAAAAAACTGAGACATGAGAAGCTTCAGGAGGAGTGAATGTCACTTTAATCCTGGAACAAGAACTAATACATTAACTCAGTCTGTCCCAAGAACCTTTTCTGGAGTTCCCCTTGTTCTGAATATTCAAGATCTCTCCCTGCTCCAACACGTCTGATTTTAATGACCAGATTGCTGTGGAGCAGCTTCAGGAGCTCATAACGAGTTGATCATTTGAATCAGCTGTGCTGAAGCAGTGAGACCTAAAACATACAGGACAAGGGGGTACTCCAGGAAAGGTTTGGGAAACTCTGTATTACAGATCCGGTGTGTAAGATTTAGGGGGATATATTAGCAGAAATGGAACAAGCATGTTTTCTTTAGTATATAAACACCTGAAAACAAGAATAATTGTGATTTTGTTACATTAGAATGAGCTATTTATATCTACACAGGAAACAGGTCTACTAAGATCATCTACTAAGATTGCCATGTTGCACTGCCATGTTTCTATAGTAGCCCAGAATGGACAAACAAAACACTGGCTCTAGAAAGGTCCACTTGGGTTTTTGCGCTGGCCACTGTACATAGCAGCCAGTCTGCGAGAGGAGCGTTTGAAAAATGGTAAATTTTTAATGTGAAACTGTTTGATTGAGTGTTTTTACTGTTTAAACTACTAGGTCCGTTTGTTTTGGAGAGGAGGAGACCTCTGTGATAATTCAGCTCCTGGTAAAATCTCCTCAACAATGAGCACAGAAAGAACTCTAACCAGGAGTTTCAGCAAGAGTTTCACCACTAGATGCCACTTAATCCCCCTAAATCTAACACAATGTTGCTTTAAAATAAAGAATGTACTATGGTAACGTGAAAACAAAAATAATGACACTTATTGTAAGAATGTGGTGTGAAAATAATGCAAATGATAAAAACCCAACTACCAACATTTTAAACTCTTTTGCAAGTGCATTTTAAATAGAAAAAAAAGCCTAACAGATCCAAAGGAAATGAAAACAAAGGAATTTTCTTGGAAATCATCCAGCACAAGAAGTCAAACTTTGCATGACATCCAATACTTTTGAGGAGGCATCAACATATATCCATGCTGAACAGTCATTGGTTCCAGAAAACATAACAACTGTAAACAAACTTAACAGTTTTAATGCTGTGATGTGGTCTATTCGTCAACATCGTGTGTTGCAATGTGATTTTGGTTTTCAGGACTGAACAGAGGCTTGTAGGGAAAAAAAAAATTCAAAAAGAGATTTAAACAAACAAAAACCAGCAACAACAAACTCTTCAAAGTATATGCACGGTGACACATTTTTGATGTTTTGTTTCAATCTTTGGATTTTAAATTATACAAATTATGAGGTTAAGTAGCAGTTGCCCTTCATTCTCACTATTTACTGTTATTTCCAAAGGTCATCAATAAGCAAACGGCTTCCATAGCTCTGAACCACGAAAACCTCAGTGCAAATTATATAATATTTGTACAACTAATGTGTACAACATCGTTCTCAGGATCATGGGATACAGGATAAGTCAAATCTGTGTAATTAAAAAAAGAATTTGAGGGTAAAACTGTTTGTGAAGGTACGTCTAAGGGAGAATCATCATTTTAACAAGGTTTTCTTTATACTGAATTCCCTATACAGTTCATGACAAATACTGATGAGGAGAAACAACAGATGAAGTCATATCCTAGGTAGGCAGATTGGGCATGTCAGACTTTTTTTTTTGGTTTTAAGTGCTCATACTGTACTGGAAAAATGAACTATGTATTTATCTATCAGCTGCAGTTTCATGGTGTTTACAGATTGCTTCTTTGTTCCCCTTTACATGTCAACTTATTCTGGACAAGATATGAAAAATATGCATCAGTCAAAAGCATCTTAGATTCAGCAAATAGCTCTATAGAATTATTTTGTTCAGTCTCACCAAAATGGACAAAACACCCTTGAATTAAGTGTTTGTGAGCTGTGTATCTTACATTTCATTACGCCTACACTTAAAGGTAATAACAAAGCCACAACATCACAAATATGTTGTTGTCTAAATACTCTGGGAGTTCACTCCTAGATGTCTGCAAGAAAAATGAGCGATGAAGTCAAGAATAAATGACCCACACAAGTTAGTGCTGCTGGCTAAAAGATATTTCAGTACAAGAAATGATTTCAAAACTACACTGGTGTTCTGGTGGGGCGAGTGTGGGTATCACCTTATGTCCTACAAATGCAAATTCAATGTAAAGGTACTGGGCTCTGTCTTTATCTATCAAACTTTATCTGTAGTCTTAAACATTGGTCTCCTATGGCTTTCACAGAACACCCATCTCTTCATGTATTCACCTCCAAACAAGTAAACACACCTTTTGTATGCTGAAGATTCCTTTCTCTCTCTTCCAGAGAAAAAAAATGAGAATAAAAAAACAGTATACAATAGAAATAGAAGGCGCCATGGTAAAAAGGCAATTGCAAACTTGGATTAACTGCATCATGAGTTCTGTGGTCACCCTTTTCCCAGCGTCAGTGTCTCACTGAGTTAGATTGGACTAACTGCTGCCTTTTCTTTGTCGTTGTTCTCTTCTCTATAGCCTGTCAGCGAACTAACCAGGGGAAACGTGTCAGCCTTCTGACGGTCCTTATGTTCGCATGTGCAAAAGGTTAGAGGAAGGAGCAAAGCTACCCCTGTATGGGGTTGCCAATCCAGGCAGCTGGTAAACAACATAGGCAAACCTCGCACATCTTCACTGGCTGGGCTTTTGTTGTTGGTCCTCTCCAGAGCCAGTGTTTACTGTGCCTATAGGAGGGGAGGCGGCTTAAGGTTAGTAATACTTCACATCTTTTCTCAGATAGGCTTTTTGATAAAACTCATTAATTAATCTGCATGTATTTATATTTAAATGAGATGTACATACCTGAGCCACCTGTTGATTTAGTGTCAGGTTGTTGAGGAATGTTCGGCTGAGCTTGTTGCTGCTGCCTAAGAAGTCAGCAGAGAGAGTTTGTATCAAAATCCAGATTCATTTTCACTCAAAGGGGTTGAACACAACATCATAAATACTTAAGTCCACTATAAATATAAATTAAATACAACAACGAACATTGCGGCTTAAAAAATATGGGACTTTTTTGTAGTGTTTACAGATGAAATGATCTCTGCCTTGTTGTGGGCATGTTTCCTTTACTTCTTAGAGCTTTCCTTACAGGCCGTTACTCCTTAACCAGCTTCATCAACTCCTGTATGGGGCACTCTGAGAAGTAAAACGAATGCGCCCGCAACAAAGCCGGGATCATTTCATTGGTCAGCACAACACCTGTCATTCTATTGGTTGGGGAAATCTGGCAGGGTTATTGCACAAAGACATCTAGAGCAGATGTTTCACAAGCTCATAGAGGCAATGCTGAGTGTGAAGAGAGGGGCTGAGGTTTGAGTGCAGAAAATCTGTGCATGCAACAATATATCTGAGTGCAATCATACAGTTTGAGCAGGAGCAGAGGCAGAGCTAATCTAAGTGCAAGGGCTGTTTGAGTGCAAGAGCAGGGTTTTGACAGAGGGTGTTACAAAATCTGACGGTGAAATCAATGAGTCATTCTGTCAAAATTAAAAACCACGCTTTCAAATAAGGATAGGAAAAATCACTTACACCATAAAATTGACAAAGCAGTGCTTATTGCTGGAATAATGAACTGAAATGCGTGTTGTCAATATTGTGTCCACCCCCTGTACAGTAGTCATCAGGCATGAGTTAAACCTACCGATCAAAATAGGCTTGTCTCCTCTTCCGCAGTTCCTCGGCTGTGAGCGCCTCATTCTGGCCTTCTTTTTGTCCCCCTGCAGCGCTCCCTGCTGCCTGGCTCCCTGATTTCACATTTCCCATTTCAGACTCTGAGGACTTGTTGCTCAACACTGCTCCTGTGATATTAAAAAAAAGGATCAAATTTTCAGCATTAGCATTTAAAAAAAAATCATGGTAAATATATGATTAAAACATTGTTATTATGGTGAACCTGGGACACAACTTCAAAAATGAAACTGAAAAGCAACTGACTCTTACGGTGATCAATGGATAAAGCCTGATTAATATTGCAGTGTATAAAGAATTGTGAGTTTATGTAATGAACTGTTCAACTGTACAAAGAAACCAAATATTTTAAAGCCTTTGGAAACTCTTCCTTTACCTTGCATGCTAAGCTGTATGGCCCTGCGAAGATCAGCTTCTTCATCTTCCACATCTATGTCCTGTCTGCTGAGGGCCAGGGCCCTCTTCAGCTCATCATCTTCATCCACAACCTCATCCTCCACACCAAAGGCCATCTCCGTCTGGCTCAGAGCTGCTGACCTGCTGCTCACAGTAGGGGAATTCATCAGTTACCACAAGTGAGTGAAAAAAGCTTGCTTTTAGCAACTTCAAACATAAACATCACAACTAAGATTTGTACTATCTACACATACAGTACATACCCTCCACTTGTCTGGGTTTCATCCTCTCCAATAAGCCTTGGTCGCTGCTGCTGCTGCACCCTCATGATCCCAAGAATCTGCTCTGCTTCACACTCAGGGAGGTTGCCTCGGATCACAAATATGGAATAACCTGCACAAATTCAACTTTAAGAATCGTGTCTGCATTGCAACAACTGAACATAGTATAAAAAAATAACATTTACAATACCTTCTTGTTGTAACTGTGCAAGGAAAAGGGCTAGATAGGTGTCTGATATCAACTCTGGTCCAGTCAACAGTGAATTCAGGTTAAACCACTGCAATAAAAACAAAACAAACAGTGTTTTTACTGGTAAATCAAGCTGTGTTAGCATTGTTTGTGATGACAAGTGCTTCATACCTGTTGTCCAAGTTTGCGTATAGTAAACCAGTGCTCCTTGTAGTTGCAAATGAAGGCTTTCTCATTTCTGAAACATGAAAGTAGGGATAGCTGTTACCATCAACTTAAACTGTAAAGTAGTTATGTGATTACAGATTAAGACATTACACAGTTAAATCTTAAAAACTTTACATTGGATTAATCATCAGGCTCTGGTACTCCCGGCTGTTGAAGAGGATTAGCTCCAAGCCCCACACTCTCAGTGCATTGCTAATTACCTTGATGACAGGAAAGAGAATTAATAATGATTATGTATAATGGATATTATGCTATCAAGTAATGATAAAAAGTAAAGCTCTCACTTGTATTGAAAAGAACCCGCTGTCATCCATGTTCCCAGATGGTTGCTAGAAACATTGTCACACAACATAAAGTTAGAAACTGTTTGTTAAGAGCATGTATAATTAGGTTGCTGCACTAGCTTTCACTGCAATGTCTCCTCACCTGTAAGAAGGTCCTATACTCCTCACTGGCCATACCTCCCTCAGCCATCCTCATTCTCTCCTCTTCATCAAGCTGCTGAGCAATGGAGGACAGATCCACAGGGGTGAAATACTCACCCTGCAGGAGGTTGTTGAGACAGTGCTGGGCACAAAGAGAGCCCTCTTGCTGCAAATAAAGGATTAGTTATTGATACCACACCGGTGCAAATGACACTTCTAGCATGGCAGCACGATGGAGTAGTTTTCCTAACAACTTTGTTAGCTTTATAAAAGGCAATTGCCTCACGTTAATACTTAAATTGTACAGTCATACACGGTAACAGTCATACACCAACAGAGCTACATACAGCTAGCTTACGTAAACAACAAACACAACTACTCCTAATTCTCCTTTATATGACCAGATAGCTATGTTAAGCCAGCTCTAACAGCCGCAAGCAAAAATAATACGATTGCGGCTGTTCGAGAGCTTTCTGCGTTTACTCCTAACAGAAAAGAAACTTTTCATAATCTCTGACTAGCAGGTACAATTAGCATGTTAGCTGCCTGGACAACAATACTGCCAAACACCACCACAAATCTCTCGACACCGGCCAGATAGCGCCGGTAGACAAACCACCGCCGGAAGATCCGAGGCTCTCCGAATAAACACGATCTATTACTTGGGGCTTACTATTTTTTGTTAAACGTTTAAACTTACTTTCTCATGAAATATGGAATCCATGTTCAGCTTTCTGTCAAACATTCAACTCTGACCTCTAGCCCCGCTGCATTCATCACCGCGGAAAGTAGGCACGGTCTCGACCAGCGCCCCCTGGAGGCTTGGCCCCTACACAGCACCATCTCCATTCAAATCTCCATTGACGAATCTATTAATTTATACCAACGACATTACTGATATAACTGCCTGTGTGGGACACACACAGCAGTGCAACTAACGTTACTTTTCATAAAGACACTTATCCACAAGGTGTATATGTTAGTTATATTGTAGTCCATAATATAAAAAACATGTGACGAAATATGTAAATATATTTTAGATGGACTTAAAACGCAACCTAATAATCGTCAAAATAACGAATGAGGATCGTAAGGGCTGCCGCTAGAGGGCGAGTCTAAATTGTTTTTTGTTTACAAAATGTTTTGACCAGACATAGCACTACCAGGAAAATTGGTGATTTTGTAAATACGTCCGCTAATTTGATCAATAAAATAAGGCTTAACAAGATCTGAATATTTCTGACTACTCTAATTATGGATCAATAACGTCGCAAAAGGTATCGATTACTAATGGAACAGTCTCCTAGTGATACCTCTTCCTTTACGGCAAATGGAACATGGCGGCGGGTGAGAAATCCTTAGACGGACTGGAGCTCAGCAAGGTATGATTTTAAAACAGTTAATGTAGCTGTCAGTGGTTACTGAGGCTCCGGGACAAAACGTTTAAGCATAATGCGTCAGCTCCTTTGTAAAGAATAGCTCGACGGTGCCGTAAAAGGGCTTCTACTTACCAGGTTAGCATGGTTAGCTCCTGTGCTAACTGCCTAATGGTAAATGGTTAAAACGTCTCTGCAGTATTTACCGCTCACCAACAGTGAGTGTATGTTTCTGTTTTTGGAGTCAGTGCTTGTATAAGTACATGTCACAGTCGGAGAAAATGTAGTAGAGTTGTCTACAGTGTTTAAATGTCCATCCTGGGTTTAATCTCAACCCTGCTGTATTTTTAGTGAACGCTTTGTCCGTAGCGCTTCAGCACGAGTTTCCATGAGTTAGTACATTTTGAGCACCGTTGTCTGGACTGTTATCCGACCTGAAACTAGTGCAACGTTTTGTCAGTCATAAACTAATGTCCAAGAAGGTGCTTGCAGTGTGAAAGTGAAACTGGGTGTGTTTTTTTTTTTTATCACATTAGATACTTACAGTTTCACACTTGTGGTTAAATTGACTTGATTGAATACAACAAACCAAACAGAGATGACAGGCATTGTTTTTATAAGTGTGGCCTATTAAACCTTGCAGGACCAGCACTATAAAATATGAAAATAATATGTTATCTTGTGCAGGCTACCTGAGCCTCCATGTACAATGTGCAGTATGCAAAGTAGCGATTAACGGCAAGTGTGAATGCTGGTAAATAAACACAGCATTATTTTTTCATCCAGCTGTTTCAAACTGATGTTGCCTATAGTATATGAAAACGATGCTGGAGAAATACATGAATGTCAAAAACAGATTCATGCACAGCTGTGAGTACTGTGATGTGTCTGTCATGTAATACTGCTCATGTTACACCTTACCCTTTCCTCAGGGTGTTCAGAGAAGAAAGTATTTTCTAGTTCTACCCTTTTATATGTAAAGAAGTCAGTCCATGTGTCATTCACACTTCATAATTTTGGCCTAAAAATACTGAATTATCTTCCAGTCACTCATTGGATATTTTATTAATGGTGACCAAAGTAGTTGGTTATCCTGCTTCCCATTGAAGAGCAACAAGGAGCTTGACAGACTGTTGTGGCCTCCTTGGGTTAAGTAACCAGGAGCTCAAGTGGGACGTGTTAAGTCATGAGTTAATGGATGGGTTTTTCTTTCTTTTCATGCTTTTGTTAAGTTCGGACTAGATTGGGTGGCACAGGAGGGAAGTGTTGAGGTAAATAATTTGAAAGAGTGTAGCAACTCAGGCCCTTGACATGCAGGCATAGAGAGAGGCAGGGAGAGGCTAGCTTTGGTTGGGAGGATCAGCTGGGCAGGTGAGCTCCTTTGTCTGCATAGTGTGGCCTGCAGAGAGAGACAAGCCAGGGAAATGCTTGATGCATCAATGCTTAGATGACTGCAGAGACGCTACTGGTATGTGTACTTTGATTGATGATAATTAATTTGAGCTGCACAAGTAAAATATATGTTTGCGAGATAAGATGGTTATTAGGGAGAGTGAGCAGTCCATCAATAGTTTTTCTCACTGAGTCATTGTGGTGCAGGTTATTTTTTGGGTTTGTGTGATGGCATCTGATCCGGTTAAAAATGTTTGTTCACCTTATTTAGCCTAGCAATTGATGCATTTGTAGTTTATGTCTGGGTTGTGTATGGTGGCTGAAGATAGTTTAATTTGTTTACTCTGTTGATAGATTAAATTTGCTTAGCTTGATAGCAGAATCTGTAGCTCAGTGGGGTATATATACATTCAAAGGTTTAAGTTGACATGATTGAATTAATTTGGTTTCTGGATGCAATTTGATTAAATTTAGTGTTTGGTAATAACTTACTGATTTGATTTGAATCAGATTGATTTTTGTTAAAAAGTAGAAGTAATAAAGGAGAATTTCCATATCTAGAAAATTGTGATTTAAAATTGAGATTAAAAATGATTTCATGAATTTTTAAAATGGATAAATAAAGTAAACTTATTTCAAAAAACATAAATATTTGTTTTGCTGTAGCATTGATAAAAATAGTATAAACATCATTGATAATCACAATAAATACATTTAATAAATACTTGGGTTAACTTGAAATTGATTGTTAAAATTAATTAATGATGTTTAATGTTTAATCCAAGTATTGGGTATATTTGTGGACGGATAATGTCTGATTTTGATTAATAGTTTAACTTTAAATTTTAATCATAACTTTATTGATTCAACCAAAGTGATGAACATAGGAGATTTCAGTTAATAGATTAGACCCATTGAGTTGACTGATTTAATTAACATGATTTTTGGTCTTTTTTTAAAGGTTATCAACCTATTATTGACTGTTTCTTTCTCTGGAAACCAACTGCTTCATTAAAAGAAAAAGGAAAAATGAATGGAGTTGTTCAGCGTCCTCTGTTGTCCTCTATGCCGGGTCGAGTGTAGGCAGGCATTGAGGCTGAAAACCAAAATATCTCGACAGTAGTAGTGTTTGACTTTTGGTCCACTATACTAATATATGTAATTCTTGCTACATAAATATTTACCAGTTCAAACAGTAAAAGTTTATCTATGTGAACGTGGTGCTTTTCATGCGGCTGCCAGCCAGTACAGGAAGTGGCAGAGTGAAACAAGATTCAGTAGTCCAGCAGACTTCAGAAGAAAGCAGTGTGACTCATTTCTTACTGATGAGTTACTCATGTTACCACACAGATTGGTTATTTTTGCTATTTCTTACTTGAGCTTTTTTTACTTAAATGCCAGGCTGGTTGCGGTGCACATTTACCTACTTTAGATTTATAAAGAAACAAAGTGAAAGATAAAATGATAAAATGCCCTTAAACCAAGATTTGAAGTTAGTAAACATGATGCATTGCTAAAGTTCATATTCATCTGTGTATCACTATGAAACTGGTGTCATATAAATGTGGTTATGAGTCATCAGGTGGAGACAGACGTGTGTCATTCCCTTCCCCGTTGTCTTGCAGGAATGGCTGGAAGCTGTAGACAGCAGGGCGGAGCTGTTCCGCTACCTGAAGGAGCAGGTGCCCCAGATCTTCTGCCTGAAGAAGGAGTTCAGCCCTCAGGAAGAGGAGGAGCTCGTACAGAGCCGACTCCTTCACCCTCTGGAGTGCTTCCTCTTTGGAGAGGATCCTCAGGAGGGTCTGGAGAAGCTCAAGCAGGGCAGCACCTCCTCCCAGCTCTGTGGACGTGTCTTCAAAGAGGGAGAGACTGTCTACTCCTGCAGGTGTGAATAGATTCACTGATCTTCTGTAATAAATAAGTTATAACAGCAATGATAACGTGTTATGGTCAAATGCAAGGAAATTATTTGCTCTTATTTCTAAATATAAGAACTGGATGAATAATGTCAACATCTAGATAAAGAAACAAGTGTTTTGGTTGGGATTACTGGATGAGGTGCAGAGCCACAGAGTTCAGAGGCAGCAGTATACGTACATAGAGGCTATTTGTCACTACTGAGTACTACTACTACGCCAAGTCAGTTGAACCTCAGGGATATCAATCTGTCCATTTTTACACACACTACTAAGTCTCATTATGAGTTCACACAAGTTGGATCAGCCTGTAATTTCAATTTTTTTACTTTGATTTTCGTAGTGATTTTGAATCCAGCTGTCAGTGGGTTGATGATTTTGGTTTCCATTGACCATTGATATGTCATTGTGTTCTCAACAAATAATACAGTGTACATCAGTAAAGGTTTTCAGCTTGAATAATTCATTCATCAAGATCTGATGTGTGATTTATGTCTTCCCTTATTCTTTCTGAGCAGTGTAGAGGAAATAGTTTGGCCTCAGTAAATTTTAACTCTGCAGTGGTCTAAACACAAAGCAACCTCGCAGTATTCAGGCTAAGTGTAAAAAATGAATAGTTAATGAGTAGATTCTCAGGTTGCAGTATGTGGCAGTCCGTGAGTGGAATCTGAATGATGTGAAAAAATACTGTAACACTCACATTGATGTGTACATCTGCTCGTCTGTCACCACACCATGTGCCATGTACGGTTAATGTCAACAGGAGTCGTATTTAAGAAATTACTGCCACATCCTTGCATAATTAGGCATGATAAAAGTCAGTGGTGTATCTCAGTAGGTAATTCTCAATGAACAAGGTAAAGGACTGTCACTATATACTATTAATGAAGATTATATACCATAGGGCAGCAAATAATTCTTAATAACTTGTCAGTTACAAAAAACGTAAATTAATCACTTTAACCTAATGATGAGTAACTTTAAAATACCCCAAGAAATCCAAATAGTGGGTCTCAGTTTTATATGTATGTGTGCATGTTACCAAAAAAACCCTCATGTGTCTTATTGAAATGAGCACATGCACCATATGAGACAAAAGTGTGTTTGCTAATGTCTGACACACATCCTGTGACACTATAATCAGAATAGCATGCAGCCAGTGACAGTGCATTGGTATCAGCACAACCAAAGTTCCTGTGCTCATCAAGTTTACACTGTAGATGCTGAAGTACTGGTTAATACATTTGATTAATGTAGGAGTAGTCTCGTATAGCCAGAACATTCTTCACACTTTGTTTTAGCACTGTGCCAGCTCTGGAAAAAGACCTGTCTGAACCCATCATAGTCCCGCACTAAGGGGGGAAAATGCTCTGGGTTGTTAGTATTTCTTTAAAACATTCACAGTCATCTTGGGTGGCACTAAGCCTGAGAGTGACACAGCAACGGTGCCTTTGCACAATACTGTCAGGATTGAACTTGTTACAGTTGCATGTGTGCAGGTGAGCCTTGGCATCGACTGACTAAAACCCATCACAAGGAAAGGCCACGTAATACATTAAAAGATGCATATGGGCTGTGTGATGCAATTTGACAAGAAAAGACAAACACAATGTGATCAGTGACCTAGAGATGATTACCTTTAGTCCTTCTGTAGCTTTGAAGGAGCTCACTGGACTTGTTAAAACCACACATGTATATGGCTCTTGCAGTAAAGGAATATCACAGGAGCTCATGTAAAGGGGAACAGATCAGTACATTTGTCAGGTCAATGTCATTGGCACAAACAAAGAAAGATGTGCCAAATTAACTTCGACTGATGGTTGCTAGCTTGGATCTTGTTGTTTTATATAGCACTGAGGATTTTAAAACTGGTGACACGCTCAGTCAGTGGCATGATTACACACGCAGTCTACATCCGTGTGAGTCAGACTAATGCAGAAGAGGTTGTCATCTAAGTTCAGTTTGTACAGTAACTACAGTGGCATGTCTGCAGCCTCAAACAGCACACTGTTTGAAGCTGAAGACTTCATTTGCTTGATGAAGTAACAAATCCTCTTCAACCAATTGCAGGGATTGTGCAATTGATCCCACGTGTGTCCTGTGCATGGACTGTTTCCAGGAAAGTGTGCACAAAAGCCATCGTTACAAGGTTAGTGTCCTTATAAATGTTTACATTTTTAATGAAATCCAAATGAACATGTGTTTTTTTTAGTTTTGATTGTTTACAGTCAGCTTCTTCCCCTTTAGATAAATGGGAATAATAGAGAATCACTCATCACTTGATTTATGTTCAGAGATTTCTATATGGGCCCACACATACTGAAGCATCCTTACTTTGCCTCTATCAGTCACCAGACTCTGTGGTTCACTCTTGTGAACAGTGCTATAATGTCAACATCATTACTCCACTGTTTCCTCTCTAAACTTTAAGGAAAAACACAACATTTTTCTAGATATGCTAAAATCAATGTTTGATTTATCTTAAGTTATTATAAGACTTTACTTTGGCCTCTCATGTTGGAACCCTAGTGTTTCATAATAATGCTTTCCCACAGCTAAAACAGCTGAACGACTTAATTGCTGTTGCGTGTAGCCATTACTCTCCCTTAGTGATATACTGTCCCTTTTTTTCCCAGATGCACGCGTCATCAGGCGGGGGCTTCTGTGATTGTGGGGACGTAGAAGCCTGGAAGATTGGCCCCTGTTGCTCCAAACACGACCCAGGGGCAGCCACAGCCATGGTAACGGTGAGTTATATAATAGAGCGGAAAGAGGGACGTGGGAGGGGTGTACTTGTCCCATTCTGTGTCAGTGAACCCCAGAATGCTTATTTTCCCATCTTAGTCCTGGGTGCTGCTCTCTTGGCTGTGGACTTGGCTCCGGAAACGAGAAAGAAAAGCACTTTGTTGACCTGCACCGACAGAAAATTTATAACTAGGTTAAGAGATTGGGAGGGTGAATGAGTGCTGAAAAGCTGGTGGAAAACAGTTGTCAGCAGTGAGACTGGTTAAGAGCAGCCTTTCAACAATTGCTTATATCCTGCTGAAGAGTACAGGGATGTATTCAGTTTACAGCTGCTTTTACCAAACTGCTGCTGGGACGCATTTAGATGATTGTGCTGTTCAGCAGTTGTTTGTTTGTCAGGCCTTTCTTTGCTGATCACAGTGTTTTGGCTTTCCTCTGATAAGATCCTGTTTAGAGGCTTTGAGCAGACGTACAGCTTGACGGCTGTGCGCCTGTTTCCGTAAACAGCAGGTGCTCCTATTAACAGAGACATCACTGGCACCAGTCTGGCAGGCTGCTTTGTGTTTTCTATGCCAGATCTGAACCTGTGCTTAACACGCAGTGACACATCACATGACCATGAACACGTCTCTGCACTGAACATGGAAACCCATCGTGCTGTTTCAGACCTCTTTTTGTTTGGATTGTTGTAGATTCCAGTGCTTGTTCTTACACAGTGGTGTGACGTAGATACTGGTGTAAATACACAGACTCACTGTATGTTTGGTTTTGTGTTAAATGTCGGACATTTGTATGAAATACTTGGCTGCTATGTGAAATGTTTGCTCTCAGGGGATTTGATATTAACTCCACAGGGCCAGCTGCCTCTGTAGCTCTTATTAAGCAAAATATTTAGACCTCTGCCTTGTCATATTGTAGAGTCATAGCTTGTGACACAGGAAGTGGGGAATTACTAACGGTTATTACAACAAAGTTTTTCCATATCAGATAAGCTTCAGTTGAATACACGTATGCATCTTTTATAACGTAGCAACATATTTAATAAATCACTCCAAGTTTAGATTTATCTTTTTCCTGCGTGATTTTCTTTTTTTATGGATATTTATGAAGCATTAGTTGAGGGTGCCTGAGGCCTGAGATTTTCATTGCCAACGACTGCTGCGCTGTAATTGTTGTGCACATGATAGGAATAAGAACTTGAACTTGAATTTGAACTTGACATTACTGACAAGTGATTGTTAGTCGTCACCAAAGAAATACTTTTAGAAATGATTTTGTTGACTAAATGTTGCTACCATTTCTAATTTTTTGTTAAGCTTATTATAAAATGATTATTTTATGGATTTGTACATTTAAATTACATATTGACATGATTTGCACTGACATTTTGCTTTATAAAAAACGAGGATCAGTTAGCTACTAATATTAACAACGTCAGATTAAAAACAAAAGGGAAAACGACAAAAACACAAAGGTCCGTTCGCCCTGCCCTGCAAGTAAGGGGCTAGATAGTGGGACAAAGGTGACATGTCATAAGTGAGTAGTTGTCATGTGTTGTAGAGTAAAGTGCAGTGTTTCTAATGCACAGTGCAAAGGGCCACACTTTTCAGCCCCTCTAAAATATGATTTGGTTATTGAAATATGTGATCAGTGTTTCCAAATGGCTCTTATAATATATGCCATAGCTTTCTGTGCAATGTTTTACCTTATAGATTGTTTCCTGAGTGTTTTCTTGCTTTAAATCTAGTAGACTAGTCTAAGTTTAAGCTTCCTTTTAAACATCAGGGATATTAGTTGTTGGGAACATTACTACTGTTAAGTTAAAGACAATGTTTCTGTTTCTTTTGGAGCAAGAAACCTCCTGAGACTGTAAAAAAAAATGTGACTCCTGTGTGATCCTGTGTCTCATTTTGTGCAGGATGAGTGTGTGTTGGAGCCCGAGCTATACGAGCGTGCTGAGAAACTGTTCCGGCTATTGCTGCACTACTTCACAGATTTCTTGGTGTGGGAGGAGAACTTTGAACTGTCAGCTGAACTCCAGCCCCGGTACGGCCTGTCTCATCACATGCAAATACACTAATCCATATGCAAAGCACTCAACTTAACTTTGACAGTGTATTTCTCCGTCCATTCAGGACAAAAGACAATGCATACTACTGTGTACTGTACAATGATGAGCACCACTCCTACGACCATGTGATCTACACCCTGCAGCGTTCTGTTAACTGTGATCAGGCTGAAGCACAGACACACACAGCACTTATTGACAAGGAGGTACCTTTTTTTGGTTTGATTTGCATATGACTTTTCTTTTACAGTAATGTCATGTCAAAGGGAAGCTGATTTGAGTTAGCTTCCATAATGTTATTCATCATATCCACAGCAGATTACGACTTTATGTAATTATTGTTAACTGTCGCACAGGGTCGGCGGGCAGTAAAGAGAGGAACCCTTCGTTCCTGCCAGCAAGCAAAAGATCTCATCAGGGTAAACACCAGCCACTGACTCTGTACCAGTTTAGACATTGAGTTACAAATTAAGAATAATGTTTACTGTTGTTACAGTTTCAAATGCCGCATTTCCACTGCATAATTCGACTCTGCTCAACTCAACTCATTTTTGGTATCCTTTTCTCAATTTCGTTTTCCACTGTAAATAGTACACCCTCGGTGTAGGCGGGGGTCTCAGCTGACTGCCAAAGCAACGCTGTGTGAAACTGCCATGACATCATCTTCAATGTGACACTTCCCAGATCCTTTAATTAGCATCCAAACTGTAATGTCGGCACTTTGTACGGCCTACTTTGCAGGCTTCTATGTTTTTTCTTAAATCTGGGTCAAATAAATAAAAAACATGTGGTTGCCACTGACGATAGCTTGGCTATTAAAAATGGCTTTGTGCAGGATGCCTCGTGTTGCTCAAGTGACGATTCTCTCTGACCAATTATTGGTCTGCAGTGTTTTAACTCCACCTTTTAGTATTGGCTCAACTAGCTTGGAACCTCAACCGAGGTGGTACAAAGAAAAGTACCAGTTACTATCCACAACTTTTGCTAATGAAAAAAGAGCAGGTTGAGTTCAGTAGAGCGTGCCGTACCATGTGGTGTAAATGTTGCCCAAGTGAGCTCCAACTCTTTCATTGATGTGTTGCAGTCCAACTCCGACCATATTTCCCAGATGCCACTACGAGTGGAGATCCTTCACGCAGCAGTAATGGCTCATCAAACTTTTGTTCTACGCCTCGGAACCTGGTTTCAAAAGATCATCGGTTACTCAGGTTGCTGTCATCACAGTTGCCACACTTGCACCACACAAACTTAACAGCTTTATTAAATTGTTGTGCACCTTTGACGTCCTCAGTTGTACGCACATGTCATCTGATTGGGAACTTCTGTGTGTCTTGTGCAGTGGGCTTCAGGCAGGCTTTCTGTCAGGTAGCACTAGAGCCCAACACAGACGGTGAGAGGCCTTGCCTCATCAGCAGACTCATGCTGCACGATGGCAGGATGTACAAAGGCAAGTCGATCTAAGCTTGACTTTTCACTACAAGCTTAATCTCAGCTCAATTCCATATGACACTAATATGAAGTGTTTTTTTTTCTATTTCCTTTAGGAGCTCGCAAGATAGTACATGAACTGATTTTCTGTAGCATGCTTATGGAGACAGAGTTCAAGAGGCTTTTTGCAATTGAGTTTACAAAGGTAAAAAAGGAGAGAATGTTTTAATCTTTTAGTTTTGTAGTTGTTTTCAGCTGCCTCAAATAACGCATGCCACATCTTTGTCTTTTTAGCACTATAAGCAGCTGCAAAAGGACTTCATAGTTGATGACCATGAGAGGAGTATATCCATCACTGCTCTGTCTGTTCAGATATTCACTGTACCCACACTGGTATGTGTTGTTTGTTGTTAGAGCATTAACATAGATATTGTGTCATAGTAGGGTAAACGATATATATCTTTAATATTTGTACTTCTTAAAGAAGGCTGTATTATTCTGTGCGTTAACATCCATCGCTCTTCTCACATTCCTGTTCATGTTCTAGGCCAGACAGCTTATCGAAGAGGGCAACGTCATAAAAGTGATAGTTGGTACAGTCATGGAATTGCTGCGTGAACACCTGGACGACAACAATCGCTTCTGCTTCCATGGCTACAACTCAGACAAGTTTGCACGCATCCAGGTCATCTTCCACGACCTCAGGTAATTAAATGAGCAACAGCTTTAATAAACTTCTGTCCCTAACTTTTTGTGGTCTTAATCTAAAATGTTACTTCTGTCTCTCAGGTATATTCTGATCAGTAAACCCTCAATATGGACTGAAGAGCTGCGGAGAGAGTTCATGGAGGGATTTAAAGTCTTTCTAGGACTTCTCAAATGCATGCAGGTAATAATTATCTCGACCTTGAGCCATCCTTTGATGGTGTGTAATTGCAGGGCTATTACTTCAGGTTACAGTAACTTGACACACCCAATTTAATTTTAATTTAATGAGTCCTGGTGTTTTTTCAATTGCCTTATTAGGGTATGGAGGAGGTGAAGCGCCAGTTTGGTCAACACATTGCAGTAGAGCCAGAGTGGGAGGCTGGCTTTTCTCTTCAGATCCAGCTTCGCCACATTCTTGCTATGTTTCAGGACTGGTGTTCCTCTGACGTGAGTTGTTATGCAAATTGTCCATCAAATACAAGAGTTATCCCAGAAATAGAGGAAGAATAACTGAGAGCATGCAGCAATAAAGAAAAGAGGAGGAGTGAATTGCTGTGTTCAATCTTTGCTCATTTGACCCCTCCCCAGGACGAGATCTTGCTGCTTGCATTTAAAGAGTGCCACCAAGTCCTGATGCAGTGCAGTAACCAGCCCTTCAACAGGGAGCCCACTGACTACTACATGTGCAAGCACATCCTCCATGTTCGTCCGTACAAAGTGTCTCAGGAACCTGTCAGCATACATCTGCCCATCTCCAGGCTTCTGGCTGGTAGGAGAACTAATATTTGAGACACTCAGTGATTTATTTTCTTTTCTTTTACTGTGAACTTACCACCTTCTACATTGTTGTCCCTAGGTTTGTATGTACTTCTGTGCAGAGCAGGGTCAATTGAACGTCTGGACAATCCTGTAAGTTGCATAAAAAACAATCATTTGAATTTCTAGTAAGCTATAGATTTTAGTGTACAGTGTGTGTGCTGTGTTGTTGTGTTCTTTGAATGAGAGTTATGGTTTCTTTCCATCTGTTGCAGGAGAGCTTTGACCACACTCAGCTGGCAGAGCTTCCTTTGCGCTGTGTGGTGCTGGCCGCTCAGGTCTCTGCTGAAATGTGGCGGAGAAACGGGCTCTCATTGGTCAGCCAGGTACACTACATTCTTTGGCTATTTAAGGCATCGTTTTAATTCTGTGTGCTCTCCGTTACTATTCTTCAATGAATAAATAACAAGTAAATTAATTGTTCTTTCACATGATCAGGTCTACTACTATCAGGACGTAAAATGCAGGGACGAGATGTACGATAAGGACATTCTCATGCTTCAGGTTAGTGGCAGTCAGACAGTGATTACATTTACATGCACATATTTTCCAGTTTCGCACATATTCAAAAAAAGACAATATTCCTGCTAAGCTGTTTACATGTCTAACAATAAATAATCCACTAATATTCCCGTTTACATGCAGCCATGCATACTTACATTCATGTGCCCTAACATGCTGTTTATCAAGTGAAATTGCTGAAGCCGTTTTCTTGTGGGCGTGCATCTCTTATCCAGCTTTGCAAACTGTTGGTTTGTTGGTTTGTGCACAGCGTGTTCATGACAATGCACAGAGCTGATGTAAACAGGCATGAGGCCAAGTGTTGCAAACTGCAGTTAAAACCCACATTGAGACGCATATTCTGAATGGGCTGTATACATGTCCACAGAATGCTCCTAAAACCAGAAAAATACTTCCATATCCCACGTCTTCATTGGAAAATGCAACATTTGGAATTACACCTAATTAATAGTGGAATATGCTGTTTACACAACCTGTATCAAATTTGGAGTATTTTCGTGTTTAAAATAACACTGGAATATTCGTGTGCATGTTAATATAGTCATTGAGAATGCCTTAAGAATTTTCTCATGCTCTTACTCTTCGCCTTTTTATGCTGTATACACAGTGTGGTGATGTATGACCCTACCCACTGCCTGATTACAGATAGCTGCTTCAAAAATGGATGCCAACCACTTCCTCATGCTGATCTTGTTGAGATTTGAGCTCTTTGAGTACTTTAACGGAAGTTGTTCAAGCAAAGACCAGGTAAGCAACATCACGACCAATCATTCAGAAAAAAAAATTGTTGTGCCACCAAATGATCTACTCAGTGATGAAATGCAACACAATTTGCAGGATGAACTGATACAGTGGAACCGCTTGACAGAGGAGATGCTGTACCTTCTCATCGTCATCACTGGTACAGTGTGACATATTACTAATCAAAGTTGGGAAGTTTGTTGGTTGGATATAAACTGTACTGTAGTGTTTGACCACTGCTGTGTTTGCAGGTGAGCGCTATGTCCCCGGTATCAGTCAGGTGACCAAAGAGGACGTGACAATGAGGGAGGTTATTCACCTGCTGTGCATTGAGCCCATGGCTCATAGTAGCCTGGTCAAAGGTCTGCCGGAGAATGTGAGTTACGCATATTATCTAAATTATAGAGTTAATGTCTTAATTTTGATGAGGGAAACAATCTTTTAAAACAAATTCATAATGTTTTCTTTGTAGGAGAGCCATGAAACAGGCCTGGAGACTGTAATTGCCAAAGTTGCCACCTTCAAGTAAGATTAAAGATAAAGACTGTGAAAGAGCTCGTGATTTTATTTCAACTGTCATTTCAGAGTGGGTTTAATCTGTCCGCTCTGCCTTTGTTTTTAGAAAACCAGGGGTTTCAGGGCATGGATTGTACGGGGTAAAAAAAGAGCGTCTGGTAGAATTCAACCCTTTCTTCTACCATTATTCAAGATCACAGCATAGCAAGGTAATGCATGTCTAAACACCAGTTTTACATTAAATTGACACAAGCTTTGTTGAATATTCCTCTTTTTATTCAAATCTTTTACTGTTTGCAGGCAGAAGAGTCTCAGAAGAAGAGAAGGGCTCAGGAGGGCAATGATAAAGGTGATCAATGTCTTTGCTCTGCGCAGGCCTCCGTATGGCTCCAAGACTTGGCAAACCTGTACTCCAGCTGCTAATGAATCAACTCTGTTCACATTTTCCTCTGTTTGTGTTCGTTTGCAGCTCTGCGTCCTCCGATACCTCCACCCTTCTGCCCACATTTCTCCAGCATAGTGCGTCTGCTCTGCTGTGACATTATCATCCACGTCCTGAGACGCGTCCTGCAGAGAGCTGCAGAGGACCGCTCGACTCATTGGACAGAAGCCATGATCCAGAGGGTACGCATTATCTGTTTTTTCCTTTACAGAGTGTACCTTGCTTGACCTTTGCCTTCTGTTACTCAAACCATTTGGAGTAATAATATGCATGCATTACCACACAGGCCCTGCACTTGATAGGTCAGGCACTGCTTGAAGAGAAAACACAGCTTGAGGACAGCAGTGTGGAGGAAGTGACCTTTGATTTCAGCCTCAAGGCCCGCAGTGAGTGACAACTAATTGTTTTGCGTGATGTCATCTCTCACTCATACTTCTTAAACCTGTAAACTGGTTTGATTTTGTGACATTAATGTCTCTTCTCTTCTTCCAGGAATCGGTTCAGAACACGGCAAGTCAGTGTTCCTCTTGTTATCCAAGATTAAGGCTGTTCCCTCCCTTGAAGCTCAAAAAGACATGGTCAAATGGGTTCTACAGGTAGGCTACTCCATCAGCCAATTTTCATTCTGCATTTGAATTTCATAATAGTAGGGCTGTACTGAATGTCTTTTTTTTACATTCAGTGCTTCTGTTTAGGTTTTGGATTGAAGATTCAAATGTCTTTCATAACATTTTATGACATTGTAACCCTATACAAAACAACAAAAACCTGAATTTGAATAATGAAATTAATTAATAATTCAAAGTGAATCAACTTTCTTCTGTGAATAAATGTAATTTATGGTGCTGTTAGATTGCTGCTATTTCCCCTGTTAAAGCATGTGCGTGCCTCTCTTTGTGTTTGGCAAGCAGGAGAGTAATCAGTTTTCTGACCACAGCGAAAGAGTTGTTGGTACAGCCCTACATAACAGTTTCTATCATTGCTACAGACTGATGCATTTATTTTCTAGTTAACTGAACCATTTTATGTGAATGTTTTTCTGCTAGATGTTTGAGATTGTGAAGTGCCTTAGAGAGAACTCCAGTCCAACAACCTCCATGAGTGTGGATACAACCAAGCCAGAGGAGGTAAAAGAACAATGAATGATGAATTTAAAAAATTTCTTTCACTGAAACAATTGACTTAAGTAGCTCAGGCTACTTTTGGGTTCTATACTGCCACATTGAGCGTGAGCAACTGGGCTTTTTAAAAGTGTCCTGGGGAGTGACAAGAAGAAGATTTGGTGGTTGAATGAGCGCAGATGAAATAACAGATTCAACTGAACTCCGACAATGAATTTGTAGTTTTAACTCCGTTTTGAGGGCAGTCATTAATCAATGTAAAAATAACATCGTAAAAGAACCAAAATAAACAAACATAAATTTATCCAAACTAAAAGGCACCTTGTATTGTAGCCTTCAGAGTTGCTTTGTCTTTGCATGACACAAGCTTCCTAGGTTACCACCTGACAATTCAACTTTCAATAGGATCTGAGCTTAAGGTACAAAATACTATAAAGCTGCAAGTCATTAAATTACAAGAAATAACAAAGACTTGATTGCATTCTGTCTCTTCTCAGTATTGAGACGTTTTACCATCTGACTCATAATTATTCCAGAGTGCTCAGGACAAAGAGAAAGCTGAACGCAAAAGAAAGGCAGAGGCGGCCAAACTCCACCGGCAGAAGATCATGGCCCAGATGTCGGCAATGCAGAAAAACTTCATTGAGTCAAACAAGATGCTGTATGAGAACGTGCCAGAAAGCGGCTCACAGGGAGAGGCTGTTACAACCGCACAGAGGTGAGAACAACCATTTTTAGCCGGCTTGAGCTCAACATCTAAACAAAATGTCTAATTCTAGTTTTGGTTATGTTTATTCCTTAAGCTGTGCCATGGAGCACAAGGAGCTGTGTGTAGCCATCGGGCCCTGCCGAGGATCCTCTCCGGCTGAGAGGGAGGTGCTCACCTGCATTCTTTGCCAGGAAGAACAGAAAGTTGTAGCCCAGGCTCCAGCCATGGTTCTAACTGCGTGTGTTCAGAGGTCCACAGTGCTGACACAGTGCAGAGGAAAGATACCGACCATTAAAGCAGATGGTCAGTCTCCATTTACTCATCATTTAATTGTAAACAACTGTAATTTCGTGGGGGAAAATCAGACTCATTGGACACATTGGACTCATATGTGCACTGTCTTCATCCTTTAAAGGAACAGGAACATCATATCCTCTCTTCATGCCTCCTGAACTGGCAGTCGGGACCCACACTGGCAGCTGTGGACATGTCATGCATGCCACATGTTGGCAGAAGTAAGTTATTACAAAAACAAATTTGACAGTTATTCTTCTTCTTCTTTCAGTGCAACTTTTGCGTGTGGTCCACTGTAAGGCACCACTGACAGTTTATTTGCCGTTTACGTGCTGATCTATGTATTTTTCAGGTATTTTGAGGCTGTTCAGAATATGACCAGGAATCGACTCCATGCTGAGCTGATCATTGACCTGGAGAATGGGGAGTACTTGTGTCCTCTGTGCAAGTCTCTGTGCAACACCGTTGTCCCCCTCATCCCATTTGAACCACTAACATTTAACTAGTAAGTCCGGTCCACCATCTTCTGGCCAATCTGTAATGGAATCCTGGTTGTACAAATGTATAGACGTTGTTTTAATATTTCTGTCCTGTGTACAGTGAAAACGCAGAGATAATTGGACAGCATTTGACCCTGCCTCGATGGGTTCAGATCATCTCTGCCAGGATTAAAGGACTCAAGTCAATCACTCAGGATAATGGTAAGAGGACATATTCAACATACAGTAATTGTGTATCTATGGTTGGGTGAACAGCAGTGGCAGAGGATAAGGCATGTTGCATTGCTGTTGTGTGTTGGAGGTTTTAGCTTCAGCCACGGCAGCTTTTTGCTTTTCAGCATTGCTTGTAAAACTGATCCACCAATGAAGAACATGCACAAAATGTCCAACTAGAGAAGAAGAGCATGCTTTAATCCGGCAGACTCGCATGAGAATGCTGTGCAATATGTTAGTATGCTGTTAATGTGTACAGCTGGTTCTTAATGAAGCACCAATGACATCACTTACTTCTGCAGTGGATTTAATTTGTAAAACAATAGAAGCCCAAAACAACAGTGAAATCATTCCACAACCAGAAACTGTGGATTACCAGAATCATCCAGAAACATAAAGCAGCAGCCTACAATGTTAGAAGAGGCAAAAAAGGACTAAAACTGCAATGCACAGTTGACGGGATCGCACTACATTTCATCGGAGTTGTATCATGTATGACTTCATGTGACAAATACATGATTGATTAATTAATAGAAGTCGTTATTTCATTAAGGGATTTCAATTTTTTACATTCAAAGCTCCTGTTCTGTAAAATAATTGCAGAAAATGTTTTATTTTGCTTCATACTGTCCTCATAAACAGAAAACAGGTGCATGCAACGATTATATGAAGGCTGATAGTGACTTACCTCAAAATCTGATATCAGATCTTTTGCCTCAATACTTACTTACAAGTGCCAACAAATTCCAATATGCCTATTTGCTTGTAATATGTGACATGAGAAAACTGTCTTTCTCTCTCTCGTGCAGATTGCAACACAGAAGGCAGTAGTGTTGATGTGGACACGGGGCTGTGTGGAGAGGGCCAGCCAGACTTTAGATCCATTCTGAGCTATGGCGTACAAGAACCGTGAGTGAAACCGTCTGCTCCTTCAGGGTTTCTCAAGTGTCTAATGTTTCCTGTAATGCATCAGTTTGAATTCTCTGCTGCTGGTTGTCTTTAGGAGGAAGTTCTCCGACAGCATAATGGAGATGCTGGTTGTTTGCGCCACCACTGTCCACAGGGTGGGACTGCAGACGGCACCCAATGAGCTGTGCCCACGTGTACCCCTCATGGCTTGGAACACATGTGCCTTCACTATTCAGGCCATAGGTACAGTAAGAGTTGGCTCATTGTGTCAGTCTGCCCTCTTCTAGTGTTTTTGCAACTCTGAACATATGTTTGCATGTCTTCACAGAAAACATACTGCAGGAAGAGGACAAGCCTCTCTTTGGGTCGTTACAAAACAGACAGGTTGGATGCCCAATGACTAGTTAACAGCTGTCACATAATGCATGTTAAGTATCATGGTTTGGGTTTAACTTGGTCAGACATCAGTTTTTGAAATGCTTCTCTACTTTAGCTTGCAGGTCTGAAGGCAATTGTTCAGTTTGCAGCGGCTCAGAGACTTAAGAGCTCACAGGCTGTCATCCAGAGGCACTTCACCGACATGTTGGGGGGTAAGTGGACCTTTACGAATACATACATTTATTTATTGGATGTAATTGTACAGGTTTTTTTCACATACAACCTATTTTGTTTTCCTCTGTTAATGAGATGTGCTTTATACTGTACCATGCTGTCCACTGACCTTGTGGTCATAACTGTGACTTCTTTCCCCAGTCTTGCTACCAGTCATGGGCAGGAAGAACAGCCCCTCTATTCTGGAAGTGGACTTCTTCCATCTTCTGGTAGGGTTCCACCTAAAGAGAGCAGCTCCGTTGAGAAAAAAGGAGCTATTAATGATTACATTTATGAGTTCACGCTCTCATAATGAGACTAAAATTATATTTTAATATTATTCATATTTAAGTTTATCTTTATTGAAAGCATTTACTTTTATTTATTAACATGCTTGATTTTGTTTTGTTTTGTTAATGATCTGTGCTCTTGTGTGTTTTGTCAGGTGGGGTTGGTGTTGTCAGTACCTGCACTATATCAGGAGGAGGCTGTAGACTTACAGCCGTCTGCTGTCAGCTCTGCCTACAACCACCTGCACATCATGCATCTTGTCACCATGGCTCACGTGCTGCAGGTCCTCCTTTCCTCTTCAGGTACAAACAACAAAAGTACATACTGTATATACATTTACATTAAGTACATACTGGTTAGTTTACTGAACTAACTCAGAACGTTGTACAGTTTCAAGGGTGATTTAATAATGGTGTCATTTTCCCTTAGATTTCCCTGCAGTAGCTGGAGAGGAGACAGAGGAGGCAAGAGCAGCAGCAGAGCTGTACACTACAGTGTCACACCACACTGAAAGGTACAAGTGTTTCTCATCATCAGGCAAAATAAATCACCAGATTTTTTTTTTTTGTTTGAAATAGGTATGCGGTTAAAAAAGGCTAAGATCTGTGAATTAGCTGAATTGCTTGTAGTGTTCTTATTTTAGATATGCTTTATTAGCATAGTGGCAAACTAAAGGTTAATGAGGTACACTCTTACTCCCTACTAAATCACAAGAAAACAGTGTCTGCCACAGATGTCAGCAACATGCAGGAACATGTAAGAGCTACAACAAGCACGACAGGGATACATTTCCTGGCTGTATAATTATGTGCGTTACATGTGCAATTCTTGTGAGCTCCAAACTCATGAACAAAGTAAGAGCTAAACTAAAAGGTCATGTGGTCTGATACCTTGATTATCGACTTTAAAAGACAATAAAAATGTGAGCCAAAATTGTTGTTTCTTGTTCCCTTATCAGAGTGAAAGTTAAACAGTTTTATAAAGGTCACTCTGTCAAACTCAGAATTCATCTTGTGAAAAACAAAAGGGACTGTAGTAAACTGGGAATGTAAGCTTCACAGTGGCAAGTGGCCTGTTTTTTTCTTCTTTTTTTTTTAGATTATTATTTTTGGCTTTTATTAGACTGAACAGATTTAAGCATGAAAGGGGGAGAGAGGGGGGATGACATTCAGCAGGCTGGAATTTAACCCACAGCTGCTGCGGCAAGGACAATTCCTTTGTACATGGGATGCCCGCTCTAACCACTGAGCTACTGGGTGCCCCAGCAAATGGCCTGTTTTTTGTAGCTGTGACCAGCAGCTCTATAGGTTGCTCTGTTGATCAGTCGGTTCTTCGGGCCACATATTTTTTCCCACCCTTTGGCAGCCACAGTTTTTGCCAAGTGAGTGTGTGTGTGTGTTTGTGAGTGAGGGTATATATTTGTTTTCATGCCAATCAGCAAAAAGGTGGGGGCAGGGTGTAAGAGTGGCCTATAACAAAAAGGATCATAATTTCTAAATGTATTCACTTAAAATAACTAAACTTTGCTGAAAGACACACACACAGATAGACAGACAGACATATACAAATACCATTTTGCCATGTCTCCTTTCATAACTCATGAACTGGTTGTTGTAGGGAGGCATCATTGCACTAGTGACAAGTGTTTGTGAGGTTGTATGTTATGTGGTGGCTATTGCCACTTCGCGCTTGTTGCCACAGAGTTTTGTTGAAATCTGCATTTCCACCAACCCACATTTATTTGTAAACTCAGTTTGACTGTTCGTCTACCCTGCAATAATGACAAAATTGTTCTTTTGAAAACCTATTGTTCATGTCAGACCTGAAACTAAATGACAACAGGTTATGCATTTGTGATTATTTTTTTAAACAGACTTCCAATGGCAGCTCTTGACAATAAAAACAAAAATTAAACATTTATAATGTACTGCATGTCAATTTTAACCTACAAAAATTCACCATAGAGGCTTCACTGTGAACAGTCTACAGACATTTTGACTGCGTGTGGGGAAAGTTTGACATAGCAAGCAGAGCAGAACAGTTATTTTTTATTAGCATGCTTCATAATCAGACTTGACAGGAATCAACCTCGCCTGTTCGTAATGGAAACAAATGCCCTCTCATTCAAGCTCCTTGTTTCCTGTTGTCAGGGCCCTTTCCGTGCTGCATGCTCAGAGATGGGCTCGCTAATGTGGACTGTCTTCAGCTTGTTTGACAGATTGTTCTGTGTTGTGCTCATCAGGCTGACTCCAGATGTGTCCGGCAGCTCTGTAGCAGAACGAGTGAAGAGAGGAATCGAACCTTTCCTGCGCTGCGCTGCTCTCTTTTTCAATTGCCTTACAGGAGTACATCCTCCAGAGGAGCTTTTTAATACTGCTGGTCAGTAAAGTATTATATCGTTATAACACGCTGCATTTGATGATTTAATGAATTCAAGCTGACATTTTGGGTCTCTGCAGTTACCTCTCAAGGACAGATGGAGGCGCTATGCAGCTATTTGGCACTACCCTCCAATGTGTTCCAGCTCTTCCAGGAGCACAGAGAAACTGTTACTCCACTGCTGCAGAGGTAGGTGATGAACATTTATTCAAGGTCAGTGTGTTTGATCAGAGATCTTTTCATATTTACCTGGAGAGGTGAGCAGATTTATGATGTATATTTTTTTACCTCCTCAGGTGGTGTGGGAGCCCAGCTGTTACCAAAGCCCTGAAAGGCAAAGTCCAGTCAGTCAGGTAGACTTTGGCCTTTGTATTCAGTCAGTGCAATTTTATTTTGTGATAAAACATCTCCTAATAATTGATCAATAAACTCCCCAGATACCCCAGAAGAAGGAATCGTTTAATTGATCTTCCTGAGGATTACAGTTCTCTCCTCAATCAAGCCAGCCACTTTCAGTAAGTGGGAAATTAAAGTCCGTTCAATCACCACCATACAGTGGAAAATCTGCCAGCGATGTTAAAACCACTTGGTTACTCTGTACTTTCTCCTCAGGTGCCCCAAATCTACAGATGATGACAGGAAGCATCCGACCCTGTGCTGTTTTGTGGGGCCATGCTGTGCTCTCAGAGCTCCTGCTGTCTCAGCCAGCTGGATGGGGAAGATGTGGGAGCGTGCACCGCCCATGCTGCTACTTGTGGTGCTGGTGTAGGCATGTTCCTCAGGTAGGTCAATTCAAGCCCTTAAAGGGATCAAGAGAATTATTTTTATGCCGTGGCTGGATTTCTTTTGTTTTGGGGTTGTCTGTCCTTTCGATATCTCAGGAACACCTTGCATGACTTTCTTCAGATTTGGCAAAAATGTCCACTTGAACTCAAAGATGAACTGATAAGATTTTGGCAGTCAAAGGTCAAGGTCACTGTGACCTCACAACACACATTTAAAGCCACAACTCAAGAATGCATACGCTTGTTATGACAACATTTCACACTAATATCTAACAGGATAAAATGACACAGTGGTGACATTTTATATCCAAAAGGTTAAAGATCGACTTTACTGTGACATCATAACATTTTGCAAAAACACTTTTCTGAGTGTTATGTAATGCCATAGCAGAAGGGGAGATCAGGTAGCATACTGAACTGGTGACACTAATCTTGGTTGCCCACAAATTGTCTCTCAGTGAAGACCGCATGTTTCTCACTGGAAATTAGTCACTGGAGTCAGACAGCTCAATATAGCGATAACTTCCACTACGTACATTATATGAGTCTGGACAGACATGGATGAAAACTGTAATTGCAGCTTGACTGTTTGGCAGAGGCATATAACTGTGAGGTGGTAATTCTAGTGCAGCTCTGAAACTTGATGTTTAACTGCATTTTCTTTACTTTGAATCATTTTGTTTCTTGCTTGAAATGTTCAATGTAAATAAAGTTTGATTTTCATGTTGACAGGATAAGAGAGTGTGAAATTGTCCTCATGGCCAGTAAGACTCGAGGAAGCACATACCCTGCTCCTTACCTGGACGATTATGGGGAGACTGATCCTCACCTCGGGTAAGACTCATTGCTTCTTTACCAGGTGCTGACTGTTATTACTTCTGCTTAGAATTGCAAATGTAGACATGTCGATTATTGCCTCCTACAGGCGCCACTGCAATTTAAACGCCTCCACCACCTGCAGACAATTACATACAGAACTGCAGGTCTGACACTCATTGTGTTACAAACCTGCAGTTAGATAATATTTGCTGAGCCTGGTGCTTTTCATCACTGACACCATGTGTTCGTGTTTCAAAAGACATTGAGTGTGTCTCAAATCGCATACTTCCATCTGTACACTTCAATATAGTACACTATGTACACTATTTGCTTCTTGCTTAGTGCACTAATTTCAGCAGAGTAGTCTTGTCTCATATTGGGCACTGTCATTTTCCAGTTACTGGAAGTGGTGATGGCTTTTTTAAAAATTGCCTCTTCTTCGTTTTTGTCTTCTTTTTTTTTCTCGGCGAATTGCAAACAGACGGTGCAGCATTATCTGCAACATTTCACCGCTGTCTCCGTCCACATGTAAATCAAACTTACGCCACAACATCAGTGCTGATTAAAATGTGCCGCCATTGCTTGGAGCAAGTTAGCTAGCTAGCACTCGCATTATTGTTTGCGATACCAAATCATTACAGACCCAAAAAAACATTACTGACGGCTTCTATTCGACACCAGTATTGGTACTTGATGCAAAAAACATGTATGACTTACACCTGTATAACACGGTGGTGTTCGCTGTAGCCAGCTCAGGCTCCTTGTTGTCTCCAGCCGCCATGTCAAAAGTTGTGGAAGTGTCCATCATTCCACACCCAACTTTTGGGCTATTTTGAGTGCACCAGCAGTACACTACATTTTCTCATACTAAGCAGTGTGAACGCACTTAAAATATTGAGTGTTGAAGTATGCGATTTGATACACTGTTTGATTGGAACAAGATTACATCACTGTATTTTCATTGTATTAAAAGGACTGTGCACCTTAAAACCAAAAATCATACTTTTCCTCTTACTTGTAGTGCTGTCATGTCGTTGTTATTGAGTGAGATATCGGCTGTTGAGATGTGTAATAATTAAATACAATATGTATTTTTGATTTTAGGGTGAACTGTCCTTTAAGTCAAATTTTAGTGTAGAAGAACACTGCACAAGTCACACTGTCCTTTTTTGCAAAAGTCTTCCAGTAAAATAATACAGTTTAAAATCATTCAACAATGTCATCACTGAAAAAGAAACTACTAATCATATGAGTTATTACTGCCTCTGTAGGCAGCATATAGCCATGACCATGAACCGCATTATTGTGACATATCAAATGTATTTTGTGTTTCTTAGACAAACCCTTGAATTAATCAGGCCATCTGTCTTTTCACTTCTAGAAGGGGCAATCCATTGCACCTTTGCCCAGAGCGCTACAGGAAGCTGAACCAGCTGTGGCAGCAGCACTGCATCCTGGAAGAAATTGCCCGCAGCCTAGAGGTGGTCAACGTTATGTTTGCCTTTGAGTGGCAGATGTTGTGATGATTGCTCCAGCTGTGGTGGCCGGGAAATAAAGAGCACAGCCATAGAGCACAATCTGCTCCAGTGCTCCTAAGGCACACACACACTCACACACACACACACAAACAAACAGAAATCACTCCTATAATCAAAGGAGGCCCGAGCAGCCGGTCCCTCCCTGGTGAAACCCCTGCTGGAGTCTGGAGAGGTGGGACAGTGAAAAGAGGAGGAACAGTGGAGGGGGAAGAATAAGAAGCAAACCCAAGTCGCCTTGTTTTAATTTGATTGTCTGCTGTGAGAATGAGTTTCTGCTAGAGTAATGTTATTTGCAAATAGGCTCATTCAAATAAAGACAAACATCAGATACACGCTAACATCTTTCAGATATCACTTTATGTATTTGATTTCTCTCCTCAGTCATGCTGTGAATTTTCTGCATTCTCTTTTGGTGTTAGAAATTATGAATTGTCATAAGTTATAATGGTTGAATTCTGCTGTTTTGGAGGGTACATTAATTGGGCAATGTTTAGGCATGGTCAGAGATCACACACGTTTGCTTTTGCCCATTAATTATGTAGACAGCCTAAATTATGAAGCCACACCCCACTGTCACCTTTACTCACATATAGACGCATATGTAATGGGTAAAACATTTATCAAATATACATAATTTTCAAAGTTGTATTAAAACAAACTCAGCGTTCTGAGAGAACTATACAGTAACCTGCTTCCTTCATTTCCTGATATAGATGTATTTAATGATAAGCAGACATTTTGACTCTAGAAAGTTTTCTGAATATTTCAGCCACATTTTGATATTTATAGTTACAAGTCCTCATTGACCTTAAGAATCAGCAAGCGAATTATGAAATATGAAAGCATTGCTATTTAACTATATGCTATTATCAGATGCCCTTTTACGAAAACAAACTATTAGGCCAAAGTAAGTAAGAATATCAGATATCCACTGTGTGTTTGTAATTATTAGTATTTATCAAGGGGACCATTGCTCGACAGATTATTCAGTTAACACCATCACTTAACACAATTTGAATTTAGGCAAAGAAAAAAGAAAAACAATATTCTATTTAAGAAGGAAATGTACTTTTTATTGAATAAGAAATCCAATGTAGTATATGATATCTTTTCAGTTTCTCCAGTCAATATTGCTCAGCCTTTTCAGGAGACTATGTGTGAAAATAAAATGTCCTCCTTTTTGTGTTGTTTGACAGTACTACATGACTTCCAGGCTACGGAAATAAAGACACTAGCCTATAAACAGATGAACTGCTCCTGTGCCCTGAATCAATCTGAGTACACTAGTGTATATAATATCTAATGTTATATGGGATTAGATTTGTTTCATTATAATGGAATAAAAATATCCTCTCATTGCTCACTCATAGAATAAATTTATTTTCCATCATCAGTATCAAGTCCTCCGTCAAGTGAGAGCCCTGGATGAGGCAAATTGGCAGTATTCTCTGATTTTATAAGTGTGATACTGCATTGTAATTTATTATCTTACAGCCAGAATTAAAGCTTAATGAACCCACAATTATCATTTAGCAACCTCCACATCTTTAGTTACCCAACTGTTTAAAGGGATAGTTCACTCCCAAATCAAAAACATATTTTTCCTCTTAGCTGCAGTACTATTTATCTCTCTCAATTGTTGTGGTGTGAGTTGCAGAGTGTTGGAGATATCGATTGTAGAGGTGTCTGCCTTCTCTCAAATACAGTTGAACTTGATGGCAGACATCTCTACAGCTGTTATCTCCAACACTCTGCAACTCTCACCAACACAATGCAGACTGAAATTTGATGATTTCAGGGTGAACTGTTCCTTCAATCATTAAAACAAAGTAAGACATAGTAGCCTAGTTTCCAATGTACCTAACTGGAGCCCCTACAAAACAATCACAAACAGTAAAAGTCAACTGTCACTACCTCAAGTTTTTTTGTCCAGCTTTTGGAAGCTCAACCCGGTGAAAATGATTGAGGTGCTTTAGTAAGACCATCGTGGCTTTGCTGAGGCACATGAGTCATTGTACTGATGGCTTAAACTCTCTAGAAATGGATGAAGAGTTATCGTGAGTTATCAATCAGATTTCTGTCCTGGTTACGTGCTTTTAACCACTGAACGTACTCTGTTTTTCACATTGCTTACTATGCTAGGTAAAACCTTGTTTGCTAAAGTCTGGTTAAATGCACAGAAAGAATCCAAAAATGTTACTATTCATCTAAACACCCTGAACTAATGTCAAATGCATGCTCTTCTTACACTGCACTGAGGCCAAATCACCCTGCACCTAGATTTGAGGAATTTCATGCATATGTCCTACATATTGTTGATATACTAGTTTTAAACTCTTGTGGCTGTATTTTCTATCATACTTCGAGGCAAAATCAGGCAAAAAATGCAGGCTTCAACTTCTGATCCACGTCACTAATTTGTCTACATCAAACAATAATTTAAAATAATTTTGACTCCAGTGTTGCAACAGACAGGTGTATAAAACTGTTCTGGACACTTTGCAAAACTGTAACACACAGGCAACAAAATATTGATTGTAAACAACAGATTACAGTACAGCTGTACAGAAAATTATGTATTATTGTGCTGATTTATGTTAGGGATATATGGAAAGATTTTGACTCATGAATGGTTGTAAAAAGTCAACAAGGCATTATCTGCATTTTTGTAAAAGATCTACCCCGCCATTCTAGGAAATTGATTCTATATTGCGTAATATTTCCCTCAATACACTTTAGTTTCCACACAGAAACACCATCGTATATGTATCTCTTAGTTGTAATTCTTCACTGTGGAAGGTAAAAACCAACAAGTGTACCGTGAACAACTCTTTTTACTTAAGCCCTTAAGGACGCTGTTCACTGAGGCCTGAGAAAGGTCAACTGGCTTCAGGTGTTTCCTTAGGCGGCACATTGTCCGGTCCATAGTGTGCTTTAGAGGTGGAGGGAACGTTAATGTTGGGGTCTCCATTGTTGGATGTGTCTATCTGGTTGTTCTTGCCAAGGCTCTTGATGATGTTCAGGTTGGTGCGGGCAGTTTCCATCAAGCTGTTTTCCAGCAGCCAGCCTTCAGAGTCAGAGTTGAGGTCGCCCTGTCTCAGCACATTTTCCAGAGAGGTCTGGAGGTAACGAACCCCTGTCAGCACTGAGAGCTAAAACAAGACACACAGATACGTATTAATGACAATGCTACACTAAATGTGGACACCAATCATGATACAAGAGGTCAGAGATAGTTGTGTTTGTTTCCTTTGGAGGGTATGTTTCCAGTTTGGTTTCTTCGTCTGTTGGTTTATCAGCAGGATTACTGAAATGGGCCAAGGAAGAACCCATTAAATGTTGGAGTGGATCCAAATCATGAGGTGGATAGAAAATTTATTTTTCCCTTTGGCGTTTGGCCCTGGTGGTCTGCGCTCTCTGAAAGTCCTTCCAGTTTTGTTTAAATTTTGTACTAATGTACTTTAAACCGATGTGCAGCTAAGTGAAGGGCACTAAGAGTCCAATTTGAGTGCTGCATGGATGACCCAGAGATAATATGACAGCAGAGATTTACTCAAGGATTATAAGTGTGAGTGTGTGAAGTGACTGTGCAATAACAGTGTTAGTGCAGAGGCTGAGGTGACACCAGTCATGTCCTCCACTTCAGTCTATTTACAGGTATACATATAAATAAAAAGACAACCTTTTCTTGACTAAACAAAGGCCTAATATTTCAAACAGTTTAAAGATAAACAAGAATTTATAAGAGTTATAAAGTACAAACAGGACGCCTGTTGCCACAGTGGTAGCACCAACACAAATGTGGCTCTGTTTGGAAAATGCTGTCACTTTAAAAGAGCACTGCATTGATGTAGCATTGCACACCTGTAACATCGTTGGTGAACAGCTTTAAAAAAGTATCAAAATCGATGCAGCATAACCACAGTTGTTGTCGCACTCTTCCTCCTTGTCAAACCCTGGCACTTATGGGACGCTGCATTTAAAAATTTTGTTACAATTTCATAGCTGAAATAGTTTGAATGTTTAAGTGACTGTCCTCAAACTTAGCTTATTTTCCTAACAACTGAGAAAGAAGTTCATGCATAACATATTATATAATTGTAAACAATATGTTTACTGTATATGCCAACAAAATCAATTGTTCAAAATCTAAATGTTAAATCTAAATATTACATTTAAATATAGAATATCAATTAGATACTAAATGTAAAGCTAAATGTTTGGAAAATATGCAAATACTGTACTGTGTTACAATGGTCAACACATTTAGAGTTAGCATTTAGATGTAGATTTAACATTTTTTTTTAAATTTTAACATTTCAATTTAGACTTAACATTTAGATTTAAAATTTAACATTTATGTTTTGATTTAATATCTAGAATTAACATTTAGATACAGATTTACCATTTTAATTTAACATTTAACAATTTGTTTTAGACTTACATTTAGATTTAGTTTAACATTTAACATTAAGACTTAGATTTAACATTTATTGTTTACATAAAAACACACTGTAAACAATTACATATAATATGTTGTTTTGCACAAATTTCTGTCTCAAATGTGAGGAAAATGAGCTAAATGTAAGAAAAGTGAGCTAAATATTCAGTGTATATTAGCTGGAAAATTGTAACTGAATTTGGCTGTTAGTGTGGAGATTATGGTGTGTTATACTTGCAGCAGCTAATGTAACACAAAGAACAGATTGTAGAAGTCTGGTTTCAAACTTGTAGTCCTCAGTCCCATCACTTGAGGCAACCCATCAGACTGTTAGGGCAACATTAAGCTGTACAACTTGTGTAAAAGAGTTCCCTTTAAACTTCACCATTAAGACATTATGCTTTTGTCAGCTTGTCTCTCCTCACCTCAAACAGCCAGGTGATGAGGACTGTGAGGCCAATGGACTGCATGATGTGGGTGTAGTACTCCAACAGCGCCTGGCGACACCCTTTCATCCACAGGTTCAGCATCTCTGTCTGGTGCTCGTAGTTGAAGTGAGCTGAGTTGTTGGTGATCTGCTGCTGGATGCAGGGTCGGGGGGAGTTGATGTTGCAGCAGCTGAAGGGGACTCCGTCCATGAGGTACTTCCCCTCCACGTTACTTTTTAATCGGCTAGAGAGCAAGAAAGAGAAGGAGAAGCTCAGGGTCTGTCTCAATGCTTTTTATGCATCAGTGTGAGAAAGATTCAGCCATAGCATGTCATTGTTTAGGACGGTACTAACATGATTACGTGGGATGGGAAATGTAGTTTCTCTTTTTGCTGGACATAGGATAGTCTGACTTATTTTTTAGAAGAGTAGCGAAGGATCTTATAAATTTTACTCATCTTAAACGTATATCTCTGTATATTTGAGCCCTTTTGTGCAGGATTATCATCAAGGGCAACAATCTTGTGAAAAATGTCAGTTATGAGAGACACAAAATACACGTCTCTTATGAATTTTAGCAGTTGTATCTCCACCAATATTTGCGTCCTTCACTGTAGTCTGCATAAAAAGTTTTAAAAAAGTTAAATGGGATCTTACAATATAAGTTTAACCTGTTATTTTGTACATTTTTATCCTTAAATGGAGTGGCTGGAATATTGATAATTTTGTTGTTTGTTTTAAATTTGGACATTTTTTAATTCCACTTTTATTGTGAAATGTATAATTCAGTTAATATGTTATGATTTGAATAAGATTAGCTTAATGTATTTTTAATGCTTGTGTAAGTTATACAAGCACATATTTTGAGATATTAGGGGAATGGTGTTGTTTTTACAGTCCTTTATTTCGCCATCATAAGTGTGGATATACTCATTACAAAATCAGTGTCATCATTCTGTAGTTGGACTTACTCCACCACCTCTTTCTGGGACATATCCAGGTAGCGGTTGCTGATCCACTGGATTTGAAACCAGTCTTTATACCCATTGTTCCCACAGCACTGGAACTCTATCTGCAGCATGTCCACAGTTCGCTTCAGGAAGCACCGCCCTGGTGTGTCCGTGTCCTTATAGAACTTGATGGCCTCTGCCAGCCCCAGGTTCAGAGACTCCTCCAGCTCCCCGCGCATGCTGTAACACATCAGAGCCCCCACCAGCACACAGAAGGTGAAGAAGAATGTGCATATGATGTAGGGAAGCATGATCAGCTTCCAGCGCAGGAATTTGGTGGTGTCCACGCAGTCGTAGCAGATCTTCCCACCCAGGAAGTTTATGGCACAGGCGATGAGGCCCACAGCAATCAGCATGTTGGGCACATACTGGATGTCCCTCTCAGCCATCAGCTCTCCTCGCTTGTTGATTTCCACCTTGAGGTAGAGCCCCAGGCTGAACAGGATGGCCCCTGTTACCACTGAGATCCAGTTCAGGATCCAGAGCACCTGGGCCAGCTTGTCCCTTTTGGTCTTGGTGAACTTCAGTTTCAAGACCGCCATGGTTTATATCTCCTGTGTGTTTTCTTTTAGATCCAGGGGAGATTAAGGGTGGGATACAGGTAGAGCAGGGGAGAGGAACAGGTTATCCTCCAGGGGATGTGGGGGACCAAGGGGAGGGGGATTGGTTGTACAGGTCTCTGCAGGTCCTCTCATAAGCAGCTTAGCATGGTAGTCATGATCGATATCTTGTGGACGCTGCATTATGGTTATACTGTCGGTGTAGGCAGGTCTGTGAGACACAGTGGTGAGAGTTTATAAAATATTCTCACATGACAGCACAATTCCTTAAATTACAAATCACAGTTGAAACCAAAACACTTCAGAGATAAAACACGATCAGTTGTACGCAAACAGGAAACAATCTGCATGTAAGACAAACTGAGAAAAGATCAGCAAGATGTGATTAGGTTTAAAACACATGATTTCTATATAAATCCAATGATTCTTGCATTTCTGTCTGAACAAAGTTCCTAGAAATGTAATATGTAACTGACATCATGAAACAGAATAAAAGACATCCACTGTACCTACCTTAACTTGGTCAGCATTCACCTTCAACATCTGACATCATTCTCCCCTCTTTTTCAGTTTGTTTCCCTTTCCCGACATCCTCAGATTTAGTCCTGAGAGAGGCGAGTGGTCGTAGTGACACAGATATTATAGAGAGATCCACCGCAGCATCAGAACGAGACTCGTAGCCAAGTCCTGACCCTCCTCCTAATCCCCTTTAATCATTAATCAGCCCTGGGCCCAAGAGGGATTTGGACCCACCTTCTGCCACCTACGCAAATCTGACTGTCCCAGCGCTGTGAGAGTAATGCATGATGGCCATTGTGTGGGTGTGTTTGTGTGTGTTTTCATTCAGTTGTAAAAAAGTGCAGACATCCAGCTGGATATTCTGAAAGGGGATATTTTAAAGATATTCTGCAGCATCTAAAGCATCACCATAAGTACACATTTCAATTAACCCAGCTTGTATTAAGAATTAAGATGAATAATTAATTAATCTTAATTATTATAATTATTATAAGTAATAATACTTCAGCATGTGCTGCCATCACACATGATCTAAAGAACTAAATAAAGGGCATACAGAGTAGTGCTTATTCTTGGTCCTATATAACCACTATAGTGGCTGGACAAAAACATGTCTGACTCAACATATCCAAAAAAATTAAATGTGCACAGAAAAATTTTCCAAGAAATAAAAAACAAATCAGTATTTATAATAAACAAGAAAATGAAAGGTGGTAAGGTGTAAATTTAAGTCTAAATAAGGATTCTAAACTAAACTAAGTATTCTATAAAAACTTAAGCAAGGACAGTATCTGCATTTAGCCTTGAGGATGTGAGGTCAAAGACTTGTCTTCCTGCTCTGGAAACACCCTCAAGGCAGCCTCCCTCTGCTTTATACTCAGCCATCCACAGCCACTAGATGGGGTCAGCTCAGAAAACAGAAATTGGTTAGGTCAGGGTTGTCACACATATGGCCCAGGGGCCAGAACCGTCCAGCCGATGGGTCCAAGCCGGCCCTCTAGATGATTTTGCACACCTAATGTTGATGCACATATGAAGGCTGTGAGGTTTCAGGAGCATGTTAACAGTGAGCAGATACTTCATATAAAATATTGCCTTAAAGGCTTTTCACCCTCACCAGAACACAGTTCTCTGAAATAACAAGAAGTACTTTCTATGGTAATATTTAAAGACATTCACTGAACATTGTGCAAAGTATTGTAAAAAATTTCATGGTGCTGATATTTATAGGTTATTATGCAGTGGTTTCAGTGGTCCAGGCCACTTGAGATCAAATTGGGCTATATGTGGCCCCTGAACTAAAATGAGCTTGACACCCCTGGATTAGAGTTTGCCAACAGCAATTTTGTCTCCTACACAGGATAACTACATCACATCACTACTGCTAGTGGGGCCCATGTCCCCCTGACACAACTGCTCCCTCAAGGTTCAAGGTAACTTTATTGATACGCATAGGTAGATTTGTTTTGCAGTCTGGAGAGGGCATCTCAAACATTATTCACAAACATTAAAAACACAGGACACATACAGAAGACAGATTAAAAACAGCACAGACCAAAGACACTGACAGGTACTCCCAGCGGCTAACTGATCATGGTTAAAAAGACTAAAATAAATTTAAAAAAAATACATAAAAGTCATTAGATATCACTAAAATGCCAATATGAAACCTGTTAAGAGCATGCTAAAAACATAAGAGCATGATACAAGGGACAATAAAATAACAATAAATAAATAAATAAATAAGTAAGTTAAGACCATGTTAAAATAAGACAGACCACACAAAAGGAAGTAAAGTGCATCAAGACTTGATGAAAGGAAAACACTGCAGCTGCACTTCTCTCTACTGGTGGAAATCTTCCAGTCGGGCTGCAGCAAATGATTATTTAAATATTTAATATTGATGAATGTGCCAATCATTTTCTCAATTTATTGTTTTGTCTATAAAATGTCAGAAAACAAAGTGAAAAATGGCTGCTATAATTTACAGCTCAAGGTGATGTCTTCAAACATCTAATTAATTTGCCTGCAAAGGTGTGAAAAAAAAAAGAAAAACTTGTGACATCACTGACTGGTGTGTGGCCAAAAGTGCCAAATGCCTGGAGGTTTCAAGCTGCAGAGAGCAGGGCACTCCTCCTCCTTCTTCTGTCATTTAAGAAGTTCATTTTCACCTCTTGCTATCACTTCACACTTGCTGGTCTTAGCTATTATGTTTCCTCCTTTAATTTCATCACTCACACACACATTAAAATACACTCACGGCCAGGCTGCAAATCAGCCAATGAAATGTTAACTGAGAGTGAGATTAGTGGATTAACATGTACCAAAGTAGCTTGTGTAAGAAGAGAATGTTACCGTAGCCACCAGGCCAGTCAGCTAATCCACAAGGCAGACAGGACACACAGCACTCACTGCTGCGCGGACCGAGAGTAAAGCTTCACGGAGCTACTGGAAAACCACGTCTCTAAGTAAGTATTGAGAATCAAACAAATATTTACATTTTATTCTATGGAAGCCTCTCAAAAATAATCACAGCCATGTTCATGCTTTAATCTGTTGTTGCACAATCCATTGATCTAATTATGGAAACATGTCTACAAGAGGTTATCCAGGCTTAAGTGCAGAAGTTATTTAACCACTCATTGAGATGTCCTAAGTGCACTACACCAGCTATGGTTAAAACACCTTTAGTTTACACTGTGTAAGATGTTTTCTAAATAATTTTCCAGTAATGGTCCCTTGATCCCACCACGTGAGCTCCCTTGTCTCTGTGTGGACGCCGGGGTCTGAGGGCATCATGCTGGATACAGAGGGCCAGTGGTCCGAGGCGTTAGCCAGCAACAACATAAGAGCCATCCTCCGCTGGCTGCGGGAGCTTACAGCTGAAGGTACATTAGGAGCCTTTGACTACCATAAAACTATAATTCTGTCCACTACGTGCAAAAACACTCTTCAAAGAATTCTTTGTTTGATTAACATTTCATCTCCAATAATGCCCTGCTGCAGGTGAAGCTGACGTGGAGGAAATTCTACTGACTTTCAGCTGCTGGGTACAGAGGACATCAGAGTTTGCAAAGAAGGAGTTATTAACACTATGTGAGAACATGTGCCTTTATTAATCATGTTTAAATATTTGAATTTCAAATTACACACTTAGGATCTTTCTTTTATATCTCTTGTGTCCTCCTTCAGGTTTCAGCCGCTGCCAGGGCCTGTGGATGTTTCTGGACCGCAGTGCTTTCACTAGAGTGCACATACTGCTCCAGAGACTGAAGAACTTGCTCACCCTCACCCAGTGGGCAAGAAAGCAGCTCAGTTCAGCCCACCTCTGGCACGGTACACACTACAGCTGAACAGCATGATTTTTGACTGCAGTTGTAATTCCAACCATCTGACACGTCCATTAGAATTTACTACAATTGGAATTTGCATGTTTTTATTTAGGTATTGGGGTCCCATGTGTGGTCTGCAGGGATACTTATAGCTCCTCAGATGTCAGACGTGGCTGCTGGAACCGAGAGCACAAAGCCCTTAAACAACACATCTGGCTGGGGCGGCTGGTTCAGTGGTGGGGCATCATGGGACTTCTACCCAAGTACCCTGGTACAGATATGATCACACACATTACATTATCTTTATGTCATCAACTGCTAGGAGACCTCTGAAGTTTTTTTTTTGTTCTCTGCTGTTGCTGCCAGAGGCTCATGAGGTGAAGCGTATCTCTCAGATGTGGAAGGAAATGGATCATAGCCATCGTAAAGCTTGTCTCGAGACACCAGGGTAACTGGAATGATTTGACCTGATGGAAGAATTCTGAGCTATGGTGTTTGTTTGTTCTCCTGCTGAATGTCCTCTGTATTTATTTTCTGCTTTTCTATTTTCTTGTGTTTGACCAGGTGGGAGGAGGGAGGAGTAGAAAGATTCAGGTCTTTGATACAGGGTATGGTGACTCAGCTGGACAGACAGCATGGATGCATTTGGACTTCTGAAGACGGCACAGAGCAGTGCTATCCTCCTCCTAATCTGCAGGCCCTGCTAAAGCTCGTGCTGGTGCCTCACATCGACAACATGTCAGTCCAAGCGCTTGTATCCATCCAATTACAGCATCAACAAAGCCTTCTGTGGAGCATACTGTACAACCTTTTTTCTTGTATTTTGCTCTGTTCTGCTTTGTTTTAGATCAATACTATATATATATATTTGATCCAGGTTATGGAGCTCTTAACCTCTACGTATCACAGCTCATGTACTTTGTCTTGGATATGGCAAACTTCCTGCAGTGCAAAGACGACCTCCTTCAGTCTTTCTGCCACGCCTTCACTATTCCTTCCAGCTTTTCCCAGCAAATCAGGGCCTTCTGGATGCTTGATCATGGACACATCAAGGTACATAACCAAAGAGCAAAAACTTATTTTATGTATCAGGCGAGTGACTGATTCAGATTTTGATGAAGTAATTAAGATGAGGATGTGCAAGCTGACTGTAATGCAAATGCTATTCAAGGGCCAGTTAACCATCCTGTTGATTATATTAGCCTCCTTGTTTCAGCAGCCATAATGGTCTGCAGGTGATGCTAATGGGCCACTTGAGTAGGGCGTATGATTAATTTAATAATGCTCCACTGTGCCACTCATTAGTGATGAAATTATAGTGTCTCTGTTTCGGAAGAGGAGATGCCTTCATGGTTGATAAGAACTTTGCCTGCTTATTTATTGATAACAACAAGTAAGAGATATGTAACTTTTTTCCCTCATGGATGTGAGAAGACAGCATCTTAAAGGTCAGTTTAGAAAACCTTATAATGCCTCTCTATGTCACGTTACATCTCACCCAGGCCTCCATGGAGTTATTACTGAGCCCCAGGGCTGCTGCTCCCTGTCTCTCCTGGCAGCACCGCTGCATCATCCACTGCCTGCTAACAAGGAAGCAGTCTCAGCTGGCTTTAAGGTACCTCCACTGGACCAGACCCACGATAGAGAGCGCCGAGGATGCTAAGCTCTGTGCAGATGTGTTGCTTCAAAACAGGTACATTCTGGTACACTAATGACTTGAATCAGCACTTATTGTCTTATTGTGTGTGGCTGAAAATATCTCTGCTCTCCAGTTGCGTCTCTGAAGCCTGGGCTCTGCTGAAAAGAGGCCACACAGAACGCGAAAACGTGGTCAAGTACTTCCTCCAGGCTTGTGATGGATTTGGTTTGTGTGCAGAGGCTTTAAAGTGCATCCCTGCAGGATACAATGTTGGTGAATCTCTTGTAGTACAGCAAAACACATGCACCAAAGATATTCAGCCTTGAAATAACTTTTTTTTCTAAAAATCTTTATCAGGGTGAAGGGAACAAGGTAAATGGGACTACAGGGCCACAGTTGCCACAGATAAAGAAAGGTAAGGCGATAAAAGGTCCAGTGTGTAGGATTTAGTGGCATCTAGTGGTGAGGTTGCAGAACTGAAACTTCTCCTGTGTGCCAAGCCTGTAGGAAAGCAAACAAATGGCTCAAGTCAAGGGGGCGTGAGATCAGAACAAACTTGTTGTATTACGTATTATTTTTTTTTGTAATTGAGCTCTTTAGCAGAAACAGTTTGTAATTGTTTGTGTTAGTTTGTGTTATTATGCGCTAGCGCATGGTGAATAGAATTTGCTCTTTCAACATCAAGTTGTGTTGTTAATGAGCTAATTAGCTAACTAGTGTTTTGAGTCTCTCCTGTCTGGTTCCCATTTTTGAATGACGATTTCAGACTACAGACACCAGCTGATATGGAGAGTAATTTCCTTTCAAACACACACAGAACATAAGTGCTAGTTGGCTGTTGGCTGTAGGCTTTGTTGTTTTTAAGTGCAACTTTTTGATCGGCCTTGAAAACACAACAGTTTTTATTTTCAGGTGGTTCTATGTTGATGAAAACATAGTTATTATTGTTATATACCATTTCTGCCACTAGATGTCCCTAAATCCTACACACTGGACCTTTAAATGAATAGAATATTAAATGGTATCAAGACAGACTGAAATATATTACATTTAACCACATTATTTTTTATATGCCTGGCCAGTAGAAAGGCCACCTTGCCCGCTGTCTGCCAAACTTTATCAGGCTCAGAGGGTCAACACAGTGTCCCCAGAGGAACTGGTCCAACTAGTCAGAAAGGCTGTGATGGAAGTGAGAAAGCCTCATCCCAAGATAAGGTACTGTGGTTGTAGATGCATGCGGATAGCAGAGGCTGAATAGTTTGAAAGTATGTTTAGTCCCCAGGAGAGCTCAGCAGATCATTTCTCCATGTTCTTTATTCCAGTGAGATGGTGTGGCCGGAGCACACGGAGAGAAAATCGAAAAGCAGAGAGATGTTCCTGTCAACCCGGGCTCTCCGTCATCTCACGCCCAGCCCCTCCCCGATAGACATGGTAGAAGAAACAGAGCAAACGGCACTTACAGATGAACCAGAAGAAGAACAGCCTGTCCATAATGTATGCATTGTCAGTGTCCCCACGAAAAATGACCACAACAGCATAGTTTATTGATTTTGAGAAATAATGATCCTCGCCCTGCACATCTGTTTTTGTCCCAGCAGCAACCTGAGGCACAAGAGCACATTTCTTCTTCTGAAGATCTGAGCTCTGAGTCCGTCTCCTCCTTCACCTCAGCCTCCTCCCTGCCTCTGTTGAGACGGGACCGTCCTTATGTGTATGAAAGTACTGTGACTCTGCAGAGGATCTCCTCTTTCCTCACTGATGGAGAGAACCAAAGCAGGGAAGAAGAGGAGGAGGAGGAGGAAGAAGAAGAAGAAGGGAGCAGGAGCCCTTCATCAGTTGATGCCTCATCAGATTGTCCTGAGCCTGCAGTGACACTAGATGGCGCCACAGACCCTATTTTCCTGAGTAACAAAGACATATTGGTGGAGCTGGTGCTTTCTGCAGAGGGTAAGCTTTGTGCTGTATTTTGTTGACACACTATTCACATTAAGAGGCAGTTATAAGACAAACAGAAACTTAACTCTATCCTAGAAGGAGAAGAAGATGCTGAGACAGAGGTTTTCTTGAGAGAGGACTTCCTCAATGTTGATGCAGTTTCAGGACCTTTCATGGATGAAACCCTCCCTCTAAATAAGAGGTCAGAGATGATCCTATCTCACACTATACGTATGGTGCTCTGAACACATTTAAATTAAAGTTATATTTGTTTTCTATGGTCCAGTTGCAGGTTATATCTTCCGCCTGAGTTCTACAGTAATGAGGTCAGCCAATCAGTGCCCTTCCTCTGTGAGGCCCAGGTGGAGAGTCACAGCTTCCTCTCACCTGACTATGGTGTGCATCCAGCTGGAGGGACAAAAATATATATGCTGAAATGTGCTGTACTGGCTGTTCACATCACCACATGAACATTTATCTGCAGAGAAACTGGCCAGCTGTAAAGGAGAGGAAATCGTTCATGATCCCCCAAACGTCACCAAGCTGTGGAGCCCTGCATTGTCACTGAAGCAAGAAGAACAAGCAGACTGCATCCCTTCACAGATTTTCAGTTTTACTGAAGCAGCAAAATCGGACCGTTTCCCAGAAAGGGAACTTCATCAGGTAGGTAGTTTTTGTCACATGCCTCTGTAGTGAACGAAGAATCCAAACACAGAGAAAATTCTTGATTAATTAAAGTAATAGGGGTCTGCATTTAACAACAGCAAAACTATATCAAAACATCTGTTTACAAACTCTCTACTACTGAACATAGAACTGGATAAATGCAACTTGGATTATACCGCACGAGCTGTGTGAGTTTTGCTGTTGGTAAACAGTTTTTGGATTCTTAGTTCACCATGAAGCCATGTGAGAAAAACAAAACATTTTGTTCACAAATTTAACATTTTGGGGTTGTACTATTCATTAAACCAAACAGTATACACTGTGCGTTGATTACAACAGTGCATTTTTTGTAAAGTTAGGCTCTTAACTTTTAATGTTGTTCACTTTATGTGCCCAGAATACATATGAGCATCATCAGCAAGAGGGAGTAGTGGAATACTTCAGCCAAGGCCTCCCCTGTGCCCTGTCTGAAACCACTCAGGACCTGCTGACTGACCTTCACCACAGCCTTCTGTCAGCGGATCCTGTAGCCAGCGGCTCAGAGGTCTCAGCAGGGACCGGTCAGCAGGACGTCTCCCTCCTCGCCCCTGTGTGCAGCTCTATTTTCCCCACACAGCTTCAGATCTCTGGTAGCTCTCTGACCCCGAGCCTAACCTGCAACATCATAACCACCTGTGCTCCTTCTGACAACACCAAAGAGAGCTCCCCCACAGCCCAATTAAAGACAGATGAACTCTGTGCTCAGGGCACCTCGGCCTGGCTTGATCATTGCACAGTGGGAAGCTGGTGGAAACAAGACCTGGACACCCACAGAGCTTCCAGTGGCCTTCTATCTGCTGCAGAGTCAGGAGCAGCTATCACATCAGGTGAAGACTTTTTTTTTTTTTTATGACAATGTTAACAACTTTTTATAACTTAAAAGGCAGCTACAAGGAACCACCCCAGCATCCCAAAAATTCTTATATATATCTATATATTCAAGCATACATACATACATACAGTACATATACATACACATCTTGTCCACTGGTGATGTTTTTTATATTTGAAAATAAACAATACTTTACGTATAAAACCACATACAAACCTGTGCGACCATATTAGTTTACACTGGTCCGTACAGATAATGAAATGTGTGCTCCCTGTTGCCTCATTGAAATTAGGAGCTGCTAAAACATTGCAAATGCTCATTAGCAATATGCTAATTGAAATCCCCATTTATCTCATTGCTATTATTATTTCTATTATCATTGCTAGCATTGGTCTTAGGACGAATAATTTGTGTTTGTGTTCTTGCCAGACATAATTGTGTGTCAGAGGTGCTGCTGTTCACTACAGGGTGCAGGACACAGGTAAATGTACCAAAGGCAGGGGGTCTTGGCTGCTAGGGTAGGGAGACTGGCGAGGAAGTGAAGTGTCAGAGATTGGTTCCCTTAACCTTGCTGCAGCAGTCAGTCATCCATAAAACGACCCCTTCCCCCTCCCTCCCTTCCCCACACCTTCTATGGGGGGCGTACTGTCTAGCACAGCAAGCAGACCTCCTCCCTCCATCTGCTTGGTTGTGCTGATCACCGCCGGGCCTCGGGGATCTACGGCCTATTGCCCCAGGCTGATGCCCCAACCTTGTCACTGGGACAAGGGTTAAAGACATAACAGTGGCGCAATGTTGCATAAAATTAAAAGGACAATGTCATCCTGTTTCATAGACATCTACTGTGTGTGATGTTTCCAGCAAGGAATTCTGATATTGTTAACACTTTCTTATTTACTGTTATGTTTGTGTTCATTCACAGATAATAAGAAGCCCTCTTTTGTACTAGGCCAACCGTATTCCTACACTCTGGTCAACTTTACGGACTTCACTGCAAAGCAAAAAGGAGACTGCAGAGATGGCAAACAGGTACTTTATTCTAACGATACACACTATACAGCACATTGAAGCTGTGGTGTATTCATCATAAAGCGACAAAAGCCAGTGCGGCCAGTAGGGGTCACTATTGTTCCAGTTAAGACGCTTGACAGCATCTCTGATTTGGATGATCTCATTTCGGGTCCCTGGGGATTTTGCCTCATCACAACCCAGCAGGTGCCCTCTTTACTACCCTTCATCCCTCTTTCTCCTGTCCTCCAGCATAAACACCATTTGCTTTTAAGATCTCCACCTACAATGATGTCATTTTCCAAATATGAAGGCAGTACGACAGGGAATAGGATTGCATTGTGTCTTGATGTGTCAGATGTGCATGAAATACCAAAGAGCTGTTATTTATTTGTCGAAAATACAAAATCTGATGCTGATGCAGTCACCTTTTTATATTGCATAATTTTACTGCTTTATTGTGCATCGACCTGAACGTCACACTGCTATGCACTGTAATATAATTGCGCGGATATGACCAGGTAATTGTTTTACTGAGGTTTCATTGGATAATTGTTTGATTGGGATGCAGTCACCTAATTATTTTGTTCAGAATTGGGCACCATATGGAGCTTGGCAGGTGAAACGTAATTAGGCCATGTTAATTTATGATGATTATACCTTGAACCTGAGTAGCCTATACTGTACAAGCAGTGTGCGTCTATCACAGCCAATCTATTTTGGTTGTACAGTGCATGTTTGTCGTGAATGCATTACATCCATTAACTTGCAGTCTCAGTGTGAGTGTGTGTTATCTAATTGTTTATCCGGGCCAGGATTGATGCTGCGTAGGATTTTCTTAATTGGCAGATGTAGAGATATTAATGACTAATGTGTGAAAATTAGTTTAAGACAAACCCTTACTGTCTGATCAAACTGTCCTCTATTTAATACCAGAGTTGCTGAAGATAAGAAAATCAGGATATTAAACATAGTTATTAGAGTAAACTATAAATTTAGATCTCGTCCCAAATGACCTCATGCATGACTGTTTATGATGATTATTGTGGCACAGTTGTAAATGAGATATTCACTGTGGTGAAAACAAAGTCATCAATCAAGTCATAGGAGCTCACAAAGAGATAATGCCCGCTTAAAAAGATATCGCAAAATGAAATATTATCAACTTTGCTGTCTTTATGAAAATACCAATATTTGCACAGAGAGAGGCGGGGAGCAGTGGTGTTGGGTTGATGTTGCATGTTGAAACATTTAAGATTCGAGCGGAGACGAATGGCCTCTATTAGGAGCATTTAATCAGTGCTCCCAGTCTCCTGCGCCCCCCTGGGGAAAGATTAATGGGTACAGGATATTTCATCAGGCCCTCCACATCACTGCCCAGGATATGAGGCTGTAATTGTGTCTGTTTTGTGCTGTTGTTTTGTGTTACAGGCAGACAAAGACGAGCCTGCAGGTTGGAGCAGTTTGGGGAAAGGTTCACAAGGTGCCATAAGAAGTGGGAGAACACTATTAAGGAGAGGAAAACGAGTGAAGAGAGCATGAAGATTTAGCACATCTATGACACATAGGGCAGCGCGTGGAGGACTGAACTGGATGAAATGTGTTCTCTATATGATGCATCTTTCTTTTGTTTCACAAATACATTTTGTAAGGATTAACACACACCAAAATGAACTTACTGATCACAGGACAAGCTTGATGATCACCACATAGACTTTTCACCTTGACCTGATCCATCTCCTCTTCCTCATCAATCAACTGGTCAGATTGTACTGACGGCTGCTGCTGCTGTCAGCAACCTTTCCCACCCAGCGACATTGTCCTGCCACACCCTTTTCCTTCCTCTGTAACACCATGTGTCAGAGACACTCAATAATGAATTTCTCAGGAATTATTGATAAATGTGAATTATTAAATGTTTTGCTAATTAAAGCTCCAGTAAAAATAGACATCTGTGGCTCATGTTGTGCTTTCTTTAATCCGGTCACCAGGATGCATGTTGGTCCATTTGAAACATTAATGCACTACATTTAAAACGCAGTGATGGTGTCCTTGAAAATGAATCTGCACTTTAGATTCTTTTTTTTCCCTCTTGACAAAAAAAGGATGTTTGCTTTGCTGCCATTGCATCTCATGAAAAATGGATGACCTCCCAGAGCTTCCTGCTGCCCATCGCTCCCCATATTTGCACAGAGCCCAGGGACTGCATTTGGGTTAGCATCCTCCTCCCTCCTTCCCTCCCTCGGTGGCTTGTTCTGGGGGTGAATAACTTAACACATATTTCAGCTTGACACACTTCTGCTCCGGGTCTCCCCTGGGCGCCCAGTTCACGAGCCCACACATGCTGTATTATTTAAAAGTGTGGTTCGGAGTTCTGTGAGTGTGGATGTGCATGTAATCTCCTGTTTGTATAAATGCCTTATGGAGTTGTTAGGCCTTTCCCAGTGACCTTGCAGGTGTGGCTGCACCGCTGATACCAGATAAACCCTGAGGTCTTGCCTGAAGTAACATCAGCATGGCAGCATGATTATGATTCCCTCTTTATTTTTTAGACTTTTTGCTTTTCTGTGCTTTGATTTTTCTATTAGAAAAAGGGGAAAATGCTGTTTCACAAGCAGTACAACACTCCAGTGATAATGTATCAACAAAAACTGCAAAGTGATTTATTACAGGAAATAGTCACCTGGAAAATTTATCATACACCCACGAATAAAGATCTGCTAGAGAAAAAAAATTCAGCATGAAACATAAGTAGCAATACCTAATGATGCTAAAAAGCAAACCAATACCACACATGCACATAAGCACACACAATAACTCAAGCTGATCTCAGAGCTGATAACATCATGGAAAACAGAGTGCTGTGGTGCAGCAAAATGACACATAAATCATGTGCAAGGGAGATGATTCAAAATGCTGCCTTTGTGTGATGGATACAAATCGCCCTCCGATGTCTGGGAAGCTTTTGTATAAATACTTGTCTTTGTGTTGCATGGGATATTTCCCACTGCACTTCTGTACAATTAATATTTTCGGACGCAAAATGACTTGATACCAGCCTCAAAAGAAGCTGGTCACTTTGCTGTGTCACTTTTACCTCATAAAAATTTAAGTTTTCATGGTTTCTAATCAAAATTCAAATGCTTTTTAGACAATTAGCTGAAGGTCTTTCATCGAAACATTTTGCAGCATCTGTTGACTGTACATCAAGGCAATAATTGCAGTAAGGCCATGTAACAGAGCGGTCTGACTAAGGAGGCGTCTCACCCACTGGAGGGCACTGTGAGCGGCACTGAAGCTGGATGGCCAGGAAGGTTGAGAGACACCTTGGCCAGCTCACCAGATGGCCTCAGTGAAGCGTGTCAGATGGCTGTGACAGCTACCTGCCCTTCCTTAAAGACTGTCACCATGTATAAACAAACCATTACTCTAATTTGTGAGTGCACTGCCTTGTGTGTGTGTGTGTGTGTGTGTGTCTGTACACAAGGGCATGATTGCATCCCCAATTACATTGAGGGCTGCACAGGAAAAGTGCACACACATTTTTTTATGACATACTAATGAATTTTTTTAATGTCAAGTTTTATGGCATACAGTACTGTAACTTTTAATGTATTTTAATGACATACCATTGGCTACTATAATTTCTTTATGCCATATGTTTTTATAAGGTCATTTTATCATCCCATACTACACTATGATTTTTAAATTTTATTTTGTGTCATGCTTTAGTGTGAGTTTTGTTTTTTTTCCCCCCATATTATACAATGACATAAAGTGCCAAAAACTGAGGTTCTGAGGCTGGCTCCAGAAGCCAGTCAATCCTCACAGACCCCCATGTTGAAATGCCCAGCTTTACAGCAGAAATAAATGTTTAAAGCATGGTACAAAAGTGGTTTTGGTCTCTACAGCTAAATCCCCCCTCCATGTTACCTGGACTGGTGGTGAATCTTTATATAATTCAACCATTTAAATGTTAGTAAGTCTTAAAATTACACAAAATTAAGGGTGGGCCGCTTTGAGTGACAGGTTGTGTGGATAGTGTTCTTGGCTTCTCAGTCGGATTCATCCCCTCCCTTCTCTCAGTGCCAGCTTCTTGCCCAGATATGGTCTCCTCTGGCTCCAAAAACCAAGATGACGATGGACAAAATGCCAAACTTGATGGTTCAAAAGAGTAGTCCACAAACCCATGGATGATGTCACAGATGCAATGTCAATTATTTTTACCATGTATGCAAATTACTATGACTGTTTTTATGCCACTTTTTAAGCAATACTATAGTATGACTTTTTATGTGATTTTTTTTTTTATAACATACTATACTATGACTGCCATTCTGTACTATTACTTTCTTTATACCATTTTGATGCTATACTTTACTTTACTTTTTTATGTCCTCTTTTATGCCATACCATACTATGACTTTTTATGTGATTATTTATGCCATACTATACTATGACTTTACTGTAATTTTTTCAGCCATACTATACTATGACTTTTTATGTCAGTTTTTAGGACATACTATACTATGACTTCTTATGTGATTTTTTATGCCATACTATACTATGACTTTACTGTAATTTTTTTCAGCCATACTATACTATGACTTTTTCATGTCATTTTTAATCAATACTATACTATGACTTTTTATGTGATTTTTTTATGACATACTATACTATGACTGTTTTTATTTATTTATTTTTTATGCCATTCTGTACTATTACTTTCTTTATGCCATTTTGATGCTATACTTTACATTACTTTTTTATGTCCTTTTTTATGCCATACCATACGATGACTTCTTATGTGATTTTTTATGACATGCTATACTATGACTTTTTATGTCATTTTTTCTGCCATACTATAATATGACTTCTTATGTGATTTTTTTTATGCCATACTATTCTATGACTTTTTTCATGTAATTTTAAAGCTATACTATACTATGACAAATTATGTGATTTTTTTATGACATACCATACTATGACTGTATTTATTTTGTTTTTTATGCCATTCTGTACTATTACTTTCTTTATGTCCTTTTTTATGACATACTATACTATGACTTTTTATGTCATTTTTTATGCCATACTATACTATGACTTTTTATGTCATTTTTTATGACATACTATACTATGACGTTTTATGTCATTTTTTACGAAATACTACACTATGACTTTTTATGTGATTTTTTATGCCATAGTATACTATGACTTTTTCTGACATTTTTTATGCCATACTATACTATAACCTTTTATGTCATTTTTTAAGACATACTACACTATGACTTTTTATGTGATTTTTTATGCCATACTATACTATGACTTTTTCTGTCATTTTATATGCCATACTATACTATGACTTTTTATGTGATTTTTTATGCCATACTATACTATGACTTTTTCGGTCATTTTTTACGACATACTACACTATGACTTTTTATGTGATTTTTTTATGCCATACTATACTATGACCTTCTATGTCATTTTTACGAAACACTATACTATGACCTTTTATGTCATTTTTATGACATACTACACTATGACTTTTTATGTGATTTTTTATGCCATACTATACTATGACTTTTTCTGTCATTTTTTATGACATACTATACTATGACGTTTTATGTCATTTTTTACGAAATACTACACTAGGACTTTTTATGTGATTTTTTATGCCATACTATACTATGACTTTTTCTGACATTTTTTATACCATACACTATGACTTTTTATGTGATTTTTTATGCCATACTATACTATGACTTTTTCTGTCATTTTTTTATGACATACTATAATATGACTTCTTATGTGATTTTTTTATGCCATACTATTCTATGACTTTTTTCATGTAATTTTAAAGCTATACTATACTATGACAAATTATGTGATTTTTTTATGACATACCATACTATGACTGTATTTATTTTTTTTATGCCATTCTGTACTATTACTTTCTTTATGTCCTTTTTTATGCCATACTATACTATGACTTTTTATGTCATTTTTTCTACCATACTATACTATGACTTTTTATGTGATTTCTTTATGACATAGTATACTATGACTTTTTATGTCATTTTTTTATGCCATACTATATTATGACTTTTTATGTCTTTTTTTATGCCATACTATACTATGACGTTTTATATCATTTTTTTGCCATACTATACCATGACTTTTTCTATAATTTTTTATGACATGCTATACTATGGCTTCTTATGTGATTTTTTATGACATACTATACTATGACTTTTTATGTCATTTTTTATGCCATACTATACTATGACGTTTTATATCATTTTTTATGCCATACTATACCATGACTTTTTGTATCATTTTTTTATGACATACTATACTATGACTTCTTCTGTGATTTTTTATGACATACTATACTATGACTTTTTATGTCATTTTTTATGCCATACTATACTATGACTTTTTATGTCATTTTTTATGCCATACTATAGTATGACTTTTTATGTCAATTTTTATGCCATACTATACTATGACGTTTTATATCATTTTTTATGCCATACTATACTATGACTTTTTATATGATTTTTTATGACATACTATACTATGACTTTTTATATCATTTTTTATGACATACTATACTATGACTTCTTATGTGAGTTTTTATGACATACTATACTATGACTTTTTATGTCAATTTTTATGCCATACTATACTATGACTTTTTATATCATTTTTTATGACATACTATACTATGACTTTTTATATCATTTTTTATGACATACTATACTATGGCTTCTTATGTGATTTTTTATGACATACTATACTATGACTTTTTATGTCATTTTTTATGCCATACTATACTATGATGTTTTATATCATTTTTTATGCCATACTATACTATGACTATTTATGTCATTTTTTATGCCACACTATACTATGACGTTTTATGTCATTTTTTATGCCATACTATACTATGATGTTTTATATCATTTTTTATGACATACTATACTATGACTTTTTATGTCATTTTTTATGTAATACTATACTATGACGTTTTATGTAATTTTTTATGCCATACTATAGTATGACTTTTTATGTCATTTTTTATGACATACTGTACTATGACTTTTTATGTCATTTTTTATGCCATACTATACTATGACGTTTTATATCATTTTTTATGCCATACTATACTATGACTTTTTATGTCATTTTTTATGACATACTGTACTATGACTTTTTATTACATTTTTTATGCCATACTATACTATGACTTTTTATGTCATGTTTTATGCCATACTATACTATGACTTCTTATGTGATTTTTTTTATGCCATACTATTCTATGACTTTTTTCATGTCATTTTAAAGCTATACTATAGTATGACAAATTATGTAATTTTTTTATGACATACCATACTATGACTGTATTTATTCTGTTTTTGATGCCATTCTGTACTATTACTTTCTTTATGCCATTTTGATGCTATACTATACTTTACTTTTTTATGTCATTTTTTCTTCCATACCATACTATGACTTTTTCATGTCGTTTTTAAGCAATAGTATACTATGACTTTTTATGTGATTTCTTTATGACATAGTATACTATGACTTTTATATCATTTTTTATGACATACTATACTATGACTTTTTATGTCATTTTTTATGCCATACTATGGTATGACGTTTTCTATCATTTTTTGATGACATACTATAGTATGACTTCTTATGTGATTTTTTATGCCATACTATACTATGACGTTTCACATCATTTTTTATGCCATACTATACTATGACGTTTTACACCATTTTTTATGCCATACTATACTATGACGTGTTATATCATTTTTTATGCCATACTATACTATCACTTTTTATATCATTTTTTATGACATACTATACTATGACTTTTTATGTCATTTTTATGCCATACTATACTATGACTTTTTATGTCATTTTTTTATGCCATACTATAGTATGACTTTTTCTGTCATTTTTTATGCCATACTATAATATGACTTTTTATGTCATTTTTTATGCCATACTGTACTATGACTTTTTATGTCATTTTTTATGCCATACTATACTATGACTTTTTCTATCATTTTTTATGCCATACCATACTATGACTTTTTATATGATTTATTTATGCCATACTATAATATGACTTCTTATGTGATTTTTTTATGCCATACTATTCTATGACTTTTTTCATGTAATTTTAAAGCTATACTATACTATGACAAATTATGTGATTTTTTTATGACATACCATACTATGACTGTATTTTTTTTTTTATGCCATTCTGTGCTATTACTTTCTTTATGTCCTTTTTTATGCCATACTATACTATGACTTTTTATGTCATTTTTTCTACCATACTATACTATGACTTTTTATGTGATTTCTTTATGACATAGTATACTATGACTTTTTATGTCATTTTTTTATGCCATACTATACTATGACTTTTTCATGTCGTTTTTAATTCATACTATATTATGACTTTTTATGTCTTTTTTTTATGCCATACTATACTATGACTTTTTATATTATTTTTTATGCCATACTATCCTATGACTTTTTCTATCATTTTTTATGACATACTATAGTATGACTTTTTATGTGATTTTTTATGCCATACTATACTATGACTTTTTATGTCATTTTTTATGACATACTATACTATGACGTTTTATGTCATTTTTTCTACCATACTATACTATGACTTTTTATGTGATTTCTTTATGACATAGTATACTATGACTTTTTATGTCATTTTTTTATGCCATACTATACTATGACTTTTTCATGTCGTTTTTAATTCATACTATATTATGACTTTTTATGTCTTTTTGTTTTATGCCATACTATACTATGACTTCTTATGTGATTTATTTATGCCATACTATACTATGACTTTTTCTATCATTTTTTATGACATGCTATGGTATGACTTCTTATGTGATTTTTTATGCCATACTATACTATGACTTTTTATGTCATTTTTTACGACATACTACACTATGACTTTTTATGTCATTTTTTTATGCCATACTATACTATGACTTTTTTTGACATTTTTTATGCCATACTATACTATAACCTTTTATGTCATTTTTTATGACATACTACACTATGACTTTTTATGTGATTTTTTATGCCATACTATACTATGACTTTTTCTGTCATTTTTTTATGCCATACTATACTATGACGTTTTATGTCATTTTTTACGAAATACTACACTATGACTTTTTATGTGATTTTTTATGCCATAGTATACTATGACGTTTTATATCATTTTTTATGCCATACTATACTATGACTTTTTATGTCATTTTTTATGACATACTATACTATGACGTTTTATATCATTTTTTATGCCATACTATACTATGACTTTTTATTTCATTTTTTATGACATACCATACTATGACGTTTTATATCATTTTTTATGACATACTATACTATGACTTTTTATATCATTTTTTATGACATACTATACTATGACTTCTTAGGTGATTTTTTATGACATACTATACTATGACTTTTTCTGTCATTTTTTATGACATACTATACTATGACGTTTTATGTCATTTTTTACGAAATACTACACTATGACTTTTTATGTGATTTTTTATGACATACTATACTATGACTTTTTATGTCATTTTTATGCCATACTATACTATGACGTTTTATATCACGTTTTATGCCATACTATACTATGACTTTTTATGTCATTTTGTATGCCATACTATACTACGACGTTTTATATCATTTTTTATGCCATACTATACTATGACTTTTTATGTCATTTTTTATGCCATAATATACTATGACGTTTCATATCATTTTTTTTGCCATACTATACTATGACTTTTTATATAATTTTTCATGACATACTATACTATGGCTTCTTATGTGATTTTTTATGACATACTATACTATGACTTTTTATGTCATTTTTTATGCCATACTATACTATGACTTTTCATGTCATTTTTTATGCCATACTATACTATGACGTTTTATATCATTTTTTTTGCCATACTATACCATGACTTTTTATATAATTTTTTATGACATACTATACTATGGCTTCTTATGTGATTTTTTATGACATACTATACTATGACGTTTTATGTCATTTTTTATGCCATACTATACTATGACGTTTTATATCATTTTTTTTGCCATACTATAGTATGACTTTTTATATAATTTTTCATGACATACTATACTATGGCTTCTTATGTGATTTTTTATGACATACTGTACTATGACTTTTTATTACATTTTTTATGCCATACTATACTATGACTTTTTATGTCATTTTTTATGACATACTATACTATGACTTCTTATGTGATTTTTTTTATGCCATACTATTCTATGACTTTTTTCATGTCATTTTAAAGCTATACTATAGTATGACAAATTATGTAATTTTTTTATGACATACCATACTATGACTGTATTTATTCTGTTTTTGATGCCATTCTGTACTATTACTTTCTTTATGCCATTTTGATGCTATACTATACTTTACTTTTTTATGTCATTTTTTCTTCCATACCATACTATGACTTTTTCATGTCGTTTTTAAGCAATAGTATACTATGACTTTTTATGTGATTTCTTTATGACATAGTATACTATGACTTTTATATCATTTTTTATGACATACTATACTATGACTTCTTATGTCATTTTTTATGCCATACTATGGTATGACGTTTTCTATCATTTTTTGATGACATACTATAGTATGACTTCTTATGTGATTTTTTATGCCATACTATACTATGACGTTTCACATCATTTTTTATGCAATACTATACTATGACTTTTTATGTGATTTTTTATGCCATACTATGGTATGACGTTTTCTATCATTTTTTGATGACATACTATAGTATGACTTCTTATGTGATTTCTTATGCCATACTATACTATGACGTTTCACATCATTTTTTATGCCATACTATACTATGACGTTTTACACCATTTTTTATGCCATCCTATACTATGACGTTTTATATCATTTTTTATGCCATACTATACTATGACGTTTTATATCATTTTTTATGACATACTATACTATGACTTTTTATGTCATTTTTATGCCATACTATACTATGACTTTTTATGTCATTTTTTATGCCATACTATAGTATGACTTTTTCTGTCATTTTTTATGCCATACTATAATATGACTTTTTATATCATTTTTTATGCCATACTATACTATGACGTTTTACACCATTTTTTATGCCATCCTATACTATGACGTTTTATATCATTTTTTATGCCATACTATACTATGACGTTTTATATCATTTTTTATGACATACTATACTATGACTTTTTATGTCATTTTTATGCCATACTATACTATGACTTTTTATGTCATTTTTTATGCCATACTATAGTATGACTTTTTCTGTCATTTTTTATGCCATACTATAATATGACTTTTTATATCATTTTTTATGACATACTATACTATGACTTTTTATGTCATTTTTTATGCCATAATATACTATGACGTTTCATATCATTTTTTTGCCATACTATACCATGACTTTTTATATAATTTTTCATGACATACTATACTATGGCTTCTTATGTGATTTTTTATGACATACTATACTATGACGTTTTACGCCATTTTTTATGCCATACTATACTATGACGTTTTATGTCATTTTTTACGAAATACTACACTATGACTTTTTATGTGATTTTTTATGACATACTATACTATGACTTTTTATGTCATTTTTATGCCATACTATACTATGACGTTTTATATCACGTTTTATGCCATACTATACTATGACTTTTTATGTCATTTTGTATGCCATACTATACTACGACGTTTTATATCATTTTTTATGCCATACTATACTATGACTTTTTATGTCATTTTTTATGCCATAATATACTATGACGTTTCATATCATTTTTTTTGCCATACTATACCATGACTTTTTATATAATTTTTCATGACATACTATACTATGGCTTCTTATGTGATTTTTTATGACATACTATACTATGACTTTTTATGTCATTTTTTATGCCATACTATACTATGACTTTTCATGTCATTTTTTATGCCATACTATACTATGACGTTTTATATCATTTTTTTTGCCATACTATACCATGACTTTTTATATAATTTTTTATGACATACTATACTATGGCTTCTTATGTGATTTTTTATGACATACTATACTATGACGTTTTATGTCATTTTTTATGCCATACTATAGTATGACGTTTTATATCATTTTTTTTGCCATACTATAGTATGACTTTTTATATAATTTTTCATGACATACTATACTATGGCTTCTTATGTGATTTTTTATGACATACTGTACTATGACTTTTTATTACATTTTTTATGCCATACTATACTATGACTTTTTATGTCATTTTTTATGACATACTATACTATGACTTCTTATGTGATTTTTTTTATGCCATACTATTCTATGACTTTTTTCATGTCATTTTAAAGCTATACTATAGTATGACAAATTATGTAATTTTTTTATGACATACCATACTATGACTGTATTTATTCTGTTTTTGATGCCATTCTGTACTATTACTTTCTTTATGCCATTTTGATGCTATACTATACTTTACTTTTTTATGTCATTTTTTCTTCCATACCATACTATGACTTTTTCATGTCGTTTTTAAGCAATAGTATACTATGACTTTTTATGTGATTTCTTTATGACATAGTATACTATGACTTTTATATCATTTTTTATGACATACTATACTATGACTTCTTATGTGATTTTTTTTTATGCAATACTATACTATGACTTTTTATGTGATTTTTTATGCCATACTATGGTATGACGTTTTCTATCATTTTTTGATGACATACTATAGTATGACTTCTTATGTGATTTCTTATGCCATACTATACTATGACGTTTCACATCATTTTTTATGCCATACTATACTATGACGTTTTACACCATTTTTTATGCCATCCTATACTATGACGTTTTATATCATTTTTTATGCCATACTATACTATGACGTTTTATATCATTTTTTATGACATACTATACCATGACTTTTTATGTCATTTTTATGCCATACTATACTATGACTTTTTATGTCATTTTTTATGCCATACTATAGTATGACTTTTTCTGTCATTTTTTATGCCATACTATAATATGACTTTTTATATCATTTTTTATGACATACTATACTATGACTTTTTATGTCATTTTTTATGCCATAATATACTATGACGTTTCATATCATTTTTTTGCCATACTATACCATGACTTTTTATATAATTTTTCATGACATACTATACTATGGCTTCTTATGTGATTTTTTATGACATACTATACTATGACGTTTTACGCCATTTTTTATGCCATACTATACTATGACGTTTTATATCATTTTTTTTGCCATACTATACCATGACTTTTTATATAATTTTTCATGACATACTATACTATGGCTTCTTATGTGATTTTTTATGACATACTATACTATGACTTTTTACGTCATTTTTTATGCCATACTATACTATGACTTTTTATGTCATTTTTTATGCCATACTATACTATGACTTTTTATGTCATTTTTTATGCCATACTATACTATGACGTTTTATATCATTTTTTTGCCATACTATACCATGACTTTTTATATAATTTTTTATGACATACTATACTATGGCTTCTTATGTGATTTTTTATGACATACTATACTATGACTTTTTATGTCATTTTTTATGCCATACTATACTATGACGTTTTATATCATTTTTTTTGCCATACTATACCATGACTTTTTATATAATTTTTCATGACATACTATACTATGGCTTCTTATGTGATTTTTTATGACATACTATACTATGACTTTTTACGTCATTTTTTATGCCATACTATACTATGACTTTTTATGTCATTTTTTATGCCATACTATACTATGACATTTTATATCATTTTTTTGCCATACTATACCATGACTTTTTATATAATTTTTTATGACATACTATACTATGGCTTCTTATGTGATTTTTTATGACATACTATACTATGACTTTTTATGTCATTTTTTATGCCATACTATACTATGACGTTTTATATCATTTTTTTGTCATACTATACCATGACTTTTTATATATTTTTTTATGACATACTATACTATGGCTTTTTATGTCATTTTTTATGCCATACTATACTATGACTTTTTATGTCATTTTTTATGCCATACTATACTATGACGTTTTATATCATTTTTTTGCCATACTATACCATGACTTTTTATATAATTTTTTATGACATACTATACTATGGCTTTTTATGTCATTTTTTATGCCATACTATACTATGACTTTTTATGTCATTTTTTATGCCATACTATACTATGACGTTTTATATCATTTTTATGCCATACTATACTATGACTTTTTATGTCATGTTTTATGCCATACTATACTATGACGTTTTATATCATTTTTTATGACATACTATACTATGACTTTTTATGTCATTTTTTATGCCATACTATACTATGACTTTTTATGTCATTTTTTATGCCATACTATAGTATGACTTTTTATGTGATTTTTTATGACATACTATACTATGACTTTTTATGTCATTTTTTATGCCATACTCTACTATGACGTTTTATATCATTTTTTTGCCATACTATACCATGACTTTTTATGTAATTTTTTATGCCATACTATACTATGACTTTTTATATCATTTTTTATGACATACTATACTATGACTTTTTATATCATTTTTTATGACATACTATACTATGGCTTCTTATGTGATTTTTTATGACATACTATACTATGACTTTTTATGTCATTTTTTATGCCATACTATACTATGACTTTTTCATGTCGTTTTTAATTCATACTATATTATGACTTTTTATGTCTTTTTTTTTTATGCCATACTATACTATGACTTTTTATGTCATTTTTTATGCCATACTATACTATGACTTCTTATGTGATTTATTTATGCCATACTATACTATGACTTTTTCTATCATTTTTTATGACATGCTATGGTATGACTTCTTATGTGATTTTTTATGCCATACTATACTATGACTTTTTAGGTCATTTTTTATGACATACTATACTATGACTTTTTATGTCATTTTTTACGACATACTACACTATGACTTTTTATGTCATTTTTTTATGCCATACTATACTATGACTTTTTCTGACATTTTTTATGCCATACTATACTATAACCTTTTATGTCATTTTTTATGACATACTACACTATGACTTTTTATGTGATTTTTTATGCCATACTATACTATGACTTTTTATGTCATTTTTTTATGCCTTACTATACTATGACGTTTTAAGTCATTTTTTACGAAATACTACACTATGACTTTTTATGTGATTTTTTATGCCATAGTATACTATGACGTTTTATATCATTTTTTATGCCATACTATACTATGACTTTTTATGTCATTTTTTATGACATACTATACTATGACGTTTTATATCATTTTTTATGCCATACTATACTATGACTTTTTATGTCATTTTTTATGACATACTATACTATGACGTTTTATATCATTTTTTATGACATACTATACTATGACTTTTTATATCATTTTTTATGACATACTATACTATGACTTCTTAGGTGATTTTTTATGACATACTATACTATGACTTTTTCTGTCATTTTTTATGACATACTATACTATGACGTTTTATGTCATTTTTTACGAAATACTACACTATGACTTTTTATGTGATTTTTTATGACATACTATACTATGACTTTTTATGTCATTTTTATGCCCTACTATACTATGACGTTTTATATCACGTTTTATGCCACACTATACTATGACTTTTTATGTCATTTTTTAAGCCATACTATACTACGACGTTTTATATCATTTTTTATGCCATACTATACTATGACTTTTTATGTCCTTTTTTATGCCATACTATACTATGACGTTTCATATCATTTTTTTTGCCATACTATACCATGACTTTTTATATAATTTTTCATGACATACTATACTATGGCTTCTTATGTGATTTTTTATGACATACTATACTATGACTTTTTATGTCATTTTTTATGCCATACTATACTATGACTTTTTATGTGATTTTTTTATGCCATACTATACTATGACGTTTTATATCATTTTTTTGCCATACTATACCATGACTTTTTATATAATTTTTTATGACATACTATACTATGGCTTCTTATGGGATTTTTTATGACATACTATACTATGACTTTTTATGTCATTTTTTATGCCATACTATACTATGACGTTTTATATCATTTTTTTTTGCCATACTATACCATGACTTTTTATATAATTTTTCATGACATACTATACTATGGCTTCTTATGTGATTTTTTATGACATACTATACTATGACTTTTTACGTCATTTTTTATGCCATACTATACTATGACTTTTTATGTCATTTTTTATGCCATACTATACTATGACGTTTTATATCATTTTTTTGCCATACTATACCATGACTTTTTATATAATTTTTTATGACATACTATACTATGGCTTGTTATGTGATTTTTTATGACATACTATACTATGACTTTTTATGTCATTTTTTATGCCATACTATACTATGACGTTTTATATCATTTTTTTTGCCATACGATACCATGACTTTTTATATAATTTTTTATGACATACTATACTATGGCTTCTTATGTGATTTTTTATGACATACTATACTATGACGTTTTATATCATTTTTTATGCCATACTATACTATGACGTTTTATATCATTTTTTTTGCCATACTATACCATGACTTTTTATATAATTTTTCATGACATACTATACTATGGCTTCTTATGTGATTTTTTATGACATACTATACTATGACTTTTTACGTCATTTTTTATGCCATACTATACTATGACTTTTTATGTCATTTTTTATGCCATACTATACTATGACGTTTTATATCATTTTTTTGCCATACTATACCATGACTTTTTATATAATTTTTTATGACATACTATACTATGGCTTCTTATGTGATTTTTTATGACATACTATACTATGACTTTTTATGTCATTTTTTATGCCATACTATACTATGACGTTTTATATCATTTTTTTTGCCATACGATACCATGACTTTTTATATAATTTTTTATGACATACTATACTATGGCTTCTTATGTGATTTTTTATGACATACTATACTATGACGTTTTATATCATTTTTTATGCCATACTATAATATGACGTTTTATATCATTTTTTATGCCATACTATACTATGACGTTTTATATCATTTTTTATGCCATACTATACTATGACTTTTTATGTGATTTTTTATGAGATACTATACTATGACGTTTTATATCATTTTTTATGCCATACTACACTATGACTTTTTATATAATTTTTTATGAAATAGTATACTATGACTTTTTATGTCATTTTTTGTGCCATAGTATACTATGACTATTTATGTGATTTTTTATGACATACTATACTATGACTTTTTATGTCATTTTTTATGCCATACTATACTATGACTTTTTATATCATTTTTTATGACATACTATACTATCACTTTTTATGTCATTTTTATGCCATACTATACTATGACGTTTTATATCATGTTTTATGCCATACTATACTATGACTTTTTATGTCATTTTTTATGCCATACTATACTATGACGTCTTATATCATTTTTTATGCCATACTATACTATGACTTTTTATGTCATTTTTTATGCCATACTATACTATGACGTTTTATATCATTTTTTTTGTCATACTATACCATGACTTTTTATATACTTTTTTATGATATACTATACTATGGCTTTTTATGTCATTTTTTATGCCATACTATACTATGACTTTTTATGTCATTTTTTATGCCATACTATACTATGACGTTTTATATCATTTTTTTGCCATACTATACCATGACTTTTTATATAATTTTTTATGACATACTATACTATGACTTTTTATGTCATTTTTTATGCCATACTATACTATGACTTTTTATGTCATTTTTTATGCCATACTATAGTATGACTTTTTATGTCAATTTTTATGCCATACTATACTATGACGTTTTATATCATTTTTTTGCCATACTATACCATGACTTTTTATATAATTTTTTATGACATACTATACTATGGCTTCTTATGTGATTTTTTATGACATACTATACTATGACTTTTTATGTCATTTTTTATGCCATACTATACTATGACGTTTTATATCATTTTTTTTGCCATGCTATACCATGACTTTTTATATAACTTTTTATGACATACTATACTATGACTTTTTATGTCATTTTTTATGTAATACTATACTATGACGTTTTATATCATTTTTTATGCCATACTATACTATGACTTTTTATGTCATTTTTTATGACATACTGTACTATGACTTTTTATTACATTTTTTATGCCATACTATACTATGACTATTTATGTCATTTTTTATGCAATACTATACTATGACGTTTTATATCATTTTTTATGCCATACTATACTATGACTTTTTCTGTCATTTTTTATGACATACTGTACTATCACTTTTTATGTCATTTTTTATGCCATACTATACTATGACTTCTTATGTGATTTTTTTTTATGCCATACTATTCTATGACTTTTTTCATGTCATTTTAAAGCTATACTATACTATGACAAATTATGTAATTTTTTTATGACATACCATACTATGACTGTATTTATTTTGTTTTTTATGCCATTCTGTACTATTACTTTCTTTATGCCATTTTGATGCTATACTATACTTTACTTTTTTATGTCATTTTTTCTATCATACCATACTATGACTTTTTCATGTCGTTTTTAAGCAATAGTATACTATGACTTTTTATGTGATTTCTTTATGACATAGTATACTATGACGTTTTATATCATTTTTTATGCCATACTATACTATGACTTTTTATGTCATTTTTTTATGCCATACTATACTATGACGTTTTATATCATTTTTTATGCCATACTATACTATGACGTTTTATATCATTTTTTATGCCATACTATACTATGACTATTTATGTGATTTTTTATGACATACTATACTATGACTTTTTATGTCATTTTTTATGCCATACTATACTATGACTTTTTATATCATTTTTTATGACATACTATACTATGACTTTTTATGTCATTTTTATGCCATACTACAGTATGACGTTTTATATCATGTTTTATGACATACTATACTATGACTTTTTATGTCATTTTTTATGCCATACTATACTATGACTTTTTATGTCATTTTTATGACATACTATACTATGACTTTTTATGTCATTTTTTATGCCATACTATACTATGACGTTTTATATCATTTTTTATGCCATACTATACTATGACTTTTTATGTCATTTTTTATGCCATACTATACTATGACGTTTTATATCATTTTTTTGCCATACTATACCATGACTTTTTATATAATTTTTTATGACATACTATACTATGGCTTTTTATGTCATTTTTTATGCCATACTATACTATGACTTTTTATGTCATTTTTTATGCCATACTATACTATGACGTTTTATATCATTTTTTTGTCATACTATACCATGACTTTTTATATACTTTTTTATGATATACTATACTATGGTTTCTTATGTGATTTTTTATGACATACTATACTATGACTTTTTATGTCATTTTTTATGCCATACTATACTATGACGTTTTATATCATTTTTTTTGCCATACTATACCATGACTTTTTATATCATTTTTTATGCCATACTATACTATGACGTTTTATATCATTTTTTTGTCATACTATACCATGACTTTTTATATACTTTTTTATGATATACTATACTATGGCTTCTTATGTGATTTTTTATGACATACTATACTATGACTTTTTATGTCATTTTTTATGCCATACTATACTATGACGTTTTATATCATTTTTTTTGCCATACTATACCATGACTTTTTATATCATTTTTTATGACATACTATACTATGGCTTCTTATGTGATTTTTTATCACATACTATACTATGACTTTTTATGTCATTTTTTATGTAATACTATACTATGACGTTTTATATCATTTTTTATGCCATACTATACTATGACTTTTTATGTGATTTTTTATGACATACTGTACTATGATTTTTCATGTCATTTTTTATGCCATACTATACTATGACGTTTTATATCATTTTTTATGCCATACTATACTATGACTTTTTATGTCATTTTTTATGACATACTGTACTATGACTTTTTATTACATTTTTTATGCCATACTATACTATGACTTTTTATGTGATTTTTTATGCCATACTATACTATGACTTTTTATGTCATTTTTTATGACATACTGTACTATGACTTTTTATTACATTTTTTATGCCATACTATACTATGACGTTTTATATCATTTTTTATGCCATACTATACTATGACTTTTTATGTCATTTTTTATGACATACTGCACTATCACTTTTTATGTCATTTTTTATGCCATACTATACTATGGCTTCTTATGTGATTTTTTTTATGCCATACTATTCTATGACTTTTTTCATGTCATTTTAAAGCTATACTATACTATGACAAATTATGTAATTTTTTTATGACATACCATACTATGACTGTATTTATTTTGTTTTTTATGCCATTCTGTACTATTACTTTCTTTATGCCATTTTGATGCTATACTATACTTTACTTTTTTATGTCATTTTTTCTACCATACCATACTATGACTTTTTCATGTCGTTTTTAAGCAATAGTATACTATGACTTTTTATGTGATTTCTTTATGACATAGTATACTATGACGTTTTATATCATTTTTTATGCCATACTATACTATGACTTTTTATGTCATTTTTTATGCCATACTATACTATGACTTTTTATGTCATTTTTTATGCCATACTATACTATGACTTTTTATATCATTTTATATGACATACTATACTATGACTTCTTATGTGATTTTTTATGACATACTATAGTATGGCTTTTTATGTCAATTTTTATGCCATACTATACTATGAAGTTTTATATCATTTTTTATGCCATAATATACTATGACTTTTTATGTCATTTTTTATGCCATACTATACTATGACGTTTTATATCATTTTTTTTGCCATACGATACCATGACTTTTTATATAATTTTTTATGACATACTATACTATGGCTTCTTATGTGATTTTTTATGACATACTATACTATGACGTTTTATATCATTTTTTATGCCATACTATAATATGACGTTATATATCATTTTTTATGCCATACTATACTATGACTTTTTATGTGATTTTTTATGACATACTCTTCTATGACGTTTTATATCATTTTTTATGCCATACTATACTATGACTTTTTATGTGATTTTTTATGACATACTATACTATGACTTTTTATATCATTTTTTATGACATAGTATACTATGACTTTTTATGTCATTTTTTATGCCATACTATACTATGACGTTTTATATCATTTTTTATGCCATACTATACTATGACGTTTTATATCATTTTTTATGCCATACTATACTATGACTTTTTATGTGATTTTTTTATGACATACTATATTATGACTTCTCATGTGATTTTTTATGACATACTATACTATGACTTTTTATGTCATTTTTTATGCCATACTATACTATGACTTTTTATATCATTTTTTATGACATACTATACTATGACTTCTTATGTGATTTTTTATGACATACTATACTATGACTTCTTATGTGATTTTTTATGACATACTATACTATGACTTTTTATGTCATTTTTTATGACATACTATACTATGACTTCTTATGTGATTTTTTATGACATACTATACTATGACGTTTTATATCATTTTTTATGCCATACTATAATATGACGTTTTATATCATTTTTTATGCCATACTATACTATGACGTTTTATATCATTTTTTATGCCATACTATACTATGACTTTTTATGTGATTTTTTATGAGATACTATACTATGACGTTTTATATCATTTTTTATGCCATACTACACTATGACTTTTTATATAATTTTTTATGAAATAGTATACTATGACTTTTTATGTCATTTTTTATGCCATAGTATACTATGACTATTTATGTGATTTTTTATGACATACTATACTATGACTTTTTATGTCATTTTTTATGCCATACTATACTATGACTTTTTATATCATTTTTTATGACATACTATACTATCACTTTTTATGTCATTTTTATGCCATACTATACTATGACGTTTTATATCATGTTTTATGCCATACTATACTATGACTTTTTATGTCATTTTTTATGCCATACTATACTATGACGTTTTATATCATTTTTTATGCCATACTATACTATGACTTTTTATGTCATTTTTTATGCCATACTATACTATGACGTTTTATATCATTTTTTTTGTCATACTATACCATGACTTTTTATATACTTTTTTATGATATACTATACTATGGCTTTTTATGTCATTTTTTATGCCATACTATACTATGACTTTTTATGTCATTTTTTATGCCATACTATACTATGACGTTTTATATCTTTTTTTTGCCATACTATACCATGACTTTTTATATAATTTTTTATGACATACTATACTATGACTTTTTATGTCATTTTTTATGCCATACTATACTATGACTTTTTATGTCATTTTTTATGCCATACTATAGTATGACTTTTTATGTCAATTTTTATGCCATACTATACTATGACGTTTTATATCATTTTTTTGCCATACTATACCATGACTTTTTATATCATTTTTTATGACATACTATACTATGGCTTCTTATGTGATTTTTTATGACATACTATACTATGACTTTTTATGTCATTTTTTATGCCATACTATACTATGACGTTTTATATCATTTTTTTTGCCATGCTATACCATGACTTTTTATATAACTTTTTATGACATACTATACTATGACTTTTTATGTCATTTTTTATGTAATACTATACTATGACGTTTTATATCATTTTTTATGCCATACTATACTATGACTTTTTATGTCATTTTTTATGACATACTGTACTATGACTTTTTATTACATTTTTTATGCCATACTATACTATGACTATTTATGTCATTTTTTATGCAATACTATACTATGACGTTTTATATCATTTTTTATGCCATACTATACTATGACTTTTTACATTATTTTTTATGCCATACTATACTATGACGTTTTCTATCATTTTTTATGCCATACTATACTATGACTTTTTATGTCATTTTTATGCCATACTATACTATGACTTTTTATGTCATTTTTTATGACATACTATACTATGACTTCTTATGTGATTTTTTATGACATGCTATACTATGACTTTTTATGTCATTTTTTATGCCATACTATACTATGATTTTTTCTGTCATTTTTTTATGACATACTATACTATGACTTTTTATGTCATTTTTTATGACATACTATACTATGATTTTTTTTTTTCATTTTTTATGACATACTACACTATGACTTTTTATGTGATTTTTTATGCCATACTATACTATGACTTTTTCTGTCATGTTTTATGACATACTATAATATGACTTCTTATGTGATTTTTTATGCCATACTATACTATGACTTTTTCTGTCATTTTTTATGCCATACTATACTATGACTTTTCATGTCATTTTTTATGACATACTATACTATGACTTTTTCTGTCATTTTTTATGCCATACTATACTATGACTTTTTATGTCATTTTTTATGCCCTACTATACTATGACTTTTTATGTCATTTTTATGCCATACTACAGTATGACGTTTTATATCATGTTTTATGACATACTATACTATGACTTTTTATGTCATTTTTTATGCCATACTATACTATGACTTTTTATGTCATTTTTATGACATACTATACTATGACTTCTTATGTGATTTTTTATGACATACTATACTATGACTTTTTATATCATTTTTTATGACATACTATACTATGACTTCTTACGTGATTTTTTATGCCATACTATACTATGACTTTTTATATCATTTTTTTGCCATACTATACCATGACTTTTTATATAATTTTTTATGACATACTATACTATGACTTCTTATGTGATTTTTTATGACATACTATACTATGACTTCTTATGTGATTTTTTATGACATACTATACTATTACTTCTTATGTGATTTTTTATGAAATACTATACTATGACTTTTTATGTCATTTTTTATGCCATACTATACTATGACTTTTTATATCATTTTTTATGACATACTATACTATGACTTTTTACATTATTTTTTATGCCATACTATACTATGACGTCTTATATCATTTTTTATGCCATACTATACTGTGACTTTTTATGTCATTTTTTATAACATACTATACTATTACTTCTTATGTGATTTTTTATGACATACTATACTATGACTTTTTATGTCATTTTTTATGCCATACTATACTATGACTTTTTATATCATTTTTTATGACATACTATACTATGACTTTTTACATTATTTTTTATGCCATACTATACTATGACGTTTTCTATCATTTTTTATGCCATACTGTACTATGACTTTGTATGTCATTTTTTATGACATACTATACTATGACTTTTTATGTCATTTTTTATGCCATACTATACTATGACTTTTTATATAATTTTTTATGACATACTATACTATGACTTCTTATGTGATTTTTTATGACATACTATACTATGACTTCTTATGTGATTTTTTATGACATACTATACTATGACTTCTTATGTGATTTTTTATGACATACTATACTATGACTTTTTATATCATTTTTTATGACATACTATACTATGACTTCTTACGTGATTTTTTATGCCATACTATACTATGACTTTTTATATCATTTTTTATGACATACTATACTATGACTTCTTATGTGATTTTTTATGACATACTATACTATGACTTCTTATGTGATTTTTTATGACATACTATACTATTACTTCTTATGTGATTTTTTATGAAATACTATACTATGACTTTTTATGTCATTTTTTATGCCATACTATACTATGACTTTTTACATTATTTTTTATGCCATACTATACTATGACGTTTTCTATCATTTTTTATGCCATACTATACTATGACTTTTTATGTCATTTTTATGCCATACTATACTATGACTTTTTATGTCATTTTTTATGACATACTATACTATGACTTCTTATGTGATTTTTTATGACATGCTATACTATGACTTTTTATGTCATTTTTTATGCCATACTATACTATGATTTTTTCTGTCATTTTTTTATGACATACTATACTATGACTTTTTATGTCATTTTTTATGACATACTATACTATGATTTTTTTTTTTCATTTTTTATGACATACTACACTATGACTTTTTATGTGATTTTTTATGCCATACTATACTATGACTTTTTCTGTCATGTTTTATGACATACTATAATATGACTTCTTATGTGATTTTTTATGCCATACTATACTATGACTTTTTCTGTCATTTTTTATGCCATACTATACTATGACTTTTCATGTCATTTTTTATGACATACTATACTATGACTTTTTCTGTCATTTTTTATGCCATACTATACTATGACGTTTTATGTCATTTTTTATGCCCTACTATACTATGACTTTTTATGTCATTTTTTATGACATACTATACTATGACTTCTTATGTGATTTTTTATGACATACTATACTATGACTTTTTATGTCATTTTTTATGACATACTATGCTATGACTTCTTATGTGATTTTTTATGACCTACTATACTATGACTTTTTATGTGATTTTTTTACCATACAATACCATGACTTTTTATATAATTCTTTATGACATACTATACTATGGCTTCCTATGTGATTTTTTATGACATACTATACTATGACTTTTTATGTCATTTTTTATGCCATACTATACTATGACGTTTTATATCATTTTTTTTGCCATACTATACCATGACTTTTTATATAATTTTTTATGACATACTATACTATGGCTTCTTATGTGATTTTTTATAACATACTATACTATGACTTTTTATGTCATTTTTTATGCCATACTATACTATGACTTTTTATATCATTTTTTATGACATACTATACTATGACTTTTTATATCATTTTTTATGACATACTATACTATGACTTCTTATGTGATTTTTTATGACATACTATACTATGACTTTTTATGTCATTTTTTATGCCATACTATAGTATGACTCTTTATGTCATTTTTTATGCCATACTATACTATGACTTTTTATGTAATTTTTTATGCCATACTATACTATGACTTTTTATGTAATTTTTTATGCCATACTATACTATGACTTTTTATATCATTTTTTATGACATACTATACTATGACTTTTTATATCATTTTTTATGCCATACTATACTATGGCTTCTTATGTGATTTTTTATGACATACTATACTATGACTTTTTATGTCATTTTTTATGCCATACTATACTATGACGTTTTATATTATTTTTTATGCCATACTATACTATGACTTTTGATGTCATTTTTTATGCCATACTATACTATGACGTTTTATATCATTTTTTTTTTTGCCATACTATACCATGACTTTTTATATAATTTTTTATGACATACTATACTATGACTTCTTATGTGATTTTTTATGCCATACTATAGTATGACCTTTTATGTCATTTTTGATGATATACTATACTATGACTTTTTATGTCATTTTTATGACATACTATACTATGACTTCTAATGTGATTTTTTTATGCCATACTGTTTTATGACTTTTTATGTCATTTTTCATGCCATACTATACTACGACTTTTTATGTCATTTTTTATGCCATACTATAATGTGACTGTTTCATGTCGTTTTTAAGCAATACTACACTATGATTTTTTTATGTCATTTTTTTGTGACATACTATACTATGACTTTTCATTTTGTTTTTTATGCCATTGTGTACTATAACTTTTTTATGCCATTGTGATGCTATACTACACATTACTTTTTTATGTCCTTTTTTATTCCATACCATGCTATGATTTCTTATGTGTTTTTTAATGTTGTATGACTTTTTTATGTCATTTTTGTATTGCCACACTATACAATGGCCTTTTTTAATTGTAATTTTTATGCAATACTGTACTATGACTTTTTTATGTCATTTTTTATGCCATAGTATACTATTTTTTTTAATGTAATTTGTTATGCCATCCTATACTATGACTGCTTTTATCCCATTTTTATGCCATACTATAATGTATATTTCTTAAAACATTTTTAATGCAATTCTATACCATGACTTTTTATGATTTTTTTTTATTCCAAACTACACTATGATGTTTTCTGATTTTTTTTTTATGCCATACTATAATACGACTTTTTATGTAATTTTTATGACATACTATACAATGACTTTTCATGTCATTTTTTATGCTTTACCAAACTATGACTTTTTTATGCCATTTTTATGCCCAACAATACTATGACTCTTTTATATAATTTTATTATGCCATACTACACTATGACTTTTTATGTCGTTTTTTAATGCCACACTATACTATGACTTTTTTGTATGTTGGTTGTATGCCAACTAAACTATGACTTTTTTTAATGTAAGTTTTTATGCCATACCATACTATGACTGTTTTTATGTAGTTTTTTTGATAATGCCAAACTATACTATGACTTTTTAAATGTCCTTTTTTATGCCATACTATACTGTGTCTGTTTATGTAGTTTTTATGCAATACTAAACTCTGACTTTTTATGTCAGTTTTTATGCCATACTATACTATGACTTATTTTTCGCCACACTATATTTTGACTCTTTCACGCAATTTATAATGACATGCTAAATTAGGACTTTTTTTTTAAGTTTTTTTTTTTTCTGTCATTCTTATGCCAATAAATACATACAATCATTCCTTTCTTTCTGGACCAATTTTTTTTGGTAGTTTACTTTAGGAAAATGCCAACAGGTGATTTTACTAATTGAATCATGATGCAAATATGAATGTAGTGGAACTACCAGCAAGGTACTGCAAAATGTTGTAAAACTACTAGTTTAACACTAAGAAATTCAGCATTCCCCAACCTAAGGGTTAAACTGTGTGTTAAGGAGTTAAATGTCATAATTAACCGTTAAATACTTGATGTGTCGCAAATGGGAACAGTAGTGCAGATCTCTACAGCCTGGATGTAGATAAGATGGAGAGCCTTAAGGGCCTCAGCCTGCTCATTAATTTGCAGCGGAGCGTCGGATGCTGCGCCTCCGCTCATCGATGTCTCTGCTGCGCAGCCGCAGTTTCTCCAGGACGCAGAGAGCAGAAGAGACAGACAGGGAAAATGGCCCTTGATAATTTAATTTTTGCCCAGTGCATCCTTTATTTTTTAGCCTTCGTATTCGGTTTCATCGCCGTGGTGCCTCTGTCTGAAAACACGGAGGATTTCGGAGGGAAATGTCTGCTTTTCACGCGGGGAATGTGGCAAAATGAGAACATCACTGTGTCGAAGCAGCGCTTCATCGTGGAGGAGTGGGGACCCGAGTCCTCCTGCAGCTTTATCACTTTTGTCGGGATAGCGTCCCTTATCCTGTCCGCAGTGCAGTCATGGAGGCTGCTGTTCTTTCTGTGCAAAGGACACGACGAGTGAGTGATCATTGACTTGTGCTCATTTAACACAATTCAGCACCAGCACCATTAAAACCTCAGTAGGACCTGCTATACCATTCAGGCTTAACGGCTCAATGTAAATGTGCTTTTTTGTCCATCTCCCACGCCCTTATATGTGCGCTATACTGGCACAATCATAGTCTGCATGTAACACAGTCCGTGATATTGACAAATGTCCTAGAACAACCTTTAAAAACGACTAGTCACTGTCGTCCTCCATTATAAAGATGGAGGGACTACACTTGTGTTGCCTTTGAAAAATCACAATCATACTGTGGCTCATATACAGTGTTTCCAGCCTGTGACAGTATTTTCATGTGTGACTGTAAGACACACAGAAAACTAAATCATGCTGTATTTTATAGTCCGAACTGACTGGAATGTATTCAGACATGAAGCAGAGATTTCACAGTTTCTGTCCTCTTCAATTTCTGTTCCACCTGCCTGCAGCTCCATCTTCAACGCCTTCCTCAACCTGCTCATCAGCTCCCTGGTGGTGTTCACAGTTTTCCTGTCCAGCACCATCGTCAGTGTGGGTTTCAACATGTGGTGCGACTCTGTCACTGAGGGTGGGACCATGCCCAGCAGGTGAGACAGCAGCACACAACTGTTCAGCACAATATTAGTAGACAGTGCAGTGGTCCTCCTAATAACTGTCTTTACTGTGTCATATCTTAGCTGTGAGGACATGCAGGACACTGATCTAGAACTCGGCCTGGACAACTCTGCTTTCTATGACCAGTTTGCTATAGCTCAGGTAAGACTCTTCTTAATGTCGATCACGACAGGTTAACAAAATCCTGAATCTCAGTCGTGTTTACGATAACTTACTCCCATCCATCAGTTTGGCCTGTGGGCTGCATGGCTCACCTGGCTTGGGATCGCAGTGATGGCCTTCCTGAAAGTCTACCACAACTACAGACAAGAAGACCTCCTGGACAGCCTGATCCACGAGAAGGACCTGCTGCTCGGCCGCTCCTCACGCCGCAACTCTGACCTCAAGACCGGCTTGATTTAGAAACCAGAGGACACATACTCACTCACATTCAACTGTAAAGTCCTCTCGCCTGCCATGAGAAACACCAATGTTTGCCTCTGTAGACAATCAAATTGGCTTTTGCTCCCATTGATCGTGGATTGAATCAAACGGAAGGTTTTAGCTTTGTTCTCCAAAGGCGATTGATTTCCCCTCAAAAAATCTCCCAATGGTTGTTAATCCTTGAGGAATCCTGAGTTTAATCACCCATTCCTCTTCAACACACAACCATAGTTAAGCTTCTATAGTATTAAAACCATTTGATGGAAATGTAGACCAAGTTTTTCTCAACTCATAAATTTCTATTTATCAATACAGTATTAATGGCTCGGACAGATTAGCCGATGGATCATGTTGTCTTTGTGAAACTTCTGCATGGACCTAATGCATGACAAATTAATAGGGTGGTGGTTTTTAGATGTCAAAGGGATATTATTCTGTTTTATACACTAATAAATGTGTTCCTAAGAAGGGGTTTTTTTGGTAGGATGGGCACAAGATGAAGTGAGAATTCTTTGCATGCTGCAGCAAAGTAAAAAGATGTGTGCTTTTGCAGTGTATTCACACTTTTATCAGCAGTTACAAAAAGGTGTTTTATAAAAATGACAAATTGTAGTTCAGAATATAAATGTATCAGGCAGCCGGTTTTAAAAAATGCTTTTAGCAGTCTGTGTGAGATAAAATACAAATCCTATTTTGTGCCATATAGTAACTCAGGCTTCTCCTTTACACTTTATAGGCTACAAACCAATATACTGTATTACTGTGAGTAGACGCACAAATGTACCCGCATGCATCTCGCTCCCTGTTACATCCACATCACACACTCACTCACTGTCAGAGATTACAGGAAGAAAACAAATCATCTGCTTCACTTTGATAGGCAATGACAGTTTTATTCAAAACAACTGAAATCATAAAACGGTAGGAACTAAGAAAACCCTCCATAAAAGGCACTTCTTTCAAAGTGACCATAAACGTTTGGACAGCCGTGAAATGCAGCTTTCAAGCTAAATGCGCATATGCAGGACGTGAGTTCACTGTTTATTGCTAATGACGATTTAGTTTGACAGTACAGAGTTGAGTGTTTCCTTCTTCTATACGAGCATTATTAGCCTTATATTGCTTTGACATTCAAATGCCTCCGAAATCCAACGCTTTCCGTCTGAGTTCCCTGAAACCTGTTATATAAAGAACAATGTTTTACTGGAAACCATGTGATGTGTGTTATTGCTCATAATGAGAGGTCTGTGGGATGTGCATCACTGTGCCCTTTTATTCCTATAATCCATTTGTGTGGTTTGAATTTATTTGCTTCATTTGATAAAGGGACTCATACAATAACAGAACCTGTTATATTTCTGTGTTTGGCCTCATATTTCTAGTAATGAATTTGATAAAAATGTTGTTTCTATGTGTATTGCAAATATCTGTCTATCCATACGTTTGTCCAAAGCTTGATGAGCATTTGACATCACCATTAAAACCTGAATATTATTGTTTTTTAAATAGAAATGTAACAGGTAACAAAAAGTTAAAAAATCTAAAATAACTGAGAGTTGGATATTTGCGTAGATGCAGATATACAGTATAGAAGAATAAATAACATTTAGGTTTGAGGATATCTTGTGGGCTTTAAGCGGTTATAAAGAGGAACACTGTCAAAAGCATTAGCATTCGTTCAGTTTGAGTATATTCTCTTCGACGATAGATAAGGAGAGAGAATTCATAACATTGTGCTGCAGATTTTCTCCTCAGTGGAGCTAGGAATCAGCTGAAGACAGCCGGTCGTACAGAAGACCAGACAGTCTGTAAAGAAAGAGGTGTTTTTCATCTGTTAGTCATTCAACCCGGTGCTGTGAAGTGATGCAGCCCTGTGTTTTTTCCTTCTCGCAGATCATTATCCAACAGTTCACACATTTGTGCTTCCTGTCCTCCTCCTCTCAAATGTGCGCTGTGTCAATCAAAGCTGTCTCCAAACATCTCTACATTCATTTATGTGCAATTACAAGGCTGAATATTGTGATAGTCCTTAGTATATTGAACCATATATACACATTCAGTTCTGTGTAATATCTGATATACACAAATCATGTATTGTAACAAAATAAATATTTGCATTCCATGGAAACATTCACTCACATACAACAGACTGTGACATGGACTGATAGATCAAATGGGTGTGGTGATTAAGTGAGCGTTATATGTGAGCATCAACATTGCAGATGTGCAAAATCATAATTTAAATAAAGAGTGGCGTGCCAACCACTTTAGCACATATGTACATACAGACATGGAAGCTACATATTTCTGGGATTACACATTTTCCCTTTTTCACTGTGAGAGTGGTTCAACACCACAGACAGCGCACAGAGCCTTGCCAAATGGCTGAGGTGTTTGTAGGCCTGGGCTCCCTCAGAGATAGGAAAAAAGAGGGCTCTGAAAAAACTTAAAGGAGGCTCTATGTCTCCACCTGTGGTCGGTCTCAGTCACTGCATGGTCAGCCATATCCAGCAGCCCCACAGAAGCTGTTTCATATGCAGCAGGTAGACAGCCAGCGCGGCCTCCAGCTCCTCACACACTCGCTGTGGGCGCCGCCGGTCTGTGCAGTACATGGCCACGCCCAGGAATGACATCAGCAGGAAGAGGCAAGTGAACAGGGCGAGGTGGGGGCGGGACGGTGTCGTCTCATAGGCTACAAGCAAAAAAAACAAAACCAGTTTCACAGTTTTGATTTGTAAATGAGCATTTGAATTGTTACATGCACGCGGCCCTCTCTTTCCTGCTGACCTAACAAAGCGAAATCCTCAAGAGGAAACTTTTTGATAGTGGATATAATGTGATCACATACAGTATATACAGTGTAGTGGAGGCCTCGCCACACAAACAAGCGCTCTCTGTGTTTCACACCTTGTTAAGAAGTGGGTGACAGTGAAAGGCTTGACTCTGTGTTGCATTGCAGGCAGCAAATTTAATCAAAGTGACATTTAATTGACACATTTTACCAAACAATTAACCTAAATCCCTCTTCTTGATGCTTCTCCCTCACATATTTACATCCAGTAGACTTAAAGTGTGGTGGTGTTGTAATTTTTTCATGCACATAGTGACTCTGAACTCTTTCAGACAGACTTACCACCTAAACAGTCACAGTAAGGAATGTCTGTAAAGCCAACAGAAAAGAGGCCAGTCAGTCAACAAGAGCCAGCCTCTGTGATGTACAGCAGCTACCACCCAGCTGCTGTGCCCTCATAGACTCCACTATCTCTCTGGAACAGACTCCATGGTGCCTCATTTGCATGCATAATTAATTGGAAAGAGTAAATCACTTGCTCATGTTTGGAAGTCTCACAGCATTACATTATTTTTAAATAGTACAGAATCCCCGAAGGACAATAGTTTACGATGCAATCTCAGGATGTGTAATGCATTTTGTCCTTCCTATTTACTGCTAAGTGCAGCATACGCTGCTGTTACATATGGGTTGGGGGCTCCTCTGTAAGCTGGGATTGCACAAATTTCGAGGAAATTCTTATAAACAATCACATTACATTAATACTGTTACTGTATGAATGCATTCCCTTATTCACGCTTGTGTAAGTGTAGAGCTGACATGGACAGGCTGCAGAAAATATGGGTGATATGAGGTCACTGGAATAATTTGGTCGAGGTGTGAAAGCACCAGAGGGCAGCATGTTCTCTCTGGTGGCGCCAACACATCTGCGTCTGAGCAGGCTGGACCCGTCAAACTGTTTTCTCACCATGTACTGTGGTCTCTGGCTCCCTGAATCGAACCCTCCGTTCGCCTTTCCGCCTGTGGTTTGGTTCTGTGTCTGACCTGTAGATGGGACCTGGCCTCTTTAGGATGGAGGTGGGGACTTTGCCATTGGTAACCTGCAGCAGATACAGCTCAGCGTGAGTACGACCACAACGTGCTCCTGCAACATTTTAAAGACTGGCGACAAACAGCTGGAAGGCACAGATCTTTTGCAAACAAACCTCTCATATCCGAAGTAACAGAGCTGAAGACGCCAGCAGGCGTTGTTAACACTACCTTAGGTTTCGGTGCGTCCTCCTGTTGGTGGTGGGTGTCCTTTCTGTGGCGGACCTCTGAGTGTTTCTCCCGGTGGGAATGAGGAAGACAGTTGACGGTGTCTTTGATGGACTCTGCAGCAGCGAAGCGTTTAGACAGCGCAGACACACACTGGCCCAGGGAGTCTAGTGAGAGAACCATGACCGTACATGAGTAGTGATCTAGTGCTGCTTCACTCAGGAGCTTGCAGCCTGATCTGAAGACAGACAATGAGGCGAAGTTAAACATACAAAGTTAAACATGCAAATATGTCTAAGAAAACACACCAGCATTAACTCTGTCAGCGCCGCGTAGAGAACTACTAAGTGGGCTCAAGTGACAAACTGTGACACAAAGATGGTCAAAAACATTTAGTTCAGTTGTTATGTTTGCATTAAAAGCTTTGATTTGTACTGTTCCAGGACCTGTGCGGAGAAAATACAAAATAAAAAACAAAGCCACATTTTTGTTTGGGCATTTAAAACAAAAATCGTAGATCAGGGTTTCTCAAAGTTTTAATGACTAAGTGCCATTTTTTTTGGAGCCTGCATATGATTGAAGGCCACACAGGAAAAGTACAAACACTAGGAGTTTTTTTTAATGACCTTTTTTAATGAAATAGTAGGTAATAGACTTTTTAATGACAAACTATACTATCACTTTTTAAAAGACACTTTTAAGACTTATCAAGGTTATGATATGTTTTAACTTTTTTGAAGGACATACTGTATTATTACATTTTTATAACATTTTCATGGCAGACAGTACACTATATTATTACTGTTTTATTACTTTTTAAAAAACATACTATACTATGACACTTTTTAATACATTTTTGTCAGTTTAATGACTCACTATAATATGATATTTTTATGACCTATTGTTATTATAATTTTTACATTTTTATTTTTAATTTTAATTTAATTTAATGACATACAATGATATTTTTATAACACACTACACTATGACATTTTTGATCTACTATGGCTTTTTCTAAAAGACATTTTAAGACATAATGTAGAATGATATTTAATGACATATTTTATGACATACTGTATTTTAACAACTTAAATGTAATTTCTATTCCATACTATATATACTATGACATTATATGACATTCTTTGTGATATGTTTTTTGACCTACTTAGTCACTGCTAGACTGGATGGAGAGTTCGAGAGACAGCTGGAAGGTTCAGCCGTATCCTTCTGTTAGCAGCGTGTAAACCTTATTTACCTACAGTAGTCTTTACTTTGCAGCCTCAACAGGACTAGTATCCGTCTGGCCTAGTTTCTGAACAAGTGGCAATTCTCGCTCTCCTGTGAACCCAGATTTAGGGTGTCAGAGTGTTTTCAATAAATGCCTTAGAGGTTAACTGTTGTGGTGGAAATTAACATGGATTGATAACAAATTTTCTGTGCGTTAGAAGAGCATAAAAATAGTCAGAATCAATACATACTGGTACCCAAAGTTTTTTGCGATTATACCCCAGAATGGAGGTAAAAAATGAGTCTCAGTTCTGTTGCTTCTTTATTTGTATTTTCTAAAAGTTTCCCAAAGCCACTGAATACTCTGTGGTTTGTCTGTCATCACTGGCCCCACTTAGTCAGTCTATTACTGTTCTGGGTCATTTACAACTGAAATAGCATCCATGGAGGATGGCTGACAAAAGAGAGGCACAAACAGAAAAAAACTGAACAGAATTTCTGTTATACATATGTGTACATAAATAAACATGTCCCTTATAGAAAAAGTCTAATTTTAATAAGACAGAAAGCTGCTGCTCTGCATAGGCCAACAAAGGTAGTAACCCTTTGAATTACATACTCTATAAATGATTTTTAAAAAAATGCATTAAATAATATTAATTTAAAATACACGTGAATCCCACCTTTCCAAAATTAATCAAAAAACTGACACAGCCAAATTTTGAGAGATGGTAAAACATTCCTCAGTTTCCATTCCATCAGCCAGTTGTTTTGTTTTTGAAGTGAAGTGATTCAAAGTCAAATCAAGAGTCACATATTTTGGGACAGTTTAACATCTCTCATAAGAGACTGTGTGCACATTATTAGTGGGGAAGAGGGGTCAAACACTGGAGAGGGCTATGTAGTTTTTATCTTTTTGCTGAAAGGGGAGTAGTCTGATTTTTTTCAAAGAGCTTTTAAAAAAATTTCACCCCACATATATATTTTATTTTCCCATTTTTATTCTCTTAAATCATAGCTTGTAAAGTGGATTTCGGTGGATACTGTAAAAAAATATTATTCAGTTTACATATTATGTTTTAAAAAATACATCATTTCACATTCTTTATGCACCTTAAGTTTATCTTATTAAACAAGTTGCACCAAGTCCACACTGATATATATATTATGTTGAGATATTATACTGCATATACAGTATATGAATGTGCGTGTCTCTTTATTTTTATAAAGTGAACAATGTGCCCTCCTCAATCCAATAATTTTCATATATTCCCTATGTTATTAGAAGTGGGTTAATTATAGTTTTAGAATGTCACCACACACTGCTACACAACATACCACAGCTGACATACTAATTTAACTTCAAATGTACATAAATAGATTATTAGCTGAGGGAGGGTGTCTGACCCAGTTAATAGTGAAAGGTATCTAGGGGACAAAAGCCGTAACCACTTAAGCATGCCTCCGCTGAAGTGTCTTGCTGTGGGTCAAAGAGAATTTCTCTGTGTACAATACAAAATAAAAGGTCGCAAAAAGTGCGCAGAGACTGCTGTGTGTTCTGATCTGCAACAACAGCAACAGCCGCTCTCTGACCCTGCAGTCTTTCACCATTTCACCAAACACATTCAAGACCATCTAAGGTGAACAACAAGGAGCGTTGTAAATCTTCGTCTTTATATGCTGTACTCTCCTGTCATTATGTAGCCGGCCCTGTTCAGCACCACTGCCTCTGAAAGCTGACTCGACAACAAGGCTGGTTTGTGCATATTACTTCACCACAGCAGTCTTCGCAAAAATGCAGAGTTCAGAGAGTGTTGCTCCCTCTTAATGCAAGCCAAGCATACATACTGTACAACAAAACTGTGCCCTCATACTGTCACAAAGCTACTCCCCTCTCTTTGCTCTGCATAAAAGCACCCTTGTACTGACATGACCGCAAGTGTTTATTAATTTAACATTCTCACGGGTCGACATGGTTTAAAGGCAAACTGAATTGCTTTATACCACATCCTCACTGTGCTGTGTGCTCTCTAAAGAAGGAGAGAACTTGTTCTTTAGATTAACATCACTGTTCAGGTATTGTCATGCGTCATGAGACAGCGAGGTCTCCACCCTCATGCTTCAGATTATATAATGTAGTGACTGTTGTTCGTGGAACATGTACAACCATGTTTGTTTTTCACTGTCTATTACTTTGCATACAGTAACTCCCTTATGTTGTAACATGGTTTCAGGATGACAGTGTTGTTTACTGTGCCTGTCTGCGTCATTCCTCCCAGGTGGGTGTTTACCTGAATATTCAGTCTTGCCAATCTCAGCATAGACGGTGGCCATAAGCTCCAGGCTTCTGGCTGTAATGGGGTGGTCATTACCAAAGGCCCTCTGGTGGATCTTTGCAGCCTGAAAGATTAATTAACAGATAGCGGGGGTTTTAAGTTGACACAAGAGTGCCGTAAAATACTGTATTTGTTCTGGAGAGGAAACAAAGAGAATGCTGCACGTACCTTACCGCTGTATTCTAGAGCAAGATGAGGTCTGAAAGGAAAAGAAAAATAGGAGTGTTAAACACTACCTCTGCTTTCATCTCTGGCACTGCAGTAAAATATTTTATACCTGCTGAAAACAAAAGCAGCCTCTTAAGATTGGAAAGCGCTGAGTTATCAGATAAAATCTACCTCTGCACATTCTTCTTCCATTTAAGCACAAATATTTTCAAAGACAACAACAACGCCTGACCTTAATCAAATGTAGTGGCCCATGCTGCACTGCCAGGTGAGTGTATCGGTTTTCAGCAGCATGAGAAATCTAAACATGCGCGTGCTGTGATTAGACACGGAGAGCAGGGCTGCAGGTGCTCATGCGCCTTATGGAGGAAGTGGAAACCTTCTATTTCTGCCAGCACTCACTGCCCCTTTCTATTCTCCAGGGTGAATTACAGAAGGCATGGCGCTTACAGCTTGGTTTACTGACTTGTGCCCTTCCACTACTCTTCTGCTCAGTGCTAAGCTCAATGAACATGATGTGGTACAATGAGAATCTGCCAGCTGTTCTGTTCATATCTGCTCTGGAAAGTCAGCCAAGGACATTCATCACCCTCACACCCTCACGTGTGCCTATAGATGTAGAGCAAGCTCTGTTTAGTGTGACAGATGTCAGCTTCGCTGTTCCAAACCCACACTTCCCTTCAATTAGTAATGGCCAGGTGTCAGTTTGCGCTGCTTTAGATCGTCCTTTTCAGGGGACATCTGATCAGCAAAGACAGAAAAGCCCTTCGCCGGCCCAAAGGACTTCCTACGACATTGCTGAAAGATTCAGGGGGTATTACAACTTCCTGTCTAAATGAAAGAAAGGCTGGGACTGAGGCTATATGGGGAAGGTAATAAGAGCTTTGGGGCATTAAGACAATTTCCCCACTTAGAGAAACCAAGACTAGTTTGTGTTTTTTTATGCTCCTCATTTAGTACAACTTTATAGTCCTCAAAGGGTAAGGGTGCAGGAAAAGATCAAAGAGTAGGATCAAATTCCTGCTTGTTCTTATTTAGCCAGAAACCAAAGCCTCTGGGAACAGTCATGCACAATCAGTACCATCTCATTTAAGTTTAACTACTGTATGCTCCTTGCATTAATGAAGCACCGTGACCGGCCCTCTGTCGAGCAGACCTTCCACCCTCTGTCACCCTCTCTGGCAATCAGGTTAAATGGCCTAATCCCAACAATGACAACAGAGGCACAGAAAATAGGCGCATGCTGCGGCCTAACAAAGTACCCCTGCAACAGGAGACACCAGATCCAGTTAAGGTGTTCCTTCTGCAACACTCAAGTAGAGTGTGGTGTCTCTTTTCCCCACATCTACAGGGAAATTCAACTCTCGCTAAAAAGCCTTGGAGCCGCAGTTTATCTAGTTCGAAAAATTTCCATCCCAGGAAGGCGAATGTGTGTACGTGCAAGTGGACATGGATATGAATACATTTTTTTGTCTGTAATTAACACATATTTCAAATTTTTTCCAGTGACAAAATATTTTAAACATGACAAATAACTAAGAAATGTTAATAAAAGCACAGATAAACGTGATTAATTCCTTTGAGAGGGTTTTTAAGACTGTCACACAATTTACCCCCGCAAGACAAATATTCATTTCAGTGGTCTTGCTGTAAATTATTTATCTAAAGATTTCTTCAGCCCCAGCTGTAGCTAAACTCAGGGTTTGACTCTATAAACAAATGAGCTTTTTATTGCTCCAAGCTGCTGCTTTCGTCATAAAAGCGATAACAGAAACAAATGCAAATAGACTGTTTGCTTTGTTACAACTGAATCAGCAGCTTTTGTGCCTCAGCTCTATGAAGTGATGAAGGGTCAAATGCAACACACACACACACACACACACACACACACACACACACACACACACACACACACACACACACACACACACACACACTATCTATCTATATATTAGTAGTATATAGTGTGTAGTATTTGAACTCTGGTGATAAAACAGTCATAAAAGTGAATTTACTTCACTATATATTCACTCCAGATGAGCCCACTGAGCCCTTAAACTCACAGAACATGTAACGCCTCATTAACTGCACCACAACAGAAGCTACAGCAGGACACAGTTTTACCTACTGTTTGCTCATGATGCAGAGCTGGGCCAGCCGTTCGAGGTGCTGTGCCTGGGAGGCCTGCTCCGATAGCTCCTCTGGGGTTGTCCATCCTGCAGAGCCCAGCGTAGCCTCCTCCTGAGGCCCTGTTACACAAACACAGGGCATGGAATCACAGTCAGCCCGCCAGCTAACCACTCAGTCTTTCTCTCTGCTCGTGTAACTGGCAATCAATCCCTTTCTCCTCCACGTCCTTTGATCTCTTTACCTCTCTACCACTGCACAGAGTTTGAAAAATAAAGCCCAAAAAGCCTGGCTATCTGGCTATCAGCCTATCTGGCACTGCTGCGGACTTTAAGCCTGAACAGCAGAGGGGAGCCAACTGAGGACTGGAGACAAGAGAGCAGAGATAAGGGCAAGAGAGAGCGGATAAGGGAGTCAAACAGCACACTCACCACGCCCACTGAAACACTGAGACACACATACACACAGCGACACGCACCAAACATACAGTGTGTACTTCACACACCCTGCACACACACTGCGAACATACAATAGCTGAGGTGGAAATGAGTTTGGCTTGTAATCCGTGCCATAAGCCAGTGCAAACAAATCATTGAAACAGGTACAGACTTTTGTTTGCATTACAAAACCCACAAAATGACAATTATGTGAGCTGTCAGTGGGGAAATACTGAGAAGGGTACAGCTGAGAAAGACACTGGGGATAGAAAGAAAGCTTGTAAGCTGCAGCTATAGTGCCAGTGCTGCCTCTGGAGAAGTCCAGCATTCAATCCAAGTGAGTGCTGAATCAGGGGCTTCAGTATTCTATAGCGACACACAGCTCCTAATGAGATAGTGCAAAGTGTGGCCATTTGTCTTCTACTACGTCTGTCCCCGTTCTCCTCCACTGTGCCCACGCTACACTGCGCTGCTGCCTCAGCAGCAGACACAGAGGAAGAGGCAGACGTCTGGAGCGGCAGCAGGTGATGAATGAGCGGCCTCGCTGTGAATGCCCGCTTAAAGCTCCACCAGGTATATTGTAAACAAAGATGGACTTGGGGAAAAATGGGATGTCATTTAATATTTCTTAATGAGTTAACAAAAAGATTTCTGGGGTGCTATAAAAACACAGTGTGTAAGTCTGTATATTATTTGCAGGGTAGTTTGTAGATGCAGGTTACACACAAGTCACTTTGGACAGCTGCCCACTACAAATACAATCTGTCAGCCACTGAACAGCTTCAGTGCATCTGGTGCTTTACTAACAGCTTCAAATTAAATAAAAATATAAGATTAGATTACGCGCTATTTTGCATCACCCTTTCCAAATATGCAGGGCAATAAAAATAGTTTAGCTTTATTCAAGTGGTTCATTATAGCCTAAAGATTTCCTTGTCATTTCTTGAGTTTTCATAGAAAAAACTGCATTTTTTGGTGCTCATTAGAGGGAAAATAAAGACAAAGTTTTGAGGTAATTTAGTGCACAGCCAGTGCTGGATAAACAACAGTAAACCAAAAGGAAATCAGCGCACCGCAGGATATTCAGACTGAAGCTTTTTGTTACCAGCAGCTTACATTTCAAACAAAACAGGAGCAAAGTACGCTCCCTCTGTCAGAGCTAATCTGATCAAACAACATGCGAAACATGCAGTTCTCTCCTTTTTGTTTTTAATGTAGGTTGTCAATAAAATGTGCCAATCTATGTTCCCTAGTGTGTGCTGGAACTGTGCTCAAACAGTCAACACAGAGATTTCCTCAAAGGAACTGCTCCAGTTAAACCCAAGTAAATATTCATTCACAACTCATTTATTCTAAAAGTTTCCTAATTTTATATACTTGTTAACAAATTTCACATTTTTACACAATCATCTGATCTGATGTGCTCCAACTAAATGCCTCTAGGTTACACTGTAGGTCAGCAATTAATTACAATCAAATAAAGAAAACAAAATTAAGACCATCTCCAACAATTAGCCAAATAGCATGTGTTCTCCAGGAAATTTCCTAAAATTCAACTAATTAAATTACTTATTAAATTGCTCAAATTTATTCAAATTAGATGACTCATACAAGGCTACATGATACACACACAATACTGTACAGTCAACAGGTATGTTCCTGATGACTAATTTCCCTGACGTTTAAACAGACTAGTCAACATGTCTAAAAGTAAGAAAACACTCAGCAAACAGTCAAAACTGAGCTCAATTTAACCTATAAGGTGAGACATTGTTTGAAAAATACTGCATACAAGAATCATTTGAAATAGTTAATCACACTTTTCAATAACTAAATAATTTTTTGCTAAAGTGTGTGGCACTATGCCCCATTCACTATGAACATAGCACATCAGCCTATAAAACATGAAAATAAATCTTTAAGAAATGTGCCTAACACAATCACATAATATACTGATTTTAATAATAAGTTTAATCAACTAGTATTTTTGGTGTCAAGTACTGAGAGTAGCAACGTTTAATCAACTAGTCGACTACAGGCGCACATCCCTAACATACAATGCTGTATATGGACTTACAGAATATTCCTAGAAGTATTCATTAGTAGTTTAATATAAAAAGTACTTGCCTGCGCTCCCCTGAAGAGCCGTGAGCTCGATCAGTGCCACCTCATAGAACATTTTCTCAGCCTGGATGAACTGGAGGGCCTTCCCATCTGTTTATATGGGTGAAGGATCAGTCTCAGTTGTCAACAGGATTAGTCAGTTGTTAAAGTTAAAAACAGCCTCCTCTACCAACTCAATGCTGTTTTTTTTTTCCTCCCAGTCCTCACGTGAATGATCCCTCCAGACAAACAGGATGTGTAGTAACCTGAAGCACATTGTTCTTGAGGTCTGGATTCTGTAATACAGATTTGTGGTGTCTGGTGTCTTTGCTTTTGTGCTATTATCTACTGTTTGTGGTTTTAGTATTGCATTTCAAATGCAGCAACTGTGATGCAAAACAAGTTTCAAATGCTGACTCTCACAGTACAGTTGTCTCTTATTACAGGCCACTGTATTATATCAGATTATATTCCTATTTTAGTGTCTTTTTGTTTTTGAGTTTTGTACAGAATCGTTTTAATTGATCTGGATGCCATTTTTGTTTCCATGAAAAGGCTCTCTATAAAAAGCGTCCTAAAAATAGAGCCACTTCACTTTGTCAAAAGCATTCGGCGAACTGAGAGTCCGTCCCACTGTAAAATGACACCACTGATGCGCGTCAGGTGAATTTAAAGACCAATGGGAAGGAGAATGCTTAAAATAAACACAGTCCTGCCTGTCTAAACGTCCTACTTAACACCAGATATCCCATGTGTAAAACACCATAAACTACCCTTTAGGTACTTCTCTTCTAACTTTATTTGCCTATTACAATTTTAAATATCCTACATAGAACTAAATATCTACAACTTCTATACTGAGGATAGAGAGATGGACAGTGGGTTTCCAATTTTAAAGACCAGTTAAGCTTTGAGGTGAAATCCACGACAGCTGGTTTCCTTCATTTTGTTACCAGGAAAGTACTGCGAGCCATGGATCCACCAGGAAAACCAGGATACAGTTCAGTTAAAATCCCTTTTTACATATGGTCTTTAACAAAAGGAACGGGAAGTTATCAAACAGAAACATAAAAGAAAACAAAATAAAACTGTTTACCCCTGATGAGGATCATAAGATACCAGAAAAGATGGATGCTGAAGGGTGGATGCTGAAAGCTATCAGTGGATGTACATATAAATAATTTACTGTTCAGTATGTACAGAGACGACACAGCAGCCTGTCATGGAAACCAGGCGTTTAAAATAAAAAAAGTGAACCTCCCTGTGATTATATTACAATTGCTTACAATACCACCCTTTTGTTTTGATGTTTGGAACGCATCTTGAGATATATCACTGTATGATTAGAGATGAATTATACCTGCCCTGGTTTCCTGGGAGTCACCTGGCAGCGGGGAATAAATTGAGTGTGAGGTGGACCATCTGGGAGGGAGGATTAGGGGAGCAGCCATCATCAAAGGTCAGACTTCTACTTTTGCCTGCTATTTTTAGCCTGGCTGGACCACAACAACGCCACAACAGGAACCTCACACAATCCCCTCCAGGGAAATGTGTGCTCCACTCTACCTCCACCTACACACACACAAACACGACCTCCCCTGAGCTGGTAATTGGACTGCACTCCAAAACTCGACAAGAACTTGCATTAACACTGGCACCTTCAAAGGCACATCATATCACACATACTGCCTCACTCTGAGGCTGCACTGACATGTAGTACTATCAACTCTAGCCAGTGGAATCATAGATCATGTAGCCAAATATGACTGAATGTGATACTACTACATTGATTAGCTTGTGTTCTTAAGCTCCCTGTGACCTGTCTATCATCTCTCTTTCTGTGCTGTGTTTCCACTTTACAGATGCTGTGTACAATATGCCCAAATTTATATCTGATATCCCCTTTTAATTGAGATTAAAGGGACAGTTCACCCCAAATTGTTTCCTTCTGTGTGGCGATACAGTTGGCGGGTGTAGTTTGGTAGAAAGAAAATAGTTCCTACATGAAACTGTGCACAACAAGGTGTGCAGATTATCTTGAGTATCTGGGTCATGATTTCTGTTAAGAGACATTGCTGTTGAATGTTTCAAATGTATTTTGTCTGAGCATTGAGCACCACAAGCCGAGTGCTATCTAGCTCCATTATATTAGAGAGAAGGCAGACATCTCTATGGCCAATATCTCCAACACTCAGCAGCTCACATCAAAACAATCCTGACTGATAAACAGCACTACAAGTAAGCGGACAAATATGTGTTGCTTGATTTTGGGGTGAACTGTCCCTTTAAAGTCATATCTTCCAGGTTGGCACACTTTCCAAGAAACACGTATCAGCAAACACTCAGCAGCCAAAAGAGCTTTTGGCTTTGGACAAAGGTCACTTGTAGATACTGCCAGCTCTGATAACGATACGTCAAGCATCGACTTTGTTTCCTAAATGTGGATTTTGGTTAGACACAAAGAAAAAATATACGGAGCCGCCGCAAATTCAGCTGTCGTGAACATTTGTGTGAAACTCAAAAGTTCCCATATCCTCTCCCAGTTTGAGCACACTGACCCTTCGCCTCCCTCCCCAGGAGACCATTGCAAAGACCACAACATCACTGCTTTAGCTCCTGTGATGTGCATGAGAACTAGTGAGAAAAAAAACTCTTGAAAATGACCACATACTTTAAGTCTCTGCTCACAGTGATGCTGTTAATATAGCCATCAGATGCAATTCTTACTGTATTGTGTTATTGTGAAAATCCAATGTTAGTGACGTGAGTCGCCCCTCTCTTCTGCTGACCTACTTAACAAGATGTAATTACATTTTCACGTCTGTAATCTCACACTAAAAGCAAAACAATGTAACATGGTAATTCTACCATACATAAAATGGCACAGTTTGACACGACATGCCGCCATTACTATTGATGATGCTATGTAATAAAGTACTGCATGTCAAAAGATTTAACCCCGTCATGGTAGACCACCCTCTTACTGTAAGGAGAAACCATTTCATGCTGAGAAGGGGCCTGCTGATGGCTATTGATGAAGCGAAGCTCAGCAAATCGACCTATTTTGGAAAATGGACAGTAAGGGGTAGAGCCTTGCTGAGGTAGATAACCTGAGCTGGCAAGTTAAGTGTTGGAGTGTCTCAGTAACGGGGAGAAGAGCCACGGAGGTAATATATCCTGAAACGTAACACCTCTCCATTATCTCTATGTCCTATACTGCTATAGTTTATAGAAGCAGTGAAGTGGCGATGAACAGGCTTGTCAGTGCAGATGCAGGTTAATTAGTGCTCTTCCACTCTGTTGTGCAGAGATAAGAGCCTACAAATCCTCTTAAGAGACAGACACACAGCCTGAGCTGCACACAAAACGTATGGCATTCTGGGGAAAACGTGTTATTATGAACTCGCCCACGGACGTCCACTCATCCCCCTCCGTTTACACCACTTTCTATAAAGGGTCTACATCCTTCATTGTGCTGGAATTTGCCACGCCTCTCATCGCTGACAATCCTTTCCATGTTCACCTCACAGAGGGAGAATGCTAGTTTTTTAGTTAGCCTGCTTGCTAACACTTCCTGAAGTGATGGTGAAAGTAAAAGTGTCAGATGTGAGATCGGCTTTCCTTGAGTTAGTAAAGGATACAATTCTTTTCAGTGATGAAGAGTTCTGCGATCTGTAAGGCACAGATAAGGGACACGGTTATTAGTCATTAAATAATTCCAACATTATTACCAGTTGTGTGCGTGCATGATGTCATGTGCTATCATCACTAGTAATTCTGCTCTCGTCGCAGCACCACTGGTCTGGTCAACATCACGCCACACATTCCAAAGTTCTGGAGCAGAGGCTTTGTTTTGACATCAGGGACATTCCTCCAGGCATTACTGAACAGAATTAAAATTGTAGCTTTGCCTTTGTAGGAGAGCCTTGCAAAGGACCCCAGTATGTAATCGGCTAAGACTTTGGCCTGGCTACACAGTGCCATAAAGCCTGTGACCTCAAAAATAGCAAAACATAGCCCACACACAATGGGACAGACATTAACTGGATACTACAGTATTTTTAACACTGTGAGCTGTCCACACTGTTACTGTATGTTGTACTGATGCCTCATTTAGCAGCATGCACGCTATCAGTCCCACTGAGACTGAAATGATCTTACAGTGTCAACACAGGTACACATGATGGACTGTGCTGTTAGATTTGACATTGGTGTTAGTCATATCAAGGTTGAATGTGTCCTGTGTGATGATTTATGATGCTGAGGAGGAGAAGTGATGCTAAGGTGTCTATACAGCTGTGCAAATACATGATACAGCAGATTTTGTGCATGCATGCAACGGACATGTACATGCATGTTGACAGGAAAGTGTGCAACACAGATAAGGAGAGAAACAAATGTTATGGATGTCTGTGTGTGTCAAGTCTTCAGGCATCTGGCTCACCTGGTGTAGGCAGTTGGGAAGAGAGGTGAAGCTCTGCACATGGGTCAGTCCCAACAGGCAGCTGAGGAAGCAGTGGAGGGCGGCCTGATACTCCCCCTGCTGCTGGAGCTGCTGTCCCAGCTCAAACAGGCCCTCCCTCCCCCTGTTCAGCATCCCCAGTCCCAGCCAAAGCCAGCACTGCCTCCCATCAGAGCTCCACCGGCCGAGGACAAACGCTCCTCTCTTCGCCACTCCACTGAGGCACCACAGGTAGAAAGAAAGAGCCACACACAGGAGAGAGAGAGAAAAAAAATGCAGCTGCTCACATCAAACAGACAGAGAGGAGCCAGAGGGAGGAACGAGCAGCACAGCTTCCTCTCAGTCTCGTCTGAGCACTGCAAGTCAAGGACAGGTGGTAAGGAGCAGGCTGAGGGAGCTCCGGCGACTCACACAGAAAAGATCCATTCCCCTCCCTCCTCCCAGGCTGCACCAGGAAAGGAGGACAGAGGAAGTCGGGGAGTATTTGCTGTGTGAGTGGCAGAGCTCTTGACCAATCCCTGCTCTGCTCATGTACAGTGGCTCTGCCGGTGATTGTTTTGTACATTGAGTCTCTCTCCAGTCTTTGAAAAGAGAAAATGCATAGGTGTTGATGATGAAAGCCAAACATAGTGTGCACATGTTCAGTGATGTACATCTAAATGTAGTATATAATAAGATTTACATTTCATCCTGTATTTTGACCTAATTTCCTCTGCTGTGGTGCATTCACAGAGCAGTGCATTATGTATATCTACAGTGTTAGAGAATCACTTCAAGTCTTATTGCCCCACTTATGATTTATCAATGAGGAGTGGTTAAGAATTATGCACCAACAAGCAAACTGGAGTAACTGCTGTGTGAGCATGTTGCACATTACTTCAGAGAAAGCAAGCTTTTGTAAATTCTCTAAAGCAAACCAGACAGCAGATGCAAACACAGGGTCATTAGGAAGAGCCACTGTATTGTATCTGAGAGAGAAAGCACTCCTCACTATCCAAACAGGGACAACAAATATTTATTCACTAGGAGTGCCTCCTCTGGATGTGTGCTCACTTCCCTTCACACTCTGCTAATCAACATTAATGTAAGGCCAATCTGTGCCTGGGGAGAGGAGGAGAAGAAGAGATACGACCACAGCTCTTGATCCGCGGATGATCCAGGGGATCATGAATGGGTCTCGACTTTTAGAGCAGCAGCACTTCTCCCTGCCCTCCCTCCATTTGGACACCAGTGTGGTAGCTGGAGGAAATGAATGGGGAAACACAAAGCAAATGGGCAGAGTCAGTCTCCATTAGTGTCCGATGCACCTAGCTAAGCAAGATGGGATTTTAATGGTTGTGAATGCCAGTGAACGGAGGGATCAGAGAGCATTAAACTTGCACTGGCAGGTCAGACTCAGGGAACTGTGAACAGCGCTCATTTTGGACTAACAGCAACCCCCCCTCCAACTGGAGAACACAGACTGGTGCTTGTGCTCACTTCACTGTGGCGTCAATAGAGTTGAGTAAGAATGCAGCGAGAAAGTAAGCAAAGCGTCCGATGTGATTGAGTTGGAGGCCCACTGGCTGACTCTCAGTGTTCAGTCCTAATTGAAAAAGAGTGCGCTCTGTCTCCTCATTACAGGCCAGTCAAGCTGAACAGACACACATCAGTTGTGAGGAGGCGGGCATCGGATGTTCTTGGCGTCATGTTAACAACATTTGACAACAGCCATAAAACAGATATGATGACAAAGAGTTGACTGTTGAGCTGAACAGACAATAGGCGCTGCTCTGTCCTGCCTAAAAGATGTTTATACCAGGCACTGCAAGAATAACACCAGAAAAGTCATTAAAGATCCCAACCACCCAGATAATGGTCTTTTCCTCCTGCTGAGGCCAGGAAGAAGGTACTGGATACACCAGGCCATCACTGACAGGCTCAGGAGGAGCTCCTACGCTCAGGCCACAAGGAACCTAAATGGAGACACTGCCTAAGACTGACCAATCTTATACTTTTTTTTAAATGCACAAATTAAAGGAACTAAAAGGACATCTCACTGAAATTGTATTTTTATATAATTTCATGTGTCATTTGTTTAATTCATTAATATAATAATATGTTTGTCAAGAAGTCATTGTGCATGAAAGGATTTAATTACTTCGAGAGCAATCGGAGGTATAAATATCACTTTGGACTTTTTTTTTTTTAAAATATGCTCATGTATTCGGTTTTGGATATACAGCATCAGACACAAAGAGAAACACAAAGAAAGACAGAAAGAAAGAAAGCAGGAAGAAACAACAGAGAGCTCAAAATGTGTAAAAAAAACTGAAAAGTAAACACGCAAAGTATGTAAGCAAATAAACTCATTACTGCTGGCACACAGTTTGTCCATACGTTAGTTCAGTGAGTACACTATATCTTAAAGCAGATACTGTTGATTATTTTGAGGCACATCTGTTATTGAACCACACATCTTTGTCAACATGTATGAATTTTCCTGATATTAATGTTAAATAACTGATCTGAAATCAGTCATGAGGTGTCATTTCAAGATTTGCTTTTTACTACTTTTTAAATTGAACATTTATTGGTTGTGTAAAATATAAATCAATGTAAAACACCAGCGTATGAAGGCTAGAGCTGCAGTGATTGGCCATTTAATTGATTAGTCGATCGAAAGGAAATCAATTGCCAACTATTTTGAATCAAGTCATCATTCAGTCATTTTTCAAGCAAAAATATCAAACATTAGCTGGTTCCAGCTTCTTAAATTTGAGAATTTTCTGCTTTTCTTTGTCATTTATGATAGTAACTGAAGAGTCTTTGTGTTTTTCGACTGTTAGTTGGACAAAAATAAAACCTTGAAGACACAACTTGGGGCTCTGGGAAACTGTGGAAATTGGGACATTTTATAGACAAAAATCTATTAATTATCAAAGTCAGTGGTAGATTATTCGACAATTTAAAAAATCCTTAGTTGCAACCCTAATGTGGTCAAACATACAGATTTACAGTACAACCAGTCATGCAGGTCAAAGCTGTCCACTGTCTGTAGCAGTGGTTCCCAACTCGTGGTCCAAAAATGGGTAGTGGGTCCACCTTTATTTTTAAGTGCAGTGAATTTCCGGCTCAAAGCATTTATTTTAAAGTGCTGTTTCCTGCTGTAGAGTGAGTGACTAAGAGACAGCTACTTATCAGAGACAGCAAACTAGCTCAACGACATGGCAAAAATGCAAGTATGATGCTGAGTGTATTAAACTGTGTGGACCCTAAACTAATGACTAAGAAGAAATCTGGACCCCGTGGCTGGACCAGCTGGGAACCACTGGTCTACAGCACATGCCAAAAACTATCAAAAATGTTACCACTGAAATTGGAATTGAGATAACTCTTGGCCCAATGGCAAATTAACAGCTAGTAAACAGCATATTATACGCTGTGTTTTAGTTATAATATTGTTGCGAAAGTACCTGTAATATTCTTCACTGGCTATGACTTTGCATATCATAGACTGAATATCTGTTCAGCAGTGGTGAAAATTTACATTTTACCAGCTGCTGTCTTGTTTCTGACATGTTAATATAAAATTATTGCTTGGAAGACTAAGTCGACATACTGGCACCTCAGAGCTGTAGGTCGTTTGCTCACATCCTGCTACAAACACCTTTTTTAACATGAACTAGCAATTATTTTGACAAAGATACTGACTGATGTTCACTATTCTTCGGTGTAAGAATGGAAATCTACCTGTAATTGGAATATTGATTGCCTGTCTTGCGGAGTTGGTGGACAAATACATCAGTGTGATCAGTAAACACTCTTCACAGCACCCGTTCCCAGGGAAGCCAATATGCCAGACTAATGCAAATGAATGGTGAGCAGGTCCTGCAACAGCATGCAGAGTAGAATGAAACAGGGACTTATCTGCAGATATAAATTATCAGCAGGTTATTGCGATGCAGTAAACCTCAATATATTCAATTAGTCCTAAAGCTTTGTGTAATCTATATTTATACTGTGCTACAATGAGTACATCTTGAGCTGCTGTAAATATGACAGTATCTCCTGTACATAACCTACCAAACTGTATCAGAGGGTGAAAATAAAATGTGGCTCTCTGTTTATTCTGAAAATCTCCACAGCGGGAGTTTTGTAGAGTCCCACTATGTGGATACTTGCACGTTTCCTCTTCTTCTGACTTACCATAAGGTCATAAATCTTAGATGATTTCATAAACCATTTGTTAGAACAATGCATTTTGCATTGTCCAGCAGGTTTGCAGAGGCACATTGCGTCTCTTGTGTCCTCGTGTCATTTCACAACAGCGCGCAAGGCCCTACATCAGCATATACTATTTATATTTCCTACATTGTGCACATATAGCCATACAGCCACTCTATGCAATTTTGCTGTAGCCTAGAGGCCTCTGGTATGGAATATTTTACTCTGTGTGAGTGACAGCAGCTACGTCCCTCGCTACACAATGCCAACTCCAATGATGAGAGAAGAAGATCAAGCACTCTTGTTGATATAAGGCACCACAGAGATCCTGCAGGACTGAGTCTTCTGAGTCTAAATGATGCAAAAAAAAACCAAACAAAAAAACATGCACTGCTACAGACATGAAACCTTGCATCCTTGTTAAGATACACATATTGTGTGCCTGTACTCTGGATGTTGGAGTCTCTAGTCTTGGCCCACTGTTTAAACCCCTCCACTCCCCATCCCTCTAAGATTCAGGCTCTGGCAGTTTAATAGGCTTGGACCTGACACCCCCAGCTACTGAAAGGCAGTTTATGACCTCCATGTAATCAGCAGTAAATGCTGCCACCATCTGTCTCTTTTTACTCAATTATCTGACCCAGTGACTTTTACTGACAAACACTGTCCAGGTAAACACAGTAACGCAAATCCCCTAGCTAAGATTATGACACATCTATACATCATCCTACACTCTTTATGATTTCTTTTTGGTCAGTTCTCATTCCAGCGGTGCTTTGAACGTAGCCGCTGTCCTTCAGTTATGAACAGGAAATTCTAGCATGAATCACCATGAGTCCTGTGCGATTACAGCTGTGGGGGCGTTATTACTTGAGTCCTTATTACTGATTCATTGTGAAAGGGTCACATACAGTACATTCTACACACTCAGTATGACTGACACTGTGAAGCAAGAGCTTTATTTACTTAATGAAAACTGCCTCTTAACTGGATTTATAATGATTTATCACAGTATGTTAAAATCAATTCATTAAGAACTGTTGATAAAAGGGAATGCTCATATGGCCCCTCTGCTGGGCTCATTATCTTTCGCTCCACTCTTGCACCCCCTAGTGGACAATATGTGGATGGTAAACAGTCTGACAATGCTTTCAGCAAGGCCTCGAAAAACAGGCTGTAGTTCAAAAGAAATCTCATCTACATACAATTTTAATGTCAGTAATCACTGGTGTAATAGGATATTATTGTTGTTTAGTTCACTACAACATATTTTTGTAGTAAAACAGCACATACAAAGCCCACATGTAGTCTAAGATGAATATTGCAGTGTACTGATAAATGCTGGTATATGTGTCTACAGGTATCAGAAACTTTAATGTTTTTTAAGGCCTTTTCAAAAGAATATCTAACCAGTTAAATACTGATTTTGAGACAAATTATCTTTTTCTTATTCAAGCATTGCAGGTAAGTCTAAAGGTAAGTAGTATGTATATGTCGTCCTGTGCAGAGGTAGATTTATGTAGGAATATGGTGTGTATTGGAGTGTGTTAGGTTAATCTACACTTTGCAAACAGGTTATTGCAAGCATAAGTAAAAAGACATAATGAGGTTTGTGGTTGTTTTAAGATTTGTAACAGCACAAATGTGGACTTTGACAAAATGAAATGAAAAAGATGTATGAATGAAATTAGATCAAGTGTTTGTGGCAACTGAGACCTCACTAATTTAAATTTAAGACTATTTAATGACTTATAAGGCCTAATATTTAAATTGAATTTAAGACATTTTAAGATTTTTTTTAGGACCCTCATTGGAGGAAGAAATATTTAAATCCTTCATTTAGGAAAAGTAGGGATACCACGATGTAAAATCACTTTGATGTATAAGTACAAGTTTTGCTTATACTACTTGTGTGAAAGTACAGATGTATTTCCAGCAAAACGTACTTAAAGCTTCAAAAGTAAAAGTACTCATTAGGCCATATGGTCTTCAGAGTGTTAAATTATGGAGTAGTTGATTAATTTTAAATCTTATGCACAAGAGAAGAATTTGTATGCACAACAAGATAAAAAATAGTAATTTTGGGGCTTTCAAGGCCCTTCTTGCAGGACAATTTACAACTTCATAATTTTTATTAGTACATGATGACCTCACATAAAATCCCAGCATACTTTGCTTAGCCAAACTCCAACCAGAGCCGTTCTAATCAGCCACATAACTCAAAACACCTGTGTGGGCGGGGCCTTTAGTCTATGATAATGGCTCATACATCATAAGTTGATTAGATGTTTTGTATGCACAAACAAAGCAAATAATAACCATGTTTGTGAAACAAATCTAGCTGAGTAAAATGTATATTTGCCTCTGAAATGTAATGAAGTAGAAGTATAAATGTGACATGGAATTACTTGTGTAAAGTACAAGTACCTTAAAATTCTACTCAAGTACACTACGTGAGTAAATGTACTCAGTTACTTTACACCAATGTACGTAAGGCTTCACCTTTATTCATGCATGACGACAACCTGTCACACAAGAATCTGCCTGAATATGGGTCAGTTAATGTGAGTGAAAGAGGTAAACCTGTAATCATCTGAGAGAAGTGACTGATGCTATAAATCCTATAGGCCCTCATGTCTCATGGCCCCACTTGCTCATTCTGAGAGTACGAGGCCATCTGTCGGCAAAAAGTGAGTCATGGTTTCTTTTCTCTGTGTGGGAGATTAACTGGGAGACAACAGCAAGTGTCAGAGGAAAGAATTTCATTCTTACTGTTAAATTGATATGTCTGTGACAATTACACACCAATAAGTCACTTGTGACAGCCACTCAGATTTGACTGCTGGCTGTTTGGGACTGTCACCGACTCCCACTCATCCTCTGATACTCCCTAATCTATCACATTTACTTGCACGCCTCTCCTCAGAGCTCTCTCTCTATTCTTCTCTCTTCTACTTCTGCTTTTGTCTCAGCCTTTTTAATGCTTATGAGACATGATGTCAGAGAGTAAGATAGGAACAGTGACACTCGCAGCTGCTTACTCACTCTAACAGGATATCATGATGCACACACACGTTTCATGCCGCTTCAGTGAACGGTCATACTGCACACAGAGTCATTACGTCCAAGCACCTGGGCCTTTTGTTTGCTATTTCTCCACAAGAGGGACGGAGATAAAAAGAAAACCAAGCTGTATTTTAAAGAAAAAAACAACAACTAAACTATCTATATTTGTATCCACACTGGGCAGAGACTGGAATTAGGTGGGGCTTAAACTGGAAATAGGCAGGACCTACCATTTAGTTGTTATTTTATTAAACATGAAACTAATATGGATATATCAGAAGTTACTATTTTTATGGTTTATTGAAAAAATACTTAGAGAACAATCTCAGAATTGAGCTTCAGATTGAGACTGATCTACTCAAACAAGGATTTTCTTTTATCATGAGTACAGATATTGACACATTTTACTCGGATGATAATCATACCCAAAAAGAACAATATACGTACTGGATACAGTAAATGCACTTAAATGTTAGCAACAGATCAGCTATGGAGCCAGTTGTATGAGCTACATAGTATCTGCTTTATTTATCATGTCATGTCCTGCTAATGTTGTAGTCATGGTTAGACTTTGAATGTAAATGTCTTGGCCACAGAGCATCAACTCACAGGACGTTGCCATGCCAACTGGTATCAGTCCAGCGAAGGGCCTTTTATTGTAGAATAGGTCACGGGGTTAATGTCTGTGATGAATTCCAAACAGACCGCATGCCACCTGTCAATAAAGCTCAAGTGTCAACAAGACACCTGCAGCCTCGCCGGCCTTGTTGCTGCTCATCACTTCATCATTTCTCCCATGTTCCCCCTCTATCTGCGTAATCATGCAGGTGTGGGCCACTCCATCAAAGCGGTTGCATTTGGCTGCTTTCTCCCCTTAAGGGCGTCTGAGTGGAAAAATAATGATGAGATCTGGGAGGTTTTCATAACAATACCAAAGCCCAGTGATTTTTCCAATATGAGCTGAAGACAAACAGATGGTATCAGTCGGCAGAGCACCTCAGGACGGACGAGGGTCTAAAGCTGAATCTGAGGTGAGAGGGATAAAAACATGTCTAAACATGTTAGGCTGTTTTCAGTTTTCTCCACTAGGAGTCTAAACTGAGCCTAAAAACACACACTGATGCTGTTTTCTAAAAAAAAAAGAGCAAGTATTGAAACAGGTTTGGATGGCAATTGCTAAATCATAAGAGAAGGGTATTGTAGGAGGCCAATTGCAAAGGCAAATAAAGCCTAAAATCAACTGCAACAAACCAATGGGAATGTTTCTGATGGAAATGAACAGCAATCTGATTACAGCTAGACTGCAGGACTTTCACAAATAAATTAAAGTCCGTTACATTCAAGCCCTTGCCAGACGAGTTCACATAATGCTGATTGAGATAATCGCCGCCAGGGACATCTCTCTGAATTTCACAGTTTACCATAGTTTTGGCATCAGCTAGCCGGATTTAAGAGGGGAGAGATTATTTACTTACTTACTCCTCTTCTCCCCTGTGGGACATAAGGCTTCAATGAACTCTTTCCATTGCATTTGATTCTTGGCAGCATGTTGCACCTCTCCCCATGACAGGTTCATCTTTTCCAGCTCTGCGCAAGGTGGTTTTTGGCCCTCCGGCTTTTCTCTTGCCTGGTGGTGTCCATCTTAAGGCGACTCTCATGATCCAGCCCTGTTCCATTCTGTACACATGGCCTAGCCATCTCAAACATCTGTGTGATCATTTAATGGTGATGCTCCGGCTACCTGTTTTCTCGTAGAGTGGAGATTTTGTTTGGCCAGTAGATCTGGCATATTTGTCTAAGGCATCCATTGTGAAAGGCTTCCACTCTTATCATGTCTGTTTTGACCACTCGCCAACTCTTTGAACCATACAGCAGAACAGATTTGACATTGCTGTTATACAAGAGCATCTTCCTTTTAAGGCTGTGTTGCTTAGATCTCCAGATGGACACGAGTTGGAAGAAGGCAACCTGAGTCTTTGCCAGCTTTGCTTTGATATCTTTTTGGGTCCTGCTGTCCTTACTGATGAGGCTGCCCAGGTAGGGGAAGTCTTCCACAGACTCAAGGGCTTCCCCTTTCACAAGAATGGGTGCTGCGGGGTGGTTTGTTAGATTTGTACCATAGCAGCAGCTAAGAGTCCAACAAGAGTTTCTAGTGTAGACACTCCAGATAGAAACAAAACTCTGCATTCAGAGGAAGGATTAAATTACAAAAAAAAAAAGACTTGAGGAGGGTGCTTCTGGGGGAAGGGGGAGAGGTGGCAAGTTCACCTGCAGGCATACCCATGAGCACGTCGACAGTGTTTATGCAAATATTCAATCTGCCAGAGGGGGGAGACAAAAGTTAAGCACTCCAGCTTTAAGGCAGTTTTAAGTGTCAAATTCCTGTTCATTTGTGTTTCATCATTTATGCTTTAACAAAGTAGGTATTTCTGCTTTGTATGCAGCACAAACATAACCCTTCAAAACACATACTTATGAACTTACCCAAGCTAATTTCTTTTATTTGTAGCCAAGCAAGCAGAGTGGATCTAGGGATGCAGTCCTCCAGCTTTACCCATAGCGCGTATTTTTTAGTGAAATGTCCCAACTAGTGTCATTTTCAAGACCATCTAAACTGAGACCAATTCATGACCAACACCAGACCAGTCCCACACTGCATGACATGGCTGTGATAAAATGTGGAAGATGCAAACCATAAAATTGATCTCATAGATCCACAAACCAATAAAAACACCCACAGAAAACAACTAAAGATTCCTCTTCATTCACCTCTTTCAATGCCATGTGTGTATGCTTGAATGTACCATGAAAAATTTCTTGATAAAAATAAACCAAAGTCCTTGCAGAGGTGAATTTTATGTGTGGGGATTTTCCTTTATTTTATATGAACAAACAAATACAAACATAAACCAAGGAGCTGAAATCAGTGTCAGCATCTTTAATCAACAATCCTTTTTTGGCACAGGCAGTTTCATGATATCCCTGCAGTGCTGGTTTTGGTCAGTCTTGAAATAAAATCCTGGGTCCTCTTTGTCTGAGACCGAGACAAGACTGAGTTAAAACGCAATCTAGTCCGAGACGAGACCTAGACCTTCAAAAAGTGATCTTGAGACCAAGTCCAATCTCGAGTACTAAAACACCGGTCTCAACAGCTGTTGGAAGGATTGCTAGGAAATGTAGTACACACATTCATGTCCCCCTCAGGATCATTTGTAAAAACTAGTCTAATTTTTCCTCCAGCATCATCATCAGGACTAAACTCTTTAGCTTATGAACAAATAGCTTCAAAACTAATCACATTCCCAGTGGCCTCAGCTGTAGTTTGTTTAGTGCTAATTAGCAAATGTCACGCTAACATGCTGAACTTCCATGGTGGAAATATTAAATATTATGCCTGCTGAACATCAGCATGTTAGCATTGTTCATGTGAGCATGTTAGCATGCTGATTTATTTAAGCATTTAGCTGAAAATATTGCTGTGTCTTGTTAAAATGTGGATTTGCATTTGCAACCTCTTTTGTCTTTGTTGTGAGCACTTTCCTAAAAACAGCTCGGGGACTACTACATGCTCCTAATCTGATAAACTGAAGCTCTTTGCAGAGCCCATTTCATCTTCACTTTTATTACATGCTGGTAAAATGGTAATTTGTTGGATATTACTGTTGATCAGAGTAGCAGAGTCTAGTCAAGCAAAACTATCAGGCAAAACAGCCCTCTGATAACAACTCGTGCTTTTTAATGTGACGCAGAGAAAACCTTAATTTGATCTGTTCCTCCTGCATGACTTCAAATCATATGAGACATCTCACCGCTTTAAAGGAATGCCAATGATGAAATTAAAGGTCAAGCGTTGTCTCTTTTCACATTCAGTGACCCGCAGAAATGACCATGACTGTGTGATGCTGCTGCCTCGGCGGTCAGCGTCACGGTCAATCAACCACTGATACAGGCTTCAGAGACACACACCTCACTCTATGATAACTCAATAGGTAGAGGAGGGGGCTTATTATGGAAGAGCAGAGTGGGCCAGTGACCAGCAGGGACTGGCCACACACAGTAAATGTTTATGTGTCATTATTCATCCTCCAAGAGATGCTCTCCACTTCTACTCTCAAATTCCTTTTTATTATGGCCCATTCAAAACTGGGATAAGAGGCTTTTAAATTTAATTGGTTGGAAAATTTGGTCGTTTTGTTTTTGGTGGCGAACTGGTGCTACTGTACATACTTAATCCTGGGAATTTCCAGCCGTTTTACATGCGAGTGGTTTAGAGAGAGAGTCAGGGAAATTGGCTCATCGCTCAATAGAGCTGTGAGATTTCTGCTGATGACATTTCCATTAACAACAGGACATAATATGTTTATAGATCCCTGTTTGCTTGGCCCTTTAATTTCTCCCTCTGCAACACAGTTTCTAACAGCTGCGTGGGCGTGATGAGGAGGGAGGACTTTATAGATTGTCCATACAGTGGATCTATAGGCAGTAAATTGTGCTGACAAAGCATGGTAAGGTGGCAGGGGAAGAAAACTACATCACATGGTGACTTATAGAACATGCAGAGCTCAATTAAGACAGCACAATGAGATTGGTATATATTACGACACTGGCAATTTTACTAAATGTACACCTCAGGAAGTAAATGATCTTTTGCAGTACTGTTGTACTCTTGAACCCGACATTTTCAGATAATGATGATGGCATGATGAGGTCATTGTGAAAAACTAGATTTTCTAAATCTGAGGAGGAACAAGAAGAAAATCACTAATGAAAGTAGCAGTTGCCAGACTTCCTGTTTCTGTGTTGTAGCCCCGGTTTCAGCTGTTCTGGTGTTAACAGGCAGCTCCTGCCACATGATGTCCATTAATTGTCAGTAAATTAGATTCAATTCTGTGTGACCAGGTCTGTTTATTGGGTGTAATTGGGTTTGTGAGGCCCCGATGATGTGTTCCTATCATGGCAAGGACATTGTTGGATTTTTGATGCAAAAGAAGACGTTTGTCTGTCTTGTGGCGAGTCATGACATTTTATCAGTGAAGCAGGAACAAGGGCATAGATTTGATTTTTAAAGTGGAGGGGCCATATAGGTTCTTCAACCAGACAAACAACATTTAAAAATGTCATTGCTTTTTTTTTTTTAACATAGCCTACATTTATATTAACCCTGCAAATAACACATTCTGATTATGCTAATCTTCGTTCCTTCTATAAGCAGGCTATAACATAAAATTTTAAATTACCTAATTAAGAAGTGACTTTAATTTCTGTATAATGAATGCAACCAAAAAATTATATTTGGTTTCACTGAAAACTGAGACTCAAATTAGCCTGTATTTCCACCTCTGAGTAAACAAAATAATAAAATAAATTAAAATAAAAGAAGCATATACGAGGGAAAATTACATTTTCCTGGTTTTAGTACTGTATATCTGTGGTAATTAATCATCTATCTTTTGTTGTATGCCAAATACATGTCTAAAAACTCAGTGTCAGAGTATTTTTTCATCTAAATCCTTGTCCATTCTCTTCCAGTAAAACATTTTCAAAAGTTTGATGCATTCAGGCGCATTTACAAAAGTTTACCCAATCAAATGAGACTTTAGGTGAGTAGCTAGCCACACCAGTTGTATAAAATCACACTTTGCAGTTTGTGCTCCATACAGAGCAGTATGGAGAGAGAAAGGAAGAGATGTGTGTTTGGATATCAGTGGGCAAAACTTTTGTTTTCATTTTCAAAAAAATGTGACGGAGGTCTAATTTATTTATCTCCCCCTCATCCTCCTCCTGATTTAAGAGCTGTGTGGAGCCAAAAGTACGCTGTAGCTCCGTACCGCGCTAAACTCCAAGCCCGCCCACCTTTTAGCAGTTCAATCAAATGTGATACATTTCATTTAAATCCCTTTTATATCTGTACACTGCACAAATATTCAGTTTCACTAGGAAATTCGTCACAGTACAGAAGCTAAAGACACTTGTAAAATACTATAATAACATATGGTCTCCTAACTGTAAGTATTTCTTCACAGTTTTAAAAAAGATTTTAGTGCATAAATGACATTGTGAAAGTGATTGGTTGGGGTTTTGGCTCACTTCCAAAACCTATTTTTAGATGTAGAAATGAGACCCTTAGACAAACAGGCATGGTCCCTTAGGTTGAGTGGATGCAGGTGTTGTTTCTAAGTCTCTCTGAACTGTTACAATAGAAAAGCTGCAGGACACCTGTACAGCCACATCTGCCCTGTGATGATTACACAATAATAATTGCATTGGTCACCGGAAGCCAAGAGCTACTGCTCCATGAACTGTTTATTTACGGAGTCATCAACCTCTGGACAATTTCATCATGGGAAATAAACAACCAGGGTCACGTCCTTCACTGGTGAAATACGTCAACTTGTCTGTGAGGCACCACGTTAATAAAACATTCTGGCACGGAGACATAAAACTCAAATATAAGGTGCACACTCACACACACTCACACAAGGTTTAGGCAAGATTTAGCCCCAGTATACCATCTGTAAAAAAAAAAAAAAAAAAAAGAGAGAGAGAGAGAGAGAGAAGCTTGTGCTGACATTTCAGTGTGCCTAATTAACAGAATCCATCTGGGATGGCAGCTTTGACATAATTTGGATTTTCATTTAAGTGAGAAAGAGCCGGAAATCTCAGTGCGCATTCTGTATGTAATGAGCTTGACATCAAAGAAAAGGTTCTCTGCAAATAAAAACAATCTGAGATGATTCTCATGTAAAGAAAAGCAATTTGTAGTCTTTACTCAACATCCTAAATGCAGAATATGCTTTATACCATGTAATTAAAATCCTCCTAATCCACTTTACACCTGTTATTGGATAAGCACCAATGTACTATACTGTCCATGTTGTGTCAGCACTGTGATACTGGTAAGAGAGATTCTCTTTCCCTCCCTATAGCAGCTCTCTCTCCTCTTCCACCTTCCCCAGTGTTGTAGATTTTGATGCATGAATCCGGAGATGGATTAAAATAAAATCTGAGCATAATTGCTTGTCTGCGAAATGAATCAGGGCGTTTATTCAAAAGAAAGACAGGCATGATCGGCATGCCGATTTATAGCACATCCTCTCGTTTTGTGCTGATAATTGAGCTGAATCTAAGCCCTGCTCTCCCCTCCGCACAAACACACCTTTTTAAAAATGGCATTTTAACTGTTTTCATCTGGTTGTGACGCCCGTAAAGCATGTCCACTGAGGACGCTGTGTGGGGGCCGGGAACTCTCATGGGAAATCTAGTAGTTTGTTTGGCGGGAAACAGGAGGCATAAACAAATGGAAGGCGGTGGAGGATTTACAGCTTCCTGATGCATACATCTCCGTGGTGGGACAATCCCACCTGCTCAGCAATGGCTCATTCTGACAGGCTGCAAAGAGGCAGTCAGAGAGACTAACCTGCTGCTCCTGTGAGTCTCAGGATGTACTGCTGCTTTTCTGTCACACAATACTGAGGTAAAATGTACTAAAACTGCAGAATTACCTTTCATGTAGTAAATTAAACTGAGGCAAAACATGTGGCAGGCTGGAACGAGCTGGTAGTGGATTTGTGTCTGCTTTAAAGGTTGAAATAATTAGCCACAACTGCCCTGTAGTTGGTGTCACATCTTTTTTTTTTTAGGGACATTCTGCATGATAAAAAGCCAAGCCATTCCCTCATTTCAGTTGGCCCGGATGCATAGCAGTAATTCAGTTTAATGCAGCTCAGGAACCTTGACATGTCAATCCCTCCTTCGCTCCCGTCGCTCCTGTCACTCTCCAGTAACATAACAATAAACAAACATGCCTTTGTCTTCAAGCATAAGAGTTATATATATTTCATAAAGTTCTGACAGCAATAAAAAACCCAGGTACCTGAATATTTTGAAGATGAAACTATGAGGAACCACTCCGTGTGCAGAAATTCAGGAACAAAAACACACTGTAGGGAGAGTTCTGTGCCATAATGTATGTTGGGAGGCTGACTCCTTCACAAGGAGACTGACACCTTCAGCTGCAATAGAGACGATTCACAGTTAGCATCATGAAAAAATCTATCTGGATCAAAAATTGTATTTCATTTGTTACTTTATTCATTAAACTGCAAATTGGATAAAACTTCAATATTTAATTCAAATGTTTTTTGTCTATCTTTTACAAAGCAAACTTATAGCAATAGAGGATACATTTTTCCTAATGCTGTGACCTAACAGGTCAGCATCTACACTGCGGTCCTACCTGGACATTAGCTTCATATTAAACAAAATGCTGAACATCAAACAATGTGACTACATACTGTATAATATGCATTATGTTGCGCATTACATTAGTATGCAACCACTGATGCGCTTATTTTTTTATTGCCAGTTCCCTTGACTATAAAGCTAGGCTATTGTATTACATCTAAGATAGTGAGGCAGTGTTTTACTGTGAGCTAATAAAAAGCAAAATTCATCTGCAAACGCTTGACAGTTTCCCCTCCAGGAGAAATGCAGTGGGCATATTGTAAAATCCATGATAATTATCTTGCAATATTGGTTTTATTACTGGAGGATGTATCTCAAACACATGCTGCTTTCTGGTATAATTTCAATGCTTCACTGCCAAATCACGAGAGGAGGACTGTGTGCATGAAGCAAATAGACAAAACCAACAAAGGACCTGTCCGGACTTACTCTGTATGGTATTGTTTACTGTACAGAGAGGCGTATACTTAACATTAAATATAAATGTAAATGTAAACATTAACTTCCTTGTCTTTGTGATTTGAGATGATGTATTATGTTTCTAACAATGCAGGGCACAGTTTCCTTTCCTGCACGTACACATACTGTATATGCCTCTCCCAACTGCTGAATTACTTTGAATCAGGAAGCAAAAAAATCATTCAGTGTTGTATTGTTGTAGGTTAACCTTGGATATAGTCACAGAAAAAAACAGGTTCACACCTGTTTTTCCTTTAAATTTCCTCTCAAGTTCAATCAAGATAAACACACACACACACACACACACCCACACACACACACACACACACACACACACACACACACACACACACACACACTGTATATGCTGTATCTAATTATTTTAAATTAAATTACTGTACAACAAGTTACTGTATATGATGCTGGGGGAAATATTCAAACCAATACAAACATTTTGGCTGCAAAAGATGGAAATAATATACATATTTTACACATATTATTCTAACGTTCAGACATAATTGAAACACATTTTAAAATTGCCCCTGGAATCAAAAACATGACTAACAGCAGCTCTGTGAGGCTGCACTCAGGCACTGTGGTGCTTTGAGCTGAATGCTAATGTCAGCAAGCTAACATGCTCCCAGTGACAATGCTAACATGCTGATGTTTCACTAGTAGAATGTTCACCATGTTCTCCATCTGTAATGAGTCAGCATGCTATATTAGTGCGTGATGGAAATGTGATTGGTTTCGCAGGTATTCTGTCACATACCAAAGTGCTGCACAAATTTAAATTTTGACCTGATGGTGGCGCTAACAGGAGAGTCAGTAAATCATCAAAGTCATTACAATTCACCCTGATGGAGACATGAATGTCTGTCCCAAGTGTCATGGCAATCCATCCTATAATCGCTGAGGCATTTAACTAAAAACCACAAATGTCAACCTTATGGTGGTGTAAAACTCAGGTTTTGGCTTCATTATCGGGAAATCACCATGCTACTGACTGCATGACAGACTGACACTGCCATCCACACAGCTATAGCTAGAAATCGTCAGCTTTTAACACAACAGGAGATCCGTCCGTCCATCCATCCATCCATCCATCCATCCATCCATCCATCCATCCATCCATCCATCCATCTTCATCCACTTATCTGGGGCCAGAGGCAGCAGGCTGAGCAAGGTATCCCAGAAATCCCCTCTCACCCTCCCTCTAAGGCTAAGCCCAGCCACCCTATGGTGGAAACTCATCTCAGCTGCTTGTAGCCACAATCTAATTCTTTAGGTCAAGCTTATGACCATAGTTGAGGGTCAGGACATAGATGGACTGGTAAATCGAGAGCTTTGCCTTACGGCTCAGCTCCCTCTTTACCACAACGATCCGGTACAACGCCTGCATCACAGTTGATGCACCACCAAACCACCTATACATCAACAGGAGTTGGAGAAGCCGGTGTTGTAGCGCTCGAGATCAGTCTTGGGCTATCAACTGGTCTCGAGACCACATTTTTAAGGTCTCGGCCTGCTTTTGGCATCAACAGCATTTTTACTGGGTCTCGTCTCAGTCTCAGACAAAGATGACTTGGGATTTTATTTCAAGGCCGGTCAAGACCACAGCTGTGGGGATATCACTGCCTGTGCAAAGAAAGGAGTACTGAATCAAGATAGTTAAGTTGATTCATCTCCTTAGTGTTTTAGTATTCGTTTGCTCGTAGAAAACGAAGGAACAACTCACAGAAAATTCACCTCTGCAATGCCTTTTGATTATTTTATCAATTCATTTCTCATGGTACACTCACACATATGTACATGCGTACAGTACGTGTAGGCAGTGTAGGTGTTTTTATATGAATGTGGGTGTTTCAGATGAATTTGAGCAGTACCTGTGTTTTGCATGTTTCACATTTCATCGTAAGTGTTGCACACAGTATGGGACTCGCACTAGTCTGGTCTGGGTCTTGACTTGGTCTCAACACCTCAAAGTCTTGTCTCATTTACGATACACTGGTCTTGGACATGACTTGGTCTTGGTTAAGATGGTCTTGACTACAACACTGGAGGAAGCTATTGTAAGATAAGAATGTAGGACGCGGTCTTTTGTTGAACACCACCTTAGATAGCCTCCAAAAGCCACACACTGATCCCCTAAAGCTGTGCTCTACCTTTTAACACAAGATTTCTTGGCTTCAAAACACCTTGTGCACAATTTTCAGTGTCTCTCCGTTGATTTATTCTTTGTCTGGTGATGTTAGTGCATCACAGTGGGGTATCGTTTAAAGCCGAACATTCATCTTTCAAGCCACTTCCTGCTCACCAGCCAATATATGTGGGTTTACCATGCCTCTTGCCTGATTAACCTCTTGTCAAAAGAGAATGGACTCAACAGGAGGGAGACCTCAGCACAACCTGCACTTACTGAAACCCTCAGTGGAGAGCAATCTACAGTAACACTCTATTCCTGATCCCCTGCTTCCATCCTCCTGAATCCACCCTTCTATAATGTACGTAAAGATCTTTGTTCAGAATCACACAGCTTACTGTCGGACCTTATGTGACCCTAAACTAAAGATTGAGGAGGTCGGCGTATAATCCCGAATGAATGCTGCATGGAGGCCTGTCAATGAAGGAATCAATAATTTCAGTTTGCTTCTACATGCTTGTAAGAAATCATAGAGGTATTCTACGGTTTCTGTGTGTGAGGTGATTCGACAGGCTCCATTTTTGCCTTCTGGCTTACAATGATGTCATGTTTTAAATTCAATCCTGAAGGGATCGAGGAAGGAATACTCTGCGGTGTGCATGCAGCACATCGCTGGGCTCCGCCTGGCTAAAAGCAGTCTAGCAGTGCAGTTCAGTAGGGCATTAGGCCTGTCATAATTGCATCCGCTGTCTGAGGTCGCAGAAGGCCAGCGAGTATTCTGTTGAATGTGTATTACTGATGGAACCTTGTGGAGTGAGAGGAGCCCATTACTGCAAGTCCCAGACAAGGGTGAAAAATGAAATGGCTTTTCAAAAACTGGGCTGCTGTAACATTTTGGTGCCATACGGAGGTAAGAGTAACTGTGTCAGTTGCAGTGGGGGGAGTCGGTGAGGAAGTGGGCAGCTCAACAGGCTCGGGGAGGATGGAGTGATATGAGAGCAAGGTGTAATTTCCTGGAAGTCCCCCAGAGAATCCCGTCCTCTGGATGGGAATTGTCACAAATTGTAGATACACTGCTGCACACACACACACACACACACACACACACAGTAGCTTGAGTCCGTTTTGTGTCTACACGTGCACACACACACATAGAGAGAGAACCAGATCTCTGTTCTGCACTTCTTCTTTTTTACTGAGGGAGTAATTGGCTCCAGCAGCAGCTACAGATGCTGGTGGGGAGAAATGGGGCAAATAAAACAAATCTAATTGCAAATAAGTTACCTGGTGAGTTCAGTTAGATATTCTCCTTCAGGGCCTCTGAGAAAAAAAATAAGACAAGGAGAAAAAAAAAGCACACCTACTGAGATACACCCAACGCTGCACCTGCCACACCTGTTGGGTTAATTGGATTTTCTGACATACAGAATCTGATCATCTACTGTACAGCACACTGGCAGTTTTAAATTACCAAATTATTTTCCAGGCCTGAAGAGGGCAGACGAGCCTTCTTTTAAACGTGGAAGGTGGCAGTGTGTTTTCCCCAAATGCAGATTGTTAATTTGTACAATATTTATACAGTAATACAATCTGCTAATGCCATACAAGGTATTTCAGCTTATTATGAAGAAGTAATTTTACGTTTTAATTACAACAGCTGTAGAATTGATCATAAATCATTTAGAGCACATGCAGCTCCACATCAAAGCCACATAAACCTACACATAACAGCACTGTATTCAAATGTATGGGGCTTGGCAAACACACTCCTATCAGATCCATTAGTTCCACCAATGTAACAGTGACAATAGCATGATAACTGCCCAGCAGGCAACAACAATCAGACGAAATAGAAGTGTATTTCTCTGTGACGTGAGCCATAAAAGGCATCCATCCAAAGAAGTGTGTGTGTGTTGCAGACAAAAGCCAACACAGTGGCACATGGCTGGAGAGCAGAGAAAACACCTGTCGTCTTATCTTTATGATGCTGCGGTGGTGGCGCTTCCCGTGGCGGAGGCTTTTACTACAGCAGGAGTTCCCCCTCATTCACATTCCTTTTGTTTTCTGTCCAGGAGAGTTAATGTCTGCTGCGGTGTAGTTACCATTTATGGACACATCATTATGGGGGGATGCTGGGCTTGACTTTTGAATATGCAGAGAGACAAATCCTCTGCACATAATGATGTTAATAAAATGTCCAGAATAATAAAATCTGATCTACAGTTTGATGGTTTTCATGCTATGGAAACAGAAGAAGCTTATTCTTCTTGTTAAGGTTGGAGTCGTCATATGCACCGGTGGAAACAATGAAGTGCAAGGATCTACTGCTCATGCGAAACTGATTTTGCTGATGATAAAAAGTCTAATAACGCAATTGGACATCTCCAGAAATCATACTGGCTCTTTTATTAAGAACATGCTGGAAACAGCAAAAACAGAAAACGGCCAGCGGAAAATGACTGTCCTCTAAACTGAAGGAGACAAGCTACTTAACTTACAAAATGGTCCTTTTAAAGAAAATGAGATTATTATGGAAAACAATATGGTGTAATTTCTGGCGCGGTAATAAGACAGAAATAAACAGTTTTCCCTGTGTAATCACATTTCTGTATTGTTAAACCCAGTGGTGTGGGGCAGATAGATGTCATTACTTTGTGGTCACCAGATCCATCGCTCTCGCTATAATAGTCCATAAAATTCCACTGCAATCATCTCTCTTAGTACAGTAATGTTGCAATGTCTTTGAGAAACAATGGGATGACTCACACAAGATGATATGTCTTTGGAATCTGTAGCGAGATCGGCTTGTCTCAGACAAAATAATGGCACTGGATGCCGCTCTGTCCTCCCTTTCATAGTGGAAATGAAAATGAATCAGGGCAAAAGATAAAAGCTTGACAAGCACCACAGTCAATCCTTCAGTTTAACAGCCAGAGAATTCACTGCTGAACAAATGAAAGTGGGCTGCTGGGGAGAGGGGAATAGCATTATTGTGAAAGAGGAAGGGCATTGCGGGAGCTGAGCAGTTTAATGTGTGTGTGTGTGTGTCTTTGTCGCCGCTCTGCACTTTCTCACTTACAGAGAGAGAAAAGAAAGGAGGCGGCATGTGTTTAGAGGATATGGGCTTTGAACACAGAGGATGTCTCAGCTTCAGGCTTTCCTCAGAGAGGGCAGATTTGACCAAATAAACCGCCCTGACCCTCTGAAGTCTGGTGCCCTTCTCTCTGAGGGGGGGCCACTGTATTATTCACTGCAGCTCGGTGAGTGTGCAGCTCGGCTTGGCAGTGATGCAGTGACTTCTAATCGGTAAGTAAGTCTAGCATCAGCATTTTGCAGAAGACATGTTGCTGTCTCTTGGGCCGCTGACCTAATCGCTGGAGCTAGCAATGAGCGGACTAATCCATCAATGTGACAACACCTATCCCCCAGTGCCCACCACCCTCACCACACACCTCTAAATACACACCTTGCCTCTGAGTTGGTATGGACAGTGAGGAAAAGGGACACCAGGATGTGAAACTGTAAACACGGGGTCAAAGTGAGAAAGACTTGTGCTTAGATTGTGTTCTGTTACAGGGAAAATCTTCAGTGTGGAAGTCTTGGTGGAGTTTTCACAGTCACATGCCTCGAAAAGTTACAGTGTCCTTTTCCTCTAATCAGATCACCACATCTCCTGTGAGGTCCTGCAGGCTCCACTAATCTCATTACAAACCCCATGTGGAGGAGCTGCAGAGCAGTCCCTCGGACGCCACACCTGCTCACACAACAGAGCCCTGCGCGCTGATCTAATCAGGTGATATGCCCCCATCATTGATTTTCAGCTATAAAAATCTGAATAGGATTGAAAGGGATTGAAGCGAGGAGACAGATGAGGGAATGACGTGGAAAAAAAGAAATGGGATGGAGAGACAATACAAGAAAATGAGAATGATGCGCGTGACGATGCGAGATCCACGACTCAGTCTGCGTGCTGTCATCTGCATATCCCCAGGGCTCAGATAGCAGCAGTCAGTATTAAAAAAGTGACTTAAAGACATGGAAAATCCTAAAAGTATTTATCTTTATAAATCCTTTAATTTAATGCAAAGTCCAAAAATCTTTTTTCTTAAAACTTATGACAGCATCTGCATGACAGATTTTGACATTTTCATCATATAATATCATTTTTCTTGTATTTTATATTCCTGACATAAGCAGAGTTACATTTTTTCATTTTAATCATGTTCAGTTTATCACGTGCTCTTGCAGATCCACAGACATTTAAACTGTGGATAATGGCATCTGGAGGAATGAGAAGCATTACATTGTTTGGTGTATCTCTTTAACTCCAGCTCATTAATGCCCTCTCACTTTCCCTTCCCTTGTGTCGTTGATTTGGGGGGTAGGCACATAGCAGGTCTATGGGACAAAAGGAGGATTAATGGGGAGTCAGCCTGGCTGCTGATACGATGTCCAAACAGACAGAGAACTGGATCCCTCCCCCCAAGGGACAGCTTAATGACAGACATTAAAAATAATTAGGATAGACAAAACAGTCCTGCTTGAAATTAACCCTCCTTAAATCCAAGACATGTCCCTCTGTGATGAGCATTCAGCCTGTTCAATTACGATTATCATGACTATAACAGATATGTTACCTCAAATGTCATTAAAAATGTGTCATTAAAATTGTCTGTATTCTTTTCATAAATTAGAGTTAAATGGACAGCTATAAGGTAAGATTGCTCTTTGCACAGGTTAATTTTGTAACTCTTCTGCCTTGAGGGAGCAGTGTGTAGGATTTAGTGGTATCTAGCGCAAAGGATAGCAAATTGCAACCAGCTGAAACTTCTCCTATGTGCCAAGCGTGAACTCCCAGTTAGGATTCCTTCATTGTTAATTATTAAGGATGTTTGTACTGGGAGCAGAATCATCTGCAGGTCTCTTCTTCTCCAAAGGTCTCTTCTTCTCCAAAACAAACAGACCAGGGTGATTTATATCAGTAAAAACACAGAATAAAGCAGTTTCACATTACAAATCAGTGTATTGCTGATGTTGTTTGGCTTGTCACAGACTGCCTGCTAGCCCAGCACCTGCTAAGTGTGCTCACCTTTTTTCTCTGATAACTTAAGATCCAGATGTTCAGGAAGTTTTTAGCAGGAGCTGAATTATCCGCAGAGGTCTCTACCTCCCCAAAACAAGTGGACCCAGTGATTTAAACCGAAAAAAAAAAAAAAAAAAAAAACACTGAATGAAGCCACTTCACGTTACAAATCTGTGTTTTTCCAACACTGTTGAGCTCGTCAGATGGGCTGCTAACTACAGTGGCTGATGCAAAAACACAAATGGCCATATTTAGAGCCACTGTTTTGTCTGTTCTGGGCTACTGTAGAAACATGGTGGTGGAATATGGCAGACTCCCTATGTAGATATAAACAGCTCATTCTAAGGTAATGAAAACATGACAATTCTGTTTTTTTAGGTTATTACATACTAAAGGAATGTACCTATTATATTCCATTTCTGTCAATGTATCCCCCTAAATCCTACACACTGGACCTTTAAGCCAAAAATCACCACAATCAGTAGTTGTAGGATTTGAAGCTGTAGTAAAGCATTACAAATTTTTATGGAAAAACTGTGACTAGGGCCTAAAACTGTAAAGGAGACAGCAGAATCACCATGTGCATTAGTCATCTTTACCCAAATATAGCCTTAAAAATCCATTAATTATTCAACTTAAGTCACTGACTTAATGAGGCTTTAATTTGCTTAGGAGTCAAGTGCAGAGTAGAGTAGTATTTTGCATACTTGCTTTTTTCCATGTGGATTTAATCTGGAGGGTATTTAACAAAATAAAGATCTCTGACCAGCGTGAGTTTATAGATTTTATTAATCTAATTTCATAATGCATATCGTCTTACCAAACATTTAATAGTCTTTCCACTGTAATAAAGTGAATCTTTTTTTTACTAAGCAATTAAGTAATGAATCATTGGACGTTTGAAATGACTGAACCTGTCACTTGTTGCGTTCTTATGCAATTAACTTTCAGAATTAAGAGCACAGTAAGAGCACTAATAGATTTCTCAAATCCTGCACACTGGGTATGAAAACTGAATATTAAATGAGTTGGAAAAAATCAGTAGCTTGTTGCTGAAATGAGACCTGCCCATTGTAATTTCACAGTAGAGGACTCCATAAAAAAGAGAGTAACTAGAGGAGATGGGCTTATGGAGGTGATTTGTGTGGCTCTCACAACCATATAATTTATAGGCCGTTGGGGAGTGTTAGTTAGAGTTACATGTCCAGTGGACAGCAGCTTCATATTTCCATAAAGCCTCCTTTCAGATCCCACACTGTGTATGAATGTCAGAGACATCCGTCTGCTCTGCTCTGGGGAGGACTGGGATGCTGCCAGAAGCGCAGTGGATCCCTGTTTAGGTCCTGTACCATAGTCAGAGAGAGAATAGGTGGGATGGAAACCAGAGACGGCTCCTTTTCCCCCTTCTGGTCCCAAAAGAAGGGGTGTATTGGCATCAGCAAGCTGCAGACCCCCTCAGATAATTAAAAGTGAGGTATAAATCAGTGTGTAAGCAGTAATCACACAAGCTCCTGCCAACTCCCCGAAACGATCATAAATCTAGAGGAAAACAAAGCTTCAGCACTAACAAAGGCTCTGCAATCCCCACTGATCTGGGGTTGGATATGCATTTCATAGAAACCACATTGCCCTTCTATTGCAGAAATAATACATCTGTAATGCCGACGACATGGCTTTATGTTTAAATCGATTTAAATTGATCAAAGTCCCTGCGAGGGATGACTTCATACAGGACGTTTTTCATTGAAGAAATGCTCTTGTACAAGAATACAGATGAAGAACAATTTGTGCGTTAATGTTCCTTACGCAATCTTTATCTCCTTGGCCTGTGTTTAATACGTTTTGGATGGAAGAAAACCTTCACAGGAGCCACAGTAAAGAGAAGATGTTACCACTTGTATGTGACATTTTGACAGGAACAAGTAAAAGCTGAATGGAACCAATGTTAGTCTTGCATTGGTTTGGGGATGGGGGGTGGGAGCAGAACAACACATCACGCACCGTATTGATTTGTGAGAAAAAAAATAGTGAAAAGTGTGAGACATGAAAAGAAGTTATTGATCCTTACTGAAATCATGCTGATTAAAGTCTGCGCGGAGAGGGAGGTCAATAATGGCTCACCAATGAATACATCCTGATAAGGCCAGGCTGAGGTACAACAATACACTTTACGTGCACAAAAAAAAAACTACAACCTCCAATTTGATTTAATTTTCTTGTGTACCAGTTAGTGAAACACATTTCCTTTCACATGCACAAAACAGAATCTCTATATGTTACCGCCCCCAAGACATGATTTCAAAACATGAAAGATGGTATCAAGATCACATACGATGAGCCTACCGTTTCTTTGTTCTTTAATTGTTACCTTGTTGCTGAAAGAGAGACAGGGACAAGGACCTGCAGGGCCAGGATCAAAGCTAGTTCCGTGTGCTGAGCAGTCAACTGTAAAACACAATGCCTGAGGACTTATCCAGGCTTATAGTGAAGAAATGACTCCCTTTTCCCATCATGAAATAAAATCAAGATGAAAAGCTCAACACCTCGAAATGTTTTCAAAAGCGATTCAGGAGTTACAGGTAAAATCTAGTGCGAGTTACTAAATGGAAAACAAGGGCCATTAATAAGCAAGTGCCTCAACCTGCTGCAAAAGCACTATAATAAATTCCTATAAAAGCCTGTTTTAATAAGCTGCACGTTTTGGTTTTCAGGGTATAAAACATCTAACCGGATCCATTATATCACAAGCCCCACAGCCTGACCTCTAGTATTAAGCAAAGCTGGGTTTCATTACAGCTAAACAGAGGAAAATACATGAAAAACTTCACATCTAAGACCACTGGGCAATAGAGCAGAGACGGATTATAGTATGTCTAAGCTATCAGAACAAACACGTTGTGTACTTATCCTTGTGCTAATCTGCAGGGATCAAAGCTTGTTACTGAGATTACCTACTAATCAGCACAAAAAGCACATGTGGATCCAACGGACAATGATATTACTCTGCGCATGTGTGTGTGTGTGTGTGTGTGTGTTCAAACCCCCTTGTGATCAATAAGGTTGTAAGCGTGCGTTTAAATCACGCTGCCCTCTGTTCTTGGGTAAACATCTGTGTGAATGGCAAAGACAGCTATAGTATAGTCAGTGTTTTCTCAGTCAGGCCCCCGATTTTAAACAATAATGACTTTTTAATGTGGAACTGTGATTACATTGTCATGGTGAAATATGGGTGGTCTTGACCGCATTGGAAATGAGGGCCTAAACGTGAATTACTACAGCAGCATAGATTACAGCGGTGCTCCAGGTGAGGCAATCTTCATAAATTCAAATCTAATCTTAACAGAGCCAGCAGTGTCAGCCAGTGGAGAAGGACTTTACTGAGGGGAGGCAGGGCCAGAGGAGACAAAAGCCAGGCTACTTAAGTGAACACTCGAGTCAAAGGAAAGGATCACACAACCAAACCAGTTAAAGGAATACTTGGACATTTTAGGAAATGCATTTATTCACAATCTTGATGAGAATGACATGAGAATGTAGATTCTATTCTCGTGTCTGTAAGGTAAATATGAAGATACCAAGCAGCAGGTCAGCTTAGCTTAGCATTAAGACTAGAAAAGGGGGTAAAAAAGGTAGCCTAACTCTGTCCAAAGGTAGAAAGGTATCTGTCTTCCATCACCTCTTAGGGTGCTTTCACACCTGCCCTGTTTGGTTTGGTTCAATTGAACTTGTGTTCGTTTGCCCCCTAAAAGTGCAGTTTGTTTGGGCAGGTGTGAACACAGCAATCTCACTTGGGTGCGCACCAAAACAACTGGATCGAGACCTTCTTGAAGAGGTGGTCTTAATTTGTGCATTTGGAGCATCCAATGCATCAAAACATTGTTTTCTAGTTGGAGCCGCGCCTCGTTTTCAAACTGTATGGTTTGCCTAAAATGAACAATCTCTTGCAAGTGTACTCTTCTTCAACGTTTTGTTTACTTCCTGAATTTTTCCTGCATGGAAATTCTGACCAATCAAGAGCAGCCTTTTCGCACAAGGCGTTTGATCTGGTCCACTTGTAAATGCTGTCATGAGAACACGAACCAACTCTTGGCAATTATGTAACCTTGTAAAAACATTAGTCCCTGATTCAGACCAAAGCAAGACAACTCTAGGTCTGAAAGCACCCTAAAGCTCACTAGATAACACACTATGTCTTCTTTATGTAATCCTGGCCAAGACGTAGTTGGACACATAACTCCGTTAAAAGTACAAATTTAAACATACCATTTTTGTATCAGAGTTTGCTTCAATTCAAAGCCTCCAGGATCAACGCTGGGTTTTGAAACCAATTTGAACTAGTGGCCAAACCATGAAATTACAACTTCTGTGTCCATTACATGATGCCATTGGGCCCAAAAAGATTTTTTCTCATAGACTGACAATGCGATCTCGGGACTGAACAGCTGGGAGACAGGATTAAAGGAAACGTTGTGTGCTTGCTTCATGGGCCATGGATGTGTAAGATCCGTGTAATTTTACACCTGCAAAATGAACAAGGAACTTAGGACTTTTCTAGGAATAAACTCCGCCCTGTCCCAAAGGCTGCATCCAGTTCTCTTATACATCCATGCTCTAGTTTTTATGCCAAGCTAAGCTAACCATTTGCTGGCTGTAGCGTCACAGACACCCATGAGAAATGTTGTATTGATATTCTCATCTTACCCTTGGCAAGAGAACGATTACACATATTTCCCAAAATGTCAAAATTTTATTTTACTTGTTACAACTTTGTAGTGTAGTGTCTACTGAATCCAAAAATCTTTCTTTTAACTTGTTTCAGTTGTATCCATTACAAATAAGCTAATGCGAATACTGGTACAATGCAAATCAAATCAAATGAAGAATTCAGTTGTCAGAAATCGTGTATGAGTTTCTTCTGTATGTCATTTAGGCTTGACTTGTTCCTGAAAATTCCTTAAACAACTGAAACTACAACAAATAAGTGAAATTTGACATCTGCCTACTGTGTTGATTTGAGTCATAAAACCCTTAGCTAAAAAAAAATCTGCTGTATTCAATTTTAAAGTGTAAAGAAATTGTCTAGGTTTTAAAATATGATCATTTCTTGTTTTTTATCTGTCCAGGACATGTGTCAATTATATTTTATCCCCCCATGAAGTGGTGACACAATGGTGTCAGTGAGGTGACAAATCACAGCAATGTGGTGTGGAGCAAAGCTGAGTATCTGTCAGCAGCTTGTCAGGGGCTGCTGCCCGGTTTATCTATCCTCTGCCTGCAACTACAAGTGATCACAGTTTGATGGCTCGAGCCACGCACCTCACAGGGACATTTCTTATTCAACTCACAATGCTGTCATTGACGTTTTAGAGCCTGTGGGGCGCTACGGCGATGATAGCACAGTTCCTATTAGCAGCGAGCATACTGACATGGTGACAGAATTCTTATCATTACGTCGACAGCATCAATATCTCACACCTCCGTGTACAAATTATATGTGAGGAACATCCTGCACCACGCTGGGGATATAGTATGCTTTCCTGCATACATCTCCACGGCTTTAATTCTCAATACCCACTTCTCATTTGGCTGTGAGGAGAGAACAACTGATGACACAGAGGCCATGTCATCTGAGTTTTGTTTCTAAGGACTTGGAGATTTGGCAAATTGAAATAAAGTTTACATCAACTGTAAAAAATGACCCGTAGTGTGTTTTTAAAGGCTAAAAGCAATATTGTTTTGACTGAATTACCAATATTGTAACTGAATAGTTCAACATGTTTTGCAAAGAATTAGATGAGAGGATCGATAGCACTCTTATAAGTCAGGAATTGGTTAGCTTAGCTTAGCATCAAGACTGGCTAAGGGGGAAACAGCGAGCCTGGCAAAGTAGCAAAGTCAAGCAGCAACCATCTTCTCAACTCAAATTTATCTATGAAGCACATTTAAAAACAACTCATGTTAACCAAAGTACTGTACAAAAGGAATAAGATGCTAAAAACACATACATGAGAGGCAACATAACTGTCAGGCACACAGCTCACACATTCAGAGACACAACACCCACACAGGTAGGCGTCAGGGAAAACCATGTCAGGCATACTCAAGTGCTAATGAATAAAAGTGGGCTTTGAGCCAAGACTTAAAAGAGTCAATGGTAGGGGCAGATTTGATCGGGGGGAGGATGCTGTTCCACAGTTTGGGGGCAAACACAGCAAAGGCACGATCACCCCCTGAGCTTAAGTCTGGAGCATGGGACAGCCAGGAGCCCCAGGTCAGCTGACCTGAAGGACCTGGGGGTAGCCCTTCGAATGACCACTTGAGGTAGGCTCCCAAAGCCAGTTCCCCGTAGACCTCCACTGCCCAACTTTACAGCAGAAATATATACCCGACCCATTTAAACCTTGTTAAAGGTTTAAACATCTAAAGGTTGTTAAAGTTAAGCATAATTGAGGACATAGCCATTCTGAGTAATAGGCTGTCTGTCAGGCGTCACCTCCTTTCACCAGCTTTCAGTCAGATTCACGCCTCGCTTCTCCACAGCCTCACCAACTCTTTAAAATCTGGTCACTTCTGGCTCCAAAAATCCAAGATGACAACAACCAAACTCAAGGTTTCAAAGCTGGAGTTTACATATAATACAATGGGTGACATCACAGTGGCTACCTCCATTATTTTATACAGTCCATGAACAAATCTACCTAAACGAACTAAGTAACACATTATAGCTTGTTTGTTTCAGTTGTACATGAACTGTAGAATAAAATGACTGCTCTTGTATAATAAGTGAGCTTTAGAGGTGCCTATAGTCAGATTTTGAGCCCTATAGACCTTTTTATGGATGTGAGAGCGGCATTGATCTTCAACAAAGTCTCAGCAAGTTAGCAATAAAGTATATTTTCCAAAATGTCGAACTATTCCTTTAATGGTGCGATTATAAAAACACCTGCACTGCCAGGTCATGTTGCTAAGGCACAATGAGAATGAAGTACTGTAGCTGCATTATTTGACAGTTATTCATAACCATACTGTTTTAATGAGTGTTATTATTTTTTTTTTTACGCTGCCTCTTGGCTCACCCTTACAAAATGAAACTAAAACAATTACAGACATTATTTGGCTGTATCACATCATATCACATTTAAAAATGTATTTAATAATCGAGGACACTTTTCCCAGACGAGTTGGAAAGAAAGCCATGATGCGTGCAGCTGTTGGCCCAGATAACGCTGTGTGAGACATGACGGGAGAGTTGAGTGAGTGGTGGGAACAAGAATGAAAAGAAAAACTTTTAATTGTGTCAAGATTTGTCCCTGTGAACTGTGTAGGCAGAACTTCACAAGATGTTCCACATTAGGCTCAACATTTTTTAAAATCCTGGCTACGTTCTTAAAAACACTAAGCTCTTGGAACAGTTTCCACTTGGCTGGTGCTGCTAATCATATATGAAATCTAAGCGTGCATGCCTTTCCCCTAAGAAGGTATATGTATTATAAATTACCCTCTGCCCCACTGATACATCATACATTAACCTTTGCCTGCTGACAAGTCATTAACTGGCCTATTTAACTGAGATGCATCGGCAGACAGAGGTGCATTTACCAACCTTTACACCTTAATATAACTTAAGCTCTATGAGGGGCTGTTTCAGTGGCTCCACCTGGGGCTAGACACGTAGGAAATAAAAATACTTGAGAGACTTTTGGCACTTTCAGTGACCCCCTGGTCTGAGAGAGGTATATATTTCTGTGTCCCTTCACTCCATGACAGTGACACGGTAAAAGGTCAAAGCCCCTGAGCGTGTCACTGAGCTGGCAGAGGAATTAGAGGCCTGCTGAAAACCTGCACCACGCAGCTTTCATGCCTCAACGCTCTCTTCCCATGTTCTCCCCAAGCAAACACACAGCATTTGCATACCACCCTGCTGTTGTGCCCCAGACCGAAATCACAGAACAAAAGGGATTATACAAGGGTGAAATACAGTGTTATCGTGTGTGTGTGCACGTGTGTACAGTTAAGACAAAAGGAGATATTGGAAAAACATTAAAATAGATATGGTAATGAGTGAATCTGGGACTTAACACCTGAAGTGCTCCCTCTCTCCATGTTAAGATATATTGGAGGAAAGCATTGTGAGAATAGAGAATAGGGAATAAAGAGCAGTTGAGCAAAAATGCATCTCGTCTGAATCCCTCAAGCCCTCGCATGCAGCCATTATCCTTCTTGTGTATGATTCTCTGATGCCTCATATGCTCTGGTAAAGTGCTCCTCTCATTAAAAAACAATGTGATATCTCCAATTTCTAATTAAATAGGACATTATCTCAAAGACAAGCTGGAGTGGAATGAGGCCCTCAAACGAGTTATGAAAAAGACTAGCTGCTCATAGCCTAATCATGCTTATGTTGATCTCAATGGTGTCTTCGCACTCAGCTGATACTAAGGGATAAAGCGGGGTTATTACACAGCTAATCTATCCAAGAGAATGGTTATGCTTTTTTCAAAATCTATTGGTAATTTGAGAAGTGCTACTTTGCAGAGGCGAAAACCCATGTGGTTTGAGGCGTTTGATGGAAAATGAGTGTGGTCTAAATAGGCCTTTGTTTTCTGCCTGCACTTCAAACGGTTTTCATCTTTACACAGCGAGTGTGTTTTTTTTTTTTTAAGCTCAGCTCATACTTCATTGTATAAATGGCTTTGGCTGCAGGAAAAATAGCCTGTCACCTTTACTCGGGCACAGATAAGCCAAATAGTAAAGAAGGAAGGAGGCAAAAGATATCTGTAGCAAAACTGATTAGAGGTGAACAAAAACAAGAGCGATCCACTACAATATAATGCAACACACAGTATGAATCAGATCTCTCAGCTAAAATCTAACTGAACACTGCCAAGCAAAACCATACTGCAGGTTCTCCTCCACATCATTTGCTGTTCTTATCCATTATTGATTCAATCTTTGTAAAAGTGTGTGCGTGTGTCTGTCCACACAGGGATCTGGATGATGTCATTTGTTCCAGCAACACAACCTGCTGTACTCAGGGAGCAAACTGTATTTCCCAGTTCCCTTTTTTTTCAGTACAGTGCTCGAACACAGCATAGAAGGAGCATCCTGTTGGCCCTGCTGACAGCCAGAGCGGCTCATTGGCCTGAATTTTCCTGCGAACACTAAGTGTTTCGCTGTCGGCTCACATCACATGCATCAAACATGATGGCTGCTTCTTGTGTGTGTGTGTGTGTGTGTGTGTGTGACTGCGCATAAGATGCGAGTGGTAATGGGTTAAATCAGCTGAAATACCAGTCAGGGCAGACAGGGGCTCCATTAAGACGCACAGATATAACAGTGAGATGTCTATGTTTACATCTGAGTGCTTGAATGCAACCACTAGTACTCCCATAGCTGTAAAAGGTCTCCTTTACCATGAGAAGAAACTAAAAAATCCTGCAAAGCAAATGCCTTTATTTTGTACCATAAAAAGCTGCTCTGATGTTGTTTATTGACGTGAAGAAAGCCAGTGTAACCTGCAGTAATACTAAACTGTGCCATCTTTCAAGCATCAGTGATTTGATACAAGAAAAAGACCCTGAAAGGCACCTTTCCTGTCGCAGTGCCATGGGGCCACATTGGCATCGTGCTTCTTGGCCAGCGTGCCATTCATGGAGAGATGACAAGGACACAGCCCGGATGACTTCTTCCAGCACCGAGGCTGCCTGGACCTGATAAAGACACATAATTACACAGCTCCATTTATCTCTCAGGGTCAATCCCATCTCTACCTGATGATAGTAGGAACTCTCATGCACCAAACCTGAGTTCAATTTCAGATAACATTGTCTCCGCCATTTCATTCAGCAGCTTGCTTACTGTAGATGTGTATTGCAATGAACCTGAAAATAATGTGCTGGATGAAAGAGGGGTTTCACATTGTCAGGCAGGCTAACCTCCTGAAGGAAGATCACGACAGCTCAGCAATTATGTGTCTGCTGCTCCAGCAATTATTTCTTCTGTGTTCTTTTATAACTGGTGTAAAACCCAAGCTGTGTAATATATAATTTAATGAATACACATATTCTCCCTTTCTAAACAACAACTCTATAATTTAGCTTTAGCTACCCGTCGTAATCTCACTGGTTTGGCCTGTCTCTGATTTGATTTTTAGCTGTTTACTTTGAAATTATACTTTATATAGCATGAGAAAAAATATATGTAACAATAAATGTCAAGTCAGATTCTGGTTTTCACCACATTTTCACTAAATATGTAGGTGGTTACGGAGCTTATCTATGTTGGATCTGTTTGATGCTCTGAGTGACTCCTGAAACATACAGAAATCTTCATCTAGCCACTTCATTTTGTGGCCCTAATGACCCGAAATTATAAGCCAAGAATGAATTATTGATCAAATCTAAATTGGTATTGACTGAATTTAGAGATGGGGGAAATAGGGGTGACAGGCCCTTTACACACCATCAAGAAGTGTCACAATCACAGCATGCCGAATGTATTTCTAGTCATCCTCTATAGAGCATGAACAATCACATTTCCTCTCGGTTCCCAAAATGTCTTCCAGTGTTACACTGTTTATCCCTGGAGCAGGAGATTTGTTTGAGGTCTGTGGAGAAGTTGCAGATGGGACCTGGCTTTGTCCCCAACCATATGGGCCTCAATGGCTCTCTAAATGTCACGGATTAAGATAGAAATAAACAATGAAGAAAGAAACAGCTCAGTAAATCAACAGGAGATGTTTGCAGACAGCTGACACACTCAGCAGTGTCACATAAGGGCTGCTGTATATTAACATTAAAATAAGCAGTGGATGAGAAGCTGCTGTTTGATTAAGAAGCTGCTAATTTTCACCTTTAGCAATGCACATTTTTAAAATAACGTACAGCGCGTAGGTAGGCAGTATATTGGCAAGCTTTTCATGAGCAGTAACCTATAAGTTTCAGAATCATGACCTGCATTGTAAATTTCTTCTGAGCTGCAATTTATATTCATAGACCTTTAAAATGCCCGTTACACCTTAGGAGGCAGGTATTCAAGTCTTATGAACTCATAGAGTTCAAGATCCCTTCACAGATTCTTATTTGACAAAGGGATTATTGTAAAAATATGATTAAGTTGGAAGAGCTGTCAAGTCAAATTGAAATCCAGTTTCAAAGACACACAGCTGAATTTGACAGTTTTAAAAACCAGGGGCTGTATTCACAAATGTCCTGAGGCTAAAAGTAGCTCCTAACTGGCTGAGTTAGGAGAAACTCCTAAAAATAAGGGGCCTGTCAAACCCAATTTTAGGACTCATACGTTTTTGGTCTAAGAGCAGCAACAAAGCATTTTAATCATTAAAGCAGATCCAGAGGACTCGTAAATTGCTAAGACGTGCGCTCAATTAGTAAAGTGCTGCAGCTAATGTGTCTCATAGTGTTAGTGTTTTGGAAAAATACTACAATAATACACCTTTAAAAGCATAATAGATGTCAGGAGACTCAATAAGAATCATCAGTCATCACTGACAAATTGAAACAATCCAATAACACAGGAGATGCTGAAAGATCTGACACAGCCTATAAAATATTTAAACTTAATTCAATCCAATATTTTTTAACTGAATTCAATCAATTCATTTTAACTCAATCTAGTATGTGCTGTACTGTAATTGTAAATGTAATGTAATCTATCAATTAATATAAATTATTTGGATTAAATTAAATACCTTTTAATGCTTAAATATTTACTCTAATCTTCACTGACACAAAACAGTCACTTGTCAACCTGTCAGTGACTACACAAACATGCACAGACTATTCTAATTTTTGTTTTTATTTCAAAAAAGACAATATTCCTACTAAGCTGTTTACACGGCTAAAATTAATATTCCACCGATATTCCTGTTTTATGTAGCTGTGCATACTCTGACTAAGGTGCCAAAATATGGAAAAGTTAAATGGCTGGAGCCGCTTGTGCTATTTTGCTTCTTTGCATCAAAGCATTTTTACAAAATTTCTGCACTGGTGGCAATCTATTCAACCGTGTGAATGAAGCTGCCCTCTTTCATTCCTTCAGCTACCTTCTTGAAAAGGTCATAGTTGCAATATTTGCACATATTCATAAACATGTTGATACCCAAGGCTTTCACAATGTTTCAAAGTAGGTGTGTTTCTGTTTCTCCTTTAGTCCAAAAGTGTGGGCTTTTCTTTAGGGCAGTGGTTCCCAACTGGTGGTTCCCACTCCAAAAGTGGGTCGCGAGTCGAATCCGAATGGACCTTAAGTGACTCGCAAATGTGTCAGGTTTGTAAAAAAAAAACACTTTATTTTGAAGTACAGTAAATATCTGGAACAGAGCTTTTATGTTGAAGTGCCGTCTCCTGTTGTAGAGTGAGTGATGGACAGCTAACTGACAGAGACAGAAAATTAGCTTGACACCATGGCCAAATGCAAGTATGAGGCTAAATATATCAAACTGTGTGGACCTTGAACTAATGAGTAGGGAAAATCTGGACACTGTGGCTGGACCAGTTGGGAACCACTGCATTAGGGAATGCATTAATGCCCCCGCTCTGCAAACTGCACACATCCATGACAACGCACGGAACCAACCATAAGCAGGCAAGAGGCCATGTGCCGCAAACTGTAGTAAAAACCCCACTTAAGACATATATTGCAAATGACTGTTTACAAAGACTGCACCTAAAACCTAATAATAACAGCAAATCCCAGAAAGAGGCTTTCTTAGGAATAATACAGATGTAATATGCTGTTTACATGACCCTATCAATGTCAGAATAATAGTGGAATATTAGTGTGCATGTAAACATTGTCCCCGTCAACATAATGAGTGAATGAACCCCTCCCAAATCTCAGTCCCTTAGTAAAAGTAAGGGTAAGAAAAAACTGTTTGCTAAGAACTGTTAATGCCATTTAATAGCAAGATAAAACACTTTGTAAATACGGCCCCTGATGTTCCTTCAAAAATCGACTTGTCATGGTGCAGCTGTTTATGTGCCAGCAACTGGCAGATGTGTTTGCTGATGTAGCATCTTTGAAAACAATAAGTGAGAGGTAAACTCGCCCCCAAACGTTTCTGTCTCCTAATGACATGAAACAGGGATCTCCTCCACATAAACAGGAAGCTCATTCTTGCACCATCAATTATGCAACAAGATTTGCCTCTCGATACCAACTCAAAATACCGGAATTTGCTCTAGGTGAGTTGTGGTGGGCGTGTGAATGTGCTTGTGTAACTCTTTGTGAATATTATTATTCAGATCATCTACTTCAGCATGCAGTTATTCAGAACTAAGATCAGCATCTCCATTTGATACTGTGCATTTTGAAAGATGTTTTCTTTTCCTCAGAAATGTAAATTTGCATTTCACCTTGAGTTCTCAATACATGAATACATAAGACAAGCCTGGATCAGACAAATTTAATAAGCTGGCACACAACTGCAAACAAATTGATGAGGCATTCAATGCAAGAGCAGAGGACACACAGGATCAGATAGTAGCTCAGAGAAACAAACTTTGAGACAATGAAAAGTTCTTTTGGGAAACTCATAAGTGGCGACCTTCCTTTTCATTTAGCAGCTGCCACTATGTCTACTTTGTCTAACAGTGACAGCACTATAAATTATGTCACTAATGAGCCCTTTTCTCTGTCTTCTTCAACACAGGCATGTGTTTTGCCACAATGAGGTGAAGTCTTTAATCGTTTTGAATCAAGGTTATAGCAGACAATGGTGAAGTGGTGAATAAGATCTTTTGTTCGAGGGTGTCACTGAAAGTACTATTCCAAACAAAAGGCTGTAAATCCACAGACGGTGCTCACAAATATTGCACATTGCTGCACTGTTGGAGTTCATCGCTCCACAGTACAGAGAATACTGTATATCAGTATAGTGAAAAAACAAAGAGATTTACTACCAATCCTCCCAATATCCTTTCCTATTTTCAGACTAGATCTGAGTCACATCATTGCAGTGACAAATGCCGTTACAGTGGGTCATGGATGAATCAGATTGGATTGACAGTGTGAGATCGTACTGCCTGCTATAGATTAATAGAAAGCAGAGGTAGACTGCAGCAGTTGTGTTCAGGTCTAGGACGGTGAGGTGTGAAATTAAACAGGAAACAGACATGGCCAAGGGTTGAGAAATACAAAAATGGATCGGCCTGACTGCATGTATAATTGATGAAAACATTTCGAGTGTGCGGTACATCAAATTCAAGTAAATATGATGAATCAGTGAATTATAAAGTGAAGTATGTTAAGGTTTATAGTACTAAAAACATTTTGCCTGTCCATGCAAAACATGTTCCCAAATTCAAGTCAATTAGATCAACTCTCTGATCCCAGCTTTGGAAAATGAGAGAAATGGGAAAATGGGATTTGTGTGCTTATAGGCACTGGTACCCAGCGCCACAGCTGAGGGAGATAAGGAGGAAGAAAAAAAAAACATAGAAAGGAAAATAAATGTAATCGAAAACAAAATGTAGGCGAAGATACAAGTCAGCTGTCAGTTGGAAAACACATTCCCCACGAGCAGCAATCACAATCCATATATCATACTGCCGTGAACCCATCGTGTGTGTGTGTGCACGTCTGCCCCTACTGTATGTGTGTGCGTACCGAAGGGGAAGGGAAATGCAGAGCGTACTGAATTATTGAGTTGAATTTTCACGGGCTGAAGGTCAGTGAGCGAGGGGGGAAAAAACATGCCTGATTAAAAATAGATGTTTTCTTATTGTCAGCCATGCCAAGTGCTGAAATATCAAAAATTGCAGAGATGATTATTCCCAGAGTCAACACCATCAAAATCCTCTCCCATGAAAGAATAAACATGGATATATAAGAGCATCAGGATTGCAACAAGAAGCTGAGGTCAGCTTCATACAAAATGGGAGTCCATCAGAATGATGCACATGACTGGACCAGCTGATATTACGCACTAAAAATCTATAATTATTAAGTACTAATCATGATTACGGCCTCCATTAGCACATCATTATAATCTTTAAGGAGCTTCTGAGATTTATTCGTCCCCTGTGCAGAGAAACTTTACTCCAATAACAAAGATTTCTCAACCAGGAGAAATCCATTGTGGACTAATTGGATTATCAGCGGAAAATTACAAAGTGATCTCATGGCGTTGCCAGTACTCCTCTTAATGAGCTCTGTCCTCATAAACGTGGCATTGGCCTTCTCTTACGGCCTAATTGATATTTCATTAGAACCTTTCTATTTATGATTTTAATGGCTTGTCCTATCGCAGTACAAGGCAGGGCTGTTAGCGGGACTAGCCGCAGGTTCCTACTGGATATATTGTCAGCTTCAATGTGGTTAGGATGGGATCTAATAAAAAAGCGGGATTTATGTTTTTACCCTTTGGATACTGGTTTACAAGAACATGGAGTCATTAAACAGATCTAGATGTCCCTGTCCTTCAAGTACACACACAGACATCCATGTACATGTAAGGGATGTGTTACATGCTACACATTTCATGTCACAGGACTTGTCACTTACACTCATTCTATTTGTAATCTGCTTTTGTAGACTAATTCTGTACAGTACTCAAAACTTTCTCACTCTTTTACCAGGAACGTGACGATATCAGACTGTCACTCTACGATAATGTGGCCAAAAATATCACAGAGAACATCATTATAATCATTAAACTTTCTTCAAATACTCCTGCATGTATTAGAGCTAAACATAGGCGTAGATTTGGGGGGGAATGCAGGGGACACACCACCCTCAATATTTAGAATATGTGCACTTGTCCCCTCTCCTAGTAAAACATGAAAGTAACTGAGGAATTTTATTTTAAAGACATTTAAACCTTAAATTGATACAGAAAAAGCATATACTGGTGCATAATTACTCACCAGAATGAAGAAAATGAAGTGTTTGATACCAAACATTTCCTGAGGGAGGACCTCCAACCACCCATTTTATATGTGTCTCCTCAAATGTTGAACTGACAACCTACACCCTTGGTAGTAAAAATGACTAATTACACAGTGAACTGTATATTGCAGCTTTGTTGGACTGTGCAAATGACCTGAACATTGGACAACAGACAAAACAGGTTGACTGTTTAAAGTTTAAGATGACTGGAAACTAAATGCGGCGTACAGCGTGTGTCTCTTTAGAAGCTTTCATATCTGTCGTTCGGCTGATTTGGTCCAGACCAAGGGGAAAGAAATAAGTCATTGTTGCATTTTAATTGTGGTCTGGTTCAAGTTCACACTGACATTTTACACACGAACCAAGAGGAATAAACATGTGGTTACACAAACTGACAGGTAACTTGTTGATTGCAAAGTTCTGCCATCCTGCATCATCAGGACGCACGTGGGGGAATCAAATTCTGGTGACTGACAGAAGTTCATGCAGCATTTTAATGCTTCTGATGTGTATATTTATGTTCTTTGATGTCACAAAGAGCTCCTGAAAACATAACTGATAAGCATTATTAAAATTATCAGACTGCAAATCGACCACATGCCATGAATAATGACAGGTAGAGACAGGATGAAAAGAAAGCGTCTTCTCTACAGTAATGATCTGGAGCTTATTACTGTCGCACACTTTTTAATCAACTTAATGAACTAACACAGTACACAGAGTCGCATATAAGCACAGCAGTTTTAACAGCTTTTTAATCAGGGAAACTACCTGCTCTGATGTGCATATGTGTTACCATGGTTACCATATAATTTGCATAAATAAGTTATATACATGGCCTTAAAGAGATCAATCACAAGATCCTTCCTGAGCAGATTTCACGATCAGCAGATGGATTTACGAGTAGTTTAGCTTTATTCTAAAATCACATATCTGCTATTATAAAATTCTGTGGTTGATTTATTTGCTTTCACAGCACAACTAAAACGCACTTGATAGCAGTCTTAGTTTGGTTGTTTTGTCCTCACCAGAGTTCAATTGACAAATGGATTGTACCAACTGCGCAAACAGACTTGAGTTAATTTTAAATGAACTAAGCAGGTAAAGTGTGAAAGCATCCTTAGATTCTGTATGCTCATTTAAGTCTTGAAACATGTTCTGAGTTTCCACAGCACCCTCTGAAAATGACAATAATAACTGTACTGATGGTATCAGAAGATGTTGGCAGTATCCATCACAATGTTTCACCTTAGTATATTGTAAAACCGAAAAGTGGTTCCTACTCATTGGGCTTGCCTAATCAACACTTAATTTGATGTGATGTATCTCCACCCTTGTTGGGGGTTTAGCTGAACAAGAAATGGCTTTCCTTCCCAGACACGACACCACCTCCAGCTGCAGATCCTCATACTTCCTCTTTAAGCTTGATAAATGCTAATGGTGGACGCAGAGCTTGTACGCTGGAGTGGAGTCAGATATGGTGCTGGTGGTGGTCGAGGTGGGGGTTAGTGTGCAGTGAAGGGTAACTGTTAAACTAGTTAATAGATGTATCCTGCCAAAAGGACCCTCCTCTCTCTCTGCTCCCCCTGCACCTGTCCTGAGCCCCTGCACCACTTGACAATTTGTCACACTCCTCTTCCCATTCTCCTCTGGTCTCATTTGCTCGGTAGACAACAAGATGGAGCGTAATGGCTCCACGGCCGTTTGCAGAGGTTGTGGGTGACTCTTTGACTCTGCAGGCCTCATTAAGTGTTTATCCATGGGAAGAAAAAGACAGTACAGTACAGTAACTACAGTAAGCTCAAAAATGCATGAGAAAATCCCTGTGCTGTACGCTGTGGCTATTCGCTTTAAGACCTTAACGCATGTTGCCTCACTTCTGACACAGCCAGCAGTATAGAGATGCAGTCCATCACCCAGTAACAAGCTCTGCGCTGAAGAAGCATCATTACAAGCAGAGACCAGTCTTCTAATGACTTGCGTGGAGTGAACTCTTGTTCTGTTTGAACATGAAGACTTATGAGTGTGGTTGCTTATGGGGAGTGTCCACAGCTACACTACAGTGGGGAGCAGGGAGCAAGGCATGGCATAGTGGGTTTGCTCTGATCAAAGGGACGGGACTTTGATGAATGCAGTTCATTAGGCACACCCGAGTGGGTATAAGGGAGAGGACTTAGGGACATCAAGGGAGGGAGAAGAGAAAGAACAAGAGATAGAAGGAAGGAGGGAGAGAAAATAAGAAATATTGAAGGGTAAAATGAGTAATAAAATGCAACAATATGGAAATACATCATCCTTACAGTCAAGCCCTTCTCCAAAGCATCTTTGCATTGAGTTTTCATTAAATTTCCAAAGTGACCACTGGGTGGAGACAGCTGTCTTGTGAGTAAAACCTTCCTCTGCCCGGTGCTTTATTCACAGCATGAGTCCACACATTACACTGACCTGCAGCATTTTCAGTATTAATCTAAAATAAATGGGGTAGTGTGTCAGTGCGGGGAATTATGTGTTAATCTGAGGGAGTGAATAATGAGCAGCCATTAAAAACACAGCCACTCTGTGGGCAAAACCAACTGCCCTACATGACCACCTGACTGATTGTTTTATGGATGGAGGCTGACATGCGCAAAATGGGGAAAGACAGATGAACTCATCCTCCACTCATTAATACCTACAACTGGATTATGAGGTTAAACTCTGCCTCCATTGTCTGCGCTGAAGTCTCGGCTACAGATGCTGGTGCACAGCGTATGTGTGACTTAAGGCTTAATGGGGTTCGGGGACAGATTTTCTATGACTGCCAGAAGGAAGGAATGCCAAACAACAATCTGTCTCTTCTGTTTGCAGCAATAGTGTACAAATTGATTTGGTATGCTGTCCGCCTACGTCTCTTTGCTGAGAAATATGGAGAGAGAACCAGATGTCACAAGAAGTTTTCTGAGACACCTGAGATTCAATTTCGGAGATATGAATACCATTTTCAAATCCGGTGCTCTGAATTAAATGGACAGACAGCAGCAAATAGGGAATATGTGCTTTAGACTGTTATTTTAAAATTCCCTGCTCATAGAGGCTTCTCCTATATATTCAATTCAATTCCGCTGCAATTCAATTTCACTTTATTTCACCGGAGTAATCTACTCAGTATCTCAACCTCTTTCTATGGAGACCTCTGGATATACTGTATGAAAAACAATACATGACCCAAGACAATACAGGACCCAAAACAATTAAAAATAAATCAAATAGCAATGGTAGTCTGCAAATTGTATCAACATTAGACTTACAGAAACAGTTATTTGTCTGAGGAATGGAGGCCTGATAAGGTTAGGGGTATGTGTGAAATGTTTAATATCATGCTCTTGTGATGTGCACTGGCCAGGTGATGTTTTACCTCATTATGCAACATTTTCATTAGCTTATTCTGCCTCAGCTGATTCAAATCGGAGGAGAGTTAAGCAAACAGAATGACAGGCAATTAGCTTCCCATGACTTCATCTAAATGATGTATTAATTATGTGATAATGAGGAATTAGACTCATTCATATGTGATGATGCTAGAGGAATTAAAGTGGAGAAAAAGAGGAAGCAGATATTCAAAGTGCAGTAAATACGGCCAAGGATTATGGAGCAAAGGCAAAGAGATCAAAGAAGAAAATCTTACCTTGAAAAGCAAACAAATTACGCATGAGTGCTTTTTGTTAAATTACATTGTTTTAGTCCACATTTCATGGTGTGGGTTGCTTGTTGTACAAGATAAGATACAATACAACATCCAAAAAGCCAACTGGCTACTTTTCTTAGAAGCGACATCATTTGCACCACAAAGGCGCTCTGCTTTTGCTTTTTGAGATGGATCCTTTATATGACAAAAAGGGAGGGCCAGAGCCACCTTCGAAGGATAACTCTGCACCTCTTCATTATTCTTTATATGCACAATTAATGGAGGGTTTTTTTTCTCCTTTCTTCTTAAAGGGCATCTCACGAGTGATAAACTCCTGATGCAAAACGGTTTTGAAATCTGCTGAAGTGGTTTGAGGGATGAAGGAGCATGGGGAGGGTGGGTCATAAAATGTGCAGCGAACTACATTTGGATGTGAGATGAAGACAGCCAGGGTGGTTGGGAAATAGAGACATCAAAGGAAGGAGGAAGAAAGAGAAGGAGGCGAGCTCTCCGATGGTAGTTTTTGTCTCTTGAGATGTCCTCTGATACTACTTTCAACCACGAGACTTGTGTTTGATGTGGGAGGGTGAACAAGCGTAGTCATACCTGATGGTCTCCGGTTAATTTCTGGCCAGCACCAGTTAAACCAGATGTGGATCTACAACTGTAGTCCCATACACATCACTGTTAAAACACAGACATATACTAAACCTTCTGTAGTTGCTGCATTCAGAAGTGTGCCAACTACAGTGTTTACACTGTAGATTCAACATGCTAGACAGTGACATACTACACTTTGCAGCAGCACAAAGTCACATAGAGTGCTGCAGGGATGACGTTCTTTTTCTTAGGTCAGCCAGTAAGTTGTCCTCGAGCTAATGGAATTTTTCCATTGCATTTTGAATTATTGAAGAAAATAAGATCTGTGGCAAACAAAGTTTTTTCAAGATAATCTTCTCAAATAAACACCACTTAAAGCATAATTACAATCACCACAAGTATAAAGCTAACTAGGCTATAAACAAACTACACCATGGTCATATGACTTGCAACTACACCACCAAGCTCTCTCTCTAAAGCTTGTGCAAACCCAGCGCATTCTCATTCCGACCTCGTCACATATTAATGTCTGGTCATGGACTTTCCACGTCCACATACAATGTGCAAGGTAGCCTGGGTGCGTTGGTTGTTGACGTTTTGGGACACTGTGTCAAGTTCTGCCTGTTACATGCAATGTCTCCTTTAAAAATACACTTCAGTTTTCACAGGAAATGTAATGTTTACACACAGTCTCTTTCAAAATAAATGCACTTTGTTGGTACAACACTGCAAACTGACGTTTTTTTTTCCTTCAACAACAAACGCACAAGGTTAGGTTTAGGAAAAAAAGAACAGGGTTTGGCTTAAGAATCTCACGGTACATGAACACCGCTCTCTTGGGTGAAAGTCGGTGTTGGTTGGACCCATCCACCACACCTGCAGGGTTTCCCCTTGATGTCACCGGGCGCTGTTAAACAATAACTACAACCGGCTGCGTATGCCAACGTTAAAAGACGCCTTTTTCGTTGGTTACTGATGCCGCAAATCACTGCCCAAGTGCCGGGTTTTGACGACTTTGGAGTGAGACTGTTCTTGTAAACCACATACTGAATTTCAGGCATCTAACCAAAAAAAAAAAAAAAATCAGTTTTCAGTGCCTGCCTACATGGTGTATTGTTATATGGTATATTTAAAAGAAAGAATGCTCCTGTAGTAATCCTGTAACAGTATAGTAATAAAGCCCATGTTCACAAAGCTACATCAAATGATCTAGACATCAATCCTGCATCAGTCTGAAAGAGGTGTAATAGTCAGCACTTTACTTTAAAGAACACTCTGACATTTTTTGTAATACACTTGTTTGTTGTCTTACCCACAGTCAGATGGGAGGATCAATATCAATTTCATCTCATTCAGTACAAAGAGAGGTCTGGGACGTGTTTAGCCTAGCTTAGCACAAAGTGGAGTGAAGGCAGAGAAAACAGTTAGCAATGCTGCATCCCAATAAGGAGCCTCACAACAGCTTCAAAGCTGTCATAATTGTGCGTATCTTATATTATATATAGCACTGGATCTAACAATTATTTTCACTGTCACTTAAACTGCCAATTATGTTTTAATCAACTGGTTAACCGTTTAGTCAATGAAATGTCAGATTTTTTAAAGACAATTTTGGAGTTGTGTAAAGGAGCTAGATGATTACTGTCATTACTAGCCATCTACAGTATATCCCCAGATGAACTGATCACAGAAACATTAGGATTTCACAGTTTTAGGTATCCCTGGGTATTTAACATATCTACAGTTTCTGTGCTTTACAGTAAGAGGCATGTCATGTACCAACATGAAGACATTATCTGTTATCTGTGTTCCAAAATTACACTGAAAACCATACGTACAGTAGTGCCCTTGAATGGTCATTGGATAAAAATAGCAAGTATTTAGAGCAGTGTTTTTGGTTTTCTCACTTTTTAGGCAGGTAATGATGCAGCCTCTGATTGTCACACTCTTGAAGCGTGTCCATTTACTTACCAGATACAGTAGAATACCTACAGTGCACTGTACAATACTTGACAAACTGTAGCTTTTACCAGCTTTTGACACTTTGTTGGATAAAACCTGTCACAATTTATCCTGAAGAAATTCTGACATTTTTAGCTTTTTGTCAGCTGTGATTTAAAACACTGTCACAGGGATTAAACCGGGAAATGAGTTTAGTTGGATTTGAAGGATGGCGACGGAAACACTCTTTGTATTAAACATAGTTTACATAGTTTTCAAGCTATACAAACAGCGCAGCATGCAGCACTGTATACTGCATGTTGTCGAGCTCACTCTAAATAAATCAGTGCTTGTGACATTACTGATCTCAGAGAGAGGTCGTGTTTCTTAAGGAATTCAAAACAAATGTCAGAGTTTGCATCACAAACAAATCTTAAATACTGAAAATCAACCCTGAAGAATTTATTAATGATAAATACTTAAAACACTGTCCATCTTGTGAAAGAGAATAGTTAATACGTAGACTTCACACATTTATCCCTTGAGAAAAACATATGTTTTATGCATGGTTGTTAGACACCAATCTTATATATAAAACTGTCATGGTCCCCTCCTTCCACTTTGGGAGAGTCGTTCATTTCTGGATGACTCTGGCGATGTACACAACATGAGCACACAGCAGTATTATTGGATGGTGAATGCTATGGCAGCCATACAGATGGACAGGAAGGCCCTGAAAAATCCTAATATGGCCCAGTGCATGCGGTTGGACTGAGTTTTCTAATTCAGGGTGATGATCCAAACATGAAGCCATAAAGCTGTACTTGAGGATGGCGGTTTGGAGCTACATTGGCTGCTACTAGCATAACACAGCCAAGTCTCTGACCAAACTATTGGTGATTAAGTTGTATTATGGGTAATGGAGCCACCACGTTTTGACAAGGAAGACGAATATATGGAATTCAAATAAAAAGATGACCTTTCTTAATCTGTGTTCATGTGTCCTTGTGTTGCGAATTTTTTGATCCATGGAGGTTTTATATCAGTTCAACTTTTCTCAAGCCAAGAAAAGTGATTTAAAAAATCTGTGACATCATCATAATGTAATGGTACTCGCAGAGCCAGCAGGAGAAACCCTACAGCACATATTCATAAGTAAACCTGGGTGCTACAAACCTGGGTGCTTTTTTTGGCTTAAACACCAGGCGAGCAACTCCATTTAGCGCCATCATGGCATCTGGTGTCTAGTTATTATTATACATCTATGCTCTTGCCCAAAAGTCACAGAGATCATTGCAGCCAACAAGATAACTTCAGTAGCAACAGTGGCAGAGGAAAGCCAGGTCCACAAATGTGAGATCATTTGAATTTTCATGTTGTTGTCATTCTGTTATTATATAGTATTGCTGTGGCACAAACTTTAATCAAGGGATGTGCTATGTAGTTCTTGGCATGTGAAACTAAGAAGCACCTTGGAAAACAACAACAACAGACTGTCACTGCTTTATTATTATACACACTGCATTGTTAGAGTACAGTTGTGGAGTAAACAGCTGAGCTTAGGTTAGACTAATAGGCAACACCATTTGTTTTGGGTGAAAAAGCCTGGCTGCTCTAAAGGATGTTTACACCAGGCGCTGCAAAAATAAGGCTAGAAGAATCAATAAAGAGCCCACTACCTGGCTAACAGCCTTTTCTACCTGTTGAGGTTGTGAAGAAGGTTCACTTATTCTCTAGCCACAAGGACCCTAAATGTAGACCCTGCCTAAGACCCCTGCCACCATAAACAAAGTTATTATTTTTACGCTGTGCTTTAAATGCACAAATCGATGGAACTGACAGATAACATTTCACTGGAGTTGCTGAATTAAAAATTACTTAATTGAATTGTTATTTTGGAGCACTGTAGAAAGCCTCTGTGCTGGGGGTACTATGCGATACCAGTAAGAGCGCACCGCCTCAAACTGTCAACAGCATTCTGTGTGATAATGAACTTCCAAGCTAATTAATTATTCTGAGAACAATTAGCAAGAATGTTCAGTCCAAGAACACAAGTCTGCTCTCTGCATTCTTGGGTTTTAGAAACACCCATCTCTGGTTCTGCTGCACTAATTTTGATGCTTTTTTTAACTGCTCATCGTACAACACAAAATTAGTGGATTACTCTTAATTAATTTATGAGCGCTATCAAAGTCTTTAGGTGACCATTTGGTTCAATAATTAAGGTGATAACAAAGGCGAAGATTTGACATATATGTCTAGTGAGGACCCATTATACCATTTCATTCCTATCAAAGTAGACTGTAGATACAGTATATCACAGTCATTTAATGCGATGGGTCAGTGAAGATCTCTATTATCACGCCTTTAACCCAAAAGAGAGCACGACTAATAGCCGTCCCAACCCAGATGTAGCAATAATGTTGATGGTTTATCGACCGCTTCATTGAACTTAAATCTCAGTTTCCTCGCCCCCCTATACGAGGCAATCAGAGTGCAGATTGGGTGAAACACAAAATGGCACAAAACCCTGGTACAGAGCAGGAACAGAGACACTTTGAAGCAGATTCTCTGCTATTAAAGATACTTTTCACCGTGATTGTGACAGATATTTTAAGCACATACAGACATGTAATTACATCATGGAGTGAGACTATCAAACGCTCTGTCAGTCAGGATTATAAATCTTGGAAACATTGCATCTCATTAGGTAGGTTTCTTGAGAGACCTTGATTAAGGCAGTATAGAGAAGTGTGAATGACAGTAAGCAGTGCAGGTCTACGCCAACTGATAGTAGATCAGCAGATATTCCACTGCAGCTCTATAGCCAAATCTCTGTTGTATAGTTGAGAGCTGAGCTGCTGGTATTGTGTCTGCACTCATTCATTGGAGCGTAATCCCATATTGAGGAGTAATCCACAGGCTGAGCAGTCAAAGAGAGCTCTCCTTCTTTACTCAGCCAAGCCTAACTGAGGTGGCTGAGGGGGTTTTACAGCGCTCCCTGCTCTGCCTGCAGGGTCAACGAGAGGTGAAAATAGACCGCAGCATTCACAAGGTCTATAAACTGGTTAAAATTCACACTCATGTAACGCACAATGTCAGATTTCAGGGATGTTCATGGAGGAAAGGTTGAACGTAGGACGTTGTTGGAATTTTGATTAGTTGGCATTTGTTGTGTGCTCAGCAGAAAACACTGGGGGCCACACTGGACGCATGCACGCGTGATGCATGCAAACACACACTCATACTTATCTCAAGGCATATGGTAGACTGATTGACTTGTTCTGCATGCATCATTCATAATTCTGACTGTCTGAAAAAGATATATTCTTTGGGGGGGAAATTCCCCACATCAGCACTCTGCTGTAATTTCCTGCAACGCTCGGGACACGCCACAGTTGAATGGCAAGCTAAATTGCAGCAGGGAGCATTACCTCCGAAAGGTGCCTTGCTAGCTCTTAGACAGGGCTATTAGCACTGGAGTGAGCCCAATGATACGGCGGCCCCCAGGGAGCAGGTGAAAAAGGAGAGGCTGTAATGATGACAGTCACCACCACTCTCCATCTATTTGTGCTTCTGCTCAACTGAGCTGGTAAATGTAAGACATCAATCAAACTGAATTTGCATGTCTGTACTTTTTTCCAACAGATACCATATTCTAGATATCAGGCACGTGCCATACCAAAGCAAACTGTGAGCACATGCTATTGTTACCCAACACCAGGGCCATCACATCTATACTAGACCACTGTGAAATGTAATAATCATCACTTTAAAGTGACTGTAGTCAATGCTTACATTTTTTATTACCAATGGATCAAATAACTGATGTGTAATATAAAAGAAGGCCTTTGCAGTGAGCACATCTACTCTGTGTTTAAGCATTCTTCAGCTCATTGATTTGGTTTTTGGCCTGCAATTTTACTGTTTGGATCAATTTTAATCGCCTTATCTCTCTTTTTTTAGATGCAGCAGCAGCTGTTTTCAGTAAAAAGCCAAAAATGTGTGTTTTGTATGCTACCAGCACAGCACCAAACAGCACACAGACAAAGTTAGCGACTAGCTAGTAAACACAGTGGAGCATTTAGCTGTTAATGAGCCAGATATTTCCCTCAGGAATCTGTGGAGACAAAAAGAATAAACAGAGCTAAAGTAGTAAAATATTGGATATTACAATTATAAGGTGTATGGACATACGACTCCAGATTGATGCTAATGTTGCACTGTGTGTGCTTGATGGTAAAATAATGGTGTGTTTGCATACGTGTATGTTAAAGCTGGGGTTTGCAGTTTCCTGGAAAGGGCAAAAAAGGGCAGAATTTTAAAGTACATCCTCCTCCTACAGCTTTTACAGTACCTCTCTGTTGCCCCTCCCACCAGAGGAGCATGAGCATATATCAGCAACGCAGTGGTTCCCATACACTGATTTCTTTTATCTTATTTCACTGTAGACCTCTTTCTTTATTTATCAGACCACATATGAGGCAAGAATTACCTCGCTACCATTCCCCCCAGTCCCCCCGCCTTGCTGTGGACTGCTACATGAGCATGAATGTGAATAAGCTGCAGCTGTGAGCCTTTGGCTTCGGTTAGCAGAAGGCTAAACTACTGGCAGCATTTCCTCTCCATCTCTGAAACAATTTGCCGATATGGACACGTTTTGTTTCATTCATTGTCAGACTTTCTTTTAGACTCTCTTCTTAAAAAGTTGGTCCTTTTTGGGCTGCTTTGCAGTGTAGGCAGTAGTTGCCAATACTGGAATAGCAACTTACTTGGCAGGATTCTCCACAATTGAATCAGGCTTTCATCTGAAAGGACATGCACACGCATCTGCATTTGTAAAACAGCTGAGAGGAATGCCCTGTCAGAAATTACCTGCGACTGGCCGAAGTCTCCCGTCACAGTCTAGATTTTCTAAAGCCCAAAAACAGAGCCAAGAGGAGGTGCAGAAGTTAAGTTTTCTAAACTGTCTAACCCAGCTTTAAACATATCAACTTTATAGGGTGACAATATGCCAGTGTTGTGTTTACATCTTGTCTCTACTGCAAAGTTACTGCAGGTTGAAAGTTTATTTCATCAGCCAGTTTGTCAGTTCACACCTTCCTTTGTCTCATTTTGTGTAACAATCCCCCCCAAAATACAGACAAAAACCCAGGACATGCTGCTAAAAAAAAGTTAATTAGTTTTGAAATTATTGACGGAAAACAACTTGTGGCACAATATGTCACCCGCGCTCGTCCCTGGCTGCTGTGCCCTAGAAGCCATCTCACCTTGCCTGGCAGTGACTGGTACACCTGCAACACACTCTCTGTCTTATCACCATTACCCAGACACCAGCCGTAACAAACAACCTGTAATCCTCTTAGAGCTGTAGAAAAACACTGGCTCCACAGACCCATATCACCATTAACAGAGTGAGACTTTTTTTCCTCGCTTGTGGAAACCAGATCAATAGGACTCAGAATCCGTGGACATTAAGGAATATTTTAAGCTACAATGCCATGACATAAGAGAGGGTGATGAATTTTTAAGGACCCGTTTGCTCTCAATTTGGAGTTAATTTCATGGGGTGAAACAGTATCTTCACATAGCTCTCTCCCAGACTTGTGGGACAGAGCCCCAGACACAACATGGGTGTGCTGGTATTCATGGCTCTGTGTGTGTGTGCCACTAATGACCTTGAATGCCTCCTGCATGCCTGCCACTGTCACCAGGCTGGCACAGTCTTTGATTAGGAGTAATTAATGCCCTCACATCTGGTGGGAGCTCCCTCATCCCTTCTTAAATTTGGCCCTCTCTCGGTTTTCCCTCATGCTCTCCACATACCCCTCCTTTTAATTTCACTATCTGTCTCCATTTCCAAAACCATACAGAGAACCATTGATTATCTGACAAGAGTCTTGCTTCTGGGTGTTGAAGATATTCTCCATACTTGCTCAGTTGAACTTACCAGAGGTTTGTGTGTCAGTGTTGATATGAGCGAGTCTCTGTCATTGTCACCTTAGCTGTTGCTCAGCTTTTGATCTGCTTTGCGTGCTAACCCCGCGCTGCTTCAATGTGCAAGAGATGAAACGGCTGTTTTCTGGCAACCTGAGCAAAGCAAGTCCCCCGGCAGTGATCCCTAAGCAGTTTGGCCTCTCCCAGGAATTGCACATCACATGCTCACAGGAAAAAAGAAATGGGGGGAAATAAACAGTTGGCTAGAGAACGTCTCCCTCCAATTACCATCAACAGATGTGAGTTGTGGTAGGCACGAGAGGGGGAAAAAATGGCACAGCACTGCATTTCATAAGCCAGGTTTCTATCCAGACACAGGACAAATTTTCACCAATTTTTCTTTACAAAAAATCTGCAACAAAAAAATGTTAATTTATGCACATTTTAAGGGAGAATTTATCATCTGACATTCTTTATAATTGTCAAAACAATGAGTCCTTGATTTCAGACAGTGGTAGTGATAAGTAGGTTCATTTTAAGCTGAAATGATAACCAGCAACAGTGGGTAATATATTGACTATGGATTAGTATTTCATACTATCCCACTTAAATAAATCTGAACTATCCCTTTAAAGTACTGATCTAAACGACATTAATTTAAATAAACGTCTGTTAGGTCACTATCTATCGTCGAATGAGGTGACACAATGGTGACTGAGCCTATTGGTCACTGACAACAGCCTTTGCACTTGCTGTATTATGAACTGGGTGTCTGTGATGACTTTCCAAAGGAAAAATCACAAGCAGCACACAGGTAGAGACTGTTTTCCACCACCCAGCAAAGGTTGGCCCACCAGAGTGGGTGGGTGGAGCTACTGCAACAGACTTGCTCTTCAGCTCACACTTCACTGTGTAAAGTGGCACACTGTTTTCCCCATCTCTACTAGCATTGCTACCAAATGGTTGTTGCCTAACAAAGAAAAGAGCGACGACTACAGATGATGAAACACGTTTGCAGTTTCTGCTTATCGCCAAAGCGAAGTAAAAGGAGATCTAGAGATTGAATCTTTAATGTTTTAAGACAAAAGGCTTTTAGAATTTTGTTGGTTCCCTCCAAAAGTATGCTACTGCTCAGGCATTAATTTAAAGCCATTTTAATGGAATGTGTAACATGTACACTTCAACCTGTCCTCTCTCCCCTAAATAGAGGCTCATTCGAGGTCCTGCTGGCTTGGTAAATGCTCTGGGTGAGGTTACACAAGGTAAACCATAATGGCGAAGCGGGGTTTAGTTCCTGGACAGTGACCAGCTCAGCTGTCAACACCAGCCCATTGACCGCTGTCCACACAGCAACACACCCTGCCTCGGTCCCCAGGCTCCCTCCATTTCCCTGGCTCAGTACAGAGAGCAGCTGACTGCCAAACAGAAGGCCATGTCCAGCCATTATCACGCCCAGCATGGGGCAACAGACAGACAGACAGACAGGGCAGGGGAACTCCAGGCGTGTTTATCTGACAAAAGTCCTTTCTTTCTGTGCTACATTTATTATTATCATGCTTTCCTGCGCTTCCTCAATCATCAGGAGGAAGTCATTTTAGTTAGAAAATCATAATTAATTTTTTCTTAAAAGTGGATTTATAAATTATTAATTTAAAGTTGATTAAAAACACTTGGTTTGATTGTGCTCCTACATTCAAAAATCACCAATTTTAGGTGAGATCATATTTTTTTTGTCAGTTGCAAGAATCACGTGGCTTCACTGATATGGAGTCATGGTGTCAGTGATAGAGTAAAGCTGAAAATTGGGGGGGATTGCTTCTGTGAATTCAGTCTGGCAGGGGGCCTTAGCTGAGGTTTTCTGCGTAATCTGGAGATCTTTGGAGATGGAGGATGTGCAGAGATAAATATTCAGCAGAAAAGCACACAGGTGAAAGGCCATCAATGCATGACCGCATGAATAAACATTGTCCCCTGTTCCGCCACAATTACAGCCCATGAGCAAGCGGTTGAAGTAATTGACGCCCCAAAATGCTCTCAGAGCCACTGGACCAAACTGCAAATTGGGTTTCCACCTACATGATAACCAGTGATGGCTTGACCACTGGGCATATTCCCCTTCCTCCCTCTAATGGTCTGTTCTATTTAGGCTCTCAGCCATGATGGTTGGCCGTGTGTGCAGTACCATTTATGTATTTCTATTTCCTTTGTGTGTATGTGTATAAGTAAGTGTGTGATAGAATATGTGTTTACAGGATTTTATTGGGAAATAATGAAGGAAGTTGTGACAGCAGAAGTAAACTTTGCAGTGGTTTGTATTTATATAACCAGGCACTGCTCAGGCAGGTGCCTCTGGGATGTTTTGCTTGGGACTCTTAGACAGGCAGGCAGTGCACCAGGCCCAGCAGGCCAAGCAGCAGACCCAGTATGTGGGCGGCTCCAGGCCCACAGTCACTCTGTGGCCCATGAACAGGGCTGCTGGGGCTGATAAGACTCAAATCTGTTGGGTTCCCTGGAGCTATAGCTGGCCCTCAATATCCCTGACCTGCAGTCAAAACACAGAGAAGACTGTGGGGTGCACAGAGGGACACGCTCAACTCTTTGCTGCAGCTTTTCTACAAATTCACAGGAAACTGTCAACAATAAATCACAGGCATCAACCCCGAGGAGGATTGGATTTAATGAAGTGAGTTTGTTCAGAAAAGACTGAGGGATATTTTTGCTGTAGCGATGGCATTAATGTTTCAGGGAGAGGAGAGGTGACGATTCAATTTAGAAGTCCAGTCCTTTCTCTATCGCTGAATGAGAGCTAATACATCAATAGCACGGTGAGTAATTAGAGGTTCTAGGCTATCTTTAGATGGATCAAGACATTAGCAGCCACAGGCAAAGGAAATGAGCTGAGTCAAAATCATTTATATTGTTCAAACAAATTGAAGCTGAAAGCAGTCGTCCACGGTGCAGCTCTGCATTGTTCCGAATTCATTCAGTCAAATGAGCAAGGACCTGCATTCCTATTCAGAACAATCCACAATTACTGGGATTTCACAGCACATTTAAATAGAATAAATAAACCTGGGAAATTTAAAACTAATCAAGCCTGTTGAATTATGCAGTAAGGTGTGCTGTGCGCCTAACACGACCAGCTATTTCTGCAGGAGGAAAGCCAGGGCCGTTTTTCCATTCTGCGTGATTTATTTGATTATATAAAATGAAGGACAAAAGGAGGAGCAGGCATGGGCGGCTGCTGTATGGTAGCCTCACATCTGAAGCCCTGATGGTCCCCTATGGAGACGGAGATAAAACCAGAGCACGCATGAGAATGCAACATTAGTCTTGCAGGAACAGACACAATCTCTTGGCTTGAAGCAACACGGTTCTGCAATGCCCTGCTTCAGTGCATGGATCTATACAACAGATTATAATGTCACGTTCATTTACTAAACATCTATTTGTCCTTGCTATATTTTTTTTATGTACAACATGCAGTTACAAGAGTTTTTCAGCTAATCTAAATGTGTTTCTTTTTTGAATAAACCTGATTTTTTTTCCTTTGAAAGGCTAATACGTAAACCTGAAGTGCTTACCCACATGCCCACTGCACGCCTGCGCTCTAATGTTTCATCTACTCCTACCAGCATGTCCGAAAAATAGAAGCTAACGACTGATCAAAAGAGAAATGAGACGCATACATGTAGCCAGTCAGCACTACATCCACACAATATGCACACGCAGAAAGCCGATGTGTACATCATCCTACAAAGGAAAGACACATCCCCAAGAGATTCCATTTCCAATTCCCAGATTACAGCCCCACTGGTTAAATGCTGATTGAAGATAATTTAATCATCTCCAAGAGAATGTCTGCGCATATCTTAGACCAGAAAAGATTGAAATAAGATTCTGGTCAGGGACTCTAATTATGGAAATCCTGAGAAGAAATATTGAACTAATCACTTGTCATTTACATCTTCAAAGGAAATTACAAGTTACATCCACTTCATTCAACTGGAACAGCATTAGGAATTTATTAGCCACCACGTATCAAAGCCTATACGTCTTTCCTCAGGTAGAGAGGAGTATTTTAAAAGATAACAAAGGATGGGCTCAATATCTAAGCTTGTCTGTCGGCATGAATCTCAAACTCTGCGGCGTCTTTGGTACAGGGAAGAATCAAGAATTTGATGAGGAAATGAGCAGGTGTTAGATGCTCAATGCTAATGCTCTTGTTTGTTTGAAACCTGAGGCAGCTCTAATGCACTCTGCGCAAATTGTAAAAACCACTTAAGCAATCTGAGCTGCAAATTTCTCCATATTTTTGCATTTTATTGGCGTATTTCTGCAATCAAACTGGGTTTTTCTTGTACTTTTTCCAGCTCTGCATACACCAGAGGTCCAGGCACACAGCAACGAGTAACAAATATGAATGAAGACACAAGTGTACATGGTCAAAGATACAACTTTTAAGCAGCATTATGCAGCAGGTGCATGCTTAGAATTTCCTGAAATACGTGTTTTAGAACATTAAGACATTGTACATCAAAATTCAAGTCTGTTTTAGCTTATTGTTGACAAAGAAATCTTCTGCAGAGGTTTTAGCTGTGATCACGAAATTAGTATGACACAAAATCATTGAAAAGAGCTTTGCTAAGTCTCAGAAAATTACTCAAGAGATGCCCTCAGAGATATTTCAGCTGGGGGTTGAGGACTATAAATGTTCAATGACAAGACAAGAGCAAGAAAATAACATCATTGAGAATATTTTAGAGCCTGGGTCTTCAACAAGGGATCCTTGACCCCTTGAGGGTCCAAATTATTGTTTAGTAATTTAAGTTTTAGGTATGATGATATATGATTTTGTATTATGTATAATGTATGATGATGAGAGGCGGCTGTGGCTCAGAGGGTAGAGCGGGTTGTCCACCAATAGGAAGATCAGCAGTTCGATCCCTGGCTCCCCCAGTTCATATGTTAAAGTATCCTCGGGCAAGATACTGAACCCCAAATTGCTCTTGACAGCTGTTCCATCGGTGAATGCTTACCGAGAAACAGGTGGCACTATGTATGGTAGCCTCAGCCACCAGTGTGTGAATGGATGAATGTGACGTAGTGTTAAAACGCTTTGGTGGTCAGACAACAAGAAAGGCGCTATACAAGTGCAGTCCATTTACCATTTATATATGAATTTGCCAAAAAGGATCTTAATATCTTAGTATAGTACACACCATAAAAGGGCGTCTTTGTACATGGCACATGCAGCTGCTGTACACACTATCATACACTCAGTTTGTCTCTCTTTCAGCTAAGGTCCTTGACCTGGAAAACATGGAAGACCCTCACTTTATAGGATTGCCTGTTGTACAGAGAGCTAGAGAGTGAGGCGAAGTCCCTCCCCGTCCGGTGTCCACCACGGCACCTTATTTTGTAAAAAACATGTACTGGTAGTTAACGGTGAGAGACACATTTTTAAACTATTTCAATTGTGCCATGAATTACACGTTTGTCAATTTATACAATAATTTAGCAAGTCTAGGAAGTGGCAGGTTGTTGCAGGTTTTGTAGCACCATTTAGTTTTATGTGGGACTGTTTAGTGAACTACATTTCTCGTCTTGCACAATATGCATCACCAACACAAACACGGCCATTAGCTTGGCACAAATATAGCGGTATCTGACCTGATCTTACTTTACCTGCACGAGTGAGTATATCTACATGTGAAAAAAAACGGCATTGCATCTTCAATGAGAGATAAAGTTAAGACGTCACCTAATCAACTTTTGGGTGTGTAGTCTAATTACGCATTTTCACAGTCTTATACTTCAACAGTTTTATGAAAAATCTTTTAAACTGACAAACGTTACATGAAATTCATGGTTCAATTCAAACAGGCTCAAAAACACTGTATGTCTCTTGTTGTTGACTACTGTGATTAATTTTCCAAAAAAAGGTCCCATGGTAGTCCAGCAAAAGGGAAGGGAGTTTGCCCTTCTATCCACCTTATTCCTAGCCCCCATGATCTCTTGCGCAAATTATGTGTGCGACTTCCGGCACTAAACCGAAACTGGTGATTTCCAATGGTAGCAGTTTGTTTACAGTTCTCTAATCTTCTTTCCAAGAGCAACTGGCAAAATAAAACGTGGAACACACCACCTGTTATAGCTCAAACAGGATTATATGATGACACCTCTGTAATCTCTGACAACCGTCTCAAAGCATTGTTTTTTTTTCCCTTTTAAACCGAACACGTTAGCAATAAGCTTGCCTTGCTCCGTTAAAATACTGTTAACTTCAATATGTCCCGAGCTACCTTACGGTAAACAACTGCTCCTTCTAAAGATGATTTATGATTACTGATAAATTATTAAGAGATACTAACACATAATTCAGTATTAACTGTAGCTCCATGTAAAGTGAATAAATGTGATGTTTGCTAGCTAATCTTTTGCTTGTCTGCATTAATGACACAGTTTACATGTTTTTTAAACTTTTGATTTATTAAAAGCTGTTCTGAGTGAAACATGAAGCTGAATTTAGCAGCAGACTTCAGTAATAGTGATATAAAGTAGGAGGAAAAGAAATAACTTTTGGCATTCATTTTTATATGATATAAAGGAAGTACGGTACACATTCTTGTTGAGAATGAAGTCAGACAGGGAAAGACAGGGATATCATGTACTGACGCTGAGTGACGGACCTGTCGGTCTACGTGTCATTGTCTTCTGCAAATTCTGATTAAATACTTTTTCACTATGTCAGGTGTGGTTTTATTTCTCATATCAATGGCACCTTTGGCAACAGGAACAATCCCTTTTTGTCACATGTTCAACACACAGTTGCTGAAGAAAAAATTTTTTGCTTAGACTGGTTGTTAGTCGTTACAGACACAGACAGTGCAACAGGTACCAGAGCTCCTAAAAGACATTTTAGAAAATGCCAAGTTAACATTAGTTAAACATTTGTTAAAAAATGAAAAAGTATTTGCTAAACTGAAGGTACATTACTTTAGAAAATAACCAGCGTTGGTGGTTAACCACCAAGAGTAGCCACTGGGACTAACCATAGACAGTCTATGGGACTAACTAGCTTACTCCTACTCCTTCTATCTCACAGGAAGCTGTGCACATAATCATATCTACAGTAGTGCCCTCAGGAATAAGGTGGATAGCCTGAGTAAACCACTGAATAAGCATTTCATTCCATTTCCAGTTCCATTTCAATACTGTGATGGGTCTCACCTCAGCAGCAGAAACCTTTTCATGACGGGGCATTGGGATTTAAAGAAAAGTCAACCGAACCTGGTTTTCTGCGTCCACAAGTTATGTCCACAGTCATAAATAGTGAATTGGTCCTCCATGAGCCGCCACATGGGGAGTTAAGATCGAGTCTTTTCTGGTGAATGTGGTCCATCTCTGAACGCAATCAATGTTTAATATTGGAGGCAGCTGAGGTGAGAAGAGGCGAGGAGAGTGCACACAGATGGACAGACAGACACTCACACACATTCTCACACACACACAAACACACCCACGCACACACAATCCCACTCACACAAGCTATCACAACAAAGTTACTTAAATACACATATACTCACACCTACTGTAACACAATCATTTACACCCGCTTCCAACCATCACTTTGAAGCAATGAAAGTCACAGTCTAAAGGGAGAGAAAAGTAATAGGATTGCTCAATTAGGTGCCAAATGGCTTTCTGGGGGCCGGTATTTCATCTCCACTGCCACTGCAAGCAAAGTGGAAAGAGAGGCATAGGCTTCTGAAAGGTGAGTGCAGACATAAGCTGCATATTGGAGAGATTTTATTGCCTTTAAAACACAGGGCTGATACTTGATACGGTGTCAGGGCTCTCAAGGTCTGTCACCCAAATTACTTGGGCAACATGTATGCTGATGACATCCTGAATCAACCAAAGCATTCACTGATGGTATAAAAGTAAGATTACATTTTCATGGAAGGCTGCGCTTTGCAATTTTATTTGTATTAATGGAAAGAGCACAAGGGGAAAACAACTTACAAATAAAGCAAGGATGTCCAGTTCACAGGAAAACGTGCCCAGTGCACTGCAGGCTGAGACTGCTGGCAATAATGACCACTCATTGCTTCACCTCCCTCCTTGGCATCAAATCCAATTGCCACTTTTAAATAACAATAACAACAGGGAGCCAAGAGTGGCAAAGGCAATTTAGAGATTTAAGCCTCCTTCTGTAATCACCCTCACACAGACTGATGTGTAATTCCCAAGAACTAATCAGAGAGGTCTAAGACGAAAGGTTCAACATTTGACTCGCTCTTGCTTTTTGATTTGGCAGTCCATTATTATGACTTGAAGTACATGACACTACAAGTACTACAATAAGGAACTACTTAATTCAAGGAATACAAGCAGATTTTTCACCTTTGGACAAAGCCAGGTTAGCTGTTTCCCCCTGTTTTCAGTCTCCTCACTAACCTAAGCTAGATAGATGCTAGTGATAGCGTCATGTATAGACTCATACAAAAGTAAACCTTCCCAATAATCACTTATTACCCACAAGAAGTATGTGGTGGTGTATTAATCTGCAGACACCTTTGCCTGTATTTTCTCACTTTCTTCTTATTTTCCTATGTTCGGGATGTTTATGGGCATGAGATCCTAGCAAGTAAACGCACACAGCTAAGTTTGGGACTGTGATGACCAGGTGATAGCAGCACACATCAAAGAAGAAGCTACAAAAATCACGGACACAGCGTCAAAAAAACGCAAATATAGTGAGGCGAAATGCTGAGCAGACAAAGCTAGTGTTATGTTTCAGTTAAGATGGAGGACCCAAATGCGGAGCAGTAGCAGGCAAACGGTTTGAACAGAAGAGCAAGCTTTAATGCTGGTAAAAATCTTTAACAAAGCTGATGACACAGGCAGGCAACAAAACTCAAATTTCGAAAGGAAGGAGAACCAAAGCCAAACAAACAAACCAGGGAAGCAATCCAACGCAAAACACAAGAGGAGCATAGGCAGGGATCGACACATGAACACCGAGATGAACAGAGACGAACTGACAACTGAATGGGAGAAAACTGGGCTTAAAATACAGAAGCGCTGATAACTAGCTACACGAAGGGTGAGTGAAATAAGACACAGGTCAAACACGTGAGGTAAGAAACGAAGGTCAGGAAAACTCAGGACTCAAAAGTAACACAACAAATTGAGAATGCATTTCAAAATGAAACAGGAACTGGACAAAAACACCTGAACACAAACTAGACAGAAACTAGACAAAGGTAGGAAGTAAACACAACATGACACATGAGGAGATGACCTGCAAAATAAATTAGAACACAGACTCAGATGGATGAATACCTGAAACGAGGAAAATACGAACAGAAAACCCCAAAATAAAGTCCACAAGAAAACAGAATATAAACAAAAACCCAGGATCATGACAGCTTGTTCCAAAATGAGAGTGAATCTGGGGTTGGCTTTCGTTTTCACTTTTGCTGGCGAGCACTGAAAGAGAGGATGGGGATGAGTGGCAATCAGCTGGTCTCGTTTGTTACCGTTACTGCTGATTGCTGGTCCACTCTGGGTGATGGCGAATAAAGTATTCACAGAATACTTTATGTTCACCTCACAATTGTATCATTTAGACATTAAATTACAAGCTTGCAACTGCTACCTTTTGTGAAGATGAATTTTGTGAAGATTATTTTACTATTATTTTATAATTTTGAAAATATTTTTTGGGGGTGTTTTGCCTTTATTAGACAGGACAGATCCAGGGTGAAAGGGGATGACATGCAGCAAAGGGCTGCAGGTTGGAATCGAACCCACGGCTGCTGCAGCAAGGACAAAGCCTTTGTACATGGGGAGTCCGCTCTACAAAGTGAGCTTGTGGGCGCCCCTAGACAATCGATTATTGACATTTGTGAATCGATGCCTAATCATCCACATCGCAATACATCTAAGAATCAATCATTTCCCCCACCTCCAATGTACAAGCTGTGCAGGGAAGAGAAGCCAAGTTTGAAACTTGTGTTTACTTACAGTAACTGACCATTCCTGCACAGCAGACCTTCAACACACCAAGAAAGTAGTGTTTTTCTGAAAATGTCAAGCTATCTCTTCGATGATGTGCCATATTTTATTGCATCAAAATATTTTCAAATAAGGCAGATCAAAGCCTTCACCCTACTCGGAAATAAAATTCTGAAACAGGTCACTTTCATTTCACATATTGCTCCAAACTAAACACAGAGGTCAGCAGAGTCTGTAAATACCAGCAGTCCCTGCAGTTACCTTGGCAATCCTAGATCAATAACACTCACAACATGTTTGTTAGACCCCACGGATCCTCTAAATCTGGGTTTCTGTGACTCCAGGGCTTGGCATATTGGGATTTCCATCCTAGTAGTGTTTTATTTACCATATTACTAATTTAGTATGGCCTTGTTATCCAGGCCCTCTACGTGTCCAGCTCCTCCAGGGAAGCACTGGCGTAATTGTGTTCAGCAGATCTGTGGTGTAGAATTGCTGAAATCCCTGACCAGGGCAGAAATGAGAATATCAATAAAAACAGGCCCAGGATGATCTTTGCTTGTGGCAAAACTGCCCTGCCGCACAGCACTGGATGGGGAGGTCTGTAATTACATTCCCCTGAATAATTGAAATCACTGTCCTCCGGCTGTAAGTTCATCTAACTGAATGTTCAATATTACATCATTTTATATATCATATATTTTACATGCTGTATCTCTGGCAGTCGTTTCAGGAGACATTTAAAATGTCACAGCGAGAGAGCCTTCACAGTGTCAACAGATGACGATGGCAGCTTGCTCAAATATCAACTTTTCTCAGACCACAGACCTCTGTGCTCCTGGCTGTCACACAGCACATTTTCAACAGGCTGCCTCATCTCATGTAAGCTGACACTACAACCATGATCTGCAAGGTTGTGGTAGTTATCGGTGGAAGAAGGGGGAGGTGGTTCTGGTCACTGCACTCATAAATTGCCGTTGGGGTTTATGGCAGTGCAGTAGCAGAGCAGGTCTTGTCAGTTCATTATCACAGTAGTATAGCTTTCTGTTTTCATGATGTCTGCACGCTCTGCAAGGATTTATCTCCAGCACTGTGGATGTGTATATGCCACTACGCTTTTCCTGTCCAACAGAGAGCTAAGACTCAACAGTGTTTCAATCATTAGCTTACACTAAGACGGCAAATTATTCACACAGATCCGCTTAAACCGCTGATGGCACGCTTGTTTTGTTTGAATTTTGATGGCTGTAGTAGTGATGGTAGCTCTGCATGCCAGTTTAATGAAGCAGGGTCTTCCATCCTCTTCTTCACAATGCTTACATTCTGCCTGTTTCAGTGGCATCAAACACTGACCTTTACTAAAAAAAAAAAGTGTCTCTTATCTCCTTCGTGCTTAATTAGATACCCATGTGGTAACACCTTTACAAGACTATAAATATGCTTGCATCATTATTGTCTTCTTATCAGACATTGCAGGGGCTTAATATCTTCTCAATTCTCATTAGCCTCAAATAATGGGCGTATGTGCTCTGCTGTGATAGCGTGAAAGTGACTTTTCCTTTAAAACAGACACTCTATATAATGCCACTTGACTCTATACTATCTGGTCACACTAAGCTTAAATCTGCTAGATAACAAAATGTGAAGGAGGTATAAAGAGGAAGCAGTACAATCTAATTAAGAATTGTCTAATTTGTCAAATAATTGACTGAGCATGCAAATGACTCACAAATTTGTTCAAAGTGCTCAATTTAATTCAGGTCTGGTGCTGGATTTGTAACTTAATTCTTAACCCAAACCTCATTGGGCCTATTCTCACAAAGCAACAGCGTTTAGTCAGTGCGAGAGAAAGGACTGGAAGCACTCATTATCACTCTGCTACAGGGGAAAAATGCTCTGGCTTGTTTGTATTTCTTTAAACCAATTACAATCACCTTGGGCAGCACTAAGCCCAGGATGCAGGGATGGTGCCCTTGCAAAACAGTGTCAGGGCATGATGTGTTTTGGTGAAATATTTGCATGTAACAGGCAACTGTGTTATTCAACTTCTACTGATAAAAGAGATGCCAATTGCAGGTTTATAGCCACAGTCTACATCTGGGAAGTCAGACTTTATTAGGCTGGACCCAAACAGATGAATTGGACTGGTTGGGGCTCTTTACACCTGTGTGTTTCTGTGTTAAAAAGGTGCAAATACTTGAGCCAAAACTCCACATCCAACCTCCAATATCCACATGATGCTGGATGCTGTCTCTGTTTCATACCAGAGATCACTGTTATTTCCCAGGAGTCTACTGGACAGGATCAGTGGTCTATTTATCACATGCTCATCACTTGAAAAAAAAACATACATACAGAAAACAGTAACATCACATGAACACATGGGTGTTGCCTTTCATATGCTATATATATATATAGACATTTATAGCTACAAATCTGTCATCAGTATGGAGAAACAGTGACATGAGAATACCACACATAGAAGTATTTATGAATTCCCACCACAGGTCACTGAGGAAAAATCTCTATTTACAGAAGAATTTCACTGTTGCAGAATGTCTTTTCATAAAACTGGGCTGTCTATGCAGTAGAAAGACGCAAATGCTTTTGAAATTGGTGCCATATGACCAGAGAAAACAGAGGAAAAGGGCTGTGACATTTGCTTTTGCTTACAGAATGCACTGTCCCACACCAGACAACTAAACACTGCCGCTGGTGGTTGACATATTGCAAGCTTGGCTGTTTTGACACAGGAAACAATATGGCTGCCAGCTGGAAACAAAAGATCTCAAATTACAGTTAAACGGTAAGCTAGAAATATGTTTCTGAAAACATTTGAGGCGAGAAATAGGCAAAATAATGATAGAATCTTGGTTCATATCTGATCAGCGCTGCTTAATGTTACTGTTTGATCTCAGTATTTTCAGCATCCATTTTTACAACACAGTAAACAGTATGGTGCCCACTTCCTGGTCAAATTCTCATATTACAGCCAATCAGTGCATTAAAATATGTTTTTAAAAACATTTTTGGCTAGAAATGGGCAATACAGTAAGAGAAATGTGTTTTCTATTCGATCAGCAATGAGTAATTTTACAGTTTGGTCTGAGGTGTGTGTGTGTGTTGGGGGGGGGGGGTATCTCTTGTCTGCTTCTTTACTCTTTGTGTTTGTGGTGGAGGGCATACAAAATATTAAAGTATAATCTGTAGTTTCAGCAGCCAGCAAAAATCAAGCGAGATCTGGGTGCTGGTGAGAGGAAGAAAAGTTTGCAATAGTTCATTTAAATAGTCTTCCCACATTGCTATGATACAAAGCTGGTTGAAAATCAGTGAATTATTCTTTAAAGTGTGATACAACTGACATACTGGCTCAAAGGAAAAACGGGCAGGAACCTTGATGGCTGAAACATTTTAGCATTGGCTCTGATTAAAAACCATGATGACACAATATCCTGCATTCTGAACCTAAGTTATGAAATACAACAATATAAGAATGCTGCAAATGTCTAAAGAATAATGATATAACGCTTTGCAGACATTTATGAATTATCCAAAATGTCTCTTTCCATCATCTTTCTTCTGTGTTCATCCTAAAGCAATTATAGACACTGTAGCTGGTATGAAGTGCTAATCTCCAAACCAAATTATCCAGAATAATACTCTAATTCAATTGAAAGAAACAGCTCGGAGAAGACCCACGGTCCACTTAATGACCTGACCGATGATTTAGAGTCTGAGTGTGATTCTAAGCCGTAGATTTAATCGCACTCAGCAATTCTGAGAGAACATCCATTTCACATGCAGACTGCGTGTGCGGCGTGTGTGACCTTGGTTAATATGCTCAGTCTCACACACATATGGCCTTTCTTTTCAATCACCTGAGGGATTGATTCCGCACTGTGACCCCGAGTTCAAAAGAAGGGATGATTGCTGTTTTAAATATGTCTCATTATATACAGAGGAGGGTAATGTTCCTCACTAGCATAACTCTGATGGCTAACCCTTCCTCCCCCGCGGAGGTGATTCGTTTTTTTACTATCCCATCAGTCATTGTGCTGAGTGGAGGCGCCACGTCGTCACCGCCAAATGGCTCACACTTTAAATTGGCAAAAACAACAAATGTCTTGCTAGTGGTGATTACATTATTGCTCAAGAGTTAGCTATATTCTCACAAGCTGGAGGGTTTTAATGTTGGTTATAGTTAAACAAGTGCACAAGTGCGCTTTGAGGAGGAGCGCAATCCCCTCTCCCAGTCAAACAGCTACACCCAGCCACATACAACAGCTATACATCCCAGCAGGCGGTCTTCCCCAGTGGAGCTTTCCAGCTGTATCCTCCACAGACATGCCAACTGCAGAAGTGGATGTCAACAAATTATGCCAAGGCATACATCTACCAGAAAACAGCAGAATGTAAATACAGCTTCTGATCCCTTGGGTTTCCTCTCAGAATGCAACGAGAACACACATAGTCTGTCCCTCACCACACACATGCACACACATGCGTGCTTTGAATTGGGGAGGGGACCTGCTGGTCACATCCTATAAGTAAGTTTGCACAATGTATTAGAAAACCAGAACTCATACATATTTCAAATCTCAGCATCGCCTTAAGCTTTATAGTGAGGCACTTATTTTGCTATTCACACCGAGGGGATAAAAGGCAGCAATCTCATGCATCGAGCTGTTCCCCTCTGCTTCTCCGTTTGTGTGTTGGCTCTTGCTTTGCTGATCAGTGGATGGGCTCCAGCACGGGCCACAAAGCCCCTCAGATGGGGAAAAAAAGAGAGAAAACAGAGAGGAATAGGGATTACCTCCTTCAGGTGACCTTCCTCAGAGAAAGACAGGGAAAATAGGAGAAGCAGGGAGGAGAAAAAAAGAGACCAAAAAGGCTAAGACACATAATCCTACTTTCTCTTATAGTGAGAGCACGTCTATCCATGCATGGATGTGGATGCTGAGGGCGTACACTGACTACAAAATCATACCTATTATCGCCACTCAAAGATACTATAGAATTGGATTCTGCCAGATTCAATCAGAACAGGATTGGGGATCTCACACACCTAACAATCCTAGGAGGACACAGCAGTTTACATGTGTGTAAGTGTAATGGTTTTCATCAAGGAGACCATTATTTGACACAAATGCACCAACCCACACCAAGACTAAATATATGCAGAATATATTCCACACTAATACAAAGTGCTTTTAGGTCAGGTCGATGTTCTTTACTGAATTGAGCCAGGAAAATGAACAAAACATACACACGCACTACTGTAAGTCAAAGTAATTTATTGCCTATCTGACAGCCGAGACATGGCGCTGACATCCAGTCAGTTTTACAAGGCCTGTGTATGCATCAGAAGATAGACGAATGAGTACCAGCAGGATGTGTTAAACCTCACAGAGGGATTTGAATCCACACTGAAACATTGTCTTCATTATCTGGGCCCAGCACTCCTGGCCTCCAACTCTCAGCTCAATAAATATGGATATAAGGGAAGATTTATTGACAAAAGTTGGTGAATACAGCCAAGGTGCAGGAAATTGGCTATGAAATACTGCGACTCCAAGGAGCTCCGATGCCCTATTGTGAAAAACGTGATGAAATGATTTGTTCTGCCGAAGCAGGTCTGTAGCCTAATTAGCCTGCTAATGCTGCCTTTATTACCTGGCTTTGTCGTTGGCTCGCTCCCACCAGGAAACAAGCAGCCAGCTCTCGGAAAAAAAAGTAAGCGATCGCTTACAACAAGGAGATGACAGCACGGAGAGTCAAAACAAATTTGGGAGTCTGTTGCGGCGACTCTGCACCATCGTTCACATGCATTTGCAAGCCTTATTAGCAGAGAGGGACAGCTAATGTAATTGCGCACACTGGCCATGATCAGAGCAGGTGGGTAATCTGAGGAGTGGGACAGGAGCCAGGGTTTCATCCATCCAGCCTCGACTCAGTGGAGCAAGTCTCCTCACTTTGTTCATCAGGCACAGGAATAGCTATATCATGGGCAGCCTAGCAGGGTTCAAGATTAAAGTCTGGTCGCCCCTGCGAGTGACTGGAAGTGGACTTTTAACCTGACTTAAACACATCCATCCATCACAGAGAGTCAGCCAGTGCTAAGAGGTTAGGTTGCAGTTACAGGGCTGACACAGAGACCAAAGACAACTCTGTGCAGCTGCGCCCTATAAATCTCCATGCCTGACAGCAGCCCAAAGCTTTTTCTCACTGGTTTCATTTAGTATGTATACAAACTACCCAACGTGCTACCAGATACGCTGTTATTCCAATATAAAGTGTACTATATATCTCACTGGAAATGGATAAGAGCCATTTACAACTAACTCCCACTTCAGCTTATTGCATTTAACTAAATTATAGCTCCTCTTAGACAATGCATAATCTATTTTCTGCATCAAATTTGCCCTGACAGTTCATTACTTGCATGCCCTCTGTAAAAGTGCTCTGCAATCACCTCCCATTTCCCTTTCTGACCATCTCAGATGACACTTCTCCATTCCTAGTAATCTTCAGACCAGGGCTTCATCTCCGAAGTAGCCTCGCTTGACCAGAGCTCTGCCACCCCTGTACTTGTTGCCTACAGAATCTCATAATGTCCTCCTGCTTCAATGACCACCCGTACCTGACAGCATGTTATTCTTCCATCCATCCCAGACAGTGAAACCACTCGCCTCCTGGTTGCCCGGAGCCTCCGATGAGTCTTTCATTAAGGCTCCTGTCAGTTGTGCGGCCTATCTTTTCTCTCAGCCTTCTCAGACTCTGAGGGCACTGCCAAATTGTTTAAGGATGGATGATCTGTCAGGAGGGTCCACAGGAAATAGAAACATCCCTATCGATCACCAGGAGCCCGTGACACACACAAAGACACACACAAAGAAACACAAATGGAGACATACATCCAAAGAGAGCACATACATTCAGGCATGCAACCTGTGTACATGCAGCATCACCGAGCCTGCTGAGTTTCTCAGGCCCCGGCTCTGTATTCATTGTATTGACTAGCAGAAGCTTGGTCTCGCACAGCTCTCTGCAGGGGCAATGTGGGCCTTTGTGCCAAGGCGTTACCACCTCTTGTGCAGTCATTAGGCAAACTATTCATAGCAACGATGAATGAGCCTGTTGAACAAACAGCATTTCGTGTGGAGAAGAAACAAGGATTTGTTGGATACTCTGCAAAAAGATACTATTGTAAAACAAGATATAAATTATTAATAAGCAGTGCTGCAGAGTGCAAACAAAATTCTGCATGTGACTGAGCTGCGATGATGTAATACCTGTTTACTGAGTTTTGGCTCATCTCAGTAATATGATTACAGCTTTTTATAATAACACAGCTGCATAATGTTTTTCCTGGAAAGAATAACGACAAGTACTGGCAATCCTTTAAAGCAGAAACAAAAAGGGTTACAAACGACAGTACAGTAGCTATCTGCTGTTTGAATATACGTATATGAATGTGTTTATGGTATAATGGTCAACCAGGGGGATGTTAAAGAGGCTACGGAAAGAAATCCTTGCCTCTTTAGCTTTGATCTCCACTTCACTTCCAAAGGCAACACAACATAGCACAACAGCACAGCATGTCTCCAAACTGTAATTGATCTTTTGCTTCAAACATCCCCCACGCAGCAAGTTTCCATCACCCATTGGATCTTTGTTCTGGTAAAGTCCCTTCAGATTTCTAGGGGAAATCAATCAAACTAAAAACATCTGTCTATGAGGAAACGTCTGGCCTCGTAATTTATTGAATTTTTTTCCCCCTAAAGTTTAATTAGTGTAGATGGATAACATCCAATTGTAAACTATCAGTTACATGTGTCAAATGCAAAATAGTAACAACAAGTCTAAACTCTACATATGACATGTGGTTACTCAATCTTTTAGCTGTGAGAAATGACTGTCAGGGAGACGGCCACGCCTTGCTGTGGTCCCTAAAGAATGCTGTTATGTCTGAGGCCCAATCCACCATGACAGGTCAGGCATGACCTTTAGACCTGCGTGACATTACTGAAGCATCTGAGCATGTCAGCAGGAGGATGGAGGCTAGGGGAATGTTTGGGGAGAAAGGAGGGAGGTTTGATGAGGGGACAGTCAACCTGGTCCAGAGGCTGAGGTGGGGGATGGCTGGAGGAGTTGGTGCCTTTGGGGGACTCACAGAGGTCAAGCGGTGCTGGTGGTTATTAAAGAAGCCCCCATGAAAACGCTGTCCTGGTCCATGATTACACTGTCAGGCTGTAAGAGAGAGGATGCATGGGGGAGGAGATGCAGAGGGACATCTTATAGATAAAAGCAGCTTTTTTTTTTACCCTCAAGAGCTCCTTGGACTGAGTATAAAGCAAAATTTGTGTTTTAAGTTAAGACTATAATTCAAATAACTGACAGATATTTAAGATAGTATAACAGTATTCTGCGTATCCACCGTCCAAGATGTGGAGGCAGTGGACAGATAGATATGATGGATATTAACCATAACAGCAGCTCTGGCCTGAAGACTGTATTTACTGTACGCTTCCATTTAAAACCTGAAACAACATTCTTCTTGTCCATGTTGACAGATGAAAGCGTGACACATTTCCCTCTCCAACAATCATGAAGGACGTTGATAGGCATCCAAACCCTCAAGCAATGAACTGCTGATTTTTTCTGTGAAATATAAATACATGCAATCTATTCTCCTGTCAAAGGCCCATGATCCGCGGAAGGCAGTTTGACACGGTCACTGGAAAAGGGCTTCAGGCAAACAACGGCTAAGAGAAGCCATATGGACAAGGAGTTAAAGACTTGTTTTACACTGATACAATATTGGACAATGAGAAACACAATGGAAATGAAGTTCTTTGAGGGCTCATGTGTCAACAGATCAATCAAAAAGGAGCATGAAAGCAAATAGAGCTTGGTTATCTAAATAGAAATTTAAATCGTAACAACACAAAAGCTGACAGCATGGTTAAGCCAGATGTCCTCTGCTATTCGTCCATGTACCTAAAAAACCTAGTTTAATACAAATACTGTAAGATTAATGTTAGGGGTGGGCAAAATCTTCTATCACAGTATGTGTAATTTTATACCACGGTTATGGTTTCTTCTTTTATTTGGAACTTGCATCCAAAAAACCCCCAAAAAACTGCCTCATGAGACACTTAAATTAAAAACAAAAGACTCAAAACACTAAAACTAAAATAATGCCTTCAAAAATGGAGGCTTTAAGGTTCCTGAGAGCAATAATTAAAGTGTCACAGGTGTTTGTATTTACAACTTCAGTCTCCTCCCAAATCACGTTAGCTTGCGAGGCAGCTGGATATGCAAGATCATTCGAGAATCGAGCCCTGATTTGCTACATGGCCAGCCCCTGATAGTTTCCACGATAGAAACAGTACGGCCAAATCTCTACCGGTGGACACATTGCTACCATCGCACTGTAGTTACCGTCATATCGCCTAACCTTACCACAGGTCATAATAGGAAAAGGGAATTTAAAGTGTTTTTCATACATCTTAATTTGCCTCTAATGATCAACTCAGGAAAGTTCACATAATGCAGATCCCTGGGACTGATTGCATAAAACACCTTAGGTTTGCTCCTTAAGTATGACACCAAATTTCTCCTTAGCTGAGGGACTTACACGGTTGCAAAGAATCCCTTAAAGGTTTCCTTAGTTAAGGAAAAATGTTTTAACTCATTGACTGCGTTAAAAGAGATTTAACAGTGGCAAAAGTTTCCCTGGAAACTGTTTGTTTGCTTGATCTCACTCTTGTGATGCCTGTTATCGTCTCACAAAGTTGGCTCATACTTAGTGACAAAATGGCAGAAGACAACAAGAAAACCATATTGGTCAGAGGAGAGAAAGATTTTACTTCTGGAGGAAAACAATCATAGAAAGCACATACTGCAAAGTATATCCACAAATACCAGAAAACAGAAAATGATTGCAGAAAGAAATTGCAATGAAAATTAATTCAGTCACACCTATGGTGTAAAACCAAAAGCGCACCGATTGGGTTCTCATGATTACAGAACACTCTTCTCAGGGTGTGTTACTTTTTTCATATATCACCATAAACTAAACATGTTGCAGTTAACATAGAGGTACCTCAAGATTTGTTGGTTTTTTTTTTACCTTGCTTTGGTTGCTAAGGTCTTTTGTGCAACGGTCTAAGGATTCCTTAAGTATAAGATCAAGACAAGGAGAAAACCACAAATACCTAAAGGAGAAAACTTAAGGGGGTTTTGTGTAACTGATTTTATTCTGAGGAAAACTTGTCTAGGACTTACAGGAAAATCTTAACTTCAGGTGTTTTGTGCAACAGCCCTTGGAATTTAAGAACAGAAAGTGTATGTTGGACCTGCCAAGAAATTCTAGACACCGTAATATCAACACATTCAGTGCTTATACCTCCGCTTCTCTCAAAGGAATAGTTTAACATTTTGAAAAGATCCTTATTCATTTCCTTGCTCCAAGTTAGTAGAGGATCAATACCATTCTTACATTTGAAAGCAGTGGTATCGATCTCCTTATCTAACTCTTGGTAAGACATTTAATAACAGCATTTCCCAAGATGGCAACTATTTCTTTAATATTGTTCTTGTTGGTTGTGTTGGTACAGTTTCTTTGGTCAACCCACCAAGATACCTGCTAGATACCTGTTAGCATGTCGGAGCTGTACACCAGTTTGATAGCTGTAATTTTTCTAATATTACAAAGTAGCGGCTAGAATCCTCAAAATATTCTAAAATCTAAACAAAGAAAATTGTACAGTGCTTAAAATGATGGAAAACCAGACACTGTAAGAGAGGGTTGGTGCTGGCTAATCTAAGTATGTATAGCTTTGTTTCCCCTCCTAATCACTTCATTCAAAAGGATGCTGCGCAGCATTCTTGTAAGAGTGTCAGGGAGTTCACAAAAGAGAATGAGATATATCAGGGGCTGGCTGTGTGGTGGCACTGTGGGACAGGCTAGTGTTTCTGCAGATGTGAAGGGCAGTTTGAGGACAGCAAGTCCTCCTCCGGTAAAAAAAAACGGCTATAAATACAGAGCGAGCAAACAGAAGCCCAGACCCAGTCCACTGGGAGTGAGACTCAACTTGTATGTGAGCACTTACAGTAGCAGACACACTGTGCTAAAGCACTGAGGTTATTGTTTGTTAACTTCATTAGGTTTGCATTCACCTAAGTGCTCAGGAATTACACCAAGTGTGATGTCACATCCTGTAGCTTTTATATTATTTATAAGCTGTTCTGATGCTATAGTGTAACCAGGGCTCTGTTTTCAGGATGCACTTTCTAGCTTTAAATAAGAATTGTGGTCCATGTAAAAGCATTTTAGCGGCACAGCGGTACACCAGAATACATTTAAAAACAGGCAGTCACTGTTGAAGGTGTGGCCGTGGAAAACTAATGGCAACAGCTTAGGCACAAGGAGTTTCAAACCACACTACAGAAATTACAATGAAGGCCAACCACTAGTAGTATTTTAATGATTATACATTTTGAACACCCCAGGGAACGGTGCATAGACGCTCGTGGGCCAGCATGTAAAAGGCTGGGGGATAGAGGGGGTTTGAGCGCCGAATTGACTTTTCACAGCACGCCCTCCAAGGTAATCAGTCATTTTGACTGGCAGTGTTTGTGTTAATGTTCACGCCTGTTCAGTGGCCCTCTGCCTCATGCATGTTCCACCAGCAAGTTCCTTCCTGCCTGGAAATTATGTTGTGATCTCTCACTCCACCGAGACAGTGCCGCAGAGTGATGCGTGCGTCCTCCTTTGCCATGGCAGCAAGAGTATAACCGTAACCGAATCCTCTAACCTGTGCTAGGGAACAGTACACAAGCAGCCTTTGTCTCTACCCACACACATATCAGTATGTAATTTCCCCCTATCGCATCCTCATTGGCTCAAGATAAGACAGTAATAGCAGAGTGAACGTCAGTCTTTAGGGTTGAGTGTCTCTGTTGGTGGTTTTTTAGTTGAATGAAAACATCCCCTCTATAAACATTATTAAAAAGGAAGTGTATCTCGATGGAGGATTTCTCAACGCTCCCTGGGTTTCTCTGCGGCAGGTCCTTCTGTCTGCAGTGCCTGTGCTTTCTCACTGACTCTTATCACTGCTCACCCGTCCCTCAAACAGAACCTGTCAACAAACAATCACAGCAGGAAGAGAAGAGGTCACCTACACCCACATACTGATGGCTTCCTGTGCCTCTGCCCCAGTAATGATATCCTAAAGAGAGATATGGGCGCATAAAGAAGACAAAGCCAACATATTCGAGACTGGCCCTGCTATATCTACGGTGCTGTAAAAACAACATTATTTAGGCGCAATGCAGCCATGAGATAGATGGTAAAACTGGAAAATAGGATTATGGCAGTAAAACAAAGGACAGAGTAAATGGAGTTATGGAATTCTTCCATGTTATTTTTTATGATTCAATCATCGTTCCCAACGACCTTTTTACCACTGCTGCCTAGTGGTGCCATTGTGGAGGTTGACCCTAAATGCTCAGATTGAAATTCAATTATCGGCGATACTAATCTAATATACTACACAATAACAGATATTGTAGCAAGACAAGATTATAGTTGGACATTGTGCTTTGAGCTAAATGTTAACGTCAGCATGCTGCTCAAGATGAAAGGGTTATAACATAACAGCTGATATTTAGCAGGTACAATATTTACCGTCTTGTGTTAGCATGCTCATGTATTCATATGTTTTACTTAGTTTTTTTATTCTTGATTCCATGTGCCTACATCTCTATGTGTTTTTTTTTAACATGGCTGCAAGACAAATTCCCCTTCGGGAACAACTATGTTTAAATTGTAGTAACACTAGCTAAGTAGCCCAAAGTCCAGAGCACATCTAAGGATGATGAGAATGCTGTTAGTTTTGCAGGTATTCAAAAACCAAAGTATGGTGGAAACCACTAAAAGTGATCATTGTTCCATTGATCAGCTGCTTATATTAATCAAAAGCTTGGGACAAATCATTACTATACAAATGCTTTTTAATCTTTGCTTATAATAACAACAGCAATAACAACTTGTCAGGTGTCATCTCTGTACTGTTGATTTACCTGTCTGTGTGCTCTCTCCTTGCAGGCAGATGATTATTAGGGCATCTGGGAACACCCGAGAGTGCTCCAGCTTACTTAAGCCTGTGGGCACCTGGTAGCTCAGTCTTTGGCTGAACCTCCACTTTGCTGCTGCATCTCCCTGCTCCTCCTTGGTTTAGTTGTTTGTTTTGCTTTTATGCACCTTTACAGCACCTGCACATTTTCCACTCCTGCACCACATACACTACTGACACCACTGACTTCTACACTCAACATTGTAAATATTAATTTAATCTTTAATTTGGCCTGATTTGGTTTAATTGATTAAATAAATACATTTTGTTCAACTTTGCAATGGTGTGTCTCCATTTGCCGTAGCCATCTGAGCTGGGTCATGACACAACATATGGAGAAAAAAGTTAAACTACAGTTACATGTTGTACCTTTACTCCCATGATACTTTGCCTTGCATTAATCTGTCTGGTGCTGTGTGGCTACCTACAGCCAGTGCTGTGTGCACAGTGTTGTGATGGTTACTTTTGACATGTAATAGATTAAAGATTACTAGTTACCCTGTTAAAATGTAATACATAATGTGACTATTTTAATTATTTTATTTGAATACTTTTTAATGTCTTTTCCAGTAAATGTTTTAAACTGGGCAATAAAGCTGAAAAATGTCTAGAAATAGGATCTGTCAAAATAAGGGGTTACACCAAATTCTGCAAGCAGTCAGAATCGGTGATACAGGCTTTTTACCCTAACCACTCAACAACTCTCAAAACTTGGCAATTTTTTAATGGAGTCTGATACTGGGTCACAGATTTTTGTGTTACACCTGGCCTTACTGCACTGAAAAAAGAAGCAAAGCAACAGACTGATTATTATATTCTTCATCTAAGCTTTATACTGAAAGAAATATAACTGGATGTAACCCCTTTGTAATCACCAATAGGTTGATTAATAACTGTAATTTAATTACATAGTTTTCTCAGCAACTGCAATAGATTTAAATTACATTTATTTTTAAATGTAATTACATAACTCCGTTACATGTAACTAGTTACCCCTAACACTGTGTGTGCACATTAAATTCATGACAGGACAAAGAAAGTCATTTTCTCAAAGGTTAAATGTAGTCTGCTCGAAGCTTATGACAAACACAAACACAAGCCAATGAGATGCAACAACGAAATTTGGTGTTCCTCAGGCTACCCTGTATAATCTACTCAGACCATGGGAAACAGTCATGGCTGCTAGTAATGGAGACAGAAAACCAATGCACACAGTGAAAGCAACTGTGGTTGAAGCTGCCCTCGTCAGGTGGACTGATAATACCCAGTCACGTGATGCCCCCTTGAGACAGTCAATACAATTCAGTAAATAGGGAAGCTTTCCGTTTTATTACTTTATACTCATGTAATAATTGTACAGATGTCAATTAGATAGTAATGTGCATGAGAAATAAAGAAAAAAATGGTTAGAATAATCAGTCAACTGATTGCAGTGATGATTTTAACTTGGACTAATGTGATCACTGTGAGAGATTTCCACTGTAGGGAAACTGGAATTTTGACCTGAAAAAAGGTGCTGGAGGAAAAGTCAGTTAATCACCAAAGTCACTAGGATTCATCCTCTGGGGATCATGGTTGTCTGCAACAAAACTGTTGAGATATTTCAGACAAACTGTTCAACACACATTGCCATACCAGAGCTGTATAATTTAAGCTTGGCTATATGTTATTAAATATAAATAAATTAATAAAAACACAAAAGATACAGTCAGTTTTCTTGGCCCTGGAGTTTAAAAACACAAAAAACTGGAACTTTAAAATGGAAACAACTGGAACAAAGTATTTTCATTGTACAAAGTAGAGCAAAATACATTTTTTGTTACACTGCCACAAAGCAATCAACTAACCATCAACAGCTGAGCCTTTGCCAGTCTTGGAAATGTATACTGTCACCTAGAAAATGGTGTGGCGACAGGCCATTACAGAAGAGTCACTTTATTCTGACTGCGTCACCAGCTGATCTATCTCCCTGCGGTTGGGTCGAGCCACTTGATTGACATGGCGAGCACAATGCTGATCTCCAGCACTCGAAGCAGCTCTCTCTCACTGTGTCAAGGACAATTACAGGGCTCCTCAGCTGCCATCCACCAAAACGCTGCTACATGTATCCAATACAAACAAGCCAAGCATGGAGAGATGGCAAACCTCTACAACAGAAAGAAGATAGTCCAGCCATTCAGTGTTTTCTGGCACACAACACGCTGCTGATTGGTGTCAAAATGACCATTTGGAGAGAAGAGGCTGTCACTGTGAAGGAGGGGGGGAGGAGTCTCTTACGCTGAGATCATTTGGCACTGCAGCTGTTGTGGTAAGAGTGAGTATCAGTTAATCTTTGCTGATATTGACGATTAAAGCAAGTTGTTTTATTTGGGGTCCCCTTGTGTATTACCTTTGTCCAGGCAATGCACTGAACATCAATAGTTGGACTACACATACTGCTTTGAGGTGTTAAGTCAAACAAAAGCATGTACTCAGTGTGTTTACTGTGTGTGATCATGATCAACAGGAGATAAGCTGGCCACCCTTGGACACAGCATATTTGCTGGCTCACTGGCTATAAAACTTAAATTGATTTTCAATTTGTTGCCCTTTCTGTATGGTGACCTCACACTATATGATGCACTGACTGGCTGCCTTTTCCCTTTAAAGAAATATTTCACTGCTGGATAGAAGGTCTTTTCACAAACTGGTCTGTCTGTGCGGTAAAAAGATGCTAATAGTTTTTAAATTGGTGCTACATGACTGAAGAAAACAGAAAAAAGGCTGTGGCATTCGCTTTTGCTCAAGAGGTAGAAAATCTACAACTACCAGAATGCACCAGACCAATAAACGTTCCTGCTGGTGAATGCCGTCGTGTGAGCTTGGCCATTTTTCGATTGTAAACATTATGGTAGCCACCTGGTAATAAAACAATCTCCAATTACAGTTAATCTGTAGACTAAAATATGTTTCTGAAAACATTTTAGGCAATAAATAGGCAACATAGTAAGACAATACTGGTTCATATTCGAACAGCACTACATAACTTTACCATCTGATTTCAGCTTTTTCAGCCTCCTTTTTGCATTATAGGAAAGAGTATGGCGCCTATTTTCTGCTGACAAATTCTCAAAATACAGCCAAACAGTACACAACATGGTTCTGAAGACATTTAGGTCAGAAATAGGCAACACAGTCATAGAATTTTGATTTTTTTTTTTTATTTGATCATCAATTTCTAGGGGCAGGCAGTGGCTGAGTCCATAGGCACTTGGGTTGGGAACCAGAAGGTCCCCCGCTTGTGGGGTGTGGACTGGTGGCTGGAGAAGTGCTAGTTTGCTTCAGGGGCACTGCCGAGGTGCCCTTGAGCAAGGTACTGAACACCCAACTGCTCGGGGCGCCTTTCCAAGGCAGCCCCCTCGCTCTGACATTTTTCCATTTGATGCATGTATAGGTCCTGTTTGTGCATGTGTGTGTATTTCGGGCCTATGTGTAGATAACAACAGAGTGACAACACAGAATATCCCCTCAGGGATTAGTGAAGTATATCTCCCTCTTCTTCAAGTTTGGTCTGAGTTTGAAAGAGAGAGGGGCGGGTCTCTTTTGCAATCCACTTCTAAGCACTTTGTGTCTGTGGTGGTGAGCATACGAAAATGCAGAGGCACAACCTGTAGTTCAAGCAACAGACCAAGAGCTGACAAGAATCCACTGGATGGTGCGAAAATGCATCACCCAGCAGATTTGAGCTGAGAGATCAGCAGAAAGATCTAGGCACTGATAAGATGAAGGAAGATTTACCACAGTTCATTTACACATACTAACCACATTGTTATGATGTGTAGGTGGCTGAAAAATCTGCAAAGAATCTCACTCTCACCTTCACATATCCAACAGTATGTTCATTCTGCTATGCTGGGAATCACACGACCACTCGTGATCACAATATATAGCTCGTAATAATAATGGTACAGCAGTATGATACAGGTGTTTCACAGATATGCAATAAAGGGTGTAGACTTTAAACTTCAATAAACAGATTAAATAATCTGATCTGTATTATTGTATGTAAAACTTTAAATTAGTTTTTACATCAATGAAATTCATGCACTCACTTTTAAAGTGTTTTTAAATCAGCTGCAAAAATAAGTTCATTTTTTTAAGACTGTTTTTAATATAAACAAAACAATAATAAATCCCCCAGATATATTTATGAAAATAAACTGCTCTAGGACATAGAGTGACTGATTAAATCACTTTTTCATCAAGTCCATCTTATTACAGTTTTACTTCCGGCACTATGACAGGTCAGAGAGTTCACTTGCAGGAATATCTGTAGTGTAGTTTTCCCTTCGTGCCCTAAAGGAAGATTTTACCCTTTGTAAAACTATGCCATATAAAAATACCTGCTGGGTTACAGAAAAAAAGTGCTATGGTTTGGATGAAAAGCCAGCTCATGCAATAGATAATGATAGTCATGAATGATAATTACAAATGCGCCATCTTGTTAAGTTGTCATTGCCTGTGCAGTTTGTAACCTCAGGTCCTGTTCTATCATGCAGCGCCTCTCCCTCCACAGTTAGCGGTGTTGCTGCCTGTCCTCTATGAGAGGATCCTTTCACAGCACCCTGGCACTTCCCTCCCAACCTGCACCCAAACCAAACCCAGATAGCTCAAACCGAAGCCCTGTAATCACAAAGTCCCTGCAACGTTTATGACCCAGTGAATCAGGAGCATGGACAGATTTACCCATGGGCCTCTGAGGGCCTGTTCCCAGCATCTTTTCTGACAAGATCAGACACAACCCCTTGCTAATGACAGCTGAAGCAAGCTTCAGTGAGGGATGGCTTTCCTCTACAGTACCACCTCACCTAACCTGTTGTAAATCCTCTTTTGAATATATCAATAATTGAGAAAATACTGAGACTAGGGGACAGAGCGGAGGGTTCATTGCAGTTTCAGCTTGTATTAAAAGCCACGGCATCCCCAAGCAGCAGGAGGCAGACTTCTTGCCACCTGTTATGCGAGCACTCCCACATGGTGCATTTTGGCCGGTTGATGTTCACACTATTCACAAGTGAGACTCTCTGCTCAGAAGTAGCGGACACTAACAGACACTTTTCCTGATCGATGCTCATTCTGTGTGTCACAAGGGAGTTGGAAGCACTTTCCTTGCTCTTCCCTCTTTTGTTGCTGTCTTCTCTTTTCTCCTCCACCTCTCTCTTTATCTCAGCCTTAAGTCTCCATGGATTCTTCCCATTAGCCACTCTGCCTGCTTTCCAGTCTGCAGAAGTCTCCTTTTAAATCAGTCTGTGGAGTGACTGTAGCCTGAGGGCCTTGAGGGACCGCATCCTCACCATATCCATCTTCCACCTGGAAAACGGCAATCAAATGGCCTTGGAAGAAACTCATTACTGTCGTATTCCTCTGCGGTTCTAAATTGTGATTGGAGGGATTGTGAATTTCTTATCAAGTTTTCAACAGAGCAAAGAAGCATGGAGAGATGCATACCATGTCTCCTAGATTAATCTGGGCTCGGCTGATCCCAGCAAGTGACAGCGGCGGGAGTCTCCAAGACGCCAAGCGCTGCAGCTCAGAGGAGCTGATAAACATAGCACACAACGCACAGAGACTCTCGCTGAGCTACAATATGGCAATGTTTACACTTGCTCCGAGCCATGTACTAGAAATCCTGCCCTGCATAATCAGGGAAGTTTAATTTAATTCCCTGTAGTGTGTATCACCTGACAAAATTAGGATCCAAACAAGCAGAGCAAGCTATTGCTGAATTTTCCTGCAATCATGAAATGAATGCCAGCTTGAATTTAATATATGAAATGAATATAATGATTAATAATGTAGACAAAGCTTAATGTGTAAATATTAACATTCTTTTAGGGCAATGCAAATTAGAATTGTTGTGAATGTGAAGTAATGACTCGACAAGTCTGTTTTCTAAATAATTTCTGGCTATTTTCTGAGCTGTTTTGCATGTGCACGTTCCTCACTGTGCAGGTTCAGGAATTACAGTACATTAATACAGACTGCAGGAGCTCTATACTCTACATGCACCTGTCCCATGTACTGAAACATAAGGGATAACTCTTCGGTGTGCTTACAGTATGTGTATGTAATTAGAAATTCTCAAACTGCCCATTACAGATCTTTTGGCATCAGGAGGTCACAGAGGTACCATGTCATCAACTCATGATTCCTAATGAGTGCTGTTTCAGACACATAAATTACATTCATGTGTCAATCAGTGCTACAACAGGAGTGCTCCTTGTCCCATCCACTCTCACCATCTGATATGGGTGTCCAGCCCGAGGCAATTTCGTCTTCGATGCTTCTAATAAGACATTCAGTTCTCCCCATTTCTCATTTACCTGGCATTGTTCAGTAGTTGAAGCCATTTCCTGTGCTCATGACCCTTGGATGTCTTTGACTCCGTATCATCTGACATCATGGCTGCAGAATTCAATTTATAGAAGAGAGAGCATCCTGGCAGGAGTGTCCTATGAGATCATGTTGTAGAGATAATACGCAATCTTATGTACTCAGACGAACTGAAAGTACCAATTTGAGAAAGTTGGAGATGGGGCTGGGCAAAATATCGATACTGGGACATATTGTAAGTGTTGCCTTTTCCTGGTTTTAAAGGCTTCATAAAAATAAAGTGTTGAATTTTTCTGAACTTAGACTGTTCTAGCTTTCTATTATTTGCTTTTACCTACTTAGTCATTATTTTTACATGACCGATGACTAGTTTTCAAAAGTCTCATTGTGTAATATTTTGTGAAAGTATAACAGTCAGCTCAGTCAACAATATCGGCACAGTATCGATATAGAGGTATTTGGTAAGGCTGGGTATTGTTTAAAAAATTACCATACCAATATCAATACCAGCACCCATAAAGCGACACCAACACCAGTAGGTTACTTTAATACCTTCTTTTTGTTCTTCATTCGATATCCATCATGTGAATAAAAGCACATAAGTGTGTCATATAGCCATACCTTCAAATGTTTTGGTGGCATCTCAGCAGGCTCAACTGCCAGCTCTCAAATACACTACACTTGACTTCACCACATCACAGACTTGCACCTGCTGCGGTAGTAGGCCAGTCACGCATCGCATAAAATCAAAGAACGTTTTTTGGCTGCAGCACAACAATACAAATTTTTTCTAGATCTGGGCAGAAAGAGGATCAAATACAGGTGTAATTTGACTGGAGAAGTTGCGATAATACTTAGTACTGGGTTATTTCGGTCGAATAAAAATATTGAGTGCCGATACCCAGCCATAGTATTTGGTCAAAAATATTATGATTGGTTGATTTTCTCCATATTGCCCAGCCCAAGTTAGTGACAATTAATTTACATCTGAAACATGCATCATTGCAGTTTAACTGCTTGAATGTTTTGTGAGGGTCAATTAATTATTCAATTTAGATATTAATCTCTGAATCAGAAAAATGATTTTGATTCATCTCACTCTGATGTAAAATGGAACTGTTTGGTTGAATTAGCCTGGATTTGCATTTAGTCACACACTGCTTTCCATTTGATTATACACATCACGGCCAAACAGAATACATTTGAATTGAAACTCAGATGGGTGCATAGCATTATGTTTTTCTGAGCAGCTTGTTTAATTCTCAAGGGAAATCAGCTGGGAGAAAACAAGCAGACTAATCTGTCAATAATTGAGGATAATTTACAGCTAAACTATAGACGTATCCAAACAATAAAACTATTTGCTTCTGTTCATTACAAACTATTTGTTATGTTGGGGCTATCTCTTTAATTGGACCCAGCATCTAATCGATGTGATTTCCGACCAATTGCCCATGAGTCATCTTACAACAACAGTACCAGCGATCACAAATTTACACGAGTGTCAATACACTTTGCTAAAATGATATATTTACTGTATTTCCATACACATCAATTTTGACCCTGTTGACACAGTGTATTGATCTGCGTATGCCCTACGGAATATTAAAAGCCTCTTTCAGGTATGTGGATGTCGTCGTTTGGCTTTAAGCCCAAATGTTGTATGACAGCAGCCTGAGGAGGTTACTGTGGTTTAAGATTCAGGGAAGTAATGCTGCCAACCCATTCATCTGAATCATATTATGGAAGAGTCCTTCCCATGAGAGCATGTACACACTGTCATTCAGGACGCTCAGGTGTTGCTCCACTATCATTAGTGGTCAGTGTTTCTGGGAAGAACAGCCCAGGATGTGAGGAAATGCGGGGACCGTGGTGGTGGTGAACTGAAGGGCTGCTGCTTGGAATGGCTCATGTTTTCCACCTCTTGGGTAATAGCTATGGATCGCTATGTAATCATCGCTCTTTGTTATGTGCTACGACTTGGCTGCTGTGCTGTGATGGGGGGTTGCAGAGAGATGAGGCTGCCAGTACAGACCTGGACCATAGTCAGGTTCAGAAAAAAACCAAAGGAAAATACATGCAGTTAATTGTATATCAAAACTTGGATGAGCTAGAAAAAAACTCATCTGCACTTGAAGGGTTACAGAGCACATTTTCAAGCAGCAGAATCATAATAGAGTCACAAATTAGGTGTTGCTTTTGGGAAGCTTCTTTGAACATCGAGCAAAAAAAGAACAGGTGACCCAGAAATCAGAGTGGAAACTGAGCAAACAACTGAATAAAACAGATCATTAATTTAATATGGAAAGAGGTGAATTCATGTTGAGGCATCTTGCACTTCTGTGCCAAAACATTATGATTATCATCACGAAAGGGAGAAAAAAAATGAAGGGGCACTGGGTTCATACACAACTATTTTCCTACACCAGATTTATTAGAGGGCATGCACTCATGATGAAACAGAGAAGCTGCTCTTATTTACTTACACTATGATTTACTACTTGGCAACTGTCTTTTTCAAAACCGCCTGCAACACTTTCCCTTTTTTTCTGTCCTTGGGACTGGCCAATTAACGACATGATGATTGATAAATGATAAGGTCATTATCACTACGATAAGAACTAATTCACACATACATTTGAATATCTAGGTCACGTCGTCAGAAGGAACTCCGCTGTCACGAAACGCATCAGTGACCCTGCTGTTCTGCCAAGACAGTATTTAATGTAGGGCTGCTTTTGTCTGATGCTACACCAAGGAAAACAGACATACTGTAGTGGACTGTTATGACAGTCTGTAAGTTTACCTCTTGTATCCTTGTCCAAAATATTTAGTGTTTCAAGCCCAAGAAACGAGGACAAAACAAGAATTACCATCTTGCTATTGTATGCCTCCGCGAAGCAGTCAAGTGCAGTTGCAGTTTACGTCCATGTCCGTCAAGATTTATATGTAACCATGACAGTTGCAAGTTGTTCATATATAAATGTTGCTGCAAAGATGCTATATATTCTGCAGCATGGATGCTTCACACATCAAATTTGAAGAAACCCCCTCAAGGTGTTCTTGAGATATCACTTTCACAAAGATGGGATGGATGGATAGATGGATGGATGGACGGACAACCCTAAAAAACATCATGCCTCCGGCCACAGCTGTCACTGGTGTGGAGGCATAAAAACACGTCAGGAGAATGTAAAGAACAGGACAAGATGACTCTGAAGGAATTTCTAGCAACAGCTAAAGGGCCATCCACACCAGGAATGATATCTGTATAACTATAACAATAACAATGTGAGCCTCCACACCGATGAAAGATAATGTTCTGTAAACAGTGGTGCCAGCTACATGCTGCATGCCCCAGATATGTTGGCAGGTTAGGAAATGGTTGTCTGTCAGTGTTGCCATCCTTCATCAAACCGCTCTGAAAGTTATGATACTGTTCACCACCGTCATTGTTATAGTTGTGGAGTGGACTCTGCCATCCACTTGTTATAGTTATCATTTGTTATACTTATCAGAGGAATATAAACAAAAGCTCAACGGCTGCTTCTTTTTAAAGTTAGTCTAGTTATTAATCTAGTTTATAAGAGCAATCCATAACCAGCGGGCTGTGGAGGTTGTTTAAACATTTTACTTTTGGTAATTTACAAAGTTACATATTTTAATATCTAAATGTGCAAAAGACTTCATCTGAATTTAAAAAGAGGATCAAATCAAAATGCATATTTTTCAATGACCAATCGTGTTTTGCCACTGTTAGCTACCTCAAACTGCCTGGGAAGCAGTGACACAAAATGGATCGGTTTTTGAAATTAAAAGCCATGTGGGAGACAATGCTGCACCAGTCAAAGCTCCAAAGCGTGTGGTGAAGAAATATGACCCTGAATACATTAAATTTGGATTCATAATGGCAGGCAGTGATGCTGAGCCAAAAGCACAGTGTGTTGAATGTGGTGAAATCCTGTCAAATGAGGCGCTAAAGCCATCGAAGCTCTAGAGACACTTAAACACAAAGCAACCGGGATGTGCTGGGAAGCCAAAAGAATATTTCCTGAGGAAAAAAGATGGGCTTCAACAGAAAGTCATCACAACATTAGCAGCTGACAGAGGCATAATATAAATCTACAGCACAGTATTTTTTCTGCTTTTGTTGTCATGTTACTTGGGAGGGTTGTCCTCTGAATTTTTTTTTTTATCCATCAGAAGTGGGCCTTACCCAACAAAGGGTTGACAACCTGGTTTAGAGAGTTGAAAAAGGGCTCAGAGACTGGGGGACAGAGGGGGGTACAACATCTGACAAAGAAGCTTCATGAATCAAAGGATTCATGTCTCGCCCACATGATCCGGAATGCACTTTAATCCTTCAAACCCCCAGGATTAAACCCTGGCTTTGTTGTTGTTGTCGTTGGGGTTTTTTTGTTCAGTTTTTGGTCATTTTGCTGTATGTTTATGATGAACATTTTATTGAACAAAATATTTATATTTTTGACTGTGTCATTGAAAATGTGGTTGGGGCAAACTGAAATTAAATAAAATCAGAATGGTAGATTGTTAGTACTGCCTTACTTACGGGATTCATCTAAAATCTGTTCATGAAGAATAAAATAAACTGTTGAATAAATTTTGCCCAACTTGGTTGGATTATTATCATTCCTAAAATACCAATATAAGTCTCAGCACAGCTCATTGTGCAGTTGGTGGTGGAATAGTGGGCAAAAGTTCATTTTAACAGCACAAAATGTGACTATCAAAAGAACAGCTTACTGACTGCACATAAGTAGCCACTGGTTTTAAGCAGTGTACCCTCTCCTTGCCCTCAAGATCCATCTGTGTCCTCCTCTCACCTCTACATCTGAAGAAATGTTATGGAAATCTGAGAGTCATGAAGTTAAAAAAGTTCAGAATTGTTAATACTTGGTTAACACTACTACATTATTATTCATGCACAAATCTTGACACGTAGTTTATCACCCTACTGTAGATATGCTGCATAACTAAAGAAAAACTTTTAAAGCAGTTGGTCAACAACAAACACTGCAAATCATTCAGTGAAAAGTATGTCTGCTTTTCACCACCACTATTACAATCTGTCCATGCAAAGTAGTAACAGTACACATACTACTATAGCCATATAACATTCAGCCATATAGCACCTAGCACAATGGCACACTTTGCATAAATGTCACAAGCCAATAAAGGATCTTCACCACTTTCCCTCTAGGATTATGGGGAAGCCTGTTCAAATATCTAAATGTCAACTGCGCATAAACACTTTCCAATCACGCTCTATGCAAGCAGCAGCTGGGGGGGCGGGGGTCACACACGTGCTTTGTCAAGCCTTCAATCCCCATTGGGGTTTGATCACACCACACACAAAGAATTCACAAATGACAGAATGGAAACATCTCATCATGCAACAATTAGTCATTGAAAATACAATGGAGCTCAAGGGAAGACTTAAAGATGTCAGTGTCACATAAAATATAGTAGAAAAACTGTTGTTTTTAAATGTTTATCTGCAGATTTAGGTAGTGACCCTGAAGACAGAAGCCCCCATTTGTGACAGCAGCGAGCAGAGATCAACTACTCTGTATTCCCGCAATCCTCTCATGTGTGCTGGTGATGATGTCTGCTGGCTGCCTGTCATCACTGCTCCACCAGCACACATGTCATTATTGTCACAGCAGATGATGGGTCATTTGTGTCTCACTGGGGGCAACAGGCATCGCTGGACCTTTTCTGACCCGTCTCCTAATTACACCCTCAGGATATGGGAAGAGCCAATCAAGAAAGAGCCGCTTGGATCAGCACTGTCCAACAGAGGATCTCCTGTCTGGTTGCCAGTCAGATATGAGGCTGCTGTTGTCCTGCAGACATGACCGCAAAATCTCAGGAAACTCATGAGAAGATCTCCTGGAGCTGGGAGACACACACAGGCCTTGAAGAAGCTAACTCAAAGTACTGGGCTTCTTAAGAGGTCGACAGAGTGTTTCTCACTCATGTCCGTTGGTAAGATGGTCTATGGGGCAGATGCAGATGAGGTCTTTTTAGTTGTGTTTCCACAGGCTAATTGCCCAGGTTATTAGCATAAATAGCAACCCTTATGCCCTAGACTGGGAGGAAGAAATCCCTGCCCAATTATTACAGCCACTGCTATGGTGGCAGCATGTACTCCCAGCAGCCTGGTTAATACTAGTGTTAGCTAACAGTTCAAGAGAAGGCAACAGCTGACAGTCTGTTCTTAATGTAGACTTCTGAAACTGTAGCAAGATATCTACAACTGTCGAGCAATGCTAAGATGATTTTAGGATATGAGGAAGAACTTTTCTTTGAGAGGGAATCATTTAAAAAAAAATTGTAAGTGCTTCATATAATAGTGTGTTGATTAAGTCATGCTTTTAGCCATCTCCTCTGGGACACCAAAATGACCACTTCAATAGCTTCAGTCTCTTCTGTCTTTGTTTGTGGGGCTGGGTGATAATGGAGTATTATTAGCAACAATAGCATCAATGTTGTCTTATCCAATTTCAGTGTAATTACATAGTGATGATATAAATATATAATGTTATTGTCTTGCTTATGGATGTGAACAATTCGTCAACTACTTGATTGAACGTTGCTGCCCTCGCTAGTCGGCACCAGAATTACTAGTTAGCTAAACTTAGTATTAGAAGTATAATTATTTTATGCAATTGCGTTCACCCAATAAAAATGCCTACAGATTTTTTCCCAAAAGAATATTGTTTTGAATAAATGTTTTTGTTAACTTTTATTTATTTGTCATGTTTTGTAGGATAATGTGCAATGTTCATGATGTATGAGGCAAAGTGCTACCCAATTCAGTGGCACATAAAATATGTTTAGTCAGGACAACTTTAGTCAAAAAAAACTTTATTTCCATTTGTAATATTATGTTTGGCGGTATGGCTCTGTTCTGGGGCCTCTCTGCCTTTCCTAGGCCTACACGTGCCTACATGGAAAGCCTAAGGCAGAAAGAGCACACTCTGCTCTTCCACATGCAAACCAGAAAGCCTAAGGCAGGGAGAGCAGCAGCAAAGACCATCCAGGAACAGAGCAGAGCAGCATCAATGACAAACAGAAATGACATTGATAAGTCAGACACAGCATGAAAAGGAGGAGCTGAGCTGGAGGTGGGTTGCAAAGGTGCTTGCAGAGGAAGTAGCAACAGTAGGCAGGCCAGAGCAGTTTAAATAGGGCACCCTGAATGAGATTTGCCAAGTGGTTGCATAGAAAGGAATCATGTGATCTATCGGCTGACTCTTTCCCATCAATCAGCTGCTCCATCAGTTGACTGGGCTGCTTGAGATCAGCTGATGTGGCTGGGATGTGAGCTGAGCTTGACATCGTGTCCTGCCTGAACTAACGCTTTGCCGAATATTTGATTTAATGGAAATAATGATTTTAAATGGCTCTTATAATATATTTTGGACAAGATTAAATCTTATAGAATAACTTGTGTTCTACTGTATTTTGCCAGTTTTTTGAGTTTTTTACTTTTAGACTAGCTGACTGGTATATATTTCAAATTTAATTTAAACATCAGGTATATTCGTTGTAAGAACATCCCTAGTTTTGCTCAGGTTGAAGACAGGAAGTGCCATGCAGAGACTCCATGTACTAACTATTGAAGTTGTCTTTCCAAAGTTCCTTACCAAGGTTACGACAACAAGCTAACAAGAAGGTCAAGAGGATGCATCAAGAATGACTCTCGCGTTCACTCATTCACTACTCTCTATGTAACAGTTCAAGCCTGTGATGGGGTGCCGGGTGGCCGGTTGACCACTTTCTAATTGACAGTTAAAGTAGATTTATATTCAGAGTGTTCTTTTTGTACTCTGAATGTAAATAAGGAGCCAGAGTGAATGAAAAGGCATCAAAATAAAGCTTGTTTAGAAAAAAAAGGGCCCAGGGATGATCCGCCAGACCCTCCAGCAGAGGTCTGGACTAAGCCCCAAATGTCCTGAAATCCTAGAAATGCCCCTGTGTACACCTGACAAGTATGAAAACAGAAAATTAAATGAAAAATGGACAGATGCCACCTCATACCAATCCTCAAGCACTGTGGAATGCTTTTTCTTTAACTGGCCGCTGCCTCATTTTGTAAAACTGGCCCCTGGACAGAGCAAGTTGAGTATCTCTGGTGTACTAATGATAAAAAAAAATAGAGATTTTTTGACACAAATCATCACTGACAGATGCAGTCGTATGCTTTTGGACACAGTCCATCTTTAAAATGATAAAGAAGCATGTTGTCTCACCCTGACGTGTGCAGAGAACCTAACCAAAGCCAGAGATGTCATTCACAGAATCTAATCAGCAAATCAGTGAAATCACCTATGTGTGTGTACATAAAACATTTGTTTTATGGTTTGAAGATATCTTCAGATGAAACATTTTCTGGATTGTAACATATTTCTATATGTGAAAGTGATTTCTAGTAATATTTCCAAAACTTCTAAGTTACCAGGGTGAGCTAGCCAGGTTAAAAGAGAGCCACCTTGGTGACACTGAAAACTCTGACTCAACATACCTGGCTAACCCACTCATCTCAATTTGTGGTACACCCCTCTAATATACAAATTTGTTATGGCTCTAGAACTGTTAAACTTCATCCAGCCTGAGCTCAGGGGATTTTTCGCCCTGCTGCAAATTTACACTGACTACTGCAGTCATGTGCTGTTTGTGTTTACATTTTCTCAGCACTCCAGACAGATAAATCCAATGCAAAGAATAAATGTGCAAATACTTCTGAATCCGTGTACATGAGCTTGCTTTTACGTTTATGTATTGCTCTCACATTTTTACACAGCGTATAAAAACATTTCCCAGATGTCAGCCTTCACAAACATGTTTATATATGAACAGTTAAGGTAACAGGACCCTCCTAAGGCAAATTAGACCATTTTTAGTGGTAGTACCTGAGTAAATCTTGTGGTTATTTGCAGTCATACTAGACTTAAGTGCAAAAGCCTGCAGCAGCAGAATGTTATTCTGGCTTTAAAGACTCAGCAGGGGGAGATATTTCAGTGCTGTGATCCATAGAATAAACACTTTATTCACTCCTAACTCTACAGGTTCAGTTGGCTGCACAGAGAGGGAGAGGAGAGTGGGGAGATCTCACAAGATGCTCAAAGATATTTCATTACAATGTCAGTGGCAAGGTTAAATGAAAGGTAGGCTCTTTATAATTTGTCTGTACAGAAGGTATTTCAGATGTGTAGGTCTGAGGCACAGTGTGGTAATCTGTATGTGAGTATTTATCCCCCTCATGGTTAAGAACATCAACAGGTCATCCAGGGTAACAAGAGAGGGATACACAGAGAATCCTGTCATTAAAACTGGAATGGTGATCTAGGAAGAAAACACTTAGACCTTTCAGCCCCTATCTTCTGTTTTTTTATTCACTCTTTCAATCCCTCTCTCCTCAGGCTGCTTAAGGTTCTGGCCCTGCGCCAGATCAGATGTGTGCGAGCACCTCTCCCGTTTCTCCTGAGGACATGCTCAACGTACAAATTATTCAGCACCCTTGTCCCCCTACCAACCCACCCCAGAGTCCTTTGTCAGGAGGATCACTGTGCTGCAGGGCATGGGCAATAATAATAAGCCTGGGTACAAGCACATTCTTAGGAACCAACATGAGCCAAGAACAATAGGACAGGCGTGCCTGCACGGCTGCTGTCATGTAAACAACAGCTCTATGAAGTGCTTTTTCTGCACATTGTACCATTCGATATCTGAATCCACATTACTCTTAGAAAGACAACAACTGTGTATTGTATATCACGAGGTAAGTCATTAAGGTGTTATTGTGAGGTTTATACAGCCAACTCCTTTTAGCTGCTTGGCTAGTGTTTGTGTTTGCCTAAGAAGGCATGCTACACACTGACTGTATTTCCCATTTGACCTTTTTGGTTTCATTACCTGTGACCGATGAAACAGTGTTTCATATAACACATCTATCTTTTGTTCCTGATGCAAGGTAGGAGGTAGTTAAGTCAGACAAAGATGGAGAATTGGTGTAGTAGGAATTATAAATCAAGTTTAGAAAATTCATTAAATAGCAATCTGCATCTCCTTGTTATTGTAGTCTAGTGTGTCTCATGGGCATTAATAATAAAGATGAAGTCTGATGCCATGTTAATTTCACAAATATTGCATTTTGGCTTCTCATTCAGTTTATTATATTAAAAAGAAATCCTTAATAACTATGCTATAGCCTGGAACAAAGGAGGATATTTTTACTGTGAAAGTCACTAATGTTAACATCTGACTGATAGATCTGAATAGATCCTTTATAATCCAACTGGCAAAATGCTTGTCCTCCAAAACAATCAACAATGCCCATTTTTCTGTGATGAAATTGTAAGTCAGACATTATTTATGTTACATTACTTTGCAGCAAAACTGATTCTGACAAGACTGTAATACAACAGAACCAATGTACCAGATAAGATCGGTCATTCTGTGCCTTAAAGCTAAGCATCCCAATCAGTCAGAGGACAATATATCTCCTTGTGTCTGACTGGAATATTGCGTTTGTAAGCCTGGACCTCGTTTCTAAGACAATCTACAACCTAGACATCTCTCTATCCCTCAGCTCCTTTTCATTTATCTGTTTCAATATCCTGTATCCTGATGAGGCTGGGAACGGGGTGTTGACCTGACGTTTAAATCCCAGGCGAGTCCATTATGGTAAGACAGCAAAAAGTGCTGATAGAGGAGAGAGATACAGCTCAGAGGACAAAGAACATATATGGCCACCTGGCTTTATGGTCCAGTAGGACTATGTTTGTTATGTGTATGCTGTTAGTGTGTAGAATATCTATCTCTGTGTGTGTGTGTGTGTGTGTGTGTGTGTGCGTGCGTGCGTGCGTGTGTGTGTGTGTTCATGTGTTTGTTTGGAATGCACGGACTGAGCCATGGGGTCACCATAACATACCATACAGAGAGTTATGGTCAGCTCCACTGTGCTGCCTCCATTTCCCAGTGCAGCCAAATCTCTCCCAGCGGACCAAATCCTGTCAGATAAGAGCCGACAGCTATCGCTCCAATTCATCCACCCAGACATGCCAGCTCCACGGCGGGAGAGATTACACCGAAGGAGAGGGTGACAGCCCTATCTCTAGGCTTTTGGGATCTGTGTGGCAGTGTCTGGCTTATCAGACCTGCTCTGATGTCTCTTTGCTAATGCATCAACAATGACATCAGACACTTAGAGACTCATATTTAAATATATTAGTATTTCAAGTTCAGACCAACAAGCAGTTGACCAATTTTAAATAAAGACAATAATAAACAACATAAATGACCATCAGTGCAACCTTCTCAGGTCAGTTTCTCTAAAGGCCTAGCCTGACATCCCCAGACCAATTCGCAAATGCAAATAAGTCTGAACCTCTCAGTTAATTTTCAGTTCCAAGGGGTGTGATCAAGCAGCAGATCAAACGATAGACCAGCAAACAGAGCAATGAAACATATGATGTAACGCTGAGTGACAGAAAAATGTAAACAAACTACAGTGTGCTGAAATTAGTAGTGACAATATAACATCATAACATAGGTCTGAATGAGTGCTGCCATTTTTGCCTTCAGAGATCGAAAGCAGTACTTCACCAGAAAGTTCCACATCAGTCGCAGCCATCGTGGTTGCTTTTAAAAATGCCTCAACGGTGTTCCTCTTTGCTAAATTAGGTTTATGCTCTCAGTCGTTTCTTCTGCACGAGGGTGCGCAAGCCAAAAATTACATCCAACACATATTTTGCATTAAGTGGGAAGGCTCCACAAGTTGTCATTTACCGTATCAAATCTACCCCGTATTAGATCATTGGTTGTGATTGGCCCCAAGCGGATCAGGTCGGGTGGAACTCTGTTTGAACGGGAGGGGGAGCAGATGCATCTGCCAGAGCAAATAAAACATGAGCTCTCAGCTTTGTCTGTTTCCCAGGCTAACTAAAGCCATTTCTCATCTACATGTATGACATCAGATATTCTTACAATACAATCTGACTTAATTTTGACTCAGGCTACAATTTCGATACAAAAAACAACATATTTTACATCTAGTGTGATTAAAAATCTAAAATAAATTGTCGGTACAAAGCCAAAATATGTGCACTCAAAACATAAAAAAACCCTATAATCTAAGAGCAGAATAAAGCAGATATCGGTCCATTTTAAATAATGAATTAAAGCCTTGTATTCACCCTCATTAACTCTGGAGCTCGTAAAAGGACATATAGTGGAGAAGCTTTTTACTCTGTTTCGCATATTCATTAGTTTCAATTTTCAACAATAAATCCGACCTTGGAGCCACTGACCTATGGGCTTGTAAACATAAAGCAATTTCCAACATGCTCTTAAAATGAATAGCAAATTAGTAGTAAAAAGCCACATGAGGTAATGAAAAATATTCATTGAATATTTAGCCTTAAGCCGGGCTATTTGAACAGCCTGTTACAAGGAAGTCTCAAATGTTTTGTGGAGCAATGCATCATCTCAAGTAGGACTACTGAGAACTGAAAATAACATGAAAAACTCATCGAACCACATATGAAATGAGACAAAAACAAGAAATAACTCTCAAAGGGTTTTATGCAGTATACCTCGAACGGCATATTATTGCAAATTACTTCTGCAATGAACTGAAACAACACCACTTACACTCACACTTACAGTTATTAAGCTGCACTTGAGCAATTTAATGTAAACCAATGTAACAGTGCTGCAATAACTATGATTTTTGTAAAGCCTATAATGTTCAGGGTTTTTTTGACTCATTGTCACAAACATGTTGTTCAGAATGTACGGTCATTTTTTAAGTTGTGTATCGTGCTGGTGTTTAGTGCTGTTCGTTTATGACAAAAATGATAATCATGACTATTTTGAGCAATATTGAGATTAATCACAATTATTCACTGATGTTGGGGACAAAATATTATTGTTGCACTTTCACATTCAAATAGAGCTCTACTTTCATTTTTTGATGTGCAACACTTCTTTTAATGTACAAATCTCTGCATCAAAAATAAGACTGGTAAATAAAATTGTACCACAATGTTTTGCTCAAAATTAAATCAACAGAGCACTGCTGCGTCCCTGCTAATTAATAAATATTTGCAACAAAATAACTTAAAATTAGATTCTTGCTTCACCTGATTTCAGTGCATCTCGCAGAAGCAAAATATAATTAAAACTGTACCAAAAATATAGGCTAACTAAAAATAAATATGCCATTACAGAATGCAACCAAATGAAAACAGTGTTTACTGGACACATATCTTTTGCCAAATGAATTGCCATTGTATTTATAATTCCAGTCTGTCTTTGAGAGCTGGATGGATATATAATCACTGCTGTATTTTTTATTCTTCTTACAGCAGTCACAGACCCTGGACAGGGATTCAGGTAACGTCATCTTGGCCATCATGCATCCATGTTACTGCAGATTGTGGTGTTCAGGTGGTCTACATGTCAGTTGTGTTGGTGTGCAGCACAAACACAAGTCTCATGCACTCTTTGCATATAATTTGTTCTCTCCTAACAATGGATGATGATGGTTGATTAATGGATGATGTTTGTTTTGCCCGTCTGCACTCACATAAGTTTTTCTCAGGCTGCCACTGCAGGGTGCGCTTATAGCAGCATGATAGTTCTTCAAAAGTGGAGGCTGGCTGTTAGTTTAGGAAGCTCTTGATTTAATATGCAGCGGAGCATGCAGTCTATCGTGTTCATTTAAATGTGGGAAGCCAAAATTGTGATCGTGATTGATACTTGATTAATTGTGTAGCCTTAGTGATGCTGGATTGGACTAAGTTACTGTATATTGTTATTGACCTTTGGGACTCTGGTGTGACAGGGTTTTCCCAGCTTCTCAATCTACTGTGTGCCTTGTGCAAAAAAAGCAGGTTAAAACAAAGTAGTATGAACATCACTAAAGACATTGTAACTGAAGGACATGAGTGAGAGACAGAAACAGCTGTGTCTGTTCTTTCAGCACAGAGAGAGCTGTTACCATACTGTCTCCTTCTGTGGCAATATCTCTTCTCATTCATTTTAATTCATAAATGAGGAGGTAAAAGTTTCTGAGGACTTTCTATTATCCAGTGGTTTACAGTCAGTCAGACAGGACTGGGTTTAGAAAGAGGGTGTGATAACTTCAGCTGCTGATGGTGCAGATGATAGGCTATTGATTTGTTTGCTCATTGTTCTGCTGGCTCCATAAAATGTGACTGACAGAAGCTTCCAGACTTTAAAGAGAACCCAGCAGCTCCTTTCTCCAAAAGTCATGCTCCAATGAACGCTGAAACTATATGCAAAGCTAGCCACTGTTCCATATATCAGATGACATTATTAAAATCTTTTCTTTCCCCAGTTGCTTTGGCACTAAAGAGAACTCCTCTTCATCTGCATGCTGCTAATTCATAAGACGGCAAAGCAGGCAGTTCCCATTTGTGTTACATTGCTTCTTTCAAAGCACTGACCAGCCAGAACAACAGCAGCGTTCAGCAGAGCCTAAGGTGATTTTATTAAAAACACAGAATTCTCAACCTCCCAACGGATGACTGGGATAAATGCACAGCTTTCTGTCAATTATTATCTTGCTTTCCATTGTACACATTCCATTTACAGAGATAACGACTTCTCACTACCCCCAAAAAGCACTGCAAAGTGGGCTTTATGGATGAAATCTCTGCACCACACAGGTATAATTGCAACCTCCAATCTGACATTAAACCACTCAAAACGTATAATGCAATTTGTCCTTTTTCTGTGAGTTCCATTTAACAAAAAAAAAAAAAGCCAGAAAAACACTCTGCTTCATGGAAAGCTGAGCTTTTACAACGTGCATGTGCAAAGGCTAAAAAATAAAAATCCCTTCAGTAGAAAAAAAAAATTAAAAACCTTTACAGAGAATCAATTTTAACATTCAAAATGGGAAATGGATACTTATTCACGAATGCAAAAAGTTATCACTTTTAAGGAGATGAAAAGCAAAGTCAAAAACCTCATGCAAAGCCCGTCGGATGCTCTCTGAAATAAAATGCACGGCTCACAATTACAGGCAATTACATCATTCTGTCAGATACTCCTTAGTGTTTCGTTTGATTCAAGGAAACTAAGTAGTCTGAGTTGATCTTTAGATCACTACATGCAACATGACAAACTATTAAAGGTGCTGATGGATAGTAGAAAATAACTAAGGTCTTACTGAGGGGAAGTACAGCAAAAGAGTAAGGAAGTGCAATCTTTTAGCCTCTCCATTTTCCTGTGAAAGCCTGGAGGGCAGATCCTATTAGCCACTAGGGAACTCTCCCCTCATATCTGATGTTGTTTTATCACAGTAGAGCCAGGGGAATGGGGGAGAATAATCTCCATGGAGTACTGTGGCACTCTCTTATTCAGCAGGGAAACCAAAGTACAGCGGTGATCAGCATTCCCTCCTATTTAGGACATCACTCAAGGGCAAACACATGCTGTTGAGGTTGACATGCTCATTTTAAAAGGGCATGCTTGGTGTGGCTCCTGACCAGCGCATCCACTACAGAGGGAGTGTGCATCAGCGTGCTTTTACTGCTAGCTCGCCTAGTACCACAGCTAGCTAACGTTACAGCTCAGCCGAGGAGGACGCCATTAATGTTTATATCATGTGCTGTCACAAGCACAAGCCTCTCCTCCATGAGTAGATGCATGCTTCCTTCTGCACACTGATAAAGTTGGCAGGTGTAGTTTAGTAGAAAGAAAATTGTTCCTACATGAAATTGCTCATAACAAGATCTGTGGATTATCTTGAGTATCTGGGTCATGATTCCTGGAAATAGACATTGCTGTTGAGTTTTTGAGGGGTTGCCATCTAGTTCCATTATAATCAAAAGAAGGCAGACATCTCTACAGCTGATATCTTCAACACTCGGCAACTCAAACCAAAACAGTCTAGACTGATAAACACCATAAGAGGTAAGAGGAAAGATGTGTATTTTTGATTTTGGGGTGCACTGTCCCTTTAAGAACACTTCATTTGATTATGAACGTAATTAACTCTCCTCTTACTCTCTCCAAAGATCGGTGAGCATTTTACAATTCAGATATCTGAGGCAGCTTTCATGGTTCAAAGAAACTGTCTCTTCTGATGTTGTAGGCCGCTTACAACCTGCTTGCTGCCTTCTCCAGGCCCAAGTCATCACCTCCAGTAAAGGTCATGGGCGACCATGATGGATGGGCACTGCTGTGGATTTAATTTAAAATAAAGAGCAATAAACACAGGGCTCAAGCTAGTGGCACAGGGGATGATGAAGGATCCATTAGTTAAGCAAAGGTCGCAGGCTCCTCCCCTGACAGTGGCTGTCACCATCGGATCACAATCGGTGACATGGGACAAGGGGCCAAAGAGGGTCATGGGGTGACATCGGTTCCACAGAGGTTCCTCTCTGTCAGAGCTGTCTTGTTTATCAGCTGTGTCAGAGAGGTTCAAGCACACACCTATTGGTTGGCGATAAGGGAATGACCTCCAGGAATCTGAGGCTGTTATGAATGTCAGACAGTGTTGTTAGGATTCAGCAATTGAGACGCAATTTAAATGTCAGTTCATTGGCATGCACAGAGAGTAACCTGTTAGCACTGAATTCAAAGTAAGGAGGAAATCCTCCCTCGTGTTTCAAAATAACAAAACAATTAATGGCAGCAGGTGTCCCTTGTGATTGTAAGTATACTTTCTGAGTGGGAGCGTGCATTTAAATTGGGATATTAGAATGCATTTTTCTGTGTACACGCCCTGCACAGTCTTGATTTAAGTGAGTGTACGCCAAAAGCTAAAGATAAACAGTGCTTATAGTTCACAATCCATGTCAAAGCAAACATTTTGAAAACACTAATGCAAAAACCCGTGTAGCACATGGGTAATTTGCTGCCTTCAAATGCTCTTCACTAATGGCATTTAATAGGTTCTGTGGGCCAAAAATGTGACAGCATGATGTATTTGGCCAACGAGCCAAGCTAATGACTGCCATCAAATGTGATTTGAGTTTTCAGCCGTGGTTATCTCAGTGGAGCCCAATTTATTTAGTGTCACCTTTTAACTACAGCGTTTGGCATAGACACATGGCCGATGAAAACATGAGTGAAGGCTATCTCCTATTAGCGGTGCTGATTGGCCAGTGATGGAGATATCTCGTTTGTTTCCGCTTTACAATATGAAGCCTGATGGCGCTACTTGCTGCAGGAGGAGGTGACAAATAGATGAGGTGAGAGTCTGGACACAATGTGACAAACAAGATGACAGTTTGGGCTAGTTGATTGTGAAAAGTTTAGATGTGATTGAGGAGCTCTGTAATGCAGACTTTTAATGGTAAGTGGAGAATGATGAGGTCTCAGATGGATAGTCCTTATCTTTTTCAGCATATTCATACTAAATCAATATTTACACTGGGTTAATCAGAGTTTAACAGTCAAAAAATTAGAAATGCATGAGCCAGTGCAAGAGCATACGTGTGGAAATTTTCAAATGCCCAATGCCGACATTACCAGCATTTCATATTTTACATAAAAAGAAAATTAAACATAAAAGCAACTAACCGAAATCATTAAAATCTAAAAAGGAAATGCTCCAGACTCTCTATTTTTGCTGTTGTTTGAAATACAACTTTTCATCTCATCACTTTTATTGGCACTGTCATTTGCAAAATACATGTATTAGGTTTCCTGAAATGTGAATAACACACCCCCTTCTCCGCTCTTTGTAAACAACATCTGAGCAAACAGACATTCTTTTATTGTTGTGACACATTCCCGAACCACGGCACATTCATTTTGCTCTTTTCCATTTGACTTTCACTTATCAGATGGCTTTTTAAAAGCAGACCCGTTTTTGAGCACTCACACACTCACAAGGCTTTATCAGATTACCATTCATTTACATGTATAATTATTACAGCCGCTTCAGGAGCCGTTTGCTAAAAAGCTTTATGCAAATTGTAATTAACAGTAATTAAAAACCAGACTGCCCTGAATGGGAGCCATGGTACCAGTGCATCATTTACAAAACCAAATTGAATCTTATGACTTTACTGTGTGAAATCAGCAGGGGTTCTGAGCCAGGGCTAAAGATGTCCTGTCTGACACGAAGACCAAAGACCGTAGCAGCGAAGTCGTATTGCTACATGTCTGGATGTGAGCCAACTGTTGATGCTAATCTTTAAATGCTGTAATTATTCACTCAAACAATTAAACATCCATATACGCAATATGTGAAGATATGAAACTCAATGCCCTGGAGTCCTGCTTTCTGGTTTCCCAGCCGAATAAGCCTTTAAACTTTTAATTGATTATAGTAAATTATCTAAACTGTGTTCAGCTGGTGTGTGTGTGCATTTTTTCTTTTCACAATAAGGCCTTTCCTTCCTGTTTCACAATGACGTTTCCCTTTCAAGAGGACTGAATGATAAAGGCAGTGACAGATCACTGTAATCACCATGTTCTTTCATCATGCATTTAGTTTAATTGTGTGTGAACACCTCAGTTTCTTAACAGAAATTTTAGAAATGACTGCCAATCCCTGCTACAGCTCATTCTTGTTTTGGACAGCATCCCAAAAGATTAAAGGCAGACAGACAACCTTTTTAGGCCTGCACACTTCAGCTAATGCATTTTGTCTCTAGAACAGCTGCAGTTGACTGTCTCTTCACAGGAAGACAGACAGATACAGAGAGAGGGTTAATTGAGCACAATTGCAGCTCTGGTGGAGCAATCCTGGATCTTTCACTGGATCTTAGCCAACACAAATACCACAATAATGTCATATCACAATACAAAATCACCTGCCAAGAAGCTAAACATACATTTGAACATAACAATGCAGTTGACTTGCCTAGACATTTTCTCTGGGGATGCAAAAAGAAAAAGAGAAATGTCGAACAGATCTTAGAGGGCTCACAGGTAAGCTTCTGCAGTTAAACAAAAAGGAGAAAATACTATTGAAGCATTTAACTGCTGAAAAGATGGTCTTTTCATAAAAGCAGGCTGTCTATAAAGTAGACAGACACAGATACTTTGAAATTGGTGCTGTATGACCAAAGAAAACAGATGAAAAGGGTTGTAGCATTTGCTTTATCCAAAGAGGTAGAAAAGCTACAACTACAAGAATGCACTGCACCACACCTGACAAATAAATGCTCCCGCTGGTCGGTGATGTAATGCAAGCTTGGCCATTTTGCCACAGGAAACAATATGGCAGCCAGCTGGTAAAAAAAATGATCTTGAATTACAGTAGGCTAAATTATGTTTTTGAAATCATTTGAAGTGAGAAGTAGAAAACGCAGTCATAGAATCTCAGTTCAGATTTGTTCAACACTGCTGAGCTCTACTGTTTGATCTGAGTTTGGTCTGCATTTGATTCTTTACTCTCTGTGTCCGTGGTTGCAGGGATTCGAAAATGCCGAAGTACAATCTGTAGTTCAATCAACAGCCCTCGAGCCAGTGAAAATCTGCTGGATGACAAAAAACTGAACTGAGAGATGAGCAGAGAGATCTGGGCGCTGATGAGATGGAGGTAGGTTTATCACAGTTCATTTACACATACCATACTGCTATGATACAAAGCTGGTTGAAAATCAGCAAAGAATCCCTTTAAGCGCAGTAGACAGCTATGGGGAAAACAGTAATGGTAGTTTGCCTTTACAATAGAGCTTGCTGTACTTTCTCCCATAAGGCATCAAAGAAGTAAAGCCAGTTAAAAAGCTAATAAACTTCAAAGGGAATTCTTTATGTAAACAATATGGGCCTCCAGTTGTGTTCCTTGGTGAGGACATGCTTTTAAATTTGTTACAGATTTGCTGTAGATCAATTCCCTCAAAGAGAAAAAACACACTAGCATAATGGTGCTGTTACTTTTTAAGTGTTGCCCTCTCACACAAACATGACCACATATAAAAGTTACCACATGGCCTCACACGCACACGTATGGCTAACACGACAGGACGCTGGGTCTAGAATGTAAACTCCAAATGTTTCACTGGGATCATCACACTGCAGTCATCGCCATGATTTGGTAGAGTATACACTCCTTATCTCGCGGCGATGTGCCCATGCAGCATAAATGAGATTAGATGCATATGTTGGGACCAAAGCTGTCACTCAGCATGTGTGAGGCCAAAGTGAGCTACTGAGTTAGAACCTTAAACTATGCAAATCCCTCTTAAAACCCTGATGTTGCTGTGCGGTAAAAATCACATTTGGATTTCTGTGTTAATGTTATTCATTGATAGTCTGTGGCTGCATCTTATGGAATTAGTAGAGTCCAAATTACTATTGGAAGAAATGCCATGTCTTTCTTTAAATTTCTTTTTGGTTACACTGGCACAAGTAATGGATCAAAGAAATTATTTGACATTTTGGAAAAATGCTTATTTGGTTTCTTCCTGAGAATTAGATGATAAACTTGTTACTACGCTCATGTTTGTACAGAAAATATGAAGCAGCTTATGCTACCTTAGTTCAAGACTGGAGACAGGGTAACAGCTAGCCTGGCTCTGTCCAAAGGTAACAAAATCTGCACCAGCACTTCTAAAGCTCACAAATTGAGACCTTATATCTTGTTTGTGTAATTCACACAAATCTGACATGTAAAAAAAAAAATTCCATTTTGTGGAGTCGCCATGTCCTAATTTCTTTGGACACAGCCCAGGCCCAAGGCGAAGACTTTAAATTGCATGTTTTGACTAACCTACAGCCTAAAATCCCAAGATATTCAATTCACAATAATAGAAAGTAGAAAAGAACATAAAAATTTCACATTCTCACATCTGAAAAGCTGGAACTAGCAAACAGTTTACATTTTCTCTCATGCATGACTTTAACAAGAGAGTGGTTTTCTAACTGAGAAACTAAACAGCATATTTCCTAAATGTCAAACTATTCCTTAAATAAGAGTGACATTTCTCCCCTCAAACACTATGTTAATAGGCATCACGGCCACATTTTCAGGGAGGCCGCTACATGAGAACACTAGTCTACCTTATTTCCGACCTATTTTCTTCACTGTGTCCTGGATTGAACTTGGCTGCAGGCTTGCAGAGGAGAGTGGCACACCTCACACATTTCACACACATCTTCCATTCTTTTCAATTCCCTCTCCATTGCTCATCTGTCGGTCAGCCGGGTATAGATATCAGGCCTCGCTCTATAGACTCTATACCCACATGTCTTAGGGCCATTAAACTGTCAGCCAGGATTTACTCAAGATGGGCAGAGAGAACAGCCAAGAAATTATCTCCTCCTGCACATGTAAGGGGACAAAGAGTGAAGAAAGGGAGTGAGACAGAGGCACGAGTGTGAAGAAAAATGCTTGAGAGTAAATAATGTGTATAACGGCATGTGGTGAGTGACTCTTGATGGCCAAGCTCACAGCAGGAGATGATGATTACACAATGCAATTTGGCTACAAGGAGAATGGAGATTTAAGAAAAGAAAAATGAAAAAAGAGAGATGATAGCTTGTTAGGGTACTTTCCATCAGCCCTCTTATCAGTATCTTTAAAGCAATGGTGCATAGAGCCGTTCTCTTCTTAAGAAACTCTTGTTAACACTATATGAATAATTTTTATTCAACTGTGATCCCCAGAATCTGGACAACTAAACCATGACACGAAGAGGTAAGTGCTCTAATGTGCGAGTACATGCGTATTTCACAGCAAGTACGGATTTTTGTGCGAAAAACTCAAACAGAAATTTATAAAAACTAATTTTTTAGATTGTTATGAATACTTGCAAAGCCTGCATTTGTACAGAGGAAAACTATTCAGACAGATCTTGATATCAGTGAATTTCTGCCTGTAGAAAAATATGTTTGACCAGTGACATCCTTTACTCCAAATGAGGTCATACCTCCAGGTCATAGCTAGCTTCCTGCCAAAATGCAGAAACGTCTTATCAATTTGGTTTCTCAAAGCCTAGACTACCTAATCAACCAAGTAAAGGCCAGTATATGGCTTGAGTTTGCCAAGCAGGTGGGACACGATGAAGATGTTAATGTAGCTGATATACATCTGTTAACATTATATGTTGGTCACAGAACAGGGCTAGCCACAACAGCAGCATTAACATCAAATTTAGGGTCCCATTGGTTTATATATTGTGTAGTTAGGAGTTTGTTTGTGTGGAGTAAAAATGGGTTAGGGATGCCACAGTGAGAACATTTTCCCACTGGTTAATACACCTGTGACGATGCCAGTGTTACCAATTATACTGGATGTTTCACAAGAAAAGATATACGCTCGGACACAATGTACACAAGTAACACCGACTACTGCGGCAGGCCTAAGACAGGAACTACTTAGAATTCAAGTCATTGGGCCTTATTTACGAAAAAGGAACACTACAACACAGATAATTTGCACCGGACCCAGCGTGCATAGTCGTCATACAGAAAATTGCATGCAGATTTTTCATATTCCTGCTCTGCATTTTCACATCATACTGCTGAGAAATTTAAATGTGAGGTGTTCATAAATGAATGTTTGTTTTGGGACATCAGAAGTCTCATTAAATGCTTCAGAGTAAACACTGCATGGGAAATACCTCTTGATGGCTACAATAGTGTGAGTCTATGATGTTCTAATAAAGAAGAGATGGGGCGCTGGTGTACAGGCAGGCACAGAGGCTCTGACGCATTGTCACCCACTTCCAGCAGAAAATGCTCAAAGATCTCACACGCTGTCGAGTTATTCATAAACCTCCCTCTTACCAGAACACACACACACTTACACACACACACACACACACGGTGGAACAAGGTGTGACGGACTGAATGAGGCCAAGGATGTGTATATTGATGGCTCTATCAGGACACTACTTCTCATAAGGCATCATCTGCTCACTTATGTGTGTAATACTGACAGCTAGAATAATAATGGCTGTCAGACATCAGTGAAGGAACTGTTGGACCTTCACAGCACAGAATATATTGCACTTGTTTACCTTGTATAGTTTCTTAAAAATGGTGGGTCAGCAGAGCTTGAGGACTACTCATCAAACCTAAACCTGCCCAGAGGAAGGTGATACCTGCTGCCTCTGACATGACAGATGATAATGATTCCACATTGTACACATTATCTCAGGTTTTGTTGTGGAAGCTATGCTGACTGAAAGCATTGTGATGCAAGATAAAGACGACTGAGTTAGAATATTAATTTCAAAATAAGATAACCATTTAAAGGTGAAGTATTATACAGTGCCAATGTTGTTCAATCAGACCACCTGGGGTTTGTTTGGAGAAACAAAACAAAAATTCTATCATGGGTCTTGTAGACATTGTGACAGGCAATGAGCGGTTTATATGCTACCTTCACCTGACAAAGGGATACTTCAGATTTTTCAAGTTGGGTTGTATGAGGCACTTATCCATAGTCAGTGTATTACTGACAGTAGATGGTGGTTGGCACGCCCCCAGTTTGGAGAAGCAGGCAGGAGTAATGTCAAGGAAGCTAAGCAATGTACTGCTGTGGTTGAGAGCAGCAGCACATTATATTTATCAACCTAAAAAGAATCAATATCAGTTTAAGTGTATGCTGCCCTTGACTGTCCTTTTCATTAGGGAACTTAATCTGCTATATCCATTTATGCTCTGTCCAAAGCCAAGAGACTCCAATGAAAAACAGTAATTATACCTCACAGAACACAGGAATTGCTGGTCTATCGCTGCCTTGATCAGTTAGGTTGTTTGTGTTTTAGTGGGACTTGGTGAATCCATGCTAATTGTCACAATCTCTGTTCCCCATTCCCCTCCTGTCACTCTGCTGCAGTGATTTTCCACTCTACCTGTCAGTCACGCCCACCATTCTCTGGCCAACTCCCCTCACCTGTTGCACGGCATCAGCTCATTCCCTCATCAGCCCAGTATAAAAGCCTTGCTAACTCTCCTGTCGTTGCCAGATTGTTCTTCAGCATTATGCAAGACTTTCCAGTGTTCTACTCCCGTCTGATCACCCGGTGCCGACTCTGCCTGTTTCCGACCTGCTCTCCTCACCTGCCTGCTGGTAAAGTCACCTGCCTTCTGTTCCTGACCTTGTGCTCTGCCCCAGCGTTTCTGGCGTCTGTCAGCTCTCCCGGCTTCGACTCATCCGCCTGGCCTCGGCTCTCTCCTCGTCGGAACCTCTGCTCGATTGGCTGTTAAGTTTTCACAGGCCTCCATGCTACTTTCTACTGCTTACTAACCTAGAGTCTATCGCCTATTTTTAGCAGGTTTTCCTGTATTTAGTTAATTTTGTTTGAAAAGGGGTATCAGTGAGTTTTTGAGGTCTTTAGTTTAAAATATCTTCAAACAGAAATTGCTTTTTTAGTACAACCTTTTTATACATGATTGAATTTTGCATTTGTATCTGGCTGATAATGTAACTGTCATGTCATTCTACTCTCTCATTGGTGTTTCCCACCAACCCTCACTCTTCACCGCACTGACAGATATTAAATAACCTTTAAAGAAATACTATCTGATTCTGCAGAGCCTGAAATAGGGCAAACAGACACACCTTTAGGCTCCTGATGTATTATGTGTTACTGTGCATTGTCAGCTTATCATAGGGATAGGTAGGAATACGCAGATTTAAGAAGATCAACCACTGAAGCAATACACTCTTGCATGAAAGGAATTATGAAAGTCTGTAATTGTTATTCATGAAAAATACAATCTGACAAAGTAGGAATTTCCGATCCAGAATAGGCTTGCCAAGAGGTGGAGTGAAAGAACATGCGCTGCTTTATTGACAGCCCAGGGGAACATGATTCCCTTCAATGAATATCATCTGGCATATCCCCATCCCACGCCTTCAATAATTTACAGTATTGATTCGAAACAAAGTCATACACTGTGAAGTGGATAGAGGAATACAGTGCCTTCATTTAATGCTTTAGTGATCTGCAGAGTCTGATTTGGTACACAACAACCAACAACAATGAAACATACATCTGAATTTGGCCTGTAGGGAGCGGTGACACACACATCTGTCAATGTGAAATAGGGACTCGAAGAAGAAAGATGGTATTCACCACTGATACTTCACATGTGACATCCTGGTACCACCAAGCAGCATGATGAAATGCATTATGGGCCAAATAAACACAATATAAAAAGAAATCACTTAATACACATTTTTGAAAAGTCCTACAAGTTATTAATGACATTGCCCCACGTCTTTGACATTTCCAATCAATAACAGATTGTATCCAGGTGATTTAATTTGATTTCCTGTTGCAGTGGAGCGATTTTGGGATGCACGGCATTAATCAAAGAATTATGCGGAGTGAAACACAGGGGAGGCCTGTTGTCACTGTTACAGCCAAATCAATCAGACTGTGCTGAGCCCCCCTTTGAACACACAAGCCATTTTTATTCTCCTGATATCTAGGTGTCTTTGTGTGCATGTCCATGATACACAAGCTTCCCTGCTGTTTTTGACACAGTCTTTTCTTAAACACTAGGAATATGTCAAAGAATAATAGACATGTATTTAAATTATATATATTTTAATTCAATCTGGTCTACTTCAGAGGTAAAATAATGCATTTTCTGTGACATAATTCCTACACCTGGCATTTATATACCTCGTTCTTAACCAAGAAGTACAGAGGGCTTCTTATATCATGTATTGTATGAGTTATAGAGTGAGCTGCTTCCTCTATCCCCCCCGGCACTTCAGAATAAAAGGCTTATAGCATTTTTTTCTTATTATATGGAATATCAAACGTGTTACATCCTTTTCCACAAGCCCACCAGTGAATTAAACTCATCGCTCTCATCTTGATGGGTCTCATTCTTCTTTTTCCAGAGAGACTGATGCTTCTACTCGCCAGGTGAAAGTCATATTCTACCACCCACTTGGTGCATGTGTAGGTCTGTGTGTGTGTGGTTCTGTACACAGTAGGCAGGAGGCTGTGAAGCCAAAATATAAAACTGTTAACTCCCAAATCCGACCTCCATGTGTTCAAAGTTGCATCAGTGTGTAGGTAGTTAAATCTGACTCATGATTTACGCCTGGAGGTTTTCCAAGATGCTTATCTAACCGCAGAGCAATTAGCACAGCGCTCCCAGACTGTTTTCACTGTTCAGCTTATCTGATCCCACTGCTAATATAACCTAACAAATTGAAATAAACGCAAAACAAAAGGTCACCAGTGGGCAATTTCTTTCAGATACTGCAAATGATTATCCAATACATATGCCAAAGACCTTTGCTTGACTACCACACAGCACTATCATATGATACAAATCAGTGGAAGCAGAGGGTTTTTCTGTGCGGTCTGAATTTGCTTCATGGTAAATCATGTAGAAAGCCTTTTCTTTCTTTAGGTCTACCAGCAGAAATCCAACAGCAACCCCCCTGAGATCTGACTCCATTCACACCTCTGAATGACACACACTTCACCCAGGCTGGGATGATGAGTGTAAATTATTAAATCCAGGCACTGTCTATCCTCTCCACTTCATGAAATGCTGCACTTGCTTCATGAGAAAACCCCAGTGACAGCCAGACACTATCAGCGTCACCAAACCATCTTTGAATAAGCATCGTATTGAGAGCGATAACGTTGTGACAAACAGTTAGCTAATAACCCAAAGTGATCCTTTTTTAATTTGACTAAATCGCATGGAGTCCCTCTTATCAACAGTGTCATATGTTCTGTGTGATGCCTCTCCAACAACAGGCTCCCAGCAGGGGAGCCAAGGATTAGAGAAGGATTCCTCTGACATCTCTGGAAAGCAGACTACACAGCCAGCTGTCTCCAGTCTACTGGCAGAGGCTGCAGCCCATTCAGGCCCAGGCCTCTGACTGAGGCACATGCAGGCCGCCAAGCCAGCTGCCCAGTAATTAGCCTATTAAAATGGAGATCCAGGTACAAGTAGAACAGCAATATGAAGATCAACCACGTTCATATCTTAAGCCCTAGGCAATGTCAAAATGGATTTGTACGGCAGGTCTTTCTTCTTTTTAACTGGAGACTTCAGTCATATTTTCCAATTAGATCGTTGTCCAGCTATGGTAAAATCATACTTATATGGTACTGAATCGTACAGCTTTGCTTTTCAACACAGACTGAGGCCATACAGTTAAGTTTGGCATACATTTAGGTACAACCTTGTGACTATGGATCATCTCCATGGAGTCGTCTCCACAGCTTTGAAATCGCATTTAAAGACCAATTCAGACCAAAGATTGTCAACAAGATGAATTGAAACTTGCAACTACTTGCAATGCGCCTGTCTGCGATGTTCTAAAAGCCTGCCAGTTTACACCAATGTGCCTAGACAAGACTGTTTCGTTTAATCTCCACAGCGATGACTCAATGTATTTTAATTCATACAGTTGCATTTCTAGTAGAGATGAAATGGTAAAAACAAAGAAAATGACCTTAGCTTAAGATAGACAGTATTCATAATAAATACAATAGTAATAAAATAACCTGCGCAAATAAAGCAGTCAATGAGTATGTGTGACGTGCACATACAGCGAGCAACAGCAGTGACCCACTGTCAGACATAGACACACGAGGATGGAGACCAACATACGTGTCAACAGACACAGGGATGTAAATGAGACAGACTCAGGCTCGGCAGGGACGGAAGGCTGTCGTCAGAGAATGCCACAGCAAGTGAAAACGCCATCTGCTGACAGTTTGTAACTGACTTGGCCAGCTGACTTCTCTACAAGCCAACTGGCTGTTGAAAGAGGTGACGCACCTTATGTTCTAAAAAGAGCCACTGATGGCTTGACAAGCTGAGGCGCAAGTGACACCATCAGCCGGCCCAGGTCGATCCGGGACAGGCCAGTTCACACTGTTGCAACTATTCTCTGCACTGCTCTAGAGCGGTTTCATCTCATCGCAAATCTCTGAACTGGGCTTGATGAACACTGATTTTTACTTGTTTTGTTTAGGGGTGCAACTCATAATTTGCATTAGTCATCATTAGACACACCTAGCTAGAACTTCCGCAGTCTGTCGCACCAGCCTTATATTATATCCTCCTTTAATGAATATGAGTACTTTTCAATTTTAGCTGAAACATTTTGGAGGATGTAGTTTGTGGTGCTGTTCAACTGTATTACATTATACAGAGAGGTGTTTCTCTTATTAAGCATACCCTCTTTGATACAAATGAGGTGGATAAAATAATAGAAACACAAAACAGTTCAACAGCACTACAGACAGCAGCTTCAAAAATGACCATACAATTCAATCAGCACCTCGCTACAACAATTTCAACATAAACTGAACTTAATCACCTTCATCAGGGCAGGATATATTGCAGTACTGCTGTATTACGCTACAATAGTTTTAGCTATGTGTAAGCTACCTAAAAAATTGGCAAATATAAAACTTTGCAATATATTTGACGGTGCTGTATATAGGGAGGCCAAACATATAATTGCAGATAACTCATATCCATTACACACAGAGTTTGAGCTGGTCCTGTCTGGCTGTTGATTTAGGGTCCCAAGGGCCAGCAGAGACATGTATAAGAAGTCCTTCAGTCCCTATGCCGTATAGGCATTGAACAAAGAATGACTGCATCAATGAAACCTTGATATATTCTAAGATGTGCTCTCTTTTATTATTTATATAACATTGCTGCTAACTACTCATTAGCACTACTGTATTTTGAATACTGTATGTTTGTATGGTGTACTGTCTTATGTGTTTGTATGCACCTTTACTGTACTTGGGAGAGGCCAAAGACAAATTTCAACTGAGTGCGTCAATAAAGTCTATCTAATCTAATGTAATGTTCATATTTTTTGACTGATTGATCATTTGGTCCACAAAAATACAAAATAAACAAATTATAGTAAACAGAGAAAAATGCTGCGATTTCAAAATGTTCATCACAACTTCCCTGAGCCCAAGGCCATGTCTTCAAATTGCTTATTTTGTCTAAAATCCACAGATATTCACTTTAAAATCATATAAAACAGAGAAAAGCAGAACATTCTCACATTTGAGAAGCTGCAAATGTTTGGCATTTTTGCTTAATTACAAAATGTTATTCTGTTGGCAAATTTCTTGAAAGGTTTTCTGTAAATCCATTTGAGTTTTGTTATATACCATATGAACTAGCTTTACATTGATAATAAAACCAAGTGTAGTCCAGAAGAGAGTTTGGATGAACCACCCGTATGACATCATTAACTCCAGCGAGAGAGACCATCCCTCTCCTTGAGGAATTGCTACCCGTCTGCACATCAGTTATAGAGGAGACATCAGTCTCTGGTATAACAATGTTGAATCACTGGCTGTATCAACCGCCTGGAACGACAAAATTAAGCTCCTAAATTTCCCTAACAGTGTCTGATGAGTGATGGATCCCTCTAGCTCCCGGGCACTCTCATCCTTTACCACAGACACGTTGATTGTCTTTAGATGGTTCTGTGTCTGACACACAGACTGATAGACAATGCTGTTGTATTTAGTGAGACGCAGAGTAGAACAGTTTAAAATTACAAAACTGAAACTGCGCAATACAAAATGATCTACAGTGTATATTTATGTTTCTGTGACTTACTTACTAGGGATACTTTGCAGTATCAGTAAATGAACCAAGGTAAACTTCCCTTTTTCTTACCCTGCCCAGATCTCCCAGCTCAAATCTGCCAGACTTGGGAGAAACGCACCCAGGAAGTAGGCGCCATACTGTCTCTTTTTTTAATTTAACTGAGATGAGAGGGTAAAACTAGGCAGCGCTGATCAATTTTGTGTCTGTTACTGTTACTGTTACTGTGTTGCCAAAAATCAAATATTAACATTGACTCTGTTGTATTGCCTATGTCTCACATAAAATGTCTTCAGAAACAAAATTTAGTGCACTGTCTGGCTGTAAAACAAGACAAAGAACAACAACAAATTTGTGGGCAAGAAGCTAGCAACATACTGTTTCCTGCATTGTAAAAACGAAAGCTGAAAAAAACTGAAATCAGACAATAAAACTTAAGTAGCACCGATCAAATATGAAACGAGCTTCTGTTACTGCATTGCCCATTTCACAACTAAAATGTCTTCAGAATTGTATTTTATCTCACTGTTTAACTGTAATTCAACATCATTTGTAAACAGCTGTTCACCATATTGTTTCCCATGTCAAAACAGAAAAGCTCACACTACGTCCCCCACCAGCGGGAGCATTTATTGGTCCGGTGCAGTGCAGTGCATTCTGGTAGTTGTAGGTCTTCTACCTCTTGGGCAAAAGCAAATGCCACAGCCCTTTTTCTCCATTTTCTCTGGATCATATAGGCACCCATTTCAAAAGTATTTGTGTCTTTCTATTGCATAGACAGCCCAGTTTTTTGAAAAGACCATCTTTTCAGCAGTGAAATACTTTTTTAAAAGGGTATCGACAACATATTAAAGTGGTCAAACGGTGGTGTGTGTGATCTGAATAAATTTACTCACTTTTAATGCTACAGCAGCTCACACTTCTGAGGACACTAATCCAGGTAGCTCTCATTAATGAAGTGTGCATTAGACTGTGAATTGGAAAGCGCAAATGAACAGAACAGATACATTAAGTATTGATTTACGCAGCAGACGCATACTAAAAAGCTCTGAGGAAATGTACGTGCCTCTCTGATTGGACTGGGAAAGAAACAAACCAACACTTCCATCAAAGATGATTCAACCTTTCTTAAATGCACGGTGACAGCACGGAGCAAGAATGCAAGTTGCCTTTAATGAGCATCACACAAAACTGTGGTGATAGTTGAGAAACTAAATGATGACAGAGAAGATTGCTCAGGTTAATTTTCTTCAGCTCTAATCTCCCCATGCCTCGGCTGGCAGTTGAGTGAGGAGCTGAAAGTAGAACACTAATGATGTACATTTAACACATGACCTGCACAGACATGCCAGCTCTTCTGTTTGACTTCAGAACATCGCATGAAAAATTTACATTCTAGATCACCTCAATCAATACTCCCATTAAGTCCTAATCAATTGACCATTAACAAGCTGTTTCTCAGAAAATCGCCAGCCTGAAGATTGCCTCCGACTAGTTATGTAGAGCAAAGCACATGCACTGTAAAACCATCAAGTCAATTATATGAGACACAAGTCTGAAGCCAAGCTCGGTATATGTTCTAAAAAGAGCATACCTATTCAATTTGATCGCTGAAGGTCATCACATCAATTTTCTCTCTCTCACAAACATGTCAATCTTTACATAAATGTTTAATGACCCTGAGAAGAGGTCTGAAAAAGGCTGACAGTGTAGACATCCTGTTATTGCCCCTTAAACTCTCTGAAGTCATGTAATAAAGTTGCATGTGCAAGACTTTTTCTAGTGCAATCGAGTGGAGAAATAATGTGAAATGTCAAACCATGTCTACCATATGAATTCCTTATCATAAAAAGTTACGCTAATTAGCTCCTTGACAACACTTCTACATGAATAAGAACAACTGGAAGACAGAAAGTAGTCGATTTAGATTAAAATCCCAATTTTTTCCATAGATTTTTACATTCACATGCAATTTAAGTGCAGGCGAGGCTCTACTTTTATCCTGTCACGGTCCATAGTGTTTGAAACAAGCTTTTTACTGTTAACTCTGCTAAAGCTTTAAGGATGGTACAAAACTTAGGGTGGATTATTGTAATTTTCTTTTTTAGAATTTGGTAGAGACAGAAGGGATATGTCCCTACCAATATCCAGTGACTACTGAATTGTCCCTGGCAATAACTTTGATTAAAAATTAAATGTAATGGCTGTTGTCCGTCAGTGTCTAGTTATGTATTTGGTACACCTGTGGTTAAGAGATCTTGCTCTCTACAGCGAGTCCCGCCTCCCTAACCTAATTTTGCAATAATGATCAGCTTTGCCATTTCTTGCTAAAGTGTAAGAGGCTGTAGGTGCATCTGTTTGTAAGAGGCACCATCAACTGGACGTGAATGTAGGCTACGTGAGGAGGACACCATCCTTTTACTAACAGTTCTGTGCATGAAAATATCAGACAAATCATATCTCAGATTCATTCTGTAAGGCACAGTGCCTTTTTTTCCCCAACACAGGACAATTACACCCTCCTGACCCAAATTTGTTTTAAGTTGCGGACTGGCGTCACGGCTGGTGTGACCTTATCACAAAATGGTCCCTAGTTTTATATTTTGAGTTGTCACCTGGTGCTAAAATTTTGTGTTTTCTTTCCTTTTTTTTTTAAAGATATACAAAGGACTCAGGTCACATGGGATGCATGCTCTACCAGGTTAGCTAAAGTTCATCCTGATTTTTGTGTTTTCCTCTTCATAAACATATTTCCACCATAAAATGGTGCAAGATAGGAACAAATTGGTGGATTAAAAAAGAAAAAAAAAAATCACCAGAATGCAGAAAAATTAATGGTTTAAACCTGAAAATTTCCTGTGAGAAGACCCACAGACCCCGTGGTTAATATGTGGTCCCCTCCAAATGAAACCTATGCCCTTAAGCACGGTTGTATTATTTTGACATATTTTGGGGATGGTGTTGCCATATTTTTTAGGTCAAGATGAGGGTTCAAAGAAAATATGGCCAACCCTGCCTTGCTCGCCAACCTAACAAAACCTGCAGGATCAGCGATATCAAAACTGAATCTAAAAACACACTGTCTCTATATGGCCTCTAAATACGGACAAAAAGCTAATCCCACACACTGCACCTCTAATCTCCATATAGAAGACAAGTGCACAAAGTGAAAACAGAGATGGTTTTATCCAGGCGCTCTCCCACTGTCTGGGCTCCAGAGGTGTGGGTGCAGGAGATAAACGAGGTGGAAGAGGGATTAAAATGTCCCCAACGGTAGGGGCTGTTTAATTGAAACCTCCCCTGGGACACTACAGAGGGGACGAGGGGGCAGGGAGGCTGTCCAGGGAGCCACCACTGGGGTTCCTCGTAGGTGAATCCATTCCCTCATCGCCTCTCAATAGGAGATGATGAATAGTGTGACATCAGTATCTCGCAGGGGAACAGGCGTGTGCCACTGTCTGCTGGAATAACCGAGCGCTGTGTGGCCTTTATGTCATAGATGGAGCGTGCGGGGGTGGGGGGGGTCCTGCTGTGATCAATAATTTATCAAAACATTAAAAGCATTTTCTTTTTTTGACAGGCCAATTGGAGCATCTGTCTTATAAATAGGGAGGCAGAAAGAGTTTCTTTTGGGGATGTGGCACACTTTTCCCTTTATGGCCTGACTGGAAACTCTTCACACATATCTTGCTTGGAAAAAAAAAAAAGAAACGGGCATCGACTTGCATTATAGAAAGTGTAGGACAAAGTGTTTGCAGAGATTGACCCATAATAAAGAATAGAAGTCAAGATATCTGTGCCTCTGCTGCATCGCTTTTGACTTCTCTTTTTAAATTTCTCTCTTAAAATTGCTGAAGTACACATTTGTTTATCGTAAAAGTCATATCTTTGATATGGACAATGTATCGATCACATATGAGAGTCTGCTTAGCCAACTTTATTAACATTTACAATTTGATGAGAATGAGGTTTTAAAGGTTGCTGTCCCATTCAAACAACTTGCAATATAATTCAAAGTACTGTAGTTAAATAACCCTTCAGTAATCTTTGTCAATGTCAGAGGTGTTGATTCAACATTATTATTGTTTTCAGGCCATAATTTGGACTGTTTTTGTTTTGCCCACCACACCATGGAATTTTGCCCTAAATTTAGGAGGGTTAAGACCTTCTCATCAAGTCCTAATTTCCTCTGATAAAGATCATGCACAGAAACCGTACATGCTGAGTCCAATGCATTTTATTGTTCTATTTGTTGTGAAAATTCACAATACCAGACAAGATAGAAAGAACCTCTTTGCCTGAGTCTTGCATTTAGCACCGCGGCTATATGAGGGGCCTAAGCTATCCTCTCTCTCCGCCTCCATGTGGTCCACATACTCTATCACATCCTTCTCCTCGCTTTCATCATCCATCTGAATATCATCATCAAACCTGTTGAAAGTAGGCTATGAGTTGTGAGATAGACTGTGCACCCTGTTCCTCTCTCTTGTTGTGGATGTATGTTCTTTGTCAAACAATTTTCTAAAGGCTTTTAAAGAATGCGAAAAAAAAAGAGCAGAAAATCAAACCTGTTCCAAACACTATAATTATAGGGTAAATGTTTCTTAGTTGGTATGTAAATGTGACTGACAAAACATGGTCTTATTTTAGTTTTAAATGACAATCCCTGAGCAATAAATATGGACTTGGTGTGCAAAGCCTTAAGAAGAAAGAGCAGGTTAAAAATCCTTTCACTTTCATCACCCCAGTATCTGATTTTTTGTGCTGCCCATCCCTCCTTTAATAGAGCACTGAACCATGCGACATGTGAGTGATGGCTTTTGTCAAATCAATGAGATGTGAACAAGCGCTGTGATAATGTTGTTAGCGGCATCATTTTCTCTTGTTCCTGGTTGAGCTGTTGATTGATAGAGGTGGTAGCCATTCTGTCCAAGGTCAAGAACTGAGAGTGTTAGACATAAACTTGCTGTGCAGTGGGTGTCCTTGAAAGTGCACCACAAGAAAACGGCACGAATGACTATCGAGCCGTCAGGATCGTTGACACGTCGGTTTGAAAAGGACCCTTCAAGGCAGTGGATTTCATTTTTTAAAAATATCTCCAGCACGGGGGAGTAGATCTACCTTTCAGCCCGTGTGCAAGAATGTGAAAATCAGACAGATTTATTCCTGTGAGATTCACCGACACATCAGTGCTGTTAAATGCATCCAACTTTGACCAGTGAAAAGCAAGGAGATGAATAAAGACCCTGGAAGCCTGGAAACAAAGGCAGAAATGGTTTCCCGGATCTATGTTCATTGAATGCTGACAAAAATGGCACTTAGCTTACATTCACAGTAGATGCAGCGTCCATCAGGGTGAGAGTCACAAAGACTCACAGCATCCATTTGATGAAGAGAAGTCTCTGTCTAACACTCAAGTTAACACCACTTCCCTTTCATGATGAGCTAATATGGTTATAATGATTCTAGGAAGAGGTGTCAGAAGCAGTTGCAGAGGAGCTAAAGTTGAATAGGGATTTGTATAAACGTAAATTTAATCTCAATGCTTAGTATGGCTTCTGGTAATATCTTGAGAGATTTTTTTTCATTGGTGGTACTTTTAAACAAAAGCTTTAAATGACTTAAAACACTGAATAGCCCATCAGTTCTATTGTTACTTTCTACATGGCTCGGGGTGGTGTGATTATGTGGGTGCTAAACTCCTGTCAGTCTTACTTCACGCGTAACTCACTAGTGTATACCCTTGTTTGGATTTTTAATTAGTTAAATGGAGAATATTAATTAGATGAGAAAAAAACTATTTCTTTTTGTTTAACAGATTAGAGATGCTTACTCGATTCTCAATTAGCTGCTGAAATTAAGCTGTATGCGCTTGTTTGTGTGGAGCCCAGTTTGCTCCAAAGCTAATACCCAGTATGCAAATTTTGTTTAATACAGCAGCGCAGGGTAATTCAACAAGAGAGACAGAAAACAAATGAATCCGTCTGGGTTTAGTTCCTTTGATCAACAGAGAAGTAAAGCATGGCGGTCATTTTCAAAGAGAAAGTTTGACAAATCATTACTGTAGCATCAGGAAATCAGGGACTTGTTTTCCTCGGGGAAATCTTTAGTTAAGCTATTATAACAACAAAAGATTCCTGGGACTTCTAGTGAGCGGTGATGGGTGAAATGCTGTTTCCACACTACAGTAAATCCAACAAGTTTTACTCAAAATTGCTTCAACAAAACATTATTTATGTAAATTTAGAAGAAAAATATTGTCAGGGGTGCACCTGCAATTAAAAAGCAGTCTGTCTTCAGTAACATATGACCCTCACACAGCAGCTTTTACCTGTCAATCTATCAGTATTCTGTCAATTAAAACATGTTTATGTACTGTAAGATAGATTTTAATGTCTCCAAATGGGAAATGTGTTTCCACAGAGTGCACACTGTGTGTGCCTCAGGGCCATGGGTGTATAACAATATAGATCCAGAATACTGCTGTATTGTGATGATCAAGTTCTGGAATTCAGCACCGTTAAGTAAGAGTATTGTATCCATAATTGGCAGAATAAGATACAGAACACTGTAATGGATTATTAAAAAAGGAAGCAGGGTGGAAAGTGACATCTTCACTTCTGCTCTTAACCATCTGGTGGCACTCTTCCAGCTTTTAAAGACCCAGGAGTGCGCTACATGTACAGTCCCATAATGGGACCAAAAGCTGCTGCGCCCACTGAACAAAGGCTTTTGTGATGGAGATCACATTCACTTCACTCTTACAGTAACACAATCAGATAAAGCATTTATGTACAGTACAGCTCTTGTTTACACTGCCCATTCTTATTTGTTCTGTTATTCTGAAAGCCCTTTCACCGAGTTCAAACGCTACCAATTCAAAAATGCATGATCTGTGACAACCACATCATGATTAATGAGTGCATCATGTAATGATGATATCAGTGATAAAGACCAACTCTGTAGATGACATTTCTGCATTACAATTCATTAGGCACAATTGGTGAGTGGTTTCATAATTAAGATATTGCATTCAATTCAGAATTTTTCTTTTTTTGAATGATCATCAAAATGTTAATGTTTAATTTTAATTTTAATTTAATTATTTTTTGTGCTAATTCTCTGTAGCTTCACATGACTTAAGATAAGATGCATATGTGGTCATATAATATCAGTTGCTAACATTAAAACTGCAAAAAAATCTACAATATTCTGTGAGGTTTAGGTATGGCTAAAACTCTAAAAGATACAAACACTTAACTGCACTACAACGTGTCCAAATTGATGAGGCAACATTTTGCCACCGGAGTTAATGCAGCCCTTATGGCAGCTGTCCTTTGTGTGACATGATGATTTAGCAGCAGTAAGTCGCATCATGAGCTAATGTCTCCTACAGAACCAGAATGGCCCTTGTTGTGAGGGGACTTTAGCCGAGCCCCTTTTCTCCCTGAGTGGCGGCGACCCCCTCTCTCCACGCCCACTGTTTTGACTGTCAGCAGCCCCTCCTCTCCTCCCCTCCTCAGCCCTAATGAGCCATCTCCTGGGGCAGGGCTTTAACCCCGCTAGGGGTAAAGAGGCCATCATGTTGCTCATCTAAAGACGACACATAGCCATGACTTCCCCCTAATTGTGTGCCTGTGTTGGCTCATTTGTTTTCGTCGTTAAAAATTCACCCCCATATTTTCCCCTCCCCACTGATAGACCGGCTGTAAGCAATTTGGGGGAGCAGATCGTTTCTGCTGGCTTGGGAGGGCTTTGAGGCCTCTCTCCCTCTGATGTATGGAAACACCCACAGACACAAAGGCAGACTTGCAAAGTACAATGAAAATATTAAACACAAACATTCTTCATTATGCATACACACAGACAAACACACACTAGTACACACACACATACACACACGCCAGTGAACACCCTTGGGACTGTTTGCATCTGTGGCGAATTTCAAAGTAGTAAACATCAAACCCAGACTGACTGCGACCTGTAGGAGAGAAGACCTTTAGCTGGCACATTAAATATTGATGCGGTAAAGTTATGCAGATTGTTTATTGACCGGCTTCAGAGAAGAGATGGGGGAAGGAAAAAGAAAAAGAAAATCACCTCTGTCTGGCCAACTCCATTCCTAGTGTAATTAGTTTGGTTTCTGAAGACTATTTAAATGTACTTCCTCTTCCTGACAGTTGTAGGTTGTAATTCCAGAAACAAGCAAGCAATTGAGAAAATAATTAAAAAATATGCTGCCCTGCTTAAGTGCTTCTTTGGAGTAATGCTCCGGTTTGCGCAGAATAGAGCCCATGAATGAAGACACAGTTAGTCTCTAATACCTCAATCAAACACAATTACGGCTGATTCAATGTAAACATGGCCCCTCCCTCTGTCACTTGACTTGGCTGTGACATTTGCCAGGTGGTGTTTGCCATCACCATGCTTAGGCTATTATTAGTCTAATGCCCTCGAAGCATCCTGTTTATCTGACTGAAGGCAATTAGTACACATCAATGCTGCATCTTCTCACAGGAGCTAAAGTAAGTAGGCCTGCAATCTGCACAGATCTCAATTTTCATAAATTGTAGGGTTTTTTGATTTTTCATTTACACCGAAATCTGAATGGGCAAAAACATGACTTATTATTGGACAGATTCACCTGGTATATTTTAAGACAACATGTTCAGGTATAACAACAAGAATCATTATGGCATTCATGACAATGGGATTACCCTCTATATGTAGAATTTTTCATGTAAATTAATGCAAGTCAGCTAAAGATGAATCTGCAGATTACTGTCTGAATAAATAAAATCTGTCTATAAAATGTCAGAAAATTGTGAAGAAATGTCCAACATGACTTCAGATGTCTTGTGTTGTCGGATCAAAAGTCAAAAACTCTTACATAAAAGACAAACGAAATCAAGCAAATACTTACAATGAAGAAGCCAGAACCATGGAGTTTGGACATTTAACGAAACAGTTGCTGGATGATTTTTTGTGGCTCCACTTACTAATTATTCAACTCATCACTGCAGCACTACAGTCAGTGTGAAGAAATTAGATACTCAAATAATTTATCTTAACACAATCCCACAATGTTGACACATCAGTGGTTCCCGACTGTTCCAGCCACGGGGTCCAGTTTTCTCCTTAGTCATTAGTTCAAGGTCCACACAGTTAAATACATTCAGCGTAATACTTAGATCTGGCCATGTCGTCGAGTTAGTTTGCCACTCTGTCAAGTAGCTGTCTGTTATTTACTCATTCTATAGAAGGAAATGACATTTCAAAATAAAAACTCTGTGCTGCCAAGTCACTGTACTTAATCATAAAGTGTGTTTTTTACAAACTTGACATGTTTTTGAGTCATTGCGATCCATTCAGAGTGGACCCACAACCCACTTTTGGACTGCGACTCACCAGTTAGGAACCACCGTCTTAGCTAGTTTCATACCATGCTGGCGACAAGTAAATGTTGAACACTGCACTGTTAATCGTTTTCATCCCAGGTCATTAAATACCAATGCTTTCTCATGCCTTTAGAATGTGATATCGATGATAAAGGCATCCTTTGACGTCTTTCACATCTGTAGGTAATGCACAGCTGTCTCCTGGGTAAAACTCACTGTAACACATGATTAAAGTTATAGTAGCAAGTAAGTTCAGTCAACAAAACTACTTGGTTATGTTTATGGAAAAACATGTTTTGGGTTAAAATAAGTACATAGCATGACATAAATTCATCAAGAGTGATGTTAGCACGTGACAGACGGACATAAGTTACTTAACGTTATGTGATTTCAGCATTAACTTTACTTTAAAGCGGCACAGACTTTTGGTTTCACACATGACACAGACAGCGGTGTCCTTCCACCCACCATAGACAGACTTTCTCACTCCTAATACCACACCGGTTTTGTGTCAGAAAGAAGTCAAAGGGTGGCCTCTGGATTCACGGTGCTAGGCATGACAGAGCGTCAGTATATAACGACATGGTAATGAGAAGGAGCTGGTACTGTATAGGCTAGAAATGCTGCATTCAGCTGCTGATTTATTAACTCCATGTACTGCACATCAGAAACTGTAGGACAACAAGTATTATACATTAGATCTGACTCTCTAAAGAAGCCATATGCTGCGTTGGATGTATTCACACACGGACAGTGATTTGTGTATTCATGGGTCATTATGTCACCGTCAACCCACGTCTGAAAGGGTTTTGATGGCTTCATTAACTTCATCCATTCATGGTGATAAGTGATGTTGGGGAGAGCTATGCTTTCTTCTTCTGCCTGATTATCAGAGCTTTATCTCCTCTAATGAAAGGGTAATTAATAACCAATTTGTAAATATTAGATTACCCAACATTTGTAAAGCAGTCGGAAAATCATGGGCAAAAGGGCATGAAGGATACTGCGAGATTACTGAGATATAAAAATATGAAGCTGGAGAAAATCAGTGAGGAAAAAGATGCTGCTCTGCCTGCCTTGGTCGCCTCACAGCCCTGACCTGAGTAAGCAGCTGATGAACAGATGGATGGATGTGTTTGGATGTGCTGTACACTGAGATCTTTAATGGGGCAAAAATGTATGGAAGGCTGAAATTAATGGCTTCATGCCCAGTGCATGTTTTCTGTTTATGCAAGGACATACAGTATAACTACTAATGCATGCAGGGGTATTTAAAAAGCTGCAGACTGCATAATATTACATCCAAGATGAGGACATTACTTTTTGTCGTGTTAATAATCAAAACTGTTACATTCATCTCAAATTACATTACAAGTACACGAGCATGCGGCTCCAGGAGTCAGACAGATAATGATGTCAGCTTCCTGTGAAAGACACATCCTACTGTCAAACTGTGCTGAGATGTAAATTAATCTTAGTGTTTAATCAAGGAGGAGATGCTCTATTGTTTTACATTCAGACTATCTGCTTCAGAGAGCAGGGATGTGGAGGAGGGAGGATGGTTTAAAGATATAAGGACAGGCTGAAATACATAACATGATGACTCATACAGTGCACAGTATAAACAGAGAAAGGAGGAGATGCATTTCTGACATTTTTTCCAAAAATATTCCCAGTCTGTTTCCTTATCTCCTCATTTTCATGTTAATGTCACATTCCACCGTGTAATCTGCAGTCACTGTGAAATCTCACATCTACCATTAGGCATGGCAGGTGACATTACAGATCAAATCCAATTTGCACTAAAGATTTACACTGTGCAGGCTCACTGTGTGATACCTTGACGAGTAAAAAGGGATAAAAACCACTAAAAACACACCCAGGTGAGTCACCTAAATCGGATACTGGGCAGATACTGGCGCCTGATCTGGTCTCCAGTGCCTGGCACCGCCTGGGTGCTGTCACCAGCATTACACAATGTTGTGGCATGTCCTGACCTTCTGTTCATCCAGCCAGCCCAGCATGAGCGCATTGCTGGGAATGTGTCCAAGCTAGGCAGCACCATGTGGTTAATCCCAAGGAAACTATAGCGCCAAAGATACCCACACAGTTGGCACATTGGAGGAATATGACAGAGACATAGCCTGGGTTCCAAATTCACTACGATGTTCCCGCTTTATCCCAGAGAGCTGCAACAATAGATAAATACAGAGAGATAAAGGGGAAGACAGTGATACAGTGTTTTTGCCTTAGGTGAGACACCTGTTACTGTCTTGACATGACAGAGAAAATAGAGATCAGAGAAGATGCTCAGGAGAATGGGCTTGTGCTTTGTGTGTGCATAGCTGAGCTCCTGTAGCTGACACAGTTGTTCATCACCCCTTTTTTCCAGGCTTCTGTTACTTTCGCATACACACAAAAACAGTCATGCAGATGCATGTGAGTATGCTTGTGTGATCACACATATACACACACTCACTCCTCCAGCAAGTACACCTACACTTACAACACCACAGATGATCACAAGCTAGGGCAAAAGGTCCTTTTCACAGCTCCTCTTGTGTAAATCAATAGCTTTAAAAAAACAGCAGACAGAACACTCCTTATTTTTGCTCCTATTTTCGTTGATACAAGTGTTTCTAAGGATGTCAGCTACTCTAAATAACAGAAAAACAAAATTCTGTTTGACACACACCCAACAAGTTGAGAGTGGGTAAATCAATGCTGGCAGCCATGCGAGAGTGAGCAGACATTAAATATCGTCAGTGTCAGTTTACCTCCATGTTTAGGTAAGACAATCCCTCTGACAAAACACACGGATATCTGCCACGCTGAGTGCAAAGTACACACAGAGAAAATTGAATTAGTGCCTGTTTTCAAGTGTTGCCAGTGCACGAATGGATGTTACAGTATGATGGGCATATGTGTCCATACCTACAGGGGATACGCTGAGAAAGAAACACTGAAGAGAAGAGTGCGGGAGAGAAGGCACGTGTTTGTGTGCGAGTGCATGTAGGTGGAGGGGATTAGCCTGATTGGCATGCAGGTGGAGTACTGCCTTCTCTGAATGCAGCAATATTTTGCAGCAACCTTCTGACAAGCAGGTGCCACTCAATCACATGAGCCCCATTCAAACCCGTTCCTCAAAGCACAGATGGTGCAGGACTGAATAACGATTCCACCGCTGTTATTCTTCCCGAAATCAACACAAACACATACAACGATAAACAGTATTTCATTTAATAAAAAAGACAGCTCACATTCAGCTCGGTAAAACAATGAACGGCTTCAGCTGAAGCTGATAATGACACAAAATATAGAGCAAATTAGTCCACAAGATATTATGTGTGTCTTTTTAGCAATTCATACTAACATGACAGCTTACACTGAAATTCACTAAGCACCAGCAGCCGATCTCTACTGTTGCACTGTGCCTTCAGGGGAGGTTTTCGAGAGGTAACTTCCATTCCCACCCTGCACTCACACTCAATATGGTGACATAGAATGTGTCAGAGTCAGACACTACTATCAAGCTCTGGATAATTGTGTGGCCTCATGGAGAGCCAGCACATGGCGTTTAAATTCGCCTTCAGCTATAAGCACACAGCAGCACTGTCAAAACCAAAATGACAGAAACGCAGAGAAAAAGAGTGAAGATACTGAGTATGCTGCCTTTAGGGAATGATATAACCTTTCTTAACAGGTCCCTTGTTGAAGAGTATTTTAAGGATTTTGGAGCCAGTGCAGGTGTTTTACGATGTAGCACAAAGCAGGAAAATTTGGTGAACAAAATTACTTCTGCTTTGTCAATCAGGGAAGTATTCTTTATAGGTCAGAGGTCTATAATCAGTTTCAGTAATGGGATAACATACAACTACTATTTCACAGTGACTTGTGCCCAAGTCATGTGGAAACCAATTCCACTGACAAATGTATCAGAGGCTTTTTTCACCAAACTGCGAACTTTCCGTAGATTACTAACTGACACCTCTCCAGCCGATCTGACAGAATCTAACACCTTTAGATGTCCTTTAATCCAGTTTATCATTATCACTTTTCTCCTCTCTTTTCCTTCCTTTCACTTTTTCCCTTTCTCATGTGTGTCCAGACCATGAAGTGACACCTGACCCTGAGGGTCCCCGAGGTTAACACAAAGCCTAATGACTTTGAAAACTGACAGTACCATTTCTGCCCGCAAAGCAGAGAGAAGGGGAGGCAGTAATTGAAATTTCTAAAACTGAACAGGATCAGCAAAATTGACGAAAAGGAATTAAATATAGCAATCCTTTACAATGTGACAGGGAGTCTCTATCATCAGCTCTGTAAACAACTGTCTGTTACACAGCGTTTACTCAAGAACCAAGTGTATTAGAAGAAGCTATGGCAGCCTTTGCCAAAATCAATGCATTGCAAGCAAGGGATTATCTTCACATGTGAAAGGTGAAGCCAGTGCAGTGCCTTGAACTTGCACTGTTTCTCATGGCCAGCAGGGGGCAAAAGAAGTCTGATCGTATCTAAGTCCATGCAAAAAATGAATGAAAGTTTCAAGTCTTCTTCAATGCAGCATGATGTCATTAGGCTTGGGTGGTGTCAAGGTATTACAGTATACCGGGATACTTATAAATCACTGAGGTACGATTTTCAATACCATCCAAACTACAAATGCTACTCTTTCCACTAAACTGATATGTAGATGCTGTATTGAGGGGATGTGTGGTAGTGCACAGCACATGCCACCAGAGGTCAGTAGAAAAGGCAGCTGAGCTGAGGAAGATGGCGACTATGAGTGGTGGGGATAACGTTACAGGACTAGTACAAAAGAAAAATACTTCTGTTCCTGTTTGTGAGTTTTGCCTAGTATAACTTTAGATGACTTCTTCCAACTATAAAACCATTTGTAAGCCACGTGATTTTATTCAACACATCACCTCTGTTCAGTACACTGATATGTCGGTATCTACTGCAGCAACAAGTGTCATCAGGTCCTCCAGCAAGAAGGGCATTTATTTCTCATCTGAGAGACTTGTCTTAGTGGGCTAATTTCATACCAGAAACATAGAATTGTAGGTTAGACATTGACCTATATACTACAATGACTTCAATCATCAGCAGCTCAGCACTTTTTTGTACACAAATACTGTCATATACCAGATACACTCCTGCAATGTCAGGAAAGTTGAAAGGTAAAAAAAAAAAGAAAAAAAAAAAGATACCGCTTAAGCCTCCTGTGCATGTTGTAAGTTATGGTCCCATTTAGAGTAAAATAGACAATAGAGCAGGGTATGCTTTAGGCCGTAGCTATCTTATGACTGACAAGTTGCTACCACAGTGGTGTACTTGGATCTTCCGTCAGATCCACCCCTCGTTTCTTTGCAGCTCCACCCTCTTGTCCAAATATGGCCACTTCTAGCTTAAAAAAACAGGATGGGGTGCCCAGTAGAGTAGCTCACCATGTACAAAGGCTGTGTCCTCGCTGCAGCAGCTGTGGGTTCGATTCCGACCCGCGGACCCTTGCTGCATGTCGTCCCTCCTCTCTCTCCCCCGATGCTCAACCTGTCCTATCTAATAAAGGCACAAAATAGCCATAAAATAATCTTAAAATAAACAGCCAAAATGCCAAACTTGGGGCTTCAAAACAGTCCGCAAACCAATATTTGATCTCCTGGTGGCTACATTCTCTTCTTTTTCAAAGTCTGAGTATCAGCTGTCTGCTTCACTGGTCAGCAGATCTCCAAAACAACCAGAACAGAACACTAAAATGTGCCTGTATTACAAGTTTGCCTACAATGTATATACCTGTAGATAATTGAATGTCATGACATAGCATTTATTTGTGTTTCCAAGGCGACGACAGGTGACGAAAGTCTAGCTATAAAATAAGTACAGCTTTGTATAATTGGTCATTGTATTTGTTCTTTCTCACAATCTGAGAAACTAACTGCATTACATTAATACATTTTGATCCTGAGGCATCTGGTCAAAATGATCAAAACAAACAGAATATTTTGTTAATGTTTCCTGGGCCTACTTTATTTCCTGTTTATTTGTTTGCAATTGCTGCACCATTTCAAATGAAATCTTTCTTGATGGGAGAGGATTCAGTGTCTTGTCATGGAGTAACTGCTCTAGTTTATAGTCCTGCCAGCATTTCGGATCCGGAGGGGCTCGCAGTAACATGCTGACACCATTTTATCCATTTAGTTGAAAATGAGAGGAGAGTGCCTTGCAGTTTTATGATCTTATCCCACTTGGCGAGATTTCTGTCGCTCCTGGTATGTCTAACGCCCAGGGCATGGAAAATAGAAAATATGCTCTAGTGCTCTCCCTCCCTCTGTCTCTGTATGTGTGTTACAGTTACAAACACCCACACACAAAAATGTTTGTCTGCACACTAAAATATTTGTGCGGAGGTGTTTGTAACCCCTGAGTGCCTGCCCTTTGCTTAAAAAAAAAACACAGCAAAGCTTCTGTACTGCTGTACCTGTCATCTCCAAGCCTCTCAGCTACACTATTTACCTCTTCCTGGTATTCCTCCCTCCTGGACTGAGTGGTCCGCTATGTGCAGAGTGAGTCAGCAGATCAGAGGAGAAGGCAGGCTTCAGGTTGAGTGTTGGCTGTGTTTAGAGTCAGAGCCAAACCTTGGCTCCATGATGAGTGACCTGTAAAGAGGAATTGACAGTCAGAGACACATACCACCTACAGCAGTCAGCTACAGACTGTCTAACATAGACCTACATCCTGAAGCCCTCTGCCCCTTGTGTACCACCATGACTCCAGTGGTGGTAAAAACAGAAGTATTCCTGCATAAGTTACTACAAAGGTAAACACATTCTTACATATTTTAAGTGTAGCTACTAAGCTTGTAACAGTACATGTGTTGGTACTGAATCGTTCAGTGCAAGGCTTTTGGTTTGGTACACATTACAAACCCAAAGATATTTTGAACTACATTTGGAAAATAAAACATACAGCTTGAATTGTGTTAAATATAACACTCTCAGTTTCACTGTGCTCAACAAGTGAGACACCTGGGAGGCACGCTATGCTAAGCTAGCTTGTTGCAAGATGGTTAGTAACACCATTACCAGACCAGAAATAGAAGATCCTCTGATAATCCACAGGTCAGGTGTTTGGAGCCACTTTAGTTTCACTGTGAATCGTGAGGGCAATGACAACAAAGTGGTGGACAAAAAAAAAAACAACAGTATGTCACATCTGCTACACAACAGTACTTTACATCAGCGATAAGACTTCAAACATGTAAACTCATTTATGTCAACACCACCCCAGTGTGTGAAACTAGACTCAACAAGGGGCAACACAAATGCTACATGCTAACGTTATCCTCGCAGCATTTAGGCAGCCATTCCCAACTGATTAAGACAGAGCTAAAGAAATTGCCACAGCAATTACTACATTTATAGGCGCTGATATTAGACTCTACTCTGTAGTGGAGCATGCAGGCTTTATGAACATGCTTTGTGTATTCAAACCCTGTTACATTGTTCCTTCATAGGTCTATTTCAGCCAGACTGTAATTCCTGCTTTAGTCAAAGAAAACTTTATTTCCATTTGCAGTATTATATTCAGCGGTATGGCTCTGTTCTTGGGCCTCTCTGCCTTTCCTCGGGCCTATTCAGACAGCCTCTTCCACGGGCCTGCATTGAAAGTATAAGGCAGAGAGAGCACACCTCTCTGCCCTCCATAAGCAAAAATGAGGAAAGCTTAAGGCAGAGAGAGCACACCTCCCTGCCCTTCCATGCACCTACATGGAAAGCCTAAGGCAGAGAGAGTAGCAGCAAAGACCCCCTGAGAACAGAGCAGAGCCAGCATCAATGATAAACAGAAATGACGCTGATAAGTCAGACACAACATGAAAAGGAGGAGCTGGGGTGGAGGTGGGTTGCAAAGCAGCTTGCAGAGGAAGCAGCAACAGTAGGCAGGCCAGAGCAGTTTAAATAGGGCGTCCTGAATGAGATTCCCCAATTGGTTGCAGAGAAAGGAATCATGTCATCTATCAGCTGACTCCCCTACATCAATCAGCTGCTCCATCAGTTGATTGGGCTGCTTGAGATCAGCTGATATAGCTGGGATGTGAGCTGAGCTTGGCATTGTGTCCTGCCTAAACTAACGCTATGCACAATTTTTAATACATCTAAAAATAATATCAAAAAACAAGGAAATTTCTCTGGCATTTGTTTGAAACAGTTTTCTTTTATTCTTTATTCAGTATCCCCATTGGCTTGTACACAGTAACGACTACTCTTCCTGGGTCCACACAAAATACAAAAACAAGACACTTAATTATCACATTATTAAAAATTTACAACATCAGCAAAATTAAATAAAACAGTAGTTATCTCAGTCTGTTTCACTGTAAAGACGCACATCTGGAACCCCCTGAGTTCTTCTATACTGTCACACAGATAAAACCCACCGTACAAATGGCATGTAAACCAGTTCAGGCAAATTCATTTGTAGCATAAAACAAAACGCCCCCTAAAAGCTTCAAATAAACCATATAGCCATAGGGCTGCAGGGTGTAGTGATGGGGGAAGTGCTGAAACATTGCAGAGAGACAAAGAGAGGAGTAACACCAAAAGACTATCTGTGATTACAGTCATAACATACCGTGCTGAAGACTGCGGGTGTCCTGCCAGAGTGTAAATCACTGCCTGTGCTCCCTTGGGGCTCCCTCAATAGGTGACAGCTCCAGACCTTGTCTCACCTACTCCACACACCTCCCCCCTAAAACACACAGTGACCAAAGTATAAACACTCTGCATAATAAATACAGAGACAGGATGACAGTTACTGTAATCTCGTATCTGTGCTGGCAGTTAATCAAAACTTCCTGCGTATAATCACACAAGAGGAGAGGTGGGTTTTTAGGTGGACATATTAAAGTCTCCTCTGGGTTTCTCACTTACAGAAATAAGATGAGACAAATCAGCCATTAACTAATCTCATTAAATGATCATTTTTAGGGGATAAAAGTCTAATTGTGTTTATTGGAGCCAAAATAAAAATCAGATTAAGCTGTAATGAGTGAGTCAAATATTATAACACAATAATGCAATTTAGCGTAGATCGTCTCCAAAAAGAATAACAGAAATATCCATTTACTTAAGTATCATTGCTTAAACTGATCATTTCTGGTAAATAATGCATTTGTTTAGCAGATAATTATGAAGTCCAAGTAGAAAAAACTGTTGGATGCTCTTGTGGATAGAAACATCGTCCCACTGCTCAGCCAGACGAAATCAAAGGGCAAAAAGAATTTCCGCCTTAGTGGGTTAAATGAACTATATCAAAGGCTATGGTGAAGATTTTTTATTTTCCGCAGTAAGACAGATGTACAGAATGCCATGAAACCCACAAGACACCAGGCTCTGAATCCCTACTTCGCCACAAACACAATAATCACTTAGTGCTGCGAGTGACAGTTCTGCTTTGTAACAGAAATGTATGTGCCTGTTTATCCTCCATCTGTGGTGGCATCTGTTTCATATTGTGCTCTCTCTCGGTTTGCCAGTGTTTGGCATCAACACATTTCAAATGTTATTTTTAATCCGACACACAATGAGAGTCAGGGGGGTTGCCTCTTGCTGTATGTAAGGTTTGTCTGGTTGAATCTGCCAATTTTAGATGACAAATCTGAATTATATTAATTAAAACTGGTAAGTAAGGCTGACTGTCAAATAGATGGCACGTATGTGTTAGCTCCAAGAATAAATGACTGCCCTTGTGCTCTCATTATTGTGTGTGCCTTTCAAAAGAGAAGAAAAGAGAGCTCTTCATCTGTCAGTGTCAGGTGGAAGTGCATATAAAAACCACTTGTGCTAAAAGCCAGGGTCAGTGTGAACCTTATGTCTTCCATGTTCCATCTTCCACAAGGTCGAGATCCTGTCAAGTTCAATGACCCTGGTCAAGAGTCAAGATTACGGTCACAGAACACAGTGTGTTTTGGATGGATGTCCATCTGTAAGCTAGCCACGAGGGTCACGGACGCTTTAATTTGATAGCAACAGCGTGCTTCACTATGTGCAGCTTTCATTCTACTGCTTGCCTTGGGTTGCAGTGTGGTAGGTCGTGCAGCCATAAATTTCAATCTAAGACATAAAACTGTCCAATCAAAACCACACAACTCCTGCTTAGAGGTGTTCTTTCCTATTTTGCTTTTAAATGTCACTGTAATTACATTTTAAATTCACATTTCATCTGAAGCAAAACTTATTTCTTTTACGGTTTACATATTTTTCTCAGGTTGAAGTGGCAAACCGTACCAAAAGCACTGTGTATTCAAACATAAACAACAAAACTATCATTTTCTCCGACATGCTGGCAGCCTTTAACATACATTTTGCCTTTAAGCATGGTCCAGATTGAAGAGTAATGGAGCCTAAGAAATCAAAAGGGGTGCTAGCCATGCTAAAAGAATAAGAAGTGGGATTCACCACACACCATTTCACACATACTAGACCCAGAGCAGCCGCAGAATGTCAGAGGTATGTGCTGTTCAAGAAACCTATGCATTTATACGGGCTTAACCCTCGCTCAATACAGAGGGGGATGGTGCACTGTGCCAACCATGAAATGAACTATTTCTGAGACATATCAGCTTAAAGAAACCAATGCACCTCCACACACCTGTAGGGCTACAAATTCCACTCCCGCTGAACCTCAATGTAAACGTGCAGTACATGACAACAGTGGTGTATACACCATTGTGAAACATCATTTTTGCTTTTAATTCTACCTGCTGGCAATCCATCCTCATAGTGCACCCACCAATAGTGGAGGATTATCTTGGGTGTCTAAACCATTGACTGTATATAAAGATGGACAATGTGTCTAGACATCCTCCCACTGTACTAAAATGAAACCAAAATATTCTGGATATGGCTGCTGCCATCTTAGAATTTAAAATTTTTAGAATTTATTTTTGTCTGGAAATAGAAACAAGAACATCATGTATTAATCTATGAATTCATGTAAATAAAGTCACAGCCTCTCACAGGAAATAGCAGATACTTAAATAGTACAGCGCAAAACATAACAATACAGTAATTATAACTTAAGACACTTCTGCAGTTCATAAAAGATGTAGGCTGAAGCTAGAGCTTATAAAACCTACCCTTATAACAGCATATCATATTTAGCAGTCAACAACAAAACAAACCGAAATAGGAAAACAAAGCAAAAAAGCAACAAAGACAAAATACAACACAACAATTAACTTACAAAAGGCAACTTACACACACTCCTATACCCTGTTATTCTATATCAGAATTACAGTCTGATCATCCATTTTTTTATATTAGATTAATACATTATTTTTAAGGCTTGCACTGGTGACGTCATTTGAAGCCAGAGTCTGCACAGTAGAAATCTCTTCAGTATCGAGATCCTGCCCATACAACCTTCCAACCAGTCGTGAGCAGTGGCATTGATCGCAAACACATCGATTGGTAAACACAGCTGTATAACACGTATAAATAAGCTAATAAATCAGATTAATGAACATTTAAACAGACACCAGTGTGATAAGAACTTCCTAAAATGACAGAAACCATCTTTTGGGGGAGCAGGGTATATGAACTATACTGCAACCAGCCTCCGGGGAAAGATCGAGATGTTCTGGCTTCACTGTTAACTCACCAGTTATGAATCCAGATTATGAAGGATCATAACCTTACAAAGAAAGTTAATGGCCTTGTTTTCTTGCCAGGATTTAAGGTAGCCAGCAGCTTATTTTAGCTTAGCATAGAGACTGGAACAGGGTTAACAACTAGCCTAGCTCCAACCAAAGGTAATCAAATTTCACCTCCTAGTACCTCTGAAGCTCACAGATCAGCAAGTTATATCTTGTTAGTTCACCCTCACAAAAACTGAAGGGTAAAAACGCTTTGGGGGTGGTGGGATGGGGTTGTTACCATTTGACAGAGCCTGTTTGCCACTGTTTCAAGTGTTTGTGCTTCGCTAAGCTAACTGACAGCTGGCAGTAGCCTCGTATTTACCATACAGACGTATGGTATCAATCTTCTCATCCAACTCAGGGCAAGAAAGCAAATATGTATATTTCCCATAATGTTGGACTATTTCTTTAAAAGTATAGTAACCCTATAGAAATAATTTGTGACTGTACATCTCGTTGTAATAATGGAAACTTCCCCTCCCTTCATTTTTAAAGGGAGCTGCTGCTATCTTGCTGTTGAAAAATTAATTTTGACATAGTGAAAATGAGTCTGAAAAAAGGATGCAGGTTTTTTTTTAATCCGTGCTGTGGGTCAAACAAAGGCCACATCGTTACAAACTCAATAATGAATGCTCCGATTTAAATAGAGTCACAGCACTAATTAACCAGACAGTTTTCCTGTAAAACCAGAGGAAGTGACAGGAATGAGCCAGACTTAGCATATGAGCAATGCGTAGCTGCTCAGCCTCCTTCTCATCTGCTCTCATGTTGCCCTGCTGTGCGTTGGCATTGTAACACTCGATGTCATTACAGTACAGGCAGAGTAAAGAGATGTGAAGAGGTCAGTTTTACCATGCAAAGCTGTAAACCTATTTCATGGTGACTTTCACGAGGCTCTCGCTACCCTGTCACTCTTTATCTGCCTAGCAGCCGACACACCAAAGCTCCACCGTAACCTCTGACCTCTCTCATATTCACTACTTGCAACCTCTTTGAATTTCAAGTCCAGCTGGAGTCCAGGAAGTTGAAAGCTCAGCCTTTGAAGTTGGGTGTGATTAACACATAATAACAACTCCATTTTCTTTTTTAACTAATCATGCTTCAATAGTATAAAACAGCTGCACTGTGGTCATATTCACACAGACTGAGCTGGCTTTATGTGACAGCATTAGAGAAAAAAAGCTACTCATTTATGTGGCCATATCCCTGTGAATTTATAGACCCCGCTGCAATGGTGTTATTGCTTACAAAGGTGACTAATGAGCATGAGGTGAGAAGTGAAACTTGTCATTAGAGTGAAGAATATGAGAGGGGCAAGCCGAGAGGGTCAAGCCTTGTGTGAAAGGAAACAGGGATGGTGATTGAAACTGCCAAGTAAAACTTGAGCTATGGGGTTGTGATTAAACTGAAAGGACAGATATTATGGCCCTCCTATCATTTAACACCTTGATTGCATGCCTGCCATGTCCCTGTCAGGCTGACTACTTCATCAGACAGTCTTTGTCTGGTACAAGTACCCCATTTGGTCCCGGGCCCTTCCCTGGAGACCAGGGAGGACAAAAAACTGGTCAGTAAAAAATGTCCAAAATATAATATTTCTGAGGCTCTGCAGTTAACCCATAACAGTATCACTGAAATGGCAGTACTTAGTGTGACTGAATAACTCAACGCTCCTCAGATTATAAACTACTATATGTGACTAATTCAGTTGTAAATGTAAAAAAGAAACTCATCCCATAACTATGATTTGCTAAAAACTGAAGTCACAATGTTTCATTGACTAAATCAATTATTTATGGCTGTGCTACCAGTGGGGCTTTACAGATACTGTATGTCACCGGGTTGGTGAGTGAGTCCACCACATTGACATATCTGAACAACTACTTGAGGGACTGCCATGAAATCTTGCACAAACATGTATGTTCTCCAGAGAATCACTCCAAAATTACTTTGGTGATCTCATGACTTTTCTTCCAGTGACACCAGCAGGTAAAATTTGTCTACTTATCCAGTGAAAAATCTCAACATATACTGGACAGATTGCAGGAAAAGTTTATACAACCACTCAATAAAAACGTTAATTTGTCCGATACTTTGTTTTATGAGCAAATACCTGCAAAACTAGTGTGACTGCCACCGCCCTTAACTTTTGTGTTTTGTGTTAAAAAGCAAATTATAGCGTGGTAACTAGCAGTGCTGGGCTGGCCTGTGGCTCAGAGGTAGAGCGGGTTGTCCACCAATGGGAAGATCAGCAGTACAATCCCCGGCTCCTCCAGGCTGCATCTCCAAGGATCCTTGGGCAAAAATTGCTCCCGGTGGCGGGAACAAAGTTCGTGGCGAAGTGTGTGTGAATGGTTACTGAGTAGCAGGTGGCACCTTGTATGTTAGCCTAGGTCACCAGTGTATGACTGTGTGTGTGAATGGGTGAAAGTGACATGTAGTGTAAAAAGTGCTTTGAGTGGTTGGAAGACTAGAAAAGTGCTATTCAAGTACAGTCCATTACCATTTTAAACTAAGATAAAGAAACTGGAAAACATACCTGCTCAACATCAGCATGTAATTATTGTCATTGTGAGCATGTTATGCTGATGCAGGGCTGTAGCAGGTTGTGTATTTGTGCCGAACCTACACAGTAAGTGGGTCATGGTTTGGTGTGTGCAGAATACAAAGTATGGAGATTAATGCACATAACATGGAACCAAATTTCACAGGCGCACGTTCCACCCAGAAATTTTTTGCTTTACGTTCTAAGTAGTACATGCTGAGGTTAGCACAAGTGAATTTGTGTGTGAGTCAGTCACACTATGGTGAGCAGAAATGAAACACCAGAAATGATAGACACCACTGCAGGTTCCTAGCAAGCTACAACAGCAACAGAGAGAGCTGTGTAGAAGACAAGGACGGTGTGTCAGTATTGGTCTGCCATTTTAAGAGAAGTGAATGGAAACACATGGAACATGCTAATTAATTTTTAATATTCTATTTATTTTGTACTTTTAATTTCATAGCATAAGAGATGATTTTTTGTTTTATAGCCTGTTGTGACTTGTTGCCTTTTGGAAAACTGTTCAGTGTTCATACAGTTTTATACCCAATTGTTTATAATGCTTCTTATTTTTATAATGAAAATAGTTCACCAAAGTTGCCAGTGGGCAAAATGCTACCTCAGACTCCACAAGAGGATTTTGTCTGTCTTTGGCACTTGAACTACTGTGTGTTCAAAATAAATGAGGAGAGATGCATCCATATTAATTTGTTTTTTTGGGGGATCTACCAAACAAGACTGAACTGTGACTCCTAAACCGTGGTATGAACCAAACTGTGACTTCAGTGTACCGTTACATGTGCCTTTTAGCACTGTATGTGCAACAGCCTCACAAAGCTGCTTTTTTAAATTCTGCATGCAAGTAGCGTGAAAAGTTTATATCCCCAGATGTCCACATATTGTTTTACTGCTGTTAACAAAAAGGTCTGTAATCAACCTTTTTTTGTTTGTTTTGTTTTACCAGGCTGCACTCACCATTAATGAGCAGGAGTACAAATGTTTTTCAACCAGTATTATCGGCCTGGGTAGAACAGGGATGAACTGATACAAAAATTACAGTTTTCGGTGAAGTATTCCCATAAGATGGAGATTAAAAGCCCATTTTGAATTGAGTTAGGGAGCAAATTATGTCCAAATCACTTCTCCTCTTTGTGCTTTCAATAAAAAGCCTCACAAATTGGTAAAGGGTTATGGGGTGCCACATCAAAATGACAGAATAATTATGGCAAGGGCTATTTCATTGGTATAAAAAAGGATTCTGAATAGATAGAGGCCACAGAGGTGGCTTATCTGTGTGATGTAGCAGTTCTTATATTTCATACTGCATTCTCTCAAAATAATAGAGTATTTAACAACTTGTTACAACATTAAAAAAAAATGAGGGCATAATTTATTGTACACTTTTGGTCTACATCTTCATTCTCTTTATCGCCAGTGTTCATAAAGCTCAGACACCCCATTCTGGTCCCCACCCGGGAGGTCTGGCCCTCCCAGTGACCCCAGCGTACCCCGTCAGACTAAACAATGATGCTGGGTCACCTCCTCATGGCCCAAGACAGATGGCTGGCTCCTCTCTGCGGTCGCCACCATGGCCAAGGTCACCTCCCCTGCTCTCAGTGCACCTGCACCCCAACACTCCCATCATCATCATCTTTATTCCTGCTACACCTAGCACACGCCACTGCGCAAACCCTCCCCCCTCCCATGTTAACAGAGGAGAAAATGAACCATTTAGATTCTGCTGGTGTGTGTCACACCATGCTGAGAATTACATCCCACCTGCAAAAAAATACCTGCTTTACAACAGCGCAAATACAAAACCACTCTGATGAGGACAATTTCACCAGAAGACATTTTTCAAGAGTTGATCAGTTGATAGATTTATTTCTACAGTCATTACTGAAGAGCTGTTCTGTTTTCACTAATGAAGATGTGATGCAAGGTTGGCAAAAGACGACAACAGAATGGAAAAGCAATGAAACCACACTGAAATAACGTTAAATTACTACAAATGCCTCCCTTGCATTACCTCGAATCAATGGGCACCTGTGTCGTTCTACAAAATGCTCCACAGCAGACCACTGGAGAGGGGGAGCAGTATTGACGAGAGGCTGTGATCCATGAGACAGGCTACCTGTCACCATCATGGGAGTCCCTCCCTCACGCATTCAATACAGCAAACCATCAGATCAATGTCCACAGACACAGTCCTCCCCCCTGCAAAACTAATTATCTGAGCATTTTATACTGCCAAGTCCCCTCCACGCTTTGTTTATGCAGGCCGCAATTAGTGAAAGAGTCAATAAAAAACTGGGGGAGGTACCCGGTTTCGGAGGAACAATGGCAGAAGGTGAGAGGTGGAGTCTTAGAAAAGCTGCCACTGCATAGACGGCACCAGCAGGCAGAAGGCATGAAGGCAGGGCTGAATGTGTGACAGAGCAGACTGTACACTGGGAATTTTTCATGACACCAATCTCCAACACGGACTGTTCCTGTGAGTTTCTCAAGTCCGAGTGAGGTGCCAAAGTACTCTGTTCTGTAGCATCAATTCCCCGGAAGTGTGATGCTGCTGGGTCTTTATATCACTTCAGCACGCACAATTAAGTTGCTGTGAATATTTATGACGGGTTTAAAGACATCCTTCCCAGTCCCCCAGGTGTCACAAAGTGGCTGTAATCAGGATTCAGAGGAGTCTCCTGCTCTCTGTCGATAGCCTGCTTGTCTACTGAGAGCTGTAAAATCCAGAGCTCCACTCTGCGTCTAAAGGTCTGGTTAAGTAGCAGAAAGCTACATTACAGCAGCAGCTCGGGTTCTCACACTGCTATTGCCACCATTAATGCTGGATATGCACATAAGAAGTGCAGTTTTTCCAAGTTTCTCAAAAAGAAAAGCTATTAAACAGATGGGGAGGATAAAATAACTGTTGATACAATGGCATCATTAGACTTTTTATATACACATTTTTAATTGAAGGCTGTAAACTCTACCAAAGAAAATATCCTGATAACCTATTTAGCATTTCTAAGCAGTATACAAACATAAAATAAATGGTTTATAAACACATTACAATAAAAGGAGTGTTAGTTGTTGAAGAATACATAAAACACATATCTGCTTAGGCTACATTATGGAGTTTTATAAACAGGCTGCTCACATTTCGTGAAAGGACGTCAAATAACGCAGCTTTGTCAGCAGCCGTCAGTGTCTGATTACGATGCACAAGACACCCTTTAGTGTCTGAATGAGATGCACTGGGCTTTCAACCAACTCCAATGTAAACCTATCCACAATAGGGGTTGGGCACCAATCACATTTGAACTGATAAAGGGATCGGTGACTGTAATTTGGTACCTGTATTCAAATGTAACTTTTTTCTGCACTTAACTTTGTAATAACAGAAGTGCAATTTTTCAACAAGCTGCAGGAGTGACAGAGTGAAAAGCAGTTCTGCTCCTTTGCTCTTTTCTAATCACACAATGAGCTAATCCTCTGTTTCCGTCTGTCTGTCTGTCTGTGTGTGCATGTGTGATACTAGGCTATTGCTTAAACAATATAGAAAAGAGACCACACGTCGAAACTGCTGGGGCAGATCAGCACTGCAGTGATAGTTCTGGCTGGCTGGGAAGCCGACAGAGAAGCTGACAGAGTGGCTGACAGAGTGGCAGACTGAGCTCTGTGGACGGCTTCCCGGCTTTGGGGCGCTTCCGCCTCCTATCTGAAGTTGAACCCGGCGGCTCCACAGAGCTCCTTTGCCGGCCTTGGAGTTCCATGACTGGCTTCCAGGCCTCAGGGCACTTTGCTGCACTTCCGCCTCTTGTCTAAACCAGGTGTTCTCACCCAGATGTGCCCTCAGGTACTGGAATCTGGCCCCAGCTGATTTAAACTGAATTGGAGTTAGCAGAACAGATGCAATTTTGTTGGTAAAAGTACTGTGTTCACTATCCAATGCAAGAGGTAATGACAGAGTGAGAAAGTCTAAGGGGGGGTGGATGGGTCAGAAAGACACAGGACTTTCACCCAGGAGACTAGCATTCCTGTCCTGTGTGAAACATTGTGTTTTTTTTTTGTTCTGTTTTTTAAACTAGGTTACGTAGTTAACATCTCATGCTCTCCCTGAGTATCCAAAAGTGACGTTAGAGGGGTATCTAGAGCGTCATAATTTGAACTGTAGGGTCACTGACCAAGCTGCCATATTTAATGATTTAGGAGTGAGAATGTGTTGGTTATAAAGTAGTAATTAAATGTTTACATACTCCTTATAAATGCTAAATGGGGAACTTTAAGTAAAGTGTTACACATATATAACAGACATTAATGGATGTGAATTGGTCAATCCAAAGACTATCATGAGTCACACGTGTGTGTGTGTGTGTGTGTGTGTGTGTGTGTGTGTGTGTGTGTGTGTGTGTGTGTGTGTGTGTGTGTGTGTGTGTGTGTGTGTTTAATACATTTCTGCTTGAGTGCAACACAGCAGGGGAGGAGAGAGCAAAAAGATTTAAATTAGACTTTTTTTCCACAGGGATATAATGATTGTTTGTGTTCACGGCAGGTCTAAGGCCTGCCATCTGTCAATAGAGCTATTTTGGGTCCTTTTGAAACCGCACCCGTGTGGTTGAAATTCTGGAGGCAGATTAACGTAGGAGATACAAATCTGCAGCTATGTCTATCCAAATCCTGATTGTTATGACAGTTAGTGAACACTGTAATGCTCATGAATGGTGACACTGTAACTCTACGAAGTGGCAGAGCCCATAGATTTTCATGTTAACAGTAGAGCAGTCAGTATTTAATTTCCCTCTAGGGAACTACTGAGCATGGGCCACCAGCTTGTAAAACCTAAAGACCTACACATTGCATTTCTTCGTGTGCAGTCTTATCTTTAATTAAATTAAAACCTTGATTTCCCCAAGCTGAGCGTTGATTTCCTCCTGGTATAATTATGCAGGTCTAATGTGTGCACTGGTGTGTTTGGTCACTGGCAGATGATCTATCCAGAGAGCATTGATCCCTGACCGTCGTAGCTGAGAGCATTCATTACCTTGGTTTACATCAGATTAGAGCATACCAAACTACCACAGTCAATCTTACAACAATATAACTAATATTTACCAATGAGATGTGCACATTGACGCTGATGTTAACAGCTCCATCTATGATAATTAACAGTTTTACAGTAATAACTACCTATAGTTTTAACCAAATCATGTCATTAGATATACAGAGGCACGAATTGAGGATCACAGCTGCTTACGTAGCTGGTCCATTACTTTGGTCCAGATTGAAATATCTTAAGAAACTGTATCAACTGCCATGAAATTTTGTACAGACATTCATGATACCCAGAGGATGAATTACACTGAATTTGGTGATCCTCTGGTTTTCCTACAGAGCTACGATGTGGTTGACATTTTTGGTTTTTAGTATAACAACTTTCTGATGGATTTCCATGAGACATGGTCCAGACATTCATGTCCCCCACAAGACGTCCATAGATAGAATAACAAAATGGACGCGGCGACCCAGATGTCATCCATTGGTTTGTGGACATTTTGAAGCCTTGAGTTTGTATTCTGACCTTCACCATCTTGGATTTTTGGACCCAGAAGTAACCATATTTGGACTAGAGGTTGGAGCTGTCAAGAAGCAAGGGGTGGATCTGACTCAGAGCCCAAGGACAACAACACACAGCCTGTCACTCAAAGCAGCCACACCCTTAATTATGCATAACTTTAATAAAATTTAAACAGGTGAGTAATAAATAATGTACTCCCCATATAGTTGGCATGAGCGGGCTAATCAGCCACATACACCAGTTATTTGTTCCAGGCTGTAAACATGTTTATTTCTGCTGTTAGGTTGTGCCTTTTTAACATGGAGGTCTATGAGAATTGCCATTTGAGGAACTGCAGGTTTTGGCATACTCACGTTTGCTTCATTTTTCAGCCACGGAGGTTGCTGCTAGAGGATGACCTTTAATAATCTTAGTAATCTGCTGACCTAGTAGTGTCATCATCAGGTCAAAATCTTCAAAGTCCCAGTAAGGACAAATAACATAAAAATAAGCCAACATCTTGTTTATCTTGCATATATTATACAATACAAAACTGTAGGTGTTTCAACTGAAAATGACCAGTGATTTAAAGCTTTTAAAGTGACAGATATTTCTCATCGTCATTCAGAACTGGGGGGAGCTGTCAAGTAATGACATGACATATTTTAAAAAGCACAGATAGAGAGATGGCAGTGATTACTGAGCAGCACAGCACACACTCTAAAAATTGTTCTTGAAATACTGCTCTTTTCCAAAGACTAAAAATAGCTCTTTAGACTGGTTTCTTTAATATTTGTATGATGAACAGAATATTAAACTCCAAAAGCTTCTGAGTAAAACTACGGGCTACATGTCAATCTCTGATTTCTTTGTTTTTTAATTGTTTCCTTTCAAACATAGGGAGTAAACAGTATGTGGCTAGCTGACTAACTTTCACTGCCCTACAGGTATGCAGACAATTAGGAAAGCCTCTCTGTTTGGTATTATTCCCTGCAGCCGCTCTGCTGAAGGCAGGAGAGTGGTGGTGCCTTTTAATCAGCACCGACGTAGGAAGCTCCCATGTGTGACCAAAGCCCCCCAGACAATCTAAAATGAGTCAAGAAAAATAAGTTAGCCCCATACTCCCTCACAATCTGTGCTTTACTTCTCTTGCCTTCTCCCATTTCTTAGCCTTTCTCCAATTGCTCTGTGGCATTAGGTTGGTGACTCCAGCCTCAGTGTTATCTCCAGACAGCAGCCATGGAAGCGAGAGCCAAAGTGTGGAAAACACAAGATCCTGTCTCAAACGCAAACTCGGAACGGAGCCTTATCAAATGCCAGGTATGCCTCAGATGCCTCAAATAGGTTGGAAAACATCAAAAACCTGCCATACAAGTGCTGTAGACATCTGTGAGCAACTATCTTCTCTTCCATCCCTTTATCCCTGCTGATTCACATTCAGGATCACTGAGGCTAGAGCTTTTCCCAGTATAAACTGGGCAGAAGGCAAGTAAACAAGCTGTACAGGCCTCCAGACCATCACAGACAAAGCATTACTTTCTTTCCCATCTTTAAGGAAAAGAGTGGTGTTCTCACATTTGGTTAGGACTCACCACCTGAAATTAGGCTCCCCAGAACAAATCACAGTAATAGTAAGCGTTTTTTTCTATAATTTGTTTTGGAAACAAAACAAAGGGTTCCCAAACTCAAACAGTTTCCTGACATCCTCGGCACAGCAGAAGGAAGCGTCCTCCTCCCCTTATCTTAGAGGAAGACGCTCTTTGTTCTGAACACAGTGGTGAGAATCTTTGACAACATCAAAGAGTTGCAGAGCGTTTCTCCAACTGGAGTGCTAATGAGAGACGACCATCCTGCACGAGTGTGATTACAGCAGCTTCATTAAGGGGTGAACTGATATCATGCGCTCAGCTCGGGAACGGCTGCCTTTGGGAGCTCTTCTCCTACACAGAACTCACATTCACTGAAGATCAGGTCTGTCAGTGATGAGTGACTGGGTTAAAGCACTTCTCTGATGACTTCTGATCTTGTGAGAAAACAATAATGAGTGCTTTCTGTTGTAAAATTTTAAAAAGATATGGCAAGCATGTTGAAAGAAGACTACATGTAAGATTAGTATCCAACAAAGGCAGACAGAAACTTCTCTACTCTGGTGCAAATTCTCCTCAGGGTAAAACAATCCAGTGTATGCAGCGGAGCAGTTTATCATTACCTTGAGAGCTTGATAGCTACTCACTCAAAACAGAGGGGAATGGGAAAAACAAAAGGGACTCCGTTAGCATTACATGTCACAAAACATAAACTCAACAAATCACCAGAAACCAACTGAGAGTAAGAAAGAGGGTAAATGAGAGCAACTTGACCCTGAATTTCATTCCTTCACCGAGGGACAACAATAAGAGTTTATTTCCACCACAGTCTTCAGCAGTCACGCATTGCAGCATCGAGACGCTGTATTTACAGCCTGGCCACCCTGCACTGATATTGTTATGGATTATTCTGCAAAATTGGTTTTGGTAATTTATCGTGGTTTATGGTTAGATTAATTGCTTGACCTTTTTGGGCATGTTTGTGTGGTAGTCATAGTGTGCGTGGGTGTAAGGGTGGAAAACTGGACATGTTCATTTTGCAAAATTGTGCCATTTCTAAAAAACGAATGATAAAAAATACAGTCTATAAAATACAGTTACCAAATGAGTGATCACATTCACTGACCCATATTACCTGCTATAGAGGCTTCTAGCAGAATCAATTAGTGACAATAGCTCTGACTCCACCTTTTGATACACAAACCACTGTCTCCTCCCCCTCCTCTTCCTCTAAATGGGGGTGAATGATTCAAGCCTCCCTTCACTTCCCCTCCCTCATCCTATCTTGCTATAATTATTTGAGTTGCATTAGGTCTCCCATTAAAATTAGCAATGTTTTATGGTAATTCCTTTTAAAAAACCCTGTTGCTGAGGGAGATAATTATCTTGATTATTCAGGCTCTCATACCCAAGATGCATAGGGCACAGCCTCCCGTTTGCTTGGGGCCGTTCTTACCCACAAGTGGAAATAATTGAAATGTGGCAGATGTTTAATTATTGCTATTTTAGAACACAGTAGATCGTAATGAAGAGTGTATCATTCTAACATTACCAAGTATGATAATCACATATTTCATACAGGCTGAGAGTAATTATTTTCTTAGTAATTTATATGTAGAACTAGTGAAATGTTTATCGAGTTCATGATTCATCACACTGAAGGAAACCCTGAATCAATTCCAGCTGGCAGCAGAGCAAAAAGAAGTGATTGTAGGCTCCCTTTCATGAAGACACATCTAGTATTGACGCTGAAATAGCAATTCAGGACAGTGACATACAGAACAGCAATATGGAAAATGTCAAACCCAAATATTACAGCAGACAGCAACAGAAAATACAACATATCATATATGATGATGTATGGTACGTGCAACACCAAGGCAACATGATGGATCAGTGGTCGGTTTTGAAAAAGGCTTTCCAGTAGGACACCAAAGGAAACATGCCGGCCTGATATGATCTGGAATTCTCTCAATAACAAGGATAGGCACAAGGGCACTGGTCTCAAAGGACATCATCTATTATTCATCTGAAGATCTTATGAATTAACAATGAGATAATCTCACCATATATGTTTTACATCATAAACAGGAAAACCACTATTATCACTAAAAATGTCTTATTTTCTCGCACAATTAGAATTCTGAAAGGGACAAGTATATGCTGCACATAGGCAATATTAATATTTGATTAAAATGGAAAGAAGAGGGTAAATCTTGTCAGATCCATCAAGTCAGTCGTCTAAAATTAGAAATTAATTACAAAGACATTTCAGTTGATTGTAATTGAAGGGGCAGTAAGACTGCTGTCGCCTTGTAAATGACAAACTAATGTGTTCCTTCATTACAGTGAACATGGGCACTATAGTTTTTTTTAAAGCAACCCTACAACCAATGTCCTGCTGCCAAAAACACTCACTAGCTCTTCAAATGTGTATTAATCGACCACTTAAGTAATATTTGCAACTACAATTGCCACCTGTTTTGGCAAATTGTTCAGCCTTTTATGAAAATAAAGTATATATATTTGTGACCTGTGTTTAAGATTAACACTGACTACATAAACATGCTCAGTAATAGTTCACTATTATTTCAATATGACGCTTGACGGAGCGTTCTTTGGACATGTATACAGCATGTTCAGTATATGAGGGACACACAGCTTCTTCACTGTTCACAGTCAGCACTGTGTATTGTCATGAATGCATTATATACAAACCAAATAGCCAACAGTTTGCAAGGCTGGAGTAGAGATGCATGCCCAAAAGAAAAGCCCACATTTCTGGTCAGAGGAAGAAACACACCCACTTTTAACTTTATTTAGGACTTGGAAATCAACAGATTTTTTTAATATGTGCAAATATCGCAACGCCGATCTTTTCAAGAAGGTTGTTAAAGTAATGAATGAGGAAACATGTCCGGCACTGGTGGAAAACTGCATCAAAAAAAGCAGTAAGGGCCTGATCACACAGAAGCATAATGTCACTAGTAAAAAAAAAAAAAACACCTCATCATCTCCTAACATTCCTGTGTGATCAATTAACTGTTTATTAATTTTATTTATTTGGTATCTAGTCCCACAAATGTTCAAGCAAAGGGTACTTGCTCTGGCTCTGGTTGAGGGTGAGAGGCTGTCAGTTAAAAGTTTGTTGGGCGCACGGGACCCTAAAAAAGAGGGTGGACCACCGGTTGGTCCAGGAGCTTCGCCCCAATGATGGCCATTTCCAGGCATATTTTAGGATGACTCGGGGGCAGTTCGACAACCAGCTGTCTATCGTTGGGCCGTATAGCTCTGGGTATCCAGCAACCACTACCACCAGTTTCTCCTCTATTGTTTGCCAGCTGTAAACTTGTTGTCATGACCACCACAGAAGGCCCGCCTCTCGAATCATTCGTTTGGACAATGGGGTAAAGGCGGAGATGTTGTGAGGTATTTTTCCACTCTGAGTTTAAGCTTTTTCAACTCAAGGTGTTCAGAGCGCTCCGGCAAAAACACCAGGTGCTTAGAGCGCAGAAACGTGAGGCGCGTCACAACGCAAAAATACACAAGCAGAAGACTTCACTCTCATTAAAATCAATTACAACAAGGTTCCCCCAGCTGCTAAAATATGTCCTGTGTGATCAGGGCCTAAAATGGCAAAAGCAGCTACAGCTGTTTCGCTTTTCCATATTTTGACGTAATACACAAGGTTAGGGCACATTAATCAGAGAATGCACGGCTGCATGTAAACGGGAATATTAGTGGAATATTAATTTTCATCAGTCATATAAACAGCTTCATAGGAATACTGTCTTTTTTTGGAATATGGGCAAAAAAATGAATATTTTGTAAATGTAGTCATTGTTAGAAGGAAGGTAGGTGCTTAGGGCCATTTCAAAGGTATTGAGACAGATTAACACATTGTTGGCTTTGGTCTTTTCATGGGATTTGTTGACAACAGTGGACAAATAGAAAATGACCACCTTATCCTTGAAGACCAGATAAGAACTGGCCATCATACACCTTCACACTTCAGGTAATAACATATTCTCATCTTCATATTAATTAGCATTAAAGGACCCCACAAAGGTGTCCATCTGTCTTTGTGCTTGTGAGGGCAGATGTCTCTCACCCTATGGTCCACCTCTCACCCTCTGAGTCTCCCTCCTCTGAAGCAGGTCTTTTAATTAAAACATTGTAGAAGGACTGTACCATGTGTGTAACACCCCCTCTTTCCATTAGAGGAGCAGGTCGAGCCCAGCATCAAGCCGAAGTGGATGCACAAGGCCTGCCGGGACAGAGATGTGATAGGAAAAGACATGATACAAGTACTTCACTGCAGGGTGGAGTGAGGACATGAAGACACAGCCGTGGTCCAGCTGTCCCTCACTTAATGCCAAAGAAAACATTCAGTACATAAGCAAACAAAAACAACATTTGACTAATTTGCTAAAGCTGAACATTTATTTTGTTAAAATCAAGCACAGGATGTGATTTAGAGCAAAAAGATTTTAAAAAGAAATTACAATTAGTTAGTTAGTTTTTCTCAGCACAGATTTCTGTTGAATTTGTCAGCACTGTTGGCTTGTCAGCCCGTGAACAGGCAGAACTACAATATCCATCATGTTTTATGGACAGTTCAAACAGAGAACGACAGCAACAAGTAAAATCAGACTGGCATGCCCTGCAGCTCTCTGCTCCTCTCACGGAGAGGTAGCACCCTCGATCAGTCACAGAAACAACCGCAGTTCACATCTGTACGCTCACTGGTGTAAATGTTTAGAAAAAGCTATCTATGTAGTTATTATGTTACATAATTATTATATACATTTCAATGGCAGCTGTGGTCAGGTGAAAGTCAATTTCACAACCTGGTCCAGCTGAGACTGTGTCAAGACCAGGTGTAATACTTAAAGCAATTGTAAAAAAAACCAGATGTGATTCTATAGTTAGCAACTTAAACTACATTTCTTTCATCAGGCTCCACAGTAATCTCATACGTTAAAATTGTAATCTGGGACACCGAATAAGTCAACTGGATGACATCATCATACCAGCGTTACTGTGGTTGTTGTGGTTCAAGTCTGATAAAGGCGGACACTCTCAATTAGTAAGCATATCTGCAATCTCTGAGCAAACCATTTTCAGATGCAATTTTACTCTTCCAAATTAAACAAAGTTGAAGAGGTGCATTTGTGGAGGAGAAAGATTGACATTTGAATGAAATTGCTCTGAATGCAAATTGTGCTGATAACTTGAACATATGTGTAGGTGTTACACAGCGATTGCATATGGGACAAGATTTGTGTGCAGGTTTTTCCCAGGAGAATGCAATTACAGACCAATTTACACCCCCTCATTTTTCTATGCTGCATTTATCTTTAGCAAAGTGCACTTGGGTTGAAATGAAGCATGGCAATGGTCTCTGTTTATGAATGCTATCAAAACACACCGGAATTGTCTGCCATATGCTCCACCATGCTCAGGTTGCCCATCAAAATGACTTCAAATTAGAGCGAATTCATCCCTCGTGTTCCTATTTGATTTGGGCTTTCACTCTAAGTCCACTTAGCTTCAACAGATCACTGCTAATTGGTGTTTTTTTCCTTGCCGGGATGGCAGCCACATTGCTGGAGCATTGCACATTTCTTGTTGTTTGAATGTCTACAAGACATGCTTCTGTTCAGCTGTTAACATGCACGCACAATACCACATTTAACACTGCAGCCCATGGAACTGTTTTCCACTAATGCTTCTTTGGATGAGTAACCGAAGAGCAAGGGTAAATTTCCCGAAGTGGTAATATGTCTACAAATACTATTTAACAATGCCTGATGAATATTCAGAGTTCTCTTGCCCAGGCAGGAAATCCCTATCAGCCATTTTACAAAGTATAGCACATAATTATGCCACCTCTAAAATGGAGATCTAAAGCCCAGTCTTGTCTAATGCCCCCCAGCTTTTAATTAACTAAATTACTGCATACTTCTCCCCCCATTGATTACTGCTATGGGGATTGATTATTTCCCCACAAACACACATGCACAGAACTGCTGCAGGTGTGAAAACGAGTTCTAATAAGTAGTGTTTAAACTGTAGAAAATCATGACAAAATGAAAGTAAAATATAGACATTGTGCAGACTCCAGGTTCCATCCCACTGTTTGACCTCATTTGCAAATCAAACGTGTTACAGTTTTTGCTAGTGGGGGCATAAAAGTCCTCTAAGCACAGACAGAGGACAGATGTCTGGCCATAACCACAGTCTTAGCCTGGATCACTGTGGGGTGACACAGAACCACGGCACACAGATTACAGTTTATGACTGCAGCGATGGAGGGGGGACCATATTCACCCCACCTATGCTGCTATTTTACTTGACACGTGAGCTGGCAAAGTCGCATCTATAGTCCTTTATGAAGATGGACATTTTAAACAAGAGTGAAACTGAGTAAGACTGGATGGAAAATTGCTGGCAATGTTTTGCCTCCTGGTGCAGAGGGAGTGTAGCCTTAGGAAAGTGTGGTGTGAATGTGATCATTCAGCAGCGCTTCCTCTGAGTCTCCAGTTACTGATCAGACTGGTTCTCATTTCAGCCTCTCCTTCAGGTTCTCTGCAATTTGAAGTAGCGTTATTACGAGTTGAGTAATAGATCTCAGCCTTCTACCACACCTTAATTGAAAGGTAATGATTAAAGGTCGTTAATCAAATAGTCAAACTCCACTTGCTGTTACGCAGGTTAGGCTTAGAGAAAAACAAATGTCAAGAGAACATATGTTATCAGGATAATATACAAATCACATATTTACTAAAGAGACTATGTGAATTAGAGGGTTTTAATTCCATTCAGGAATACTCCCATTAACTGCATGGTTTACAATTACTCACATCATCATACAATGTGAGACTAAGCCCGAGGCATCCTTTGAGCAAGCTGCGGGGCTTATGCTCTCTGACTTACTGTTAACTACACTGAAAGGCTGATAAGACAAACTCAAATAACATTTCAAAACTTGTAAGTCAGTTTAAATACATCCTCATGTGCAGGCACAAACACCATTTTTCCACCTGTTAAACTCCCATGGACTGTGAAACTATTGACTTTTCCCTTGCATCAAAGGACACATCAGCTGGCGACACGTCCATCCAGACGCTTGCTGACCATTATCATTTTCATCCAACAGAGCAAATGCTGCAGCTGTATGCATATGGCACCTTTTGTGACATTCAGAAGAGATGATTTGCAAATTTCTCCACCACCCTGACATTCAACAACATGGGCTCCATGTTAGGATAGGATCTCTCTCTCTCTTTTTTTTTCCCATCTCTGCCCCCCCTCTTCCCCTCTTGGGCTCTCAGAGAGATGGTACAGGCTGCGGCTGCCACAGCCCTGCTGTCAGACTGCCATAGCAGCATCTCTCTCCCCCTCTCAGCCCATGGGGTACAGCTGACAACACATGATCCTCAGAGCCAGACAGCCAGCTCGAGCACAGCAAGAGAGCCTTCAGCTAGTGCTGACATATTCCAGGGCCCATTTCAACAGATGGAGTTTTTACAGGTACCGTTTGGGGTAAAATACCTCGCTTGAGGGTACAGCATCTGGTCCATCACAAATTGGATGGTGTACCCCCGCCTACCCCCCCTCCACCTCACATTTTCAACCCCTATCACCTCACTCTTTCTTGCCTTTCTCCTTCCCCATTATGTAGTAGATAGGTACAGTCTATTGGACTGAACACAACATCGCTGTAAGTAGAAAAGTCTGACTGTAGAGGACACACAGCGCTGCTGAAGCATTACTGTGTTGATTCATTTTCAGATAAAGTTTCAGTCCATAATTTCTACCAATATAACACACTGATAATCTCAAGCACTGCATCAACAGATACAATTCAGCTCCACTCAGATTTTTTTCTCTCCTCTGCTCAGCTAAGGTCTATGACATGACACAGTGTTAAATCTCATTTCCGCGGCAACTTGAGCCTGGTGGACCACTCCAAGTCTCCATCACTCACGCTGCGCTCAATAACCTTGGACTCATATTTCTCTGGCAGTGATTTAACGACTTGCAAAATTACATTGCGGTTGGTTGAGCCTGTGTTGATGTTGATATCTCTACTCTTTACTGTCCTGTGACCTGTCAGTCTACTCCTGTTATTTATCATGACTTACGCCATGACACATGAGCAACGCCCAATCGGCCATTCATCTCTCTGTTAAATAATACGCGCCTGGGCCCGGTCCAGATCAGAGGACCAAGGTGAACTATGAGGTTTTGAAAACTGCAGCAGATGAATTACAGCCATCAAGGAGTTCCTCTGAAGTTGTGCCACCAAGCGTCTTGCTAAGGCCTGACAGGTTGTAAAACGAAATTTACACATGCAAGGCAGTTACTGTGGTTAGATTAGTGAGCTGCTTAATCCTGTTAGATGGAATTTATGTGTTTTTATATTACAGAATGCCACAAAATTACCAATGTCTCATGTAGGAGCTGATGCAAATACTGAGCTTAATCATAAAAAGGCACTAGAGGAATTTTAAACAAGAAACAGACTTTCTATTGCAGCGTAACTACCTTTTCACGCTCCTTTGTTTCATATGTCACAGAAAGGGCTAAATTGGAGGTTCGCTGCATAAAAACACAATTGGAGAGAGGGAGAAAATCAATATTTGAAGAGTCTCAGTCTGTGCATTTTAAGTAGTCGATGGGAGAAAAAGCATGCATATTCCACCATGTCTGAATTATTAACAGGTCTACGGTTTGACTCAGTGTTGTTGGAGTATAATGTCATGAATGTAAGAGGGAAAAAAAGCAACATTAACTGTCGGCAATAACATGTATTTAAAGTCTTAGCGAGTCGCATTCATTTAGTGGCAATACATATGCACTTGTTATGAAATGTAAATAAATTTCAGAACAAATAGGGGCAGATGTTGTATGTTCAAGACTACTTTAAGATACTTTACATGAGCGTACAGGCCGTAATGAGCACATTTAAAAATATATTGATACTCTTGCTTATCTTGGTCCAACACTCTATTTTAATGTAAATGTAAGCAATTCTGGGAGCATTACTTCCACTTGATATCCCCAGTGACTTCTTATTTATTTACTCATACTAATCGTTATTCAGTCCACACCACTCCTTCATGGTTATAGCCACATACCGCACATTTCAGGTAATTAACTCACTGAAATTGTGGTGCAGCAGCTAGAATACATGAACATATACAATACTGTATGCATGAAATGATATACAATTTACATTGCAACATGCTGTGTGTGGGCATTTTGATGGGCCCACCTTGCTTCTGCCAACATGGTTTTGTAGAGCAGTGAGGAAAGTACGGAGGAAAATCATTGTCACCATAATGAGGGCCTCATTAGAACAACCTTTGTTTTACAAGAATCTAATTTTACAATCATTTGAATGGAAACTCATAGAAAAATGTCTAACAATACATCTCTAAAACCTGACAAGAATATGAAAATGTAATGTCCTCTTCAACTGAACATTGCTGAAAAGAGTTATGTTATTTTGAGGTTTGTACTGTGGGTGTGAATTCGATCTCGCAGACAGGATGAAAAGATGAAGGCTGACAGGGGAGGCAGAGACACTGCAGTTCCTTATTAGACATGTGCGGCATGAATGTACTTAAGGATTCAAATTGGTCTTACATAAAGAAATATATGGCATCCTATAACAAAGACAATCCTACAGTAATGTTACTGCAGAATATTCTTTTATTCCTTTGTCACACTGGAAGAAGATATGATAGGCAGCTTCCACAATGAGATTAACGCTGATATGACAGCAAGACAATCATGGCAGACAAATGGCCTGTAATTCAATCACTGGTGCAGGACATGTCATGTCAGCCAGTCTATTGACTGTGACAGGCTGCACGAGGTGCTGGCAGACCTGTATTGACCCGGGGCACACTAAGTGCTGATGCATCATTGTGGAAATTAGAATGAGACTGGTCTCCTTCACCTTTGACCAACAGCTTAGGAGAGGCAGCCCTAAAAATTAAAGGGAAGAAACTCATACCTTTTTTCCACTAAAATTAGCGAGTGTGTGCAGGTTTTTTAAAATCGCCTTAGAAATACATGATAGATTCCTTTCCCGTTGCCAATGTACACAGCTCTGCAGTCGACAAGTATGCCTTTCTGTTTTTTTTCCATATTTCTTTTTCTTTTTTGTGTGTCATGTTCTACGTAATAGACAAGGCGGAAAATTGGTTGGTAAACAGTAAAAAACAGCTTCAAGTGAAAATGTTGTGGTTATTTTATTTTATTTTTTTAAATATCTGTTACTTCACTGTAACTGAGTGCTGACAAAATTTTAAACAATGTCCGAGCACTGCTTGGGTGGAGGTGGACAGTGTTTTGTGGTGGCCTGTCACTGCATTGCACCGGCAAAGGCTCTTCAATGAGTCGTTCCACGTGGATTTTGTATTTCCATCACTGTTGATCGAAGCTGGAGGGGACAAATTCCCGTGACTACTGCAGAGTCGTTTGTCTCAGAAGTTAGGGTGTCCCCAATAGTCGACCAAATATTAGATGACCAGAAAGGTCATTAGTCACAGAAAAAAAAAGTGAAACTCTATTAGGAGCTGCGCCTTTTCAAAATAAATCAAAACCTACAACTGGACCATGTAGGAATTTAATTTGAAAGGACAGACACAGGAAGAGGCTAAGCTCAGCAGTCAGACAGGAGTCACATTACAAACCAATCACAGCCGACAGTTATTGTAAATATTCAGTCTCATAAATACAGAAAAGTTGATCATTTTAGTGCAGGGCTACCCAGAGCTTTACATCTGTCCCATGAACGATAGGCCTACACACTTATAAACAGCACCTGGAACAAGATCAGCTCTGCACTCAGGATTTCAGGTAAATAGGCTATATGATGCTTGCTAAGGTTGCTTAGCAACCTCAGTTGCAACCTGCCGCCACGCTCTTGAAAGCTGCCACAAAAAAGGCACAAGAGTAGCATCCAGTGCCCGACCTTGCATTTTCCAGGCGGTTGAAAGACACGGCATGTGTATGGCCTCTGATTTACAGGGTTGGTACCTGTGGTTATTACACAGGCTAGTTAATAACATGTCGGGCAGGAAATCCAAAGTGTGGGATCATTTTGAGAAGGTGAAGGACGAACCCAAGGTGATATGTAAACTCTGCAGGCAACATTTGCCTATCATTGGTCGACTACAAACATGACGTATCATCTGAAACATGTCAGTAGCTACATGCCCATTAGCCACTTAGCACAATCATTACTGCTTTGCCCACAGCGTCATTAACAGGCGGCTCGCTCAGTGTGTGACTTGTGCACTTGTAGATAAAATATAGGCCTATATTAATGAAGATTCATTAGTACGGTTTTGTATTTCTCTGTAATGTAGCACAGTGTTAACAATGTTACTGATACTATTCTTTCTCACACCTTGAACTCAAACCATTGTGCTGCCCCGCCCAAAATATATCATTTAAATATCATAAACATGCAGGCGACTAGTCGACTAATGGCCCTAAATGATAACTATTGGTCTACCAGGAAAATTCTTAGTCTGGGGCAGCCCTACTGGAAGTGTTTCATGATTGTAACCTTTCCCAATAAATACAAAAGCCAGATGTTTGTGTGTGTGAGTGGGTTTTTGTCCACTGGGAAAGGGGCTTTAGAGCACCCACTCTTAAGCAGGAAACACTGTAATTTAATTATTTTTGGTGCCACACACATCTGTGTGAGTATATTTAACACTCAGTCATGTTTTTTTTTTTTTTGTAAACTGTCACGACAAAAAACAAATGTATGACACAAAATACAACACAGAACACAAAGCCAATGACCTACAAGTGAACTGTTCTGGTATCTGGATAAAAATTACATTTCAAAATTTGAAACAACACATCTAAGTTTCCTGGAATACCAGTGTTAGTGGTCTCAATTACCCTAGACAGTAACTGCTGCTACCATGCCAGACAAATCCCTGTAAATATTAGGAAATGATTTTAGTGTCGTAATATTAGAATAAAAAATAACATCCTATATCCCCTCAGTTCCCATTTCCATCACAGCTCGGCTGCATGTACAGCCACACCAGATCCAGATGCCATTCATTAAATAATTTACGTCCGGCTGAGATGAACTTTGATTTAATTGATCTGGGCAAGCCTGGTGGAGAAAAACTGATGGGCCACAATGTTTGGATTCGATTCAAAACTGCAAGACAATCAGTGTGTCCAGAGGATTTATTGAACACATTACAGCAGGAAACAGAAACAAGCGCCCCTCGCCAGCATGACTAATACCATTACAAAACAAAAACCATAGTTTGTGTTTAGGTAATTACTGTTCGAACACAGTGATGGACAGAGTAAACACTGTTGATTAACGCCCACATCCATCCGCCATGATGAAACACACAGCGTCACTCAGCCTATTCATTTTACTGCCATCTAAGCCCTGCTGGTAATTGAAACATGTTTTGTCCAATTTTTTTCCTCTTTTCCTGGGGCACAGCTGAGTCTGATATGCATAGGTGCCCAAAAGGGATGCTCATCTAACATCAGAGAGTGTGTGTGTGTGTGTGTGTGTGTGTGTGTGTGTGTGTGTGTGTGTGTGTGTGTGTGTGTGGAGGGGAGGTATGAGGGTGGGGCTCAATCATGGAGAACTCTTAATCAATTTTCTTACCTTTGTTCAAAGACACATACAAAGGCTTTGTCAGACAGAATAGAAACTAACAAAGAAAGGTAAAGGTAGGCGGGTACTAGAAGTGACAGACTGCACAATAAGGCACATAAGAATGGGCGAAGGTAGGTGGTGATACCTGTGCCATGACACCTCAGCTGCACAGCTTGTATGAGGCAGGTGTTGCCAGCCTCAGGGGTTGGACCGTCTTTCACCTTACTGTACTCGATATTATTCCACCGCCCAATGCATGCAGAGTAACACAGACACCGTGCACACAAACATGGGCAAACAACCGTACACACAATGAACAGAGAGGTGGATGGGGGTGGAGACACAGGCAAGGCGAGCAAAAGAGAAGGCACAGCACAAAAAAAAAAGCTGCTGCTGCTTGTGTAAATTGGCTGTTGCTGCCTCCTCTTTGCCAGATTAACTCCACAGGGCAAGGAAGAGGAGGAGGCAGGGAAAGAGTGCGAGTGGGGGGCTGGGTTCAGTCCTTTCATCAAAAGGGCCTTTCTTTCCCCCCTCTCTTTCTTTCTCTGTGTGAGGGAGTGCCAACTCCAGAGTGGGCAATCCATTCTGTGATTGCATGTCAAGAGGTAAAAGCTACATTGTCTACAATGGAAATCACACCTGACAAAAATAACAAGCTTTGCCCAAAGTCTTGAACAACATTATGCATCAATCACACACTTCCACATTCACAATTTTGCTTAAATCTGGTGCAACAAAAACAAGCTGCAAAAATTTGTAAATTTGGAAGTCGACCCAGTGGATGTGCTTAAAGCAAAGGCAGAGCACTGGAATAACAATGAATTATATGCATCATCCTCACGTCCCATTATTCCACTTCGAGCTCCTGTGTCCTGTATCTGGGTGTGCTGTTTCCAGGCCCTACGGCCAGGATGTTTTAATCTCTTGTGCCTGGCCTGAGGCCATGAGGCCGACCCTCAACCCTGAGAGACAGGTCTGCTGACACTTCTCTGCTTTCTATTGTGAGGCTGTCACATCCCTCTCTCAAATCCCCAGCCCACTTCTGTCATCTGCTCTCCCCTGAGTGGGTGTAATTACATTAAGGAGTCAATCCCTGCTCAAACTTCCTCTACCCACATCTCCATCCTGATGCATATCTTAGCATTAGCTTTTCCATAATCCTGACCTTGGGCAGTAATAATGACCAAGGGGGCCACCCCCTGTTAGCTCAGAGTCTCCAAGTCTTTGCTCACCTCTTCTGGAGGTAACAGCTCACTCCAAAACAAAATGTAACTAAAACCTATTGGCTTGCTTTGTTGTGTGTATTTCTTTAATCTCAGTTTAAGATTTAGTCAATATCTGCTAAAATCTGTGCAGCTGGTTGAAATGAGATTAAACATGGACCAGATTCATGTCTGTATGGATGAAAAAGAGATGTAATATAATGTACTGAATGAGATATAGCCTGTGAGGCAGAGTTATAACAATGGTAGGTTTAAGTGGATGTCAATGACAAATTTCTGAATATTAATCTTGCTGTAAAAGACAAATCAAAGGCAAAGGAAGGTGCAGACATGCTACATAAATTATGTCTTATTCAATCCGGAGGGGTTGAAGTTCACCATTTTAATCTGATTTGGGAATATTCACCCAGCTTGATAATTGCTTTAGCACCAAACCTGTAGTTGTAATTACATCACTTGGTTAATATCTGCATTCAGCTACTGTTAATCTAATTCTGTATGAAGTGGGTGAGTATTGCTCTAAAGTTGTCTAAATTGAGTTACAGGCTATCGTTTTCAGCAAATTCGCCCAGATTTCCACAGCTCTAAATGGATGATTTGCTGGTGTGCAAAGTCCCCGAGGAAATCAGAGCCTGATAAAACATGAAACTAAAGTGACAAAAGAATTGCTGCATCAAAATAAAACATCAGTCATCCTAGTTTTACAGCTGCTTTAGAATATAAAGTATTAATAATGAGCTATTCATTCTTGCTTCATTATAGTGAAGCAGCTGAATGGAAACAGATATAAAGAATAAACTTGTTACAATATATTTTAATAAAAGGTTTTCGATTCCAGTTTGAAGTTATTTGACACTATAATGATTTTTACATTACAGCATCAATACTCATTTCACATGGGCTACAATAAAACATTTGACAAAAAAATTTGAATTCTATTCATTCGTTCCTACGCTTTTAGGCAGCTCTGATGTCTGAGGGATAATTGTAGTTTTTTCACATATCTGTCACTGCTTGAGTCTTAAATAATGACACAATATGTTGTTATGGAACTAAAAAAAGCTTTCAGATCAGTAAAACTGTTACTTCCACAACTGAAAATGCATACTTCAAATGTAAAGCAAGGATAGCTGAGGAAATACTGCTGTAACAGCTTCCACGTGTATGAATTATCTCATGAAAGATCAAAGTGTTGCAGCCCTATGTTCAATCATGTACAGCCTTACTGAATAATTCTTCATAATTCTTCGATTGATTAGGCAGCAGAGATCAGCGGAGAGTATTTGAAACATCTGTAGTACCTCACGTTGCTATTGGGGAGTAAGAAAAAGAAAGGAAAAAAGTTCCAGCACAAAGCGAAGGCACCATCCCTCTCTTCTCCTTACACTTGCGCTTCAAAAATATTTACCCATTCTCTGACTTTGCAGGGAGAAAAAAATGAATTTTGCATGGATTCACTCCAAAGACAAAAGTGCCAGGTTTGTGAAGAAGGCTGGCATTGTCGTGCCCCCCAGAATCCACTCCAGACCCCCCGCAAGGAACCTCGTCTGAAGTTACTCTGAGAGAAGAGGAAATGCCTGCCTGCCTCATCGAGGCCCTGCTACTCCATATTCATGTGTAGATTTGGGGGGGGGGGACTCACTCATCAAACACGGCAAAAAGTAGAACTCTGTGCAACTCCTTTTTTGGATATGAGGGCCTGTTTGATGTTTGCAGGGGTGCACTGTCATGGAAAAACTACAAAATAACAGGCACACCACTGTGTTTTCTTTGTGGTGCAGAGAATTAGTCCCCCTGTCGTTAGTCCCTCATATCCATGAAAAAAAAACTTCAGCACATAATGGATCAGCGCTACATATTTTGTGTGTGAGATTTTGGTCACAGTGACATAATGCTTTCTTTTTTTTTTTTTTTTTTACAACTATCTATTTATTTGTGATCGAGGTGTGCAAATGGTGTGCAAAGATCTGTGTTTGGCAGCTGTTAAAATTTACACTTAATTATAGAGTTTACTTGCACAAGTGCAAAATACAACATTAGAGTTACAATCTTGAAGATGTGCATTTCATTCTCTTTAGCAGCAGCTATATTGCAAAGCGGTAATTGCACATGTATTTTTGGATCTCACTTTCCAGAGATCCAAACTGTGCTGCCAGTGTGACATCAGTCAGTTGACACCTGGCAATAACAATCGATTACTCGCAACGCTAGCTGGGACCAAAAAAACAGTACACCGCTTCACACACAATTGAGCTAAAGACCGAGGCTGCTGCATTAGCTCCGCCTTCCCTTTCTAGTGGACAAGCCACTGCAGGGTGATGGAAAATGCAACACATTCTCACTCCGACCTCGTCACATATTGACGTGTGGACTTTTCCACGTCCACGTATGACGTGAAAGGTACCCTGGGTGTGTTGGTTGATGTTCTGGGACACCGTGTCAAGTTCTGCCTTTAACATGCATTGTCTTCTTTCAAAATACACTTCTGTTTTCACAGGAAATTTACTGTGTACATACAGTCTCTTTAAAACACACACTTCATCAGTACAAGACTGCAATTTGACATTTCTTTTCCTTCAACCACAAATGGACATGGTTGGGTTTAGGCAACAAAAACATGTGGTTAGGTTTAGGAAAAGAGAAGAGGGTTTGGCAGTAGAATCTTACGGGACACGAACACCGCTCTCTCAGGTGAAAGTCATGGTTTGTTGGACCTATCCACCATACCTCCTACCCGCCCCAGTCAGACTTTCCCCGCCTTAACTTTTGTCCTTGTCCCGCTGCCTTTCCCCCGATCCTGCCGGGCACCGTTAAACTATAACGGCATCTGGCCATGTATCATGCCAAAATTAAAGGACACCTTTTTTCATTGGTTTTTGACGCCACAAGTCACTACCCAAGCACCAGATTTTGACGACTTTGGAGTGAGACCGGGCTCAAAAATGTGTCACTAACTGTGCACCACTTGGGGTGGGTTTTCCTGCGAATGTCACCACCCAGACACCAAGTTCTAGGGCTGCCTGTCGAAAGTCGAAAATTCAAGTCATCAGTCAGAGACCCCTCTGTGAACTGAGATTCTTCAAGTAGAGCGGTACCTGTAGAGTGAGTGCTTGTTACTTTCATGTTGTTCTCTGGTACAGGCAGCTGCAGACACAGACCCAGAGTGAGTCTGAGAAGTTGGAGGCAGTTGCCTGGAGGAAAAGAGGCTTTGCCCGGCTCTTACATAGTGTTATCTTCCGCCCTCTGCTTAGAAATGGTGACCTTACAGCTCATGGCAACTTAATAAGATACATGGCTTTAGCTCAGTGGGCTAACTTGGCTTGTTCATTATATTTCGTGAACGTCGATGTGACCATAAATATCCCACTAAACCCTATCAAAACTCTATATTAAGAAAAGGAACGAATAGTCAAAACTTCATATTGAGCAGCCAAATTCGATTCCACAGACAAAACTCTGGGTACAGCCCTACCCGGTTCATAAATGAGTAAATGCAACGGCTATCATCACTGAGCCATAAGCTCAACCATCATTGTGTTATCTCATTTAACAGTAGTGACTCAACAGACATTCATTTAAATGAAAATCTTCAAGAACTCTACTTAGTCCTTGCCACATGCTGTAAAATTAATAATCTATTCTTCAAAGTTCCCTAAACAAAAATACACATCCATGCAGAGGTGATGCTGGATGTACATGTGAAACTTTGAGTCACATCTTAACCTGAGGCTGGATTCATACCAACAACAGCACTGCATCAGGGAAAAAAAAACACAAAAGAGGCTGCTTTGATTTGGGTGTCTTGCTACAGATAATAAGAAAATGAAATACAGAGATGTTCACTTCAAAGCAATATCAGATGAAAAGACATCATGCAACAGTTTACATTCATCTACGGCAGGATTTTACAACCTACTGCTTGTAAGATAAACACAGTCAAGTAAATTGCATTTATATAGCCTCAAATCCCCAAATTTCCCTCAAAAGGCTTTGCAATCTGTATGCAACGCCACAAATAGTGCAGCACTACAAGCTTTCAGTACATGCTACAAGGTACCCAGTAACGTTGGAGGATGTTGCACAGCAGTGTGGCAGCAGCTGAGCCAGGAGCAACTTTTTGATGGACAACCCTGTGTTTTTAGTCTGAGCCCTCTGCGGCAGCAACCTTGCTTTGCCAGTGCATTGGTCTCCTTGAATGAGAATGCGCCTGTGTTGTTTGACGCAGTGCTATTGTTGGTCTGAACGTGGCCCCAGGATACACACGGCATGTTCATGTGTATCACAAACCAAAGGCATAAAGGTTTCTATTCAAGAACACTACAGATGGTTAGAAGGTCTTTCTAAAAGGCAACAATACACACCAAGCACTTGTGTGTGTTTCACGGCTCTGTATGGCTTTGTCAGGGAGGACAAGAGAGGATGGGGCTGGCTGCCAACAGACTGTCAAAATGCCCTCAGTGCAGAGTCCAGCTGCTGATTGTGCCATTTAAATGTGTTTTGCTTTTACCCTGCCATTTGGTCCAGAGATAGACAGAAAAGGGGAGTGTATTATCATATAAAAAATACATCTTGTCAAAAAGAACCAACACAAACTGCTCAGATTACTGTTCAAGAACTATTCCAGTTTTGGGCATTACCCATGTAACCCAGAACAACTGTTCACTTTTGAAATTGCCATTACATCCAATTATATTGCAGTTCTGTAGACTCTGACAATCATACTCAAACATCTCAGGGCGATCCCCACAATCCCTGTAGTGCAGTAGTTTGACAAAAGTGGGTACTGAGAGTTTAATATGTGCCCTCATTTTTTAAAATGAATAGATGTCAACGCTTTTCTTCCCCATGCTGAGAGGGGGCAGTTTTCTATGTGCTAAAGTCTATTGCAGCTGTGCACGAGTGCCTGTCAACATCTCAGCCAAGATAAATTGTGTCTGCATGTAACTGCACCCAGCCTTGTCACATGAGATGTTTGAGGCTGTTAACACTACTACACAACTGCAGAGTAATATAGGACCCAATCAAATCTGCAGAACAAGCAACAAACCAAGAACCCAGTGTTTTTCCTCTCAAGAATTGTTTGTCTTCTTGACTTCTGCCGGTTGTTATCGCGTTACCTTCTTTATCAGAGCATTTGGAGGTTTTATGGTGATGTGATTTATATGGGCTTGTGGCACGTTAATGATGCCAGGGAGCCTTGCCTGCCATCCATATTCATGAACAACTGTGTTTGGGGAGCTGTGGAGATGCAAGGAGGAGGAGGGACTGCCACACGTCCGCCAAAAGTCTCCCGAGCACAAAGTGTGGATGGTGGAGCTACTGAGGTTCGAGTTCACATGCCTGTAGGCACTGGCCCACCTGTTCATCCAGACTAGTCGCATTCCCAGAGAGAAGATCAATGATTACGAATGAACAAAGAAACGACATGCTGTGGTCTGGATATTCAACATGCAATTGCCAAATTTTAAAGGGACAGTTCACCCCAAAATTAATAAAACATATATTTCCTCTTACCTGTAGCGCTATTTATCAATCTGGATTGTTTTGGTGTGAGTTGCAAAGTGCTGGAGATATGGGCCATAGTGATATCTGCCTTCTTGTGAATATAATGGAATTACATGGAAGGAGACGGCGCTCAGCTTATTGTGCTCAAGTACATTCTGAATACTCAACACAAAGGCCTCTTGTCTCAATTTTTATACCAAATTGCACTCATTAACCATGTCACCTCGCAAAAGTAAGTGTGCATCTACTCATGGATGAGAGGCTTGTGCGCATGATAGCATGTGATGCAAACATTATTGGCGTTCCCCTCGGCTGAGCTGTAATGTTAGTTAGCTCAGAGGTGCTAGGTGAGCTAGCAGCAAATGCACACTTCCTTCTGCACGTTGATACCATTAGCGGGTGTAGTTTGGTGGAGGGAAAATAGTTCCTACATGAAACTGCTCACAAAAAGGTCTGTGGAGTATCTTGAGTAGCCAGGTCATGATTTCTGCAAAGAGACATTGCTGTTAAGCTTTTCAAATGCATTTTTTCGCTGCTTTGAGCACCACAAGACAGTGTCATCTATTTCCATAATTTTCAAGAGAAGGCAGACATCTCTACAGCCAATATCTACAACATTAACATTCTGTAACTCACACCAAAAAGATCTAGACTGACACACAGCACTACAGGTAAGATAAAAAAAATGCATTTTTGATTTTGGGGTGAACTGTCTCTTTAACCTTATTTAATAGCTATTTGCACAGGATACAAGCTTACAGATTGTAACTCATCAAATGTATGGTTATACTTGCTTTTTACTTCAAGAATTTAGTGGTGTTTTAATGACCAATGTAGGTGAAAATTAAAAAAAAAAAAAAAAAAAAAAAAAGAAAACTACCACAGTAGTTTCACCATTTTTAAAATTAGTATTATTTAGATCGACTCTGAAAGTTAGTTTCTGATTAAGTGCCATTTTCCTCCTTTTGGGGATTTCCTTGTCACAAGAGGATCTGGGTTACAGTAAACTGCAGTGAAAATTAAAGGAGGAAACAATACAACATTCAGAAAAAGCTCTTCCGCTCCTCTAAGACAATTATTTTTCTGTAAATAGTAAAAACAGAAAGTGATGAGTCATAATCATATGGAATTACAGAAACAGGACATGACGTGCTACTGTGGGGAGATGTAGTAGTAATGCCTTACAACCATCTTCTTAATCCAGTCATAACACATGCCTCCGAAGTACAAGCCAGAATAAAGGATGTAACCCTGCAGTTCGCAGTCAGAGTAACTGCTTAATATGGACAGTAAGACACAAAAATCAAGCCTGATAGCTTTCTGTGAGCCAACTGGGAGGACATCACCCGACTGCATCTCACAGCAACAGATTGGCCAAACAGTGGTCACTGTATGATTCCATATTGAAAATCAGCATGGTGAGCACATCTCTCACAAATTGATGAGTTCCCCAGGATGGGCACTAAAAATGTTCACAACTCAAATGTGACTGTAAAACACTGATATTACAGATTTGCCTATTTAAATGCTTCACTCTGAGGTCTGGAGCAAATTTAAAACCACCATTCATTCTCGTCTATATCAATAGAGAAGGCAGCAGGATTTCACGTCCTATTAGCGATCATGACCTAATCAATGAGCTGTGCCTTAAAACAGCTGACGGCTAATTACGAGGGCAGCTCTCTGTGTGCCATGCCATTCAGGTAACCAGTGGTAATTAAAGAGGAGGAAGAAATATCTGTTGAAGGTTGTTCGTAGCGCAACAGAGGCAGTGCAGAGTGAATTGCATGGATACTCCAGGGCGAGGCCTAATTTGCTCCTGAGCAAATCAATAAAACCATTTCATCTCAGTTGCTATGGAGCAACATATACTCAAACACAATGAACATTACCTTGGGGAAATTCACACCAGAAATTATCTCACTGCTGCTGTTTTGAACAATGTCTTGTTTCTTCATTTGGAAAAGAAAGAGGCTGAGCGTTGTCAAGGACATTATGTTTTGTTCTACCCTCAGAGGGGCTCCCATCCAGTTTCATTACTGTAACAAAGAGGACCAAAGTCAAATTACTTTCTTGTACCACAGTTCAAAATAAAAACATGCACTTTGTTGTAAAATTGAGCCTCGCTATATGACAGCTAACTAAACAGCGTTATACATTCTACGATACCAATCATAAAAAAGCAAGCTGGTTACCAGGCGCTGTGATTTTAATACCTTTGGGATGTGAATAACTGTACCAGCTTCCATGTGGGGCCCCACAGAGAAATATAATCATAAAAGAAAATAATTAGCAGGGTCCTTCTGTAGAATAAAAGTCATCCATGAATCTTGATATCCAGAGATCTTTGCAGGCACACACATTTGTAATAGGTTATTCTTCACTTTCAGTATACTACTATAAACTTTTCAAGTTTCCTGTTTGCTCAAAATCTCTGTCACTGTCATCCAAAAGCCCATCCTGTGTTTCAGCAGTGCTGCTCATTACTGCAGTGGTGAGAGGTCCTTCACTCAGGGTGACGAGAGTGGATGTGTGTTTCTCTGACAGGTCAGAGAGGTCATACTTTAAAGTGAGCTAGATGAAAGCTGGAGTTGTGAGCTCAGGCAGCCGAGAGACAACATTGTTGACATGTAGTGAGTAACCACTGGCAGCCATACGTTTCAAGCTGTAGACAAGGGTCATCGTGTTGAAGTGTCAGCACATGAGGGGGGCTGGTCGAGAATGCCATATCTCACTGTGTGCGACTTCAAAAGTTTGTCTCTTAAACTGAAACTGAACCTCTGCATGCTTCATCCAGTCCTACTTTGTCTAATGCAGCAGCAAACTAGCAAACAGTAAAATATGAACTAATTAATTTAAATATAAACTATAGAAGATATTTTGAATATGTTTGCACTAGGCAAGTCACAATACCAAAAATGTAGTAGTCCATACTAATACCAGTGAAATTCTGCTAATCTTGTTACCCAATGCGATGCCAAGGTAAAAATCAAAGACAAAACAGTACATTTTATTTAAATCTTATTATCAATCCCTGGTGATCTGCCTCGAAATGCAAATTACTAGTGGCTATGGGTTCATGAGATTTTGTGGGTGAGAAAACATTAATACTGTATGTAGCCTAGAGTATCTTAACACATTGATCCTCTGCTGTTGTTGTTCAGCACTTTTACATGTCAGGTATGATGGCTGGTCTTTGTGGTCTTCTTTTGTCCTGCCCCTCCTCTACCATGATTGGATGGCTGGGTTTTTCAACTCTTGGCGAGAAAAATGCTACATGAAAGCACTCAGCACAGAAAAGATGTTCAGCGCCTCGTCACGCTGCTGTCGTGTGTAACATAGCGTACGCTGGCCTCTGAAAAAATGCTTTTCTTTTCGACAAGTAGAGGCGGAGCTGTCGCGGCAGCTGCACTTGTCGCCATCTTTCATGTGTTGTTGTTCTTCTTCTACTTTGTCCTTTGGCATTTAAAGGCATACTAGAACACTTGCAGGTAGGCTTGGGCAGTGTCTAGTTGTTCATTACTTCATATCTTCGTGAAATTTCTCCAGGGTATACAGTTTATGGGAGTATTAGTGGGCAGTGCATCATTCCACATGCTCTCTTGGTATTTCAGTCTAATAAATAAACAAAATAAACTCACAAAACAAGAAATTTAATATTCGTACACTTATTTTCCATGTTAAACACAGAGAGACACTGGTACACTTTATAAATTCAAGTTTTTCTCTTTCCCGAACTAAGACTAACATCAGCGTAACTGCCCCATTAACTCATCCTAAAGCACAAGTAATTCAAACTCAACAGAAACAAAATAAAGCTCACTAATCCCGTCTCAAGTAGTTAGTAGTCCACTGTTACAACAATCACCAACTTTGGTTTGATCACGTGACATAATTCACCATGTGAAAATATGCAGTTTTATGCTGAGGTCTCTCTCTGCTGTTGCCGCTGTTGACAGTCCTGTAACGTTATCCCCACAACTCTGAGTCACTGTGTCTTACAGCACAGCTATTCCACCTGTGGAGAGCAGGAACTGACCTCTGCTGGTGCGTGATGTGCACTATATACAATGAGTTTAATAAAGAGAGTGCCTGTATATTTGACGGTACTGAAATTCATACTGTCAGAACTTCTAAATACCCTGGTATACCGTAATATCATGACACAACCCAAGCCTACTTGCAGGCATATATGCTGCCCTGTCTGAAATAATTGCATCCCTGATACCTACTTTACCTGTGGTACTGGAGAACAATGAGTACCATCATTTTTTCAGAATTTTGGCATCGACTTGATACCACAGTATTGTTTTTTTTGACATCCCTGCTTTAACAACATTTTGTGAAATACATACGTTTTTGTAAAATGTTTAATTAGTTCATATAAAAGCTTTGAAGAGCACAATAATATACCTCGTGTAGCTCTCCTTAAGGCATTGGAATAAAAAAAAGACTAGCTACTCTGAGTATTCTGCTATATTGTTCACTTGAATGGTACACAAATTGTTTCTCTTTGAACATGATTGTCAGCTTTAATGAAGCACAAACCAGACACAAGTAAGAATGATCCAGTCTATCAGCAATTCAGAGAACACATTTATTCTCCACCTTCTTCTGGCTATGAATGAACAGCACTAAAAGAGAGGGGGGGATTGTACCAGCCTGCCAACCAACTCAAATAGGCAAACAGCAGGACACGCAGTCCCTGCCAGACAATCCGCCATCACGGCAACTGTTGCCACGGCACAGAGCTGCCAGCCTACTCTTGATTAGCGAGTGTCTTGGATGTGATTGGCTACAGTATGAATGGTGAGGCAAAGAAGGGTCTTAAATGTTGTGTAATTAACCTCTTCACTTGCACATATTCCACTTCATACATCACAACTACTGACAGCCTCCTGTCAGCAACCTGCACCAATCAAGCTCTAATCTGGGAGACAGAGAGGGAATACAAAGAGAGTGTTGGGGCTGTCACCACTGTGGTGCGTCTGAAACTGTCTGATGAGACAATGCACTGTATCTCAGTGTTGACAATGAAGGGGCCCCTCACTGCTGCAATGGAAAAGCTCAAAGAAAAAAAACGCCTCACAGCTATAATCATCATCATCTACATGTGTAAATGAAAACAGCACACATAATCAAAAGGTGTGAGTGAGGGGCAGACGAAAGCATCAACCATGGAACAAGGCTTTGTCTGATTGGTGGATTAACCCAGAGGTTAGACCGTGACAGTATGATTATATTTTTAAGTCACAGTAAAAACACGCAAACTATGAATGCAATGCAAGTGGTATCGCAATAAGGTGAACTAGAGTGAGAAAAATACAAAAGAAATGGGAGGAATAGAATCCAAAAATATACCATTGTTATTGCATGAATTACACTGCAGGAAATGCTCCTTTCTTTCTGAAGGAGTGAATGTATAGCACTGCAAAGATCTCCAATCACATATGATATGTAATTACGTACACTTGGGGTGTGATTTAGAGTGCAACAAGGCTACTTCAAGTTTCACAGTTCACAGTTTGAGTTTCACGCTTATCTGCCAGTTTGTAATGCACGTCTTCCGCTGCTTTTAAGCTATGCACAAAACCCTACAATTTGGTGTTGCCGATTCCAAAGTAGGCAAACAAATCAAAGAGCGTATTGTGTGAACATACTACTTGGATGGATTTCTCACACTTAAAAAGGTTATTTTCACAAAGGCAGCAAGCTTGATCGAATGCATAAGGGTTTCTGAGAAAGCAATCACAGACCTGAAAAATCAAACACACCTCTTCAACAACATACACGAAATGATTCTTCCTGGTTAAAAGACAAAGAAACACATGCAACTCTGCTATCCAATGAGGACTACAAAACCAGCTCATTTTACCAGCAGCCATAATGGAGACCTGAAATCACAAAAGCCTTGCATTTCACAAGTCATAGTTTATTTGAGAAAAGACAGAAAAGTGCAGCTCTCTTATAATTTCACATGAGCTGAGCTAACCCACCAAAAAGGACAGGATATAAAGAAAATGACTTGCCAATCATAATGAACTGAACGTGAAGTCATCCAAGCAGAAAGAAGATTTATAATGAAATGAAGTCTGCAATCTGCTGATGCAAGTATTTCCCACACAGCCTGTTAAAATGCAGTCCTCAGGTGCTATTCTATATGAAACTATATGCTGATATATACGATTCTATTTAAATATGACTGACTACAGTGAGTAAGACATGCTACCTACTTAAACATGTCATCACAGTTAATTCCGTTTAGCCTTAGCCACATCGACAACCATAACATTCTGACCCTCCTCTACAACGTTGCACATCTTGGCTGTTAGTTTGACCCTTGATTCCCACACAGAGCACAAAGGTACCAGATTAAACACAGTAAAGACCTGTCAGGCACGAGCCTTCCTCCTTGTGTCCTTGGGCTACGTGTCGGCTCAGTGGAGTGGGGAGCCACCCTGTAGCCTCGGTTCTGCTGTCCACCAGATGGCTGCTGCTGGGAGCCAGCTAAGAGCCTGCCTGGTGGCCACTGAAACTTAAACGTAAAGGGGGCTGCCGGTTATGAAGAAACGTCTTCAGACAGACTAATTAAAAAGGTCTTTTTCATCACGCCTGCCCATCTGTTAAGAGAGCACAACCTGATGGAATGGCTGGCTATTCAGTTTCACTGTGCAATTAACAGCAATATCTCAGCGAGCACTTTTTCTGGAATTAAATTATTTAGCTTCTTCTATGGGAATAATGAAATTTTTTATGGCCAGTTATCTCCTGAGTGCAATTTGAAGATCTTTAAAAAGGCTGAAACCTTTAAAAAAAAAAAAAAAACACCAAGTCATTAACCTGACGGCAGTGTTCTGCAACCTATCCAACAACTGATGTAATCAAGGACTTTACACTGTCTATTTTTCCTGCTCAATTGTGTAGAACCCTTTTTTTAAATCATGAATATTCATTGCGCATTAACTCCTCACATCAGTATTCTCAAAGCATTTTAAAACAGTGTTTCTAAACAAAGCCTTTATGTAAATCAGCAGTTATCTACAAGCAATCTGGACCAAGGGACTACAGGACCACTGATAGAACAAGGTCAGAGCTCGTGATGGAGAAAGTAGTTCTCCTCATCATTCTTTGACAAGGTCAGTGTATTGTGTTCTGACCAAACATAATGAATGAAGTGGCATTTTGAATCACATGCTGTAGGGCTGTAATGGTTCCTGTATTCGTTCCAAACCATCATGGTATGGGGGTCATGATCTGATGCACACAGAATAATCAGTTTGTAGCAGCTTTTCAGACTCTATTGGCAACTGCATTTCTAAATGCGACTAGCGACAATTTTAACAACTTATTCAGAACCGAGGGAATCACTTCGCACATCTATTAAAAAAGACAGGTGCGTTGGAGAGGGAAGACCAAAAAGTAGCAAAAAGACTCCCGCACACTGTCCAACTTGCAGTTTAAAATTTATTTGCAACGTTTCGGTACTAGACCTTCATCAGGCAAACAGCTCTTTTGTTACTAAGAAGCCATCTTAAATAGGGAGTGGTCGTTTCTCCACAACCAATCCCATTCTCACGTGCAAAAAACCCAAAAAAGGGGACAAAAAACATCATTAGGTTATTAAAGTACAAAATAAACAGAGACAGAAACAAATCAGAATTCTCTGTGTGACATCAAATTACATCATAGATTAAAAACAGACATATCAAGTACAAGGAATCACATTATTCATCAATATGTGCATAGAGAAATCAATGATCAAAAATCAAAAATCATTATGCCTCATCCAACGGGGGCTCAAGAGGGTGCAGTATAAATGCATACATATTTGAATGGACAATAATCAACAGATCACAGATGAACCTGGTGGTATGTGTACATATCAACATGTATTCAGAACTGTCTGGAGCTGGATACAAAAATCTGTATTGTTCCTCAAACACCAACATACACATTACAACTCGACAAAAGGATCATAGGAACACGTTAAAAAGCAATTCATCATTTAACCCCTTAGGAGCCAATGTTTGGAGGGTGTGTATCCAATACACCTCACGCTGTTTCAGGAGTTTGTCATGGTCACCTCCCCTGGGTGGCAGCTTTACCTGTTCAATTCCACAGAAACGTAAAGAGGAAATGTCATGGTGAGCATCATTAAAATGCACGGCCACGGGATAATCCCGGTCATTTCTTCTTATGGAACTTTTATGTTCACTCATCCTCTGTTTCAACTTTCTAGTTGTTTTACCCACATAAGCAAGGCCACAAGGACAGCGGATAAAATAAATCACGTGTGTAGAAGCACAAGTGATCACACTGTTGATGGGGAAAAGTTTGCCTGTGTGGGGATGGGAAAAGTGGCTTGTTTTTTGGGTATTGTGGCACTGCGCGCAACTGCCGCAGCGGTAGTTGCCATTAGGAAGGGGGTGTAAGCGTGTTTGTGTCACTTGACTCGATTTGGTGGTCTCTCCAAAATTAGCGCGGACCAGATGATCTCTTATGTTCCTCCCCCTTTTATTAACAAAGAGGGGGGGATCTCTGAACAGGGAAGCAAGTTCTGGGTCAGATTTTAAAATATGCCAGTGTTTGTGAAAAACCGATTTTAATGCGGCAGAGTGGGGAGAGTATTGGGTGGTACACATCACGGAGAATTTCTTTTGTTTTTTGACGCTCTTTTTTAATAACTCGGAGCGCGTCTTTTTCAGAGCCAATTCGTATCCGTGATTGATCCACGACAGTGGATAACCTCGCTGTGCAAATCTGGTTTTCATATCCTCTGCTTTCGCAATAAAATCCTCTGTGGAATGACATATTCTTCTCAAACGGAAGAACTGGCTGATGGGGAGACCCTTTTTGAGGGGAGTGGGATGGCAACTGGTGGCTAGCAATAGGGTGTTTTTGTCTATGTCCTTACGATAGATAGTGGTAGTGAGAGAGCCGTTGTTTTTCATCACCCACATATCAAGGAAACTGACTTTTTCATCACTGTGGTTCGACGTGAACTGTAAATTTACGTCAAAACTGTTGAGGAGAGTGACAAACTCTGCTAGTTCATCAGAATTGCCATTAAATACACAGAAAATGTCATCAATGTATCTGTACCATTTTATAATTTTGTGCCAATGTGTATTTTTGTCCTGATTAAAGATGAAATTCTTTTCAAAGAGTCCAACATAAAGGTTTGCATAATTAGGTGACAAACCTCGCGAGGTTTGTCATGAAATACAATTATTTCAGTTTCCAAAATGATTTCTACTTGCAAGTATCAGGTACGAGCATGGGCACCATCTGCGCACCGAATTATGCAAACCTTTATGTTGGACTCTTTGAAAAGAATTTCATCTTTAATCAGGACAAAAATACACATTGGCACACAATTATAAAATGGTACAGATACATTGATGACATTTTCTGTGTATTTAATGGCAATTCTGATGAACTAGCAGAGTTTGTCACTCTCCTCAACAGTTTTGACGTAAATTTACAGTTCACGTCGAACCACAGTGATGAAAAAGTCAGTTTCCTTGATATGTGGGTGATGAAAAACAACGGCTCTCTCACTACCACTATCTATCGTAAGGACATAGACAAAAACACCCTATTGCTAGCCACCAGTTGCCATCCCACTCCCCTCAAAAAGGGTCTCCCCATCAGCCAGTTCTTCCGTTTGAGAAGAATATGTCATTCCACAGAGGATTTTATTGCGAAAGCAGAGGATATGAAAACCAGATTTGCACAGCGAGGTTATCCACTGTCGTGGATCAATCACGGATACGAATTGGCTCTGAAAAAGACGCGCTCCGAGTTATTAAAAAAGAGCGTCAAAAAACAAAAGAAATTCTCCGTGATGTGTACCACCCAATACTCTCCCCACTCTGCCGCATTAAAATCGGTTTTTCACAAACACTGGCATATTTTAAAATCTGACCCAGAACTTGCTTCCCTGTTCAGAGATCCCCCCCTCTTTGTTAATAAAAGGGGGAGGAACATAAGAGATCATCTGGTCCGCGCTAATTTTGGAGAGACCACCAAATCGAGTCAAGTGACACAAACACGCTTACACCCCCTTCCTAATGGCAACTACCGCTGCGGCAGTTGCGCGCAGTGCCACAATACCCAAAAAACAAGCCACTTTTCCCATCCCCACACAGGCAAACTTTTCCCCATCAACAGTGTGATCACTTGTGCTTCTACACACGTGATTTATTTTATCCGCTGTCCTTGTGGCCTTGCTTATGTGGGTAAAACAACTAGAAAGTTGAAACAGAGGATGAGTGAACATAAAAGTTCCATAAGAAGAAATGACCGGGATTATCCCGTGGCCGTGCATTTTAATGATGCTCACCATGACATTTCCTCTTTACGTTTCTGTGGAATTGAACAGGTAAAGCTGCCACCCAGGGGAGGTGACCATGACAAACTCCTGAAACAGCGTGAGGTGTATTGGATACACACCCTCCAAACATTGGCTCCTAAGGGGTTAAATGATGAATTGCTTTTTAACGTGTTCCTATGATCCTTTTGTCGAGTTGTAATGTGTATGTTGGTGTTTGAGGAACAATACAGATTTTTGTATCCAGCTCCAGACAGTTCTGAATACATGTTGATATGTACACATACCACCAGGTTCATCTGTGATCTGTTGATTATTGTCCATTCAAATATGTATGCATTTATACTGCACCCTCTTGAGCCCCCGTTGGATGAGGCATAATGATTTTTGATTTTTGATCATTGATTTCTCTATGCACATATTGATGAATAATGTGATTCCTTGTACTTGATATGTCTGTTTTTAATCTATGATGTAATTTGATGTCACACAGAGAATTCTGATTTGTTTCTGTCTCTGTTTATTTTGTACTTTAATAACCTAATGATGTTTTTTGTCCCCTTTTTTGGGTTTTTTGCACGTGAGAATGGGATTGGTTGTGGAGAAACGACCACTCCCTATTTAAGATGGCTTCTTAGTAACAAAAGAGCTGTTTGCCTGATGAAGGTCTAGTACCGAAACGTTGCAAATAAATTTTAAACTGCAAGTTGGACAGTGTGCGGGAGTCTTTTTGCTACTTTTAACAACTTATTCAGACCATCAGAGAAAAAGAAATATATTGTAATTCATTTACATGCATGACGCTAAGAGATATCGACGTCCACAGCTCATCTGCCATCAGCGTGGGGAGTCTCTCATGGATGTATGGAATGGAAGTTGGGACCCCATTCATTCCATGAAAGTTGCTCAGTGGCACATGACGCCAGAAATGTTCAACTGAAGCTTATAAAATCACCCAGATGATCGGCGCTGCTTCCACATCATTGGGCCCATGGAGCACAAGTATTCGAAATGTTACATATTTTGTTAATGAAAAAAGTTTCCAAACATGGTGGTGAAGATTCTCAGTCATCCAGGTCGTGGTAATCTTAAGTGATATGTCCTAGGCAACTAGACTTGCTTGAGTTTCTTGAAGATATTCCACCTCTCATCAGAGAGGCTTCTTCAATTCTTATTGACCTTTCGCTAAGCTCCGCCCCTTTGTGATGCTCCAACAAGCTGACAGAGTAAGCATGGAGCCCACACTGGAACTAACTGCACTCTCTGAAGAAATATCCAATTTTTGGAAAAATGAAACAGTGATTCCAGAGCGAAGCAGACAGAGGGGTCTACAGTCTGTGTTTGAAGGATATATCCAGGATGTCAAACTGACTCAGCAGCAACAACAGGTTAAAAAGACAAAGATAGTTAGAAGCTAAAGCCCAACTATAGGCTACAGATCACAGTGTAAAAGTGAACCACCACATCACTGCTGATCGCCACAGAAGACAGTGAATATAAAGAGAAACTTAGCCGATATATAATAGCTGTGTGGCATCGCAGTGTGTGCAAATGAACAGTGTTTGGCTTCACTCCCGTGCTGCTGCCAGCACCCGGACACCTGCCGCCAGACAGGGAAAGGATCTCCGGGGAAGGTCAAACAACGTTCACTCGCGCACAGTGCGATGACACACAGCTGGTTGAATATGAGCAAAGTTTCCCTGCTTCCCTTCACTGGTTCCTGTACAGCAGGGTCGGTCTTTGTTTCACTGTTATAACCATTAAAAAGCAAAACATTCAGTAGGCTATATCTTTAGTAGCTAGCTAGCTAACCCTACACTTTTCAGGGTTTGATTTTGGTTTTGGAACAGGGAAGAAACATATATCTTTTTCCAACCTCTCCAGGTAACAAGTATCATTACTACACAACGTGCCCCAGGCACAACATTTAGCTCCAAATCCACAAAACCAGCCTGAAAATGAAGGAAATCTGAAACAACTGCATTAGAGTCAATGGAGCACAGCTGTGTTGTTGTCAGGCCCTGGTCTAAGCAGGCCCAATGCTACGTTATGATTGGCCAGTCTGCATCCTGGGGTGGGACTTAGTGAAGGGTCAACTGACTAGAGCAGAGTCGCAGGCTTTAACCTCTAGGCTACGACTCCGCACCAGTCGACTAAAACTGAAGAAGCCTCTTGGATGAGAGGTGAAACGTCTTCAAGAAAGTCAAGCAAGTCCAGTTGCCTATGACATAGCACTTAAGATAGCTTACCAAAGTTGCCAGTGGGCGAAATGCTACCTCAGGCCCAAGCAAGAGGACTTTGTCTTTCTATGACACTTGAATTACTCTGTTGAACCAATTTGTGCAAAATAAATAAAAAGAAATGTAACCTTAAATATTTTTTTCAGCAATACCGCACTCACACCGAACCGTGACTCCTAAACTGGGGTATGAACCGAACCAAGACTTTTGTGTGCCATTACACCCCTAACATACTGTCGTCAAATCTGACAGTCCTGCACAACCACAGAGAAAATAACATAAGGATAAAAAAATGTAACGTTTCATCCTGGCGAGAAGATAAAACCTCTCCTGTGACTCATTCCTCCACCAGCACTTTCTGACTACCAAATAGGATGACACTGCCAGTTCACTGTCAGACAGCATCAGAGACTGGCTGCGCGTGTGCATGCATCTTCATCATCTCGACACTCATTACTTTGCCAGCTTGCAGGTCAACACATAACAGGCTGTTTGAACTCATGACCCACATCCTGCTCCTCATTACCGTTCAAACCAGATAGGCTGGATGAGGACTGGAAGAGGACTCAGGGAGTTCAGTGATGGTAATACAAGTGAGATCATTCACATTACAGTTTGTACCAGACATCGTCTACATCATTACAACTTATAATGGCAATGCTTACCAGTTCCCCAGCCTCTCTTACCCCAAAGCTTGCTAAATTACATGTAGTAAATAAGGTTAAATCTTCAGTGGTAGATCATTTCAAGTTGTCTCTGAGAGGCTAATTAATTCACTTTCACTTTATGGATTGCGTTGGTTTGATTTACTGCCTGTGGCGTTATCTCAGCTCAGTGGCATGTTGTTGGACTTGTATGGCCACCCATCCTGAATTTACAGTACATATGGGGGAAAGCCTTCAGGACTACAACTCTTAAAAGGTTTCTGTCTTGGTGCAAAACTCCTCACACATGCAATCTGTTCTGAGGATGGAGATGTCAATGGTTACGACCCCCCTGAAGCACGACCACGCAGGCAGAGAGATCGTGTGTGTGGGGCTTAAATCGTGCCTAGCCTCTGATAATTTAAGGACTTTTCTCCACGGCAGCTTGTTTTAATTACTGAGAATAAGTGGCAGCATTTGGTCAGGTTTATGGGTCTTCTTCAAAGAGCAAGCTTGGTTAAGACAGACCAATCTGTGGGACTGCAGAGCTGTAAATCCAAAAGTGAGCAACTACAACCACTAACAATGCCCAGGGCTGATGCAAGAAGCCTAACAGAGGCGGAGGGGGGAAAGAGAATTCAAAAAGGCTGTTTTACTTAAATATATCTGAAGCTAATTGGCATTCAGTCTGACTAAAAATATTAGGTCATCAAAATGAGTAAAAACCAAAGGAATTAAAATGTCTAAACGCAATTTTCTTTGAGAGAATTGGACCAGTATTTGTAGGATTTCAACATCTTTTAAGTGTCAAAGAGAACTCTCTTCTCTGCTCCGACTTAGTTTTGACAGGAGAAACCACTTTGAACAGTACAGACACTGGAATGTAAGAAGACGATAATGGAAACAAAAGACATAAGACATGAAGAAAGGGAGAGATATCAAACGGACTCAGAACTGGAGTGGATTGGGATTGCTTTTGGATAAAAATTCAGAGAGGAGTGAGTTAGAGTTCACTGCTGGGTTGGGGTGAAGGGTGACATGGGACTCCTGACTTTTCAGTGAACTCATTCCTGTTCTCATGCAACACCCAACTCCCTGCTAATGATGAGAGCCCTGAGGCAAAGTGGGCCGGGACACAGGGGCTGACTGTGCTCAGCAGCCATCAGACGTCTGCAGCAGCCCTGGCCAACTGTTTCCACTCAGACACCGACTTCCTTAAAGCAACGAGGTACAGGTCTGAGCTGACAGGATCTTGAATGATTTGTCAAAAGGCTTTTGCTGTCTGCAGGCTGAAGACTGACTGAATACTAATTTTAAAAAGGGTTACAATGTCCTACATTTTTTTGCCAGAATTGCATGTATTTGCACATTTGATGTGATTCTGTACAGTAAACTCTATCACTGTCTTCATATGGTGTCCAAGAGCTCCAAAAACCACTAAGCCTGAACGAAATAAGATCACCCAAAAAATTTGATTTGAAACACAGTGACCAGCTGGTCTTGCAAGTCCGCCAAATTAACCTCTTATGCTTTTGATCAAAACAGAATTAACCAGGAGGAGGCAAGATGTTATTGCACAGCAGGGTTCAAGTTCTAGCTCAACACACTCACACATCTACAGTAAAACACTCAACAGGACTCCATGTATCACACTGAGCAGAAGGCCCTCCTGATACAGAGAGTAATTAATCACTCTGGACCTGCACTCTCTCTTTATCTCATTTCCTATATATCAAACTCAGCGTTTTAACAATTTTGCCAATTTCCTACAGTTGATTCAAGCAGAGACAACTGTATGTTCTCGAAGAAGAAGCAAAATGTCATCCACAAAATCAAATTTTGTTTAGGAGTTTGCGAGATATATGGTTTTTAAACACAAGCTGGGCAGTAATAATATATACTGGTGGGGGGAACCATCACCCCAAATTCAAATATGCTCAAAATATCACCTCCATAAACTGATGCTCTAATATACACTGCCATCCAAAATAATTATAAGCAAATATAATCATAAATAAACTTTAAAAATTGCCAATATTATTACTACTGGTTCTAATACTATGGTGTTCTGGAGTTCTGGAGTGCTCAACTGCTGTTGGTAGGTGAAATCAGCGTCCAACACTGTACCGTCTCTGCATTTCATCAGTTTCAAGTGCATAAAAAAAGTGGAAAACTATAATGTTAGATGAGTGTTACATAGATGATATCACTGTTGACTGTTATAGTTTTTGTATAGTGTTAATATTCCATAAAAAAATGCCATAAGAGTCATAGTGCGGTCTGTCATAAAAAGTCATTCAAATGTTATAGTATATTACGTCATAAAAAAAGTCATAGTGTGTGCACTTTTCCTGTGTGGCCATCCATCATATGCTGGCTCCCTGAAATAGCACTCAGTCATCAAAACCTTGAGAACTCCTGATTCAACAAGGTGCTGGAGACATTCCTCAGAGATTTTGATCCATATTGACATGATAGCATCACACAGTTGCTGCAGATTTGTCGGCTGCACATCCATGATGTGAATCACCACATCCCAAAGGTGCTCTATTGGACTGAGATCAGGTGACTGTGGAGGCCACTGGAGTACAGTGAACTCATTATCGTGTTCAAGAAACCAGTTTGAGATGATTTGAGCTTTGTGACATGGTGTGTTATCCTGCTGGAAGCAGCCATCAGAAGATGGGTACACTGTGGTCATAAAGGGATGGACACGGTCAGCAACAATACTCAGGTAGGCTGTGGTGTTTAAACCATGCTCAGTTGGTACTGAAGGGCCCAAAGTGTGCCAAGAAAATATCTCCCACACCATTACACCACCACCAGCAGCCTGAACTGTTGATACAAGGCAGGATGGATCCATGCTTTCATGTTGTTTACATCAAATTCTGACCCTACTCATCAGACCAGGTTTTTCCAATCTTCTATTGTCCAGTTTTGGTGAGCCTGTGTGAACTGTAGCCTCAGTTTCCTGTTGTTAGCTGACAGGAGTGGCACCTGGTGTGGTCTTCTGCTGCTGTAGCCCATCTGCTTCAAGGCTCGACATGTTGTTGGTTCAGAGATGGTCTCTGCAAACCTTGGTTGTAACCAGTGGTTATTAGAGTTACTGTTGCCTCTCTATTATCTTGAACCAGTCTGGCCATTCTCCTCTGACCTCTGGCATCAAAACTCAGTGGATATTTCTTCTTTTTCGGACCATCGTCTGTAAAGATGGTTGTGCGTGAAAATCCCAGCAGATCAGCAGATTCTGAAATACTCAGACCAGCTTGTCTAGCACCAACAACCATGTTCAAAGTCACTTTACAGGTGTACCTAATAAAGTGGCTACAGCCCTGCCTCCGATATAATAAGATAAAGATAAAGATATAATATGATATCAGGATGGAATTGTGTGTCTTTTAATGTAACAAAATAGTCAGCTCATGCTTTAATGGCACCCATTGTTATCTCCATCACAGACAGGTTTAGCTTCATTAAATGACGTCAGTGTTCTGCGCAGGGACACAGGTGTTTTCAATTAGGGCTAATTAGACCTGTGCTCAGGCTAATGGCGGACACAGCTATGATAGCTAGGAACTGCACGAACGTTACCAATAAAAATGCTAACAGTGCAAACTCGCTGTCTTGTCAGTTGAACCACATCAAAAGAAAAAAGCTCATAAGGTTACATTTACCTTTAGTGGTGCCGAGCCGTGCATTTACCTGGTGATATCTGAGACCTCTGTCGCTGTCCCATGATATTTTGCTCTGGTGCTAACTGAACGGGCACACATTAGCCTACATTTGCAAAATGCTGCTACATTTCTCTTTTGAAACAACTTCCCTCATAACTCTGGATAACCCACAAATGACGGTGTGAGCAGCATTTTCTGATCTGACGTCACTCACTAGGAATGACCTGTCCGCAGTGTGCTCAGGTGCAGCAGCAGAGTCAATCAGCAGTGTGACACGCCCACACAGTCCTGAGAGAGGTCAGAGGTCATAATACTGACGTTTCTCCATATACCTTGATGTTTTTAGGCAAATAATGTCATTTTTCTTACAAATATAATTAATAGTTGACTCAGAATTAGAGTCAGAATTATTGCTGCGGATGTTTGTAGACCTTTTTTTATTTTGTGCAACAAAATTAATTTACAATGCAGCCTAATTGTTACATTTTGTCCAATGCCTGGAGGACTATATCACCTACTGTGTTGTTTAATGTTAAACTAATGGAAATCTTAAAATGAGTTTATGAATTCCATAACGATAGAAAATAAGCAAGTGCCCCCACTACAGTGTGTCAGACAGAGGTGAAGCAGGAGGTGGTCTCTGGGGGCTCCAGTCCCATTTTTTTTCTCAAAAGCCCTGAATCTTTTAGGTTTTTAAAATGTCTTCAGCTTTGTGTCTTTCAGATTAGACTTCTTTTAATAGATGAATTAAAAAATATTACAAAGCAGCTCCCTCTCCTCACAGCCAGAGCAGGAAGCTTCTCCACCGAGCTGGTCCATTTTTTGCTGGAGATGCATGTGGCTTAGACAGTGTGTCCTGGGCATTAGAAGGTAAGTAGTGCTTAGTAGGGGATGGGGGGGGTCAGGCTCGGTATTTTATGTGATGGTCTCAAACAGGCCAGGTGCAGGCTTCAACTCACACGGGTCACTTTGGTTAAGGTTGCAATTTTTTTGGCCTGTTGTAAACTCTAAATTGAATAATCATGCATGCCCATGTTGTTAATCCCACTATTCCCTGAAGAATGTAATATTATTGAGTAAATATTCATTTGTTGGCTTAACATTAAGGTAAGAGTATTAAGGACCACATTTACTTGACATTGTTGGAGATCCTTGATTTGCGGTTAGAACAGTTCATATTATGGCATGGATTAAAATATTCTGTACACAAAATTCCTGCTGTACTTATATTATGTAACTTACAAATAGTAACATCAGACAATTTATGCTTCTTTTGTAGGTGGTGAGTGAAAATTAGTAATGCTCAACATGTGTTGTATTATACTGTAGTTTCTGAATGATGAAGCCAGCTGGGGAAGAATTAGATGGAAAATAAGATGTAAGCTCTACAGGATGATTTTTTTCCTTGGCAATTTTAATGGTTTTCCTAAATAATGCACAGACTTTTAGGTATTCAATTATTTCAAATGGCTTGAAAAATAGTGAATATTGTTAACGTAAATGGGGAGAAAAAATCTCATATACAGCAGAACTCTTGCTCTTGTGTTTCACAAATTTCATTACTGTCTACATCACTTACCTTAGAAGGTTAAAGGACACAGCGCACCATTATGATGTCCACACTCTCACTAGCATGCTCACTAGTCACGTTACGAGTTGTGTGAGTACAACTGGAGATATTGCTTTTGGCAGAAACACGTGTCCTTCCATAGGGTGAAAGGATGGATGTCCATGCAACACTTTATTTAACGTATAAGATGGGCATGTTGTACAGCATTAGCCCCTCGTCACCGACACAACCACCATGGCCAGCATTGATGATGTAGTCCGTGTCAGGGATGCATCATGATGATTAGCATTTACACTTCAAAAGATATGTGTTCATGCCCCAGCGTGTCCCAAGGGACCTCGGAAAATGTTTTGAGTGATTGGATCACAATGTGTCATGGTGTTCATTGACACATATGCATGTTAAAACCAGGTATAAACAGGCTCTTAGTCAACATATCATTTCTTCTGTGGCTCAGGTTGTAGCTACCGGCTGTGTATGAGACAAAAAAAATGAAAGACCAAGTGAACTGGTGAACTGGTGAATTGTTGTCAGGGGAGTGATGTTGAGCTGACAAAAATGTAAATGGTTGGATTTCTCAAAAAGATTGCAGCCTTACAGAAACAGTGCTTTCAGTTTATTCTTCTTTGTAATGGCGTGGAAATAAACAATCCCATGACTACCAAATATGTAAACTGGGGAAAAACATTCAACTCTGAATCATCCGTAAGAAGAAACATTTTATTCACAGGTACTGTAAAAGTAAAACACAAGCTGCCGTATCATACATTTATACACAGGGTTTGAAAATCCTATACAAAAACAAAGATATTCGAAAATATGAGTTTTGATATGAAATATGACCTCACATATAATAATTTCTTGGAAAAAAGGTCTTGGTTTGGTAATAGTTATTTAATTTATGAGCCTAACCCCACATTAGTGAAAACTGAAGTTATTGTAAAAAATTAGAATGGTAAAAATGGAGTAGAAATCATTCTTAAAAATGATTAAAAAATCTCATGCAGCATCTTCAGAGAGGGCCTGAGAGAGTACATCTTTGTAAAAGAAAGAAAACAAAGTCAAATTTGTCACAGATATAGAAATCAAACATACCAAAATACAACAAAGCCCGTTTGTTTTTCATCACAATCATTTTCAGCGATCATCTTTGTTCTCTCTGTGTCAGCCGTTTGATTCATAACAAGCACATTCTGGCAGCTACAAAGAGCTGATATCATGATTGATTTTCCTAAACAATGTCCCGATCATTTGCTCCTATTCGCTGCATCATTTCACAGGAAACTAACAATTCTTGAGTCTTTGTTTGAGACACTGGATCAACTTTGTTAATAAAAAAACAAACAGGGGGCAAAAGGGCCAAACTGTGTTGCTGCCCTAACGTCAGCATTGAGGTTGTTACAGTGGTTGCAGTAAATGTATTGGAATGCATAGAGCCGAGGCTTGGTAGCGCTTGAAAAAGCATTTTATAAGAGGCTTGTGCTATCTCATCTGTGCCTCTTTGTTTAACAGTGTATAGATAGCACTCAGCCCATTTGGAGAGAAACTGGGCTCACTGATGAGCGCTGCTATCAGTGTACCCATTCATAATGCTATCCTCACAGGCTAGTGTAGGGAAGGTTAAGTCTCTCAGGGTTGCATGACCACATACTGTATTGAGGCACCGGAGAGAATGGCTGAATCAAGAATAATCACTCACTATCCATCACAGTGGCCCTCTGATTGATATGTTTTGGCGTAATCTCTCATTTTCAGTGAGATAAACACGGGCGAGCACAGCTTGAACGAGCCCTCCGTCCCCCTGACATAACTGCTGCTCTACCGTAGTGCATCCACTGAGACCCATTTTGATCAAGGCAACTGGAGGGAGAAACATTCACTCAGCCCTGCTAGCTTTCACAGGCCAGCTGGCAGGCGATGAGTGACAACAGCAAATGCAGTCCTTGATGAGATAACATAGTCCAGTTTGAAAATCTAGAAAACTACAGAACCAGAGAGTTAACATAAGGCGCAAGAGGCTGAAAGAACATGGATAAAATGCTGACTGAGGTTTGAAACAAGAGAAAAGGCAAAGTCTGGGAGCGCAATAACATTAGCTTATTGCTTTTTCTTTTTTCCGCTTTATTTTTTTCCCTTAAAAGGATATTTGTACACACCACATAATCATATAAATACACTATACAATGCAATATAAAATATTTTTCTTAAAAGCAATATGTTCAGGGTTTGCTTAGGTATGCTTAGGATACCTGCACCATATGAAAAATAATGACTCAAAGCAAAACAATACAAAAGGCACTTCCAGGTGTTGTTCATTGACTCTTGAGTTAAGTGATGGCCACTGCTTTGCCATTACAGGCAACAGCGTTTGTGCTCACGTTTCATTTCTCTGTCACGTCCCGGACAACGAGGCACTGTAGCTGGGTGGGTAAGATTTCCTCTTATTTCATGCAAAGATCCACTCGTCATCATCATCTCACCTCCGTCACTAGTTGTTCTTCATTCCAGTGATAACTATAGACTGACTGCTACATTTCATCATCCTTTGTTTTCTCACTTCCTCATTTCTCGACCTCGACTTGCTTTTGTCCTCACACTTCGACTTCACGCAGTCCCTCTTGAGCACCAGATTTTGGCATGCTGATGTCAAAGCAGGTCACCATCATGACGCGGGACTTGCATAGATTGACACAGAACTCCAGCTCCTCTGTGGCCTGCGCCAACGCCTCCAGGTACTCCGGAGACTCCTTATCCAAATTCTGGTCCACCTCAACTGTTGAAAAGCGGGAATTGATGTTTGGTTACATAGTTTGTCACTACAGGTATTTTAAAAATTGAGACATCAGCTTACAGTAGCAGTTACTTACACTCTCCCATCCACTTGCTGGGGTCCATCATCAGTCGCGCCTTGGTGTCTTCCAGCTCCTCCAACAACACCTCATACTTTGCCCTTAGTTCCTTGACTTGCTGTTGCCTTCTCTCCAGCATCTTCAGCTTACTGTTAAAATACAGCAGCCCCTGAGAGAAAATGAGAGGGTATTAATGACAGTTGGCCTCAAGAGCTCAGTTGACTTAAGAAGCAGGAAGTAAAAAGTCAACAAGAAGTTCAAACTGGCACTATATAAAGTAGGAAAACTACCAGTTAAAGTCATTCTTAAAGCTATAGTTGGTAACTTTTTTAGTGTCATTTTTTATGGGGCACCTTGTAGTTGGTAATTTTTATTAAGAAAAAAAACAGACTTTTGTCATATTTGCTAAAACTGTCACTACATTCACACAGCACTAAATGAGACAGATAAGCTGTGGAAAAAAATGACTGTGCCCACTCTTTTGCCTTGTAGCGTTTCTAACAGCTTAACTGCACGTAACCCAAAACAACAAATTAGAGCTGAGGAATCTCTAAAGCAGCTGTCAATGATGTCAATCCCTGCTCATGAACTGCAGTTGAACTGTCAAACTGGGCAGGGCTCAAATATAATTCAAAATTCTGTTACTGCATTGCCTATTTCTCACCCCGGATGTTTTTTAGAAACTTTTAGTGTACTGTTTAGCTGTAAAATGAGAAAGCTGGTCCAGTTGTTTGGAGGTGCCCGGTGCATCACTCAACTATTTCCAACATGGTGGCCAGGTCACAAACTTTCTAATTTTACAGCTAAACAGTACACTAAAATATGTTTCCGAAAACATTTGAGGTGAGAAAAAGGCAATGCAGTAACAGAAATTTGATTAATATTTGATCAGCGCTGCCTGGTTTAACAGACTGACCCTAGTACAGGAGCAGTGATTGATATGATTTACAGCTGTGCTAGAAACTGCTATTAGATGCAGTAGGAAGAGGAGGAGGGACATGTTTTTGTTACTCTCTGTCTCATGTACTTAATTCAGAATATACTAATAAAGTACTAACTGTAGCTTTAAAGCTAAAATGGAAAAACCTTTGGTTGCCATATTACCTAAAAGTCATGTTTTAAATCCATGACCCCAAAGACTATACTGAGTTTTTTTCTAAAAGTAGCCAATTACAATCAAATAAGAAGCAGAGTTTTGCCGTAAATGTGACAATTGTTCAGGTTTTGTGATGTAAAAATGTTACCTCCACTGTTAGCTGAATCACAAAAATGCTTATGTAACTACTGTAATACACCCTGTGTTGCTGATAATGAAACCTCATTTACTATAAAAAATTAGCTCACCTTGTCAACGTCCTGGAATGGTTGCTGCAAAATAGATGGAAGAAGACGAAACAAGTTAGCATGTTAAATGAGACAGAATTTTATATGACTTGCATATAGTCACAGTATCTGAACAGGGTGTTAATATACTGTAGACACTAGCCACTGATGCAGATGCACAAGATTCCAATGCTAATTTTAAAATAATGAGGGAAAGTCACGAAAAGCAAATTTGTCATTCAGGCAGTGATGTCTGGGAGAGAAAAATTAAAGATCTTTTTTTCCTAATTGAAAGTAAATCAAACCGCCATCCAACTGATTTAATATCTTCTCTTAACAAATCCCTGTCTGGCTGCGCAAAACTTGTGGGAGCAGTTAATGATCCACGGAAAGGAGGCGGCTATAAAAAGCGATCAGCCGGCCAGTGATGAGTGCTAGCGGTGAGCTGATTTGGGCTTATGCTGGGTGCCCCTGCATTCATCACACATTCCCTGACCAGTCTTCTCACGCCAGCTTCTTTTTCACAGGCACACACACGCACGCACGCACACACAAGCATGCACACACACACACACACTTCACCAGCACCATCGTCAGCAGAAAGCATAGTCATCATCACTTACATCCAAACCAATTAACCCTCGTCAGTAATTGCCTCCTGAACTCTTGACATTCCCGAGGAACGCTGCCAAAATACCAAGCTCTGGGAATCTGAACGTAGACATTTTAACTCCGGGATTTGCCGCTGAGCTGACTGAAGGTCAGACGTCTGAGACATATTATTACTGTCTTGGTCTTTAAAAAGAAACTGGGAAGAACTGAGCTACGACATTCCCACAACACAAGTCAATGCGACACATCTTGAGCACGCACAGCATCAATGTCACACATGCAAATATTGCTGAAGCTTAGCGACAGGGATTCACAAGACTTTGACCCAGACATAACATCATCTTAAACAAGTACAGCAAGTTGTATCACCGTGTAGAACAAGTCCGGAGTGACCCTCTGCTCACCTCTGTGGTTTCCTCCTGACGCCGCCTCTGGAGCCGCTCCACATCGTCGATCTCATACACCTTGATCTCAAAAGGCTCCTTCAGAGGTCCTGACATAGGAGGCAAGTCAACCCACTGGCCTGCTGTGCCCACCTTCTTCCCCAGGGAAGAAGAGTCTGGGAGAGGTGCCGGGATAAGCCGCCTTCTCTGGAAACCTACAAAGCATTGCATATGGTCAGACAGGCACCAGTTGTGTTGTTGACATACAGTGGTAGCATTTGCTGGGATTTATGAATAAATATGTATGAGCCTCACTCTGAGATGTAAAGTGATGCAAGGCTTTACACCGAGTTGTGGTGATTGCATATTTATAAGGGTTTCATGGGTTGATATTCTGTATCTACACAGCCCGAATAAATTCAAAAGGTTGGTTTAACACACATGAATTCAAATTGTTATATATACAAGGTTACAAAAACCCTGAACCAGGTTGCTGCTGCTCCTGTTCCACTCATCTTATTTGATCATCACATAGTTGGAAGTTGTCTTGTTTGAAACATTCATTATCATTTTCCCATGCACTGTATGTATGAATAATGTATTGTGCTGATTCAGGAGAAGAAAAATCCAATGAAACACCAATTCGTGAATGTAATAAGAATGGATTCATAAAGTTAGAGCCGCTATATGGCTAATTTCCTTGGAGAGAGCATTCATTTCTGGATGCTATTTCTTATGTGTGCAGCTTCACGGGCACGCACTGTTTGATAGCTCTCACATACACTGCTATTACCAAGTATGATATGTGTGAATATTACCTGTCCCTGCATTGTGTAAAACCCCAAAACCCCAAATTAGTTTCTCACCGTTTGCTCTCTTCTTGGGATACTTGGAGCTTCTTGTTCTGCCTGAAGATGACATGCCGCTCTCGCTCATGGAGTCATGGGCAGAGGAAGCGCTGCCCGTGGCCTCGCTGTCACGGATCATGCTTTCATATCCGCTGCTGCCACCGCTGTGGTAGAACAGAGCTGTGCGGCCCATAGCTGGAGGCAGCTCCCCGCTCAACACACTGCTGTTGTCGCTGCCGTGGCCGCTGCTGTAGCGCTGGGGCCGCCTGGGTGCTGTAATTTTGCTGTACGGAGAAGGCAGCATGGCTGTGGGGGATTTGTCATCACTCACGTTCACCCCGCTGTCATTCCCGCTATCTGAATCGCCTGAACCTCTCATGTGTTTGCCTGATATGTTGCCTGTCGCCAGTTCGCTCACACGGCTGTTGGCGGCCCTCATGGCCTGCTTCGTTCCCATGATAGTTCCTCTCCCGGGCTTACTGCTGACAGCAGCAGTGGTTCGAGGAGCTGATGTCCGACCTGATGGAGGGAGGTTGGCATTGGTATTTCTGGTCACTGGGGTGGCCAAAGATTTGGTGGAGGAGCTTAGGCCCTTGGAGTTGTTGACTGACAGTGACCGTGCCTTACTACCATTGACTGCTCCTAATGCTCTGGGATTTACAGAGGCCTTTACCTGACCAGGTTTGCTAAGACTTCCTCCACTTGGGGATGATGGGCAGGTAGCTATAGGGGAGCTGGATGAATTGGGAATACCAAATCTAGGAATGGACTTGCTGGATTTGCTACTGCTGCTGCCCAGACTTGCCCCACTATTCTCCCTACTAAGCGCAGCTCTGGAACCCGATAAGGACAGACTTTCACACCTTTCTAGGGACATCTGACTGCCATAATGCTGCCCAGCCTCTGCTCTAGGTCCTCTGGCCTTAAGGCTGGAGGTAACTTTGGCTGTGTTGAGGCTGGAGGTTTTGAAACTAGTAGAGTCCACTCTGTGACGTACCTCGAGCTCATCCTCTGATACAGCTGCCCTTACTCCAGTTAGCGAGTGAGTTAGCCTTCCTGCTTCCCCATATGCTGACTTTAAGGCACTTTGGGGCAGCAGGATCTTAGTTTTATGGTCAAGACTGGACTTTCTCACTGGAGGAGGGGGAGGTGAGGTGCAACCAGGTTTAGGGAGGTTGCTCGCTTTTTGTGAGTTAGCCTTGTTGTTTTTCCCCAGGGAGGAGTATTTAAGGCTTGTGGTAGATGCAACAGTATCTTGGGTTCCCTTGTAGTCAGTGGAGGAATGGATGACGGGTACTGTTCCCAGGGTGGTGGCACCTCGTCTCAGCTGAGGCATTTTGCTCGGTGGAGTCTTACTGGCTGACTTCTCACAGCCGTCAACCACCCTCTGGGATGAGGTAGACCCCTGCACCTTGGGTGGGCGAGGTACACTGTTGCTGGATGTTTTGCCGGAAGGGATGCCACTGGGGGGATTTCGGAGAAATTTGCTGGTGCTGCTGGAGTCGGAAAACTGAGGCTCTGAGTGGTTGTCAGTGCGCTGCCAAGGATCGCCCTGCTTCGCCTCTTGCCTTGGTGGCTCTCTGCTGCTGCTGCTGCTACTGCTACTACTATGAGAGATGGATGAGGTAGGTTTAATCTTCCTGGGAAGGCTGGAGTGGACAATGGAGGGGCTCTGTGGGAGTTGGGAGGAGCTAAGCGAGTGAGCTTTAGTTATTTTAGACGTGAATCTGAGGGAGCCTTTGGCTGATTCAGGAGATGGGGGGCACTTTGTCAAGGATAGTTTGCTTGAGGCAGCACTATCACTGTCTAGTTCAGAAAAACCAAATCCACTATCATTTAAGGAGTTCTTGGCATCTCTAGGGGAGGACACACAATGGAACATATCCAGGGAGTCAAAGTAAAAGGCGGCCTCTGGTCCCATGTGTTTGGCCTGTGGAAGGAAGACGTCTGTGGAGTGAGCCCCTTCGCTCTCCAAGGTGCAGACACTAACCTCACTCAGCCACGAGCTGATAGATGAACCCCTGCTATCAATACACTCCATTGCTCCCTCCTGGAGGGGTGTGACCACTGCGATGTTCACCTCTGATCCTCCAATGGCCGATGTGTAGGCGTCAAATTCATCATTGATGCTGCTGATGATGCTGACAGGTCGGGAACCAGAGGCCAAGGCCTGAAGGGAACAGTCACTGTTAAAGCTGATAATGCTGGATGGCCGACCCTTATCTACAATACTGCCTATAGACAGCTCCTCCACTACAGGTGAACACCAGCTCATCCTCTCCATTCAGCTCCACGGGCTGCTGCAAGGTGACAGTGGCTCTGAGGATGTCCCGATCCAGACATCTCTCCCTCAAGGCTGAGCGCACCTGGCACACCTCCACCGGTGCTCGGAGCAGAGGGGAGGTGTAAGGATCTCTCCTTTTCACAGCTTGGTGGCTCATCCCTACAGGAGGCATCCTGGTGCTGGATCTTTCCTCATTGTCAGTATTTTCTTTGCTGGAGTCTCTCTGCTGTGCAGGAGGTGGGGCTGGTTTGGGCAAAGCTTTCTTGTTGAAGTACACCTTCTCCCTCACCACAGGCTCAGAATCAGGCCCTGAAGCAGTTGCTAGTTTGTTAGTGCTAACTCTGCTTTCTGAAACCAACGCTTTCTCACCATCAGCACTGGTTCTGCACACATTTTGAACACTGTCTGATGCCTTTTCTGCCGGTGTGCTTTGCGTCTTGCCATTGTCCAGTTTAGATTTTGTGGTGGGACTGCAGGACGGCTTGTGTGGCAACAGATTTAGGGGATTGTTTGGGTGAGATGCCCTCTTGAGCGTAAGAAATATTTGCTACAGTCTTTGGTGAAACAGAGCCTTGGCTCTCCTTAGATTTGTCAGTCTTGGGACTAGCCTGGCCTCGCTTGCCCTCCCCAACAAAGGCTGTGGGTTCTTCACTGCCATCTATACACTCCAGCCTCTCCTGCAGCTCAGCAAATGTGTTGCATTTAAAGAACTGGTCTCTGTCCAGAGGGCCCTCTTTTGCAGGCTTCTTCCTGTTCAGGGAGGGGATGATTGGAACAAAGGCAGGTGGGCCTTCATTGTCACTAAGCTCCCTGTCTGAGATCGCAGTTCCCCCAGGGCCCACGTAAATGACAGTGTCACAAGACTGTTCGCTACTGGAGGAGTAGTCTGGGTCACTGAGCATGGCGGGCAGGTCTGGGTCCAGGGCGGTTGTCCGAGGGTGGAACGGCCTGAGGTGGGGTGGCCGACGGATCCTCCCTTCCTCACAGGAACTTTCCCCTCCAGATGAACTGGATGCATACTGCAAAGCAGAGATAAAGCAGAGGAGAAACTGGTCTTTTAGGCTTTAAAAATGATCTCATTAGGTGATGACAGTAATGTGATTCTATCTTATTACAATATTAATGTAGCAATCTTTCTCACAAAACCATTTTATTCCTTGTAATTCACAGTAGATTCATTTCTTAACAATTTCATAGTGAAATCAATCGTAGGGCAAATATTAATTCTTGTGACATTACCAGTCGATATTTATCTAAAGGTTAAAAGTGCACATCAATAGTCACACAGAAATTAATGTCAATAATATAAATTGCTGTATGTGGACTGCATTATAATCATGCTATGCTGGGACCAATACCAAATAAATACATGCTGTCATTCCACCTAATTATCTGGAGCATATATTTCCCTAATCCGAAGGAATGCATTACACACTTCCTTGGGCAATGGTATTGATTACATGATTATGTGTTGAGGAGCCGAGAAAAACTAGCTCTGAGTTACTGCACTAATAATCTTTCATTTGCAGAAGCATTCACACATTCATTTGCTTAATAGCTCCAAAATTACAGGAGGAAGAAAGATTTAGGGACGTGAGTCGTGGCATGAAATATGATGAATGCAATTAAAGTTGCACACGCACATTAGGAATGTAATTGGTCTGATAGCAACACTTAAATGTAATGTTAAATAACAATTACTCTGCATTTATAAACAATAAGCGACATTAAATGGGGCACAGTTATTGTAGGGATCATTACTTAGAACTATTACAATTTAAGATGCTAAATGCCTAACATGTAAAAATGTACCCACTGGGTTTTCATACATTACTTATTTATCAATTTACTATTACATATGTTTAACCATATTTACCAGTGCTAATCTGTTTATAAGTGTACCTTAGTCTTCTTCTTCCTCATGCGGTGGATGCGAGATGCCAGCTGGATGGTGGTGAGTGAGTCAGCATAGTTGGCGGGGGAATCAGAGATGTGGGCGATCATGGTGGTTCTGCAGTTGATGTTGCCAAGGGACTCCCTCAACAACATTGTCAGTTTGCTGTCCCTGAAGGGTGTATTTACACTGTTATTAGCACGCATAGCGCAGTAATATTTCAAAAGGACAATAAAGGTAGCTGACTTGATTCCAGGAGGAGCCATTTTGAATTCTCTGAGCTGACAAATACTCCTGTGACGAGTCATTACTCTTTTAATACCTGAGCAACTTAAATATAATCTTGTGCAACGCTGGTGAAAGCTATTATATGAGGCTAACTAAACACACTAAATAAACAGTCACACAGCAGAGCTGCAAGACTGACGACACATGCAGCAACTTGCCTGAAACTATTACTTATAGATACAACTTTACAGAAGCTTAAACACAGTAAAAGAGACTGTAAAACTAATGGCGGTTTTCTTACCTGTAAGGTACATGTTTTGCTCCATTTGCTAAAGCCATGATGACATTTCCCAGTGCGTTTAGAGAAAGACACAAGCCTCCCCCTCCGTCTCTGCTTTTACTCAAGATCTTTTCACAGCTCCCGAGGTCGATGAGGTGCAGCCTGCTCCGTCCGCCTGACACTGTGCCAACAACAGAAGAAGAACCAGGTGAGCGCAGCGCAGACACTCCCTCTCTGAAGTCAGCTCCTCACGCACAGTGCCATGATGACAGGAGTGGCACAGCTCAGCCCAGACTAGACCGGTGACTGTCAGAGCTGTCTGATTTATTTATGAGTAAGATTTTCACACTGAAGTGATTCAAATTGCAGCCTGGCTGGTAAACTCCCACCAGATGTGTAATTCACAGTAACAAGGAGGCGCACATACAGTCCTCTTCTACTGATTTAAAATACAGCGAGAGGGAATTGGCTGTCATTGTAAAAATCACAGGGCTACATTTTGTTATGTGGGCGACTGATGTAATTGCTACTGCAGCAGCAAAACATTAAACTCCTGTCAGCAAGGCTTCAAATCTTCATTCGCTCTCGACCAAAGCACAATACGTGTATACAAACAAATTTCTTTCTTGCAGTGGCCACAACCAATTCATCCATAAACATCGCAAATAAGGGACTTGTCTGATGCACCATTCATTCCTGTAGTGCAATTTTCTACCATCCAGCTCACACACAAAAACATCTTATGATTATTCGGTGTGAAAGAGAGGTCACTGTTGAATAGCTATAATTAGGAGAGAAAGTGTTAAAATAAATTATACTGCAGTTAAGGTCATTTTAACACATATGCTAGACTATGTGTGAACTGCTGCGAAATTAACCAATGACCACATTAGTTTATTGCAGTGGTTGCAGGGGGTCCTTGAGGGGGTTCCAGGGATCCCCAGAAAAATGGGGAATTATTTATTTTCACTATTTAATTCACTCTCGAAGTGAGCCCAATGTGATTAAGAGCTATAAAAGTGACTATTCTGATCATGGGTTTCCCTACCTCCATGTTTATCTCTGCAACTGTAGTTGACAGCTATAGAATTCTGGTCTATACATATCTATCAGCATTATCTTATCAGATAGTACGAAAGAGGGTACGAAACCTAATGTGTATAATTTTAGGGGTCTTTGACATATAACAAGCTGAGAACCAGTGTTTTATTGCATAAAATGTGAGGTGGCAACATTGCCAGAGCTGCAGATGAGGTAATGTTATGGTACTAACTTCCTCCCTTGCCACTCTTCTCCATGCGGTACTGGTAAATGTGCAGAGTGAACAGCATGTGGGAGTTGCGCCGCTCCTCCTCATCTACATTAGGTCTGCTGGTGCTGCGTGCAGCAATGGCTGCATCCAGGAAGAGGGCGGCTTTCTCAGCTGTCGGGGCACGTAGCTCACTCTGATTCTGGAGCTGTGGGGGCGGGAGGAGACAGAGAGCAGGGTTAGGGCAAGCAACAGAGACCACATAGGGCTTGAGAAAGAGGACAGATGTGAAAAGGATAGTGGAGAAGAGAGGGGAGCCAGTTAATTGGACCCCGGTACACTTTTCTTGCCCATTAGATTGGGTCTCGGGGGCGATTAAAACAGCAGATATGCACACAGAGGGAGGAGGATTAGGAGAGGTAATGGTGGGGCAGGAGGCAGGGGCACTTCGCTCACCATGGATGTGATGATGGTGGTGGTGAGATACAGCACGACAGGAGAGGAAAAAGGAGGAGGTAGAAGAGAGAGAGATGGCGGGGGGCATCATGAAGGTAGCCCACACGTGGCTATTGAGAGGAAGAGCAAGAAGGAGCTTCACAGAATGGCACAGCCTTTGAAGTCAGAGTCCATGCAGATCCCCCAAAAACAACATCTGACAGCAACACCTGTGAGTGCCTTCAAACCCACAGTGCTCCACCATCCCCCAAAAACACTTCTATTGTGCCGCAGAGGGCTAGCGCTAACACACGGGTAATAGATGCTGATGGATGCTGACAGCAGAGTCAATACAAAGGTAAGAAGAAAGCCATCAATACCACAGATGGGTTTGGTGGAAATATAAAGCAAGGATTTGAGAGGCAGGCTAGGATAGAGCGAGGCGGACTGGCAAGTCCTGAGAGATAGAAAACACACACATACACACACATGCACTCACAAGAAAAAGTCAAACATCTTTTGGAGAGGAAGAGGTGGATCATAGACAGAAAAAGATCAATACTCAGACAGACTAAGACTGCATAACCCACAGAGAGAATGGAAGGATCAGCCAACAAAGAAAGATTCGAGAGGCTTCTCACCTGAGTGCCACAGATGGGATCCTCTCTCAGGTGGATGCCAGGGGACTGGCCCTCCTGCAGGCTGCCTGTGGACACCTCAGACAGCAAGTCCTTCAGCTCCTCATCTTTCCCAAAAATTTCCACCGCAGACACTCGGACAGAGAAGCGCGTGCCCGTCTTCTCCTTGCGCTCATTGATGAGCTTGAAGAGCCAGGAAATGGCACAGGGCACAATGCCTAGGCTCTGAGTGGAGCTGTCCTTGCCAATCATGGTGTATGTCTTGCCTGGGGATGTGTGAAAGAGAGAGGGGGATGGAAATGGAAATACTGCCTAGTGTCTGAAAGCCGGCTACACTCACTATATGTTCAAACTAAAATTACTTCTTTCATCAAGCTGTCTGGAACGAGTAGAACGTTGGGAGACGAATAGACACTGACATTGGGTATTTTCTGATGGTTATTGTGTTTAACAACTGCTGATGACAAAAAATTAATAATAGTTGATATGGGGCGTTGGAGGTAATATCCAGTATGTGCAAAATAAAAAGAAAGCTAATCCAAGGACCCATTCCAGAAGCAGTAATTCAGTGGAGAATTATACCTGGTGGTAACAGCAGCAAGAAGAGAGCAAGCCCTTCAGCCTAAGAGCACTGCCCTGGCCAATTACTAGGATTTTAATTACAGGCTGAGCCCTGAAGCTTGGATGCAGCACTTTACCCCCCCTCCCAGACTCGCTCCCCATTCCTTTCCTCCAATCTCCCATTCCTTGACTTACCCCAGTGCACCGCTAAGCCAATTGTGGACATCAAGTGCAGCTAACAAAGAGCAATGAGAGTTTTCTTTAGCTAACAAAGGCTCTTGTCTAATCTCTTGCCAGTGGAGGAGCTTACCGAGCTTGACTTGGCCGAAGCAGAAGATGCAGCCGTCTGCACCGTTCACCACAGACTGGATGACCTCAGCTACTGTCCCTGAGCACACCTCAGCCTGTGTAAAAGAAACACACAGAGACCCTCACAGTCAATTTACAATTCAGCCACATGCAAGAAATACCGTCAAACAGGCATACTGAGAACAATGAATCCAAAACGATATCCTATAAAACTAAACAGTTATTTGGCATTGGTTGCACCCAAATCGCATTAATGGTGTCGGTATTTTTCATCACTCAGGAGTACGTGTGTTTATGTGTGTTTGTGTGTGCTGCAACGTGTGGCTCATTTTTGCAATCTGTTTCAGCATGGGTCCTCTGGGGCAAGGCTTCTGCAGCAGAGGCTCTTTCCCCATACATCACACTGCAAACAAGGCCTCTAACAGCAGAACAGCTTGCTGTTACTGTTAGCCACCAGCAGTGCTGTCCCAGCGGCACAATCTAGCAGCTTGGCCTCAGCTCTGCAGCAGCAACATTTAGGCTTTCGCTTTCAGCAGCTTACTTAGGAAAATACTTGGTCCAAGTAGGTGGTCTGGTAGAAAACCTAAGGCTCTCATCACTGCAGAGACACAATACTCTCTCACCTGCTCTCTTAGCTATTCACAGTTTACTGCACCAGGGGAAAAGCATAAAATACTTGACCTCAAATTTCTTTAGGAAATTTCACAGTGAGTGAGATGCAATCATTCCATCAAGGACTATGGTGTTTGATTTAAGCTGTGGAGAGAGCAAAACTGGTCTCCTCCCAAGTCAGTATATCGTAAACATGTATCTGACCTTTGTCTTTGATCTCGGTGGGTATGCCTGCTCTGGGCTGCAGAGGGCCGAGGTTAGATATAGCTGTTCTATGAAAGGAGAGGTTAGATATAACCGGAGTGGATTCAAATCATTCCCCAGAGGGCTTAAAAGGCCCAGCTGTTAGGCCCACACTGGTAAGAATGCCCTCTGACCCAAGACAGGCATTTTTCCTCTAAGCCCCTGGCCACACCCTGCCAGCATGAAGACATCCCTTTGCCCTTGAGAGGCTGAATTCCCACACGCCACCTTAAAAAAAACACACATGCAGGAACACACATGTAGTACATATCCCCTGCTGTCCCTTACTTGTGAGGCATCCTGGGTAAAAACAGCATCGAAGGCGAATATCTTTGGGACGGCAACGGTGGCAGATCTCCTGTGTCCTGAACTGGAGTGTGGGCTGGATGCGGGATCGTAGAGGGTCAGCTGCTTCTTCCTGCTGTCGACTTTCAAGAAGGACTGAGACTCTGAGGAGTCTGCAGTCTCCAGAGACGGACAGATACGCATCATCACTTTCACCTAAATCGCAGAGTGAGACAGATAAGAAAAAAAAAAGTGGATTAGAAAGTGAAAAAGCATAACGCATAAAAAATGTGCAGACAGACTCAGCAGAGAGATGTAAGAATGCATTTTTCAGGTTCAGCATAGAGAAGAAAAAAATTACAGACTAAGCTTAACATCTTTCACTTACAGGGCACCAGCAGAGGACAGAAATGTTTGGTAGGCTTTTTGAACATAGGTTATAGGTATCCAAACTGAGAGCACGGCTCAGCGTTGTGCATTAACATCACATCCACTATGTCAGAGGTGATGGACATCGACGGTTGCCATGGAAACACTCAATCTCACATTGACTGGTGAGCCTGATGGGTCAACACATTGCCTAATGGTGTCAGTGAAAGGCAGCAAGGTGCGTATTGAAAGTCACAGCAGAAAATGGTGGAAATTAATGTGTGTGAAGCGCCACGCTGGGGGATTATCCCTCTAGCAGGGTTGTTTTTCTGGACCAAGAGCAGCTCACCAGCATGGGAGTGCAGGAGCATATGGCCCCCCTCCTATCCAGCCTACTCACTCTTCCTCCTTCTCCTCTCCCTCCTCCCCTATGATGCCTGGAAAATGGCAGCTCCACATTAAGAAGCTCGAAATCCACCCTGTTGCACTCTGAAGCTTGATATTCATAAAGTGAGCTTACAGTCTTAACGCATTCCACAGGTCATGGTACAGCTTATCATGCCCGCACTGTGCGCTAAATAAGATGGTGACTTAAATCTAAAGGTGTTGATTCGGCACTGCTCTGACAAGCCCATTCATGTCTAACGTCATTGCTGTGGTTACAGTAGTGAAGTCTGCCTGTTATATTTAGTGACACCCAGGGCTGTAGTCAAGACCACCTTAATCGAGTCCAAGTCCAGACCAGATCCAGCGAGTCAGAGACAAGACCACGTCCAAAGGCAGTAGAGACCAAGTTCAGACCAAGTCCAGAGCAACTCAGGTCCAGTTCAAAACCATAATAGGCAATTGTGCCTTTTTCAATGCTAATTAGTGATTAGGAAATTAAGATGGACAGAAATAATCTATAAACAAGACTGATCTAAAATTTACATTTGACTTTGTGCTTCTTTTTTAACGAACTGCTCACAAATTCTTTGTAGCAAGTGAAACCAAATTTAATTATGGTGGAATTCATGGACATTTGGTCATATAATGTAAGCTGAGGTAGCTAGCTTGTGGCTAGCTGTAAGTGATGTTACTGTTAGCAGTGCAGAGCCCACGTTTCTTGCAAAATTGGTGCCATGCCAAGAGGCAGAAGGAGGGCTAACTTTTTGCAAACATCATCTTGGTAGAATCAGGCAATGTTCTGTACAACTGGAACCAGGAACAAGGTGACCAGTTCTCAAGAGCTAAGTCTGAGACCAAGAACCTTTCCCACCAAAATTAGCATTTGACGACAAGTTTTTTAAATACAGGATAAACTGTTTAAAATGGGCAGTAGACTGCTTTTCAATTACCATCAGTCGACGAGTACACCTTTCTGTTTGTTTTTTTCTAGTGTGTCAAGTGCAACGTCACAAACAGGCCAGAAAACAGGTTAGCAAATAGTGGAAAGCAGCATGGAGGTCGGTGAAAATACTGCAGTGGTTACTTCTTTTTTATACCTATGGCATATTCAGTCTCTCTTTCTAACTCAGTGCCAACTGAATTTTGAATGATGCTTAAGTGCTGCTTGGACAGAAACCAACAGTATTTTGTGGCAGCTGGTCTTTGCATCGCACTCGCAAAAGAGTCTACCTGCGTATTGTATTTCCATCACTGCCAATCAAAGCAGACTGAAGCCGGAGCCAACAAATACAAGTAACTACTGCAGTCATTTGTTCCAGGAGTGGCTAGCAATTAAAATCTCTCCCATTAAATACAAAAGCCACATGTTAGTGGCTGTTAGTGGGTTTTTAATCCAGTGGGAAAGGGGCTCAAGACAAATCTCAGTCCAACTAGGCATGAGACCAAGACGTGTGCAAGACTTCGAAAAAGTGGTCTCGAGGCCAGACTTGAGTACTACAGCCCTAGTGGCAGCTCTTCGAAATAATAGCAAATCAAATTTCACCTTTTCCTGCCTCTAGTATGCTGCACAGATGTACTGCGTGTGGTTTGTGTGGGTGTGGTCATGCTTGTGCATGTCAGGCTATATGACACCCTCTTTTACAATCACCTTCTATTGTAATTCTGACAGCTCTTTATTGCCTTGCAATCTGATGGTCAGAAATACACCTCTACTATATCTCCAAAGGCACTGCAGAAATCTACCCGTGAATGACAGGAGATATAAACGGCTCTTGGGATATGTATAGCAGTCTTTTGAGTCTCTGCCAGCTCCCTGAGTGTTTAGTGTTACGCCTATAGCATTATATCAACAGAACAGTCTCTATATCCTACATGTGATAGGGAACTCAATCCTGAGCCATTTCAAAGCTTCTTGAAAAAGTACCTATGATGCCTCTCAGGCATTGAAATAAAAGCCTTAAAATATAGCTAACCCCCTTCCCTTTTCGACAGAGGACTGTTTCACTCAGCATGGGACTCCACCGTCTTCACGCCTACACAAAAGGCCCATTCTTCCCACGACTAATGTATAAATATTGCTATAAACCCAGGCTCCAGCACTCTGAAACAAACAACGTCACTGGAAATCCCTTTCTTTCAGTGAGTGAATTCATCTTGCATTCTGCAGGCCAAGTGCAAACTCTCATTGTACTCCGCAGGGGGCTGTTATCTTGACTGACGAGTGCATATGTTGAGTAAATTACATTTGCTATGACATTTAAACTGGGCTTCCACATATGACTGCTGAGTCTCTGTCTACCAGACGGAGGCTAGTAGGCGAGCTAATGTCTCAGTTTTATTTATGTTGGCAGAGATCAGATACTGGAGGCCATGGAGGATTGGCTACAGTATTTTCACACCTCGGACTCTGTGCTAATGGCCCTGTTTCCCTGTCCCTTGATCCCCCACAAAATCCATTAGTGAGGCTTGGCATTCCTCCATCCACTCAACTGTCTATGCCTGAAAGAACTGTGTCTAGGTCAAAAGTGGAAAAGTGGAAGTGACCCACATACGGTTGATGGAAACAAGACATTCACCCAGGTCTCAGGTTGAATAGGAAACAGACGCAGGCAAAATCAATCCTGGGTAGGCTACTGGAAATGTTATTGCAACCAGGACTCCACAAGTGAAAGAGACAGGGACAAAGAATCAAGGTAAACACATTGATGTATTTGCTTTATAATAAGAAAACCTAAAAGTCTGGCCTGATAGGCTTGGAACAGTGTCATAAATCTTGATTTCCCCTTTAAAGCCAGTCCATTTAGCTGCACAGATGTACAGTATACCTCAGGTGTGGACTTGAGGAGGCTTGTTAATAACACAGGTTTTTTTTATGAAGTCCGTGTGTCAATGAGAGATTTACAATATGTGGCAAAATCTCAACCGTCTGGCTACCTGGCAACAGAAGCGAGCACTTCCTATCCAGGTGGGATCTAATCTTGTTAGGGGACTTCTTCTGCTTTAGAAATACAGGACGCCAGCTCAGTCAAACAATACCCAATAAACCACAAAGGAAGAGCGATGTGTTTGTACAGCTTTGTTTAATGACCGTCCTATTGCTGCCAGCCTGACTTTCATCATCGCACACTGTACCTAAAATGGAATTAGAAATCCTGCTGTGAAACGTGACTGCAGATTTGTGGATTATAGTTTTTGCTGTCATTCTGTGTTCAGACAGAGGAATGCTGGTCTCACAAACTGCATGAATTCATGACATTCCAGGAGGCTTATCTCATCTGCGTGGACTGGACCAGACGGCATGCTGCTTGTGGACCAGTGTGTCGCCACCCTGCATTCTCTCCCTTCAAATAGGGGTCTGTGTGTATGTACAGTATGTTTGTGTGTGTGGTTGTCAATGTGGGTTATGGGGGTAGCGTCTGTTTAAAAGCATTAAAATCATACAATCAGTTTTGAGTATACTGATGTACATCTGCTCTCACCTTTCCCATCCCTGGGTTTTCTTTCACTTTGGACACGGCTCGAAGCAGGCATGGCGGAGCAGGGGGCGGCGAGACCTGCAGGATGCCACTGAAGTTGGTGGGGTAAATGGAGGGCTCCTGTGGGTGGAGCAGTGAGGGCTGGTGCTTCTTCCGCTTGGAGGACAGGTTCAGCTTCTGAGCTGCCCTGTAAAGACAGAAAAAGGGTTAAAGCAAAACTTGGGAAAAACCCCTTTCCATAAAGTTCATACTTTAGCAATTTTTTTTTTATTGCTTAGGTGATGTTTTCTCCCAGCATGGGACCCATCCAAGAGCTTTTAAAGGTGCACTGCAAAGCCTTTCGATATCCTGGGCTGAAACTGAAACATAAAGGTCAACAAGCTCCTTTTACTTCCCCTAAAGAAAACACAGTCAGCAGGAGAGCTACACAGTGCTACCACTCCCAACAGTTCCCCACTCTAAAACTGCTTTTCTTCCAACTCTCACCTCAAACTCCCCTGCCAAGAAACATAATTCTTCAACCCTCCACTTCAACTAGAGCATGTAGAGTGCTCTTACACCTTGATTTTTTTGAGACAGAAACTACAAATCCATAAGATAAGTGATTACCACGCGAGGCTCTTCGCCTGTCAGGGACCAAATATAGGTTGTCACAGCAGGAAGGCACAATAAATGCATGCATTTATCTTGATCAAACACAAAACAATTGTCATGGGCATGACAGGCGAGGACTGCTGAAACACTGCCCTCTGGGATACAGCCATGTCTATCTCTATTACTAAAGCTTAGCATTTATAACAGAGTATGTTCACCCATTATTTAAGTCAAAGCTGGAGCATGTCCTGTTTGTTGGGAGTTTTGATCATTTGTATTAGACTGGCTGGCCAGTACAGGCGGTTGAAAGGCACAGGTACGCACGTAAAGTCTCTCCTCTACCTGATTTGACAAATGTCTGCCCGAGCAGTTCTGCTGTGCTGGCATCTAACAGAATCCTCTGCTGTAACTGAATCCAGCTTTTTGACAGGCCTCTAATTAAAATCCACTGTCATCCTGGCCTCTTGTCTCCTGGAGTCAGCACTGAGGAGACATGGATTGGTCACAGGGCCAACTGAGTCGGGCACATGTGCTCCTTTCTGTCTAAACTCCTGCAACTCAAAGGACAGCACCAATATCTCTGCAAGGCCTGCAGGGAATCTGGCCAGACTTTGAGTGGTTCCAGGTATGGCATCGCCCCTGGATCAGCTAACAACCGTCCCTCAGCTGGAAATTCAAGGTCAGGGAGGAAAGTAATACTCTGAGGAAATTCAAATGCACCCAAATGGTTTTCACTCAAGCAGTTGGATTTCAGAGCAATGCAGGGAAGACAAAGAGGCGCTTGTCAACACGGAGGAAAAGAGTGGCACGGGGAATGAAAGAAATTTGGAGATTAAAGATGAGAAATCTGCAGAGCAAGGGGTTTTAGGAAAAGTAAAAGAAGCAGAGCATGTGAAAGAGCAAAAAAAGGGCAGAGCCAAGTGTGTCCTGGTGTGCAGCAGTTTCCTAATAGGCCAGCCTGAGCTCATTAGTCCTGCTCTGGGCTCCTCCGGACAGGACTGGGTGGGCTGCTGCCAAAAACACAACACACCCACCCCCCCTTTCCCTCTCCCTGCGTCCCGGAGTGACAACCGGCCCCCCTCTTCTCCTCAGCACTCCCCTCTACACTGTACGCCCCCTGCAGCGACAGCCCAAGAGCACAATCAGGGAACACACTGCCGGCTGATGGAATAATTATTGCATCCAAGAAGGCTACAGGAGAAGGGCTCTCCCCAGGGAGCTGCCTATGTGTGATAGCATGCGAGACGGATCGTGTGACTGAAAAAAATGAGATGGAATAGATGAATGTGAGATGGAGAGAAAGAAAGGGGAAACTACACCAGAGAACACGTGGCTGTGTGTGACCGCATGTGTGTGTATGTGTGACTGTGTGTGTGTAGGCTGGTGAGTGTGTATGCGCATTTATGAGAGGTATCCGCAGCACATTCATTCAAGATAAATGTACCCTGTCCCTCTGTCTCTTTCTCTCACCTCATTCTGTCTCTTTCCTCTTTCAGCAAAGAGATAAATCAAGCATCAGGAGTAACCATGAAGGAAAAAAAGGCTAGTGTACTGATTTATAATTGCCTTGACCAGTGAGGAGCGCTCACAATCTAAAGCTGAGCTCGTAACCTTGAGGTTTAATTCACGCTGCACAATGATGGCCGGTGCACGTGTGTTCTTAAATGGAAGGTGAGAAAAAAGGATGATACTGCTGTTTTTTTCCACCACAGCCACACAGACACAAGGAAATTAATTGCTTGTCACTTTCTCTCTCTATCTCTCCCTCCCTCCTTCTTTCTCCCTCTCGCTGCCTTGCCCAACTATATGATCAGTCAATGGAAAATAGGCGGTGAGGAGAGGCTCAGATTTCTTTGCCCACAACAGCTTGTCCACCTGTTCATTCCCAATCTCCATGCTAATGAAGCTGTTTCCCTACACAACTTGGTCTAAACGCTCAAAGGAGGAACTCAGTTTTAAGTTTGTGCTAAATATCCACACACTGTATATGCTTTGGTGAGTGTTACACAAACTGAACCACAGGTCTGTTTCAACATGCACCAGTAAAGAAAACGCTGCAATGGTGTACTTACAGCTCTTTCCAATCCATTATCTGGTCTATGCTTATAGTCAAAAAACAGACAACTGATTAAGTTCAACTTTGCAGTCCATGTCTGTTTTGTCACTGTTCTCCATTACTTGCACATTCGATACGCCGGCACAGTCGCCAGGAACAGAGCGAGGCGGGGCTGCTCACTAGTTGGGGGCACAGGGGTCCTCTTTGCTCCGATCGCAATCATCGAGGTTCCACTTGATTTCACAGAGGTTTGTAAGAAGCTGGGGAGGCGGAGGGAGAACCAGGAGGAGGAGGTGTGGGCGTCATAGCTACTAAATGGAACAAGCGCCAGGTGGGGTAGGGTGGAGGTGGGCAGACAGGATGAGTACCCCGCAGGAGGTTCACAGTGAGGGGCTCAGGTAGTCCAGAGAGCTTCGTAGGAGGTGAGGAGGAGGTCAGGATGAGAAGGAGCACCTCCTCTGTTCAGACACCACCAAAGCAACTCTTTCCATGCCTCCTCGCCAGAGAAAAAAAAGTTCAGCGTCAGTTCAGAGATGCAAAAACACAGCAACAGCTTGCTCTCTAACTCAGTTTTCCACTCCTTCTTTTACACCCAATTCTGCATTCATCCCACAGGCTGCATGGTTGTCTCTCATTTAGTAAATCCAGTGTGGTGTGTCTGCTGTGAGAGGCTGCAGGTCCTGATGCCCAGGTCCTTCCCAGAGTCTCTGCTGCTTACAGGCAGGAGGAGGGGCAGGGAATCAGCACGCTTGGCTGGGCTGGAAGATTTCCTCGGGTGGCTGAGAATGAGGAGAATTCCTACTCCTGTTCCGCCTCTCGGTCCTTCTCCTGCTATCGGAGAAATGCTGGCAGCTGTCCTGCCGTGTCTCTCTCTCTTTTTCCCTCTCTCTCTCACACACACACTCCCTCCTCTCTCCCTGCCGCCCTCCTCTCCCTCTCTCTCTCTTTCTTTCCTTGGCCCAGCCCCTTTTCCCTCCGACTGCCAGACGAGGTGTCAGCGCTCGATTGCTGGCTGCTCGCGGCGCAATTTGCGAGTATTCTCTTTCTCTCTCAACCCACACACACACACACACACACACACACACACACACACACTGTCTCACACAAACCCCAGCACACACACACATGTATGCCCCCCACCACACGTCACATGAATACTTAATGCATACAGGAGCCTTCTCTTCTTTTAGGGTCCCACACTTCAAACAGATTTGGTTAGTATGCCTACAGTGCATGCATGCATGAGCACGAGTGTGTGTGTGTGTGTGTGTGTATGTGTGTGTGTGTGTGTGTGTGTGTGTGTGTGTGTGTGTGTGTGTGTGTTTGTGCGGCTAGTGAATGTACACTTGTGCACATTTGTATTTTGTTTTGCCTTTGTTGAAGGATGTAATTAGCCAGATGAATGAGAGTGTTATTAATCATAAGGAGTGACACACAGATAAGGAAGGATATACTTAAGAGCAGAAAGATGGATTGGCTGAATGAGCAATGCTCTGACTCAATCGGAAAGCTGAGAGAGATTAAAAAAAGAGTGAGAGTGAGGGAGAGTGAGGGAGAGAGGAGGACAAACAATGAACAGATGACATCTTAGAAAGGCAGATTTATGCCGGCCAGGGAGAAACAGTGCAGCCAGTCAATGGTCAAGGGTAAAAAGGGGAATGAAAGCGCGTGAGTGGGCGAGCGCCGGGGTGAGAGTACCCTGTATTCCCTGGGCTGCCAATTTACCAGTAAGCCCTCTCAGCCCCCGACCAGCCAGCCTTGTTTGAAAGGCTGCTGCTTTGGCTGCAGAGTGCCTACTACAACATATCGGCAGACAGAGTGGGTGTGAGACTTGCCAGATGAAAGTACATTCAACACAAACCCACACCGAGCTCTCCCTGCCTCTCTCCCTCTGACACAGTGCCCCTTATATGAACTCTGCCGGATTAAATTTTGGAGGCAGAAAGAGCAGAAAACCCACCACTGCATACCTATTTGGAGAGCACAGTACACTGTAGTAATGAAGCTGTTTGATATATCACGTAACCTTTATCTTCCTCCTTGCCACAGCACGCTTACCTCTGCTTTTGGTGGTGTGTCCAAATTAATTCGCCTGAGGTGGGCTTATTTTAAAAACCAAGCGCCATCTCCTGAAGCTTTGCCACTTGCTACTTTTACACTGAATGCATTTGAATCATGACTGGCAGCAGTCAATGAGTAGGAGGCAATACTAATGTGGTCGTCCTGACAGTACAACCAGTCATTATTCACTCATTGCTGCTACCCTTAGATTTCAAGTGTTATATATCAAAATGACGTAATAATATGGAACAGCCACAGTTGGAAGAGTCCTGATAGCCTCTCTGCTCCATCACTGTCTCCTTATGAACAGACCTCAGGGACAGATAATGATTGTAATATATATAAATGAGCCAAAGCAAGACAGATGTAAAATCAAGGATCGTTTGGAATAAAAGGTCTCCTGGTGCCTTTGTTCCAGAAAGGACATCTAGATTTCGTCCTTACCTATAAAGGGAGTGACAGTGAGTGAGGAGGAGAGGAGGTCAATGACTGGAGAACAGAGAGAGTGGGGAAGCTGTGACTGCCCGCTGTTTTCAAAGCTTAACTTTGGCCTGCTGTCAATAATCGCTCCAGCCTTCCTTTCAAGCTTTGTCAAATTAACAAGAGAAATTCCTCTGCCCCAGAGAATCATTAGCTAGTGCATCCATTAGCTTGTTTGTGCACATTTGTCTCTGTTCTCCAGGCCAGCTATACACCTCTTTAGGTAGCTCCCTTTTTGTGGCTAATTACCATGTTTGCCACGTTTACTATCCTTGACATTTCCTTTTTGTGATTCTCCTTTTTTTCCCTTCTGCAGACAAGATAAGGCTGCTCTGGCCATTCATGCAGGGATCAGATCAGTGGGTCTGATATCAGACTGCTTTACCCCCCCTACAGCTAGTTTGCCTCACACTGCTGCTGATTAGCAGGTCGGCATAGCTCTTCATGAATGGAGATGGGAATACTGGGCTGCAGCCAGGCTCAACACCATGCCATGATAATGACTACAGCACAATGAGTCAGGCTCGCTAGCTGCTGGAGACTTTCAGAATTTATCCTGGACTCAGCAGTAGAGGCATTTGTGAGATTTCTAGAGCGGATATAGGTGCATGAAGCCATCCCAGACAGCCACCAACATCATTAGATGTCGATATTTATTTGCATTTAAGGTTGTGACATCAGGTAACCAAAACTCACTGTCAGGAAGTCTAATGCCAACGTGAATTTGATACAGAATACTGATGACAGATGACATAATTTATTATTATTTGTCAATCTAAACTATTTTTGAGGCCATTGGCAGCTGAAATACGTCTTTTCGTGAATCCTACCTACACACACATGCAACAAGAGGGTAGTGCAGGGTCAGCCATTAAAGGTGCCTCTGGAGCAGTTTGGGGGTTCAGTGCCTTGTTCAAGGGCATATCGGCAGTGCCCAGGAGGTCGATTGGCACCTCTCCAGCTGCCAGTCTATACTCCATACCTGGTCCATACATGGACTTGAACCAGCAACCCTCCAGTTACCAAGCCAAGTCCTCACTGACTGAGCTACTGCCAATTGACGCTGATATCTTATTGGTTTTAAGTTGTGTTGTTAATAGGGCTGCACCCTAATAGTCGACATAATTAGTCGACCAGAAAGGTCATTAGTCGGCAAGATTTCATTGGTCGCTTAGTCCCTATATGACTGGACCATGTGGGAACTTAATTTGAAAGGACAGAAACAGGAAGTGGCCATGCTCAGCAGTCAGACAGTAGTCACGTTAATGTAAAGGGCTGGTACTGCGGTTATTCCACAGGCTAGTTAATTACATGTCGGACAGGAAATCCAAAGTGTGGGATCATTTTGAGAAGGTGAAGGATGAACCCAAGGTGATATGTAAACTCTGCAGGCAAACATTTGCCTATCATTCGTTGACTACAAACACGATGTATCACCTGAAACATGTACGTAGCTACACGCCGATTAGCCACTTAACACAATCATTACTGCTTTGCTGACAGCGTCATTAACAGGCGGCTCGCTCAGTGTGTGACGTGCACTTGTAGATAAAATGTAGGCCTATATTAATGAAGGTTCATTAGTAAGGTTTTGTATTTCTCTGTAATGTAGCACAGTGTTAACAATGTTACTGATACTATTCTTTCTCACACCTTCAACTCAAACCATTGTGTTGCCCCGCCCAAAATATATCATTTAATTATTACATTAATATTGTAAACACGCAGGCGACTAGTCGACTAGTCGACTAATGGCCCTGAATGATGACTATTGGTCGATGAGGAAAATTCTTAGTTTGGGGCACCCTAGTTGTTAAGTAAGAAAAATTCATCATCTTCCAAATGTCTCACACCAAATGTCATCTTGACATGGAATAACAACATTTAGTTGTGAGGTATGAAGACCAAGACCCAAAATGTCATGATGTTAACATCCACACAACGTGAAATTCTAATGTCATTAGACATTTAAAATATCAATCTGATTTCTAAATTTAATGTCTGTCCAACACAAAAGTCTAAAGTCTTTCTGATGTCATACTGACATCCGCTGCCAGCTGCTGGGATGTTGTTGGGTGCTGGAGACAATGCCAAGCCCAGAAATGCCATATCAGCAGATGCTCAGGATTGATAGGGCGGATGTGTGTTGGTCTATCAGGTGAGGTGCTCTGTTTTTGAGTCATAAGATAATCAATAAGAAGCCTCCCCAGAGCTAAAATCAGTACACACTGTCTTATTGATGAGCTGCCCTTGACACGATCAAACAGCCCTGTGCCCCAAAGGTGTGTGGGGGTGAACATAAATCCACAACCTGAGCTGTTTGAGAAATATAGACTTCAGTTCAGTCAAAACAAGAGCACCAGACTAGTGTTCAGCCTCCACAGTGCAGACAGACATTGCTCGCATGATTTGCCAAATTTGATTTGGATTAAAGCAAATCTGCATCTCTGTGCTGGCCTCTATGGCCACAGTCCCAGGTCAACTGCAGCCTGACCCAGCAACTGCTTAGCTTCAGTGGTGATTAAGCGACCATGACATCAGCCTGCGAACACACACACAGATTCATGTGGTGCGCAGACAGGGGGAGATGATGTCATACTCTGCCAACTAGCCCTGGCAGCAAGAAGGCCCACCCAGACAAGATTTACTAGTGAGGTCAGGATGCCGATCATTAAGTATGAGACGAATGCCTCCTCGCCATAAAACCCTTTTTCGTAGAGTCAACCATTGTGGCTGAATCTAAATGGGTCAGTGAAGATGGTCTGCTGTGAGTGTCAGCATCCCACAGATTTATGCCCATTCATGTATAAATATATGCATTACCCAAACGCTAAAAGCTCAGAGGGTCACATAGGGTGGGCTCTTAAAATAACCTAAGAAATATGCGGATTCAGGTTACCTGAGACACAGCATTAGGCACATGGGGACAATAACAGAGGCACAGACTGTTGAATGTACGACAAAGCTGAGCTGAGGCTCCTGTGTGGCGCTGGGGTTTAGTCTGGTAACGAGCATGTCTCCTTTCTAAAGTCCCCCTGCAATCAAGGGACCACTGGTATAAACATTAATTTTTCTCACTTCCTCTCCCTCATCCTAAATCACTCAAAACAAAAAATGTCTGAGGCTTAAACATTCTGAATATAGTAATTAATCCTGGAATGTGATTCAACAAATGTTAATTGTAGCTAAAAATGTGCAATTTTACTTCATAGATGCTGCTAAAAGAGCTCTCACCTGGACATACAGAAACTGACATCCCCCCATTGTGCAGCGTGGTTATTTTATCTTAAGATTACCATCAACCAAAACCCAGATCTTTCCAGTCATTTTGAAAAATGTGTTTCCTCTCTCCTTCGGCAGCCCAAGATACATAAAAATGGAAGGGAGAACCAACAGGCTTATCTGGCTGTCAGTTGAATCTTATCAATCCAAAGCTCTGAAGCTTTCCACTGACTGCCTGTGCGTTTCCTCCTGGTTGGCTGTTTTAATGGTAGTCTGAAGGTAGAGCTCTGACTATCCTGTGTTGGTTTACACAACAGTAGTTTGCAGGAAGTGGCCAAACACCTCCAGGCTAGGATTTATACACTTCCTATAAATCCTCAGAAATAGATAAACTGATCCCAGCTAAGCCACACAGCTATGAATGTGACGTCCAGTTAGCTGGGCAATATCAGGATACTGGCACGTTCCAAACATGTTGGACCAAGGCCTTTTAGAAAATCTCTTTGTTCCAACAAGGTGTTCAACGGGCCTTTTGTTCCTGCACAGTGTCTGGCCTTGGACACAGAATACCAAATGGGGCATCATTTGTGTGCTGACTGCTGACAGCCCAAGGCTGCACGCACATCTTAACTGAACCAGTCCCCGGCCAATTAGGTAAGGCCAAATGCATTCATGTAACATCTGCGAATAGAATGTGTTGTCATAGAAAAAAGAAAATACTCCCTACAAAAACTGATGTCGCCTTGTGCAACTGACTTGTCATATTCATGTCATAATGCAGATTCAAAGAGCTCTTCTGTCAGAGCGAGAGAGGAACACGCAGCTTTGCGCAAATAAAATCCTAAATTGTAAACCTGTTCTGTCACGGTCTCCTCAGAACTCTTTTGAAACGGTCTGTGGACTGAGCTGGAAAACGAGGGATTAGTGCATCCTCTGGAGAATAGCTTGAATAACGGGGGATCATTTGAAACACAGGGGAAGAAAGAAAGGGAGTGCAAGTGGGGAATGGGGAAGAAAGCAGCGCAGAGGCGATGAAAAAATAATAAATTAGAGATCACTGAGATGGAATAGGAGAAGGAATCTCCAAATAGAGGAAGAGGAAGGAGGAAGAAAGACAGAAAGAGATGGAGCAGCAGGGTGTACAGCCAAGTCCTCCCTTCGATCAGGGGGCCTGGCTCTGTGCCAGTGAGGCGCTGTCCATGAGGAGGTAAATCATTTTCTGCCTGAGAAAGAAACAGGAAAAAATGATCGTTGGGGCTGTGCCACAGCCAGCTTGGAATTGCTTTATTCCCAAAGATGGGAATCCCCAGTCGGCCAAGAATAAATGGAACAGTTGGCGCCAAAAAGTGAAAAAACTCATCAATATTCACGAAAGCCTGGTCGGGCGCTACAGTACATCAGAGTAAGCAACAGTAGATTTAAGCGCTGCCTTGTATCAACACAGAGGTAAAAGCAACATCTTCATGCATTTATTCTGAATTTGTCGTGAAATATCAAAGGAACTATGTAAAGCAGATTAATCTTTTGTCTTTGGACATCAGATTAAGAAGAAAAGCCAACAGATTCTCACTTCCCAAAGGACTGCGCAAACACGGTGCTCTGTGCCAAGGTTAAACCCTTAATGATGGCGGTAGGAATATTTTTGGTGCAGTAACGCTCCAGGAGTGTGTGACAAACCCTTCTTGTGGTTACACTGACATCTGGTGATTTTGTGTTTAATGCTCTGCCTATAAAGCACTGCGTCTCCAGACACCCTACACAGTCGCCCCCCCAATCCCCACACTGAAAGGCCACAAAGCTCTCTTGCCAAGTTAGGAGCTTAAGGAGGGCTTAAGACAAGAAAAGGAAGGAAATTTAAGCGCAAAAGTCAGGGGCTATAATTCTATTTACAGTTCATTTTATTGTTGTACCAAGCATTCAGGATCACATCTTGCTAATATGGCCTTGACTAGCTTGGACTCTAGGCCATGGAGAGGTGAACAAAGCACATGACATTAGCTCTACAGGACCTATTTGTCAGTCAATGAGATAAAGGCGCACATTTAAGGCCCCTGGAGGAAAGAATCGGAGATACCTGCAATGACAGTCAAAAGGTCTTAGAAGGAAATTCTCTAGCAATTGACCCTGACTTGTTTGTAAGGCGCATCCAGAAAACTGCAGCTTCGGCTGGGGAAATGCTCAGCTATTACGTCAAATTTGATTCAGGCAGCAAAAAATAAAAAGTCTCAGAAGAAAATTCACTTTTTCAGCTGATGGGTGACAGATGATAATGAAGACATGTTCTTCCCTGCTCTGCAGACTGCAGCCTCCCCACCCCTGGCACTGCTGACAAAGATTAACAGCTGCTTTCATCTCTTCCAGTGCATTTTCGCTCGGCTCCTCAGACACTGCTCCAGGTATTCTGCTACGCTCCTCTCTCCAAGGCTGCAATAACTGGAATAACTTCACACTCTCAATGCACATGTTGAACTCCGATTCACCCGCCATCCCACCCACGCCTCGCCTTGAAAACCTCAGGAAGGCTGTTCTGCTCAGGGCACGCTGAGAAGAACTCTCCACAAGTCATCCCTGACTGACATCACCTGTCCTCCGTCCTGCTCAGCACCCAGCGGAGACAGGATATTTGATATACAAGAGACAAATGAGGACTATTAGCAACATGGAATGCCCCCCTGATCAAATATAATGTCCTCTTAGATTAATACATACCACCATATCTGCATGGGGAATAACTTAAGAGAATGATGAGTGTGGGGGAGACAGACAGAGAAGAAGAAAGCCAGCATACTTCTGCTCCACTTCTCTACTTCATTAATCACTTGCTGCCAGGATAAGACACCTAGCGATTATTTATTTGCACTTCTCCACACAGAGGCTATCACAACAAACAGGCCCGCAGGCTGCTGAGAACATTTGGGAGTGATTAATCAGTGGGCCGTCCGGAGAGACAGAACGCAGGGGGAGGGGAGTTCTAACATGTGTTTCTTAATCTTTCATCTATATTCAAGTCAATAGGCAAGCTAACAAAAACTAGAGGGCGTCCAAGTCAGGTAAAATGAGCTGTACGGGCAGGGAGATGGCCATGATAGCAGATAGTGACATGTCTTTAGACAGAAGGAAAAAAAAGATTATCAGGATCAATAAGCACACCACAGATGTATATAGAAAAAGGGAATAGTAATCAAACTGCATGCGGAAATGTGTCCCTGAGAACAGCCGCTAAGACGTGAGTGACTACAACCACATTATTCAAGATAAGCAGTTTATCCTGTATCACACACTCGTAAAGTCAACCACAGGAATAACACACAGCAACACTCACTGGGCCACATAGAGCGTATGGGGATAATGGGATTTTTAGCACACTGCAGCTGGCTCTCACGTGCTGGGTCGTGAACCGATTACAGGCTATAATCCTCTCCATTCAAGACGTTGTGCATGAGGAAAGCAGCAACGGAAACACAGAGGGGATCAATCATACTTGCTACTTTAACTTCGACACAGTGCGGTTTCTCACGGGTCCGAAAAGAAAAGGTCGAGGGCAGAATATTCTACACAATGACTCTTAATCTTCACTAATTCTCCACTAAGAAGTACATTTTGGTTCAAATGTGATGTGGAATATGTAGGCTGCTAAAAGCACTGTTATGTTTTCCCTCATGTTTTAATGTGGATCATTATGTAACAAGTAACAAGCATACCATAACAAGCTAAAATCTTGTTATGGTATGCTTGCCGAGCTCCTCAACTTTGCTCTTTTTCTTTTTTCTTTTGTTTTATTGTCATACACCCAGCGGTGTAGGAAGAAGGCCAACAGGATAATCACAGACCCCAATCAAACCCCAACCACAAACTGTTCTGCTTGCTGTCATCTGGCAGACAGTACTACAGCATCCGGTCCCGCACCACCAAGCTCAGCGACAGCTTCATCCCTCAGGCCACAAGACTATTAAACCCCTGAGCTCTGAGCTCATCACTGTGACACTACCTTTAAACTGTCACTTTACCCTCATATACTTCAACTTACTGTTTACACCTCTGTATATACCGTATATTTAACCTCACATTATGCATATACATTTAATATATTCCTATTACATTCTGTTCACAATCAGTTTATAAATTTGCATTAATGTCTACACAAATTTATATTACTTCATTTATATTTTAGCCCTGTATTTTAACTTGCTTTTTATTATGTCTTGGATTCAGATTTTGCTTTTACTCTGGGGATTTTCTTTTTTAATAGATATTTATTGAGCATTGTTAGAGGAAGCCTGAAGCCTGAGATTTTTCATTGCCAATGACTGCTTCACTACAACCCTTTACGCACAGCCTGTTCAAGGTGGGAAAGTCGCACGGTTATTCTGCTTTGTCGATCTGTATAAAAGGTGCAATTGCGAAATGGGGAGGGTGAGTTGTCTCGCCTTCAAGCCAGCAGCAGAAAAATTAACAGGCCCAAATCGATAACTGTGGAAAAAGGACAGCCAGCAGGAGAGGAAGCAAATTTGCATTTCCTTGGATATACGTGACCCACTCTATTCTGCCTTACTCTATCTCTGACTGGCTTACCCTGACAATCTTACTCTAACCCTACTCCTCTTGCCTAACCCTGACCAACCCAACCAACAAAGGCAAAGTGCTGGCAAACCAGAGGGAGGGCAGGGCAGGTCATGCCTTTGCTGTCCTAGGAAACACACGTTCTCAAATGGGATCATGGATGAGACTGGTGTGACATTTTGATGACGGACATTTAAAAAGCAGCGTGTACAGTAGCAGTTAGCAGCTAACTCAAACTAGAAAAGCAGCAACTGAAAATGTCAAATGTTAACTGGGGAGACAATGAGATCCAGGGGCTCCTTACCCACCAAGCAGAAGACAAGACCCACTGCCATTTAGCAGGGATGATAAATGATTGTTATTGCCATGTTATGCTGTTGTTATTGTTTAGAAAGTGCTGCAGATGTGTCTGCTATATGTCACAGTAGAGGCGACGCTGTTGTGTTACACATTATGCTTGTCACTTTTGCTTCAATAATGCTGGCATACTATCTAAATCACACATTGGGAAGGCATTATGCTGCCGCTGTTTGGTTTTGTGTAAAAAAAAATAAAGCCAGCTTATTGAATGGTCTTTCTTATGATCCTATTGCGGGATCTCTGTGTTAAAGGGCTTAAAGTTGTTGCTGACATGCTAAGAATAAAGAACTTAAACTTGTATTTGATGCGCCAGTCTACAGTGAAGCCAAATGTTAATTTTATCCAATTGTAAATAATTAACTCAACAATATACAGTATGCTTCATCATCTCATCTCATCTCGTCAGTCCCACAGTTCCTCAGTTTTAATTCCCCACAGTTGCCATTTGGCTGTCTGAACTATTTCAACCCCCCAGCAGGCAACTACTCCTTGATGGAGATTAAAAAAAAGAAAGCCAATGTGATGATGGTGAAACATTTCAGCAATTGAGGCTGTGGGTGATGAGGTAAACCACCTGTTTTGACAATGGCCTTATCCTCAGTGGTAATCTGAGCTCTATCCGTAAAAAGCTGGGCCCTTCCCATTGACTAACATAAGGATAGGGGTGCTGCATGTGTGTCTGAAAAAAATTAAGCACTAGCGTTTGGGGAAATCAACTACAACCTCTGATTAGGCAGCTATTAGTTATTCATGTTGAATAGAAGGCCAGGGTGAAGCTAAGCACTAAGGAGCAGAGAAACCCCACCAAGAGCAATCTTTGTTTCTCTGGATTGTAAGACATATAAAGGCAGCTCATGGGAGCAGAGGCCACAGGCTCTATTCTGCATCTGCTCACAATAGGTCATAAAATTTGCGTATTCCCTGCCACCAGCTATTGCAATTCACTCTTTCTTATTCCACAACACTCTCACGCTGTGTCTCAACCACAATGCAGAAGTGACTGCGGTTGTAATGGCAAAGATAATAGACTCCATTTGCATGACACCTTTCACTGAGGGAACACTAAAGAGGTTTAGATGGCACCCCTCAGCCCCCACAGGCCTGATGCATAATATCCATTCAACAGGATGGGGGTAAAGAGAACTGAGCAGAGTCGAGCATAATAACTAAACACTAATGTGCCGATCATGAAGCCGCTGTGGGCGACTATCAGAGCTGTTATCCAGTTGGGGAATGCCCGACGTGGGAAGGCAAACAGAGCTGGAAATGGATTGATGCGGAGGGCGTGATCTCTCCTGCCCACATTCAACTAGTCACACACAACCTGGCGTTTTTGATCATCCACACCAACATACTGAGAGACAAAGGCAGCACTATGTTAGGTGACAAGCCTGCAGGACAGAGGTTTGTGCTTCACATCCTCTCATTTCTCCACTGATGAAAGGAGTCCGTCAGGAGTGGATGGCAGTGCTCTCCCCTCTCCCCTCAGGGCTTAGTACACGTGGACCCAGGGTGAATGCACAGGCTTGAGTCAGCGCTTCATCTCTTTGTTTGTCAGTCTGCCCTCCACTACCCCCCTGCAGGCCATATGAGTGGGCGAGACAGACTTCCTGACTCAGGGATTTATTTGGGGGAACAGGGGAAAGGGCACTGGGGGTTATCCCTCATGCAGGCTGAGACAAACGCTCAGCTTTTCTTTTCTCAATCACTGGAGCTGTTTGCCATTCATGATGACAGGCACAAGTGATTCTAAGCTGCCTGCCACAACAGTGCCCATCACCCTGGTGCTCCAATGGGCACAGCACATCACACCATCACATCATGTTATCATATCCCAGGGAAGTGACACAAAAAGAGTCCGCCACAGCAAGTGCGCAGCAAATTCTTCTGATTATGTGAAGAGCAACACACAGAATCCAAATAAGAACTTCAGTCTATACTCCTGTGCAGCACGCAATATATAAGAGTCACTCAGACTGTCATGGTCCTTTCTTTAACAACGTTTGACACAGTAAAGATTAATCCTGTATCTCTATATCAGAAAACAATGTTTGTTACACGAGAATCATGGAGGATTATGAGTCACATGGAGGATGAGAAGGCACATGAGGGTAGTAGGATGTATCTACCTGCTGTAGATCCCTGAGGCTGCAAGGCCAGGCTGGTTCCCCATCAACACCTCAGCCTTGACGGCGCCTGACAGGCCTTGGATAGATTCACACCTGGGCTTATCTACAGGCTGCAGCCCCTTCACGGCCTCAGCTGGTGCTGCCGCTGTGTCTGCCGCTGCACGGAGGCAGCCATTAGTCCCATCAGCCTGATTATGGCAGGAAAATGCCAGCTGGTGTTTTATCCAACAGTAAACAAAGACAAATACCACCGAGCAGCTCAACCATCCCAACTACCACCCACTCAATACTTCTGATGAGCCATTCGCTGCCCTGGGCATGTGTTGCTCAGATTCAACAGATTGATATGAATCAATTCTCATTTGTCAGGCTCCAGAGGTAGAGGTAGCATTAACATTTCAGCTCCACCGTGGCTGTTTCCTCAAAATGGAGCCAGCATTTCAGCTGTATGTTTTCCGCCGCACTATACATTCTGCTCACACTCTCGCTCTGGTGGAGGAATCCATCTCACCGTGGCTTGACAACAAAACCATTACCCTCTCACCTCCAGGGAGCAGACAGTCCAAATCCAACTGCGCAAAACTGCACATTCCACAGAGCGGAAAGGAGAGAGCGACACGGAAAGAAAGATAAAGACAGAGAGAGGAAAGACAATGCAGCTCAACAGGCAGAATCAAAAACTGTCACATAAACATACATTTAGCTGCATGTGTATCACAAACACACAACAAGAGCATCACACTTCTGAGTGAGCTCAATGTTGTCTGTGTACAATATAACTTACTTGACTCCCATGGTAGTGAATCCAATATTCCTCTCTGCAGGTACAGACCTCCTGCCTCCGATGCTGTCAGAATTGAGCATCAGCCCGAGCACGCCTTCTGAATGACAACATTTACAAGCACATTGGTCCCAGGCAGGCAGCCACCATCCTGCTCTGTATCTTTATCCCCCTGCCATGTGGGCCTGATCCACCGTGCTCAGCAGACCCCTCTGCTCCACATAATCTGTCCTGCCTATTTGTCAGTGACAAGCGATCCCTGCTGTCAATCATAGCACAGCCAACCAAACACAGCACTGGCCTGCTTTGTCTCAGTATGGATCAGTGGCATGAGGTTGTAACAATGGGCCCCTAATGCAAGTTATTATGAGGGGCCCTAATGCCAGATTTTGCATCTTAACTATACCATATATCGTATTATCCTGTCACATGATCAGCTAGAAACTTCACACTGGACAGCATCAACATACATATTACCCAGCAATATGAGTATGTGAGAAAAAACACCAAAGAAAAAATGAGTGATTAATTTAATAATATACATATTTTTACAGTTTTTAAAGTTTTTAGATGCTGACTGTTTCACCAAAAATAAATGAAAACAATGACGGAGATGAGTTTGCCTTTTTGAGGGCCTGAATAGCAAATGACGCCACCTCAAATTTTACAAGTTGTTCTTTGATCAGTCATATTTTTGAGGTGGTATTCTTCTTCTACCGACTCTCTACCACCCATCCAACAGGCCCCAGTGCAACCATGCTGCCTGCACTGTCTATATTTGCATCCCTGTTATAGATCACCCTGGCTGTGAAAGAAGTTTGCACTGTATGTCCCCAGCAACACATGCTAGCATCACCGCTGTCTTTACAAACAGGATGGAGTCAGTGGCCTAGTTCCTCATGGAAACTTCATAAACAATCAAACAATAAACTGATTGGACAATGGACTTCAGCAAGGCATCCGACATGTGTTATTCAGAACAAGAACAAGCACTCGTGACCCTGCTGTGTTTCCACTTTGCACCACGCATTACTCATTATTGTAGAGATGCTCGTCCCTCTCCCTCTGACTAAATTATAGACCAGTGGAGTGGAGAGGGCTATTTCAACTTCCTGATTTCCAATCTCCACTTTTTGAAGAAAAAAAAAATCGGTCACATTTTATTCCCACAAGCTAATGACTTGTTTCTATGGTTACTCAGAGCAGCCTGGGGGATGAAGGGCAGAGTGAGCGTTGCTGACACAAAGGCAGGGTCTTGTGTGTGTGCAGGAGAACAGAGGCTAAATGGCCCTGCCGCCACAATTACAGGAGGATTCCACCTGCACAATCACAGTCATTACTGCACAAGCACTCACCTGGGCAGCAGCTGCAGGGCGGCGATGGACGGCCATAAAACCACTTCCTCCTGACACTCCTCCAGGGCCGCATTCCAGCAAACAGCTGTCTGCCTGCCCCTGAAACAGCCTGCCTGCCTGCCTTTGTGCCACCTCTGAAGTCTCTGAATCTCTACCAACCTGTTGTGTCTCCAAGGTCTTCTATACTCTTCTATTCATGTACCTTTAGAGTGAGTTAATCATAATAACTCTCTGTAGAGTGATTAGTGGGAGGGGGGGAATTTGAATGGGGGACTAGCTACCCTTTAAACAAACATAAACAAGGGAGCAACAATAGACCATGGTTACTGAAAACATAAACAAGGGAGCAACAATAGACCATGGCTGCTGTGTCATGCTGATATGCAGAAATGAGCACGCCGAGAAAAGTAGACTGCAAACTGAGCAGTCGACTCTTCACAGCAGTTTGCGCTGAGAAATCCCACGAGCCCGATGGGTAATAAACACACCGTGACAATCAGCAGGTGTTAATGGAACAGAAAGATGGGCAGAAGGATCTGCAAGGCGGCAGTTAGCCACACCGTCTAGCTCCTGCTGTGAGCTCTGCCTGGTTTCATTACACAACGCTCTGTCAATACACTAATCATATGCTCTGTCACAAGGCAATCAGTGCTTAACGTGCTAGTCAGCTGAACACGTGGCTCTAAATTCATTATCCCGACCCCCAGTAATACTCACACACACATACACACACACGCACATAATGATATGCACACATGCACACGCCATCCGGTCAGAGTTTGACCCTTGACTCTTCCTGTCTCCCTGCAACTGTATCGTCACACTAATTGCCAATTGGTCATTACTGACCCCGAGGTCATCTCTCTGCTTTCCACAATTACCAGAGACAGGAAGCAGGATAAAAGAACCATTTCATAACTGGAATCTCAAAATTGCCTTAAACATTCATACATTCATCATGTGATAAAAGATGTTTTCTTGTTTCTAAAAAAAAAAAGCATCACAAGATAGTATTCATAGCCACACTTCTATGGGAAAATGCTCACAAGAGCAACAGCACAGAGAGAAAAATCTTTATTCATCTACATAGCCTGGCAGGTAAAAGGGTTAAAGATGCCGACATTCATGTGTGCAAATGAGGGAGTTATCCCCTTGAATTAATAACTACTCCCTTCAAGTTAATCATTTGCTCTCCTAAGTTTATAATGTATCCATGCAAATTACATTAACAATCTGTTATCCCATAAAATATGTGGCAGGGATGTGAAGATAACAAAATGCTGCATTTAACAGACAAACCTCCAGATATATTTACTGAAATGACTGCTTTATCTAAACAGTAAGACTCGGAAGAAAAGAGTTGAGTTATTTGTTGCAACTGCTGTTACCTTGTGGATGCTTCTACCACTGAGAGATCAAAACATTCTGTATGTTCACTTTTTATAATTGAAGGGATAGTTTGGATTTTATTAAGTGGGGTATTATGAGGTACTTATCCATGGTCAGTGTATTACATACAGTGGATGGCAGTCAGATCAAGGTGAGTTTGGAGAAGCAGACAGGAGTACCACCACGGAAAAGGAGTAATGTACTGCTGTGGACTGGGGCAACAGGAAAACAAATTTAACCATCTAAAAAAAATCATTTAGAATGTTTTTACCCTGCCTTCAGACAGCCCTCTTCGACACGGGAGTGAACTAAAACCAAAACTTATCTATGTTCTCTTCAAAGCCAGACTCCATTGACAAAATCTGTAATTTTACCTCGCCAAATGGGAGAGCTGCTGGTCTACCTGCTGCCTCGATTGGTTAGTTTGTTTGTTGTTGTGTGACTTTGGCATTTTAAAGGGTTAGTTTAGATTCACTGTTTTTGTCAGTGGAGTCTGGTAGCTTTAAAAAGAGAATAGATAAGTTTCAGTTTCAGCTCACTTCCCTGTCAGAGAGAGCTGTCTGATGGAAAGTTAAAGCCTTAAAATATTCTAAATACAGCATACACTTAAACCATTGTTGATTTTTTTTTTTTTACAGTGGGAATGTTTTAGGTGGCTTACATACATTTTCCTGCTGCCCCCCTCCACAGCAGTACATCCCTTAGCTTCAGTGGCGGAAGTCCTGCCTGAATCTCCAAACTGTGGCCTGCTGACCACAGTCTACAGTAGGTAATACACTGAGTATGGATAAGTACCTCATGCAACCCCCTTTAAAAAATCTGAACTCCCTTTAGTTATTAAGCAGCACAATTAAGTAGTTCAGAGGCGCCAATCCTAAGGGGACACACTCCTAGTTCGTGCACAGACATTGCCAAAAATGTGACTCTGACCTGCTGGTCTCTGTAGTTATAAAATCGAATGATTTTTCAACTCAGCAGGCATCTTATATGAAACAAATTAAAGGCTTTTTTTGTAACCAGCTGAACGGTTGACTTATTTTTGCGATGAGAAATTTAACGACGAATCACTTTTGTTCACCGTGCTCTCGTTTTCTCTCAGCAGCAGACTAGCTAAAGCAGCTAGACTCTAGCTAATTGCATTCTAATTAAAATTTCATCTCTGAGTGGAACGGTGTTAGTGAATGTCAGACAACTGTCTAAGGAGCCCTCTCCACTCCATTGGGGTAGAAACTGCTGTTTGGTTATTCTGCTCCTACATCCCAGGCTCTCAGGATTTACACATGCATCCCTCTAATTGTATCTTTTGAGAACAAAAAGGAATACTAATCAGATATGAGTTTTCAATCACGTCTAAAACATGAAGGACACAAGCATTTTTGTAAAAAATTCAAGCGCTACCAACAAAAGAAAATCTGTTGATTGATTCAATTTGTTTGGACTTGCTGGGATTTACATTTCAATCAGCAGTGATGTACGAATAGATGAAACAAAGACAACAACAAGATGATGATGATGATGATGATATTCCTGTTACAGGCCACAGCTGCAGAGGGTCAGGAAAAGGGTGTGTGCTTCAAATCAAGCATCTCTACCACCCTTTTCTGTATCTGCGGAATGTGATGCTGTTTAAAGCTGGCCCATCGTCATTGTGTTTCTCCGGGCCAAGTAAAACACCACATTCTTGGCAGCAAATTATCTTTGGGATGAAATGAAAGGTGGAACCTTTTACTGTGCTTCCACCTACACCGCCTCTCTGCCCCACTAGGACCTGCTGCAGGGGAAAAAACAAGTCCACCTCCCTCTTTTTCCCTGCACTGGCTGGCTAGACATGGCTCTCTGTGCTACTCTTTTTGAGCTCAGGTCCAAAGAAAACATGAGAACCAATAAATCAGTGTCGGGAATTAACCCTGTCTAGCAGAGGGGCCGCACCTCGCTGTTGTTCAGGACTACTGCTCTTGTGACAGGAAGTGGTACGCACAGGAAGTTGCATATTTAGTTGAGGATCTGGAATGTCCCCTTAGCCAAAGAAGAGGCTTCATGGTCCCACTGATATACTTGCTGACCCTGTGAAAGCTGGCAAGACAAACTCCATTTGGGGTGCTTGGAGAAGAGCTAAGCTCCACAGTGATCCCCCATGGGCTTCCTGTCACACTCCACAAGTCCCCTCACCTCCTGTGGTGCAGAGCTTCAATGGTCCTATGCATCATTCTCAGCCAGCCTCCCTTTCGCCAACATTCATTATGGCATAGCACTCCTCAGAGAGAAGAGGCAGGGAATGTATGCACTGGCCGGCCTGCCAGGGAAATCTATCACTGACAATATAGCACATTGCACCAGCCATCCACCCGCCTGGAGAGGGTGAAGTATTCTCCGGGGCAACAACAACACCAGAGCCAAGCGGTGCTGAAAAAGCCTCACTCAACTCTGAGAAACACGGGGAGCTAATGGTTTCACAAAGATACAAAATAAATCTGAAGAGCTGTTTTAAGTCGAAGTCTCAAAACAAAGAAAAAGAATAACTAAACATGACATACCTCAGGACAATACTCGGCTTTAACCTAAGCCCCTTCGTGAGACACTCCCTCTTCATATCAAATTATGTAATTCTATTATCCATTCACAGGCAGTGGTGCCTGTAACTAAAGGTTCAGTTACTCCCCTGATGGTGCGTATCCCAAGGCAATGCTATAATTCAACCATGGCAAGAACAACATCTCCATGGAATAGGCGTCCCGCATGAAGTTAAAGCCGTGAACCACGACCTTCGACAGACATCTGAAGGCGAGTTGGTGCATATCTCTTCCTCTTTACACCTACTCACACACAGGAGCCTGAGTGCATGCAGGTGTGTACGCACACAAGCTCACACAAACACTAAACACTTCATTTAGCACCACATCAGCTCGATCTAATCTCCAAACATTTTGAAAGACTCAGCTGTGGTGTGATTTGACAGGACAGTGGGGAAGGTGCTTACCTAATAAAGAAGGAGGCCGCTGCAGATGAGGAAGGAGAGGGGGAGGTGGATGTACTGGTGACGGGTGCTGGGAGTCCCGGTTGGCTGGAGCTCCTCAGTCTGCAGGGCGTCAGGGTGCTGCTACTGCTGGTGGTCATGGTGGTGACTGGGGCCTCCGAGGCTGTGACATCCCTGTCTGCTTCCCCCATCAAACCCTGAGCCTGTTGACACACAGATACAGAGATAAGACAACAACCATCACTTACAAGTTTTACTGCTCCTGCCCACCTTCCTTCCACTCCATTTACTCCCCCTGTGCCACAGATGGACAGGCAGCTGCTGCAGCCGGCACCGGTTAGCGGGAGTCAGCAGTATCCACAGCAGAGAGCTCCCTACAGAACAGCAAGGATGCTACACCATTCATTGATTCTGGCAACACTCCTGAGGTTGCTCTGGCTGTAGCCTACTGTAATTAAGGAATAACCCACATTTAATTAGTAATTAAATCACGAGCGATTTACTTCACTCTGCTCCCGATTATATCTATAGCTCCACGGCTAATTTGGCACTTTACTCATCAGCGATGAGGAACGTTCATCCCGCAGGGTGAGTTATACTTGGCGAGTTTAAACGGGAATAAACAACATCAAGAACAATCTGAGAAATGAGATTTGTTCCATAAATGTTTACGAGGTATCGAAACTGTGCCTGTGTGGGCACACCCTGCTCTGGAAGCTGAGCAGTAAACAGAGGTGAGCTGCATCTGTTTCAGCCCTTGGGCTCTGGGAACTAATGCCAAAGATACACTGGATACCTGTATGTCTTCATATTTGTTACATATGTGCTGTAGCAGGTCATCTATATAAACAGCTATATCTGTTGCACCAACACAGTAGGTTTAGAGCTAAATATAAAGACAAACACAAACACAAGCTACTTGTTTCTTGTTGCACACATTTCCAAAACATATATAAAGATTATTATTATTATTATTCTTGCGGTGATGATACAGTTTTTGACCATGCATATTAAGTTTAAACCTTGAAAAAATATTTAAAAATAACCATTTGTCTATTAGTTACTCACCCCAAAGTAAGTTGAATTTGGGAAGAAAACTTTGTTCTTCTTCGCATGCCCCCACGGTGAACGAAGAATACAAAAACAGAGACAATTTTTGATGAAATGAAGTAAAAGAGGACCACGTTTAACAACAGCTAAACTATATCAAAACATCCGTTTACAAACTCTGACACAACTCGTGCAGTATAATCAAAGTCTCAGTCAGGGGTCAGGAGGTTTTTAATGGGAGCTGAATTATCCACAGAGGTCTCCTCCTCTCCAAAACAAACAGACCCAGTGATTTTAACCAGTAAAAACAGTGAATAAAGCAGTTTAACACTGAAAATCAGTGTTTTTCCAATGCTGTTCGGGCTCCTAACTAACCCAAAAACATAAAAATGTAAATGGCCCTTTCTAGAGCAGGTGTTTGGTTTGTCTGTTCTGGGCTACAGCTAACGGCTCATTCTAAGGTAATGAAAAACACAGGCGATTCTTATTTTCAGGTGATTATCATGACTACAATTTATCTGGAATTTTCTTTGTTTTTGGATTCTTCGTTTTCCATGGAGGCATGCAAAAAAACTAAGTTTGCTTCCTAGATTCAACATAACATGGGGTAATGATATACAAATCGTCATTTGAGGGTTGAAGTATTCCTTTAACACTGACCTACAGATGCATAGTCCAGAACAAATATATGCTGGTCATACACTAAGCCCTCTAGCCCTCTGTTCCTGTCTAAGGCTGAAGCTAAAACTGGAGTAGCTTAGTGGATATGGAGCATGAAGATTCGGCTGGATCTCTGGAGCCTGCAGTGGTTCACTGATTGCTCATAGTCCAAGTGAAGGAGTGCAGAGAGCTAATTATACAAGCCAAAAGCCAACTCAGAGGCTACGCTTCAGCTGGAGTCACCATACTGACAAAAGGTTAATCCTCACCGGAGCCGCTAGTTTATCCTGCGAGACAATGATCAATAGCAGCTGACAAGAACCGGTTCTGTGGTTTTTCAGCATTGGAAATTAAATAAATAAAGGCTAAAGTTTTCCTAAAAACATTTATAACACTGACACATGAACATTGCGTAATCAGCAACGACCTTGAATTGAGCGCAACGCAGCGCTGCACCCTCACTGCCATTTGACAGGGTATGTATTATAAACACAGTTCAGGCCCTCTGCATATTTACCACCTCCGTGTTTGCCCTAGATTCATGTTTGGCAACTGAAATAACATCCTTTACAATCTTTTTTCATAAAGTGTCTGGCCTTCTATTATCTGCCATTTGTCAACACGGGCTGACAGCTGCACTATTTATATGCCAAGCCTGACATGTGAATGCCATACATCAGGATGTGAGGACATACTTACATTCTGACATTCACATGAGAGGCCTGGCTATTGCTCTGCAGAGTGACGCCGCTGTTTGCCTTACATACTGTACAATGTGTTGCTATATTAAAGCACGGTCGGGCGCATTATCTTCCCCCTGAAAAGCTTCACTGACCATTTGTCAAACAGTGGACCTGCAGTGCATGTTCATGAATTCCCTTTACCCATTCCTTCCTTTTGAGCTTGTTATCAGAGTTAAGAATCACAGCCTTGTTTTAGAGGTCTGGTTTTGCTCTCATGAGACTTCATCATGGAGGTTAAGTCTGATATCAAGCTGCGGTATGTGGAGTTAGGACTTGAGAAGCACACCACGGGAAAAAAAACTGGCTGCAATGAGCCAAATACAGATCCTCGCGCAGACGCCAGAGCGGAAAGCCTCACACCATGCGGGTGTCAGTGACGGGTTAGGAACTCCCATTACACTTTGGCACGAAAGACTAGGGCACTTCACACGCAGCCATACAGGAGGTGGGTATGTGTAGCTCATCAAATCTGTCACTGATCGAGTCCCCGTAGTTTTTAAAATCAAGTGGTGGTGAATTTCAGCCGCAAACAGAGACAGCAGCTCATGGGGTGTGGGCTGAAAATTGGTTAACTACGGATTCAAACACATAAATATAGGTACACACACACTCACTTGAGCTCATCACAGTGCCTATCAGAGAGTATTCCCTGTGGTATTAAGCCTGGGCCGCCCAGCCAAGCTGCTCTCTGTAGCCTTGGACCTGGAGTGGCCCTGATTCTGGCTGAAAAGAACAATCTATCCCCTGGTCAGGTAATTAGGCCGTGTCAGTGGAGCCATGTGTGCTCGCCCGTTTGCACCGAGATCCAGTAATGAGCTGGCCTTCCACCCTTTAACCCCCAGCTCTCCCTGATCCCTTTGCCTTGGTTTGCCACTGGAAAGAAAAGGCAGAAAAGGGAGTGGAACGAGGGTGGGGGACGCAAGAGAGATTTGTACATAATGGAGAGAGTCGAAAGAGAGAAAAAAGACTTTGGGAGAGTGTTTCCTGTGAAGTCTGAAGTGAGCAGTGTAGGCCAGCACCCTATCAGCAGAGCATCTTCTCATCAGCCACTGAGAGTACCAGGACTCCCACGTGACCTTTGATCCTAGCGGTCAACAGACGATTACACTGGGGTGAAATAGGCCTTGTGTTAATCTGGCTGTCGTGCTTGGCTGGCCTCTGTAACCAACAGAACTCAAGTGAGGTGAGAATCGATTTCTAACAATACTGGAGTCCCTCCATGTGAGAAAAGGACTAAAGTAAATCACCCTGACATTTAGCTCTCTGGATAGAAAATGCCAACTTTCTTTACGCTAATATCAACAACATAATTGACATTTTTTTGACTATGTTTGGCAAGAATCTTCCTTCCCTTTCCTTCCTGTGTCCTTTTCTTCTCTTATCGTCATTGCTGTCTGTGGCACATTGCCATGCGAGCACAGCTGCACCAAAGACACAGCAGCCAAGATCATCTGCTGGGCTTCAAATTGGTGGCAGTGGAGCAGGCCGTGGCAGCAGGCAACCAGAGGGCCAATAACGGAAACCCTCATGGGTCAAAAGCACTTTGTCTTTATAGATTAGCGCACATGTGGTTGTGGATTTAATGGAGCAAAGGGAGAATTGTAGTTTTGGGTCAATCAATTTCTTGCTCTGAATAGTAGCACGACACCACTTTTGATGTGTTTAAGCGGATCACTTTAAAGGGACAGTTCATCCCAAAATCAAAAATACATATTTTTTCCTCTTACCTGTAGCGCTGTTTATCAGTCTAGATTGTTTTGGTGTCAGTTATGGAGTGGTGGCGATAGCAGTTGTAGCGACGTCTGCCTTCTGTTGAAAATAATGGAACAAGATGGCATTCATGCACACTTCCTTTTGTGTGGTGACACAGTTGGTAGGTGTAGTTTGGGAGAAAGACAATATTTCCTACATCAAACTGCTCACAACAAGGTCAGTGGATTATCTTGTGTAACCAAGTCATGATTTCTGAAAAAGACATTGCTGCTGAGTTTTTTAAATTGTTTTTAAAACACTTTGAGCACCACAAGCAGAGTGCCACCTAGTTCCATTATTTTCAAGCCAAGGCAGACATCTCTACTGCCAACATTTCTCTAACACTCTGCAACTCACACCAAAACAATCTCGGTGGATAAATAGCACTACAGGTAAGAGGAAAAATATGTATTTTCGATTTTGGTGTGTGTTTACTGCTTGAAGCTCTTCATTAAAACAGCCAATAACACCAGGAAATACTTCAGCAATTCTGAAATTGGAGCTTAACTGAGTTGGGGTTTTACGACAGACTGAGAAAAGTGCATTTGTGTGCCATTTGCTAAATTCAAGGCAGCTACATTCATATGAACCAGAGTCAGCCATTTACAAAGAGAAAGCCAGATAGTTACAATTCCAACAACCACAAACATCATTCCAGATGTTAACCAGAGCCTTCTCCCAAATGGGAGATTCAAGGTGCCCTATAATGGGCTGTGTGTGGGAGCGCCCCAGGCTCCCTGTTTGACAGGATTTCTGTCTAACACACACAAAGTCCATCTCTGCTTCTTTGTCTGAACAACACCGCCTGCTCTCCCCACAGAAAAACCAAGAGGGAATCATGAATTGAAGCTTGTGCCTTTCGGCACAGTGAAAACTCCCAACCCTCGTGAGTGTGTGTGGGTTTTTGTCATGCTGAAGGATCTGGTTTTAATGAAAGAAACAAGCTTGAGAAAATAACCCCCATTTCTGCTGTGTTTGTAACTTCATGTCCTGAAGGGACATTTCTCTCTGTCCAATGAGGGCCCCAGCCTCAGCTATGTGGCATTGAGCAACTCATCCCAGCTCCAAGGGCCACTAATTGCTTTTAGACACATAGATGGAGAACACAAGTTAGCCTCTCCCTTCTGTGCCGGGCCGTTTGATTTGCCCTAGATTGCGTACATGCAGTTAAAAGCTTTTGATGGCCTCCCATAAACCATCTCTGAAAGCAATTGTTGACATTAAAGGGAGGAGTGAAAATCTGTCTTCAATTGTCAAGATGGAATAACACTGCCAAAACTCATAACAGACTGCAGTTATAAACAGTTAGAAGAGAAAATTTACAGTTTATGTGTCTGATGGGAAATATTAAAGTGCAAGAACTAAATGATGTTAGCACTTGCTGTTTGGTCTGTACACTGAGTCTGCCTGGTGAAGAATGTCACAGAGGTTTGTCAATCAGGTTTGAGACCAGATGTCCCAATAATGCAGGAAGAGACACATCACTACAAAGTTTTATATTACCATCCAGAAATATGCTCTAAGATACTAAAAATCACCGTCAACACTTACAGCTGTTACTATAAAACTCACATAAACCTGCAAAAACATTATTTAAAGTCGTTAACAAGGTACAGCACGATCCATCCCATCACACCGAGAGTAAAAACTCAGAACTTTCCAAGACTCTGAGACATCAAACGAAACACAGACTAATGTTTATCCAACATGAGAGAAGAGTTATGGTGACGCTGTGGGGTGGTCATCTGAAATGCCCTTGAGGAGAAGGTCAGCAGATTAGTGTTGCAATGACCTCTGACCTCAGAGCACTCAGAGCACTCAGACTCCTTGACTACTGAGGAATGAGAGGTCAGCACTCCTGCAGAGCTCTGACTCACAGATTCTCTGCAGGGCTTCATCTCCTCTGAAAATCTGAAATGTAACATTTGTTGGGACAAGACTTAAACTGACCAGCACTACAGCACGAACTGAAGAAACTTTAAGAAAAAAATAAGGTTTTAACATGATTAATTTCCATTGATTTTGGTTGATTATTTGGAATATTTATTATCACTTTTCCTCATGACTGATTGTCCTAAAAAGTAGCGATCCAGTGCACCATTTTCAGTCTTCTTGACCGATTCCAATTTCCTGCACTCCTGTCTGACCTGCAGATTCCAGTGTTTGGTGCATTCTGATTTTCTTTTCTCCTAAGAACTGTAATTTGGAACTTTTCCTTAAAGCCACTGGAAACTTGGCTTGAAATAGTAAAAATGCCTATATGATATCAAAGATGAGTGTCTCATTAAGCATCCAAAAAAATCAGCGTGAAAATAAACATTCATAACTATTAGAAAACCTGTAGTGAAATAAAAACAGCTCAAACCATCTCTCAAGATTGTGGGAGTGTGATCAGACCACATTTGATTGACAGCTCCCTTTCAGCACAAGTTAACATTTTCCTTTCAATCTGTGGTGTTAAAATGTTTTGCTGCCAGAGAATAAACTACCAAATCTATCAAATAGGCCCTACTTGGTAAGAATACTAAAAAGACTAACTAGCAAATTAGGTTAGACCAACCTACTTTGTGTTTTTTTTAATTTTACCTCCCAGAATATGGCGTCAATCCTTTTAGTGTTTTCCTTTCACTCATATTAAACAGTTAGCATTAGCTTTCTATGTGAAACCTTTGAGCTCATTATCAACTACCCCAGTAGTCTGCAAGTCATCTTAAATAATCACTAACTATCAGACCAGGATAGACCATCCATATTTGACTTTTTATTGAGTTATTAATTCAGATTTGGGTGGTATGCCCAAGTCTGCTGTTTAGCCTAGCACAACAGCTTTCAAACAGCATGCATGGGAACGACTTGCAGCTTTTGAGAAGCTGTTGCAGCGGCTCTGGCATTAGTCAGTTACTGTCTGTGCTGCTCAGTCACCAGTAATGGCTGATCAGGCTGAAAATCGCCGATTCCAGTTACCAGACGGTCGATCGGTGCAATCAAACCTGAAAGGGACACTCAAGTATCATAGACAAACCTTTGCATTACCAGTTATTGTCAGCTATTTGACCCTTTAGGGACTTAAGCTCACTCTACTGTTGCACTAGTCTAAAGTTACTGTAATGGGTGAAAATGCATGAAATATACAATAAAGTTTGAAATGACACATTAAAGATGTACCGGTTTAGGCTGAGGGATGAAGTTGTTGACCCTGGAGATGCTCCACATGCCCTCGAGGTACTGCTGTGCCTGAATAGTGACAGAGCTCACGGATCCACTGATCTGCCCTCCTGCCACCGTCACCTGAACACTCGTCTTGGGCCCTGAGGTGACAGAGGGGCTCTGCGACCAGCCTGGCACCCTGTGCCGCTCCCCTAAGGGCAGCACAGAGTGGGCAGCTGGTTGGCCTTTGGACAGTTGTTTTGCATGGACACTGGAGGACGACACAGTGAGTCTCGCAGGCTGTGGTAAAAAGGATGTCGTAGGCAGGGCTGCCATGTCTGTGCTGAGGGTGAGGATGGGAGCATGGAGCGTCTGCAAGGCCTCCTGCCTCAGTTGGTGGAGCGGTGTGGAGCACACCTGGCAACAGCTGACACCAGCTTCATGGCTCCCAGGTGTTTGGAGCTGCTCGAACAGGAAGGTTGCATATCCAGGGTCCTGCAGAGAAAACAAACACAAGAGAGGAGCTTTAACACAACAACATGCATGCAGCAAGCTGATCTCAAACATATCTCATTATCTGTTTTTTTAAAGGATTTCCTGTATGTTGTTCACATTTTCCAGGCACGTCAGTGGTCTGCTAGCAGTGTGGTCTCCGACTGCCCTCTGGGACCCTCACACCCCTTCTTTAACCACTTCCTCTTTTTCAGGATGGTTGTTTGTTTAGACTGAGATGCTTTGCCTGCATGCAATTTAAGACTGCTGCTCAGGTTCACCAGGCATGTGCTTATTTCACATGCTGCGTAGGTGAGACCAAACAAGCCAAACGTGAGGAGACAACTCTGAATTAAGGCTCTGGGGGATTAGTTGAAGATCCCACAGAGACATTCCTAACAAAAAAACAAGTTAAATGTGTCTACTATTTGCAAAGCTTTAGAAATAACAGGCCCGAGCAGATTTCAGCTTATTACTGCTTTTAGTGTTGATGTCCAGTGGAGTTTTGTCCTTTCACTTCATCTCTAAGAAGGCTCCCTGGGGTGTCCGTCTCTGCTTGTAGGGAATGACAAAGGAAAACAACAGCTGAGGGGATTCTAGCGCCCAAAGCCATACAATTTACATATGATAAGTGTCCCAGCATGAAAACATATGATAAGCCACCAAATGTGAAAATAACTACCTCCTCCAGGAAGCTGGAGACAAGCTGAGCTATCAGTGAACTATTCAAATCTTAAGTGAGGATAGAACATAACTTTCTCTGTGTTTGAGGGAAACAAACACTCACACACAAACACTTACACTCACACACACTGACAATACGGTCTCTTAAGAGGCATAAAGGGGCACTAGGCCTCTGCCCAGTGGAGTCGTGGCCTAAGACAGAAGCCCACAGCCCATACATAAATGTTTATGAGGCCTTTGCTCCGTGGAACCTCCGAGGTGATCAGGAGGAGTGAAGCAGCGGGGAAACAGCAATCCTCTGCCCTAATGCAGTGCCACTTAATATAGCTAACCCAATAGACCCAGAGACCAAGGAGGCAGGCTGTGGGACTCTAAATCTCCTCCCTATGAAAGCAGCTCAATACACAGACTTTTAGATGACCTTTCTCTGCAAACACCCACAGAATTATGATCACGAAACCTTACTACAGCCTTAGAGAAGATGTATCATCCGTACATTTTCCTTATCCTTAAAAAAAGGACAGAAAGCGAAATCCTCTGAATTTTACTCTGCAACTGATAGGCATAATCTCCATATCATTTCACTTTACTTAAAGGGCAATCATGCGTAGGACTGTAACTGGGTTGCCAATGTTGGAGTGCTTCTGGTTAACGATTTACTATACTGGCTACTTACTTCACACATGGGCAGACACGGACAGGATGCAAGCACAGCAAAGAAATACACTCAGGATGTAGAAAATCCCATAAATCTCACAGCGAAAGATAGGCTGACGACCGGCTGATGGTAGATCAAGTGCAGTATGATATCAAGTGAATGTTGATGCCATAGTGAGGTATGGATTTGAATGTAAGAAGCTTATAAAAGGGATAAAAAAAGATATCTAATGCAGCTAGATCCTGGCACGTGAACAATCTATTCTGTGACGCTCAGACAGGATTTTTATGCACGAGACGGGACAGTTCCATCAAATAAGATGAAAGAGTCTATGGCAAATTGGAGCTAAAGAAAACACCTCTGGCTGCTATTTCACAGTCTAGTCTGGCTTCATGTACATGCTTCCTAGACAGGAAATTGAAGCAAAGTCATAACCAGTCAACTCCGCCCTTCCATCACCCCTCACCCTTTACCCTCCGACCACCACCCCTTTACCCACCTCGGGGCACTGGTGGATGGAAGAAATCAATTTCCCTCTCCCTCTCTGTGCATTGTTAGGTGTTGATTTAGGGGAGCTAATAAAAAGACACACAAAGCTGAGCCCATCTGCTATTCAGTTAGCATTCTGGAGGTTAGAGAGCGGGCTTCTCCTGTAAAGCTGTCTGTGAGCTTTATGCCCGGTGGAGTGAATAAAGGGTCAGGGCCGCAAGGATTATGAGCATGATGGTGCTGATGATGAGGATGATGATGATGTCGGGGGATGCGGAGGAGAATGATGTGGTTGTGATGAAAACTGAAGGCCACAGAATCCATCTTGATATGCTACATGGGAGGTGGAGAAGAGGATATCAAGAAAAGGACACTAAGACCGATAAATCATTCCCACATCGCTCAGAGAATGTAGGTTCGTATAAAAATATGTAAATCTAAGGTAGTAAAGCTTGCTGAAAAGTCACCATGTAGTTGCAAGCTTAAACAGTTTACTCTCATGTTGGCGCTAACTGCTTGAGAGCTTGTGCATAAGCACAAAGTGGAGAACATGAAGCATATGATGCATGAGTGCACCTGGCCCCAAAGCCATATTGTTTCTTTTATCATCCATATGATCTATTACTGACAGGTGCAAGTGGGTGTGAAGAGCACCACTGCTGAGGAGATGTATGTAACACGCGGCATCAACACAAACCAAATGTTCAAAGCGGTTCCCGAGAGGCGTGGAGCTACTTCAGGGCTCTGACTCCTCGGCCATTGTTCTGCACAAGTGGGAGACGGTTTCGGTTTTCAGCCGGAGGTTTTATCCGTGGAGAGAGTCAAACTGCATGAGCGAGGATAAGAGGACAGAGAGAGGGAGAGGTGGGAGGAGGTAGGCCGGGGTTGTGGCCCTTGCCTGGAGGCTTGTGGGTGGTTGTGTTGGTTTACTGCCTGTCAGCACTGATCTTTATTAAACTCTGGGGACAAATGTAGTCAGATGCTATGGCCTTATTATGGAAAGGAGGTGTGCCGAGTGCACTGGGGAGAGAAAGCCCTGCCTCTGGAATGATCCCTTCGCTGCCCTTAGAGACCAAAGTTTGTCTCTGTCCCTCACACTAACTGTGATGAAAACCAGAGCAGCAGGAGAGAAACAGAGCCACCAGACTAACTGACTGTCTCTCTGGGTTGATGGAGAGTGTCATCACAGACAGCCCGTGCCCAGAGGCTGATGGAAACAAGCTCAGCCGTAACCACTTACTGTATGGATGAGGAGACAGGGAGAAAAGATGTGCATGATTTCTTTCCCGTGCCTCCTTAAGGCGCAAACGGGGCAAAGTCACATGTGGAATTCTTCCTCAAATCACACCTCATCTCGTCAGTACACCTTTCCTCTTACCAGACGAAGTGAAACCGCCTCCTGACTCCTTTCCGCATTCAGCGTCTGATGTACCTCTGATGTGGAGTGCGGGGCCAGATGCAGCAAGCTGACTCAAATCAAGGGAAGGTCATAGTGATTTGAAATGCATGAGGCTCCTTGCTAGCCGAGAGACTTTTAGGCACGCTCCATTGAAAGTAAAATACCCTGGGAAACCATATTTTCTATTCCAGTTGAGCCCAACAGACATTTTCCAGACATAAAAGCTCCCTGTGACCCACTGCCGCAGTGGCAGAAAGAGAAATGAAGCAAATTGTATCAATGCGCATCTCTGATGAGAAAAAAATGAAGTGAAAAGTTCTGACATACTGGAGCCTGAAGCTTGTCAACTCGTATCTGAACTGCTTTAACAGTTGTCGGCAATCTGCAGCATTCTGTCCCAATGTGATTTATTTTCTTATTTCAAACATCAGTCATAGTGCAATTCGCCCAGAATCAGTCCAGTCACTATTCCTAGATCCTCTGTGCTCATTGTAACGGTTCAGAAAGTTGACTTTATGATTAAATTGCTCAGTCTTCCTTTACTTCCTTCCCCCTCCAGGTTTCTCTTTTATCATTCTACCAGCATGGAAACAATCCTTCAAAACTCATTACAACACCATGCTGCTTTATGTCTCTCCTCACGAAACTTTGTTCTCACCAGCACCAGTCCTGTTTACACATTACAATTCTTCAGTACTTCCTATGACTGCATTTCTTGTAAAGCCAAGACCACACAGCAGCTGCCAAATCTAATGCCCTTTCAACTCCTGACTTTCCCTTCCTCTGCTTCCCTGCAAGGATGCGACTGAGCCGATCTCTGTTTACTTGCCCTGAGACGGTGTTGACCCTAACCACACACCGTCTCCTTAAGTCTCAAAGGGATTGGCCCCCCAATAAACCTGCAGGAGCCCAGTCCAGATCCTGGGGTGAGGACGAGAGCTTCCAGCAGGCATGCTTTCCCACAGGTAGCCCAGCTCACCCTGACAGCCAAAGTCGGGAGAAAAACGAGCACAGCTGCTGGCCTTGCCCCGGGTGAGCACAGGGCATTAAGGCAGATTACATTCCCAGGATAAAAGCAACACATCCAGTGGTGTAATCCCTCTCTGCCCCCTGCTCCTTCTCAACCATTCCCACCACCTCCACTTTCAAGCTGGCCGACTCGACTTGGATCCCCTGAAGGAGTGGAGAGCTGGAAGGCCGGTGACTCTGATTAGATATCAGGTAGAGCTTTTAGTGCAGCAGCAGATCTGGGATACAGACCATTAAATTTAACCACTGCCTGCTCGGAGGCAGAGAAGACAATGACTCAGGATGTCACACTAGCATGCTATTTAACTCTGTGGGAATGCCTTTGGTAGAACACAAAATGGGACGGCTCACCAAATCACACGAAACAGATGTTTGCCTCCTGTTTGCTGACTTGACAAGATTAAACAAACCTGTAATAAGACTTTCCCCAAACAAAGCAACGGAATCTGCAGCAACACTGTCATTACCTACCTGATAATAGTGCCTCACACAAAAAGCATACAGCACTGCGGTAATGAATTCATTCATCCTGTGAAAGACTGCTTCAATTTTCTGTCACTCTTTGGGGATTTTATAGGAGCACAATGAGATTCCATCAAATGATGAAATATCTCTGCTGCTTCCTCTGCATTTCTAATGTGAAATTTGGCTTTTGTCAAAGTCAGACTGCATTTAGACTCCAATCACATTATCTGAATTTAAGCTTCTGTGCGAGATAAAGTTGTAAAATGGATTCTGCTCTTGCTTTTCAGAGTCTGATCTCTCACTGCTACACTTTCTCTAAACTTTTGTAAATCGCATGAACACCTCATGGTTAAAGATATAATATGCTGGCTTTTCCTATAGAAAATATAGAGACTCATACAGAAGTAACTTAACTTATGACCCACTAGAGGCGTGTGGCAGTGTATTTTTCTGCAGAGACTCTGCCCTCTGCCTATATTTTCTTATGTCTTCTTATTTTCTGTGTTCAGGACGTTTATGGGCATGTACCCCCACAGCGCTCTGGTGAAGTCGGGGCTTTATTATCAGGTAGCAACCAAGTGCCAAACTGTAAGCATCAGGCATCCAAGAGACACAGCGCTTTACAAAATGCCAAACGAGAGTGAATCTGGGTTTGACTTTTACTTTTATACCTTTAAATAAAGGTGAAACACCAAAAAAAAACAAGCACCAGTTAAGGTATACTGAATATTCCATGTTACATCTTCTGAACTCTGATTCTGCAATATTGCATTTTTCTCACAGAGATAAGATCACATAACATGACCAAATTGCAATAATCTTGAAGACAAACTGCTTACTGACAAAGTCAACAACACATTAAAATGAACAAACGTCCCTGTTTTTTGAGCAAACAGACGATTACCTTGTTTAGAGAAGTGCATCAGAGTCTTGCATCAGTGTTCCCTTAAACGACCAGCCAAGTCTCCCTGCATCAAGCATCTGTTCGTGTGGAGACGTCAGTCTGTCTGCCCTGTGTGATTTAGTCCTTTCCTCCCTTTAACTGTCAGTGAATGGCTGACAGAAAATGCAAATAGGCTTTACCCCTTAGTGACACTTTCAACACATGATAGCCCCACCTGTCCAGAATATCACAGCAGCACATCCTCTGATGAACAGTTTCAGGGTGGAGCCATTAGAATGAGAACACACGATTTACTACAAAGTGACCTTTTTTTTTTTTTTTTTTTTTAGAATATCTTGATAAGATCCGATGTGACATGTCGCTTTGTTTTGGGCTTGCTTGCACCGTGATACAGCTCATCGCTGTATCACACTACAGCGCAGCCTCCAGCTTCTCCTGTCATCCATAAAAACAGATGTCGCTGTCCATCAAAAATAAAAAGGCCATAGTTTCGGCTGACCCTCAGGTTAAACATAGATAGACTCAGATGTAATCGCTCATGAGTCTTTGCCAAACCACCCTGCAACCATTAATGACCTCACATAATGATGTGTCACCACTCCATATGGTCGACCCATTTATCAGGGTGAGGGTGCTTGTAGCTTCTCTTACTGAAGGCAGAATGAGACCTGCATACATGTTTTTATAAAAGTGCAATTACATTAAAGGTTCACTATAGCAGCAAGAGGGAGAAGTGGGTGAAACACGTGCATGCGTGTGCGTGTGTGTATGTGTGTGTCCCCTTGTGTGGCTGTCTCTTTACACCACACCCATCCATCACTCCAGCCTTTCGCCACTTGGCCAGTTAATTACCTTTTCCTGTTCACTCACGCACATAAAGAAAACAAGCCCCTTTCAGACTGTTTGGACAGACTTCATTCTCCTTCTTCCCTCTTTCCAACATCTCTCTCACTCCTCTGTGGACCCAATGCAGCCTTCACTGTCTCAGCCCCAGATCCGTCAAGCTTTCATTGGCTTTGGCTGAGGTCAGGCTGTTGGGAGGTTCAGCCCGGACTCACCAGCAGCAGCTGCCAGAAAGACGTCTCCATTAACTTCAATCCAATAAGAAACTGATTTCAGAGATGTAACAGTGCGTGCAAAGGGAGAACAACATGAACTCTCCCTCCAAAGTTTTCTCATTAGGAAACAAAAACTAATGCTCATCTGCATCATCAGATAAACTTTTTTTCACCTGAAATGTTTTCCACATCCCTGCCCATTGCTGCTGTGGAGCACGTCAGACAGAGCAGCAGGGCTGCTTGCTACGCTGTCCTCACCAGGGACGCAGTGGATTGTGTTTATGTACGCTTCCACCAACGATTGTGCACCCCCTAATTAGAATGGCTGATTTTTGGCTCAGAGATGCTCTCAAGGTAGTTTCTCTCTTTTGCCCAACCTGGCTTGCCTGTGGAAACGAACCACAATGAGTACATAATGAAAAATTCAACAGGCAAGCTGGAGAGGCAGGAGCCAGGTGTTGCTGTAAACTGCAGGTGAAAGCAAGGGCAGATGGGGGGAGAAATGGTGGGGTGAGGGGATGGAGGGTGAAAACAAGGGAGGAGGGTTTAAAAATCCTCTGGCACATTCTCAGAGCGCATGGGTAATGAAAAGTAGAGATTAGTATTTGCTCCTCTCCTCTGAATCTGCTAGTTTTTTGGGGTGGGGGCAAAAATGGATTCAGCATGTCCAGTGTAAACTCGCTGCCAGATCAGCAAACTTTCTGCTAGCATTACACAAATTAAACCTAGCCTGCTGTGAACCACAGTGCTGGGGTTTGCGCCAGCTGAATTCAGGTTTATGGAGTCCTTCTCCGGAGCTTCCATCCACTCTCCACCTGGTAAATTGTCTCCTGGCAGCAGGGAGAGGTGGAGTAACTGGGGAGTGGCTAGCTAGCTCATTCTTGTCTCATTTTTGTCCTCATTTAAGGACAGGGCAAGGAGCTGAGTGAATCAATGCACTGAGCGCAGCTCTACAATGGAATAATATTCTACCTATATTAAACATAAATAAATAAAAAAACAGTGGGTGTCAATGTTGATATTGTGGTAGACACCACAAATAAAGCAGCATATGGGAAACAATGTAAGCTTGATGAGCTGGGACGACTTAATGTAGCGGTTAAAATTAACTTCAAAAAGTATATGTTTATTCTATTTTTTCTATTTCTATTTTTTCTATATTTTCTATCTAACATATATTTTAGTAAGTAAATAAGCAATTATTTAATATCATACCTTTCGTAGAGCAAGGTCACAAAGTGCTTCACTGGAATAAACATTGGTAGCCCATAAATATTTGTTTATTAACTACAGTTCTATACAGTATGTGATGCTGCTGAAATAAAAGAAAGACTGACTGAGATGTGATGTGCACATGTGTTTTTTGGACATATGCCTCACGATATACAGTCTCTAGAAGTATATTATTTAACTTTTTCACATGGTCTAGTGTTAAAAAAGCAAACAAAAATTGCAATAAATTGTGATATCAAATCACAATACTTAAAAATTTCTATACATATCAAATCGGCACCCAAGTATCATGATAGCATCGAATCAGGAAATAAGCATGTCATCCTAGCCCTACTATTTCGCAAGAGGATACATTAGTAAAAACATAGGACCACTTGCATTTTGAGCATTTAAAGTCAGAATCAAAATTTCACCACTGTTCAATACATCTGCAAAGTCCTCATTAATGTGCAGCGTGAAACTCAAACAGTATTCGGTATCCATCCACTGGAGCTCGTTGAGAGATCTATTTCTGTCCAAGAGCCCACTCTAAAACACTCACTGCAGAATAGAGGATCCTGATACAATAGTTCCCTCCGACAGCCCAAACCACTACTTCACTTGTATTTCAAACCACTATTCAGGCTATGTGCAGTGATGACAGCCACCTGCTTCTCCTCTGTCTGAACTGTTGCACCAAGAGAGCTGCATTCACTGCAGTTTGTTCCATGGGAGGGCTTATTCATTTGGACTGGGAAACGGAGCACTCCCAGTTCCCTGCAGTTTATTTACAGTGAAAACAAACCGCTGCTAAAGCTTATGGCAACTAATCTCCTCCACAGGACTCCCTCAGCTACACAGAGGTTTAAGCGTGATGTGCAAGTGTGTGCGCAAATGGTTAATTATCAAAGAAAAATGCAAAGGGAGTTACTCATGCTCAGACAGAAGTAATTGCATATCTTCATCAACATCCTCCAGATCCCATAATAGAAAAAAAATCTCAGTCTACACATCAACAACATGATATGAATTAATCATTTTTAGATGAACATTTAAATGCTTTTTCATGCCAAGCAGCGCATACACATATGGATCTAGAAGGAGCGTACTGGTCTCATCTTATATCGTTACTGCAATATTTCAGCTTCTACACCTTGTGTGAAAATGCACACTCCGAGTCATGAAAATAAAGCGGTATGAAAGTGATGACAAGGTGAAATGTTGAGTATCCTGCGACAATTATTCTCTCCACTCTCCTCTTGGAATGGACGGTACAGTAATTATGCTGGCAAGCTGCCATATGAATAAATATTCAAGTTTTCTGTTGCTACTGGAGTTTCAGTCTCCCTCCCACTCTCTCTTTACACATGGAGTGACTCTATAGATTGGGTCTGTGAGGGGAAGCCACATAATGAGGCACTGCAAGTGGTTATTGTTGAGCATGGCACTTTTTTGTTTGGCAGATATCTCAATTTTCACTTATCGGCTCATGTGCCAGCGCGAATACGTGAGCAACAGGATAAGTGATTAGCAACACAAAGCCGCGCGGACTATAGAATGAGCTAAAGGTTAGTCCCCCATTTTGGCTCCTTAACTGTGTTCATACAGCAAAGCACAAATCATCCTGAGCCAAGGTGAGCGGTGCTGAGCGTCCCAATCCCATCCACTCCCAGTCTGCAGAGCATTATCTCAGAGAGTGACATGCTTTGTGTCTCACAAAGCTGCTGCGTGTCGGCAGAACAATGGAGCAGCAGAGTTGCGAGCGGCGGAATCAGTCTGGTGCAACAGCCTAGTGTAGGTAAGGCAGAGAGAAGGGGGAATGCTAATTTATCATGAAAGATGTCATTACCATGCCAATGACTTCTCAGAGAACACAATTATCACTAATAATAGAAATTTAAACATCAGCCCAGGGCTTTCAGCCAGGAAGGGTTGTATTAATGAAAAACTGTTGTCTGTTTATGAGAACTAGTTGTCGAGCGCTGGTGAGAGCACTGGTAGAAGGAACACACTGAGATAAGCGCTAACCATTATCTGTTTTGTTTTTTTTTCCTTGCTAATTGAGATGTCTAGACACATTCAATTGAACATCAGCGAGATAAGGAAGTAGGCTGAACTATCTCGGTGGAGAATAGCGCACACTAATCCACTTACTGAGTCTGAAGGATTTTCATTCACCATGCTAGAAAACGTTTGGCTTATCAAAATGTTTTCACATGCACATTTTGCCACTTTGTCTTTAAGGAACAATAGCATCCTGCAAATGGCCTTATGGCCCGCGACAAAAAGCAACTCCAACCATTTCACTTAATTTTCGAATGAGTTGGTGAGGACTGGTTAGGCTGAAAGCCAGATTTATTATCTCCAAATTATATTCACTTTTCACTTTCACTAAAATTTGTGGAAAAAAATTATTTTAACATTTCATCATGCTTTAGTTCATTATGTTTTAAATTACAATAAAGACAAATTTAACACATTCCTCATGTAATACTGGACAAACTGAAACACTAACATTGTGTCTCAAATTGGATGCTTTTCTACTTATACTTGCTATATTGAGAGCTTAAGTGCACTATGAGTCAAAAAGTTAAGTGCAGAACATTGGATGCTTCTCACCCTCAATGGTCGTTACGTTATCTTGCAAAAGGGTCAGGACCACAAACAAACTTGTGAAATGGCGGCAGAGGAGGAGACTGATGAAAACAGAAGCATTGCAAAAATGTAACTTTTATTTACGCGTGTATTTTTTCAGGTTGTTCTCGTGTTTTCCTACAAAGAGTAATGCACCCAAATTTGTACATCTCCCACATATTTTGAAAGGCTGCCATCATGTGACCAATGCACTGACAGGAGTAAACAAGGAAGCAGTCCCAAGTGGTCTTGGCAGGTTGGGGTGATGAATGGGTCGCAAAAACCCGTACTTTGCCCTGGGACTTTCCCCTGAAGTCCAGCGTTCAAAACCATTTGCCATGTTTCTTCTCCTAAACCTAACCTAAGTTACATTAAGGAGGTAATGTCATACTTGGGGCGCTAATTGGTGGATATCATACGAGCTGTTGTGCAAGCTTTTTTGTAGGATATTATATGAACCATTCTATGAGAATATGTTGATTTTTTACTACCATTGCACTGTTGTCAGATAAAGGCCATCAATTTGTTTATTGGGTTAATTCTATAATAACAACAAGCAATAACATGAGTGCTAACATCAGCTTGCTAGTTAGCAAAAGAAACAGTGGCATGTTTAATCACCAGGTGTTGATGTTACATGTTGTGGTGTAGGGTAAGCGATCTATGGCCGTAAGTTAGGTTTGGGGTTCATGCATGTTTGGTGGCAATTCGCCGACCAGAAAAGCTGTCTAATGTAGCAATTTCGTCATCTCAGGTCAGTGCGCAATGGTTGTGTTTTGAGACAACACTACCCTGTCAAAATGAACGCAATGAGCTATAAGTACACAGTGTGCACAGTGTACTGCATATAAGTGTACTTGAGATGCAGCATAAGAGTCTACAGCAATGATGTAGCCAGACACAGTGTTACTGTCAACTATATGCTAACGTCAGCTTGCTATGACAAGAACAATGTTAACATGCTGATGTTAAGCAGGTATATTGTTTACAAAGTATAGTTTAGCATGTTAGCATGCTAACATTTGCTAAAAAAAATTAGCATTTTAGAATTAGAAAAGAAAGAATTAGAAAGTATTCAACTGTCAACTGGCAACTGTCAGACTAAAAGACGAACACTGCCATCCCTAGAGTCATGCTGCTAGCATGGCTAAAAAAGACTAGTTGATGAAATGTTCATTCCAGCAGACAGTGGAGAAAGCAGACCAATTTGCAAAGGCTTTGTAACTCATCCACCTGTTTGAACGAGCCTCTACATGACAAAGAGGTCTGACAAATCACCATTTAAGGAGACACAAGCTAACTGTAGGAGACTGCCAATCTAGCCTTTTCTCAGCACAACCAAACACAAAACAGGGAAAGAGTTACAAAACCGTCTCTATTCTCATGACAGGGACGCCAACATGGGCGGACAAGGACATTGCTGCTGTCATTTCACATCGCAAAATGAAGAGATAACCTTGGAGTTGTTGGCAGCTTTGTTGAGTTCTGTCTTGAATTGTGCTCTTCACATTCTTTAGGGGCTTTCTTTCTGTCGGCTCATATGAAATGTCACAACACAGCAGAGCTCGGTGAGAGCTAAGGAATTCGTTGTGATGGAGAAACACGCAATCCTGAGAGAAAAGGAAGGGAGCCGCAGGTTCACAACTGAATTGTGTGTTCGGAGGCGCACAAGGCAAGGACGGAACATGTCAAACAAAGTGAAACTGGAGAGCTTGAGTCTGCGATGAGATTTATATTTTTGGCTCAAGGGTATGATGGCATTCATCTAAGTCTGTCTGCCTACATAAGCCCTGAGTGATGCGCGTTAACTGCACTTAAGAGCATGAGAAACACACAGTTAAGAGCAGTTAAATAACAATAGTCACTCAAGGAGGGAAGAGCTGTAGGGTTTGCAGCAGATGGATCCAGACTAATGGATCTTTTATATATTTATGAGTGGAGAATGGAAGTTAGCCAGATATATCATTAAGTTTGGGTTGTAAATTTTTATGCATGGCTTCAAACGCTTTATTTTGTTAATTTCCATGAAGTAGACTTAAGCTATTACATCACGTCAGACTGAATCACATGCCACATCTGTGCCTTTTTGAGTTGTTGAGTTGCAAACACACACACACACACACACACACACACACACACACACACACACACACACAGAGCCATATGTAAAGTAGGTCTGGAGATGCAGAAGCATGCCTGGTCCATTCTCAGGGTTTGATTGCAGGACTGAGGGGTCAAAGGGTAACTAATTGCGCGACTTATGGAGGTCAGCATCGGTGTGGCCTTCTGCCAGAGCACTGGAACACCACCTGAAGGTCTGTCAAGAAAGACAAATGAACTCCGACCTCCCTGCTGATGACATCGACCCCAGTCAACAAGCACACGCCGTATCTTAATCTGGGTCACGGAGAAAGGAGCAGATCACTGCTGCTGCTTTGGACTCTACGTGCTGAAGGAGCTATTGCTGATGTTTACCTGTCTGGTCTCATGCTCAGTTACTCACCAAATACCCAAACAAAAAAATCTCATTCTCCATGGAGGTCAACCTTGGCAAGTGAAGCTGAAGTAGTGGTCTATTGCTTCTTGGGTAACAGAAATAATAATTGTGGTCATTCGAGGCCTCAACACAAACTGCTGAGAAAACAAAAAGCCTGCTTGGTGCAATCTGGTCAATCTAACAATAGCATTCTTGTGCAAGCAGCTCTTTCTTTTTTAGAGACCCCATAAAGAGCTAAAGTTAACCCAGCCTTCAAACTCTTGGAATTCCACACAAGAGTAACTCTCAGTTTTACACAGTGACTCCCTAAGCAGAGCCGAGGAGGAGATGGTTATCATTTTTCAACAGTCAATAATTAGCTGACTCCCTAATCAGCTGTTTGTGCTGCGTGCCTGTCCGTGCCTTCTCATTTAGCCATATCACAACAGACACCGGGGCTTTTACCTGCCATGCCATCAGCAGTAAGCCACCGCCTGAACCACACTGATAGCTGACTCTACTGTCTGGAATGTACTCGCACTTACACCCCATAAAAGAGCATTTACCGGGTCTAGTGTGTGTGTGTATGTGTGTGTGCCATCCTGTTGTAAAGAAGTAACAAATATGTGTGATGGATGGATAAAATCACATGACAACTCCAGCCTGACGGAAAAGGTATTGTGATGGAGGTCTCGGGATCATCCAAAGAAAAGGAGTGTCTCGCTTTCATGATTAACAAAATGTCAAAAAGGATTTCCCTTCCTAAACAGAGACCACAATCGTGCGAGGCTGCCAGCCAAAGCCAGATGGGACGTCTCCCTCTTATTCTCCGCCTGCTGCTCCAGCACTGTTTTGGAGACAAAAATGACCCAGACCTGTGTCAACAGCTGGGAAAAGCATCCCTCGCTGTGTTTTGTGAAAGTGATAAAAATAACGCCATGAAGTATCCCGCTGTGGGTTACGCCCTGAACGGGTCTGTTTTTCCTGGCCGGGAGGGTCACTGTCAGGCAGAGCTGGACCTCCAGCCAACACACATCAAGGCAGCACTTTCCTAGCCTCCATTTTCGCCCCTGTCTTTTCCTGTTTTGACAGGAAACAGGAGATGATAACATAGTCGCACAAACAAGCAGAGATTGCCTCCGACCTGCTGCCTTGCTGTCCTCGTGTGGCAGTGGATGTCTGTTTTCTTTACAGGGCCTCGTGTCCAAACATACAAAAAATAATATATTCACTCTCTTGTGCAAACATGGACACCAGGCCACTGTGACGCACAGGCGTGCACGCAGACACACCTGACACACACGCACATCACTCACACACCTGTCTTCATGCCAAGCTTGAATAACCTCTCCAGAACCTGGCACAGTTTGAGCACTTCCTCACAGGCTCCCAGCAGCGTGCCAGTACAGCGTCACACAAAGGAACGCAATAAAACAGACCACCAAAGTCACGGACACAAGGCTGAAAGAGGGCAGATGAAAGCCGCAGTGGTCGCCACGGGGAACCAAACATACACTGCAGAGGTGAGCTTGGGAGCAATGTCAATATCTAGCAGCGAGAGGAAGGGTGGGGTGGGGAGCGGCGCTGGCCAAGGGAGGTGTGGATGGGTATCGTCTCTTGTCCAAGGCTCTTTTTGGAATGTGAGCCTTTTATGTTGTCAGGAAGCACACTGCGGTGAGACACAACAAGTGGAGTGACGGGGCCATTAGAGGGGCTTTGTTGATGGCGAGAGAAGCTCAAAGGAACGGGACACTTTGATTGCCCTCTCTGATCCCCCACTAGCCTTTGTTTATGAGCTAATTAAGCATTGTTCAGCTGCCGCAGGAGCCTCGAGCCCTTCATCCCCATAGCGCCACCATGACTTTGAATGGCTACTGTAGGGCTTTTACAACACCCTCTATAAGTTAACAACTCGAGCAGGAATCACTTTCTGAGCTGCTTTGGAGTATGGGAACCAACCTCTGATGAAAACTGCTCATAGATGTGTGTACATTGTGGGTATGCACGTGTAAGAAGTGCATAAAAGAGATAGAAACACACAAGTCAGGTAGAGTCTGACAGGTCAAATCCAGTTCAAATGTGGTCTCCAGTGACCGCTTCTGTGGGAGTTCAAGTGTGCCCTGGTTTCACCCCTCCACTGGACGCGGCAGCCAAAACAGCCTCTCACTCACAAAGAGATGAAGACATAAATGCCCAGTGTGGGACGAGGGGAGGCCGAGGGGTCAGTGGATGGACAGAATAGGGAGGAGGAGGCTAACGTCTCGCTAGATGGATGTGGTAATGACCGTGTGACAGCAGTGAATAAATGCTCCCACACACAGAAGGGCAGTTTTATAAAAAATTAATACATTATGTGCACTAATGCATTTACCTGTGTTTAGGGTCAGGGGCAGCACATGAAAAAGAAGAAAAAAGGTACAAGAGAAAATCACAAATCGTGCATTTACAACTTAGAATTAATGTTTGCAATGCAGATAAAAACCACAAGAAGAGATTAATAGAGCAGTGTGTAGGATTCATGTGGCAGCTAGCAGTGAAGATTGCAAATTGCAACCAGCTGAAACTGCTCCTATGTGCCAAGCTAGAACTCCCAGTTAGGATTTCGTGTTCATTTTTCAGAAGGTTTTTACTGGGATCTAAATTACCCACTGAGGTTTCTTCCAATGCTGTTCGACTTCTTGCAGTCTAGCCACTAGCCCAGCACCTGCTAATCTGCATGCTCCTTTTTACTCTGATAGCTTAAGGTCTAGACATTCAGCAGCTTTATACTGTGAACCGAATACTTGCAAAGGTCTCTTCCTCTCCAAAACAAATGAATCTGTTGATTTAAACCGCTAAAAAGACTGAATAAAGCAGGTTTCCTGTTATTCTGTTATTGTTTTTCTGACATTGTTTGGCTTGTTGCAGAGAGGCTGCTAACTACATTGGCCGATGCGAACACATAAATGGCCCAATCTATAGCCAGTGTTTGGTTCATCCAAACTGGGCTACTATGGAAACATGGCACTGCAACAGGGACCCGCTCCCTATGAAGATATAAATGGCTCATTCTACAAAAACACCAAGATTCTTATTTTCAGGTGATTATACATTGAAGAAAACATACTTATCATATTATGTTCCATTTCTGCTAATAAATCCCCCTAAATCCTACACACTGGACCTTTAAAGATGTTGATCATATTAATTATATCTCAACAGTTCATGTATTCAAGCCAAAAGGTCAGCATTGCTTTGTATGACTAACACCTCCCCTGGAAACCAACACGTTGCTTTATCGTCAAACTCACACACTGTTACATCTCTGAAATCAAAGCTCACACAACCTGTAAAATGCGGTGTGTAAATAAAACCACACATTTAAGTTTGACCACAAAATAGTTTTACAGCATACTAGCTGCCTGGACTTGCAGAGAATGACCCTGGCTTTGTACGTTTTGGTTCTTAAGGACTGCTGAGTTGCTGCTCTCGGAGGACAGAGAGGGGGAAGGTGAGTTGGACACAGTAAAAGGTCAGAGGACTTAACATAACAGTAGCATCCACCTCCTCTGAACAGCACAGCTATGCAGGAATCCACCAAGGCCAAAGACACAGGTGTGCTCCCCAAGAGCTTCCCTTCTTTTCACCGAGGGAGGGAAGCATTTCCGTGTTGCACTGACACGTTCAAAGGCATTCCAGCGATGTTTTTGTTTCATGCATAAATTTAGAGCAGTAAACAGCAGCTACTATCTATCGTGTTGATTTAATGCTTCTGAGAGAAGCAATTACGTATGTTAAACACACCACATTAATGATGACGATTTCACAAAAAAAGCCAGTATGTAGAAACCAAACTGAAATCAGCTCCAAACATACGTGAAATGCTAAGGCAATCTAACCACATTCAGACATTTCTAGGGATAAACATACACACACACTTGCCCACACACTCTCTCGCAGGCTTGTTCTCACACCCAGCATGGGAATCGGGCAGCACTTAGCTAGGGGGTCTGCACAGTGAGGCCCAACAAGCAAGTTCCCAGAACAGCAAGGATAGCTGGGATTTTATGGGCGATGCTGAACTGATACTGAGCAGCAAACGCAGAGGATGGAGAGGCAGTTTGGGACTCGTAAACAGAGAGGTTTAAGTTTAAGTGCCCGACACACACGAAGGAGATAAAACAGCCCAGAGCTCTTCAGCGGAGAGAGTGACATCATAAAATAGAGCGGCAGTAACAAGAGGGGAAGCATAAAGGACGGATCTATTAATGGGAGTCGGATCATGGGAGAGAGGCAGGGTAAGGTTTACTCCACAAGCATCCGCTGGGAGTAATGACAAGCTCAAGATGGCATCGTTTCTCAAGACAGTATATCTCAGCTGATCAGAATAGAAATCTAATTATCCTCATTCAGATTGTTTTTTTCTCTGACCTCCAAAATAGTTCACAAAGTGGCAAAAATGCCAGCCAAGTTCATCACTGGCTGAGGGCTGGCTTTTCTTTACTTTGCTGCTGTTTTTTAAAAGTTCAAGGCACAGATTTCACAAGTGTTGTACAAGTGCCTCTTTCCGTCTCATCTTTATCACTGGTGCTACTTATCTGGGCGAATCACTGGATGAGACAGACACATAAAGGAAGGCTGTCAAGTATGAGCACTTGAGGCTACACTAACAAGAGTGTTTCAAAGAAGGGATGGAAATCTCTGGGATATTTTTAAGTCAAGCAGCACAAAAGTAGCAAAAACCACAATATACCAGCCCGTGCCACTGGCGTGCAAAAATAATTGTTGCGGGGCACTCATTTAGTCATTTTAAGTTAGCATTAAGGCAGTGGTATCTTGTGAAACTAGACAACCTAAGGTATCCATTGGTGCTAACCTTGTCGACATAGTTAGTCAGGAAGGGGGCTAAATAATGCTCCAAAGCTGGGTTAAATTTTGGCGAGTTAACAGCTGATATGGCCATTTTCAAAGAGGTCCCTTTGAACTCTCACATAAAGATATCTGAATGAAAATGGGTTGTCTGGGCACCCATGAGTCTCCTCTAAACTTGAGAAGGCTTGTTCCCAGTATGTCTTGATTCCTTACAATGTGCTCCTTCAGATTAAAGCTGTTTGTCTTTTTGAGAAGAGGGACAACCAGCCTATTTGAGGAACAAGGAACATGTAGATGCATAACACATAAAACAGGATTGTTATGGAACTCAAAATGTCAACTGTATCTGTATTAGTCTGCACATCAGATAATTAGTAATACTAACATAAATCAGTATGCCATTCTTTTACTCTCCATATTGACGTAGTTTTCAACTAGCCTATATACTTAAACAGTATAATCAAATCCCTGAAAAATTTCTGGGGGCACCACTGGCCCTCGCTGATTTGGAAGCTTCTTAAACGTTTCCTCAAGAGTGCACAAGTCTGAGAAAAAGACTTCACCTGCCAGTCACAGACAAACAACACTGCTGCTGTATCCTGATTGTCTTCTTTCTGGTGAAAATCCATTATGAAAATCTATACAGCTGAGGTTGACCTTTTCGGTGTTCCGCCTATTGAGAAACGCAGTGACACAGTTTTCTATGGGATTGAAGAAAGCAACTTTGCTGCCATTTTTTTTAGAATGCATTGCATGCTATTTCCTTTAAAATGTCAGCAGGCAAATTGCTAACTCAAGTCATTCAATAATGAAAGAAGAATGAAGACTGAAAAACACACACACTACACTTCTTTTCTTCTGCTCCTTCTTACTAGTGAAGGATAAATATTTTGGTGCATTTCTGAGGTTTTGGATATTTATTAGATATAATGATACAAACCTAGGCGCTAATAACTAAATGAACTGTAGTGTAAGTGGCATTTTAGACCTTGATATAAGCACCAAACCAGGAGCAAGTCAAAAAACAGCAGGGCCAATATCAGAGCTGAAGAGAGCTTGTACTCTTATCATATTCCCCCTAAAGCTAAGGCCGTCGAGTACCAGAGTAATGGCACTGGCCAGTCACCTTCTCCATCACCTTCTCCATTAACCAGACCACCACCAGGCCTGCGCGCTGGAACGAGGATAAAACACTGACTGTAATAATGCAATCATAAATTGGTAGCAGTTAAGTTCAGAAAGATGGATGACTTCTGCGGCAAAGTGGAAAGGATGGAGGGACTCTGAATGTGCTTCATCTCTTTCTTTTTCCTCTGGTACTTACACGCACATTCACACATCATCAATACACACACTCATCCTGGCTCACGGAGCTGGACGCTCAAGCATGAAATGAACATGAGCAGCGTGAACTTTGACTGGCATTTTCACACTGCGACCAGGATTTATAGAGCACTATATACGTATCAGAATGAGCTCCTGACAATAAAGAATGGCCCAACACATAGCTGGGGAGGCCAGCAAGACGGGTTAACACAACCCATCTACCGATCACACCACAACCCATCACAATCCATCTACTATTACACAAACACAAATAGAATAACACAGAGATGCATGCATACTGTCACCCAGACATATATATAGAAATATGACATGAAAGCACGCTGGTGCACTCACACAGCAGCTGCACAGTTTACTACTAGTGGCCACTGAGAGGCTCCTACAGGAATGGACTGGTTACCTTTACGAAACATCAAGTTGCACCCAGTTGCAGTTCCAAACGCACAATGTGACTGTTGTGAAAGATTACTTTACCAACAGGTACACAAAGGTGTTTGAGAAAGTGTATTTTGCTGTATAATAGGCTGTATTAAAGATGGATGACATAAAAGCTCCTCAAAAGCTCCCAAAAAATCTCAATCGCCCCCTGGTGGGACATGGGCAAAACTAAAAGATCAAAGTACAGGTCAAATAAATTTTTCCCTTAGATGATTTTTGTCATTTCAAGTTCTTATCACACTGATGCGTGCTCAAAAGTTCATTTTTCTGATAAGTTTGGTTCTTAATAGTTATTTGATGTTATAAAAAAAGGGATTTGACGTCATGATTGATAGCTGTGTGTGCAAAACAGAGTGCTCGCAATCAATGGCGCTGCTCACGACTGGTCGGACAGGTGTATGTACTGACACTCAATCGCTACCAGATGGACTCTGGCTCCAAATGATGCAACTAGTGCAAGATGGCAGTGACCATATTCAGGATATTTTGGTTCCATGTTTCTACAGTGGAAGGAAGTGGAGATGTGTCATCCATATTTATATACAATTATTGTTCACTACCTTATAGGAGCTTATATTGACTCCTTCATTTTAGCTATGTTACCAATCCTATAAATCATATTTAAACATACCATCAAACTACATGCAAAAATGCAGTATATAATCAGTCATCTTTTAGTAATTTCACTTTGTGCAAGTGGAAAAAAATTACAATTCCTGCAAAAAAAAGAGAGAAAAAGTTTAAAAAAAAAAAAATCCTTAAGTGCTTTGTCCCTGGCATATTGACAATGGTTGTTCAGAGAAGGGATTGGGGATTTTTTAAATCTGCTTTTGTAACATCAACAGATAACACTCAATGTACCACGCTCTGAGGGTAAATATTGCCAAAGAGGCCATCTTCTGAGCTGGCAGGTGAGAAGGAGTAGAAAGCTCTATTAACATCTGCCAAAGAGGAAAACAAACAAGGCAATGTCGAGTCCAACTTAGGCACTATACTCCACTGATCCACTGTTTGCTGTGAGCAAGGGAGCCACGCCCAAACAGCCCGGAGTTTGCTGTCTGCATATCCATCTTGGCAAGGACACACAGCGCTGGCATTCTCTTTCAGCACATTGCTATAAGCCAGGCGATTTGTCTGCTACCACAAGGCCTGCTGTCAATTGAGCACGTTTTATGGAGCCAGCAGGAGATTACCTCCAACTCAGTGCTCCTCGGTGTCTGTGTGCCGTCTTGAAAATTTATCTCAACAACTATGTTTTCCCAATACTCTGAATCAGACTCAATAATGGACTGCAGTCTTCCTGGATCATGCACGTCTCACTTCACCATGACATATGGAGCCAAGCAGTAGGAGCACCGAGATTGCATAAAACACAAATACATAGGCGCATACTCAGAATCACACACACAGGAGGCTCGCCCTATATTAACAAGTCAAACTGATTAATTCCCAGCAGTTACACTTCTTGTTGTATTTGCGTTCTTTGCTCATTGACATTTCTGCCTTTGTTGCTCCGTTCTCATGCTCCGCAGACCTGTGCTGTGCTGTAACACATCACCCTGTCAGCCTAGACAGCACATCCATTGTTTCATTTCAGTCTGGCTCATTGTAACACATGATCCTTCACCAAACAGCAGCAAACCCATTCAGACAAGCGCTATTATGCATGGCAATCATTCTTCAAATACTCTAACAATGGGTAAACAGCTAAAGAATATAGGTGTTGTCACAATCTCTGCATTACCTGGTGCTTAAATTCAAAATATTCTTTGAAAAGATCCCTAATAAAATAAAACCAGGGCCTCAGTGCCTGAGTGAGTCACGTCTGAATTAAAATACTCAGTAAATATACACCTGTAAGCAGGTACTTTAAATGTTAATGCACTAACTCAAAATAGGAGCGTATCCGTGTTCCCAGGCTTCTCTGCTCCCAGGATCCTACGTTCATTCTCCAGCTCGATATCCTCTTAATATGACACATTAAGGAGACCTTTCAAAGGGTTTTATGCTTTCTGCAATGTTTTTTCTCTAGGACAGATGTTTACTCTATGTTTTCCTAGGTCAATATGTTGAAATCACCCACCTCCACCTAAAATCCTTCTGGTGTTATACTAAAGCTGCATCCTCAAATTTGCTGGCAAGGCAGGGCTCTTGACTTTAAACAATGATATATCTATAGTGGCTGATTGGATTTTAACCGTCCACATCCCTTTGTTATTTTGCAATCTGAACTCACTGGTCTCTTACAATGTTAGTTTATATTGAGAACATAGGACTTTAGAAATGTAGGATGCTGGGAACATGGAGATCACCCCCATTTACGCAATGCTAGCTAGCATGTTTGTAACAAATATGTTGTTTATAAGAATTGACTTTTGACAAATACACTAATTTGCTTTCTTACTGAGAGTTAGCATTAATCAGAAGATACCCCTCTAATAAATGTCTTTTAAATATTAGGCTGCAGACAGTTAGCTTAGCTTAGCATAAAGACTTGGGGAAAACAGCTTAAGTTAGCCTGGCTCTGTCAGATGGTTAAAAATGTTGTTTTTACACTTCAGTTTTGAGACCAATAAAAACAAATTAAATATGTGTTATTGTGTTGCTATCTGTGAGCTTTAAATGGACTTTTGGACAAAGCCAGGCTGGCTGTTGCCTCCTGCGTCTAGTCTTGCTAAGAAGCTAACCTCCAAGCTAACTAGACTAGTTGTTAAGAAGCTAACCTCTTACCTAGTTAGCTACTTAGCTAGGAGGTTAGCTTCTCAGCATCCCCTAGCTAAAAAGCTAACCTCATAGCTAACTAGACTAGTTAGCTAGGAGGTTAGCTTCTTAACTAGTCTAGTTAGCTCGGAGGTTAGCTTCTCAGCACCCCCTAGCTAAAAAGCTAACCTCCTAGCTAACTAGACTAGTTAGCTAGGAGGTTAGCTTTTTGGCAACCTCCTAGCTAAGAGGCTAACCTCCTTGCTAATTAGACTAGTTAGCTAGGAGATTAGCTTCTTAGCAACTAGTCTAGTTAGCTATGAGTCTCCTGCTAGTCTCTCAGTTTTAGCTTCATACTAAAATGTTTAATAATAACTAGACACCTGACACCAAGATGGCGCCTAATAATGCAAATGGAGTTCCTCACCTGGCGCATACGCCAAAAAAAGTTTCTAGCCTCCAGGTTTTCTTCTGCACTATCCCGCTGAATATGTGCAGCAGTGTTTCCTCTGCTGGCCCCATTCGTGAGTTCCCGCTCGGCTCATAGACTGATGACATCACTGATTTTTAAATCGTGTCTCTGAGCTCAAGGAAAGTTTGACAGATAAAAAACCTCCATAGATTAAAAAGTCATAAGAGAAAGACTCATAATTGACCTTGCTGCAGTTCGAGGTGTCCTGTCAACAGTTTTACAGATGTCTCCTTTACAGTGGTGGCCTATGGGGAAAATGCTTTTTGCGCTGCATGGGATTTTTTCACTGCAATACTGTGAGTGGCCATTGGAACAATTTGGAAGCAAGGCTGAGCGGCTGTCTTCCGGGCCTGTATTAAAGGACAATCGCGAGGTATTAATCTTCTCCTCTAACTCTTGGCATGAAAATGTGTTTTCCAAAATACAAGTACCATTTCTTTGTTGAGAACACATCTCTTTGTGAATGCAACAGGGCCACTTCAGGCCAACATTTACAGAGATTTAAGAAAAGCTAAGATGCTCCACCAAGCGTGAAGCTTCATGGCCTGTGGTAGCTTATTGCTTTCACATCAGCTCATTATAAGGTAATGGTGCAGCTGGTCCCCCAAAGTCACATGCTTTGATTGAACGTCTTTACTGAATAGCTGTTGAGGATAATAGGTCGACTTTACATATTCGACTTTAGTGAATGAGAAAGGCACTGCAGCTTTTACAATAACTAAAGGCGGCAGAGTAAATTCCCAGGTCTAAGCAGCTCTAAATAGCTCGTCTCACCTTGACAGGTAACTGAGGGAACATCTGGACGGCTCTCTGTAGACATTACAGTGGCATGCAGCCGCACCAGGAAGGACCAGATGGCCAGAGGAGGACACATTCAGGTAAACTCTGTGCATCTGTGTGTGCATGTCTGAGCTCACGTGTGCGCGTGCCTGTGTATGTAGATAATATGTGTGTGTATGTGTGTGTGTTGGGCATCTGCTGAGGAGCCTCAGTCAGCTCCTGTTTCATCTTGCCCTCAGTGGATCTGCTGCTCTGAGCAGCTAGCAGCAGAGTGCAGGACATAAGGAATGGCAGTTATTCCAGGTGGAGAATTCCTCATCCTCCTCCGACAGATTCCCTCACTATCCTCCTGATGAAAGGCGATGAGCATCAGCTATACTGCAGCTCACTTTCCATCCAGACCCATCAGCCCTCGCATCTGCGCACCCTGAACCCATTTCCTGCACTCTGCCTCACAGCAATCTACCCCTGCAATTGCGATAAGTAGGAGACTGGGCAGCAACAATTGGGGTCAATTCACTTTCAGCTCACCAAATTAAAGATGTAAAATGAAACTGCAGTAGACATAGTGAAGATGTGGCCTTCATTCCAGAGCTGCTTGAAGATTAGAAAAAAAAGGTTTCTGGCCAGTGAAAGTCGGCTACTTTGAAAAGCAGGACCAGCTGTGAAAATCTGGAAGTGGGAAAGTGAATGAGAAACTCTTTACGCTCCCTTAACTACTACTGACGGAGTTGTTCCACTGTCTACATTTAAAGCACGGCAGCTGCAGCTTCCAGGTGGAGAGAAAGGCTGGAAAATAAAAGAGATGAAAGAATTTTCTTTCAGGACAATTAAATTCCTGCAGTATTTGAACCAAAAAGAGTCCTTTGTTCTATGCCACTGTATCCACTGTACTGTAACACCTTACTGTACAGTAAGTACAGCTGCTTAGTGTTTGAAAACTCTTAATACTACTGCCAACAGATAGCTGAGTTTCACACACTACCAAATGATTTTTGACTCTTTACTTTGAGAAGTACAACCAAGTTTCTCTACAAAAGCCTTTTATTTGACTGAGAGGTCCAGTGTGTGGGATTTAGTGACATTTAACAGCAGGGCTGCCCCCTAAAAGTCAAAGATTCATATCACCAGTTGGAGACCCCCGCAGTCGACTGACATTCTTCAAGTCTTTTTTTTTTCTTTGTCAGTCAGTGTGCAGTGTACTGGAATGTTTTGGTCGCCAGATGTATCTGCAGAATGAGCGCTACTCGCTTTCACACTGTTGTCAAGTGCAGGCAGCTGCAGACGCAGACACAGAGACACAGGCAGCTGCCCATAAGGAGAGAGGATTTGCCCAGGTCATGCTCCTGAAATAACGTTGTCTTACGCCGTCTGCTTAGAAGTGGTGAATTTACAGCTCACAGTCTCTGTAGTCTCAGCAAATACATGTTGCACTTTTCCGATCCGTCGCTTGCATAGTTAGTACACATTAGTTCAGAGGGCTAACTTGGCTCATTTATGATATTTCGTGAATGTTGCTGTCACCCTGAACATCCCACCAAACCTTGTCCAAACTTTCAAACTCAAACTACACCCGTTCAAACTTTAAAACAAATATTAGTATTGAACAGCCAAATCTGATTTGACTGACATAATTCTGAGTTAGGTACAGCCCTGACTAGCGGTGAAGTTGCAGAACTGCAACTTCACTCGTGTGCCAGGCTTGTAGGAGAAGTACAGTGACACATGTAAAAACCTGAAAATGCAAAAACATGAATGGCCCTATCTAGAGCCAGTGTCTGATTTTTCCATTCTGGGCTACTGAAGAACAACATGAGGGACTCAGTGGACGAGGACCAGCTCTGTACGTAGATACAAATGGCCTTTTCTAAGGTAACAAAAACTACTTTCAGGTGATTATAAGCTAATATAAACATAGATATGAATATTATGTAGCATTTCTGCCAATAGTTGCCCCTACATCCTACACACTGGACCTTAAACAAAAGCAGTCAAAATTCTCAATAAATGTAAAAATACAGCCTGGTTAACCTTTGATTTAAATACTGAACTGTCTGATGAAAGAATAAGTTAATAAGACTATGGATCTAGCCAGACATTTGATGCCAGGTTTCACTAGCTCGCAGTTTTCAACACTTAGTGCTACAGACATATTTTGGTTCAATACCCAGCCCTGACAGTAGGCACAAAAGAAGCGAACACAATGCATGCAAATGTGTGACATGAAGAGATATGTGACAGCTGAGAGAGTGAATGAAGCTGTGGAGACTTGAGGTAAAGTGGCAGTGAGCAGCTGCATGCTGCTGAGGCTCACAGATACAGTACAGCACGGTAGCGCCATGACTGATGTCTGTGGTGTCTGCACCACTTGACACCAGATTATTGCTCTGCAGTTTAATACAGCCACATGCCATAAAGCAGAAGTCACACTGCATGCAGGGATGAAGCGAGGGGACGGCTCAGCCCAGAGAGTCTCCTCTATTCTCCCGTCTCCTCTCTCATCTCCTCCCAGGCTCTCTGGAGTGCATGCACTGCTGAGCAGGCACACAGGCACGCAACACACACATCACAAAGAGCCCCAGGGGCTCAGGTGCTTAGAGGTGAATAGAATAATATGGTCATGCTCTGTTTTAACTCGACGTTAGCTCAAGTTTCACAACCGGAGGGGTTTTTTCACACAGTCTTTTTTTCTCCATCCGTCTGCCCGTCACTCTGTCCTGTCATCTGCCCTCCTGCAGCGAACCTGGCAGCGTACACCTGTTCCAGCCCAGGTCGACCCCCTGAAACCCTAAACCACCATAAAGACTGGGAGAACTGACGGAAAGGTCAGGGGTCAGTCAACAGAGGAGAGGTAACACTCCCCCCATGGAGTCGCCTGAGAAACAGTAGCCAGGTAGGCAGCCATTCACCAGCACCCACTTCTTCTCCTTCTTGCCTGTCTCCTGAACTATTTCTCTCACACTGCCTTGTAAACACACACTCATCTATGTACAGTAACATTATCAACAAAGCAATGTTCCTGCAGGCTCCTTGGCCATGGCAACCGAACACTCTGTCCCATTTCTCCTTTGACAGCTATACAAATCCATGAGATGAGTGGGTAAACAGGCACAGAATACATTAGAAAATGGCATACAACACACACACATGGCTGTGTAGGATTAAGTGTTTACCTCACACAAAGTCAAACAAACTCAGATCGTAAAACGTCCCTGACTTTTTGGCTGGGAGATATTTTTTGCACAGTGTAGATGATTAATTTCCTTTCTTCAGCGCTTCAGGAAACCAAACGTGACTTGTTACATTGACGTGGATTCGCTAATAACTCTGCACGTAAAGTGGATCAAGGGTCAAATGAGGAACAAAGCAGAAACAAATCAAACATGAATCCAAATGAGTCGTTTGTGAGTCCCATAATTTATGAATTCAACATGAAAAATCTGGCAAAAGGCCTCATGGTACAAATTAATTCCTGCAGCTATTCATAGTCACACTCGTACACACCATCCATAATAGGCTTGGACACATTGTGCATACATCAGCAGAGCACGGTATTCATGATTAGCGGGCGGTTGGCTCATTCTCTGTCACTGAGATTTAACTTCATTACACCTTCATCTCCATAGTGAATGCAGTTTGCCCATATCCAGGGGGCAAAGGTCATCAGAAAGGTAAGGCCTGGCTGTAACTGACCTCAACCTCCAACAGCTCAACTTAATCCAACTGTTCAAGCCCTTGCAGCCCTGCAGGACGTTCTCTGTTAATCAGTCAGCATACTAGTGGAGCTCACAAGGTCCAAGACTGCTTGTATATTCATAGGCCTCAGTATTTATGAGCGGGTGTTAGCACTGCTGACTTTATCGCTGACCTGCAGACCTGCAACATACCAAACCCCTAAGTGTCTGCTCTGGAACTCTGGCTTAAAAAAGGAAAAGACTTAATATATTTCCATTTTCCAACGTTTAGTTTTATCAGTAAAAATTCGGACATTATGGCCTTTGAGGGCAAGAAACACTTAGTATGCTCGGCTGAAATCCTAAAAGAATAGTTTGACATTTTGGTAAATGTGCTCATTCGCTTTCTTGCAGAGAGTTAGAAGAGAAGCTCGATACCACTCTCACATCTGGCAATAAATATGAAGCTATAACCAGAAGCTGGTTAGCTTAGCTTAGCATCAAGACTGGGAAACAGGGGAAAAACAGCTAGCTTTGCAAGTTGCAGTGTTAATCCAGGAATCACTATCCAGGGATAACTGTAACATCCCAATGTGTAATGCAATTTTAGAGTGGGGGGCTTTAGATTATACAAATAAGATATAGTTTGCTACTTAATGAGCTTTCAAGGTGCCACAAGGCATATTTTGCTTACAGGCTACATACTGACATATTAACCATACAGACATTAATCTTTGCAAGAAAGCATTTAGCGTATTTCCCAAAAAGATTCTTGGAACCTTAGCAACAATGCACCTCCTTCCATATTTCAATAACATATTCCAGCCTTTATTTCTCCTCACCTGGACGATTGCAACGCAGTATTTTTGGAGTCAGTCAGACTCACACATGTCACACCTTCAACTGGTGCAAAATGCTGCTGTATGTCTGTTAACAAAATCTATATTACTCCACTTTTAACGTCATTGCACTGGTTACCAGCTACATTTAAAGTTGACTACAGTATTACACTTTTTGCTTTTAAAGCTTTGAACGAGCTAGCTCCAGCACATCTCATGACCTTTAACATCATTACTGTCCCACTAGAACACTGGGGTCATCTGATAAGCTGCTGCTTTCCATCCCAGCGAGTCATTTAAAGCTGACCATGCTTTTTCTGCGGCCGAGCCCAAGTTGTATAATTGCCTCCCTTTACGTGTTTAATCATCTCCCCCATCAAATGTTTTAAATCCAGCTTACGACCCACTTGTTTCCACTGGCTTTCTATGAGTTGTAGATATGTCATTGCTTTTGTGTTAAGTGTACATTTTCTGTACTTTTTCCCTTTAACCATACAAAGCTGATTGTCTTTAAGCCGCTACATAAATAAACTGACTTCACTGACAGTCCTTTTGGCTCCAGTTCTTCCTGACTGTCATCTCTCTCATGGATCAGCGAATACAATTAAGGTCAGCCCTTTCAAAAAACAGATATCAAGTGACAGAGCTTCTGTCCAAACTGTGACTGAGGGGCTTGAGCTGCTCCAGCCTGGCCACGGGTGAGGAATCCTACTCCTTACAGGTCTCCAGGCTACTGGCCCTAAACAAACTTTATCGCCCTACTGTTGACAATGACACCGTCTTAACTTCTTCATGAGATTGTTGTTGACAAAGTCATAAAAAACACTTTCCTCTCATTTAATCAGCACCGCAACTAAATTTGAAGTATCCTTGTCAGGTCAGAGACTTACAAAAAAGCAGTTAGCATTTATGAGCAGCGCCTGGATCTAATCCAGGGCCTCTGATTACAGTAAGAGGCTAATTGGCTTCTTTGAAGCTGAGGTTTATGTGATCGTCGTTTTTCATATCATACCTCACCTAGCCACTGTGTCCAGCCACAATAAACACAGTCTGCAATTATTGAATCCAGACTGTCTGCTATTCACCACTGAAGTAAATCCTTACTGTAGGTTTTAATTATGCAAATTAAGTAGGTGAATTCCCTTGATTAGATCCAGTCTGGCGGTTGTCAGTGTCTCTGCTCTTTCTGCCTGTCCTTTTAGCAAAGGGCATTTTTTTCCCAGGCTTTTTTTTAATCATCTGCTGTCTGAATAACATAAAATGTGCCAAGGCAGCTGAAACTTAAGGGTGGTAGCTCAAGGACATAATTCCAGCAAAGTTAATTTGGGGTTGAGCCCTTCAACACAATGTCATGAAATATTTATAATTAGAAAATCATTGCAAATTAAGTGTATAAAAGGCCAATGCAGTTGCATGCACAGTTTAAATAGTTTCAAGAAGTTGTCAAACACAGGACCATGTGTGCTGTTGCTCTTTAAACGAAGCAGGCACTCAGAGGCAGGAAGCACAAAAATATTTAATTGCTGCCAGTGGATGTGGACGCATAAAGAAATAATTTGTCATCCTGACTTTTCTAAAGCTAGCCAAGTAGATTCTGTTCAAAACTTTTACTGTGTCACTGACATTGTTCACCCATTCACCTCTGGGCTACAATGTGGAGAGAAATGAGCTTTACTTCCCTATATTTGCAGGACATAGTGTAAGCAGGTTCCTCTAGACCCAAACAGGAAAACACAAAAGCTGTCTGGGAGGCTTCAGTGTGTGTGTGAACAGTGAACTTTCCCTCTAGTAGTTTTCATGCAGAAAAGCACATTCACTCTACCCAAACACTCTTCCTTGAATTTTTATCCACTCGCTACTATACTGTATTCAAACAATAAGTCTGCAGGCAGGGTGAGGGGGAGAGGGATGTCTGGGGACCAAGCCGACTTCCTCTGCACAAAAAAACGGGACGGCAGGCGGATGGGGAGGGAGGGGGAGTGCGACCTCGGGTAAACAGTCTCCGCTCTCGTTTTTTTCCCATGACAGCTGCAGACACAACACTGGCCGAACCCTAGCAGGTATCCCAGACACACCAAGAGGCCACCTGAGTCGCCCTATTGACCTTCTTCCCTCCGTGGAGGAAGCAATTTGGAAGCGATCATCCATAACCGCATCCATCCTATGAGGCCCAACAGGTGGGCAGCTCAAACTCACAAAGACAATGGGTTTATTATCCTTCCATACCATAACCCCAGTACAATAAAAGTACCCTGCCATCACTGTTTGCCACCCCAAAATTAAGGCCCAATTTAGCCATCAACAAGAGCAAAATAGGGGGGAAAGGGGCTGCTCCCATCTCTTTCTACAACACAGAGCACCTGGTGAAGGCCACAAAGCACTGCTGGAGGGTCCCACACTAAAAAGGGGAGGTCAGTTCCCATGGCAGATAATGGCAGTTAGGGGTAGGCTTAGTGTGTTTACAGGGTGGACTTACCTGATACCTGAACATAGATCTGATATGCTCAGAACAAAGATTAGACCACACATGCAGACGTCTCAAACAGAGAGCCCAGGTGCTTCAAAAATGCCCCCTTGTCCCTTGTCTACCTGTTCCCGCATGAGCATCGGGCGCAGTGGGATTTGGGGTGAACCTTGAAGAGCTGTAATCCAATCCAACTTTTGGACTCTCTCTTTCTCTAAAACGGGACAACAAAAGGAGAACCGACCCGAGGGCAAACCCGGCCCGTCGCAACAACAGCAGTCTCAGGGCCTATATTTAACAGCGGTGGGAATTGTGGGAGCAGCCATACAGGAACACTTTCAATGCACAGCGAAGGTCGACTGGGACTTAACTTCCTCCTCAGTCTCCAACGTGAGCCGCTCGCTCATTTTCAACTCCACCGACCCCCCACACCCAACAGCAAAATAAAGAGATAAGCATTGTTTAGCCAAACAATGGGCCACTTTCAAAGTCTCAAAAGCTTCCATTTTCACATCCAAGGCCAGCATTTGAAGTCAAGCATGCAATAAACAACTTTACAAGTGGATGGTGAGAGCCTTCTTGGTACAATTATAAACCACAGAGAGGGTCGGATTTCATTGTCCATAGATACCAGTGTTAAGAGCAGGTGCAGATGGGCAGGAGAGGCCAAAAGACATCAGTATTGCTACAGAAAGGTGACAGCAGCTCAGACTGAGAGGGTGCTTCCAAAGCTGAGTTCACCCATACTGCTCTGTGTTAAACAATGCATTTAAGTAGACTTTTTGAGCAAAGTTGACTTTTATATAACAAGGAAACTGTAAAATAACATTGCAGCTCAGGTGGTCTCAGTGTTGCAAACTTTTAAGGTGTAAATATTTGCAAAACAGTTCAAATTTGAAAATTAAATTGACCTAAAAGAGCGTTGAAAAAAAGTTATTAAACCAACCTTCAGTGAATTTTGGTCTGCCAGGGCCAGCGCCTGCTTCTTCAGCTCTGTGACTTTCTTTTGACATTGCTGGCAAAAGCCTCCCTTCTCCTCCGACTCGGAGATGGAAACCGAGCCGGCGCCCTCAGGGGGAGGCCGGCTGCTGCACCGCGCGTCCTCCGCAGAGTGAAGTCTTTTCCTGGGGGTCACCGGAGAGTCTCCACTCGGACATCCCTCCACCTTCAGCATGAGGGGAGAAAAGTTTAATTAACTTCGATTGCAGGAATAACAACAGGTCACACCTCCTGTGCGCTGGAGCGTGTGGGAGCGAAACTGTTTGTTTGTACCTTGACGACCCGTTTGAATACAGAGCACCTGTCCAGGCGCGCACCAATGAGATGCAAGTTGTGCTGCTTTTATGTTCCGTGGAAATCCTGCTTTATATACTTAATAATGTGCAGTTAGACACTTACAGTAAACATGCGGTTGTTTGGGTCCCTTCCATCAGGATCTGAACTGCCCCCAGATGAGCTCATTCTCCCAGATCAAGGCTTCACCTTCAGGTGAACGTCTTCGTAAAACACCAAACTCAAAGGTTTTGCCGCTGAGAGACGCAGCGCAGAGCCATAGGCTAGACTGAAGACCTGACTGAGGGTTACCAGTCATCTGTCAGATTGTACAGGACCAGTGGCTGCTGATCGGAGGCAACTGGTGAGTGTGTACTAGAAGTTTGCAGCGGAGGAGTTTTGGGACAGGAGTGCACTGAGCGGTGCGCAGGAGGCGGTGTTACTCCTGGAATGGGAGGGCTGAGGAAAACTTTTCCTGCGCAGGGTGGGAGGGCTGGGGGACTGTAAGACTACTCAGAGCTGTTAGTATTCCACAGACTGCTTTGAATTGTCTGTGTGGTGAACGATGATATATTAGCCTGCTAATTTAACCCCATAAAACATACCCTCCGCCTCATTTCTTCTTGCTCTAAGGCGGGCAAAATCATCTTATTGCGCACTGTCTAACAATACCACACACTGTGTATGCCCTGTTCCCTGCTCGTCATTGAAGCCATATGGTGCTCACACTGAGTGAAGCATTCAAACTGCAGACTGCATGATTTTATGGCTTCAATACCCCATGACAGAAATATTGTAGATGTCTTACGCATCATTTTATAAACGATTTCCCCACATGTTAGGTATCTTTGCAGGGGTGTAGATTTCGGGGGGATGCAGGGGGCACATCCCCATCTATATTTACACGTGCACTTGTCCTCCCCAAAAACATAAGAGTAGCAAAGGACTTTATTTTGACCAAATTAAATACATTTACACCGCCCTTCTGTGCAGATTTTGCATATTCCTCCCACAGTCCAAAGACACACAGGTTAGGTGAGCTGGTGACTCTAAATTGGCTGTAGGTGTGAATGTGAGCTTGAGTGGTTGTCTGTCTCTATGTGTCAGCCCTGCAATAGTCTGGTGACATGTTCAGGGTGTACCCCACCTCTCGCCCAATGTCAGCTGGAATAGGCTCCAGCCCCCCCACGATCCCCAACAGGATAAGCGGTTACAGAAAATGAATGAAGGAAAATGGGAGGAGCAACTGCATTTTTAAACACATTCCTCACCACATTCTCCAAAGTGTGATTATGCAGGAAAATGTTGGATGCTCATAGTTTTCTGTTGGAGTCCCCCCTGCCCCATTTCGCACATCACCCCAATGTTGCACCTACACCCTTGTATCTTTGGAAACTTTTTGGATCTCCATTTGACTTTAAAGTCAAATTTTGTGGTTTCTAAAAAGGAGTACATACCAGGGTTCAAGGGGTTAAAAGGTGTGTATCTCCTCTCATGATCAAAGGCAACAAGTAGCCTACTACTGTAACAAAACTCACTGATATTCTCAGAAAGATTATGAATGCACGTCCCCTCCAAAGGGATCTTAAAACTGACATCATTTCCATATTGTTCATTGGCATAATTTCCCATTACGCACATTTTCCCTACAATTAAAGCTGGATACATTGAGTGCTGGTTGCTTTACGGTCCTTATATCACAGCTAATTAAGCGCTGATGAATTGGTCTGTCAGGCCGCCTTTAAGAGAGTAGAACAGAATAGATCATTTGTGTTTCAGCTGTGAGTGGAGCGGCTCAGTTTCAGCAACTGTTGCCTCTCCTCCCAGGCGCAGCACAGGCTGTGCGTGCTGTTGGTGTCTGGCGCCATCCTCTGGCAAAAATACAGAACAGCATCTCTCAAACTGGAAGGGTGGAGGTACTAAGGTTAAATATTTAATTGGTAAACTTTTAATATTTCATGCGGGTGATGTAAGCGACAGTAGCCACATGCGCTGAGACGGCTTCTCTTTTTTTCTGCCCTCAAACGACCTATTTAGGGAAACACACCATCTTTTGTCTTCTGGCTGTACAACTCTGGACAATGTAAAGGGGTAAATTAAAAAGTATAAAGTGCACAAAATGCATTTACATGTATATAAATACATTTCCATTGTAATTTAAAGCCGCTTTCGTGCGGGGCTGCAAGATTCTTGGATTGTCTGAGCGACGCGCAAAGATATATGTTAGGAAACAGAAAACTAAGATCATGATTAGTCATTATAAATCTTCATATTTTAATAAGTCATCAACCATAGGCCTATTTATATCAGCTGGGTGTTAACTGACAGCAGTTTCTAATTTGATTACCCAGTTTCTGTAAAACCTTTTGGTGTTTTTTTTTTGGCAAAGCAATAATTTCAAAGAAGAAAGTTAATCGGTAAATTCACTTTGATTTACAGCACAATTGAACAAAAGTGTTCAGTAAGACAAAGTGATGATAAAAGAGATGCAAGGATGAAGTTTGGGAGCGATAGAGTGGACTAAGGATGCTGCGATGTGCTGCTCAAGGTCCTGAGTACCGGGCAGGAGCCGTCAGACGCACAGCAGTTGTCCATCTCCTCACTGTTTCATATTTATTTATAACATGTACACAGGCATGAGATCATCCCTCTTTATAATCTGTGTTTGAATCATCTCTTTAGGATACTCTTACCTTTGTTTTTCTCTTTAGCAGGTGACTTGTAAATCCAAATATGATGTCGGAGTCAACGAAGATTGTCCCCAGGTCTATGACGCCGGGGTTGGGCTTCCCAGCTCCGGGAGACCCCGATGAGTTTGGCAAAGCCATGTGTAGCCTAGAAAATATCCCACTCCTCCACTCGGGAAACCTATTTGACTCGTATATCCATCTAATTCATTTCTCTCGTACCCTCCAAAAAGATCCACAAGGTTTTTTAATCCGGACATCCAGTGACTCACGGTGAGCGCTGCGTGCACGTGTGCGTAAAATAACCTCTCAGATTTCCAGTGGTCCGAAAAGACAACAAAGCAGTACAATCCATCCGGCGTGCAAAATGATTCACATCCAGTCAAACACTTTTTGAAGCCATCCCGAGGCTGGTCATGCCTGATCTGTGCGCGCTGCAGGTCTGAGAGCGGAGCAGCACCTTGTGCATGTGCTGCGCTCTGTTCTCCAGCCCCCCTCTCTATCTCACACACACTCCCCTCTTCTCCTCCTCACTCACTCACCCTATCTCTCTCCTTCTTTCTCTCAGTCCCTTCTGTCAGACAGTGATGACCTGCTCTCCCACCCGATTTGTTGGTGCGTCGTTGTGGGCCCCCCACACGAAGATGTAAAACACAATGATAACCCTGGCCATAAGCCCTAACGACAGATTCCCTATAACATGCTGATAATATTCATGTAGGGACTCACAGTGTGTAGTAATGACCTCATCACAGCTTACTTTATGGTATTCCTTTCTCTTATAGCCTATTATTCCTATAATATTCAGCAGGATACTGCACAGTAGTCTATATAGGGTTATAGTGTTGCTTTATAGCATCATTTTTCACAAATAGGAGAGATTTCTTACTTATTATGATCATGAAGATCAGCTGTAGGGATATATATATATATACTAAAATTAATCTGATTTGATTTTGATTGATTTTAATATACTTTATTGCAGGCTATATAAAAATCTAATCAATCAAAATGTGCTTTGAAATAATCAGCTTGCACTGAATAAAACTCTTGTGTGACCTCTGAGCAACCAGCCTAATAATTTCAGGTATTTGTAGCTATTGATGATAAATAATGCATCTGATGTCTACAATATGTGATTGCCAATCAATATTCAATGAATAGCCTTCACCATTCCTTGCAGACTGAGGCTAGTTATTCCACAGATTTAATAGCTGAGGCCAGTGGCGTGTGGTGGTGTCGATGTAATTAGGCTGACTGTGCAGTATTAAAGGAAATGTAAGTGTCTGTGCTTTTAATGGGGAAACTATCTAAAGTGCAGTCCACAGAGCGGTGTGTCAGCTCCGTTTTAGAGTGTGAATTTGAAGCAGTTCCTCCTGGAGCTACACAGCAGAGAGACAGATTGTAGTGATGATGTCATCCACATGGAGCTGCTCCACAGTGAGAGCAGTGAGACAGTATGACAGCACCGGCAGTGATTATACTGAGATATGGGCATGTTTTCTGATTCACAGCTGGAAACTGCATTCAAATAAGGCTTGTTTTGATAGTGACAACTCAAATAAAAACTGTATGACTCTGTGTCTAGTTCAGGGTTTTTGGAATGAAGGGATATTCTGTGATTTAGTATTGTGCTCTAATTATGCTGGAGAACTTCAGGGAAAGATTTTAAAAAGGTCAAAGTCAAAGCAAGCAGAGGCTGAGGTATCTTGACTTTAAGTCCTTCGTGTGGGTCCAGCTCCAATAGCACTGGATCCTACATTTCCCATAATCCATTACACCATCCCTGCTTAGTAAACGCCCACATATCCTCCTGAGACCCTGTGTCCTTATTTAAGGACATCACATTTTGGGTGTACTTGACCTTACACTTTATTTTACTTAACTCAGACCTATTGTCCTTGTTCATGGACACTTGTTTGTGCCATCTAATGGTAGTAAGAGCACAATACAAAATCCATGTAAAAACAAGATGGCAGCCATCTCTGCCAAGTCAGTCTGCACCCGATCCTGATGCAAAAGTGGACAAGGTCCAAAACCTGATCACATTCTATGGTTGAAGCTTGTTGATTCATGATTAATAATGTTTGTAGTTTGATATGGCAACAAATTTGACCAATTTTAGGACTCAAGGGGCCCCTGGGCCAGCACCTCTGTGTGAAGTTGCTGTTATTAACTTTGCATTACTTGTCAAAGGGCACAGTCACCATATCAATAGGAAAGCCCAAAAAGTCCTAAAAAAACCCCTCAAGGAATAGCTTAAACATTCACTTTGGAGAAAAAGATACCACCATGACACATTTCAAGTGACTGTTTCTATAGCTTCAGTTTATCCATAGGGCTTTATATGTTATCTGTGTAATATGGACTCTTCAACTCTGTGGGGAGAAACAACTGTATGTTGTACTCTCCCTGCCAATGGTGGGGGTGGGGGGCCTTTTACATGTGCAGGCCCAGGGACCCATTGTGTCATAATCCGCCCATGGGTGGAGTATTGCTTTAACTGAAAAAACACAGTGGCAATAGCTACAGGGAAGATGTATTTAGAGTGGGGTTTCCCTTTAATCATTTGATAGCCCAGATTTAGCCCAGTGAGGCTTAATTTGCAGCCCGTGGGCCAAATCTGGCCCGCAATAGGGTGGTGGATGGCCCTCCAACCATTTTGTAATTCACACTGAAAATAAACTGATTCACACTGGGATTTTTAAAAATGTAAATAAGATGCTAGGGTGCATTAAAAACATAAAAGGTGCCAGGATATTAGTAGACCCTGCCTCCCTAAGAGATCCGGACTAAACCCCCAGTGTCCTCAAATTCTAGAAACGCCCCTGCCTACACCTGCATTTGCTTTGCCTCTGAGGAAAGATAAGTGACGTCAGCATAAGTGGAAAGGTTGAAAATAGGTGATGGGTTTGTTATAAATACTGATAAATAATATTAATGTTTGCATAATAATAACTGGCCTCTGGTCTCCTGTCACTTTGCAAAAGTGGCCCCCGGGGCAACTCAAGTTGAGGATCCCTATTGGTTCAGATACTGAGTCCAGATGGCTGTTAAAAAAAGTTTTATTTAAACTTTAATTTATCCAATTCGCAGTTTCTAAGGTCAATAGGACAGGGAGAAAAAGTTTGGGGGTGCTTTTACAAGTTTACATTTTTCAGCAGGTCAGAGATGATTAAAAGAATTATAGACTCTCACATAACAATGATGCTTTGACAGCTGAGCAGAGGGGGTGAATAATAAATATTCTAGGCATGAATAAATTATTTTTGATCCTACAAACACCAAGCAATCCACACGACTCATCACCCCCTCATCTCACTCACACACAGACACACTTTTTGTGAGAGGGGGGGAGGCAGGAGGGGTTGTCAGCAGACCGATAATTACAATCCATAGTAAAGATGATTTACCACGTCCGTCACCCAGCCCTCCCCACCGGAGGAGGTCTGGGTGGGGTCTCCCCCCGGCCGCTGATGAAATTCCGGGGACGGGATCCCCTGGGACTGAGTGTGCTGCTACATCTGCTGCTGCCCTTGCGCATTACGCACAGGGGGAATCGCTGTGGGCATCTCATTAATGCTTCTCCTATGTCTTATCCCCTCGCCTGTGAGACCTCTGCAGCTTCTGCCGGTGCACGGACAGGCTTTGTGAGAAACGTTTAGCAAATATTGATAGTTCTTGGCGCATGGAGGAGATCAAAGAGAGAAGGAGAAGGGGGCTGTCTGAAAGGAGAGGGGGGAATAATGGGTGCACTGTGCTTTCATGAATCATTTATGTAGTATAAAGTAGCCTATACCTTGGGAAAAGGCATTTGGATTTTCTGGTGTCAGATTTTGATTCTTGAGGTCTGGTTTTCCCATCAACTAGTCCTGAAAATAAAAGATCTGAATGTAGGCTGTGTGTTTGGAATTTAATGAAGACATTTACAGTCTAACTGAGTCCAGATTTGGAACCATAAGTGGTTTAATCAGTGGAACATAGAACAAAAGTCCAGGAAAGTTAAAGGTTAAAAGCAGAAATAGGTGACTATTGTCCAGCGAAGGAGTATAACTAAGTACTTTCACTCAAGTACTGCACTTAAGTACAGTTTGGAGGTACTTTTACTTTACTTAAGAAACAAATATTGTACTTTTACTGCACTAAATTTGTGTAAAAGCTATAGCAACTATATTTACTTACAGATTACAGTTTTTCCGATAGCTTATCTGTCTGTAGTGGAATGTAACTGAGTATATTTACTCAAGTACTGTACTTAAGTACAATTCTGAGATACTTCTTTACTTGAGTATTTCTTTTTTTTTTGCTGCTTTATGCTTTTTACTCCTCTACCTTTATTTTACATTAACTACGAGTTACTTTGCAGATTCAGATCATCAATTGCAATATAATCAGCAAATTAATTATGATGTTTTATGTGTATACAGATAAAACTTTATTGATCCTTTGCTTAAATTACCCAGTAATATTTAACATAAAACATTACCAGCTGCAAGATTAGAGTGATGTTCATATTAATTATCAATAACTGTAATTCAGTAGTGTACAATAGCCTATTAATATTGTGAAATTGGCCATTTTGCATAATGAGTACTTTAATTATTTTTTGTTCTTTGAGTGGTTTACTCAAGATTGTGAATGTTTACTTGTAACAAAGTATTCCTATACTGTTGTATTGCTACTTTTACTGGAGTGAAAGATCCGAATACTTCCTCCACTACTGCTTCCTGTCCAGTCAAAACAGTTTATCTCTAAATTTGCTGATTTTAAATTTGTGTCTGATAAAGTGTTCCTTTATGTGTTGGGAAAATTCTCCTACTTTTTAAGTTAAATAAACTTGGATCAGATGAAAAATGCATCGTCACAAAGATTTAAAACTGGGCTGTTTTTCTAACACCGGCAAGCTACAAACATATAATCTGAAAGAATATGATGCATTGCTGTAAATTAAACTACCCAACAGTATTTAAAGGAGTTGAAATTAGAACAACTTTAAATGTCAGCAGTAAAATGGAACATACACATTTTTGCAGCAGTAATATTAATCCAAATAGATCATATGTAATAGTTAAACACTGACCATTTTCTGTACAGTGAGTACTTTTACTTTTGATACTTGGATTCAATCATGCTTACACACTTTACTTGTAGTGGAGTATTTTCACAGTGTGGTATTACTACTTTTACTGGAGTAAAGCATCATACTTCTTCACCACTGCCCATATCTAATCACCGACACTGACCAAAAAATAGACACTATTCTTCTCTAGTCTGGGAAATAAGATGACAGAGGACGCTGTGATTTTGACGTATTTACCCGGGCAGCAGTGAGTTTCAGTACTCTGGAGAGCGACCCTCCCTGCAGACTCTCGGCCCATCATCCCACACGGACTCAACAGAGACAAATGAATCTTTATTGACTTGTTTTAATCAGTACCTCTGAATAGTGGCAACAGTAAAGCAGCAAAAAGACGGCTGTTACTGCAGCAGCAGAGCTGTTAAAAAATTTGCATGTGTGCCAGCAGAATGAAAATTACTGAAGCCTGATGATTTTTACAGCCCCCCACAGCTCCTGGACTGCAGTTGGCGTTGAAACACAAGGGGGCACAGTGAGAGTGGAAGACAGACAGAGGCATTAAGGAAACAGAGAAGCAAAGGAAATCACAGTTGTTCTAAAATCATTTAAAAAAGTCAGGCCTTGAGAGACGTTTTCCTCGTTTAAGATCCATTCAAAGGCAGCATTTTCCCAAGCTGGCAGCATTTGTCTGACTGGTCAAGTGGTCCTAAACATTTCACAATTTTCTCAAAGAACTGTTGAACTGTTGAGAACCACTTAATCAGAGGGACCTCACGCTTCTTCAGGGAAAAGTCTATCCTTCAAACTGTTGGCTCCACTACTGAAAGAAAAAAAAGACAGCAGCTAGAATTAGTGTTCTGAAACCATACGTTGGAAGTAAACACATCAGTACGGCAGATTTCAGCACCTACATGTTATAGAATCTACACTAGCAGCCGACTACAAGCTCTCTGTAAGAGTGCTTACCTGGAGGAGTTGAGCTCTGTCCTCTCGATGGTGTTTCTTCAGTGTCATCCCAGCGCAGACTGAGTGACTGCAGAGTTAAGAGCTCTTTATATAGTGTTTTGGGGCTTGGTTCATACAAGTCTCTCATTCAGGCAGGAATGAGGCCCATGCTGGTCCGACCGGCTGAGCTGGGTTCCACCAGCAAGGAGCACGACGGGGCAGCCGCCCTCAAGACAGAGATAGCAAATACCAGCCACTGCTGGCTGATAAGTCACATGGACATATGGAATTTTTATGTCATCTTTGTCTCCTGAGTCTGTCTCATTTCTGGTGGATTTATCTCACAGTCAGACAATGAGAGCTCACACAGAAAACACTCCATGTTTGGGTTTGATGTATTTCTCCTAAAGGCCTACTGCAGTCACAATGAATCCAATTATTATTCAGGACACATTTCTTCAGAGAACACAAAGGGACTCTGCAGAGTAAGAGAAATGAACTCCAACAATTGGTTAGACGTGCACTAATTCATACAGAAGACCATGTCAAATTGGAAATTGCTCAGGAGTCCTTAGCTAGGAGCAGTATATGCACAGTTTCATGTGAGTTTCAGCATTTGGTGCAACAAAGCAGCAATCACAGGAGACATTGATTTCAAACAAGAGATTTATCTGTGTTGCTTTTTCCCCCACAGAAATAAAAAGACCAACACATCACTTTCACACATACCTTTTTTTTTTATTGAAAACAGTTGGACGGCATTGTGAACAGCAGGATGAATTTCAAGTCATTTAAATGTGTTTGCACTTCAAAGTTAAATTAATCACAGGAGATTCCCTTACAGATGTCAACATTGAAGTGTAAAAAAAATGACCTAGATTGGTTTAAAAAGTAAATTATACCAAACAAGAGTAGCAACGTTTAACACCGTTTACTTGTTGCACAACAAAGATAAGGAAAGCACAGCATGTCATTTGTTTTTGATCACAAAGAATATAAGACAACGTTCAAAAATACGTAAAAGAACACTGAAACTGCGGGCAGGCTTTATCTGGCCCCACACAACAGTCTCAACTTCTCTTTTCCATTTAAAAGTGAGATATGCGACTCTTCTGGCTCGGTAATCGGCACAAGAAACAGGCTGGATGAGTCTGAAAGGTAACTACAGGTTTTTGTAGTACCTGTTTGAGCAGCAGGAAGTGAAGATTGCTACTTCAGGTGTCAGTGGACAAGTGCTACAGTTAATTAACATCAGAGACAATATAAACATTTTTATTAGTTTACATTATACTTTCCAGCATTTCACTGTAAAAATAAGCATAAAAATAAAATCTGTGGATACCCTGTTGTTTCAGACATCATGAATATATTGCTGTAGTGAGAGACAACATTACTTTATAAAGCAATGTTACACTAATCAAGTTCTTAAAGTCTTTAGGTACATATAAAAACAATTTAACCTCCACCCTTTACTGTTGAAGGACTAATGGGAGGTTTCAGCACTCTCCATGTTAAAAACAGCTCAGGTGAAGTTCACCCTTACACCCTGATTGAACATTCATATTCAGGATGTGTTTGTTTTTGGGCACCGTACGCTCAAAGCAGTGCTTCACAATGTTGTGCTGCTGTGAATGGGTTTGGAGGGAAACGCTGTGAGCAGTGAGGGCTTTTCAAAGTCAGCAAATCTGAAAATTCAAAGTGAGAGCAGCTCTGTGACATTCAACAGGACGGTGGACGGTGTGTAGGAGACGGCTTGGGAGGAAGTGGATGCAAGCAGCGAACGATTTCCTGTTGGTTTAGGTAGCGTCAGCTCACAGTCCTGATGGGGGGGCTGTGAACTCAATCACCTCGCTCTGCCACAGAGACAAAAGAGACAGGATTAACAGGGAGCACTTGTGGGATGACTACTACTGTGCAAACACAAACAAAACACACAGGCTCTGTTTACACCTGGTATGAACATGCGTTCTGGATGATCAGATCAAATTGGACAGCTTTAAGTACAGGTGTGAATGCAGCAAATGCGTCCTCAATGCATCTCAAGATTTGAATGCTCAGACCACATTTGGATGTGGCCACATTCTTTCAGCACTGTGTACACTTATTTGTCTGAAGAACCTCCTACTCAGCTGACGTCCTTGCTTATCTGACCCCCCCAATAATCTGCTGTTAGAGTTACACAGACGCAGAGCTGAGGGACTGTCTCTGGCAAATGGTCAGTTCATTGTCTTAACACAGCAGCAGCTGTTGAACAGTCCCAACAAACTCACACTGACAGTGAGACGGCTTGACTCTGTTTTTAAACCCGTCAATAACTGCTAGGTAACATTAGCCATGTGATGCTAACAGTTAGTCCTGTCATTGTGAATGCAGCTGGGCAGATTATTAACAACTGTCCCCAGCATGGAGCTCTCACTACCACAGCAGTAGTCTAAAAGTGGAGCTGCAAATCAATATTCTGTGCACAACAAACCTTCTGCTGGTTAAAAACAACACATTTGGTCAACAACATGGAAATGTTCCACATGTTTTTTTTAATTAATTGAATTCATTTAACTTAATTTAATTTAAAGCGTGGAAGTTGGATCTGATCGAAGTGGTCACTCAAGATGCATGTGGAGACGCATTTTAATACCAGGTGTAAACAGACAGACATATAGCGGCTGACTTGTGATTGGACCACCCAAGACGCATGATAATAGCAGGTGCAAACAGGCTCACAAACTGGTCACCCTGGTGTAAAGCAGCAGGCTGCACAGGTTTAGCATTCAGAGGCTCTGGTGGGCAGATGATCAGGTTTTATCTGAGGAAGCTCTGATAAAAAGCAGAGAGGTCTGAGGCATGCTTAGCTTTAGATTAAAAAGTGAATGGTTGCTTCTCAAAATTAGGGTCGCAACTAACAATTATTTTAATTATGAATTAATATGGTGATTTTTGTTTTGTTTTGTTTTTTATTTATAGACTAAAAGATTGACCAATTAAGCATCTTAAAATAGAGAAAATGCCATTTTCATGGATTTACAATGCTGTTCAACAGAGAAACTAAGACATACTCACATTTAAGAAGCTGGAGCCTGTAAATGTTTGACATTTTTACTTTGAGAAAGGAATCAACAGTGTTTTCAATCAATCAACTTTCTTTCTATAATGTAAAATTACTCTTTAAATCTCATTTTACTGTGTACCGTGTTTGTGCTATATAAAATACAATATGCACAAGGGCCAGTGGGGCCAAGCAGGGACTGCTGAGCCCTCTCTGTGAGGAGTCTGATGTTCTCCCTCTGTCTGCATGTGTTTCCTCTGGGTGCCAGGTGAATTGGCAGCTCTACTTTGCCTGTAGGTGTGAAAGTGTTTGTCGTGTATACATGTGTGTTTCAGTCCTGTGATAGACTGTGACCTATCCACGGGTGTAACCTGCCTCTTGTACAATGCATGCTGGGATACACAGGCAGAGCAGGATAAGCGGTTTATAAAATGGACGGAGGGACTGACAATAGGCACAAGAGCAAGTACACAAAGAAAAGGGGGGGGGGAGCCAAAGCAGCCAAGCTAGAGGGAATCTCATGCTCAAAGTGGGAAATGCACAAACTGGGGAAACAAAGGTTCACCACATCTCATTTACCTCATCATCATCATCATCATCATCATCATATTCATCAAACTCATTAAATTCACCAAATACTGTCTGAAATTGAAACAAAACAAAACATGTAATTGAGAGGCAATTATCGACAGAGAATTACACCAAGAGTGTTACACTAGCATGCAAATGAAGTTAAAGTCATAAAAATAGAATGAGAGTAGAAATGACATTCACATTTAAATCGACGTATCAGGATGTTTAGAGCAGCAGCTATTTATACTGTATGTGTACCGTTGTTATTACAACCACTGTGGCTGGCTAACTTCTGTATAAACTCAAGTTGTGAACTCACTGAGGTGACGTTTTGCAGTAACGTCCAAACAAAAAGTGGAGTAGTAATGTTACGTTTTCCTTTCTTTTGTTGCCATTCATTGTGTGTTTGTTGAAACATAATATACTGTAGCTGCCCTCAAGGAAAGAGAGAGCTGCTGCTCAGTGGACAGCTGAGAGTCAGAGACCATGAGGACGAACAGCGTGCAGATCAGCATGTTTTCACATCTAACTTGGTGAATTACAGGTTTATTTCAACAAAACCAGACTTGATTATTGGATCAGTGGACTAACTAACTATACAATAACAAGACTACCTGAGATGATCTGGTGAGCTTTATTTTGTTTCTGTTTCTGTGTTTTACGATGAGTTAACAAGGAATCTATGCTCACATCAATCTTAGTTCAATGTAAGAGAAGAACTTGTATAAGCGTAGGGTTGTATTTTTCTGTTTAATAAGGAAATAGGTGAAAGAATGGGCCAAAGAGGAGTTTACAAAGTAGTGAGTGTGACTTTATGGCAATAAAGCAATTTTGTTTTGTACTTGTCAAATGGCCATGGCAAACAGTTCAATATTTTTTCTATTCATTCTATTCTATGATCAAAGCTATGAGTGTTTGAGAGAAATAGATGTATAAAGCAGCTAGTCTGGAAAATAGAGGTTACCTTGGCTTTTTTGCTTATGAGTTGGGCTAAAAATGTCACCACTTCCGTTTTGCCAACAGCCTGGGCCTGTGTCAGGTGAAGAAAGAGGAAGAGAAGCAATAAGACAGGATTTCACTTTATTAACTGTGTTATTAAAACAGAATACGTGTCGCTGGAGCCCACCACTTGCAGTGCTGTCTGTCCATCATAGCCTGGTTTATTCAGATTAGCTCCAGCAAGGCTCCAAATTTCCAGGCCCTCCAGGTCACCACTGGCTGCCAGGCTGACACACAGGAGGACATGACAGAGTAATTACAACAAAGGACTCAGTTTTACAAAATCACTGTTATTAACACAATCAAACGGCCTCTGAGTGAAGCACAAGATGTCGTGTAAATAGACTTTATGAAACTGGGCCAGCACAAATGACTAAATCGATAATGTGGAACTTCATGACTCAGATGTTTTCCTTTTAATTCAACACCGACACAAGCCATGCTCATTGTACCTTACGATAGGCGTGTTTCTGAAACTCTAATTTGGAACCATCTCGACAAAACCTGTCGGGTGTCTCATGGAGATAAATAACAGGGGCCGGTGTGTGGTACACTTGCCGACACTAGAAACACAAAACAGATCTCGGCTATGCTGCCAGGGAGCATTCCTACAGTTTGTGTAACAGCGGGACGACTGGTTGAACCTGTGTCAGCTATGTAGGATGGGTCACTGTGATGAAGGCTGAGCAACCAAAAAAATCTGTGACTGTATATGTGTGCAATTGTTTGAAAGCATGCTTTTTGTGTGCGTCTCACCTGCACAGTTCTGTTCCTGCTTCCTCCAACTCGTCTCTGGAGAAGTGGGCTCCTGTCTTTCTCAGCAGCTTCACAACCTCCCTGTGCCTAAGTTAGTCAGAGGACATGCAACAGAGCTACGTGTTTATTACTGCATACTATGAGCATATCATTCAGTTAAAATCAGCTCAGACTGAAAATATAAACTCATAAATCCTGTTAGGATAACTTAGATGTCATGCTTTCAAACAGTTTCATGCCGTTTGACTGTCATTTACAGTCAGTGCGGCAGTGATTGTAGGTTGGCATGTAGGAACAAGTTCCTTATCCCTTGCACTGAACCACCCACGCAGGAGTCACTCGCAGTGACACTTGTGGTGACAGGAAACTTTCAATAAAACAAAAGGCCTAAAATGGTTCACCACTGAACAGCTGATTACATAAATAAGAGCTGAGCTTGCTATGTAATAAGATAATTTACCGCAGAGTTCAAACTGACAATGGTTTTAGAGGTATGTAGAGGCACAGCCAAAGAAACAATTAAACTTGATTTGAAAGACTTCCTGTAAAGTGCAGAAAGCCAGTATCTCTCATCTGTGAAACTGGGAGCAGGTTGGTAGGACTGGTTCAGAGGGCACTCCCCATACTTGTTCTTTAACCCTTCTCTCTGCCACTCCTTATATGAACATCCGGCTGCGGTGCACTGTGAAATGTCAAGAGACATTCAAAGTGCGTCAGGCATGGTGACCACCTGACACCTCAAACTCAAAACTCCAGTTCTATTAGTGTCATCTCATGAAATGTATTTAAGAAGGGCAAAGCCAGCCGAGGCGTGTGGCATAGGAAGTGCAACGACAGGTGTTTATGCTCCAATGCATCCCTCCACCATCACAAAGGAAACAGGTCTGTACTTGCAGTGCCAACCGTTAAAATAGGACAACAGCCATTTGGCACGGCTTCGACAAATACAACGTTTTCACCCTGAGGCTCAACATCGCACTAAAACTGAAACATTAAGCGTGCCTTTTTCCCTGATAGACATTAACAGCAATGTCAATGAATGACAAAAATTAAAAAACAGCTTTGGTAAAAATAAACACCGTCTAAACTGTCAGATGACAATTAGCCTAATTAGTTTATAATTATTGCCTGGCCTCTAAACTCCATTACGAGTTGCTCCCCTGGTCTCAACCCCCCTCTGACAGCCGCTGCTCCCTTCCTGTCATTTAAGCAGAGCCAGATTCCCTACCTTGCAGCAGCTCATTTAATGAAGTCCCCTCTATAGCAGCTATTAACAACATATTTTCAGGAAACACTCGATGGCTGTTAATGGCCAAAGGGGGATTTTAAATGTCGTGTTTGCAACTTCATAAATGATGTTATTACTTTAACAGACAGATGAAAAACAAACACATCAGCCCTTATTGTTTAAAAGGAGGCGAGTCATACCTGAAGCGTACAGCGTTGCATAGAGGTGTGTCCCCATAGCGATCTTTTGCATAGACTGTGGCTCCATTACTCAGCAGGTACTGCACCAGTTTGAGGTGGCCCTCACAGGCAGCAACATGGAGGGGTGTACGTCCATCATAGTCACCCAGAGACAAGTTACTGCCCTGGGACAAAGACAGACATGAAAACATAAGTGTGCTTCGCCTGGTGGTGATATTCTATATTTCTCCTATTGTCAGCACATCTTAAATAAAATGGAAAGACCAAAGCCAACAATAAAACTGATCCATTTACGTATCATTGATGAGATCAAAACCAGGTATAGCTTTTCCCTTTGTGCCATAGAACTTAATCGTAGTTCAAAAACTATTAAAGACATAACAATAAATCACACAATAAGAGACGGACCATCATATTGTTGATTTTTGTTTTCCTTTGGGACGTGCTGACAATAACAAAAACACAGAATATTGTCAGCCTTACCCTTTAATAAACACTGTAATATCTGTAACCCTCTTTATTACTGTTCAGCAGCACACGTAGAACAGAGGCAACAAACAAATAAATGAGGGGTAGGGAGGATAAATGAAAATCAAACTGAAAAGGAAATCCTTATGGACCAGGTTCATCACAAGCAGGGAGAAATGTATTACACGACTGCTGTGGGTGTGAACACATCACATTTAGTAGCACAATCTGCCGACAGAAACTGCAGGCTAATCCAAGCAGCAACTGCACACAAGTGGAGCAGCACACAAACATGTACACGTGACCGCTGGGGCGACTCTAGGCCTGCCTTACCAGTCTAGCCTCATGTTTTGTTTGGCTGTGCGCCTGTGTGTGTCTATACCCCCTCTAATACAGAAACAGTGACCCTGGAAATTTGTTTGTGAACCATTAGGTTCACCTGGGTGCGCTAACCCTACAAAACAAACATGATGGAGATAAGCCTTGTGAAATGCTGCGCTGATGGCAGGAAAGTTTACCACTTAGGGTTGCTTACCATTTCCTTTAGGGCTTCAATGGCTTCTATGTCTCCGATTTTAGCAGCAGCACATGCCAGTGGGGGGGTCAGGGCATCACGGATGGCTTCAAGTTCCTTTAGAGACCACACACTTGAATTTAAAATCTGCTACTTGTCTGAATGTGTAAAAATGAACGTTCACCTTTTAAACATGTTTTGGAATTATCTTTGCACAAGTCCAATCATGACAACCTTTACAAAAATGTCTGTACTTTGTCGTCACTAAGCCTGTCACCGTAGTTACATTATCAACTTATTGTGCAAAATTGATTGAGGTCATGTCCACATATCGTATGTTATTGCCTGTTGTGTTTACATGTGTGTGTTTACATAAGAATGTCACCAACCTTTTAGTCATTTAGTTAAGGTTTTCCAGCTATTATAAGACTTGGGTGCAGTGTTTTTTCCACAGCACCTAAGCTCAATGAACATGAGCCTGTGACACACTTTTTGCTGTCATTTCTGATTGCCCACCTCTTTGGTCATAGCTACATGGTAACCCCAGACTTGCGTAAACTCCCGTGAAATTTCGTGTTCCATATTTAAAGTCATCATTTTAAGCCAGACCATTGTCCTTCTGTACCCAGACCTTAACCACAGCATTGCCACACCATAAAATAGTAAGATATAAATATTTTAAGGCAGCTCACAAGAGTTTCATATGTCTAAGGTTACCATCTGGCCATGGCCTGCTTCTGTCCTCTCGTCTCGTCGCACAGACACATACTTATGTTTAATTTATTTAGGATATTTACATATTTTTTCACATTTTAATGTCTGAATATTCTTAATAATTAAAAGTTCATTGTTCTTTTACAGGATGTACTCGCATTATTATGCTACTATATTCTATTTCTCAAACAATGAAAAGAAAAGGTAGCTTCTTGTTTGGTGAAGTGATGGGTAGTCACACTATTTAAGTCTGTGTATTGGTGGTGGCCTCACCTCCTTGCAGCTGATGCTCAGAGACTTGGCGATGACCTGGATGAAACGGCTGTCGCTCAGACATAACTTAGCTCCTGCTAAGTCAGCGCTCATCTCACCTCGCAGGTTCTGGGCCATCATCTGGACAGAGTAACACACACAAATACACCTGAGCTTGTATTTTTTTCTTAGAATTATTATTGTAACATACATGGTGATCCTTTGAAAAATTCTCTCAACAGAGAATTAAGTGTTAAACGCGATGTCACTCTTGAAAGTTGTCACCAACCTTTTTCTTGACTTCCAGATCTATATCTTTCTTGGCCAATACGTAGGACAGCTTTGACAGGGCAGCCTCTGGAGTCATGTCACCGCCAGCTATCAACCCGGCATCCATCAACACCTGAGAGGTCATAGGAAATATGTGATTTGATTGATCCTCTCAAATAAACAGCCTCTCCATCTTTTACTAGAGAAATTCATCATTCACAGGGTCAGGATTGTCTAGTAGGTAACGTGACATGCCTTGCCAGTGGCGTAAGATGCAGACACAGTCCCCCTCAGACACTGTGTGCAGTTGATAATGATGACACCAGAGTCAGTGGCCTTCTTCAGCTCCTCCAACAGGTCAGGACGGTTATCGGGGGCATTTCCGCTGCCGTAGGTCTCCAGGACCACACCCTCCATGGGTGGCTGCAAGAAAGCCCTCACCTGGACACAGATACACCAATAATTCACATTACAAACTCCCATGATCTATTACTAACTGAACTGGCTTCTCAGCTGTGTGGAATCAAACTGAGGAATTAGTATTCCATGTTATTTTTCCTGCAGCACCCTTTCACTCCAATGCATGAGACCATCCACTCTCCTAAAAGCCCATCTGGTGCCGTCTATGCAACCAGTATCTCAGTCACTGGTTGGCTGGCACCAGGAGGCCCTATACCACATCATTAGCCATGGCGTATGACTAGAATGGCAGATGACTGAAATGGCAGGAAGGAGAGCAATTAATCTGAAGGTGTTAGCAAGCATAAAGTCACTTGGCAAGACCAAAGCAGTTACCATAAAATGTGGGAAGAAGGTGACATTAAAAGTGCCAGGTTCGGTCAGTATTTTTTGATGTGATAAGCAGTTTGACAAGAAATGTTTGGACGCAGATTACCAATGAAGCTCTCGTACAGCAGAGACAGTGGGCACACGAGAGCCTGGTGCCTAATCAAAACAGTGCCTCGTAAAAGGCAGTTAAAAGGCTGTAAGGAAGTCTTGATAGCCGAGCTGGGCAGTGGGAGCAGATTGAGACAGTAAAGTCACTCTCCCAGCAGCTTCTGCAGGGGGAGGTGCGGCTAAATGTTACAGTATCTATGCCAGTCCTCCCTCTTTACAGGGTGATTGGTCATGGCCCATAACTCCTTCTCATCCTTCTCTGGGCTGAGCTTTGATGGCAGTTTACATGACCGGGAAGGTAACGGAAGACGGGTAATAGCACGATTAAATTAAAGTTAACTGTATTTTATTGCAGTTAGACAAAACAGCAGTTTTGAGCAGTCAGTTACCTTTGAAGAACATATCTCTAATTGCATTTTAATGCACTGAGAAGAAAAACTTGAAATGTGCAGCATGCTGGTTACATTTTTTATTTACTCCTTTCTTTATTTAACAAAATATAACTTGGTGTAATAAAATTAAATAATGGAAATATAATTTTCAGATAAAGTGAACTAGATGATTGTGCAAATAATTATATTTAAAGCAGGTGATGAGTGATCTGTTATTTCTTTGTCTGGAGTGTACCACAAACAGTCTGGACATGTCAGTCAAGTCTGTGCAAGAAGCAATACATCAAACCATGAGCCGCTGAATAATTCCCCAAAGAGAAAAAAAAGCACCTATCAATTATCCTGTTGTCTGACACGTCAACTAAAGACCAAGGATGACAAGTGACCTCTGAAAATTAGGTGGCTGTGACAGAGTAAACATCTATGGTCCAGCTCAGGGGCTGAGCGACTCACAGTAGCAGCAGTGATTCCTGGGAACAGCCTGAGCAGGCCCACGTTCCTGTTCAGCTCAGTGCTGACTTGAAACTTTGCTGTGGTGTTTGCCCTCCACACTGTATCCCAGTTGACTAAAAGGGAAAAGATTGAGAAAACAGATTTAAAATGAAGGAAAGTGACATTTATTTTCCACATGAAGACACACCCATCAGCTTACTTGTAATGTCCACTTCAGCAGTGGCCAGAGGAGCCAAGTTAGGAGAGGCGAAGGCATTGAAACTGCCAGTGTCCACCTTAGTCACACGGTTCCCTCTGTAGAGTTTATTGTAGAAATACAGACCCACCTAAATAGAGACAGAGAGATATTGAATGCGCAACATTTGCTCTTCGATGAAATCCCTTTAAAGCTGCCAAACTTAACATATAACACTGTAAAGATGGCCATTGTTTTATCATAACAAATGCCTGTCAGAGAAAACAGAGGACCAAATCTTACAGCCAGCACAATGCAGCAGACACCGCAGCACAACTGCCATTGCTAGTTTCAGACTGACGCAGTTGTCATTTTCAAAGCCAGCACCTTCATTGTGCACAAAAAAGCAAATGTACTTGCATCCATCTGTGTGTCCATGGGCATGTAGGTCTTAAAATTAGGTGTGCACGGGTGCATTGCTGGTGAACTGCTACTCTGAGGCAGCAGAAAGTGATGCGCCATTAACTGACAAAACCCTGGTCTAAAGTCAGAGTGCCACATTATTTTCCTGCTGTTTAAAGGTTGTATTATTCAGATAGTAAGATGTGCCTATATAGGTGGGTTCACAACTCACAAACACTTTGCTTGTTACATGAGCAAGATAGTGGGATGGGTTGCCAATGGGTGAAATACAACTTCAGTTATAAGGAAAATATTGACTACATCCTCTAAAATGTGTACAGAGCAGACCAGAGCTTCTGTCCACTGCTACACCACAGCAGACTCCCAATTAAGAAAGATGCTCTGCACATTAACTCACAAGGAGCAGCGTTACGTCACTGATTATTTCAAAAGCTACAAGCTACAAGTAGTTTTGTTTCCTACTAGTTTACGCTCTGGCTGGTTAGATTAATTTTACACCCAAAACACACCTATAATTAATTAAGAGACTAAATACAAGCACTCTGCTCCTTGTAATTTTCTTCGCACCCAATTATCACCAGTTAACTAGCGAAAGTGGAGTTGGACATGCCTTAAATGCACCTGTGCCATATACTTTAGACCAGTGGTTTTCAAATTTTTTGTGCCCAAGGCACACCAAAAGCGAAGCCAAAATCTCAAAGCACCTGTGTTTGTCTCAGTACACAATAGCTTCAACACGTGTGTTGTCACTCTTATCACAACATAAGACAATAAAAATAAGAAAAAAGAGGACAGGTAGTTTTCGCTGGTGCTGAGTTGTAATTTGGTCTGCACAATAAAGCGATCCATTGTCCAACTCACAGCTTTCTCCTTGTAATGGTTATCCCTCACACTGGCTGTCAGCGGGGCTTTTGATGTGTCGCACATTTATAGCTCCCAGGCACGAACAGCGACAAATAGTTCCCTGTGATGATTTATTAAATTAAATTAAATTACATTTTTAGCTAGAGTTTACCTCTTTCTTGGGAAATGGGTGTGCAAAACATACTGATACAGTCAATTAAAAATTCATTCATAACTTTTTGTATAGGCCAAGTTCAATATTGCAATAATATTGTGTGGTTAGCACAAAATCCCATGGCACACCTGGACTGGCACACCGTTTAAGAAGCCTTAGAGACTGTAAATACCCTTAGTCTGGTGGACTCCCTCAATCAACAGACACAAGTTTTAGTGCACTTCAGTCATACATAAGTAGACATAAATAACACTTTCAGTGTTCTTCCTTTTCTGATAATTGTGGTTCAGTATTGCAAAACACTGTCGTCAGAGAGCGTTCTCATCAGACAAGTTATTTAGGAGAGCTTTTATTAGCTGCTGCATGCCACAGTGCTGACACCAGTCTTTCCAGAACACACCATACTTTCTCAACACATATACAAATATATAAGGTTACAATATTACTGGATTAGTTATTTGTATTTATAAATTAATTTGGGATTTTAATGTATAAAACCTGCATATAGAATCTTGATAGCGGTAAAGGAAAATCTACAAAAGAAAGTCACTACAGGTGTTCAGCTCAAGTCCCATTTTTAGTCTGTTTCTTACATTCAGCCATTTAATTTTCCTCTTTGAGACCAAATTCAGTTTCTCTGATAACCTAATATGGTGTGGGTGAGTAGTATTTATGTACCATCTCCATTTCCTTACCTCAGGAATGACAAACTGGCCGGCAATCAGCAGCGCCCCCAGCAGGTTGTCTCTGCCGTCATTCCTCATCTCATAGATTGGCACCTGAAGACAGAGCGTGTCTTATCTTAAGAGGGCAATAAAAATGTTGCAGAAACATTTCTGTCTTTTGTTTGTTAGATCCTTGAGGACAGCAGGTCTTACCTGTGAGCCGGTGAGAATGATTGGTTTGCCCAAATGTTCACACATAAAGGACAGGGCAGAGGCTGTGTAAGCCATAGTGTCTGTGCCATGGAGGATCACAAAACCATCGTAGTTTTCATAGTTTTTCTAGACAAGAAAAAGAGAAAAGAAAATGTGGGTCATTTTAGATGGCAGCATAAATACAAATACCATTTTGTTTACCATATTATAAGCTGTATTTTAAGAGCAATAACAATATTATAGGATTGATTGATGGGTTTTAGAAGCAGTGAAACCTGACAGTAAAATGACTTCAGCAGCAGGTACCTCAATGTCCTTTCCAATCCTACCCCAGTCATCTGTGGTCATATTGGAGGAGTCCAGCAAAGGGCTGTACTCCAACACATTGTAGACTATCCTCTTATTGTCTTTACTCAGCCTGGAAGAGAGAGAAGTTTACCTATAAGTATCTGTTGTTACACAAATTTAATTATCATATCCTATCACAAAAAATAAAACAGGACAAGCAGTTCAAAATAAATCAGTGGTTTTAGTCTCTGCAAGCAACAATGTTCACTCCAAAACACAAAAAGGACACATGGTTAAACAAATAATTGTTTTCTTCACTGTGATGAATGATTATTTGTCTTCGTTGTGCTCTTTTAACAAAGTTGGATCAAGTTCTGGTTACATTTGAGAAGTGAGTTTAAAGAAGGGTAAGGGAATGCTAAAAACCAAGCTGACTTTATGAAGCGAGACAAAGTCTATTTAGCCGGGCCTTCTGTCTCAGCAGCAGGGTGCCAAAACCTGTTTCAGACACACAGAGAAAAAATTTTGTAAGTGTAAAAGGGAGGGGCATGGTTGGCATACTCTTAAAGAGTGTGCTGTTTCTCCTCTCCACAGTAAAGACTTAATGTTCTGTGGAGCTTTAACACTGTTTATGGTAAATACAGGCAAAGCTGAGGAACATCAGGTGACTGGGTTGAAATATGTTGAGGGTTATTTGGTGACTCATTTCAGGTCACGGCAAAAGTCCATGTTTCTTTTTCACCCCAATTACAAGACAGGGAGTCTTGCATGTATACATATTTATATCGCCTCTAAGTGGAGTTTAACTCCGTCTACCCAGCGCCCCCACCTGCCACACTCCATATAAAGCAGCGTGACAGGCTAAACAGCCATGGAAAGATTTTCTTTTTAATCTCCCTTTTAAAGAAACAGAGCAGGACACCCCCCACATTACCATAGGGCGGCCTTATAACATGAAGATAGGAGCTGAATGTAACAGCAGGGGGACGAACACGCAAGCCCCAGTTCACCCAACCAGGGGTCCTACAGACACTCTTCTAATTAGCCTTAAGTCCACACACGACCCTGGAACATATGTTGTTGATAATCTTGAAGCCAAAGTGCCACTAGGAAACACTATTCAAATCACCAATTATTCATCTATCTTGGAGTGTACCCTAAGGTGTTGCGAAGCTACACATTAGCATACCCGTGCTAAGATGCCTCATAGCTTAAGAATAATGAATGTCTCTCTGTGTATGTGTGTGAGTGTGTGATTGGGGACTCAAGAAGTGGAAGAGGAGGGTTGGAGGTGGGGAGGGGGGACGGCCTTGTGGCGTTGCCTCTCAACATCACATGAATAAAGCTTTTCAATAAATCAATAAACTAATTCCCTCCTTCAACATAGGCTGGGCAACTGCATACTATCAACTGTATTAGACTTGCATATGAGCCTACTTCAGTTGATATTAACGCTACGCCAACTCAAGGATGAGCAAACATTAAAAAGTAAATCTAGCTCTCACCTGAATAAATAATTTAATAAAACATGCTCATATATTAATGTTAAAAATAAATATTAATATAGTGTTAGCAAAGCTTTAATATTAGTCGATGTAAACTGACCGCTAACCTTTAAAGGTCCAGTGTGTAGGATTTAGAGGCATCTACTGGCAAAAGGGTATATCATATTTGTAACTATTTTTTAATTAGTTTATAATCACTGGAAGATAAGAATCTTTGTGTTATCGCTACTGTCGAATAAGCCGTTTATACTACATATGGAGCAGGTCCTCTTTCACAGAGTCCGCCATGTTTATTTTCTACAGTATCCCAGAATAGACAAAACAAAACACTGGACCTATGCGGTGCCATTCGTGTTTTCGGCCACTGTAGTTCTCCTACACGCTTTGCACACTGGAGAAGTTTCAGTTCAGCAACCTCACCGCTAGATACCACTCAATCCTACACACTGGACCTTTAAGACAAACAGGAAGCTCTTGTGTAGTTGCTGAAGTTGGGAAAAGGTAGGTTGACGACGGTAAAACTAAACAGTGCTCCAAAATTATTTATTATAAGCCTTACAAACAGATCATAAACCTCACAGCTTCATGAAACAGTCTAATGCTGCCTGATGTATGGATACTTTATCTTTACCATACATCCCACTGCTGCTCAGCCAATTTTCATGGTGGCAGTCAACATGAAGGGGATATGGAAATTAGTGAGTAAGGGTACATTTCTAGTAGAGACACCCCCACTGTCACTGACAATTAACACAATTAAGAAGCCGTTGATCAGCTGGGGAGGCCCGTCACATGGGGCTCTGCTCGCACTGCTCCACATGCACTAGACATCAAGACACTATGGATTAACCAAACAGCAATATATTAGATTAGCCTTGCTTTTCCCAGCATGCTAACAGCAGCTTTTCACAAACTAAACCTCAGAAATCTCAGCTGGGCCACTCCTCTGCCACGCATTAAAGCAGCTGGCTTGTTGTTGACAGAGGTGACATTAGCGAGTGCAAAGTTAAGAGATGTAAAAATACTTCAGGCAATACACAGCTCCCTGCTCCTGTGTCCTTCCTGGTATTTACTCCTATTGCCAAAGGCCACGTCAGCATGCATTTCCTGTCAGGCAAGCACACCCAATGTGGGGTTAAGGACAGCAGAGACATCACACCACTCTCAAGCACAGAGCAGGCAAACACAGTGCTACCAGCACTACAGCACCCGTGATATAGACGGCCAGCGTGGGGTGTTGGCTTCCTGTTAAAGCAAGAAAAGCAGTTAAGAGTCATTAAATCCATTGAGGGCAGTGAGCTGCTTCCTGTCGGTCCATTCAGTTAACCGTTTTCTGTTGAATTATATCTTGCATTGTATGACGACCATAACACCGGCTGTATTTTGGGATCACAATCGTTGGACAACAATCCGATAAAAATGAAGGACTCCATAAAACACATTGCGGAGAAAAAAAAAAGAAGAAAATATACAAGATATGGAATATAGACAACACGATATAAAATATCTAACACACATCAAGAAATAATGATACATCATGAATTATGTGTGATGATCATTTTTAAAGTTTTCTACGGAAAACTTTAAGTTACAAAAAACTTTAAAGTTGTCTAATTTTTCTGAATACAGTTATAGCGATGTGCTGACTGAGCAGGGAGGAAGTGTGGGTGCACTTACGGCAGGACCAGGCTGTTCTCAGATCCATAGTACTCATACAGGCAGGTCTGCTGGGCATACAGCTCATCATGGAGGATAGGCAACTTGCGCAGGCCCTGCACAAAAGCATTAGCCTTTGGGGCAAGCACTGTGGGGTTACAGAAATTGGAAAAAAAAGGGGTTTTATTGTAATATTTCAAAGCTTACTCTCTGCGGAATTACTGCTCATCAGTAACACTTAAAGGGAATAGGACCGGGGATTTGCAATAATCTCAACACCAAACATCAGTCTCATACTGAACCCTAGTGGTAAATGTAAGAAATGACATTCTTGTACAGGCTAAATATTCTCCTTTAGTTATGATTCTTATATACTCTGAGTTAATGGTCTGTAGGGCATTGAAACAGGCACATTTCTAAAATTTTAAACAAAAAAAGTGAAGAACTGTGAGTACAATTGTCACAGCAACACTGCTGCTGCAAGAGAACAACAGGTCTGTGCATTCTAATGAAACCTGCACAAATTCTTTATGACAATGTAACTGTGAAACAACATATGGCAGCTGAGAGACACTGTGAGCATAAGCCCTGGGGACATCACGAGAGCAACTGTCAGAAGTCAAGACAGGAAGACTTGGGTAAGAGTAGCAGTAAAAGGGGAAAATGGTCCTGCAATCATAACCATAGAGCATACAAAGTATAGATCAGAAAGTCCAAAGTAAACTCAAATCATGTTTCAGTTACCGGGACATAGCCTTGGACTGTTCCTGTAATTTCAAAATTCAATGACAAGCTGTTGTTAAGATATTTCTGAACTGAAGTGAACCGGCTGACTGAATGACCATGACCACATAATATCCACATTTAAGTATACTTAAGTATATCTTACTCTAACCCTAACCTGAACTGATGCAGGAAATCTTTTCTGACCAAAGCATTAACTCTGTACAACACCTCACCTATGTCTAACAGAGAACTGTCATTCTATAGTTTTCTTCCCCAACCAAGCTCCACCCTGTGTTGCACTTTAATAACCTTGCACATGGTGACTTTGGACACCTTCTTCTCTAACTCTACCTCACTGTATTCTTCAAACTAAAACTTAGACATGCTCTTTCTTGTTTTGCGCAATGAATAAATATTACATAAACTGAAAAGTATTCTGTTTTAAGTCTCAGTCTGCCGGTGGGCCATGATAGTAAGAGTATGCATGTTAATTACACTACGGAAGAGACTTGATGATCACTCAAATTGGGTGGGGAAAAAGTGGACATATTGATATCGGTATCAGTTATCAGCCAAATAAGTTGTTATATATCAGCATATTGGATATTGGCAAAAAATCCAGTATTGTGCATCGCTAATGCTAGGGTTTTTTTTTTAAGATATTGATTTTTTTTTTTTCCTACTTTCTAGTATATGTGTGTTACTGTGTTTTCACTGCTCACATGCAATGCCTAGATAACCAGCGGCTGTACCACAGAAAAATGAAAAGTGAGATTCAGATCCAGGCCATTTAATCAGATTTACAAAAAAACCTACAATAACAGCACAGTATAACTATTTCCTTATTAAATGAGTAACTACAAAGTGAGTAAGATAAGGTCATTTTATACATTAAGTCAAACACCATCCATGGGGTCAATGTGGACATTGTGGAGGACTATAAGTGCCTGGGGGTCCACATTGATAATAAATTGGACTGGGCTAAGAACACTGACGCTCTCTACAGGAAGGGCCAGACCCGTCTCTATTTTCTGAGGCGACTGAGGTCCTTCAACATCTGCCGGACTATGCTCAGGATTTTTTATGAGTCTGTGGTGGCCAGTGCTATCCTCTATGCTGTTGTGTGCTGGGGCAGCAGGCTGAGGGTGGCGGACGCCAACAGACTCAACAAACTGATCCGCAAGGCCAGTGACGTTGTGGGAATGGAGTGTGACTCTCTGATGGTGGTGTCAGAGAGGAGGATGCTGTCTAAGCTGAGAACTATCTTGGACAATATCTCACACCCACTCCACCATGTGTTGGTCGGACACAAGAGTTCTTTCAGTGGGAGACTCAGACCACCAAAATGCACCACTGAGCGCTACAGGAAATCATTCCTGCCTGTGGCCATCAAACTGTACAACTCCTCCCTCTGAGTTGCCCTTGGACTGTTAACCACTGTCAATAACTCAAAATAAATTATTACATATTTATTTTTAAATAATCTGTGCAATAACTGACTGTATTGTTCAGTCTGTATATAAGGTTCCTGTATATATTGTGTCGTGTGGTCTCTACATATATATTTTGCAAATTATCTTCTTATATTTCTTATATTTTTACTTCTGTTTGCACTATATCTTCTTCTTTTTACACTTGTAAGGAGCACCTGTAACGAAAACTATTTCCCCTGGGGATCAATAAAGTATTTCTGACTCTGATTCTGATTCTGATAACCTTGGATGGAGACGTTGGCTGAAGCTGACAGGACCTTTGATTGTTATTTTGCCTCACAGCATGCTCCATACTCAGGATGTTGCCCAATGCCTAATGTCAACATCTAGTTATTCATTGAGAGAATCTGACGTGTTGCTCCAACTGCATCAGTTGGCTGTCTCCAGTGTGGTGGGTGGAGTCCAACTGTCTCTATTATTATCTCTGTTAAAGCGAATTACACTGGCTCTGCTCATCACTGAAATAACGGCGCGTTTACATGTGTATTCAGAAAGTGTTGATCATGTTTACACCAGCGTTGTTTCTATTAGCATGCTAACTGTTACAAGCTAGCTAACAGATAAGCTGGTGGGGGACTATTTTAGGATGCACGCGCCTGCTGTCACGCAGGGCTTACTCTGTGCCTCATGCTCCCAGTAACATGAGAACATGCAACACACCTGCTAACTGTCTGCACAGTGTAGCTGTCCCATACCACAGGTACAACAGTGCACTGTTCATGTTAATTTAGCCGTAATTACCGTTATCATGAAGTGTCATCCCGATGGTTCCCCCGGTGTTTATCACCAGGACTCGCGCCTCGACGGCGGAAGGTGAAGTCACCGGTTCAATGTTCTCAACCGAGTTACAGCTCGATATCTTTCTCCTTCGGCACGGGTGCAGCTGAGCATTTCTCACAGGACCAATGTCATTCGTTTCTATCACATTCAGTGTTGGCTGTGATAAAGCCCGCGCAAGGGATGTCAGGTTATTGAAGCTGGAATCCGCCATGATGACTTCTGTAGATACTGTCCCTTTAAAACAGCTCGTGGAAAGTGCTCAAAACACGGTGGTCTTCACGTGCAGCTGCGGGCACGCTCTAACACGGTAACGTTTCTCCGGTCTGTTATGTAGAAACGTGGCTCCCATCTCTGTCATGGGATGGACTAAACAGAAGGCGGCACCATTGTTTTATTGCGGTTCTGGCGTACTGTACTCGACTCCTCCTCAACAGGATCCCTCTCTGTAATTTTGTCCTTGAAGCGCTGATGCGGCGTCCACTCTGACGTCACCGATTTGGGTGTGGCCTAAATGGCAACAAACTTGATGACCAGTGTCTGTGCAAAACATTATATCTGATTAGTAATCACTACACAGGAATACTGTAACGTTGCAAGCAGCAGTAAAAATTCCCAAGAAACATGATGTGCAAATTCACCACTATGTCTCAGTTTTTCCACATTTCGTCAGTGTACTACTCACTGTCATTACATGTGCATTTTTTTTTTATAATTTTCCACTAAAGTGGCAGCTACTGAAGAAGCTGATTAAGTCATCCTGCCTCACAAACCATTTACAGTCTGAAGTTCTGATAGTGCCTTAGCAGCAGGGTTCCACCCATACTGTTTTAAGGTAGAAGCCTGATACATATTCCTTTGTACTGACGCTGCTGGTTGACAATATGTTGCACAATGTTTAATATCTATAACCTCCTGAGACCCCAAATTTTGTTTGGTAGGCATTTTTAGTTTCTCCTTGCTATCTGGGATCAGTGGTACCCGATAAGTATAAAAAACAAAACATTTTCAACAATAATAAAGTCCCAATGTCCTCAAACTATTTCAATCATAAAGTGTTATCAGGTTTAGGACCTTGTTTACTTTTGCGTTGGGATTGGCTGCAGAGTGACCTAGCAGAGATGGCTGCCATCTTGTTTTTACATAGATAAGTGTCTTGTGCTCTTACTACCACTAGATGGCACATAAAAGTGTCCACGAATGAGGACGAAGAAGAATAAAGTACAAGGTCAAATAAACCCAAAGTGTGATGTCCTCATATGAGGACACAGGGTCTCAGGAGGTTATTATGACCACAGAAAGTATCCATTGTTATTTCAGAAAGCTGGCAGTATTTTATGTGCAGTATCTACTCACTGTTTAAACTGCTCTTAAAACATTTCAGCCTTCACAAATGCATAATCATCAGGTGTGCAAAATCATCCAGTGGGCCAGATTGGACCCTTCTGCGGTCTGGTTATGGCCCCCGGGCCATATATTTGACACCCCTGATGTAATGGCTATAATAGTCTATGGTAACAGGACATTAAGACATTGAATTGGCCTTTTTATGTGTTTTGATGCACAGTTAACAGTTTGGTGTAATACAAGTATTTCATTAAATGATTAAGCATTACTTTGGGTCTGTAAGACAAATAAAAACCATGCTCCCTCAATAAATACAACAAGACTAAAAGTCTGTGACCATGCTGTGATGATGTAATAATCATTTCACATTGCTTTCAACATTGCTTTGTTTGGCCTGAGGGTGGTGTCAGAGGTGCGGCTGCTGCCATGCACGCACACTTCCTTTATGTCAACAGGCAACAAGCAGCAACCTCCAGGGCTGAAAAATGAAGCCAACAAGAAAGTGGCAGTTGAGACTGGCTCCAGGAGCAAGTCAATAGACCACTATGTTTAAATGTGCAACTTTACAGCAGAAATGAACATGTTTACTGCCTGGTACAAAAACTGATTTTGGTTTCTTTAGCTAATTTCCCCGTTTACAACAACCATATGGGAGTGAATGTTTTTATAACTGTTTACATTTTATTCAGGTTAAATAAAATGGTATGGCGTCGAGGGTACGGCCGCTGCCATGGTTTTCCTCTGTAGGTGGCAGTTCAACTCATGCTCAGCTCTTGACAGGATGCTCTCAACATTAACAAGTCTAGTCTCAGTTTGGCTCAATTTCAAATATAACATTTAATATTTGTGCAACATTTTGATGGAAACTAACTTGTGGGAGAAAAGAGGATATTTCAGAAGAAAACAGAGGATGCTCAGTGCTTCCTCCTGCAGTACTGACTGTGCAAAAGGCTCTGAGCAGTCTTTAAGTCATGAAGTACAACACAGCACTGTTCCAAAAACCTCTTGAGCATTTTCACTTTAAACTGCCGTCATGTCTGTACCAAATTCCCTGCATCAGTACACATGTGGTCCTTCGGGTTCAGTGACATTTTTACATTTCCACATGTCAATCCACAGAAATAAAACCTAATTTATGATAAAGAATTTATAAATGTTGGACAAATAAAGATGATCTGTGCAGAGATCACAGTAATTACTTGCATTACAGCAGGTCATATGTCCAGTTTTTTTTTTCTATTGAAATATATTTACTACAGTGATGGTCTTTTGAAGACTTGTACTGTTTTCCGCCGTCTCGCTTTGAACCACTACATTCAGTGGTTTTCTCCATTAATCAAGGCTATGAAGATCTCTACCATAAATAGCCCCAACAGGTATCAACAGGTCAGTCTCCTCCGTGTATAAAAATATGAGAGTCAACAGAAATGTTTCTGTAAGTCTCTCTTCTCCAGGTCAAATCCATAGTGTTTGGAGACATCTTCGGGAGGGACACTGCATTCCCATGATCAGTGTTCACAAAGCTGTATCCATTTTCCTGCATGAAAAGACTGAATTGTGGTCAACATGGAGAAAAATCACAATAAACCTTCAACTAATCACAAAACTTTGACAAGAGCTGACTGATGTTATGTAGAGACAGCAGAATACCTGGATGAAGAATCAAGGATGCAGGCCCCTTGTTACAAATACACATTGAAATCAATCAATATTAAAAATATTATATGAATTATACCCACTAAGAGACACTAAGTTGTACTGAATGTTTACCTAATGTAGGTGTAGAGTACAACTCAGGAAAACAGTTCAATTTATGTGAAAATAATACAAATATAATAAAAATATTAATGGGATATGAGGTGTTATTATGTAAGATACTATAAAAAATATGAGCTGACATTATCATCAGGATGAAAGGGATTTCCCCAACCTCCCACTTCTTCTAATATACTTAACCATCACTGTAACTTACTTTAACGATAAAAAACAAACTTTATGAACATGTCTTTGCAAAGAAATGTCTTTATTTTAATTATATACAGCAGTTTACTGTAACAAATATAAATTCACTCAAGCTTCTTGTCATTGAGCTTAGACCAACATAACCTTCCCTTCTTCCCTTTTCAATGTAAGGTCAATTCATTAAACACAAATTAATTTAGGAATATGCATCATGTGAGCACTGAAAACAGGGCTGATTTTTTTTTGACACCGTGAAAGGTTGACTGTTTAAAAATGTGTGGTTTTCGCCACACTACAAACATATGATGATCTCATAGAATATGGTGCATTGCAGTAGATTGTACATCCCAACAGTACATAAAAGAGTTAAAATGACAATCTTAACCCCTCAACGTCCACTTTAATTAAATGCAATGTATTTCTTTTCATTTTTAATTTTCCTTGGGCATTAATAACAAAAATCAGTGTTTTATTTTTTTCTTTTAAATCCCTCTACTGAACAAGTGAGAAGTCACTGCATGGGTTTTTGTGAAACAGAAATAAATGTATGAAAATGTTGCTGTTCATTTTAGCATGTGCCATTTTAGAAACGACGCCTCACAACCACAAAGCTTAAGAAAAACATGTCTGAAAGCTATATTTTGATAAAGGGCCCCTCTTCAAGACGAGTCATAAAGCAGCACCCAGCTGAAAACCCTGTCACATCGGTTGATGTAGTCCTTTAGTATACATTCCCATAATCCCAAACAAAGCCACACAGGGGACCTATCGCTCTGGGCTCATTTGTGTCATCCCAGTGTACCTGAGGGTACACAAGGACCAGAAGAAACAAATTTACTTCATTAGTTATTACTTAATTTCACTTACTTAAAACAAACAGAAATACCACCTTAGTTCGGAAGCAGCAATTAAATGCAATTAAATATATTGTCATGATGTTGATGGAAGAATACACTGAGTCACATTTACTGTCTGCACACATTTCTATTCATTATATTGTATCTAAAAATACAGACCAATAAAATAAAAACATGTTGGCATGGTTCATTCTTGGTTTGACCTCTAAGTCTATGGCATCATGTTCATCATTACAGTGATACATCAGGTGTTTCTGAAAATCACCATCTCTCATTGGCTCACGCACACACACGCATGTGCGTCAGTAGAAGTCATGGCAACAGAACGGCCCTACCAAGGGTATATAAGGACCGCAGGCCCTTCAGAATCCCCTTTTGCACTTAGACTTGACACGAGTTGAGCTGCAAAACCTTCTGCTGGAAAGTTGGAAACAACCCACAGAGAACAAACACTTGAATAAGTGAGCTGAATAAAAACCTAAGGAGGTCAACTTCAACTACACTTATCCTTCCCTGCTGACAACATGGCGTCCGGACACCGCGTGCTGCTGCCCCTGCTGGCCCGAGTCTGGTGGTGGATGACTTCCTTTGCTGGTAAGACATCTTTTATTAATACCATGTCAAATTTAGCCTTAAAAGTATATTTCTGCTAAAAATTGCATTGATTGATTATGATTAATTGTTGAATGTTAAGATAGACAGTTATGTTAGTCGATCTGTTGGGAAAACACAGTTGTTGTTTTTTCGGTGAAACTCGACCTTTTCTCGGTGTAAAATAATTATTTTACATTAAGAGCGCGCTGAATATGGCGGGAAGTGTGTGAAAGGTGTTAACGATGATATAGTGATTAGAAAACATTGCTATTTGTATTTAAAGGTACTGAATTTACCAAATTGGTCGTCGAAATTTTTGGGAAACAGATGGCGACTCGGCCTTTTTTTGAATGATGCCAAAACATGTTTGGTCGCCATGGAGACGATGAAATGTTCAGGTGCAGATGTCAGAACGCGCAGTTGTAAACAAACCGGGGCCTGTTCCTCTGTGTGAATAGTTGGGGATGCTGCTTAAAATGGGTATCTGGTATGCTGTCGGGCCCTTTTAAGTTACTTTTGTCACAGTATTAAACTAATTTTCCGAAATTGCGCAAAATGCACAAACAGATTTGCTCTGTGTCTGGACAAAAGAGATGAAGTGAACTGAAGTGCAACCAAAGCTGTTCAGTCTTCACTCAGAGCTTGTACTTGACATAGTATTGTCTGAATGTTGGAATCTGCTTCACTTCGTGTGGTATTTTCTTATGAAGGGAAGAGATGAGGGTGGGTTTTTTTTATGCAGTAACTGTGCGCGTCCTGCGTCCAAAGTGCCACCGTCTCCTCCGCGCCGTGTGATCTTTAACTCACAAATTAGTGTGTGACGTAAACTGAATAGAAACAATTAGTGTGCCGAGAAAACACATATTTTGCTCTGATTATTTTCTGGAGAGGCTCTTTTATCGATTGTCCATAATTCATTAAAAGTGCCCACATTTTATTGTGCGCAATTGCGCACGCAGGTCTGTGCGCTCTAACGTTTTGGTAACATCCCAGTGTTTAACACAGCTTATCTTAGAGGCAGTGACATCCTCATAGAAACACACAGTTCCCACAGTGTCAGATCATCTCTCCTCTCATGACGCAACTGTGTCTGATTGTTCTGGCCACTATAGTCTGACTTTTATTGTGGTTATAAGAAACTAGATGTGTTGTCAGAGGCAAAACCAGAAATGTGATTATGGTTATTATTATGTAGAATTGTGGGTAACGTTTTCTTGGAGATAGTTTAAAGCTTATTGTTTGAGATTCAACAATTTGGTCTGTTTTATGAAGTGGAGAATGTGACTTTATCTAAATGAATCTTTTCTTCTTTAGGTGGCAGTGCTGAGAGCCCCCCCGATGCCCCAGTCCTGCCTGTCGGGGTGGATGACATGGACCGGATCCAGGTGGGAGGTAACTGGTTGGGTGTGCATAGGTTCCCTTCTGCTTCCCCCCTGCATTCCCCTCTGCTTTCCCTCCTGCATTACCTACTGCATTTCCTCCTGCTTTCCTTCCTGATTTCCCTCCTGCTTTTCCTCCTGCATTTTCTCCTGCATTTCCTCCTGCATTTCCCCCTGCTTTCTCTCGAGCTTTTCTTCCTGCTGATCTGCATCTTTCCGCTGATCCTTATGCTACTCCTCCTGCTACTCCAGCTGCTCCTAAACCTGCTCCTTGAGGTGTTTGTCATACTGCTCCTGCAGTATGATAAGAACCTGTTGCTTACCCTGATGCTAACCCAGATGTTCAGGCTCTGATTGCAGGAAAGATGGTCACAAAGAGGACCAGGGAAGACAGTGATGGGGAGGAGGCTGCTGCGAAGAGGGAGAGGGGGGCTGAAGGCTGAATGGAGAGGCTTTAGTAGTTTAAGTAGCCTTTGCGTCTGGCAAGGCTTTAGTAGTTTCAGTAGCCTTTGCGTCTGGCGGGGCTTTTAGGACCCCAGGTAGTGTCTTGCACTGGGATTTTTAAGGAGTATCTCCTCATTCATTGCACGGTGGATTGATCAACCTTTCTTTCATCCTGAAGGCTGGCCTTTGCGTCTGGCAAGGCCAGTGGTGACCCAGGTAGCCCTTGCGTCTGGCAGGGCTGTTGACACCCCGTGCATGTAGCCTTTGCGTCTGGCGGGGCTGAGGAAGATGAAGTTGCCTTTGCGTCTGGCAGGGCGATGAACTGTCACTTTTGTCTGTGTTCACATACACACATGCACACACACACACATGCACACACACACAGAATTCTCTCCAGGTCAACAATGAAGACGACGGCGCTGACAGAAGAAAAAAGCTCCAAAATTTAAAGAGAAGATAAGACACCACTCTCACATATTTCAAACATATTATATTCATAACATTCAATAATTCAAAAAATATATATCTTACCAACATTTTTTTTGTCATACTAAAGGTTTATCTCACTCCACCACCTGAGCTGCTGGACGAAAAACGTAAGTATGAGCCTCTGACTTACCAAAACAGTGACCTAAGCTGGAGTATTATATAATATAAAGACAGAAAGTTATGTATACTATAGTGTAAACTAGCTACAAACTCTTTACGATGCCTGTTTCTTTAAATAATATTACTTATTTAGTAAGTGAAAGATTATTTATTTGGCTTACTACCCACTATCCATGTTCCCTCTCTTCCTGAGCTGCTGCTGTTCACCATGGACGAAAAAAGTAAGTATGAGCCTGTTTATCCTGATATGATCACTCATTCAATAAGTCAAAGATGATCTGTCTTACTCTCACTCTGCAGGATTATGTGAACCACTCCAACGTCCACACAGGAAGCAAAGGAGGAAGACCCAGACTCAGTGTTCCTTCGGTGCATCTACCTTGGCGACAGCAACAGAATACTTACATCCTGCAGTGCATCCAGAGTTACCTTTACAAGACAGCTGGAGCGAAGAGGTCATCTGCGTTTCAGTCCACTAAGTAAGTATCTTATTAGTACAAAAATAGCAATCCATCAACATGATGTAGATATTTCTTAAAGCTAACTTCTTGTTCTCCTCTTGTGTGCAGGGGCTCCTGAGAGTGGATGTGAACCAAACCACAGAGAGCAGCCATCCCAGCCGTCCACTGAGTGCACTCTGTCACACTAATGTCTGAACACCACTGATTTGGTGTTGCATTCAATAAAACACTCAGACATATTAAGTGACACTATGTATTGTGACATTTATTTTATCTTCAGTGATGTTGAGTTCATGTGAAGCTTTTTAAATAGTGAATCAGCTGCAGGTGTTATAACATGTAAAAAAAACCAGCTTTGCGACCTGGAGTCTCTTCAAACAAGCAGCTACACTGAGTCATCTGGTTTACTCTGTCATTTTAAAGCAATGCCACATGTACAAAAGTTCTAAGAAACCATCAAAGATCAGGGTGGTAAGAAGATAGACTCATTGAAGAGGTTGTAAACACTGCGGAAAGGGGAGAGGAAGTGTTCCGAGGCCTTCAGCCACTGCAAAAGATCTATCACACACATGGACACACACCTCCTTTATATCAACAGGCAAGCAGCAGCGTCCAGGGCTGAAAACTGAAGCCAACACTAAAGTGCTAGTTTCTGGAATGGCCACTTGAGACTGGCCCCAAGAGCGAGTCAGTGCCCATAGACCCCCATGTTTAAATGCTCAACTTTACAGAAATAAACATGTTTACAGCCTGGTACAAAAAATGGGTTTGGTCTCTATAGCTAATTTCCCTGTTCACAACAACTGTATGGGGGGTGAATTTTTTTTATTATAACTCACCCATTTAGGCTTAAAGTTACACATAAGGAAAGGTGTGGCTGCTGTAGGTGACAGGGTGAGTGCAGATTATGTCCTCGACTTGTGACCAATAATCAAAATTGGTGATGGGCAGAATGCTGAACTTAACTCTTCAGAATGAGAGTCCACAAGGCAATGGGTGATGTCACAGTAGCTGCATCCATTAGTGAATGTATTGCTGCATTTTTGAGATTGCTGATATAATTTTTTGTCACTGGAAAATATATATGTATACCCAAAAACTTCAATTAAAAGCCTAGTCCCAATTTAACACCCAGTCCTTTTTATTATGTGTAGCATGGCTACACATTGTAATCCTCTAGTGCTGTAACTCTCTCTCTCTGATTTCCTGTCTGGCGCTAAATCAAATGATCAAATGATTCGTAATTGATATATTATCTGAAGCCTAATTTTTAAACAAGTAATATTTATACTGGTTTAACTAAACAATTTGATTGTATTTCCCATCACTCATTGTCACTCTCACTGGTGCACCTGAATAAAGCATAGCCATTGTAAGTGTTATTACACATACCTGTGCTTTACCTGCTATGACAAGTCAGCTTGTCTGCTGTGACAAAACCCCTGTTACTCTTGTTCAATTTTAAACAAAAGTGACAGTAAATGACATTGTATAAATCTGTGAATTCTGTAAATGTTTAAAACACAGGCCAACATCACATGAATGTGATGATTACTTCTAAGGAGATTAGAAGAAGTTAAAAGTTCTATTTAAGTTTGGGAAAGAAAACTATATGAGTCACACACAAAAACAAGGTCAAATGTATTACAGGTTGCCAAGTATCACAGCCAGCTGGCAAAGTTCACTATTGAAATGAATGACTGAATCACTGTATAGAGACAGTAGTCAGCAATTTGACATTGCAGTGGAACAGGGTGGTGTAGAGGGAAAAGCTCGCCCAACACTACAGGAAAGGCCAAGTCATTGTTTTTCAAGTCTTTAAGTCTCAAGTCTAAGGGCCAAGTCAAGACAGGCAAGTTCCAAGTCAAGTCCCAGGTCTTAAACTTTGAGTTTCAAGTCCTAAACAAGTGTGCTCTTCCATTTTAACAGAGTAATTATATATATTTACCCCCCCCCCCCCCCCCCCCCCCCCCCAAAAAAAATCATGAATGCTTCTTAAAATTTGTATTTATTTTTTAAAAGAAGTAATTTTTTACCTGCATGTTTTGCATGCTGCAAATTATTTTTGTTGACTAGTTTTTGTACACAAAATTATTTTTGGTATCAACTGCTCACAGTAGCTCTTCATGGTTTTCTCCTGCAACTTGACTGGATGCTGTCAGATTGGTTTAAACTACGTGGATCTGGGGAATTAAGTGACAACTAAAATAACGTTAATGTAAGAAGATTCAGGAGATGAAGGGAAATTAATTGATTCGTCATACACTTTTTAAATAAAACACTTTTTAATCTCTAATCTTTAATCTAAGGTATCAAGTATTTTCAAGTCAAAAGGCTCAAATCCAAGTGAAGCCACGAATCATTGGTGTCAAAGTCCAAGTCCAGTTACAAGTATTTTTTGATTTTGTCCAGTCAAGTCTAAAGTCAAATTTGTGACTCTAGTCATGTGACTCAATACCACACCTCTGCCTAACACTGATTCAGGTTTAGTCCGCGGTCACCAGTGTTGGGAAGATTACTTTTAAAATGTACTAGGTTACAAACCTGTTAAAAATGTATTAAGTGATATAATGCCAGTCACATACCATTAAGATATGTGCTTTAGCACAACTGAATCTTGTTTTTGTCACTGCACTTACAACTGCTAGTTGGTCAGAGTACCTGTTTGGAGGGAGTTTGAATATGGGGTGGAGTAATGAACCTATATGTGGTGTCAACAACATGTCTACACTTTTTCACTTTTTGCAAAAAGTGGGCATATATGCAGAAAAGTATAAAAGTGGAGTCAGCTATAAAAACAAAGTAAACAAATCAACTGATATCAAATTTAGTTCTAGTACAATATAAAAATAAAACTCAACCAAAGGCAACAAACTGCAGTACAACTTCTTATTATCACTGCTGGAATAATCACAAAGTTGGTCCCTCATGAGCAACACAAAGACACTGTGTCAGTTCACTGATGTAAGTGATAGATGCAAAAATAATGAGGAGTGGTTGATGTGCATGTATATCTTCAGCGGGGTTTGCATTGTTTTACATTAGTTTATTATTTAATTATAATTTTGGGGGGAATTTTTTTCTGCCTGTATTATACTGAGAGAAATGTCAGGAAAAAGGAGTTGAGAGTGGGGACAACATGTAACAAAGGACTAAACACAAATTGGGGACATTGCTGTATAGTCAATGACCCTATAGGAGCCATATTGTTTTAATTTTTATCATTGCTAAGACTATGAGACACATAACTAGGCAAATAACAGCCTTTATTAGGACTTACTTTACAATTTAAAGAAAGAAATTTCAACCTAAATACAATGTATGCTGGGATGTATATTTCATGAGTTTTATGATCAACTACATCATTTAATTTGACCTGATTTGAATCTGAAATGTTTTAATTACATTTAGGTAAAGACACAAGATGAGTTGATTTTATAACGTTGATAATATGATTCTACTGTGGGAGTGTGGCACAAACTAAATATGGAGTGAAATCTGAAAGTTGGGTTTCCTGCATTCCACTATAGGCCCCTTTCACAGCTCACACTTGTCACAGTGGGAAAAGCACAAATGAAGAAAATTCCCTTAACGATGGCTGAGTTTCATCAAGTGTCCCAGTGAGCCAGTATGCACAATACCTGAACTCTAGTACTGGCTTACCTAAATGGAATGCAGTCGTCTTTAGTGGTATCAGTGACGCCTGTGCTTTTCCTGCTATGACATGACAAAACATGAAGATGATCCATAGAGAAAAGCAATTCACAGAACATTCTCTCTTTGAATCAACTCTCTCACTTGTGCCAGATTGTTTTAATGGCTATAAATTAAGGCAAAGAAAAATGTATATTTTGAAGAGGAGATGGCTGCACATGAAGCTCCAATGTATTTATTGTATCACTGCCAGCTTTCATATACAAGAATCACCTGATCCAATCAATGACATCCTCAACCAGTAAGAAGGTACACCTGAGTTTATCCCAAACAACTATCAAACATTAGAAACATCAACATCCATCAACACTTTTGACAAAAATGGTTATAAAATAAAAGCTCATAGAGTGTGTCCCAAAAGCGTTTGTATGTCTCAACTTAGGCTACAAAGAAGTGGACAAATGTGCCTGCATTCATAGTTACGACAGGAAATATATATTAGAGCCCCGACTGAACAGAACAATACAATGGCTGTTTTGCCTGAATAAATATTTTCTCCAAACTGTGGGTGCCTACAGATCAAACAGAACAGAGACATAGTTCACAGCAACCTGAATAACAGGATAACCTGTGCTTTTCCTCTGCCAACAAGCTGATGATGTCACTGATTGTATACTGCCACCAGGTGATGTATGTATAGTTATGAGGTTGTGTCTGATGCTTTTGTCAAACTTAAAAAAGTCAAAGTTTGGTCAAAACATCTGTAATTCAGTAAAATCATTGAAGCTGAGTGTGAGGTCATGCTCTCTTTATATGTCACTGACACGCCCAGCACTGAATTTTTAAGGTGTGCTTTCACCAGACAAGTCACAACTTTTTTGAACGATCCTATTTTTATGCTGTTGCATTTCCTGACCCAGAAAACAACACTCATGGAGGCCTACATACAGATTCAGGCATGCCCACACACACCAACTCACACACACACATTTTACTTGTCACTAAAGCCTACTGTACTGTTACTGTATACATACATACTGTATGCTGTGTACATATCCTCAAGGACCGACAAACTGCTACTGCTCCACTGACACTTTACACGTATTCTATACACTCTTTTCATATTAAGACTTGTCTATATCTTCATAACACTGTCTTGTGTAGTTGTCCTGCGTATTGCACTACATGTTTGTACCTTGTTCTGTGTCTTTTTTCACCTGTTATGTATCTTGTTTTGTGTAGTCTGAATGTTTGCGTCACTCCCATTGAAAGTTGCATCATTCATGGGAACCAGGAGAAACACTGTTTTGTGTCTCTACATACTGTACTGCACTGTAAACAGAAGGATAACCATAAAGTCTCTCTTATCTTCTCTTTTGATAAACATTCAGCTCAGACTGCATTACTAAAATTCTTATTTGTCACATTGTTGATGTCAGTATCTCAGGGTGTGGAGAATCGTAAAATATACATTAAAGTTAAATGGTTACATTTATGGTTACAAAGTTAAATGATAACATTTGCATATAAAATACATTATAACTATATCATCCCTGAACGTTGCCCTGTCATCCCTGGGTAAATGAGTTGAAATCATTATTTTATTTTAACAACTTATTTGTTTTTCAGAACAGTTTACTTTGTGATATTCAGGAGATTAGGAGTGAAATGTTTCGCATGTTTAGAGAAGAATGGTCTGTTGACATATGGTATAAAACTACAAACTTATTGTCTCATAAAGAATACTTACAGTGTGGAACCTTACGTTAAGTATAATCTAAACAAAAGACAAAGATCCCTGTGTGCACAGTTGTGCTCAGGAACATTACCATTAGCCTTAGAGACTGGAGGGTTTAACACCACCACAGAGGAGGACAGAATTTGTTTGTTGTGTAATAAGTGAAGTTTGAGGTTAACCTCTTGTTTTACTGTCCTGTATATGAAGACATAAGGAATGTACTATTCAATAAGATGACCTCTATCTATGTTGATTTCTTTTGGCTGGATGATCATGGAAAATTTGGGTTTTGTTGCAGAAAGGGAACCTTTAAGTGGCTGAATTTCTTTTCCAGGCCTGGGATAGAAGGCTGCATATTTTGTTTCTGGACTGAGTACTTACATTTTTTATTGTTACTGCAACATCATTGTACTGATGTCTTGTAAACCCATGAGGGTTGGGCACATGTATGTGTGCATGACACAAATAAAAATAGATAAAGATAGATAAAGATAACTTTAAAAATGAACTCATTGTTATACACACCAGCTGATGTTTGAACTGGTTCAGCCTGAACAGGTTGGAAATCAAAATGCTTATGGGAGTAGGCTCTGTTTTAGCAGTGGGGGGCACATACAAATGGGAGGTTTGGGGGTCTCCACCAAAAAATATGAGCATCAAACCCTTAACTTCCTGCACTCTGGTGATTTTTTATGGACCAATCTGTGCCCTTTCTGCCTCCGTTTATGCTGTAAATGTCTTTTGTCATAATATTAGCAATGACAATAGTCTATGCATTGAACAGTGACAGTATATGACCAAATTTGGCATCACTGTTTTTGCAACTGCAGGTAAAAACACCATCACTGCGGATGAATTCTATGTGCATGATATTTGCAGATAAAAAGCAAACACATTGCAGATTTTGCCATCATGCACATGCTTGAATGCTGGCAGCAACAATACAGGCAGGGCAGTGGTTTGTTAAGTGTAATTTTAACAAAACACCTCATTAACATTCCTCACCACACAACAGAGGACTGCCCAAAACAGACAAAAGGAAATGCTGAAAATCATTGATACATGGGACTGACTGACTTTAGGTAGCTTATGACTGCCACAGGGGGGTGCTGCTACCCTTTGCATTCACAGAGTCACTAGACTAACCACATAAAACATTAGACACTGAAATATTACAAAGGAAATGTGTTTTCATCAATATGTAAATACATGTATTTTGATAGTTAATGTGGTCATTACATAGACACCTAAAAGCAAAATACTTACGTCGTTTGCTGGCATAGTTTGGAAATAACGTTACATTCCAACATTATGTAGAGATTATATTATGTACAACGTGGACTAATAACTAGATATGGGGTGTAAAAATAAATAAGGTAACATTTTATCTGATGTCAGTTTGAGTATTTCATTGTTTCTGCTGTGAGACGTTGGTGCCCTCGGCAGCGGCAGTTGAATGAAGTAGACGGGAGGAAGTGGCGGTTAATGCAGCTCCACACCTTTCCGGTGTAGCAGCACTGCGACCAGCTCGACTTAAAGGAGAAAGACGAGAGCTGGGTGTACTTATCGAGACAGGAGGGGGAGATTGGAGGTAAATTGCTTACATTTCAATGAAGTGTTCAACTTGTAAAGACGTGAGCCAAATATTTTGTCACTGTTTTGTCTGTATTTTAAACCCAGATATGTGTAGTTTGCCACAGCTAACTACCGTTATCTACTTAGCCTAAGGCTAGCTTGCTAGGCAACAAGCTAGCTAGTGTTAGCTTGCTAGCCCTTTTTAGCAGCCATGAGCGGTAGCTTGCTAATTTGGCATGTCTGACCCTCCTCCTAAATCTCTTTTCAGGGGGATAAGGAGTGGAGTTTCATGAGTGGATACATGTGTTGCTGAGTCACCGAGGGTTTTTATCGAAGACGTCCCTTTCGGCGCGGTGAAGTTACCCGGCGCGACGCTTGATGGACTAGCCGCAGAAAGCTGCTTTTCTCCTCCGGTAGCGGTGAAGAGAACAAGGGCGCACCCGATGAGGAGGACCGCTAGACACAAACACCAGAAGGAATTCACAAGTACCGCGGCTTTTTCGGGGCCTTATATACACGCCGTGTCTGCTGTCTGCAGTTTCTGATCGCCACGGTCTGTCTTTGTCACGCAGCTTCACGTTGATTCAGGCAACGAAATGAACGTCCTGCAACAGCTGCTGCCAAGTTCTTAGCCTAACCGTGCCATGTTGTGTATAGGCCCTGCAAACATTGTGATACTCTGAACATAAATGTCCCAGCACTTCACAGGACGCATAGACTTTCCAGTAAAACGCCTTTAAGCACTGTTTGTTAGGTTTTGAGATGAGTGTTCATTTTTGAGGTGTTTCCTTCACATATGCTCTTCACTGAGTCATGTTTTCACAAGTCAGCCCATAAACTGAAACTGTAGTCAAAGTGAGTAACCATCAGCACGCTATCAGACATTTTTTCTCGTTAGGAACAAAGTATTTATGCACAAGAGTTCAAAATGGGGAAGATGCTGTCTAAAATATTTGGCAACAAGGAGATGAGAATATTAATGCTCGGACTCGATGCTGCTGGAAAGACAACAATCCTTTACAAACTGAAACTCGGACAGTCTGTCACCACAATCCCCACAGTCGGCTTCAATGTGGAGACTGTCACCTACAAAAATGTCAAGTTCAACGTCTGGGATGTTGGGGGCCAGGATAAGATTCGTCCTCTGTGGCGACACTACTACACGGGCACCCAGGGGTTAATTTTTGTGGTGGATTGCGCGGACAGGGATCGCATCGACGAGGCAAGGCAGGAGCTCCACCGCATCATTAATGACCGGGAGATGAGGGATGCCATCATCTTGATATTCGCCAATAAGCAAGACCTTCCGGATGCCATGAAGCCACATGAAATCCAGGAGAAGCTCGGATTGACCCGCATCAGAGATAGGAATTGGTATGTTCAGCCCTCCTGTGCGACCACAGGTGATGGACTGTATGAGGGCTTGACATGGCTAACCTCAAATTACAAATCTTAATGATTGAGTGCTGACTGTTTTAGGTCAAAACTATAATAACGTTGCAAGTAACAAATAACTTCTCAAAATGAGTATGGTTAAGACAAAGTTGATTATCTCCCATTTATTTTTAATACTACGTTTACCCCATGACTAATTTATCTTTAACTGGGTTTGCTGGCTTAAAGTTTGCTTGTACTCTGTAGCAGGCCTATATCACATTCATTATCTTGGGGCTTGCTTGATGAATATTGAATTAATTGGGCCTAATGTTAAAGCCACAGAGATCACCGCCTTTGCCTGTTCTTTTCCCTGTTTTGTATGATTTTTCTAACGAAGCTGAAGATTTTGTCTTCATTCTCGGACTAAAACTTTGTTTCAAGGTTCTTCAGTCTCTGTTGCATTGAACTTGGATCTTTTTTTTTTCTTCTAAGGTGAGATCTTTAATGTCATGTAGCATACTTGAAGGACTTTGACATTTGTTCTAACAGTGCTGTGATGAAAAGTATTTCTTCTCAATGGTATTGACTGCTGCAAGGGGGGGTGAAAAAAAAGAGAAGTCTCACCATTGCTTACATTTCATTGTCGTCAGTCTTGACATCAGAGAAACAAAATTACTTCAGATATGTTTTGTTACCCCTCCCAGTCCCCTTATGTGGGTTATATAGTTTACTGATTGACCTTTTGTGTCATGTCTTGATACCTAATTGTGCTGAATATTCAACAAATAGGCCTCCAGTAACTCTTAAACATGCTTGTCGGGATGCATTTTTTTGATTTTTGGGTAACACGTAGTCAGTCGACTCAATCTTTCCAAAGGAATGTCATTCAGCTCTGAGCTCTCTCAATCTGATACCACAGTTGATTAGTCTCAGTATTGGGACATTATATGATAGCCTATATCTGTAGCATGAGTACGAAAGTACAGTAACCCTACATCAGAGTCCATCTGTCGTGCAGTCAGAGGGAGCTGTTTACTGGGGGGAATGTTGAAGACACCCTGTTGTGCAGCTCTTATTTTGACTGGGGGAACCATGTACAGAACAATGTCATTGTAATGTCTTATTAAAAAAGTGATTTTAAATCTGTTATGTCTGTTTGTTTTTTCAAGGATTAAAAGCAGTTAGTGTGATTAGCTGATGTGTGATTTTATTTATTGGTAAACAGCTTGATATAAAGAACAGGCATTAAAAAAATATACAATGGGAACGTTTCAAGAACTTCAAAGTAGAAGCCTGCCGTGTTAAAATGCTCTCGGCTTTTAGTGCTGTTGGGCAGATTCTTCATAAAGGGTTTATGTCCACCCTCAGATGAAGTTGTTGGCCTCAGTTCCCTTGCCAGTAAATGGGGAAAATGTACAAAACAGGAAGTCCAACTGCTGGTCTTTTTGGAACAACAAATGAGCCACATGATAGTTTGCATGAGAGTTGGAGGGCCAGCGGAGATATGCAGCTGAATTGTGAATTCTTTTTGAATGTTGCATGTTGGTTGTGAGCCATAGTTGAGTTGATGCTGAGCTGTCAGATTAACTTCCTGAGTGTGCTTTTGGTCGGGACTGGCATTAAAAAGCGAGTCTCACTTGTTTTTACTCAGTTACAACAATATGTGTTTGAGTTGACTAACGCAGGGCTGGTGGAGAAATGAAAATGAATAGGATTAAAAAGTGATTTATGAGTTAGCTATAAAGAGACACTGGCTGCTAATGAGACAATGTATTGCACTTTTCAAAAGAAGGAGCCACTCAAAACCATGTGTTAGACTCTTAACATAATCATGAACATAACGAGTGTGTAACAATGATAAAACCACAAGCATAATCTGAATGTGTTTTATAATCTCTCAAACGTGGATGTGATCTTTGTCCAGTCTTTAGGGAGTTTCCAACTTGCTGTGTTATCTGCATTATTTCCACTTTCTATTCTGCTAAAATACTGACTTTATTTAATTCTACCTGCTTTTATTTTAGTAAAATATTCCTTTAAAAGTTTTTCAGCTGTTTACCCGTAACAACAGCACAGACACCACCGGGACAAAGTGAAAGAATGTTTTAGTTTCCGTTAAAGCTGATTAACAAGTGTGTTTGTACTCCTGACAAAGACAGGATTATTGGTGACAAATGGTCTGACTACTGTGTTTAGGGCTACAGAAGATTAGTTCTTATTATTCTGCAGATTTTTACAGATTTTTCCACTCAGCATACTGAAGGGCACTGTTTCCAGTGTTACACATCAACATATGCTCAAAAAGCACAGTTTGCATTTCCATTAATAGGATGCACACTTTGTCCCTCAGGCGTACGAGTGTGTGCAGTGTTCACTGACAGTCGGACACTATCCTCAGGTATACACGTGTCTGTGTCCATAAGGCTGTACAATCATTGTGGCTTTCTTTGTGTGGAAAATCTGGTGCTGAGCAAGTTGCTGTATTGAAGCTCCAGGATGTTTGCATTAGCACGACAGAGGTTTCCGTCAGACAGGTCAGGTGACACAGACAGATATGACTCCACTGCCACAGAAGATGTTTCACACAGCCCACACACCTCATGCAGCCGTGATTTAAATGTTCCTTCAGTAAAAAAAAAAAAGGTGTGTAATTGAAATGATGAGCAACAAACACTGCAAGTGGAGAAAGTACCCAAGCTTCTGAGGGTATCTGTAAATACTTGCTTTCAGTGAGGGCTTGGTCAAGGGCCTCCATTAGATGCTGATGGCAGTTTAATTGGGCTGTAATGGCCACTTTGGTTCCCACCACTTCATTACAACCATATGATCCTCACAGCTTTATTGGTAACACTAGGGCCCCTGGGGCAAGGACAGAGACTGTAAGCAATGCTTTATGACCTCTCCCCTGTAAAGATGAGACCTTCTGGCCCTTCTGTCAACTCCCTCTGTGCTCGGCTGGAATTCCTTACACTTCCTGAGAGGAAAGGTCACAGAGGGAAGCTCGGTAATAGGTGCTTTGTGTAATGGTCTCATTTTTCTTGCTTATGAAGTCTCAGACTGGTCAGCTTTTGCAAAGGTGGGCTTGAGTATGGTCACATCACAGCAACATGTTCATTTAGCCAGTGCCACCTCCAAGGGGAGGCCAGGAGGGTCCATGCCCCGCAGTGAAAAGAGATATTTTATGAAACAGGACAACCTAAGGCAGCAACCATGTTGGTGTAGCTTGTAGGGAAGGGGGCTAAATAACACTCCAAAGCTAGGCTATACTTTGGCGAGGGAACAACTAGCATGGCCATTTTCAAAAACCCTGTTTCCACTAAACACTTTCAGTATGGTACCTTTGGAACCAAAAGTAACCCTTCAGACATGGTACCTAGACCCTGGTGTTTCCACTGCAAACAGCACCCTTAAATGTAGGCGGGGTCATAACCACTTACTCTTCGTCCAGCACTCACTGGAAGACTGCACCTCGAACAGGCTGCAGTGAGAGTCTCTCTCCATAGGATATTTAAAAATAACAGGTTTGTGCATTTAGTCCTTCTAGTGATGCAAGAGGCAGCAAAGCATCTTTTCATTTTATAGTTTGTTTACTAATTGAACTCTATGGTATAAACAGCAGTTACATGAGCTTCAAAACCAGCCACAACTCAGCCCTGAGCAGAGTGACCGTCCGCTATTGACCAATCAACGGACTGCAGTGTTCACAGCTCCACCTTTTAGTACCAGATCTGTGTGCTAGGTACCCCAACAGAGGGGGGACCAAACATGGGGACAGTACAGAACGGTTCCATTGGAACCATCCACAACTTTTCACAGTGGAAACGAGAAAAAAAGAATAATGAACTGAACTGTACCGTACTGTACTGCTCAGTGGAAACGGGGTTTAAGCAGCCCCTTGAACTTTGACCTTAAGTTATCTGAATAAAATTGGATTTTATGGGTACCCACAAGTCTCTCCTAAACTTAAATATGCTTAAACATATGCTAAAACATGTTATGACAATGAATTGTCTCACATGTATAGATACATAACACATTAAAACTTGTACTGGTATTAGTATGCACATCAGATAATTGGTAATAATCACTGTAAAATAAGAAACCAACATATATCAGTAGTAGTTTTCAACTAGCCTTTATACTTCAACAGTTTAAGTGAATTCCTGAAATTCAGTTTGGCTTCTGGGCTTGGTTTGACACCCTAGATCTGGCCACCCTCATAAAATATGTCTAGGGTTGCCACTGCATTTGGCATCTCACAAGTGAAACCAACAGCTTATTTCAGTGCTCACTGGTGTTATAACTCACAAAGTAAAAGAGGCAAATGACTTAAATGCTTCCACTGGTTTGCTCAAGAATGTGTATGACAGATTTGTCTCAGGCGGCCAGAACGCCTGTTTGTTGGGGCTGTTCCTACGACAACGACCTGATGGGATCTCTGCCAGTGCGGCCTGGTGTTTTTGGTATCACATAGGTGGCTGACTGCGCTGCAAGTTTTCAGTCAGTTCCTCTATTCTACCGAGAAAGAGGAAGAGTGGGAGGAACATCGAAAGAGACCCCCTCTCTCTCTATGAGCAAAGTTCTGCAATGTTGGAACACACCTTTTTTCCCCTTTGTCGCAATGACAGCTCGCCTTTCATTAGTCAACTTGACAAAGATTTAAACCAGCTCAGGAATAACTGTGGCCAGTGGTATTACAGCTGCACGCCTGACGTGCCTAGCCTGAATTATGTTGGTGGTTTTCAGGGGGTGTGGTTTGTTTCTCTCACTTGTCTTCACTTCCTCTTAACCCCAGCTGCAGAGTAACACTTGTGCAGGTAGCACAGACATGTAATACCTCTTTCTGACTGTGGGTTGTGAATATAGTCATCGCAGGCTTAATGTTGGCCTTCAGTTCAACAGCCACACCCAGCTGGGTAATCATTGTAGGATTTGTGATGCCTGCAGACACAGATATTCTTGTGCACACTGGTGAACACCGTCATTAAAGCGGTTTATTTATCTGCAAAATGGAGGGAGGGAACACCTACTCTAAGCCACAGCTCTTATAGCTTAGTTCAGTGGCTGCTTATCCTCAAGGACAGTAAAACCAGCCTCTTTGCTTGTGAAAGTCTGTCTTTCTGTCCTCTGCTCGAGTCCTCTGCACCTTCAGTTGCCTCTTTGAATGAGCCGTTGAATAATGAACTCACGCAGAGCGAGCTCGGTGTAAAACAAGTCCGGAAGTGGCTGAAAGTTGTTACAGGTTTCCTGCTGAGGTTAACGCTCTTGAACGCCACCCTACATGCAAACCTCTGGTTGCCTTTACAAAGATGCACTCTATTCTGTTCATAGTATAGGTGTGACTTGAGTTTGTTTTGATTGCAGGTGTTTCAGTGCAGGTTAACTCATAAACAATCTTTAAAAAGTGATGGTTTTAAAAGGGGCTGTGCTGTGGTTTAGGTCAGCTAAATAAGGCTGAAAATGTGAGGCTGTGAAGTCCAAGGTGCACTCTGGGCACTGGTCCAGAATACATTCCATTCATATCTGCATCTGAAGGTTACTTGGTGTGGTGAAATTATAAATTCAGAGAACCAGAAAATCACTACGAGGTGTTGGAGGTTCACATGACATAACCAATTTGTTTTTTAATGGATAGAAAATGTGCTCATACACGCATTAACTACATAATTGAAGCCACTAACCATACGGTTTTGTTGGTACAGTCTCACTGGTCTATAATCATGTTGGTTTTTCCACTTTAGAAACCATCCAATCTAAGTCCCATTACATTTTTGATGCCTCGGGGCTTCTATTTATATTCCATTATGTGAAAACCTGAAATTTGTCCACATGGTTCCTCTTGAGAATTGCAGGATGTTTGACACAGCTGTGTGAGAGTGTGAACCGGTTTGTCCCTAGACTACGTGTTTTTCCAGCTGTAACGCACAGAGAGTAAAGAGGATCGTAGCCGAGTGTTGTCTTCAGATGTCAGCAATGCTACAGTATAGAGAAGGGGGGGGGGCAGGCATTATAGATGGTGCTGCAGCTTGAGGTCCTGCATCTCTTGCCTGCGAGGAACAGAAGACTAAGTGCATCTGTTTCTGGAGCAAAATCAAATCAAATTGATGTTTTTGAGATCTTATTCATACAGCGCACAGAGCACTGACCTTTGCCATGTGACATCTATTATTTGGCTTTACATCACCTCCTCACAGAGACACAAAAGAGTGATTTTATTACCAAAGACCTGAGTCAGCCACATGTATTCACTCACAGCCTCCACACACTGACTGACAGAATGATGAAGATCCATGCTAAGCAACCTCAAAGGCCTCCCTCAGCAGCTTGCCACCACACTGTCACACTCCGTGACGGACTACATCTGTATATCTGACACCATCGCTCTAATTACAGAACAGACAGTGTTTTCGAGTGACAGTGCATCTGGATTAGACAGTTTGGACTTTGGAAATCTCAGATCTAAGGCAAGTCAGGCGCTGCTGCTGCTTGCACTTACACAGTCCAGATTCAGACTACTGAGAGGTAATGACTCAGGGAAACGCTACACACACACATGCTGCACCCTCCCCTCCGCAATTCTCCCCTCGGTGCTGGGCCGCTACACATCCTAATGATGACAAATACATCATTGCACTAGAATGCCGTAGGGACAGCAGTCACAGCCAGTCAAGAAACCTGTGGTATTTCAAGCAAAGGATCAATACGCTATTACATTTTTACTGATACCAGGTTAGAGCCACACTGAGCTCACATCACAAACATACACAAAGTTTATTATGACAGTTTAAAATCTGACACGGCTTTCAAAGACAAATAGGAGTATTAAATGTGTTCAGCTGTTTTAATTTTGATACAGACAGTCACTGGTGTGTATGTTGTCGTACTGACAGGAGTGGAAGAAGAAGGGGGCAAGTGTGCACAATATTCTCACAGTACTGGATTTGTGTCCCCTCTCAACTGCAGCACAGCTGTCTTAACAGCACCCCGCCCTCCTCTTGTTCCCCTGCAGGGGGGGTTGTGGGGGTAAGGAGGGGGGGGTTGAGTCAGCATTGTGTTTCTATAAGCTAGTTGTCCCGTTGGGCTTTGCTTCACTGGCACCGAACCACCTCTCGCTCTTAAATCCACAGAACAAGAGTGCCACAGATTATTAGCATTGTTGCATCTCATTATCAGAGATAGGGACAGAGAACTGCACAACACTGATCACATGCTCCATTTTGGAATGCAGCTGAGGCCTGTTGTAAAGTTCACCAGGCTCAGATTGTCATGTGAAAGAGTAGAAAGGTGATCTCATCTGTGTGTGTGGAAAGGGGGAAGAGTAAGGGGCGGGTACTTTTGCAGGATCAGAGGAGCCACACACTCATGCAGCCTTCTTCTATTTTTAATCAGCCCAGTTTGGTGTCTATTCTTGAGCCACTCCCTAATAGTTAGCGAGAAAATGAGTCTTCCTTTCTGGAACAGTGTCTCTTGGCTCCAGGCAGCGTGATGATGGTGACACAAAGGATCTTCTGTGTCACTTGGCTGTGATGCAGCAGAGTGGTGCACACTACACAGGCTGCACGGAGTCAGACTCTCCTCCACCCATCTGGATTGGAGGGGCGCTGCACTGCTCCCTCATGTTTTCTTGTTTTAAAAGAACCAGGGGGGATTCACGTGCATTGCGGAGTCCATGCAGATGTTTTCCACTATGTTGTATGTGTAGAAAGTGCAGACTGGCCTGGGGATGAATTGCACATGAAACTCAAAGACAACAGTAACACACAAAAAGACAAAACAGCCACAATGAATTTCATCATCATGCCATAATTAATACACAGCCTGTGTTAAAGCAGCGCACTATGAGGCCTGTTCAGCTATTTATGAACTGTGTTGTTCTTACTGCAGGTTTTCCCACACAGGTAAGAGTTATTTCTACTAATAGCACCATCTGTTGGCAGAAAATGCCCCCATTCTGTCTTGCTGCATGCAGCACGTACGCCACATGTTCAGTAATGAATTTTTACGGTCACCGGAATCGACTGTAATGTGTATATGATAACAGATTAGAGACACCCTTGCTTCACTGTGGGCTGTCCTCATTTGCTTTCAGCCTCCCTGTATTCCCCTGTAGTGCTAGCCTAATTAGCCAACCACAAGAAGACCATAACTACATTATTTTAATTATTTTTGGTTAACATTTAAGGAGGAGACAACACCAGAGAGACTGGGAAACAGATTCAGCTGATAGAGCTTCAGTATGGGTGGGCAGGAGGATGAAATGTTGACAAAGAATAGTGGAGCTCCCCTCTACCACTCTAATCTTCCCAATAACCCCTCTGGGTCCTGTCCCCGCCACACTCAGGGACATGGACTTAATACCAGCTGCGAGTCAAATTAATTAGCTGAACATATCCTGGTCAAAACCAAAGGAGACCTCAATACTAGGCTGACTCAGATTGTTGCAGCCCAGCTGCTGCAGGAAGAAGCGAGAGGGCAGAGAGGGGCCATAGGGAGTGATTATCTTAAATGATCCGCTGTAGTAATTTTTGTAATTGTAAAAGAAAAAAAAAGGCCATTAATCTCATCCTGTCCCTCTTGTGATAAAATATATCAGTGACCAACAGAGACTCAGGGTTCAGATTGTTTAACTATGATTCAGCCCAACCACGCCTCTTTCTTTCACACACATTTCAAAGCTTTCACAATCAAGGTTGGGATATTGGTTAATGTGATGTTGTAATAAAGGAATCTATTAGTTGGGACAGAAAGGGTTGTATTCATAGGTGGATTATGAGACAACAGGTCCCTGAGCACAGATATGTAAAAGGCCCCAACACCTCTCCTACACAGGAGCAAGACACACAGATTTTGTGTTTTTTCCTATTTTTTTTTTGTAGTTGATTTGTATCTCTTTGTAGTCATTTTGCATCTTCTAGTGGGTTTTGTGTCTCCTTGTGGTTGTTTTATGTCTCTTTGTGGTCCGTCTGTATGTTACTGAGGTAATTTTGTGTCTTTTTTGGTCGTTGTGTGTCTCTTTTCAGTTCCTTTGCATCTCTTTGTGGTCATTTGGATGCTCTTCCTGGTTGGTGTGCGTTGATTTGAGTGACATTTGTAGCGCAACAAGTATTATTAGAGCACAGTTATTTTCACTGTCACAGGCTGTCACATTTTTTTCTCTTAAATAAAATTCTGAAACCAATCAAACTAAGCCCCCTGGGCCTGCGCCGGTAGGCCTGTTTAGTTATCCATCCATGTTAAGTGTTTTCAGATAGGAAACAGTTCATAATGTTGTATATAAACATTGATTTTGGGTTAACTCTATACACAAAGCTAAAGCATCTGCTGAAGGTTTGATTACTAACAGCTAATTGTTTTTTTTAATTGAAAAATCTAATCAAATTCAGGAATATTCATAGGTCTGAGGCACCATGCTATCACAGATGTTCCTGCTGTACTACATCAGCTGATTTCATGCATGCAGGTTAACTTAACACATCCCCATAAAGAAATATTAGAAGCATAAAGAGCATCGTGTGAATCAAACTTGGCTCCCGCTGCATTCTTCTATAAAGTGATTTGAGTATTTAATGGGACCTTCAGTGTTAACCCCACCCCGTCAACTTCAGCATTAACATTTTTATTTGGTCTGAACGTCGGAGGCCACCCTGCTCATTACACTACAGCTCCACTGTGTAAACAGAGAGCAGCATGAAAGGCTGTGAGGGGCCCCTGCATGCCTGTGGGAGTACGGGGCGTACTTCATGGTTTTTGCTCAAAAAAGAGCCATAATCTTCCAGCTAATCTGGGGCTTGGGGTGGAATTCCCCTCGCATGGAGGGCAAACGCTTTCAGGAGAGCTGGTGTACGCTACGATGGCCTCAGTTTTAAAAAAACTGGGTAAACTAGATAAAGATTAACATATGGATTGAGGAAATTTAGTCATGATTTATTCCCCTACCTCTCTTGATTTAAGTTCTAATAATGTAGCAACAACATCATCTTCACATCTTAAGCTAATATTTGGTTCTAAGAACCAGCATGGCCCTTAAGATTAATAATCAAGTTGCAGTTTTATTGCACAGACTAAACATTTACACATAGTTAAAATACTTTTTTTGGGAATTGTAGCAACTATTGCCCCCTAGTGCTCCAAACAGGCAACATCTGAATTTATATTCATCATTCAAAATTAGAAGAAATCCTGAAAGTTAAGATGAAAACAACTCTGACAGCAACTTCTGGCTGTCAGTAAGGGCTCATATCTGGAGGAAGGTCAACCATTTCAATCTAACATGTGACTGTGTACGTAATCCTGATGTAATAACCCACAATAATAATAAAAATAAATGTTTTATCATACACAGCAGAAAAAAAGGGCAGTGCTCAAGTGCACAAGCGCAGTAGGTCACATGTTCGTACTCTCCTGCAGTTTACTGAGCTGTAAACTCTGGACCTTTACTGTGTTTTGCATAAAAAAACAAACAAACCTCAAACATTTGCAAAACTAATCCTCCACCTCAAACATCCAAATGAACACTGATGCACCAGAAAGACAGTTCAGTCCCTTCCTGGTATAATCATGACCCCTTACGCTTAAACAACTCCTTTTATTAAAGATACAGTCTGTCAGGTCTGTGCTTGCACATGTCTGCCATCTACCTCTGCAGGCCTATATTACACAGACCAGTGAAACTGTTGATACTATCGAAATGAAGAAATCATCTCACAATGGTTTCTCTTTTCACTTTTTTACTCCAATCACTCATTCAGGACAGTGTTTAGTGATACATCGGACACATATTCTTCTTTTAAAAATATAAAAAGAGTGCAGAAATAAAGATATATTACATATTAAACACATGCCAGTAGATTTTTAAGGTCCAGTGTGTAGGATTTAGGGGCATCTATTAGTAGAAAGTGCATATAATACTAATAACTATGTTTTCATTAGTGTATAATCACCTGAAAATAAAAACTGTTGTGTGCTTGTTAACTCAGAACGAGCCACAGCGCCTGTATCTATATATGAAGTGGGTCCTCTCCCACGGAGTCCACCATGTTGTTCTAGCCCAGAGCAGACAAACCAAACACTGACTCTAAATAGGGCTATTTGCATTTTTCCGTCGGCCACCATCGTTCTCCTCCACACTTTGCACACAGACAAGATTCAGTTCTACAACCTCACTACTGGATACCATTAAATCCTACACACTTGACCTTTGAGTCTGATTCCCTTGTGGTAATAGGGTGGAACAATGACTGCAGTACGCACAAACAAACTCAGACTTTTCTCCGGATGTGCAGGATGTGGATGTCTGGACTACTGAACTCTGGGTCCTGCTTGTCTAAAGGGATCTCCTCACAGTCAAAGTGTTGATGCAGCAACTAAAAGATGACACAAAGCACCATATTAATACTCACTGAGAGATGATGCCAAATTTCTCAGCGTCTTAATATTTGTTTGCCTATTTATTAGTATTTACATATGGAACACACAGTTGAGCTCTTACCTCAAAAAACTGCCTCTCCACTTTTGGATTGACGCCTTCTGTGCGTTGCTCATAGCAGCAAATGATGCAGGTCTCAGGTCCAGAGAGCAGCTTCAAGCTCTCCACCAGTGGAACAATAGACTGTGTTGAAATATACAGTAAGTCACAAGGACAAAAAACAGTGCTAAACTTCAGGTTTGTTCTGTTTTCCAACAACAAAACCCCTGTAGTGACTTACCTGCTCATAATAGATGCAATCTGCCATAAGGACATAATGTGGAGGAGGCTGGAAGTCAGACACATCTTCACCCCTTTAAAGAGAGTAGAAATCAAACTGTGAGCACTTGCTTGCAATATATTGAACATGCTGCTTGGGGATATGACTGAAATACAAAAGACGAAATTTAAGTACAAACCATTTCAGTACCTTGGCAGTAATTGATCCACTGGTGATAAGTGTCTGGTTTTCCTGGATGTTCAGCCTCAGGAGGGTCTGCAAATCTTCCAGGTCTGTCACAGTGACTCGAGCACTATGGGATATAAGCAGGGTAATGTAAGCAGCTAGCCAGGCTCTAAACTGCAAGTTGGCGACACAGCTACATGCGTAGTAATATTTTAAAACGACCCCTAAACACATAAACTATGAGCTGGTTTCTCACCCCAGAGTTGCTGCCATCAAACCAACTACTCCTGTCCCAGCTCCGAGCTCCACAACACTGCTGCTAGCCCAGACGTTCACTCCTGAGGACGGATCATAAAATTGTTTCGTCTCTAAATATTTTGCCAGAACGATTGCAGCGTCCCAAACGACACAGCCGACGTCTCCTAAGTAGCATTGCTTCAATTTTAGCGTTGAACCGTCGTTTTTCTCAATTTCTCTCACAAAATAAGCAGCTTCATCTGCGTCAGCCGCCATGTTGGCTGCCGCAGGAAAAAGAAATAGACTTCCGGTCTGCCTTTTTCCAGAATAAAAGCGTAAATAGAAAGAAGAATTTTTACATAACTTGTTATTAGTTATTTATTTGTTTGTTTGTTTGTTTATTTGGTTATTTATTTTTAAGAAAAATGCAAATATTTTATCTGTAAAATACACATTCAGCTGCACTGGTATGTCAAGTCAACAGTCATGCAGGCTTCTATAGGCACTTACATACTCACTATTCTCAGAATGGCCTCAACGTCAAAGACTGCTACAGGCTACAACTGTGATACTGAGAATAAAAACTGATGCTCAGAATAATCCACTTGTCAAAACTCTCCCACACACGTTTTTGTGTAAGTGCTTTATCTCCTAGCTGCTTCCTCTTTCATTCAAAGCTTTGTGGTTCCCCTTCACTCTTGTTAGTTCCCTTTTCTTGCCATGTCATGTTTTGCGTAACCCCTGGGACAGCTGTTACCTTTGTTACACAGTGTACTTTCTACAATTATGGTCTGCTGGAAACTATTGAACAAAACTAATTAGAGTATTTCTGTAAATTATAAAAATTGCAGTTTGTAACTTGGCATAGTTTTGCTGGTGGTTTGAGGGTTGCTTCATAAATCTACTGTTAAAGCTGTGACATTATATTGTCAATTCATGCACCCTAAGTAACCAAATCAATCATCCAAACAGAACTATATTCTAGGTCAGTGGTCACCAATCTTTTTTCTTAAGGGACCCCTTTTCTATCATTGAGTAAACTGACAACTTCTGACTACGTGACATATATTATGGATATTTATATTATATTCAATGTATAACAATAACAGTACAGAACAAAGTGTGACATTAACACATAGTGAATGCAATTTGTGTAAAATGAGCAATTTGAATGAATTTTGAGCTGAGTATTTCCTGTGATTATTACATCAGAAATGAGTTTTCATGATAGTTTAAGGAACTTTTTATACAGTTCTCCATCTGTATAGATTTTTTTTTAACAATTGTAAATACTTGGGCTTCGGCAAATTAAATGTTTTCTTCTTCCTAATGTTCTACAACCTTCGATTCTTAACTGCGTTCTTTCTTATTGCAGGACAAGGTTGTTTAGCAGATAGTGAAAGCTCTATATAGCTTACTCTCAGGTTCTTACCGTGTCCTTATCCTGTGAGATTCTTATTTACGTTTCTGTCTAGAATAATGATCTAAACTAAAATAACAAATTAATGTTGCCTAATTTTCTTCTCAGGTATTAATGAAATGCTGTGATATATGGAAAAAGTAAGTTTTTTCACACACCACTTAAAATCAGGAAGGCCTCACAACCCCACCTGAAGCTTTGGTGACCTCTGATGGGGGTCAGGACCCCCAGGATGTGAACCAGTGCTCTAGGTTAGTGGTTCTCAACTTTTTACTTGTCAAGGACCTTGAAATTGATACACATCATAACACCCATACGATTTCCCTTCAGGCACCTCCGCCAGAATTGTATTTGTCAACTACAGTTGAGGAGACAATACAGACGGAAGTGAAACCATCAGAATAGTCACTCTTATGACTCTTACTCACACTGCGCTCACTTCTATGGAATTAAATTCCACATTTTTCGATGGACTCCCTGGTGAACTGCTGCTCTAGTTAATAAATTTAACTGTCTTCACTGGACTCATCAGCACCATTTCAATATCTATGTGCCTCCTTCACACAGCTTCAGATGTTTTTAAATGATGTTTAGCCTAGATAAACGTTTCAATGAGAATCTGTGCCCGTGTTTCAAAAGTTCCCAAGACCTGAACAAAGTCATACAGGGAACCCAATATTAAAGCAACTATTAAAGTTTTTCTTTGCCCTAGTTCACTCTGGATATCACAGTTTTATCTCTTTTACTTTCAACTGTATTATTTTTGATCTCCAAGAGGGGCAAAACATAGGTAACAATATTTCTTCTTCAAAAGTTCATTATACAGTTTGAGGTTCTTTTTTTGTTTGTTTGTTTAATGGTCCCAAAATACTCTTTGAACACGCACAGAAACCCAAAGGAAGTGGAGACAGTCTTAATTACTCTGCATATTAATAAATGTATGGACAATCAATCACCATAAACCACTTCGTTTGAAAATGTGACGTGTCTGACATGCGCAGATGCAGCTGCTAGGCTGTGACATGATCGCGCGCACATTTGGCTAGTTCAGTACATTCGGTGTGGCGGTTAATGTTAGCTACCTGTGGCACTTCCGGTCACTCCATACAGCCGTCTTTTTTCTTTAATAGCCTATTCATAACATTATAAATATGTATTTATGAGTTTGGTAATATACGCCTGTTACCCGGCCTTTGCGAGGTTTTAAATGTTTCGCAGCAGCACAGAGGAGGTGGGGGACACCTCGGAGTGTGGACAAACATGGGGGGTGTCCCCAGTGGACAGAAGCGGACTAAATGAAACGACCTCGTACGGTCCACCATCAGCTTCCTCCGGTTCATCCCACCAAAGTTCAGATGAAGGCAGTACGAGCTCCAGCCATGGTCCATCTCTCCCCCGAGTGGCCTCAGGTGATCATAGGGATAGGCAGAGTAGTTTAAGCTAACACTAGCATCTTTTAGCTCACAACAAAATTAAGTTGGAGACAGTAAAATATAATAATGACATGCTAAATATTCAAATGTTTGACTTTGTTTTGATAGTGGATCATAGCAGGACAATGTGGCCACATTTGTAAGACTAAAACCTTGTCTGTTGTCAGGGCACTGCATTAATATGACACAGACCCTCTCCTGTGTTGTCCTGACATAGGTCAGTTCCCTCACAGCCTCAGGTTAGCCAGGACCAGTTCATCACTACTTGCATCTACCTCAGACAGTTCCCTCCGCAGCCGTGGAGGAACACCAAAACTCAGAAGGACCCCAGGGTCTGCTGGGGCCGTTGGCACACACCCAGGACGAACACCACTGAGTGATCCCACTGGTACTTCATCCCTAGGTAATGTTTTACATGCCACTGTGGCTGAAGCTGTGTTTCTAATTCTGATGACTGTGTTTTTACAGGGACAAGCTGCTCCTCTGCAACCACAACCTCTGGTGCCTCTGTGATTGTAGCAGTGGTTGAGGGGCGCGGTTTGGCCAGGGGGGAGATTGGCATGGCCAGTCTCAACTTGAAATCTCCAGAGCTTATACTCTCCCAGTTTGCAGACACTGGGACATATGCCAAGGTAACTCATTCATTGTCAGAAGCTAAAACGTACATGCATGATTTTCTGTTAATCATGGCTACACTCAGCAGATACTCTAAAATAAAGGAAAGCCCTGTCTCAGTCATATTTTACTCTTCTGAAGGTCATAACCAAGATTCACATCCTGGTGCCACTGGAAATACTGATGCCAGACACAGCCAGTGAGAAGGGGAAAGGGACAAAGCTGTTCAACCTCATCACGGAGAACTTCCCGGTACCAATGCTGAATAAGTGTTATAAGGAAAACACACAGTTAACTCAAACAAATACACACTTTCAAGTCAAAAGTAGCTCACTTGCATTCACACACTTACTTACTCAATCTTGGTTGGCACTGCTGTGAGCTGTGTATGGAGCATCCAACCTGTTGACATGTTGTTCTTAACTGTTAGTGTGAGGCAATATTTCTATGTTATTGTGCTTTTTTGTCAGGGAGTAGCTTTTACTGCTATCCAGAGGAAGTATTTTAACGAGAGGAAAGGACTTGAGTACATTCAGCAGCTGTGTGCTCCAGAATTTGGCACTGTTCTCATGGAAGTGCAAGCTAAGTACGCCACTGAGTACAATAAAGTATAGAAATAGATGTACTGTCACAGTAGTTTTTTTAATCACCAAATGCCATGCTTTGTTCAGGTATTACTGCCTGGCAGCAGCAGCAGCTTTGCTGAAATACTTAGAATTCATCCAGAACTCCATCTATGCTGCCAAGTCTCTTAAAGTGAGCTTTAAAGGGAGTGAACAGACAGCAATGATTGACTCAGCGTCTGCCGCTAACTTGGAGTTGGTGGTCAATAATAGAGACCACAGGTAAGAAGACAGGACTGCATACATCCTTGCAGTGCTTGTACAAATGTGTACAGTAAGTGTTCAGTCTGTCTGTCTCTGCTTGTCTGTGTATAGGAGCGAGCATACTCTTTTAGGGGTGCTGAACCACACCAAAACACCTGGTGGTGCTAGAAGGTTGCGCTCGAATATTCTGGAGCCTCTGGTTGATGTGGACACCATCAGCATACGCTTGGACAGCATACAAGAGCTGCTGCAGGATGAGGAGCTCTTCTTTGGCCTGAAGAATGGTCAGGAATAAGCACAAACAGTTTTAATCATACATTAAATAGTGTGCATACTGAACATGAGAGCATGATACAGTATTATAAAATCTGTTTGTTTTTGCACCCCTCAGCCATAGGTCATTTCCTCGACATTGACCAGCTGCTCTCTGTTCTTGTTCAAATCCCAAAGCAGGAAACAGTACGTACAGTTCTGTTAGTGCTCATGACTGTTTACAATGATTTCACTGCAATGGAATGTCTTGTTGAGAAGTGAATGCGTGTGTGTGTGTGTGTGTGTGTGTGTGTGTGTGTGTGTGTGTGTGTGTGTGTGTGTGTGTTTTAAAATGCTTAACTTATTAATGCCCAAAAGTGCACATGTAAAATATTGCTCTGTCTGTCTCCTCATGCGCTTTTCAATATTGTTACTGTATTTCTACAGGTTCAGGTTGCTGAAGCAAAAATTACTCACGTTATTCAACTGAAACACACACTGGACCTGGTGCCACGGTTAAGGGTCTGTGAAATTTGTTCGAAATCATCCTACAACTATAGACTGAATGATTGTGCTGTTATTTAATTAAAATGCAAATAGTAAATCCTCTAAGCATTACACTCTATGAACAGATGGTGTTGAAGAACCGCAACACAGCTCTGCTAAAGGCATACAGCACCTCACTGGAAGACAACAGGTACCAAGACTTGTGCATTTGACATATATAAATGTCCTCTCATGTGCTGTCTATAGGCTTCTTCCACTGAATATATTTGTGTCTGCCTCAGGTTTGACATGATCTTAGAGCAGATCAAGACAGTGATTAATGATGACACTACCTACCTGAAGGGGAGCCTGAACATGCGCACCCAGAAGTGTTATGCAGTCCGCCCCAACATCAACGAGTTCCTCGACATTGCACGCAGAGCCTACACTGAGATAGTGGATGACATTGCAGGTGCGTATTTTGACTCGTGATGTTTTTGATTTACAATGTTTGTGAATGATATTTATACAGCAAAGCTTATTAAGTGGCATTATGTTACACAGGGCTAGTGACCCAGATGGCGGAGAAATATGGTTTGCCAATGCGCACCAGCTTCAGCACAGCTCGAGGTTTCTTCATCCAGATGAAGCTTGAAGGAGTGCTCTTGCCTGAAGGGAAACTCCCCTCTGAGTTTATCAAGGTAGATAGTACAGTCTACTAAAGGCAGTGAGACGCAGAGCTAAAAAACTAAGAAAGGGAAAAATGATAACTCAATATAATCTGCCAGTTAAAGAAGATAAATTGACTCCATCTGGACGATAAAATTTTAATCACTGAATTAACACAAGAGCTGTGTTTTCCACCACAGGTAACCAGGCACAAGAACAACTACAGCTTTACTATTGCTGACCTGGTGAAGATGAATGACCGCTGTGACGAGGCCCTGAGGGAGATCTTTCACATGTCTTATGTGTGAGGACATTGTGATCCTTTGAATAACAAACATGCACAGTAATGTATTGCATGCACTTAATTACACCGTACTGAATATTGAAAGAAAGAATGATTTGAACACAGGCTGTCCTCGACTAAAGAGTTTTTCAGCTAAGTATTAATAGGATTAGTCATTTTATTGTCAAATTGTTTTTCTGGCACTCTTTATTCCACAGATGAATATGATTATGTAGAAATGTCCTAAGTTTTAAGCGTATCTTTAGATATTGTTTTGATGCCAGAGATGTGACTATTATTGTACTGTAATGACTGATTTTTAATCCCCAGATAAAAGGCCTCAAAATAATCCCTCCCTTAGCTGACAAAGACCTTAACAACCAATTAATCAATTAATTCATTAAAAAGGGGGACTGCAAGTTTGTACATTCTTTATCTGAGCAAGTTTTCATCTTATTAATAGCTGATTCTGATCAATTGTAAGTGTTCTAGTTATTGTCCACTAGAGGGTGCTGTTTGCTAGGTGTAATATTCCTCCAGTGCTTTACCCCTGCTGCATCCAACCTGTCTCCATACAGGGTGATATGTCAACTGCTCAGCACTATACACGAGCACATTCACTGCCTTTACAAGCTCTCTGATGCTGTGTCCATGCTGGACATGTTGCTGTCACTGGCCAATGCATGCACCATCTCAGACTACGGTAAGCATGAATCACTGTTGATTTCCAATCTCAAGTCAGTCAAACTGTCAAGTTAACCTTGAGGAAGTCTGATCTGTTGTCTGAGGGAGTGCTGTGTGCACACAAGGCAGCACCCAGCCAACGTCACACATGACAGCCAGGAACCGCTCCACTGAGCTGGCAGCTCTGCTGGCCTCAGTTCTTTTTTGTGTGTGTGTGTGTGGGTTGTGGGCAGCACCAACCCGATCAGCCACGTGGGTGGTGAGCACTGGCCCTCAGCTGTCTGAAAGTGTATCTCCATAGACATGTGCTGACTGCCTGCCCCCCTCTATCCCAGCCAGCTTGTACTCAGATTACCCTGGTTACATAAGTGTGCACTGGTGCGCTGTATTTACCGAGACAAATCTCCCCAGCAGAGGAGCTAGCTGGCTGTAACCACTGCACACACCTCTCTCAGAAATCAGCTTTTATTATATCGTGACACACCTTTCAGTTAAACAACTAGCAGTGCATAAAAAATGTAAATTTCTAGATGAAACTGAAACACTGAGTCACTGGCTTTAGAGGTTTGTGTACAGACTCATACAGTATAGCTTTATTTTAATGCATTTTAATACATGAAAGATAGTTTTTGCATAAACAAAAAACAAACAAATTGAGGTATTTTTGCTTGTTGCTTGTTTTTCTGCTGTGTCTGCCAGTGCGCCCAGAGTTCACAGACACACTGGCCATCAAGCAGGGTCGTCACCCCATTCTGGAGCGAATGGTTGGACAGCAGCCTGTATCAAACAATAGCTACATCTCCGAGGGCAGCAACTTTGTCATCATCACTGGACCCAACATGAGCGGCAAATCCACCTACCTCAAACAGGTGGCGCTGTGTCAGATCATGGCTCAGATAGGTCAGCAGCAAACCTTTCAGCCTCACATGAATTTGGAATGCAACGCTGCACCGTGCCAGCCATTGATTTGACATGATTTTGCCCTTGCATTATTAACCCAGGCTCTTTTGTCCCTGCCGAGTACGCCTCTTTCCGTGTTGCCGATCAGATTTTCACCAGAATTGGTGTGGATGATGATTTTGAAACTAACTCTTCCACCTTCATGTTGGAAATGAAGGAGGTATGTTTGTTGCTGCTCACATTCCTAAACTACACATATGAGGCAAAGAAATGATTAAGTTATGATTGACTGCATATTTACTCCCCAAAGATCTCTTACATAATCCACAACGTAAGTGACAGGTCCCTGATCATCATAGATGAGTTGGGGCGTGGTACCAGTGCTGAGGAGGGCATCGGCATCTGCCACTCAGTTTGTGAGTTCCTCCTTAGCCTCAAGGTACAGTATGCACTTACACAGTCCTGCACACACACACTCCTTTCTCTTAAATGAAAACCAGGTAAATCAGATTCCTGTGCTCTATACTAGTCGTTTAACGTCTTATTGTTTGTTGAGGTACACCTCTCAGGTTAACAATAAAGTAGTTAAGTCAGTACAGGAATAGCTTGTTATCTAGTGTTTCGATTCTTAAGGTGTGTGTTGTTTTTCGGCTGTTTGCAGGCGTTCACCCTGTTTGCCACACACTTTCTTCAGCTGTGCCAGCTAGAGTCACTTTATCCCAATGTGGAGAACCAGCACATGGAGGTCCAGCGGACACGCAGTAGTGACACTGGTGCAGAGAGTGTGGTGTATACATACTTGCTGAATCGAGGATGCTCTGAAGAAAGGCACTATGGTGCAGAGTTAGTGAAATCTAAGTAAAATCCTGTCGAAATTGGTCATGAGAACTGTGACAGAGCTTGTTTTTGCCCCTCTAGGTCTGAGGGCAGCAGAAATGACAGCACTTCCTTCAAGCATAATCCAAGAGGCAAAGATAATTGCCTCCAGAGTTAGTCAGCAGCTTTTGGTATGGTTAATGAAGATCAGCTTTAGCCTTTTTGTCCCATCATGTTCAGTGGCTCAACCTGTTCTGTGTGTCTTTCACTTACAGCACATCTTAGCCTGTACCTTTACAGCATGTCCCATATTGTGAAACAGTAAAACACTCTTTAATTTAGAAAACAAAATGGCCCTGAGAGAGCGAAATGCTCCGCTGTGGCCTCTCATGACAGATAACACAAATATTTTTCATGTCCTATAAAAATCTTGATTTATATCAGAGAGGTGCTGTGTGTGTTTTTTTTCATCGCTCCAGGCCAAACATCACAGTGATCCAGAAACACAGAGGCACAGAGCTGTGTACCACCTGGCCACCCGCCTCCTGCAGACTGCCAGGAACTCCAGACTGGACCCCGACAGCCTGCGTATGTATCTGAAAGGCCTGAAGAAGCAGTTTGAGGCTGAGCTGCAGGCAGCAGGGCAGCCAGCATCCCTTCACGCAGAGGAGGAATGACTGATTGAGCCTGAGGCAGTGATAACACTGACAGAATGAAAGATCAGTGTCTGAGTGTCACCACTGGGCATTTTGTGTGTGGAGTGACGTGTTTAATATTAAATTGTTTGATTTGAATTAGTTTATTTTTGGCTGTTCTCTTGAAAATATAACCATAATGTTCATTTTGGAAATGTCATGTAAAATATTGTAGTAAAATATGTGTTAAATCGCTGAAAAATATTGTCCTTATACCATAAGAATTAAAAATGGAGAAGTGTGGCTAGGTCACAAGATACCACAGATATAAGAAAGTGAAATAAATATGAAAGTATAAATAAAATAAGTATGATTACCACAGTTATGCTGGAAGTCCCCATGTAATGATGTGCAGCTAGTACTCGTGTTTCATGGACTTTGGTGAGTGCAATGACCACTCCCCTCTGCTTTTTTAGTCGACAGCCAGATTTATGAGCCAGGGCCGTCTCGAAAAGGCGGAGCTATCTCTTGTTTTGCCTTGCGTGATAACGGCTCGGGACGGTGTGCTCGGAGTCACGAAACAAGCGTTCCCCAGCAGCCTGACTATGACCCGCCCCCGCGAACCAGAAACAGCAGATAGTCTGACGGATAGCGCAGAAGAAAGCCAGGCTGGAGCTGCCCTGGGAAGTCAGGAGTCTGCCAGAGTCAACGCAGAACAACGCCATTTCACTACTAGCTAAGGGAACAGCACGCTGAAGCTACAGGTACGCTGTGTTTCGCTGTCCTCGGCGATAGCGTGTTTATTTATTGTCAAAAAGCCGCTCATCCCGGTCTAAGCGCAGCTAAGCTCTTTACCCAGGCCTGGGAACGGCCCTCAGGACTTCAACGGCAGAATGAGGCAGCAGACCGGGTCAGAGATTTCAGGAGAGAGGGAGGCTGGGTCACCAGCAAGACGAGGCCCGTGGGGGCTGACGTCCACGCCTCCGTGTGTGCTGAGTGCTTGTGGGAGAAATAAACTTGGGTGTTCCTGTTCACATTTTCTGTGGTCAGTTGTGTCGCTGAAGACTTCCTGTGTAATAATTGGATTGGTCGGCTAACGTTAGAAGCTGGCTCACGTTGGTTGGCTAGCTTTTATGTTAGCTAGCTCATTCATAGAGCTGAGCTGTAGCCACTCAGAGGCGAACTTGAGTGGCGACAAGCCTTTTCCTGTATGGATATAACTATAGTAGCAACTACTTGTAGCCATGTCCAGGCCACTAGTGAGCATCCACTTCATACATTAACATTTTTAGCCAGTCATGTCGGTGAAGTGAGCCTGTCGTCGACATGTGTGCCTCTTCTTTCGGTTTCATGGTTCATTTGATTAACGTAATAACGTGGGATTTAACTGCTAGCTGTGCTAACTTGGCCAGGAAGATAAACGCGACGCCTTTATCAGATCTGCTTTTTCTTTGATTACAGGCTGTATCTACAAGCAGCCTTGTCTTGGTGTAAGAACAGCTGCCATTACGTATCTCGGCTCAGTTGTGTGCACAAGGCCGACGATTAGACATGACTGAGCATGCTGGGACATTTGGTACTCAACCATAGTGAACTGCCCTTGTTGAATTTTGAGAGGGCTTACTGGACATCAAAGTCAAGTCAAAGTGTTGTGAGTTATTTCTGGTACTCAAAATGTGCAACACTTTGTTGAGGCAACCCTGCTACATCTGCAAAAAGGTGGTGACTAAAGATATGACTGTCACCCTGCGTCCTGATGACTTATATCTAGCTTCTGTGTGTTAAACTAGCCTTAATGCTAAATGAACTCTGAACCAAAGTACTTTTAGAAGATCCTTGGAAATTGTCAAGCACCCCACTGGCTTCACTTTGAGAAACTTTGGCTTTTAGAGGCCTCAAAGTTATTCCTAAGCTTCTGTGTCATGTTGGCCTCTTAATCAGTTTCCTTATGGTCTATCTGTAGATAAGCTCTTATCTTGGGTGTCTTGGTTGTACTTGATTCAATAAGTGCCATTGTTGTGGCCTGCCCAGGAAGAGCAGATCATTTCAGAGGACCAGCGCCTATTTGTTAATGTTTTCCACTATAATTAGATGCCATGCTGTGTACTTTGCTACTTTCTTTTTAGTTTATTACCACAATACTGATAATGGTTAGGTAAATGTTTGTCATATTTACAGCTTAACTATTCAGACAGAGGTGCCTTTCAATTGTCCTACCTGTCACTTGTCATTGGAGAGTACATGTAGTCTCTGGTTTTTATTTTTTATTTCTTTATGTGCAGATTTGTGCCTTAAATTTGTTTTATAAACAGCTGCTGTAAGGAACTGCAGGTGTAGTGACCATTACACTTCCCGAGCTTATATGTTTGAACAAGTTATTTATTTGATATGAATTTTTTTATCAAAACATTTTCAACTATTTCAGCAATCTCTAGCACCACCTCAGTCTACTTCTGAGTTTGCAAAAAACCCTATTAGCTCAAAGGTTTATCTGCTTTCCTGGACCTTTGATGTGCTTTTTAGTGAATTGTTTGTCATCTTACAGATGTTAAGCGTAGAGTGCTGCATGGCCTGGTTTTCAAGTACTGTCTGCTCAGCTTTTTGGGCCCAATAGTTATTAGGAGTTCCCTCTCTGTCCATGCCTGCCAAATCAGGAGGCCTGGCCAGCCAAGTGGCTAGATTCCGGGGAGCCAACAGCCCGAGAGGGCTTTGTCCTCCTGGCTCATTTTGATGCTGGGACAAGGCTCAGGCTGTACAAGAAAATTCATGCACCTTCCACTCTGAGGCCTGGGGCTGAAAGAAAGCACGCAGGCTTCAAACTTTTACACCACTTACTCCACCCACACTTAATATGCCAAGAAGTGATGTTGCTTTAAGAGTTATTTCACAGCTTCATTTGGTCTGACATGGGAGTTTCCTGGAACATACAATGAATGTGACATAACAAAGAATTTCCTGATTTGGTTGCCACAGAAAGTAAGCAGTAAAACCTTTTTCACCCACAGTGTTTATGTAGTACATAATGTACTATAGCTCTTTTTTTTTTTATAGCTGTGGTCTTATTTTGTAAAACTTCGGCCTAGTTGGTTCATGTCCAGGTTTTAAACGGTAGTAATCTCCAGGCCACTGAAAGGCTTTTTTTGGTCTTGGCATGCTGCTTATCAGCCTTAGTGTGTGGCTCCTGTATTTTCATTGTAATATAACACATCATCTAATGAGGTCGCAGGTAGGAAAACTAAAAACCCTCTCAAGTACAGTCTAATACATTTATCATAGTAGGGGGTTTTACTCTGTACTAAATCTTTGCAGTGCTCTCTAAACCAGCTGCTTTCTCTGCTTTCAGGTGACATTTATATATGCATATTGACTTTGCCCCCAGCTGTAGCCTATGGATTGGGGGGTAATGTGGAGGAATGCATTTTCTTTGACACAGATGCAATGCAAACACCTCAGGAAGAGTACCGTATAGGCACTGAATATATAAGGAAAACATTCCATCAACTAGTAAGACGAGATGCCTTCCTCAGAGTCAAAGCTCTTCAAAAATGTTACATAATACGTTTTGTAGTCTGTGCTCAGAGGAAATGGTTGGTGCTTAAAAGGCTAAATAGCTTTTCAGAATAAGGTACGTCAAATATTAAACAACAGGCCTGGTACATTTTTGTGTGTATTGTAGACGATGCAGTGAGGTTTTCCTGGTGGGATTGAAACAGGGTCAACATTACACTATAAGGCTAAGCCTGTCAGTCCTCAGGAAGCCCTGCAGTGGAAAGTTATTCTTAAATGTATTATCATGGGTAATCTGCTTAATCCAAATTACTAAAGAGGTCTGCTCTACGACGCTGACTCCTACTCTATGTTACTGTCACAGATCCTGGGTATAGGATGGGATTGTGTGGCAGGTCACTCAGTGTTGGTGCCACTCTGTATTGTTGACAACACAATGCTGCTGCCGACACTAAGGGCTTTAACTTGTCCTCGTTTTTCACAACAGTGCTTTTATTTTTTGTAAGAAGTGTGTCATTTTACACAACGTATTGCTGTTTGTTTGCAAGACATACTCGTCAGATGAAGTAATGTTTGGGAAGAGTTCTCTTTATTTAATCAGCATTGTTGGCACTATTATTAACTCTGCCTCGTACAAAATTGCAGCACCGCTGCAGTGATTTTCACATCAAACATGCCATCTGGGGTGTAATCAGGTTGATTAAGCAGAAAAAAGTATGTGCTGCAAGAAAATCTATTCAATCAAAACAGTTAATAAGAGTAAAATCAGAGAACCTGCAAGCTACCTGCTTGACTTCTTTGTTAGTGTGGGAATGTTTCTTTAGACGTATCAGATTATTTGGCTGAGTAACAGCATTAATTGATTTATACATATACAGTCCCTCTCATCTTAACAGCCATCATGCAGCCATTTCCTCAGTGTTATTTTTGCAGTACTTAGTGTTGGTTTGATTTTGTAGTTGCTGCTCGTGAGCAATAAGATGCAGTTTGTCTCAAATTATTACTGCTTTGTCTGCATTGATTCCACCCCAGTTCATTCGTACTGTGTAGCCTTGAGGAGACAGCACATCGTTCCTAAGAATATCTTTGGCAGATGCTAAACCGATGAAGTCTCAGGACCTCACGCTTGACTCTGTAAACTTTGCCTGTGATGGAAGAAGAACCTCCTCTCCCTTGGCTTGAAGCAAGCTGGGGTCAAACTGCAGCCGCAGCAGACCTCAGTAGGTGACACTTGCATGTGGGTGTATTTTTGCCTCTTGCAAATCCATCCTGATATGAGTTTAGAATACCACCAATGTCGTCTTCGTGGGGGCTGAAGGAAGTGAAGTGACTAAAGAAGACAGCGAGCCATCTTCTTTTTCTAAATTAGCTGTCTTTCCGGTGTTCTTGACCTATTTTGTCCCCTTTTTAAGCCAGCGTGAGTGAGGTTTTCTATCTGGCTCTTACAAAGCTGTGTTTCAAGTACATATGCCTTATTGTCTATGAACCTATATAAAGGTGGGAAGGATGTTAAGCTGTGTCGCTGGGGGAGTGTTACCTAATTGGATCATATCACAAAGAGGACAGGGTGTCAGTGAGATTCCTCTCACTCACACCCTCTCAACACTACTGATGTACCAACACCTCCACCTCCCATATCTCATACTTGTACCACTTCACACATCGCAGGCTAGCTCTCATGGCTGGCAGCAGTGGTTGACCCCCGATGGGTATGAGCAGCAAGCTTGAATCACAGATTCATATACATCAAATCTTTGAGCTGTTATGTCTTTGCGATCACTGGATTTTAGCAGCTGTTGCCCATTGCCTTTATTGATAGAAAGCTATTACCATAATATCATACATTCTTTATGTGGAAAATATTGGCAGATGCTATACTGATGGTGTTGACTGTGTGCCAAGTGGCCTAAATTAAATGTGTTTTTTCTCTCTTGTGTCTTCCTCCTTCTCTTCAGAATGGCGGTGGATATCTACGACTCTCAGTACCTGCTCATCCTGGCCCCTTCCCTGGTCATCGCCCTCATGTTCCTCTTCTTCTGGCTCTTCATGAAAGAAACCTCTTACGATGAGGTGCTGGCCAGGCAGAAACGCGACCTCAAGCTACCACCATCCAAGCCAGACACCCGTAAGAAGAATGAAAAGAAGAAGAGCAAGAAGAAGGAGAGTGCCAGCGGAGGAGGCGGTGGAGGTGGCGGAGGTGGAGGAGAGTCGGAGGAGGATCTTCGGGATTTTGATATGGCTGATGGTGCCAACAGCTCCACCCTGGAGGTAGAGGAGGAACTTGCACCAGCGGCTACACCAGATCCTGCTCCATCAACACCTATTCCCTATGTGCCTGTCTCAGTTTCACCTGAGGCTCCTGCTGGTCTGAGAGAGAGAAAGAAGAAGGAGAAAAAGGCTGCAAAGGCTGCCGCTGCCGCTGCAGCAGCTGCAGCTGCAGCGGCTGCCGCAGCTGCTTCCTCTGAGGAGCCGGAAGTGAATGGCTCAAAGCCGGTCAGCCGCAAGACAGAGTCACCTCTGGCTGCGGGCAAACAGTCCAGCCCTCCCTCTCCCCAACTTGAGGCTCAGGTCCAGGTCCAGGCTGCTCAGGCTCCTGTTCAGGCTCAGACACCTCCCCAGATCTCTGGAAAGAAGAAGGAGAAGAAGAAACAAAAAGCAGAGCCTGGTGAGTAGCCAAGAGTACAGTTAAAAGTGGGTGTGTTGCATAGTTTCTTGTGGAAAAGATGGAAATTGCTAACACCTTTATTCAATAAATTACCCCTCAGTCACAGTGGATGACCAGCAGCAAGAGGTGAAGGCTGAGCAGGCCCCAGCTCCAGTCAAGAAGGAAGCTCCCATTGTGGCTGAAACCAAAGTTCTGGACGGTGCAACCCCAAGTGCTACCAGTGGCAAGAAGAAAAACTCTGCCAAGAAGCAGAAGACCGAGCCTGGTATTGATGATACACTGATCCCATGTGCTAAATTATATCTCAGTTTCTCTAAAATATCAGGACACATGCTCAAACCAAATCCTGAGCTTTTCACCTTGTAATCAACCACTTTTCTCCCTCAAATCCAGTAGATGAAGCCCATGTTCTGGCTGATTCAGCAGCTTCTGCCAATCACCAGGCAGGCCACAATGATGATGTACCACCCAAAGGGAGCGGCAAGAAACAAAAGAATGAGACTGACAAAGGTAAAGGGAGGAGAAAGCAAGCATTATCCAGTATTTGGTTCTTTTTGCTGTCCTGTATCTATTGTCCAGCCATATCATAAAGTCCTCAAATGCATCTCTTACGTGTTATTAACAGAGAACACGGAGGTGAAGCTGAAGGAGCTGCTGTCTGGTCTGTCCAGCCTGGCTCTGTCAGAGGCTGAGGTTGTCAGTGTGATGGCTCTCCTCCGGGAGAAGAGCCCTAATGCCTTGGATGCCTGGCACAAAGTAAGAGATTAATAAGTGATACATTTGAATTAGGTGTTGTAGCAAGTGACAATTTCACACTATTTGCATTTGGCAGGAGACCTGGTATTTGTAGTTGGACTTGCTGTGCTTTCTTTTTTAACGTTTCGTGTCTCACCACCAGTCTGCAGCTAGACCAGACCCAGCTGCACAGGAACGAGAGAGACTTCTTACAACTCTGCAGGAGGAGGCCTCCATTGCCAAGGACAAAGTGAAACAGCTCAGCCAGGTCTGGATTTCCATGCTTTACTCACTAAAGTACATGATATGATAAGTGATTTATCCCCAATTTATTCTTCATATAGAGTACTTCAATTTGTTTCAATGAAGAGCTTCATATGCTCTCTTACTCCTGTGCTTTAGGAGCTTCAGGTTGAGAAACAAAAGACAGGTCGGGTGGAGGCCATGATGAGAGAGCAACGTGCAGCCATGGAGAAAGAGCTCAGCAGCATGCAGGGCAAAGCACAAGGCAGCTACCAGGAGCTCCAGACCATGCAAATAAAGGTGATCTGGACTTTGAAAAATGTGAAGGAACCCAGACCTTTTGGCATTCCTTTTAGGGCTGCGTGAAGACTGAATCCTCTTGTTTATGTGTAGTTCCAGCAGGTGAGGGAGCAGCTGGAGAGCCAGATTACTCGACTGCAGCAGGAGAACGGCATCCTGAGAGACGCAGTCAGCTCTGCCACTAACCAGATGGAGAGCAAGTAAGTGTTGCATTACAATAGATAAGACCCTGCTGGTCATGCTCCATAGAGCTTCATACATGTCTCATCTGCTGATCTATGTGAAACAATAAGAGAGGTCCAAGTCATACTACAGGTCCAAGTCATACTACAGGTCCAAGTCATACTACAGTTTCAGCTTATTTTCATTTTAGCACAGGCTTCCTTTCTCTAAGTGATCCTTCATTTCTTCTGCCTATATTACTCACATTAAGAGATCCATCTGTACGCCCAGTTACACAATGTGAAATGCCCCTGACAGGCCATTTGTAATTTAATGCAGCAACATCCCACAATAATGCCCCATCGACCATTTTCACATCACTTATTCGTGTGTTGCTTGATAGGAATTCAGCAGAGCTGAACAAGCTGCGTTCTGAGTATGCCGGCCTGATGAAAGAGCTGGCAGACAACAACAGCAAGCTGCAGCAGGAGGAGCACCAGAGGAAGTCACTGGAGGTCAGCTACAAGCAGAACGTGTCCCAGCTGGAGGTACACTAATCCAGATGCACAATGTGTTTATTTAGCCCGTGCTTCAGTTTCCCTGGCCGAGACAAAAATGAACTGAGCTGTAAAAAAAAAAAAAAACTGGGTTGTGCTGCACAGCTTCAAATCTGGTTAGCGGGCGTGGTAACATTACCAAGGAAGTGGAAGGAGGTTGTAGTGGAAGTCCTGGGGAGGGCTGTGGGAAATTGAACCTGAGTTGGGAGGACTGTGCTGGCTTTGAAAGCTGGAATGTTTGAGGCTTTGTGCTGTGTAAGAACAACACTTTCCTACGAGACACCCAGATCAGCCTTTCCTGCCTTTTCATTAACTGCGATCAAAGATGGTTTTTTAAGTTGCTGGCTCGACAGAGAAGAGTCTCAGCAAAAGAAGCTAAGAACCGTGCCAAGAGTTGAGATTTTGATGACAGAAACATACAGACTAGACAAATCAATTAAAACGTCTACAAGATGTTTTGTAATTAAGATTAGCCATTAACTTAAGCCATTTTCTCATATAAATTCTGGACAATGTCGGGAGAGTTTCGCTTTCACATAGCACACAACAGGAGATTGTCTTTGTCTGAAGAGTTTTCACCTCCTGGTAGTAATCCGTTTGGTTTAGATGAGGGCTGGTGCCTGGGTGGATCGTGCAGGAGGCAGGATGTGACGCAGGTTTCACCGCAGTCGTGTAGCCAATTCATAATTTGGTCACAAACAACTGAGTCTCTTACCATAACTTGGCTTTGTCTGACAATTTCAGCTTCTGCCCTTATCGACAGAACTTCCCTAATCTCGTCATCTCTCTAGTTAGATATTTTTGTTTGGTTTCATTTTTGTTTGTTCATTGTTTGTCTTCATGTAAATGACCCTTCATCCTCACCCTAGGATATTTATTTTCTTCTGGCTTTGTGTTAGCCGCATGATAGAAGCATCATCGACATGCTGACTCGCTTGCTGTGAATTCTCTGGACAATTACCTGCTCTATTTAGACATGGGTGCAAGTGGACATTACATATACTTTGTACCAGGGAGCTTGCAGAGTAGAGTCCATTTCATTTCCAATCAAACAGATTCAGACATTTGCATTCTCACATACAGCTCCTCTGGGTAATGTCTTGATAATTTCAGGTTTGCAGTGCATGTGTGAAAGCAGCTTTAGTTTGGCAGATCTGGAGCTGTGAGGAAAAATAGACTGGAGAATCACAGCCATGTAGAACAGGTGGCCTAATGCAAATTAACCTTCGTCATTGACCCCATACTAATGATACTGACAGTGAGAGGAAAGACAGTTTACCTGGTGTAGTGTGGCAGTAGAGTACTTGTTTTCTATTATAATGTGTGGCAGAAAAGTGTTAACCAAATTGGATATCTCTCTCCATCCCCAGGCTCAACTGCAGGATGCTAAGCGACGTTGGGAAGAGCTGCAGAATTTCCTCCACAATGTCAATGCTGAGAGAGAGAAACTTCAGGCCTCAAAGCAAGGTGATAAAGTATATCACACTAAAAACATTTAACCTTTTAACTTGTTGCTTCTTCTACATGGGAGTAAATCGTCGGGTTACATGCAGCAACTGGTTGTCTGTGTATGTGTGGGTGCAGAGCTTCACAGCCAGCTGTTGGGAGTGGAGACAGAGATGAACAACAAGAACAAGGAGATCCAGACCCTGCACAGCAGCCTGACTGAAGCCATGGTTTCCAAGGAGCGGCTGGAGCAGAGAGTGATGGAGCTTATGGAGATGTCTCAGCACAGTATGCCTGATGACTCACTGCAAGCCCGGGTTCAGGTGAGCATTCACATCATACACAAAATTGAGAAATGTAGTGGATAGCAAAGTGCATCTTTTGTGTATATTTATCAACTTATGCTGTCACATTGTGTTACATTGTCGGGCTGTACTGTGTAGTTCAAAGCTTTGTTCATTACTCTATTTGTATTGTAAATCAACATTTGGAAGCTGTGCAGTTTTTTGTTTTATTTTCTTGCAGGTCAGTTTTATTCTGTTCAAACCCAGTATTTCTGCACAGCTGCAGAAAAAGATTAGGCTACAATAATGTTCTTAGTATCTCATTTTACTATTTGTTGAATATAGATACAGCTTTATGTTGCGCTGGTGTGATGAAAGTGTTCACACTTACACTGAAGTGACTATTGACAAGACAGGACCAGTAAACAAAGAAGAGTGTAAATAGAAGCTTCAGGTAGTTTCACACCAGTGAGATGCAGCTGACACAGAGCAAGTACAGACTGCTTTATAGATAAAAATGAGATTGGATCTGTTGCGTGAGACGTGCGAGTGAAAAACCCTTGCGGTCTAGACACACGGTGGATTCCAGTAGTGGCTTTGTAGGATTGTTTCCGACTCTTTTGATCCAAACAATTTCAAGAACTCCAGAGCATTATAAAATCCACAAGTCAAAACTGCTTGGCAAAACACATGGAATCATTTTACAAAAATCACAACGTGTGTAACACGTTTATCCAGTAAAATTTTCTGCTTCAATCCATGTTTGTGTATGTTTTCACTGTGGTCACAAAACCATTCGCTCTCTTGCTCTCTTGCACTCAAAGGGCAGTAGCACCTGTATTTATGGAGCAGTCTAACAGCACCATTCATCACATTATTCATTGAAAATTTTGATTCAATTAAAAAAAGACTTACTAATTTATTCCGCTGAAAAACTTTATTCAAACGGAGGATTTTTTTCCCTTCTTTTTTAAGGGTGATGACATATGACAACAGACATTCGAAACTTAATTCAAAAACCCCAAGAGAAGCTTTGATTATCAAAAAAATGACATTCAGTATTGATTCCACATTCAGGTGCAAATTAAATGTCTCTGAGCATAGCAACGCACACTTCTTGTATACATTAATGCAGTCTGTGTTTAACAGGACCTTATGAATGAAAACAAAGGCCTTCAGGTCCAGAGCGAGACACTGCAAGTCCAGAATGAGACCCTGCAGGCCCAGATCTCTTCACAGGTATGTGGGTCAACCTCATTAATCCATGTTTAGTAAGAAAAAGATGCCCGCCCACATAACTGTATGTATGTAGGCTAATAAGATTTATTTTCTTCTTATTTAGGTCTCCCATGTCTCTCACATTGAGGAGCTACAGAAGCTGTGAGAAACAATTTTGTCTTTTTCAGACACAGTGACCGTATTCTAAATGTTACTGTTAAGCCGTTTCTCATGTGCTCTCCCAACTTTTCCCCTGTGCTGTTCAGATTGGCTGATAAGGAGTTGCAGAGGAAGAGTCTGGAGGATTCTCTAAATGCCGAGAGGAGCAGTGGGGCCAGCAGAGAAACTAACATGCAGGTATGGTCGCAAGAGCGCTTCATCTACAGCTTCTTATACTAACATTGCATTGGTTCATTAGTCTGCAGGAATTTGGTAAACGTGTTGTCGGCCTCTGGTTGTGTTCAGAGGGAATATGGATTGAAGGCCATGTTTGCCAGTCTGCCAGAAAAACGGCATGTTGATTCACATCTGCAGATATTTTGGGTTGAACTGCCAAACGGATATTACTGATTTCACAGTTTTATAAACCTAAGACAGAATAATGAGTGGTATGTCATTGCTCAAGCTACTGCACAGTCTGTCAGATCCTTTATTGTCTTGGCATAATAAGTGCCGTCTCTCTTTCCTGTCTTCTCTCCCTCTGCAGGCCTTGCACAATGAGAACATGTCACTGAAGGCAGAGCTTCAGAAACTGCAGGCACAGATTTCTGAACAGGTTAGCTACATACCACGACTGTTCTTCCAAATTTAAAAGGCCCTTGTGTGTTTGTGTGTTCTTCTGTTTGACACACCCTCTCTATTTGACTCTCCCCATGCAGACTGCCTCCCAACTGGCTTTGGACCAATTCCAGAAGAGGTGTGTGTGCAAACTGGAACATACTTTAAATACGTCAGCTGGTTAGGCTTGTTACACATGAAACTAATAAGCCATAATGAATAACTGAATGACCTTTGAAACATTTCTTCCCTCTCAGCGTCCGGGAGAAGGAGGACAACATGAAAACCGTGGAGGACCTGCTGGAGAAGGGTCTGATTGAGGTGGCCAACAAGGAGGAAGAGCTCAAGGTGTTTGTTTTCTCTTGTGCTGCCTCACACACATTTGACTGGCATCAGCATGCTTTAAGTGACTCTGCATTCCACCGCTTGCCTTGTAATCACAATCCCTAATGGGCAAAAAAATCTTTAAGTCATTTCTCTCCCTGATGCAGGTTGTAAGAGAAGAACACGAGGCACTAAAACAGGAAACAGAGGCCCTTAAGAGACAGATTGCAGAGCAGGTGAGCTGTCTGAAATCTTCACCAAATGGATTTTTTTCGCCATATTCTGTATTCATGCCTTTTTAAATTGTCTTTTCTCCTAATCACAGGCATCATCAGAGTCGATAGTGGAAGAACTCCAGAGCAAGTAAGATCAGTCAAGTTGTCTTATAAGTCCCCATCCATAACACACTCAAAAACACACAGACTAAAAGCCCAGACACACCAAAACAACACCAAAAAACTAGGGGTGATGAAGGCCGCTTGTTGCGCTGCCTCACGTTGCCTGTGTCCCGGCCAAAAAGTTGCACTTGATCGCACCCAATAACTACAGCCAACGGCTAACTAGCTATATGTTCTATACCTGCATGAGAGGAAATCTCTCATTCAAAAAGGAAAACCAGAAGACAGACAGGACGAATTCAAGACGCTAGTTTAAGTTAGCCAGTTAGCACATTAACAACACAATAAAGGATATTTAACAAGTACTAGCATTCAATAACACAACACACAGTTCCGAACTGTTTCTGCTTAAGAGCTCAATGACTAAAAAGAAATCTTATCTAATATAACAAGTCTGATTTGATCTCACGCACTCTTGACTCGAGTAGTGCTTTGCTTCTTTCACTTCTGTTTCTCTTATGGCACACTGAGCTGAACTGCCAACCAGACTGATTTCATTCACCAACAGGCTCCACCATCTGATGCAGATTCAGTATGCTAAAAAGGCTGATACCTCAGCCAACTAGTGCCAACAATGTGGGACACACCGCAAAACTGACAGCGACAGATGCAAACCAACGGCCCAACATTGACCAACAGCCAACTATGGGCTTGGTGTGCTGGGTCCCTAACACTAACTTTAGTTTCAGTGGCAGCAGCGTTGCCAACCAGCTGAGATAAAGATCAAGTCATAATTATATATCATGAAACCAAAGGCTACTACTTACTCTACTGCAAACACATGAAATCTAATTCCCCTGGCACTCCAGGCCACTCCCCAGACTCTCCTGATAGTAATTCTCTGCTGGCACGAGAGGCTGTGTATGTTTAATGTCCTCTTGTAGCGGATGTCATTATATATGTAAACATCATCAGATCCCGTGTGATATCCTGCAGTTCTGCATGATGAAACGTTGTTTGACTTTGCTTCATAGGATCCAAGAGAAGGATGAAAAGCTAAAATCAATGGAGGAGAGTCTACAGACCGCACAAGACACCAGCTCCAACAGAGGGAGGGCAGTTGAGGTGCGGGCTTTTCTATATCAATGAAATACTGGGTTTGCACATTTAAATGCTCGTCCTTACATTGTTCATTATGTAATGTCCTACTTGGAGCTCTTGTCTGAAGCAGTTTTTGTCTCACAGGCTCTGGAGCAGCAGTTGACTGCCCTGCAGGCAGAGATGGAGCAGCTGAGACAGAAGGAGACGCCAGAAGAGCTGACCAGTTCTGGTAGCCAGCTCCAAGAACTCGAGGCTCAGTAAGTTAACCCACCCCACAGTTTAACATGTAGTCCTCCAGTATTGCCTTCACAAATCACGCTAATGATGAGCACATCTCACCCACAGACTAGCAGCAAAGGACCATGAGATCCAGATGCTGCAGGCTGAGCTGGAGGCAAGGACTAAGGAGCTGAGTGAGAAGGTGGAGCAGATACATCAACAGGTGTGAAACAATCTTAAAGAATCGCTCACTAAGTGGACGTTTTATAGTTTGAATCAGGAAGATTTGTCTATGTAGAAAACATTTTAGCATAGTAGAGCAAATTAAGTTGGGACGAGGGGGCTGTAACTCTTTGACAGAGATTTGTGATTCAGCACAAACAATATTAAGTGTGAATTGTTCTCAGTCCTTGTTTCAAGAGTCTTTTTCCCCTCTTCACATAGCAATCCCACACAGCAGTGCCAAGCCCAGAGCTTCTTACAGCGTGAGTAGTGCTACGTGTCATATAATAACTCACATATTTTTCACATGCTTTCATTTTAAAGGAACTCTTAAGTACATAATGATCCGTAATGAGTGGTTATGTTATCGTCTGTCAGGTTGTCAGAGAAGGAGAAACAGGTCTCAGATCTGCAGGGTGAGCTGGCTGAGCTGAGGGACTCCGTGGAGCTTCACAGGAAGAAGAACAACGTAGGTTTCCTGCAGCTATGACCTGAACTGTGTAACACCAGTAACCGCTCTGGTCGAGCCCTGCGAGACATCATCCCCTCCCCTTGTGTGGTACCCCTCAAACACTCCCCTCACACTGGAGTTGCACACTGCATACATCCATACTTCCTGTTGTCCACTGCCACTCAGTCTCACTTGTTTTGCTTTGCGTTCTTTGTAAACCAAAGAGAAAGCTTTCTTTAGCTCAGGTTGTGTTCTCAACATGATTGCACACATCGGTACAGATGTCTATTTTGATTTAGATTGCTTAAACTCAGCGTTGCATAACAGGGCTTCCAGCCTACTCTTGTTATGCTCGCCATTGGCCATGACTGTTTCGGCAAGCTTGTCTGTGCTTGTGGGTGATTCAGAGCTTTAGAAACTCGCCTACCTTTTATTTTCAAGAAAGCCATTTTTGAATTGAAATGCATATTTATGTGGACTGTGTTTCTGCTGTATATATCTCCAGACATTATTACTTTAATTTGAATAGAAAGTACTCACAGAACATTGTTACAGTACATATCTAGCGAACTGTGCATGCTGCATTTACCCACACGAGGTGCGAGACTGGCACTTGAGGCTATTTGTTCATACTTATTTATAGCGGTTGGAGCATGGGTGAAAAGCAGAGTGTAGAAATTTTAAAATGAGAGATGCGTTCGGTCTGTTCTGTTACTCTGCCAGTCTTTATTTGAGGGTCACTGAATGCATTTTTCCTGAGGCTGAACTGAAAGTAGTATCTCTCTGGAACTGACCAAAACAGGAGCTCCGGGAGAAAAACTGGAGTGCAATGGAAGCTCTGTCAGCCACCGAGTCCATGCTTCAAGGGAAACTCAGCAAAGCTGTCAAGGTTCGACACCCCACCTCAGTCTGCTTCACTCTAGTTCCAATCTGATGCATCCTCCCCGAAATTCTGTTTTTTGCCATAATTGACCCAGTGAAATTTCTTTTTCGCCATCATCCATAACAAAGCTGCATACTCATTTACCTCACTCTCACCCCTCCCCTCTGTCGTTTGAAGTTTTCAATTGGCTTTGTGTTGAGCTGTTGAACTACGCTTCTCCCCTTTGGAATCTCAGACTTTATTAACTTAACAAATATTTGTTTCTCTGGCGGATATATTTTTGCTTTGAGCTCTGAAACGTATAGATTTCTCCCTGCCCAAAGCTCAGGCTGATGCTTGGAAATGAGTGTGCAGTGACCTAGAAATTGTTTCACTAGATGTCATTAGACTGAGATTCATGGTAATAATTTTCGCCGCTTCCTGTCTTTCTGTCATGTGACTCATTTCTAGCATGTTTTTCCCCTCCCATTCTGCTTTGTGACATCTGTACTGTCAATATCACCAGTTAATCAGACAATGAAATTTGTTTAATTTATTTCGATTGTAAAGCAGTTCATTCTTTTTTTAAAGAGCAGTGTGTAAGATTAAGGGGAATTTAATGGCACCTAGTGGTGAGGATTGCAGATTGCAATCAGCTGAAGCTTCTCCCAGTTAGAATTCCTTTTGTATTCCTATTTTTTTCTGGGAGCTGAATTATCCACAAAAGTCTACTCCTCTCAAAACAAACAGAGCAGGTGATTCAAACAGTTAAAAACACTGAATAAAGCAGTTTCACATTACAAATCAGCGTTCCTCCAGCACTGTTTGCAGCACCTGCTAATGTGTGCTCACCTTTCTTCCCTAATAACTAAAGATCCAGACATTCAGGAGGTTTTTACTGGGAGCTGAATTATCTGCGGAGGTCTCTTCCTCTTCAAAATAAACAGACCTGGTAGACAGACCTGCTCTCCACAAAAGGGCTGCTATCTGTGGTGGCCAACGTGGAAACTTAAATGGCCCTATCTGGAGAAAGTGTTTGGGTTTTCTGTTTTTGACAGACTCCATGGATGAGGACCCGCTTTCTATTTAGATATAAACTGCTTAATTCAAGGTAACAAAAACACAACCATTCTATTTTCAGATCCTTGTACACTAAAGAAAATCTGCTTCTTATTTTCCATTTCTGCCAATATATCCCCCTAAATCCTACACACTGAACTTTTTAAAGAAAGTGTGATTGTTCAAAAGCTTTTTAATGAATATGCAACAGTGGCCCTATGTTTGTTAATGCTCCATACTCACAGCTGAAAGATTTTTGTGTAACTAAATGTAAAGGAAAAGTCTACTGTACAGTTTCTTGTAGCTAGAGGTCCCTTCTTGTAGACAGAGTGGGCTACCAGATAGCTGGTCTATTAACAGTTCCAGTGATGTGCGTATATTTTTGCCGTCCTCCCCCTACATTAGGGAAGGGTACATGCTGAACCATCAGCACACCAGCTGCTCCTCTGCCATCTGAGTACAGTAGAAAGCACCTTCTCAGAGCTGAGCCAGGGAGTTCCTTGGCAGCTGTTGTGTACTGTCAGTGCGCGCTGGTCGCATTCAGCTCCATAGACTCGTCTCAGAGCTGCCTTGTGACACGGTTTGTTAATGTGAATAGTGGTTAGACTGCCAGCTGGCTAGTGCTTGGCATACGTTCTTCCTCCAGGCCTCAGAGTGACAGTGCATGATGCTAGCCTATTGTGGGAGGACTGATAGCTACCTTTTTTATTTATTGAAGAGTTTCAAGGTACTTTGTGCAATTTCATGAAAACAGATTGATGTGTTTGTGGTTGCAGGAGGAATGAAGCATGTGATGTGCTCTGAATCTGAGGTTGCTGACACTTGGTGTAGGTGTGGCCTGTTGAAAGATGCTGATGTTTTCTCGGGGTAATTGGAAGTAGGAGTGAGACAGCGTTTATCCTAATGCTCTAGAATTGTAGTTAAAGATTATGTCAAGTGAATCATTCCTGTGACGTTGATTGGAGCGGCTCGACGGATGACTTGATGATGACTGTTTTAAAACGACATCGCGGAGAGTAGAATGAGGAAGAAGGAAAGGTGGTGGTCATATCTGCTCCGATGACCACTGGACCTTGTCTTCGATATGACTGGAACATTTGAACAGAGCTCAATCTCTCCTCTCTTTCTGTCCATTTCCTTTTTGCCCCCCCCCCCCCAACACCTTATAGGAGAACCAGACAGAGCTGGCAATGTGTCAGGCCGAGTGTCGAGATGTTCTGCACAGACTTCTGCCCCATGTGCCTCTGCCCAGTGAGCAGGTATGGGTGTTGTTGAACTTTTACCTCATGCATATAGTGTTTGAATACCTGTTAGGACTCCACAATGTTGGAAAACACTGACATTGTGGTGTTTTTTTTCTGTGATACAAAAAAATACAGGAAATTTTACCTGATGACTTTAATAGCTCTATTTTCAATGAATTAATTGAAATTAAAATAATAATAATAATAATAATAATAATAATAATAATAATAATAATAATAATAATAATAATAATGATAATGAAAGCTGAAAAATCTTTTTACCCTACAGAATTTTCTGAGGGGAAGGAGGGCGAAATTAGGTATTTTAATACAGTGAATCACAGTGACACTGTGGTATTCATATAAAACTTAACTGTATTAAACCAGGCCAAAGTCAATGATCTGACATATTATATTAATAATGCATATTGCTTACCCTAAAGTAGGGGGGCTCCCTCATGTTCCTCTCCTCCTGTTCCTTGCTTATTTTCAGGTTGTGGTTGACTACTAGCAGGGCATGCTTTGGTTGTTTATTAGACAGAATTCTCTTGAAGTGAAACATTAGTCAGTCAAAAGTTAATTTTACCTTTCCAGCCTTGCAATTCTGAATCGTAGTTGGGAGACCTCTGGTCTCTTTAGGCTAACTCAGTTAGCTTTAGCTTGGCTTGTAGCTTGCCAATAGCTTAGCAGTCCGGCGACTCTGTGAATGGTTGATACAAGTCGTGATAACATTGCAATAACTGTTTATTCCTTCTGTGCAGCCAACACAAAACACTGCCTATTTTACAACACACTGGAACCTGAGCTTATCCACATACTTTCTGCTGACTACTGTAGTTTTGAAAAAGCATGTGCTCCACTGTGTCTGCAGCACTTGCCTGCCCGGTTAGGGTACTTTTTTTACACATGTAGGGGAGTCTAAATTCCCATAAATGCTACCAGACTATGTCACATACACACCTAACCTGTCTTAAAGGGGAAGGTTTAGGCGTTAACATTAGTCATGGAAAATGAGAACTGTGAGTTTTCCTTTTTTATCAAGCAGCAAATGAGTTGTAGCATGATGTGTTGCGCATGAGTATGTCACAGTGTCGCTGAAATGATATATCGTGCAGCCCTGTCTAACTCTGTTGCACTTCTCCTCCTGTGTCGTGATATTTCTCTTCACTCTTCCTCTCCTCTTCCTACTAGAACCATCAGGAGTGGCTCCACAGATTTGAGGGGGCAGCAGCTGAAAGCTCAGCTGCACAATCCACCCCTGCATCAGGGGACTCTAAGGTAAATAAAGGGAAAGTTTAAATTTGAACATCTTTCCTCTTAAAACTGGTGATGTCCTAAGCAACAAATATTTCTTTCTCTATGTTGCTAGGGACTGGCTGAGAAGCTGCAAGAAGCCGAGGAAGCCCAAAAGATTCTACAGAAAGACTGTGAGACGTACAAGAAGGTCTTGGCAGAAACGGTGAGACGAGTTTTTAACACTTGTGCTTCCATGGTGGTATCTCTTGCCAAACTGAGCTGTCATTCCTGCTGTGTCCACAGGAGGGCATCCTGCAGCGCCTCCAGAGCAGCGTAGAACAGGAGGAGTCTCGCTGGAGGGTAAAGCTGGAGCTATCACAGGGAGAGCTCAGAGAGGTGTGTGTTCAGGTTCAGCAGGAAACGACTCCCAGATTGAATACCAAAACACTGAGGCGATATGTTATTGCACCGTGTGCGCGTTTCATTGCATCATTCTTCTGTCTCTTCCCTTAGATGAGCCAGAAAGTCACAGCTTTGGAGCAAGAGATTGAGAGACTAACTGATGGAGCAGAGTTGGAAAATGTCAGTGTACTTCAAACACACAACTAAAATAACAAATCTTGCATTTCTTCTAAGGCTGACTGCCATTTTCACTTGTGTTTGTCTCGGTCATGAGTATCTCTGAACCTCTGTTGTGCTCTGTAGCTGAGAAGAGAAAAGCACCACTTGGAGTCTGAGTTGGAGAGGGCGGAGCGTGAGAGTGCCACCTACGTAACGGAGGTCAGAGAGGTGAGCAGAAACATTCACCCTTGTGATCATCAGGCATGTCATAGCGTTCATCCTCATGGCGCAAAAGAATGAGCTCTGTTATGTGTCTCTTTCATGTCCATGGCGTGTTTTGTGTTTTGATGTTTTTTTGTGTGACATCCTGTTTATTTTGGGCATGTGAAATCCACACAACCCTGACATTAAATACTGTTGAACTGACAGCACACACATTTCACTTAGTCAACCCTACCAATGACTTTGATACACCACTGACCAGACTAACTTAACAGACTGCTTTTGGTAATTTCCAGTCATGCACAAGAGGATTCTGTGCTTTCTTTATCACTATGACTCTGCTAAATAGTAAGAGCATTCCCTTTTTTTTAGATGTGTTCTGGCCTGATCCCCTCATATCACTGCGTAGACTGTATGCTAGTTACGCTGTCCTGGACCGACTCTCACGGACTCCCATTAAACACATCATCTCAAACTTAATTTCAGCTCAAAGATCTGTTGACTGAATTGCAGACCAGACTTGATGGCTCATATACAGAGGCTATCAGACAGAATGAGGAGCTGAATTTGGTAAGCGGTGCTCACCCTCTAGCTAGAGCTCCTTTTAAAACCATAGACTGTATGAAAGGAGTGGACGTAGCCTCCGGGTCTGAGAAGTGAAGCCAATGCGGAAGTGCCTTACACCTGCATTCTTTCTAGTGGCCAGCAGGGGGCGACTCCACTTGTTGCAAAAACAAGTCAGACTGTGTTCAGGTCTATCAGAACATGACCCTGCTTCTCACTTGATTTATTACCTCAGTAAACATTAATGAGCTTATAATTTCAAACGCAAGTTTCAAGTCTTCAATACAGCTTGTTCATTTTGTAAATTATGGTCTCAGTTAAACAGACAATAAAGCAGGATATGCTTTAGGGCACATCCTAAAACATGTTGTAATTGACAAGCTGCTACCACAGCAACCTGGGCGTATCAGGATAGAGGCACCCTCTCGTCCAAATATGGTCACTTCTGGCTTCAAAAAACCAAGATGGTGACAGCCAAAATGTCAAATTGGAGGCTTCAAAACAGTGTTCCACAAACCAACCGCTGATGTCACGGTGGCTACTTCCACTTCTTTTATACAATCTATGATTAAAGCCTATCCCTTATTGCACTCAGCAGTGGTTCTACACTAACTGCCACAGGACGGGGTTCTCCATCTTCTGCAACTGTGGGTCATCATCCAAAACCTCAGCGAACGTGCTTACTCAAACCTTAACTTCGAGAATATTTTCTCTGATTTTAGGAGCCAGGAAATATTACCTTTTTAAAGTAGCAAAAGTCAGAGGTTGAGAATGATGACTCACCTTCACCCTCGGTGATACTCACAAGACTAACTCTCCCTTCTCTATGCTGGCACTCCACTTCATCTCACTTTGCCTTGTCAGGCATTTTAACAAATGGCCTTCTTGTCAACTTGCCTTCCTTTTGCAGAGTTCAGAAATATGCTCCATTTTGCCCATCTTCAGGTGTAATGTAAAGCCACTCTTTGAACTGCATACTATTATAACCTCCTCAGCCTTCTCACAAACCTTGTCTGTCTGTCTGTCTGTTAGTCTCGTGGCCTTTGTCTCACCGTAATGTCGCAGGACGCTTGTCTGTGGTCTTTGTGAAGTGTTAGCAGTCAGCAGTTTTTTGACAATTTGTTTGCTGTGTTCAGACCAACAATAGCACCATCAAAAAATGTTGCATCCTGATTCATTATACTGAGGACTTTTACTACAAAAAAAAAAGTCACACGGTTGTCAGACTTTTGCAACACATTGCCTGGCTGCAATCTTTGGCCTACTTGGTACACACAAGTTCAAGTTCCTGTTAGGTTACTTTGTGAGGTGAATGACGTAATTAAACTGTTTATCTTGAAATCAAAATGACTGCAGTGGTGATAACTTTCCGGAGTTGTAACATCCTGTTATAAGGTATTGTAAACAGCTGTGCAGGGTTATGGCATCTGATAAGCCTTGAAACATCAATGTATTACCTGAACTGGACTTTCCAGATCGTGATTCATCTTCTCATGAGTACCTGTATCAACATGCCCACACCAACGCAGCCCCTTGCACACTTTTACACGGTGCTATTTTTGGTTTGAACATGGTCTAACTAGGACAGCAGAAACGGTTACATCTGTACAAATGATGAGCACTTTAATGTAGACAGTGTTGGCAGGATGCTACGAACAAATGCTCTTTGTGTACACCCAATGCTAAATTATGAATGGGATTCACAGGAGTGACTGGGAAGCTTTAACGTGCTGTAGATCATGTGCTTAGTGTCTGTTTTGATTCCAGCTGAAAACTCAGCTCACTGAGACTCTGTCCAAGCTGGAGACAGAAGAGAACGAGAGGCAAAAGGTGGCTGGTGACCTGTATACGGTAAGAATACTTGTTTATGTTTTATTACACTGCTGATATGAGTCCGACTTCAGGCCATATTGTTAACACATGCAACTTTCTGGTCCTTGATCCAGGCCCAGCAGTCTCTTGATCTGATCCAGGGGGAGCTCTCAAAAGTGACGGACAACGCTGATGACCTGATAGAAAATAGCAGTCTGTCGTCACAGAGAGTAAGAGTCTGGGGCAATATGGGTGTTCTTGTAACAGTTGGTGGTTCATTTCTATGTAGATATGGCAATTAGGTGGTTACACTGAGCTCTAAACCTGCCATTTTGTCTCTGACAGGAAGAGATTGACAGAAAGGAGAAAATGACTGCAGGTCTGAACCAGACAGTCAGAGAACTGCAGCAGCTGCTACAAGGCGTCAGCCGGCAACTCACCAAGGGACAGGAAGGGGTAAGGCCTGTTTCTATGCTCCTCTTACAGCTCAATAAAACATGACAGTTAGGTATGTCTCTATCTCAAACATCAGTATGGAGGCCAATATTTTTAACTGATTAGGAATTGGCTACATGGAGCTCGACTGGATCCTTTGTTTTACATCAGCTGTCACACAGGTGTCTTTACTTGCGAAGCTTTCATTCACAGTGACACAATGTCAAGTGCAGCTGTCGTTAACTTTCCAACTCTCGCTGTCTGTCCGCTGAGCTCTGTGTGTGTAAGAGCAGAGCCAGAGCCCTTGCCTGTTTTAGTTTTTTTATGTTATTCACTTACGTTATGAGCTCTCGTTTCATTTCAGCTCAGTGTGAGTCTCTTGTATTTTCTATCATCTATGGTGTATGGTGTTTCACCGCCCTACTCGGACAATAGACAGCAGTGCAGAGCTTATGACAGCCACAATTACCACGCAACTACAGGTGCAACAAAAGCCAGCTAGCAAAAAAAACAAGTAGTTTATTATTATAATCAGTGCAAAAGATGTACAGAAAACAGAAATAAATACTGACCAAAACACAGTTAATTCAGGTAACTCCGCCAAAGGCTGCACTGAAGCAGCAAACTGGAGAATAGTCTTTTATAGGAATAGAGAAATTCACTTTGAGACAGCAATAGGGCCAAAAAAGATTAGAGAGGGTTTGTTATTTTGTGAAAAATAAAAAACATTAAGGAGCAGCTTAGAATAAGGGATTTTTTCTTAATGCATTGCAAAGCTATTTAGCTGTCAAGCTTATACATTGGAATGGTTTGAATAATTTTAATGTACTTGAAGAGCGCAGTGTGCAGCTGTATTATAGGAAAATAGAGGTATCAGATCAGGACTCAGGATCAGCAGATACTCAGCATTAAAGGTCTCTGATTAAGACTTGATTGAGACATCCCTAAGAACAGTATCATAGTGTGTCTGCTCTCAATAGTATATTTAAATGTGGAGTCTCAACATTCTGCTTTTTGTGCTTTTTCTCCAGGAGGCAGACAAAGACCTGCCAAAGGTATAGTGAGAAGAGGACAGACCCCCACGCAGCCACCCTGACTGCACTACAGAGACCACCTTTGACCTTCGGTCTCATCACTACCACCGTCACACCATACTGTCACACCCAGCCACCCCATTTTCCCCAAGCTCCGTCACCTCACCTGTACTGTAGGCAGCCTCCAACTGACTGTGGCCGAGGCGCTGGCAGACCACTCCCAGTCTCACTGTTGGCCGTAGGGGAGCAGGCAAAGGTTACTGTTAATTCCAAACACTCCAGGCACTGTACCAAAACACACTACTCCACTCCCACCACATTCCTCTTTTTCAGCAGCATCGCCAGTTAATTTTTATTCTAAACTTAAAATCACATCCAGCATAATTTAAACTGTGTGGCAACCATTCCTCTGTTTAAAACACCTGTATTTTTCAATGAAATCCTTTTGAATACTACAGTAGTTTTTGTTGTTATTTGTCAAGAGAGGGCAGTGATACAAATTTCCAACTTGTTGAAACAAACTTTGGGTTTTCAGTCTTTTTTTTCTTAACTTAAAGATATGTATTGTTTAAATGTACCAGTTAGGACCTGCTGAAATACACTATGTTGTTGATCTGTTTGCCTCCTGACCAGAAAACTATCACAAACTGTGCATCATCGTGCATTCATGAATTCATAGCTCCATGCATACCTTGGCTTAGTATTGGGTGGAAGAAGGGAGATCAAAAGAGGTCTCGGCATATCAGAAGCGTCACTACGTGACTGTAACTATGGAGATGCATGGACATATTATAGTCAAGTCTGTACTGCAGCTCCAGAGAGAAGGGAGTCTGTGACCCTGGCTCTTGAAAGACAAGGCCAGGTCAACAGTGTAGAGGTTTTTAATCCTACTGCAACTACTCTAGGAATAAGCGTCCCATATCATCTGTAATCAACACTCGCTATATTGTTGCTAAGTTCATTAACACTGAAGATTTTGTTCTTTTTGTAACAGGCGATGTTAATAAAAGGGATGCTTGATAAATCTGTCCGGCGTCCTGTGTCTTATCTTTTTCCTCCACTGCACTTCTTTATCCCTACCACTGTGGGGCAGCATGCAACCTTAGTTGACAGTTGAAACTGCTTTGACTCATAGCATTGGAAAAACCTGAATGTGTACAGGAAAATCACAAAGCTTCTGCTCATGAAGCTTTTGCTGGAAGGTATATTTGTGCTTGGCAAAATATTCATCTGACTTCCCTGTGCATGTTAAACGTGTTGATCATGTTGAGTTATTTTAGATAAGTGTTTTGTGTAACAGTTGAGGAGGTGACACACTGTGCTGTCTGAATTCTGGAACATTTAGGGGTGTGACCAGTTTCCTGTGATGGTAACATGTTGTATAATCCTCTCAGAACAGGAGACTGCTTTCTCAGCTCCTGCGTAAGGATTTACAAAGTATTTCCCATCAGCAAGAAGATGTGAAAGGAAGTAAAAATTCAACTTGTTGCTGGAAAAAAAGCTTACCAATCACAACATCTGACTTTGCTGTAATGTTGGGAGAAAAACTGTTGTGGTCACTTGTTGATACTGTGAGTGGCTGAGTGTGAAAGTGTATTGTAAACTCAGATGTGCTGAGTTTTCTTTTTAATGTTTTATCTTCACCACTACCGGGTTTCTGTTCTATTTTTGTTAAAAGGATATATACACAGGTTCTGTGTGACTGGACTTGACGTTGGGTACCTGCACAGACAGCTCTTGCTCTCATCTTTCGCATGTTAAAGGCCTTTAAAACAACACGACTGTTGTGCTGCCTGGGGGGGGTCAGGTTAGGGGCGCGAGCAACATGGGATCAGCACATTTTTCACATTCTCCCACACTGTCATGCTGCAGTCAGCTGATTGGAGAGCTGGCTTTTACCTTCATGGAAACCTCGCGACAAAACCGGCGTGACTGTGTCTTTAACACACTCGTCATTAAGCGGGTAACAGGGAGTGCCTTTCACAGCTCGCTGCTGGAGGCTGCTATTGTTCTATAAGTACACAGTCTTCTGTAACATAGCTGAGTCTTAATTTATAGTCATAGGTTTAAATGTCTCGATCCCTCAGAATAACATGAACAAGCTGTTTGCTGTAAATTTCATTGTATGATGAGGAACATTCTCTACAGTTCTGTCATCTTTATCAGTTATAATGTGTCCCAGTTCTTAAGAAGCCTGTCATCCTGTGTGGGTAAGTGACAGAAGATTTAAAAGAGACATGCAATAAAGCTGCCTGAGGTTACACTTCGTCACAGACACTTACGGATAGCCTCATGACTTCCTCAGAAGGTCTGACGTGTAAAGCCTGCCAAAGAGCAGTGAGGGAAATTAATAGGAGCTTTGTCTTTCCTATGTCATCATTGCTCACACTGTTGATCTCAATTGCGCAACTGAGCTTGTTGCGGTAGGCCTCTGCTCGGCATGCTCCTTGCCTGGTAACATTTAACTCCTCCTCCTAAACATAGATTTGTGCTCACACTACGCCAGCACAACTTCAGCAGAGCAGCTCACTCCCTGCATCTGCTCTCCATCAGTGTGGTATGTGCTAGAGAGCCTTTGATCCCCACCCCCCCAACTCTACTGTGTGTGTTTGTGTGTGTATGCATGCATGCGGGAGGGTGAGTCAGACAGACATAGAAAAAGACTGTAGTGCTCGTTTACACAGACAATGCCCAGTGGATGAAAGCAAGCGGAAAGAGACAGTGACACAAAAGAGCAGTAAACATTCATTATACCCACAGTTTTTAAGTCCTGCCCCTAGGCCTGTAGTTAAAGGCCTAATGCAGCTTGATCCTTGTGCACAACTGCTGAAGGAGCTGAAGTTCACTCCTCTGTACTATTAATGGACAAGTATGTGCAGCTATGAACGGAACCAACAAATGCCACGGATTAATCTGAGTTGTATTGCCTGCAAATGGAAGATCACATCAATGTATCTCATTGTACAGCAAACTTTAGGTACATAAGGGTGGGGAGGCAAGTATGTTCACGGGCCCCAGTGACCCCCTACTACCTTTTGTTTTTGTGTCAAGTGTTATTGCACTTTGAAACTGAACACCAGTTCAAACAGAGGGCCATAATTGCGGAGGCAATAGCACCACTGATGGGGCCCTAACCAGTGAGGGCACCTCCAGCCATGCAGGTTTCTTGTGAAAACAAGACAGAGGCAATAAAATGTTGATGAGACTGCCAGACAAAAGTGGAGAAGTGGCACATTCATCAGAAAGGCGCGAGAACAACTGCACATGTGGGATATTGGAAGGTTGAGGGATTCTTGACATCCTAAGTGTGGACATTTGGTGACATTAGACAGTCTGTGAATCATTCTCAGAAGAAGCAATTAAGCAAATTACTAACCTTTGTGTCACTATGATTAGACTGGTTTGCATCTTCTCACATGAAGCTGAGTGACTCAAAAGATATTACAGAAAGAAATAAGCATATACCTGTAGGCCAGCAACCAACAAAAGGAAAGATGAGAATGTGAAGCCAGACAAGAAAATGAAACGATCAATATGAGCAATGGTAATGTGAAAACAAAACTCCCAGGCATGCAGATTAAACAGCCAGGTCATTAGGTGGCATAACAATCACAGGCATTAGCCAACTGCAATAAAGTCATAATCAAATAAAGTTCCTGAAAGGGCCCAAGGGGGTCACCAATAAAATAAGCAAACCTGATTTCACCACCCTTTCACTCTGCATGTTATCTGAGTCAGGAAATGTACCAGCATGATTATTTTTCACCATGTGTTTCCCACTGTTACTGCCCCTCCTTCTCTACCATCTCTTACATCTACCTTATACAAAGGCAGTCATATTTAATAAAATTATGTAATACTTGATAGATTTATGCGGAAAAAGAAGTGAGTCATACGATGCCCGTATGAAAAGGATGTTATGACGAAATGTGTGTAAGTTCTTATTCTCGTACAATATGGGAAGCTGGAAACTTCTCAGGAAAAGTATGAGCCCTTTAAGAATTCCCAGATTGTACTCTTTGTTTACATAACACAGGGTGCGATCCATGGACCATGTGAGGTGGCAAAGGTAGAAAGTTTTACTCCAAGCACGATAATGTCGTTTACCCAACAACACATTTGAAGCAAAATAATTCGCTTTATTTTAATTAAAAAACGTCAAACTATATACAGCGCATTTAGCTTAAAAACACAGCTTTAAACAAATTCTTAATACGGAGCCCCCCCTACAGAAAGTAAAGAACAAGGGAATGGTACGTCCCGGCCCTGCTCCTCGCTGTTTTTGTATCTGCTTCAGAGCGGATTCAACCGCCAAGTAAGTTACATTTTGCCATGTCACGCTAAAGAAGTTTGAGACCAGTTTATTTATAGAAAACTGGACTGGCGTGGGCTCAGAGACATATGCCGCTGGATATATGATCTGAAATGAGAGCCTGTCGTGTTTTTTGAAGGTAATTCCCCGTGATTTTTGAGCCGCTGTTATTACTGTATAGCTAATGTTACACAGTGAAGCCAGAAGCCTCATGTTTTCGTCAAGCCAAGAGGAGCACTGCGCCCCGTCCAAAGACCCAGTGAAATACGGGGAGCTGGTGGTGCTGGGGTAAGTTTTACCTTTCTGACACATATGTTTTGAGATAACTTTACTTCATAGTCTTCTCTACGGTAACGTGGAGGCGAGTATTTATCTTGAAGTCTCACGAGAAGGCACTTACGTAGGTAACGTTAGGCTAACTGAGCGACGTGAGTTGTGAAAATAAGGTGTGAAGTTCAGTAATGTGGTTTTATTTCAAACAAACATCGACGTGTAGCCCACACAGATACGTCTCTATTCTATAATCAGGAAAAACGTCAAGCCTAGTTTAGATTCACGCGCTCACGTTACTCCACTAATCAGACACGTGCGCAATCAGAAATGTGTACATTTTCGTTACGCCGAGTTGATGGCGATGTTTCAGTGTCAGCTCATTGGGAAAGAAACTACACCATTGCTTCATTTGAGCCAACCGACATCCACTAAAATAGATGCGTTCAGGACAACTCATGATGCCCGGGTGAAATGAACCCCATACTCAGCAACTCTGACCAAGGCGCTCCTCTTTACCACCTTAAAGTTGGATTCATGGGGTTTTAGGAATTCGGAAGTGGTGATGGTCCCCTCCCCCAGCCCCCAGGGTTCTTCCTATTTTCAAAACTATCTGTGGCTCAAACCGCACAACTTTACATCTGTAATACATACACACTTTATGTAGTTACACGCTCAAGCACTACAAGGCCAGGGTTTGCTTTATTTCCAAGATGCCAAAACTGGCCTACAGGTCATTGTAAGGTTCAGTAGTTTGAAATCACACACCTTATGCCAACACAAAGGTGATGGCTTTCCATTCACTAATTTCTGCAGTCCACATGGTTAGTTAGGGGCTTTCATCACACATTTATCCAGGCTGTTGGACATCTTAAAACCAACATGAGCTAGGAATGGTGGATGTGGATTATATCCTTCACCATATGCAGTTTTATTTTACAATATCCATGTAAATTGTGATTTAACAATGGCAAAAGGTGGATTAATTGGCATGGATACATTTGCCAAACTGGATGTATTTGTCCTTAGCTAATCTAGCAAATTAAATACTTGTTACGAATCCCTGTTAAGCATTTTTACCAGAGAAAAGAGACTTAAATCATTCCTCATAGTTATAAAAATAGTTTCCGATTAATTTTTCGTTGATCAACTGATCAATTACTTGTTTATTTGTTTCAAAGCTGTCACAGTTGGCATCAAATGCCTTGTTAGGCTGTCCTATTTTATCAGATATAAGGATTAAAAACTTGCCCATTTTAGACTACTTTATTACAGCAAAGTTCTTATATTGTATTTAGACAACATTTTACATGTGGGATCTTTGGCTTTGTTTGTTAAATTTATGAAAGAGTTTTTTGTATTAGAAAAAATACTCTTTTAAATAAGGTTTTAATAGTGTTGGCACTGATCCTGAAATTATCATATTGGCACTTGTGTTTAAAATTTTCAAACAATGCCCAGCCCTAATCTGTGGCTGTTACAAAAACAAAGCAGTTATAGTAGCATTAGTATACGTGCCTCATCCTGCCTTTGAATAAAATCTGGTGTGGCTTTTTCTTTGTTTATGTCAGAACCATTTCAAAACCACAACTGTGTTCTTTCAGGATTTGTTCAGGAGAAACTGCAGCCAACTATCACTCTGAACAATCATGTTTATATTGATAAAATGTCAAGGGAAACAGCTGCCTCAGATGATGATGGAAAACACCTGCTGTGTCATCAGTGATTGGATTTTGGCCAGCCCTGCAACTCACTTAAAATGAGCATTTTAAGGTGTTTGTGCTGTGGAAATTACATGTATATAATGTTTGTTTGAAGCACTTGAAATGAGATGCTTATATATTCAGAGCATGGTAGAGTGTGGTTTAGTCCCCTGCCCTCCACCCATACACTAACAGCCATACTGCTTATTATAAGGGACAAAAAGTGCTGACTGCTTATTACCCCAGGCTGAACATGTGGCATGTTTGAAGCTGATACTTTTGTTCTCTCCCCTGACATAAAGACACATATTTGAATCAGATGTGACGGGTGTATAATCACTGCCATGACATCACATCCCACTGATAAAACTGATGGTAGACAAGATAGCTGACAGCATGGAACAAAGCTTGTTTGAGCAGCAGTTCCCTCAGTGGTGTGTTGCCATGACCGTGGTGGCTCTTATTACTTGCATGGCTGCCCCCCATCTCTGCCTGGGCGGATTGGCTTGGTGCTGGTCAGTGAGGAGGGGGGGAGTAGCTGCGTGGGTATCCTGGAAATGAAAGGATGGATTGATCAGGACTCAGCCTTTGCCTCTCCTCAGCTTCCTCTGTCCATTGTGGCTGGGAGACTGGGCCTATTGATTGAACTTTGTACATTTCTCCCTAAAGAACGGCTCGGTGAAGGAAGTGTACAAATCAACTCGGGGGCATCCTTGGTACAAACTGGCACAGATTATTGAGATGCAGTGTTTGTTTTTTCTACATAGAAATCCCATTCATCCGAGAAAGAGAAGAGTTATCCTTTACGTTCCCCACCTCCACAACAAGGTCAGAGTGAAGGTGGAGCTGGTGTGGTGTCAGTGTCTTGTGCAGGGTTACATTTGTCAGATGGATACTTGCGGCTATGGCAGCCTAAATCTCAGTTGACGGATGCTCTTCTCTCTCTGTGCCATCTGGCTGCCTCCCATGTAGCGATGATGTACTGTTGATGCATTTGCACAGTTTAGATTGACCCATCTGAAGCATTAATAGCCCGCAGTCTTACTTTGCAGCATCATCTAACCCCTGTGCCATTTTCTGTGACCCTTTAAGGCCACCCTGCCTCTGTGTCATGCTAATGAGGGTTATAACAACTCAGCATATCTCCTCCTCATTCTGCTCAACACTAGCCTTTCATGTTAGCATAAGAGGTAGGAGGTGCTGTTGGCTCCTTAGTGCAACCCTGGAGGATAGGTGATACGCCAGAGTCTTCTAATCCCCGCTCCTAAGTATTGGAAGGTAAATCCGCTGTCTGTCTGGCACAGGTCAAAAGGGAAAGCGATCACAATTGGTTGGAGCGCAGCTTTAAAAAGCCTGTCCTAGCTAATGTGACGGTGGCGGTTCCTAGATGACAGAATATTGTTCCTCAATGTAATGGTGAATAATAGAAGGTATGTGTGGCGTTTCTCAAAGAGCCAGGGGTATATTCTGCAGTTAGAATTCATCATGGCCAAATGCTAAGCTGCATATCATTTTATTGTGTGTCATATGTGAGACATCCAGGCACAGGTATCCAGCAGATAGCCCCCCTACAGACTCAGTAGGAATCTGAACGACATATAGGCCTGGCTGCTCTTTATTTAGGTGGGGAGTTTCTGGGACAGGTCGAAGGAAATTGGAGTATAGAGTCGGCACACTGTTAAATTAGCTTCAAAAGTGTGTTTATTAATGAGATCGTCAGTATCTCTGTTCTGTATGAATCTGCTTTTGATCAAGGCCACATATTATGTGCTCTCTGTCTTGTACCTTACCAGAGTGAACGTCTTTTTAAAGCAACATGTAAAAGAAAGCCACTATTAGACAATAATCAAGGTCAGAACAACACTTCCATCAAGGGTGTGTGTGATTCGACCATTCGATTAAACATTGCTACCCTCGCTAGGCAGCAACAGAAATACTAGTCGATTAAACTTATTATTAACATTAGTATTATTTTATGTGATTACTTTGACACAGTGAAAATGCTGTTGTAATAATCAGGCACATTTTCTAAAGATTTATTTTCCTGATGAATATTGTTTTCACTATCTGATTGGTCATGTTTTGTATGTTAATGTGCAATGTTCATAACACACGATGCAAAGCGCCACACTTTTCAGTTGCATTTAAAAAACAATTTGACAACTGAAAAAGGTGAATAACGATTTCAAATAGCTCTTACAATATACACAATATTTCTTGGACAGTGTTTACCCTTAAAGACCAAATTATGCAAAATTTGGGCTGGTAAATTTGGATAAAGTGTTTTTAATTTTTAGACATGTTGACTACTCTGAGTTTAAACACCAGAGAAATCAAATTAGGCGTTAGGAACATCCCTAACGCTTACACATTTTAAAAAACTCGTACAAGTATTTATTATCCACAATTATTTTGTCATTTTCCTCCTGCTGTCGGCGTGTTAGTTGTAGTATCTTCCACAGTATGATCAGTGCCTCTCTAGCTCTCTGTGGGTGGCTTGTCCTACAGGCCAGCTTTGTGCACTGTGCTGACTGGGACCATGTGTTTCCATGCCTGGCCAGCCGTGTAGAGACATGGGACAGGTGGACTAGCTTTGGAGGGAGGTAGGGAGGGGGCTGTTGTTGCTACTGTTGCATTTGTGTTGGAACAAAGAGGAGAAACATCAGATTATGTAGCGGTTGGTAGAGTTCACTTTTCCATAATATGCATTGCTCTGCAAACTTGAGGCTTTGATATTTGCATTGTGCAAAGTGTCTGTTCAGCACACCGTGGTTACATGTGAGCATGTGACAGAAGGTCTGTGTGTTGGATGGGAGTAGAGCATGGGGTGTCCCAGCTGTAGGAACCAGCTGGTGGATGGGGAGAGGAGCAGTCCTACCGGAAGGGGCTCCTTCATTCACAAGGAGCTGCCTAGGCTAGATGCTTCACAGCAGACTGAGGGGCAAAACTGAAGTCTGATATTGAGAGGTGAAAACAGAGAATGCTCTTAGGTGTCCTTCTGGTGGTGCTGAGGCTTTGAAATTGATATCTTAAAGCTTTGTGTATCAGTGTAAAATACACAGCTATGAGAGAACGTGTTTCAGTCATGTGAGCCTGTTCTCCACCCAGACTGTGCGTTCCCAAAGTGATAGCAAACCTGACGTGCATCTTAAAACCTGCTCCTGCCTAGGACACAGCAAAAGAACAGCTGCAGTGTACACAGAGTTGGCACACAGAAATCACAAGTACCAGAGTGCATTATGTAATAAGAGACATTATCCAAGGTAACGCTTAGATTGCTAATAGGGTGCATTAGATTGCAAGTGATGTAATGCATGGCAAAGCTCCTTTTCAAAACACGCAAATGTTTCTAATTCTCCATGTTTACTTGTCACATGATTACAACAATTTACCCTGTAAATCTCATTAGACACATCTTTTTGCGGCTACAAGAATGTCTTGCATTTTCACAACACTTCTTAACAGTTTTGCTAATTTTCTGTCCTTTCCCTCCGCCCATTTCGTGACAGGTACAATGGCTCGCTGCCCAATGGAGATCGGGGGAGACGGAAAAGCAGATTTGCGCTATACAGGAGGACCAAAGCCAATGGTGTTAAACCAAGCACTGTGCACATCCTCAACACACCCCAGGCCAGCAAGGTACAGATCAGAGGATGAATGATTTATTTAAGAGACTCTTAATTGTCTGCTTGTCTTTTGATGTATATTGTAGACAAAAATGTATACAAGCATGTAAATGAGTGACTGAGACAGAGCGTGATGAGTCATTTTGTCAATATACTTAGGTAGTTTGGAATTCATATTGTGAGTAAACTCAGCAGATTTTAGGTAAAGGGAATCACAGTTGAAGGAAAATCACAACTGACTCAGCTTCTCAGTGATTTCAGTAGCTTATGGAACGTGCCGTGAACTCCTTTACATTATTGTTGGCAGACCCTAATGTTGACATTTCCAGTACAATAACCGTAGTTCCTAGCTGGGCCTCATAGCTTTTCTTTGCACTGGAGCGCCTGCCAGAAACGGCCTCATCCAGTATAACACGTCTGCCTTCCTGCATTCCTGCCGTTGGTTCCCAAGCAAAACTGCTAAACAAGCTAGAGGACCTGCTTACCTCTGCACCTCTTGGAGGCCGATATTCCAGACATTTGTTGGGAGTTTAGCTCGCTGGCCAAAGGCCCTCTGGTTCAGGTTACTCTCACCTTGTGGAACTTGACTCCTCATATCAGCTTAGAGGTTTTACTGTGATAGAGGCTTGTTCTTCGCAGAGAGATTGTGCATCATTCCATTCGAGTTTGAGCTGAATGTTGTGTCACAGTGGTCTATGAAATTTGGCCTAATGTTCCTGCTGCTCACTACAAGTTGTTTTTTTACTGCACGGCTCAACTGAGCAAAGAGTGCCCTTTACACAAGTAGTCACAGACTGTTTTAGAGATGGGAACTGCTGTGACCTTCTTCCCCTTTCACCACTGTTGCTCTCTGCCACCCCGTCACCAGGCCTGGGATTAGGAGGGTGAACTGAGGAGGAAGTTGTTGCAGTTGCCTGACCCTGCGCTCCCAGCTGTACACACGGTCAAATATAGCCATTCCTTAAGGGACAAGCAGGGTGGTGAGCTTGATTAAAGGAGAGCCTTCTTTTTGAGCAAGAAGCAAACCAAGCCACCTCCCATTTTTTTTTTTATTATTTTCTTTTCTACAGCAGTACCCCCAACCTTCTGCTGCTCCCTCACAGTGTCGCAGTCTCATACGAATGAACTGAGAGTGCTCTGTGGCTCTGAAGCTGAGAGGGAAAGCTCACGTGTCTGTGCACACTCTGGTGTTCATGACAGATAATGAGGAGCTCCCATGATGCCACTGCCAGCCTCCTATTCAGATCCTGCTCCTGCTTTCTCATCTCCCCCACTTGATCTCAATTACTGCATTTGTGCAAGTGTGATTGTTTAACGTTGGCCTTCCTTTGGGGGCTGCATGGCTCGTGGCTGTGTTTTTATTTTTGCTCCTTCAACCGAGGGAGGGCGTGTGTGACATTTTGGGGGTGGTGGTGTTGTGCTTGTAAAAATATACGTTTCCGTTTGGAGCGTGCATGAACTTCTTATAGCTGTCGAACAGGTGGAGCACCATTTGTTTGTAGCGGCGCAGTCGAGACAAGACTGCATGTGATGATGACATTTGTACCCGTCTGTCTCTGATGTTACAGCAGAGTGTGGTCGCGCTGATGACCCACTTTCTCTCTCCCTCTTTCCCTCCTGCACGTGACAAAGCAGGGGGTGGGGGGGGTGTTTGGGAAAATGGAAATCCGCAGATTAGAGCGTGATGATAGTGGCATGTGGTAAAGTGTTGATGGGAGCTGGGTCTGAGTGGCTTTAACTCTGAGGCAGTTCAGCTGGTAGGCAAGCCTGTGTTAACTGAGGCCAGTGGGCAGTTTATGGTCACTGTCATGGTAGTGTGACTTTACACGCTCTTTCCTGTTCCTCTACCAGAAATTCCTGCCACAGATCTTTGGTTGTAGGCACTACAATGAAGAAATGCTTTTAATGTTTACTGTAAAAACACAGTAATAATCCACTGTAATAAACAGCCTGAGATTTTTTTTATTTTTGTTAATAACAGGGTGGAAATGAGGACAAATATATATGTTCTCCCAACAGGCACATTGTTGTTGAGTCTTAGGATGTGACGCATCGATGTCATGCATTTTAATAGTGAGGTTTGTTTTTCCCTGAGCTGTAATTTAACCTCGGCAACGATGCAATGATTGCATAAGGCATGGTTGTGTCACTCCTGTTTGTGAACCTTTGGCACTCTCAGATCCGGTATTAAAACCACAGACCAAGACATCAAAGACTTCTTCTGACTTCACTATATTACAAAACAATAAAACACTCCCTTGTTATTGGTATGCCTATGATACATTTCTAAAACATGCACTTTTTTTGTGGTTAATGTTGTGTCACAATGCTTAGCATGTTTGTAACAAGTCGCTTGTTATGTTTCAGGCTGTGAGCTGTAAAGGCCAACACAGTATCTCCTACACGCTGTCCAGGAACCATACAGTAGTGGTGGAGTACAGCCATGACAAAGACACAGACATGTTTCAGGTACATGACACTGTTACCTATCAGGATTGTGAATAACCTGTTGAATTAACATTTGACTACGGCTGCAACTAACAATTACTTTTATTATTAATTCATTATAATTTCCCAGAGCCCAAGGGGATATATTCAAATTAGGGCTGAACGATATGGGAAAATGATCTAATTGCATTTTTTAAGACCAATAATGTGATTATGATTTGTTTGCTGTTTTTTAAGTTCATTTTCTTCCTTTTATCTTCTTGCTTATCTATATTGTTATTATTGAAAACTAAATATGAATCTCACTTATCTTCTGTCAGAACAGTATTGTAACAAACAAATCACACAAACTAAAGTGTACACTGATGATGGCTCTGCCATTCTAAAATATTTTGCTAAGTCCAAGCCTTCCTGTAAGCTTCTTGTTGATTGTTCCTGCTTCAGCCTTCAGCCCATGCTCAGGACGTTGATGCTCACTTCAGGGCTAACCCTCTTCACTGTTGGGAAGAAAGACTTAACTTGGTCTGAGTTGCAGCACGTGGACAAATTAAAACCTTCGCTGTACATTTACTGCCGCTTCACAACTTTACCGCTAATTTCTGCTCCAATTGCTGAGCTCATATACCTTCTATCTCTCAACCAGACCCTCTACACACACATTACGCTTCTCTTAAAACAATGAAGTGTGTAAACATGTGTCTTGAAACCCAGCCTTGGCCATTTTTTTCACACAATAGTGCTGTGAGCATCAAGCTTGCACATGGCATTTTACAAGTAGTTTTCATCTTCTATGCATATGTCACATGGAGTGTAAGGCAGTGAGTGTGCACGTGAAGCACTCAGGGTCATGTGCTTCTGACCCTCTGGTTGGTTAGATTGCATAGCGTTAAAAGTCTCCGCTTTTGGAATTTGAAAATTGTGTTCTCTTACACTGTTGATTTAAATTCAATTAATTGTTCAGCCCTAATTCAAATAGCTTGTTTTATATAACTTGCTTGTCGTACTGAACTTTTTTTTTTACAGTCCAAACTCAAACATATCTAATTTAATACTACACATGATGAAGAAAAGCATCTAAACATTACATTTCTGAAGCTATAATTAGCAATGTTCAGCATTTCTCCTTAAAAATTGACTGGACATTGAAGGAATTATCAAAATAGTTACCACTTGATTCTCTGTGGATTTGACAAATAGTTTAATTGATTTAACTTTTCAGCTCCACAAGAATATTTGCAGCTACGCCTTTAAAAATCTGTGCACATTTAGTTGTTTTCCCCCTCCTTAACCTAACACTCCCTTACACCAGTGACTGCATGTGCCCTGTATGTGTCCTGTCAACTGTCCTGTCTGTAGCATTAATCAGAACATACAGCACGGAGACAATGACCAGAGGGAAGTCAGCACTGCAGACACGTGTTTCACATCCAGCGCTGTATTGTGTCCATGTGTCTTAGAACAACACTGAATAAATAGAAACACAGACACAGCAGAGGAGGGGAAACTATTAAAAAACACAAGACTTCAAATTTAAAGATGGGGGAAAAAATGAGGAAATGAAACAGGGAAATGCTTATTTTTACCTTTGCTTGTTCAGCTTGAGAACTGTTTTGACATTTTTTCATTGTTGAACCCAGTGGTCTGCTTAAAAATAACCCTGAAATAATATTGTTTTTTTAAAAAGGCAAAGGAAACATGGATTGTCTTAAGAGAGACACTGATATGACACACTGCTGTATGAAACTTTGGTAGAAAATGCTGAGACACGACACACTTTGGTACACACACAGTAACACGATCTTATGCGCCATCATTCAAATGTCAAACTGCTACAAAAGGCATAACTGCCGGGAAGCAGAACAGCTCAGTTCAGATGTCTGCAGTGAATTAAAAAGAAATGTCCTTTCACCCGTGCCAATATATGACAAGGGATCAGAAGAAGCAATAATATATTACAGCATGGTATTGATTAATAACTGTGTTGCTTTGTAGATTGGGCGCTCCACTGAGAGTCCCATAGACTTTGTGGTGACTGACACAGTAGCAGGAGGCCAGGAGGGAGAGGAGACTCCCATCACACAGAGCACCATCTCTCGTTTTGCCTGCCGAGTTGTCTGTGAGCGTAACCCACCGTTCACCGCTCGCATCTATGCAGCAGGTTTTGATTCTTCCAAAAACATCTTCCTTGGGGTAAATACTATTATATACTTTATCTCTGTTTACACTTCTGTCTTAATGCAAGGTTGGATGTCCAGTTTGTGCCTGTAAATCTTGTTATAAATCACTGGCAGTGTTGTGTACAGAGTGGACCTCCACACGGCAGATCAGTTTGCATATATGCTTCATCTCACCTACAGGAAAAAGCTGCAAAATGGAAGAACCCTGACGGCCACATGGACGGACTGACAACCAATGGCGTGCTGGTAATGCATCCTAAGGGCGGATTCACAGAGGAGTCAAAGCCTGGTGTATGGAGGGAGATCTCTGTTTGTGGGGACGTTTACACCCTGAGAGAGACTCGCTCAGCACAGACACCAGGCAAACTGGTCAGTAGCTTTGTACATACACTACATGTATATAGCGGAAGTGTCACTGTGACTCACATGAAGCAGATGCAGTGTTAAGCAGATGTTTCTTAGTTCACAAATAGAATATGGTTATGATGGTTACATGCATGACATAAGCAATCTTTCTTCTTTCTGCTAAGTGAAACTAAATGTGTGTCCGCTACATCACCCTCTGCAGGTGGAGCATGAGAGTAACATACTGCAGGACGGCTCCCTGGTGGATCTATGTGGAGCCACTTTGCTGTGGCGTACTGCGGAAGGCCTCTTTCACACCCCCACCCAAAAGCATCTGGAGGCTCTCAGGCAGGAGATCAACGCAGCACGTCCCCAGTGCCCTGTGGGTCTCAACACGCTCGCCTTCCCCAGCATGCAACGCAGCCGCGCCCTCTCCTCTCTGGAAGACAAGCAGCCTTGGGTCTACTTGGCCTGTGGCCACGTGCACGGCTACCACAACTGGGGTCACCGTTCAGAGCATGAGCCCAACACTCAGAGAGAGTGCCCCATGTGCCGGGTGGTCGGGCCCTATGTGCCACTGTGGCTGGGCTGTGAGCCGGCCTTCTACGTGGACACAGGTGCGCCCACTCACGCCTTTGTGCCATGTGGACACGTGTGTTCGGAGAAATCGGTCAAGTACTGGGCGGAGATCCCTCTGCCCCACGGCACCCACGCCTTCCACGCCGCCTGCCCCTTCTGTGCCACCCAGCTCAGCCTCACTCAGGGCTGTTCCAAGCTAATCTTCCAGGGCCCGGTGGACTGAGCTGAAGGGTCCTGCTCTGGCAGAGAAGATTAGACAGGAATGCCAACATGCTGTGAAACTGTTCAGATTATTTTGTGCTTTCTTTTGTTCGTGTAAGCCAGCTGTGGAAAGGAGTAAGTCTTCTTGAGTTCTGGTCATATACTGTGGATTCTGCACAACAGAGAGCCATTACAGATTGTTCAGGGCCTCTTGTGGCTATGTGGATGGCCACTGCGGGATACAGAGACGTGGAGCACACTGGACCACAGATGCCTTGCTCCTCCAGAATGAAATACTGTTTCAGCTGTCCTGCAAACCAACTGCTTTAAAAACAAGACTGTTTTAAACTACAATGGCTGCTGGTTATCCATCAGTGAGCCGTGGATTTTAAGTTGTAGAAGGAATGAATTGATTTTACTCTTGAATCAGACTGAACCAGATACAAGCGGTGTATTTGGTTCTAATGGGAAAGAAAAGGGGGGAGGGTTTATAGTTCAATTCCTGGAGGGTCTGAGACAAAGTTTTACAGAGCCAGACAGCTGGACTGTTGGCTGGGAGAGAAGCCAGGAGAAACTTGGGGTCTAATGGCTTACCAGTTAAGTGCTCCCCATTGCTGTCGGCCCTGAACCCCTAATGGCATCTAGATCATGTAGCGCTCCGGATTTTGGCTTCCATTTGCTGAACAAACTTAGAAGAGGGGGGGAAAGACTTTTTGTGTACAGAGATATAATCCAGTGCCTCAAATCCCATTAAATGTTGGGAATATTTTTAATAAATGAGAAAAGATATTTTGTCGAAGGCAAAGGGAGAGATAGTTTTGCATACGTGAGGAAACGACAGCCCACATGGATTCTTCAACACATTTTTATCTGACAGAAGACGTATTTTACTACACTGAGGCCCTTGTACTGTTTTGTAATGCAAATGTTAATATATTTTTCTCCTGCATAAATAATGTGTGTGTGAGAATGTTTGAGAGTGTGTGCATGCATGTGTGATTGTGTGTGTGTGGGTTGGATTGTGTGGGTGCCCTTGGGCTTTGTTTAAATCGCCCTGCATCATTTCACCCCAATCCCCTTTCTATGATCTCGCCCACCACCCAAAACACTACCAGAGAGAACACAGGAATTAAACCAACCTCGCAGGGTTTGACAATGAATGTACTGAAATACATTGACTCTCCTCACTGGTGGTGCTTCGATTATTCAACTTGCTTTCTCAGTGGCTGTGCTGTTAAAGGTAAAGGTGACAGCCTATTCGCAGTGAAAGACAACATTGGAACTGTACTACCATTATGCATCACCTGCTTGCTACCTTGCTAGCTAGCTGTGTCCCTGCCCCACACACACGTACTGTATTCAGTCTGCACTGTTGTTAGCTTTATCCCATGCTGGGTCTGATCCAATGATTTGTACGCTGTCAAACCTGGGCACAGTCTCAGCAGCATCCAGAGATTATACCAAATATAAGGAGGAGTTTTTTTTTTTCCCTCCACATGCGAGATGTAACGACCACTCTCTCCGATCCAAAGTGTTTCTGTAAACAATCCCTAAACCCAAACTGCTGCTATGGTGGAGTGTTGACGGCTCTGGATTACAGTCAAGGCTGTTCAGTTGCTCGCAACCAGCTTCCATGGGAATAATGACATTATCACACGCTATGCCAAATTTGGTAAGTTCTATTGTGTGTGGATGAGTCAAGTTGTCCAGAAACAAAGTAGCAGATCAATTGAAACTAAAGAATCTGGGACAAATCTGTGCATTCTTCTGTGATGATAGCTCACCAGACTGTGCCCATATGTAGAGTGTAGTTGAAGGCATTAATCCTGCCTCTAGTTTATCTAATATTGAGCATTAAAACTATAAAACATTGAAGGTAACGTTCCTATCATAGCATTCAGATTTTCTTCAGGTTGAATTATGATAAATAAAACTCAGAGGTATCATTGAGGGGCAGAATCCACCTTGATTAAAGGGATAGTTTGAAATTTGGGAGGTGAAGTTGTATGGGGCACTTATCCGTAGTTGGTTTATTACCTACAGTAGATGTTAGCGGGCGTGCTTCCAATTTGGAGAGCTAAGCAGTGTCATGCTGCAGACGAGGGCAGCAGCAAAACGTATTTTAGCCACCTAAATATAGTTCTATAACAGTTTAAGTGTGTGCTAAATTGAGGGTATTTTCAGCGCTTTAGCTTCTCTGTTAGAAAGCCTGCTCTGAAGGGGAGGCTGTTAACGTTACATCTGCTGTCTCATGTTAACATAAAGCAGTGAAGTTGTTCTAAATACAGTGTACACTTACACTGATGTTGATATTTGTAGATGGCTAAAATACGTTTTGCTGCTGCCCCTGTCCACAGCAGTACATTGCTTAGCTTCTGTGTCAGACTCCAGGCTGCTTCTCCAAACTGGGGGTGTGCCGACTGACATCTACTTTATGTAGTACACTGGCTATGACTGAGTATCTCATATAACCCCACTTCAAAAGATCGAAACCATCCCTATAAGGGCTCCTTAACATTCAGTTGCTTTCTTTTGGTTCCTTCTCAAGAGAATCGAATTTAGCATTCTTAAAAGTATCAGCAGCATTATGCTTCACTCATACCACAGAGCATTTCTGTCGTCAGATTTTATGTAACTGCCAAGCAAGGTCAAGTACTAAGCCACGTATTGTACAGTAGCATTCCTCTCCAACACTTTCAGCTCAAACACTGTGCCCATTGCTTAAGACCGTGTTCTGTAACAGCTGCAGAGTAGCTGCCTCAAACATTCCTCCTTGGTAAACATGGGTGGGGCCCTCGGTTCACCCAAGGGCTTGTTCTATGATTTTGTCTCCTACAGGAACTCTGTACACAAGCCATAGAACGCACTGATGCTCCCAATGCCTCCTTTGCAAAGAATAAAATATTTTTTAAAAATAACCCAAAGTGAAGTTTGTTGTCTCTCTGATTTTTAAGGCCCTCTTAAAACCCGGCAGTCGTGTAAGGTACGGTTGTGATGTTGATTCAGTGGTTTGTAAAGGTACGTGCACTTTAATGAAGCTGCTTTTGTGAAGCTACTGCCTTTGAACTCCAGATGTCTCAGCTGTGTGTGCACAACATAGCAGTGATGTTTAATCACAGTTACATATGTGTTTCATCATTCCTCAGCATGGAGCGTTTCTCTGCTATCTCGATTGCCAAAATGGCCCTGGATTTTGATAGCTCTATCAAACACAGTATTTTGTGAGATAAGGGGCACATTTTTCTTGAAGTCTATTTTACTCACATTTCACGTTAAACTTTATCAGCCTTATCTTATTTACCATTAAAAATGACTGCATGAGCAACAATCCCTGGTGCTCAGTGCTGAGTGTAGTTTCCCCTCTGGAGCCACAAGAGGGCACTATTTCATCAACAATAGAGAGGTTGGCACTAAGCCCACCACACCACTGAGCCTGCGGCATTCAATAGCCCAAAACACAGAGCAAAGAAATGGAAGTTTGATGTTTATTATGAAAAGGATTCAGTATGAAAACATTACAAATACATTTGAAACAAGAGAAATTGAATTGACTAAATTTGCATTCTCATAGATGCCTGGAAATCCTCTATATGTGCAATTACAGCAGGAGATATGTGGGCTATATATTTATAGTTTTACTGATTAATCTTAAACATTCCCTGTGTCTTAGCCTTTGTATTTTTTTCAAATTAATTATACTGTCCTTAGATTTATTCCAGATTTAAACCCTGGCATCATACATGAGGCATGGCTGACAAATGTGCACAGTCGTGAGCAATTTTTAGCTTTTATTTTTATGTGCATGCAAAAATATTGTACGATGACGATGATGACATTTCCCATCATTCGCATGTGACTTCATCTCCTCTATAATAAGGGCACATGAAAGGGATTTAAATACATAACATGTCAGTTAGGCGTTTGGAGGGGAATGGAGCTGTGGGATGCCATGCTTCCTAATTAACATTTCTGCAGTAGATGTGAGATGGGTTCATATGTCTGCACACTTGCCTGTTTTTCTGAATGACAGAAGAGACACCGAAGGTGACAGCATGCTAATTTTGAGATCACTCGGTGGCTCCCCTGCCTTAAGCAGGGCAGGGTTATGCAAATAAAGTGGAATGATACAATATTTTTTTCCTCTTGAACCAGCTTCCTGGATGAGAAAGTAAGGTTCATGTGCTGTACTGACGCGGGTCTTTGTAATAGATTGACACAAACCTTAGAACTTCTATCATCACCTTTTTAAACCTAATTAACTTCTAACACTTTTCACACAACTCAATTTTGCAGGATCATATTTTTCAGCTGCATCAGTTGCATTATAATTGTACTAAAAAGTTCTGTGGATAAGTAAGACTTGTACACATGCATTATTATTTAGCCTGACAATTTGTGCTGAGGGAGATGGTATGTCAATGAATACAGTGTATAAACTCTTGACATTAAAGGGGTACTCCAGTATTTTAGGTACTGCAAATCTATAAGGAAACTCACAAAAGACAGATTTAAAAAAAATCAGAGGAGGAGAGGCCATGATATCCTGACTGTTAGCTCCTATAGAATGGGTGAGCGCCAAACATGCTGACTCCTACGTTTCCCATAATGCAACTCAGTAGCATCACTGATTAGACAAGGCTTTAAAATATTGTTGCTGTGTAGTACAGTTACTCCAGTACAGCTGTTTTTTTTATTGAGGGGGGGGTTCCAGATTCATTAAATTATCACATGTAGGCCTATTTACCTATTTCTTTATTTTACAAAAGGCGACAAGGTTCAATGAATAAAATATTTTTTTTTCCACACTGTTTTTGGGATTGTCCACTCATTCCTCCCTTTGGGAGTAAAATTCTTAGACACATGAGTAAATGGCTAGGTAAGACATTGCCAGTGTCTCCAAGGCTGTGGTTATTGGGGGACAGATCAAGTGCATAATGTGTCAAGGGATAAACTCTCAGTTGTTATGGCTGGAGTCATTACAGCTGCTACAACGAAAACCCCCTAAAATAAAAGACTGCCTCTTATGAATCTATGTTGACTAGGATGGCTAATCTCAAGGACCAATCTGCGGGGATTTTTGGAATTATTTTGCATGGTCTGGGGGCCTGGACATGTCATATTTTTGTTTTGGTATTTATTCTTTTTTTAAATTATTATCTCTGTGTAATGTGTTTATGTTTACTGGTGCTGTGCCCCCTCTTGTACGGATCTCTATTACCCTGTTTGTATTGTATTTTAAAATTGTTTTAGGTTTCATTTGATGTGTAGAACCAACACAACCAAAATCAATTACTTACAAATTTTATTTATTTTTTTTACATTTAAAATAGTTCATAAAATACATTTTAATCTAACATATCTATAACTGCTGTCTTGTGTTGTTCTGGACTAAGTGTACAAAATATATGACATCAAATTATTCAAAGGGATATACATGTAGTGGTCCCTGGTATCTTGTAAGGGGTCTTAAGCTGAAAGAACAGTGTGAACCTCTGTTCTATGAGATGAGAAAATTTGAGAGGCTGTGCATTTATAAAACTATTTTAAAGGCAAAATACAAAGATGTGATTTTCTCAGGTAAACATTATTTTATTTTATATATTTTTTATTTATCTATTTTATTATTTTTTTGTCATGCAATTTTTTTAATTGATTTTTTTTTCATATTTTTTATGTTATTTATTATTTTATTATTGTTATTTTCACCTGACAGCAGCCAACAATATGAAGCAGAGTGTGTGGGGGTCCTCCATCAGAAGCATCAGACACCTAATTCCCTGCAATCTGGTGAATTTTTATGCACCAATTTGTGTATTTTCTGCATCAATTCATGGTGTAAATGTCTTTAATTTTGTCTAAATAAAAACCCTTTGCTACTTTCATGTTTTTACTGGGGTAGAGGGGGACAAATGCACATGACCTATATACTGAGGGGGACGTGTCCCCTGCGTCCCCCTGAAATCTACGCCTATGGTTGGAATACATATGCAACAGCTGTCTGTGACCCAGCTGTCACACAGCAGAAGAAACCTTCAACTAGCTGTCTTGTGTTTCTTTGCTCGGGGACCTGACATGTGAAATGCCACAGGTGTCTGTGGGCTGTGCGCCAAGTTATCAGCAGGACACCTTAGCTGGCAAGTTATAAGGCTGTGATATTTACCTCAATTACCCAGCATGCAACTGAGGCAAATTATATGCAGATCATCATCTGTAAATAAGAGATAGTGCTCTTCCCCTCGCGTAAATTAAGTAACAACCCTCAGAAGCAAACACAAGACACATTTGTCTCCCTGGTTTTTAATATAGTAAACTTGGCAGCCATTTCTTTTTTATCTCCCGGCAAATTGGACTGCCATGGCACGGTGGCACATATTGGACGATGTTGTTAATTCCTCACTATTTCTGTCTTGTGTGGTTAGTCACTATTTGTTACGGGAGACTGCTCTTTTTTTTTTTTTTTTTTTTAACACTGCACTGATATTTTGCTGTAAACTGGGTCCACCTTTCTTTATCCATGCCCAAGGTCAAACACCTCACACAGGACTCTCACTTTTGAGTCACGCAATTTGATCTTGTCAAACAAAAGCATCACTTTTTTTGTATTTCCTAGCTTTAAGCGAGCTTTGTAGCGCTAACATTACACAACTCAAGCTGTATGCAGTGCAGTTTGAAGAGGATTATGATTATATCAGGCCTATTTACTATTTCATGTGGCTCTTGATGATACTTTGTACTCAGCCTACTCAGCTTGTTACTTTCTCAATGAATAACAAATGAGTTGTCAAATAAAAGGCAAATAAACACAGGCTAAAGAGAAGCTGGTACAAATATTTTATTAGAAAATATTAGGGAGGAAATAGGTTTGGAAAATCAAGCATTAAATTCAAACATTAAGAGTGTACCTCTTTGAGCCTCTGATGCCCTCTTTCTCTCATCTGCTCTTACAGAGGCATGTGGCGTCCTGCCTACTCATCCAAACAAGGGGACAAATTACTTTAATTATGGAGTAATTGCAGAGTCTTGTGTTAATTAAATCTTTATCAGTTCAAGTAAGTGGATTTCTCCCACATGGAAACCATGCAGAGACGTGCTGTCTTGCTCTACCCCCCCTCCTGCTCTGTCTAAATTTTCAACACCACAGCCTGAGACCATCTTTTCTTTCCGGTCTCACCCGACTCCCCCTCTCTCGCTCTCACCCCTGGGTCTCACACTGAAATGATTGGGATTAGCATCATTTGGGGAAGGGGGGGCTTGTTTCACCAACTCTGTCAGTAGCCAGCTGTTTCTTCAAAAATACCATAACAAACATGATAGCACCGGCGTGAGGGAGTGTCCTCCGCTGGAAAATGAGATACAAGATTTATCTTAGGTTCCTGGTGTTTGACAAAATTGAATCCTCTCATTTTAATTGCTCTCGACTAGGTGTGCTGCTCCAGGCGATGGAAACAGGAGCTCTGTATGTTGTCCCTTGTTCTCTACAGACTATTATGTTCCATTGTGCAAAATGCCGATTATGATTTGCTTTATCCTTGTCATCTATCTTATTTAGGATCATTTAGGTAGCCACATGTTACAAAGGAACAGCAGTCAGCCCTGTTATTACGTGTGTTTGAGTCCCCTGCTTCTTGTAATGAGAACAGGATCACAGAGGAGAATTAATCTCTCTGAAGACTTATTCACTGGTTCAAGGCCGCGCTGCATTTTAGAGAAAATGCAGGGAAATTGACTTGTTTTGTTGATTTTTGTCGGCCCAGCATTTGATCCAAGGTTTGGAATATTAATGCAAACACGTGTCAAGTGTCTTGCAGCTTTCGGTTGACAGTTTTTGCCCCGGTTTCCAGAGTAAAAGGAGGTGGAGGCCAGGGGCACAGCAACAAAATTTTGGGCCCTGTGCATAAGCAGGCTCTTTGCCCCCCGTCTCTCGTGTGTGATTCCTGGCTCTCTGACTGCCTTCAATCTAAACAACTGCTCTGGGAAAGACATCACTCTGCTCTAGCTGCATTTAAAGATAAATCCTAGTACAGGGCAAGGAGGTTAAAAACAGGAGAAGTCAAGGGGGTCAAATCACGTCATATCATTGGGGTACAACACATGCTCAGTGAAATCTGGTCTGCACCTGACAAAAGGCTCAATGTCTGGCACACTATCATGGAGCATGGGGATAATTGATTCGTTTTACTGAAGTGTCCACAGTCGGCCTTGACTCTGAAGATGTTTTATCCAAAAAATGAAGTAATGGCTGGAAATATAATTCTGCAATTATTGGAAAGTCTTGAACATAGGACCATAAACATATGCCTTCAATATCAAAACATTCTAAATGTTCATTTCAGCCGGGCGCACCCAGTAATGATGATAATAATTTTATTTATATGGCACTTTTCAAGCTTAAACACAAAGTTCTTTCCAGGTTAAAAGATTTACACATATAACCTTACAAAATTAAGAACATGAGAGTCGAAGGGGGCAAAAAAAAATCCCTGCATTTCTATTGCTGTCTACTGTAACCCTCCAACGATGCAGCACAAGTGTCATACACCATAGCTCCAATGGAGTCACAAACCATGTCCCAGCCCTCAATGAATAGCCTTAGTGCAGGGGCGGACTAAACCATTTGGCGCATTTTGTAGGGAGTGAGGGGCCTCAGAGAGCCTCCACTATTTTTGCTATACAAAGTTCAGTCTCATGATCAATTTATTCAGCCAGTTTTAATTTAGTTTTGGTACTGATTACTTAGAAATAAAAAATTGCAAACAAAACCAGACTTTTCATTCCAGGCTTTTCGAGGCCCCCACTCCACTTTGGGCTCTGCGTAACCAGTCTAACTTTCCCCCCACTGCGACACCCCTGACGGTGACAATTGTGCATGATAGTAAGTGGTGTGTCTCAAGAGTGACTTGACACACTACAGTGGCGTATGATAAGTATGGGCCCCGGTGCACGCCATTATGACGGGCCCTAGTGCCAGATTTTGCATCTTAACTAGATACTGTATATTGTATCGTCTTGTCACATGATCAAATACAAAATTGACATTGGAATATACACACACACACACACACACACACACACACACACACACACACAAAGGGAAAAAAGGGCACGTATAGCAGATGGCACCATTTTTATTTTGACATGAGTTACTATTTCTGATCAATCTAAATCACTCACGAGGGCCTGTTCTCTGCCAAACACTTTGTTTACGCTCCTGACTCACTGTATCATATTGTGCCTAAAATGTGTGATGTGGAGTTATACTGCTTTTTGTTTAACTTTTTAAAATCGACTGAGTGTGGTTTGTCTTTGCACGTCTGTGTCACACATGCTCAAATGCAAACACCACCGTGTTTGATCTTTTAACATCTACAGTATGTGAATTTTGGCTTGTGGACACTCTCAGTGAGCGACTGTTTAGCAGTGCGAATGTTTATGGGATGATGAATGGGGTGTAATATGGCTGTGAAGCTGATTCAAAAGGGCTTAACTGGATTACAACTCATTTCAAGGATGCTTAAGGTAAGATTAAAACAGATATGTGGTAAGTGAGGAAAATACAAAATCAAATAGATTGAATTTCACTCACTGGTCTCATAAGCCACTTGCTCATGCGTGGCTATCCTGTGTGTTTTTGCGAGGCGCTGGGTTAAAAAATCAGATGCCTTTCTATGCGAGACAATATGTAGATTGTTAGTGTAAAAAAACATTGAGCAAAGGGAAACATACGCACATTTCAAACAACAGTTTTGCTCTGTTGGACCGTCACAATTCACCATTAATGCCCTTTCTTATCTCATGCTACAAATCCCCAGAGCTGGAACATTAGAAGTCTCTAATCACACACACTGGCACACACTTTGTGAGTGTGTGTACATGCACTCTAACACCAGTCACACACATACACAAACTCACACACCTCACATAGAAAAGATAATGAATTTAATACCACTGCTATTACAGTCAACTAATGTTTGTTAATAGCCTGGTGCCATATGGAACGAGGGCCTCAACCATGTGGGTAATTCCTCTTTTTGGACAAGCTGTCAATAAAAAGGCCTTGCATTTTGTGGATGCATGTGGTAGAGAGGGGGTGGGGGGGCTGGAGGATGTGCTTAATCCAGCAGACTCTCTAATGATTCGTCTGTGCCTCGAATGGGAGCTACAGGCCTCTGAATGTACTCGCAGCTGTGTTTTATCTTTCCTATCAGAGCTGAAATATGTTCACATTAGCACTCCACTGAGCATTTGTGCATATGCTGTTCAGTTTGGCTGGGTGCAAGACTTTGGTTTCCAATGTAGCGGGGGGCTAATGGAAGTGGTGGTTTTAGAGAGAAAACTTTATGACGTGCCTGATTACCCCCCCCAAACTCCCCTCCACTACCACCACCACCTCCCCAAATTCACTCCATCTCCTCCCCATATCCCTCTGGCAGCACTGCAGCCCAGCGGATAACCAAGCGTGGATTAGCAGTGACATCACACTGAAGAGATGGCTGAGCCCGAGTGTGAGGAAGGGTGAGTACTTGGGTGCGCCCGTGTGTGTGTCAGATGGGTGTGAGCGCTATGTGTGTGTTCAAGACTGATTAGACGATGAGGGTGGTGGTGAGAGGGAAGCGAGGATTAGAGAGCCATCTGAGAGTTGGCTAGGTGCTGACACCACTCCACCTCACCAAGGGCTCAATTTACTGAGGGATCAGACTCATTTATGGTGGGCTGGGATTATTATCAGTTCAATAGGGCAATTTCTTTATTACAGTCACCCTTCAACCTGTGAAATATGGACACTTGTGAGACATTTATGGGTGAATTTATCTTGTTTCAGCTATAATCTACTTCTTTTCTACGACAATTAATTGTGTATTAGCAGCAGGTAAAGTAACTGCTCTAGTATGATAGTGTTTAAATGAAGTAGTATTACTCTTACTGCTAGATCAAAATGTATAATTTCAGAGGGAAATCAAAGTGTGCGTGTGGCAGTGTACCACAAAAAACTGCATTTTCTTTCTTATTAATAAAAGGCTGGTCACAATAAAATGTCAATTAGATATTCAGACAAATTCCATCCATCATACTTCAACTCCCGGGAGTCTGCAGGGACTATGGCGTGGCGTTTTTTCTTTTTTTAAAGGCTCAAAATCGGCTGAGACAGGCAGCTATGTTTGAGTTTGGGTTTACCTGGAATGTCAACACTCTTAAGCTGGCCCTCTGTATTGAACCCCTTGTAATGCATTGAGCATCATTCACCTGATTCTTCGACAGCACCACAGTCCACTGAGAAAACAGGTTTCGTCTGCATCTACGACAACAGAACAATGGTGAAGAGAAGGAAGCACACATTCAGTTGTAGCCTTAAACCAAATGTGAGGGAAGTGGGGGCTGTACCATTCAGTCAGGTTTGAGACCTATTGTGTATCTGTCAAAGACTGCAAACCACTTCCACATCTCAATCTGTAGATGGAAATAAGGTATGCACAAATACATATCCTTAATAATCAAGACTGGAAGTTCATTTTGACCTTGGAAAACAATCTCACCACAAGGTCCATTCAGTAAATGTTCCAAGACAACTGCATTGCCCAGTTATGAAAATGCAAATGTTAAGTAAAGGGTCTCCAACAACCTCTGAATGAATAGAAACAGTTAAGGAAATTTATGCTATGGTACAACTGACTTTTTCTCTGAGACATGCCACTAAAAATGTGAAAAATACTGGAAAAAATGGAAGTGATCTTTTATTTATATGTTTACTCTGTTTGGTAAATTTTGCTGTTGTTTTGACATACAGAATGGACTATAGCTTATGAATGATTGGAAGATTTCTCCCTTCTTAAAAATACAATGGTTTTCCATGAATCAAAGTCATGGATCATAAGGACCTTTGTGATATTAAAGGATGATCATGGACGTAAAGGACCTGTTATCCACGATACTAGAATATAATCTTGTTTCTTTTCATTTTCTGTTTTACAAGATGTTAAGCATTTCACCTTCACCTGTGATGTCCCTGCCTGTTTGTCTTTGTTTTATCTGCTGTTTTCTTTTCCTAAAAAAATAAAAATAAAAATAAAGTACAGATGTTAAAACCTCCATTCCTCTGTGGACATTAAGGACTTGTTGTCATCCATAACATTTACATTTAAAGTTCATTCTTGACCTTAGAAAAAATTATTTATTTTACCATAGATACATTTTATAATCTAGCATGCATCCATATTATAGGCCTACATGAAAAACCTGAAAAATGGCCAACCAAGCATAAAATCTAGCATAAAGTAACACAAATATGGAAGGCATACACAGGCTCAGGTATTGATCATTTTAGTTATTTTCAGAATAATTTACTCTTATATTTAGAGCTGTTGTGCTTGGGTAGACAATAAATGACCTCAGTCAGCCATGTGAACAGAAGTGATGAGAGAGATCTCAGCTCTCCATTCTCAGCTTCTGAGTCACAGTGAACCAGAGAAACTATAAAAGTTGTATACTATATATACATTTTCATACTATATTTTACTAAACTTTTATAGTGTCCTTGCAGTGAACCAGGAGGTAAAGGTAGTAATATTTATTTTCTTAGGCAAAACATCAGAGGAAAAAAACACTTGCCATAAGTCTTGAAGACTTGACATAAGTCGTTATTTATTCAGCTACAATATAAATCACAGCTACTTCACTGATTGCTGTAACTTTAAAGAATGGTGCGCCCGGTAGTATCGCGAGATTACCTCGTTGGCGTGAATTGGCTGGGTTTCTGCTTCCTGGGAGCAGAAACGTTTCAACTTAGCCAACTGCCAAACCTTCACAAATAAAACCGTAAAGTTAAGTCTTTACTTCGTGTCATATTACCTTTACTTCAGCTCTTGACTTACATCGGTTTTGACATAACTGGTAGCTTACCGTTTTATTTACGGCCCCCAGCGCCCGAAATGTATGGATGCTAACGTTAGCTAGCTTGGTAGTTAGTAGACTTTAGCAGTTGTTTGAAAACTATCGACAACGAAAAATGTCCGCGGAGCAGAGGACAAGCTGGATACTGACGGGCGCTACTGTCGCCTGTGTCACCGCCCTGTATGTGCCCTGTGTGCAGAGAACTGTCCCCGGTGGAGACTCAGGTAGGTGCTAGCTGGCTAGCTAATGCTCCTCTGGTCATGTGGCTTTGTTGTGTTGCCAGACAACCAATCGCGTGGCGCCTTGTTGGTGTGGCTGCTGCAGCTAAACGGGTGCTGTCCGTGGTACTGCAGGTACATGACACACACAAAACTTTTATGTATATTGTACATACGTAAGCAAGTTTCACCAATGCATTGATTTTAAAATATACATATTATAGACGTAAGAAACGTAAGCTGCGTTCTTAGTGAGCTTTCAAACTGCCCATCATTAATATGTTTAAATTCACCTGCAAGAACACACATAGCTCATACACCGTTTTCACAGGCTTCTTTATGCTATTGATTTGATGTTGAAGGCAAATTTGAATGTAAAGTCAACACATTTGAGATGATACCCGCTGGAAAACATTTCTGGTAAAAAAGAGACTTTTTAAAGATTCTTTGTACAATGTCTCATCAGTATAATAAACACACAACTTCAAAATATCCCCAATTTCATGTAAACCTTTGCGCATATATTACAGTATTGTTGAAGAGTGGTAAAGTGTGTTTTGGCTCTGTTCATGATGTACTCGTGAGACAAAGAAGAATTCCATGCCCTATTGAGCAACTAAGTTCATTTATTCTATTATATAAATGAGTTTTGGAAGGGTCTTGAAATGTAGTTACTTGTAGTGTAATGTAGTTACGAGTTAATGCCATGATAATTATCACAATATTAACTTGACCCACAACTACTTTCAGCCACTTGCACTGAAATAATTTGTAATTCACAAAGTTTTTATACAGTTACTGACTGTGTCAACATTTTCTCTATTTTACATATCTACAATAATGATTGTTTTAACTAGCATTTGCTGTTTTTTCCTGTAAAAGTTACAAGCAAAAACATGGTAGAGCATTATTTCTAATATTGACTGCACTGCAGTGATGGGTAATATAGACACCATTTGCAGTGACAATGTATTACTGATCTTGACTCACAAAAAATAATCTGAGTAGTTGATGTGTACATGCATAAATTGAATTTACACTTTTCTGTAACCACCCATAGCAGTGGTTCCAAATGTATTTCACCCGATACCTTCCTGTGTTGTAGGCCAACATGTTTTCCAACATTCTTGTAATTCAGTTCATGAAGGACTGCCTTGCACAATTACAAACAGTGTTTAGAAGTGATAGCAAGGTTACAAACTTGTAAATGTGGACTTGAGGGCATGAAGGCTCTGCTTGTTAGGTTTGCGCTGCTCTGGCATACAAGCTGCTGTGGAGGGGAATGCACATTTTGCAGAATGAAAGCGTGTGAAAAGCTCGGCCAGATATGAGCGAGGAGAGAAGAGGAGAGAGCAGGCAATTGGAGCGCTGAGTAGCCCTGCTGGTTGTGCTGCTGTCTGGCGAACGGGGCCTTTGAAAAAATGGCCAACCCCTTCTCCACAGTGTTTAGGGACCGTGCAGGATGCCCGCTCTGATAGTGCCAGCTGAACACCCTTCCGAATTCTCCAGGTCTCCGTCTCTGTGTCCTAATCTCTTTAGGTGTGATGTGCCCTGGAGAGGCTTGAGCACAGCCCCGCGGGTACGCTGTTGTCTAGGAATGTGGAGTGTGGAAATGATGGGGATTATGGGAAGACTGGTGTGGGTGCCCATGCTCCACTATCACAAAGACTCTTGGCACCCATGCTGCTACCCCGTTGAGTCAATATTTTTCCCTTTTTAGTATTGGGGCTGCAGAACTGCATCTCTGTGGCACTGAGATGGATGTTTTGGCTCAGTATTAGTTTGAGTTTCTCTGTGTTGAATGGTGTAAAAGTGTGCCACTACTGAGGGAAAATAAGTGAAATTGAGAAACCGATGAGGGATGAGAAAGTGTGATGTAAAATGATGGCAGGTAGCTGGCGGCTCATGCCAGGTGAAATGGAGCTGTGAAAACATTTAAGCTGTGCAGGTGGAGGAGTTCTGACTTCATGGTCCATTAGAGTGATAAGAGTTAGGGCTCCTCATGTGGCAGGAATTTAGGCATAATAATTCACTGTATCGGCAAGGTTGCAAAATACGTGATGCAGCCAATGCCATCTGAAACTCAGGCGTTCTATAATGGTTGATGCTGCATCGGGGTCCATGTCCTTGCTCTTCAAATGTTTATTTTAAACATGTAAAAACATGTCAATGCATGGTTTGAAAATAACCACTTCTACTCTGTTGCTGTTTTAAGCGTTTAATTGAAAAAGTAATTTAAATCTTCTTAGTGTGATTTGTTTCCTAGGCTATGTGTATTATCTTACTAGACGTACCTCTAGCTTTTATGCTGGTAAAGTGATAGACTGACAATCCCGTCGGTGCTGGTGCAGGAAACAAGGCCACTGTTGTATTGGCTGTATTGAAAGAGGAGATGACTACCCATCTGCTACCAGTAGAGGGAGCTGTCTCGAACCTAAACATTTATCAATGTCATTTAATCTGAACCAAATTTCAATTTTCATGAGTGGGAGATGCAAACATTGGGTGAGAAATCAGTATAATTTGAAACGCTCTGGGTGTATTCTGGCACAAATGGGTTTGTGCCCAGATACATTAAAGCTTCCTCAAATAGCTTTTAGGGGTTTTCTTTTCACTTTGTGCTGCGCCTCACACAGAGCTTGTCAAAAAATTGTGCAACCGGCTCTTATTTTTACAGCTTACCTCATTCTGTGACTGTCACCAACGTTGCCTTTCTGTTTGTGCCCAACGGACTAAACGAGACATTGAGGCATTGGGAGTGTGGGAGCAGGAGAGAGGCACGTAGAGCGGCAGGGAAAAAAAAAAAAAAGAGGAAGGGAAAGGACCCTGATGCATGGGGAGGATGGGACTGGAAGCATTATTCTCAGATCAGCATATGTGTGTGTCTTTGTGTGACAGAGCATTGGAGAGGGAGTCTAATGGCTTGTGTGTGTGTTTATGACTGTGTGTATGTGCTGGAGACGGGTAGGGAGGCATCAGGGGAGAAGCGAGAGATGAAGAGAATGAGCGTGCCGCTTAGGAAATGTCACACTGGGAAGATTTGTAGGTTTTGATCCTGGCAAATTAATGCAAAACCCCAGTGCAAGTATTTGATTTGGGAAAACTTTGGGAGCAGACTTGTCTCTTAATAATAATTATTGGGTTTACATTAATTTCCTCCCCTATTCTCTTCCACAGGAGAGCTGATCACCACTGCTTGTGAGCTGGGGGTAAGTATTAGCTGTATTGTTTAATCAATTCACTCATTAACTCTTATAAGCATTAAGGAAGTTTAATTAAGCATGGGCAGAAAGCAGATTAATTTACTTTCAGTCCACAGGTTTTTCCCCTTCTTTTCTATACACTTATTTTACTAAGTTGCAAGTAGAGAATGCTATAATTTGCAACCCGTTTTTCAAATCCAATTAAAGTCAATGGTAAGGCGATGGCTTTTGTAGGCTTTGCCTTATGTACGGTATAAGGCTTATTATATCCACCCCTCTTTTTTGTGTGTGTGTGTAAGCCGCGAAGAATGAACTAAATCGGGTTAACAGTTATAATAAGTTTTATTATTTAATAAAGTTTATTACGCCGCTGTGATCCTTTTAGGGAGGCTGTGTCGGTGTCACTATGCCAGTAATCCTGCCGTTAGTGCTGCAGTCCGTGTGGCCTGCCTGTCTGCCTTTCAGGCCTCCCCAGGGCCTCGCAGACCGTCCCTGGGCCCCAGGCTGCTGGCCCCCCCTTCTGATCCCCAGAGCTCCAGAGTTCTGCTTCCCTGTGCTCCCTGTGGCCTTCGTCCCCCAGCTGTCCTTTCGCTGCATATCTGTCCACTCCTGTTGGCCACACAGTCCCGCCTCCACGTGCTCTGAACTGATGCTCATTTTGTTGGAGCTTCCTGACACTAACACTTAAGCTGTCTGCCGAGTTGCTTTTCTTTGTTATATTCTCTACATCACTTCTCTTATTGCTTCTTGACTTCTCCCGACCTACATGCTCTATCCGTGACCTGTCCCTCTGATCTGGGTGGAGTTGTTTCTATGTTTGAATGTAACCAAGGAGCTTTTGCCGTGTCTGAGGTGACTGGTGAGGTATTCGCACTCTCACCTCAACTCTGTGCTCATTTGAAGAGCTGCCCCTTCTCACTGCCTGCATAGCTCGTGTTATCAGTGCCAGGGAATGAGTCTGTGTTTAATGACTGAGCCCTTATCTGGGTGGAGGAGACTTAGCGGCTAATTGCTGTGATTGCCGAGATCCCCCAGGCGAGAATGACTGCGGCTCGGAGGTGGTTTGGGGGCTGGGACTGGCGAACACCACGTGCTCTACCGCGGGCTCTGGGGAGCTGCACTGTCCTTGGGAAGAGGCCAGAGGAAAAGAAGTGAGAAGAGGGAGGAAGAGAGGGAGAGGAGGGCTCTGGTATCATAGCAGAGTCAGCTTGCGGTCAGGCCAGGCGGGATGTGTCTTGCTGCTCCGTTACTGCAGCTCTACAGCACACCACTGCTGGCGTCTACTGTGGGCAAAAGAGTAACAAGATTTCCCATTTAGTCAGAGGATGCTAGTAAAAATAACATCCTTACTGCTTCACTGTGGTCCCCTTCTACATTCTCATTCTGCATCTTGTGTCCTTGCTTTGTTTGTCTTTTCACGCTTCTTATATCTTATCCAAAAAAAAGCACGAAACTTGCCATCCACAAAAGCGCATCTTGAATGAGGCATTACCTTGCTGCTGTCTTGAAGCTGTGACTTTATCTCTCATTGCGTCTCTGTATTTTGATTTCACACTTTGTCATTTTGTTCTTAGGTGGCCCATCCTCCAGGATACCCTCTCTTTACCCTACTAGCTCGCTTGGCCATGTGTCTTCTGCCCTCACTCTCTCCAGCCCACAGTGTCAATCTGATGAGTAGCCTGCTGGGGGCTGCAGCGTGCGGTGCCCTCTGCATTACTGTCTGCAGGTAGGCACATGAAATATAAGTTCCCTGTGTCATTTTCCTAATTTGTTGTCATATTTGTGTCATTCTTCTCCTCTGTGATTACTGTGCTTTTATGTTAAAGAATGTGCTTCACTGAAAATAATGCCCAGGCAGAGCATTTAAAGCGGCGTAGCTTTCTGATAATGTTAGGTCACAAAATTGCACTTGTCAAACTTAGATTTCAGGAAAGCACATAAAAGCCTTCCCCCTTCAGCAAAGGAATCTGACAGCAGCCTTCTAGTGACAAACTCTGCACATGCATCAGTCTGTATAGCAAGAATTCAAACATCTGAGGGAAGTTACAAAGAAAAGAAGACATTTTTTGAGTGGAGGGGGTCTTCAAACATTCCCTCACTGACGTTTTGCATCTTGATGCTGTCTGGAACAGAGAGTGGTATTTTTGGGTCCTGACAGACTGGCAGTGTCGTCCGTGATCCTCTGTTCAGTATTCAGGAGCAGAGCCCAGCCGCACTCCTCCCTCCCACCACCCTGCCCTGCCTGTTTACCCATCAGCCACCCGTTGTGAGCGTGCGTGTGTGTGTATGTATATCACAATTATCGCGCCCTCCAACCCCCACCCTGACGTCCCTGTTCTCCTGCCCCCCCACTGCCCAGCATGCTCTCAATCCTGACATGGCACGATTTCTTATCTCCCCCCTTCTTGCCTCCTGGGTCTGAGAGGAACAGGATCACTAACTCTGCTCCTCCCTCTCTCCTCTCTTCAACCATCTCTCCCCACGCTCAGTCATGAGCACAGTTTACGGTCTCTGCATTGCCATCTACCACCCTGCAGTTTCGCCTGCTGCTGACCCTATCATGTAAGGAGTATTTTACCCCTTCCCTCTTTGTGTGTGTGTTTATCTCCCATGGTTGGCCGCACTACCTTACATCACCCTTTTGCTGATCTTAGTAATTTTCCACATTGCATTGTTGGTGGCAGCTTAGTGTCGACATTTTTCCTTTTTGTCACTGTTTGTGCATACTGGGGCATTTCCAAGCATGTCATATACTTCTAATTTACTCTTCCAGAATAGGAATTGTTGAATATGATGTAATTTCTTCCTGCTGTACACCTTGGCAGGCTGTGAGGGACCCAGTGATAGTGGGGGGAAAAGCAGGTGAAAATGGAGTTTTGTGTGTTCCCAGGTGCTCAGCACTGGGCCTACTTCCTGTGTGCTTTGCCAGTGTGTGCTAGGTGGCAGGTGGTCTGGAGTAGGTCAGGGCACAGGGTCAGCCCTGCTGCAGAAGGGCAGGGGCTTGGGAGGAAGTGCTACTCAGGAGACTGGCCCTAAGCCCAGACTGCATCAGTCTTATACCCTGCCTCGCCTTACTGCTTCTCAGAGGTGAATCAAAACTTGCCAGTTTCAGCCACTCTTCCCAGGACAGGACGGGATGGGAAAAGAGTAAGGACAGGACAGCAAGAAAGGGAAGGAAACACTGTGCTTCTTTTGGGGCTTTTTGGCTTTGTAACCATACTGCCCCCCTAGTCTTAATACATTTGATGAGTTACCAGTCAATTGGAGGATTGGACTCTGTTCTTGGCCAGACATTTACAGACAGTTATTTTGGGGCCAGAAAATATCCATGCAGTCTGGGTGATATTTGGCTCACAGTGTGTGCATGTTAACTGTAGCCCTGTTTGTAATCTCTGGGGATTTAGATCCAATTTTGGATTATGGTCAAGTGAAAAGTCATTATGAGGACCTCCAACCCCACCCACTCCCCAACAAGGGATGATGGGTAGTGAGGACTTCAGCCAGAGCACACAGTCACACCATATAAGCTCTTAAGTATGAACATATAATCTACGCTTTCAATTTGAAAAATAAGCATAAAAGGTTTTAGTCATTATCTGCTCAGGGCCTAGTTTGGGATGAGCTTGTGGCTGTGGATCAGCTGGCAGACTCTGCCTGGTGAGGGGTTACCGGAGAGGGCAAAAGATGAAGAGGGTGAGGGGTGGGGGTGGGGGGTGTTTCCGGATGGTCAAGACCTCCATCTCGGTTCTGGCACGGAGGGCGTTGGGTGCTTTGACCATACTAAGACGACTGGCATAGATGTCATGCCACATCCCTGCAGGGATTCTCTGGCCAGGCCTTTCCCTCAGATGAAATGCCAAAACTGACCAGTTGACACCCGTTCATACCTGCTCTGTCCTTGCAGAGATGCCAGTTTGCTGTGTCTTTTCCCAACATAATTAACTTCTGAGATGTATTTTGTTGTTTTTGTTCCTTTGAGGCCCTTATAAACTTTTTCACTACTTCTTATTTTTGGGTTTGCATCAGCTGAGAAGTAGACTTTCCCCCTCCCCAAACAAATCATCACTTTGTGTGATTATTTTCAGATGGCAAAATGTATTGAAGTTAATACGGGTACTTGAAGGCAGTTTCTCTCAAATAGTAAATTGTAAGACCTTGAAATTCATCTGGAGTATACCCAACATGGCAAGCCTTTGATGTATCAATTTAAATTAGTCGGCCAGATTGCCGTGTTTAATGTGGGGGAATGTAAGTTGATAGGCTTGGAAGCCACTTCTCTCTCTTGCATAAGTTTAAATGTAGCACTTAGCCTCCCTTTGATTTGTCAATTACAGTTCTCTTGGCTTGATCATATGGTTTGATGGCCAAATTGCATGTCTTGTTATGTTTTCACACCATGGCCTGACAAGCCTTTGAGGATGGTGGACGTAATGATAATTACTATCGATTGCACTTGGAGGTTCACAGAAAGAAACATTTTGCCTGTGGAATGCTAAAGGCCTCCTCAGCCATGAGTCTCTAGAGGAATGCACCCTTCATAGTGGGATAATCCAGACAGCTCGGTATTCTGTGCTCTCTCGTTTCACAGTTTATCTGCTAAAGCTGCTCTGAATCTCTGCTACCTGGGAGGAATCTCTCTCCATTCCCGAGCTTATCCTGAGAAACCAGGAGCAGACACGTTAGCGTGCTGACAGCCATCAGAGCAGAAAAACAACCTCGCAACGCTCAGTCATCAGCACTTTTTTGGTTTGATCACATGATTACATAACAGGGCTGTTGAAGCGCAGCAAACGTGCCTGGCCTCCCCTTTCCCTGGCGGCCCTCGAAACAAAATGCACACCTGCGAGAGGCTCCCCCACCAAGAGCTAGCCCATGTGGCACAGCTGATACCTCAGTGGACCTGAGGGTGGGCGTGGTGCCATCCCCTGCCTTGTGCTGCGTCCCCAGCTCCTTATAAGGACCTTCACCATATGGTCCTGATGGCGCCTTCCCTCCTCACTCAGGTTGGTTGTTTTTCCACAGGGGTGGGGTTGCGTGTATCTTGTCAGGGTCATGTCAGGAGGAGTGTGTGCGAGGACCTGTGTTTTGCAGCCATTTGCATAGTTTTGTTTTGAGTGTGAGTTGCGGTGGCTCGGAAACAGCTGAATAGAGTTGTTTTTTTGGATAATGTTCTCACCTCTCCCTGCAGGTGGCAAAGCTGCCCCTCTTCCTCACATCTGCTATGGTTGGATAAAATCTTCATCCCAAGTGGCTTGAGAGAATACACCCATTCCTATTTTCTTCTGAAAATGCAGAAGACAATTTTAGGTTTGTCTGTTTAAAAGGCCTCAATCTCTAGACCTTTTGTTCCATTTCTGCAGTATCTCATCCGTCATATTGTAGTCCAACAGACCTCCTTTACTCCCCCCATCCTCAGCATGACCAATGGTTCCCCCAGGACTCATCCTCTAATACAGTTAAACAGATGTCTAATGAAGATGTTATTTCCTCATTACTGGCTATGGGATGGGGATAGAGAGGAGGAGGGAGGAGGGCTAGATAGACAGCAGAATACAGTACCAGTTTAATATTCCTTTCGCCCGTGGGCCCGAGATTGTGTCTGCCTCGGACGTCAATATTACATTCCTCACCCACCACAGGCAGTCTTATTAAGGCACCAGGCACGGAGACGGATCAGACTCGGCAATTACAATTCACCCAGAATTAGTTAATGGAATCTATACAGCAACATTTATGTATCACTGGTGTGTGCCTAATGACTTTGTTGGAAAAAGCAGCAATAAAAATGGCATTCAGTGAATTGCATAAACATAGGGTTTTTGTAAATTGTTTTTTTTTTCTCTCCTCGTCCTGTAATTTTTGTGTGTTGGGTGGAGATTAAGATGGCATTCTGGAAGAAATTGTCATGTCAGTGGCTGCATTGTTTGAGCAGAATTGTGGTGATTAATTTTACACGCACTTGGAGCACTGGAGCGCTCTCCTGGAGGAGGGGTGTCTGAGCGGCAGCACCGGGACCCTTATTTACCCTCCTCTCTGTTCGAGCAGACAGCTTCCTTTTCACACACCGGATGAGGCAGGAAAGACAGGGAAGTGCCTGGTTTGGTGACTGGCTGAAAATTAGGCTGTGGCTTCCCAGATTCCAGTATACTGTTTTGAAAGTCAGCTATAAAAAAGGATTGAGACTGTGCAATACTGAAGGAATGAAATAATATGTGTTACCTCAACATTAATAATGTGAAATTTCGGTGATTAGTGTTGGTCCTTTTGGAAAATAATTTCACACCAAAAATAATTATCATACAAACAAGTAGAAGCATTTACTAGGTATTTCAGCAAGTTCAAAATAGAATTTAATCATGTCAATAATATACTTTTAAAACAGCTGGGTTGTATGGCTGAAATCAGTATTAAGGTATCATTGATGATGATGATATCAGTTAACATATGTCAACTTTGTGTCAGTACAACTAATAATATGACACTATTATGCTCTTCATTATTAAAACATTGATAATGTGTTAGATGTCAGTCTTTAATTACAGTTTACTTGAAATCATTAATGTAAAGGGGCACTCCACTGATTTAGTATTGCACTTCAGTAAAGTTAGGGGACTTACAAGAGATTCATTTTAAATAAGAAGAGTCAAAATCAAAGCAGAAGAGACCAAAAAATATCCAGTCATTTAGTGTCAAGGATAGGTCATGTAGTTGTAACACTGCATCCCACAGTTCTCGTAATGCAACTCACTAGCATCTTTCATTAAACTCTCCCAGCCTGGTAAACGTCCATGTCTTTTCAGGTGTATGCCCCCTGTTTGTAACACAGGCTTTCTGCTAAAAATCCCAAACCAAAATAATCCTGATGATGTCATTTTAAACATTTGAAAGTTCCTACATAGCCACAGAAGACATTAGCTGTCTCCAGAATTAGTAGTAGGCTAAAACAGTATGAAACGTAGTATGAAACCAACAGTATGTGAACTGAATACTATTCACTATGAGATATTATAGTATAACACTGGACACTACGCTGACATAAATATCCCACAGTACAGTGCGGTAGAGGACAACGGTCATAATGGACAGCGACCAAGACAGCTCTGTAATGTCAACAAAGCCTCAATTTTAAGTGCAAGTCTGTGAGAAGTGTAAGATGTCACTTCGCTAGGCTCAGTAATATAGTTTTAAGATTATTTTTAAATTATTGGTAGAGCTGAGGTTGGCCCAGGTTACCATGGTTACGCATCTTCAGCCAGCAAGTAGGCTCTGATGAAGTGACGTGGTAATTACAGCTCCCTGCGTCTGCAAAGATGCATGCTACTTTATAGGTACACAAAAGTATGTTGAACGATGGTATACACATTGGGTATGGAGTGCAAATTATGTGATTTCGGATGCAGTGATTATACATCTGTTTTCACATGCTGACAAGCACTCTTTTGACAAGTAAACATAACTAGATGTGTATATTGATTAAAAAAAATACATTTTTCAAAATGATAACATGATAATCATATCGTAATAATACAATTCCATTAAAAGACATTATTGCTCAGCCCACGTCTGTACACTGACTGGCTTTAAAATACTTTTTGGTATTTAGTTAGTGTTTGTTTTCCTGACACATATACATATTGTTTAATTTAAAAGCTTATATTTGAATATCAATTGCTGCTTGGCTTTGAAATTTCAATGCAGTACATCAGACACTTACCACTGTCATATAATAGCTACTAAGTACCCTGCCTGGTGTCCTAGCCAGAGGAGAGCCCTGGGGTGTCAGCGAGGGCCAGCTGGAAACCTCCGCCTCAGCCCGAGCAGGCCACCTCCTCTCTCGGGCTCTCTACCCTCTTCAGGAATGTGTGATTCTTTTCCAACGCTGCTTCCCCAAACCACCACTCGGTTAGAGAACAGTGCAGCGCTGATCCGCGATGGCACAGCTGTGGTATTGTCTGTTCCCCGGGGTGGTGTGTGACAGTGGCTCCCTTGGCCAGCTCCATTGTGAAGCCTCATTCAGTGCGGAGTGCTGGTGTAGGCTTTTTGTGTGCTGTTATTTAGCACAGACGACTGGTGCTGGCACGTCTCTGGCCCATACTGTAGAACTGAGGGAGTAAATGAGGCAGGTCCCATTTTGACACTTCAAAGTGATTATACTGAGCTTTTGTTGTGTCCTTGAAGGGGGCATCGCTTACCAGAGCCTGTTGTATCATTGCCATTCATTAGTTTGTATTTACCTTTGATCTTTTTGTTTGAGAATGGTTTTGTACTAAATATTTTCTATTTTTTTTTCAGTTTCACCATTTTCTTTCCATATGTATGATTTTTAGCAAAAAAAGTTGAATTATTGGCAATTTTCTTTTCCATCCATGTACATTATTACCAAGTTTGTGCTTCATTGCAGACTTCATGCATAATATTTGTCATTCAGTTAATTACCCAAGTGATGACACAGACATTTTGGCAGGGTGGATCAGTGCAGGGTAGAATAGTCTCGTTGTCAGCCGTGTTATTCTCCTGCCACGTCTCAACCAGGCCATTGTCACTGAGCCACAACATTTCAGCACAGCAGCATCCCTGCACCGCATTGAGTCATGATAACAGGGAACACGGCCACACTGGTGTCAGAATGTGTCCTGCTTTATCTGCACGCCCTGGGAGCAGCCAGCCCGGAGAATGAGCTGTGGAGAGGCTGAGAGGCTGACTGGGACCCAGGTGGTCCTGCGCAGACAGACAGGTCATTTACAGCCCGCACTGTACACACATCACTGGGCTCTTACGGACTGACAAGCTCTAACAGAGAGATTTGTCAGGCACTCGGGGAGAATAAAGAAGTTGAAGAACAGGAATGTGTGTGTGTGAATGTTTGCGTGTGTCTCTGAATATGTGACGAGTGCTGCCTGACTATCAGGCGAGGCTTCAGAAGCAGGGACACACTTGGTGTAATAACCTCGTCCGTGGACCCCCATGACTGTTCTGCACCCAGTGCTGCCCCGAAATCAGCCCCCCTGCTAGGTGTATGAGCTATGGGTTAATTGTCATGCAGGGAGGTAAAATTATGGGTGCGGGGGGTCTCTGCACCTCAACAAAAGTCCCCATCTGCCCCCCTCCACCCCATCCTCCTTCATCCTTCCTTCAAGTTACAACTAATTCCTGGAGCGGTGCAGCGAGAAAGACGCTGCTATCTCTTATTAAGACCCACTCCTAGACGCCCCATCAACACAGTCCACCCCCCCTCTTTAAGTGCACACACATACACATTCACACACTCACACTCACACACACATATACATACTCATTCACCAAGCTCGCCTTACAGTGAACACAGAGGAAAAATAGTGGAGAGAAGGAGAGAGAAAGCCCAAGAAAAAAAGGGGAAGTAGTCAGCAAGCAAGAGTTTTTTTTCTACCCTGCTCTCGCTCTCCCTCTCCTTTTTTTCCTGATTTACCGCGCTTTCCTCAGAAAGCTCCATTGTTCCCCTAGCCTAAGTCTCATCAGGCCTTTTGTGGCTGACTATCACAGCGGCAGGCAGAGAGCTGGAAATGTATAAATGGTATCATGCCTTGTGATTAATGGCGGTGCTTATGAGTCAGGTCTGATAACGGGCCTGCTCTCTACTCAATTTCAGATACCGTTAATGGAATCTGTCTTCTGCGATTGTAATGTGAGAGCGCCTAATTTGCTATGGAGCTTGAAGCTGTCACCGGCAAGGGATTGTGGGGTCATAAGGGACCTGGCAGCCGTTTGGCCTGCAGCTTGTATCTGCGGTGCTGAATAGAGCAGCTCTCTGCCTGTCAGTTAGCTGATAGGCTGATGAGGACTCTAAGCCACTCCACACAATGGCGGAAAGGGCCATACTGCCTGACTTCCCTAATTGTCGAGCCTGCTCATATTTCAGAGCCAGCATGCCGGGGACTGGGCTGCTTTTTTTTTCTCCTTTCTCTTTTTTCCCCTCTCTCTTCTTGAACTTTTTTCTTCCCTTTTCTATATTTCATCCTTTATCCCGCACACTGTCTCACCCCTTTAACGCACACTTCTCTGCACTATTTTTCTTTTCTTTCCCTTCTCCCCATCATTTGTCGCCTCTCTCTCTCCCCCTCTGTCTCTCATTTTAGTAAGTGGTGGGTCTTAGCGTATGACAGATTATCCCAAGTTTGCTTCAATTACCGCAAAGGAGATGGAGACAGTACAGGAGAGGAGGAAGGGGAAAACTTTTGTGCACACATTATATTTAAGAAGCTGAGGATAAAGTGCTATCTCTACCACGGTGGTTTCTGTGCCAGTCTGCTCGAGATCAACCGGCTGCCGGGGAGGGAGTTCTCATGATATGTGAATGGCCCAATTTACTGGGTGTTTTTCAAGGTCTTGTCCGAGAAGCAAACTTGGGTCGAGGGAAGATTATAATGGGTCCCCAAATTAGTCTGGGGGGAAGTTGTGGCTTTCAAATTTTTAATTTTGTGTGAAGCTGCTGACTTTGTTGTTTTCCCTTTTTTGTGTCACTTTAGTATAACTTAGATCAAATAAAATACTGCAGAAAAGCACTTGAGGTTCTGTAGCCTTTAAAATGACTAAGAACGAAAAGAAAGGCTAGGATTTGTATATTTTGTTAGATCCAGGTACTGTACGTGATTCGAAATACACATAAGATATTCTTGGGTATCCAATGGCATGTTGCAGATCTTTCTTAAGTTGCATATGACAATAAAGGCCTCTCCTCTCTCACTGTCAGGTTGGTAGGCCCTGGCCCCGGAGCAGTACTTGCTGGGGGCGTGTTTGCTGTGTCCAGGCTGAGCTGGCAGTGGTCCATGGTGGCAGAGGTCTTCACCCTCAACAATCTTTTCATTGGTCTGCTCTTCTTCTTGACTGCCAGCTTCCACTGTGCTGAAAACACCAACCAGAGGGTGAAGGTAACTCAGTGCGACCCTCATTTGAGGCCTGTGTCTTTAAGTTTCCTCTGATCATTCCTTAGATAACTTCAAATTGGACTCAGTGCTGTGCTCAAATTCTTGACCTTGTCAGATTGCACACTGGGGAGCGCTGTGCTGCGGTTTGGGGCTCTGTAACCAGCACACCCTGGTGCTTTATGTGCTGGTCATCATTCCCTGGGTCCTTCACCGTCTTCACTCCCTCAGGGTAAGTTCTGGGTTTTTATTTATAGAAGCTCACATAGAACAGATTTGAAATGTGTGTTAAACAAACCCCAAGACAAGTAAGAAAAATAGGTCTTGTTTCCATCCCATCTATTGTGCAGACACTTGCCATGCTGTATATTAAAAATCAAGTCATGTGTAATAAAAAATTGGAGCTTCTTGGATGTTCCATTTAAAATGTGTTAAATTTTGCTTCAATTTTTGAGAATATCAAAAAATTAAGAACGTCTCTCGCCAAACAATCTTGACAGGAGCTGTCTTTGCGTGGCCTTGTGTCTCTGGGAGTGTGTTTCCTCACTGGCTTCCTGCCGTACATCTACCTGCCCATCTCCTCCTACTTGAACACAGCCCGCTGGAGCTGGGGGGATCAGACCACCCTGTCAGGCCTGCTGACCCACCTGCTGAGGGCTGAATATGGCACCTTCAGTCTGGTACTTCCTGCTAAACCAACACACTACTCTAGATGTTTTTATCATGTGCCAGTGCCTGGTATATGTGGTCTGGTGACATTTTTATCTTGTATGCCAATGGTTTTCATTGTAGTTCCAATGTTTAACACCCAAAGATAAAATGGTAGCACACACAGATATTCAGGACAGAGTTGACTCACCTCAATTTTACAAGTTTATTCTGGCCATGTCAAACAAACACGCTGATGTTTTGGCCTAGTTGCTTTCATCACAGCATCAGGTTTTAATTGTATTCTTTTTGTGTTTGCAGGCAAAGACAGAGAGCTCTGTAAACCTGACCTCAATGCTAAAGTGAGTCTGCTTGGCCTTTTTTCAGCTTGTGATCTTTTGTTTTTCTGCTAAATTATCCCCACGCTTTAAATACTAAATGCAACTATTTATTATGTATTTTGAATTAAATTGAACAGGTTTCCTGGGATGGGAATGACACTGTTTAAAATGGGGATAAAAGCCATTCACACCAAGAACAATTACTATAACAGTAACAATGTGAGCATCCATGCTAACAAATGATATTCTGTAAACAGTGGCGTCACACACAGGACTGTGCGCTGTTGTCCAACGTAGGAAGATCATCAATGATAGTGTTTCTGTCAAGAACCATAAAAATGATCCCAACAATATTGTTCTCCACTGTCACCATTATAGTTTCTTTAAAACAAGATACTGTCATAGTTGTTGTTGTCGGTGTGGACGGCCCTTGACTGCGCACATCTTCAGACAGCCTCTCCTGGAATGCTCATGGCATGAGGAAGGTGTCAAAGTCAGATCATCAATTCTAGAAAGTTATGGAAATGGTATTCAACCCTCCACTGAACATTACTCATATAGTATCCTGGCCCAGTTATTGGGTGTTTTTAGAACCTTGGTGTTCTGTTTCTACTGAAGGCCCCAAAGCACTGAATGTGATAGTCAGTGCACCTCATTTGAAACATGTCAGCTGATACTCCTATGGCGCACTGCAGGCATCAGATTTGACATGTCAACACCACAGAACTAGTATCATTTAAGTAAAATGTTGCTATTTAGGCAAAAAATTATGTCTAATAGAGAAATCCAATCTCTATAGCTCTTAACATTTCTGTTTGAGTAATCTAATATGAAGTTCCAGCACCACAGAACCAGCAGTATTTTGGGAAAGGTCGCTGTTGGTCTGTAGGCAGGCACAAGTTTGCATGCTTAATATTCCTAGTAATTTAAAGCTATTCAGGATCAGCCTTATCATCAGGTACTGCTGCTGCGGACAAAAACACCTTTAGTTGCTGGGTCCTCATTTCATGTTACAAAATTGAAATATGGTCAGAGTAGGGGTGTCAAAGCAGTCGACATAATGCCTCAAACAAAAGGTGTACTTCAAATGTGGGTCAGATGCTTTCAGTGCGTTTAGGCCTTCAGGTGGAGTGAGAACAAACAATAGAGAAAACTGTGGTGATATGATCTGAGGCACAGTGCAGGCACATGTGGTTCTACAAATGAAGGACCCAACCACTTTTTGCGCTGGTTGCGGTGTTTTACACAGGTTTAACCAGAGACACTCCAATCTGTTCTGAGAGCCCAGAGTCATTTCTGCAGCCCATCTCTCTCTCAGTCTCTCTCCTCCCCAGCAGCTTTTGTTCTTCCCATTCCACTCTCTCCCATCAAAGCAGAACTGAACCTGCTTAGAGGGCCAAATCGCTGTGTTCTGTTTCTCCAGCAGTTTGAAATGATCACTCAGCTCTGGTGTTTAAGCGTGACAAGCTGTGATGACAGACACTGCAATAGAGCTGGAGAAATTGTATTTTTCCACTCCAGCAACCCCCCCCCCCCCCTCCCCACCTCCTCCACCCGATCCCCCTCCCCTGCTCCCCGCTACCACCACTGCCACCACCACCGCAGTCATCCCACTCCTGGTATCTTTCTCCAGCTGACGGGATGGGGGTGCATGTGCGTCTTAAGACCCCCCACTACCAGCCCCCCCTCTGCCAGGCACCCACCCCTTTCCATCACCCCTGCTGCTTGATGGACAAGCACACCTTCAAGATGGGGAAGAGAGGCGAACATGACAGGCATGTCGCACTGGAGACGTAAACCCGCTGGAGAAGCTGACACACACACCCACAAACACACGCTCGTGAGCACATTCACACATAGTGTACATTGGGAGATATAGAGACTCAATAAGCTGTCAAATAGAGATGGGTATTAAGGAAGAGGCAGGAAACTATCTCTCTGCTCTGAGCAAGCGCTCTGTGACTGACAGGCACTGTGAGGAGAGGATGGGGCAGCGGGGGGTGGATGACACAGTCATTCGTATCTGTCAATCCGATTGAAAGGAGGAGCGCACAGTCCAAGGAGTTTGTTTTGATAGGGGATGGAGGGCGTTTAATAATTGGTGTCCTTGAGTTCAGTAGCAGGGAGGGTAATTGAGCTTGTCTTTGGTGTCCATCATATAGCTACTATGTGTGTTTGTGTGTGTGTGCAGGGCCCAGTTGGACCACTGCCTGCAAGACCTTTCACTTCCTGTTCTGGTGCTGGCAGGAATAGGCCTTCTCCTCTCCTCATGGGACAGGTAGGATGAGCGAAACGCCGGCATACAAAACACCAAACTCTGTCACACACATCTCAGCAGCCACTTCAACCAAAAACCTAATCCCCTGGAGTAAAAGACAGGGAACAAAACCACTGACAAAATGCTGATCTTAGAAAAAGAGAATACAAAAAAACACTGAGGCACCTAACTGTCAAGCTGTCGCGACGCTCCACATTCAAATCAAGAGAGGTTGATGTGTATTTTGGATTTTCAAAAACATGTTTGTGTGGACGAGTAAATCGCTGCTTGTATGTATCTGTATGTGGCAGTGTGGCGTTGTGATCCAGTAATTCATTACAGCAGTGGCTTTTCTAGGGTCTGTGGGGTGGAGCTGATAAAGCCTAGTGAAGCCCTGGGGCTCTGGTGCACCGGCCAGCCACCCCCTGTTTCCCCCTCTCCTGGGGTGCACTTTGATAAACTTGGCTGCGTACACACACAGATGAAAAAGAGCAAGGTCATTTCATAGGATGCCAAAAGGAAGCCATGCAAATGCTGATTTACCTAATGTTGAAATGTGGGGTGGAACTGTTTGTATGTAAAAACATAATAACATTTCATTACTGAAAAATCAGCATTTACTTTTTTTTTTTAACTGATTCTGTATAATGTTAAGAAAAAAACTAAATCAAGATTCTTGACAGTGTGTATCAGTGACCAGTCAGTAGAGCCCATCAGATCAATTTGTTGGAACCCAAAAGTCATTTTCTCGGGCTTGAAAGTGTCTCTTCAGGTTCAGATGATGATTTGTTATTGCCATGAGGCTAACGTGTTTTCTTTTTTGTGCATAAGTACATTTTACAGCTGTACTGTAATGAGTTTGTGATTCAGCGGTTGGCACCAGCTCATTATGACTCAGTCTGCATTAGAAAATCAATCATGCACCTCTTAGCTGGCTGGCGTATACATTTGCTCTCGGGCTTGTGATCTCCATCCCTGCATTAATGTTTTTGTGGACTTATTCAAAACAAGAATATTGTGACAGAGTAAACAGACAAAATGATACATTAGCCTAGATATGTGGAAAATGCAGTCCAGGAGTATATAGAACAATGTTCATGAAGTGATAATAAAATTTTAAACATTATTTTCATACTGAACAGGGTTCCTGTGGATCCTTGAAAAGGTGTTTAGTTCATTAATTAAAAAATACTGCCTTAGTTGGTATTATGATGTTTAAAATCAATCTTTCAAAGGGTTTAAATATGCTAAGACATGGGAAATAGGATTTCATGAGTTTTTTTTTACTTTGCATTGTGTAACATCTGCTTTCTAAATATAATATACTGAATGCCTCCGGCATTAACGCGCCCAGTTTAGGATAATGGAACCAACAATGTTTATATTTTGTTTGCGGATGGGATGCTCAGAGCAGAGGATCCACTGTCTGCTAGCTAGCTGTCACTGTACCGAGGACGATATGGGAAAGTGCAAATTCAAAGAAAATTGGCTATTTAACAAAGATTTCATGGCTTGGCTGAAATTGTTGCAAGGCAGTGCGTAGAAGGCTTGCTGTATTTTATGCAAAAAGTTTTTCAAACTCAGCATGCTGGGAATGAAAGCAGTGGAATCCTACATGCAGAGTTAGAAACACCAAATCGCCCCAAAACCTCGCCAATAAACAGCAGGTATTTCCCAGTTCTGCTTTACCCTTGTCTGCACCACAAGACAAAAAAAAAAAGTCATGTTTAATGTTATAATAAACATCAGGGCAAAATTGTCCATAAACCTTAGTGAATGATGTTGGTATGTGTCTTCAGTTATTTCAGAATTGATCCTTAAATGTCATGGCAAGTGGCATTAAAAGTCTTAAAAACACTTAAATCTAACTTACCTCAAGCTGAGGGACCCTGTTGAATAACTAGTGGCTTTCCCTATGCTAGGATGTGTCGCTCAGTGTCCTGGCTGTTGACTGCAATGCTGTTGGTCTACTCACTGTTTTTTGCATGGAGAGCCAACCTGGACATCAGCAGACCCCTACTGCTTGGAGTGGTGAGCTGTGACACTTAAACCCATTTTGACATCATCATTCAGAGCCAAAATGTTTCTCTTGTTTTCATTTACCTGCAGTGGTCTAAAAAGGGTGCTTATACATTGGTTTACAAATCAATTTTCAACATATAAGAAATGTATATACAGTAGGCAGTACACACATCTTGGAGTTAAAGCACTGAGACAGCAGTATATATGGTGCAGATACTGGAATGGGTACATTAGTAACCCCAGGACTGAACTAAAAAAAAACTACAGGAAACACTGACGTGTGTGTGTGTGTGTGCTTTTGTCTGTATTCACCTGTACACTCACTTCCTGCAGGTTGAGCGTTTCTGGCTGCAGAGCGATGCTGCAGTGTGTGTGCTGGCAGGCCTTGGCTTGAGCCGGACACACACTGAGCTGGAGAGGAGACTGGGCCGTGGGGGGGTGTGGAAGACCACAGGCTGGGTCCTCACCATGGCTCTGCTGGCACATATGGTGCACACCAATCACAGGTGAGCACTGCACTCAGTTACAGTCATAAACTTCCTGTTGGGCATGATGAAAGCATACACTGTAGTCTGTAAATATCTGAACAGTATTTTATATGTTTTCCATTGTCTGGGTACAACACATCAGGTTTAAAATCAATGACTATAAAGCCACTTTCCCACTGCACAAAGAAACCACTAACACCTGCTAACATCTGGCTTTTTAATACACCGGGAAAGGTTTTAATCAGCATTCACACCCGGGTCAAATAATTCTGTATAGTCACGGGTATTTATTGCCTCCAGCTCTGATCAGCATTGATGGGAACACAACACTCGGGTAAATGGGCTAATTTTAGCTCCTTTACCGGCGAGATGCAATGATGCACCACCGCAAATTACTGTCTGTCTCTGCCCAGGCAGCACTTAAACATCGATCCAAATTAGTGTACACCAAGTTTGAAAAAGAGACCGAATAAGTAAGATGGTCAGTATTCTCGGCTCTGAAATGCGTTGACGTATCTCAGCAAAACGCCAAAGCAGTCAATGCAGCGGTTATGTGTGACAAAGAGACACAGCATCTGTGGGAATAGGTTGTTAATAACTCACAGAAACATTATGTGCAATAGTCGGCCCTCCATCTTCTCTCCCCCTATCTCTGTCTCACTGACATTCTTACACACACACACACACACACACACACACACACACACACACACACACACACACACACACACACACACACACACAAACACAGAGCAGCACTGCGGCATTCAGTTCTTGTCTGTGTCCGTCTCAGTCTTGACAATTGTCCTACTATGATGCATAAAGTTTGCGGTTTGCCAGTCTGGCCTAGGTGGCTAATTAACACATATTTTTGCTGATTGGTTGTCATATAGTTTGCATGGGTGTATAAATACAGGTGTTAATACACATAGTCAGTAGGTGTTGATAGTAGCTAATAGCTAGCTAGCAAACTGTAGGCTGCAGTAAGTAAGTGTTGTAAGTTGCGATTGAATGGGAGAACCACAGATGCTCTAGCGTTTGCATAGTGTAGGTGAATGGTTATGATGAGGATGACTCCAGTGCATCATCGAGCCATGATGTCAAGCAGTCTAACTCCACAAGTCAGTACTATATAGTTCCCAGTCTTTTCACATGTTTGCAGTGATTCATTTCTCACAGGTATAATGTGCTTACACACATATGTTGGTTGGTGTTAACCTTTGGGTTAAGACTCACAGTGCAGGACTCATAGTCTGTTTTGCCCTTGGGTTGTTATATTTCAAATCCAATGGAGTATGGAGCCCATCCCAAAAAGCAGCTGCCTTAAAAGTCTTTACTTTGTTAGGGCTAAGACATACTGACAGTTTTGTAACACAAACTGTAGACACAATTATAAAATCTAATTCTACAACAGCAAGAAAATACACACAAAATGATGAGAAGAAAATGTTACTCATAATTGTAGCTGTATTAGGTTGTACTTCTACAGGCTATTAGTGACTCTAATAGTGTGTCAGGCTGCTTTTGTTTTAGAGTTTCTCTTGGTTGCTCAGACATCATAAAGCAGTCAGATTCTGTACAATCTCTGTGAAGTCATCTGTGGATTCAGTTTTACTTTACAATATCCCTGTTGTAGTAACTACGCTAAAACCAAACGTGCCTGAAGTTACTTTTTAAAATTCTTCTGTTTGGTAAAGTTAAAGTGAAATAAAAACTCCTCTCTCATTCTCGTTCCTTCTAAAATCCCCATGCATAAGTTTTCCCTGAGTCAACCTGATTTGTTTCTCCTCTGCGCTTCATACCGCAGGTCTGAACTCCACATGTCAGGTTTTTCTCTGCTCACCCCATGGTAGGGGCTAAAGAGAGGCACGGTTAGCACATAGATTCCACTCACAGAGCTCAGTCTGAGATGTTAGCTGTCCGAGAAGGAAGATTACACCAGCGTAGTGCTGGGGAGTGCCAGACAGCCATCACTGAGCGGCTTTGATCAAGGGGAGAGCATGGCCTGTGCTGTCAGACCCATCACACCTGTCTCCCCACGATTAGATAGGCAGCCAGAGCGCTCCGCAGAGGGGATGGGGCGGGGGCACTGACAACTTACCCTCAGAGCACCTTGAAAGCGTACCTACAAACACTCACATACACACGGATGTACACATCACACACACTTCTAAGCGGGAGTAGGATGCACTCAACACCCTTTTTAAATTCAAGTAAACACAAGTTGTGTTTTGATGATATTATAAAGTATGATGGTGTATGTGCTGATAATCCCAAGGGAGTGTGATCAGAGCAGGAACAGTGTGGTCGAGAGGTTCGGCAGGGAGCTTCTGGCCTCCGTCCCAACAGACTCAGTCATCCTGACCAGAGGAGATCTGCCTGGAAACTCCATGCGCTACTTATACTACTGCCAGGGTGTACGGCCCGATGCACGTCTGGTCGACCAGGAGGTCAGAGCTTTCATTTCTCCACTCCCTTTACTTTGTTGAAGTGTTCTCATTAAAGTTTTGATGCGAATCAAAAGTAAGAGTAAGGGTTGCAACAGAATGAGATTTTAACTGTCTCAGAAAATATCCTCGTTTCACTATGTATATCATGGATTACAGTATTACAAATTTATTATTATTATTATTATTATTATTATTATTATTATTATCAGTAGTAGTAGTAGTAGTAGTAGTAGTAGTAGTAGTAGTAGTTGTGGTATCAGTTACAGTGGCCCTTAACTGAATGGCTTTTTTAGTTGAACAAATGTTTTTATCATAATTGAAACTTGAAACCATTTTCTTATGGAAGCATTTGTACAAAGTCTTGTGAGTTAAGTTGTAAAGTTGTAAAGTGTGAGTCCTTTGCAGCAGCTCACGTTCCATTCCAACTTGTGTCCCTTTGCTGTGTGGCATTGTCTCTTCAACATCAAAGTCATAAAGGTCTTTGTGACAGCAATGTCAGAGCTTCTCAAAGTTATAGTTTGCAGGATGTTCCTAAAAAACAATGTATTGACAGAACAAAACATAACAGAAGTAATCTCTTTCACTCATCACTTATGACCCACTAGCAGTGTTTGGTGGTGTTTCTATCTGCCCTGTGCTCTGCCTGTATATTATTATTTTTGTTCTTATTTTGCTGTTGGGTAATGTCATGACTTTATAAAAAGGTAGCAAGCAGGTGCCAGATCATAATCAGCATGCATCCAAGAGGAAGCTACGAAAATCGTAGACACAGTGCTGAAAAAAACTAAGCGACAGTGAGGCAAAAAACCAGGCTGACAAAGCTTATTCCAAAACAATGGCGAATCAGGGGTTGGCTATCACATTTATTTTCGCTGGTGACTGTGTTTATTAACAGTGACTGGCTTTAAGTAAGAAAAGAAAACCCCTGTTGAAATATGGAGTAAAACCCACTAAAATAGTCAGTAAATCCTTTTCTTTAATTGAATGGTAAACTGAGTGGTAATTTAACTGCTAATCACAGGAATATAAAGAATTAAACAGAGTTGGTGGTACGTTTTCTTCTTTCTAGATGATGACTTACACTTGGTATGTGGCCAAGTTGGCGCAGCACCACCCTGGGGTGCACTTTCCCTGGCCGCTGGTGGGACCCGGTCCACCCTGAGGAGAAAGACACCTTCAGTCTGGAGCAGTTTCTGTCCCACAACACGCAGTGAGTCGCTGAGACACAGGGAGAGAGCCGAGAGAGAATGAAAGGGTGGTCTGAACAGATAAATAGAAGAGTGTAAAATGGAGACAGAGTGAACTGGGAGGCCAACAATGGTCCAAATGAACAAGTGGGTGATCTAATGAGGCAGAGATCAGTGGGATGGTCGACACAGCGGTGAGTGCAGGGAGAAGATAAGCCTATAGAACTGTTGAGGCCATAAAAGGAGTTTGAAGAACTACAGAAGTCGACTAATCTACTTGATTTGGTTAAACAGTCTCTGGCGGACTCATTGCTGCTCCCTGCTCTCATCACTCACTCCTCCAAGAGGAATTGAGAGCCAGAAACTGGCTGGAGACCTGTTAATACCAAGCCCACCAGGGGGCAGTGTTTGCCAGGCCAACGTGCCTGTCTCTCAGTGGGGCAACACTGACCTGTGGGATTAACCCTCAGGGCCCGAGCCTTTGGTGAGCAGCACCTGGCTGGAGGGAAGCTTGAAGGTTTTGGGATGTGAGTAATGTTTGTCTGCGTGGTGTTCCTGTGTGTCTCATCATCATCATCAGTTACCTGGGAGGAGAAAGAGGGGTGCTTACATGGATAATAATTGACGATGCGAGCAAGCCTCTTTTCTGATTGTTTTCCTGCAGGAGGCATGTGTTTGCCTGCATCGGGCTGCCTGATGGAGATCCAAGCTGGGAGCGTAGTTTCTCTCGTTGGCCAATGGGTGTGTGTGACTACTTGGTGCCTGTTCAGAGGCAGTTTGACCCTGAAAGGTGGGCCCATCGAACTCGCAACCTCTACAACTGGAGTGAGCCACACAACAGGTGCATACACAAATATACAGAATAATTAATGTCTCCCTGCAGGTGTGTGCTTAACCCCTAAACATACAGTTTCCCCTTTTACTCCTCTTAAAGCTGGTAACTTTTATTAAAAAAAACTTTTTTTCACATTTGCTGTAACTGTCTCTATATTCACACAGCACTAAATGAGACATATAATATGTAAATAAAATCATATTCCTCTGCCTCATCTACTGCTTTGTTGTGCTTCTAATTGCCTTACTGCATGTGAACATAAACAGTCAGTACTGAGGATTTTCTAACGCAGCTGTTAATCATGCCAACCAAGACTGCCTCAAATGTTTTTAGTAATATATTTTAGAGTACTGTTTAGCTGTAGAATTAGAAAGTTGGCTCAGTTGGTGTAGTAGTACTGCTTAGTACTTACCTCAACTATTTCCAGCATTGTGGCTGGGTCGCGGACATTCTCATTTTACAGCTAAACAGTGCACTAAAATATGTTGATCTTGACTCATATTTGATGAGCACTGCGTAGTTTGACAGGTTGACCGCAGTCCACATGCAGTGGCTAGAGACTCCTCTGCACTGACTGTCTGTTTTTGGTGTGCTGCGGTAGATTCTAGTGAATGAAGCAGTAGGAGGAGGAGGAGGAGGAAGGATTTTTCTTTTCTCACAGATTATTTGTTTCATGTACTTGTTTCAGAATATAGTGACAGTTTCAGCAAATAAGTTACCAACTATAGCTTTAAGTGTGAAAAAAACACCTTTTTCTACACCGTTTGATGTTAACACAGGTCCTCTGAATTGTCTTGTTCCACCTCTTCATCTGAGCTATGTGATGTTAACACTGAGTGAAATATTCAAACAGAGAAGTCGATGTTTTTTACGACAGCAGCATTCTGTTAAATGGAAATAATATTCCTTTTGTGCATCATTTGATACACATTTCTCCAAAATCAGCCCAATGTGTTTGTCATCTTTGTAAACCTTTTAGATCTCAGGCTTGAATTTAGAATAAAATTCTGTAGATTTAAACGCGGTCAAGCTCCACAGTGAGTTTGTAAAGACCGGCCCAGATACAAGTCAGTTATGCTTCAGGGTTATAAATAACAATGTAATTTCCAGGAGGCCTACTCAATGAATCATTTTGCATGTTTAAAAAAACCCATGATCTTTAGATGAAACTAGAAATATTCACTCAGAAAGATTATAAACCCCATCTAATTAGTCCTCACCACGTATTTCATTGCCAGCACCCTCCCTCCCCCCTCGTCTGTCTGTGGTCTTCTCAATCATCTTTCCACAGACTCCACAGAGCTTCCCTCGGTGAGGTTGTCCTCTGTTCTCCATGCTGTGATCCAGCTCTTTGTGAATTCAACCAGAGCAAGACATTAGGCCCTCAGCCATCTGAAATGAAACTGAAGATGAAAAATAATGAGTTTTTTATTGCATTTTGTCAATAACTGTGTCAAAAGTAGAATTAGTCAAAGCTCCATATTCTGTTGCTGTTGCCAGCAGCCCTTCATTCACTCAGATATCCACGACTGAATACTGTGACATTATTTCCCGCACCCTCACGACAAGCGTGTCCGCCGATGCCCACAAGCCAAATATTAGCTTGGGAAACCTGCTAAAATATTCTTTTGAAGAAGAGGTCAAGTGTTTACAGTCAACAAAGTGAAAAAAGGGAGATGTGGTTTTACTCCATGTCTAATGTGCTAGCTGGTATTGTTGCTCAGTTATTTAATGTTTATGCAGCAAACATTGATGTTTAGTGTATCAAAACCTGCACAGTCGAGTGGAACAATATATTCACATAAATAATCATTTATAGTTAGTGGAACTGTGCACAAGCCAACGCCTGAAGCTGTTTAGATAAAGAAATGTTTTTTTTTCTCCATGTGTGAACAGCTTCCATCCTGCGTCCTGGGAGCGTGTCGCTAATGAGGAGATGTGGCAAGCCAGGTACAGTCAACTTTTTTATTTATTTTTTAACAAAAGACGCCGGTTTCCTCTTTGGAGAGGTTGTATACTTTAGTGTGCAGATAAAAAGCTGCGTCACGATGCATACCAGCCCGCTAGAACATCTCCATAAACCAGTCTTGTGTGGTAGAGCATCTACATGTACATTCTATTTGGTGGCGGCATCTACATAAATCACTCCATTGGAGTGGTGCGTCTGTGAGTGTGGATCTGCATGGCTCATCCATCCAGCACTTAGCCCTGAGCCTGCGTGCTTTGTTTCAGGATGAAGACGGCTTTCTTTCTGTTTGACCTGGCAGAAAGGATGCAGGGAGAGGGGAAAGCTCGCCTCTTTGAGCTGTCTTACACTGTGAGTCTGACCTCAACAAACATGCAACAACACTCTCATTTACCATAATGGGGCAGATTTAAGAGCCACACAAGGCAAAGTACGACATATTTAGGGGCTTTGTTGTTATTTGCTGTAACATCTGCTTTTATGTGTGTATCTCTGTGTGTATAAATGTGTGTGTTTGCTGGGCAGCTGTATAAGGAGATTGTGGAGGCCCACTCAGACTACCCTCCAAACTGGGACAAGAACTTGGCACTGGCCTGCGAGAGGCTCCTCCGCTCGGGTCACCGGGGCTACAGTCCAGACAGCCTGCTGACCTGCAGCACCCAGCACTTTAGTCTCTACTTAGAGAAGGAACCCACAGATCCCCAGGCGCCCGCCATACACTCTGCCATTGCTCACCTGCTCAAAGAAAGAGGCGAGCTCCGCAAGAGCCGGAGGCCAACCTCATGACAAGACCCAGAGAGATCTACATGGAGTTGAGAGTGTGCCGCAAGGCACTGGGGACGAAGTCTGAGCCAATGTGCCTCTTCTCATGGTTTATAGGTGGTACTCCAGAAGGATAGAATGATGTTTAGTGAAAGTTTTGTCCAAATTGGACTCACGAGTTGGGACTTGAGAGGATTGCTGATGCAGATACTGAGAGATAGCAGGACTCTGCATAAAGGACAGAGAACTACTACTCAGCAATACTTCACTGGATGAACGTTTACACTTGACCAGGGACAGAGCTTGACTCCAACAAGCCTTGACTGACCCCAATCAAACTGTGCGTGCACCCCTTAAAAACACTCATTCGATTGCTTTATCGTTACATCTCGTTCTTTTTTCCTCTCCTCTTGTGCTCTCACAGCTTTTAACGTGCTGATTATTTTGCCTCAGCCACTGCTCCACTTCTCTTTTTCTCACATTAGGACGGCAAGGCCGAGATTGAGGGAAAACCAATTTGGGGGCAGAAATGGGGGATTAGAGCGGCTGTTTAATCTAGGACAGACTTGTGCTGTGCCACACAGTCCTCACTCCGCATAACCAGCACTACCCACCCACCCACCCCTCTATCCTTCCATCAGTCTATCTTAGATGGTCCTTTAAATGTTTAAAACTAATGGATTCGATGAGTGTTTTTTTTCCTCTCTTCCTTCCTAACGGGAGGGCTGTAATCCCTCATGGATTTAAATGAAATGTGAAATGTCACAATGCCAGGGACCCTTTTAGAGGTGCGTTTCTGTGTGCATGTGTGTGTCGATTTGTGTTTGCATGTCGACGTGTGTGTGTGTGTGTGTGTGTGAACACGCTTAAATCTCCACCCAAGCCTTTTTCCTGCCGTAACTGCATATAAACATAGTCGATAAACAGATCGTCACACTGAAATGCACTTTGATCATCATACAAGCACAAAGTCATGCAAACTCCAGGGACACACGTAGACACGCAGGACCATCAGCCTCCCAACTCCCACGGCTTGTAGCCCTGTGATGGTTGCTGGAGAGACAACGTAGCATGCAAACACAGTGAGTGGACCGGAGTCACTTGTCTTTGGAGTGTTCTCAGGGTCTGAAACATCAGATACACACTGTTTTCAGAAATGCTTTTGCTGATGTTAATGAACCTTGTGGCCATAAAATTTGTTGGACAAAGTCAAACCGGTCAATTACTATAAGGTTTATGAATTACTGCTGGAGGAGCCTTCTGTTTGAGATGCCACTAGAAAGCGAAGGACAGTAAGTGCATGTGTAGTTTTCTCAGAATGTAATCTGCCCTCTCTGTTTGCAGGCCTGGTTAGCGGCTGTCAGCTGGCTGGATGATGAGATTCGACCTGCTGTAGCACAGATGGTTTGGTTTCTCAAAAAAAGAGAAAACTGTCACTCTGCTTTCTACAGATTCAAATATTTCAATAAAGACTCTGTTTATTTTACTACATTTTGGATCCTTTCTTACTGGGTAGACTCGGCCTTTCAGATCACAAGTATTGATCATATTTTTCAACCATTTTTAACCCCACTTACATATTCATGTTGTTGTGTTTACACCACATCATTTGCCTTCTCTTGTCTCATCCCCTGCTGTTATTTTTACTTTACTTTCTTCCTGTCCTTCCCTTTGTCATCCCTCTCTTGTCTCCCACCCTCTCATCCCCTCTCACCCTGTCTTTCCCTAACCCCTCTGTTCCTCTCCTCTCCCCTGTCTCTGAGAGTCAGTTGCCCACCCTAAATCAGCAAGCTGCCGAGGATTGTGGGAACCCATGGAATCGCCGTGACCAGGGATGCAGGCAGGGAGCCACGGCAACGCTGGAATGTGGGGCGTCTGAGGAGATAAGAGCTGTGAGCCCAGCCAGGGAGAGGGGAGGGATGCAGCGAGAGAGGAGCGAGGGGGGAGAGGAGGAGGAGGACGGACGAGGCAGAGTGAGGAGGGTGAGACGGAAACAGGGAGAGCAGCAAGTCTGTGAATGGGGAGACAGAAACACAACACCATAAACAGCCCAGAGAGCAAGACAGAGTGAGACAGAGAAAGAGGGGCGGAGGACTTAGGGGGGCACACACTGGAGATGGGAAGCCAGCCTTATTCCTCTTTGCATTTCATTTACATCCCTGGCCGTATCGACCAATCGGATTGGGAGCAAAGCCCAGGGCTTAGGAGGGGAATAAAAAGACAAAATGCCTTTGCTGCTCTCATCCCTCCCTGATAATACCCCTTCTGTTTTTCTTTTCTCTTTTTCTCCCGTCTATAAGTAGATACTGTCCGAAATGCCAGCGGAAAAGCGACACCTCCGCTTGCTGTGTATCTCAGATAGACCGAGCGGGAGCAGGGGCTGAAAAGACAGCTTTAGCAACTGGGCCTATCTCCTCTCCTCTCCTCTCCCTGGCTGGATGGAAGCTTGGAGTGGAGGGAGGCGGAGGGCCGGGGTGTGTTGGTTAGTGTTTGGGAAGAGAATAGAGGGTGTGAGAGGCATGATATACTGAGCTGGCCACAGATTTTGCAGAATCTTGCACTCTGAAAAACTTTGCCGGCAGATCCCTTTCCTAAGCATGAGAAACCTGTTTCAAGGATGTTTACGAGGTGCCACCCATCTTTGTGAAGGGTGCCAGTGCCTTCTACCAAAGTCCACACGTATTTTTAGCTTTGGATTGTTGTTATTCTAGTGCAGGAAGTTGCAGGTTTATCCAAAATGGCAACTCTCGTCAGTTGGTTGACTGCAGTGTCTTAGATAAGAGATTGTCACCATAGTGAAACGGTAACTTTAAAAATCTCTTAACATACTTAATGCTATTGTTATTTTGGCTAAATTAAATATTTACCTATTAATTCAGTGATGTGTATTGGGGAGAATTAGGCCCATTAACGCCAGTCTGTGTTGACATGATGTCATGATTGACTTGTCTCAGGTTTTTGTTTGCTATCACTCTTGATGTGTGTGTTTCTCAGTGTGTGGTGGCCACTGTTTGTATGTCAGGTACAGTATGTTTGCAGGTTTACTGAGTTTATTTGTACAGGTGTTTGTGGTGTGCTCCATTGTGTTTCCTGTTTGGGTTGCTATGCGTCCATTGTGCCAAAATGGACAAAGTGTTTTCACTGTTTGTAAGTGTCTTTCCTGTATTTAAGGGACTATGTTATTGTCTTGGTGCTCACGTCTTTGTGTAGGCGCACCCAGACTATTGTACTACTGCCACTGGACCCGGTGCTGGCATTGCTGCTGATATAGAGCTTATTGAAAGTGATTGTTGTTGCACAGATGAGAGTTCATCTCAATAGGGGGCTGCGGCAAACCATTCAGACACAGAGTGGATCCTTTACCTGCCTCCACCAGACGCATATAAGAGATAAGGTCACCTTAGGACCCTGTGTGGACCCCCTCCACCTTCACAGCATCCTCATCCTCCTCAGCCCGCACAACCTCACCCCTCTAGTAAAACAAACCAAACAATAGAGGCAGATATGTGAGGGATTAGAGGTCAGAGGGCTGGGGAATGCGACATCTCCATTTCCAGGATCAATCTTCAACCGCTTGGTAATCTCTGGCCCCAGGCCCCACATACCTCCAGTGGTCTCTCTGGCTGAGAGCTGGCATTGCCAGGCTGTATGAGCTGGTACCCCTGCTGGGTGTGGAGTGCTGATAGGATAGTGGGGGTGGGGTTAAAACCTGATAGTGTGGATGGATGGAAGAGCAGAGGGATGAGTAACAAGGGGTCCTCACTTTGTATCCAGACCTCACCTAAATCATCACAGATAGATGCATAAATGCGTGTGTGTGTGTGTGTGTGTGTGTGTGTGTGTGTGTGTGTGTGTGTGTGTGTGTGTGTGTTTGCCCATGTATGACACAGAAACAGTGTTATCGTGTGTCTGTGTACTCTTTGGGCACACGTTCGTAAAGTTTGTTTTAATCTGTAAATTTGTAAATGTGAAATAACTTTGAGTTCTTCAGAGCAAACTGAATATTATCCCCAAGTTCCCGTTGTTATCTTGTGTACACACATTTGTTTATTTGATACAGCCCCTCTCCACTACAGCACTTCTGTATATCAAAGACAGCAGTGCAGAGCGCAATTGAAAATGGCTACCGTGGAGAAAGGTCTCTCTCTGCCTTTGACTGCGAAGAGGCAGAAAAAGCCCCATTCTCCGCTCCCTTCTTAGATCTATTTAAATAATTGAGGAGTAAACTGACAAATTAGGCACCTTTATGGACGCCCCTGGGCTCTCTCTGGGGTCCTTCAGTTTCCCCAATACAAGAGAGTGCCACCAGCCACAGGATAATATCTCTGTGTGCTTTGAGAGGGGGAGGGAGGAGGGAAGGAGGGTAGTGGGCCAGGAGGGGTTTCGCCAATCAAGCGGGCCACACTTCCTCCCCCAGGTTCTAATTTTGTGCCACATTAAAGAGCTCGGCCTCCATTTAGGACACAGAGAGGCATTTTCATAATTTGCCGGGTCTCTCGACTAGCTCGGGGTGCCTTTTTTCCTCTCTCTCCTCCCTCTCTCTCTCACTCCGTGTCTGAATGGAAGGCCTGGGGAGGAAGAGGGGTAATTCATTCGCCTCCTTTCAACCAACCGGCTTCAGTTCTGCATAATGTTGCTGCTAGGTGTGTATTGCATCTAATATTTATCTCTTTAATAATTCTCTATTAGACCTGAATATTATTTGCCGTATAAAAGCTAACACTGCTCATTGTCAGCGATACAAAAATGGTGTCATTCACGTTTTGTTGTTACATTAAGGCTAAATCATACGCCTGTATTTAGCATTTTAAGAAGTTAAAGACTATAGTGTATCTAATCTGTGACCATGCAGCCATACAGCTGTGATGCTTACATTGATAAAAAATTGTGATGTCGTATATGTACAGTACATTATCTAGGTTAAGGTTGTTTCATTTCCTCCTGCTGACACCATCCATTCATGCACTACAGTATGCGTAAGCATTGATTCATATGTGATTGGTCACATAATTCACAGTCTCAGGGGGCATTTCATCGCTGACAGACAAGCTAATCTAAAATCCCCCAATTTACAAATGAAAATCCCACCATCCAATTGAGCTAATAGAGGGACTTGAATGGGATAATAAGATGTGGTGTAATACTGTGTAAAAAGCCTGTAATGTTGTGTTGGTGTAAGAGCCTGTGTGACTGGATGTTTGACTGTTTGCAGTGATTACAGGGGCCTGCGGGCCTGGCGGCGGCTCCGTGGCTGGGACAGGGAGCTTCTCCCTGGGTAAGGAGATACGCCTGTCTGCCCCTTCTGCTGGAGCTACAGGGACCAGTATGTCAGGAGGGAGAGTACTCCCTGTGAGTGCTCTCTCTCTCTCCCTCTCTCTTTTTCACTCTCTGTCTCTTTCCGTCTGTCTCTCTCCCTCTCGTTCCCGGTCTCGCTGTGTCTGTACTATTGCAGTGCTTGCAGATGTGCACAAACAAGGGAGGATTAAAGCAAAACGAATCTAAACAGACAAATGGAATTAGAGTGATGGGTGTCGGTGGGCTGGTTCACAGTGATAAACATAATGATGCTCTGTATGTGTGCGTGTGTGTGTGTGAGTGTGTTCCTGTGTCTAGGGGATTATCAGTGGTTAGGTGTGTGGTGTGTATGGCTGGGTGACTGCTTCTGGGTGTCTTTGTGTGTTTGCCTATCTGTCTATGTTTTTGTAATTATGTGTGTGTATATTTACTCGGGTCTCTACTTGTGTGTGTGTGATAAATGTGTTATTCTACAATGCCTCACAAAAACAAGTCTCTGCGCCCTCTGCATGTGTGGGGATATGTTTCTCTGTGTTTTCCTGTTGGTCGAGGTCATATTTTCTTCTTGTCTTTCACAGTGCTGGTTTGTATTTGCGTACCGGAGCTGCTAGCTGAGCCTGTATGTCTCTACTGGACATCACAACTCTTCACGCAATATTGATATATTCCTAGAAAGATGAGAGGTTTGTGGAAAATGAAGGTCTCATAAACTAATCTTGCGTAGCGCCCTTCAGTTTATGTGCTGATGTTGTGTGTAGGCTTGTTTTCTTGCAACATGGGTCTGTGTGTTTGTGTGCTGAGGAGGTCAGGAGTGTGGAGCAGCCAGCAGGGGGGCAGTGATCAACAGACTGGGGCACCCCTGCCGAGGGGCTCTGGGATTAGGGCTAAACCCTGCCCTGCCAGATGGGCACAGCACATCCCCAGCATTGCACACCAGCACCTTCTTCTGTGGAAACCAGGCGACTGGAACCATGGTGATACTCACTGGTACGCCTTTCAACTGACTACAATATATATGTAGTCCCAGTCTTATGCATTTGACAGAAATCCTTAACTGTTTGATTTAAATAATGTCCCTTCCCCCTTTATAATTAAAGTTTAAAATTGCCATAATATCTTATTATGGATATGGATTGGTTAACTAAATGAGACATGTTTGTTTAGTGAATGTATCATCAATCATCTCTTCTCAGGACCACAGAGAATGGCGGCAGGAGAGACGACTGAGATGAGGTACTCTTCAAAGTGTCAGCTAGTGGACAGTATGGCCAGTCAGCAGGTTCAAGGGTATCGGAAATGAAACTTACAGGTTGTTTTGATGTGCTGTATTTCAGAGCCACAGGCAACACTGAAATGATAAAGTGTGTGTGTATGTGAAGGTATATGTGTGTGAGGGTAGATTGGTGGCTCAGGAATCAGCAGTGTGTTGATTGCTTCCTGCTCGACTTTTATCGCGCACAACTGGCTCTAACTAGTTTCCAATTCAGTTCATGAAATGCAGGGTTTTTGTATTTATCTCTTAGTTTATTTATGCTCACATTTCTGATCTATGGGAGACATTCATGTTCAGCCACACTTCATTTGATATTAGAGGCATCAACTGTGATTTTAGGGTTGAATGACGGTGTGATAGTCATTATGGTAACCTGTTGCCATATAATTTTTCAGGTCAGCTTTGCTACAGGTTATTACTGCTGTAATATCTGTACATATGCAGAATCTGTACTGGAAGCTTTCGGTTTTCATTTGTAGTCCCACGGTGTCTACAGGTCCTTAAAAATCCTTAAAATGTCTCAGATTCAATTTTATAAATATTCGGCCTTAAACATCTTTAGATAGTCTCAAATTTAATTTTGTGAGGTCTTGACTGTAACAAACATTTAATCTTAATTTGATTTATCAATCTTTTTAAAGTTCTTTTTGTCAAAATGAGTCGAGCTCTCCTGCTTGAAAGTCCACATTTCTGTTGTTACAAATCTTTAAACCTACCACTGAACCCAATATTGTATTTTTATTTTATGCTTGCACTTACCTGTTGGCAAAATTTATATTAACCTGACTCACTCTAATAACCATATTCCCATGTAAAACGTGCCTCTACATGGGACAACATACATACTTATCTGCAATGTTAAAAAAAAAAAAAAAAACAGTCTTAAATTTGATTGAAAATGAGCTCAAAGAGGTCTGAAAAAGCATTAAATTCAAGTGTCTGATACCTGTAGACACCCTGAGTCTGTTTGTAGTCCAAGTAGTATTGACCAATCACATATGAGCGAGGTTTAGTTACATACAGGTAAACGGTCTGTGTGAAGAGCAGAAGAGGCAGAAAGCATTGGCTGAAATGCAATATTAGAACCCATCATCTATAATCTAATGACAATTTAGCTTTTTATTGGCTGTTTTTTTAAATGTATCCGCATTCTTCAGAATCAGAATCAGAATCAGAAATACTTTATTGATCCCCAAGGGGAAATTGTTTAAATATTGGTTGTAAAATACAAAAACAAGTAATAAGGTATAAAGCAAAAAAAGTAAGAAATTAAGAAAAATAAGCAGGAGCGACCGCAACAGGCTGCACGCACGGTTGCCGCATGCGCACTATCTTATGCAGATATGTATTTATAGAGCATCATCACTCTGTGTATATAGCATTTCAACTTGCTAATTGAACTGTAAACAGTGAGTGGTGCATGGAAGAGGAGGTCTGACATATTGGTTGTTGCCCCTAGAGGCTAAATCTCATAGATGCTGTGCTGCTTGTCATACCTAAAATAAGTGGTTTGAACTAGCCAATCATCATTTCCATCCCTAGAGTTCCAAACTCTTGCTGGCAGGCCTATTTGACAAAAGTGTGTGCATGTTAGATTTAGGAGTATGCAGCGTCGTCAACCTGCCGTTCGTCTTTATGATACTACCCCACCTGGATCTCTTATCCACGGGTTCCCCAGCATGACTTAGGAAACCGTCTCTGTATTAGTAGAAAGCAGATTACATGAGTAAAGTGTACAAACAAATAAAAGATTACAGGCTGTGAACATGTTTCAGTCTAATGCCCTTTCAACAAGCAGTGCTCAGCACAATGCTTTTCTCTCCCCAAGCTAAATTTGGATTTCCCCTCTGATGTGAAGGCCTGCTGGCCAGCTATGTCTTCCACCAAGAGCACAACCTCTGTAATGACAGTGTTCCACACGGCTGGCCTGTCTCCTCCGCTGGTATTAGTTAGGCTTTGGAGTTCAAGTGACTACGGGGTTTAAACACGGATTTTAAAAAAAAAGGGGGGGAAGAAAGACTCGCTGTTGTTCTTGAAAAGCTGTGTTTATCCAGGATTAGAGACACCAACATGTTAATAATTGTTTCTCACAGAACTGCAAAGAAGCACTTTCCTGTAATCCCCTAATCAGGCATTACACCTCTGAGCGAAGCCACAACGCAGGCGCGTGGTGTCTGTGACGCAGCACGCCCACACTGTGTGATACACCCGCGTCTTCCTCAACACCACACCCACTATGTGCAAAATCACCTGCTCTATTCATTTCTTTTTAAATCTACTTTCCTGTACGCATACAGCCATTCTCTGCCATAGATTTATTGAGACAGAAATATTTTTGTCTGTAGTGCTGCTTTTTGACGATGCATCTGCTGTGAATATTAGAACTTAGATTCATGGCAAGCGTATGTAGTTGTCAGTGTTTGTCAGTCTAGAATATTTTGATGTTTCAACACATAACAACATGTCGATGTGTACAAAGGAAAAAGTTAGTGTGCTCATCATGTGTGTTTATTACTTGTTGTACTCCAGATGTGGTGTAATGCCTCTTCAGGGTCATTTGGTTTGCTTTTAATGATGATATCATGACCACTTGATGGTCTCTTTCAGAATAAAAGCCCCATAAATAAGCGAGGTGTTACTCTCAGACCAGTTTGAAAGTAAAGTCTGCGCCCTGCACTTATGAGGAAGTGGAATGTATCGCCTCCTCTGATGCTGCCAAGGTCACATAGTTTGCTAGTGGTTGGTCAGCATGTCAGTACAGTGGCACAGGGTCAGACCTAAGGCCACTGTACATGCTGAGATGATGACAGGTCTGAGGGAAGTCCTGGGAATGTGAGGACTCAGCCACACAGGCAGTCAACATCGGAGCTGCTGGTGGTTAACTTTAATAAGTCTATATATATGTTTAAGAAGATGCTGTAATCAGCAGAAGCATTGTTTTAGTTTACATTTGTTCCAAAAATATTTTCACATCATTTGTAAGGAACATAAGACGAACATGAATAATGATCATGATGCACCATGAGTTTTTCTCCTTGGGATGCATTAGTGTGCACGTTAGTTCGGCGATGTTAGTGTGTCCTTCCTGCTTCCCACAGATGCTTGTTTGTCCACATATTTGCTTGTTTAAACCACCCCCACCACATGCAGTGTTTCACTCTTTTCATTTTCACATTCAGCCTCTTTTTTTTTTGTTTTTGAATTTTTCGTGCCCATTGTTAGTGTTGAATGTTTGTTTGCTGTTCCCCCGGTCTCTGCCCCCTGTCTCCTTGCAGAGCCTGGTTGGAGAGTGCGATGAGGGGATCGGCAGGGATTAACCTGGGGAATTTAATTAGTGGAGCTGTCGTCCCTGCCCTTAACATTTCAATCTCCCTGGGCTGGCTGGCGGTGCTGGAGCTGGACCTGTGATGGCCAGCAGCTGGGGAGAGAGGAAGGGAGGGAGGGAGGGAGGTAAGGAGGCAGGGGTGATGTAGGGTGCAGAGGCAAGACACGCGTTTGACAAACAGATTAGTCTAGCACCCTGGTGGAGTGTTCCTGGTGGGGGGAGGTGATGGAGAGGGGAGAAGGATGGAGTGTAAAGACTGTTTTTTGGCCTAAACACACCTAGTAGGAGCATTAATACAACTACACATCTTAACTTTTAAAAATCTTAACAACTAGCTGTGGCCATGAAAGGGAGTACATCTTGTTTTTTTATCACGTAAAGTGGAAACAGACCAATTTTTTCTCATTTTCCCCCAAGTGTTTCCAAGTGGCATTATTGTTGGCACAGCTGTCACAAAGATGAGCAGAACACGTTGCGTTTCCTCAGAAAACTACCCCAGTTTCCACAGTTACTCCAGTTGTTCCACTGGCCGCCATTTTCACTACTGCGGATAGTAACTGCAAAGAACTTACATTAGCTGTTTTCTCACATCAGCTCTGAACAATGCTCCGGAGAATCAGATCCGGACATTGTCCAGAGTTTCTCTTTCGCACATGTTGCACACAACAGGACATTGTCCTGGTCAGAAGCTTTTTCAGCTACTGGAATACTCTGTTTGGTTTAGGCGAGGGGTGGCGTATGGGTAAAGTGTGCAGGAGGCAGGACATGATGCTGATTACACCACAGTCACATAGCCGGTTTGTAATGTGGTTATAAACAACAGGGTCTCTTGCCGTTCTTTGAATTTGCTTGATGTTTTCCGCTTCGGCCCTTACCGACAGAAGTTCCCGAATTTCTCCATCTCTCCAGTTAGACATTGTTGATGCTGTCTTTGTGTAATAATAATAATTTCAGGTTTGTTGTGCATGTGTGAAAAGGGCTCTAGATACTCCTTGGTAACTGGGGATAGCTACTGATAGCTATCACAGAAAACAAAAGCGCTACCCTCTTCCTGCCGTAGTTGTGCAATGGTTAACACAACTCCTGTGTGCGGTAAATCAAGCCTTTATTTTTTCAGGAGATAGTACCTGGTGGCAGACAGTATTGCTCAGTGAAAGCGACGCTTATACGGAACCAATCTAAATGCTAATGGTAGCATTAATTAGTAGCCATAACATTGTGCAATCAATATTTACGTCATGATGATATAAAGCAAAACACTTGTCTATTTCCACTTAAATTATATCTAAAATGGAGATTTTAGTTTTACTTTTAAAAAAAAACATCATACTTTTGGGTGTTGTTTTCTGCAAATTATTTTTGGTTAAATTGATAGTTTTTTGGCCTAAAAATGGACCATGTTTAATACATACCTCTGCAATTAAAACGCCCAAGACACATTTGTACCAAAAAAATTTTTTTTTAATTGAGATATATATATATATATATATATATATATATATATATAGATAGATAGATATATTGGAATTCCTTGTCAGTAATTATCAAGACAATATTGCTAATATTGTATTTTGTAATAATTTTAATATTTACATCTACATGTAACCACGCCCTGTGTTGGCCCAGCGGTGGTGTTGGTGAGCATTAGAAGGGGGTAGCCAGTGTGAGCTTGGGGTAATCACTACTCAATCTGAAGCCACACTGTTGCATTGTAATCCTGATGCTAAACTCCCCATTAACCCATCTGGGACCCTACAACAGCCCACACCCCCCCACCTGCTCCACAAACACACACACTCAAAGCGACTGTGGCTGTATGTTCGAAGTGTTGTCTGTCCCGTCAGCGCCTGCTAGGGGGGGTCATGTCCAGCAAATTAAAAAAGCTGCTGTAGGAATGTCGCCAAGTCCCAGAGGAGCAACCAGCACCCGTCCCTCTTCCAGCGCTGACCCACTGGTCACTGGTGAATCCCCTGTTTGTATTCCACACACACACCCGGCTCCGGGGAGCGGTCCCAGAAGCCTCCTGTGGGACCGCTGATAATTTAAGTCAAACATTATGTCCCCGCTTGTTTGACACCCATTTAAAGCTTTTCAATCACATGTGTTTGCTACAGTCCATTGCCTAGCCTTGGAGTGCTATCCATGTCACACCCTTTCAAAGACCTAATCAATTTTGTTTGATCAAGTTCCTCATGTCAAAACAATTGATTTTCTTTAGGAATCCAATTGGTGGGCTGGTAATTCAGAATGGGTTAGATGTCCCTTTTGTTTTTTTAAACAAATATATTTTATAACAGTGAAGCCAACAGGGTTTATAAGCTCGACTCCCCTCCCCCAGTGTGCCTCCCCCAACTTCCCAGCATGCCCCTCCTGGTGCATGGCTGGCCAGTGTCAGTGTGCCACTAATTAAGGACTCTTAAAGAGCTATGAAGCACACTCATTAACGAACTGTAGCATCCTTACTGTCCATGAGTGAGAGAAGAGGGGAGGGAGGGCTAATTCAGTTTGAAGGTCTGCTGGCCTCGTGGCTCGCAGTTCAGTTAGAGTCCAGAAGGCCAGGGAGGACCCACTGAGATGAAAAATAAAGTTTGCAAATTAATATTTTTCTGTTGACTGTTAATACATGTCGGGTAATTGTAGTATTTTTGACAAGTTTTAGAAAGGCTGTTTTTAATTATTTAACGTCAGTTTTATTCAGTATTAACCAGCTTTTAATTCTTTACCATTAATGTCTAACAGACAGCTTATTCTTGGCTTATTCTCATATGTGTTTACATTTTCTTGTTTTTATAATTTTCCAGCAATTATTTTTTTTTTATGACTGTTCAGAAGTTGCTGTGCCCAGTTATTCCCCACCCCATACAAAAAAGAAAAACTCCTCCAACTGTCCCCCCTCCCTGCCACTTGTTTATTCCATTTTCATGGAAATGCAAAACAAAACAAATGGCCGTGTTTGTCTTTATGAAAGTAGGCCAAACAACCGCTGACAAACAAGAGGGGGAGTTGTAGGTCAGGGCGCCACAAGCCATGTGTAACCGTGCCTGACGAGAGAGCATGACACGATGTAGTGAGCCACAATAGACACAATAACATACAAACACCCCTGCCAGAATGATGTAACATTGTCTAGACTAAACAAAAACACACGCATGAATTAATGAGTTTTCAGAACAGGCGTGCAGGGAGTGGACAAAATAATAGGAACACCACATTAGAGAACAGTTAAAGAGCAGATACAAATACAGCTACTAGGACAATGACTAAACTGCCTGCTGATGATATGTGACGGTTTTAAAGAGCTCTGATAATCATCAGTTTGTTAATAAAGATTTTGAAGCAATGTCAGGCATCTAACAGAGATCCAAGGAGGTCAAATAGGATTGATTGAAACGCTGCTCTCCACTGGAGTTCATAAATCACACAGCTGCACATAATGGAAGCAGCTCATCATTGCTTGTGAGAACTGATCAATTGTATTGATCTTAGAAGCAATATGAGTAAGCAAGGACTGTAGCAAGTGTGGGCTGAGACCAAATGTAGTCACAATTTCAGAGCACATTAATTTTATAGTAGTAACAGTGAAGTTGATCTGTATTCTTTAACCTCCACTACAAAGGCCACTATAAAATAAAGTTAACATTTTGACCCGCTTTCAAAAATGGTAAATATTTAACTACAGATTTGGATCAGCTCGTAGAATATTCTGCAGGGACTTTTGGTCAGGTTCCCTAGGATCCCCAAAAAGTCTTAAAAGGCGTTGAATTCATTAATCTAAAAATAAGGCCTTAACTGGTATTAAAATTGTCTTAATTCAATCTTTCAAAAGTCTTAAAAATGCTGAGACATGGGAAGTAGGCTTTTTATGAAACTTTTTTTTCTCAAGTTGTAAAATAATTTTCAGAATGCCTCTTAATGTCACACAGATCAGGATAACGGAACCAACAACTCTCATATTTTGTTTCTAGCCACAATGCTCAGAGCAGAGGATCCACTGTCTGCTAGCTAACTGTCACTGCACCCTGGACAACATGAGGAAGTGCAGATTCAATAACAATTGGCTATTTAACAAGATTCTGCGACATGGCTGAAAGATTAAAGATTATGTTTTTGGCCTTTGTGCCTTTATTAGATAGAACAGTGTGAAATGGGGAGAGAGAGAGAGAGCGGGGTATGACATGCAGCTAAGGGGCACAGGCTGGACTTGAACCCGCAGCCGCTGCGGCGAGGCATCGCCTCTGTACATGGGGCGCCGGCACCATCCACTAAGCCACCAATGCCTCCGTGATGTATTTAATGCAAAAAGTTTTTCAAACTCAGCACAATGAGTATCGAGGCAGTGGAATCCCACATGCTAAGTGAGAAACACAAAACCATCAAGTCGTGTTTTATGTTACAATATAAATTTGGGCAAAATGATCCCTAACCCTAAGTAAGTAATGCTGGTTTATGTTTTTTTGTTAAATTTATCATTTTGGTTATTGTTAAATTTGTCTTAAATTGCATTCAGAGTGACACTAAAAAGTTTTAAAAAGTCTTAAATATTACTTCTTTTAAGCTGTAGGAACCCTGCTTAGTGCTTTTATTTGTACTCTGACACATTATAATTACTCCCAAGTACACCCTTGTTCACCACAAGGGTCAGCCGATATATTGTGTGCTTTTTTTTGCATGTTAAAATCAAGATCATACATTATGAAGCACAAGTTTATAAGTACTACAATATGAATTTCATTAGCAGCAGAAGTTGACCTGTTATTAGCGAGACCACAATGTATTCAAGTGTGGACCTCATTTAATTATAATAGATGCAATTGTTTTTAAGTGCCCCCCCTTCGTCTCAAAAATGCACACACTCGTCATATTCTTTGTCTCATGCCCCCTCGTCTGGCATAAGACCTCAGGTTAGACACACGCACACACACTCAACAGATGCCCCCTGACGCTCATTCACATAAAGCGGGCACGTGATCGACGGCCCCGAGTCCACAGGCCTGCCAGCCTCATGGCATTGTGTTCCCCTTGGGCAGGCAGCCGGCCTCCCTAAATACCCTTTTGTCTTGGGTGGGATAACAAAGCAGTGGCCAAGCCGCTGGTGTGGCACGCGCACAGCCACTCATCCCCCTGGTCTGTGACCTAAACAGGTGGATAGGAGGGAAGGCCTGGTTGTGGCGGGTGGACGAAGAGGGGGGATGAGGAGGGGAAGAGAGGGGAGGGGGAGAGAAGAGGCTGCATCTGTCCCCACACTCAACGACTCCCTGGGTCAGCCACTGCCCCATATGCTCTCAGGAGAGAGGGAGGCACGCATGCAGACCCAGACTAACAGGTGGAGGGGGGACAGGGGGGATTACCAGAGGTAAAATTGATCATAGAGGGATTTTGAAACTGTCAAATTAGCTGTATGAGAAGAAAGAGGGAGATTTGGCTATCCCCGGAAGATTTCACTTAGAGGAGATTCTTAACCCTTAAGCCATATTAAATGTTTGGCCTGAATTATGACAAGCACTTTTTGTCTCTGCCTAACGGCCATATTGGCTCTCAGGCCCTAGAGCACTGTCTCTTCAACAGGCAACTGTTGCTGTGTTTGTGCAGCCGGCTCTGTTTTCAATCCAGGAACTCTTTTGTACTGTCAAATGTGAAGCTTTTCTCAATGGCCTCACATTAAGTTGTGTTTTATGCACTTCCTCCCTGAGTTGTATCCTCTTCAGTGTGTGTTGGGGCACAAATGAAACAAATCTGACAATGGCCCAGCTCCATCATGTGTCCCAGTAAGCCATGCCAGTGAGCCAGCATGCACTATACCAGAACCTTGGAACTAGCTCACCTAAATGGAATGAAGTCGTTTTTTAATGGTATCAATTACACCTGTCCTTTCATTGCTATGAAGAGCCAAAATGTCTGTTGTGATAAAGGTCTATTGAGCCTGATGCTGGGGAGGGTAGCGATGGGTTTCAGGTGTAAACACAGGAGCTTGTGATACACAATGTGTAAAATAAATCATTTTAGGCAGGCATGTCCGAAGTCTGGCCCAGTGGCCAATTGTGGCCTGCGAACAGATTTTAAACTACCTGCGGCATGTCTTTTGAAATATACTTCATGTGGCCTGCCATACAATATTGGTTAATCAAGCTAGGTCACTTTGCATTTTTCCATTCACGACACGATGGCAGGACTGTCATCCAGTTTGTAGGCGTGTACTATGCATGCAGAACGAATCTGTCTTCATAAACAGACGGCAAACAAGCAAACAAAGAATGGAGCGTTAAGTCTGCAGTGATGGCCACCGCTTTCCGAAGTGTTTTTAAAATTTGAATACCTTTTCAGTGGAAAATAAAACTGTTGCATTTGTTTCATTTGGATGTGTTTTTTTTTTTTTTTTTTTTTTTTAAATAACCCATATGATGCGAGAAGCAGCTGCACATTATCTAATCTGGCCCCCATACAGAAAAGTTTTGGACACCCTTGATCAAAGAGACACTTTGCCGATTTTCAACCAGCTTTGTATAATAAAAATGTGAGTAGTATGTGTAAATGAAATGGGGTACACTTCCCTCCATCTTATCAGCAACCATGCTCATCTCTCAGTTTGGATTATTGCAGGCCCTAGGGCTCGAACTACAAGTTGTTCCATTTTTGTATGCCTGCCTCCACAGACACAAACTTAGACCAAACTAAGTTAATAAAAAAGGTAAAACTGAGCAGCGTTGATCAAATATGAACCAAGATTCTGTCACTACGTTGCCTATTGCTTGCCCAAAATGTTTTCAGAAACATATTTTAGCCTACTGTTTAATTGTAATTCAAGATTGTTTGTCACCAGCCGGCTGCCATTTTGTTTTCAGTTTTATAACAGCCAAGCTGGCATTACATCACCCATCAACGGGAGCATTTATTGGTCGGTGCAGTGCAGTGCATTCTGGTAGTTGTAGGTTTTCTACTGCTTGAACAAAAGCAAATGCCACAGGCCTTTTCTCTGTTTTCTCTGGTCATATAGCACCAATTTCAAAGGCATTCACATATAGACTGCCTAGTTTTATGAAAACATCATCTTTCCAGCAGTGAAATATTTATTTAATAATCAAGATCCTTTAAGCTCTAATGGTAAGATGTAGTGTAAATACTGAGAGTGGCAATAGACAGAGTGGCTCATCATAACAGGATGTGCACAGGTGTAATTATTAACATTAACAATGGGTCAGTTCAATGCCTGGACCCTGCAGCCATTATTAATGTTATTAATTACATGTATGCTTTTCCTGCTATTACATGTAAAAATGTCTGTTATGAAAAAGGCCCATATCCATTCCTCTGTCGCTGCACTGCACCTTTTTTCTCCCTGGGGTTTGAATACAGTCTTTACATTGTGCATTCACACCGGAAAAGTGACTACGTGTACTCAAAGATGTCATTTTTGAGTTTAGAGTTGTTTCTGTGCTGCTGGTACAAAAGTGTCTCAGCTTTGTGGCTGCGGTGTTCCTCGAAGTTGAACTATGTTTTGAACTTATACGATAGAGACGCCTGCTTTCATGTATTCAAGGCACGTTGGATGAAGGCATACACTTGCGGGCCGTGAATTCAAAAGGCTTAGCTTCTGTGCGATGACACCCTGAAACAGTTCATTGATGTATAACACTCAATGAAATATTGAAATAAGCAAAGAAGAGATTCCGCCTTTGGGCTGATTTGCCTTTCCTCCCTCTCTGCACTGCAGTCGAACTAACTGTCCATCTAGGGGGGGCTCTAATCTGTTTGATGCAGCTAATTAATTTTTGGTTCCTCCTATAGGCCCACTGTCTCACAAGAGAATAGTGTTTGCAGGAGATTAAGAGATAGAGTGTTTGTTAGAAAGGTGTAAATTATCAGTGAGGCCTCATCACGTGCACCTGTGTTAATTGTTATAATGAGGAGTCTCGTGGGCGCAGCGGCCTGGTGAGGAGGAGCGAAGTGGGTCTTTCACAGGTAACTACAGTATCATGTGGCTCCGTAGTGACAGAGGGGCCCCGTGCACTTATAGTGTAAACATGCTAAAGAAAAATAAAACATTGTTGTTGCTAGTAATAGTGGATTACACAGTGAAATCTTTGCTTTTATGAATTAACTCATTGACACTGCTGAATTCACGGGGCCAGGGATTAATGTGAAATGAGTAAATTATATTATTGCACTTACTTTTCCTCTTTTGAGATACACTGTAGCTGTTTTTGATATACCGTGTAGCCTGTGGTGAGAATACTGGCAGAATGGAGAGAAATTGGCTCCGTTCACCATGAAGTCATTAAATTTGTAAGCTATTTGTGATCAAAAGGTGTGTTTGAGGCCATTAACTATGGAGTTTGATCATGGCTTACATGCAGTGTCAAATGTCAGTTGTTCCTGCTATTTCCCCCCAATTTAAGTTGAAAGTAAGTATTAAGCCAGAGGAGAATATCAAACGCTTACTATGTAAATGTTGTTAAATACCACGAGTGAAGTTTATTATATACTGTATTGTTTCTGACTCACATTTGATGCCCAGAATCCTCACTTTGCTTCGACTCCGTGGGTTTTCAAGTGGGATTACAGTGGGTTATGTCCATCAGTGCCTTGGCTCGGACCACACGCCCTGATTGTGTGTATTTTATGGGCTTAACCATGCAGAAATATTTTGAACCTAGAGTTTCATTCTTGACCTTGGAAACAGCATCTTCAGAAAAAATATATTTGTACACAAGGTCCAACTTACTTGTTGTTTCCGGTGCTTCCAGCTACAACTTGTGACCTCTGGTCCAACTGAATTTGGGGGAACTGACATCTTCATGACAACGTCTTCCATCCACTGAGCAAGGCTGTGAGATGTGGTGGAAAATTTTAAGAAACCAAACATAAGAATACATATGTTAAGTTGTGAATTGCTTTTTTGTAGTGGTAGGAATAGTTTCTTTCCCCACATACTGTCATTGCAGAAATAACCTTTTTTATTTTTAAAGGTTGAGGGAATAAATGTGCCTTTAACCACTGACTGCATATGGCAGCAGTGTTTTCTCATATTGTAGCTTCACATGCCACAATAAGAACTGTTCTTTGCTTTGAAGCTTAACGTGGCTCCATTTAATACTGAGTGGCCGAATTGTCTGTTTGAACTCTATAGGACTTGAGTATTATTAATGACCATTAGTCATCAGTTAGGGGGCGATTATACTTGTAATATTTCAGCACTTTACTCTTTACTACCCCGCTGTGTGTGGGACATCACCATTAGGACGAAGCATAATCCACTATGAAAATATTTCCATTTGTCTCATAAGGAGATTTTTATTAATGGTCAGCGAATATTTAATCCAAGGAGTTTGAAAGACCTGCGAGCTTAACGTGCATTACCACTAAATTTCAACATTTCAATATGTTGGTACTGTCCCCAAGAACAATGTGGTCACTGTTATTTTTGTTGTAACATTTGCAGAAAATAAGTTGATTTATTCTGAATGCATGGTCCTAAACTGTCAAAATAAAATGTAAACTCTTCTGCGAAAATGTCCTTTATTGCTAACTAGGTGAGCTTTAACTAACTAGGTATTAACTCGACCCCATAAGCGTAGTAATAATGTGTTTTTTAACATATGCTGAGATCTGGTAATCTTCTTATGGGTTTGATTTTTTTTTTTTCCTGCGCCCCTGAATAGCTTAACAAAATATGCCTCAGTAATGGATGGTTGTATCCTCATCCATCGCCCTCCTCCCTCCTACTATAACTTGAAATAGGCCATCAAGTGGCTAATGAACTGATAAGCCCTCTGTGTCCTGTGGGGCTTATGAACATCATAAGCCAAATGTTTAGGCATATTTGGTGAGACCGTTTTTTGAAAGAGCACTTATGTGGGCAAAGGACCCTGCTGAAAAAAAATTGTCCCTACAGCTATAACAGTGTAAGAATAAATCGCTGCAGGTTATGGAGGGAAACAGTGAAATATTTAGAGTATTTTTGATTTATCTCATGTAGAAAGAATGTGTGGCCCTTTGCTTCATCAGACCTCCAGCTAGTCAAGCTGCTAGTATCATTATCAGTTTTGGATCTCTGTAAATCCATGGATTTGTGTGAGCAGTCTGAGAAATTAAAATAACATGCTTTTTACTGCGCTTACTTCAAATCTCTTTAGACTTCATTTTTAAAACATCTAAATCTGTTATTATGTAGGCTATACAAAACCCTTTTAATTTAATCTTTGACAAGATTATCAAATTCATTGATGATGTCACAAACTTAAATAATTTCAGAAAATGTCGACTAAGCCTGGATAAGCACTTTCAAGGGGATACTGCTGGATTAGCTTAAAAAATATTATTTATTTTTGTTTTTTTATATTAGTTGTTGGCACATTTTTCCACATCATTATGTTATTGCTTTAATTTTTATTTCCATTACAACGTCTAGCAAGAAATACACATGCATGTACTGTATACATCATGCACCCTACCATGCAGGCTATCAAACAAGTTGTAAGATCTAAAAGCAATGTGTTAATTTGGATCTAAATGACTGGGATTTTTTAATTTAGAGCCATAAATTAATTTGTACAATTTAAATAAACTGCTTCACATTTCTGGGCAGTTTTTTTAATAATATTTTTTTATCTCTTTTATTCTCAGTAATAAACTTTTTTTTTTTTTTGCCTTTCCATCTCCAATACTTGCACTTTATATTCACTGAAAATTCAAGCCAAATTAAATCGTAGCTTGACTTGGATTTCCTGGTTTAAGGGGACAACACCTGCAGATTTTTGCAGGAAAACTCTTGAAAGAGTGCTGCTGTCATGATCACCCTATCTTAACTATGATAAGCTGGTTAATTCCTTTTGATATATTGTAAATAAGATCGCATGTTCAACCTGCTCTCATATCATTTTCACACTGATGATCAGACCACATACTCGGTGAATAATCCCCCCGTCCCCCTCCTGCAGGCGCTGCGGCCTTAACCACCAACTTTGAACAGGCCGAGCGGAGGATGACTGGTGTTTGTGACCGACCGGACAGCATCCAGGCCGGGGGGACGAGGGGACAAGGGGCGCTGTGCAGCCCGCTGTTAGACAGAAAACCAAGAGGGATTAATGCAGCGTCTGTTGGTCCCATATGCTCCTTAGCGCTGCTTTGGTCTTGATTAAAACTCATTGTATGTATGAAGCATTGTGGAGGCCGGATGTCTAATCCTCCTCATGACTTGTGCACTTTGAAGGCTCCAAGGTTACAATAACAAGCGGGGTGCAGCCTTTGTGCTTCAGCTGATATTGGATGTATCAGTGCAGGCATTGATTAGGGCCAAGAGTGTATTGTTTAGCGTGGAAATTTAAAGTGGCACTGACTGTGAATCTTTCTGTAAGGGCCTCACTTATATCCTTAAATATAAAGTGTTTAATAGTGACTTGAACTTTACGCATGTGGTTATTTTATTACCTCCTATTATTGTAAATGTTTGGATCACTATATGAGTTGTTTTTCTTCTTTTGGTGCAACTTTTCTCGTGAGTCTTGACTTGATGCATCTCTCAGCCCTTAGAAACGGGAGTTTTTCCTGCAGCTGACATTTAAAAGTGACCCCGCTGCCTGCAACACTTTTTTTTGTCTCTTTTGCTCGAGCAGTCTGGATGGAGGAGTTGTTGACACTGAGAGGAGACGCGTCTCATGAATATTCAGGCCTCTGTCAGCCCAGCCTATTGTTTCCAAGTTCAATTGTTGCATTGTTTTCTCGCCATAACGATGCATATGCATGGTGCTAAACTTGGCGTTGTTATTGTGGCGATATTATAATCGATTATTGAATATTATAACGCCTAAAATCAGCCTGTGTGATAAATTAAAAAAGAACATAGGCACCAGCAGGACCCAATATAAACAGCTATTTCTGCTTCACCCTTGAATAAGTTATGGATACGGGCTATTGTATAATTAAGTCTTTCAAAAGTACAACACACAGACGCACACACACACACACACCTATTTTTCTGTCCACGCAGGAGTGGAATCAAAGTCGCTCTTCTCTCTTTAACGCTTCGATTATTTCAAGCAACGCTTTTAATTAGTGTGCTCCTTTAGCGGAGACTCCAATGAAAGAGAGATTATTGGCAATGTCAAGGATGCTAATTGAATGTTGGACTTCTAACAATTAGCCCACTGCAGAGCCATGTCGACTCATTACAGATCCCATAGCCGCTCTGACTTTATTGTCTCCTGTCGTCAAGCTGACAGTAACGTTGGACTTAAGAGTTGGAGCAATAAAAAAAAGTAAATACAAACAAACCCTCTTCTTTTTAAAATAAGCAACCTTAACCTTCTGACTCCTCAGATTTATTTGGAGAAGCTGTAACCTCTCTGGAGTGGAGTTAGAGAACAACTTATTTACCGTCACGAGAAATGTGCAAATAAACCCATTCACCTTGTGCAGCATATAGGTGAAAAAGTTATAATCCTGTATAAAGCATTTCAGAGTTCTCTGCACACTTTAGAGCCCCTATAATAATTTTACAGGAATATTATGGCGAGTTTTTCTGGAGTTCAGGTTCAAAAGCACACAGTGTTGCTTTAAGCAGTAACTTTGTAGGTTTCAGTGCCGAGTTTCTGCAGGTTTATCCCTTGGATGACTTTTTTAAAATTCACGACCCAGCTTCATATTTACTGAAATTATCACCTATACTGCCAACTACCTAAAAACATCAGCAAAAAGAATATCTGCAGTGATTTGTAGTTCGTTTTTGCACTTTGTTGCTCTAATGTCCCTGAGGATTTACAGCTCCTCCTTCCGATGCATTATAGGCCTTCACAAGATGTAATTAAAGCAAACTGGTGCAGTTTCTTGATAGACTAATGACATGTTTGCATTTTTCTTGTTAGATGAAATATTAGGCTTCATATTAGAGCGCACATTTGGGGATCAGGCATGTAAACCCATGCGGTGGGCTTTGAATGGGACCACTGCTGCCCCTGCGCCCCAGAGAAACCCCCGCCGGCAAAATATTGGGATTAACATCTCTTGGAGGCCGGGATTAAACACTGCTTTCTCTAACAGCACACTCTCTTTGCTGAGAATTGAACTACCGGAAACTAAAAAAGGAAAAATCCTGAGCAGAGCCAGGATAAACAAATTCATTTTTTTGTTTATGTAATTCGATTATTTTTTGTTAACAGACCTGTAGCAGATTTTTGGATATATCTTCTTATATACTATACAATAGATTCAAGCAATGTGATTAAAATCCATATTATGTTAATACTGATAATATCACATATGCTGAAGTAACTAATTATGCATCAGGAAGTTTGGGAAGGTGTTGGCCTAATTGATACACATGCAAAACTGACGTCCACTTTTAAAAATCAGTGGATTTTTTTCTTTTTATTTCGCCCCAAATATTTACTCAGATTTTTGAACTTATCTAAAATAAAAATTAAAAAGTAGTCTAATTATGTTACTTTGTGTTGGTTTTAAAATTGTAAAATTAAGAATGTGTCTGATTTTTCCCCGCATTATTATTTTTAATTTTAGTGTGTTTGTTTCTGTAGTGTAATAATATGCACCTTTAGTTCTGCACACACTGCCTGTCACTTTGTTCATTCTCCATTTTGTCTCCCCACCAAACACACACACACGCACGCACACACAGATCGTTCCTTGATGAAAGAATAAGCTCACAGGACCTTTATTCATGTCTTTTCAGCGGTGAGGTCACACCATCTTTGGAGCCAGTAAAGGATCCACAATCACCGTGTGTTGAGATCAATGAAGGGGAGCAAGTGTGGAGCTCTCAGCAGCCGAGAGTCATTTCCAGTATGGCTAACTCTTGATTATTACTACCATGTGCTTGGAAAGTCTCGTCTCTCTTTGTGATGCGCGGCTCATTTGAACCATTTAGCATCTTTACGTTGTTCCAAAAAAGTTAGAAATCTATTAAAATCACAGCAGAGAGTCTGATGCGAGGGGGGCTCACAAATTGCATACAATACAACAGATCACAGTTTCGAAGGCTAGCACAGATAAAAAAAACACATATGTACCATTTATATAAGACACACACTGATTGTCTCTTAGAAACTACATATTGATTCCTTATAAACACTTTTTTTTCTTAAATAAAGTAGTGCATCCATGTCCACACACCATCCTCATGTCTCTCTGCCAGCAGGTCGGCAAAGTTGTGTAAGAAGCTTAAAGGAGGTCTGTCCAGCCCGAGCACTTCACCAGGAGAATTAACTTGAGTTTTGTTCTTGGATAAACATTAGTTCCGTGGCTGTGGTGTACTTTTCTTTAGAGTCCACTCTGTGTTGGCCCTCAACAGGTGTTTTTTACGCATAGAGGCACACACTGACAGACATGGATGAGGGGCTACAACCTGTGAATGAACGGGAAAAAATCTCTTTGCCAGTGCTAAAATAAATTAAACCTCTCCTCTAGGAGGACCAAAGACCATCATGCCAAAATAACCGGAGGCCTCTGAGAGCCCTGCCTCGCCGAGCCCGGCTCACATTTTAACCAGTCCGATGTGTTTTTATTGAGGGATGGCAGCGCCGTGTCTGATGTGATCGTCACTGTTTGTGCACTTTTTTTGACAGCTGATTGCTCTGTTCACAGGACCTGGAATTTCCACGAGGAAGTTTGATCCTTATAATCCAAGCAATCGGCATTGAAGTTCAGCTTCCACGACGCCGCTTGGTCCTTATAATCCAAGCAGTCTGCTGTGGAGTTGAAGCCCAGGCCGGACGTCCCGTAGCCCTGGGTGGAGAGGGACGCCGGGGACTGGTTCAGATGGCTTGTGACCGCGTTTGTGCTCATCGGACTGAGAGTTGAGCCAGGGCCTGACAACTGGTGGTGCATGGGAGCGAGGTAAGAGCCGCAGTCCATGCCGCCGAAGTAGGACGTCGAGCCGGCGTAGCTCTGGCTGTAGCCCGAGGCCTGGGTGTAAGTCATGGGGTAGGACCTCTGCATGCAGGAGGAGGAGGTAGACAGGGGGTCTGAGAGCGGAGAGATGGACGCCGGGCTCCAGATGGACACTGGGGCGGTGGTGGTGGAGATGGCGGGGACTGTGGTGGTGCTGGTGGGGGGCGTGAACTGGCCGCTGGCCCCGCTCTCTGAGCTTACTTCTCTGGTTGGGGAACTTTTCTTTTTGGCAGGTCGCACCTTGTTCTGGCCTCCGTTCTGCTGCTGCTGCTGCTGCTGGCGACACTTTGCCCGCCGGTTCTTAAACCAAACCTGGAAGAGTCACACAACGGTACATGTGATTGTCGAGATCCCCTAATTACAATGCAAATATATCCAAACTCTAAGAATATACAGATCCAATAATATGCCAATAATACCCATTTTTGTTTATCCATGTGGAAAAAGACAGAATCATTCATTCATTTATTTTCAGTCTAAATCAAGATGTTTCTAGACCTGTTCCTCAAACCACGTTTTTTTCTAGTGGACTGATCGGCCTCATTTCATTGCTCAAATTCTCGAAACAGGAATCAACCGTTAAGTGGAATTATCTCACCCCACTGGCAAAAGTTTTCCACTTGATTTAAGGAAGACAAAATGCTAAGCTTTAGATATAGCCTACTGTCAGTCACGGGTGGAGATGAGGGTTTTCCTGCAGTGCTGATATCAAATAGATTTTTGTAACTGTTTTATTCAAGCTTGTTTTTGTTTCATATTTACCCCCGCATGAGATGGAGGACATAAACTGTTTTTTTTCCACATTGTTAAATCTTGTTTTTTAATCATTCAAATGTGTGAGACGCAAAGCGCCAGTTTTTGTTTTGGTGTCTCACAAAATAACAGCCAAGATTTTTTTGCACGACGACAATATTTATATCGATCAGTTTCCAAATATGGCAGCTGTTCTGTTAACTCACCTGTACCCGAGACTCAGGTAGGTTGATTTTTAGCGCCACCTCTTCGCGCATGAATATGTCCGGGTACCGAGTTTTGGCGAACAACGCCTCCAAAACGTCGAGCTGTGCGCGCGTAAAAGTAGTCCTCTCTCGCCTCTGCTTCCGTGGCGTTGCTGCAAGTGAAAAAGAAATGTAAATCAAGCAAGATATTTTACATATATAAACATTAAAGCAAGCAAAAAGATCAAAAGTCATCAAAGGCAGTTCGGAAAATGAACAGAATATTTTTTTTGTTTGCGTAATTACGCACGAGTCCTGTGAGGCTTAAACGCCGGTGGCAAATTGCACTTAAATGTTCCAAAAATGTGATTACATTTGAGCAAAAAATCAAAGCAATTTGCTCGTAATTAATCCAAAAGGCATATCTAAAAATAAAATCACACCAGAGGAGACTTCTGTTCCCTCCAAGTTGAGTGCGTTTGCGCAAGAAGTTTGGTAAAATAGCCTTTTTTAATTTGTTTGATTTCTGCTGAAATTAATATCACTCATTTGTATTGTATCTCCCACAATTTAAAAGTCATTAATAGATTCCGAAGTTTAAAAATTGGCCCTGATTACACACTGTCACATTGCCAGCCAATTAAGTTTGTAGCCCCAAGCCATTAATGTTCGTTTCGTACTCCATATTTATTCCTCAAAAAAAGTTAGAACCCACCTGGATAGCCCACTGATGGATGCAAAAGGTCCATTCCGGAAGTAGTTAAGCTGAGGCCATTGACTGTGTAAGGTGGTTGCTTTAGATACGACATCATGCTAATGTTTGTCTGAGGGCTGAAGTTGGAGAAAATTTTGAAAAATGGATGGAGCTCCCGATATGTACTTGGTGTCCTCTGCTCGCCGTGTGGTCCGTATTACACCGGGCACCTGTTCAAATAAATAAATAAATAAATTGAAATAAAAAAGAAAAGGACAAGAAAAGAAGACACCGATGAAGATGCACCTTGTGAAGAGATTTTGCCTGTTGTCGCCAAATAAGTCCTCTCTCCAAAACGCACGGCGCTCTGCAAAAAGCACCAACCACATCTCCAGCTGTCCTCATCTCTACAACCCCCCACCCCCTCCCACAAACAAAAAGCAATACACCGGCACTATAATTGCAACAAGTCTCTTAAAAGTTTAATTAAAGGCACTTCTTTATGTGTGTGAAGTATGAGAAAATTAAAATAGGAGCGTTTAGCTGCAGCAGGAAATTTAAAACAAAACTCAAACAAATCAATAAAAAGTTAACTTCATTTGTTTCAGTTTCTTTGGCTTAATTTAATCCTGTTTGGCTCTCTATTTTATATAAAAATTTGTTTATGAATTAAAACTGAAATTCAGTGGCATATGAAAGAAGAAACTGAGCTGATGTTATGGAAATGAATTATATAAAATACGTACAGTCAACACAAACAATCACCATCAATACAAGATGACAAACCTTTTCAATAATCTCTCTCTTTAAAAATCTTGAATAAAAGTGGCGTCTTTACTCTTTATACGTAACAAGATTGGTGTGAATTTTCAAGACAATTTATAGTGGATATTATTGATTATTTTAATTTGAAAACAGCAGATTATTTGATGCAGACGAGCCTCAATTCAGGAGTGCTTCCATATTGAACACGTAATTGCTGCAGTTGTTTAAACACACATTAATGTGCTGTGTGATGTTGATTGGTAAATGTGTGATTGCTGTCACTTCAACTTCAGTGACCCTCACCCGTTATCCCCACTGCGCGTCTTGATTAGTTGCATTTTTTTTTTTTCAATATCCAACGGTTTTAACCCCCTCATCCCAATCTGTCACACTTAAAACACACCCGTCTACCAGTTGCACACACTCGCTCAATAATAATCACCCTGTCCAAGAATTAATTATGATAAATGTTTTTTTTTCCTCTGTTGATGAATTAACGAGATAATCCGAGTGGCATTTTAAGTGGAGCTGCAGTTTGGTATCAGTGCAGTCCAAAGTGCTCCAGGCTCCTTAAAATGATGCTGCAAATCAGCAGCCGGTGGTAAATTGTAATCATATTATATTTTTCAGTCTGACGTGAATAATTATCAGCACTTTGCAGAGACATATAACCACACAGAGGACATGTAGTTCTTAGAAATGTTTATTTAAAGGAGCCAAACTCCCAGTTTAGGCGCATGAACACAATCTGTCACCAGATCCTCGAAAACACGTATATGAAATGTGACGTGTTGGTTTATTGTCCTCTAAATGATCCGTCTCTGGAGGCAGGGGAGAGCCAGCACAGAGACACAAGTGAGGCCCCGAAACATTTTTTCAAGAGCAGGCCTAAATGTTCTTTCTCCTTCTGCAGCTTTCAGCCTCACCCCCTTCACAATTATCCATTTTTTGTCTTGCGTTATTTGGTCTGTAAATCCATGTGGAGGACAAGTCTGCAGCATGAAATGATTTAGGCTTTCGATTTAAGTTGAAACTTCACTCCCTGAACGTGGACTCGGTGTTCTCGGTATAGCAGCTGAGGCTTCAGTCAGTGAGAGTGTGAGATTTATAAAATATGATCTCCATGAATCTCATCATTATTATAGAAAAAAGGCAATTATGATAACAGGAAGGCTTTAATTTAGCTTTGAATCTGTCTTTGTTTCCATTATAGCAGAGACTATCATGATGCACCCTCATCAGTTTGGTGCTGTAATTATCTCTGTGTGCGTTTACATCATTTACGTGGTTAAAATTTATGTTCATGTAGAAAGGGTTTGGTGAGCAGACACACTTACTGTCTCTGCTCAAATAAAAAAGGCTGAGTTAAAGAGGGTTTAGCCTTCATCTGCAGCCTAAAGCCTCCTCAGTGGCATTTCTCTGAGCTTCTTCGTTGGTTTTATTTTAGCAGGAGTTCCACTGTGGAAACGCTGCTCTCCATCTTTTAAAGGAATTGATTTTATAAGCCTTTTAAATGTGGCTTTATAACGGGGGTGATTTCCTGCAAGCTATTTTTTATACTTCTTTTACTCTATTGCGATTCCTTATTTCGATATAGGCTTGTAATATTATGAATATTGATGATAATAACAACGATATTTTGAATTATACTAGTAGTAATAAAAGTAAAACTTACCCTGGTATCGACGGCTGTAAAGTTCTTTGTCTACTTGGTTTCCTCCAGCAGAAATAATCAAACTCAGAGCAGATAAACGGCGTCCTGGCGGATAAAAAAACACAAAACCAAGCAGAGGCAGGAGCAGCCGTCTTCTTCTTCTTCCTCAGTGGCACAACAACAGCGCGGATAAAAGTTAAACGTGGAGCGGCTGCATCAGGTTTAGAAGCGGTGCGACAGCGGCGGAGTGATGGAGGAGGCTGCATGTACGCCTTTAGCATTTGTTGGTGTGTTGTGAGTGAAGTGGTTTGAGTTGGATTTTGTACAAACTGCCAGCCAATAGGAGCCGCAGGACTGAGCTGAGGTCTGTCTCTGTCTCCGTCTCTCACACCGGTGGGGAGGATGAGGATTTTTTTTCCTTTTTTTTTTTTCTGGGAAACAAATGTCTCCAGCTACTTTTTTGACGCACAGTCCTCAGCCAATGGCAGCGAGAGAGGGACTGACAACATCCCCATCCCACCGCAGAGAGGGTACATTGATAATAAATAAACGGTATGCCGGTGGATGTCGAGAAGTGGAGTTTAAACCGAGGAAAAGTCAGTTTTTATTATATTTTATATTCGCTGTTATCCAGTGGATGCATTAAACTAAAGGAAGGCTGGGCGCAAATAAAGAGTTTCCTGAAAATATAATGTATGTACAGTATATTACTGGTGTGAATACATACTCATATTTTTAAAATATGCTCCAGTGCATCACTTATCTTAATTAAGTGCGTGTAAAAAACATGCAAAAATCTATTTTTCAGATTTATTAACATTTAAAAAGTTGCAGACAATCGGAGAATATAAAGCATCTTATAACAGAAATGCGGACTATATGCATCCGAGCAAAACAAATGTAAGCATTTATGTGTTTATATATCTGTATGATGTATAAAATAATATATAAATATGTGACAAAAAGACAGAGGGGTGGAAAAAATCGCCTGCACTGAAGCAGGGCTCTCCATGTGAAGGCTGCACCGTCCTCTCACATTCCAGCGCGTCGCAAAAAAGGGGATTTAGAGCGACTTATTTTCTTAAAACTGTCCTCCCATCCACAGAGCCAGCCAGTCTGCTCCCATCAGCCTCATACGGGCCTGCACCAAAATTCACCCACAATATTTACAGGGGAGTTCCCACCGAGAGACACCGAGCAGCCGAGGACTTATAGAGGCACCGGAGCTGCAGTGTGCATGCACCCAGAGATGAGGAGAAATTAAGGGGGAGAGAAAAGGAGAATAGGCCGGTGCTGCTGATGGAGACTTTGACTTGACAAGAAGCAAGAAGATGATATGAAAGAAGATGAATATGAAGGTAGGCCTTTTATTTTAGGTTGGATTTTATAGTGAAGTTTTGTATTGTAGCATGTAATAATAATAATAATAATAATAATAATAGTAATAATAATAATAATAAAAATAATAATGTGCCTTTTTAAAAATAAAATTAAGCTATTATAGCAATTTAGTTATTATATTATTTCTTATTTACTGGAGGACCTACAAGCTGCAGAGGACAAATAAGCTTCCTCTATGTCACTTGAATTTTGAACCTGCGTGCCCATCTCAAAATAATATGCCGAAGGTTTTTGTCACGGCTTGGTAAATGTATCATCTTAAGAGGCTTTGCGGAACACCTACACACTCTCTCTCACACACACACACACACACATTCACACATACACACACAGTCACGCACACACACTGCGCGCTTGCACGGACACACCCGCTCACTTCAAACAGATTTGAATATTGATTTAGATTTATAAACACAGGCAGACCGTGGGTTTTATGAATCGTCATTTTGCCTCTCTCTGTGGCTCGTGTGGAAGGCCAGAGTCAAAGGTGCAGTGACAGCTGCTGCTGGGAGAACTGGTTTTCCACTCAGAGCTGCAGCCCTGCTGGGGGCTCACCCCCCAAACTGATACAACACGTATCAACTTCACAAACTCAGTGACATCTCTTTTGACAGATTTCGATCAGAGGAAGCGGCTGAATGGATCATAAAGCTCCGGATTTCTTTTAACAACCAAACTGCAAAGGGAAAGTTTTGCTGCCTGCTTTGGAGGAAAGGAGCAGCAACACGTTCAGGTATTTTGTGTGTGTTTTTATTTATGTTTATTTGTGATTTCACTACCGGATAATACAGGTGTATTTTGTCTTCTGACATGATGGAAAAAGTGAAGTAAAATCACATTAACTTACCTGTTTATGTTAATTTAAAATTCATGTCATGCATTAGAAGGGGCAGCTTCAAACGGGTGGAAAGATTAAATCTTATTGGGGAGTGAATTTCTAATTATGTTGTTTGCTTTATGACCATCACAAAGGTCACGGCCATGTTTTTACTGCAGCAGACTGCAGGCAGTAATCATCATGTTTAGTTTGGGGTGTAAAGTTTAAATTATTAGGCTATAGATAGCTCCTTAAAATGCTTCCCTTTACGCTTTAACACGTCGGGCCCACGAGACTATCTTTTACAGTCTCAAATGCAACATAGGAATAATCAGCTTGCAGCTATAAATTGTTTTTTTAATATGTCAATATTCCCTCATATTTAGCAGCTGCATGGTAATGCGCCCTAACGCGAGACTTTCAAACTGCTGCGTGGAAAATCATGACGTCTGATGCAGTTATCTGCCGGATCTCACCGTTTAAATTGCTAAATAATTTATTAAAGTGTAAAGCCAGGCCCTCCGCAGGGACTTTGTATCTTAAAAGGACGTTTAAAGGGAGAAGGAGTTAAACGCCTCTGGCGAGCAGCGCTCCCACTGACTCCCGGCTAATTGACGACGACGGCTTTTATCTCCGCCTCTGCTACACTCAACCTGAGGGTGAGGATTTCACCAGGCCTGCTACAACCTGTGATTTCTACCAGTTAATGCGTAGCCTATACATCTTCGCTAATGCATTGCGCAGGCATGGCTGTTTGACCCTTGTTTGATAGCCTTGAAAAGAAAAATCGTATTTCAAGATTGGATAATTACCGGGCAGGCAGCCCCCTTCTCCCCCCCCCCCCCCTCCTGCTCTGCGCCTTATCCAGCCATCAAAAGAAATAATCAACAAATTATAGAAAGGATGCAATTTTAAAAATTAAATAGAACAAATAAAAACACTGCAGCATGCGGGAGAATTTAAATGTTGGCTCCTTTGCAAAATAAATCACAGACATTGATTAGTCTGAATTTAAAGCTTCATATTTACCACACATATACATCTTGCAACTATCAAGGCAGCTCCTCTCTCCTCTGCCCTTTTCCCCTCCTTGTTTGATATTCGCATGGCTGAATATGAGGAATGTGTTGGTGGAATTCATTCTGAGCTTTAAAAAAAAAAGAGCCAGAAAAAAAGGAGAGAAAATCCAAGAAAGCTAATTCATATAGAAATGATGATAATCTGTAATGTCATGAAAAAGCTTTTCCTTCTGCATGTGGGATTTGAATTTACCTCAGTTAATATTACCTTTTGACTATAAAACATAAGTTAATTCAGAGTTGATTTTAGCAACCTTTCCCCCCTCTTTGTTTTTTGTTATTAAACACAGAAAGTTAATATTAATACCTCAAATATTAGGTTAAAACAATCTTAAGATCTGAGCACCTTCCACACACTTTTTTAGGCTTTACAGAATTACATATCTCAGTCTTTATTTGTTTTACAAAAAAATGGCATACAAAAATGTTTTTTAAAATTCTAACAATATTAAATTTAGGGTCATGTTTATATATAGCACTGAGCGAAGTTGATAAAACCACTGAGGTTACAATCCTTTTTTCAAACCTGGCTACAGAAGGTAATTATTGTGGATAGATATGCAGTGTGTGTGTGTGTGTGTGTGTGTGTGTTTGGTTGTGTGTGTGAGTGTGTGGGTGACAGAGAGAGAGAGAGAGAGAAGCTGAAGTAGGATAATCACAAGCTGTATTTTAATTAGCCTGGCAGGTTTGATGGATACGTTGCCACTGCTGCTGCTGCTTTGCAAAAAAAAAAAAAAAAGGTGCAGTGCGTAGTGAGAAAGGTGTCTAAACAGAGGGCTTTCCCCACGCTCTTCTCTTATCACAAAGGAGCTAAACCTTTGTGTAATGTAACATGTAACTGACCCTAAAGGTCATCAAAACACATTCAGTCTCCTCCCCGGGGATTAAAGGGGGAGAAACCCCATTCAGTGTCAGTTTGGGGAGAGTTTACTGACACAGAGGCACACACAGGCAGCACTCTGCGTCTGGGATTTTATCTCTACAATTATTCACCATGTTACAAATTTAGCTTTGGCTCAAAGTTGTGTTTAAATGATTATAGAAAATGCTGTTGAGTGAGTCTGTATTCTAGTTTTCCGTGCTGTGCTTCTGTAATGAAAAGGTGTGCTGATCATGAAATCATTGGGTTTATTTTCCATGCACATTTCTGTGTGGATTCAAACGTGATGCCTCGATAATGCCGTGGCTGTGTGTGTGTGTGTGTTTGCCAAGTTTGCGCTTTCCATTAATGACATTAATGACATGCCTTTTAATTAGTGCCATAATTGTTTGTGTTGTGTTTGTGCAGGAGTTCGCCAACAAACAAACGGATGCAATTAAACGCACTCGCCTTCAGATCATCAATGAGGAGAGCAAAGTCAAGACTGGTGGAAAAGGCGACAAGGACGAATGTAAGACGGGAGAAGACTCTGCTGCCTCAAGGTTAAACTTGAACTGTGTTAAGAGCCTGACTTCACACAATCTGGATACTTCTACAAACACACATCCATAGCTGTTTCTTTATACTAAGCATCCTCATTTTACAACCTGATATAACTCTTAATTAATGTTGTATAGTAATATCTATTCTAAAAATGTTTCCTCTGTTTCCTTCTGCCTCCACACTGTCTTGGAGTAATTAAAAAATAATTTGCAAATAAAGACTATCATTGTCAAACCACCATCCTGCTCTCTTCCTCTCTCCCTCTCCACCTTAGCCATGAGTAGCCCTCTCCTCTGTGTGCTGAGGTGTCTGCATGGCGTGGTAAAACCTGCCCTGCAGACCGGACCTCTCAAGTCTTCAAAGGAGGAAGAACTCAATGTGGGGGATTTGTTCAGGCTTATTTGGTAACCTAGGATTTGAATTGGATTCTGGGAGGCATTCATAACACATTTGAAAATGTTACATTGTGTGATTTTGTGTGTAATCCCCATAATAAATTTTAGAAATGGTCACAGCACTCGCACAACTGTGACTATTCATGATTTATCAAATGGTTTTCTTGTCTTGCCTCTCGGGGGTGAGGTGTGTGTTGCCGGCAGGGAACGGGACGATGACGGCCGTTGGTTGGGAGTGCCGGTGAGGAGACGATTTTAACCTTTCTCTCAACACAGTTTTTTTTATTTGACCTGAATATGTGATAGGGTCAGCCACCGTGCCTCCAGAGGGATTCTCTCAGACCCCCCAACAGCACTGGAGCATTACAACCTCTAGTGGATTATACCTCCCTGGTAGGAGGGTTAGTGTACACACACTCTCACACACACACACACTCACACTGAAAGTACAGTTTATTAAACTCTGTGTATATTTTATGAAAGCCACAGTCGTAGATTAATGAGCTTCTTTCTTTTCTCCATAATGTGCTTTATACTTTGCATTAATACAGATAAGTAGAAACTGTGCGGCTGCATCGTTTTATACTTGTTGCAAAGTATTAAATAATATGCAAGTCTAATGAGTTCAATTTTAAAGGCCCCCTGCAGACAAGTTTTACAACGTATAAGATACTCAGCGTTGAATAATAATTTGTGTCGGATATGTTTTCTCACAAAAAAGTTAAAATATGTCTTTAAAAATTATTAAAATCACACGTGCTCCTTCTGCCTCATTGAAAAATCCAGAATCTATAAAAATGGAAATATTAATTTCAAGAGTGGAACTGCCTACTTCAGTGGATAGTCCGCACTGTGTTGTGCACTGGAGGTTTCACACTTGTGTAAGTGGCATATTGGACAACCACAACTGACTTGCAGAGACATTGTGATGTCACAGAATCTTGAACTCATATTTAAGGTGAGCACAGAGAAACATTTCTCCATTAGCAAATGAAATTCTGGTGTCAAACTCTGCACATACATAATTCTGCTCAATGAAGGCAAAACATTCAGCTGAAGTAACAATGAGCAAAAGTTATTTTCAAATGCAGTGGGCTTTAAATATTGTACCCTGTTACCTTCAAAATGAGTGGTGTGTGTTTGCAAAACCAATAATTGTTGGCTAGATGCTTTATTAAAACAGCAAAAAGATAATTCACAACGCAGCATGGTGTTTGAGATAGTCCAGAAGGAGTGAATAATGTCATCCAGTGGATTAACTTTCTATACGAACATGCTCCATCACATGGTTTGGTGGCTCCACTGCTTGGATTTATTGTCTGCTATATGTAACTCTCCCGCCTTCGTTCGATAAGAGCAAGAGCAGTGTTGTGTGTGTGTGTATGTGTGTGTGTAAATCAGTGTTTGTGCCCTGTCCAAACCCCACTTTGCTTTGAATGACACTTTGGCGATGCCCCCAGCTCCCCACTTCGACTTCTCAAGCGTACCCCCTGTTAGTGCCAACTCTGCCAATTCCTCTCATGTCTTTAATATCTCTCTTTGGGCCCTTGGGTTTTGCCAGTGAAGGCTCCCCCGTGACAGTTGGACATTGCCCTCACATTTGGGAGACAGCGGCGGGTGTTTGTAGCGTTCCCAGCCCCGGGCCTGTGGGGAATCTGTGATGGCTCGCCTGTCAGCCGGCCCCTCCCCTGTAATTAGGAGAGTAAACACAGCGCCTGGCTCGGCTTGGGGGAGAGAAGTAGGAGGGAGCGGAGGAGGGGACCGTCCGGCTCCTGTCCTACTGCTGCTTGAGCTGTCCAGGAGCAACTTTGGAGTGACAGACTGTGATTCGCACCCCATCACATCTCTGCGAAGGACTGAGATGTGGAGGAGATGCTGGGAAACATCAGATTTCCATTTGTACCTTGTTGAGCATCAGTGAACCACTGAGGAGGCTTTTTATTTAAACTGAACCTTTGTAGATAAAATACAAAGACACTGATCACTCAAGTTGATCTGAGAGCTGTTCAGACCAGAGCGTGAGCATGTGGATGAGTAAGAGCTGTTTCCTGCGAGGTATTTTGTGCACATTTTGCCCAGTATTATTCCTATGCAGCACCCCAGCAGATAATATAGAACAAACCACGGCTAAGCCTCCGTTCCTCCTCTCTTCACCTCTCTCCTGGTTGCTGGGGGGACTGGTCAGCAGCTGGAGGAATGTGTTGTGGGCTGGGGTTGTAGCCGTAGTTTGGGACCAGCTCGGGGGGAGCGCCATCCCACCCAACCCCAGCCACTCCGCTCTGCCCAGGCAGGGAGGCTGGCTGCGGGAATGCCGAGACCAGGAGGGGAGGAATTTCACTGGAGGACCTGCCAGAGAAATGCCATGCGGGGAGCGATGAAGAGAGAAACCTAGATAGAGAGAGAGAGGGAGAGAGGGAGAAAAGGAGATCTCAGCCAATTGAAACGCAGCCTGTCAGTGTCATTTTGGTTTTGTAGGATGCTTACTGATGATGGGCCAGTTGCTGAATGAGCTGGTTGCCACACAGACACAGTGGCACCGCATCTGACTCAGATCTTTTCGCAGATGGCTTGGGGTTCACTGGGCGTAACTGAGGTAGCTTCAAGTAAAGTCAGTGCATCTTAAACGCATTATTGTTTTACAGTTTCGGTGTAAATCATCCATCTGTATTAACCACCATCTGTCTCTCCAGTACATGAGCATGATCACATGCACTAGTTTTTGTGTAAGTACATTTTAAATCAGATGGTGTGCATCAGTGTGTGCATGTGGCGGACAGGGAGAGTACAAAGGGAGGGGTGCTTGAAGGCCCAGTGTACTTGCCAAAGTCTTTACGGCGCCCAGAGAGCCATGCTGCAGCATCATGGTCCACAGCATGGAAAGACATGGGGCAGATGGGTGCAGTGTAGCAGCACAACCTCCCCCTTCTCCTCCCAAATGTGAGGCAGCAGTGGTGGGAATGGCACAGTGTGAGAGGGAGCCTGGGTTCATGGCTGAAACAGAAAAGCTGTTGGAGGGGCATTTGGGGGCTGGGGGAGAGTGGGGGCTGAAAGCTGTTTGAGGGGGGGCTTTGGAGAAGTTGGTGGGGCAGGCATCCTGCATTGGAGAGGGAAAGCCAGTCCCCCTGTCACATCCCTTTGAAATCCAAGTGCAGGGGCACGAGCCCAGGGAGGAGTGGCAGCGTGGCCCAGCGCCTGGGCAGACAGGCAGTCACCGCACTGGGCCACAGTCCAGCTCGCCTCGCCTGGCCCCTTCCCACCCCAGCCCACCCCGTCTGGCCCAGGCTTATGGGAGTCAGGCAGCCGACCCCCAGTGGACAGGCCGGAGCCCTACACTACTGAGTCCCATCTCTGAGCCTCTGCTGGGTTCGAAGCAGCGGCAGCGTCCACCGGGAGAGAGGCCCTGCAGCGATGGGGGGGTGGGTACCTCCGCTGCCTCACAGCACCTCCTGCACCCAGGCCTCTGGATGAGGGCCCAGCGGAGTCTGCTGCTGATGATAACCCCCACCTCACCACCAGGCCGTTCTGCCTTCAGGGCCTGCGCAGGTCCACACGTCCCCATGGCAACAGTGGCAGGGCCGTCCACACAATGTGAGTGGGCAACAAGCCAAGTGCTGCCAAATTGGGATGAGGGAGAGACATTTTGGGAGAATGCTCAATCCTGAATCTTTTCACCTTTATTTTGTCTCTGGGTAATCGTGTTTTTGGCTCCAGTGATCTAATATCAGAGACTTGGACAGCATTTGATATTTCAAACAGTGGTCAGCAGCAGCAGAGACAACCACACCTTGTTTTGTGAGGTTCTCCACCACTGCTCCATGTTACTTTAACCACTCGTTAGGCTCTAAAATTTTAATTGTCAATTTCTTGACAGCAACGCCAGGCGTTTCTAAAACTTGGCCCTCAGGCAGAATTGACCCGATACATTCTGAAGCATTCGTTGTGTGTTTAAAGAGACCTTGTCGTGGCAATATTAAGCCTGCGTAAACACAAGTAGTTCAATGACATTCACAGCAGCCACCTAAAGTTGATTCCCCACCCACTCTAAGCCACTGGGAAGATACTGTATAAGTGGTTGGGTGGTGTTTACTGAAAGTGGATATCTGCTGTTTGTTTTGTTGTTCTGCTTTCCGACCGTAAACACTGCATAGATTTCCTTGAGTGGTGTTTGAAACGCGTATGTGTGTGTGTGTGTGTGTGCCATGTGTTATATTTGCTGATAACAGGATTTACTCAAATTGCGAATCACCAGTTGAGAAAGGTTAATTGTCAGTGCAACTGGTAGAATGGGTACATGCAATAATTATTAGTCTAAGTTGCTTTATTATTTAGGGACGCTAATTAGGCATTAACTGTGGTCCCCTTTTTGGATCACAACTTCAAATGCATGTCAAATTGCATTAAGTTCACTTTGACATCCATTTATCAAACGAAAGGAATGCTGTTTTGTAGATGTCCTTAGTGTGTTTATTATTATGAAACTGATCTGTTCTTGAGGTATTGATCAGAAAATTAGCAGAGGGATTTTCAGAAATTGCTCAATGCAGTGCATCCTCATTTTATTCGCTGCGAGGACAATACACTTTGTGATTGTGTGGTTTTGGGGTACTGTTGGTTTTAGTTAGCTAATTTAAGATTGCATTAAGAAGGATATTTGACGCACAAAAAACTCCAAACACTTGATTTGAAGTGTGTTCTCAGTCTCACTAGTTATTACTCCTCCTAGAAACACAAGGTTTGGTCTGTGTGCCACCCATGTGGATGAGGCTGGCATGAGTCTGGCACTAAGGTGAGGTGGAAAGTGACAAGGAAAGAAAGCAAGAGATCAAGGCATGACTGCCAGTGCATGTCATTGCCCTACACTCTCATCAAATAGCCCCGTGCTGCTTATGTTGCTGCCCAGACGCAAATTAATTTGGACGCCTGGAAAGACTGCAGAGCCCTGGACTCATCTCTGCCCTTTAAAAAAAGAAAAGACACCAGCAGAGAGCACTCTTCCAACAAGAGGGGGGGCAGGGGCCGAAAGAGGGGTTTTGATGGATTTCAGCGGAGGGCAGTACAGTGTCTGGAATAAGATGGGAGGGTACAGAGGACACGGTTGAATGTGCTTGTCCTGCTATGATGACAAGATGGCTCAGCCACCACTGTGCCACTGGCCTCCCCTTGCTTTCTTCCTCCCCTCCCTCCCCCTGGTACTCCCCCTCAGGACACCAGTGAAGTAGAAGGGAGTGTTGAAGGAAGAAGGAGGGGGGTTAGAGGAGCACTGACGGTTAGCCGCCGTTTAATCTTCTCCTTGGCTCACTGCAGATTCTTTCACTACATGCCCCACTCCCTCTTCTCCCCAAATCTGTACCTGCTCATCCCTGGGCCCGCTTTACAGGGGGGCTCTTGATCAGTGAGGTGATGGAGAATGGCCCTCGTCACACACTCCAAATAGGATCGGATTGCCTGGGAGTAAAAGGTGAGAGCTTCATGGAGCTTGGTAAAAATAGAGGAGGTAGTGGTGGTGGTGTGGGGGGGGGTGCTCCCGCAACCAGACACTACCAAGAAATGAGCTCTGTTTGAGATGGAGTTTCCAGGGCTTGAAGGTTTTACAGGGGTTTGTGGCGGAGCAGAACAACCACAAAACCCTAGTGCCTGTGTGCTGGTTGGCCAAGAAAGAAGGGGAGTGAGGCAGAGGTCTTGTTCTCCACCGGCATGTCGTTGGCATGTCGTTAACCTCCCAGGGCTCAGGGGAAAATAAGCAAGCCTCTGTGTGTGCTTAAGACCCAGGCTTCGTTTGTAAGGTGCCTGGGGAGAGCTGGACCCCTGCTGGAGGACAAGGTAACAAAACAGCAGCATGCTGACTGGAGGAGGGATGGACACTGGAGTAAAGGGTTAAATAAAAACACATGCTGGGTCACAGACCAGCCCCCTGGGTTCAGTATTATTCAGTTAATTGCTCAAATGAAGTGTTTCAGTATTCTGGAGATCCTTCACATTTCACTTTAACACAATACTTTATCCTGATCTTGTCTAATTTTTATCAGTGGTGATGGAAGTATTCAGTTTCCTGGTGAGGTAAAGATACCAGTGCCACAGTGTGAAAATACTCTATAGCAAGTAAATGTCCTACATAAATTTTTACTAAAGTAACTACAATAGTATTACCAGAAAAATGTATTTTAATCATCTAAAAGTACTCTTGTGCTTGTGAGAATTAGATTTGGTTTGATGTGGTGCTAATTTTAACTTCTGTTGAGTAGTTTTCAACAAATATTTTATAGCATGATCACATGTTTAGGTAGGTAAAATTGCAATCTGAAAAATAACAATAGCTATTAGATAAATGCAGTGGATCAAAGTGTGGTACATCCCTCTGAAAATTAGTTAAGTAGAAGTATTAACCCAGCTGGCACTGGAACATGATGTCAGAAGACTTTGGAGTCTAACATCAGACAGACATTTAATTTTGGTTGAATAAAAATCAGGTTGATGATATTTTAAATGTCTAATGACGTTAGAATGTCATGTTGAGTGGATGCTAACATTATGACGTTTCGCAGACATTGGGTTTCCGTCTTCATACCTTAAGACTAAATGTTGTTATTCTGCACAAAATCATGTTTGGAAGATGTAGGATTTTGGTCACTCAAGAACACAACTCAAAATCAACGAAATATCAACATCATCTGTTGTCTACGTTATTCTGCTGTTAGACTGTTAGCATGGTCACCTGAAGTCACGACCTAAATTCAACCAGCTATCAATGTCTAATTATGTTGCTGACCAGCTGGGAAAGCAATAGTTGGACATTTTAGGAAAATGCTAATTAGCTTTCTGGCTGAAGGTTAGATGAAAAGATTGACATCACCCTCATGTCTTGTATGGTAAATATGAAGCTACAGTCAGCAGCTGATTAGCATTTCTTAGCCTACCTCAGCACAAAGACAGGAAAACAGGGAAAACAGCTATGCTGCGCATGTCCAAAGGTAACGAAGTCAGCCTACCAGCACATTTACATTTAGGGTTCAGTAGGTAACTTTTATAAAAATGACTTTTTGTTATATTTGACTGTCATTATATCCAGACAGTAGTACATGAGACAGATAATCTGTGACGAATCAGGTTCCTCTGGCTCCTCTAGTACTCCCAGTGGCTTTAGCAAAAACCCACTGTGCCTGTGTTTTACTCTTTCTTTTGAGTTTGCTTGTTGTCATCGGTCATCTTCTGTTTGTCTTTGCCATGTACGCTGTTGTTGGCAGTGCAGCGGGTGCACGAGCAGTATGTAGCCCATGCTGTTGTTGGCAAAGAAGGGATGGGCATTTTCTTCATTGCTGGTGTTTTTTTCAGCCATTGTGTTTGCAAAGCTCCTCCTGAAGCTGTGCACTGAAGATACTGAACTTGACTGAGTGAGAGCATGCACGGTGGAGGGGTCCTGCACAGCATGTGCATGAGTAGTGATTGACACTGGGTTAGAAACTCCTTCTGGCTCTGGTTGGTTGTTTTCATTGTTTCAAAGTTTTTTTAAAAGTTTCTTACTGAACCTTTACAGGCAGTTCTCATGCACTTTTTGTATGTATACCCACAAAAACGTAATGCACCAGAATTCGTATGAATCATGTGACCAACGTGCTGAAAGAAGTTAAGAATGAAGTAGTAAAAAGAGCGAAAGTCCGCACAAGGAGCCAGGTTGGGGTGGTGGATGGCTCAAACACACACAGGACTTTCCTCCAGGTGACCGATGTTCATGTCTTTGTACACTTTAATGTAATGTTATCATTTTTCTTTTCCTAAACCTAACCTACGTAACTTTATGCCAAGATTTTAACTTTACATTGAGTGCCTAATTTTATATTAAGTACATATGTGCAACACGTCATCCCAAGTCGTCACATATTGCTGCTTTGTCAATAGCCTTTCACATCTACCCATTACGTGCTAGGCATCCCTCTGTGTCTGCTGTTGACATTTCAGGATGCACCACCAAAGCTGGGGCATCAACTAAAGCACACCGTTAGGTTTGGAAAACAACATCTTGGTTGGCATTCGGGATGCAAACTCCAGGCTCCCGGGACTCCAGTCTTGGATATGTTGGATCCATCCACCACCCCTCCCAGCCAAACTATAGGGACTCTCTGTCTTTTTATATTATGTTGTTTGCAGCAGCGTTTCAACCAGCGGCATATCACACAGGCCACAACAGGTGCCTTCTGGCCAACTGGCGTTGTATCACAACAACATGAAAGGTTACATCTGGCCGTGTAATGTACCTCTGCAAAAGGTGGAATTTGCGTCAGGTGTCTGATGCAGAAATCACTGACAAAGTGGTGGTTATCGATGACTTCAGAATGAGAATGGGCTGTAATGTGACAACGTCATTGGTGGGGTGCTAATTCATTATAAATCTACTAACTGTTGTAAGAGGATACCCTGACCTCCAACACTAGATATAATTAGTTAAATCCAAACAAAACCTGAAGTCTAAAAACAGCTTATCTGCCACAACAGTCACAACCTGCAGTCAAACAGCTAACTGGCGTTTTTACATTTCAGTTTTTGTTCTGATTAAAGTAACAAGAAACAACATGTCAGTGAGCTTTATCAATGTTGGTATATGAATTCTTTTACCTCTGGACAGAGCCAGACTAGCTGTTTCCCCCTGTTTTCATTCTTAAAGCTAAGCTAAGCCTACTGGCTGTTGGCTGTAACCTAAAATTTAAGGGACACATATGAACTATTTGTAATAGTATTATAAATAGTAGCATTTTAATGCTCAAGCAAACTGAAAGTACAAAATTATACTTAGCTACAGTACTTCAGTAAATGTATTTAGTTGCATTCTGCCACTTATTTGTATCTGTTCTTATACAACAATCACGAAATTTTGAACTCTGCATTCATTATAGTACCTCGCAGGATAATGTACTGAGTGATGTTTAATTCTACTACATACGGTTTTAAATGTAATGAACAAAGAGATTGGAACAGAAACTAAAGACCGCTGCAGCCTGTCGTTTAATGTTAATGCATGTTTACCACCATCACATAACAGTAGTGAAAGGAAAAATAACAATTTCCTCTTTGTTTTGAGGTTCAAAGTGTGTGTGTCAGTGTGAGGCAAGTTAATGAGATGGAGGCTGGAGATGGAGTAGAGAGGGGAAAAAAATGGGCAGTGAGAGTCAGAACAAGAGGCTGGTAACTCTTGCTATAGTCTTGTGATCAAACACCAGTGGTGACACTACAAACTTCTATCCCTTCTTTTCAGCATTTCTCCTTTCCAACCCCCCCTTCTTTTCTACAGTAGTAATGCTCCTCACTATTTTTCTACATCTTATCCCTTTTAATTAGAAAGCAAATTCTGCAGCCTGGAGAGACCTAATCCCCTACTACCCAACAATGCACAGAGTGGCTTTGAACAGCCGACCTGCAGCCCTCAACCCCCAATGCCTCAAATTCCCCCCACACTGCTGGACCTTCGAGGGGGGGGAAGGGGGCCTTTCTCTTCCCAGAACATTATTACTTGAGGATACATGTGCTGGGGTATTTGCAGAACTACATATTTGCATTTTAGGAATGTTAACAGTAATTAACAACTAAGTGACACATGTGACAGAAATGATACAAGCGTATGCCAACTCGGTCGATCTCCCCCGCGAGAGATGCAGCCTCAGCTGATTTGCATATATATTAATGTCCCTTATTGTATAGATTAGATCCCATTAGTTGTGGTGATTCTGGTAGAAGGTGCAGTCACTAGGATGCTTAAAGTCTTGTTATTATGTTAAAATGATGTTTAAATTGTTGGAGGGCAAGGAAAAAAGAGGGGGTTATGGCACTGATGCAAGGTTAAGGGTGATTAGACACCCTGACCATCCTGACAATAGGCTGAGATTAGATTCTAAAAGCCCCCGAAAGGAAAAGGCCTCTCTAAAATGGAACTCCATTAGCAGTCTGTGCATTTACACTGCTTGTATCTAAAATTACCAGCTTTCATTTCTTAATAAAAGTATATCTAGATGGAGCACACAGTCTGCCGAAATTAAATTCTGGCTCCATTCCTGGGTCTGAGTGCTTTACATCCACTCTGGCAGTTAACACAGGGGCAAAGTGATCATTTACTGAGCTGTTTGTCAGGAGAATTATGAAGCTGTCAGCGTCTGCTCTTGTGCCATCCGTGGAAAGAGAGGTCATCTGATAGCAGCGATGATGAGAGAGAGGAGGAGGAAATCAGGCGCACAGACGCTGACAATGGCAACAGTTTAATCTACTGATTGCTGCTCTTGATTTACAAGAGAGCTGAAACATTGGAAAGTTAAATTTCGTGTCTTTATGCTGCACTGCCTCCAGTGGCTGGTACTCTACTTCACCTACAGTGTACTTTCTTCATCACTGTAGAGGCAGATGGAGTCAGTTCAACAGTTTAAATGCATTTGGTAAAGGTCAAGGTCGGGAGGATGATATTAGAAGTGCACGCAAGGTTCATGGGTCAAAGGACAGTGAGGCTTTTTAATGGTGGTATTACAGTTAGTGAGTTTTCTTGTTGGCAACTTTGAGTGGTGTTTGATAAATAGTTTAAGTGGAGGTTATCTCTGCGCTTAAAGCTGCACCCATCGATTTTTTTTTTTTAAACGATTAAGCAGACAATGGTGTCATGTGAAAGAGGCCTCTCTGAGGGTTTTTATATTGTTTATGTAAACAGTGTATTCCAATGGGAATTTTTAAAATTAGGCCTTATTTCAAATGAAGCACTTTCCAATGTGGGATATGCCAGTATAATTTAGTTTTTAGGAGCATTCTCTGGACTTGCTCTTCCTGAGGTTTCTACCATTTTTTTTCTCATTAAAGGGTTTTTTTGGGGAGTTTTTCCTTACCTGCTGTGAGGGTCCAAGGACGGAGAGATGACGTATGCTGTGAAGCTCTCTGAGGCAAATTGTGATTTGTGATATTGGGCTTTATAAATAAAATTGAATTGGAATTAAATCTATACAGCACATTTGGATTGGGGTTTTTACCACACTTTGCGACACGCAGCCTCTTGCCTTTTTACGGGCAGCTTTGTGCGTTGTACACAAACCAACTGGCAAAAAAGCAAACAGTTTTGCAGAACGGTGACAACGAGGGCGCACCATGGGAGGGAAATTCCTCTGTTGGGCATTTAAATTATTTAAAGGGTGTAGGTTGTACATCATAGAAGATGTTTTATATTAATTTGAGTATGCACAGCTGCATGTAAATGGAAATATTAGTGAATTATTTATTTTCATTAGCCATATAAACAGTGTAGTAGATATAGTGTCTTATTTGGAATAAGGGCAAAAACTGGAATATTATGTGCTTGTAAATGTAGTCAGTGTTTTGGTTTTAAGGCCTTCAACGTCACTGTTTTGGTTCACTCTTACTGCTTTCAACACTGTAATTTACAGCAGCAGGATGCTGTTGTGGTGGCATGGTGGTGCAGTGGTTAGCATTGTCGCCTCACAGCAAGGGAGTTCCTCGTTCAAACCTGGGGTGGGGGATTCGAACCCCAGAATGGCCCTTCTATGCAGAGTTTGTATGTTCTCACTGCGTCAGCAAGGGTTTTTCTACCTGTACTCCGGCTTCCTCCCACAGTCCAAAGACATGCAGGTTAATTGGTGACTCTAAATTGGCCATAATTGTGAATGGTTGTCTGTTTTTATGTGTCAGCCCTGTGATAGTCTGGCGACCTGTCCATGGTGTTCCCCGCCTCTTGCCCAATGACATGAATGAATGGGGTAGGTTCCAGCCCCCCTGTGTGACCCCTAGCAGGACAAGAGGTTACAGAAAATGTATGAGTGAGGATGCTGTTTTCAGTGAAAACCCCCTGTATGCTCCATGCCCAGTAAACAGCAAGCAGACAGAGTTAGCAACTAGCTGGTGAACATTTTTTAGATAGCTGCTAAAGAATCAGATACAGTGCTTCTCAGTAATTAGTGGAATGAATGCCAATGTTGGTCAATGTCTGATGGTGTACATAAGCAACCGTTTGCAAACTTGTTTGCCATACAGTACAAACTTTATAGGGTTATTATATATCAGTGTTGTGTTTACAGCTTGTTCCACTCCCCCATCTGTCAAAAACAAACAAACAGTTCTAAATTATTCTTGGCCACAGTCCACATTCTCTTTACCTTAAAATAACAAATGTGTTTCATATGTTGCAGCCAGTTTCCTGCAGATGAGTCTTTGTCCAGTGCATGTTGTACAATTTTAGTGTTTTTCTGCCTCCCATGCAGTCACAGTTTGTAATAACTTCAATATTAAATGAAAATTGCCTTCCAGAAACTTGAAGGTGGATGAAGGTTATCCATCACAGTGAGCATGATATCTGCTTTTACTGCTGTCTGAAATATATTATCACACCACACCAGAGACTGTATGGTTTGTAGCTGCTGCTGTGGGAGTGTGAGCTCCACACCAGAAACAGTTGTGAGAATCTGCTCTGCTGCAGACACAGTGACAGGGCTAACTGATGGCATCAAACAGCTAACATTGTCTAACAGTCATTAATGGGGTTAATGAAAGAGTGGAGCTAGTTCAGTGTCAGTGAGAGTTTGTAGGGCCCATTTAACGTCTCAGTCATGTTGGATGAGCTGCTGCTAATGTGTTAGCTCAAGCTTACTGGGCAGATGCTGTTGGGAGGAAAGCGGCTTCAGAGACTGCAACGACAAAAAGTTGCAGCAATAGAAAGTTTGCTGATCCAGCGAGGAGTTCATGTGGTCTAAGATCAACCCCCTGGCACAGAAACACTGCAGGTATTCTTTGACTGGAGATGCTTTGATACTACTTGGTACTGGGTTATTTCAGTTGATACCTTAAGGGTATCGGGTACTGATACCCAGCTGTCGTCATAATGCAGTAATTAGTGTCTTTCGAGTTTAGGGTCCCCTCAAAATGTTTGCCTGACGTCATAGAAATGCTACAGTATAGTGTGCTTTAAGGTTACATGAGTTGTGGTACATGGGATTCAACATGAAAAAACACTGGTCTGGACCTTTAAGTCAATTCAAATGGATGTTGTATCAACTAAGTTAGAAGCGTTTTTTAAGATGTGTTAAGTTAGTTACAAGTAATTTGAGTACCGATATGTCATGATGAACTTTATTGTGATTCTGAATGCTAATTGTAGGACACTGCTTGACTTTAGACTTCTAAATTTTGTTGTTTAGTTTGTCTAAATGTGTGTCTCGATGACACTTTCTCACCAACCAGCAAAAATGGCAAACTCAGGGATGTACTGGAGCTGCAAGTACTTTACTCGTGGGAACATTCATGAAAACTGTGAAGAAGGGCATTTTTGTTCAAATGGAGGAGATGAAGGCAAATCTCTGTCATGAATGAATAAATTGGGCCTGTGCGGAGATCTCTGTAATTTGCAGACTACATTCTTCATAGCTGCGTTTCTTCATTTTCAGTCTTTCAGCTCAGTCACCTCTCCCCTCTCACTGTAACAATGTTGTCTTACAGGAATTGAGAGTTTTATTGACATAATGAATGATCTTTCAAAGGAAACACCGATTACATGAAATAACTTCATTTAGCTTCCATATTAATCGCTCAGCTAATTAACATTGATAGAGATGCCCTGAGCAGGGATAGTGCTCTTGTGTGTGTGTGTGTGTGGAGGGGTGGGGAGCGCTGGGAGACGAGGGCATTCTCCCACTTCCATATACTTAAAGCTCCGAGGATCTCTTTTGCATCCCGTCTCAATTAGTTACTCACGCTGTCACTCTGTCTGTCACATCCTGGTGTGTCACACTGGAACAACTGTGGAGTGGGCTGCCTGAGATGAACAAACAACAAGTCAGAGCGCAAGCGTTGAGCAGGAGAGCGTGGGTCACACTGTTGCCTAAGGCCACCATATTCCTTTCCTACTCAAGGGTTCAATTTTCAGAAAGCTACTTAGGTATTATTCTAATCCCTACCCAGCTTTTTTCCCCCCCAAGGCCAAAAAAGCTCAGGTTACCACTTTGGACACTTGATCAGGCGTAGTGCTAAAGTTTGAAGCAGTGGTTTAGTTTGTTCGAACACTGTGTGTGGCATAAGAAGACAACAATGGCAGGTGTTCAATTCCTGTCGTCTACTGTCAAACTCAGGGATCAGAGCTGCTATGCTATGGAGCTGTCAATTAATATGTGACTGTTTAGGAGGAGACTGTTCTGCCAATCTTTATCTGGCGCCAACTTATTAATAAAACATCATCTCTTAATTTGCTATAACAACACATTAGCATGACAAAATCAATGGCTTTGATTTGGTATTCATGTATTTCTCTGAGCATATTTGCTGATCTCTGGGGCCTGTGTATGCTCTGAGGTGGTGTTTCCTGAGGCTGCTGCAGATGGGGGGTGTGTGTGGGGGTGCAGTGGAGGTCGTGGTGAGGACTGTTGGGAGTTGTGGGGACGTCCGCCTCTATGGGATGTTTCTCTCTTGTACAGTTTTGTTGTCTAAATGATTTACAAACTTAATTGGCATTCCCGGGGGAAGGCTGCCAGCTGTCTGCCTGATGGCGAGGGTTTCTAATTTGGTGCATGGTGAAGGCTAGCTGCCGGGGTAGCTAGCGGAGCGGAGCAGGGCGCGCAACACGCCGCACGCTACACATGGCCCGATCAAGCCCAGGGTTTGTTTGTTTTTCCCCTCGTTTGTTCAGCAACAGACATTGCTTCACCAAGAGAGAGTGTAACAGCTGCTATCTAACAAGCAGAGTGCAGAGAGAGTGCTCGGCCGTGATGCTGGGGTGAGGTTTTGGAGAGGGCTGGCTGACCACTGGTGAGCTGGCAACATAGGCAATCATGGCCCGGTACATTATCAATGCTATTTTGTAGATACCAGCCTAATCCATCCAGGAGTCTTTTTTAAAGTCACACTTAAAGTAGGATTTAAAAGTTTCTGACAATGTTTCAATGAGGTCTCTGAGCTGTCACTTTCTCTCTATGGCACATGCTGTATATATAAACTGCTTTTTACCTTTCACTCAGTGACTCTCAGGTGGAGTTCCAGCTAGGTAAGTCCTCTCCTAAACTCCAGCCAACCCTTTAAAGTTAACAATCTGATGCCACCGAGGGATTTCAAAGGTCAAGATACCAATTTAAAAAGTCAGACTAAGCTTGATTTCTGCTTTAAGCACTAATTCATATAATAAAGTGGAATAAAGAGCTCAGAAGTATTAAAGGTTTAGTTAGATAGAGGATAAGAAACTGCTGAGACTAGAGTGCACTTTAAACAAAGACTTTTATTTACACAAATGTGATCGCAAAGACAAAAACACATGTTGTATATACTTTAATATCTATATTCCAGTTCCAGTGTGCTGTAATTGTTTTGTGAATGTTTCCAGTAAAAACAATAATATTTCACATAAGAAGGATTCTATTGGAAAACATACGGCACACTGTTAATGTTAATGTTGCATTATGTACTGACATTATGTTAGGATCTTTAACCTACGTAAAGGTAGTAATATTGTGATGTAAATATACTACATTAAGTGAAAGTCCTGCATCCAAAAATAGGTAAAGGTATGAGTTTTATTAGCAAAATGAAAGTATAGTACTCACACTGCAGAAGATTGGTCCCTATCAGTGCTATATTATTATGCTATGGTTAAGGTAGAACTACTTCAAATTTAAATACAGTTTGATTTGTATAACAATGCAACATATGTTATCTGCTATTCTGTGTTTTTAAAATCTAAATCTAGTAAATAAACTTTAACTGTCAATTAGATGAAGTGAAATGCCGTATACAAAACCCTAAAGTGAAGGTATTATGCACTTTAACACCAAACGGTACTCCCTTCTCAACAGTGTTGGTGGAGTTAGATCCAGTCAGATCTCCTCGCCTTACACACACTCACACACACACTTATACAGCCATCGTCTGCCTCCAGCTTAGCTAACAGAGGTGAGCCCTGCTTCAGTGACCTGTATGGCAGGGTGGGCTGAGGCTTGCAGAGGCCAACCCCTGCCAGCGAGCTCAGTCTGTAAGACATGTTGACTCTGCGCACATTATCACCAATGCATGGCGCTGCATAGTCACACAGGATAATTGGCCTGCAGTGGCGGCACAGCAGCGGGAAATGTAAAAGTTGCTGCTTTTTCAAGGGTAAACAGGACTCGTCTCCCTGACGAGGTGGTGTCAGCTGAGTGATTTATAAACATGCTCTGGGGAAGAGAGTCCATATTCATGACGGGGAGTCCACACTCCGAAATCTGCACCAGTTGTGGCCAAAAGCCTCTTGTTGGTGCATTAAATTCTGATAGATATTTGTTATATTTACTACAATGCCATGATTCTGAGAGGTATAAACCATGTGAAGAATGGCTTATCGGCAGCAGAAGAGGCATTATGTGCTGTAAATGTGCTCCTGTGGTGCCCAGAAGTGCTGAAATACTAAGGCTCACTGCTTAGGATAAATATCCCACCTGAGTCGCTTTTCCTCTCCAAGTCCCTCGCCATTTTTCTGTTGTCCATGCATAGGCTTAGATTTCAGGGGGATACAGGGGAAACACCCCCCTCAATACTTATAATATGTGCATGTTAAAAAAAAACATGAAAGTAGCAGAGGACTTTTATTTTGATGAAATTATAGACTTTTCTATGATAAACTGATGCAGAAAATGCAAAAACTGATGCATAAAAACTTGCCATAATGCAGGAAATTAAGTGTCTGACACTCAAAATTTCCTTGGGGAGCACCCTAAACCCCCAGTTTCATGTGTCCCCCCAGTGTTGAAATGAAATCTACGCCCTTGTGTCCCTGTAAGCAGAAACAAACACCGGTCAAGTGTCCTCTTGTGTCAGTGTTTTACTTGTTTGACAAATTTAAGAGAAATTGCTTAAGTACCCTATCAGGGGATGACTAACAGCTGCAACCTCTCTACTATCGATGGACTACTCCGCAAAGATCTTGGCTCAAGGCCCATCAATTTTTTTCTTCTTCCACTTTTCTTTTTTTCAAACAAGAGGCCGGATGTAGAGCATGTAGAGGATGTAGAGGATCAAGGGATCTAAAGCTTAGTAAGAGCACTGCATTCATGATGCATGTGGCTGGTGGCCGGGACTGGAGCGGACATATGCTGAGGTCTTTATTGGCGTTCTAGAGGAGATTGCAGGGACAATCAATTAGCCATGAAGCTGTGCGTCCCCAGGGGCTCTTAGGATATCTAAATGACTTAGTGACCATACACACACCAAGATGCTAACTGACGGGGATTGACTTTGTGGGCAAATGCCACTGGGTGAATTTCTGAAGCACTGATTTTCTTGATATTATTAAGGATGACTCATGTATCGACAGGTGGATAAAGTGAACATGCAGAAGGTGTCTGAACCCGGGTGGCACAGTCAAACCTGGTGTTAGTGTAGCTGCTCGTGACTTTAATTGGCCCTGTAAAAGTCTAATTGATAAGTGTTGTGTGCAGGACAGGGAGGGGGCAAAGGGTTGCAGTGCACCCCTGGCTGCGGTGCAGACTTGAGAGGAGCATGCAGGGGCACTGCTGATTATTCAACATGTTTCTCTAATCCCAGCCCTTGTGGTAGGAACCTGTGAAAGAGCCTGGTCTTTGTGCCGGGGGGCTAATCGTGTTTTGGAAACGCCGATCGAGGCTAATCTTCTGGCCTGCCTCTAATGTGGAGCCGCTGATATCCTCTGCTGCGATAAATTAAGCTACTTATTAATCTAATTATGGCACATTCATCCCCACAAACTTTCATGTGACTTGGAAAGCCCCCTTCACCATTAACTCCCACACCCCTCCATCCTCCCCTTCACCAACCCCAGATCTTGAGACTGACTCCCCTCTCTCTCTCTCTCTCTCTCTCTCTCTCTCTCTCTCTCAGACTGCCTGGCCCTGGCCAGCCCAATTAGGAGCCCTCAGGATCTTGCCTCTAACGAGCCTCCAGGCTCCAGTCGGCCTCTCCACACAGACTGGGGGTCAGTCTTACTCATTCTCCGCCTCTTTCCCCCCCCTGCCAAATCTCCACCTGCTTTATTCTGTCTTTCATTAATCTTTTTTGGTTTTCCCCACTTTGGAGGTCGATGATCTCAAGAGTTTTCTTTTGTATTTTTACCCATCACTGCAATTATACTCATTATGTATGTAAAAAGCATAGCTTCTACATCTAACAGGGAATGTTGCTTTTGTCTTGTGCTCCATCCGATCATCTATTCTGGCCCTACTGTGAACCCCTTTTACATTTTGACTCGTCCTAAAGTGAACTTCTTAATGGCCTCCCTTCCTGTGAGAGCAAATAAGACCTCTTTCTAACCTGCTTCAGCCATGTGATGCCTTAACTCTCTGCTGCACATAGTTCTGCTCTCAGCTTTTGGGTGATGTTGCTCTTGCTGGGTTTGCTGGCCTTTCATAGGGTGCCATGGCTCTGTTAGGTGGGAATCTTGAGGAGCTGGGAAGCTCACTGTGGAGAAGTGAGGGCAGGATGACAGGACCCTTCCCTCCATGGACAGTGACCCTGAAGGGAGATGAAAGAAGTTCACGTCTGCACTTTAGCAGCTCAAACTGGGCTGCAATCATCCGTGAAGGCTCTCTTACCCGTCCACCCCCGCTGTCTCTCTTCTGCACCTCTCCCCTACCCCTCTTTCTTTGATTTCAGGTGAGGTGGAGAATGTCTGCATACCCTGGTGTTTCAACTTCTCTTTCTTTTTGGCCCCTCCTCGCCTCTCTCATGCTTTTGCTCTTTTTCTCTGAGGCCAGTGGGAAACATTTCCTTTTCAGTATTTCACTTGCAACAGCGGAGCTGACTTTATTGTCACCAAGAGCTGTGTGAACTTTCTCTTTGTTGCAGTACTAAGGAGCAAAAAGACTGATTGTTCATACCATTCAAATATATTTCTACCTTGTTTTGTCTTTGTCTCTGCCGTACACTGCACCTCTCTTTGTTGCTGCCACAACATGACCCTGCCATGACCCTTTTCATTTCTTTAAAAAAAAGGGTTCTTTTCTTTATAATTTGCCTTTTAATGTTCTTGTGCATTAAAAAAAGGTTTTAATACATTATGTAAAGCACTTTGAATTGCCTTTATGTATAAAATTCACACTTGCCTTACCTTACCTTTCGTGGCACACCTTCCACAGGTATAATCTGTGTGGCATTAACCTTCTAGTGTTCCCTTACTCAAGTGATGATGTGGATGTGTTCTTTCCTCAAAGCCAAGTGGAGGGGCGAGACGACAGGGAGGCGTTCGCTGTCATTTGTTCTTAGAAACAAAGGTTCTGTGCTGCTATCAAACTCCCATTAGATATGGAGAATTGAGTGTGCGGTCTGCACCACGTACCAAACAGCGAGGTGATAACACAACGCAGAGGCAGGCCAGGACGCTAATTGCATGCCGAATATTTATAGTCCAGACAATTAGCTGTTGCCTTTTATATGCAAAATAACAACAGCAGCAGTGGCAACAGAGAGAGGGATGGGGGTGTGGGGGGGTAAGTAATTAAGATGCTCAAAACAGGACAGGGACATGCAGGCTGTTGTGCTCTGATTTGTTGCTAACAAACACAATAATTAGCCTGTTATTGTGGGATAATGAAGTTGCCAGTGTCCTTTTCCCTCTGCCAAGTGCCATCCTTAACAAGGACGTTCCCACCAATGCTGCTGTTACTGTGGACAGGGCCCTGTGGACGAGGGTGTTGAGGAGTTCAGAGGTCAAGAGGTGTGTCACAGATCTGTATGAGGCTTTTGCAGGGAATAGTATGAGGTTTAGTAGGAGTAGGGTTTGTCTTATGACAGTGGTCATAATTATTCTTAACTGATATGGTGTTGGAGCAGATATATGCACCAGTGGTGCACTCAACACTTAATGAAAAGATGTGGCCTGTATTACACCATTAGTCTAAAACACATATGTCCGAATGTAAACTAATTAGAGACGTATTTCACTGCTGGAAAGATGGTCTTCTCATGAAACTGGGCTGTCTATGCAGGTGTAAGATGCAAATACTTTTGAAATTGGTGCTTTATGACCAGAGAAAACAGCTAGAAAGGGCTGTGGCATTTGCTCATGATCAAGAGGTAGAAAACCCTCAGTTACCAGAATGCACTGTGCCGCACCAGACCAGTGCTGTGTGGTTATGACTTAGAGAGTTATGTCCATAATATGCTTGGCATTCAAGTGGTTAAATCGTGAGAATACAGCTGCTAGACAACGGCAACATGGACGCTACTGTCGGCATCTAGAAGCCAAAGAGGCTAACAATTTGGCAAGCTACTGAAATACAGGAAATGCGAAGGCATTATGATGATGAAGCCGCTGGAAATATCAACATTTTGTCTAGATATATTATAAAATTGGGAAGAAAAACTATGAGAATAAAATTACAATATATTAAGTTACCATTCACGAACAATAAACTTCCATGGTCGCCATTTCTAAAAACATCAGCAAATGCGTCACAACACATGAACTCAGAAAATTTCCACTCATGTCATAAATATCACATGAGAAGGGCGTTTATATGTTCTCTTCACATGACCATGGTGTAAGGTGAGGGTTCGATGTGTGGTGATTGGATCACGCTTGTTGAGAGTACACACCAGGATGGAGACGGATACTCTCTTAAGCAGCATCTTACTATTCTCCACACTTCAGCAGCTTTTACAAAAACAATATTTCCTGGTTATGCTTTCTTTTTATGGGTCACATGTCTCTCAACTAAACAATGAGAAGCTAGAAGGACTTAGACTGAGGTAAATGTGCAAGAATTACTGAGGCAGATCCAGCAAATTATTTAACTGTTTTTAACCATGCTGCTGCAAATATTTTAACATGTAAATATGTAAAAAATAATTGTGAACATAAATGTGTAAATAGTTAACTGTACAAACACTGTTAATGTATTTTTAGCAAATTACTAAAATACATGAATTAATGATTTAACTTGTAAACCTTACAATGGTAAACACAGCCCCAGTTGAAGGTAGTACAATAAGTGCTCCAGCTAATGGGTGATGTTAGGCTTGGTTGTCCATTTTGACATTGGAAACAATATGGCAGCCAGCAGGTAACAAAAAATCTTGAATTACAGTTGAACTGTTAGTTATATTATGCTTCTGAAAACATACAAGGTGAGAAACAGGCATCACAGTAACAGAATCTTGGTCATATTTTGTCAGCACTGCTTTGTCTTACAGTTTGAGCTTGGTATTATCAGCCTCTGTTTTTACAGTACAGGAAACAGTATGGCGCCCACTTCTTGTTCACAATGTTTCGTATTACAGTGAAGCAGTGAACTAAAATAAGTTTCTGAGGAACTTTTGGGTGAGAAATAGACAAAATAGTATATGGAAATGAGGAAGCACACTGTAGTTTGAGCAACAGTCCTAAAGCAAGCCTGCGAAAAACTATTGGTGATTTGAGCTGAGAGATGAGCAGGGAGATCTGGGCACTGGTGAGTTTACCACAGTTTTTTTACACACACTACCCACTTTGTTATGATACAAAGCTGGTTAAAAAATTGGCAAAGTGTCCCTTTAAGTATGAACATTAAATGTACTTCTCGTTATTTTGAATGATTTGGTTAGTTTGAATCAGGGCAGGACATGACAACATGAGACATATCGCTGCTCTCACCTAATGTGTGCATGTCGATGTGTGTAGCTCTTTTGCACATATGGCTGTGTATGTCCCTGACCGCAGGTTCATTGAATCAACAATGCTGTCTGGCAGGATTAGGTGCAGCTAGAGCTGATTTGATATTTGTGGCTGATAGTGCTTGTAAGTACGCCTTTGTTCCCTTCCATTGTGGCTGAGATTAAGGCGAACCTCCTCTTCATCATCCTGCTTCAGTGTAGTAATAACCTAGATAAAGCTACTCTTTGATTGAATCATTTCTGCCTGCGTTCAGGACCTGCTCTCGCTCACCCCCCGTCAGCTGTCGCTCGTGCATCAGACGCTTCGTTTCTACTCTTTCTTTCCCATCATAACTCTGTTTTTATTTTCTCACTTTTTCATCTATAATACCTGTCAGTCACAATGCGAGACGCTAATGAGAATGTTTGTGAGCGTTGATTTTTCACTAATGATGACTTGAATATGTTTGAATATTGTTTGTAAATATCTCAACTGTATCTGATACAGAGGGAAGAACTTCTGCTAGAACTTTTAATAGTTGCATCAAGTCTCTGACAGGTCTGTTTGGGTCCTCTTTGGATCCTCGGATGATGTAAGAAACACCAACTAATTTAAGCAGTTATGCTCAGGAATCTATAAATGCAGGATTATTTTGTAATGTTGGGGGCTGAGTGTAGGTACAGGGTTGCGTAGGAGACTTCAGCTGCGTTTGGTGTCATGTGGGAGTCGACAGGGACTTATTGATGATCCTTCCGGAGGTGTTGTCGGTCGCATTCAGTGCGACATTTGTATTGATAGGTGCCAGCCTCATAATGATGTACCCACACTCACACACTCATATTCAAATTAGGCGGCCAGGGAATGGTGCAGCATGTCTTTTAGATGTTGGGGGTTTTGACGTCTGTTTTGGACTTCTGTATGAATATTAACTCTGAATTATAGCACTCGATTACATTACACCATGTAAATCTTATGTAAAATGTGAATTATTTGACCAGATGATAGCACCAATCTGCATGTATGGAAGTGAGATGCTTATTTGGGTAAATTAAAAAAAATCCTGAAAACACGCTTAATGATTTTGGCTATTACATTTATGGCACGATTACAAAGATATGAATCCAGAATGCACACTAATTTCAGGCTTAACCTTTGACTCAACAATATGGTCTTTCAGGACTGGCATGATGAAGTTCATGTTATTAACTACAGGCTGCCTAACACTGATTTTGTTTAAGTAATTTTTACAGCTTAGCCCTGTGCTCAGAATAAATCTGTATAGATTCAGTTGAGGTAGTTGAAATCTGCCAAATTAAAAAAGCGATATTTGAGTGATTATGTACCAAGACCATGTACTAATGTATTAGTTTGTCCTAGCTTTGACAATGATAGAAACAGATAAGTTCTAGTGGGCCTGATCTATGCAGGCCCTGCCCAGAGACATGACTGTGCCCCTGAAAAGGTTCAGTAAATGGGCCTCCCAAAATCTGCTTTACTCATTTCAGTGCATGTGCATGCTCTCTCTCTTACTAATACAAATAAGTAATGCAATCCAACTCATCAAATACCACCTTGTCTGTGGAGCTACACATCAAGATATGACACGCTACGCACCTTCCTGCATCACTTTTGGACATTCAGGGACGGCATGTCAATATACGCTTGCTACACGCATTCTTTTTTTTCTGGTTTCACAGGAAATGTACCGTTTTTTGCTCGTTACATGTATAGTCTTTTTTTAAAATAAACTTACAGTGCTGGTGAAACACTTTGTTTTCAGGTTTCTTTCCTGAGGTATAAAAAAAAAAACTCCATCATGGTTTGGCTTAAAATACGTACGGTAATTAGTAATTTCAGTGATGTCATGTGACAAACATAGCATGCTACACAGACTAGCACAATATGTTGTTATTAAAATAACTCCATTGACTTTCGGTTTCACACAGCAGTCTCTCAGGTAAAAGTCCGGAGTTTGTGACCCATCCACCTGAACCTTTCACCCAGCCCTATAGATATCTCGCTGTTTATACTACGTTAGTTGCCAGCTGTGTCACAAACTGCTGCCGGCTGGTGTGTATTGTAATGCTGCGAGGGGTGCCTTTGTGCGTCAGTATCTGACGCTGAGCTCCCCTGACAAAGCAGCAACTTTTGAAGAGTTGGGCGTGAGAACAGCCTGTGTGATGCTAGTTGCCTCATGGCTTATAACATTAGCTGTAATGTTAGCACTCTGGCTATTGGTTGCCTCTTCAGCTGAGCTTGGATCTGACTAAAATAAGTTGGTCATTACATTATTATTTAGGCTTAAAGGCGTTTCCAGCTCCTTCTTTTCCTTCTTCTTTCTTTTCTGGGATTCAGATTTTTGTGCCAGTCCTGGCATCGCAAGGAAATACACTCCAACATAAGCTAATAAGTACATTTCTTATATCATTTGGCTGACATTTTTCCCCCTGCAATGGTTGCCTACAAAAACAAACAAACAAAAAAATAATCATACCATTTTCAGAAGAGGGGGTTCTCATTATGAAACAGGCTACATTTTAATAAAGCAACAGTAAACACAATGTTTATTTTTGTCATTTTAATAAGTAATACTGAATATTTTGGTTCTAAATTAGAGTGTGTTATCATAGCTCATATTTAGGATGAACATGATTTATTGCATGCCTTTATGGCCCCTTGTAGCTTCTGGACCCCAGAAAGCTTTCCCCCTTTTACCCCTGTATGGTCGGCCCTGATCTTATGATATTATAGGATTAATGCAACCACTGCTAACATTTGAAAGTCATTGAACACCAACAATACCAAAGAGTTCATCAATCTTGCTAAGTTTGTTAAAATAATAATAATAATAGCTACTTTTGTTAACTCATTTGTGTATTTGTTTATTCATTTGACTTTAGTAAGTATCTCCACCTAAATTCTTTTAGTTTCTTTTGTTTTTTGTTTTTAACATGTCCATATATGACCTTCAGGGGTCATCAAGCAAAAAAGAAAAGTCCAAGTTTCAGCCTTAGTCAACACTTCACTGACCAGGTACAGGCACTGTGCTGTGGATTGTGCAATGGATTAGCTGAGTTCAAATGCAGTCACATTTATACATTCAGTGTGTTTGTGCAGTTATGACCTGCTGGCACCATTTCTCCCTCACACACACTTTATAGTAGAGTTACATTCATGGTCACAAACACACCCTCCCCTCTGAGGGTTGCCACATGACAAAAGGCGTCCAAAGTCATTTATGTGATTGTGTATCTTTCCTCCCTCTCTCTCTCTCACACACACACACACACACACACACACACACACACACACACACACACTAATCTCTACAGGTATTTCTCCTCGGCTGCTGTTATTAGAATGCAGCAAATGCTCTCTATTGATGCATGTCAGAGCCTCATTCTTTCATCTCCAACATTTAATTTACCGTCCTGTTGTGCCACTAATCCTGTGTCGTGCCATTTCCTCCGCTCCTCAGATTGCTCTCTCAAAGCCCCCTCTCCGCCAGATAAAGAGGAAGGTAATCGCCATTGTCTGGCTACAGATACACCAGTGCTGGCCCCCCCTTCTCTCCGCAGCCCCAAATTAAAGGGCCGTCCTGCCCTCGCGCCCCCTTAATCACTGGCCTCGTCTCTCTGTGCGAGTGGACCCCAGGGCTGCTGCACTTTCATCCACAAATAGGCTTTCAGTGAGAACCACCCAGGGCTGGCCTCCTCGTAGGAGATCCCCACACACTCCTCAGCTCTGCTCTGCTCCGTCTTTCCTGCAGCAGTCTCACTTCCAGCCTCACACATTCGCTCTTCCTCTGGGCCCCCCTCCAGTGATTGGACATGAAAAGTATTCTACTTTCACTTGTATTGCACCCTGATGAATTGAGTCTTTCTCTCTCCTCAGGAGGTCTGACCCACAAGTCTGTTGAGGAACTTCAAAGTGAGAGTGCACAGAGTCATTTCAGCTGTTTCAACTGTGAGAGAAGCCGATAAGACCTTCCACTGTGTTCATACCATACCACTGACATAAATACTTAAAAGATACACTAGGCAGGATTTTCCTAAAAAAAAACAACAATGTATAGACTCATACAGAACTGATCCCTCTTAGTCATCACTTACGGCCCACTAGGAGTGTGTAGCAGTAAATTTATCTGCGAGACTCTGCCTGTATTTTCTTATTTTCTGCACTTGGGATATTCTTAGGCACAGAGTGCAGGTGAGGTGAAAATTGCAGACACAATGTATATAACAAAACAAAACATACATAGAGAACAGGAATGTAATCATGCACAGACATGTATGTAATTATGGAGATAAAGTGGGCATCATTCATTAAGTTTAAAGACATTTCTGTGTGTACTCATATCTGTTCAGGGTGAACTGATGATGAGGCAAAAAGCGTTCAGACTCCCCAGATTATCGCTAACAGCTACATGGATAATTGACTGAATGATTCTGCCTGATGCTCACAATCATGAAGTTGGCCCGCAGCAGTAAAAACATAATTGATTGGCAACACAGCGTGGGGTTGTTAGGGTCAGCGCCCTGCCCTCAAATACGCAGAACCACTCAATAGCATTTAGCTAATTTCTGTTAATTGTGGCTCTTACTTCCCTCGGCTGAATTGACATAACGCCGGAGGGCTCAGCCAAATCATCACCATTATGACATTAGCAAGGGCTTATCCAGCGCTAAGAGCTTGAGCTGATACTAACACTAAGGAGTTTAGGATGCTAAGATGAGACCCAGCAATTGCAGTAGCTGCCGTAAGACTGATGGACAACAATGAAAGTTTACAATAAGGATCAAAGATCCTCGCAGGGTTAAGGGAACTATCCAATTAAGAAAGCGCGCCTTTCAATGCATTCACACAAAGTTGGAGCCTCACAAGTGAGGCAGAGACACTGCTCGAGCTAATGCAGAGAAGCTACACCCCCATCTACTAATAACAAGCCGTTTAGCTTGAGCGACTGCTGCCGTGTACAAAGGAACGACTGCTCTTTGCTACGCAGTTAGCCCCTCGGCCCCGGACTTATTAAGACTCCTGTAAGAGGGATTCTCCTCTTTGACTTGGGTGAAGAGGCTGTTTAATACACACACAGCAAATTAGTGAGGAAATAGTATTGTGCCTTTCATGAAACAAGGATGGAGGGGGGGGAAGCGACCAAGGTTTTTGGGGCTGTGGGGGAAGATGATTGCTTGTGATGTATCCCAGGTTGTAATCCTCGGACAAGAGATCGTGGGTTCCCTTTTAGCCAGCAGAGGGGCTCTGGCTGGGGAAAGGCGCTGGGCTTAATTAGACTTGTCTGGGGAAGAGATGGGCTTTAGGTGTAGCTAATTAAGATCATAGCTCTGGCTGAAATGGCTTAAACTGCACTGCAATACCAGTCAGGTCCCAGAGGAACAGAACAATGCCAGCAAGGCGCCATCTTTCTGCAGCGCCATGAATGCACATATTGGCGATTAGGGCGAAGGCAGTTTTAAAAGGAGGGTGTTAGGGAGGCAGGGTGCATGACTGCGTACATTTTTCTATACATTAATGGGAGTTAATAAAGCATGAAGGAGAACTGCTCCCAGGGTGCTGGTGTGATGACATTTTATGTAAGGTCAATGTCATGACTAGGGATACAAGTTTTCGATAGTTTTGCTTTTGATAGCCGGACATCCACAACTAGGAACTAACAGGTAAATTTATTAAGAATAAAAAGCAAAGTAATGTGAAATACAAGAGGCCTTACCTTTTAGTCCAGCACTCCACTGATTCATGGAGCTTTAACACCACATTTCAAAATGCTTTCCATTTAGACGTGGTTAAATGTAATGTAAATGTTTTGCCTTTTATTTTATTTTCTGTCGACTTTGCTGACAGATAGCTGACCAGCCATGCTTACATGCTGAAACATAGTGCCCACTGCCCACCCTTCGGTCTCCACTGGTTAGCTAGCTCCCATCTAGGTCAGGTGGAAGCTAGTTAGCGGTGCTGATCATTCGCAATTACCGCTGGTAACGCTGTCCTGAAGGTGGGACGACGTTGCTGTGGAAACATGGTGCCCAACCTTCGGTCTACCCCCAGATAGCTCTAGTGAGTAAGTGGCAAAACCTCTTTAACATTGTTAACTAGCCCTTCTGTGTGGAGCTTGCATGTTCGCAACATGTCAGTGTGGGTTTGCTCCGGGTACTCTGGCTTCATCCCACAGTCCAAAGACATGCAGGTTAATTGATGACTCTAACTTGCCTGTAGGTGTGAATGTGAGCGTGAATGAAAACAAACACCAGAGGGTGTTGCCTGGGTCCAGACCTTTGAGTTCGCCCACTCCACTAAGTCGGAGTTGACTGATGTGTCTAACATCGTGACATGAAACAGCAGTTCCTTGGTTAAAATAAAAAACAACCGATGAACACAGCGGTGGGACTCAATTAGCCAATCAGTGCCACGGGCAGGACTAGCTCCATTGTCTAGCTGTTGTCAAGCACTGCGAGCCAGTGAGGAGTAATAACAACAATGACGAGCACTATCCAAGACAGATGCAGCTATCAAGCTGCTCTAAATCGACATGTCTTCTCAATATTGACTAATATTGTAATTTGCTTATGCTTGGCTCCACTCCACTCTTAAAAGCCTTGCAAAATATACATATCAGCATTGCTTTGCATCAGTGTGGACTTAAAATGACATAAGATTGGGTTTGCTCCATTTCAGTGCACCAGTGCTTTGCTCATCATGTAATAGCGAGGGCTGGGAAAACATTTTAAATGGAGTGTAATCTGTCAACCATTGGCAGCAGCCATGAAACTATCAGCTGACAAAACAAACAATTTTGGCGTACAGGGCAAAAGCCGTGTTAGCTTTCCTAGCTGACAAAAAATTGCCTGCATTTGTGACGTTCACAGTGTAATTTTATGTAAGCCTGAATGGCATTTGTCAGTTCTCTGTTATCAGTGTCCTTTGACTTGCTTGTGTTTGTATGGGCCATGTGGCCATAGTGAAGTAAACGCAGCTCTCACGGAACTGCCGTCTACGATATCTGTCAAGTGGTGTGCAGACTCCGCCCATTAGTGCACCATAGGTGTACACCAGCGTGGCAATGGTGGGGACCCATCATGCAGATATGTTGGTCTAGTGATTAGTTGGGGAAAATTGAACCCCCTCCCTCAAAGAAATTGCTAAGAATGGAAGGAATGTCAAAGTTAAGATGGAAACAGAGTGAAGCAAGTTGACAATTTTGTCTGATATCAGGCAACAGAGGAAAGACAGTAGGCAATATGTTTTCATGGCTAGCTGCCTGTCCGTCTCCCACTAGATCTCAGTGGTGTGCATTGCAACGTCACAGTAATAGAATTAACCCAGATACGTAACCAGTCAAAAATATTCACTGCAGTTAACCGATCAAGGGCTAACGTTGACGTCTTTAGTCATGACACATTTAAAAAAGAATTTTAAATGATAAACTGGGCACATGATATCACTGCTGCTCGTTCAATTGTTTTATGTGAAAAAGGCAAAAATAACACTCATTGCAATTCAGTCTTCAGTAGGTCAATAGCCAAATCTCTGTCAGTCTGTCTGTTAGCGGCTGGGCCTGTTCGAGCCAGAGACACTTGACAATAAGAGTGGAACTGAATCAGACTGGAGCCCTCTTGTGTCTTCTGGCGGGCAAAATGGTTGGAGGCCAAACAGCCGTTCCCATAATCCTCACTATTGACAGGGCCTGCTCTGTTCTCCGCCTGATCTGTTTGGTCTGTCAAGTTAAGGGAGCCCCTCTAGTGCTTGTGGGAACCAAATCTATAAACAAACCCTCAACTGATCTCCGAGTCTTTCCTATGTATTGTCCTTGGCCTGCCATCGTCCCTGCTCCTTCAATGGGAATCATTATTTAATTGGCCCAAACAACAAAATGGCCAGTTTTTTGTTCCATATTGGAGAAAGGGGGATTATATTTCAACACGCACACATTTGAGGTTTGGCAGTATCTCTGTAATAAAGTTTGAGGCTCATTTCACATTGTGAGAATGTGCCTCAGACCAGAATAAAGGTGTGAGTGAATAGAGCAGTAGAGAAATACATTAGATATTTCCCCTGAGCTTTTTGGTCCTTTCATCATTTCATTCATCTTTGTAAGGAGCAGACCTTTCTCGCTGTGACTTTGTTAAATTTCAGCGTTTCTTCTCTTGTTCATTTCAGCTCGGGGTGAAGAGGGGAGGGAGCGCTCTAAATGTAGTCGCATAGCTGTGATAACCAGGCTCTCTCACTCCCTGTCCCCTCTGACCAGCCGTCACCTTTAAATCTGCCTTTTCATATTCCACTCAAAGCATCTTGTCCATAGAAAAGGCGCCTGCCAAACCGGATCTCTGGACAAACAAGAGATGTGGAGAAAGAGAGATGGGAGACCTATTGGAGGGAAATTATTTAACCACTGGTGAGGAATAAAAATGCCTCCCCTTATTTCTGCCTCAGTCTTTCACTTTTCCATATTGCTACTGGTTATATTAGAAAGAAAGAGGGGAAATCTGACTAATTTTGATAATATAAATGTGGTATTAAAAGGCTGTCATGAGTCCATAGGTGTGTTTCCATCCACCTTTTTATGCACATTTTCAGTTTGGGCATTAAAAAACACCTGAAAAATGTCAAAAAATGTAAAAAATCTCAAGTCTACTTTTGGTGGAGGTGGAAAACCCGGTGTATTGATAAAAAGTAAAGGGGACTAAGTGCTACGGTGACCAATACAGTGAAAAAATGATGGCATGTCATGACATGCCACCTTTGCATCGGCTGTTTCAAGTTCTTTTCATTGTCTGTGGATGGCTTTTTACAGGCTTACGCACATAGGCTGTTACTAGACTCTTCCAACAGCACATAGCTGTAATATTAGTTGTTCAAAACTCTCAATTTCCATTGTCCAGTGTGCTTTCCATTATTTCAAATTCATTGTTTTCCTTTATTTGAGGTTTGACTAGTGCTCTTTTCATTAGGTCACCTTGTTGCGCTCTCTTCTGCAGTGCCACCTGACTTTTTTTTATTAGCACCACATACTGCTTATCTCAATGAACTATCTGTGGATATTTGCCTAACAGTAGTGGATGAAAATTTTTGTCAAACTTTGCACTACATTTGGATGGAAACCCAACTTCTATACTACTTTTAAAGGCTGCTCAAATTGTATAGCATCCACCTTCTATAGGCTCTGAGTGACAAATCCAAACAGCTATGTGAGTAAAGAGTAAAGCACATCTACCTGGGTGGTTGTCCAGTGACGGGCTGTGGGAGAGCACCGGCCAGCTTGAAGGACAGGCCTGCGATGGGTGGCGACAGCCCGGCCTCCTCACCCGTGAATAGCTGGAGGCCCAGCAGCACCTAAAACTACATCTGCCAGCGCTTTGGAAAAAGGAAATATTCAAATGGTAATCGGAAGGCCGTGAATCATAAGCCCAAGGTAAGCTATGTAATGCTGGTAAGACAGTGAGTAGTGCTTTATTGGTGGAGAGGGGAATCCTTTTTGCCATTCAGGAGAAGAATTGCAACAGTAATACCATTAACTTGCACCCTGGATCGCCAAATGCCATTTAATTGCCAATAGCGGCCCATTGTTTGGAGTGGCTGAATTTAGGCTTCAGTGTGGCAGTGTTTATATGAGAGAGGGGGTAGAGATGGAAGGGTTTATGTTGCAGGGGGGTTGTAGGGTGTCGTAGTGTAAGACGTCTGAAGAATGATGGCCCCTCACACATGCACAATCACACACAAGCAACCGACGCCTAACCAAAGCTCCGCAGTAACTAGCTTAACTAAAGTCTTTAGGGAAAGTAAATTCGGACAAACTCCTCTCTCCTTAATACCTGATTTGTTCAACAACATGATTTGGGGCGCGTCTATTCAAGGCCCTTTTGGGCCAAGCCGAGGTCTTAAGGCTCAAGGCTTGTACCTCGCGGTTATTGTGGGCTGTTTAGGGTTTGTCTCAAATCTCCTTGTGCGGATGTGTGGACGCTCCTAATGCTGGCTAATGGGCTTCGGCAGAGTAACAGTCTCCTAGCTCCCATTGAGGACCCCATGGAAAGCAGCATAAGCTCCATCGAATAAAGGCCCTGGCCAGACCTTTCTTTTGGAGTTTTTTATTATTGGGAAGAGGCCACCCTCCATCACCCCCATTTTCACCCCAAATCTCCTGTCCATTCTCCTTGGATCTTCTGTCCCCGCCGACCTCCCTCCAACCTGACCAGCACCAGCACCCCTTCTCTCGACTATGAGCCCAAACCCATCAGCATTGTCATTACACCCCTCCTCCCCTCGAAACCTGCCACAGTCCAAGACATTGGCCTCCACCCCCAGCCTTGTCTCATACCGCCGATGCTGACCCTGACAGCCATGTCCCGGGGAGGGCTAAATTGAATGTGAAATGCATGGTGGGTCCTCGCAGACTCCATTGTGCAGAGGGGGAGTCTGGGAGGCGAGCAGCGTCACTGCTCCTCAGTGCTGATCGAGTTTGACAGCACGACGGGAGGAGGCAAGAAAAACGTTCTCCTGCTCTCATTCAAAACTGAAAGAGGGCCTTTTTCAGTCCCCCCCAAACCACCCTCCCACCCGCCAAACACTTCTGCCTTCCCTCCATCCTCTCGCCCCTCTTCTTCTTTTCACCCTGCAATGAAACAGGCTTTCCCTGGACCACTAGCTCCCCTGAGATCACACTACGTTTCATTGAGCTCATCCTTGGAATGACAACAGAGGAGTTAAATTTGGAGATACTATGATCATGCCATTGTAATCTACTGCTCTTAAACTGCAAACCTTAGGCAACCCCCCCACCTCCACCCAAAACAACATGGATCTTATTAAAATTCTTTGATTTTATGGAGTTGAACCCTTTTCCCACGTTACTACGCCCATACCAGCTGTGTTTGTATATGTGATATATTGGCATGTGTATATACATACCAACCTGCGTGTAGGCGTGTGTTTGTGTGTGCACTTGTGCATGCAGGTGTGTGTGTTTTTCTCTCAGTACATTATGGAAAGTGCTATTCAGTCTGTTCCGCTCGGCGTCAGGCGGCCCCTCTCCCCTGGATGCGGCAAACCCCTCATTTAATGCAAATGACAGTCATCTAGAATCCAATGCATCTCTCATCGCTGCACATTGCCTAATCAATGTGAAGTGCTGTGTAAAAAAATACATTGCCTCCCTGTAATAGTTGTTTTTGACCGAGTCAAGTGCAGCTCCTAGAATTAATCCCAACCTGAGATTCAATTATGGGCGCCTGGCTAAGCAGAAGAGGGATAGCACTGTGAGCAGGGGTGAGGGGACTGTGATTGTATAGCGGAGCTTGTCTGTATGTTTCTGTATCTGTGTGAAGTGTATGTATGCGTGAACATTCCTGGTCTCAGGCCTGTGGGTGAGTTATACATGAGGGCTTATAATGCAGTGTTGTTTTTGGCCCTCGCTGGCTTGAATCAGGGGCAAAAGGCCCTCCGATCACTCTCTCCAGAAGTCTCGTTGTCATTCAAAGGCAGCCCACGTCAGTGTCCCCGGCCGTGCTCTGGGTAGCAAAGGGAGATGTGGAAAATTGGCTGGTGGAAATTCACAGTTGTGAAACCTCATTGTCACCTTTTTCTAATGAGTTCCCTGATCATCAAATGTGTTCTCAGTTCTGACATTGCTTGAGGAAAAAGGGAGGAGGAGGAGGAGGAGGTGTAGACTTACAGCCTGGTGGGTGGGAGGTGAAGGGGAGCTACACTGTGGCTTCATCAATGTGCATGAAAAGTCAGGCTTCCGGAAATTCATTTCTGCCGCCTGTGCCACATAAGCATGTTTCAGGTCAGTGTTTGTGCAGTGTGTTTTGGAGGAGACGCTGTGTTCATTATAAGGTGTTAGAGTGGCTCTTGTAATTTTCACTCACATTTACATACTGTTGTTGTTGGGATCCATCAACACCTCAATTGCGTATAACGACCAATTTGAGGATATTAGATTAGCCCACCCAGCATGCACCTCCTCACAGAAGACAGGTGGGAATTTACTTCAGAAGCACAAAGTAGGATTTGGTATTTTTGTAAATCTTAGCATTAAAATGAGCACACGATATCTGATCACACCTCTGAATGTACATATGCATAAAAACACACATAGACTTACTTGCCTGCCACACACACTCTTTTGTGGTATATGTGCCATTTACTATACACTAAAAGTTGATCTTCCATCCAGCCCAAGGACATTGCTGCTGTCTCCCATCCTCCCCCTCCTCTACCCTTCCCGACAGTGGGCCAATGACAACATAAACACAGAAAAGGCAATTTAGCTCCCTCTTTTAGAACTACTTTGAAAATAAAGGAATTTTAATTATGGACACAATGAAAAAGAAAAAAGGACTAAAAAGGGAGAAAACATTCACGCACAGTAAACAAAGCTGAAACAATTATCTTCTGGTGACCAGTCGGTGTTTTTAGAACAGTCATTTTAATCTTTTATTTACTGCAAAGAGAGAGAGCGGGAGCGACAGAGCAAGAGACAGAGAGGGGAGAAGAGGGTGTAAGAGAGAGAGAGAGAGGGGGGAGAGAGAAAGGGAGAGAGGGAAGAGCGATAGGAGAGAGAGAGGGGGAGGGGGTGAGAGAGGCTAGGGCGAAAGAGAGAAAGATAATATGCATATATTTAAAATATCCCCACCCTCACAATCAAAAGATGCATTTTTTTTTATTAGAGAAACAATTTTGCCACACACACACACACACACACACACACACACACACACACACACACACACACACACACACACACACACACACGGGTGGAGGCGGGGGTAGTTTGTCATTTGTTGTTGGAAATTGCTCACTGTCAACCCCCAAAGACAACATTGCATTTTTCCATTCATCAGTGAAAGAGAACGGAGTGACATTGTGAGTTTCCTCTGGTGGGATAAAGCCAACCAACAACAACAACAACAACACAATACAATGTGATGACGGCAGAGTGATTTTAGAGCCCGGCATAATTGAACCTAGAAGTAGCCTTTTGTTGACTTGTGGTGGAGTCACAGAGCGGCAGGCAGTTCATAATAGTCAGGTGATTGACATTCAGATGATTCAGATGACCTCGCATGCACAATACATAACATTACATTTAATGGTCAATTTCAGATGAAACACCTTCACTCCCCCTGTGCAGAGAATTACAGTCCTGCACTGCTAAGTGAAATGATGAGGAAGAAATCGAGGCCTGCTCGGCGTTTTGGACACAGGTGACTGTTGCCTGGGCCTTGTAATTTGCAAAGGAGCTGTGCTGTGGGACGCCGGTGTAAGTGAAATATAATTAATCTATCACATCTATTCCAAATGAGCCATTGACACCTTCCCTTTGAAGCTGTGCTGCTGCATGGATGTAGATGCGTATCAGCTGTGTCTGGCCCCTGGGTGCCTCAGATATAAACATTCACTCCACCGGATGCTGTTATCCTCTATTGAGTGACACTGATGCGTTATGTGGGATTGGCCAAGATAGCAAGGCAAAAGCTACAAATCTCCATTTGCAATGAGGAGAAAATTCCATAGGATTAATTTTCTGTATAAGACCCCTGCCCAGGCCCCCAACCCCCACCCCGTGCACAACTTCAGCTGTGCAGCCCGGTGTTAAAAGACCCCGAGGAATACTGTCTTTGTCATCCTGCCGTTTGGGGCCGAAGAATAAGAGAAGTTTTAATCCCCATTGTCCACAAGTCTGGGAGGGGGGGGGGGGGTCGGCGGCTGTAAGATGATCCAACCGGCCACACTAATCCCTCCATACCACTTTCGCCTTCACATCAAAAACACCCCCACCCTCCCACAAAGCAGCGGTCTTGTGCGTTGGACCCCAATGTGCAAATTCTAAAGAGGAAAATGGAGCAAAGAAAAAGTTGCAACAACAGAGCAGAATAGACTTAAAGACAGTTGCACAGAAGATAGGGCGAGCTCCGGGGTGAGGGTGGGGGCATGGTAGGCTCTGTCGCTGCGAGAACACACGCTCCCTCTGCTGCCACTCTCCCCCTCAGGTCGGGCCCTGATGCTGCTGCAGTTGCTCTTTTATAGGTCTCCCTGGCAACCGAAATATTTCCCGAATCCTCCGTATTTTCCATTTTCTAGAAAGACTACAAGCCAGGGGGAAGGGGGACAGGTGCCACTCAGCCGAATGCACATGGGCTTACCGTTGTACACAAATACCGACTGTGATACACCATATTGTTTCTTTCTAAATCCTGCTGGATTAGCCAGTAAAACAAAAAGGCAGCCAAATGTGAACAAACAAAAAAAGTGGGGATTGTGGCTTCCAAGGGCTCTTTTTGCTGGTGGATCAAAAGTGATTTTTAAGAAATGATCAACAAAATGTGAATCTCACTTCAGTCTCCTTAAACAAGAGTTGCCTACTTGGATATTTCCACAGGGGACAGACTGGTTGTGAGCATTTGTAATCAGGCAGTAGTAATTCATGATTTTGTAGTTTTGCCCACATTTAATGTCTTTTGAACCATCTCTAGAAACCAAATTGCATCAGAAGTCTAAAAAAAACTTGAAACATGTATTGCATTGGCATCTGATAAGAGTCACCGTGACGATTCTGATGATGATGATGATGAGACTTGAATGTAAAATGAGACATCTTGATGAAGTGGTCTTCCCTTTCTTATGATGGTTAGAGTCTCTAAGGCAAGAGGGGCAAGAAAGGCCCAAGCTCAAGGCCACTGAAGTCATCGAGACGATCCACTGTGTGGCCTCTGGGGGCACACACACACACTCACACACACACACACAGGCACACATTAGAGCTCTGATGAAGTTCACTGTAAGAGGGTGTGAGGAGTCAGGGTGGGGGCAGGGAGAGAAGACACGGGGTGGTGGTGCGTGTGTGTGTGTGTGTGTGTGTGTGTGTGTGTGTGAGGGAGCCAGGAGACAGCCGTTTAAAATTCTGTTTCCTGCAAGTGAGGAGGCTAATCCTGCCCCCATAATTCCCTGCAGCCAAAGCACCCCTCCTTCCTCAACATCACCACTCCCTTTTTCTCTATCTCGCTCTCCCTCTATCTCGCTCATTCTCTCTCTCTCTTAGTGCACACTCCATGAGTGACAGCACAATGCCCAGGCCCTCGCACGCTTATCTAACTCTAGCAGATGGTCGACTTGGATCAATGCACACACGCCACGATCAATGGCTGCGATAAAGAGCAGCAGGGATGGTACCCTCTCCCTAGCTCCCTCTCTCCTTCTATCTGCCTCCCCTCATGCCCATCCCGCTGCCCCCTGCCCAATTGTTTCTCTCTGACGCTCGTTCATCTGCATCTGCACTGGCACCTACCCGGCCGCGGGCCCTCTGCCGGTGCCGGGGTCCCGCTGATGGCAGGGGTGCCCGATGTGCCGTCTGCTGCATCTATCCACCTCCCTCGACCTGCTCCCTGGGAGGACTCTGAGCCCTCTTTCTATCAGGCTTATCATGAGATCACTGCTTCATCTCCTTCTCAACTTTCCTCACTCTCTCTTTCTCTCCTACACTGACTCCGGCTGTATCTCACTTGTTAATCTCTCACGGCTGTACTCATTCTCTTCAGCCATACAGGGAGCTTTCTGCTCCTGACCTTCTGTGCTCCTCTTGAATGCACTGTTTACCATGAAGTTGCCATCCTCTGATGATGCAACCTCATGCTCATCTCTTCATTCCCCTCAAGAGATGGAATATTTCCATGTATATAACTATTATTCCTTCAGTTTTGTTTCATCCAGTGTCGCCATGTTCAGAGGTGGTTCCAATGGGACGCTGAGGAGACTCAGGTGAATCAAAGTGGGTCAAAGACAGAACTGTGAGGAGAAAGTGGAGCAGAAGTCTTACTGAGTGAATCCCCATCAGGAACTATGGGTGGAAGTGGGCCAGGGTGCACGCTGCTAAACAAATTTAAACACCATAAGCAAAGATTGTATTCAGAAACGCACAGGGAGATTTGATTCGCCAAGAGTCAAAACACAGGTAGCAGCAAAATAAACTTCAATTTTATTTTATTTTTTCTTTTATCACTGATATTTTGCTACAACTTTAAGGCTCAGACTCCGAGTCACACTTTCTCAGTTTAGGTCTGTTAAAGAGATAGTGTTATGCTTCTCTTTAAGTCAAGATGAAATGAAAATGCCTCCTTAGCCCTTTAAATCACATCATATTGTATAGTATTTAACAATACATGCAAAAGAAAACTGCAAAAATCAGTTTCTTTGTATTCTTATATTAAGTCTAATCATGTTTTCTTACTGTAAAATGAAATATGACATACTTACGTAAGTTTATACCAACCAGTTTCAATCAATAATATCATGACATTCACCCATCGATCATTCTGCAACTTTAAGCCACACAGAGCCAAGATTTAGTTAGCTAGCTACCAACAGGATGGTACATCAGTGTACCTTCAGGTGTTCACCACCTCAGCCTTGCTCCATCTCCTCAAAATACTGTGGTTAAGGCTCGCTTGCTTGAATATATTCACTCTGAGGAAAGTGGTATCTGTGAAAGCTCCAGACTATGTGCAAGGCAGCAACTTTACTAAAGACAATTGGCTTTGTCTTTCTCTCCCTGCCAGATACTGCTGTCCTGGTGTATCCCAGTTCTCAGTGTTTGCTATGACATGCTGTCAACAATCAAATCAAATTCCTCACAACGCTATATCCTGCCTATGGAAATATATGTCCCACCTGCCTGTCCTATTTTACTCAGAGATACATCATGATACTGAAGCTAGATATTCTTGAAATATCGTTTCATCTGGACTAATATCGGGGACTTGTGTGAGATGAATGAGATGAATGGTGAAAGTCAAAGCAGCAGAGGCCGAGACATGCTGACTTTTATTCCTTGGTGTGGGTCAAATGCCAGAAACACAGGATCCTATAGTTCCCATAATGCAACTGTTCAGCATGTCATTAGATCATGTCTGTTTTGTCACCCGCAACTTGTCACCAAACTCCCTCCAGAGCCATAGCAAGCATTTTATGAATGTTTTACTTCTCGTAATGAATAAACCTTTCCTTTTTTGTAAAAACATCAGAGCGCCACTATGAGATTACTTTAAGTGTGTGAAGATCGTGGCACAGTGGTGCAGTGGTTAGCATTGTTGCCTCACAGCAAGAGCATTCCTGGTTCAAACCCAGGGTGGGGGAAACATTCTGTGTGGAGGTTGTACTGTATGTTCTCCTCGTGTCATTGTGGGTTTTCCCTGGGTGCTCCAGCTTCCTCCCACAGTCCAAAGACATGCAGGTTAATGGGTGACTCTAAATTTACTGTGGGTGTGAATGTGAGTGTGAATGGTTGTCTGTCTCTATGTGTCAGCCCTGTGATAGTCTGGCGAACTGTCCAGGGTGTACCCCACCTCTCCCCCAATGTCAGCTGGGATAGGATCCAGCATATCCGCCACAGGATAAGTGGTTACATGAATGAATGAATGTAAGATTGTCTATTTTAAATGTACTTTAGAGGTGTTGTTCACTGAAATGAAAACACTACATATATGTAGTCACTTCCTTCAAATCGTATCTAGCCAGGCAGCTATTTTCACTTTTATTTACATTTTTGTCTTTTTCCAGAATCCATTTCCCAATTGCTCAAAATACAATGTCAAGAGTTTAGAGAGGTACTGTTTCATGAGGTGAGATCTGTATCTAATAGTAGAGGGTACCAGATTTACAGGGACATTGATTAGGGAAAGATTGTGGAGGCAGAAATTTCAGGAGACAAAGTAAGATCTAAATGGTGTTACGTTACAGCTATTAAATGGCACCCATAGGACCAACACCTCCACTTCAACCAAAACATGGGGCCATGTGACTTGTCAGCTGCATAAACTTTGCCACAGAGTAAGCTCTCCTTTTCCTTCTCCCTTAAGGAATTTGTAATTTGCCGTTGGTGATGTAATGCGGTTCATAATAAGCCCATTAAAGCCTTTCTCTGTGCTGATGGAAAACGCAGTGGCAATATGGACACCTCCGCTATTTATACCTCTCAAATCCTCATGCATATTCACACAGTGCAGAGACGGGGAAAGAGCAGGCAGACACCCTGACAAATAAGTGCCTGGATCTCATTTCTTTTGGGGCCTAAGTTATTTCAGCACACTGGGGCCTCCTCCCCTCCTCACACTATGGCCGCAGCCTCATCCATTCTCTGGGTCTGCCTGCTTTCATTTGCTCTCGGTCAACATGAGCTAGAGATGTGTGTGTGTGAGTGTTTATGTGCGTGAGAGAGAGAGAGAAAAAGAAAGAGAAAAAGACAGATGGAAGGTAATAACAAGGTTTGGCTGAAAACACTAATCTGTTTTAGTTGAGGTACAACTCACTCTATATGCATCCATCTTTAAGGTGCACCAAACTATAGGCGTCCTCCAGCAACTGCATCTTTCTTTGGTCACACTGAACATTGCTGACTATAATATAAAGCTGTTGCCTTGCACCAGCCGTTCCTCAAGCTGACTTATACCACTTTTGTTTTTATGCACGTTCAGGATTAGCGCAGGCTCGGAAAATCACAGGTATACATACCTTTTATACACAGTAATCCCTTTAATAATGATATTCCAATAGGGACCTCAACTACACGTGTCCTTTAATATGGTGAAATAAATATAGATGATGACATCTCAGTTCTGTCTGTATCTCTAAAATAATGGTAAATTACTCCTGAAGGGACTTGGATGAGTGACAATGACACATGTTAAAGGAAAGATCACAGTGTTGTAGAAATGATCCAACTCTTTATTATAAAAAGATATTAAATAAACAGTTTTTTTTTTAAATTTGGTGTTGATTTTGACAAGTTTATAGTGTATAAAATAGAAGGAAAACCCTTCATAAAAGAGACAAACATATCTCATTCAGACCAACATCATTGATGAAAGAATGGTGGTTTAGACCACTGAATTCCGGCTCACATCCCAGATTTGTTTCTCCCAATGTTACCACTTATTGTTTGAAGAAATTGTCGACCAATCAGTTCCTGGAAGGAGCGATTAAGGCTACATCTACATTTGTACATGTTTGTTTTAAAACACATAACTACTGGCATGGTTACACTTAGAGTCCACACTACTCCACCATCTTGGAACCCTTAAAACAAAGACCTTTGAAAACACTGCTGACCCCGTTTTAGTTTGAAAACTTTGGCGTCCTGTTTCACTCTTTACAGTCAGAAATAGAAACTTTTGGAAAAGATGACGCAGACACCCACATTTGCTTCCCAACTGGGTCTTATCAATCACAGCTTGGCAAGTCAAAACATTATAACTAGGTCTACATACTTTTGTGACTCTATCCTTCTTTCCTGATTCCATGGTTTCTTCTGGTGATGCATAATGATACCAGCCTGTACCGCTCTGATATGTGGCCATATTTGCTTTGTAATGAATAGCAATCTTTTTTTCACCACTTTGACCACCTTGGGCGGCAGTAGCTCAATCCATAGGGACTTGGCTTGGGAACCGAAGGGTTGCCAGTTTGAGTCCCCGCTCAGACTAAAATATGGATGCGTGGACTGGTAACTGGAGAGGTGCCAGTTCACCTGTGGACAAATATGGACAAAATGAACACGAACACAAAATGAGTACAGACAGAGGGCTCCGTCCATCTCCATATCTAACATTAAGCATAAAGAGCCTGTATGCTCATGTGTTACTTTCAGTGATAGTTCAACCTCTTTGTCGGTTCAAACAAATTAAATGTTAGGCTATTTTTGCCATCTCCGTAGTATTTTCTGTCGGCCTAAGAGTAGACAATCTGCTTCCTGTTTACATTGACACGCACATGCCCATTGTGAGTGAATGGTCATGTAATATACGTTTTCAGGCATGACAATAAAGATAGATTATTTCTGAAAAGGTGCTACAACGCTTATATGAGGAGATACTTTTCATTCTTAGATATAGCCACCAAATGGGGATTTCATCTTCCTTACACAGCTAGCTTGCTACCTAACTATATTAATGAGAAAATAGTTCCAGAAAAATGTCACAGATGTCCACGCACAGAAATAATTGACATATCTGCTTTGATAAATGGCAAGAATGTTTAGTTTTGTACCTCGAGCTATTGAAACCCCTCCTCACAACAAGAAATGAGCTAAAAGTAAAAGGAAGTCAGTTTGGTGAGAAAACTGGTGGTTCAGTCTGAATGTCAGGCTAGGTTTCAGACTTTAAAAGCTTTGCTGTGGCCCAACACCTTACTTTTATTTGCCACCCATCTCTACGTGTCATTGTTGTGAGGCGTTCCCTGTGTGCTAACAGAGAACAGCCTTGCAACTCTCATGTCTGCTGCCTACTGCTGGACAGATAGTCTGGCTGACCACACTCAGCCATTGTCACATGAGCTGTAGTCTGAAGACGCCGGTGCCCCCCCAGCACCACCCCACCCCACCCTTTCTGTCCCCCCTTCCCTGCACTCCTTAATCCTGCTTAATTTGAGTGCAAAGAAATTCACATGTGCCAGTAAGAACATTTACAGAGTACACTGCCTCCATTTTCCTCCGTAAAATAAAACAGAGCTTAAGCACTAAGCTTTATTGATCTTACAACTTGATAGTGTGATTAAAGGGGAAGATGGTGCCTCTAAAAAAGTGCACACTTTTAGATTGCAGGCCACACCACCCTGCTTTTATTTGTGAATTCATTAGCATGGCTGCAGAACCTTGGCAAGGGAGTGCCGCTATATTTCAGCATGAACAACTCTTTGTTTTGATGCTTGTGTGTGAATGTGTGTATGGACTATTTTTAGTGCAGGTAAGAAGCAGAGAAAGGTGAAGAATTGCATGCCACTTTGGCTGACCCTCCAAAAAAAAAACAGTTTGAAGCTTTTTAAAAGGAAATCTGTAGAAGTAGCTCTGACTCCGGCTGCCATCACCTCCACATTTACCAGCCATCATATGGGAGGAGTGGATCTTTGTGTATGTTTATGTGTGTGTGTTAGGGAGAAAGAAACTGAGAGAGAGGAGGGAGAGAGGGAGCCGTGGGCCAGAGAGATGCAGATTTGTCCCAATGGAGATTTGAACACCTCCATACTGTGGGTGGGCAGACACATGGAGAGACACAGAGCTAAGGGGCTGCACGGCCACCCGGTAGGAGAAACTCTACACCCTGGCGATGGTAGGCATTAGTTCAGCACCAGCTCTTCAGCTCACATACACACACACACACACACACACACACACACACACATTGACAAACCCAAAGGCTGCAGAAGTAGCAGCTTTGATCACTGAATCACTGGCAGTGACGACATGAACACATCTACCAGTTACATTTAACCCACTTCCACTAAATCACAAAAACTCAAATTCATTTTTTCCCCCACTCTCAACATCAAAGCGCGAGGCTGTTTTGTCCAGCGTGGTTCCATCTCTATTTAAAAAAAGACAAAGCACCATTCAGAGTCTGTCTATAAATGTCATTTTGGAACTAAAACTTCATATATTAGATGCTCTGACAAATCAAACAAAAGTAAAAACCCTCACCAAGAAGCTGAAAAACTGTGCCATATTTTCCTAAGATTCTGTTCACATTAAGCCAAAAGGTAAGAAACATGAAACTAAAAATCCTCAGCTGACAATGGCACTATCTCATTGTTTGTGATACTGAATGTCTCAGATCTCATTGGCATCTTCCTCTGGCAGCCTCACTCGCTTTCCTTTTTGTATTTTCATTGTGGATTGTTGTTTACTGGCTCCAGCGCGTTATATCAGTGCCTCTCTTTCCTCAAAACACCTACTCATTTGAGGACTGATTCATTCCAGGCTAATTCATATTCCCGAGGGATTAGAGACATCTAATTTGGTGATATTTCTGTCATGCACACTTTGGATGTAGTATTCAAACAGCCATCCCCTCCCCCTTTGCCACAAGCACAAAAACACAAAAAAACAAATACACTGCAACACATCGTGTAGTTATCTTGCTTGCCAAGCTAAGTATCTTCTCATGTGTTTGAAAGATTCTCATGTTCATGTCTTTATTGGACATCTACATTATGGCGTGATAGGCAGATAAGGGTTCAAAATAGGGACAGGAGGAAAAAAAGAGTCTCAGCAACACAGAGATAAGTGTTTCCAAAATGAAACCAGGGTGCAGAGGCGCACTGGAGCACTCATGTGAGCCAGTGGATCCAGATAAGAGGGAGAAACAGGAAGTCTGAGAGATCTGGACAAGGCCCCAAAATGCAACACGCAGAATAGATCTGAAGATAGCAGTTATATGGTTGACAGACACCTGAAAATATTTGTGTTGAAGGTAAATATCCACAAATTTAAGTAACAAAATAGAAACGGTGCAACCCTAATGTATACACAGTTCTTAGTATTTAATGCTGAAGGGAGCACCTTGTGCCATAAAAGTAAATATAAGAGGTGAGTATAAACCTAATGCTAAAATATGACAGGGTAGGTCTCACAATATACAGGATCTTATTGTTTAACCCTTAAACACCACCTCTCTTTTAGAGTAGATCTGCCTAAATTAAAACAGTTGGATTTTTTTTTATTTTTATTGTTACATCCTTGACATAAAGGTTTCGAGGATTTATTACACAAAGGGGCAACAAGGCTGCTTTGAAGGTAGTAAGACACCATATTAGTAAATAAGCTTTTTTGCTTTGTTGCCAAAAGTTAGACAAGAAGATTGATAGCACTTATAAGTTTGTAAGGCAACTACAAAACTACAGTAAGCTTAGCGTAGCATGCAAAGCTCACTGTCTACATCTGAGTCAAATTGACGCAGTACCGAAGTCGTAGGCTCTGCATCAACGCAGCTGAAACCTAAGCCGTAGCCTGACGTGCACCTGCCCAGAAATGTAACTACACGTCATGGCAACGATTGCTTGGAAACTTTAATCTTTAGTATACGACAGTTGTTTTATTGGTGAACCTTGTGAGTTGTAATGGAGCCGAATTTAGTAATGTTGCCTTTGTTAAGTGTTGCAGTTGTCCCTGGCTTCATATGAGTAGAGGAAATGTCATGTGCTAAAAACGTTAGCATGTTGTATTTGTGGGGTAAACGTGTCCAGCAGAAGAGAAATGCTTTGTCTGTGAATGCTGCGTGTTATAATGAGGCCGATTTGTGTACTTGTAAACTGTCGCTATTAAGCCATGTTTGATGTGTGTGTTGAATCAGCTAAACTCTACAGCACTTCCCAGAAACCCCACCACTGACTAGTGTTGTGGAGGTGTGACTGCAGAGTGACGCAGACACACCACCGCACAAGACACTGAATGCAGCGCAATATTCATAACAGCCATTGCATAGATGAATATCTTTCTGTTATCATGGATACGTTAGGACCATTACTGGGGCCAGTCACTATTGTGTTGGACAATAATCTTGACATATTGCTCAAACCTACTTCGGGGTGGATTGGTAGCTTTGGACACAGACAGGCTAGCTGTTTCTGTATGTTTCCAGTATTTATGCTAAACTTATATATCATATAGATATGACAGTGGTATCAGTCTCCTCATCTAATCGCCAAGAAACTTAATAAGCATATTCCCTGATATGTTCCCAATCCCAAGAGATTTCAGCATTGTCACTTGCACCAGAATAGGGGGGACAATGAAACTTTTTGTTCCCCCACTTTCTGTGTGCACAAAGGGAGACACCATGGGCTGTAATCGCAGTTCTCCAGTGCGCAACATCGCTCCAGAGACTGCAGATGGAACAGATGCCTGCTGCTTTCAAATGGCTGTAAAGAGAGTCACCAGTGTAAAGGACAGGGCCTTGTTGAGTTGATATTTAGATGTTGAAAAGAACTCATCTCAGCACCTGCAAGCTATCATAGCGATAACTGCCAAAACCCGCCCAAACTTAGCAAGAGCACACAGTCTCCTCATGACATGGCGTCTTCAGATGCTACCTACATTTTCTGCCCCCTCATTATTAAATCCAATCTGGTGCCTTTGTGCATTGTATACTTAAAAACAGAAACTTTAATACCATATATATTTTTTGATATTCATAGTTCATCATGTTATTTTGATTTTACATTGTATACTTCTGCACTGTGTTTTTTGTGATGCACCAAAACTCAGGTTCCAGTCAGGTTCCATCTGTGCACAGTTATTTGGCAATAAACTATTTCTGATTCAGATTTTCTGATTATTTATGGCAGGAAAATGTTTTTGAAAATAACCACAATTACTAAAAAGACAAAAGTCTAATGTAACAGTACATATATGGCATATAAATGTGTAACGTAGCAGTACAGGCAGAGCAGTAGGTGGTTACAGGTTAACCTTTTTTTATGGTGAGTGATGACAGTGGTAATCTGGTGTATTTCTGATTTATCTGTGAACCCTGTAGTTTAGAAAGTTTTACCCCCCCCCAAATCTATAAATTCACTGTAGCAGTACTGAGAGAGATTTTATTGGGGTATATGAGTGCAATTGCTGGTTCAAACTTGACAGCCCTTAGGGTGTAAAAACTAAAACAAACATTTGATGTATCAACAAATTCACTTTTTGTTCTGTCAATGGAGCAGCTCCAGGCTATGCATCACATTAACAAAACAGTCGTATTTTCTTCCTTACAGAGTTGTTTTTATTTATTTATTTATTCATTTCTTTGTTGTTTATTTTTACAAAATTCACAGCAGCCTGTCTGCAGGCGCAGGAAGAAGTTAATGTTGAGTTTTCAGGTCTGAAGCACCCACCCTGCAGACAGTGACTTCTGGATTCCTGAAGCCACAAGTGTTGATGCAGTTTCTCCCCAGTGTGCCCTGGTTTTCAGAGGGTGGTGTGACAGTGATGGATAGCTGTAAGCTTGGTACCAATAAGAGCCTCCAAGTGGTCGATTTGGGGCCCAGGGCTCTGGTAGATGGGCCCTCCAGGAGACCCACTCTAAATTAAATCCTCTGCGGCTGCCAGGGCTACTATGACGCTTTCGCTGTGCCCCACGCCCATTCTCGACCACTGCTTCCAGCCAGCCTCACTTTTGTTCCCCAAGAACAAGTTTTTCCTCCTTAATTAATTCAACAAAAAGTAATTAAACCTTTGCATTTTGCCGACATGCCTCGTCTGCCCCCACCCTCACAAGACACAAAGAAAAGGTAAGATGGAGAGAGGGGGCGCAAGAAATTAAGAACACTCAGTGCCAAATGACCGTCGGAAGCAAAACAATATTAGCCCCCTGAGTTAGTGGCCAGGACTCATAATAAAGGAATAACAAGACCAGGCATAGAGCTGAGATGAATGCTCTGCGGTGGTAGTGCAGGTTGTATTGTTCGGCAGGGAGGTGGAGGCTGCTGAGGTGGACGGCCCCAGCCACAGAGCCCGCTCTTAATTTGCTGAGTGATGTAAGGCCCCAGGGGTGCGTGTTGTTCGGCCCTGAGGGGTAATAATGTACTTGGCAGCTTCTCCTCGTCTCCCCTGCATTCAGCACTTTATGTGGAAATTTAGAAAAAAAAGATGTTTCCTCAGTACTCATAAACTGCTCTTTAAAACTCATAATACACATATTTCTTTTCATTTATTTAACAAACATCCATTAGCATTGAGTTTATCTCCGGAGGTACAGTTTTTACCTGAGATTAAATTGACTTTTTTCAGCATAAATACAGTATCCATAAATCTAACTTTGATCAGCTAGTTGGTTGACAGAAATTTAATCAGCAACTACTACAATAATCAATTAACTGTGTTACAAAAATGATCTTTTTTTCTTTGTCTTTGGGTGTCTTCAGACTGCTGGTTGGACAAACAAGCAGTGTGATTATGTCATCTTAGGCTCTAGGGAATGATTTGCGTTTTTTTCCAATTTCTGACTTTACAAAGATTGAACATTTATTCTGTTAATCGTGAAAGTAATCAGCAGATTAATCAGTAAAAATTATTGTTGCAGCGCGATACAGAACTAATACATACTGTATAATGTACATCTGTCTTTTTTATATTCATATTCAATCTTTTGAAAAGAACTCCTAAATTTTCATGTTTTGTACATGATTGAGTATTAGTATTTTGTCAAATTTCAATACATCTAATATTTTTGCTGAGATGAAGATTGATTGTAATTGGTTGTAACAGAAATAGCACTACAACTGCTACTAACACTAGCTATATACTATTATTAATAATGAAGAGGAAGAGTAAGCTGAAAACAGAGTAGAAGAGGAAACTCTTTGGGCAAATAAAGAGCACAAAAAAAGATGTCTTGGATCAATCTTAAAAGTTAAAGCTATTTCAATCTCACAAGGTAAAGGGGTGGAAATCAACACTTACTTAAGTACTGTACTTAAAGTACAGTTTTGAGGTACTTCTACTGTATTTGAATATTCCTATTCCATGCCATGTTACCTAAGTAAGTAAGTAAGTAAGTAAAATTTATTTGTGTAGCACTTGTTTGCAGACAAAGGTCACACAGTGCTTCACAAGGGCTATATATAACAAGAAAGAAAGCATAAGGACAAAGAGACTACGAGAGCCACTTTGGTAACAGTTTACAACTAGCAAACTATTTGCACACAGAAAAAAAAACCACAACATCAGTTATCCAAATGCCTGTCTAAATAGGTGCATCTTTAGCTGGCTTTTAAAGGAAATCACAGAGTCAGCAGACCATAAGGGAGCAGGCAAAGCATTCCAATATTTAAGTGCTACGGCCGCAGAGGAACAATCACCACGGATCTTAAGGCGAGTGCGAGGGACAGACAACAATTTTAGTGTAACAGCTCGAAGAGAGTGAGCTGAAGAGTACAGATGAAATAGATCAGCCACATGTTATATTTCTTCTTCCATTTCAGAGGTAAAAACAGAACATTTCACTCGACTACACAGGAGCGCACTGTCAGGAGAGGCAAAACAGCCAAATATTTGGGGCCCCCTAGAAAAAATTGGGAAAAGGGGCCCCAGATGGCCACTCATATCTGCACTTTTCTCAATAACAACTTAAAACCCCCATAAGGTACTATACAGTGAATGGTCGCTACCCCCCAAATCTCCTAAGTGGGGCCCCTTCTAGCAACCTGTGTCAGCTGGACACCTGTACTTATTATACAGACAATTTTAAGAATAACGATCAGCACAACTGCCAGGGCCTTGATTGGATATTTTGCCTGGGTCTCTTAGAGTTTAGGATCGCCACTGCCATTACATTTACCTGACAGCTTTCGTTACTTTTTACTTTGCACACGAAAATTTTACATACAAAACATCAGTCTATAAAATATGATGCATTTTACAGATTAAACTACCCACATAATTTAAATCTCTTAAAATTAAAATCAATTTGAATGATCTTATAATGATAATACAATACGTAAAGGGACCATTTTTCGGCTTAATTTATTTTTATTTTTAATACTTTAAATATAAGTGGCTGACTGCACCTTTGTACTTGTATTTAAGTGCCATTTTGAATGCAGGAATTTTACTTGTGGTTGAGTATTTTTACATCGTAGTATGAATACTTTTACTCAGCTGAAGAGCCTAATTCTTCCACCACTGCACACGGTTTATGTTTTCCAAAAGCCAGTGTGACTCTGTCTCCAGTAATCCTCAGTATACGTGTTTATGTTCCTTAGACCCTGCTAGTAATTACCTCAGTTTCAGTGGAGCACATGACCCATCAACACTTCAGCTGCATTCTCCGCATTTCAGCTCCATATGCAGCACACTCAGTACAAATATTCAGTGTGATCAAATGATTTACTGTTTAAATGCAAAGCTTTACATGAAATTAGGATTTTTTTTCTCTCTCTGGAGGTCATAAATGATTCATGGCCTGTGTACTGGGTGTGGTCTGGGGATGTCTTGATGGTTTGTCAAGTAAAGAGAAAAGTTGGTTAAGCCCATGTCTTTGAACTGTGATGTTGGGTCAGACAGCCAAGGCAGATATTTGCCCAGCAAATATTTTAATCCCCAACTAATCACTTGGTGAGTCCAGTGGGTGGAGGTTTGGGGTTGGGGTTGGGGGGGGCTTCCGCGGTGGCCTGGCACATTCTTCCTGTCCTTGACACGCCCTTTTTTCCAAGGGGATTGTGGGAGAGTCAAACAGGGCGACGTACGGAGTGAGCCACTGGATGGCAGGAGGCGTTGACTCGAGCCCTGCAGAAAGGCCACGTGGGTGCACGCATGTGGCACCCACATCCATGCTGCAACTTACAAATCCACCTGAACTCTCCTGAACAAACGACTGTAATCAATAAGTGATATGACTCCATTTGTCATTGATCTGAATGTGAAATCTGAGATATAAATGAACATTGTAAGTGTGCGCCTCTTTCATCTTCAGCATAAAGAATCTGCCCTCAAGAAGCCCCACTCTTTCTGCACTTTGGATTACATTTCCTTTGAGTGAAAATGCTGTGCATGCACCGCTCACTCTAAACATTTTTTTCACTGATGCAGAGGAACACACTCTCTCACGCTGTGGCACTCCAGATTCCTCAGCCGTTCGGTGACTCTTGGCATTTGCTTATTATCAGAATATTCTTAATCATAGTGGAGACAGTGCCAGTGGAGAGAGCGAGCCGAGAGAGACACGTCAAAACATCTTCAACCGTAAAGGACCAGACAGCAAGCGTGATGGGCAAATTAGTCAGAGGCGCTGCCTAAATGGATGGTGAGGGCACAGGGGGAGAGATAGGGAGTACGAGTGTGTGTGGAAATCAGCGAGGGAGCAGAAAACAGAAAGAGAGGAACCTTCTCCATTTCACCATTCAGCGGTGCCTCCTATTCCCGAAGCACTTCGCCAGATCACAACCCACTAACTGATAGAGAAATAAATTAAGGAAAGGCTGCTCAAAAAGATATGATTCTGAAGGAGATTTAAGGAGTGGAACTGATTGTGCATGTCTGATTCCTGCGCTTCAGAGTCCTCACCCGGGGGGCTTGGCTTTCAAAGCTGAGTGACTTGCACGGAGAAACACTCCATTAACAAAGTTCAGCTCTCCTCTGAGCTCCCCCTCTCTCTATCCCCCCTCTCCTCTCCCCCTCTCCCACCACAGAAGACCTCTCCCAGGCAGCACAGCTTTTTTTTTCCTAATGATGTTTCAGGGTGCCGTGCCTTAATAAACAGGAAGAATGTACATAAGAGAGCAGACAGTTGACTGAGGGAGCTCCAGGCCTGAAAGGATAATTCCAGTTTATTACAACCTGGGTCATATTTTTCCAGGTTTTGGTCAGTGTCTCTATCAGTTATGGTACCACTATACTCACCAGGTTAACTGCTGAGATCTGAAAACATCACCATCATCATAAAAGGAAGTTGTTGGCGTAGATGATCAGACAAAATGTTTAATATCCAATAATGTAGCCTTAACGAAAGGTAGCAGTTGTCAGTATCTGTGTCAATACTGACGTGACAGACCCACATTAAAAATAATTTGTTCAGTCCCACTGGGCCACTGACTCAATCTTCAGTGCCATAGCGATCCCTGGCCTCACATTAGCGTGCATAAAAATGATTATTATGAGGTCCACACAGTGAGGTACATAGATTTAACAAATATAAGGTATAATGTACAGTGAGCAGGTCATTATTGCAAAATAAACTCTGACAAGGTGATGCAGGATCCTGAAGGGGTTAATTTCACAATAATAACCAGCTTGCTGTGCATTATCCCACTTACTCATTCACTCATTTGTCTTATGTATACAGGAAAGGAATCAAAAGCAACATTAAGTGTGTTACAGTTAAAACTGTCATGACTCAGTTAAAAACTTTTTGTAAGCAGATTTTTCAGCTGCACAGACATGTTACACAGTTACATACTAAAGACATCAGTAATCTAACACAAAATATTTATTTAAAAATTATTTCAGTGTTTTCTCCAGTGTCTATGATTAGCACTGCGTACATAGCAACGGTCTGTTACTCACAGCAGCAATTTGCCATAGACCGAATCCCCATGTTTATTTACAATTTCTGCCACCTCCAAAAATACCTATATGCTTTTACCTGTAAGTGTACTGGTGTATTATGGTGTGTGTACATTAGTGTATGTACTGTGGTATGTTTATAGTCGTATGTCTATTGTAGTAGATGCATTGTGGGATACGTTGTGATGTTTGTATTGTGGTATATGTGCTGTGGTATGTATACTGTAGCGTGTGTATTGTGGCCTATGTATTTTATTGTGCCTACCATGTTTATAGTGTATTGTGGTTTATGATGTTTTAAACTGTACATTTTTTAACAAGATTTTAGGTCTACGTGTAAAAGCCGAACTAGGGACAAGAGTTGAAAATTAGCAATAGCTATAAACTGTAAATGATGACAAGTTTGCAGATTTCACATATCTCCACAATCTAAATCAACTGCCAGTTGTCTACCTGGAAGTGATTGTTGTTGTCAGTGCAACGTCACAGTGATTCAGTCTATTCAGAAACGGACTGTAGAATGCCATAATTGACCGATCAGAATTGACCAATCAGAACTGAGTAAGCTGTGCAATAACGTGATATAATGTGTTAGTTGGTCAGCTTTGGAGGTGCTGTGAAGTGGATACTGTCACCCTTGGACAGAGCCAGGCAAGCTGCTTCGCCCTGTTTTCAGTCTTTATGCTAAGCTAAGCCAACTGGCTGCGGCTCTAGCTTCATCTTTAGATATACGAGATATTATATTAGAGCGGTATTGATCTCCTCATTTAACTTTCAGCAAAAAAAAATGTACACACCCTTAAAAACATTATGAAAATCTGACCTAAATAATGAAATAAACCTTAACAGTCCTTAAACTACCTTCTCTAGCCATGTCCACTTTGGTGCTGCTAAACAATTCATTTGCAATCGTGCTAAAGGGTTAACATTAGCTGAGGCCGTTCAGAGAGACAGAGGGGCATTGAGCAGGCAGCATGGAGTTGAGCAGTAGCTTGGGTCCCGAGTCCCAGGATTAGAGTCATGGGACTAGGCAGAGGCAGGACCATTACCTCTGAGTGGAAAGGCTCAAACCCAGTGACTCCTTCTCAGATCAGATGGAGAGAAAAAGACTCCAAAAAAGAAGAGAGAGAGAGAGAAAGAATCAGAGAGGGATAGAAGGAGGGGGTATGCGTCCGAGAAGAGGATTGCAGAAGTGCAGAGCAATTAGGTGTGGTGGGATGGGGAAGATGTGTTTTTATGGTCAGAGGAAGGTCTCGTGATCACTTTGAAAGAGTGTGTTCATAATCTCTATGGAGGGGTTACTGTAGTGAGAATGATTGTGGTAATGGAGGTCAGTGTCTGCCTGAGGAGCCTGGATAGGCCATCGTCACTAAACTTCATTAAACTCAGTCCTTCTGAATCCATCTGATATGAGTCCCTCAAAAACCTGCTCATAAATCCCTGTATTATTCCACTGGGGCTGTTATCACCTGAATATGTTGCAACTTTAACACTCGCCTCATGTCTCCGACTGAGCTCTTGACCATTAACCCCTTTAACTTGTCAATATGGCATTGGAAATATTTGAGGGTGGTTTTTTTTGCATGGGTGTGAAGAAGAAGAAGAGGAGGAAGCTAGGTGAGTGTGGATAATTGAGCAGTCTGCAGGCATGGAGCCCAGAGATAAGTGAAAGAGTCAGAAATTGAGTGTGATGCTGAGGCGAGGGCCGGGCCCTTTATTTGATGGAGAAAAGAGGAAACGGGGAAAGAGGAGAGGAGGATGTCTCTGAGGAGGAGAGATAGACGGCAGCAGAGCGAGGGACTCAGAGACAGAGAAGGGGAAAGATATGGATGGCAGGCAGCAATTACTGAGACTGAGGCTCCATGTGAACACAGCCAAGTGTGTGTGTGTGTGACAGTATGTGAGGAAGAGAGAGGCACAGAGCGAGAGGGGGGGAAGAGGAAGAGGGAGGATTGAGATCTCTGCCTGCCTGGGCCCCTGCTGACTCTCATACAGGCAGATCACAGGCTCATCATGTCAGCTCTGTTTGTGGAAATCCTCCCTCATCAAATGACAAATTTGCTACACGTTTACCTTTATCAGATCTGGGAAGAGAGGCAGAGGAGATGAGCGAGGGAAAAGCGGTATGTGTGTGTGTGTGTGTATGTGTGTGTGTAAGTGCCTCTCTCTGTCGCTGCTACCGTCGAGGGGCCAATTACTTGCTCCTCCGAGAGCAACTCTGCCATCTCAGGCCTTTCATTCAGCCTCCCGCCCTCCTCCTCCTCGTCCTCGGAAACATCTGTCTCTGAATATGCAATGAGCGTGTCAAAGAGAGTACACCCACGTCCTGCACAAAGCCAATATTTGCTAACATCAAACCTGTCTGTTCTGCCTCTAGTGCCGCGTACGCCGCTGGAGCAGGATGCCACCGGTGCTGCTGGGAACCTCTCCCCCTCCTGCTGTAAGATTACCGGCCTTGTTACTGACACCATGCCTCGCTGCCCTCCTCCTCTTCCTCCTCTCTGCCTCCCCTTTGGCCATCCTTCTCTCATCATCCACACTGCCCCATCTTCTTCTTCTCCTTCTTCTTCTATCTCCGCCATTAAGGTTTAATTAACTGGACTTGGGCCTCATCAGTGTTCCTGAATAAACATCAATATTGACCAAAGTTTTGCATGTCAGCTTAGGCTATCTGGATTTTTATGGCTCATGGATGATGAGAGCATTCACTTGCCTGTTGTAAATGAAAAAATATTCAGTGCTTTGTGGTATTTTATTGGATTAATGATCTTCATTGAGGAGAAGCCTAAGATCAACAGAGAGATTTGAAGATTTGATTCTATAGGTTTTTGAACTTGAGAAAAATGGGAGCATTTAAAGGAATCTTAACTTATTTTCTGCTGCGTTATTTTGGGTACATTGTGTCAGCAGTTATTTATATTATTTGTTAGTTTATTCAAGGGGGACTTTTGAATAACTTGTCAGTCTACTAACATGCACAAAGGCGTTTATGCTCAACGCATTATTAGCTGGAATATTCTCCGAAACAGGAGGTGTACAGACAAAATATTCTGTAAAGAAGCAAGAAGTTAGCGAGTGTTTCCAGCAAAGTGGCGAGCACTAAGGGAAATTGCAATAAACTGTAGAGTCATATCTCATATCATATATTCATGGCGTACTTAATTTCCTTCATAAAATTTCTTTAAGGAGAAGAGTCAAATATTTGAAACAAGAAATGTTTATACTGAAAGTTGAAAAGTTGAATATCCCTGTAAATAAATTGATTCAGAAATGAAACTGAAAAATATTAAATCAAATGTAGACTCTTGTTGTTAAAGCATTTAAAAACAAATTGGCTGTCTTTTTAAAACCCTGAGATATTTTAATAGTAAAACGTAATTAATCATTTTACATCTTAAAGTTATTTGTTTTTATTAATATTTGTGGCAGTCATGTCTGAAAAGCCCTGTAGCACCGGCTGTAAGAGAATATGTGTGTTCACTGCATTGTTTTTGTTGAAGCCACTGTTTTGTTTGTATTTTGAAAACTTAAGTTTTTGAATTCATTTATTCATGATACAACAGACAATTGATATATTACAAATAATGAGAATAAAACCTGATGCCTACATTACCCACAATGCAACTAAGCCACAAAAAGTTTAATCAGAGATTTGGGTGTGCTATGTCCAAGTGGCAACCTCCAGGGCTGAAATATGAGGCCAGCACGGAAGTGCCAAAAGCTGCAGTTCATCGAGTGGCCACTTGAGGCTGGCTCCAAAATACAGTAAATCCCCACAGACCCCTCATGTTAAAGTGCACAGAAATAAACATGTTTACAGCATGGTACAAAAACAGTTTTGGTCTCTATAGCTAATTTCAACATTCATGACAACTGTATGGGGGGTGAATTTTTATACAACTCACCTTAAATAAGGCTTAAAGTTAAACATGATTAAAGGTGTGGTCGCTTTGAGTGAGCAGTTGTCTGTGAGGCGTCACCTCAGTCTATGACTCAGATCCACCCCTCGATCCCCAGAGTTTCATCCTGTCTTCCAACTTTGGTCACCTCAGGTCATAAAAAAACAAAACAAAAAATCCTACTCCAAAAGTCCAACATAGCGATGGCCAAAATGCCAAACTCAAGGCATCAAAAAGGGAGTCCTCAAACCAACTGGTGACGTCACAGTGGCTGAGTCCATTAGTTTCATACAGTCTCTGGTTATGCTAGAGCAGGCTAATGTTGCCTTGAGCTGCTAGCCTCAAGCAGAGTTTAGGAGCTACAGAAGTCTGTTGAGAACACTTATTTGTAACTTCACAAGCCCTTTTGTTTTTCATTTGCAAACTCGTAGACGTCAGCTCTGACCAGCGCTGACTCGAATGACATCACTTGAGGAAATTCTTTAGATTTTGCACAGCTCCCTCTAGAACCACAAAAAACTTTCACACCCTTTACTGGACAACTAGTATAAAATCTAGAGCAAGAAATTTACTTTTGATTCTCAATTGAACTTTGAACCACATGTCAATAATCTCATTAAATTCTGTTACTTCCACCTAAGAAATATCATCAGAATCAAATCAGCTGTGTCTTTTTCTGACGTAGAAAAGCTTATCCATGCTTTTGTATTCTCGCGCCTCGACTGCTGTAACGCACTGTTTACATATCACCCCAATTCTCGCCTCCCTCCTTTGGTTGCCTGTTAACTTCAGAATTGATTTTGAGATTCTTTTAATAACTTTTAAAGCTCAACATGGTTTAAATCATTTTTTATAACACATTTTTATAGGAAAGCTTGATTCTTTTTTCCCTTGTATTGTTTTGTTGTCTTATTTCTATGCACTTTGTGAAACACTTTGTAACCACCTTGTTTAGATATGTGCTATACAAATAAATGTTATTAAATTATTATTATAACTATTTCACATATACAGTAGTACTCTCCAACACCAGTAAAGACTTTGATGTGTAAAACCAGTATCTCCTTTGTTAAGATATTACATGATATGACATTTAAAGCTGCAGGAAAAATAAAGATTCTTCTGCCTCGAGTGCTTCAGCCCAGGACTCCAGTGCTTTTCGATTAAGCCTATGGATCCAAACCACAGATAACTCTATACATACATCTCACCACTGATAAAGTGACAAAGAATGCAATGCTTTCTATCTCTTTTGCAGCATCTTTAAGACTTTATGTTTTATCATGAACTGTGGGTGTATTGGCTCCCTCTTTCTGACCTTTAATTTGCTTTTGGAGGTTTTGGGAACCGACCCGTCATGAATGAGACAGGATAGAATAGTGAGCCAAAGAGGAGCTGCCTTGACAGGAGACACTCTCTCCACACTGTCTCTGTCTCTGCTGAGTGATGAAGATTAAAGAGACAGAGAGAGAAAGATTATAAGAGAGCAGAGATTGACTGCTAGAGAGAGAACGAGAGAGAGAAAGGGTGAAAAAGGGAGGGAGGTAGAGAGAATGGATGATAGCATGAGAGACAGAGAGAGAGAGAGGGAGAGCATTTGCATAATGTCCTCCACCACAGTAAGTCCCTGAGGCTAGCCATGCTGGATAACAGAGGACCAATACTCTTAATTCAATCTCTTTATTTTTCTAATACTTCAGAAATTAATAATTCGTCCCCATTCCACCCCCAGCCACCCCCTCTCGTCCGCAAACCACCGTGAGCGTCGAGCTGAGCTGCCTAAGTTTGTAACTTTAACCCAAGAAATTGATGTGAGCAGGCCTTGAGGCAGACCTGCTAATGAATGGATAGAGAGAGAAAGAAGAAAGTTAAAAGATGGTCTTTTATAAAGTAATTTAAGAAAATCCTGTTAGCTGGATCAAGTACAAGAGTATAATTTCTCAAAATGGGAAAAAGAGGAGCTTTCGCGCCTCTCCCGCACACTTAATAACAAAATTAAGGAGGTAAAAAGATAAAGAGAGGGAATCAATTAGGCCAGGCCTGGTAAACAGTGCTACGAGGGTGGGATGGCCCATGGAGGTGGGATGATGGGTGCGATGCTCAAGTGCTCACACCCTCAGGCGGCCTAATTCCACGCCACCTCCCACACTGACACCTTGGATGAGGGGCTGGGTGAGGCCAGAGGGGGAGGAAACTTAGGACAGGTAGACACACACAGCTCAAGTCCATACACCTGCACTCACTGTCAGGCTACATTTAGATTTTATTTTAAAAGAGAGGAGTGCAACACATATTTATTTTCCTGAAATAATCATGTACATTATTTCTTTTACATGTAATATAGTGCAGCTCATTCTAAAACATATGCTATACTCATTTTCCCTGCTTGATTTTCCCTCACTTCCTCCCTGCTTTATCATTCACTAGAGCACTGCTCTTTTTTCTCAGGTTCATGATGACATGATCATTCCCCTATGGCGGAGGCGTGGAGAGACACCCATCAAGTAGACAGCCTGTTAACCAGGCACTAAACACACTGGAGATAAGAGGAGATTATCAGACTGTTATTGTTCCAAAGGGGAGTCCTCTGTCACAGAGACCTGGCCAGGCTCAGTCAGTCAGAGAGGAAGGAAGGCATGGATGGATAGATGGTACAGTATGCGGTGGCGGTGGCGGCGGTGGTGGTGGTGAATACTTAGGGGGAAGAGGCTTGCTCACTATCTCTTCCTTCTGTTGTAAGCATAACCTTGGCAGCGCCGCCTCGGGACTCAAAATCAGATAAATATAGATGAGGGATATTTGACATTTGTTTTGAAAATGGTATCATTGTTATTAGAATATTTAAAGTGTGGGTTGATGTGTGCATGTAAATATGTGCAAAGCAGGGGCTGTGCATTGAGTGCAATCTTTAGATAAATCATAAGAAGGTTTAACCTCTTAACATACAGTTTTCTGCTTTTGTTTCCCCTTAAGTAGCTTTGTTAAAATCATCTTATGCCACACTGTGTGATAATTTCATATGTATATAAATATCAGCTGGTTCCAACTCTTCAATTAGACTATATATCACAATTTATTTCTTTTATATATGACACTCTGAGTGAAATGTTAAAACCTACTTCATGTTTTTACGGCTTTATCATTTAATCAAATGGAAATATTGTAGATGTCTTAGACATCACACTTCTGTTTTACACTAAAATGTAAAAAAAAAAAAATGTTGCATGGCATCAGTTTATAATGTCTGACTCACCTGCATTCTTGTTTGGGAAATAAAATAATATTAGAATGATAAAATTATTATATATTTATATTTGTCTTTAGTAATTATAGGATTACCTCACACCTTAAATCAAGATAACGCAATCTGAATTGACACCATTTTAATTCTTAGACAACTCATTTGTCCTTAAAATCATATACGATCATTTTTATTTATTTATTTTTTATATAATTAAATATTTTTGTGGTAATAACAGAACAATATAAGATGAAATTGCAAGTAACAGTGTAATCTAAATTCATTTTCAGTATTGGACTGTCTATAAATTACAGATAAAAAGCTGTGTAATTCTACATTTATGTATATTTACTTGTTATTTAAAATGACTTTATGTACTACTATATACATTACATCGAGTCTAAAAGACAGGCTGCATGAAGTAAATTATTAGCAATGTAATTTATTATGAAATCTTAAAAATCTAAATATATTTACATATTCAGTATGAGATTATAACCGAGTACACAGTTAATTTATCTCACCTTATACATCTCATAACTTTAATTTGTACCCTTACCTTACACTGAAATGTGACCCCTTTGACCTTTTATCCAGTGTTGCACTTGTGTTCCACTTCCTCAGTAGATAAAAGCGAGGATGAATGGTCTCTGTGGGCATACCAAACACTGAGCATTATTTGATTCAGACTCCCCTGGGTGTTATGACTGGGAAATAATTGTACGTATTTGTATTTGTTTCTTTTTCACTGTGGTGTGCTCTGGGTAATTCTTAATACCTTCTAGAGATTATACGGTAACTCCCAAACTCCCATGATTATAATTAAGCCTGACTTGGTTATAAAATGAGCAAATAGCAATTTAGTTTTGCATCGTGTGAGGGAGCATCTCTGTGTGTTCCTCCGTTTCCCCGCGTCTCCATACATCTTTACATTTCTGAATATACTTGGGCTTGAGAGTTTGAATATGCACGTGCATTGTGTGTGTGAGGCTGTGTGACAGGGGGAAAGTGCTGCAGAGGAAAGGCATATATACAAGGATGTTTGGTTGGGCATGGAGACTGCTATCATCTTCCTTCTGGCAAAAAGAAGAAGAAGAAAAAAAAAACACAAACATTCCCCCATCCATTCTCTTTCTCCTCCTTATTCTCTATCTTGCACTCACTCTGTTCAGCTTCTCCCTCTCTCTTTCTGTATCACTTACAAAGGCAGCCGTTTCCTCCAAAATGAGGCCACGTACGGAAGGTATGCAAATGAAATCATTGCTCGTGGATTAGAATGGGACACCATATACCCTAAATCATGATTGTCAATCATGGCTGGGGATTAAGGGATATGGGCTCACAGACCTAAAAAAGCAACATTTCCCCCCTCAGGCAGATCCCCATTGTGAGGAGCTCTGAGGAAGAGAGGGCTCCACAGGGGAGGAGAGCAACACTGGAGCACTAGTGCCCCCTTCTGTCTGATGTTCGCTGCACCATTTCATCATCAAACACCAGCCAGTCTGAACAGAAATAGAGGCTGGCACACACAAGCCTATTCATTTACATTCAATGTAGCCGCAGGCAAAAGCTTGATTAGACAAATGCACATGCTTTGGTGATGCAGTGTTTCATCTTCAGTGGAGGAGAGAGAGACCTCATTTGTTTCTCTGGCATGTGTGCAGGCTTGGTTCAACATCAGTGGGTTAGGAGGGCCATAGGCCTTACAAACAAACAGATGTTTGTTTGCCCTGTGAGTGAATGCGTTTAGCACTGAAGTCCCTTAACCATCAGAATCAATTTGTTCTTTATACTGTCACTGTGTGATTTTAATATGTGGCGTGTACAGTATGCATTTTTATGTGTATTTGTACATCTGCCAATTTGTCAGCCAGTGGGTGTGTGTTGTATGATTTTAAGCATGCATGCATGTATATTATATTAAGATAACAATGTGCATTTCTGCACTTTTAATTGCGACATATAACGCTGCTGCGGCTTCTATAGCTGCTACTAAAATGATAGCCATACAGGGTAATAATACTAAAGAATAGTACACGAGTAATTATAATTGCAGCTTATTAAATAGGCTTAATATGTGGCAAATCGGGACTCCTACTTCATATTTCGGAAGCAGTGCAGCTCCTCACACAGAGACATGTTTAGTGGATTGTGTGTGCAGACCCTGGAGCCCTCAGCTAGAGTGCCAGTCTGTTCCTGTGGAGCAGTCAACCAGACAAACCCAGCCAAGAGAGAGCAAGGCACAGGCACCGGGCCAGGAAATAGCACTGGAAAACACTCCACTATGGCAGAGAATTAATAGTGTTCTTATAGGAGAGAAAGCGTGGGGGCAGGGTGGAAAAAAAAGGACACTAGTTCAGCATCATCAAAAGGACGGTTGTGTTATGATTGCAGGAATCAAGGGAGAGTTTCATTAAGCCCCCATTAGACTAGACCTTGATAATGAGAAAAGTGAGCAAAGGAGGAGAGTTGGCACCGTTCACATCCTGCACAGTGCAGCTCCCGGCTGCCCAAGACTGAAGGTGGCGCGGCACCTGTGCCATTTTGGCCCCGGCATCGTATGGGCAGGAGGTCAAGGCCAGGGCAACATCTGCATCACATCAGAGGGCCTGGCTGTGTGCCCACATCATGAAAGTCTCTTGCAGGGAAATCCTAAAGAATAGATTTGAAAAGGACAAAGTGTTTTCTCTGGATGCCCAGTTTATACACCATTCTCACCTGCACAATATTATTTTCACGATTTATACTCTGACGTTTTGTGCAGTTAAATAATCAAACAGTTGACAGTGCTCACATCTGTTGCATGATTTATAAATGCACAACTTTATGTTTGAAAATAGTTAGAGCCAGAGACATTTACCTGCATGTGAAACCCAGGCGTGTTTTGTATGGCGCTCTGCAGTGTGCCTCGTCACAATTACCTGACTAATTTTAACAGGGGGATCCTTAATACCGTCCCTGTCTGTCTGCTACAGCTCGACCACCTGAGTCATCTTTCCGATGGCGGGCAAAATAAACCACCGAAATTGATACGAGCCGCCAGCACACTAAAGAGCAAATCATTATGCATCATTAGGTGAAGATTTAGTTTAAACGTGTTTAGCAGGAATTAAGCAAAGCTGTTGTTGACATGGATTGACTGCTGTAATGCTTTATTGTCAGTGCTCCAGGAGGCAGAGGGAGGGCCGGCCTAGTTGGGGTAGCAGCAATGCGCCGAAAGCGAGGATTTATGGGATGTTGGAGGACTAGCCGGGTGTGCAGAAAGAGTGGAAAGACAGGGGAAAGTATGGTTGATGATTTGGCAGGGGAGACAAAGGGAGGGAGATGCATGAAAAGGGGGAAACAAATGAGGGTATCTGTGGTCAGTGGGAAAAAGGATTTAGTTGCAGAATTTTGAAATTTGAATCTTAACGTCAACATGGACGCGTCTGTACAGACTGAAGATGCACATGGGATGGTCCTGTTTAAATATAAACATCAGATGATTTGCACTCTAAATACCAGACAAACTGTATTTTCAAAATATTAGGGTTGTGGCCTCAGCGTACCTCGGAAATGTTTGCTTGAAATCTAAATTTACTGGAGTAACTTTTAAACCAATATTGCATTTAAAAAACAGGTGGATTCCTGGATGATAGTCACTGTACAGGTGCTAATTTAGGGTTAAATACTGTGATTATTAGAAAGGTTTTGTAGTATCTGAATGACAACGGAAAACATTTTAATAGTGCTTATTGAGCGTTATTGGCTTTATAGAAGGATGTGGGTGAGTAAAACTCCTGCAACAGAAAAAAAACCCCTCAACAAGATGTAAAATAAAACATGGAACATGAACAACTTGTCCATGGTCAGTTCAACCACAGATAAGTTTCCCTCTCCTGTCCTGACACCCCTGTGTTTGTATGTGTTGGCGTCTTTATGTGTCTGAATGTGTATGCAAGAGCTGCTCAAACCGACGAGTAAGAGAGGACAGTCTTATCCAGCTCTCCAGTGTTGACAGTATTACTAATCCCCTCCACCTGCTCAAACACCCACCCCAAAAAACACATCCCTCCCCCTCTTCCATGTGCCTGTGCTGGGAGTCCCTGGGGCCAGGCTGCGCCTCTGCCTTCGTCTCCACACCAGTTATCGTCCCTGGCCCGGCTCCGCTCCCCCAACCCCTTCCTGCGCCGCGCACATTAATCGCCGCAAAAACAAATAGTTTTCAAATGTTTGGAAAAGACCCACTGTTTGCATCAGGGCCTAACAAAATAATTTTTACAAGCTATCCAGTTGTGATTAGGGCTGAGAGAATTGAATTTATGTGGCATTGATAATATTAATATTAGCCTAATTAATTATGTTGTTTGAACTTGCACAGCACTGTGTGTACCTTCTACACAACACTAACCAGCCGGAGCTGGAACTGAGCTCTCAGGCGTCTCTATCTCCCCGGCTCTCCCCCAGTCCATGACTACTGCACACAATTCATCAACTCGTAGATATCTAATCCCCTCTGGCTCCGCTCACTTCCTGAAGTCTAAGAAAGAACTTTACTCTGGTGGCAAGAATTCCCATGAATACTTGATGACTTCTATAGAAAGGAAGACTGTTTCATCTCACTTTGAAAGTGACATTCGAGGAGAGAACGGGCCAAACTTTCTATTCGCAGCTCCTCTTTTATTAAAGATGTTGAGAAGAGGGACAATAATAAAATGCAACATTTTTTAATGAGTCACTAATTTAAGGTAAACAGCAGTACATTGGGAGCAGCTTTGCGTAGGGGATAGTTTCAGGCATCAGGGACATCATCTGCCCTCTTTATTTTAGTGCAGAAGACAGAGACTGAGACCAAATAAGCCCTGTGTGAAGAAGTCCCCTCTAGTTTGTTTCCTTAATCAGCAGAGGTCAACATTTTAATGTCTCCTGACCCAGAAACACTGCAGATCCAGCCAACAATGTCTTTGGACTGTGTGCACCGCTGGATGCGCAAGTGTTGATCTGTGCAATTACAGTGACACATACTCACTGACCCATCACACCGGTCATCTTAGCCTAAGAAGGGACCACCCAAACCTCCACAGAGGTTCTCAGACCTGTTAACAGTTCAGATCACACTTCTCTGTGATGGCCTCTTGACCTCTACTTTGTGGTCAGAGGTCAGAGGTTAGAGAGGTGGTCATGTGTCCCTCTCAGCCAGACAGAGCTCTATATCTCATGCATGGTGGAGCTGTCTCTGCCAGGCCTCCTACACTTCATTACAAATGGTAGCTGTTCCCAATACATAGTGCTACTGCAGGCCTGATGTCTGACATTACAGTGTGATTGTTGACAGTCTCCCCTTACAGCAGCTTTAGGGTCTATTCCTGTGAGCAACTGCAGCCACAGAATTAATATATTTGGCACAATCAAAAAAAAGGTTTCTTTTTACGTAAGCACAGAAATCAATGCTGTCCATTTACTCATAATATGTCAGAAATCTTAGCCATGTAGATTGGTGGTGGATTAGTATTTAAAAACAAATCTTAAGTCAATAGACATTTAAATTTCTTCAGCTTGGAGAAATAAACAATGAAAAAAATAGGTAAAATGCACATTTCCCACATTCAAGGAGCAGTGGCCTCAGTCTCCAGGATGTACAAAGCAATCCCAGTTAAGTCTGTATGCTGGGGCCAGGCCGATGCATTCTCTGAAGCAGGGTTGGGTATCTCCAAGGTGCATCGTCTCATCAAAGCATGGGTTACTGGACGGAGGGCAGCGAGGTGTTGAATCAGTCATTAACTGAAGTGTCGGCCCAGTCTGGCTGAACGGTAGTCCACTCTGAGCTGGACGAAGGCGTGCAGGAGGTTTCGGTCCAGATTGGTGAGTTGCTCACCTGAACAGACCTGCTTCAGGTTGTCAGGGGCGACGACCAGTAGGTTACAGAGGGCGTGGAGTGTGTCGAAGAGCTGCAGCACCAGAGGAACCTGGAGAACAGACAAGCACACAAACTATTACACCTTGTAAACCATATACATCAAGTTATTTCCTGCACACATGCAAGGCTGTCATGACAAATGCTCTAAATTATAAATCACAGGTTTCATTGTATTATGACTTCAGTGCACTGAAGGTGCAAAACATGATGTAAACCTGTATCTTTAAATGCAACCTGTCATATCTAATATCCCATATCTCTATATAGTGCTTAAAAAACATGCCCCAATCTCCATTCCTGCATTTACTTGTATGTAGTGCCGATATGATTGGACAATTAATCAGTGAGTTGGTTGACAGATAATTTATCTACAAGAATATTTTATAAGTCATTAATTATTTTAAATAATTTATCAAATAAAAATGTTAAACATTTAAATGTTCCAGTGTCTCCTACATGAGAACTTGCAGCTTTTCTGTATGATTGTCTAGAAAGAAGGACCTTCCTGACTAAATAAAGGGTAAATAAATAAATAGAAATTAATTACATTTCAACAGCTGTCACAGTAAACAGCTGTCACAAAATAAGCTATTGAAAACTGACACTTTAAGCTCTATGAATTGATGGAAATAAAGAAAGTAATTCTTAGTTGCAGCCCTTTTTGTGTGTACTGAATTGTGTAAAATTGCCAAACAATTAAGGCATTGACCTGAATTAACCTAACCGCTTTATGTAATAACAAACACAACGAGGGTCTTTACTGGTGGAGTCGTGTTTTGCCCTGTGACCAGTGCATCCTGGACCTATGCCCCCTCGCTCACCCTGAAATCCTTGGCGCATCGTCGGTATTCAGCCACGTCGCAGATGGCCAGCATGCCTCCCATTGAGCTGTAGCTGTACTGCTGTAGGTGCTCGTGGATGAGCCGGTGGAAACGAACGCCCAACTCCGTCAGCACTGTGTCCACATTTTTCCCATCCATGGACTTCCGCACGTGCTCCACCTGCCGACTGACGTAGGCGCACACCTTGGAGCAGGCCTGCCGGGCGGGGAGACACACAGGGACACATGGGAGACATGCTGACAAAACAACTGACAAAAACCAAAGGCAATTCAAAAGCGCTCAGTTTATTCTACGAACAAGGAGATAGGGAGATGTGAGTGATTTGCAAGTTGCATTTGCTGATTTGTTTTGTTTTGCATGTGAGTTCAGTCGTGGAAGCTGAGGTCTTGTATCTCTTACTGTAGTGTACTGGATCATGACGTTGTTCTCGTCCTCAGGCCTGAAATCAGTCTTCTTCTGCTCTGTTGCCAAGATGTGCTTCATTTGCCCCACCATGCAGTTAATTGTTCTGTGTGTAGCAGAAAAACGACATTTGAAAACATCTGTTCTTTGTTCTGTATGATGGTTTTTTGGTTTGCATGTCAGGGCAGTTTATAAACACACTGACCTGTCGATTCCTGTGTCCAGTTTCACTTCCATCTGTTCAATCACCTCTTTCTTCTTGTGCAGGCACTCTGCCAACTTTGGAGATGAGCTGCAGACAAAGATTTTGAATTGGTAAAATTAGAAGTCTCCCCTTCTTCTACAAAGTATGTGTTGACGAGAGGCAGTGGCAATAGAATAACCAAATACTGTGGACTATATATAATTTGAACCTCTGACCCAGAACTGACCTTATTAGAGGCATGAGCTGGTCATTAAACTGCTTGTCAAACAAGTGGAAGATAGAGTTCGCTTGTTGAACCACATCCAGGAAGTACAGGTTGGCATTCTTGGCATCAGATGAGGGGATTGCTGTAGATCAAAGACACAGAGAGAGAAGTCCAGACAATAAACCAAAAGGTTGGTGAAAGGATAAATCAATATGATTCACATAAGGCGGAAAACCACTGTTGCCTGCTCGCTATGGGTTGAAACCACAGAAATACAACGTAGAAAAACACATTCACAGCAATGTTCTGCTTCAGCATCAGACAGTGAAGAGAAAGCAATCAAACTATGCGGACATCAGTGTTGCATTTCTTTGATGAAGAATATACATTATGAATTGAGCATTGGGAGATGAATAAACATGTTTAGTTCCACTGTAGCTGCCTGAAAGTGATAAGCTACCTCCTGTATTCAGCCACATATAGAATAAAAAGAAATGCCACAGAGGCACAACCTGCTGCGCATCAAGGTAACTTAGATATTTCTCTTTTTTTTGTTAACTGCAATAAAATTTGTTGCTTGTATGACTGAATGGTATCCATAGCAACAAGCATCATCTGGTCCATGACAAAGTAAAAGCCTATGAACAGTAGTGGGCGCATGTAACTTCACCAACAGCGTATTATTTTATCAAGTATAATAGTTTATTAAGAATTTCAGTAAGTTAAATAACCATGCATCCATGTGATTTTGTTCCCTTTAGGTGTTAAAAGCAAAACAACTGCAGTGTCATCACGTGTTTAAAATCCCATAATGCATCTTCAAGTTCATGTTTGAAGGAGCTGTATGCAACAGAACATTAATATTACAGCAAACCACTATTTGCTTTGTAAAGATATAGTGGAGTAATGGCGTCTGACCACAGAATCAAGTCATGCTCCTGCTGTGTGTGTTGTAACCCGAGCTTCTCTGTTCATTGTTGTGGTAGACTGCCAAGCCACACATGCATATTAGTGTGTGTGAGTCCCTGTGAGTGTATCCCACTGGCTAGCTAATAGCTGCTCTGCCCTGTGCTCATACAGTAGTTAGCTTAATATTGGGATGGTATAGTCACAAAAGCATAGCACCCATCCTTTGCATCCCTCCCCAGGTTAACACTGCTAGCTAAGTCAGCACTGTTGCCAGTGTTAGCACTGTTTATTGAGTTAGCACTGTTTGCTGCTAGCTGCCAGGCTCAGCCACCTTGATGTTGAGAACTGTGTGCAGAATATCTAGCCCCCGACTCTGAATCATAGATATGCTCTGAATGTTGCATACAGCTCCTTAAAGACCAAATAAGTCACAACAGGCAGAGGAGGCTCCTCCATAAGCAGTCAAGACATTGAGCTATATTTTGCTTGGGCTTTGAGGACACGTTTGCCAGATATTTGCCTTCAGGTAGTCATGAGTCACTGGTTCGTACACAAATGAGAAAGCCACTGCAGATTCTACATAATGAAACATCTGTTACAATTTGCTGTTTGTTCTTGTTGGCAGTCTGGATACTATAACTACAGGATTTTACAGACAAATAAAAAGTTCTATGTATTTACCACTGATATAGTACTTTGTTTTCCATTTTCCCATCCTGTGTCTGTGTAAAACATGTTAACTTCTGCTGTAATTTGAATATCAACAGACTTGCATGGAGTTTTCCTGCAGTTGTCTACTGGAAATGCTCCTTTACAAGTTGACAAGGAGGACCTAGTTTTAGTCGCTACAATGCTGGACTGTCTTATCTAGAAAGACCTGGGCTTTGGGTGCAGTGAAGGACAGAAACTAATTTTGGACACAGCTAAGTTAAGCATCAACACAGACAGTATGTACAGATTAAAGTTATAATGAACTGTATTAGATGTACCTGAGAGGCCGATCTCTAGGGCATAGTCGATATGTTCCACGCAGAGATGTTCAACCAGCAGCAGGAAGATTGAGAAGGCATTCTTAGGCAGGTCTGAAGGATCTGAAAGCTGTGTCACCCCAAACAAAACGAAAGGGAACACATTTAACTCTTTAAGCTCCCAAGATTTTCTCTCTAAAACTTCCTTTTCTAAGAATATAAAATGTCTTTTTAGTAGTCTCACCCTGTGGCATCTCTCAAAGGCATGACGTGTCTCCTGCAGCAGGTTGACAACGAGCTCTGGGGACAGAAAGGTCTCCCCATGGGTGTCAATCATAGGGCCAAGTGGGAGGTTGGTGCGCTGTCTGATCCGCTCCTTCAGTTCTTGGATACTGTAAAAAGACACATATGATGATAATTTCGTAACAACATTATCCTTTTGTAAAACATATTCAAATAATTGATCCTAACCTGCCCTGATGTGGGAAAAAAAATGGGATCAAAATCTGACCTGCCGGTGCCAATTGGGCGTTTCTGGTGATTTTTGGAGTCGTAGTAACGCTGCAGGATCATGGCACCTCGAGTGCGAAGGTATTCCCTCTCCATGTCAATGTAGCTTTCCAGGTATGAAGAGAAGATGCTCTTGATCAGCTTGGACAGGAAAGTGTGCTTGTCTGAGCCCAGGTTGAACTCTGTCAGCTTGGTGGCCAATGCTGTGGTCCTGGAGAACATGGAAAACACAGTGTGTAAGCAGAACGTTTCTGTGTAAACAGGAAGTGAATCAAAAATAGATGAACAAGCTAAATACCTGGTGTAAAGGTCATAGAGGTTCTTGAGGTACTGTTCTACATCAGAGTGTCGAGTCTCATCCAGTTTTTCCCTAACGTGGGCCTGCAGACACAAACATGTCAAATGTAACATAACAAATAAGGCATGTCTTAATAACACCAAACAAACGCTAAATAAAGAAAATACCTGTAATTTGTTTTCAAAGATGTTCTGGATGAGTTTGGCCATAACAGTCTCTGGGCTGCTGAATACCTCGCCAACCTGCTTGTTGACCCTCTGGCAGAGAACTGCAGTGTCCTCAAACACATCATTCCTCATGTAGGCCCCCTAAGGAGACAAACAAAGGGTTAACCAGGAATCGCTGGATATTATGGGCCAACAAAAAGTGCAATATTATGTATAAGAGAAACTTTTTACACTTACTTCCTGACACTGCTTGATATAGACATCCACACAGTGTGCATAGCCCTTGAATAAAAACACAGATAAGTTACTTTCCTGCATGATTACATCATTGACATGCAGATTAAAGCAGCGTTTAGAGATGTAAACAAACTTTCATGTTACTACAGTTAATCATGTATGAGGCAGGTGACTATTCCGATAATCAAACTTAAGACTAAAGACTGATGTTAAGATTAGCTGCGGACTAAAAATCACATGTAGACATCAAATATGATTCTTCCAGGTCACCTTGAAATGTAACAGAACTGCTGCCACCTCCCGCATACGTCCAATCTCACCCCTGCGCTGGGCAGCTGTGAACTCCTGGATTAACTGCCGCTCCAAGTCATGGTACTTACCTGGGTAGAAGCACAAAACAAACACAAAGACAGGTAAAATGATGTCATTATTTGTAGCTAACTTCTGTTGTATATGTAATGGGGACACGATGAGTATTTTACAAACTTACTTGCAATTTTTGCCTTCACATCTGCAAATCTGTCAGAGGAAAAGATAATTACACATCAGGGAAACCATCACAAATTATATTCCGCTATGAATTTTTCAAGTAGATGTGTTTTAAATTTCTAAAAACACATTATGATACTGAATTAAAATGCTATAATACTCGATCTGTGCTGCGTGGGGCTTACTCTGTGAGGAATAATCTACATCACTAATACAGCACCTTCCCCTTGTTTGACAGTGCTCTTGTCTAAAGCTGCCTCCAGGATACCTGACTCACCTGTCGAATGGCAGCTCCTGGGCAATGAGATGCAGCTTCTGAATTATATCAGCAGCCTCCTTAATCTGAGGGAGAGAGAGAATGAGCGAGGGTGAGAAAGAGAGAGTCAGGTGAGGCAAAAAGAGAGAGAGAGCACGACAGGACCACGAGAGGTGGACATCCAGACAGAAAGCTGGCAGGCCGCCGGCGGTGTCTCCACTTGGGGGATCATCATTTTAGAGCTGCCCTCCTCCACCTCCCCGTGTTGAACAGGGAGCTGATAACAGACAGGCTGCGCTCACCTGGGCATCGGCAGCAGCAACAGCAGCAGTCCTGACTTAGCAGCACATCCAACTCTATATTGGCATGCCTTTTCTGAATGGGCTGTAATCCCACAGGAGTCTAAATCGCCTTCAATAATCTGTCCGGCCAGGGATATCTGTCTTAAAAAAGGGGGCCCTGTCGAGAACCCCCCCTCCCCCGCCCCTCCTGACATACACACTGGCTGAAAAAGCCCCAGACCTACGAAAGGCCCGCCGTCCGCAACTCCTCTGTTCCCGCAGATGCCTGCCTCAGCTAACATCATTACTCTGCTCCCGTGAGGAGGATCCAGCCTTTCTGCTCGGCGAAGGTTTTCTAAGTATCTGTCCCCCAGCTAAGATTAGCTAAATCCCATGTAAGTAATGTAGCCGTCTCCCTGCAGTCAGGGTTTAGCAGCACTTGTCTCCACGCTGGCGGCCCAGCCCTCCCTTTCAGAAGGATTAGCAAAGCCATCCCCCTTCAGCTATTCACTTGCAGCTTTCCTCTTTCCCCCTCGTCTGGAGGTATGCTCAGGAAAAGGAATCTGGCCAGATATTTCTGCATGCCTCTCCGGAAAACTAGCTCCATCTCCAGCTCTCGTCTCTGGGATTGACCTCCAGACTCACTGCTCTGCATCCACTAATGATGTTGCTGCTAACAGGAATTAATCTAAAAGCATCCCAATCTCTCTACTGTCACTTAGAAAACTGCAAAATCAAACTTTCCGGGGTCACTTGTCTAACATTAACATGGTCTCTGTGTAGGCAGGAACTGAGAAAAAGTGTGCATCTCATCTTCCTGCATGCATGTTATCACCGCCCTTACATGTACTATAATGCCACAAGCTCTTTGCTGCTGTAATGCGACACAAAGCTGAGGACCAACCAAATTCTCGCTCCCAGACAACCTTCTGTAAAAGCAATTAGGGTTGACATGAGCATGTTGACATCCATGCTAGTCAATCAGCCAGCTATTGTCAGACAGCAAATGACAGTTTATTAATCCAAATTAGCCGAGGGATCCAACTAAAGGGATAAACTTGACAAATTAATATGGATGGTTTACCTCATAATCCTGTTCATTCTCACCTCCAGCAGCGTCACAGTGGGGGTCCTCATCACTGGTCACACACACACACCTCCACTGAAGTGAATGGAAGGAACATATGTAGAATTCTCACCTTGTCTGGGTTATTGAAGACGTCACTGCGTAGGTCTCCATCCAAGAACTCGTTGAAGTAGGTCATCAGACGCTGGGCTTCCACAGCTCTCTGCCGAGGCGTGTTCACCCCCTCAAGCTGGTCGCCAAGGTGACAAACCTTGGTCGCCACGTAGCTAATATGCTCATCGAGCTCCTGGAAATGCTGAAAGGCCACCTAAATTGACAAAGAGCAAAGGGGATGTGAAGAAAAGATGAAATCATTGTGTTATTAGATGACTAAGACATTCAGGTGGGTGTTATTGGCTACTTGACCCTACAACACACCTGGTTGCTTCTCTGCAAGTCTTGCACTTTGTGGGCAAACTCCTTGGCCTCACGGTGACACTGATGCTCAAGCTTCTCCACCCGTCGCTGGATCTTCTCATCCAACTGCTTCAGCTCTTCTATGTGGTTCTCAAATTCTTCCAACAGCCTATCACAGAAGACAGAAAGACTGTAGATCCAGAACTTCACAGTGGTCTAATCAACGTACACTACAGGTAAAACACACATAAAAGCTCTTACTCTGGAGGAGTAATTGAGTACCACAAGGTTAAATCTGTCCCACTGACCTCACAGTTATAGTTATAGTTAGTTACAGAATAGTGCCGGAGGCTTAATTCCTGGGTCCCCAGACTTAAGAAGCTCTGAAAACTAGCAACTTCGTCAGCTGCATTTTAAGTGCCATCAGGACTGCAGAGCAAATGTTCTAAGTCAGCACCACATTTCACAGAGTAGGAAACATCCCAAAATGATGAGTGTATAATCTCTTGACTAATTCCCTCAGCACTGGCTACAGCTTAAAGACATCTCCCATCCCTTCCCAATAGACACTCATTCCCTGGCTGGTGACTCACAGTATGGTGGCCTCCACAGATATGTTGTCTCTGACTCGTCGCTAAGAGCTTCCGAGGAGGTGGTGGCAACAGTTTTGTGGAGGAAGTAGATAAGGCAGGATGGATCCACAGTATAGTTAAACTGTTATGGCATTTTTGCTTACGAGAAATAACTCGGTCCCCAAGTGTAAACAGAACAACAAGCAGTGAAAATACCATGAAAAAATATCTCAAACGTAGATGTTTCCTGTTTTTCTCCAACCCAACCATCAAAACCATTAAATTAGCATAGAAGAGACTTAGATGAGCTTTGGTAAGTGCAGGAGGGCTAACTCTGTTTCACTATTTAGCAAGTTGATACCAACATCTGCAAATTAAGAATCTTAACTTATATTAGAATATTTTCAACTTAAAACACATTCAGTTATTCTTCAAGCGAAAGCTGAAACCATTTTTTGCTCTTAACCCATTTAAAAGTTGCCAAGAAGTTCAGATAACGGCTGCAGTAAAAGGGAAAAAAAGCTTTAAGGGTAAAGCATACTGCAATGTACAGAGGCGGGTGTTTTCTAGTTTACTGGCATGACTTGACGTGATAGCGGAGGAATATCTCAACATCAACATCTAATCAACTTGAGGGGAAATCTGAAAGGATGAGGCATACATTATATTGTGGAATAAGCCAGGAGGACAGTAACAAGTCATACCAAGAGACTGCATCATTTTAGAGATGATCACCTGTGTTACAGTGTTTGCAGACATGAGGGAAAAAGCTGCACTGCTTTTTTTTATAAGCTATATTATTTGTAAGAAACAAAAGCATGCATTTGAGAAATGTCATTGTCACTATCATATAAGTGATCAAGCTAAATGTACATGCAAGAAAATAAAATTCAGTGGATGCAAGAGCATATTATACAGCATATTATCACCCTGTACTAAATCTATATTATAGAAAAGTATTGTTTTTGAATTAATATGAGACAGCAAATATTTGTGTGGGTATGAGTCAAGGTTAAAATCTGGAGAAAGATAATCTAGTGAGTTACAGGGGAAGGAAGATGTGTATGGTAAAATGTAAATAAGAGTACCTTTTGGGGTCAAATGCTTCAGCTCCTCCTTTGGAGCCTCCTCCAGGTGTCCTCCATGCCAACCTTTCGATGTACTCATCTGCATCAAAGGGCTCCTGAAGAGAAGAGGAAGTGATGAGTGTACTGATAATAACCTCACACAAAAACATCCGCAAAACACCAGCTATTCAGGAGAGGAGACTTAACGCCAACCTTCAACACAAACAGCGTTACACCCTGCTATGACGTTTAACAGCATTTGTCTTGATTTGACAGCAAATTAACAGTCAGTAATATTAATATGACCCCCGACGACGTCCCCAGTAAATCATATTAGTCCTTATCTTTCTATCTAATGACGGCTTTGTGGGTCATTATGTGTCCTCTATGCACGGAGGATGAATGAGGACCGTTAAAGCTACCGTTAATGATAGTTAGCAACCTAGCTAGCTTGACAGCTAACACAGCTCTCCGGTGCAGCAGTCATTTTTACCTCGAACAGCTGAGCAGTTGTCGCCATGTTCAAGAGTCAGCTGGCGGCGGAGGGAAACGCAGTTTAGAGGAAGGAGCTCGGAGTCGGCAACAGCGCCGACGTCCACATGGATTTCCCGATTTCGTACAATTTTACCCTTTGTTGACAGATAGCTGGTTAGCAATCCAGCTTCCTGTATGGGTGGAGAAGGGTGGGAATAACTGCTTGTTAGTGCGCATGCGCGGATGTCTTGTGATTGGTGGTAACTGTCACATGAGACATAAGCAGGAAGTCAGCTGCTGCCTTAAATTCAAATATTCCTCACTGTATGAATTTGTTTAATAACTGCACGATGAGATACGAATATTAGTATTGAATTCACAGGCTAGTTTGTAAGTCGAGGATTGAAGTGCAGCCGGACAGATGAGTTTGCGGGCTTTGTGGATTATTTCTCACGAGAAGGGAGAAAATGTGTCAATACGCTTCAGAAGGTATGTATATGAGTTATATGGTTTTTATATTCCACTTCCTGTTTACATTAGTGTTGAAAATCGTAGCAGCCCTCTAATGTCGTAAAATCTCAGCTGCCACACTGCTTGCAGCCTGCAGTAGTGTTTTAATGTCTTGTGTCTCCCCCCTCAGGAGGTTTGCTACTGTGGAGCACCGTGCAAAGATCCTAGCAGGTTCCTCCTATACAGCAGTCCCAGAAGACAACACTGTGCTGCAGCTCCTGCTCACTGAGTTAGGGCTGTCAGACCCTGACAAGCCCTATGTAGCTCTCAGAGATGATTGCCTTTATCGTCAGCGATCACCAGCCCTGGAGCTGCGTGTGGATGGTCCTGGAAAGGGAATACTTTGGCCAGTGTTGGCCATCTCACAAGGGCCTCTTATCCTAGCTTGCCTGCCTTTAGTGGATGCCCCTGCTGAGCCACGGCCACCCCTTGCCAGCCTGCTGTCTGTCTCACAGGGCCTCACACTCTTGGCAGGTCTGCAGACTTTTCTCCTCGGCTCTGGAGGTAAGCCTGATAGTGAGGGGCTGGCCTCTCGCCTGGCGATGCTACCCTCTGTACTCTTGCAGGTTTGTCCACTTGGCACACCCCTGGATGTGCCACTACTGGGGGCACCTGCTACACCCACCGTGCCCACTCCTGCTGGGAACCAGAAGCAGCCAGCCTGGAAGACAGGGCTCCACCGTGGTCGAGCTGTGGTGAATGTAGCACTGACGGAAACAGTGCGCTCTATGCAGTATGGTAACCGGAGCAGACAGGACCTGTGGGATGTTTATGGAACTGTGACATGCAAAGTAAGAACATGATGTCAAGGAAAGCAAGTAATGTTATACTTTTTTTTTGCATGTTTTTATTCTTTTCACTAATCTTACCTTCTATCAACAGTGTGAAGTGGAAGGTGTGCTCCCAAATGTGATGGTGACCCTCACACTGCCACCAAATGGTTCTCCACTACAGGACATCCTGGTCCATCCTTGTGTCACCTCACTGGATTCTAGTATCCTGACTGCCAGCAGTGTGGATAACAGTGATAGCTCAGCTTTCTCTGGGCCCTATAAGTTCCCCTTCTCCCCTCCTCTGGAGCCGTTCAGACTATGCAGCTATACATCTCAGGTATAAAACATACTTACCAAGATACTTCTAATCCCACATATTAGTGCTAATCTCTCAAGTGATTGCTGCAATTTTTTCATCAGGTCCCTGTTCCCCCTATACTTGGTTCGTATCAGCTGAGGGAAGAAGAGAACCAGCTGCATGTGTCAGTAACTCTCAAACTTCATGAGAGTGTGAAGAACAGCTTTGAGTACTGTGAAGCACACCTGCCATTCTTTAACAGGTGTGCAGGAAGATTTAATCTTTTAGATCTGAACACTTGCTGCCAGCGTTTGTTTCTTGTACATAAGGATTTTATTAGGATCCCCATTAGTTAATGCAGAACATCAGCTACTCTTCCTGGGGCCCAGGCAAAACATAAAAGACATGACAGCAGATTAGAAACTCAAGCATATATTATACATTACCATTATACATACTCTTTATCAAAAGTGCTCATATGTGTTTATAAGTATGCTCTAAATTAATAAATTCTGAATATACATGAAGGGAAATTTTAACACATTCTTTAACATAAAAAATGTACAAGCTGTGGGCACAGTTGTAGGGCTATTGGGTGAAGAGCAAAGAGGTTAAATGCCTCACAGTCTGTGCCATCTTTAAGAGTTATTGTCACTTTGATATCCAATCAGAACCCAACGTCTCTTTTTTAAACTGTTTAGTTTTAGTGTTTACAAGATAAAGAAATTAGTTTCATGACAAACCAAATAAAGGAAGTAAAACTGGAGTAAAACTCCAACTGTTTCAGATGCAGGTGTGTTGGAAAATATCACATGAGTCTTTGAACAGAAAATCCCACACACTGCTGGGTGAAGCAGTTTCTATTTAAGCTCAGTGTTGTAAATGATGGTGCTGAACACTTGAGATGAATGTCCAGGAGGACCGAAACGCTGGTGTTACTAATAAATTGTGAAGCTGAGCAAGAGCAGTGTGTGGGATTTTCTGTTTGAAGAGTCTGAGCGTAATAATTTATAGATATAGAAGCTGGATAATTAACCAATCTAATTAAAAAGTAGGTAAAATTGTTTTTAATTAACTACTGATGCATACATTTTCTAGCTTTGCAGGCAAACTGATGTAAAATTAAGTCCAGCTTGCATTCAATTAAAAGAATCGGTGAGATAATTAGTTTTTAAAAACTGCTGAATTACTAAACATTAACATTAGAAACACCACGTAATACACTAGTGACATAACATATTATTGTTATTATCTGTTGCTGAAAACACTTTCTTCCATAACTGTTTTATGGTCTCTCACATGGGCCTTTGTAATGTTTTTTTTTTTTTTTTTTTTTTTTGTTAAACACCATCACTGGTCTCATTACAGTGCACTGAATAACTCATCTTGGCCAAATAAACGAGTCCTCCAACAGCCAAGTAATAAACAACCTAACCTACAAGTCTCAAACTCAAGAAATGTCCCAAAAATGTTGTTCCAAAAACATCTGTTTTATCAATAGACCCTTCTACTGTCCAGTTCTTACATGAAATACACTTACAGTACATCCTTCCCGTGGGTTTAATTGTAGAGCAGAGAGAAAGAAAACAATCTCATTTTAAGAATGATCCAATCTAGATAAACTGTTCTCCTGAGTCAGATCTGTTTTTATTAGTTGCCTCTGTGTTGATTAAAGTGGTTGAACCCAACCACTTATAATGAGTGGTGATGTGCATGTGTGCTCTGCGTCATGTGCAGGGATCAGATGGGTGTTGTGGATTTGAAGGTGAGCTCGGGACAACTGGATGTTTCAAAGGAGAAGAACCTGCTGGTCTGGGGCCTGGGTAGGCACTGTGTTTTGCTGCGTATCAATGTTTTAAAAAATCACTTTGATGCAGCTGTATATTTGAAAAAGAAACTCATGCTCAGTTTTCCTTTTCACTGACATTAGGACAAAAGTTCCCTAAATGTCGCGAGGTCACCATGGAGGGCACGATCAGCTTTTCTGGGCCGACACCAGGACCTACTGACCCCCTCTGCACAGCACTCACAGCCTATATCAAAGTAAGTTAACATATGCTGTGATAATCAGAGGCCCGAGTAACCTGACTGAAAGATTTAATTCATTTGACAGCTAATAGGATAAGGTCAAACAGATAAGGGATTTATTAATATATATAATCATTAGGTTTTAAAGTCATTACCACTCTACAACACTCTATAACATGTCTCCTGACTTTTTGGCATAAATCTGAGTTTTTTTCTTACAAAAGTATGACTTTAATCTCATAATGTTACAGAAGTTATTCTCGGAAAATTGCAACTGTATTCTCATAACATTGTGGCTTTTTTTTCTTGAAATAGTGTGACTTTATTCTCATGAAATTATGACTTAAATCTCATAATATTACTTGTTTTTCTCGAAATTACTACTTAATTCGCATAATATTACGACTTTATTTGCAAAATCTTAGATTTTTTTTTTTAAAGTGGCCCTTATACTTTGTCATAACACTCTTATCTTCACAGTTGTATTTCAAAGTGCCTGACATGACACTCTCTGGATGCTGTGTGGACCAGCATTCAGTGCAGGTTTATTCCTCTGCCAAACCACGGATTATAACATGTAAGCTTACAGTTGTTTTTGTATCAAATATTTTTTCTGTATGTTCATTTTCTTAAAAGTAAAAAATGGTCTGTTGTCTTTTATTTAGCCCGCGAACTTCAATCCAAAGAGTACTTCATATGGAATTCAACTGGGACTGCTCCGGTATCCTCCGGGCAGATGATGTTGTAGCATGGATACATTAAGAGCAGCTCTGTGGAAAGGTGCTCACTTCACAACACTGTGACAGGACTGAAGACTGTTGAGCATATACAGGGATCCAGGCCGGATATGTGACCCCATGAAATTAGCTTGTTACCACCTGTTGTTACTGCAGAGCTCACAAATAATAGAACATGTAAATAGCAGGCAAAATAATGAGGAGATTTTACATGTTATCAAACTTTCACATGTAAGAGACTGAATCATTTTATCTTCCTTTGGTACAGTTCACAATGTGTAGACTTTGACTGGCAGAAGTGTTGATTGTGTTGATGGATGGATACTTTTAAAAAAAAAAACCTGCCCCTGTAGTCCAACTTCTTTTATCCCCCAACCTTCACCCTCCCTCAAATTTATCCCATTGCAGACACAAGGGCCACCCCTCGCTCTGACAGTCCCACTTCAGTGACTCTCCATCAGCCGGATAATTAGCAGCTGGGGCCTTGTCATCAGCTGTTGTGGGCCTGGAGGAGAGGGGCGGCTGGGCTGTGAAAGGCCAGGCTGCTCTGGCCAGTGTCTTGGCTACAAAAGGCTCCTCTTTTAGAGCTGGCAGGAGTCCTTGCCCCCTCCACCAATCACTTCCCCACCCCTTTTGACCCCATCCCCGCCCTGTCAACTAGTGGCTAGTTCAAACACTCAACCTCTCCAGCCAGACTGTGATTGAGCACTGACCCTCTGGCCCTCTGAGACTTTAAAGCAGCCGGTCCCATTCAGCGAGCAGGACCTGCCTAATTGGTGAAAAAGTCACAAGGATGGAAATGGTTGAGTCGCCTCTTGAGGTTGTGTGAGCGCTTAATTAATGTAGACCTTTATATTATTTCGATCTTGATTGTTGTAACAAAAGTGTAGACACCACTTAATAATCAGAACTTAATTATAAAAAAGTATTTAAAGAGGGGCATTTAGTTCCAGATGTCTCTCACAGTTCATTATTATTTCACCTAAACTATGAAGTTTAATATTGGTACCTTTCTACAATGAAGCTCCTCCTCAGTGTATTAAGTTAAATGAATAACCAGCCACTGAAGGGTTAAATCAGAGGAGCTTGTGCCCCACTATTCCACAGCAGCCAGACTCCTCTGAGTGCCCTCATTGTCTGCTGTTGGCCTCTTGTGCCCCTTGCTGGTCCAAATGCTACATTCTCACGTGGATTTCCACTCAGAAGGCTGACCATGACCAATCCTCTGTCAATTGGAACCAATTGCTCACACGGCATCCTTCACCTTCTTTTTATGTAGCAGTACGGAGTGGCAGACACCGAGACCTCGCGGCTCTCCAACTCCACGATGATTTGGCTTTAAGGCCCAGTGTGTGTGGCTAGCGAACTGGAAAAGGTGAAGTTTTTTTTTGAAGAGTTGGGCCACTCTAAATCTCCTCAGTATCCCAATATGTGGTCAGTCTGGCTCCTCAAGTCTGCAGTCAGTGGCCTCTCACTGGCAGACTTTGCTTTGTTGATTGAATGGCTTGCTAAGTAGATGGACTCGTTTTAATGTGCTGCTCTGCTCCGGTGCCTTTAGCTCAAACCTTTGGGGTCTTTAATTCAGTGTTTTCCAGAATCATTATTTATTTATATAATCATTGTTTAGTCTTGTATACATGAATACAGAAAAGGGATTAACACTTTTGTACGATAATCATTGAAATGAAACTCACACAGGCTCAAATAAATTTGTGAAAGTAAAGCAGCAGTATGGCTTATCATGTTAATATATCACATGGTTGCATAGCCTTAAATTCTCAAAATTATCTTTTATACCATAACATGTACTGCAGTATTATAGACACTGCTATCCACTTTACTGTGGGAGTTTGCTTCACTGTGTCCCTCAGCCCAATAATGACACCCAGTGGTAGAGTACAATAAAGTTCATGTTAGACTGTTTTTCTTTAATACAGCTTAATGCTCGTTTCTTCTTTTAAAATAATGCTGCTCAACCACCGCCAGATAATCTTTGCTTGTTTAATTTCCGTCGAGCCCCCTGCTGTGCAGTGTGATCCCTCCAATGTTCATCTAACGCTCCGTGCCTGAGGACCAGGCTTTTGTTGGGCCACTGTGGCCCCCAGGTGTTTGGTAGGATCCCAGTTCCTCTCAGCCTCTCTAAACCCGCCAAGAGGCGGCCTCAGGGAGACCACTTGAAGAATGATGGCGCAATTAGCAGTTTCCTGTTTTCAGTCTAATTATTCTTCAAGAGCCACGGATCTTTTCAAATAATGGGATATCTTTATTCCGAGGGATTCTTTTGTGCTAATTTCTATAAAAATGCCCAGTAATAGAGCAGAGGCTTCAAAGACGGCTGATTTAAATCCCAACTCTTTGAACTAAATATACAGTGTATTTTTGGATGTTTGCTATCAATATTGTGGGCAGGCTAAATGAGCTTCACTGCCTCGACTGCAAGTTTTCTCACTGTTTAACATCACTTTCACCCATAGAGGGCATCATAAACTCAGCCATGTAAGAAGTATCCCTGGAACATCAAGAGATTTGTTTATATTGCAAGTTGGCTGACTAAGTGTTCTCAGTCCAGTTTATAGTCCCAGATCCCTCTTGCACCTCTTATCCTCGTTGTCTGACAGCTTCTGGCAGCGTCAGGCCACTTACAGCTTTCCCTCTGTGTTTTACCTCTGTCTTCTATTCCCAAACACAGTCCCCTGTGTCCACTTTGTTGAGCTCTCTCCTCTCTGTTTCTGGGACCTTGAGCTTGATCCCTCTGGATCCCGTCTTCTCCGCCGCACAGGAGCTGTTTGTTTGGCTGTCTCTCTTCACAGAGGCGAGGCAGAGATACTGGGTCCAGAAGGCAGCTGGGGTCCAGACGTTCTCCTGTGGTCTCATCCCAGAAGATGTCTCTCTCTGTGGGCCGTCTCACAAATTTCAGCCTCTGCATGCCTTCTGTATTTGTTCCTCCAACTAAAGGGCCAAATGAAATGACTAAGTGACGCTGGAACCAATCACCAAATTCAGTTATACTTCTTAAAATAGTGTTTTGCAGTCTTACCATTAACTGTGTAGACAACTTTATGTCTTCTCTGCTCTCTGGCTTGTCGGAGGTGAGCTCGCCGATAGCGATGAGCCTGCTGAGTGAGAGCTGTCTGGGCCTCCAGGAATCCTCCCTATGAGGAAACCAGTGGTGGAAAGCAACTACAGTGAGAACATTTACTACAGCACTGTAGTTAAATAAAGGTTTGAGTTACTTGTACTTCACTTGTGTATCTCCATCTTGTACTTCTACTTCACTACATTTGACAGCTATTGTCACAGGTTATTTTTTCAGATTTTCCATCTCTAAAAAACCTTGACAATCTCATAAAATACATTGTCACAGATTAAATTAGTACTTGACCTTTTTGGCTTGTGTCCCCTTACAGAAAACACAGTGTCTAGTCCCCTTGTCAAGAATCAGATGTCTATCAATTGTTAGTAGCTCCACAAAGGACAAGATTTTTTCTTTTTACTTACACATTAATCATCTCACAACCCTCCAGATTTATCTTGTGACCCTTTGGTTGGGAACCACTGACTTGGAATACCAAACTGTATATAAAATGGCTCACATTGGCATCAGTATTAACAACAATCTAATAATGTAATTTATGATAATATGTTAGTTGGTAGGGCTAATTTTGGTTCTTAAAGCTTAAGCTTAAGCTTAATGCAGCCAGAACAGCTTCTGCGCACCTTGGCATTGATTCTGTAAGTCTGTGGAATTCTACTGGAGTGTGGTGTTTTGATGACGGTGGTGGAGAGGACTGTCTAAAGCCCATTTGAAACTTAAGAACTGCGAAAAGACAAATCTGTTTTAGACTTGCAGTTGCAGCAGTGTAAACCGGCCCATCTCGGTTCAACTCAAGCCGGCTGATTGTGTCACCTGCGATTCAACTTGCTAAGCAGTTTTATATTTGAACCCTTCTCTTTACAAATCTTTGGTCTGAACTGGGTGAGAGCGTCAGTTCAGAATCTGACATACAGTATGTGTTCAATTGGGTTGAGATCTGGTGACTGCAAAGGCTATAGCATATGATTCAAATCAGTTTCATACTCATTCAACCATTCAGCGACCCCTCTTGCTCTCTGAATGGGAGTTATGGTCATCCTCTCAGCCCACTCATTTATTTAGTCTTTTTTTACTTTAATTTGTCACCCGTCTGTGTGCGATTTTACATGAAGGAGCAGTGCGTAGGATTTAGTGTCACCTGACAGTGAGGGTGCAGATTGCAACCAACTGAATACCCCTCTGCACACCCTACATGTAGAGAACCTACGGTGGCCTTGATGTAAAAATGCAAATAGTCCTCTCTAGAGCCAGTGTTTGGTTGGTCAGTTCTGGGCTACTATAGAAACATGGCGGTGCAACATGGCACAGTCCATAAAAGAGGACCTGCTCCCTATATAGATATTAAGGCTCAATCTAAGGTAACAAAATGCAACGATTCTTGAATATTATAGTATATAATGTTCTGCCAATATATCATCCTAAATCCTGCACACTACTCCTTAAGTAAGATTTTGACGTTTTTGAATTGATGATAGCAAGTTTGTAGTTGTAGCTGTTTGTAGTTTGATAAATGTATTTCCTACAGAAAAAACTCAGTCTGTAGAAAGACTCGTGACTGTCAAGACTATACTTTTCTTTGTGTCTACGACTATGTATCTAATTGTAGGGGCTTTTCTGTTCCTTGCACCCTGAAAATAGATCCCATTGAGGGCCAGTTATGGCTATAGACCACCCTACTTTCCACTCCATAGACACTTTAATCAGATCCACTGGGACTGGAGAGGCCCGCACTCACAGCTGTCTCTCTCTGTTCTCCCTCTGTCTTCCCCCTCCATCTCTGGTAAGCACTGCTGCACACTTTAATTTTGCCTCAATATAAAAATGCATGTTCTGAATTATTGATGTTACAGATGCACTTCAGCTCTTCCGTACTTTGTCAAGATGCTTTACCTGAATCATCCTGCCGGTGCCAGAGTGTCCTGTCTGGTCGATTGTAGAAAACAGGTGGACACCCCCATCTCTGCAGTCCCTGCCCTACAACAGACATCAGAATTCTTGTTTTGAGATGGCATGGGGGCAGTGATGCTGGGACAGACAGCAGCGATCTTTCTTTCTTTTTTTTTTTTTTATTACCATGGCAATGTGATTGGCAGTGCTTGTGTGACCAATTTGAAGGGCCAGTGGTTGCAGTGCCTGAGGAGAGATAATGATGGCATGTCTGGGTAAAAATCACAACCAGTCAGGACCAATAATGCAAAATTATGTCTGCCAGAGTCCCAGCACAGGATTGAACAGATGAGAAACTTCTCATATGAATCAGGCAACAAGAATAGCTTATTCAACTATATCAGGCAGCTGATTTTGCTGTGCTAACCTGGGGTCTTCGGGGTGGATGGGAATGAATGATGCTTGGATTGTTACTTTGCTTTGGTGGGAGGTTTCCTGCAAAGCATGGTTCTTACAGCACAAACATGCAAATACTGTTATCTAGTTTCAGAATCAGTATTACTACACAGAGTTGTTTGTAAAATTAAGCCAGATTGTGAATGAAAAATTAGAGACATTAGAGTTACTAACCTGAGAGAGAGGAAAGAGTTATTTCCTGTCTCAGTGGAGGTAAGGTCGTCTTCTTCTGTCCCACAGATCCTGATGGCTGCTCCATAGTGACCGGCAGAGCAGGGAGGGTCCATTGTGGTTCGGGCTGTGCCCCCTCTTCTTGCAGGCTATTACATGGAGCTACTTTACGCAGTTTGGGTCTGGAGCCTGTGGAGCCCATTGTCTCATTCCCTGTCCCAAGGCTGACGAGCTGAAATACTGCTCGGCTCAATCTTTCTTTGTTAGATCTTAGTTACAGTTACTAATCTCACCTTTATAATGTCTTCCATCAGGTTCTATCATTGTAGGTCCTCTGGTTTTACTGACTTTTTCCATGAAGGTGTTGATTTCCCGCTGGATTTTTGGCCTTGCCTATTAAAAACTTTGTCAAGTACTGAATAAGCTCACTCTCCAGTTTGTCCAATTACTTCCAGTCCCTTCCAAATGAACCTGGTGGTCCTCACATCTCCCCTGCTGGCGAACTTAATGTTTGTCCCGTAGCTTCTCTGCCTGGTGCCAAAGTACAAGCGCTATCAACACTTTTGGTGGTGGTTTAAAGAGTAGGTGTGTACTTCATCTCTGCCTTCATACTTGACTTTCTCATTATAACGAGCTAGGTTTCTATGGCAACTGTCCCTACAGGTTACTTTGTAACTCATAAGTTAATGCTTGAAAGAACCTGTTATTTCCCTGCACCCCGTCCATATTGGAAAGCCCAGAGGGGTGAGGAGAGAGACAGGTTCTTTGGGAAGTTGTTAACGGACTGAAAAATGTGACTTTATGAGTGCTCAGAAAACCACAGGGGGAAAACAAATACTATTTCAAAGGTGGGTCATATTAAATGGGCTTTTATCAGCCCCTTAGGTACTGTTCATCATATCACTGCTGGTTATTAAAGTGAAATTTAGTACAGATATCCATGGTGCCCAGAAAATAATTTGTACAAGCTTTTATGTCCTGAACTTTCATCTTGTACTACCATCATGTCAAAATTTCTTTGTCAAATTTATGACCAAATGCAAACTGCAAAACTATTGACATTCCCATCAGCCTCAACTTTGAATTTCATAGGTGCTAATTAGCAAATGTTAACATTCTAGCACCAGTAGTGAGTGTAACTATGTAGCCTGCATTTATACTTGTGCAGCTGCTGAGTCCAACACAAGGGGACAAAAAAGTATACCGTACCGTATCACATTGCATCGCATCATATTTACTCAAGTACTATATTTATGTACGACTTTTCAAGATACTTGTAGTTTACTTGAGTACATTTTTTCCTACTTTATACTTCTACTCCACTACGTCTCAGAGAAATATTGTAGAATACTTTTTACTCCACTACATTTATTGTGTATTTTTTTACTAGTTGCTTTGCGTAATTAGATTATTGAAACAAAACATAAATCATATTACAAAGTATGCTGTATTATCAAAGGTTGAGCTACCCAGCAATAGGTTATAGAAAATGATGAATACATACATACATCAATAAATATGATCCATCTTATTATGATCACATAATAGGTCTAGTACTTTACTACTTTAAAGTAGATTATAGTTTGCAGCTTATACTTTTACTAAAGTTAAATTTATTAAAAACAAGTAGAACGGTAAAATTTTGAATCCAGTTCTTTTGCTTGTTACAAAGTAGGCCTATTTCTACACTAAAGTATCTGAGTACTTTGTCTACCGCTGGCTAACACTCTAAAATAATATGGTAAACAGTAAACTAAACATAAACATGTTGGCATTGTTATTGTGAGCAAATTAGCATGATGACGTAAGTGTAAAACTCAAAGCCCCACAGAGTTGCTACCATGGATGTAGACTTGCGTAGATGTTTAAAATGAATAACTTTGGGTTTTAAAATTGTTGGTCAGAAAAAACAAGCAATTAGTGATGGGCCTTTTTCACTCATTTCTGACATTTTATCATGCGAACACAAAAAAGCTGAAGTGGTAAACCCTGCACCTGTTAAACATCAACATGCTACTATTATGAGAGTGTTAGCATGCTGACAGTAGCATTTAAGCTTACCAAAGCATGGCTGTAGACTCTTAGTCTTGTTGTCTTTTAAATTATTTATCTTTTTTTAGTGATGCATGTGCAGTTTGGACTTAGTGTTTTGGCCTCTTTGGAGCACTATTACTTGTCTCATGTTGCTTTCAAAGTGCTGATTGCTGGCCCCTTTTTCAGCAAATGATGCAGATTGGCATTCAACCTGTAATCTGACCTTGTAGCAGTGTTCTTCAATTATTTGTATTTTTCTACAATTTTACATTTTTGTTTCCAGTATATTTTGCTCAGCCCACATCTAAGAATGTGAATAAATATCTGTTTTTGTGACTAAAGCTGTATTTTACATCCACCAGCCTACGTAAGGCCTCTCTTATCAGCATCCAGCAGATCATGGAATTAAGATTTGAACATAACACATTCCTCTGCTGTTCTAGCTCATTTATTTTAATATGTTTAATGCTGCTGCAGTTGTTTTGCTGAAAGTGTCACCTCAGCAAATGCTTCATTAGAGGTCTCAACTCACTGACTGCGCTCCAGCAACCATTACAGCACCGTGGCGTAGACTCGTGGGAGTGTGTGTGCATGTGTGTGTGATGTGGAAAGACTGAGAAATTATTCTCCTGACGCCCTCATCATCTCAATGGCACTATTTGAACTAAATCATAATTTTGCCACCATGTTATGTGACACTAGAAAGTCATTTTGACAAGTGCCTATCACAGTGTTATGCTCCACAGGCAAAACATGTCCCATGGGCTTCTTCCATTGCCAGTCAGATAGGTATGCATTATTACCACAGTTTGTGTGTGTATGTGAAGGAGGATAAATTATACTAGAAACAATCGTTATCAATCTTCTTCAGTTTGCAGTGCATGTGCGTATGTGTGTCAGTAAGTGACAGCTAAGTGCACCACAGAAAAGCATTGCATAATATATTATAGCAAGGAGAATTCTGCAAGTCATTGCTGTTAAATCGATGCAATGCACTTAAAAGATTACTAATATTGTATGAACCGCACTGCTTAATCCTTCTAAAAATATCTGGTCAAGATACAGTACAAGGATGTGGTTGAAACAATCGTCTGGCTCTCATACACTCTGATAGGGCTGTTTCCATAGTTTCAGTTTCACCTTAATCCTACTTTAACATAAAAATGTGTGCTAACATTAGACCATATGGTCATTTTTATGCTGAAGTGGGAGAGCGAATTCATTTGAAACAAAATGCAAGCAGGGCCATAGCCAGGATGAGGCCAGGAGTCCAAGCCCACCATCACAACATAAATAACAACAAACAACATTAATGATAATAATTATTATTATTATAATTGTTATATTTATAAAAGTAAATAATAATAATACAACCTTAAAATGGTAACTTATGTTGGGTGTTTGAGCACTGTTAGCACTGTATGCATCCTTTTCCAAGCTGATGTAGGCAACACAGAAATGACTAAGAATAACTACAGAAGGTTCCAGTTTATTGTTAGAAAACTCAGGAATTAGCAACATTCATATGGTCATTAATTAAAGGAATACATCACACACAAAATGACCATTTGTTTATTACTTAGTCGTGCCGTGTTACCTTGAATTACTTAAGTAAACTGTTTTGTTTTTTGTTTTTTTGCATGCCTCCATGTAAAACGGAAAGCATTTTGATTTACTGATTGATTGGTTACCACTTTAACACCAGGAAGACTATATAAAATACCCCTTTACAAACTCTCACACAACCCATGCAGTATAATCCAAGTCTCATTCATTCAGTCGTTTGCTCAGTACTTCACAAATACATGCATTTGAACTAAAACCTTGCTTTTTTTAAACTGAACTGAAAGTGAAAGTTATCTTTCCTCTTGTCAAAGTACTATGGTTTTTTGGGGATAAATGAGAGCATGTGAAAGCAAATGAATTGTGTTAAAGTTCATCCCGTTCTTAATTCCAACTCGTCAAATATCGCCACTTTGTCAGTGGACATCAGCCTCAGACACTGACGCACAGAGGAACATTTTGTAGGGATGTGAAATGAACCAGCCTTTGGCAGTTTGTAACACCGCTGGCTGTCAAACAAACTCCAGACTTTCACCCAGGAGCCCACTGTTTATTTCCTGTGTGAAACCAAAAGTCAGTGGAGTTATTTTAATAATATTGTAGTGTACTAGTATGTGTAGCATGCTAGGGTAGTGATGTATGTCACGTAATGTTACATGATGCTAGTAACAACCATACTTATTTTAAACCAAGCCATGATGTCTTTTTTCTAAACCTAACCACCTGCTTTTGTTGGCTAAACTTAAGGAAACAAACCTAAAATGCATGTAATAAGCTCAAATTAACACACGTCCCTGAATGTCCTAATGTGATGCAGGAAAGTACTGAGCGTACCATATATTGACAGGTAGGTCCACTGACAAAGTGTCAGTGTTTGTTAGTATGACTTTGTAAATGAATGTCTTTATATAGTTTTGCCGTTGTTAAAGTAATCCACAATCAATCAACAAATCAATATGTTGCCATTTTCCATGGAGGCATGTGAGAAAAACAAAGTCGTCTTCACAAATTCATGGTTACGCGGTATGACTAATGGATTTTCATTTGTTCATTTTGTGGGTGAAGTATACCTTTAAACAAGTAATACACTACTATAAATGTGAGTTTTAAGTCTTTTATTATAAAACCAAAAGAGCCTGTACATTACGCATAGTATAATTGCCATTCTTGTATTTAATACTATTCAATAAGACTTAAAATAACACTCTTATTGATACAGCTCTAAATAAATATCATAAATACATATAAGATTGAGCCAAATTGGCCCTGCCAATATTTATATTCACAGAATACAGTCCGCAGAGCAGGTCAGGGGAGGCCAGTCAGCTCTTGGTTTGGGTGCGTGCGAGGAACAGGACTGAGCGTGGCGAGTATCAAGAAAGTAAATAACACTTTCCACCCTTTCAATTAGCAAAATCCATGAATGTCCTCCTTTTCTCCTCCTGTAGTGAAGTGATGGAGACAGAGGTGCATCACCAGAGTGAAGTTCAAGACAATACTTTCTGTCTTCCTGATAGAGTCCATGTGGACTGAACATCCCGCCACACCTTCTCGGTGGGCCGTGGAGGAACATGAGCAGACAGGGCTTCAACACAAGCAGAACGCAGCCATGTCACGCTAAGGGAATGGAGACAGTGCCATTTGCTCGACTGCGGCTTCGAGTGTGGACGCTGGACTCTGTGAGCTCCTCGCCGTGTTCCTCTGACTTCTTGTCTGCAATGGTGGCCAGGAAACGCAGCGTGACTGAGTCCCACTCTTCTGGCAGCAGCAGGAGTAGGAAACCCAGGCAGATGATGCAGGTGGCTGCCAGACGCACCACACTGAAGATCACCTCATGTTTCAAAACATCTACGGCTACAGCAGGTGAAAGAAAGACAGGAACAAAAGAGGGAGCCGAAGAGCAGGACAGGGAAGGAGGGTGGGGGAGAAACAAAAACAAATTGAGATTAATTACATAAAGTAAGATAAACCACAGGACACTGCGGCTGGAGGGGATGAGTGTGGCAAATGCGGCTTATAATCAGCACAAGCTATCCACTTTATCCTCTGTGTCTTTGGTCTGGAGCCCTGGGACAAGTTGCCGTAACCCACTGACCTTCATACAGTCCATCGTGGTTAAAGAAAACTCGTCTGCAGGCATTTAGTGTCGCCTTAGCAACCTGATCCTCCCTCAGCGAGAGAATAGTTGCAGGGTCTGTTGAGGCACATTGATGATTGGGTTTCCAGGACGAGAGAGGCAGACTTGCTGTGTAATCTGTTTGCTACAGTGGCCCTAAGTGCTGACCTCTCAACAAAAATCCACAGCATGTGGGGCCATTTACACTCACAATCATATTTATTTTCATTATCAAGAAATAATGATCAGTAAATTGGAGGTAATACTTGAGCCACATTAATAAGCCCTACCTGCATTGCCCGGCACACTGAGCAGTGTCCCTATGGAGATGAGAATGGGGTACGTCAGCACCACACCAACATGGACCAAGATGTTGAACACTGTGAAAGACATCAAAGGTTGAAAACACTGGAGTACAATTAAATTAGAACTGAAACTAGTTGATTAATTAATCAGTCGATGGACAAAAAACTATTAAGCGACAATCCATTAATCCAGTTTTTTGCAAAAATACCAAACAGTCACTTGCTTCTTTAATGAGAAAATATGCTTTTTTTCTGTCTGCCATGATAGTAAACTGAAAAGAAAAAACAAGCTATTTAAATATGTCAACTGAGGCTCTGGGAAATAGTCTGGCATTTTTAATGTTTTTCTACAGAGCCCCTAAAGTCCCAAAAGTTGACTGATGAACATCTTCAGGGTCTCCATAATTTCTTCGATACCTTACATCTCAAACTACAAGATACCTTGTGGAGTTTTTTGACCAGTAGCACTAACATGGAGCTGTGTTTTTAGTTGGATACACAGGCATGCAGCTGGTGTGTTTTACATCCTGCTGTTGGTTTGAGGTGCTAAATCACTCAAAAAAATGTAGCAGTTGCCCAACAAAGGTATTAAAGAAGAAGACTGCTAGCAAGTAAACATGCCTGTAAATATATAGAAATGGTCTTAACATATTTTATTTTATTAAGAGAAATGGAAGTGAGGATAGCAAACAAACGGCTAATTCAAGATGGTGTGAGATCGAACAACTTGTTATATTAGGTAAGGTTATTTTTAGCCATTATTTGAGCTATTGAGAAACTGTTCTTTTGTTTACGTTATCGTTTGTTTTACAAGATGGGTTAGGGTTAGAAAATAATTGATAGATGAGTCAATAATGAAAATGTTACATGCAGCCCTACAGTGAATTTGAAATGTAGTCATTGAAATACATGATCTCCACTCTTCTCTCAGGGATGTTCGTGCACTCTCACCCAGCCACAGTCCTGCCATTCCACACAGGTATCCCCAGGGCAGCGAGGACAGTGAGCCCAAGTGCTCAACCTTGGTGAAGTAGAGGATGAGGGGCACACAGGAGATGAAGATGAGATTGAAGAAGCCCATTGTTGAGAGGAAGTGAGCCACTTCTCCAAGGTTAGCACTGCCCAGGAACATCTTGAACAGCACCTGGATGGTGAGGACACAGCTGATAATTTACACCAGGACTGTACAAGTATTTAAAGTCAGTGCAAGTTGTCCAAACTGTAATGTGGTCTGACCTTGTAGAGAGCTGATGTGGAGGCCGAACCCACAGCCAGTGCCACACCCACAAAGGAATCACCATGGAAACCGTCAGCATATGCCATCATGACAATACCTGTGATGGCCATGATGGCTGCCACAATCTGCAGGTAGACATTCAGAGCAATCAGACGCATCAGAACTCCTCAGAAGTAACAGAGAAAAAGCTCTTGAGAGTGTTATTATCATCATTCATGTTTTCATACAGACCCGAACACCCATGAAACGGTCCTTGAGGACAATCCAGGACAAGAGAAAGACGAAGGCCTTGTGGCAACAGTAGAGGGCAGAGACATCAGTGGCGGTCAGTTTCTTCAAGGCCATGAGGTACAGGTAGTTGGTCAGTGTCCACAGGATTGAGAAGGGTGCTGTTCTCTTTACAAAAAGCTTGAGAGTCATCCCATCCTCCCCAAAGAGCTTGCTGCACTCCCTGTTTGACAAAACAAATCACAGAGGGGTAGAGGAAGTGATATCATCCTGTTTTTTCCTCTTGGCAGTGCGTTGTAATTTGTCAGGCTTTTAGCCTAGTTATCAAGAGGCACAAACTTTGAGGATGGAAATGTTGGTTGCTTGGTTGCCTTGTTCCCCATAGACTGTCAGGTGGTTCGAAATTTGCTTCAAATGAGTATTAAGAACAGAAAGGCCTCTGGGGGGGCACTAGTGGAACTTTTATGGTAAACAGGTACTTTTACCTGTTTACCATAAACCACCGGTTTAGTTTTCTTTTAGAATGAGAGTAGAAGTTTCCATTCAAATCAACATAGCATGATGGTTTGAGCACAACCATTTTTATGTGTACTTTTGCCAATGCAACTGTTGTAGCAGGCTAACTTCCATATAAACTTCAGTTTAAGCAAACCAACTTGTGGCCAGGAGTAGCACATTTTTTTAAATAAGTGATGCATTACTTTTAAAATATTACTGTGAATGTTATTTCCCTGTTTCTCTTGTTGCCATTTATTGCAGAGACATGTGCTGTTTTTCTTGAGAGGCCACTAAGTTTGAATAGTTGTTGTTTTATGGTGGATTTTGTATTATATGTTGTATTTGTTGCATTTTAAAGGAGTTTTGATTGGCTGCTACCTTAGCCAGGTCTCTCCTGTAAAGAGATTTTCAATCTCAATGGGACTTCCTGGTTAAATAAAGGGTAACTCAAAAAAGCATGTTTGCTGAAACATGTGAACTGAAACTGTAGCTGCCTCTGAAGAACAAGTGAGAGCCGCTGCTCAGTGGGCAGCTGAGTGGCATTGAGAGACTGAGGGGATAAACCGTGTGCAGATCAGCATATTTTCATACCTACCTGGTGAATTAAGTGTTTATTTCGACCAAACCAGAGTTGGTGGTTGTTAAAACAGTGGACTAACTAGATGTCTAACAATGAGTTTCATTTTGTTTGGTTTGAATAATGTGTGTTTTACAATGAGTTAACGAGGCAATTAAGCAAATGTTAGTGTTACTTCTGGGAAAGAGATAAAATTGAATTGGTCTATGGTTAGTGATGAAATAGGTGTACGAATACGCCAAACTGAAGTCCTCAAGTAGTCAGCGTGACACCCTGCTTATGTGTGTTGTCACCATTGTGAAGGACATTTGTTGTTTTACTGCCTTTAGCCTGGGTCAGTAAAGGAAAGGAAATTAGTTATGGTTAAGGTAACAGTTGGGTCAGCAGAAGGCCTAAAAGAGGCCTCGAGGTCAGGCTACTTGACCTTTGTTCTGAACACACTCCATCTATAGTCTCCCAGTTGTGGCAGAGGGAGTACAGCTGCCCAGATAAGGGTGCCTAGGGGCTTCACTGCCAAAGCTCCCAAGGTTAAGGCGAAGGGAGATTGCCCTATGCTCCAGGCTCAACAGACAAGAGTCTCTGTTTAGATATGTGCATTTTGTTAGAGACAGTTGAGGTAATTTACAGCGAGCCAGATGAGCGTGCTTGTTGTTTAAAGTTAGTAACCAATAGAAACTTCACATAGCCATAGATTGTGACAGAATAACCTTATTTGGGAATGTGAAGTAACTCTCAAGGGAATACTGTTGGGCAAGGACACCCTTATAATCTCTGGATGGCATACATAGTCTTACACTCTGTATGTTGAGCTGTGATTCTCTTTGATCGAGTCTTCATTAAATACTGTGTTTGATCCATCGAAGTCTCCTGAGGTCTTCCTCAGCTATTAAATCATCAGCTCTGAGACTTCCTCAACTACCATAACTAACACAGTTGCCATTTTGTACTAGTTAAAAGACCAAAGCAAACAGTTCAGTGTTCTTTCTATTCATTCTGTTTCTATGTTTGTTCTACTTAGACCACACGTTCACAGTGAGAATATTTCATTATTAGATTGTGCATTTGTTAAGTAAGCATAAACTCGTCTTTATTTGAAATCAGAGATAACTCTGTTGGCAGTTTACCTGAATTTCTGTATGGGAGTCTGCTTCTCCCGTGTGGTGACCACAAGTCCGGAGTAGTATATGGGGAAGAAGAGGATGTTCCAGTTGCTGCTGAACCAGGAGATGAAGAAGGGGCAGGAGAACGACTGGAAGGTCAGCTTGACCACCTGAGTGGTGCCCACCCAGGAGGAGGAGACACACAGCACCAGCAGCAAACCACCCAGCACCTTCAGAGCTGTGTTGGTACATGTCTGATAGGATCGGCTCTCTCCGCTGGTCTCGCTGCCCGGTGTCTCTGCATGAGACTCTGAACCATCCTCTCCTGATGGGAGACAACAGGAGAAAAGATAATAACAGATAATGACTTGCAGCGTCTCTACTGGTGGGCTCTACTTCCTGATCAAAGGCAAATGAGAACAGAAAGCCCCAATTGTGAAACCACTTGCCTCTGAAATTGTACTTCTATTTGCACTGTAATACTTCAGCAGCTACTGGATGGATTGCCGTGACATTTTGTGCTAACATTCAAGGTCCCCAGATGAAAAATCCAATGTAATCCCCCTGATGATAGTCGATACTTCTGGCTTTTAGCTCAGTTTTTAAATGGATTACCATGAAGTCTGGTAGCTATCCTTCATGTCAAGAGGATAAAGCCCAATAAATTTGGGAAAGCATTTGGCTCTGTCTGTACTGCCAACATGAAGTTCACATTTGGGGTTTTGAGTGAAATATCTCAATATGTCAATATCTCGCATGAAGTCTGATAACTCTGACGATCCCCAACTTTTCATTTAGCGCCATCATTAGGTCAAGATTCCAGTTTGTCCAGTACTTTGGGTTTTGACCAAACACCTGCTCAACTAATGATATCAGTCTGAGCTGGACTATCTGTGCGTTCCAATACCCCACTACCATACTATTTAGTATGCCAGAAAAAGATTCAGTGTGTCCCAATACATAGTATGTCAAATTCAGTGTGCCAAAAATACCAGGATGTTCTACTACATCTGGTCACATTTTGCAGTATAAAAGCCAGCATGCTTTTCTGGAATGTTCTGACCCTGTAATCATCTGCACAGCAGACGACACGTCAACTCAACTGAGCCGCAGTCACTGACAGCTCACTGCTGTCAGAAGCCGCAATGAAAAATGACAGCGAATTCAAGTAACTAATGACCAGTCAAATAGCAATAATAGGAATATTAATGGTTTAAATGAACAAAATAATCATAAAGATTACCAACAGCAAAAAAATAAAACAACAATGCATATGTAATTTTACTGTTGTGAATATAATATGTCAGAATCTCTGGCGAGCTCTGAATGGCTGTTTTGTTTTATCTCCAAGGTAATGGACATATGAGCAAGACGGTCAAAGTTTAGGGCACAATGTTATGATGATAGTATGTTCCTATTGTGGGCATACTGCATACTTTGTACGGGCAGCTGCAGTATATGCACTTAAAGTAAAAAGAAAAAGTGTTTGACTCAGAACACAGCCTATGTGCTTTGTGCTTATCAGCATGTGTTAATATGCTAACATGCTAAACTAAGATGGTGAGCATAGTAAACATTAAACTTGCCCAACAAGCATGTTAGCTTTTAGCTCATAGCCCTACTTGCACCGCTGTGCATAAGTCTGGTTCACAGATCATTTATATTAGCCACACTTTGCATACTCTTTATGCATTGTATCACTGCATACACAGGGTGTAGCTTGTGTCTCTGGCTGGGGTCCAGCACATAAGCATTTATTGATCAATTGCCCTCAGTGATCACTACCACAGTTTGCATCTCTTGCTGTAAAGGCGCTGATGCACAAGGCAGGGCTTTGTTAAAAATGTGTTGGGTTAGCATTGTGGCCGTGCATGTCATAAATAGCTTTGTGGCCTCATGATGCAGCACGTACTGTACACCCATTGTAGTCAGGTGTGCACAGAAACCTGACGCCCAGAAAGCAAGAGTAAACCTAACCACATGACATTCCACAAGAAAGTCATGTCAACCTTGGCAGCCACTGTTTGGACTGTTAGTCTCTTACTAGGCGATGGAAATGTTGCCTTTAAGATAGACTGGAACTTGACAATTTTATGGAGTGACTGGAGAAGAGGTGTGATATTATAACCAGAAAATTATACATTAAAACTACAGAACTAGGCTATATATAGATAGAGGGGACTTGTTTTTAATCTTAAGCCAGTGACGCATGGTTGATCTGGCCCAGTGCCTTAATGGACTGCGGGACTGAGTGGACCCTAACTGTGCTGTATAATTTGTGAAGTGCTGTGAGTGTGAGCATTTCCGGAGAGAGAGCTCAGATCCGTTCTTTAACTTTCGACAGCATGATCAATTTACACCAGGGCAGGAATAAGAGATGACATGTGGATGTTTGCTGCCTGTGCTCTCTTTGCTAGCTCAGCATGTGAAGCTCTGCCATTTCCACCATGGCTGCAGGGAGCGCTGGAAGTATTGGAAGTATCTCCCCTCTACAGTCACAGGGCATCTCAGGGGTGCTCATTATTGCATTTGATATTCTTTTGTTTGTTAACTACAATGAGACCTCAGCAAGAAGTCAAGCAATGAGAGTACAAGTAGTGTCACTGACAGGTCTAATGAAAGTGGATTGTACCTGTAAGTAAATGTTTTTTTCTTTCATCTAAAAGAAGCCCGTAACCCAGTGTGGAGCACAAACTCTTCAACAAAGCAGATTCATTTTTCTGTGTAAAGTCATTCAGAGTACTGAAATGCCACTTTGTATCATCTAAAGTGTCTTTTCTGCAGCCACTTCTTTTGTTCTGAAAAGAACTCAACAGTCTAGCCAAACTTACTTTATAAGCTTAATGAATGCATGAGATCATCGCTGGCACCCAGTCAGAGTATTAAAGATAAGGCACAGCTATAATTGTCATATCTGTGAAACAATGGTGAATATAAAGTCACAGATTAGAGTCACATCAGTGCAGTGGTGGAGGAAGTAGTCAGATCCTTAACTTAAGAAAAAGAACTAACACCACAATGTAAAAAATGGCAAGTAAAAGTCCTGAATTTAATATCCTAATTAAGTAAAAGTATTAACAGCTAAATGTACTCTAAGTATCAAAAGTAAAAGTACTTCTGCTGCAAAAAAACGGTCCCAGTGACTGATATATCATAGTATTTTACACTATGAGGTTGTTAACACTGATGTATCGATGCATGATTAGCATTAAACAGTTGCAAGCGCTCATGTTGGAGTTTAACTTCTTTATATACATATATAAAGTTATATACAGCTGATGCAGGTCAGCAGCCTAGTCACCAGAATAAAATATTGGCATTGTACATTTCTGCAAACCACAGGTATGTTACAACTTAAAGTTTTAGACGTATCATATCAACATTTCTATAGTGACTTAGTTTAGATTACATGTTGAGCTGAGGAGGAGGAGGTGAAGATGATCGTGTGAGATTAAGGCAAGATAGCTGCCAAGACGCACGCCACTGTTTGAGACCAACAAACAACAAAAGCTGGTATTTTTAATGAGACAGCAAAACATTTCCAGCCATGTTTGTAGTGACAAAACTGGGCATTTTTTAATGAGACGTCAGGACATTACCAGCCATATTTGTTAAAACTGAAAAATGAAACATGAAGACGTGTTAAGTTTCAACATTTTCCCTACATATGAAATCTAAGAATTATTCATATAAAAAAATACAAATGTATACAATGCCAACATTTATTCTGGCAATTGAGTCGAGTTTAGTCCAGTGGTTTCCAACATAGGGGTCAGGCTCCCTTCAAAGGGTAACAAGATAAATCTAAGGGGCAAATTATTGATGTGGGTGGAGGGAGGAAAGAATTACGTTGCACAAATTTGTATTAATATATTGCACTTTTCTGTAATATTTGTTTTATTGTGAAATTTTAGAAAATTCTTTCTCTTTGAGTCTCAAAAAATTATTCAAATAAAACCATGTGAGACATTTAGATGGGAAATGTGTATTTAAGTCAATCAGTAACTATGTCTGTCAGATTAATATGTGTGGAGTAATAGTATAATATGAAATGTATTTGATTAGGGATATCAAGTAGTGTAAAATGGAAATACTCAAGTTCAGTACAAGCACCTCAAAACTGTACATGGTATGGATCTTAAATGTAATGAGTTGCTGTGCCAGTGCAGCACTGGCCTTGAGCCTGTCTAAAATTTTCCACTCACAGCACCATGTTTGAAGCAAGAGACCATAAAAAAACCTTTAAACTACAAGTTACAACGAAAACCTTAAGCATCAAGTAAGTGTAAAACTAATGATGACTCGCACTGACAACTGGGTCAAACTCTGTTCTTTTTTAGTTCATTTCATTACAGACTGCAACCATCACCGCAGAAAACTCTCACATAAAACGCTTCACCTTACAGTATATCCCAGCTGGGAGCAGATCTACAGCATTTGGTGAAAGCAAAGTGTTCAACAGCTATACCGTTTTCTTTTCTACAGGCTCATCTAGGGATTTGGTCTAATTACATTCTGTCACAGCAAGGATTCTTAATCAACCTAATGAGCCTGGTGGTTGCTAGCTGGAAAAACTGAGATCTGAAATTTCTGCAAAAGAGAAGCAGCTCTTTTATTCATTTTTTTTTCTTCATGTTTGCTTCTCCTGCTCCACCAAGCAAAATGGTTCGTGTTTCATAGCACCGACAAAACCTAAAGCTTTTAGTGTGGGATACGGGCTCTTCTGTCCTGAGGTAAAAGCCACTACAGGCTGATCTGGTGCCAAGATGCAGTAATATTATAACTCTACTATTCCCCTGCCTCATAGAAGCAGCTCTCCTGGCCAACATTGTATTCTCATAACAGACAGAGTTATTGCTGACTAACATTGATGCTAAAAAGTTGCAAAGGAAACAATAATGCCTGACAGACTGTCAGCACAGTACTGCAGTAAATACTTCATTAAAGTAGAAAAACTGCTGTTTGAGGTTAATTTCAGTCACCTCAGAGTATGTGTACTTATTTGGCTCTAATTAAAGAGTAGGAGTCTTAAAGTACTTAGACTTATTAACTGAGCGCCAGCTGTTAGAAATAATTTGAGCATAATTATGAGCCTAAGATGATTCAGAAAAAGAACAGAGTCCTTTTTGTAGTTAAAAAGTCATCACATTTAAGTATTATTAAATGTCTAAACATTAAAATATCGACTCTCCACAAACACATAAAAACACTAACATTAGAGTTCTATAGAGTTATACCTGCTTATTAAGAATGTGATGAATTTAAAGTTGAGACAACGTTATTTCCACCTATATGTAGGTAATCAATACTAGACTTAACTCTTTGAAATTTAAATAAATGAATGAAATAATAATATTCAGACATGGTTGACTGGCTCACTATGGCTACAAAAAGTTAAAAGTGTTAATATCATGCCATTTCATTACTGAAATCACAGTGCTGCATAGGATCACTCACTGCTGGCACCCATTAACAAAGCCTATCCGCTCTGTGTGACGCAGTATGCTGCTCGAACCTCACATTTCAATCCATTCTGTGTTTTATCCCCGTCACTGACACTGCATGCCAGTGACGTTGATGGATGGACCCCTGCTGAATCCAATACAAAGCTCACAGTGAGGTCTGCAGCATCAGACAGGCTCACTACAGGTCAAACAGCATTAAGTGTTTATCTAAGTGACATGGTTATGATGAATGTGATGAAAAAGTGATCAGCGGTATCACTGTAATCTCTGTTACAAAAGTAAAAGATGGATGGTTTTAGGTGACGTTTAAAGCTTTTTAGGGATGAGGATGCTGAACAGTGGTGCTCAGTTAGATGGAGGCAGGTGAACAGATGTGAAAGCAGCTGACTTGGGGCCTGTTTGGTTTTATTTTACATCAGTGCCGGGCAGCCAAAAACATGCCGCAGCTACAACTACACTTCCTGTCGACACATTAGCCTCTCAACTCTGCCAGCAGGGAGCTGAAATGAAACAAACGTGTTCTTTACACCATCCAGAGGTCACAGAGTCCAGGTGGAAACAGTCTGAGCCAGTAGTTGGTCTTTTAAAAGACATTTCTGCTATCATGTTTTCAAAGTAAAAATAACACACCGCTGACTTCAGCATACTACAGCCACATATTACTATTTGTATTTCATATAAATACCTGTACACTCTACACTTCAGAGCATGTGATGCCTTATGGGAAATAATATGCTGTCAACTGTAAAAGCTGTCAAAAAGTACTTCAAGCACCCTCTGAGCTAATGCTGCTAATAACTTACGCTAACATACACACATAAAGTATACAAGTTTAGTTCAAATAGCGTCAGGGCCTCTCTCATCTTTTCAGTTTACCTTCAGAGATGGGGCAGGTCAGGACCTGAGTGCTGTACGAGCTGAGAGGAGCCACTCGGGCTGAGTGCTTCTTCATCCTCCACTGGGGGCACAACACACTGTCCTTCCCTGGGAGGTGTGTGTATGTATGTGTGTGTGAGTGTGTAAGTGTGCCCGGGCTGCTGCTGCTGCTGCTGCTGCACGCTCAGCAGCTCCTCCTGTTAGCTCTGTGCATCTCAGACTCCTCCGCTTCTTCTTCACGCTCTTGATTGCCCCCCTCCTCCCAGATCTCTGTCAAACTCTTCTGTCTTCTTCCCTGCACTCCAGTCCTGACTCTCCGTTCCTCTCCAGCCCGGTGCGCTCACTGTAACTGGTGCTCTCTTTCTCTCTGTCTCTCTCTGTCTGTCTGGATAGTGACACAGCTCAGTGGAGATAGCTCAGTGGAAGTGCACTGAAGTGGAGACTCTACTGTTGCACTGTCATGCCGTGATCCAGCGCTGCCACTGTCTCCAAGGGAGACTGAGCTTCAAGTGTGTGTGGCATGGCGCAATCACTCCCCTCATCTCTTTCTATCCTCCCCCTCCTCTTTTCTCTCTCCATCTCACTCGCTTTTCCCCTCCTCTTCTGTTGCTCCACAAATCAGCAGCTTTGTTTGGAAGGTAACCAAGCAGCCCGGGCTAATTATGCTGCGTTAGCTGCTGCCCCCTCCTTCTCTCCCTCCCCTCCCCTCTCTACCTGACCAGGCTCTCACTCCATCCCGCCCTGTCTCTCTCTATAAACTCTTGTCCCACGTCTTTCAATGACTCTCTCTCTTCTTGGCACATCTCCTGCTCTTCACTGCTCCTTGAGAGTCAGGTTATTAGTGGAGCTCTCTCCTGTTGCTTTTACCACTGCATCATTAACTATCATAAGACATGACTCTCCCATACATGTAAAGTCATCCACTGAAGTAATCCTCCTGGGTGTCTACCCACATGGTACTCACACCACTGTTACACATTTACACATCACTACTATGACATGCTACCCACATGATATTAACATCTTCCAAAGATGGAACCAAGCAGACAGCAAACTCAAATATATCCTTAAACAAATAATACTTGTGTTCCTACTGGGCTTATACACAACTAACACTTGCAACTGTAAATTAAGAATAGATCCCATGGATTTGAATCACTCTAGTTATCTGTGACTGACTCAGAAACAGAATCACTTTAATTGGCTAAGTATGTGTACACATACAAGGAATTTGACTCTTTTTTTTTGCGTTGCTCTCAATGTACTTACACATAGATAGACATAGAAGCTAGAGACAAGGACAACAAAGCTGGGCGAATAAAGATATAATATAAACAGCACTATTATGTGTGTTTATATACATATTATTTAAGTATACATAAATACCAATTTAAAAAAAAATCTATACACAGTTCAAGTATTCTGAAGGTTGTAAACTATGCAATTAGTGCAAAGAAATAAATACTTAAATATTAGATATGCATAGACTGGATGATTATGTACAGCACGTGCATGTGTACATGTTCATATACTGTAATACAACATGTAATACAATTGACAGTGACAGATGATGTGTACAGTAAAAATTTGATCTATATTTGTTTATAACGGGAACAGTGCATGTTTGATTGCTAGTGTATGACTAAATTAAGTGTTCATCTTGGTAACAACAAGAAACAGGTAAGAAAAAGGCAGATGCAATCTCTGTTAGTCACTCCTCCCAGTCTGATCATGTTTCTCTTCTCCACTGGACATATCAGCACTTTCTGCACCTGCGTATTTGCCTTCTCCACAGCAGCAGAAAGTAGCATTTACTCAAATACTGCTCTTAAGTTAAATTTGAGATGTTCGCACGTAGCTGACCTATTTTCGCTCTGTAAGACTTTACAGCATTACTCTACTACATTTCAGAGGAATATGTTGTACTATAGTGTTTCTCTCACCAAATCTGATGGCAGGGAGTAAAAAGACTGTAATGCAGAAGCTCCACAGAGCTTGAAATATATATGATGTACTTCTAGGCTTTAAACTAACCAACAGCACTTGCCAACTTTTTTCTCTTTCTTTAACGAGTGTGTTGGTGGGTGCCTGAGGCCTCGGAATTTCACTGCCAAGGACTTCTTCTCTGTAACTGTGGAGCATTTGATAGGAATAAAGAACTTGAACTTGAATAGTAGTTAGACCTAGCAGCATCTGGATCCTCTACATTTAAGTATTGCTCACTATGAAATGGCACTTTGACATGTAATGTTGCTTGTAGAGAGTGAAGTGACACTGCTGGAGACAAGCTGAACTCACCGAGGTTCAGGTAGACCCACAGTGTTAATATATTTCCCTAGATATAACAAGAAATTATTTCTCCAGTATGTGACAATAGCAAATGATTACACAGCTGGATTTGGAGGAAAAGGCTCTGCTTTATGAGGGAGCTCTTTAAGAATCTGAGCAGTAAGCAGTGTTCTGCGGGAAGAAACACACATGGCATATAAATCTTAGTTAAATCAACAATACTAAAAAATAATGCATCAGTATGTTGTGGTGGTTGAGCAGCAAACAGTGTTGGGATGAGTGTATCAGCAAAGTAATAGTGAGAAGTGACACATTTTGTTGGAGACACTGTACCCCCGCATTAATATGATTGGGCGTTACCAGTTAGCTGATAGCCACACAGCCGGGATTGAGCCAATGATTGTGAAGCACGAAGGAAACAACTGATGCAACTCAGCTAGTGCAGGCGCAACTTTGGTGCTCTGCCTGGACAAATGCTGTGCTCCATCACTTTAACCCGTCTGTAAGCACTTTTGAGAGGTGCGTCTATACTTTTATTTGAGTAAAAATGTCAGCGTAGGACGTTTACTGTTTTTGACATTAAATATTTACATTGTGATGATACTACGCTAATAAAAAATTGCATTACTTTTTCCATCACTGTTGCACAGTTGAGGGAAACCCTCTCATCAGCAGAAGGTGTGGACGGTCATTCTAGGCCGTGTGAGTCACCACTCAGGACTGTGGTCAGGAGTTTCCATCTCAAGGAAAGCCCTCCGGACATTCTATCTCCAGCTGTGGTTTTTATGCCTCAAGATTTAATGGACCTAAATATTGCTTGGACCTCTACATCAACAACATATCAATGTCTAGCGTATGCAGTCAGACACATGAGGCCATGCAGTCTGTAACGTTATCTTAATATAGCTGATGCTATGCTTGCCCTCTCACAAGTAAAATCAATACTAGCCAGGCCAGGAACTGTCGCACTATGACCTGAGATAGAGAAAACACTCAAAGTAAACATGCAGTATGGTTAGCAGCGTCTTTGTTGGTTTGTTAAGAACACTAAACGAGTGTTATATTTTACAGTCATGTTTGCTCATTACATCAGTATCACTCTGAGCCCCTCCCATCCTGCCTCTCTCTCTCCAGTGCTCATCAGCCAAATTTCTGGCACTTTCATAGAGAGCATAGCAGATCAGAGCACTTCTCTGTGCATTCCTCAGGCTCTGAGAGACAGCACAGTTATTATGTGGCTGTTTGTGACAATAGAAAAAAAATGCAGGACCGCGTTCCAGTAACACTGTGGTAATATATTTGTTTGAACGCAGAACTCAATATTGAGGGGGCACTTTGAAAATGTAAACACTGTTTTCATTCTTAGGAAAACGCCACAGTGCAAGCACACTTATTTCCCATGGTCAGTCAGTGTGACAGAATGAGCCCAACACTAATGCATTAAATGATGTCGTGAGAATGAGGCTTGATTAAAATGTTGGCTGAAACGAATGTTTTGATCAGGTGTAAGCAGGGGATGAGCTGGGGGGGTATGGATCCCCTGAGACAAGGAGGGTTAAACTTAAAAATAGCCCTGCTGATGAGTGGAGCCAACAGCTAGACAGGGAGGGGACAGAAAAACCATCCAGTCAGCAGAGCCCAGGATGCTAATCGCTATCAGATTAAGAGAAACACTAGAATTCAACGGCGCTACAATGAACTTGGATTAATACCTCCCTTAAACAGTTTTAACAACAACCAAACATCATGACTTATAACCCAGCTACGTGTGACAAATAAACAGGAAACTGATATCACAATGCTGCTGTTGCATCACAGATCAAAGCACAAAATACTACAACATCCTCTCTCTTTACCTCCATAGCAACAGAGGGCCTCATGTGTACTGACGCACTTGCCCAATTCAGGCTCTTTTGTCATTTAGATTAACCGATGCTCCTCAGTTTATGGCGCAGAGCTCCTTTGTCTTTAGCCCCTCTCTTTTACTCATCACATCTCAGTGACAACCAGGAGTGAAGGAGGAGGATGAGAGACAAGAGGCAGATGCATGAATGTTATCTGCAGCTGATTCTAGCTGTAGTGGAGACTGGGCAGACCATGAATCAAGTCCTGACTGTTAGTTTGCTCTCACTGGACATCCTATCATCAGCCCAACTCAGAGTAGCTGTAACATTAAAGGATGAGGACACCTAGTGGTGAATATGATGGGTTGCATTACAGGTGCACAGGCAGGGATATGAAAACAGATGTTCCTCAATGAGACTATTCGCTCACACCATGCACCCGTCAAATCAGCCCGGCGTCACTTATTGTTCGTGGTATCTTCTTATGCATATAGTTTCAGTTTAATGTGATGAGGTTTTAAATATATTAGCAGCTGAACATTTTACTAACGCCAGTGAAAGTGAATGGAATGTTTTTTTTGTGGTTCTTAAAAATACTGACCATTTGTGTATCAGTTCACAATATGAATATATTTGGGTACCTTGCTTATTGAACATCTTTCATTTGACGTAAACAGATATTTTGAAGTTAGGGCAACAGAGAATTCCCCTTCTCCAGAAAACTAAATTCCTTTCCCATCAGTCCCGTCATCCTCTGCCATTTTTATCATTCTGTAAGTGAGAGACCCTCACATTGAAAGACAGAAACAGTCTAAACAGCATTATTAAAATCTGCTCTAAAATCACAGGAGTGACACAACAGGACTTGACCAGTTTTTGGCAATCAACAAATCCTCCAGAAAGCCGCCACTATTTTAGCTTCCTCTGGACATGCTCTTGCAGGCCAGTTTTCTCTATTGCCGTCAGGCCTGTCCTTACACTTCACCTGCTTGTAAAACAAAATTTTTTACTCCCTCTGCAGTTCCTTCTTGAAATTCTCTGTAAATTTTTGTTTTTATTGTTTTTTTTTTATCTGTTTTATTAATAATCAGTCTATTAACTTGTATAATATATTTCTTATTTCTGTTTTTAATTTAATTACTCATCTATTTATGTGACTACATGTTACTGCATGTTATGTTATAGCATGTGTGCAAGGCAAACTGTTCAAACAAATTGCCCCGGTGGGATTAATAATGAATCTGAATATGCCTCCACAGTGAACAAGGAATCCAAAAATGAAAAAAAAAATGTCTTGATGAATTAAAGTAAAAGTGGTCCCCATGTAAAAACAGTAAAACTATATCAAAACATCTGTTTACAAATTCTCATGCAACTAATGCAGCATAATCCAAGTCTCATTTATCTAGTTATATGCTCAGTGCTTCCCAAACAAACAGCCCTTTCTAACAGGGACCTGAACTAAAACTAAACTTACTTATACTCTCTTCACAGCCACACTCAATTTTTAAAAACTGTGATTTTACCTCAGTGAGCAAAGAAGCTGCTGATTTACTGTTATCGATCTGTTATTTGGTTTGTGTTGTAGTGTGACTTTTCTGAATGCAAACTAACCCTTTCAAACACCAAAGTCACACAACAACACAAGCAAAACTAACAAACAAGGTAATGGCATACCAATAGTACCTGTGTTCAGTGAGGTAAAATCACTGTTTTTGTCAGTGAAGTCTGGCTGAAGAGAGCAGAAATAAGTTTCACTTTTAGTTCAGTTACCCATCGAAAAGGGCTGTGTGTTTGGGAAGTACTGAGCATACGACTGGATATATGAGACTTGGATTATGCTGCACTAGTTGTGTGAGACTTTGTAAACACATATTTTGATATTGTTTTGCTGTTGTTAAACACAGCCCCTTTTTTACTTTTAATTCATCACGATTTTTCATTCAACATGGAGGCATGCAAGAAAAACAAATGTTCTCCACAAATTCCACTTAACACGGAGTGAATAATTAAAATACAAATGATCATTTGGGGAGTGAAGTATTCCTTTATAGCACTGAAAACATACAGTGTCGTCTCTTTCAAAACCAATGTTTGATGATTCACAGACATTACTGTAGATCATTTTCACAGGGCCTATTTCCTCTAGAAAGTAGTCCTAATAAAATCTATTCACAGTGAGGTCTGTGCAGTGGCAGGGATATTATTGGAAAGGACATGGCTGGATTAGTCTGTTAGGGGCCCCCAGGGCACAAACACCATCCATTCCAAGTAATGGATGCAATATTTGTCCATATAAGTGTTACAGAACTGCTGACCTGTACTCAGGCCACTGTGCTATTGGTCATATGTTCTAGTAGCCTACTTTATGTCAAAATATTTTGGCTGGCCCCAGCAATTTGCTGTTGGGCCCCTATTGTGTTTTTGTGTGTGTATGCAGTCACCTCCAAGTTACCATTAAGTACACTGTGCACAGCAAGCTATACTGTAAAGGCCAGCCTCATTATTTGCCCCGAGACCAACCAGTACTCTCCACACGACTGGGTAATAATGCAGGACCTGTCTTTGTGTCTTTGTTTGTACTGTACAAACTTTTCAACAAATCTGCAATTAGTCAACTTACCTTGGGGCTTTTGGGGGCCCCAGTGCAGTTTCCCACTTAGTGTGGCTGGTAATTCAGCCAAGACAAGTTGTTATAGAGTTATTAAATGTCACTTTTTGTTCAATTAATTTGTGCCACCTCTGTTGATTTGGGGTGGCAGCAGAATTCTCTGGTGCAAAAAAAAAAAAAAAAACATTCAACAACCATCTGAATGACTAAATGCCACTGGAGTGGAGTGGATTTATATACAGTATATGTTTTTCAGTGATTTGGGTGAAATAACCTCTTAACACAGGCCTGGAAACATAGCAGATGTGAAACTACAAGGTATGCAATCCATCAGAAGCTGCCTTTTTTTTAATCTAAGGATCATTTTTGGCTTTTGCACACACAATAACCTGTGGTATAAAGTAGCCTTCATTGATCTTTTAATGCTGACATTAACGTGGGGGTAGTAATTAGACTAAGCAATGTCATTTTCTGCCTGGCATTTCATTTGAGGATATGTGGGGTCACATTATTGTTGTTGTTGTTGAATTTACAGACCACAAGAGGGCAGTGTTAGGCTGCTGACGAGACTGATGGTGTGCTCAACATGAGGGAAAGGCCATAACAAACCTTTCACATATTGTGCCTCTCTATTATGTAATATTACATTTGGATTACAGAAAATTGCTCACAGAAAAAAACCCTCTCAACCATGAAGTGAATTGCTGGGGCCAGCCAAAATTATAAAGTCATGTACTGCCCTACAGTACTCCAACATATGAACGATTGCACTACATCATGAGAACAGGTCAGCAGTTCTGCAACTCCTGTGGAGAAATATTGCACCCATTACTTGGGTTTTTGCTCGTTCCCAGGAGCATGTGAAACTAACAGCACTCCAGGAGTCGTTCAGGCAAAGCTCATATCCCATTCGACGCTAGGCTAGTTATAAATAGCACTGAGTGAGCAGGCATGGGAATGGGACGGTCCAAAATAAGTGCATGCACATACAGAATGTTTTAGGCAATGTTTGAGGAAGACAGTGAATTCACCTGCTGTTAACACGTGGATATAAATAGTTTAAAAATTGCAAAGGTGAATTACCGATCAGTACAAGCATGAATGGATCCAAAAGCGTGGCTATTTTTCTTTCTATATCTCTCCAGACTTTCTCTGCAGAATGAAGTGCACATACCAGCACACCCCATTGTGATAAATGGTTGCTTTTCACGCCCCTCCATCAAAATCATTCCTCTGAGTGCCTGTGTGTTGCCGTCTTGCTGTGATGCCGGCTGTGAACAACACAGGCACAGTGCTGAGCTGCACTGCCACTACAAGTACCTGTCATTTCTCTTGCACCTTACCTATTTACCCAGCGGGGTGCGTGCCAGCACTACAGGCTTGCTCTTTTCTAAATTACCTACTCAAAGCAAGATACACAACAAATTATTTTAATAGTTTTCCGAGAGATGCTGAGGAAGCATTTACTGCACACACTATTGTTGTTAGCTCCAACAGGAGTTAAGTGGGTGTTGTAGGAATATGTTGTCTTTTCTTTTTCTGATTCAAGTCAATTTCATGTTAACTTTTCTCTTGAGAACATGTTGGTTGTTGTGATATCATGTGCATAAAGTGGTATGATGGGGAAATACCGCACTTTGCTTGTTTAGACTTGTTTATAATGACGTTTACCTTCTTGCTTTCATGTCTTTCTTATCACAGCACATATGGCATTATATCACGACCGTACCGCCTGTCACCAAATGTAGTCCACAATCCCCCTCAGAGGCATTTTCTAATTCAACGCAGATGGCAAGTGGCAATAATAAACTGGCACAAGAATCTTACTAAATATATCATTACCCCATAGGCTCTGCAGGATGAGCCCACTGTTCTGTTTACGTGCTCCTTTGTCTTACCCCCCGTGGGAAACGAAACTCAGCACATTGAGGGACGTGTGATTCTCAACTTGAGGTTTACAAATGAGTAAACAAAGCGAACAAATGTGGCGCTTTCAGGCAGCAAACAGCATCAAACAAAAGTGACTTTTCACATCCTTGTTTCTAAGAACGATCGTATGAATTTAAGAGGAAGACGGGGGTGCACATAACCAGCCTACTTCACAGTGACAGCACCAGCAACAGCATGTTTAAGAGCTGTGCAAGCAGGAAAAATGGTGACCAGTATGCTGCCCTGAGGAATATCTTCTGTTGACTCCGGCATGCATAAAACTCAGTTGATGGATAGACGGAGAAACACAGGGCTACAGATGGCATATTTCATCAGAGAAATGGGAAACGTCTCTCAAATCAAATAAACCGTCCGCCCGCAGATACACTGGTTTTTATAGGCCTCGGTGTAGATGCTATTACAATGCACACCTGCTCCTTATATCTGAAATTACAAAAGATGACACCTTATCTTTCATCTTTGTCTGCTTCAATATACAGTTGGCAATGAGATGGGACAAATGGAGGCCTATATTCAGTGGTGCCCCCAGAAATTTCCCATAGGGGTGGCCAGATGGGGCCACTGAAAATCTTTTGGTGGCACACCAAAACAAAAAGTTGTAACTGAATTTCAGGAATTCAGTTATGCTGTTTGTGTCATCTATATTGGTAGTTGAAAACTTTGTCAATATGAGAGTTTAGTAATTGATTTATTACTTTAAAGTGAGTATTACTAATTATCTGATGTTTAGACTTATACTGGTGCAGTGAACAATTCTGTTTTAATTTGTTATGTATCTGTACATACATGTTAGGTGATTCATTGTTCTTCAAATAGGCTTGCTGTCCTTTTCCTTACAAAGACAAATATACAGCTTTAATTTGAAGGAGTATGTTGATTGTTAGGAACAAAACATTTACTGGGAACAAGCCTACTCCAGTTTAGGGGAGACTAGTGGATGCCCACAGAACCCATTTTCCATCAGACATCTTGAGGTGAGAGCTCAAGGGACCCCTTTAAAATGGTCATGTCAGTTGTTCCCTCGCCAAAATTTAGCCTTAGTTTGTAACGTTATTTACCCCCTGATCCACAAACAATGCCAACAAGATTAGTACCGATGGATACCTTAGGCTATCTAATTTCACAAGATACCACTACCTTTGCACTAGTTTAAAAAATGAGTACGCCACAGCTTCTTAAAGACAGTAATGTTGGCTTCAAACTATTTTCACCATGGGCGGCTAGTGGGAGGGCCAGCAGTTATATCAGGAGGGCCACCTGCGGCTCTTGAGCCCTTCGTCAGTGACTCCCATTGGCTTTGACACAAAAAGAAAACAAAATGGAAACGGAAATGGAAATGGAAAATGAATATGGCTACTTTTAAAAACATTTTAATTTTCATTAATCATCGTTGTAGGCCTTAAGTATTTCTGCACCTACTGTATGTACCAATTAAAAAAAAAAAAACCTCAACTAAAATATGTCTGTTTTCCTTGAGTCTTGAGTCTCCCTAGCTAGGATAGCTATGGATTCCAAATCCAAAAAAGTTAAAATCTCGGAGGAAAACAGGCAATTGAATAGTGTGTGAATAGCTTCATTTGCTTTCACCAGTTCCAAATAATCATAAACAGTCAACTGTAAAGTACTTTGTGATAAAACATGTTGATAAATGCAAATTTAGACCTCTTAGTAATACTGATAATGTTGACTTAATAGTCAGTGTGACCTTCATTATAAGGGTCGAATATGTTTTGCAGCTCCAGGCAGATTTTTTTTGTCAAAAATAGCTCTTTTGATAGTAAAGGTTGCCGACCCCTGTTGTTAATACTCAGGGGACGTGTCCCCTGTGCTCCCTCTGTAAACTACACCTATGCATGATATTAGCCCTTGATGATAGTGTAAGTTGACATTCACATAATGGATCTTGCCCTTCATGCATCAATACACTAGGCAAATATTTAGGCCATTTAAACTTTTGAAACTAATCAATTAAAAACAATTAATTCTGGCTTCTTAAGTCTATTGCATAAGTGAACACATAAGACATTATGAGAAGTCTTAATTAGCTTAATTGTCACTTTCAGTACCACAGCCAAAAATCTTGTTTCAGTTACGCAGTGCTATCGTTATTTCAGAAGGCCTTCAACTGTTAAAGTTGTTCAATCTACTTTCAATTTAAAGTTTTGGGTGCCTCATTAATCAGGTGTTCCTCCAATGGATTAATCTGGACCAGTAGATATATTCTCAAATGAAAGTGTGTGATTGCATTCATGGTTAATCTACTGCAACTGACACCCCTGATAAACAGGAGGCGGCTAATGAGAGACAGGCTCATTTCCCTCTCCTCAGTCTCTATCTAAAAAACCACTGAGGTGCTCTCTGCTCATCCAACAGAGCCTGAGCTGAAACTGATCGAATGAGGCCCTGCCTGCGTACTCACTTTCTCTTTCAGTCTTAAAACAAGTTTGTCAGAGTAATGTGCTGTGTCACAGAGTATACCAGGGTTCAGCAGTTGATCTGAGCAGGAACGTCATAACATTGGGAGTATATCTCTCTTCCAGACGTGTATCTCTAAGTCATGAATTTGTAGCGAGGCTTTTACGTAACAGCCAGAGGGAGATGTTAGAGAGCTTACGTGACAAGTCCAATTCATTCAGGGTGAAAGTGTACCAGAATCTGAAACTCAGGAGGCTCACACAGAGATGACCACTTAGATTTTTGGGGATGTATTCAAGAGAGCACCAGGTCATCCCTACCTTAAAGAATGATTACATAACACAAGGAATAGGCCAATTAAGTAAGGTGAGAACTTGAGCAAACCTAATGAAATCCTGCTCTACACCCCTGTTTTATTACCATAAAGCCGTTTGTAAAACCACTGATTAGCTGTGCATGTGTTTGTTCTCCTCCCCGTGTTATAATCCCACTGGCACCGGCAATACTTCAACAGAACCGGAGGGCAAGATTTCACAGATCATCCCTGAACAAAGTGCACCATCAGCTCCCTTCTCCAATCCCAGCCATTGTCTTTGCGTCAGCAAAATCCAGAGCCCTGCTCTACCAATCAAAACCACGTTGACAAATGAAAATTATAGAGAAGCTTAAAGTATTGAGGAGCTGCAATATCTCAAGCACGTCAGGGCAATATTCACATGCATCAGAGGAAGAGCTGCTGTGTTTGTCATCTGGGAAATTGATTGTTTTAATTAAACAATTGGAATTCAATATGTCATGTAAGAGATTGTTTGCTGAGTTCGCCAACATGAGTGTTTGACGTGGACAACATTAGCCTACAGTTTAAACAATTGACTTTGAAATTGAATTGCCAGTGTAATTTGTGCACGACACTTTGCACAGCCTGATAGTGTTTGGTTTGTTTTGTGTGTGTCTCTCTCTCCCTGATGTGTTGTCTCAGAGATGGATGGGCCAGCATCAGCCAGCCTGCAGCTCATAGTGGTAGTGACTGACATCATGCTGCTCCCTAATAGCCATAATTAAAACCTAATTAGCTGAGTGTGCAATAGTGGATTTTGTAATAACCTAATTAAAATGAAAACTGATTTGCAAGATAAAAGGATGCGTGCGTTGGTTGTTCTTCCACACACCACTTGCACACACTGCATTTTTGTTTCCTGTGGTACTTTTAATTCCCTTGATATTTATTTCTATCAAAGCCTCCTCATAAACTGTGCTCTCTTTAATTCACACGAGCTCACACCTGGCAAAGAAAGGCGTGATGTTGTCGCATGCACTGACGATGCCATCAGCATACTTTGTTTTCTTTGCACTCACTTCTGTGACTGGAGTATCCGGGGTTGTAGCCGTAGTAGCCGGTGATCCTCAGGATCCGGTCCTCTATGTCGTGCACCCCGTTGGCTGTCACTTTGGAGCTGCCATCCATGAAGACGGCGCAGCTGCCACCGGTCGGCGTCGCCTTGCCCGGCAAGTGCGTGTTCATCAGGGGCTCCAGCCGGATGCAAGGCTGGTCTCCAATCTCCAAAACACTCTCAGTGCGTATCATTGTAGGTCCGAGCGGACAGAGATCAGAAGAGAGCCCTGCTCACCATGCGAGAGACCCTCGAGGCTGCATCAACAATTAGCAACAAGAGGAGGACATCCAAATCCACATTCACATTCCTTCAGTGATGCTCCCGGACGCAGAGCAAGGTTATCACACTCCAGGAGCCTGGCAGATATCAAACACTAGGGGGCGTGTCACTACTATCACATGCTTTGAATTCAATTAGGAGAGGAGGAAAAAAAACTTGGCTGTAGTCAGCAGTGTGGATCCGAGGAGCCAACAGTCATTACAGCCTTCATAACAAGTTCCCCAAAACAGAGATCTTTATGGCATTTGGCGTCATAAAAAAACTCAGTGAAATAAAGTATCTGTGGTTTTAATAATGAGTTGTGGTAATTTGATTCTCCTATAATGTCTCTGTAATACTCTATATTGTGATACTCCTCTGTGTTTATTAAGACAGATGATGTAGTATTTTCAGTCTTTTATGGAGACAGCTGTACCACCATAATATTACTGAATTATTTCTGTACACTCACAGCTGACGTCAAAGCGGCCTTTGGTATTTCTGTGTTATTCCTGTATGCTTACAGCCATGGGTGGATTATGAGGCAATGGGCCCCTGGGCATAGATATGCAAGAAGCGCTACCACCTCTCTGCTACACAGGAGCAAGACACACAGACTTTGTGGCGGTTTTGCATCTCTTTGTAGTCGTTATGCATCTTTATGTGGTTTTGTGTCTCTTTGAAGTCATTTTGTGTCTCATTGTGATTGTTTTGTGTCTATTAGTAATCCATTTTATCTCTTTGAGGTCATTTTGTGTGTCTTACTGGTCATTTTGTGTCTCCCTGTAGTTGTTTTGTATTTATTGGTGATCCTCTTTGTCACTTTGAGGTAGTTTTGTGTCATTTTGAGTTAATTTTGTGTCTCTTGTTAGTCATTTTGTGTTGCCTTATGGTTGTTTTGTGTCTCTCTGGGGTTAATTGTGAAGTAATTTTGTGTCTCATCTGTCACTTTGTGCCTCTTTGCAGTCATTTTGTGTCTCCTTGTGGTTGTTTTGTGTCCATTGGTAATACATTTCATCTCTCTGAGGTCATTTTTTGTGTCTTTGAAGTCATTTTGTGTTTCTTGTTAGTCAGTTTGTGTTGCCTTGTGGTTATTTTGTGTCTCTTTAAGGTAATTTTGTGTCTTTCTGGTCATTTTGTGTCTCTCATTGGTCATTTTGTTTCACCTTGTTGTTGTTTTGTGTCTCCTTGAGTTAATTTTCTGTATCTTTGAGATCATTTTGTTTCTCTTTGAAGTAATTTTGTGTCTTTTGGTCATCATGTTGTGTTGCTTCGTGGTTGTTTTGTGTCTTCTAGTAATCCTTTTGTGTTTTTTTTTAGATTATTTTGTGTTTCTTTTAAGTCTTTTTGTGTCTCTTGTTTGTCATTTGTGTCTCCTTGTGGTTGTTTTGAGTCGATTTGTAATCACTTTGTGTCTCTTTAAGGTCATTTTGTCTTTTTTGGTCATTTTGTGTCTCCTTGTGGTTGTTTTGTGCCTGTTGCTAACCCTCTTTGTCTCTTTAAAGGTCATTTTGTGTCTCTTCCTGGTCAGTTTCAGTAACATTTTGCATGTGAAGGCCAGGGGGCCCCCTGACGCTTTTGGACCCTGGGTCTGTGCCCAGAAGGCCTGTTCAGTAATCCATCCATGCTCACAGCTGAAGTTAACGACTTCTGGCATCACTGTGATATTCCTGTAATATGTGGGGCTTTATTCATTTTGGAGTGAGTTTCACTGATCTAAAAAAAACCTTTGCGCTCAGGTATTTCTCAAAATAAATCACTGGAGGTTAATCAGTCTAAAATAACTTTGCACGTCTACAGTCGTTTTTAAGACAGAGGCATCAATATTATTGAATAAATTTCCTCATTTAATGCCACACAAAAATATCCAACAAAAATGTATTTTTAAGACACTATTTTCAGCATCCATTCACTGCTTCTTTCTGGTCTCAGATATTTGTGGACTAATGCTGCTCCTTGTCAACCCCTCGGTGATGTTTCCATTTGCTGTTCACAATAAAATATGTATGTGCTTTTGTGGCACAGATTTGTCTCGCACACTGGTTCACAGCTATCGACTCCCCTCTACGCTTGAACGCGAGCCACAAGTGTTATTTTCATCACTTTTCCTGTTTTCCTGTAAGTATGATATAGTAGCTTACAGATTATGAAGTTAGTGCACATTACTTTTTTTAGTTTTTTTTTCTTATTATTTTCAAGCATTTATTATGACATGAATTTTACTCTAAAGTTAAAACCAGAACAATCTCTTTTCCTCTTTCCTCTCTTTTACTTGGCCACAGGTTTCTGGGCTGGCTCCACTCGACTGGATCCCCCAGCTTGCAGATGCTGCGCAAAAAAAAAAAAAAGAAAAAGAAAACTGGGCTCCAAATCCAATAACACAAGATGCAGTATTTCAGTGCCTCTCCGATACGCCTCTTTCCAAGTCCTCCCCTCTCTGTGTGAAATCGATTCCCAGTGTGTGGAGAATTTGCGCCCCTGTTGGCATTGTTGTGCAGACACATGCTAGGGTTTATGATGCCCTTGGACTCCAGAAGTGCTTCCTCCCCCTCTCTTACTTACTAAACCAATCTCCACCTCATGTTCTTTTGTTTCAGTTTGTTTGTGCTCCAAAGCACTTATCTCACACATTCAGTTCAGGGACAGCTTTGTGGCTACAACAATGAAATGCCAATGCCCAGAAAGTTTCTCCACGCTTTTTGAGAATTGCTAATTTATTATTGGACACTTTCTTACAAGTCTGTGCAGCTACAGTCCAAAAAAAGTTTTCTTCAGTCGCCTACTTTTTGCTGTGGTGCTCTACTATTCCATATAGTTTATGCAATGTAAAATGTAAACAGCTAAGATTGTGCGTTGGTTGCCCTCTCTCAATTCGAAGGTACTTGTCTAAGTTATTATTTTCTATCAGCTGCTAATGCATTTAAAAAAAGAATTCACCTCAAAGGGAAAATTGCTCTCTGACAGCGGTGGGCTCATTAAAAGTCTTTGCAGCCATAACCCACATTAAGAAAACTGTTTATGCATGAGCTGTGACAATGCAAGTTCTAGCTTTTAGATTTTAAATGCACACATACTGCACTGTGGTGTTTCATCAGCATCAAGTGATCTCCATAGAAATCATTCGATCCTTGGAGCGATGTTTTAAAAGCTATCATGAAAGGAAGAGTCTTCTCGTAGCCTCTTTAATATCATGTCTTATTGTCCCCCAGCCATGAGGACAGAATGAGGCTGACTTCAATCTCAGACAACATGATTGGTATTCAGAGCATCCCCGGACACAAACCCCTCTGTGCATGATGAGCATCACCTTCCTCTCCTCTAACCTCCTCTATTTCAGGAGAATAATTCAAAGGGCCAGAGCTTAATAACATGCTCATTAGATCCTTAAACATTTCCTATTATTTGTTTCGCTCGTGGTGTGATGAGCAGTCTCTCTGTTACTGTACAGCTGTGCTTATTCTGTGCAGCTTGTGTGCAAAGAGTGTGGCTTCTATTTTTAGATCCTGATTCTGATTTTGATGCTGAGGTATGATGTATTTTGGGAGATAAATGAGAGTTTGACCACCACTGCTTCACTCTAATAGCTCATTGACTCTCCTCCTCAGTGCTTGTGGTAGGCATTCAACCATAAAACCTAATCCTTTTGACTAAGTGGAATAAAAGGACACACTGAGGAGACAATATGTCCCATGTGACTTCATCCCAGGCCAACCCCAGCGCACCAGCACCCCCCACAGAGGCTCAGCGAGTCACCTTAGAGATCAGTGACCGACTCCCCAGCCACCTGCTGTATAAATATTCAATGCGCACTAAAGATAACCTGACTCGTGCAGCAGGGAGAGAGAAAGAGGTTCTGTTCAGCAGAAGAAGGGGCTGTCATTTGAATATAGTGAGCTCAACTGTGGCTGCGTGGCGCGTTGGCCTGCAAAGGTCATGTTTGAAAGCTTGGTAAATATTTAATTACTTTGATCACCAGGTCTCTTTGGTAATGTATGGCTTTAATTAGAGAGAGGGAGAGGAAGGAATGTGAGTTTAACGAGAAATAAATAATCCTATCAGAGCAGATTTACAGGATGATAATCAAATTTTCAGGCAAAGGATGTGTGCCAGAGAAAAAAACGTGATATTTGGCTTCTTACTTTAGAAACCATTCTCTTGCACAACAAGACAGAGTGTTGTTTTTACTTTCTCTCTTTATCCATTGTGGTTGTGCACAAGATGAAATATCATAATGTCCTTTAAAGCCTCCTATGACCTTTCTTTGTTGTCTCCATGCAAAGAAAAACAGTCACCTGCTTGTGAAGTCTCACAGAGCACTGAGTGGCCTATAGGATCTCCTCTTTGTCTCTCTTGAGCAACAGCAGTTAATTTGCCCCGGGGAGGCGATTGGCGAACGCTTGCTGTCTTTTAAGAATGCCAGTCCGTGCATAAATAAAATATAGAATGACCAGACTGCATTTTTAAAAATAGACGATACACAGATCTGTCATGCCAATTCACTCCCTGCAATCTTCCATGCCTGTTTGAACATGCTTTTAGTAGAAGATGGATACTGTATGTGCAGTCCACACTACAGACTCTTTAGTTCTTCTGTCTCAAGTCACCACTGTCACATGTACAGCACAGCAGACCCAGCGGCCAATTAGCCTGAATATCACTACTACATCAAACTGGAAGTGTTTTTGTACATGAAAATTTCATAAGCAGCTGTCTAGGTATCCACTTTTCTGAAGGTCAGCATCTCCACATGTGGCCGTACATTGTAAAGCATGTAAACATGATTTAATGTTGCCTGACAGGGGACTCTGGAGACACGTCACTGAAACCGTCAGCAAAATGGAAATCACAATATGTTTTAAACATGTGGCTGGCTGAACATAAAAAGACACTTAGCCTTTGACCTTGTACTATATGGTTAAAGGACAATCAATATACCAATCTAAACGACTGAATGTTACAATAAAGCTCTCTATCACATCATTAGGAGATTGCCAGGGAGAAGCATGTGTAAACAGAATACTGCATGAGCTTTTAGATTAGTCATTGTGCTGTATATAATGTGCTTGTTCCTGTTCATTCATGTACATTTCTTTGCTCTGTGTATATGATGTCACAGTTTGTGTGTTTTTCTCTTAAAAATGTGAGACGCATTTGGAGAGTCTACCCATTTATTAGATGGAGAAGAAACGTCAATGCATGTTGGGTGTAATTCAAAAGGCTGAAAGGCAAAAACAAAAAAACCCTTAAAAGTCCCAGACATATGAAAATACTTTGCTTTGAGAAATAATGTATGTCTGGTGTTGTTTTTCCACAAAAAAAATCAGTAAAACAAAGTAAAAATTCAAATTGTGTGAGTAGATATTGGACCAGGACCAACTTTTAAAAGAGTTGTGTCACAAAATCATACTCACACAACCATGGCTGGATTATGAGACAATTGGCCCCTGGGCATGGATATGTACAAGGCATCACCATCTCACCTACACAGGAGCAAGAAACACAGTTTTTGTGGTGATTTTGCTTCTTTTTTGTTGTTGTTTTGTTTCTCTGAGGTTATTTTTATGTCTTTTTTGGTCATTTTGTGGCTCTTTGCAGTTCCTTTGCATCTTTTTGTGGTTATTTTGAGCCTCTTCCTGGTCGGTACATGTCTCTTCCAGTGACATTTTGCAGATGAAGCCCTGGGGGGGGCCTGGCACTTTAGGCCCTTGGGCCTCTGCCCGGTAGGCCTGTTCAGCAATCCGTCGATGCACATAATGTCTTAAACTTTGATGTAAGGTGAGTACAGCTGAAGGCCTCCTTCAGCAGATAAATGTGAAAACAACTTTTGGTTAGGAAATTTGTGCATCATTCTGCACCATGAAGGTCAAACGTCAGTGTAAAATAACAGTAAGCAAAACACATTTTTAAGTGGGGGGAGACTAAAGTTGTAGATACTTCAGTAAATAAATGTGTTCATTTAGGATTTACTGAGAGGTTTTCTCTCCATTAGGGCACCTTGTTTGTTATGAACAAGTTAATCAGATAACCCTTTTAAACTCAAGCACTACACAATACACTAATGTAAACCTAAGTGAGGGACTTGTGTTGGCTCCAAGCTGTAAAAACAATCACAGCAGCCTTGTACACATGTGCATCACATGGTTTATTATCTCTCTGATATCTATGAATCCCTTATTCTATCCCATGTGTTTAAACATATAACCATGACGCAGCATGTTTCTGTTCTCATTTTATAAAAGTAGACAAAGGCTGTGCTCCTCTGGGTGAAGTTTAATCTCACCTGCTGAATCTGGGAGGAGAAGACTGCCGGAGATTTATGGTCTCTGGAGATAACAAAGTTAAATCCCTCAGTGTAGCTTTTCAGCATGCTTCATCCCTCTCACTGCAGTCAGGATGATGGATTAGGCCGCTCGTGTGAGGGGGCTGAGGAGCAAAGGCTGGACGACAACAGCAGGGACGGGACATTTAGTCTGATTGACCAGGCGGGATTGTTGGTAATGTCCACATCGATATTAGCTCAGGGGCTGTCTCACTCTCTCCCACTCGGAATTTAGATGATTTCAGGATGTTTACTGTAACAGATGCTCGTCAACAGATTGCATCTGCAGATATTTTATTTCTATTGCACCGCTGGGGTGTTGACAGAAACATGACTACAGAATAGGAAACAAACATGCTGAAATGAACAATGTTTGAAGCTTCAATACAAAATCAGATGGCCCTCTTTACTGTTTTTCTTTACTGATTTTCATGTGTTTTATTAATCGTAAAAGAATCATTTATCTATGTTTTGGAGATTACTAATAAGCCATCAATAACAACGATGTTTGGCCTTTTTTTTTCAATTAATAAAAGCCATGGTCATGTTAATAAATCATTTAAAAAAGAGTCTTTAATCCATCAAGTCTGCAGTAACATCGAGAAGTTGTTAACAAATGGATTTATGCCCGACCACTAAAAAAGATTTTTCATAACACCTTCTCATAAATGGCCTGTAACTGATCAGTAAAGCCTCACTGAATTATTTATTAAAGAAATATTTCACTGCTGGAAATGTTCTTGTCATAAAAGTGGGCTGTCAATGCAGTAGAAAGATGCAAATACAGTTGAAATTTGTGCTTTACGAGCAGAGAAGACAGAGGAAAAGGGCTGTGGCATTCACTTTTGCTCAAGAGGTAGAAAACCTACAACTACCAGTATGCACGGACCAATTAACGCTCCCACTAGTGGGTGACATAATGCAAGCTTGGCTTATTTGACACAGGAAACAACAAGGCGGCCAACTAGTAACAAACAATGTCAAATTAAAGTGTATAGTGTGTATAAAGGCATTTTAGGCGAGAAATAGGCAACACAATAATAGGACCTTGGTTTATATGTGATCAGTACTGCTTAGTTTTCGAGTTTGATCTTAGTTTGAGAGAGAGACAGAGGGGTGGGTCTTCTCTATCTGCTTCTATACTCTTTGTGTCCGTGGTAGTGGCAGCATTCAAGCAGTGTTAACATGCTGCTGTTTAGCAGGTATTATGTTTACAATGTTCACCATCTTAGTTTAGCATGTAGCATAACATTTGCTATTTTACAACACAAAATACAGCTGGGGATAATGGGGATGTTAGTTTTCAGGTCATAAACACAGTGAATTGGACAAATTGAAAGTGTAACCAGATGATGGAGCTGATGGCACATGTGACTGTCAGGGCAATCCATTCAATATTTATTGAGACATTTCACTCAAACCACAAACGTCAACCTCATGGCAGCACGAGATGAAAAGTCAGTCACAAGAATTTAATGGTGGTCTATCAAATAGTTGTTGAGATAATTTAGCTTATATGGAAACATAAACGCAAACGGGAAAAAAAGGCACATTAGAAAAGCGGTCTGGCCTCAGCTTTGATATGTAATTCACCACTCAGATTTCCCAGTATTTTTGCTGACACACACCCACAGACATAAGTAGAATAGGAGACAATGCAGTCTCAAAGAAAATCCAGGTCCCTTCACCCCATCACGTCCTACGATCAGGATCAGAGGGACATCGGCCCCAGAAGCAGCATAGTCAGTTGAGTCTAAGCCAACAGACCATTAATCAGGACATAAACCTCAATCCAATACACAGCAGCCATTGAACCACAGCTGACCTCACTGTGGATGGTCAGTTTCTTTTAATGTTGTGATGTTAACACTGTAGTATCCTCCCTCTGCAGCACTACATCAGCTCCATTACAGTGGAGTTGACTGTAGAGATCGGTGTCCCTCTTCTGCTCCACAGGCAGATTAATGGTCCCACTGAACGCTCAGCCTAAAGCTTCTCTCCCCACAGCTCATTAAGTATGATCTAATACGGGGGGAAATCAGCCAGGAGGGTCAATTCTCAGAGTCAAACTCGTTGAACTCTGATGGCACGCTGACACTGGGAATTCAAGGTTGAGATGGGTATTGACTGGGAGATCTATTAAGGGATTTGGAAATTCTCCACGGAGCCCTCTGCCCCAGCCTCTGTCATTTGTTCTTTAATGAAGAATGGTGAAGAAAGGCTGCAATTGTTCTAGTAGATTTGTGGCTGGTGAGGTGGTGGAGACACGTGGCTGAACACACACAGCCCAGTGGGTCAGAACCTGTGCCGCTTTAAATCATCTTCTCCAAGCAGCTCCAGCCGTTATGTCTACTTTGATCCACTGAATTCTTGTTTTTCATAGTCCCTCAAACACACACAGTAGAGCCACTGACCAAGGGAATAAAAGTGCTGTCAGTAAACACCATCTAAAGAATGTTACATTGACAGTCTTTTGGTACCACACAATCAAAGAATAAAAGCTGAGGAAAACTGGTGTGAAAACAGGACTGTTGCAAGGTTTTTTCCTGTGATAGCCAACGTGCCCAGTTTCGCACTTATCTTGGACAGAATATGATCTTAAGGATGTATATACTCTCAGCTGGGAGCTTCACATTACACAAGGACCATCAAAGCACAACTCTGCAAGTTTGTGTGATGTTTCTCTTAACTGCATTCATTTGCACTAATCATGGGTGTATGAATTATTAAAGTCAATGTTCACTCTGTTTCCAGTTTTAATGACAAGCTATGGTAACTGGCTGCTGGCAGCAGCTTTACATTTACAGACTGGCATCAATCTTCTCATATAATTATGGCAGGAAAGCATGCAAGAGTATTTCCTATAAGACTAGCTGTTCCTGTAATTGTCTCCCTGATGTTAAAACTCTTAACTCTTAACTTTTTTCAAACACTGAGGGGACACATATGAAACAGAACATTTTAGAGCATCAAACACTTTTATTGCATTCTGGTGAAATTGTAGGCACCAGTTGTGCCTTTTCTGCATCAATTTATGGTGTAAAAAATAAAAGTCCTCTGCTACTTTGATGTTTTTAAAGGAGTTAAAGATGTTTAAAGGAAATGGGGTGGCGGTGATGTCAACATATTCTGTTCGTAATGGTTCGTATGATATCCTACAAAATATACAAGCACAACAGTTCATTATTTATCCAATGAAACTGCGCCACATGAATGGCATTATGTCCTGAGCGCACAGATACCTAGTTAACGTAAATTTACGGAGCTTAGGTTTAGGCAATAAACCTTACTTGAGTAAGGTTTAGGAAAAGAAACATGGTAAGTTTGCACCCTAAAATGACTCAAAGTTTACTCAAAGTTCACATGAATCTGAACACGTGATGCCAGGGTTAAGTCCTGGGCAAAGTCAATTTTGTTTGTGGCCCATCCACCACCCCAACGTGCGTCCTTCTAATAACTCAGGACTGCTTACTTGTTGCTTACTGCAATCAGCATATTGGTCATGTGATGCCATCCTTTCAAACTACATGGGATATGTAAAAATCTATGTTTTTAAAAGAAAGATTGATCCATATCCCCTCTGACCCAGTGAACCCTTGAGCATCACCCATGATGCTCTTGCCTTCTCAGATACAGACTTATTAAACCACTTAGTTCATTAAGGTGGTGAAGGTGCAGGGTCACACACTCTTTTCTCATGATCACTCCCAACAGGGAGGGGTTTACAAAGAATCGATGCCCGCTGATAGCGAAATCTCTAAGGAGTTTTCAGGAACAGGAAATGGCCCATAGCACATGCTGTGCAGCAACACTTGACCAGGAACACCTGATTGGATTATTGATATGTCATTTGCTTTCACTGTGTGCAATGTTTTAATCAATCGATGTGTAGACTGCCCTCACCCTGTCTAACATATCTAGCAGTGAGCAAAAGAGGATTTAAGGAAATATCACTTGTCATTGTCCTTAAAGAAAGCACATGGCAGGCAGACACATGCTGTTGTTTCAGGAGTAAAGCTTAACTTGAAACCTTTACAACAGAATTTACATGAATAATATTATATATATACATTTACTACACAGTGAATGCATTTTACACTTACAATACAAACACAGCTTCAGCAGCTTCAGTCTCTAATTCAAGCTGTTATCCTTTTACTTCTAGATAAAACACTTCAATTGAACATTAAAAATTTAAATGGACTGGAAGTAAATGCAGCCATTACCACGTGTCATCTCATTAACTTTAATGAATAATAGCTTGTGAGATTTGTCTTCCGCTTCACACTACTGAATCGAAAGAAGGAGCGTGATGGTGGTGGGTGTTTTGTTTGTTTATTTTTATCATTGTATGAAACAGATTCCTGTGTATTGTTTCTTGTATGTTCTGCAGATGACACTATGTGTGTTAGTTTAACACAGGGTACTAAATTTCTTCCCATACTGAAACATTAGTGTCGAAACACACCATCACTATATAATATTTATTGCATTATGTATATGCAAAAACAATGCTTGCAGGAAAGGTTTTATTACATTTAAGTGTTACTAATGTCAATTAATTTGAATGGCTGAAATAGGGATTAATATATTAACTTTGTAACTCTAATATCTGAAACATAGTTTTTGTAAAAGCATGATTTCTCTTACAACTTGTGCATTTTATTCTCAGGATCTCAGTTTTTAATACACATCCTGGTTCCATAGTATGAGTAAATGTTGGTGCTATATTTATCCTCCCTTTCTGTTCCATGATTTTATGTTGTTTACAATCATTTTACAGCTGTTACCAGAGTGCCACCCTCTGGTCATCCTGCTCATCGCACAACCAGGACCATCCCCACAGGCACTGAATAACATAGTGGGAAAAAGAAAGTTACATTTTGCTCAAGAATGTTCAAGATTAAGGGAAAGCAGAGTGAGTCTTGTTATGGTTTGCCGTGTTTTGCACTTATCTTGGACAGAATATGTTCTTAAGGACGTAGATAGTCTCAACTGGGAGCTGCACATTACAGAAGGATCATCAAAGCATCACTCTGCCAGTATGTCTGAAGTTTCTCTTAACGGCACTCATCTGCACTAATGATACATACGGTTATATGACTTTTTAAATCAAATGTTCCCTTATGTAAGAGACATTAATGCAATGTAAAAAAAAGGGTTGTCATCTGTATGTTTTTATGTTTTGATTTCAGGAAATCAGATAACTGCCTCTAGAGGGACACAAGAGTCAATTATTGCCTGCAATTAAAACTAATGGCCACTAACAACAGATGTACTGCTGCCTTTCAGGGATTCCAAACACCAACTGTCCCTTTAAATATTTAATTATGTCCCTTTTTTTTTTTTCATTTTTAGATTTTATATTTTCAGACACGACACCACAGGAATATGACAGCATCAGAGAAACCACAAATAAAGTATCTTGTTTTTCTCTGTTAAGTGGGATTATTATTCATGAAAATCTTTTGTTTACAGTCCAGAAGAAAAACTGCTTAAAATAAGACAACTGTCAGTGTGCACTATCTTTGTGAGACTGAATTTGAGCTCATAGCAAATACCCAGACTTTACAATATTTGTCCTTTTCTTATTATATACATACTTTGTAACACTGTGAATATGTTGAAGAAGTAATACCTAATCTGAGACACAAATACTAAAGCTACTAATATTGTCCCACTTGTACATTATGAGTTTACACACAGTTTTCTGACTATCGGAGATTGCATCGCCCTTAGCACCTGAAATTGTGAGACTAACTGTTGTAATTAGCTCATTATCAGCAGACAGCTTCCTGTGTAATAATAATCTGGTTGGTTCATGTCGCACAATAAAAATGTGCCACATTGCTAAATTGAATTTAGCGAATAAAGCCCAAGTGACAAGTCATGAAAGAGGTACAGTGCTGCCTTCGTCCAACTTTTATTCATAATTAAAGCCTAATTTCAATCATCATATTCAGTTTCAAACATCTCCTTTAAAATTCAATACATGCCTTTTAAATCAAAACTTTGAATTAATTGATGTACTTCTTGATTTTGGCTCAAGTTTCAGTTGGCCAAGCTGTACTGCAAACCAGATGGCATCTGTTTCTGAGGCCCTGTGTTAATTCACAGAGACTTCCACAAGACAGACACAGTGGTCTGCAAAGAGGAAGATTCAGAATCCTGCTGAAAACTCAAAGTGTGGATAGGTGGTGAACTCTTAAGTACGCTAACTTTATCCTCATGTAGAGCATTAAATCACTGAGAGGGTTTTAGAAATCACGTGCAAAAACAGGACAACAGCCAGCGTTACTGAACTCTGTGTCACCATCATTAAGCAGCAGTAATATTTCTATGACACGAATAAAACATGTAAATTGAAGAATGTCAACAGTCTATTAAAAACAACTTAATACAGAATGGCAGATACATTTTGTAAGAGGGGGAAGACAGTGTCTGGCTGAAGAGGCTGCCTATTTATGCCTCCCTTGGGGGATTTAAATCTAAAGCTTTCATTTTTCATTTTATGAACTGCAATAAGAACTGATTTAACTGCCATAAAGACAGAGCACGGAGGATGCAGAAAACGTGGTATTAAAGATTGAATTTAGGGTAAAATCCTGGTGCTCAGGTAGACTTTATGCTCCTCAAATGAACATCATCCGCGGGCAGCTTGTAGCACACATTAAAGAGTCGGCTCTGTTCCTTCTGCTCAATTTGACCAAATTAACTATGAACCCTGTGACTTTAAATTCAAGGGCAGATGAACCCTTATCTGACTTTCATATCCAGAAGACTCATGACTCATCCCAGAGAGAAATGCTGCCTCTCACTCCTCAGCCTGCTGCGTCAGTGCTCACTGCAGATCAACCAGACCTTCCTTACGCATGCCAAAACTTATCGCATTGGCACCTCACAAAAAACATAATGTTTACTGGCTGGACAAGTCAGGGGGCTCCAACTGCACAGCAAGACGCCATTTCCCAACCACTTTCTGGGAACTGAGATTAGAAGTAATTTCAGATGTTACAGCGATTGCCAAGTCTCCCAGAGTTTAACTGAGTCCAAACCCGAGTTTTTTTTATAGTCAGGCAGTGAGATAAAATCTGTCCATAAAGCATGCTGCATATGGAACACACTGATCAGCTCAGAATGATCAATATTACTTATGACAGTTTGTAATTTATCTGTGTGCTTGTGCGTATGACTCAGATATACTAAAGTTTACAAAATGTTCATTTGAGATTGATTATATCATTGAGTAAAATCTACCCAAATAAGAGGTTGCAATTATCCCTGATAGCACAGTTTCTCAGATTTCATTTGATGGTTTACATGTGACGCATTTGGACTGTTAGAACATGTTCACATCACGACTGACATCAGTCAGTCTGCTGACCTTATTGATGTCCTGACTTTAGTGCACATTGACTTTAAAGCAGCTACAAGGGTTTTTAACAGTATAAGAAACAGTTTCAGTTTAATACCGATGACTCTATAATGTTCTATACATAAGCAAATGAGACCATCAGCAAGAAGAATGGCTATTTCTATATCCTCCTGAGACTCTGTGTCCTCATATGAGGACGTCACATTTTGGGTTTATTTGACCTTATACTTCATTTTACTTAACTTAGACCTGTTGTCCTTGTTCGTGGACATTTTTTGTGCCATCTAGTGGTAGTAAGAGCACAATGCACTAATCCATGTAAAAACAAGATGGCAGCCTGCAGCTGATCCTGACACAAAAGTGGACAAGCTCCAAACCTGATCACATTTTATGGTTGAAACTTGTTTATTTATGATTAATAATGTTTGTAGTTTGATATGGAACAAAGTTTGACCAAGTTTAGCAACAGTAACAAGCTAAGACGCTGTTAATTAGGAAGTACTCGTTTCAAGACATTGAGACTTAATTATCGTTGATTCTGTAGGTTTTTATACTTATTGGGTCCTACTGATCCGAAAGTTAAGTTATTATTAATGTCTGTCCCCAGGTCAGATTCCCAGCCACTTCAGATTAAAGAGCCTATCAATACCCATATCAGAAAAGCAGAGGATGCTATTTTACGTAGGGGAAAGCAGTGTGTCATGATTTATAAGGTGAATAATCAGCCTGCTAAAGTAACAGCAAATGATGACCTATAACGATTAGAAAATGTAACGTTAACCAGCGCTAAAGATCCGATTCAACTAAAATCTAAAGATCTTAAGGTCTGGATGCTGAGGAATTTCCCTCTTTCCTCTCTTCTTTACTGTTGCACCCCCAAGTTCTCTTTCCCATGATTTTTTTCTTGTTTTGTTCAGCCATCATTGCAACCATGTATCAGGTTAAACTAGTTTGGATGGACACTGTGGTGCACTGCATGTGCATGACACCTACATTGCTTAAGGGCAAACAACACAACTACAGTAGTGGAAAAGCAAAGAGTATGTGCACTACACATGTTATTGCAACAGAACCTTGTTTACAAAGGCAGTTTAACTTGAAGTAAATGGGTACAATGTAGAAGAGAGAAACTGAGCCCTTTTTTGATATTGATCCTTCAAAACAAAAACGTAGCGTTTGTAGTATCAGTATTTTGGCATCCCAGGCCTAATGCGTTAGCTAGGTAAAAGGAAGCACAGGGAGCATGGACAAAAAACGTGGTCGACCATTCTACAAATGGAGAGAATTGTGGCATTTCAAAGGATTTAAAACTTAATATATACTTAATATAAGAGTTTACCTTAGCAGCTGAAACTTTGTTTCACCATCATCACATTACAGTTATTAATCTTACAGATACATACGTTTCAACATCCCTATGCAACCTGCAAACAGCTGTGCTTAACAAAAAATAGTATTTGTCTGTCACTTCCAAAACAAAAGTACGAGCTAACCAGATCAAGATCTCTGTGACACAAGTTCATGATGCTCATACTGTATGAACACTACAACTTTTGTCCACAGTGCCGCCAAAATCAGCACAACACAAAAGTTCCTTGTTGTAGCTTTAATATACAGAGACTTCACTGTCCATAAAAACTTTTTCTTTTACTCTTTTTAACTGGCATTTGTTGATTTCCCTCAACACTGAATTACTGATGACTCTTCTCTCCCCTACTAAGTCACTATTTTTCTGACTTTTCTCATCAGACAAGACGACATAACACTGACTCCAGCAGGATCTGTTTGCCTGATAGAAACCTCTTTACTGACATATTATCTACACAGTATTTTTTTCTTAAGTGCATTTTACAAATGTTTCTCATTGTTGCTGAATACCACAGCATAGTTTGTGAACTGCTGAACCTAGAAACGTCTGCTGTCCCTGACGGCTCATTCCTAATTCTGTTAATAATATTCCTTTCATTGAAAATGTGTTGAGAAAAAAGCTTCACCGATCTGATAAGGCTGACTTCACATCTGCTGGCTTTCAAAGGCTTGAAGCTATTGAACTGTGCTATTGAGGTCACATAGTTGATGTGCTTAAGACAGATGCTTGTGATGTGATACTCTTGATTTTTATGAGCATTGTAAATATGTCATTCGAGCATGCACAGAGATGTTTTTCTAAATAAAAACACAAAAACAATAACATCCGCTAGTCAGACAATGACTGACGATGACTGTTTATTGTTTTCTGTGTGTAGGGGAGACCGGGGTTGGTTGGCACATAGCTATTTTCTGGTCCTTTTAAGATCAAAGAAACAAAAATCTAACATCAAATTGTTTGCTTTCTTCACCTCTTCCATCTACTATGTTAAAACATCTGAAAATACAACCCAGCCTAACCGAAGTCGTTGAAATCTGACGCATGGGCAGTGAGTTTCAGTGTCAGACACCGACGAACAAAGCCCTCCTTTCATGTTGACATTATACACAACCGGTCGCTGTAATAGTTTAACGGACAAAAACAAAAGGTAAGGAGTCGAAAGACAAAGTGGGGCACATGGAAGGGGTGGTGGACGGCTCCAACAAATCCTTTCATCTGGGAGAGCGGTGTTCACACACGTAAGATAATAAAGGCAATCCCTGTTCTTATTTCCTAAACCTAACCACGTGTTTTTGTTGCCTAAACCCAACCATGTGCGTTGGGAGAAAAAAAAAGTTAATTTGCAGTGTTGTGCCAAGGCACTGCATTTATTTTGAAATTCCTGTAAAAACAGGAGTGTATTTTGAAAGACAACAATGCATATAACAGGCAGAACTTGACACAGCGTCCCAGAACATCAACAACCAACACACCCAGGGTACCAAACGTCGATATGTTCGGAGTGAGAATGTGCTTGAAAGTCACCAACTTTTTTGGTGAGGGTGACATTTCAGTTTTATAGTATCTCAAGTAAACGAAAAAAGTGGTCTGTGTACTAAATGTAGTATAAAACTGTGTTAGATAGAGATATTGGAAATGTATTACTTCTGGTTAAAAGACAGAGGAATCTGTGTCATTTTTATATAAGATTTGAAAGTCTGTGATAAATGATGGTCGCTGGCTAACATTATTTTATCACAAAGTTGGGTCAAATATGAGCGTGGTTGGTTGGCACATGTGCTAACCAACTGTGAAATTAACAGTTGTAACTGCAACTGTTTTCAGAGACTAAAACTATTTTGAAAGTTTAAAAACATTGTTTATATTGTAATATGTAAATGCTTAAAAATGTTTTTGGTTTTAATTAAATGCTCATGTTTTCAGGTTCTTGTTTGGATTTAGTGCTTAAATTGTTTTTATAGCTTGTTTGCAGTCATGTGACTATTATGACATGCAAAATCCAGATGAAGGCAGGAAGTGATAAATCAATTTTTTAATCATAGCATTTTAAAATTGTGCCAATTAACCCCATAACATGAACCGACCAATCCTTGTAATGGGGCTGGTTGGCACAAATGCACAACATGACTTTAATCATAAATCACCCAATTTTACAAAACATTTATGTACATTAATACATATTTATTTATAGCCGGGGCCTTAACCTCTCATTGCTGCTGGTTAGAATACTCTAACATAAATTCTGCCAAAAAATAGCAGAGTGAAAATCATGCCAATTAATCCAAGTCTCCACCAAATCTCAAACCGCTGCACTGTAACAGATGTTTCTGATGCTGACATCTAAAGTACTGTGCAGTGTAGTGTTTCCCATTTCCTGTTTGCCATTAAAGGTAAGTTCTTAAAGGACAGTCACACATACTCAAATGAAACTGCTATTTATGCACCTGAAAGCAAAAAAAACTGACTAAAATAAGTGCCAAACAGCATAATATCCTGTCCTCTATGAAACAAGTTCATGGGAATGACCACTTCTTGTTATTTGAAGATTTTTTACTTTAAGTATTTCCCACATCTCAGGAGACTTGCTCTTGGCCTGCACGCATCACATCATCTCAGATACCATCTGCTTTGGACAAGACAATGAGTGTAGTATTTTAGCTCCTATCTGCATGCATCTTTGAAATTACAAAGTGCTCTCATCTCTTCCCGTGCTCCACTTTCCTCAGCTTCCACCTCATTTCCACAGCAAGAGATAAGTATGCATCAACTGTCAATTGTGCCTCCTTTGGGTTTAGAGGATGCACATAAAAAGAAAAAAAAAACACAGAAACAGAAGATCTGTTCCACCTGGCCTTTCCAGTTTGTTCCTTTCAGTTTGAAGATACCTACAGTAGCACTCTATCTCACATGCCATTAGATGTACAACTCAGCTGTGTGAGCTGTATACTATATTTCATGAGTACTTATTTCCCATGCTGTAGTTTCTGATGTCCCCCAGCTGTTCAACATCTGCAGATTTGTGTTTCCTGCCCTGAGTAAAAAGGTCTTTCTATTCATGAGCGCATTTCCCATGCTTGCGTGCTGCGGCCTGATCCTGTTGCTTGTATGCTCTGTGCCCCGTCTCCGAGGCCTGTAATCTGATCCTGCACAACACAGATCTTGTAGCTGGCTGTCCACGGTGCCACAAGGCATGCTGCCTTATAGTTATGAGACATGCCGGCCCCCCCTTGCTGCTGCATATCCCTTGTCACTGAAGACAGAAGATGAACAGCAGTGTGCAGGCTCCTCAAGTTAAGTTGGCATTTCCTTCAGTGACTTCTTCACATTGATAAGAGCCTTCCCAGGGGACACAGGGGCGCAGAGTGCGGAGAGGAGGGGGGCCACCAGTGTAATTGCTGATATCACGTGAGTGTGTAAAAACCACTTGCCAGAACCCATTTGTCAGAGTTTATCTGTTATGTGGAAGACTGTAGAGAGCTGGGTCCCTCGGGATGGCGAGCCCCTCACCCCCTCTAACCTCGCCCCCGGCAGAGTCATAAAGCTTCTGGGTATCTCTGCGGTGAAAGTGGACAAAGTCACGACAGAGCGGACCCAGATTCATCCTGGTCACAGTGTGGGAATATGTCCTCTCAGGAAGGAGCAGGATAATAAGAAGAGGATGAAAACCACAGGGAAGAGGACAAAGGGGGAGGGGGGGAATCACTTGTAACAGCACCATCAAAGGCGGTAGATGTGGGACTGCTCCTTCCTCTCAGTTCCCCTGGTCGAGAGACAGGGGAACCCCCTTTGGTTTGAGTCCCAGCGTTGAATTCCAAATAATGGCTCATTTAGTCTCCTGCTGTACCATTTAGTCTCCAGGCCATCCCGCATATACATTTCTGTGTGTTATGACCACACTGTCACAGTTTCCCATAAATCACCAGCATTCATCCGCTGTGTGATTAATCTCTCCATCTGCAGCGTGCTGGCTGCGCAGGTGCCTGTGGGCTGGTGTTTCTTTACAGCCAGGTGTAGCGGAGTGCGAATGGAGAGACCCCAGAGGTTAAACAGAGGAACATTAGAGCAGAGTGGCAATTGTTCGGTTCCAAAATATGTCAAAATGATAGATGAGTCGGGTGCTAAGTGCTTGCTTTTGTATGTTGGGAGAGTACAGGATCAGTAGTAAACCACAGACTGTGATTCTCCTCTGATCACAGGCACAAAGACACCTGATGATTGTCTTGGATTCATGTCTGACAAATTATGAAATCCTTTTTGTTGCATCCAGTTAATATAATGTATCAGTGATTTTCCTGTAATGCATCACACACTCTTTCTTCTGAGTGATACAGTAGCACCAATTTAAGAATATGGGTCAGACAAACCTAAATCACTCTATGGCCCATTTCTAATGGCAGCTACCATGCCATAAAAATCAAAACTACCTCTGACATCATGTTATCTGAAACCACTGCACTTTCTCTGGCAAACAACTGCCAGATTGTTGGTGAGGGAATACTTGTCCTTATATATAAGTGGTAACCATCGTATAAGTAGCACTATATTTGTGCATTTAAGGGCATTTTTCTTAAAATCTAGATATCAAAATATTTCACCTGCGAGCAAATGGAATCACCTATAATCAGAGTCATAACCAGGACCTGTCTATCACAGCTTTTGTTGTTTCTTTAGTTGATTTCAAAGCTCCGCTACAGTGCATTTGTGCATTGTTGCTAACTCTTCAGCCTGCCTTCACCACAAAAAACGGCTGTATACTGTAGATCGACTGTGCTTATTACGACCCATACTTACATTTATTATGAGGCAGCACCCTCACATGGCTTTGGTAATTACTACGGGAGCAGAGGAAGCAGTGAGGTGATGTAGTATAAAAAGCGACAAAGTCTTCAAAATGTTGTGTAAAGTTTGAAGAAGTCCCTGTAGGATGGGCAGGGTGAGTGGCGGATGGGTCAAACAAGCACAGGACTTTCACCCCTGAAAGTGGAGTGCACGTCCCAACGTTGACTTCTTTTAACAACAATTTAGCGTAGTATGCTAGTATGTGTAGCATACCACACTAGTGAGGTATATGACATGACATATATGGCGTCTGTCACTTATCGTTAGTAAAAAAAGTATTTATTCATAGCCAAACCATGATGTTGTTTCTAAATCTAACCATCTAATTTTGCTGCCTAAACCTAAACACAAAGTTTAATAGTGTGATTGCAACTGTTAATAACGATATGGATGTGTTTAAACTCCAACCAAACCTAAACACAAAGTTTAATAGTGTGATTGCAACTGTTAATAACGATATGGATGTGTTTAAACTCCAACCATGAGGATGGTAATACATGAAACTTTGGGGACAGTCATATAAATAATTTTGGAAGTAAGTGGAAATTGACGTATTCTATCGTTGAGAGAGAGTGTTGTAACTTTTTTCAGGTATGAGAAGAGGTAATGTGTCGTTTACTATTAACCAAGTAATGGTTTATTAACAGTAGTTTGTCTAGGTCTATTTTTTTTTATTCACAGTATTTACTAAATGATAAGTCTAATTAATGAGAGAGCAGTTCTGTGTCTGATAACATGCATACCATTCTAGCAATCCTGCTGATATGAAAGCACTCAGTATTTCCTGAACACAGCCTTTAAACCCTCATCGGCACCACTTTGTCATTTGTGTGTGTGTGTGTGTGTGTGTGTGTGTGTGTGTGTGTGTGTGTGTGTGTGTGTGTGTGTGTGCGCCATCAAGCCACCACTAGCCTCCTTTTAATCCCGGGTCATTCAGGTCTGCTTAGACATGGAGCCGTAGAATGTAAACACAGCCTTATTAACACAGTAATCTTCCTCAGCAACCTTCAACCATGACTCGGGCTTCAGCCTCAGATGTGCATTGGGTTTTGCTCATCATACAGTGTACACTGTACAGCAACGTAAAGTTCGGAGTTAACACTTTTCTAGATTTGATTGATTTGATTCTTAATTGACATCAATATTTTGTCACTTCACACTGCATTAAGATTAAACGGTAACAAAAAAAAAAAATGTTTTAAGCATTAGTGAAGAAATAGTTGTAGTGTGTTTACAAGCAGTTTGATGGAATGTAACCAAGGCAGATGATAAGAGTTATAAACAGAGTTCCCTGATGTTTTGCTGAAAATATGTTGACTGTTGCCCGGAATTCCCTCTAAATCTTTCCCCCAAATGCTCAGGTTCAGGTCATGGTTGTTTTCTATCTGATGGACACCGGCTGTAACACAGTGTGACCTAAAAACTGTGTTGCTTCTGTAAGTTAAAAGACTGCACTGATTGTTGGACTCGCAACAAACGTGTTTTTTAAGTATCAAAATCGATGCAGCAGAAACAGTGATATATAGGGTGCTAAAGGGATGATGTTTGATGTGGAAGTCAGTGTCACCCTGGTACCCTTGTCTAAAAGTCAATGGGTTTTTCCATTTGATTTTGGATTATAGCAGGGTTAGGGTTAGGGTTCTGTGGCAAACAAACGTTTATGATACTTACATGTTTCCTTCAGCAAGATAAGTTTCACAAATAAAAACCACTGTTTTTTAAGAATAAATGGAATTGCCAGAAGTAAAAAGCTATCGTTAGGCTATAAATGAACTAAATCAGGGTCCCATGACTTTAACATCACCACCACAACGAGACTGTAAATAGCCATGTTTGGCGCTATGATGGTCCATAGTCTCATTTAGCCACTTGTTAGCAACCATCTTTTTTGAGACATATAAAATCTTCAAAATTCATGGGTGGGGTATTGACTGATGTAGTTACTGTCGTAGATCAAAACATGAAAGTCTCTTAAGGTTTAACCACAGACCTTATTTCAGGCATCTAACCAAAAACCCATTGACTTTGAGACAAGGAACCTTGAGTGCTAAAATGCTCATTCCTACTCATACTCATTCCTGCACCTTGAGCCTACATTACCCACAATGCAACTCCACCTCCAACAGTTTGGACAGAGATTTTAGAGTGTTATGAAGTCACTCAAGTGAACATGAAGTATTCAGCACTTAAAATATGCAGATGTACTTCCCAAAACTTTGAACAGAGTTCACTGTGTAAAATCAGTACAGTTCCCCTTCAGTTGGATCACATTAAATTATCTTGTTTATTGTCTGGGACTGAACTTAACAACATATTTATTTGTCTCCAGAGGGTTGTTGTCTTGTGACTGCTCTCTTCAGCTGCAGAGCAACATCACAGAGGCTTCAGGGTTTCAGCTATCTTGCTCAAAAAGATTTCAAGAGGTGAAATTCATGTTAAATTGGGGGCTTTAACCTTGGTGCTTTGATTGAAGGATGAGCTTTCTGACCATCCTGGAATCCTAGCTGCCTAAACAATTTTAAACCTTATCTTGGATGATGGCACGGCAACATGGACATTTAACAGGCATCCATATAAGCCTTATATCTCATTCCTTTGCTCTCCCGCCTCAGGACAGACAGCCAGTCTCATCTCCACTGGGAGCTCCTGTTCCTCCTCTTGCTGATCTGTTTACAGACCACGACCAAACACCCGGTGACTGGCCCACAGTTCGTCTCTGTCTGTTTACGCTGTAAGCTGGAGTACGCACGTCACAACCAAGCCACAGGAGCCAAGGGGTTGGACTCTTGGGAAGCTAAAGCCAGTACCCCGGGGAGCTGCAGGTGCGGGAGGCGGAGCATAAGAGTCTGAGTATTTATGGTGGTGTGCCAACTCCAGAGGCATGATGAGAAGAAGAGGCATAGATCAGTCCCTACAGTCTGAGCTCCATGATTCCTCTTCCTGCCATAAGTCAGGGTCAAACCCTACATCAACACTGGGAACAAAATAGTAAAGTCAAAGTATCTCCAGTTCACCTAGAAAAGCCAGCTAGCAAGCACTTGTCCATCTTAAGTGGGAATCGCCAGAACATGACGTTTTTATCAAATCGCCTTGTTTGTGTTTTTCCATGAGAAAGTTGGGAGCTCTTGGACCAGCTCCATGTGCTCACAGCTCTGTACCTAATGCAGTGCCTCCCACCAAAAGGGCTCCTTCGTCATGTGATTGGGCTCGGGGACAGCCACCCTTCCCATGGTGCTCATGTTCCTCCCCACGTCCCTGGGGGGACGGAGGGCCAGGTTTGACTGAATGAGGGAGGGAGAAAGAAACAGAGTCGGTGCGACAGTACTAGAACGAGACAGAAAAAAAAGACATCTGCTTCTCATCTCGATGGGAAAATTCCCCCGATCGTGGAGATTAGGATGGAGTCCCCCAGACAGAGCGCGCTGGCTCCTCCGAGGCTCACCATTTGTAAGCAGGCTCCCTCAGGCCTCGTTGGCTTTACTCCAGAGTAACCCATTTGAGTGAGTGAACCTTTGCTTGTATCACACTGACACACCCCCAACAAGCCAAATACAAGATACAAAATAAGTTATTATTGACCTATTTGTGCGCCTCCACATACAACTGGTCTCATTTAGTGGGGAAATTGTGATATTGCAACATAATCTCATACAATGGTTCGAATGATATCCCACCAATAAGCCCCCTACGAGTGGTGTTGCCACGTTACGTACTTAAGGTCAAGATATGTACTTGACAGAAAGTTTCATAGGTTAGGTTCAGTAAAAGAAACATGGTGACGACGTACCTCAAAATAACTCAAAGTTCACTTGGTTTCACATGGTCCAGAACATCTGTCTCCTAGGGGAAAGTCCTGTGTTTGTTTGGCCCATCCACCACCCTAACCTGCCTCCTTACATGGACATTCACTCTTTATACAACTTCTTTATTCACTCCAATCAGCACATTGGTCACATGATTGCAGCCTTTCTGATTCTGTGGGTTACACACAAATTACTGGCTCTTGTTTACATGTGTTATGTACAAATTATGGTGTATTCCTTTCTGTAGGTATATGTACAAACAATGCATGAGAACAGCCTGGATATTGTGATGATTCAGGAAACAAAACTGACGTGAACATGTGTTGACTGTGTCTCATAATGTCAAGGCCTCACCTCATTCCTCTTTTTACCATGACGCCCGGGGGTGCTGCTCTGTTTACTTTCTCCTGATTAGCACTGCACATTTTCACTCGTTCACGGCTCAAGGTGTTGGGAGTCAGTCAGTGGTCTGTGTTCATTCAACACCAGCTCTTTCCACTGTGGTATCATGACACCTTCTAACCCCCCCCAACCCTCTCAATGCCAGATCTGCTCCTGAACGCCCAGACGAGACCTTTGTTGATTTTACAGCTGGAATTGTCAAACACAAGCTTTCAATAATTTCCCAAGCCGATCATTGAGGAGATAAAAGGCACTCGCCATTAGTAACAGATTTGTATAGTCTGAGAGCAATCATGCCTGTAATCACACTTGATATTTCTTGGATGTCTCAGTCTTATGGACAGGATGGATGTCCTGGTCTTCATCAGCGATGCATATTGAAAGGACCTCACAGTTGGTTTCTTAAGAAAAGTGTCTTGGCTCTGCAGCTGATCCATCTGCTAACCGCACTGCATTACTGGAGTCTCTGCAAATATAATAAGGTGAAATGTAAGAGCTGTGAAGGAGTTGTAGAGCAACATCCTATCAGAGATCAGATTTTATTTGGACATGGAATTCAGCTTGAAAATCACTGAAAGTGAATCACTAAATTAGGAAGAACGCATTATTAAATGTCTGCAGTTATCTTCAGCCATTTCCAAATATTTGAGGGATATGTGCGGATGAGTTGAGGGATTGTCTCTGTGTGGTGTAGCTGACAATGGAAACTGCAGAGCAAGAAAAGAATTACTTCTATCCGTTTCTCCTTTCTCACAACCCCAGCCTCACCATCCTGGAAGTTGTGTATTTATTTATTTGCTTATTTGTAGGGTAATGGAAAATTAATCGTCATCCAGTGTCACTGAAAATGTTTCCTTTACAAATGGAAAGTCATGCAGAGAACTAAGGCTCATTTAATTGAGCAAAGTGAGAATATGATTTCAGATGTACTGGTCAAACCTCTCTCTATTCGTTCCATTTCCTTCAACTTACTATAATGTGTGTTCATCCCAGTCTGACTGTTTTATCCACCCTGGTGGTCCTCATTTATCTGTCCCCTCTGGGCATAGCGCCATCTGGGATTGGTTGTCCCACCATCTCCCTGGCAGCAACACTTCAAGACCAGACAGTTAATCGCTGGAGTAAAACAGCAAACATACACATTGTCTTGAGTAATGAAACCTCCTCGTCTCTGCAAGTGCACAGTAGCCACGAAGCAGTGAGCGGTTCAGACATTTTTTTAAGCAAACTGAATTAACTGATGATAATAAATAGCACCGCTGCCAAATTCCCATCAGTGGGCTCTATTATTTATTATTTCAAGTTATTAACTTCCCCTTGCTCTTTGACCTCCACCCACCCTCTCCCTGCTCTGCTCCCATTTTCTTGTTCCTTGTTCTACAAGCTATAGCTATTTGAGTAAATGTATTTCTCTACACATAAATAAATCCCAGCGCACAATTTTGCTTGGCTGCAGTTTGTGTAAACAGTTGCACACAGATGAACTTCACCTAACACTTGCTGAGGCCACGGCCTACTTCTGTACTTTTCCTCTAAGGGCTCCTCTTCTGAAAGTCGATCGGTCATTCTACCGCCGTACCTCAAAGTCACTGTCTTTAAAAATTAGTCTCTGTGGGTTAGAATTAGGGTGAGTCATTCCAGCTTTTTAACATCGCTAAATATTTGGACGGTTTAAAGATCAGGCTTCATAAATTAATGATTCTGTATCCCTGTAATCCTTTAAATCAGGATCCAAGCATGTATTCAGTTATCAGAGGAACTGCTTGACTTTTTTTGTTTGTACAGATTAAACAAACTTGATATAATACTTTATTTAGTTAGCTTGGAGACACTGACTGGATTTTGTTACCTTAAGACAGAACTGGGCTAGCTGTTTCCACTGTTACCAGCAGGCTCTGTAGTGGCCAAACAGTGGAATTACAACTTCCAGGTCTGTCACGTGATGCCATTGGGCCCAAAAAGGACTTTTTCTTTTAGACCTACATTGGGAAATAGATGTCTGCAAATCAGTGGATAATTTTTTTGAGTGTAAAAACCAGGATACCAGGCAAGCTGCTCAGCCTTGTTTCCAATTTTTCCCAGTGGCCACTGTGAAAAATTGGAAACAAGGTCGATTATGACTCTTTCTTTTATGAATTTTTGATCCATGAAGGTCAGAGGAAAGCAGTTAACAAATCTGTGACATCGTCACAATGTAAAGTCTATGAGCCGAGCAGGGAGTCGTAGTCGGGGCCAGCAGCAGCAACTCTACTGTGCATATTCAGTGAGCCTTATACTGTGGAAGTACACCCTTAAGCTAGAACTTTTTTTTGGTGTATGAGGCAGGAAAGCCGTTCCACTGGACCAAATGGGAGCCATTTTGGTGTCCGGTATCTAGTTATTATTATACATCTATGATCAAAACCCCCACAAAAAGATCAGTTTCGCTCTCGGGATTCGATCCATTTGGTTCGATAACAAGTCTAGAAGAGCCGCACTATCAAATCATTTTATCGTCATTCAAGTTAGCAGGGCACTAAACCAGAAGTTCGCTGCTTGGCCGGCAAAAGTTAGCCACTCAACTCGTGAAAGCCTGCTGTGCAATTGTTCTATGGGCTGAACAATGCGTAAGACCTGGTTAACAGTCTATTACAGCCTAACTTTTTTGGCTTCATGCACCGATGTGTAACTTTCATAGGAATGGATGGGGCCACGCCTCCAAAGCTGTATCCAGTTCTCTTTATACATCCATGGTTCCAGTCTTTATGCTAAGCTAAGCTAACTGGCTCCTCTCAAGATGCATTTATGTACATTAAGCAATAGCCTAGATCAAAAGGTTGGTTAGCCTAGCCTAGCTTAGCACAAAGACTGTAAGCAGGGGCAAACAGCTTTCCTAGCTCTGTCCAAACTTCAAAAATACTCCTACCAGCAACACTACAGCTCACTAAGCACTGTATTTTGTTGGCTTCAACAGAAAATGCCAATTTGTGGTTTGGCCAGTTACGTACTAGAGCTATTTTGGACACAAAAGTGCTGGACGGGTGGCTAAACTGTTCATTAGGACAGACTGGCTCGAGTTTGGTAACATCCGCAACAGACCTGATCTAAGCATCTCTGTGTTTGTACATGAGGCTGTGCACCCCCAACTAACTGTGTAGAGGACCAGGAGCACAGCAGCAGCAGTACTCTAAAAGGAAACTGAGTATTTGTCTAAGATAAAATTTCATCACCTCTACAAGCTGCAGGAACAAGGGCCTGCGGTCAGTAATATGGAAGAGGAAAACAACACTGAGAGTGAGTTATCACGCCTAGTGTCATTGCCAGTTGTAAAAGCCATTAGCTTTATAAATGAAGAGCGAGCAGCGCAAACTGCGCGGAAGTGGTCCCGCAGTCAGAGAGCAGGTTATAACTCAGGCCTGTGGTGATACTCTAAACTCCATTAAGAGGTCCCACATGTGGAGCACATTCATGAGTTCATGGGTTGACGCTGTTGGTGGTGGTTCAGTCTGAGCCATTAAACAGATAAACGAGATGTTGTTTTAACATCTCTCTCATGTTCAAACATTCTCCTCGAATTATACCCCCAACATAATGTTTAATGTAAATATAATGTTCACTTCTGTGAGCTCCAGCAGGTGTACTGCAGCAAGCCTCAGGTTTCTCTGTAAACATAGTGCCTTGTAAACTCACAGGATTTTTTTTCAGCCCTCTGACATGTTATTAAAAGAGATAAAAGAGGCAAAGGCCAATGGAATATACGCTTTAACAGTAAATGTTGCAGTAAGATCGATTCACAGCGAGATTAGATTTATTCCTAGAGGCAGGAGACAGTTGAGTAAACATGAACTCAATCAGGCAGCAAGATTTACTGGACTGCAGTCGCACTCGAGTGCTGCTGTTTATTTTTTCAGGTTACAGAGTGTTTTTTTAAAACCTCAAATTAGTTTATCCTCCCTCAGGGGCTATGTGTAAGAGTTTTAAAAGGTTTCCTCAGAAAACACACACATCAGCCACATTCATAAAGTAAACCTGGGTACTGACAGTAGCTGTGTAACACTTATGCAATTACCATAAACATGGCATTAAAGTTTTTGTAAGCTCAAATAAACGTTTCTATAGCTGCACATGAACTGAAATGAAGAATGTGTTGTAATGTTTGACTATGTGATGCTGCTGCCCACAATTACAACAATCAAACATTGTGCCTTCACTGCTGTCTTAAAGGAGCAGTGTGTAGGATTTAGTGGCATCCAGCTGTGAGGATTGCTGAGGACGACAAGCTGAAACTTCTTATGTGGGCTGATTGTGAACTCCTGATTAGGATTCCTTTAGTGTTCATTGTTCCAGAGGTTTTAACCAGGAGCCGAAGTATCCTCAGAGGTCTCTTCCTCTCAAAACAAATGGACCAGGTGATAAAAACCAGTAAAAACACTGAATAAAGCAGTGTCACTTTACAAGTCAGTGTTTCTCTGACGCTGATCAGCTCATCGCAGACGTTCACACCTGCCCAAAGGAACCGCACTGAGGGGGAAAACGGACTTGAGTTCGATTGAAGCGAACCAAACAGGGCAGGTGTGAACACACCCCAAGGTGACTGATGTAAAAACACAAATGGTCCCATCTAGGGCCAGTGTTTTGTATGTCCATTCAAGGTTACTGTGAAAACATGGTGATGCATGGCGGACTACCTGGGCGAGGATCTGCTCCTTAAGTAGATATAAACGGCTCATTCTAAGGTAATGAAAACACAATGATTCTTATTTTCAGTTAATTATATACAAAAGAAAACATACTTATATTATATTTCATTGCTGCCTATATATCCTAAATCCTACACACTGGACCTTTAAAGGAATTTTGGGAAACACGCTCATGCCTAAGCGTGGAATTAATCTTGTCATCTAAAACTTGAGGAAAGAGAGAGTGAATAAGCGTATTATCCAAAATGTCAAAGTCATGTCAGAGCACAGAAGTGTATCAACTCCTTTCTGCTAGCATTTCTCCTGTTAAGCTTTTGTTCAGTGATGATTTAATGCCATATGGCTTGCTGTAATTGCTCCTTAAATTAAACAGAAGAAACTAAGCCACATTTTCTTGTGACATCAAGAATTGAATCCTCATGTAGCCTGCGGTTACCACAGCCAGCTGACATTGTGATGTCCAAGACACAGCTGCATGAAGTTAAATACTGTCTGGAGATTTCTGCAATGACTGATTCATGATACCTTCAGACTAAAATAACTTCCTATTGTCTGTTTACATGTTGACTGGCTTCCTATACAGAGTGAAACAATGCTCAGACATGGGCATGAAAACAGGATGACACCTGACAACCTTGGAACAAATATGCGTCTGCGACAAAAATATGTCAATGTAGCACGGAAGTGTAAACAGGATTTGACATGTTTTAAATGAAAGAACTTGTTGTGATATAATGCTAATCACCTTAGGCAACGGTAAGCAGCTTTTTACTCATGGCTGGAGCACTTCCTATTTACCACTTATTTCAAATATAGTTTTCTTCACAATGATGCAGTTGGCGCAGGAGGAAAAGATTCATGGTTTGTCACATCTAATTAATGACAGGAAAAAGGGTCTGGATGTTAAATATTGTCGTATCCTGTTTGGGTCTGCTGTCCAGGTGGTCTCACACGAGTAAAATCATGTTACATCATCTCCCAGAATCCTCCTGTTCAGGTCGTTCTCTCTGTTCCTGCACATTTGTTTTTGCGGTTTCAGTGTTAAAAACATGTATTGAGCAGCAGCGTCATTTAAGTCAAAGATGATAAACAGAAACTTTTGCCTCCCTGGGCTTTAAGTATTGTTAATGAGATCCTTCAAAGTAAGGGGCTCTCTGGCTTCCACCTTCCCCTAAAAGGCCCCACTGTGGAGGAAACCAAAGCTGCCCCAACAATGATGAATGGACATCATTAATGTTGTTCATCTGTTTACCTTTTACTCGGCAATCTGGGAAAATGAGGGGTCAACAGCAAAAGGAAAAATGTGCTTAATTTGGCACTCCAGTTTTTGAGAGCCACCCGTTTGGTCTTCACAACATCAAGAGACACCGCAGGCTGTGAGGGACTTATTTATTCGACAAGCTGACCCTCCCTAAATCACGAAGAAATCACTTATCAAAAAAAAAAACCCAATTAGAGAAGAGGTTTAGTCGACATTTTGATCTTTATATTTCCATTTCTGGATCAGTGAAAAGCTTTCAAGCATTCTTCATATTTATGAAGAAAGCCTTTTTTTTAATCTCTGATCATAACAATCTCGTCAATCTGCACAGTAGGCAGAAAACAGAAGCCTGTTTCTCTTTTAGAACTTTATTTCTTTAAAGAGGCATCACTGAGACTGTGTCTTGTTTGAATAAATCTTTCAAAACAACATAAAATCAAAGCAGGAAAGACACTTTTTCTCCAAACACAACAACATGAAGACACATAGTTAACCAGCCCAGTCGCCAGAAGACGACCACGGAGATGTTACATTTGATCGTTTCATCATATCAATGTCTCTCAGGTGATGTAGTTCTGATCACATGTATATGAGCTGCCTTTGTCAGCAGGACGTGGAGAGGATGGTGGATGGTGTGACAACTTGGCGAGACGGCTGCCAAGCTGCAGACAACTGTTTGAGAGCAACAAACAACAAAAACAGTTGTTTTTAGCAAGATGTCGGCGGCAATTTCAGCGGCGATTGTGCCACCAAAACCAGTGTTTTGTCCCAAGTGGTTTTAAACTAACTGGTTAGCATACACTTGCATGCACTGTGTTTGCCAAACAGCTGTGGTCTGCATTTGTCCCCAGATGCGCCAGACGTTCGCAGACATATTACTGGTGATTTTCATGTTGCATCTTACATCTACTGTAGCGACATGATTGTATAAGTGAACACTACATCACAGCCATCTAGTCAGCACCTGCACATGTATGAGAACCAGTTAACGTGCCTGCCACAGCACATTTGGCGCTCTGTGTCGCCTGTGGGAAAATCTGCCACTGACCAGTTAGTTTGTAAACCAGCTGGGACATAACACTGGGTGTTTTTTAGTAAAACATCAGTGGTATTTCAAACCATGATTGTGCCACCAAACCTGGGTATTTTAAGCCAAACACAATCGCGGTTTGCAGAAACATAGAATGCCAACATTTATTCTGGCAATTGGGCTGGGTTAACACTATCATTGTGGTTTGAGAAAAAGCAATGAGGGCCTCAAGATATATCTCCTCCTGGAATACGCTATCACTAGAGCCAGGTTTGCTTGTCTTGTCAGCGGGTATTTATAGTGCAAACATGTTCAGTGATCTTATTAGGCCCTATCAGTTCATGCACCTTTAAAAACACAGATAGATCACTGGGCAGATGGCGAGGCAGCAGTAGGAGTCTGGCTTTGTCCTCTGAGCAAACACAGTCTGTGCTGCTGCTGTAGGCAGGGAGGAGATGTCATGGTCTTAAGCTCTTCTAGTCAAAATATTTGACACAAAACATGTGTCTACATCAGAAAAGCCCTACTTTTGTTTGAAATGGATGTATTAATTTCGGTGTTTAAAAGTCAGAAAGTAGCTTCTTGGCAATTCTTGGTCCTTCTGCACTTGCAATACTGCAGCAGAAGGGTGGATAGTTAAACAGTTAGAAGAGCTAGAACAGAATAATTGTAGAGTCCAGCTCCCTGAAGAGTCACAGTTTACTTTGCTTACATTCTGTCTTCTCCTTGGATTGTGAAGAGCATCCATCATCTCCATGTAGAGATACAATTTAGGAAAACAGTACTGTGATACTGCCCAGTGTAATTAGAAGAAACGTCTTTTACAATCTCTGCTTGTTTGCGCCTACTGATGTTCTGTCCGGGATGATAGTAATGGGGGGATGGTTTGCCCTGCTGAAAGTGTCTGCGATGTTTAGAAACACCACACTCCTGAGTGTGGTCTGTACAATGGCAGGAGCCGCTGGAGCTATTCAGCACTATTGAAGGAATGTGTGGAAGCCCACAAGGAATCCTTTGGTTCCAGGGTTTCTCCAAACACAGAAGTCTCACACTAAAGATTAACTCTATGTGTCAACAGAAATGGAGTCTCCCTTTCTGTCTCTGCAAATACTAAAGCCTCAGAGGAAAATCTCTCTGCATCCTGGAGCCTGGGACAACAGCAGCGAGTATACCATCCACTGCAAAAGATCTCTAAATGTTTACCTTGCCTGAATAGCTCCCACAGAAAGTCCTCAGAAGAAGCTTTTCTGCAAGTCTGTGTATACTCTGTAAATCACCTGGGGTGTATAGTCTAGAATTAAGAAATAAAGCATCAGCAGCAGTGTCACAATCTCTGCACTAACCATTTATAGCATCACATAAATTATCATTACATATTGCAGCTTAAAGAGGCAGTAAAACAAATCTCATCAGTGAGTGTGTGAGGACAGATGAAGCAGAGCAGAGAGGAGGACAGAGAAGGGGAGGAGATTTAAATGGTCAGCTTGTGAAAAGGTAGTGTGGGGGCAATTAGAGGCGAGACCGGAGCTCAGAGCAGCACTGAAAACTGAAACTGTCGCTGCAACTTCACGCATGGAGCGGATCCGCCACACGTTTCTGGACTGAAGAGACTCCCTTTTTCTTTTTCCTTTGTGCACTGAATATGCTTTGTCAAAACTGGCTGCCACTTCATGCTGCAGAGGCGTTTTAGGATTTCTGCTTTGATCCAGTTTATTTTTTTTTTATGTGAATTCAAAAACTTTTGTTTTTTATTAGGCTATTGTTTTATTGCTCTCCAGCAGCTCCAGATCGCTCCTGGGGCCTTTATCCATTAGTAAGCACAATCCATTTCATCAGGTTACACGCGGCAGCGGGAGCTACGTGACTGCACTCATTCTCTGAACCGGGAGCGGATGAGTTGGAAATTCCCAGTCAGCATATTTTTTTTCTCTTTTTCTGAGTAGTTTGGCACTTTTTTGTTGGATTGTTTTATTGTGTGCGCCGGGAGCCATCAACCCCCTCTCTCCACTCGCAGACATCGCGAAATGAAACTCGGTCTTGTCATCCAGACTGCGGTGGCGCTTTATCTGCTGCTCTCACCTGCACAGGTAAGTCAAAAAACTTCATACTCAGCAAGAAGAAAATGGGATTTTCTTTTGTTTTAACTCAAAATTAGACTCATCTAGAGTATGTGCAATGTGTCTACCATTAAAATGACAAACTAATAATATAGATAGAACATCAAAGCATATTGTTCCATATGTTAAGTATGTGATCAGACCAGAATGTACATATAACATGCTTAATATGGTTGCTGATGAAGTGATAATAATCCAATGTGCTTTGACACCTTTGTGCGGTTTTGAATGAGCGCCATTCTTCTCAGTTCATTCATAAGATGAAACGTGACAAACTGCATCACTCTCTGCCTGTGGAACACATGATGTAAAGTGACTCACTGTTTTATCTGGCGGGGCTCTCTAAGCTCATAATTACAGCCGCATCATACTTTTCACAGACATGGATTATTCCCTGTAGCCTATGCTCTTTCTTTCAGTATACATTACCTTAAAGGAAACACTCTGATTTACATGTTGGTGAGAAATGTCTTCAAAATAAAACAATCTTCTATAAATATTTCAGTGGTAATACCTTGCCTAGTCTTTAAACAGATCCTGGTGAGTTGGCACATTGCTTTGCCTGGCAGACTGAAAGTGTTGGCAGTGCATCAGGTAAAACCTGGCAACAAAGTTTACAGTCTTCAGTTTCTCTTCTTTTCATCTGCACCTGCAGCTTTTCCTTCCCATCTTGTTTGATCTCAGCATATATCTGCATGTTTAATGTGTACGTGCAGTGTAAGTAATCACCATGATAAAGATAAGCTGGTGTGTGTATGTGTGTAAAAATATCTATTGAAACTTAATTTCAGGCCAGTCATATCACTGTCAGGCTGGCAGGGGATTACTGTAGTACAAAGATGTTCTGTTCTCTGTTGCCTGGCATTGCCTTTTAGTCTTAAAATGACAATGTGCCAGATCAGGACAGAGCTGAAACTGGAGTGAGAACTCATTCAAAAGGCCTGTGTAGAAACACTTGTAAGAGGATGTGCAGGACTCGTGCCAACTCAGACTCTTGAACCCATTCAGTCTCTGATTTCCTCCCGAGGTGGCGGAGGGCTGGCAGCGATCTCTGACGGCTCTCATGTTTAATGCAAAACCAGACCATTGTTGTGTCCGTCCATTCACTGCCTCTGTCACAATTCATACACTGCTGCCGCCTGTTGAACTAAATAAGGCGGTTTCGGTTTCCCTTTTGCCAGGCTCAAGTCCCCATATAGATATATTACACTCATACTAAGTGAGGCTTTTAAGGTTGGAGAAAGATCCATGTCCCACCAGATTCTCTAGTTGGAGACTTTGCAGCTGTTGCTGAGTTGAGAGTGAGTGGGAGAGGCATGGGATCACCACATCTCCACTAATCCTCATAATCAGCTCATGGCCTGCTCAGTCAAAATAGGAGTGACAAAACCCAGGGCCCCTCAACATGAAGCTGGTCCCCCTGCTGTCCAAAAGACTGACAGCAAATATAAACCATTAAATTCTGAGATTCATCAACCTGTCAGAACATAGGGACTGTCTATGATGATCTGAGCTTGGTATTTCTGAGGTCTCAGCCCTTCTCGCACACTTCAGTTGCCATTAATTCCTTTACGTTAAAAAAGGTGGGGTGTTCTGCTTTAGTGCAAAAACGCACCCAAAGTTGAGCCATAAAAAAGTCTGAGGAGCTAAATACTTCACATTTTTAGCAGACTAGCGACTGGCAGCTCTTTTCAAGTCACAGTGACAAAATGAGCCTCTTCTGGTAGGTGTCCGTCGTGCCAGCTCTCACAGTAAACTGTCTGGCCTACCAAAGTGGAAAAAGCAAACATTGGCCATGTGGTTTCGGAATGTAATTTATAAATGTCTCTCTTTTGGATTCTCTGTCCATAAATATGTGCCACTAATTGATAATGAGGATTTCTCATCACTGTCGCAGCTGGAGTTGCAGTCAGCAGCCCCGTGACTCATGCAGTCATTCATGTCCGCTAAGAGAGTGGCCAAGAGAGAGGGTGGGGTTAACTGCATGGGCTTAGAATTTTGCTTTACTACCAGGGATTTACAGCATAGCTCAGTGTGTGTGTGTGTGTGTGTGTGTCTGCGTGTGTGTGTGTCTGTGTGTAGTAGTAGTAGTAGAAATGTAGCCATTTTCTATCAAAGGTCTGTCATTTAAATATGTTTGATGAAACTTTTATGGCTTTTAACCTCTTAGATAAAGCAGTGTCTACTTATATACCATCATCACTGGCTGCATGTCAGAACTTTATTACCAGATAAACCAACGACTGAATTTCACCTGCTGTTTTTGAGTCATTTTTAAAGGCCGGGAGAGGTCCAGTTTTCAAGTTACAGTATGGTATTCACACTAAGAAAAGCAACGATTGGACAGATCTCCAAAAACATAGTGCATTCTCGTTTAACATAAATGTTTATTTTGTTGTCTTCCAATGGGTTCGGGTTTGGGAACACTGGAAAACAAACTGTATTTCAGCAGTGCCAGTAGATGTTCGTCTGCAGAAATGAGCCGTCTATACTTACATATTTATTTTACCCTTTTAAACTTCTATTTACCAACATGTTCATGCTGGGACAAGCAATTAGCCATTGGTGTTATAATAAGGTAAAGATAAGTTAGGGTCAGTGTAAAGGTTAAGCACAGGCATGTACATGAGGAAATGGTTACAGTTGAGTGTGCAAACAACATGTAACACAAACACAGAAAACACAAAGTACAACAGTTAGCATCAAAATTGCTGAAACAACTGATAGAGTTAATGTTGTCCCAGTTCCTGTGATTTCAAGTCACGTGTGCTCTCTGTCAGATGGGACTCATTGAAACTGTCCTGGTGCCGTTCATAAACAGCATGGCCCATGACAGCAGATGGAAGCACCTGGGTTTCCCTTTGGAACAATGGTGACCTCTCAGTCACTTAGTTACCAACGCTGCACCGGCTATTTTGTTCCTCGACACTCTCCTCTCTCCTGCTCAGTGTATTATCGCTGCTTCCTGTGTGTATAAATCACATGCTGTATAGAGACAGAGTACAATGCGTCACATTCTGAAAACCACACCCACCAGAGGGGGGGCTCCACAGTACGCATCCAAGGGCTGAAACTCTAACAAAATGTATGTTGGTAGCTAAAAACATAAGATTTCAGCATATTAAAGGATTATTATTATAGCTCCTTATGTCTAGCAGAGAGAAAAGGGTATTTTGACAAGCTAAATATTGTCAGTCTGTCTCAGTGTCCCTTCACCTTACCTTGTTTTCTTTTGGATAAATGATCTCACTGAAAGGACAGAGGTGAAACACTTAATACTAGTTGATTAAGATCGTCATTTAACCAAACAAAGATCAAAACCAGGCCTTACATAACTTAGTTAGCTTCAGCCCCAATGCTTGCTGCACAGTGTCAGGATCCCACAGTTTTTTTTAATTCCTCTTGCTGGTGCCTCATGTCTGTATCCACTTTTGTCTTCTTAAAGGCTCAGTTTTTTGGTTTGGCAGCTTATGAAGAATTTAGTTCTGGGTTCTTTACCCTGTTGGTAGTGCATCCCACCACACAGCCACTTTTAGGCTTTTTTCTGTTGTTTGCTAGCACATGTAAGTGACGAAGAGGCATGTTCAGGCAATGAGGGGAGCGATTAATTGAGGATTTAATTGTGCTCTTTCTCTATATGTATAATGTGTTTAAATTACAGTCCTGTGAATGGGCGATCGCTGCTCAGTTCTTGCCTGTACTTCACTTGGCAGATATAAAGAGCTTTGCCAAAGTCTACAGTACCTGTTGCCTCCTGCCCAGTTGGCATTCTCCCCCACCTCATAAAAAATGTAATAGAACAGTGTGTGTACAGTACGTCCTCCTCATTGTCATAGTGATGAATGCAGGTAAATTCTTGCATCAACACAACCAAACCTGACTGACTGACATTAGTCAGAGTTTCCCAATAAAAGCAGCTGAGTGCTAGAGATTTGGACACATTTATGTTTTTCTCAAGAAAATCAGTGATGGGTGAGATTTAGAAGCCTTTTTCTTATGAGATTATGAAATCCTTTGCATGTGTCTATTTCTAAATTCAGCATTTTTGTTGGATAAAACCATGGAAACCTGATACAAGAAAAATGTCTTGCCTAACTTATTTGACTTTGCCAGACATTTAGACTCATCACTTCACCAGTGAGGCATGTTCCTGATGTCTCTCAGCAAAAAAACAAGGAAGGCAGTGAGCCTCAGCTTCTTCTCATGTATCTGTGTGTGTGAGGACATGACATTGCACAGGTGTTTCCTTTACGCCACCACCGGCTGCAAAACAATACTTGAGTCTGACCATCTGCATTGCACACATGTTTCTGTGTTTGTGTTCATCATGTGTTTTTCTTATTTCTGTTCATAACTAGCCAAATGTAGATTGCATGATGTCATATTTCTGGGAGTTACGATACGGTTTCATCAGCAAAATGTTTCCTAAAACATCAACAGTAAACATCAGATGAAGGTTCCAGTTTCTTGGAATCAAACAGCGACAGTTGTGGTGAAGATGCAGCTCAGTTATCAACAATCAAACATTACAAAGTTAAGTTCTCTCTCTCTGTGTCCTTGGCTCTGATACGTTTGCACATCTTTGTAGTTCAGATGTCTGCAAGCTTGGCCATGCAGTGGCAGTGACCTGCTGACTGTTGTTGTATTTCTCTCTAGTTGTAATGTCCCGGCCCAAGGGAGGGCCGCAATTGCAATCAGGAAATATGGATTTCTCCTTCCTCCTGTGGAGGAGGAGGAGCGGTGGCGCTCCAGGCAGCCGTCTACCCAGCGAGCTTTAATCTCTCATCTGGATGTAATTTACTGTGGTTTACACAGGGAGAACAGCGTTTACTGTAATAGAGACCACAATTACCACCGGTCAGCCTTATCTCAAGACCTGTGTCGTGTGTGTGTGTGTGTGTGTGTGTGTGTGTGTGTGTACGGACACCGTGCATGGTTTACGCAGTGGACCTGTGTGTGTGTCTTCAGGGGGACATTTGTGCATGCATTAATGGACTTATTCTGAGGAAATGGTGTTTATCTAAATCAACATTTATATGGACTTTACTTCTCCCCTGTCGCATGACCTTATTTTACTGTTGTTGTTGTTGTTGCTGTTGGATTCAAAAATTAGACTACTACGAGAAAAAATTATTGCTTGCAATGTTTCCAAACTCACAGCGGAGGACAAAATAACTTTATTAAACTATATGATTTTCTTTATCTTGAACAAGAGTCTTAGAAGGAGTCTCAAAGGAATAGTTTGACATTTTGGGAAATATGCCTTCTTGCTGAGAAGTAGATGGTAAACAAAGAAGGTCAATACTACTCTCATATTTGTGCATAAAGATGCAGTGTGTAGAATTTAGCAGTATGATGGTGTATGATTTTTGTAACTGTTTTTAGTATTTTATAATCACCTGAAAACAGGAATCGTATTTTTGTTACCCCGTTTATATCTTCACATGGAGCGGGTCCTCTTCATGGATGTATAAAGACAACTGGATGCAGCGTTTAAGGTGGAATCCCGTTCATTTCTATGAAGGTTGCTCAGTGGTGCATGAAGCTAAAAAAGCTTGAGGCATGGTTCTCTTTTGCGGAGTCCGCCATGTTGTTATACAGTAGCCCAGGATGGACAAACAAAACAGTAGCTCTAGGGCCATTTGCATTTCAACTCTGCAACTGTTGGATACCATTAAATTCTACACACTAGGCCTTTAAATAAACTATAGAGCAAAGAGACGGTTGGCATATGTTGGCATAAAGACTAGCCTGTAATCTGTACAAACACTGGAGCATAAAAACAAGTTTTTGTTTTACAGTTAAAAAAAATTATTCTTTTAGCCAGGTGCAGTGACTTCCTGGATTGTTGTCATCACCGTGAGGGCAGGAAACCAGCTGAGACTCTAGGAAGTAACTGCACCCATCCAAGAAATAGTACAGGATTTAAACGCCCAAAAAACCATTATTACACTTTGGTCTTTGTAAAGATTAAATAAACAAGATGGAACATGTCTGAGCTTAATGAGCTTTAGAGGTGCTGGTAGGTGGATTTTGTTTAAACGAGACTAAGGCAGGCTGTTTCCAGTCATTACACTAAGCTAAGTTAAGCTAAACAAAACTAACTATCTACTGGCTCCAGCTTCATATTGACCAAACAGATGTTAGAGTGGTATTAATCTTTTCACCTATTCCTATTATTTAATTCCTTATAGTTACAAACTATTGGTTATGTTCTGGTTATTTCAAAATCGTACAGTAACACATTTGTATATTTACTTTGTGGCTTTAAATCTGCATGACACCCCAACTAAAAGTGTGTTTAATCTGTGAAATAACTGTGGATTTGGAAGGCTCCATTAACCCAGATTAATTGAAAAAGTATTGTGGCACGTTCTCCACATATTTTGTTGAAGTTTGTTGGTGTTTTGGCAGTACTCTGTGATCACAAGCCCTGACCTGACCACCCCAGAGACCCAGCTGGATACTGTCAGACCTGTAATGGCATTGCTGTCATTGTAGTTTCACCCAACCCATGTATACAAAACAGAAGCTGTCTTTCTTCTGTAGTGGCGGAGAATAGATACAGTGACCTGCAGGCCTCCGTGAGGGGCCTGAGAATTAATGTAGCGGTCATGGTGTTGATGATGTGGAATCTGGTCCTCGATAAAGGATGGATGAGGACGATCAGTGAGGCAGGGAGGTCGCTCTGTTTCTCACTCGTCTAGCCGTCTCTGTGTTTGTATTCACTTGTTCTGCTTTAGTGCTCTTTGTCCTGTGTGGTCTCGTGTTCTGAGTCAAGCTGCAGTCAGGCCAAAATTTAGGACACAGTTCCTCTTGGCCTATATGATTCCAGTGAATTGGAGATGCAGGTGCTTTACTTGTCTGAGTTACAACTGGGATGTTTGCCAGCTTTTACTATTTTTTTGTGTTAAACGTCCCCTCTGCATGCATCCTGACAAACACCAAACTCTGCTCAAAAGCAGATTTAGTTGACAGAGATTACTAAACCACCAGTCTGCGTATCATCTTTGGTCTGTTTATCCAAACTGTCACCCTCGCCGAATAAGGTTAAGTTTGAAAGTAGATCCTTTTGGAGAGCAATGTAAACAATGGCATGATGCCCAATCTAGCTGGGATCATTATTTGCTTAAGTTAAGAAAGATTAAAGAGGGGCTTTCCACAAAAAAAGTCCAAATTCAACCAAATGCATAGCACTCCTTCATATTTAAACTTTTGTACCATGAAATTTGTCCTATTTTCATGTAGTTTCCTGTTACTAGTTATTCTGTTAAAAGTCTTCCTCAATTCTCAGTCAGCTGACTCAGCTTGGACGTGATCAGCGTGCAAGCTGTTTGTCAAAGATGATGAAGGAGCCTTGATAGAGGACTATAAAAACATCACCACTCACTGATACCACAGTGGTGCGAGCATCAGCTGACACCTTGTATTACTCCTGAATAATATTTGTGTGCTAACTGATGATAATTACATGTTTATGGTTTTAATTTTTCCCCCTCTACCAATAAGGATTTGAAACTGAAATTCCTCTCCTCTATGCCAAATATGGGGAAGTTCTTGTGAAAGCTGACTCTCAGCCAAAAGAACTGCTGGACTTGATTTCATGGGTGAAAATACAAACAGATTTTACTCCGCTGTGAGTAGAACACTCTAAATATTTTTGGCAATGTGTCAACCACAAGAGGTTTGACCCGACAAGCCTGTCATCATCATAAAAACCTAATTGAGCGTCTTTTATGATTCTCCACTTTATAGATAGCAGACTGCCAACTGCCAGTCAAGCTGCCAACCAACACCATAGACTAACAAGCTGGATAGTCGGTGTTTTTTATTGTTGCCTAATCGAATAGCTTTTATGATACCCTACTTTTATCGCTATATTAACAATATATTAGTGATTTTAATGCAAAAAGAATTACATTTTGTACCAGTGCATGTATTACTGCGTACTATTTTTGCATTTCCCCTGGATTCAAATCACAACAAAATGAAAGAGTGCCACCATGATTATTTGTTATTGCTTGATCACTTCTTACACTTCCTTTCATTTCATATAACCAGGAAACAAAACATGGCTTATTCTTACTGCCACTGTTTTGCAATTCAAAGGAGAAGAGAAACTGAGATGACTCAGCCCAGCTCTGCGTAATTTCCCTGTCCAGTCACCCAGGAGAAAGTAACCCATAATAATAAATCACTGAGAGTCTATTTAAGCTTAAAGGTGCTGTCTGTAACTCTGGAGAAAGACAGTCGATTGTCGAGTTTTATTTCCAGGTACTTAAATACCAACACTTTGGGTTGGTTGACGGTGTAAACCACCTATTTGACGAACTTTGAATGACACTAACAATCATAACAATTATCTTTCTCCAGATTTTACATCAGCTTCTTTAACTAGCAAAGAGATTTTCCTTACTTTACTTCATCTGTAAGTCATCTTCGTTTCTCTTTCGGAAACACACTGTGGAATATGTTGGCTGGTGTCCAAATCGTCTTGGCTGGTGGCCATAGTACCTGCTGTGGAACTGCCCATCGCCCCCCTCTCCCCAGTTTGACCCTCAAAGTTGAAAAATCTTTCATGACCATTATGCTGGATCCCCATCATGTTTTGTTTTTGCTCCCTACGCATGCTGCCCTTCCTCTGACAGATGGAGTTAAGTGAAGAGGTTAAAGATGACGCAGTTCAGCTGTGTGGGAGTGGAGAGTAATGAGGCCCTGAGCCTCTGTGGCCTGACAGCAGAAGCCCAGGGACACAACAGGTCCTCTGATCTGACCCAGAGGACGGAGCAAACTCTCAGCCAGCAGCTTACAAACTTTCACTAGAGACTTCACAAACACAGGGGACTAGTTTTACAGCAGCTTTGCAATCAAGCGCGCAAACCCTTAAACACTAAATGGCACAGTTTCATTTCTAACTAAGTATAGATATTATACTCATCTTAATTTGACCTCTTGCTCAAACTAACTGCTCCTCACTCTGCAACACAATCTGGTCAAAGGCACAAGATACACTATGCTGCTTGGCAAAAGAGCTGACAACAACTTGCACAACTATGGGATAAGAGTGGGCTGGTCGAGTATGACCCTGATATCAACCATGTTAATTATCCAGTGGCAGCTTCTTCTTCATCTTCACAGAAGTTCTCTGGCTCAAGGGCTGTCTAGTACTGAAACGATGAGACAATAAATCAGTGACAAGCTGAAAATGTAGTCTTTCCTTGCCCATTTCATATCATAAATTGAAAACAAATTATCTTTCTTGCTGTTGTTCAGAGTATTGGGCGATATTACTGCATTTTTTTCTTTCATTTTTATGACATTTTAAAATAAATGATCTCGCAGTTTATTAAAAAATAACCCATAAATTATTTAAAATTGAAAGCAATTGTTAGTTGCGGGCTAGTGATTATGTAACAATTTTGATGCAGATCAGAATTGACGAGTTTCAGCCTCTGATGTTTAATCTAGCATCAGCAACTCTTTATTTTGTATTATATTTTAGTAATAAATCAAGCCTGCAAGACTTATCACAGGGAGGTATTTTACCTCTTGCATAATGGTAAAAAGGAATCTTTACCAGCTGGACCAACGTTGGAACAACATCAGAGCAACATTGGAACAACATCAGAGCGACGTTGGAACAACGTCAGAACAACATGCCAGTGGCTGGTATTGCTTTAGCTTGTGTGTGTGTCATCATTGCGAAATGCAGTCCAGGAGACACCTTTTATTGCAGGAAACTACCACAAAAGCAGTTGTGAGTGTTTTGCCAGGGCTGTAAGTAGGGAAGGGCCCCCTGGCCCCCCAACTTTAGGCCCCTGGCCCACATTTATTTTAGGTTGCAGATTGCCGTATTGCAGCTGGAGTGATCGCCTCTGAAGATGGTTTCTACTTTCTTTTTCTTGTTGTTATTGTTTTTCGTCAAGATTGGAATGCAGCTTTTAAAAGTTTGCAGCAGTTTTTGTATTTCCCAAATCCCACATGTTGTAAATGTAATGCAGAGGATGCAAAGCAGAAGAATTCCATTATTAGCTAAGTGTAGAAAAATTTCTAGTCAGGTCAAGTGCAGTGTATTTGTCTAACCTTTAATCACAGTTAAGTCTCAGCGGTCTTAACACCCAAATTATGAAAACAATAAATGAAAACGACACACGACACTGCGAGAGTAAAAACTCGGTGAAAAAGTCTTCAGGGAACGAAGTGAAAGAAACCTACTCACAACCACTCAGGGAGAGTCTGTGATTTATTAGACAAGTTTATACACATTTATTGATGTAAAGTGGTTCTCCCTTTCCACCAGAGCTGAATTACCTCCCAGTCAACATTAATCACAGAGTATTACTGTAAGTGCACGAGGAGGAAGGAATGGCTACGTGAGGATCTTCATGCAGCCTTTTAAAATCTGGCAGTTTCTCGTGGGCAGCTCACTCCCCTGTTCTCAACCACAGGAGGTGCCAACGATGCTTCCTCGCCACATGAAGGCTTAACCCATGACCGAGGTCATAAAATCCTCTCCACCTTACCACATTCTGAACGGCCAGTGAGAAGCCTGAGCCAAAAAGCCCTTGTGATATGGAGCAGTAATAGAAAAGAAGAGAGAGTGCAAATCATATGCCAATTAAAACTGGAAAAGGATTTATTTTATAAGATTTTATAAGCCTGGCATTGCGAGGGAGGATGAAAAAAATATAATCAATGCCTGCAGAGAAGTGACTTTTAACAATAACTTAAACTGAACTGTGACTTTCCCATGCTGTGAATGAAGCAGATTTCTGCTAGCGGAGCTTATCCCGTGGTGCTGTTGTAAAGCCGACACAGTTCAATGAACTCCACTCTATAGAACAGCTCCTCTGTCTGAGGAACAGCTGTGCATTCAGATGACCACCAGCCACTTTGGAAAAAAAAAAAAAGGGGAGATGCCTGAACAGATTGCCTAACGTGGGGAGGACTGCACCTAAGTGGTTGACTGGAAGTTCTTGTGCATCTATTGTCGTACAGTATGTTCTGTTACGGAGAAAACAGATCTATCCCAAATATAGAGTCTTCCTTGACACTTATCTCAGTGACAGTTTTACAAGAAGCTCTGAAATGTTTGTGTGAGTGTGAATGCATCATCATCATCAAAGCAGGACATTCCTCTTTAATCACATTGTTTGGAAAAAGAGTGTAGCACTGTGTTGACAGATGCTATCCTCACCCCCAAACTCATTTGGTCCATAACAGGAAGTAGATGTATTTTAGAAACGGACAGATGGTGTAAAAAGCAACAGTCCTTTATTGGCATCACTTGGGGAAAAGTCCTTGTCTGTCTGCGTGCTGTTATATAACAACGTTCAGTCCAACACTTTCAGTTAATCTCACAATCAGTGTGTACCCAGACAGTGTTACAGTATAAATGCCATCAGGTGTGTGTGTGTGTGTTACACAAAAACTGAAATGTAACACCAGTGATGAAGGGAGATTGCGGAAGCAGGTTGTCTGTCGCCGGTCCGGCTCTTCTGCTGGAGGGTGTTTTATCAAACGTTAGATTTCCCTTCCTGAGATGGAGTCAAATAGAGGTTTTGTGTTTTCCCAGGCGAATGAGAATGCACTCTGTTTATCATGGGATGATGGGAAAAAATCAAGACAGAGGGGGAAACCATCAATGGGAAAATAAATAGAGAGCTGAGTCTTACACCACAGGAAACAGGTTTTGAACCTAAACATTTGGGCACATAGAGGAACGTGATATATATATGAGAGACTGGATCTGCTGCTTGTCGGAGAGACTTTTCCATTACGGGATGGGAAAAAAAGGTGTCGATCGTCCGCTTTAGTTCACTGCAGTTCCTGCAATCACCACTAGGGGACAAAGTGGGTCTGATATTCGCAAGGGCATAGGTTTATTTTATTGTATTATTAACATTGGAGGGGGACACATATAAAACAGCTGGCTTGGCTGGTCCTTTGCCAGGAAATTTTGATCATCATCCGCCCTAATATCCTGCATTCTGGTGATTTTTTCTGCACCAGTTTATGGTGAAAATGACTTTATTTTGCTAGAAATAAAACTCTTCTGCTACTTCATGATTTTACAAATGCACATGCTCTCAATGTTGAGGTGTACGTGTCCCCTGCGCCTCCCAAATGTACACCTATGGATATTGGTATTTACCTGTAGGCTGGTGCTGTCTTTGTAAAAAGGATAATTTGTATGTATTACATGTTCATTTTTATGTGTTTGTCATTATCTGTGCTTCAATCTCAACCACTGAAATTGGATGCTCAATTGAAAAGACTGAGGGTGTTACACAATAATATGTGGTTGCAGTAAGCCTGAGGGAATAATCCACTTTTTTTTTTATTTTACTGTTTTGCAGAGTCTTCCCGTGACAAGTATAACCAATACAACTGAAGGTAAGGATTCCTGCATGTTAAGTGCATTTATTTATAAAATCTTCTGTAAGTGTTTGGGGTGTTCTTCATGATACTATATTTTATAGCAAGAGAGTCAACAAGAGTAAATGACTAAGGCAAAGGTGTGGACTCGAGGCACGTGACTTGAACTTGAATCAGACTTGGGTCACACATTTGATGACTTTAACTTGGACTTTAACCCAATGACTTATGACTTCACTTGGACTTGAGCCTTTGAACTGAAAATATAATTGATACTTTCCCCCAAGCCCCAAAATTAACAAGTATATTATTCAAAAAGTGTGCCCCAATTAATTTCCCTTTATTTCCCCACTCAGTTCCCAGCACTTAATTTCCCAGGTGATCCAGTTTGTTTGAACCAATTTGACTGGATGCTGTCGAATTGGTTCGACCCTCAGGCCCTCAGTGACATCACGTTACTGAGGGCCTGCTGGAATAAAAATGATACTAAAGATAATTTTGTTAATGTACAAAATTGAAAATTAGAGATGCAACAACTTCCAACAAACTTGTTTTCACGTATATACAATTTTTAAATTTTTACAGTGTTTGTGGTAGAAGCGAGAGACTGATGCAAACCACATGAATGGATGCCAAACTGAGGTGTGTTCATTCATCCTGTGTTTGTCATGCACTGTTGGGAAATATGAAAGGCCAAGCTTTGTAGCCTTTTAAGTTAGTCAATGAGTGTGATTTTAATTTAGAGAGGTGAAGGACATGTTGGGACTAGCAGGGATTACTCAGCTGCTTACTTTCTCCTCTTAAATCTACTTTAACTCACACATCATCATAAATGAATGTTGCTAAATGTTGTGGAACCTGCAGCCAGATGGGTTAAAGGACTTACATCAAAAAAGGTCAGATACACTGTAAGCTCAAGACCTGTAACTGCCCAATGAACTGGCCCTTTGTGCTGTACAACATTATAGTTCATGGCCTCATCCTTCTACCGTAGATGCTTCCCCAGCCGTCTCCTCCCAGCCTGTCTGCTTTTATAAACAGCTGTTGTAGTGTCAGGCTCCATTCGGTGACCCCCGAGGTCACAGCAGTCCCAGAAGTGCCTGCGGGGCGACTCAGCTCCAGCTCCAGCAGGGTTTTTGTTCATGGCCATGTTTCCAATGTTTGTTTTCTCTTCTTTCTCTGTTTGTTCGGCCGTAGTCATCCCTGTTCCTCCCCCACAGACTGTGCAACTGGGACTCTTTCACACATATACTCCCACAGGAAAGTGTTCTGTACATTACACAAACATTTAACTTCAAAATGAAAACAGGATACACACTGGCATATTGCAACTGGTTTTATGTTTCTGTACACAGCGGATAAGGTTGCCATTGTTAAAATATTGGGGTCATTTCTGATACTGTTTGTGTATGATCATTTAAGGAACATTTAGAGCATTAATGTAGTTGCAAGCCACTATTTGCTATGTAAAGATATAGTGAAGTGATGGCATCCTGAGCAGAGAATGAACTCATGCTGCCTCTGTGTGTGATGTACTCTGAGCTGCTCTGTTCATTGTTGTGGTAGATGGTCCAGGCGGGCATGTATGTTAGTACATGTGAGTCCCTGTGAGTGTATCCCACTGGCTAGGTAGTTACCAGTACTCTCACAGCTATATCAGAATGGTGTTGTTGTGGAAGCATAGCACCCACCCTCCGGTTTCCCCAACGAACACCATTAGCTCTGTCAGCACTTATGCCGTTGTTGCTTTATTTACTGAGTTAGCAACATTAGCTGCTGGGCACCGGCTCACCCGCCTCCATGTTGAGAACCACCCCAGACTAATCATCTATATGCTGTGCATGTTGCATACAGCTCCTTAAACAGTGTAATCTAAATCAAGTAGCACCTTTTTTTTTTATTAAGCGTCACACACAAACTGAAATCAGTTGGATGTTGACTGCACTCTGCACTGTGCATGTAAGCTAAAAAGACACATAGGTGAACAGAATGTAATGCAAATATGGATTCATCACACTCAGCCTCCTACTCTCACCCACAGTGTTGATGTTCCAAGAAGTGTGGGGTCGCAGCTTCTGCCGGACCATTGAGAAGCTGGTGGAGGTGGTGCAGGAGTACCCGACAGAGGTGGAGCACATCTACAGCCCCGCCTGTGTGCCGCTGGTGAGGTGTGCGGGTTGCTGCGGGGACGAAAATCTCGAGTGCCATCCCACCCAAACCACAAACGTCACCATGCAGGTAAAACAAGGGTCGTTGTTACATTTGTGTGATCCGTTACTGCATGTGCTATATTTGCTTCTATCGGTAATCTTAACTGGTTTTATCCCTCAGCTGTTGAAAATCAGGCCATCAGAGCCGGTTAAAGAATATGTTGAGATGACGTTTGTGGAGCATCTGACATGTGAATGTAGGTAAGAAAACAAGTCATAATCTGTGATGTGAATTATTCATAAGTATGCAAATATCAACCCTGCCTACCCAGAAATGACATTTATATGCTACTAATTTACAACAGCAAAGCAGTGCCATGTGAGGTGCATTTTTTTATCAACATAATGAGGTAACACTTCTAATAAATGTTTTTGCCAAGTTGCAAAACACTCAGACTGAACACATCAGCAAAAAGTCTAGACTAAAAGTGAACATAATCCAGCAATTATGTTTCTCACAAAATGTATTTGCCAAAACAGATAAACGTCATTTCTAGGAGACAGGGTTGGCAAATACTTACAATGACTATCAAATGATATTGCACCTGGATGTTCTTTCTAATTTATTGATTTGTTCCTCAGAGTCAGGAAACCTATTGCAAAGGTTGAAAGGTAAGAACATGAATAATTGCTTTTACATCAGTTTTGAGCTGTTGATGAGAAAAATAATTTTATGTTTGAGAGAATTGAGGCTTATTGGCAATTTTGTTCCTCTTATAGGAAAAGGCAACGAGGAAGAGGAAGGAAGAGAAAGGAGAGACAAAAAACAAAAGAATGTGACAGGTGATGGTGCAGTCCTAGATGAATGACGTTCAAATTCTCTCCAATTATCAGTTAACAGTATTAAAGAGGCATTATTCTGTCTTGTGTTTTTCAGGTGCCAGAATCCTCGCAGGTAACTGCAGTGGCGACCCAACCCCCCCCCCGTTGCAGTGTGGCTCACTGTTTATTTCCAACCCAGTGACAGCATCCAGAGTCTCCTCCGCTCATCTTTCAATACTGTGTCTGCAGCCAGAGACTCAAACAGCTGGGTTGTTTTGCTGACATGCCCTCCTGCTGACGGGCAGAGCGTTTGCAATGACAAGCTTCAACAGGAAGTGTGTTTTGATTGGTGGAAACACTGGTGTTACACACCTGACACAATGGACATCCCTGGGAGCCAGTGCAATGTAGAACCAAACAGACCGATGACGCCTTCTCTTTTATACTAGTTATTACTGTATCACTTATTGTAATTTGGTCATTTCTGTGGTATTTATAGTTGGATACACTTGTTTAAAATCTATATTTATTGATACAGCTGAATATATTTGGACTAGCAACCTTTTAAAAGTTTGTCATCTTTTGTTCGAACATTATCCAAGAAGCCTTGACTTGTCACAGCAGAGTATGTTGGACTGGAGTGTGCAGCAGCTGTGTACATGCAATAATGAAATGTCTCCCTCTAGTGTTTGTGGAAACAGTGTTTGAAGCTACTCAACACAAAAGTATGGACGTAGGACAGTGTTGTCAGTCACAATCAATTACTACATCAGCTTATAAGAATCTTACACGTTACACATGAATCCTTTCCCTCTCTAATGCCATGTGGCCTGGCATGAGTTTGAAGTATTTTCCCTGTTAATTCAGATTTAAATAAGAACAGTATTTATCAGAAAAATCTATAAACTGAAGACATGTCCACAGAAGACTGCGCATATGATATATCAAACTGTCAAAAATCTAAATTGTTCTTTGAAATCTATCTCTTTCTTTATTGTTTTGGAGGGTTGGATCACATCAGATAACATCAGTTTATTTCAAATCACACCAGGACGTGTGTAGTGGGCTCTAGAAGGGACGTCAGCATGAGCAGATTAATACTACTTTAATCAATACGCTCAAGCAGTACTCATTTGATATTGGTGCCTATTAGAGTATCAGTTGCAATTATTCTCTTCTTATTTTACTGTGATTGCAAGGTGCTCAGTGATATTAAAGCATTTCTGGGCTTTGTGCTGTTAAACAGCACACGTGTGTCCACCTTGGTGACAAAGGACTCCCAATAGCCCACACCACACGGGTCTTCCTTGGTCTGTTTTTGGAAACACTGCAGTACGGAAGGGATCGTAGTTAAGTAAAATGATGTTCTTTTCTTGTTGCTGTTTTTTTTCCCCATGTACTACACAAAGAAAATCTCTATGAAAACGAGCAAAGTAACATTTCTACTGTGTTAGTATTTTTATTTCATTTAAATATTTATTTTGTAATAAAATTGTTATGGTTGTCAGTTTTTTTCTCTCGTGTGATTTATTTAAATAAATACATACTAACCCATACTGATGACTAATTATAATTTCAAATTAATTCCTGTCATTGAAAAACTTTTCTCATCCTCACAAACAAAAACGTACTACAAAATCATACATGCTACATACATTCTAAAATACATGTATCATATATAGCAGACATGTAGAAAAAATTAAAGGACAACTAAACCTATTTTCAAAATTCATTTGTGTTGTTCCTATGGTCTGAGACAGTCCAAAAATATTGGTAAAAATGAATAACTTCTTCCCAAATCCAAAGCTAGAGTGCTAAAACTCAAATTTGTGATGTCATAGGGTACAAAGTCTGGAGCTGCTCCACTGACATTGAATGGTGAAGATGTTCTACATGAGTGGTTCCTGTCTAGTCCAGACAGGCATAGATCCAGATTTCTCTTCAGTCATTAGTTCGAGGTGCACACAGTTTAATACATTCAGCGTCATACTAGCGTTTAGCCATGTTGTTGAGCTAGTTTGCTGTTTCTGTCAAGTAGCTGTCCCTTAGTCACTCACTCAACAGCAGGAAACAGCACTTCAAAATAAAACCTCTGTGCCGAAAATTCACTGTACTTTAAGATAAAGTGTGTTTTTTACAAACTTGACCCATTCACGAGTCACTTGCAGTCCATTCAGAGTGGACCCACGACCCACTTTTGGACCAGGACCCACCAGTTGGGAACCACTGTTCTAGATGAAACTGAAAGCATCTGCTTTCCTTTCATGTCACGCACCTGGCGAACTTTGTTATGTCGTGTTATCATGTTATCACCATGGAGAAAGTGGTATTGAATCCACACCAACTTCGACCTGCATTAAGCGTCTCTGTCCACAGCAGCAGCCATCTGCCAGCAGCAGCTCCTGCAGAGCTGAGAGGACAGAGGCTGTCCCAGTATACACCCATGGGCTGGCCAAACTGCCTTCACCAGGTGGACTAATAGCAGGCATTTACTTAATCAAAATATTTTTCATGTCAGCACCATAGGAAGAAATCAGCAGTGTTTGTATTTACTGACTCATCGGTGTATTCCCAGCCCACAGTAATGAGTGAGGGGACTCTGCAGACAGACTGGAAGCAGATCAATCAATGTAGTTACAGCCAATAAGCTAAAACACACAAACAGTGGGATATTTGTGTGATTATGAGCAGCTGTCTGTGCAGATGACACTTAACTAAACACGACAGAAACAGACTCATAGCTTAAAGAAACACAGGGTGTCTCCGGCCACAGCACAGCCTAAATTGAAAATGTTATGCTGATCTTTAATTCAAAAGAGTGCCCAACCATAAATCAGCCTTTACTTCTCTCGTGTTTGGTTTTGAGAGAGCAGCACATGTACACAAATACTGATTGAACTTTCTGAGGCTATTCTTAGGCCATGAAAATAACATATTGAAATTCCTAATTTAGGTGGTGTCCCCCTTTAATTTTGTCCATATCTAGCTGCTGAGGAGTCACTTAGGCCACATAGGGGGCCGCACTCACCACGAAGCAAACGCTCCACAATCCAAGGAAAATATTAAGGGCTTCTTGGATAATATTCAAACAAAAGATGACAAACTTTTTACATTTCCTTGCCAATAACAAGGAAAACAAATGTGCATATTTAGATATAAAAAACATCAGTAAGCATCACGTAATGAGTGTTTTCAATCTGGTGGAAGGATTTTTCAGTCAGAGTTGAAACAACACAGATACGATGGGTTAAAGTGTGATTTGCAGTGCAGATCTCAATAGAAGAGACACCAAATTTCTTTTAATCATTCTTCATTTAAACAATACTGTAAAGGGGACTCGGTATACAGTTGAGTATACAAACACACCAATAACACAAACAGAAAGCCAGGGGGATAACATATTACACAAAGATATTCAACTGTCTTAATAGCCTTTTTGTTGGTCAAACCAAAAAGCAGTGTCATATAGTGCTCAATATCCTTCAGGAAAAAAACAATATGAGGTTTATTATTGCTAAACTTACATTGATAGAATACTTGCCAAAATCATTACCAAGTTAATTATTATTTTAAAAAGTCCTGTCTTCTTTCTTGAGGAAAACAAACACCACATTTTCCCATAATAATGTAAAGTCTTCAGAGATATGGTCTATGATAAATGTGCAAAAGTCCTTCCAGAATATCTTGGTGTGAGAACAATGCCAGAGAGGGTGTAAAACAATTTAAGAATGTTCATTGCAGAAGGAGTAGTTTGTGTTAATGTCTTTTTTGTATTTCTGCATGTAGTAAACAGACACTAAAGTCTGGCTCCTCAGATGCTGTCACTGTCGTCATGACCTTTCCTTCTTGTTTTCCTCGCCACGATCCCGGAAGAACACACCCGTCTCCTTGGCAACCACTTGCATCACGGTGAGCCATGGTTATTAGAGCCCTCAGTATTGCCTTAGAGGGAGGTCACACACTCAATTTGCTCCATCTTTGACACAAGGCGCAACCATTGTTTTATAACCACTAGCTAAGAGGGGGGTCTTTGGGGACATTGACAGGTACCGGAAACACGTGCCTGTTAGGTAAGAAGTTTAAATCAGGGAGGAGGGACGTGATAGAAAAAATGAAAACATGTAGGCTAACAAGACCAGGGTTAAAGAGTATGCTGGAGTAAGGTGGTGGTGGGCAGGGCAGGAGATGCTTGGTTAGCTTCTTGAGGAGAACTGACCTGATGAGGAAAATCTGCTGTACACTGTAGGAGTGAGCTAACTCCAGAAGATGGCAGTAATGCAACCCTAAGGACTGAAGCTACCGACCGTCACACGTCAAAGAAGAAGTAACTAGACGCTAGACCAGAGTCGCAACGTTACAAGTGTAGGGAAACTATAACGTAAGCTAATCGTGGATGCCACTATAAACGGGAATTTATTTTCAAGCAAAGGCCATACTGGTAAGATTTGCAAAAACTACCAGCCAAGTAGCTTATCGACAGTCTCGTGACGAGCTGGTTGCCAAGCTAAAGCTACGGTAGCTAGCACTGCACAGCTAACTGAGCTAACAACGCAGGGGCAGGGCGGTAAACAATGAGACAGTATGTCGTGGATACACGCAACACCAAGCTAATATTGCAATATACGTACTAAAATGTTACTTGTAGCAGTGTAGTTGGTTAAAACGAGTCCAATTTAACCAGTGTATGGCAATTAACTGTTAGCAGCATGTTAAGTGTCGTTAGCTAGTGTTGACAGATCTGCGCGTGTAAACAATAAGCTAACGTTGTGACGTTAGCGTCATTAGGAAGTTATTAATAAACCGTTTAGACTTAAAGCTTGCGATGTTTATTGTTTGCATTGACGCCTTTTCTTCGTTAGCGTCACCATACTTGGAGTAATGTAGGCAAATTATGAAAATATAGGTTAAAATTTATCTGACATAGTTATTAGACTGGCTGTGTAGGTTGACAGGCCCTTTAATGTGAAGCTCAATTGAATACATGGGGACAACATTTTTAAACAATGTTATAAAGTACTTTGACCCGTTTAATGTCTTGTTCAAAACACAATATCCTATTTACAGGCGCCTGCATTAGCCTTTCTCCTAATATGAGGTCTTAAAAATACTACGTATATGTCAAAACTATTATGACTTGTAATGTGTACAATAATAACTCAACAAACAGACTGATAATATTCACAGTTGGGAGAAGCTCTCCTATGGGGCTTTCTGACAGAAATGGATTTATTGGTAAAGGCTGGGGGATAAGTTGTGATGTAGGTATAAATAAAGAGCTGTCAAAATGGGCTTTCTGGGAGAAAGCCTACAAGGGAAGCTATCCCATGTTCAAAATGTACTTTACAGTGTGGACTACACACTATATAAGGTAGGAGTTTTAGTTAAATATAGTATTTAAGGAGGAAAGTATATACAGTATTGTGAAGTAGACTGAAAGCAAAACAGTGGAGTCGGGGTATGAACTAACCTACTGTCTTGTGTTGCTGTTACATGCACTGAATTTAAGGCAAAAGCACATTAAACTCGGTCAAAGCCTTGTTTAAATCTTGTCAGTTACCTTTCAGTTACCATTTTGTAAATTATCTTCTTATATTTCTTACATTTTTACTTCTGTTTGCACTATATCTTCTTTCTACACTTGTTTGCACTATATCCTCTTCTTTTTACACTTGTAAGGAGCACCTGTAACGAAAACAATTTCCCCTTGGGGATCAATAAAGTATTTCTGATTCTGATTCTGATTTCAACTCTTATCGCTCCATTTTTCCAGTAGAGGCAACCATGAATGGTTTTACTAGACCCGACAGACACAGGACACCATCATTCACCCGGGCAACACACCTTGGAGCATCCAAGTCTGACCTGGAGAGAGATTCAGGCTTCTCAGGTTTGACTCAATTACATTACTCTGTAATTAAGTTTTGTGTTTGTCTCAGTGTATGTTTTATTTTGGCATCATAGTGTTGCCAGTGTGGAAAGTGTTGTAAATTGTTCGTACCTGCATATAATTAGCATTTCCATGATTAGAAAAAATACCATCAAGTCACAAACAAGGTCAACCCTAATCAAATATAGGGATCTAGGTCACATTTTCTATGTAGGCTATCCTGTATTTTTCTTATGACTTTTATTTACACGATAAAGGCTGACCTGGATTTGGCTTAGCCCTCCTCATTATGTTGATGGTATCATTTTGCAGAGGCACTGGGGAGGCTTATCTACATCTGCCACTGTTTTCTTAGTACTAATGTTCTGCTCCAGGTGCTGTGCACAATAGAAAGGTCAATATGTTGCTTTTAAACATGACAAGACCCATATGCTTGTCTCGCCTTTCCCAGATGCCAGCTCTGAGTACCTCAGTGCAGTTGATCTGACTGACTCTGAAGATGCCGGAAGGAATGGGTCGATAGTCGGCCAGGACCCAGCTGGTCCACAGGTGGCTGTAATGGGAGGCTCATATGCTGGACTCTCTCCAATGATCATCATGAATAACTTTGTCCTAAAGCAGGTAAAATACAGCAATGTATGTCTGTCTGTGTAGGGCACAAATCCAGTGCTTTATCATCAGTTAAGGGTTAAATTACCTTCAGCTAAGAGAGTGCAAATGTAAAGTCTTGTTATTTGTAATGGTTAAAACTGATGTTGTGCTGTTTTAAATGTTTGTTCATTTTATATATACTCCTTGTATTGATTAAGTACTGTCATATAGGTATTCACATATATGTCAGCATGACATTTAAAGTTGTTCTTTCTCTCTAGCCATCCCAGATGGCTCCAGCAGAGAAACAGTGGGGCTTTCCTTCACCATTGGAAGTGATGCCCCAGTCACAGGTGGTTCTTCTTCAACCCATGGTATCAAACGGTAGCAACAGCTCTCCAAAGACTGGCTCTGAAAATGTTCGACAATCCAAAAGCTACATGCCCATCCTCAAGTCATATCCCAGAATTGCCCCACACCCAGCAGACGTACCCACTAAGAGGGTGGGATCCTCCAAGGTGAGGGTGAGTTCAACGTCAGGATATGACCAGAGACAGAGGAGGCACCACCACGGCCACAGACTCTACAGCTCCCCCAGCCCACAGCCAGCACTGCAGCCTACCGTCAAGCCCATCTCCAACTTTGAAGCAGCAAACAACCAATTACAAGCACCTGAGAATCAGGAGCAACTCAGTGACAGGTCTCTCTCCCTGCTGGCAGGGACCAGCTCTCTGCTCCCTTACACAGATGAATACAGGACAGATATTGACAGCAACGGGATGGATGTTGACCAGGATGACGCCCTCTCAATGGACACAAACAAACTGAAACGTTTCAGCAATACCTACAACATTCTCAACAAATCCGGTTTGCTGGGAATCACCATGCGCACAAAGCAGCTGATCAAGGAGAATAAGCGCACACAAGGTGAGCTGCAGCAGCTTCAGGAGCAGACGGCTCTGCTGCTGGAGGCTCTGAGCAGCGGAGACCCACAGCTCTGGACTAAACTGCAGCTCTCTCTGCAGCACACAGACAAGGAGCAGTGTGGAGCTAAAGCTCAGAGTGTGCCAGCGTAATATATCGAGGGACATGACCAGCGGTTCTCAATCAGTGAGTCACGAGATGATTTATTGAATGTGAAAATCTTTATAGTAACAGTTGACTTAGTGTGAAATAGTAATTATAGCATTATAATTAAACAAACAGTAATTTAAAACTAAACAAAACTATACCTTTAGGCTTTTATCAGGACAGTACAAATCATCTCAACATTCAGAACTGCTGGTCTGTTGTAAAGCTGAAGCACACGTTAATACAAAGTGGCAGTAAAGAAGCATGCTTACATCTAAAACCCTTGCCTATAATGAATTTTCTTGCCTCTGCTATTTCAAAATCGCAAGTATGACTTGCAATAGGGCTATGGCTTCTATATGTTGAACTCCTAATTGCATTAAACGCATGTATACATCACATGTGAGGGCACATGGGGTTAATTCCTTATACGTGCCCTGAATGTGACTGCTTTAGAGAAAGTGTAAGCATTATTTTTACTTTTTAAATCAAATTGAAAACCCAGTGTGGATATATGTAGCCTGTGATTCAGTTTCCTTGTTAATGCGATCTTGAATCAACAGGACGGTGTCTTGTCCATTTTTTAATTTACTTTGTTTTTATATTGGTTCGTGAATGAAAGTGGAAGAGCAGATGCCTCTTTTGTGAAGAAGTGTACATACTGACAGCTTCTATTCTCAAACAGCAGCTGGGTAGCTCACGGTGAGAGTGTAGAGGGCTGACACAACCATAACATTTTGTTTGTTTTTTTGTAATTTCTTACTTGTCAGTATTATTTATTTGTAATAATGTTCCTGACCAAGACTAAAGCTGTGTGAATAATATAAACAAATCAGGCACATATAACAAGTTTGCCAATTCACTGGTGAAGCAAGTTCCTTTTTTTTAAAAAAGATATCTTTTAGGAACTACGTAAGCATTTGCGAGAGCTTAAACTGTAGCAAGTGAAGTGCTGTAGCCTATATTTTTCTCTTGACTTTGCATATGTTGCTGCCATGTTCATTTCTGCTGTTTAAGCTTTGTGTCGTGTATTAAATTAAAAATTCAAGGCAGAGAAATGACAACTAGTTTGATATGAGAGACTCTTGCACTTTAGATTTAAGATTACTGACACCTTTTTTAGACAAATGTTACAACTTGTATCCTGAAATGAGCGTTCTGTCTTGATGAAACAATGTGAATATAAATGTTAATCTGGATGCCTGTGCCTTTTTGAATATGTTCATGTTTGCACCTTATGTCGATGCTTCAGCAGCTTAGATTGTGAGCTTCATGTGGAAGAAGGTTGAATGTCCTTAAAGGTCTCCAAAGAGTAATATTCTTCTCTGAAACAAGACAAATCATGCCCTGGCTTGGACATTTATCCAGAGTTGATGGAGGAAGAATAGCACGAAGACAAGTTAAGACTTAAGTGGTTCTGTTTTAAATGTTTAGGTTATCTGTTGTACTATTTATTTTAGCAACAATATGCTACTGTTGCATCATTTTCTAATTGTTAGTTATAAAACTAAGAAATAATCCTATAAGCCTTGGATTTTAAAGAAGGGGTTACAGAAGTTATTTAAGATTACTTTTAAGTGTTCTTTTCCTGTTATTGTGAGAAGTGCTTTCTGTGTCATTTCTTTAGCAAATGTCACTTTGACTAATAATGAACTGTCATAAAACTCTGTTTGAAGACCATTTCCTGTCGTTTATTTCACTCTCCTATCTCAGAATGTGTAGTTTTTAAAAAAACAAAGAATGGCTTCTTGTGATTTGAATACTTTTATTGGTGTAACAGGAATAGACAAAATAGCTCTAAAAAGTATATTTATTGAAATCCAAAACATCTTTGACATGATGTTGAGTATGTCAGTAGCTGTAGCTGTAGCAGCAGCATAACAGTGAAAAGTCCTTACTATTACTGTACAGAGGGCCCTATCGTTAGCAGTGTAGTGAGTACATCATCTTTGGGGTCATCTGTAAGCATAAAAGATGTGTTTATGGCACATTGTGAATAATACCCTGGATAATAATACGGTTGTCATCTTCACGTTCCCCCCATAATACTGTACTGTCTGAGTCACATTCATTTGAGTAGAAATCAGGCTCAACATGTAACAGTTTTTTGTCAGAACAATAGTGTGGAGCCTGGCAGTTTATGCTGTAGACACATACTGTAGTTTCCTTGTCTGCTAGCCCTTAATGTCAAAGAAAATTATTGTGAAAACTACCTGTAAGTTTCCTGAATGTCACATTGTAGCATCCTACAAGGAAGTGTTCGAGAATAATACACTTCTAATGGTAATCTCAGAGCACCGCGTGGCGCAGGCGTTCAAATCAGTAGCGTGATATAAGTAAGCGAAGCTGTGAATGCATGCACTTATGCAAAGCCATCTTTATACTTTAGATGCAAGCGTGTAATAGTGCATGTAAAACTGCTGCATGTCCCAAATGACCAGCTTATTCCTAATATTGCCTTGTCAAAAGCTACTTACTTAAAGGATACACTTACACTATGCACTTATTCAAAAGTTCACACTGATATATGGCTCCTGTCCTTAAAGGAATGTGTGCTAACAGCTAACTATTTCATGAACCTCTCTAAAGGACCAGTGTGTAGGATTTAGGGGGGGTCTATTGACAAAAAATAACATCTGTAATCACCTTAAACTAAAAGCCGTGTTTTGTTAGCTTAGAATAAGCCCTTCATGTCTGCATACAGTAGTGACCAGGGCCTCTTCTACAGAGCCCTGTCATGTTACACCGCCAGGTTTCTACAGTAGCCCAGAACAGACAAACCAAAACAACATGGCTCTGGAGGGCTTTTCCCATTTTTATGCTGAAGTGGCAGCCTGAATTTGGTGGTATTAACGCACCTGAAGACTAATGTACACCTGGAAATTGCCTGGGTCCAGACCTTTGAATCCGCCCACGTCAATGAGTCGACACATTCTCCTGGCATTTTGACAAGACAGCAGTTTCTTGGTTGAGAAAAAAGAAAATGCCCCGCAGGGTTAACAATTAGCCAATCAGCGCCATGGTCAGGACTAGTACAGTTGTCAAGCTGTGTGCTGGAACCAGTCAGGAGTAATAATAATGGTGACAGATATGGACAAGACAGATTGCTGCTATCGAGGTGACAAAAGTCGCCATGTCTTCTCAATATTGCCCAACATTGTAGTTTGTTACACATCCCGGCAAACTCAGTATGTTGGCATGGCTACGCATCAGTGTGGACTTACAGCCAAAATACACTGGGCACTGACACAACGTGTTACATACGCGGGGGCAGAGCAGGGATCTTTACTTGCTACACAGAATCTGTCTCTGTAGCATGTGGTTACATGCCAGACTGCGTGTGTATTGAGTTTTACCAAGTGATAATGCAGTTTGTTATACAGGGTTTTGAAGTGTATGCTATATTAACTGGTACTAAACTATCAACTGGACTGTTTTAACTGCAGGATGCATTGATCTGATTAAATAATGTTAATGTGAAATGTAAAAACACACAAAACTTCTGCACAGGCGAGCGCGGTCAGTGTAGCAGTTTCAGGTGATCATAATGGACACGCTCTGCTGTGGGCATGCTGCAGCCAACTTGTTACTCTGCGTCCATGCTCCAGGCATTTTAGCTTTTAAAATGACATTGGATTTAGGCAGATACATTGGTCTCTAGTGTCAGAGACACAATGGCAGACTGAAGATGGAAAAAGAGTGTAACAAGCTGACAGTTCTGTCTGATATCAGGCTAACCGTAGAAAGGAAGGACCGAGGTGAGGGGTATTCAGCTGGCTGTAATCTACAACCTGACTTCTAGATGGCACTAAATCCTACACACTGCTCCTTTAAAAGTCATAAAGCATCCATTTAATTTAAAATCAATCACCACATGGATCCCAAGAAAGCATTCTCTACAACTTGTTCAGCTTGTGTGATCTATAAGGAGCTATTGATATGACATGTTATCACTCAGTCTTGCTTATTATGCGCATCTGTGTCTTCAGAGCATGACTGCGCAGTCTGCACAGGCAGGATAAGGCCAAGGATCCAGCGGGTACCAAACACATCCTTAAGGTTGTTTCTCCAGGGGGTGCGGTTTTCCACGAGCTGCCCCCTCTGCATCTGACACCAGGTCTGTCCCCGGGCCACCAGCAGCACCTGCTGGCAACAGAAGCCTGCACAGACCAGGCCGATGCCCAGCCACACGTAGAGCATCAGCACCAGGAATAACTGCAAGCCTGAGATTGTTCCTGGGGGAAGAATTAAAAAGAAAAATGTAATAATCAGGAAGTCAACATGTATCTTGAATTATCAGCTATAATTGGAATTATTAAACAACTCACCCATGAAGAAGTAACCAGTGGAGAGGGGGAGGAGAGTCAGGAAGGTCAGCGGGTTCTCAAAGGAGATGGAGTACTCCACTGTTAGAAAGGCCACACCAAGAACCAAGGAGTACAAACAGGTGCATGACGTGTAGATGCAGAACATGATGAAGTAGCGCATGTTTTTGTTGCCGATGCAGTTTCCGGTGAAAAAGCAGTGGTGATCCCTCTTGAGGATTACTTTCTTGCACAGTTTGCAGAAGTGGCGACCGTTCAGGAGGTAGTGTGCATCCACTTTGTCTGAGCAGTGCGCCGAACACACCGGAACCACAGTCTCGTTGGTGCTTTCAGCAGGATATTTAATAGTCATTATGTAATTTCCCAGTGCATTGAACATCAAGAAAAGGAAAACGACTGTGTGAAGAGTTGTAGACCCCCTCAGGGATGTATCTGGGTTTGGGAAGATTGTTGGGATGAAAAAGCAGAAGTGCAAAACGAAGGTGGCTGCTGTCGCCATGAAGAAGTAGGCAGGTGCTACAGCATTGAGGAGCCTCAGTTTTAACATCCGGGTGAACATGTCTGTGTGAGTGAAGACACAGAAGGCAAAATGTTATCATGAGCTTTTTGACAACTGCTAGAGGCTCAGATGAGCTATTATGTAGCACAAAATGATTTAAAAGGATTACTATAAAAAAGAATGAAAACGTATAGAGGAAAAAAACATGCTCCACCAGCAAATTAAAGGAGTAGTGCGTAGGATTTAGTGCCATCTAGTGGTGATGTTGCAGATTACAATCAACTGAATACCCCTTCCCAGCAAACAATGAGACATTAAAGGACCATTGTTTGGACGTCAAATCAAGACGTCCTATTATGGTTCAAAAATAGTTATGAGATGAAAGTTATGCAGACATCACCAGTGTTACCTGGCCGTCAGTTGGGGTCCTTCCTGAGTGTCCTAGCGACATCTAAGCATGACAAATACGACCAAGTAATAACTTACTAATACTTCTCCCACAGCTTCAATATAGACTTTTGGCTGTTACAAACACCACAGACTTCGAAAGATGAGACAGGAATATAATTTTCATGTAGTATTCTGAAGACACAGGGTTTGTCCTTTAACTGCCATGTTTTTGGCTCATCTTAGTTTTATTGTTTGGTTAAGTCGTTTAATACCCCACTGATTTGAACTTGGGTTTTGTAAAGGCCTGTTTATTTAGGGAATGTTTTTGTTTTCAGCTTTTTTTAACATGACAGTCAAGACAGTCATAAGTTCATAGCTACTAGCAACTAGTATGGCGCACTCTGTGGAAGAGGTCCTGCTCCCTACGTAGATATAAAGGCCTCATTCTAAGGTTATGAAAACACAATGATTCTTAGTTTCAGGTGATTATACACAAATGAAATAATCTATTTATGAATATATATTCAGTTTCTGCCTATAGATTCCCCCTTAATCCTACACATTGGACCTTTAACTCCTCATCCTCATCATCATGTATATATAATAACACCACCCAACAGAAAAATATTTCAATGTTATTTATATTACAACATACAATACTGTATCTTCTTTTCTTACTATGGCAGATTACTTGAAGAGTTCTGATGGAAATAAGCAGATTACAGAGGACTATTTACATGAAACACCTTGGAGAAAGTAGCACACTCTCTATTAGGTCACATAGATACAAACTGGCTGCTCATTTAATAAAGAGAATTTAAGTCTGCTGCTGAGAAAAACTCATTTCTCTGCACAGTAGGGTCTAGGGACTCTGAGGGGCCACTGAGAATACCCAGAATATCTCACCCTTTTCTCTGTGATCTCCTAACCTACAGCACTGACAGATGTGCACATCACAGAGAATCAAAGCACAGAAAGAAGAGAGGAAGGAGCTCCCACAGACAGAACCTAAAACTAGGTCTTTATGCTCATGTATGAAAGCGATGGAAAGCCCTACTGTAGGCCGATGGATGCCCTAGATGACACAAAGCATACACAGCACATATCAAGGACAGGACTATCGCAGCTTCCTCTCCTCCGTGTTTTCTGTTGTCTTCAGAAAACAGATGATGGCGTCAATCATTTAATTTCCATGACGACGCAATTAAACGCATCATCGTGCTGGAGTCCAGGCAGCCTACCTGCAGATGTCAGAGAGCGGGGGAGCTGTCCTTTCAGCACCGCGGAGCCTCGGCTCACAGCTCGGCACGTTCATTCAAACGCAGAGAAGGTGCTGCTGGGCTGAGCCTCATCGACGTCCTTTTTTTTAGCAGGGGGGTGTGTGCTCTTTGTCTACCGCCGCCTGTTGGTCTGGATGCGTCTGTTTTTTTCTGTTTTTATTCTTTAGCTTTCCTGCCTTTTATTTTGTTGGATATTCAAACCATATTCATATAAACTAATAATAACTCGATGTCATGTAAAACAGAAATGTTTATATGTTGAGCTTTTAGTGCCATCACTTTACTGAAGGTGACTGATCGTATTAATAAAGGAAAAATGTATAAAATGACAGTTTCTATGAAAAAACATTCCATTATTTTTATTTTTATTTGTATTTATTTATTTGTAAATTTATTGTTTTTGCAATTTATTCTAAAATTATGATATTTTAATTTACGCTTTTTGTTTGGCAGTGGCCATTTGACCTTTTTTGTTGTTGTTTTGTTTGTTTTTTTTTACAGTATATAGTAACAGCACAAATCTGACATAGGACGATTTGTGTGAAAATAAAGCATTTAACAAAAACATTTCTCTTTTTCTGCCACAGCATTTGGTTCAGGTATCTTTAGGCTTTTTTGTAATATTCTTACATTTACATTGATCACTCATGTGCAGAGCTCTTATTTTGTAAATTAATTGAGGAGGAGGAATTCACATGATTTACCAAAGGGAAAAATAGGAATAACACACTTTTTAATACTTCACATGTAAAAGTGTCACTTACGTAAGTATTATAAGCATCATTTGTAATTTTATTTGTTTTATTTTGCACTGAATAAATGGATGCATGACTTTATTTCGAACCAAAAAAAAACATACTGAATAACAAACAAGATAAAGAAGGAGAAGAAGTAGACAGAAGTAAAACCTTTATGTCCCAACCCCTCTCTGACATTTCTTCTTTTAACTCATATATTATTTCATCAAATTCCCAAATTTATTTACAACTAATGTACAACCATGCCCAATCTATTTACCAACCAACTGAATAAATAAGTAATGTATTTTCCCCTGTAATTTTAACAGGAAGTGCCACTGAGATTTAAAAAAAAAAGTCTTTTACAAGAGAGACCTAGCCAAGGTAGGAGCTGTACAAAATCCCAGCATATTAAAATACAATATATAAATAAAACAATACAAATATACAACATGACATACAAAAAACGCACAATAAAACAAAAGAACAGACAGGTTTCTCATTCGTATCAACATACATCCGTCTAAAATTACTTTAATTAAATGTACTTTAAAGCTACTTTAAATTTTGCACATAAAGGTCTCTTTGAATGTTGTACTTTTAGTTATTATGTTAATATTATTATCCATGTGTTAGCAGCTGTTGTAGCTGGCTTATTTTAACTCATTGTGATACTGTTGGGCCCTCCAGAAAATAGCTTTGTCTGGGCTGACTGCAGAAGTTTGGGACAATGCATGAAAGACATTTTCCAGTAGGTGGCATTGCATCCTCAATTGTTTCACCTTTTAGTCTGAGTGCTGTCACATTAGTGATATAGATTTATTATATTTTGGTAATACTCAGCAGGCGGAATAAATCCACACTTTGCTTACCTTGTGTTGAATCATGGCCTCAGCCATTCTGTTGGTATCTTTTAGTTTTAGAAATGTAACAATATTTTTATCAGTAAAATAATTATATGAAAGATAATGATGTGATAATGATTAAATTAGAGTAGAAAACAACATATGGGAGTGAAGGCATTATTTGACGCTCCCTTAGCAGCCTTCAGGTGTTTAATTGTCAGACGGCCCCTGAGTAGGTGGGAGTTTCTCTTGTTTCTTGGTGTTGGAGGAAAAAAACACAGCAGCAGCAGCCCCATCATCACCAGACGCCTGCGATCAGGAAGCTCTCTGAGGTGAGCGATGTGATTTTTTTTTTTTAAGTCATGTATCCGTACTGTGATCTAAACGTGGACTGGGATGGTTTAATGCGCTATTTATGGCGCAATCGTTTTCATCAAGTTACAGAGCTGGAGGAAGGTGGGTGTGCAGACTGTTGTGAGTGCTGCAGTAAGCTGGGCAACACAGAGTCGCCGAAAATTGTCTGGTTCTTAGAGAGATCCGCCTTGTCTTATATAAAGCTGATTTTAGAGTTAAGTGATCTCTAGATGTGTAAACGCTCCCTGCATCATGGTGCAGTGTTGTGTTTGGTTGGTCGGGATGAGGATGTTTCTGGCAACGTGTCAGACTATTACACCCAAAACAGATCTTCTCACTAACACCTATTGTTCCTCATGGAGTCAGCTGAGTGGGATCTATTCAGTGAGCACCCTTGGAGTACTCACTGGAATAATAATAATAACAATAATAATAATAATACACAAGGGCTCTTTGGGTCCCACAGCTTCATGCTGTGACCATGTTATTTTCCTCTCTGCTTTACAGCCTGTTGTTCTGTTGGATGTACACAGAGACAAAGCCTTTATGGTCACGTGAACAAGTAGTTTGACCTGTTGAATTACATATTCAGCAGGTTTAACACTGTCTGACTGCCTCTGTTGCCTCCTAAAAAAGCATTTTCGAAAATACTCCTGAGGTAAACTGAGGTCATAGTTGTTGATATGCTGAGTTCATTTTCCCATGACTGTGTTTCCATTAATATTCTTGAACATACACACATTTTCAGGGTGAATCTTGTACTTATAGTTGTTTGAATTTTTAAAGCAGACTCAACAGTGTGCTATTTACAACTCCTGCCATTTGCACCTGACTGTGATGAAGGGAAGTGGCCTTTAAAATGCCAGATTTCTAATGGGTTTTTGACATTTTAATGGGTCGCTCGTGCATAGCATTTGCATGGCAGCATGCTGAAGAATATCTCATGCCATATGGTGAGAGTGAGTATGAAAAGAGGTTTTCATTTGGAGAGAGGTGTCATTGTTTGTATTTATCTAAGACATAGAAAGCTATGTTACATTAGTAATATATAAGCAGAGGTCAATACGTCCACAGCTCATCACATCTGAGGATAAACGACAGTGGTGATGGCAATTTGTGTTGCTCATCAATAAGAGAGGAGCTCTGTCATTTTCCAAGCTGTTATTTATGAATATTTAATAAATAGAGATGTTGTGTCTGAAGACATTTCTAAGAAATTTCAAGAAGGTTTTCAGGGAAAATCCTTAAAAACTAAAAGAACAGGAGCGTCATGGCTTTAAACTCACTCTTTGGAGTGCACCAGCCCCTGCAGGTTTGGAAATGTTGCTGTAAAAGTTAGTAGCTAACTTTTTTGTACCAAAATCCTTTAATCAAACAGGCAGTGAGTGTTTCATATGTATACATTATCTAATACATATATGGTGGTGCAGATAAAGTCGCACATAATAAGGTAAAGTAAGGTCAACTTTAATGTCCCCGAGGGGCAATTTGAGATACAGACAGTAGTCAAGAGTGCAACAAAACAGACAGTACAATACATAACACAGAGAATCAGGGGTAAATCATGGACATTAGTGGTCACTGCTGGTTAAAATAGGTGATAGCAGACAGGACAAAGGACGATTTGTAATGCTTAGTGCTGCATTTAAGGAGGCAAAACCTCCGCCCTGATGGAAGCATCGGAAACACGGAGGGGATGGTGAGAGTCTGAGACAATCGACCAAGCTTTAAAAGTGACCCTCTCTTCATACAGATGCTCTGTGTGATGTAATCTAACAGCACAACTTGACCACTTTTTCCAACTTGTTGTTTTAAAGGCTCAGATTTCCAAACCAACAGACAATGTTAAAAGAAAGAGCAGACTTGATAAAAGCGGAATAGAGCAGTTTCTTGACTGTCCTTTCTACATCAAAACTCGTCAGCTTCCTTAAAAAGAATAGGCGTTGGTTTGCCTTTTTACAGATGCTGTCAGTGTTCACATCGAAATTCAAGTTGTCATCTAAGACAGTGCCCAAATACTGGTGCCGCTGCACTGCTGCCACTGGCTCCCCTTTGATCACACAAGGAGAAGAAAGGCAGGGCCTTAATATTAAGTGGATATTTTTTATTGAAAGTGCAATAGACTCAGGTGTTTTTGGTTTAACTCCTTTTTGACTGGTTTAATCAGCCTGTGGATTAAGTATCTTGTTTTGTTTGATATTGTTTTATTGCCTGACAAAAGTCTAGGTCATTGACACTCAGTTTGTTAGCCACGGGCCAAATTACAATGAAATCACAATGTATGAAAATAATTTGATTCACATTGGGGTTTTTTTCTGCTGTTTTTTTTCATCTTGAATGTAAATAAGGTGCTAAAGTGCATAAAAAGCATCAGAATAAAGCGTGATTATCAAAAATTGCCAGGGGAGGATCCCCAGAATGCCAGAAAGAGGTCCAGGCTCTTGCAAACGTGTCCCCCAGGGAAAGCAAGTTGAGTATCCCTGATCTATGACCTCATTTAAGTTATTTTAAATGTTTGACAATCAAAAGATTTTCAGTGTGCTATCACTTTAAAATTTGATCCTTTGAAGGAAGAGTGAACACCAAGTCTCCCAAGAATAGAGAGCAAATGAATGCTGGTCATCTTCGGGTATCACACAGTTATTAATATTTCAGGAGACTCTAAGCTGAGATTGGAAAAAGATCTTGCAGCAGGGAGATGGATATCATGTACTCGTACAGCATCAAACAGCTGCTGAACATGCGGATGATAGAAAGTTCCATGTCTGGGAGAATCATGCGTAAGCGTCTGTCCATGGATCTGTGGTGTTTGTTTCAGTCTGTTTGTTTCAGCACCTTGAGCAGGTGGACAGCTCCAGCTGCACCCAGTCATCAGACAGTAGAACAGTGGAGGGTGGTGGCGCTTTTATTCTGAGGTTGCAAAGCATCAAAATCACATTATCTGCTCTGCCTCACGTACTGTGCAGATGAATAATGTCCCCTACAGTAAGGTTTAAGCTTCAGGAACGTGTAACATCGAAACAGTAGGAGGTTAAAGCATGACTTGATTCTTGACATAGTTTGAAACAGATTTAAAATCAGCGGAGCTTGGTTACAACTCTCTGCCGAGCAAGCTCAATTAATCACATGACTAGTATAGTCTATACAGAGACAGTATTGAGCTTTGTTGAAGATGGTGTGCCAATATCATTTCAAGGAAGTGGCATTAATTCAATACACCCATCCCTTTTATTTTCCTTAAAACACATCATACATTTCTCACCTTAGACCACTGACCATACCTGCTAGTTAGGCTACACATGGGCCTATTGCTGGATTCAGCACAGTCATACCAATCCAGCAAACCCTGACTGGTGTTTCTGGGACAGTCTCAGCCAAAGCTGCCTAAAACTACTGAATTCATTCATCACAGACTTTCATATTTGATATTGACGCTCATGCGTTTGTAGTATTGTTTTTCCTCAGAATCAATCAGAGCTCGCATTATGAAATTAGATGAGTTCAGGTCTATTATCTTCCATTCAGCCTGACTTCGCTTGGCACATCTTCTGTTTAAAGAATGTGTCACAACAGCTTTCAATTTAACCACTTTTGCAGTAAAATACTTTTGTACAAAAATCCATTTAATATGTGGAGACCTAAGTGATATGAAAATTGTGCTTTGTTCAAACACAAGGGTATCTCAAAATCAAAGACAATTTTTGGGGTCTTCCCTCAAACCTAATTTTTGCCACATTAAATCTCACTCTTATATATTAAGACCATAATATTAAATCATTCTCTCTAACATGGCACATGTTTTCTATTCGAGAGGAACATAGTCATAACACAACAACTTTAAAAAAACAGCAGGTGATGGCATTACAAAAACTGCATCACTTTATGTTTCAGTTCTACCTGTATATAATAGACAATGTGTAATTTATTTTACTGTATACCACCCTACACTTTTTTGTTCAGTGTCAGATGTGTGCACTTTTGGCAAGAAGCTATCTAAAAATGAATGAGTCATTTACTTCACAGAGTGTATCCTGCTACAGTTGAACAGAAAATTGCTGCAGTAAAACCTTTATTAGAAACATGAAATTGCTGCCAGTGTTTAAATAAAAATCATAAATCATAAAAACAATAAAATATGCATAGCTTTTGTTCTGCATATGTAAAAATAAAATACACAAATTCATAAAAAAACAAGCACAGAGAGGGAAATAAAACACAGTTCAGACGGTCCTGGTGCAGCTGTTCCTCTGTCTGGCCCTCTTCCCCTTACCTGTCTAGACATGTTTTTTTTCTCCACCTGTTGCTCTGTGTTGTTCTGTATCCACATTTAACAAAAGTAATCACATACAGTGAAACCCCTTTTTACTGGATATGTCTGTAATCGAAAGGACTTAAACATCTGGTTATGTCTACGACTGCTATTGGAATCAGCTACTTACTTACAGTAAACCAGTTGAATGAGTGTGTTTACATGGACATAAATAATCTGTTTATGACTGGGTTTTTGGTGAGGATGAGAAAGTGCACCATTATCCGTATCTGATCAACCAACTTAATTATTTGGAAAGGTAAGGTAAGGTAAAACTTTAATGTCCCCGTAGGGCAATTTGGTTTGCAGCCAGTAAAGAGAGACATAACAATATGACAATACAGCTCACATACAGAACACCAAGACCACACACAGGACAAAAAACAACAACATGACCTGGCATCAGTGACCATTAAGGGCAACTATTGCAGATGGGACAAAGGAATATCTGTGCCTATTGGTACAGCATTTTGGAAGGATAAACCTCCGCCCTGAAGGAAGCAACTGAAACTCAGCATGTAAAGGATGCAGAGGGTCGGACACGATGCTCTGAGCCCTTGACATGACTCTCTCTTCATAAAGCTGTGTAAGATTTTTTAGTTTAACCTCAGAGATCTTGAAACACAGCTTGACCATCTTTTCCAATTTGTTCTTATTTTTCAGACTGAGATAGCCGAACCACCAAATGACATTAAAAGAAAGAACAGATTCAGTAAAAGCAGAGTGAAACATTCTCATCTTCCGTAAAAAGAACAAGCGCTGGTTCACCTTTTTACATAGGCCATCTGTATTTGCCTCAGAGTTCAGCCTATTATCCAGGACAGTACCCCGATATGTATAGTGCTGCACTGCTGTCACTGATTCCCCCTTAATCACACAGGGTGCAGCAGTGATGGGCTTCCTCTGAAAGTCAATAAACATCTCCTTTGTTCTGGCTTCATTTATTTGCAGGAAGGACTGGTCACACCAGTTAACAAATTCATCCAGCACTGGACCGTGGTTTTGTTCAGAACCATGGAGAAGGCTGACGATAACAGAGTCGTCTGCGTACGTAAGGGTGAAACGAGATGCAAGATTACTCTGACATTCATTTGTATAGAGGAGAAATAATAGAGGGGACAGAATGCAGCCTTGTGGAGATCCAGTGGAAGAAAAACAATTACTGGACAAGATCCTGTTAACGTGGACTCTCTGTGATCTGTTAGTTAAAAATCAGTGAGCCAACACACTGTGCTAAAATTTAAATGATATAAAAGCCTATGTGCAAGGACGTGGCTGAATACAGTTAAAAGCAGATGAGAAGTCAATGAAAAGAAGACGTGCGTGACTCTTACTTCCCTCAAGATGCTTCAGTACAATCCTGTACAGAGTTTAAAATGTCAGTTCTGACAATATGTTCAAAAGATTTCTTCACCAGGGACATCAAAGCCACAGGACGATAATCATTTTGTGTTTTTTGAATCCTGACCTTTGCAACTGGTACCAGTATAGATCCCAGTATAGATTGTATCTGTGCTATAATGGGCGGAGTTTGTTGCAGATGTGGGTGGGGTTTAAATTGAAAGTGGGTTTGGCCTAATCAGAAGTTGTTGTTTCAAGCCTGAAATTTATATGATTTGATCAGAAGTTTATTACCCATGAGAAAAGTATTTACAGAATTGAGCTTCAGATCATTTTTTTAATTCAGTGATGAACGAGAGTTAGCTCTACAGCTGAGCCCAGACTGAGAATCTGAGAGGAACAACCTACAGATTGCACTCACACTACTGTGTAGCACCAGACAGACATCTTCCTGTGTACTCTCTGATGATGGTGGTGGTGGTGGTGGTGGCAGTGAGATGTGTGGTGCAGGTGTATGTGCAGTACATCCAAGATTGCATCATACAGTAAATGAGATGTATTTCTGTGACTCATCTCCCCAGCCACATGTCACAGGGCTGCTGGGTATGAATAAATATGTCAGGAAACACTTTGGTGAGAGCCTCTTGACGGAAAATCGAACACACACACTGAATATTAGAACGAAACAACGGCTGGTGATACTATGAAACCTCCATTTGTATTCCACCTGCCATCTAACCACAACGGTTATGTACCACAGGCTGGGCTTTGTTCTTTTTATGTCTTCAGAGGAGAGTAGGCTCCCTGCTATTTGAGATTCCTGCTGTGAACTTTCCTGCCATCCCACAGGGGTCCGTCACAGTGATACTGACGCATGCAGCATCGTATCTGTTGTATCATACACAGATACTCGCCAGCAAAGAGCACACGGCTGCCATAAGCTTACTGTAACATCAGGAAGCAGCATTAGATATCCACAGCCACAGATGATCTTATCCTCTCACTTGTCACACATTTTATTCTGCCTGCTGTATGTGCACTGTTGGAAAGTATTCCCATCTATTCACACCTGCAGGACCTCTTTTTGTAGCAGCAGATGTGATATTAGCAGACTTTGTTGTGTAGTTGGCTGTGATCCAGATGTTCAGTCATTTTGAAATGACCACACTGGCGGTTTTGCTTTTTTTTTTTTAATCCATTAACTACAAATAACATATTTTTCCCATTAGAGCTGAAACAGTAGGTCAATTAATTGATGAGTCTGATGACAGGAAATGAATCAACAACTAATTTTAATCGATCGATTGTTCTGGGTATTTCTGGATTTTGCACGTTGGTCGGACAAAACAAGATGTTCAATCGTGTCAATACGGACTCTGAGAACTTTCTCCATCCATCCATCCATCATCATCCGTACAATGGCAGCAGGCTCCTCTGAGAATCGCCACCTTAACGTGGTGGAGGGGTTTGCGTGTCCCCGTGATCCTGGGAGCTGTGTTGTCCAGGGCTAATAGCCGCTGGAAGGGCCTCCCAAGGCCAAGTGGTCCTAGGAGAGGAGCCAGACTAAGAGAGATTCAGGAAGAGTACCTCACCCAGTCTGGGGGAACTTGTGACAGACATTTTATTTATTTTGTGCCATTTGATGGATGATATGATTAGATGACCCAAAATTCAACAACATTATTGGCAGATTAATCATTAATTAAAATGATAGTTTCAGCCTCATGTTCAGTGAAGAATAGTATCGATTTGAACATTTGCTGCATTGTAAAGCCTGCTCATTAACTGTCTCTTAAATGTGAAATGTTTGAACTTTATTGATCACAACACCAACAGCCCTGCAGGTAACTACATTACCACCAGTGCATTACCATATCATTGCAAAATGAATGGAAATCAATAGCTTCTTTGGAATATGAATGGCAGAACTGTAATATTGAGAAGTAAAGTAATGCACATCGAATGTAGGTGCAAGTTTATTGGAACATCGCATTGATTAAAAAAATACAAGTAATGCCAGCAGTTTAAGTCCAAACTACACATTTAGTTACAGATAAACTTTGTTTTTTTTTTTCAACTCGAACACTATTTTTCTTTGATTTTGTTTTTCAGTGCCTAATGGAGACAACAATTTTTTAAATTGTTCCAATATTGAGAGAAACCGCTCCAGCCGCATGGCGTAACAGGCTGCAATGTAATTCGTGCTCTGTCAATGTACATTCATTAAAAGTACTTGTTTTTGCCCCTGATAGGCTCAGACTGTTAGTCTCGCTCCAGGAGAAGTCACGTTCTGAAATCTTACGGGAGATGACTTGTTGCAAGAGAAACAGTGGTAGAAATGTTAATGAGAGTTTGATGAGAGGAGTGCCAGGAACAGTTTGTTGTGTTGGTGTACAGAGAGTGCAGTTTAGTGTTATCTAAAAGATTGGCAGTGTCATGTCTGAATATTTGGCTGATTTTGACAATGTGTAAAAGTCTTCAAGGTTTCAGAGCGAGTCTTCTCCTTGAGTGAGACTTGGTCACACACACTAACAAACAGTGAAAGGTAATGAAAAATGTTTCATTTCTCCATGGGATCTTTTCCATAATGTTGTTAGACATTTATAATAACAGTGTGAGCCTGTCAGTGGGAAAAACAAGTACTATTAATGGATATAAATTGACAGTACACAATTGCCTGTGGGGATTACATTGCAGCCTGTTTCATGCTGCTGGCTGCCGCAGTCTCTCTCAGTACTAGACCAGTTTCAAAATTCATTGATCTCATTAGTTACTTGTACAAAGACACATGGAAAATGGGGCCCAGGATAGAAATGCCAAAGTTTCTCTTTGATAAACTGACCTTAACATCTGACTAGAGTCAAAGTATAATATAATATACGTGCATATCTTTAGCTAACACGTTAAAAACACTGGTATTGTCCTTTACTTTGAATCTCCAGGCTACCTCAAGTAAACGTGATAAATAGCTTTAGATACAAATTGACAGACAGGCTTTTTTTTTTAACTGAATGCATGATTGACGTTACGTCAGTATGCTGAGACACGCTGTATTTTGATTACTTGCTTTCCTTTAGGATATGGTTAAGATGCTTACAAAGAGTGGCGATTTCTCTGAAGGAAGCTGTTAAAATGAGCAGTGTTTGCACTGTTTTGTAGATGTGGGGGTGAAAGTAATTTTGACTCTGAGACTCAGGTTTTCTCACAGGCCCATTTTTAGGATGAGCTCCAGCAGCAGAGGAGGCTGTGGGTGGAATCTTCCAGAAGCACAGAGGTCTGCAGAGAAAACACAGATCTGTGCAGATTCGTTGGTTACGATGGATTCTTAGTCAGTTTCATCCAGCACACATGTTGTACTGACGCCGTCGTTGATGTCAGATGGGTTGTAATGAGGAGCAGCCCAGTCCACACAGCAGCAGCAGCGCAGACACACAGCGCTCCCCCGGGGGCCTACTGAGCATGTGCAGCCAGACAGGAAGCAGGTGTTTGGTGTGTTGAGCACGGCCCGTGTGTGCAGTCATCACTCCAGTCATGCTATAGCTCAGTCAGCCTTCAGAAAGAGGCTGGGTGGGTGGGGGATGCTGCATTAACTGTGCGCTGTGAGCAGACACACCTCGGTGATCTGTGTTTGTGTGTTGTGCCATAGAGAGGGAGTGAGGTATGAAGAGAGTAAAGCCTCCTCCCTCCTCCACTGAGCAGGTGGTGAGCAGATTGTGCTAAAACCTCCGCCCCCTCTTCCCCTCAGGCTGAGTCTGACAAGGGTTGCCTATCCACACCCTCCACACCACCCTCCAACTAAAACCATCACAGCAGAGGCCTGTAGCTCCTGTAGAGTTGAAAATAAGATGCACTCATACATGGCATCCCTATTAAAACATCCCAACAAACCACAGACTAGATATGGCCAAAAGTATGTGGACACTTCTGTTTACAAACTGGGTTTGTGTTTCAACATTTTATGTCATGCAATATCATATTTGTCACATTTTTGTACAATATTAGAGTTTAAAGTTAAAGTTCCTTAGCTCCTTTGTTCAAAAGAAAACATCTGTTGGTTTTGCAAATGTCTAGTATTCAGAAATGTAGCTTTTTTAAAGGTACAATTATGTGACTTTTATGTTGGAATAATTCTAAACTGATACAGTAAAATGCTCGATTTTGTGTCTTTATGTAGTTGTCCTCAACCTAAATGTATCAGTTATTATATTCCTGAGACCCTGTGTCCTCATATGAGGGCATCACATTTTGGGTTTACTTGACCTCATTCTACTTAACTCTGACCCGTTGTCCTCGTTTGTGGACACTTTTTTGTGCCATCTAGTGCTAGTAAGAGCACAATACACTAATCCATGTGAAAACAAGATGGCAGGCATCTCTGCCAAGTTAGTCTGCAACTGATCACGGCACAAAAATGGACATGGTCCGAAACCTGATCACATTTAATGGTTGAAACTTGTTTATTTATCATTAATAATGTTTGTAGTTTGATATGGCAACAGATCTGACCAATTTTAGCAACAGCAACAAGCTAAGACACTTTAGGAAGTACTCGTATGAAGACATTGGGACTTCATTACTATTGATAATGTTTAGTTTTTTTTATACCTATTGGGTCGTAGTGATCCTAAATAGCTAGGAGAAATTTAAAATGTATACCAAACAAAAGTTGGGGTCTCAGGAGGTTATGAGGAAGTATTTATATAAGCAATAAGCCATAGGAAGCTGTTATTTTTAGTGAATTTAGAACAGCTAAGGGACATTGTAGGCATGATATGAAGAATAAGATTAAAGACATTTCCTCAGAAGTTAGTGGTATTTTCTTATTAATTTGTTGGGCACATAAGTGACATGTTAAACTCTTATTGTGAATATACTCCAGTTAATCTTGTTTCAATATATGTATTCCTTTATTAGCACCTCATTTCAAAAACTGGACGTATAGTCACAGGTGTATCTTTCCGTTAGCTTTGCCACGTCTGTCAGTAACTGTCCCCGTCAGCTGGATCTGGGCTGTTTGAATGCATTTACCATCATGTCAGTATGTGGGTGCACTACAGTTGTAGAATCGGCTGGTCAAATCAGACCATGGAGATGCAAGTGACAGCTGGTTTGACAGCAGTTATTTTTAGAGCGTGCCCTGCGGGTGAACTGTTGGCTCCCTGCGGGTGATCAGCCACCTGCAGGCACCATGACGGCTACCCCTGTTTTAGACAATAGTGTGCTTCCAATTTGTGTCAAAAAATTTGGAAATGGCATTTCATGTTTTGGTGTGACAATGCCCCGGTGAGCAAAGCCACGTCCATAAAGAAAGAAAACCTCATTTAACCCCCTCGAGATGGATTGGAGCCAGGCCAACATCACAGGCCAACCTTACTAATGTTCTCATAGCAGGGAGCAAATCTCTGCATCAGAATCTTGTAGAGAGCCTTCCCAGAAGAGAAAAGGCTGTTTATGCAGCATATTAATGTTCAGGGTCTTAGAATGGGATCACATATGGTTATATTGTTCAGTGTCCCTGCCTGCCATGTAGTGAATGTAGGTGAATGAGAGCACTGATAAGCTGGAGAGGCCTCATTACACCCCTCATGTGATTTAGCAAATGTATGTGCTGTCAACTCTGGTTAGTTAAGACATTATTAAACCGTCAATCAGGCTCTGGTCAGTGTGGATTTATTGCAGGGCTTACCTGGGAGCTGCAGGAAAGAAAGAGTTGAAAATCCATCACAGGTGGTCCTTGGAGTGTTGATGGAAAACTACAGGGGGGAGACAAATAACACAAACTCGCAATGAAAAATCACTTCAGCTCTGAAGTGCCGGCCCAGCTCCAAACTGCAGACAGACAAAGTTAGAGACGAGCCAGTGAATATAATGAAACCTGGCAACCTAAAGAGAGAGATGTTTCCCTCAGAAATAGGTGGAGAGCAGTAAAAGGAGAGTGAACAGCAGACATTTGTAACAGATCAGGCTGTTCTCGTTCACTGTTCAAACTCACACCTATGAAAAGTAATGCATTATAATCTTTATATTACCCACATAATCATGAGGAGGCTGTGATCACGTGACCTATGCTCTGCAGGCTGTCCTCCATCATAGAACGGTAGCAAAGGAGGATGTCAGGTCACGTAGTATACAGAGTGATGGCAGAAGGATGGCTCCTGTGCTACATCGAGCCATGATTTCAGGCCCGCTCAAACAGTCGAGGGATCTCAACAATGTATCATCTCATGTTGTGTCTCATGATTTATTGGCTTGTTAACAGTTCATTAGAGGAGGCTTGTTTTAACAGAATACCTTTTAAACACCAGGATTTCCATAATCAGACACTTGGTTTTAGATTAACATGCAAAGCACAGCTAAAAATCACTCATGAATATTCCGCCAGCTCTGGGCCTTTGAGATGAAGCTGTTGACAGTGGAAAAGTCAAACCTCTTCCTCTCATGCAGGTATCGTGGCAGGGGAAAACTGCATGTTTAACAAGGCTGCAGTCAGCACACTCATGAAGACAACAACAGCTCTGAAGCCATTACTCTTTTATTTATGATGATTGCAAGTTGTCCTTGGGGGTAGCCTTTTATCTCACAGTGGCTGGCAGTTGATAAGGTGCAGAGGTTTGAAAGTCAACGCAAGTTCACGTCTTATTTATGGTTCATCTCTCGGGCAAAACGGAGCCATCTCTCTCTCATTCCCTCCGGCAGGTCATGAATCTTGATCCAAGTGAGCGTTTGACGACGGGAGAGAAAGCTTTTCCGGGGGGCTGTCCACCTAAAGGTTTATGTTGTTGATTAGGTTGTGGTGCAGCTAGGAATTAGGACCTGACCCCTTTAAAACATGTCTAGATGTAAAGATGTTTCCTGTCATGGCTTTTTATAAGATAACATAGATTCAGTGTCACATTTCAGCACGACAAAGCACTTGTTGAGGGATCTGGTCGAGTGATTGAAAGGGTGGTAAAAGTGAGTAGTGGATGCCAATGGACTTGGTCTAAATCTTGGCAGGGAACTTTGTTGTGCACCCCTCTGTCTGCCCAGTGTTTTTAGCCACGAAGGACAGTGTTGGTCAGTCCACTACTTTGATCTAGACTGAAATATCTCAACTACTATTAAATGGGTTGTCATAATTTTTTTGTGTAGACATTCATGACCCTCAGAGGATTGACCCTACTGACTTTGGCAACCTCCCATCGTTTTCTTTAGCTTACCCTGAGTTTTCTTGTAGCACCGACCATGATGTACGATGTGCGATGTAGTAAATGTGATATGATAGTCTTTGGGTTTTTGACTGTTGGTTGGACAAAAGATGCAACCTCAAGATGTCGCTGAGCTCTGGGAAATTGTGGCAAGCATTTTTAAAAGAGATTTTCACAGTTAATCAATTCTTAAAGACAATAACCAGATTTCATGATAATGAAAATAATCGTCAGTTACAGCTCTAATACCATAGACTGTACCGTGACGACACCCATTGGTTAGCGGAATCCCGTTTTGAAGCCTCGTGTTAGGCATATTCGCTGTCACCAGCTTGGGTTTTTGAAACCAGAAGTGACCATATTTGGGTGGAAGACTGGCACTGTGAGTAGGAGGAGTGAGGGATGGATCTGACTGAGAACCCGAGGACACAATCAGCTGACTGTGTGTCCCTTAAAGCAGCACTGTCCTTAATAATGTTTAACTTTAAGCGTTAATAAAATGTTAAATGGTGAGTTATATAAAAATTCACCCCCAATACAGTTCTCATAAGCAGAGAAATTACGTATTAAGACCAAAACCGTTTTTTGTACCAGGCTGTAAACACGTTTATTCCTGCTGTACAGTTGGGCATTTTAACATGGATGTCTATGGGGACTGAGTGGCTTCTGAAGTCAGCCTCAAGCGGCCATTTGAGGAACTCCAGGTTTTGACACCTACGCATTGGCTTAATTTTGCAGCCCCGGAGGTCACTACTTGCTTAATACTTACAAAACTAATGACATTCCCATCAGCCATAGCCTTTATTTTGTGTTCAGTGATCATTTACACGGTAGCATGCTGAACTAAGATGATTCATTCATTTTTCCGCTCATCCTTTTTGGGGTCACGGGGGGGCTGGAGCTTATCCAAGCTGTCACTGGGGGAAAGGCAGGGTACAGCCTGGACAGGTTGCCAGGTCACAGGACTATCACAGGGCTGACACGCAGAGACAGACAACCTTCAAGCTCACGCTGAATGGTCAATTTAGAGTCACCAATTAACCTGCATGTCTTTGGACTGTGGGAGGAACCTGGAGTACCTGACATGGGGAGAACGTGCACACTCTGCACAGAGGGGCTCCCCACCCTGAGGTTGGAACCAGGAACCCTCTTGCTGTGAGGCAACAGTGCTAACCACTGGATCACTGTGCTGCCCATGGCATGTTTCATGTTTTCATGTAACTCAAAGTCTGTGCCTACAATATAAAACCTCACAGAACCACCAGCATGGCTGTAGACACTTGGTCTTGTTTCTTTCTCTGCATATTTTCAGCCAAAAAGCATAGTTTGTGACACCACCAAAATAATGATACTGGTAAACAATCCATAAGGATACATCAGAAGCTATTAGGGAGTGATCAGAGGTATCGGGATTGAATCAGGGTTTATTGCAAGTTATCGATCTTCTGACTTGCATTTTAATTGTTTTGTCTGTATCACCTTGTCTATATCACTGACATCCTCTCTCTCACACACACACACACACAGATACCTCAGCTGTTTTTTCTGGTGCAATGAGCAGATTAGCGGATCTGGGCTAGCTTTTCCCTCTTCACAGCTTTCCCTTTTTTCTCCGTCTCTGACTCAAACTCAGGTATATCTCATCACCAGCTCGCGGCTCCTGCACTGACTTCAGCATCTGTGATGATAATAGTCTAACTGAGCACAGAGGAGAGATTTCACTCATGCTGCCAGCGGGAGGCACAATGCTGCTTCCCAAGCCAAACATCAGTTTGTAATCTGCTGCGTTGGCTTGGAAGCCTGAGTCAGGGATGAGGAGGAGAGAAATGAGCAGAGGGAAAGGATTAGAAAGAATTCAGATATGCGGAGTTCAGTAAGCTGGAGAGGAAATGGATACCATGGGATAACTGTGAGCATGTTTCAGTGTTTATATACGAGGGCTGAGACAGAGAGAATATCCGTGGAGTCTCGTGGTTAAACTGCTGCGTCATGCTGTGACGTTTGTCCAAATGTTGTGTGAAACCACACCATAGTCAGCCTGTATCCCTCAGCATCCTGCTCGGCTCTGGAGGTGGAGAGTTTTACTGTTAGCATCAGCAGTCGGCAGCGTTCAAAGTGAATGACTCGCCTGATGCAGGAAGAAGAACAGCTCAGTGAGCCGATAAAGGTCTGTTTAAGCTTGTGCATGTCAAATTTTGTTAGAGTTCCAGTTTAACAGCTAGCTAGTTCACACTGCTGCTCTTTGATTTGTCTGCAGCTTATCTGTAAAAATAGACACAAAACAGTTTACTTTGTTCCTGCAGCTTTCCATTTTAGGCTTTTCAACATGATGACTCAATTAATTAAAAGAAACAGGCAAAAACTGCAAACAGTATCACCATAGTGTCATCACAAGCAATGCCTTTTATCTAAATAAAAACTACTAAGACTCAGGCTGGATGCTTCCGTTGATTTATTCTATTTATTATGATCTGTTGATCACATGACTTTAAAGTCTCCTATAAATCAGTTTGTTAGTTTGAAAATGTGTTTACAAAATGACACAAAACTTAATCTTATTGTGTCTGTAAAACAGAGAGACTCCAGTGAATTAAATGCCCGTAATGAAGCTGCATGCTCTGTCCTTGTACTGTATGTGGTTATTAATCAATGTTTAGCTGTAAAATAATCCGTTTGTGCTCGTCGATGGCTTATTTCATTATTGGCAGGGAGAGAAAGCGTAATGCACTGGATGGTACATCAGCTTCTGTGGATGCAGCTCTGCAGACTGTGTGTGTGTGTGTACGTTATGGATTTGCTTTGTGATCCATCCTCAGGAGATCTCCTCAGTTGTCTCCACGGGGAGGCTCAGATGCTGTGTATCTGACAGCATCTGAATATTGACTGCGATACACTTTCACAACAGGAAGTAGGAAAGAGACTACAGTGGTGCAGGAAGAGCTGCTGAAAGATTACCGTGTTGTATTTTTATACTTGTGTGTATGTCTCCAGACTGACAGTGAGATGTACAGCAGTCCAGCAGCACTAACATTGATCAGCTCACCCTCCTACACTAGACATCCTGCTGTGGCTTCTGTTGCACAATTAGCACTGTTTGGTAAATGCTTCACAAAGCTGTGATGGAGCTTCTCAGGAAGTGACATCATTGGCGCAGTGATAAATCACACTAAGGATTCAGTAATGTGTGCCAGTTTGGAGGCCTTTAGCGTCCTCTCTGTTTTTTCACTTCAATCTCGTGTTACCTCACAGCTCTTGTGAGAGTTTGACAGCAGAGGGTTGGGATGCAGTTTTGGCTGCCATTTACTGCTGCGGCGTGTTTACTACAGAGTATGCCGCTCTGCCACAGTAACAACATACTCAACATACCCATTTTTTCCCATGAAATCTAATGATTGGCGTCTTTCACTCAGGTGGAATCACAGTATTGATGCAAAGCTTTGTCAGCACTCTGTTGCTGCTCCATTTCCTCAGACTGTTTATTCAGTGAGGAGTGTACACAAGCAGAGCAGCTGGGAGTCGGGACTGTATCGATCGAGAGTGTGGAGGAGAGTGTGTGCTGCTGGAGGACAGATGGTTCAGGCCTCCGGTCTGTGGTCATGGCAGTGTGAATGATCATATCCTGCACATGCTTCCGTAGACAGAGGCAAATACACAGGAACTGCCAATCTTCAACAAGCTGTTCAGAATCGCAGTAGAGTACGCTGTCTAAGCTTTTACTCTTGTACTGTTAAACTCAGCTCTAACAACAGAAATATGCGCTTATCTGTGTGGTTGAATGGCGTCGTTACCTTCCTCTTGTCACATACTATGCCTTTTCAAAGAGCTTACCTGTCAGCTGATCAGTTTGTCGCTTTTATGTGACGTCTCCACTTCCACTTGTCAGATAAAGAAACAGATCAATGGCTGCTAATGGACTGTGATGGTCATTAGACTCATACTTGCAAATGCTATCATAACTGCACTTAGAGTGAGTGGCAGACACTTGTCTGAGAAATTGAGACTCAAAAGTTGAAAGTTAAAGAAACAGATCATTAAATTACAGTTTCATTACTCATCAGCCTACCAACACCGATCCCACTGTCTCCATTAAAATCCACAAATATTGTAACTGTCAGTCTCTGTAAATACAGGCTCGTATAAGATGAGGGTATTGAAAAGATGGACGCTGTCTCAACAAATGGCATGACACTCGAAATTCCTGTTTAAAGCAAAGCTATGCAACTTTTGAGAGAAGAAATAACTCATTCTTACTCTTATGAAGTGAAATGTTGAATTCATAAACAATACAGAGGCATATTGTAACCACTTGAGAAATAAAAATCTGCTATTGTCTCTCTGAATTAACAAGGATTTTTTTTTTTAATTCAGAAAAACAAGCATGTTTTTTCCCTGTAAATCTAATATATTATCACTCACTGTTCTGGCATTACATTTGGTGAAGAGAACATCATGACTTGTTTAGGATTCAAAACTCAATATTTAGGGCTTGGATATTGACTTGGGACTTGAGTCTTATTTGTGAAATGGAAAACAATGACTTGGTCCCACCTCTGAATCGCACTATGAATCAGTGTATGTAAAATCCAAGGTCTGTATGAAAGCTAAGAAAAAAAAAAACAGAGAGCTGTAAGTATCATCATGGTCTCTTTCTGTATGTCTCTGTTTTTCCTTCAGGTATGGTCCCGTGCTGATGGCGCACTCTGAGCCATTTGTGACGAGAGCGCCCCCTGTGGAGGGGAGAGCTGTGGAGCTGGATGTCCTGAGCTTCCTGGACTCTTTTGGGGAAGAAAACAGCACCGCAGAGAGATGCTACCGCTCGCACTCCCGCAGCAGCGTCCTCCAGGGTCTGCCGTTTGGAGGGATACCCACGGTCCTCGCCATCAATGTCGTGCTCTGGATGGTACAGACTCGCACCCACTCACCCACTCACCCAACCACTCAACCAAACATCCATTACCATACACACTTAAAAAATTAACTCCAAAAGAAAATACATCCATCAAACACTTGTGTGTAAATTATATGAAACAGGTTTAAAAATGTGGTTCCGCCATTTTTCCTATGGTCTCACTTTCTACAATAACAATGTGTAAGTGCTGTTAATTTTTAAAGTTATGCAAATAGAGAGACGTTAGAATAAGGGTTGCAACTAATGATTGTTTTATATTGATTAATCTGCTGATTATTTCATGGATCTTTGTTTAGAATGTCAACAAATAGTGCAATATGTCCATTGTTCGTAAGTTTACAAAACTCTTGGTAATGTCTGAAAATGCGACCCAATCGCCAGAGAAAAGTTTGGCATTTTACATTTCTGCAAACCACTGACATGTTACCTTTGTATGTTATTACGTTGTGGCAGATCAACTTAGGACCCAAAATGCAAACACAGCCAGAAACAGGGAATGGTTAAAGGCAGTTTATTGGAGTTTGAAGAAGTGTATCTGAAGGGTTGAATGAAATGATAGCCTAAGGTGGGCTGGGAATGGTGAAGCAGAGCAGGCAGATAAGCTGGAGGCAGAGCAGTCCAAATTGGTAGGCAGAAGACGAAAACAAGGTTGGCACAGGTGAACCTGAGACACAGAGAAGAGTGTGATTGATGTCCAAAAGTTCAAAAAGACAAAATGTCAAAAACCTAGAAGTTGACCTAGATGTGTGTACCACAGAGAAGACTGAACAGTCTGGCAGTCTGGATGTCTGAGCTGAGGTTTTATACTGCAGTGGCATGATTGTAGATGTGGTTCAGGTGTGCAGATTCAGCAGCTGCTGGCACTCAGGAGGATTGGCAGCAGGAGGGAATCAGAAGGCCGCGCCCAGAATAACAGAGACAGACTGAAAACTAACATGAGACACTAGGAAGGGGAAACACAAGACTGAAACCTTAACATATCATGTATACACTGAAACTTTATGTTTCAACTACTCTGTGGTTAACGTTTGGTTATGTTTAGGCACAAAAACCACTTGGTTAGGAAAAGATAATGTTTAGGCTTGAAGAAACCCTAGTTGGTGGCACAATCACTGCTGGAAAAGCAGTGATGTCTTGCTAAAAAATAACCACTTTTGATGGCACCATCCCTGGTGGGAAAACAGCAGTGTCACTAAAACGCAGCCACAGGCTATAAAGCCACTGAAAAGGCAGCAATAACTCTAAACAGCAACCAGTTCTGTTGTCTGATGTTCTCAGTTGTAGTCCGCAGTTGTCTCCAGCTTGGCAGGCGTCTCGCCTAGGTGACGCGTCCTCCACCATCCCCTCCTCATCTAGATGACAAAGTACGTCACTTCAGAAACAAATGTAATATATTCACGGTCATTTTGTTCTGGTGACGGGGCTATAAAATGTCTTGTTTTGTCCAACAAGACAAAACAGTGCAAAAACAAAAAAAAAAGATTGGTTTACTATCAAGGGGGACTAAGAAAACCAGCAAATTTTCATACTTGAGAAGCTAAAAACTGTGAATTTTTGCTTAAAAAATTACTAAAAGTGAATTAATTATGTGACAATAAATTTTAAAAAATCAATAAATTGACTAATCGTTTCAGCTCTAGTTAGAACCATGTTCGCCTTCTTTAACAGGAAGCTTGTTAGCTGTATTTTACACTGCGAGTCATCTCTTCTTTGTATGCTGCTGCAGCTCAGAGGGCCTCGATAACAAGGTCTGTGAATACATCCAGAGCTGCCAACACCCTGTTGAGATATTACGAAGAGCCATGATACAAACAGACAACAAGAGGTGATACGTGGTCAGAGGGCTGTTTCTGCAAAAATACAGTATCTAATGGACATCCTGTCTCGAGCGCTTCACTCTGCCCCTGATGATGATGAAGTACGACAGCAGCATCAGGAGTGTTAGCAGTGCTGGACATCACACATTAATGTGTGAAATGAACGCAGACGTGCTGTGTATCGGAAACATGTCAACACACACACCTGCTCATTTTTCCAAATTCATCGAGAGAGCCTTCTGCTGACTTTGTATATCCCTCACTGCCATGCTCCAAAATGTAACTGTAATCCTACAATAAACCCAGTCTTGATTTTAACCCTTACCCCACTTCCTAACTAAACTTTACCACTGCTGCCATACCATACCCAATCCACTCCAACTCTAAGTCTAAACCAGGAAATCTCAATGCTACGTGTATACAGTATATTATATCAGACTTTAAATGTGTGTATCCATTGGCTGATAAAAGTGGCATATCAAGCTGCAGATATTATAATATTAATATAGCACCTTTATAGCAACAAATGCTTCACAGCATTTTAAAGCAAAAAAAGATGAACAAGATAGAAAAAAAGTATAAAAAGTAACAACAGATGTCGTCAGTTAAGAAAAGGCAAATAATAAAAGTGAGTTTCAAAAAGAGATTTAAAAGTTTGTCTGCCTGACTACATAACTCTGCATCTGTAATAGGCATGTCTGCACCGACAGTCCCTATAATTATTAGTATAAAATCGCGATGATGCTTGAAAGCTAATTCTGTGATCCAAAAGTGAACAAAAAGGCTGTAATAATAGGAATAAAACTAGGAATAAGTGTGAAGCCTTGCATTTCTCTACTTGATTGACAAGTGCACTCCACCTCTTTTAGACATTGGATCAGTTTACTTGTCTTACTTGAAAACTACCAATTAGCACTGTTACTCAGCCCGTTAAAACAGTTGTATAATGTCCTCTGAGACTGTGGAGGAGCTTTGTAAAGTCTCATTAAATAAATAAATAAATAAATAAATCTTGCGGATGTCATCAGGGTTGGCTCATCTTGGATTTGGAGACTAAACATTTTTAACAATAAGCCTGCAGGTCCAGGCTGGAGGCTTGACGTTTGAAAGACAAGAGCTTTTGGCAGCTGGAAAAGTATAATGGAAGCTGCTATCAGGTTATATTAAGATAATTGATTTTTTTGTGTGCTGTTGACTCATGCTAAAGACTGAAAGTCAGGACATCTCGACCTCTGCTCCTTCCCTTTCAAGTCCCCCAGCTAAATGATAACTGCTCCAAAACAAAAACCAATACTAGTTCGGACAACAGTATCTGAGTTATTTATGTTTCCAAATGCTGTTAAAGGTTTGTTTTTTGCTGTGTGCTCCATCAGTAATGCTTGTTACCACAGGAGAGATACAGAACTACAATAAACAAAGAAGGACAAAATGTCATTTGTGAGTCAAACATAGTTCACAATTTGATGGTCAAAAAAATAAACTGGGGGTTTAGCATTGCAAGAGTCATGTACAGTCCTAGGAGCTGAAATGGATGGTAGTATCAAGAAGGTTGTGGGGTCACACTCTGGGCTGGGAGTTTGCATCTGTGGTATCTCTCCAACAGTCCAAAGTTAGGTTAACTGGAGACTTTAAAGGGTACCTGTTCTGCTTTTCCTTATATTCCTTCATATATATAATATCAGATGTTCATGATGAAGTGTAATAGGGTAAACATATGTAAAGTAATCCCTGTGAGCAAAAACATCAGGCTTTAGACTGGTCTGAATACTCTGTTTTCAATGTTTTTTTTCTACTTTTGAGACGAGCTGACATTAGTTCATGGCATTTTTCTTTAAATGGTCATCTGCAACTGCAGTGTTTACATTACCTACACTTGTACATGATCTTGGTTGCTGATGTTGTTCATTTCTTCCCAATTTTGGATAATGTTCCTGCTGGAACATGTCTGATTGTGTTTTGAAGGTTTAATTTGGGATTTTTCATGGTAGAAAGAGTCGCTTTACTCTGTTACAGTCATCCCATAGACTGTAATAACAATACTAGCGCACAGGCACCGAAAATGCACATGACCTGAAAAATGCTGACCAATCAGAGCAGACTGGGCTTTTCAGAAAGGCATCTTAAAGAGACAGACGCAAATACAGAGTGTTTTTTGACCATTAAAGCATGTAAATATGTCCAGTAGAAACCTCTAAACACCAGCCTGTTCTCACTCCCAACTCGTCAAATATCACCATTTTGTTGTTGGATGTCAATGTTAGGCACCGATGCACAGAGGCACCTTTGTCGACAGTATGATGTGCCACGCGTGGCAGCATTTTGTCACGCAGCAGGCAGCTACACAACTCATCAAAAACTGCCACTTTGTCAGTGGACCACGGCGTCAGACACAGCTGCACAGAGGCACTGTTCACAACAGTATAGTACCCACCAGGCAGCGGCAATTTGTGACACTCCATCTACTGCAGTTTAAAACAGCAGGAGAGTCTGTAAAGGGCAGGTGAGAGGGGAGGTGCATGTGTCAAAAAACTCCAGACTCTCACCCAGGAGCTTACTGTTCATATCCCATGTGAAACAAAATGTCAGTCGAGCTATTTTAATGGAACGTAGTGTGCGACACTAGTGAGGTATGTCCCTTGATGTGACATTACGTGAGTTTCTTAACCCAACCACAGACTTTTGTTGCCTAAACCTTAGAAAGTACACCTAAAAACTGGTGTTTCACGTACCCTGTAAGTTTACTCTGAAAAAGACGGTATGCATGAAACGAGCAGAACGTGTACATATCCTGTGAAAACAGAAGTGTATTTTGAAAATGCAACTAACAAGCATAAACTGACACAGAAGGGTACCTAGAGCGAGCCTGGAACTTTAATATGTTATTTTCCGTGGGAAAAGTCTCTAAAAACTAAACCAAACTTTACATGAAGCATTGTCTTGCAAAACACGTAGGAGCTTTTAATTTGTCTGAGCTTTGGATCTCATAATAATGTACAAAAACACACACAAATGCAAACAAACATTATTTGCATGTCATAAATATCAAATTGTAATTTTCCACTCACATAGTATAATACAGTGGGTACAGTGTTTACAGTCATAGTACAGCATATTTTTCCTCCTGTCTCCAGATAATAATAGCTTGTCAGGCCTTGTCAAGCTTGATCTCTGTACTGGTATCATTGTCAATCTGCCACCTCCTTGTTTTAATTGGCTCATTTTATCGCTGCCTGGTTGTCAAGACAACACAGAGGGTCGAGCGCTGTCTCTTAATGACAAGCATGAGTCAAAGCACGCTCCCCCCCCCAGGTGACGGGAGCACGCCTCTGCATCAATTCCATCATCATACAGAATAAATCATCTGTGGGATTTAAGGAGAGCATGCCCACGCATCAAGACCAAAAGAAATAAAACAACAGGGAGGAGACGGACACCGGGAGGATAATGGAGAGATTCTTATTTCAGGAAAGAGTTTGGATCCTGACTGTTAATGTGGACACGTACTCATTATTCAACTACAAGCCTGAGTCAAGGCCGCCCCGATTGTCTGTGCGTGGCTCTGGATCACTAAAGAATGAATCATTCAACATTTATGGGAGCTTTCTTCTTATTAACATGCCTGTCATCCCTGCCCACTAAACCAAATGTCATCTAAACTCAGATGAGTCAATGATTTAATGCTGTAATTAAAATCAAACATTCATCAGCACTTTTACTCAATCTGCATTTGTCAACATTCATCCATCATCGCCCAGTTATGCTCTTTATATTTAACCAGCTCAGCATATCACTGTTGTGATGTGTCATTACATGTCACTGAACAGACTTTTTTCTAATGTTCATTGTGATCCTGCAGTTTAGCTCTACATTTGTGACAGAATGGAGGCTATTCAGATTTATTTTTGCTATTGACCACACTCGTTTGTCATTAGTGAACAGCATGTGTTCGCGTGTGCATGCTGACCTGGCTCTGGTAGTTTCCAAGACAACCACGTACCACTCTAAAGAAAGAAGATGGCTCATTACTCCTGCTGCATTTTGAACCTGTCTATTAATTGTAGGCTCTTAAGGAGAATGACGGAGCTGAGCTTTTGAATCAAGCCGTATGAAAAGGTTATGGATGATATTACTGAAGGCCCAGAGCAGAGGAGGATGTGTGCGATTGTGTAAATCAGATTCTCAGGAGCTCTGCATTCATGTTCATGTCCTGTGTTACAGTTCTTGTTGCTCATCTTCTCCTGTCTGAGGAAAGCTGCTTGGGACTATGGCCGCCTGGCTCTGCTTATGGAGAATGACAGGTAAATCCACCACTTGCTGTCTTACACTTAAAATCGGATACACTTGATGGTTTGTGAGCCATGACATGTAAGATGGAAAAATAATTCTCAGTGGAACCACTCCTAAGTCCTGATGCTGAAGCCTCCAGCTCCCTCTGCTGAGTATAAGTGGTACTGCGAGGAGGCAAATCACTGCAAAGAGCTGCTCTGCCTTTGCTTTTAATTACCGTCTGTTGTTATTGGAATGATAACTGCAGCTGTGGCAATTTATTCATGCGTTTTACATTAACTATGAAAACATCAGAGTGTAAACACAGGCCAGACATACACATACACAGCATATGTACACACAGAATGAGTGGTTTGGATGGTATGGTGCTCTCATTCTTTTAAAATTAGGGCTGCAACCAACAATTATTTCCATTATTATTTTGTCCAGTCATTATTTTGTTTTGTTTAAGATATAAAATGTCACAAAAATGCAAAAAATAACATTGTAATTTTCCGAAGTGACATCTTTAAATTATTTATTTTGTCCCAACAGCACAAGATGTTCAGTTTACAGCAGTATAAAACAGAAAAGCAGCAAATCCTCACATTTAAGGAGCCTAAACCAGCCAATGTTTGGCAGTTTCATCTTGATATATAAGTTTAAGGACAAGGCTAGAAGGCTAGTGTTATTCTATGTTTTTGTTATTGTCAACAAATCCTATAAAAAGATCAAAACATCAGCTTTTTTTACCCTGTCGGTGGTACTCAACCTAAAGTTTCTAGTATAGAGTTAATCATTAATTTTGATAAAAGCTCAGTGATGTCCTAAACCAGCGAGGCAATGTATTTTTTTAGCAAATGTTACTCAAGCACAAGTACATAAGGGTGTGGGATGATTTTAAACTGCAGATTAACATGCATTTGGTGCGTGTGAGTATTTAGGACAACAGGGTGTAAGATCTGGCTACACAGACAATACTCGTCAGGGAGGGATATGACTCACTGTTTTTGGTGTTGTTGTTGACAGTAAGAATCTATCAGCAGAGTTTAAACCATTGATCATTAATCAGATATCTTTATGGATAAAAAATGGGTGAAGGTCCACCCCGCCATCTGCGCCAGTCTGCAGCAGTTTTCCTCTGCTTGACCTGAGTCTCCTCTCCAGGCGAGTTTGGGCACGATTAGTTCTGCCTGACCGACAGCAGCTTCACAGCACCCAAGGGCAAGCAGCATCTGTGTGTTTTGCCAAGCGGTCCTCTCTTGCACTAATTCAATTATGCTGCTTAATTTGACACGCTGTTGAACTGTCAGTGGTAGGGCCCAGAGAGAAATATCCGCAAACTCAATCATCACACTGGCGTTATTAGATTCAGCCATACTGGCTGTGTTTTATGTCTTTTTATGTATACACACACACAGGGATAGGTTTCAGACTGTGGGACTGTCTGCTGCAGTTACATTATGTCTGTGTTGTTACAGCCGCGAGTTACATATTTGGTGTATTGAGAAGGACGTGTCAGGCCACTATCAATATGATGATCGTGCTGTTTTTTGTCTTCCCAATTCAGTCTCACGTCTTTGTTTTATGGAGAACCAAGTGAGAAAGAGAAGTCTCCATCAGAGTCCAGCCCCTCCGACTCTGAGACCAAGGACATGGTGAGTTTTCTTTTGTTTGGCCAAGAGTTTTTCATCAGCTCCCTATAGCACAGAGGAACTCTTAACAGCATCTTCAGATCAATTAAAGGTACCCTCTGGATTTTATCCTTAACTAACACTGTTTTGTTCACACCTAGCTTTTCTCAACAAAACACTTTTCATGCTTCCTAAAGGTCTAATAAAAATGTTAAATGCATTTTGTAATTAGACCTTCACTGGTTTTTCCTGATGAAGGTCTTAAAGCTGCACCAATTCATATGTTTTATTAACAATGAATCAAATAACTATGTGGGATGTTGGCGAAGTCACAGATAGTGACTAAACAACAGAGAATTTTTTTCCAACTCTATTGGGAGTGGTTTTAGCATCTTTTAGCTGTTTTAGTTTCACAGCGATCAAGCTGCGCTCTCATCAAAATCGCTAAAGTGATAAAAGGACAGGCCACTGTGTGGTGTTTTCAAAGTTGAGAAGGATTTTTCCTGGTAAATATTTTGTTCCTTACAATCAATGGACTAAAGTTAAGCTGTACACTCACTGGCCACTTTATTAGGTACACCTGTTCAACTGTTCGTTAACACAAATAGCTAATCAGCCAATCATGTGGCAGTAACTCCAAACATTTAGGGCATATAGACAAGGTTGAGACAACCTGCTGAAGTTCAAACCTAGCATCACAATGAGGAAGTAAAGTGATTTAAATGACTTTGAACATGGCATGGTTGTTAGTGCCACTTTCCAATGGCCTCCACAGTCACCAGATCACAATCCAATAGAGCACCTTTGGGATGGGGTGGAACGGGAGATTTGCATCATGGATGTGCTGCAGTGTGATGCTATCATGTCTATATGGACCAGAATCTCTGAGGAATGTCTCCAGCACCTTATTGAATCTGAGTCACGAAGACTTAAGGCAGTTCTGAAGGCAAAAAGGGGGTCCAATCCAGTACTAACAAGGTGTACCTAATAAAGTGGCCGGTGAGTGTCTGTTTGTCTTGTTAAGGAAAAGGAAAACTAGCCTATTTGTAGAGCAATGACTTGCCTAACGTGTATAGATACGTAACACAATAAAACAGGATTGTTGTGGAACTCAAAATTTTCACTGTACCAGTATTAATCTATGCACATCACATAATTAGTAACATTAAGTGTTGAATAAGAAACAAACAGATACAAAGTATATCAGTATGTGTTCCCTTATTCTCCATATTAACATAGTTTTCAACTTGCCTCTATACTTCAACAGCATAATACAAGTTTAAAATTTAAGTATGAGTTGTGCTTTTGGTGTGCCACCCCAAGATTTTCAGTGTTCCCATCTGGCCACCCCATGAAAAGTTTCTGGGGGCGCCCCTGCAGCAGGGAACAATTTGCAACAAAAATTGTTTACATGCCTCAGTAAATCTTCAGTAGCTCAGCTTTTAAATACTGTATTGTTATTGTTCTCTTATTTCATGCAACTTTGAAGCACTTTTTAACATTGTTCAGATAAGTGCTATACAAATAAAAAAGCTGCGATAAATCCACTGCGTGCTATCCAGCCTGCACCAAACAGCAGGCATACAAAGTTAGCAACTGGCTTGTGACACATTTAGCAGAATCAAAAATTTGATTGTTAGAGACAAGTCCAGAGCTAAAAGTAGAGTGAATATTGGACTTACAGTTGTCAGATGGACATAAACACGACTCTGAACGAATGCTAATGTTGCTCCATGTCCGCTGGATGTGTAAACAGGCACACACTGACATATGGCAAACATGGCGAAAATAAGCTGTCAAAGCTAATGGTGTTACAAAAACACTGCCACCTCTGAACTGGTCCAAAATCCTCTCCATGTTTAGTTTTGTCACCCAAAAAGAGCCTCACAAATATTTAAATACTTAGTTTTGCTTTTGCTTTTTCCATCTGATGCTCTGTGTTTGGTCTCTTTTCCTGCTGCCCTCAGTTCTAGTGCAGAGCAAGATCAGCCAGAACAGCTTCATTCCTAATAATGGAAATATTTTCCACTATTAATTCCTTTGCTGCGAGCCAGTGCATCTCGGTACAAAGAATGATCATGTTCACAGCAAATGAAGTCAGAAAGGGCAATCAGACAGTCCCTTAGACGCTCATTTCATGGCTGTGAGATGCTACAAAGACAAAGTTGTGTGTCACAAGTAAAAGGTGACACTCTGCAGTCTGCAAAAAAAGTGACATGCACACAGTATTCATGCCAGTAGACACATGCAAACAATAAAGGGACCTGCTCATCATAACACTGCTCTACAGCGCCACTGGCATTTAAAAGCTCCACAAATAGTATAATTAGGGTAAACAATCATGGTATTTGAGGAGAAGACTGACAGACTCCAGTTGTTTGTACACTGCAAAATATGAAGGAGAAGGCATTATGGGAAATGCAGAAACTCATTTTTAAGAAATACTATCAGGCCTATTAACAATACCACTGATGTTAGACAGTCTACCAGACTTCCTGATCGTGTTCTCATTTATTTACAGTAATTATACCAAAGTGTCACAGTTAAATTGTCAGTGATATATTGATGTCTAAAACTGCAGCACGCTGCACTTTTACAATCCACATGTCTAAGATGGCATTACGTCAACTGTTGTAAGCGGAAAGTTTGGCTCATGACTCAGCTGGACTGTCTGTGACTCCATGACACCTGTGTGATAGACTGAGGTCACTCCCTGCATGTTTATAACGGTGTAAGACAAAAGAGTCAGACTGGAGTCATCGCCCTGTGCCTACTCAAAGCTGAGGCTGCAGTAAAGTGGTTACTGCTCCAGGCTAGACCTATTAAATCTCCCCCTCTGTGTCACTCTGCAGACCTTATTACTATGCAAATAGTGGATGCATGCAAGTAGCCAGATGTGGTGTGCACAGACTTGCATACATATGTCATTTATTATCTTTAATAACTAATCCATTGGGTGTTTTATGATTCTCCTCTCCTTTCAGGGCTTCTGCTCGTGGCTCTCATCACTTTGCCATATGAAGTAAGTACACAAAGCAGTTGCCCTTTGTAATTATTTTCACCCTTCTCTCATCTTAGCTTCCATCCTTTTATTGGCCCTCTGTCTTCAAAGCTGATGTCACCGGCAAATGTAAAGTCTCTTGTTATATCTCATTTAGCAGCAAAAACAAACGAGTCTGGGCTCATGCGACCGCTGGTGCCGTGGTTTTCCCGTTGAATATTTGCTCTCGCTCCAGTCTGACTGCACACAACACATTTAGGCCTGTAAAAACTCGATTTCCACGGTACCCATGGTTTCCATAGTATTATGGTGGAGTTTGGGTGCCTCTGTTTTTAGCTCCCGTGCCAGAGGCTCACCCTGGGATCCCTGGGAAAGTGCAAAACCCACCCTGAGAGTTCGCAATGTGTGGGCCGCCATGAGACCAGCATGCCCCTCTTTTCTTCTTCTTTTTTTTTCATGCTTTTTTTTTTGTTCTATTTTATGACACTGGGTTTCCTGAACCTCCCGCCTGGTAACCACAGCTTCTGGCACCAAAGTAGTGGTGCCACAGTTTTACTCACGATGAGGTATAAGCCGTAGGCCCATTTGTCCTGGCAGTAGAAAGAGCTGCGTACATATGGTAGATTAATATTGCACGGCTCTGATTATCATCACGTGCATGCGTGGACACTTCTAGACTAATTTGAATGATCTTTCTCTTTGTCATGCAGCATAAAAACTTTGGGATCTCTTGGATGTGAAAAAGTTTACCCTCTATTTGTTTCTGCAGGGATGAGGAGATCCGTAGCAAGTGTGGCATTGACGCCGTCACATACCTGTCCTTCCAGCGCCACATCATCCTGCTCATGACAGTGGTTTGCCTGCTGTCTTTGGCCGTAATCCTGCCGGTCAACTTTTCCGGGAACCTCCTGGGTATTTTAGTCCTCACATGAAGGTCTAGCCGGCCGACTGTTTGAAAAACCAGGGGATATCCTTAACCTCAAGAGAGGCGCATGGGGCACCTCGCAGGGAGAGAAGCCAGGCCACACAGAGACAATCACACACACCTACACACCGGTGGATTTATTGGTTAAATGCACCTGAAACTTTAGCTTAAAACAATCTGCGGTAAAGTTTAAAAAAAAAAAAAAAAAGGCTAAAGTGAATTGCAGAAATGAAATTGGATCAAAGCTGACATCAATTCCAAAGTTCATTTTAACTTAAAATGACCCATAAAACAACATTATGAAGTGAAACTACTATATTTATACACAAAGGCTGCATTTCTTGTAACGGGAGTTGCCAGCATACCAGTGGCTGCTCATCAAGCCCAGGATTATAGGAATAGAAAGTGCTTCATTTCCTCTTAACATACACATGTAGGTGTCAGGGGTGGGATGGTGCAGAAAATTAGCTGCTACGTAGCAACAGAAATGCCTTCTGGCAGTTGTGTGCTTATTTTGTAGGAAGTGTTGAGTAAGCCATTCCATAGTGGGATGAAGGCAGGAGCCATTATGGGGTCTACGAGGAGCTGGGCTGTCCACAGAAAGGTTTTTATTACTGCTGGCTGTCATCTTATGAACCAGTGTGTCACCCCAGTCATTAAATAAACCAACACCCAATGACAGGCTCCATGGCAACGACAAACAAAGGGTGCCCAAGTAAAACAGCAGAGTTAGGCATGACAGCGATGTTTGAATTTTGTGTGAAATTTCATTGAGATGAGAGAGATTTCATTAAACTAGATGGGAGACATTTTCTCTGAATAGTGACATTGCTTCATTGTTGCCTCAGCCTCCAGACAAAAGAGGAGGGGTTTCCTTGAAGTCATTAGAAAATTAAAATGTCTCGCTCTCTGTCATGTTTCATTATTTCTACAGGAGACAGTCCTGAAAACTTTGGAAGAACAACACTGGCTAATGTTAACGCAAAGTAAGTCTAACACTGCACCAATGACATCAAATCTCATGAAATAGCACAGAACCGTGAAAGAACTGGATTATCTGTGTTGGTTTAAACTACAGCAGGGTTTTTGTGCCTCACAGGGACAGCTTTCTGTGGCTCCACAGCATCTTTGCTCTGGTCTACTTCATCATCACATTGCTGTGTATGGCTCACCACTTGATCCGGCTGGAGTACAGAGAGGACGAGAAGGTCTGTCGCCATCACATCATACTGTTTAAGCATCAACAATATTCATCCTATCAAGTCTGTTCCTCTAGTTTAGCATGTTAGCATGCTAATCAAGGCCAAACACAACATACAGCTGAAGCTGGCATGATGTCATTAGTTTTATATGTATTTGCTTATAAACTAGATCATGATGATTGCATCAGATGAGAAGTGAAAGGATCGCTAAAGTGATTTCAATCGAAATTTCATGGCAGTCCATCCAGTAGTTGAAGAGACATTTCACTTTGTACTCTGGTGACAGAGGAAAAGTCAGAGGATCACCAAAGTCATTAGGGTTCATCCTCTAGGGACAATGAATGTGTTTACCAGATTTGTTCATGTAGTTGTTAGAAACGTTATAATGGTTTTATATTGTTTCTCAGTATTTTGAGATTATTATTTTGAGAAAGCTTCCCATCATGTTGCGATACTAAGTAATTATTTTTAGGGGTTTTTTTATTATTTTGTGATACTAAGGAATTATTTTGAAGAAGTTTGTCATTATTATGAAAATGTTTCTCATTATTTTGCGATACAAACTCTTTTTTTCAGAAAGTTTCTCATTATTTTGAGAGTGTCTCCGTATGTTGCAACACTAACTAATTATTTTAAGAAGGTTTCTCAGTATTCTGAGAGAGTTTCTCATTATGTTGTGATACTAAGTGATCATTTTGAGGACATTTCTCATTAATTCAACAAAGTTTTCCATTATATTGAGATGCTAAGTCGTTATTTTGAGAAAATTTCTCTTTATGTTGCAATACTAAGTAATTATTTTGAGAAAGTTTCTTATTATTTCGAGGAGTTTCTAATTATTTTAAGACAGTTGCTCATTCTGTTGCAATGCAAAGTCATAATTTTGAGTGAGTCTCATTATGTTGCAATACTAAATCATTTTGAGTTACTTAAGTCATTTTTTCAAGAAGGTTCCTCAATATAATGGCTTGCAGGATCTTTTTTTTTTCCATCACATTGCCAGAAATGGGTTTCCATACATGGCCGATCTATCTCTTGATAAGGTGGTGGTTTATTTTTATTTATTTATTTATTTATTTTGCACTTCATTATAGCTCCTCCTCATGGTGGTTACATTATGTGTTGCAGGTAGCCAGGACACTGATGATAACCTCCATACCAAGAGAGATCTCTGACCCAGGACTCATCACCAAACACTTCCAGTACACGTTTTCTTCTCTTTTTCATCGTTAAGTTAAAGCCTCATATGTTTGACTCATGTCATAAGTAAGCCTTGATCATTGTACATGCACAGTGTCATCACCCTCATTATAATTAACTCCTTTTGCTCCCTTCACCAGCGAGGCCTACCCCAGCTGTACTGTCACTGATATCCGTTTCTGCTATGACGTCCACAAGCTGATGAGGCTGGACTTAGAGAGGTACAGTAACTGATACACACTGGAGAAACACAGTTTGGAATCAGTGTGAGGCTCCTGTCTGAGGATGCTGTGTTTTTGCAGGCGCAAGGCAATGAAAGGACGGCTGTATTTTGCCACAAAGGCCCAAAAGGAGGGAAAGATCATGATCAAGACTCATCCGTGTGCTCAGATATTCTGCTGCGACATCTGTGGCTTTGAGAAGGTACTTTACATTAGCATAATTAGGATTAGTAGGAGAATGTCTTTGTAGTTGTGCTGCACAGAAAGTATGTTACCACTGGATGGCACTGCAATCCAGAAGTAGTTACATGCAGCAGCATATCCTGCCACTGTAAATCTGGGGATCTCTCTGAGAGTGAAAGATGCAGTGAGTCATGTGTGCTCTAACTTTTTTCTGCAGGTGGATGCAGAACAGTACTACAGCGAGTTAGAAGAAAAGCGTACGGATGAGTTCAATGCAGAGAAGAACCGCATCTCTATGAAGAGGCTGGGCATCGCCTTTGTGACTTTTCGTGATGAGAGGATGACTGCTGTGTGAGTTAACATCCGCGTGACATGGAGGTTTATGTCTGTCAGCTCCTCTCATCACATAAACCCTGTCACAGCAGGGAGCAACCATTAAAGTCATTAAAAGTCAGTAAAAGTAGGCATTACTGAGCACTGATGCAGATTTCTGCGGCACTTCTGTGCATCCTGTTTTGTTTTCCAGCATTGTGAAGGACTACAGTTTTGTTCGCTGCCGTCGCAGACCACAACAGTCCAGCATCACCACTGTGGTGCAGTCACACAAATGGGGGGTCGGCTATGCACCTGCTCCTAGTGACATCATCTGGTCAGTACCGACATCACCAGAACTCATATAATTTTTATTTTTGGTGCCTCTTAAACTTTGTTTCCTTTTGATTAGCCTCCGCAATACCACACTACTTTTCTAAGCACTTAAAAGAAAGGGAGAGATCCATCCAACCATTATACTGCACGTACTTATCCAGTACACGGTTGCAGGGAGCTGTAACCTATCCCAGCATGCACTGGAACACTGACAGACAACCATTCACACTCACTTTCACACCTACAGTATAATCTATTAACCTAACCTGCATGTCTTTGCACTGTGGGAGGAAGCCGGAGCACTGGGAGCAAACCCACGCAGACACATATTTCGAGTGTAATATCCACTTTTGCATGTGTTATGCATCATTTAGACACATTTCCCTGTAATTAACCCTGACATATTTGGTATCTTTGGTTACCTCTGGATCGTGGCGAGACTTTTAACCAAAGTTCAGAGAACTGTAATTTTGCTTGTCGACGCAGCATTAGCCTGTAACGATCAACCTTAGAGTGTCTATTTATTTAGACAAGAGGTATGCATGATGCAGATTATTCATCTCAGCTTTTTTAATTTGCATTTGCATTATTATTCTTTGTTTCATTGAGCTCTGTGGTCTTCCTGAAGACCTGATTTAAGATGTATCAGTATGTAGTTGCTTGTGTGAAGCAGATCTCAAACACCATTTGAAGCTCATTCCCTTTCCATGATTGGATTAATGCATTTTTCTTATCTTGGAAAGCAAATGCAGCAGTCCCAGCGAGATTATGTAACAAGTGAGTGATGCATATGTATGGGATATTAACCGAAGAGATGGTAGCGCTCACTGTTTGTGCTTCACGCCTGATTGGCTGCAGTGTGTTTGTGTGTGGATGTGTTTTCCTGCACTAACTAGACGACTGGAGCAGTCACAGGCTGAGCAGGTGCTTTTGTTCCTTCATTAAAACTGAGCGTTCAAGTGTGCTGTTCCCAACACGCTCTCCAGTCCAGTGCAGTGGAAACACGCTCACCAACTCGCATACAAGAGGCGACTGAGCCGGCTATTTCAGGCTTATGTCAATACGTACAGTGCAGGCGTGTCAGGGGAGAGGAGTGTGTTAAACGTCCTGTCTGTCCTGCTGGATGATTGTGAATTGAGGCTCATTATTTCTCCTGTCACCAGGGAAAACCTGTCAGTGTGCGGATCTCGCTGGTGGCTCCGCTGCGTCCTCCTCAACATCCTCCTCTTCCTGCTGCTCTTCTTCCTCACCACCCCCGCCATCATCGTCAACACAATGGACAAGTTCAACGTCACAAGGCCCTGTGGACAGTCTGCGGGTCAGAGTTTGAGACTAAGTTGAACTGTGTGACCTGAATGCTACATTTAAACCCTCTGCGGTTTCATTAATGAATTATTTGCTGTCCAATCCAGAGCCCTGTCATTACCCAGTTCTTCCCGACCCTCCTGCTTTGGGCGTTTTCGGTGCTCCTGCCCTTCATCGTCTACTACTCAGCCTTCTTTGAGTCCCACTGGACCAGGTACTCACCACCCGTCGGCCACCACTCTCGTCTGAAATGGAAATACCTGTCCTTTGCTTCTTCAAATGGACCCTTCATGTGTGGTTGCCTGTCTTCCTCTCAACTCTCAGCATTTCTTTTTTTCTCCTCTCAATTATTTTTTTTTTCTTTTTCACCCTGTTGCTCTTTTTACTCTCTCCCTCCTTCTCTCTGTCACTCTCCCTGCACTGTTATTCTGGGCAGGTTGTCATAGAGATCTCCATGTGAGGATAATGATATGCACAGTAGTCACCATGCGCTGGGGAACAGCACATGGTGACTAGCAGGAGGAGGAGCGGAACAACTGTACATAAGGAGACAACCTCACGCAGCACCTATGAGCACCCTTTTCTTTACATAACCACCCCCACAAACGTGTTGTGCAGGCGTGATGTGCGAAGGACCCGAATGCAAATGAGCTGTTTACTGGAGTGAAAAGCGTAGTTCGTGCTAATGAACCCAACAGTCCCTTAAATCAGCTGACTTTGCATTACATTATTTCACACTATGAATTTATTATGCGGAACGGAACTGTGTGGATATGTTTTATAACTAAATATGCATTGCATGATGATCCCATGTTGTTCATCTAATTCCTCAGATCTGGTGAGAACCAAGTAACAATGCACAAGTGTTTTTTCCTGCTGGTCTTCATGGTCATCATCCTGCCATCACTTGGTCTGTCCAGGTACACATACAGCACATCTGCAGACACAAAATGTGTAACTTTTATATTCAATTCTTTTTTATTTTGCCCATTTTTTAAAAACCGCTCTTTGCTTTTATTTGTTCTCTCTGTAGCCTGGACCTTTTCTTCACATGGCTCTTTGATGTTCACTTTCTGGATGAGAAGGAGGTCAAATTCCAGTAAGATTGCTCTTTTTAAAGAAATAAAATATGCCATAAATGATATTTTGGTTGCAGGCCAAACACTCAGGCTTCAATGTTTCCCTGGTGTAGGTGTGTGTTTCTTCCTGACAACGGAGCGTTCTTCGTAAACTACGTGATTACATCCAGTCTGATTGGCACATCTATGGAGCTGCTTCGTATCCCAGCGCTGACTGTGTATGCCCTCCGCCTCTGCTTCGCCAAGTCCCAAGCTGAGCGCATTCATGTCAGACGGGTCAGCAGAGCCTTTCATGTTTATCTCAGTGTTTTCATGTCAGGTACATTAGACTGTGTTCTGTTTTAAGATCCTGCTGTGTTTGTGTATTCACCCGCAGAGTCAGGCCTATGAGTTCCAGTTTGGCCTGGAGTACGCGTGGACCATGTGTATCTTTGCAGTCAGCATGACCTACAGCATCACATGTCCCATTATAACGCCCTTTGGTGAGCAACATACGGTGACCCTTGGTCCTCTGTCCTTATCTACCTCCTCCTTCTGTCTTCTTTTCTCCATCTCATCACCTTCTCTCTTTGAGTTGTGCATGTGTGTGCCGTTTCCCCTCACACTGTAACCTCACTCTCCTCCACTGCCTGCCAGTCCGATGCAGACTGTGTGAATTTGCTGCTGTAGTCCCAGACACCCAGACACACTGAGTTGCGAGCCAGACGCCCACTCTGCTCCTGTCTCTGCCCAGAGCTCACCAAGCTTCTATTTACTTCTGCAGTCGAATCCTCAGTCCGAACGAACCCTTTCAGACATAGTGCCCTGCTGTTCTGTGCATTTTACCTGTGCTGTTTTCTTCAGAGTGGCTGAGTTAAACCTTATTGGGTAGATCCAAAAGAAGCAACACAAGTCGACTGTCTGCCATACCTCAAGGGCAAAACTAATTATATAAAAAACATACAGAAATTGCTTGTTTTAAGACATATTTTAATCAGAGATGAAACAGTATGAAAATTTCATTTCACGATTACAGCGACCAACGTTATCACGGTTATCAGTAGTATCAAGTTAGCAGCGCTATGCACTTATTGTTCGCATTAACATTAAAATAATAACACACCTTATGTAAACATATGAAAATCATATCAAATGTGCATTAACATTAAAAAATAGCCTTTAAAATTCTTGCTTCAGTTACTGTATCACTGTAGATGAGGACAAGGGACCAGTAGGAACACTGGGTTTGCCTGCTGCATGCCCACTCTGTCAACAAGGGAATAGCAAAACAAAACCATGTTGCAGGGTCGGCCTGTGCGCCTGCGTCTGGGAGACTGTTGCTTCTAGAACTTTGGTTGATGCTGGACAGTATTTACTGTGACTTTTTCAGAACGCTGTAACGAACACAGTTTAAATGATAATTAAAGACTTTTGACTTAACAAAATCAAAAAAGACTTGCAAGTCAATTTGGACTTACACACCAATGACTTGTGACTTCACTTGGACTTGAGCCTTTCTTCTTTTTTTTTTACATCAGCTCACACAGTAGTCATGTCACGATAGTTTTATTGGACATTGTTTTAAACTTCATACTGAGCAACATATATATTCTGTGTTTGAAGCTTTAAGGGACCGAACCAGGGTTTTCTGTCTTCCCACCTCAAATCAACAATACTGCCATCCATTGTCCAAAGAATTCTGTAGTGTTTCTAATCGTGTTCTCTGTGCCCCTCTAGGTCTTCTCTATGTGATCCTGAAGCACATGGTTGACCGATACAACATCTACTATGCATACGTTCCCACCAAACTCAGCCAGCGGATCCACCGAGCAGCCATCAGCCAAGTCATCCTGGCTCCCATCCTGTGCATGTTCTGGCTGCTCTTCTTCTCTGTGCTCAGATTAGGTACTTCATCACTTCCTGCTTTCTGTCAGTCATTGTATTGTGAGTGAAGTGTACTTTAAAACATTGTGACTTTAAAATTTCTTCACAGGTCCAATGAATCCCATCACCCTCTTCACCTTAGTGTCCCTGCTCCTCTGTATTGCCTTTTCCCTCTTCCGCTTGTGCCTTAGGAAGCAACCAGACAAGTCAACAAGCTACCAGGTCAGCTCCGTCATAACTCACAGAGACTAAGTTCAGCTGAAGATGCGCCAACACTGAATGAGTAGCGTGCATTTTCTTTGTTTCAGATGTCTGATCAGCCGGCAGAGGGGACGTTCAGTGATGGAGATAGATCTACTGTAACATCCACCACTGCCTCCAGTGTACAGTATCACATTACTTACACACATATATACATATCTTACAGGATCATATTAGTATTTTTGGCTTTTTTTAATAGTTGTAGCTATATTTATGTAAAAGTTAAACGAGTTATTGTTGTTGAAGAAGTTTTCCAGGCTGGTACATTTACTGCAATTTAATGGGCATTCGAGATTTGAGGGCAGCTGCTGAACAGTGTTGCTTTTATGAGCAGTGGTGCCCCAAAATAAACCCCAGATAAGAGACGAGGAACACAACACAAACTTGCATGTCATAGTTTCAATCTTAAGTCTTGCATGGGCATCAAAATAATAATAATAATAAACTATCGTATGTTTGGGAAATGTTTGGAATATTTAAGTATCTGTGATTTGTAATAAAAATGGGTTAAATCATTTCCATTGTATGCAACAAGCTTCTATTCAACTATATTACAGAGAACAGTAGTGTATGTTTTATTCCATTACATTTTTCAGACGCTTTAGTTACTTTACAGATTTAATATTTGTCCACAACCCAAAGATATTTAGTTTACCACAAAATATCATATGTGAGAAGCTGGAATCAAATAATTTTTTTGTTTTTTTTTCCTAGTAAATTACTCAAAGCGATTGGCAAGTAACTGAATAGCTGACAGCAAATCAATTAAACGACTATTCATTGCAGCTGTATTGGTATTACTACTTTTACTTAAATAAAGGATGTGAATATTTCCATAACTGAGCTAAAACATGCAGCTGCCTGATCCTTCAAAGCAGGCAAAGGTTATAGTGTCTCGCAAAACTGGATGTGCGATCTTTGCCCTTTACTTCATTTTTTGGTCTGGATCCTGGATATGGATGCTCATTAATTTGTTAAGATCTTAACTTGGTGCAAGTATTTACATCTTAAGTTTAGGGTGGGTAAACAAACCCAAATTTAAAATATACTTTCACCTCATAAACTCCTTGTGAATAAAGTGATTTACTGTGTGACACCATCATTAACTCTATGTTGATCTTCCTCCCTCAGCTGTTTGTGGCGTCCGTGCTGCTGGAGCCAGAGCTGGCTTTGACTCCCATGCCCTCCCCGGCCCACCACAGCTACGGCGCCATGGCCAGCTCCCAGAGTTCAAGCCACGGCCCGGCAGAGGAAGAGGAGTGCGAGGAGGACCACGCCCAGACTCATGAGACTGAGCTCCAAGATCCCCCAGACCCCTACTGCTCCAGCCCTCTCATGGACAGCCCTGTGGGCTTCCACTAACACCAAATCCCCTGAGCTAATTCCACGTGTCCTTCACCTGTGGATTGCTAAACGCCGCAATGCTGACCTCAGACTCCAACTTAGCTGCCTCAGACCCTGAGACCAGACTTGGCTTGTTAGAAAGGATGGAGAACCTAATGTGGAAAGAAGCTTAAGAATACGGGAGCACGATCCATGTAAACATCACTATATATATATATATAGACAGCAGTTTGCCAAAACATCTCCTGAACCTGTCTCATGGACACAAACATCAATCTCCACGGAAGATACATCCCTAAATGTACAGATTATTGCAGTTAAACTATTGGATGCTCTGTGACAGGGATTCTTCTTCTATGGCTTCATTTGCAAGTTAAAAAGGTTAAAAGAGAGACTGGGGTGGAATTGCCTTGGGGTTGCTATCAGAGATACTCTGCTCATGCTTGCCACTTGGACATGAGTGGAGGTGAAAGTTCCCATCAGAGTGGGTGGTGTGAGCAGGCTCGCCCCAGCAGACTGGCAGAGTGGTCTGGGCGCGGGTGATATCTGGTTCCTCGGCAGCAGAGCTCGAGGAAGCTGAGGGTGAGGGCAGCTAGTTGTGAAGCCATCTGCAGTGAGAGAGCAGACAGACGGAGGGCCGAGATGTACTGTAATATATGTACACTCTCTCCAAGGAGGCACAAGCAGCTTGACTGTACCTGAAGCTTGTTGTAACTATTATCAATTTAAGGTTGCTATTTTTGCTACAGTATTTTTGGTGTCATTGATATTGTGCTTTGGATTTGGGGCGTGGGCTACTGGAGATTGTATAAGGATTTGCAGAGCTGTCCCATCTTAATCAGACTTTTCCCTTATTATGCTGTTTTGACTATGTATGTGATCCAATTATATTTTTGTTTATTATTTTAAAGGAATAGTTCAACATTTTGCATAGGCTGGTTTGCTTTATGGCAGAGAGTTAGATGCAAAAATCAACACCACTCTTTTGTCTGTACGGTACATAAGAAGCTACAACCAGTTAGCCTAGCTTAGCACGAATCATTGAAGTCACTACAGTAACTTTTTGAAGTCCTTTTGTCAAAAAGCAGCAACACTGAGACTGAAAAATGAAGCCAACGCGGCAGTGCCAAAATCTGCAGTTCCTCAAATAGCCACTTGAGGTTGGCTCCAAAACAATCTCCATAGACCTCCATGTTAAAATGTTGAGTTTTTCATCTAACTTAGGCCTACCTGTTACCTGCTCTACATTTTTTTGAAGCCCTAAATTACACATAAGTAAGAGTGGGGCTGCTTGAGTGACCGGCTGTCTATGAGTCAGATCCACCCCTTGCTCCTCCACAGCTCCACAATCTTTCCAAACATGGTTACCTCGGGTTACTTATGGCTCCAAAAATCCAAGATGGTGATGGCCAAAATGCAGAACTCGAGTCCATTATTTTTATACAGTTTACAATTGTCACAAAGCCACAAAGAAGTGTGCCGGGCTTTAAAGAAAATTTTCATAGTGGCCAAACATGGAATGACAATGTCATAAAGAGACTTTTTCCCATAGATTTACATCGTGAAAGAGACATCTGGAAAGCAGTGGATACACTTTTTTGAGCATCACAACCTGCGCAAAATGAATTGTTTCACTATTGGGATTTGATACATTCGGTTCAGTAACATTTCTAAGTCTAGAAGAGCCACACAATTAAATCATTGTACCCTCATTAAAGTTAGTGGAGTGCTAAACTGGAAGTTAGCCGCTGCTCTGGGCCACACAGTGCATTAGATCAGGGAAATTTCACAGCACGAAAATCAAGCTTTTTTGGCTACAAGCGCCACTGAGCAACATTCATTGAAATTAACTCAGCCCTGCCTCCAACATTGTATCCAGTTCTCGTTATACATCCATTGCTGTCACCAGTGGGGACTCCAGGAATTAACTATGCCAGACTCAGAAATATCATGCACATACCACCTTAAAAACAGCAACATGTATATTTCACTCTTTAGTTTTTTCATGAATTGAACAAATGTGATATAGCATGTTATCTATTAAGCTTTAAAGGTGCTTGAAAGTGCTTTTGTTTCCTGTGAGCCAAGCTAGCTGCTTTCCCCTGTTTCCAGTCTTTACGCTAAGTTAGGCTAAGCTAAGTTGCTAATATCAGATAGTTTTATATCATTTAACTCTCAGCAAGAAAGCAAAATTAGTTCCTTTCCAAAAATGTTGAACTATTCCTAGTTGTGGGATCTATGGAGAAATTAGAAGCACATCCTGAAATTAGAACATTTTGAAAATATGCCATGGAGTCTACTGTCTCTCATTGCAAGACAACAATATGGAAATCTGAAGAAGACTTTATTCAGTTTGCCAATTATGTGAAGTACTGAAAGTAACTACACCTTGTGTGACTTCTTAAACTTTTATGTTGCCATAATGGCTCAAAGTAATTTATTTGTTTAGTGTTGGTAAAATTTCAGTGCTAAAATTACTTTTTTTTCCCCCCAAATACAAACAGTAAAATTCAAGCACTACATACTGTACCAGGATTTTAGTTGCATTAGTGTATTCTGTGTGACACTCCACTGCATGTTATGTTGTATAAATGAGGTATGCATTTCTATCCTTATTCATAATATCAAGTTTTATATGTGCTAATTTCATTGGTTTGCTGTCTGTGTGTTTGCAAGTTTTGTATTTTGGAGTTGTTTTTATTTGATGACAGTTTTTCTCATGAAACTGAATGTAAAGTGATTGTAGTTCATCATTCATGTCTCTTGCTGTGCCTTGAACAAACACTCTTTTTCGTGTGACAATCCAGCATGGCCTGAAATATGCTGCATGGACTGAAAACTTAAGAGTGGAGAAACATCTAAGAGATGAAAACACAACAACAACAACAACAACAACAACAACAAACACATAAACAACCCACAGTAGTGGTTTTCATCAAGCAGTCAATGGGTAGTTCATTCTGTTAGTCACGAGACAAGCTGTAGGCTCATTCCACTAACATACTGAAAAAAAACAATCTTTAAGCACTTACTACCATTTTCTGGAGCTTTCGACCATATCCAATGGTCTTCATCTGCAGGTTTGTTTGTCACAGAACTGTAGATGATAAAAATTTCCACTGTTCTGTGCATGTTTAGGACGTTTCCTCATGCTTTACAGTTTATTCTTGACCTATGTGAAGAAGAAAAAAAATCTCTACTTGAGGCCCACTTTTTTTTCTGGAGCTTTAAAGGTCCAGTGTGGAAGAGTTAGAGGCATCTACTGGCACAATCGGTATAACATATCCATAACTATGTTTTCATTTGTTTATAATCAACTGAAAATAAGAACAGTTGTTTTCGACCACTTAAAATGAGCCATTTCTATCTTTATACAGAGCGGGTCCTCTTCCACAGAGTCCGCCATTTTGTTCTACAGTAGTACAGAACAGAAAAATCAAACACTGACTCCAGACTGAGCCATTCGCTTTTTTTACAGCAGCCACTGTATCTCTCCTACACACTCAGCAGCATAGATGAATAATAAGAAATAATAACTAGATACCGGACCCCAAGATGGCGCTTGTTCAGTCCAACGGAGTTGTGCGCCTGGTACAAAAAAACAATAATAGTTTCTAGCTGCTGGGGTTTTTTTTCTGCCGTATGCGGCCCACTGAATGTGCACAGTGGTGTTCCTCCCACTGGCCCCGCCGGGTGTTTCCACTTGGGTCATAGATTTTGATGACATCACAGATTTTTAAATCTTTTTTCTTAGCTCAAGGAAAGTTTTACAAATAAAAAACCTCCATGGATCAGAAAATCATAAGAGAAAGAGTCATAATTTAAACTTGATTTGTAATTCGAGGTGAGAAAGGTGAAAGGTTTTTTGGGCTGCAGGGAATTTTTTGCAGCAATACCACAAGTGACCACCAGAAAAAAAAATGGAAGCAAGGCTGAGCAGTGCTCCCAGAGACCTGCTTGGCACACATGAGGAGTTACAGCTCTGCAATGTTACTGCTAGATGCCACTAAATCCTACACACAGGGCCTTTAAGAGTTAACTATAATGATCAACTTGTGCAGCAGCATTGACACGGAGAAGTCCTAAACATGCCCAGGATATTAGATAGTTTGAAGGTCTACAGATTAGTGACATCTAAGCAAACTTACTTGCTGATAAAGACCAACGCTGTCAATACTAGGCAAACTTACTGTGTGTTTACGTCACAGCAGTTGCGTCGCTTTTTTAAGATTTGCATTAATTGTGTCCTTGTTGGTGCCTTGTTGTCAGTTTCAATCAATATGTTTTCATTTCGCAACAGTTGTATTCTTTGATTATACAGAACATATAAGATGTACGGCCAGTCTAAAATCTTTTGAAGTTGTTAATCCAATGTCATTCACTTGTGTGTGTGATTTCTCTGTAAGTCGTTTTAATTCTAACATGTCAGTGTTTTTGTTTGAACAGTGACAGCACTGTTGTTGATCAGTTCGACAAATCTTCTGTCAGAACAGCTGAAAAGCTTCTTGATGTTCAGTCCTGTTGTTTTAGTCCATTTTGTTTTCTCTATGAGGCTCTATTATAGTTTAATCATATAAAATCATAGGCCTGTACTTTCATAAAAAAAAAATGATGACATATTATTGCCTAAAATGAAATGTATTTTGCTCCATTTCACAAGGAATCTAATTCTAGCTCCTCGTGCTGCATAAAACAGATGAAAGCTGGCAGCAGAGAGAGAATGAAGTGGTCAGTGCCGAGAATCATGAAGTAAAATCTATTTGGAAAAGAAAGAAAAAACATCAAAGAGCATCTCGACATTTCTGTCTGCGAACTACCAACACTGTGGGTTTCTCTTGCAGAAGCTTGTTTCACAGATCATTAAACGTGCTTTCCTTTGAAAAATACAAAATAAAACTTATTAGGGTATTCTTAGCTCTAATGGCCATGCAAGGAGGGATTGTCCATTTTCATGCCTAACTAGTTTTATTGTATCCTGTCATGTCTGTTCATATACTGTCGGCTTGGCCATCCGAGGCCATCTATTTGGAGGTACATTAGCTTTCCAGACACGTCCACTGGTTTTTGCTCTTGGTTATGAAATGTGTGTATCAAAAGTGCTTTATGCAGTATGTGAGCCTGCTGTAAATGTGGGTTGTTTTATCTCCAAGAAGGTTGAGGTTAAGGGACAGACTGCGTTTGAGATTGATCTCTGTCAGGCTAACGAGTTTTCATCTGTCAAAAGTGAAGTGCTGTGATCTGAAATTAAAATTAATTCAGCTCAATCCACTCATCTTGTGCCATGAACTCGTTATTGCTCTCCTCTGCTGTGGTCTGTGATGAAGGGTTGTTGAGAGGCAGTGAGTCACATTTCATGTGGTAAGTAGTAGTGCAAGAGTGAATGTGCATATGATGCCTTCAGGAAGTGTGCAAAATATATTTTACAATACTGGTTTATGATGAATGTTGGACTTTAAATTTTAAAGATATAGTTCCAATTTTGGAAAATATGCTTATTTGCTTTCTTGCCAAGAGTTATATAAGACGACTGGTGCCACTGCAGTATCTGTACATTAAATATGAAGCTACTACTTGCAGCCAGTTAGCTTAGTTTAGCACAAATACGGAAAGCAGGGACAACAAACAGCGAGCCTGACTCTGTCCAAAGGTAATAAAGTTTGCCAGCATTTCTAAAAATCAGTAATTAACACATTAGGTCTGATTTGTTTAATCCATATAAAAACTGAAGTGTGATAATCTGCTGGGGAAATGAAGCCGTTATATCACTTTGTTGAAGGCCAACTCCATTGAGGAAAACAGTTCTTTAACATCGCTCAACACAGGAGTCGCTGCCTCAATCAAATGTTTTCTTTGTGTGTGTGTGTGTGTGTTATTGTGTGACATTGGCATGTAAAGGTGGTAGATCAGATTCACCAAATATAGCAGAATTTTTTTTTAGGTAGCTAAAATACATTTTGTTGCTGACCCCACTGTACAATGCTTAGCTTCCATGTTGGCCCTCCAGCCTGCTTCCCCAAATTAATTTATTTAGTTTTATTTATTTAACCAGAAAAACTTCTTGAGAGTGAAAATCTCCTCTTCAAGTGTGTCCTGGCCAAGACAGGCAGCAATATAAGGTACAGACAGACAACGTAGAACAAAAATACAGAATAAAAAATGTACAGCTCTAAAACAAGCACAATAAAACACAAAGGAAGATTACTACAAAGAAAAGCCAAAAAGTATGATATTGTATACTAGAAGTCAACCATAAAAACGCTAAAAAGGGCAACTGCAAATCATTACAAAGACCACCTAGGATATACCATGACTTTGGCATATAGAAGATTGTGTACAAAAATCCTGTAACAGTACTTTGAAACAGCTGAGAGGAGCCAATGAGTGCAACTTTAAGTCCCTCTGCAGAAGATTCCACATACAAGAAGCTGCATACATAAATGCTTGCTTACGAAACTCTGTACGTATCCCCAGTACAGATAATATAAAAAATTTGCTTACTGTACACACATAAATATGCTGGAAGTAGGCCAAGAATAGCTTTGTAAACAAGAGAATGCCAATGAAAAAGTCTACGAAAATGTGAAGAGAGCCAAGCATATAGTATATATACAGTGATGAATTAGTGGCTTACAGTTGGTGATAAATCTCAGTGCACCGTGGTACACAGAGTTCACAGCATGCAAACACTGGGTGGGTACATTCATTCAGGTAATACACTGATGATGACCTCAATACAACCCCACCTCCAAGAAATCTGATTCTCCCTTTAATTTGTGAGCTTTAAAGGTTCTTGTATGTGGATTTTTCACCCTCTGAGCCAGAGCAAGTCCAGCTGTTTCCAGGCTTTGTGTTAAGCTAAGTAAACTGGTTGCTGGTTGTAGGTTATATTTACCGTACAGACTTGAGATTGGTATCAATCTTCTCATTTAACTCTCTGCAATAAAGGAAAAAAGCATGTTTCCCAAAGTGTCTAACTACCCCCTTCAAGTCTGACAAGGTGCACGACTGATGATAGTGATTTCTTTGATCAAACCTTCACTCCAAACACCAGATTTAGCTCGTTTCACAGAGCTGGACAGAGGCGGCTAATCAATGCAGGTGCATGTTAGCTCAGAGTTTGAAGCAGTGTGTCTGCATACAAACCAGCCTGGGGACAAGCTTCTGTACACACTACAGGCCTCACTGGTCCCTCAAACCACATCTGAGTGTGGATGGGGCAATTAATTGCATGAGCATCTGCTTTAATCCAAACCACATCGGAAAGCGGTAGCACCATAGTGCCAGTGGTGGATGCTGTTCCAGCAAAGTGGTGTACTACTATGTTTTTTCAGAGAAACATCTCACACTGACTGGATGGATGTCATTTCTCTGCAGAAAAAAGGGTTTGCAAGAAAACACCATAACATGCCTGCCGTTATATACGGTGCTTCTTCGTTGCTAAGAGTTACAAAAGAAGAAAGAAAAGTCCCTGACATTTCCCCTGTCACCCGTGGCAACTGCTGAGAGCATGCTTCTCAGTGAAAGGTGAATTCCTTTGGGTGTGTAGCCCGACACTCGCCTTTCTCCTGCCCAGATGCTTAGAATAGAAAATGTCTCTGCCTCCTGCAGCAAACATATTGTCACCCCCATATGGGTTCATTTCAGCATGCAAATGTTGTTTAATAAGTTGGTGTTGTTTGGTATTTACATAATATTTTTGCCTCAAAGAAGTTGCAGTTGTGCTAATAATTTTTCTATCCCCTATAGTACAATATGCTCTCTCCACAAACTTATAGAAAGTTCATCCTTGACCTTAGAATAAGCTAGTTGACAAAACAAATACCACTTGGTCCATTTAGTAGCCACGCAATAGCTTTGAAGTATTGTCTAAAGCCTGATATAGCTTATTCCTCTGTTCACATCAGTGAACAACACAAATGCACAGGGTGACATGCTACTTCATTCCCACAAGCAAGGGAGTATGTTCCATTTCAACACTGGGGGTGACACATATGAAATGTGGGATTTAGGGGTCCTCTACAAGAAATTTTTGAGCATCGAACATGTAAAGTCCTGCTGTTAGGGACCAAGCAGTGAGGCAACAAGGACACAGGAGTTGTTGACAAAATTGAGGGTTTTTATTTACCCAAAAAATGCATGAAAAATTACAAACCAAGAACAACTAGGCCGATAAAAGAGGCCCACATTATATAATTATACTCAATATAATAACTAAACAAGGTGTTAACTGAACAAACTGACCTGTCAAAATGACACACGAGGGAGCACATATAGTGGCCTGGCGAAACCAAACAATACACAAGGGGTAACCAATGTCATGTACTCAATGTCTGCACAGCCTGTGTAGCAAAAGCATGTTAGTACTGTGCCTGAATGCATCTTGTGTAGAGTCTGCTGAGTGTACTTGAAGTATAGAAATACACTTTCGTTTGCATTTAAGTGTGTATAGGTCACAGAAGCTGTTCTGCGGTTGTTGACGGCTGCATACCATAAAATTGAAGTGTGTTTCCTAAGACTTGCATTAGACAGACAACTGAAAAACACAGCTGCAAAAGCTACAACACACTAAATTTGTATTAACCTGCAGCTGAAAATAGACCTGAACAAATACACTAATTATTCTGGTTTGAGTAACGTTTGCAGAAAAACTCCACTGAACTGTTTTGGGAAAATTCAGTGCCTTTTTAAATAAAGTAACATAATATTTACTAGTTTTTAAAGATTTACATTTGCAGCCAATAGGCTCTGAGCCACTGACAGGATAAGGAATTTAGTATTTGTATTGAGAGTACTGAGAGATGGACCATCGGCTTCGTTTTTTTTGTCTTTTCATGCAAATTATTGACAGTCAGAAAATATATGAATAACTCTTTATCCCATAACTGGTTGTACTTCAAGTTGGCAGTGACAGACAGCTCATTCCCACTGATGTGGTTGTTGCTTGGCAGGCTTGTGTCGCAGACTCCAGCAGCTATCAGAGCGAACCTTATTAGCCCGAGCCTGCACGCATAGTCACTGTCCACGCCTCACTCCTCTCCACAGTGTGATTTAGGATGAGTGAGTGATTGAGCAATGCCTTCCTTTCCTCCTTCATCCAAAACAAATGCACTCTCACACACACACGTACACACACACACACACACACACACACACACACACACACACACACACACACATACAACTGTGGACCATCACTTAACAGTTGCCATGACAACGTTCAATACCCCTTCATTCCAAAACACATTGCAGACTTTCTAAAAATAATGCGGGTTGTCTTTTCTCACAGACTCCTCTCCAGACGACGACAGCCTTCAGAGCAAATCCTCGTACACTACAAGGTAAGGCTGTAGGACAATAGGCACTGATTAATGAATTGCCACAAGGGAAATAAACACTTAACTCTATGTAATTCAGTATCACATAAAATTCTGTTGCAATCTAACCACTGGTTGGTGACCTGAGAGGAGGTCAGGTCAGTCTGCATGAAGCCCGCTGACTCGACAACTCTGGGTCAGTGTTGTACTGCGGGCTGAGGCGAGACATGGAGCATGGAGCCAGCATAAATACAGCAGACTTCCAGTGGGACAGAGAGAGTGAGGGTTCTGTTGGGAGTGCACAGAGACAGATTAAGGCCATGTCAGCCACTGCTCCCACAGCCGAACAGACAGCCAGCTCATGGATGTGACTTTTACAATGATACAAGCAAATTGTATATATGGGAGAAATGAGCCCTGCGCACTCAGATTACAACTCTCCACTCCTCTCTTTACTATGGCTTCACCTATGGGACACGCATGCGAACTTTCATTTAATCAAGAACACATGCAAACATCTATGAGACGGAGAAAATAGAATAGAACGTCAGTTTTGTTAAATTCTTGTGATATTCTGTAAACAATCTTGATGTGACATTGTGCAGTTGCATGAGTAAGTGGGCTGATGTGCCTGAAGTCGCCCTCGTCTCTGTAGCCAAGGGCAATGAGCCATTCGGCGCTTGGATCTTATGTAACACTAGGGGATGGGCTGTCAGTGGGAAGGAAATCAGGCATCGTGTGATTGATTCCAAACGCTGACCATTGTGTTGTAACCATCATCGGTCTGTGACAAGCAATCTGAGAGTGGGAGGAAAACACACTGACCTCGTTCAGCAGTAAAATATCCACAGAAGATCACTTTATTTAGTCTCAAGTAAGCACACAACATGTTTTTTAAAGATGGAATCCAGTTTACAAAGAGTGCGTGCTTGCATTAACTCTAATAATAATAGTACTGTGCGTTTTTGGTTGAAGGATAACTAGGTGAAGTCATCGCTGTTCAGTAGCAGCTGATAATGATGAGGTAGACAGTGACACACTCAGTATGTACAGAGCTGGATGTTAACGGGATAACACGCCAGTTATCAGTCATGCCTGCTAAAAAAGACCTAATGTCAGGTAATTGGAAACAGAGACACGGAGATCAACCTGCATAGGTTCATCAACCTGCATACTGATACTAAGAAAAGAATTACTATAAATACACCACATACACAGTCAGTTAATTAACATTACATCTGTGAGCTGGAAAGTACAGACTATGCAGGGATATACAGTGTAATAAAAAAAACTCTGCTTTTATAACTTTCTGTAAGGATGCACATTTAGAAATTGATAATATTCCTATTATTTTGATTAAATAAAACATGATTAAAAGCAGCAAATTTGCCTGTCTGGGTTCACACAAGGTAAAATATCTGGAGGATATACTTTATATACCATTTAAAAGAAAAAAATCAATGCTCTTTAACAACTCAAACATTTCAGAATATAAAAATAAACTTTATAAATGTAAACTCAGACTAAAGCGATAATAACCACATATCAGCAGCTTGGATTTACAGTTGTATGGTGTTATTATCTAATACTTGGCGCACTGTTGCTAAGTTACTTGGCATCATGACCGTGAATGTCAATAACAGCTGAGCATGATACATACAGTTATGGCAGCAATAATAACACACATATTGGACAGTGTCAGCACACAGTATCTTTGTATTATTTGTTCTGTGTTAATAAAGTTAAAGGAAAAATATCAGCATCAGTTAAGTTTGTCTTTGTTTCATAATCCAAAATAAATATTTACTGTTGTGTAGAAGCTCTTTGTTCATCTTCATCTCTAAAGCTGAGGTACGTTTGTAGCCACAACATTACACTTAGTACGCATTACCAAGATCAGGGCTGGGCGATATGGAGAAAATCAATTTTCACTTTTTTTTTTTTAATTCAAATATCTCGCTATTGTAGAGTTGGTGCTTTCACAAAGTATTTACACGATAAATTATCTTTAGTAATGTGGATACAATGACAAAATGGGAAAAGGCAAATGAAAGAACAGCTAGAACAGTCTTTTAAGTTCAGAAAATTACACCACTTAACTGTAACGTAGCCTTTAAACCCAGAAAAGGCAACACTTACGATATTACGATATCCAGAATCTAAGATGTTGTCACCATATCAGTATAATATCGATATATTGCCCAGCCCCAACTGAGATAAGCGACTACAGTACGAGAAAACTACTTTACACTAACAATGACCTTCAAACTGATAGCCAAGGAACAAATATGTTATAACTCCTCAAAGATGCCCTTTACTCTAAAGTAGTAAGCTAACATAACAGTCTATTAGTTAAAGTTTAACAGTCAGCTGAAGCCTAAAAAAAAAAAATCACAACCTCTACTGAGGAGAGCATCACACACCATGTTGAGTAAGGTGCACGTGGACGCCTTAACAGTCAGATCTCTGTAGAAAACTATCAGAGAGTATAACAGTTCTTGTCAGTATCTATTAAATATCATTTTAACTCAGGTTAAATGTTAGATAAAAGTCACACACAAAAGTAGGTGAAATGTAATAAATTGAAAACACAGTAATGATTATGATTAAGGTGATAGGATTTTTCTTCTGTAAGATCACATTGCTTTGTCCCAAAACTTGTAACATGTTTTGTAAAGTATCACTGTGTTCCAGTTAGATGGAGAGCTGCCGTGCTGGCCACAGTAACCATCACAGTTTGAGTAGTGTGTGATGCCTAAACATAATATCTAATGCTTCACAATTGTGCAACTCTTTTAAGATACATCACAAAAACCACTACAGTCACTGTTATTAGAGTAGATATATCAAAGCCATTATGTACAAAGAGACTCAGCAGTTATCCTTGTTGCTTTCTCTCAGTGCGAGGCACTCGGATTACAGGGCCAGACTTAGAAGAACCAAAGCAGGCTAGCTCAGATCTTCAAAGCTGTACAGCAGCATTGTCTGGTAGCTAAACTTCCACAGCAAAGAAAACAAACCCTGCCATTGGTCGATCCAATTGTAAAGTGTAACCACACCATACATTCGCTACGCTATGCAACCTCACTCACTGAGCAAATGTACAGCCAAAGCCACAATGCTGCAAGTTACGCAACCTCATTCCATGGAAACCATGTTGAGTGATTTGACAGCAACTGCTCAGCAGCTCCCGCTGTGTGCCTCAGTCCGCCTTGTCCTCCCCGTTCTTGGCCCATCCTCGGCTCATGGCTGCTACCACGATGCTGTACATGTTGAGCCAGGCTTGACGTAGCGGCGCCGTGTAGGCCTGGCCCAGACTGCATTGCAGCATGTAGAGAAGGGACTCACCCACCACCTGAAGAAGTCCAAAACAAACACACACAAAAAAAACTTTAAAACCTCATTCCCTTGTGAAATTGCTTTTGGAGAGTTGTACTATGAAATGTTGGTCTTACAGCAAATGACTGTGTGTTGACTCCCACTGCCTGATGCTTCCTCCCAAGGTTGAGCAGAAAGTCCTCCAAGGAGTGAAGGTCGTCCAGGTGGCTGACTGCTGCATCTATCACGAGCATCACCTGCGATCACAGACACATGCGAATACACAGAGTGTTCAAAACAGTGCACAAGTACAAACTGCGTACTTGTAATGGTGACTGCGGTGAACAGAGCTCACCTTGGTGACATGTTCCAGGAACTCAGGGCTGGAGAGGCAGTCTTGTGTGGTGTCACAGTTTGTAGCGTAGTGGAAAAGAGTGAGGAGCGCAGGGTCCAGCTCAAACAGTCTAGCACAGACAAATACCACACTATTCTATAGGTGTATACACATGGCAGGGGTTGCCAAACATCCACACAGACACAGAATCAATCCATAAATCATACATCTACAAATCTCCCCTGCTAGTCTCTCTCATTTAGCGGCAGCTGTCTCAAAAGTAAATTGTAGATTATTGCAGTCTGTCGCCAAGCAACAAGTCAAGCTTCCGGTCCCTGCATGGTGAAAGTGTGCAGCGAAGGATCTAGCTTCATTCTCTCTCCAAACCTGTCTTACATATTCACATCTACATATTCTTAATACCACAGCTATTAAGTAACAACACAGAAAACAACAAGATACTATTAAGTGTTATTAGAATTTATGTTAATGAATAGATAATTGCACAAAATAACAATGTTTTCTCTCCTACAAGTCACTTTGCTGTCTAATTCAATCTGAATCATGATGATTTGCGGAAAACATTACCTGGAAAACATGATGACACCATGAGGAACTTTGTTCTTGCCCAGGCTCTCCCAGCTGCCTCGTATCAGCTCCTTGTCTTTCCCCGACAGCTTGTCCATCCTCCCTCAGGCTGTAAACACGAGGCAAGTTCTTCTAGAGGGGAAACACACAACTCCTCTACAGGACAAGAGGGCTCAGTTTGAGGAAAGCCATAATATTCGAGTCAATCCACAGACGAAACGTCCACCAACCCACCTGGAAAACAAAGTGGAGCATCAAGTGAGTGTAACACAGCTGATTTGTTAGTTTCAGATATGAAGAGGGGGACACGGCTGCAGGAGATATGATTCCTAGGCTGAAGATGCACAAACATACTGTACCTTCTTGAGGTCAGTCTTCTCTGTGAACTTCTTCTGATGCAGCCGGGCTGAGGGGTCTGTCTGTGTGTATGTGTGTGAGTGTGTTTGTTTGTGTGTGTGTGCAGGCAGCAGCCTTGCCTGACACTCTGGTGGTGCACTTGCTCTCTATCCCCAGCCCCACGGTGCAGTCAGGGAGACAAGTTGTGCCACGCTCTTATCTGTCACACTGGCTGCTATCTCTCTCCCCTTCCCGTTTGCCTCTTGATATGCTCTCTCTCCAGCACTGGGGATATTATTCATGCCACTGAAGGAGAAAAAGAGGGATCTCTCTCTGCTGCTCCAGAGAGGCTGCGGCGAGCCACAGCTCCTCCTGCAGGTGAACCGAAGACTAAAACACACAGAGACCATACATGCACACAAATCTGCATGCACAACATACACGGTACATAATGAAATATTGATATTTGCACTTTCACTTTAAAATCTGAATTCAAATACATAAGAAAACTAAACAAAGAAATTGATTTCTGACATTTTTTGAAGTGGCTTTGATGCATGGGGTTTAGTGCTGTTTGATTTGTCTTTCTTCTAGACACCTTGTAAAGCCATTTAGTGGTCATACTTTGCATTTGTCACTTGTGAGTCTACTGGCTCAGGTGTTTGCAGTCACTTTGCATTTACTGAATGTGAAACTGTGTGCTCAGGGCTACATCCTGAAGAAGGCTGTTTGTGCCATCATGTGTGAGTTGTATCCCAGTTTTATCTCAGCATATACCAGCATTGTGTTTTAAGTATCTCAATAGGAAATCTGATTACAGGCTTTTTAACTTTTTGCCACACGAGCGCCTTGCTCCTTCGAGCACCTTCGTCACGCTTGTTTGAACTTCCATGCACTTCAGACTTTTTGAGGGTTTTCTTAGGATTATTTCTGAGGGCTTTGCCTTTAATTGATAGGACATAATTAAGTGTGAAAGGAGGGGAGAGAGTGGAGATGACATGCAGCAAGGGGCTGTGGGCTGAAATTGAGCCCATGGCCACTGCAGCAAGGACATTGCCTTTGTACATTGGACGCCCGCTCCACCCACTGAGCGACTGGGCGCCCCGACTTTTTCCTTTTTTAAACAAGACATTAAGATGAAAAACAAAATAGCCTCAGCAGAAGTACTTCATGCAGTGAAAATGCAGATGTTCACATCAACTGAATGTAAAGTCCCTGTAAAAATAGGTTTGAACTTAAAAGCACAACTCTGAGAACAGGCCTGTAAAATAAAAAGTTTAAGTTCACTCAGGGTCAACAACAATTAAAAGACAAAAAAAGGCAGGGAGGACGAGGCAAACTTATTCATTAGGTGGTCGGGCTAGAGAGCAGAGGTCCAAAAAGTAAGCAGAGGGGTCATTTCAGGCTAGACAGGAAGGTAGGCAGGCAGAGAAAATGGCTGGACAAGGAAGCACAATAGATAACCGAGCATGAGATGAACAGAAGTGGGTATAAGCTACTGGGCTGATGGGGAAGAGGGAACAGGTGGGTAGGGGAGTGTCAGGTGATGGAGAATGGCGGGAACACAGGGGTTATATCAGGGCAGGTGGGAGTGGCAGAAGCTGAAATGTCAGGAGAGTTGGTGCATGGCAGGGGTAAAAAAAGCAGACAGGAAAATGTGAGGCGAGGACTTGGCTAACATTGTGACAGCGAAGTCCATTTGAGGCCTGTATTATCTATTCTAGGGTGTGTCCTCAGCTGCCCACATTTGCAACCCCTGCATTTACAGAATTAAATGTGTGGGAATTTTTATATCTTGCAGCGGCTAGAATAATAAAAGACCTGAACGTACCACCTTGGCGAAATTATATTGTTCATCTGCTAAGTAGAGCCACTCCTCAAACAGCGTGATCATAACATTTGGTGGCCAAGCGCTCAGCCTCTCATTAATCTAAATGAGATGTGTTTGTTGCCTCTCTCGGCTTTCACACACATTGGAGGCACTTCGGTTGGTTTAAATAGATGTCACAGCAGGCGTCTCACTCGGATATTGTCAAACAGGATGAGAGAGATTGGTTTTGTTTTCAGCTGTGCAGCAGGGAAATCAGAGGTGCGCAGCGTTTTCCTGAGGGACTACAAGGCAGAGTGGGGAGGGATAAACTGTTCCCATGACAACCTGACAGGATGGAGCCCTGGAAGCTTTATCATGTGATGTTTGAGATCTCAAGAAAGGGACTCTGGGATTATTTATTACATCTCTAACTACTGTGTGGCAACATCCAGGTTTATAGATGTAGCTGTAGTTGGTAACTTTTTTAAAACAGAAACTTTTTCAATATTTACTGAAACTGTCACTATAATCACACAAGCACTGAATGAGACAGATAGTCTGTGAAAATAAATCATAGTCCTCTGCCCACTCTGCCTTGTGATGCTTCTAATAGCCTTACGGCATATGAAAATTAACAACCAATAGGAGTAGAGAAGTCTCTGACACAGCTGTCAAACATGTTAATTGCTCCCTGGACTGTCAAACTAAGCAGTGTTGATCAAAAATGAATCACGATTCTGTTACTGCATTGCCTATTTCTCACCTTAAATGTTTTCAGAAACACATTCAGTGTACTGTTAAGCTATAAAAATGAGAAAGTTGGTTCAGCTGGTGGGCAGTGCTTGGTACTTTGGTCGACTATTGCCAACATGGTTGCCGAGTCGCAAACTTTCTCATTTTACAGCTAAACAGTACACTAAAATATGTTTCTGAAAACATTTAAGGAGAGAAATAGGCAATGCAGCAACAGAATCTTGATTCATACTTGCTCAGCGCTAGTTTATCAGTTTGATCACAGCTCACGAGCAGTAATTGAGATGCTTGACGGCTGCGTTAGAGACTCCTCGACTACGATTAGTTGTTGTCGGTTGTTACTGGCTCACCCCTTTTTCCCCTTTAAGGGTGGCTGCCTTGTGGGTAACCTGTGAGGGTGATGTGTACTTCATGGTGTATATGGAGGGAAGCAGCTTTCTCGGGGTGTCATGGTGAAGATGCATGCTGGAAATAGTGACGATAGCAGTAGAATTAAGTGTCTAGATAAGCTCAGGGCTACTGTTAGACCTCATGAGAAGGCCATGTTTGTTGTTTTGTGGTGAAGACTGCAATAAAGGCTGTTGTTGGTGAATGGCACCCGAACGCCTCGCCATCCTTTCTTCTGCAGAGTGGTCCGGACCGCTAGAAGCTAGTTACCAGCTAATAATGAGCCAAGCTAATTTCTTGTTAATAAGCCAGCGCGTTCCCAACTACGGTTTGGAGCCAGTAAGCTGTAGCTGAGAGGTAACACGGTGCACTACAGTAGATTCTAACAATGTCATTAGAAGCAGTAGGAAAAGGAGGAGGGATGATATTTTCACAGACTGTCTCATGTACTTCTTTTAGAATATAATGACAGTTTTAGCAAATATAACTCAAAGTTATTTTCAAAAGTTACCAACTGTAGCTTTAATTGTATAAAATTAACCATATACTTATTTTAATACCTAAACAGTCATAGTGAATACTGTTAGTCAACTGTTCCCGGCAGCACAATTTCGTATTGTAATTGTATGTAACACAAAAACAAAAATAAACAACCAGCAAACACACTTTCAAACTAAGAATTCACTGGTGTTACCTCAGGACAACTTACATAATTTTAACTCATGCAAACTTTGCCTTAAGTAGCCTTAATGCATGACACAGTGGCCTACATAAAGTAACCATATGGTATGCACTGCTCTCCTTGACTACATTTTAATTATGATTATATACATATTCAGACATTCCCATGTGGTTTGTTAGTAAAAATTATTTCTAAAATTCCTGGCAGTCAGCTGTCTAAGCACAAGTTCACAGTGGAGGCCAGTGTACAAGTGTATTTGATGTGGGTCTATAGGCTAGGAGTGACCACTGAACTGGTCTCTGTGAATACAGACACACAGAGAGGGCTGTTTATTTAGGTGGCAGTGTGGCTGTGGAAATAACTAGGAACCTTAACCCAACCCTCCCATGGCAGACGCTTGGTGTCCTTATGGGACCTATCAAATTAAAGAATATACATTTATTCCATGTTTTAAACTATGCTGAGAAAAAACAACAAAGAGCAAAAACAGACACAATTTCTCACAGTTAAAGTAATTTTTTATAATTATTGGAGTATTCTTGATTTAGAGTGGGTTAAACACAAATTAATGTTACAGACACGGTGGTCTCAACTGGTGTTCTCATTTTGTTTTTGAACTGTTCATTCTGGTAACCAAGTGTTCATCATCCTCTAAATTACAGTGTTCATAATTCTTAGCAAACTGTTGTCATAAAACAAATAGCAGCTTTTTAAATTTTCATTTTTATAATCTGCATGACACATCATGCAGATTGTATACATATATATACTAAAAGTGTATAAAATATTAATTACTTATTAACATATACAGTTCTATAAAGTTGTATTTTCTTCCAGTTGTTATCCCTAACATTTGTGATTGTCCAGATGTTTTATCATTTCATAATTTATAGTTGCACATCTTAAACTATCAAATGCTCGGTGCGGATAGTTAGCCGTGACATGAATCATTTTTGAGGACAGTGTTGTTTTCTAGCGGAGAGGCCATAAAAAACTCTGTGCCGCCTGAACCTTTTTGATCATGGCATTTCTTCCCCTTTGGACTTCACGCTCTTCTCTTCCACATCTTCAATTTTCTCCCCGTCGTCTACATTTTCTTCCCTAAATCAGACATGTTGGGTTAGAAAATGGCTATATTGTAATTACATTGAACTTTTACTTGGCTACAGTATTTGTCTTTCTTCACTAAAGACTGCAGGGCAAGCTCAGAAAATTATGTAATGTAACATGACCAAACCACATGAAGTCCTTGGCTCTGCAGCACCAGTGCTATTCATAATTTTACCGGACATAGTGGTATTACATAGTGGATGGACAAACCTTACTATAAATTCTCACTCCACATACCTGCTGGGAATGTCATTCTCGGTGCTGCGGTTCTCGTCTATATCCTCCTCAGATCTGGATGATGCTGATGTTCCTTCAACCGCTTCTCCATTTTCTTCAACAAACTGCTCCTCTAAGCCGGCCTTCTTCAGCTTGTTCCTGTACATCTGCTCTGCATGAGCCTTTGCATTTCTCTGCCAAGATAAAAAATCAGAGTTATGCTGGAGGGGCATGACATTTACAATGTGATGTAATCTTCTCAGCTTATTACATCACTCACCTGTTTCACCTGTTCGAACAAATAAGGGCGTTCGCTAACTCTTGCCTTCATACTCCGTAACTCCCTCATGTACTCTTTCATCCTTTGTTGGTCAGCCTCCCTTCATGTAAGAGAAGATTATAGTTTGAGCTACTGCGGCAGGCGTGTGTGGTTGTTGTGATGTGAGTCGCAAAGGTTGCAAAATTGGAGAATGAACGGCCTCACTTGACCAGCACTCACCGATGGTTCTGTAGTTTGTCATTATAAACTTCTTTCAAGCTGCTGTGTGGGTCCAGCAGCTTTGCATGGAGTGTGACTGTCTTCTTCATGGCCTGGGACCTCATTTGATACTTTTTTCAACCAGTCAGCACTCTCTTGATTCTTACTGTCCCTCATCTCCATTGACTTTCTGTGGAGGTAAAAATACTCTGCATGTCAGAGGGATAAAAGGAATACTTCACCCACAAAATGATTGTTTATTTAGATTACTTACCCCATGTTACCTTGAATTCGAGAGGAAAACTTTGTTTTTCTCGCGTGCCTCAACAACAAATCCAAAAACAGCAACCATTTTTCACACATTGAAGTAAAGGGTGACTGCGTCAGATGACAGAAAAACTACATCAAAACATCCATCTACAAACTCTCACACAACTCATGCAGTATAATGCACTTCAGTATTTCCCAACCACATGCATTTTTGCTAAAATCTTGCTATTTTAAACACTTGCACATAAACAGTCTCACGCACGGACAAGGAGTGCACCTGGGCAACTAAACAGAATACACAAGCAGAGTTCAAATGCATGCGCTTGCCCAACTGTGCCACTTGTATGCTTAAGTGTTTAAAATAGTAAAGTTTTAGCAAAAATGCATGTGTTTGGAAGTGCTGAGGATACGACTGGATACATGAGACTTGGATTATACTGCACAAGTTGTGTGAGAGTTTGTGAACGGATACTTTCATAAAGTTTTGCTGTTGTTAAATACGGACCCCTTCAATGTTTTTGGATTTGTCATTCACTGCTGAGGCATGAGAAAAACAGTTTTCTTCACAAATTTATGGTAACAAGGGGTAAGTAACTGACGTATTCCTTTAACTATTTAGTGTGTAGAAACTATAATGAGGACAAATAAAACCCTACTGTCCGTGTTCCAAAGTCATGCCAAAATAATCACCTGATGGCCATGCAGCGCTTCCTCGCAGCATCTGTGATGTATGTGGGGAGTGTGTCCGCAGACAGTGACGTTAAGGCCCCAAGTGACTTGCTTCTGCTGAGATTGCTTATTTTTGGTACCTGTAAATGAGGGGGGAAAAACAGTTAACATTTTTGTTAGCTGAAATCAAAACAAATATATTGTTTGGCCACATATTGCATCAACTTTTAAAATGTATAATTAACTTGAAAATAAAACCCTACAAGATGCAGTGAAAACACCAGCAATGTTTACATCAGTGTATAAACTGATGTAAGCCAGATGTATACATAAAGTCCTTTTATATAGACACGCCAAATCAGAGCAGTGAGTTGTGACGGATATTGTTTTTACTGTCGGATGATACAGCATAGCGTGACTCAGAGTAGCAAAACTAGTTTTCAATTTGTAGAAAAAACTCTCTATTCACTGTGATCAAAGCCAAGTGAAAATCCATTATTTTTGGTCAGCTTTTTGAAATGTAAAACTACTGCAGGAGAACTAGAGAGGACCAGCACTGGCTGTCAATAAATTAATACACTGTGTAGAAAAAACCCTCTGTAATTCATTAATACAATGCTTAGTAACATCAGATTTCTTTTTTTCTAAAATGTAATTTCCGTTTTTGTTTCTATCAACAATTACTGTGAGAGCTATAAACAAAACAACAACATTTACAGACGAAAGACAAAATGATAAAGATTATTTGATGGGATACTGGTGGTTTTAGGACTACCCAGTTTGATGTTAATGTCACAGAATAATGTTTTTGGTTGTTAAGTACACAGCATACATCTGTAAGTCAATGTAGTCACACATTTATCAACTATGTAGACATTTTGTACAATTACCTATGTGGCAGTCTAAAATGTGACTACGCATCTACAGCAACCTCTTTATGTGCCACATCATCAGCAACAAGGCTAAATTTATCTTTATAAAGTAATCGTTAAATCAGAAGAAGTTGCCCAAAATGCCAGACATGTTCATAAAATGGATTTCTGGTAATTGGATAATTTTGGGCAGAGCCAGAAAATACATGAAAGGAAGACACGAATTAACTTTCACTGATCACAACCTTCATTCTACCACTGCGGATTAGTGTAAATTACTGTTATACTTAATTACTGTTATAATTATTTCTACTCTGTAATGCCCTCATGTGAACCTTCCTTCCCGACTCATTTCTATAAACATATATAGGGATGGTCCTGTGAAATATTTTTGATCTCATAAAAATAGATATTGCTGCTGGAAATGACGAAACTCAAGTGAACATATATTACATGGCTGTATATCAGGGGCTGTAGAAATGGGATTGGAGTTCTACATGATAAATTATGAGGTGAAGAAGTTTGAAATACAACTCTTGCAGGGAGGGGAATATTCCCTCTCAGAAGAGGGCCCACTGTACATTTTTTAAATAGCTTTACGGCTCCACAACTGAGGGGACTGGTCTAAACGGCGTCAAAAAATAACACATAAGCCACACAAGAACTTAACCGTACAATAAATCCTTTGCCATCAAGCAAATTACTTTCAACCACAAAGAATAGAAAGTCAACTTTGACCAGGTCAAAGCCCTTTGTCACATTTTCTGAAATAAACACTTTTGGGTGTTGAGGGACCACAGGAATAAATGATAGAGCATTTGCACAGTTGGCAAAAACTGAAGGGGAAACATCTGTTCTTACTAGGCCGCTTATTGTGCAGTTGGTGCAATCATAGTGATCATATCAGTGATATGGACCTTTTTAAACAAGCAAGGATTAAGGGAATGAGCACTGTTTGTCATCTAGAACATTAGAGGCTTTAAGGAAGGCTTGTGTTTTCCTACCAGCATTAAAAAAAAGGGTATTGACTTGACAAAGTGGTGGGTGGATGTGTCTCGAGCCATGCATCAAACACAGTAAAGCAAAACTAAAATGTGAAGCCATCTGGGCCTGGATGTCTTTTCCTGTAATTCCTCTACAGACTCTGGCTCTTCAAAACAGGCATCATTCTTTACATTTCATTGATGATTGATTGATTTGCTCGACATAAGTAGGCAGGGAATTAATGAAATGCATATAAAATAATCAAAGCATTTAAAATTATAGAAATGAAACTAAAATTTATTCATATTCTGAGAGGTGACTAAAACCAGCGAAACTCTTCTTAACACACTCTCATAAACAGACAGGTGTGTGGTAAAGAAAAGGTTTTACCTGTGAGTTTTCAGGGCCCATCCTACTCCGCCTTGCAGGGAGAGCCGATGTCCTCAGAGAGAAGGGCTGACACTTTATCCCATCTTTACTCTGTGTTTTTCTCAGCGCCTCTGTCTGCAAAGTTTTGTGCAGCCTGCTGAAATCAGGAACCTGACGGATAATTTTTGGTTTGAAACTGGGTTTCTCATCCAGAAAGCCCAGCTTTTCTTTCCGGGTGCGCTCAGCAGTGCGAAGTTTCGGGCCGCCTGATACAGTGGGATTCTCATCTCGCACTGTTGTCCGAGTTGGTACTTGTCTGCAAAGCTCCTGATCTGCACAGAATTACAACAAGGTGATGTAGCAGATGAAGTCATGTCATTGAATAAAGCATGACACAGACGTTAAACATGCATCCAATAGGACATGATATAAATTAGGTGTTACATTATAAGTCTTTTCAAAACAATACATTTTATTACACACACAGAACAAAGCACTGCTTTGGCTTGTGGATAGGCTAATGACAAGCCAAAATGTTGTTGGTCTATTGATCAGGTACATCTACACTGTTTCATTCAGTTTTAAGTAGTATTAAAGCTGCCAGTTACTATGAATCAAAAATGGAAATGTAAAGACACATGGTTAGGTACTCTTTTGTGTCATCACCACATCATATCAAATGTAACAGTGAATTTCAGGAATATGACAAGTTAAAAAACATGTGTTTGTAATGTTGTCTTATGTTTAACAGGAAGTCTTTTGCAGTAGAGCGAGTATTTTTACAGGTTACAGCACATAAGCTACTGTATAGTTAATTCTGTGAATCAGTATATACCATAAAACTTAAATTAAAAGCCTAGTCCCAATGAAACGCCCAGACCCTTTTACTAGCTCAGTGTAGCTACACATTTTGACAAATAACGGCCTGTCTCAATTAGATGTATGGTCTGGTTGTCAAGCAGTTCATTTTTATAGATGCTCTTTAGATGTATCAACTCAGATTGTTGACTACCCACTTGAGCTAACGTTAGTGCCATAAGTGTCATAATGTAACACATAAGTGATATGTTATTCAAAGCCTAATTTTTATACTGGTAACATTCATACTGGCTCATATAAAGCCTGTGAAGTTGCAGCAGGGCTACAGTTGTCAAGAAACCATCTATGCATGCTGTCATGGCACTCCTGATCTCTGACAAGCATTGTAATAATAAGAAGAAACATGCAGTCAATGCTCAGTGCAAAAAAATGCAGTTCTATGAAAAGCCACTGGAGGCTGACTCCAGAAGTGAGTCAATCCCCATAGACACCCATGTTAAAATGGTTAACTTTACAGCAGACACAAACGTGTTTACAGCCTGATACATAATTGGATTTAGTCTCTATAGTTAATTTCTCCTCTAATGACAACTGTAGTGGGGGTGAATTTTTATATAACTCATCAGTTTACATTTTATTAAGGCTTAAAGTTGCACAATATTAAGGGTGGGTCTCTTTGAGGGACAGGCTGTCTGCCAATAGTGGTAGCTTCACAGTCAGATCCACCCCTCACTCTTCCCCAAATCCACCCTCTCATGCAAATATGGTCACTTATGTCTCCAAAAACCACAAGATGGGTATGGCCAAAATGCCAAACTTGAGGCTTCAAATGTGAATCCACAAACCAATGAGTGACATCACGATAGCTATGCTCATTATTTTTTATAGTCTGTGGTTTTCTCCTGATAATGGGTTGATTATTTTGTTATCCAAAGATAACAAAACATGTTTTCTAGAGATAACAAAATACTTAACTCCCAATCTCGAGATAACAGCATTTTAAAAATTATTGCAAGCACGGCTGTTCTCAGCTTCCATAGAAGTACAAGAGAGCTGTGCCTACTGAGGCATCTAAAAACTTTAAAGATGGAACAATCTGAGCAGGAAACACTTTTGTTAAACAGCTCACAACCCATTGACTTAAGCACCATGTGGGAGGGGTCACAAGTAGGCATTGCCTTGCTATAAAGGGTCACAGGCCAAAAAAGTCGGGAACCAGTGGCCTCTATACTGTTCTAAAGATGGCAGTCTGTAGAGTGATACATATAGTTATGCAACAAAGAATCTAATCTCTCCATAATTTCATATCAGTTACAACTATTATATCAAACACTAGCCAGTATCACCCCATCAGAAAAGGATACCAACCTTTCAGGTCTGACTCTGACGAGTCTTTTACCTCTTTGTGAGGAGGTTTTCTAACAGCAGCAGCCTTGTTTTTCTCATCATGTGAGATTTGGTTTAGCATTGATATCAGCTTCTCCCTTCTCTCTTTTTCTCTCTCCTGGAAGCTGAAAGGTCTATGAATGGAGAGCAAGAAGTCCCTCCTCTGCTTATGCCCCTGCCTCCTCTCCTCCTCTCTCAGCTCCATCATCTTCTGATAGAGGGGCTGAGTGACATGACTGGGGACTGGGAGAGCGCAGAACTTCCTCTGACACTCAGCCTCGGCTTCCTCCTCTTTGCTTATCTCTGTTGTTTTAGATAAAGCGAACCGCTCACACGGTTGATTCCTTGGCGGCGTCAGTTTGGAAGCCCTGACTGAATAGTTCTTCTGGTCTGAAGATGCCCAGGCTGGAGAAGATGACTTCAGCCTCTCTGACTGTCTGGGATGGTGCAAAGTCTCTTTGTCTGAGGTCAGGGCAGATGTAGAGGTGGATCTCCTCATTCCCACATGCCTGCAAACACAGTAGATATCTTTAAGAAAACAAATATGCTATGATTATGACAAAACATTAAAAGAAATTTGAGGAAACCTACTTGGCCTGATGTTTTAGTTCACTTCCATCACCAGATTCTGGGTCTACATCTGTTGACAGCAGAGAGTTCTGATATATTCTTCTCTCAAGCTCCTCTTTCTGTCTCTTCTCTGTCTCCTGCAGCTGCTGCCTGAGGGCCTCACTCAGGGCCTTCAGCTGCTGCTGGAGCATTAACTCTGATCTGAGTCCATCTTCCAGCAAGGTCTCCAACTTTGGCATATTTCTCTGACCTGTGACTGCAAACAAAAGCTGTCAAAGCTTGTTTATTCCTCTAAACAAAAAGTTCATCTGCTCTGAGTTGGTGCTGAAATGCTTAAACAGCTTGTCTTTTTTGTCTATAAACTGAAAGTTAATTGACAGCAATTTAGTTATTTGGTTTTTTTTTTTCAATTATGTCAGTGTATGATTACAATAAAAAGTTTCACGTAGAATAATCAGATGTGATCTGTGACAAAATGAGGAGACAAGTCATGATCAAAATTAAGCTGATAACTTTACATAATCATAACTCACAAAGTTCACATTGTCCAATTATTCAATAACATTTCAAATGAAGCAAAAATGCTTAGTCAACAAAATCATTGGCAGTTGGGCAGAAAATATTTGGCGATGCTTTTGATAACTGACTGTTCATTTATGTAACTTTCTCAAGTCTGTTAACAACTCTCTGGTTCCAGCTTATTAATATGACTATGATTGGTTTATTTGTTGTGAATGGTTTTCTTGACTGTAAACTGAATATCTTTTGGTTTAGGCCATTGGTAGTAGAAGACAAGCAGTCTGAATATGTAAATGTAGGTTCTGGGAAACTGTGATGGACATTTATTACTATTTTCTACCAACGTAACACATCAAAGTAACTGTTGGTTGCAGCTCTACTCTTGAATAACGAGTATTTGCTGTTTTTCTTTAATTAATCTGGGTTTTAGATTGTTGGTTTGGACAGAACATCTAAAGACATCACTGTACTCTCTAGGAAATTGTAATGGGAATTTTTAAATATTGTAAATTAAACAACATAACATACACAACTGTAAAATATGAATCAATTACTTGGAATGATTTATCAATAACTGCTTTTTTAATCGCCAGTTCTGCATTTGTATTTTAAAGGGAAACTACGCCCATTTTTAAAATTCATACATGTTATTCATGTGGTCTAACACAGTCCAAAAGTATGAGTGAACATGAACAATTCTCTTCCAAATCTGAAAACTAGGGTGCTAAAACTCAAATCTGTGAATTACCACTAGCCACCAGCTAAATGCTGGTACAATATGCATGTGGCTGCTAGCTTTTCTTCACTCACCAGCCAAAACACAATGGTAATCTATTAAGTGGCTGGCAGATTTTGGAATCCACCAGCCACAGAGGCAGGTGGACAAAAAAGTTCATTTTCAGCCCTAGTCATAGTGTATAGAGTCTGGAGCCGCTCCGCTGACACTGAATTGGAAAAGATGTTCTAGATGACACTGAGAGCACCCAGGAAAATGTTCTGGGTGTATGGATACATGTTCTGTCTCAGCTCTGAGAACAATACAATAGAATTTAAATTGAAGTGGTATACCTGTTTCAAGGCATACCATTGAATGACACTTGATGGTTATGATACAATGTACATGTTCTTATCTGTGGTATTGAAGAAAATATGAAACCAGATGTAGAAAATCATCTGCCCATGCTCAACTCCTTTCCTCATTGACTGCCTGAGGGGCTTTTTACACATACTGTGGTTACATTAAAAATGTTTCAAGTTTAAATTAACATAGTGTTTGCTTAACCAAAAATACGTATGTTTTAATTTCTTTAAAGGTTATTGTAAGTACTGATAACAGTACTTGTGTAACACTGTGTACTGTGACACCGATATTTTCTAAGATGATTATCATACTGTGAAAATCTCATAGTGTTGCAACATTAAATAGAATAAAGCTTATTTGGGTATCTAGGTTTTAAAAAACACTTTGGTGAGTCAGTGACATCAGACTCTTGTTCATTGTCTATGGAGCAGCTCCATACTTTATACTTGATGACATCACCAGTTTGAGACTTCTGGCTTTGAGAGAGCAGCTCATATTTACAGATATTAAATAAATTTTCCTAAGTCATGGAAATAAGATATCGGAGTTTTTAATTACGGTGTTTCCATTTAATGCTTTCTAATATAAAAACGTAACGTTGCTCACAAAGTGTAAAACTTGATGACAACTCCGCCTCCTATGTGTGTAAACGGGTTGCCAGGGCAACCAGACCACTGCGCTCTCAACATAGGTTAATGTGTAATGTTAATGACGGTTTAGGTACATGTATTTAGCTGTAGCTAAGCTAAGTTTCTATGCGTATTTACTGTTTTACTTATTTACAAACCTGCTTACTATATCCTGCCACTTAAAAACCACATGATAAAAAACAAAGTAATAATGAGCCGCTAACCTGTTAAAAGACGAGTTTTAGGAAGTGTATCTCGACGTCGAAACGTCTTCCAAACTCGTATGTCTCCGCTGACAAGACAGCTTTTTCGGTAAGACGATGATGTCTGTTGTAGAAATAAAGTTAAAAGAGTATTACAGAGTATTACACGAAGCAACTGTATTGAACTTGTACTCACTCCTCAGTTTCGGTAGCATTAGCACTGTTTGTGGACAGAGGCAGCAACGTTCAGCCGCGACGGACGTCTTCTGTGATTGGACAGCGAACCCGGAAGTACTTCCTAGGGAGCGCTTGTCAACACAACATGGCTGGATTACAACAGGGACGCAGCTGCTGTTATTAGGACACATTCAAGGGGAAACGTCTGTCTGAATGTCATATGAAAGTATAAACTCTTTAGAGTTGGATTGATTCTCCTTTTAAATGCGGGGCTTGTTTCATGTGAAGACAGAGTGAAGACAGAAGCATGCACAGGCTCACAAGGGCGACGCTGGCCTTAAACGGACTTGGTCGGTGTTTTATTGCAGAAAAGCATTTGTCGGTAATAAAAATCACCAGCCGAGGATTAGTGTGTGCAGAACATGGAGGCGATTCTGGCAAGAATCATGAGGTTTATGATGTTGTTATATCCGGGGGAGGAATGGTTGGATCTGCAATGGCATGCTCCCTAGGTGAGTTACGCCCTCCCCGTTACAAGCAGTGTTATCAGGGGTTTAAACTTGAAATACTTACTCTAAAGGCTTGAATATAACCTCTTAGATGTAATACAATAGGGGACACCAGAAATATCTAAACACACAGCTTCACCACATTACTATTGTTTTTTATTTTTACTGTAGGAACACTGCTAAGACTCAATCTTGTATGTACTGCCATTTATATACAACAATATTTACATGATTTTTGACAGGCATGGATCCCAACTTGGAGGGTAAGAAGATTCTTCTACTCGAAGCGGGCAACAAGAAAGTGATGGACAAGGTCCCAGACACCTACAGCACCAGAGTCAGCTCCATCAGTCCAGGCTCTGCCACCCTCCTCAGTGGTACACTAGAAGCTGACACACACCACACACACAAAAACGTTTATATACTGTATTTACATCATATGTATTTTTTGTGGTGTTCTTTTTTAAAGGCTTTGTACATTCAAAAGGGCAGTTTCACCACAGGCCGAAAATAAAAAAGTTATTTCTGTGATCATTAGCTTCCTTTCTGTGCAAAGCTTGTGGTGCTAGACTAATACATGGCTCCCGCAAGGTAAGCAAGGGATCAGACACTGTCCAGTCACCCGGGCTTAACTAGGATCATATCTGACCTTATTTGTTCCGCTCTGTAACTTTAGCTGGGCTTGACGGACTTGTCTCTGAAACCTGTAATGTTCTTTGTCATAAATCTGCCACCTCAAGTTTTGAATCAGTTAAAAATAGCTGTTCCATAAAAAATATCATCTCTATGAGCTGAACATGACCATCAGTCCAGACTTGTGCATTTTGTTATTTTAAGCTCTCAGACTGTTTGTACGTGTAGGCTTACACAATCAGTTTTACATATGTATTTCTCACTTCTAAACCATATGATAGTTTATCAGATAAGATACAGATTGATTTTCAAGTGTTAAGCAAAGATTAATAGTTTATTTTGTTGATTTTCTCATCTACCCCCAAAGAGAACAAACAAACAGATTAAAATGTTTCAAAATCAATTCACCTCACAACAAGAGGGTTAATCGTTTGAACATGGAGTAAGGCGTTCAAACCTGGGGGTGGGGGAGCCCTTCCAGAGTTTGCATGTTCTCCCTGTGTCAGCGTGGGTTTTCTCCGGGTACTATGGCTTCCTCCCACAGTCCAAACACATGCAGGTTAATTTTAGTGACTCTAAATTGGCTGTAGGTGTGAATGTGAGCTTGAATGGTTGTCTGTCTCTGTGTGTCAGCACTGTGATAGTTCAATGTCAGCTTGAATAGGCTCCACCCCCCGCGACACCTAAGAGGATAAGCAGTTACAAAAAATGAATAAATTACTTTTGTTGTTGGACACATAAGTTCCACATTTATTTAGATGCAGGTGTTAAAATAAGTACAGCATGTGGTCAACTAAGCAATTAAGTGATTAGAGCATGGACAGCAACAAATTACAATATCTCCTCAGCAGATCATGCATTTCGATGCACCCTGTAATAGCTTTAGTAGCAGCAGTCTGTGTGCAGGTGCCAGTGAGAGAAAGAGAGGCTAAAGCTTTGCTAAATAAGCCAAGTAAGCTCTTTCAATCTGCTCTCTTGCATTATTTTTGTACTTTACAGTGTGTACCCCTTTATCTGATCAGACGTCTCACGTTGAAACTGAAATGTCAATAGAGATTTTGATAGGAGTGCAGTGATATGGTGCGATGGTGTTTACCTGGAATATTTTTTGCTTGGCTGTGTCCTCATTGCCTCCTGCTGGCACCTGTGCAGAAAGTAAAAGGCAAGAACTTGTCTCACACTTCTCTTCACATGGTGTCTCAAAATCTTATTCTATTCCCAATTACCACTTAAAGGTTTTTTTTAATGGAAGGGTTTAAACTCATCCTCAGCTGAACAGATGAAAACACATCCACATTACTAGATTTGCGCCTGGTTGTTGGTCCCTGTGCTGCTAAATTCTGCCCAGTCCAGCTAAGACTTAACCTGATCACAAAGACTAGTTGGACCACTTTCCTTCTTCTCTTCCCGTTATATAAACTGACTTTTGTTAAAATTCACCCAATTCATGTTTCGACTTTTAGAGTATGATTACAGTTATTTGTAATATGCAGTCATACATTGTTTAATTGCACTGAATTAGTATTGCACTTGTTTTAAAAAATGTGTTTGTGTACTCGCAGGTATTGGAGCATGGGAACACATCACACAGATGAGGTGCAAGCCCTATAAAAGGATGCAGGTATGTTGATCTTCAGCTCACTACTACATAAGTTGCCTTTTGAAATCTGCGACACAAGGGCGCAGTGCCTGTCATCGCACTGCTGGTTCAGAAGTTCCGAAAAGTATAACTTCAAGACAAACAAAAATAAGTAGAGCATACTGCTGTATAGACTATCTCATCCTTCTGTTATACAACTGGAGTTTTTCTTCATATGTTCTCCAGACATTCTAATTTACGGCCCTACGGTATGTATTTCTGTCATCCATCAATCACAGCACCATACAATTTGTGGAGAGAGAAATCTGTACCGCTCAGCTTCCACTCAGTCATTCAGCTTAATGAACAAGCAACACAATGCTGTATCATATAATCATGTATATGGTATGTAATTGTTCACATAAAAAGGCAAAAAGGGTCTCACGTAACATACATTTTGTTCATTCTTTTGTGCAGTGTATGCATTTTCAGTAACTTTGTAGGATCTGTGGTACAAGGAATGCCAAAGAACAGAAGGTATATTTAAAAAAGGACATCTCCTGGCATTTTCAAAGCACTGGATGGCTCTTTGACCATGCAAGTTTTATTTATTAAAGCCATGTTTTCTATGAAGAGTAAATCATTTTGACATTTTCAAATTGGTACTCGTTCCCCACATCTTATAATTATGAAGATTCATGTGAACAACGGGAAGAAGATGAAAGATTAGGAGAGTGGTTGTTTGCTGCAGAGTGAACTCGCTTTACGGCTGTGGGTGCAGGCTCAGTCCGTCTTGTAAGATGTGGTCGGTGTGTACCAAACACCCGACCGCAGGGTTTCTCTCTGGGCCTAAGATGTCATCATGCAGTGCCTTACAGTGATTATGGTAGTGTACCTCTCCCATTATACCTTCACTCTGCTACCACTGTTTTGGCTTGTTTGCTCATTGAATCTCAGTCATATACATCTCACCAGCAGCACTGGAAAGTATGTACTGCAGGTCAGCTCTAAATAACATTCTTTCCATGCAGTAAAATGTTCTTTCACCTTAAACATCCAGTAAGCATTGAGGGTTTGGATTTGAAACAAAAAGCAAACAGGGTTTTTTGCCATCAAGGCGTCATTTTGCCCACATTTTTCTCTATAAAATTGCGAGGAAGTATATTGTTTACATCTTAAAGTATGTAGTAACTGATTCTACCCCAACACTGCATTATTTCACTCGCATTAAACAAAACCAAAACAATTTTTGGGCTGGTCTCAGTAAATCTTTCCTCCCAACCACTTATCACAAGCTGCAAACCCACTGCCATTAGTGGTTTTCTGTAGGGTATATCCCCCTACTTTATGGCACGTTGGAAAAAAGTAGTGCAGCAGCATATTACTGCAGAATGATGGGTTTTGTCACCATAGTTACAACCCAGGAGAGGATTAACCTTGTACAAACACTTTTCACCCCCTCGTGTTTAACTCAAACAGTACTTTCAGGGCTGAAATTACAGTAACCTAAACCTATATCTCATTTTGCCGGTTTTGGTTGTGGATAAATATTGACTCGCTCTTTATGTTCACAAACATGTCATTTGTTATTTGTGTGTCCAAAGAGAATGTTTGCAAAAATCCACATCACAAAATGTCATTTGGTCCTCCACCTCAGAGACTCCATTAAGCTGAATTTGGCCGAGCAGCCAGAGGGGTGTTGGTGACCCTCATCGCTTGGGGGTTTCATGTATGTAGGCTGTGCCAACCTCTGACGGCAGCTAACGACTTTGATGTGTTCAGCTCAATGAAGCGCCACCAGCTATATATAGGGAGAGGGGATGCATTTAAGGATAGACTTGTAGACCACAGGCATAATGAGTCTCTCATTTAGGTTTGGGATGCCTGCTCGGATGCCCTGATCACATTCGATAAGGAGAACCTGCAGGACGAGATGGCATACATCGTGGAGAACGACATCGTTGTGGCTGCGCTCACTAAACAGCTGGACGGCTTGTCCGGTAAGCAATGAGTTTATGATTAAAACATGAAGCCCCACTCAGCAGCAGTGCTCTCTCTGTAAGACCTCTTGATTCCTGTTCCATCTGCCTAATGGACGCTGAGTCTGGCAGTTAATGCCACCACATTTATTCCATCCTGTCCCCAGGTTTTGTTTATTTGTACTCTCTCCCGGTGACTGTTTTTAAAGACAAGTCAAGCCCTTGGAGCCGCTCATGTTTTTCCTGCAATTTCAATCAAAACCTCACATTTTGGGAACTGCCGGCCCCCGGCACCCTCTGAGGACACGTGAAGTGGTCCAGTGACCTATTTAAAGCAACCATGTGCTCCCAAGCTCTGCCGCCTCTAAAGACACCAAAGCGCTGACAGTGTGTATAGCACTCTATTGACATTAGACCAGCTTTTGTGAGGTTCACAAATAAAACTTAGCCCCGCTATGTGCTTGACAGTTAAAGTGGCATATTTATAAACAGTTTTCAACATTTTGCGCCAAACAACGGATGTGTGGTTGCAGCACGTTTTTTGCCTCATGTGCCTCCCATTTGTCCGCTTCTCTCTCTCCTCTCATTTTAGCCGTGGTGTTGTTATGCTCAAGACGCAGTACATGAAAAGTGCACTCCACGCCAGCTGGTTTCAATGTAACCCTGCTCTCCAATCACTGCAAACCCATATTTGACATTCATGTTCAGGGAACCAGTAGCCGTTCTGTGGATCCAAGTCGGCATGAGCCAGCTAGCTCAAGATCCTTTCATGTTTGGGATGTCCAGCTGCTGATATTTTAAGAAGAGGGGGATGTTTTAGGGCAAAATCCAACAAGCTGGCAGCACGTGCTAAGTGTGGCGTGGTGTACTTGTAGATAAACACTATTAGTTAGTGCAATGTGGCAGGCCAAGGCCATTAAGAAGAATGTCAAATGTAAACTTTTGCAGCTACCATATGCCAGGGAGGAAAACCAGTGGTGTTTTATGAGGTGGTTTATAGATCTTCCATGCTTTGGCTGCAGGGAAACCATCCTCTCGTTTTGACAGAAAAAGTAGCAAAGCATTTAGTGTGATGATACACACACAGGAGGCCCAAGATTGATCCCTTTGTTGTGAGAGTCACACCACTTGACATTTTATTTTCAGAACCACAGTTTTTTTTTCTTTTCTTCTGCTTTTGTAGTCACCAGTTTTATGTCCTTGTTGTTTGTCAGATAACGTGCAAGTTAAGTACAGGTCCAGGGTGGTGAAGTATGCGTGGCCCATGCCCCACCTGGCAGCAGACTCCATTCCATGGGTAAAGGTCACGTTGGCCAGCGGAGAGACTGTTCAGACCAAGCTGTTGGTCAGTTTGATTCCATCATTACAAACAGTCGTTATGTATCTGTTCTTGTCTTGTTTTTTACCGTTTCCCTTTTTAATACCTGTTTGACAGATTGGTGCAGATGGACCAAACTCAATGGTGAGACGGGAACTGGGGATACCCACAGTCAAGTGGAATTATGACCAGTCTGCTGTGGTTGCTGTGCTGCACCTATCAGAGGTAAATATTCAACCAGAGGTGGGACCATGTTATTGTTTTGCAAGTCTCAAAGAAGTCTCAAGACTTACAAGTCCTGCGTCAAGTCTCAAGTCCTTGAGTTTCAAGCCCTAAACAAGTCATAAGCCCCGTTTCAACCAAACACTTGGCATGGTACCTTTGGAACCAAAAGTGACCCTTCAGACATGGTACCTAGACCCACCACACACAGCACTCTTTCATGTGGGCAGGGTTGTTGTCACTCACTGCTCCGTCCAGCACTCACTGTATTTCCTCATTACCAGTGACACAGTGGGAAGTCGGCGCCTTGTTTATCGTCCACAGAACAAGGCTAGATGCTGACATTTTCAGAACAAAATAAAACAGGCTGCAGTGCATTTAGTCCTTCTGAGGCAAGCTCAGGGGTTTAGTGTTGCTGGAACTCACAGAAACAACGCTTATTTTTTCCTCCAAGTGAGGATTAGCATATATGCCGTCTCGGTCAAAATTAATATATATAAACGGTTGAAGATCCACTCATTACTAAAAGTGTTTTTCATATACAAATGAAAGTAATGGTCAAAGTTGTCACAGTGAAATTTAAGGTGTACTGATGGATTCACGTCGTCAACTTATGCATTGAGTAACATTACAAGTTAACGTTCCACCTAAAAAGTCGCCAGCAGTCGGCTCAGTGACTTAATTTTTTTTTTTTTCTCGGACTACAGCTGCTGCAAGAGCAAGCAAAACATCCTTTCATTTTATAGTTACAGTCTGTTAACAAAATTCTCCACAGTATGAACAGTGGTTACATGAGCCTCAAAACCAGCCACAACTCAGCCCTGAGCCGCGTGACAGTCCGCTATTGACCAATCAACAGACTGTAGTGTTCACAGCTCCACCTTTTAGTACCAGATCTGTGTGCTAGGTACCCCAACAGAGGGGGGACCAAAAATGGGGACTGAACAGAACGGTTCCATTGGTACCATCCACAACTTTTCACAGTGGCAACGGAAAAAAAGCTGAACTGAACTGTACTGTACCATACTTATCTGTCTTTGGTATCATTTTTTTCCAACTGGCATTCAGTAACATAACGTTCTTCATGGTTCTCTCCCGGCTTGATTGAATACTGTCAGATTGGTTCAAACAAAGTGGATCATCGGGGAAATGAAGTGTCAGCTTGCTGGGGATGAATAGCGTTAACGTTCGATGATTCAGGAAATTAATTGATTTGTGGCTCACTTTTTACAGAACGTACTTTTTAATCTTTGGCCTTCGGCGAAGGCAACGTGTATGTTCAAGTTAAAAGGCTCAAGTCCAAGTGAAGTCATGAGTCATTAGTGTTAAAGTTCAAGTCGAGTTTCAGGTCTTTTTTGATTTTGTCTAGTCGAGTCTAAAGTCATCAGACTGCATTTTCAGTCCAGAAACTGCATTTAACTCATGCATTCAGTATAATTCTTGATATTTTATTACAATGTGTGTTATGCATCACTGCCAGCATATTGTTTTTATAATTTGTGCTCTTAAATATTTAAGTGTTTTTGGATGTTACTGAGCGAATTTACTGTGTAGTGTTTTTATTATAATAGCAATTTAAATGTCACATCTGAGAACAACACACCCACCCAGAAGTACCCTTTATAATATCTTGTTTTTATGGGCAACATATATAAATAAAATGTATGCCATACAATGCAATGCCACAGTACTTCAGTATAATATTTAATTTGCTTTGATTGATGTGCTGTCAGCCCACAGAGAACAATGTCGCATGGCAGAGGTTCCTCCCAACAGGACCCATTGCAATGTTACCGGTAATATGTCTGCATTCTTTACTGCAGTATTTTTTCCTGGCAAAGTATCTGTCTGTCTCATAAGTATTTGATAACTCTTCTACGTCCATGCCTCGTGCACCGCAGCTGTCGGACACAGAGAGCTCTCTGGTGTGGTCAACCAGCCATCGGCTGGCGGAGGAGCTGCTGGAGCTGGATGAGGAGAGCTTTGTCGACGCTGTCAACTCTGCCTTCGTAAGTGTTGCTCAGACTGTTAAAGTGCCGATGTTGTATTCATAGTAAGATTTCACATCTGTCGGGAAGATGTCGCAACATTTCTGTGTTTGTGTGCAGTGTACTGTATGTGGCAGGGGTTCTCCGTATACTCACCCAAGTGTTGAGCTGTTTTTTTGTGACCTGACAAACAATGTTGTCATTGTTTTGCCCAGACTTTATACAATGCTAATACTTCTCAAAGAGAATGATATACCTATCCTTTTTTTTTTTTTTTTTTTTACGTTTGGAGAAACTCCTTTTTCCCAAGCTGGCTATTTTTACTGAGCCTGCTGATGGACGGGGTCACCACGGTTGAGTCACGTTTGGTTTCAGGCCTGGTTTGCTAATTAAACCTGTGGTCTCCCAGTGTCGACCATTACTGCATGGAATGTTTTTCAAACAGAGCTAATTCAACTGCATAGCCTGGCCGGCATCTTCTTTTAATTAGCCCAGCTCCCGAAGCCCTGCCAAACCAGTTAGTTAGGGAGGGGAAAAAAAGAGCACTTTCGCTGGCCTGGAGTTCAGCTTTGCTCCTATGTCAGCTAATTTCTTTGTCCACTCAAAGGGATAATGTCTGTTTTCTCTCTTTTCTGGTCATTTTTCATTCCCTGTGAATATGTCTCTGTCTTCTCGCCTGTCTGTGTGTGCACAAACAGTGGAGTAATGAGAACCAGTCAGAGCTGTTTGAGACGGCTGGCACTATGTTCCGCGGTGCCCTGGCGGCCATCATGCCGTCTGCAGGTTCACCTCGACAGCTTCCCCCAAGTGTGGCAGGGATCGGCCCAAAGACCAGGGTCATGTTTCCTCTGGGCATCGGTCATGCATCAGAGTACGTCAGGCACCGCGTAGCTCTCATTGGGTAAGATTGTCATAATCAAAGTAAATGCCTCACGTAAATATTTCCAGGTTTTGTGAGTGAAGATACTGATTGTCCCTAAAAATCAGGTTGTACAGCAGGATTCTGAGCTGTTCATTGTTGCATCAACTAGTGTTTTACTTCATGTATAAAGGAATGGCTTTGATCTTTGCACTGTGCATGAAATAGCTTACTGTGAGTGGAATGCATATGGACAGAGAGGGGTATGTTTAACTTTGCAGAGACGCGGCCCATCGTGTCCATCCTCTGGCGGGTCAGGGAGCCAACCTGGGCTTTGGGGATGTGGCTTGCCTCACACAGCTCCTGAGCCAGGCAGCCTTTGACGGGAAGGACCTGGGTCAGTGAGAACTCTAAACAGACATGAGCACTGCAACCATAGGACAGTGGTTTCCTCTAAGCTCTTTTCCATAGCCCCAACTCAAACGCATGCTGTTGATCTGAATTATAAAAAGCATCAGCTTTTCCGGCAACATTTATTTGATGTTTTTTTTTCTGTCCATTCTGCCAGGAACTATGTGTAAGTTGCTTTTCATAAAAAACGAAATCCTGTTATGAGATATTGTATTTATTTTTTCCACTGTTAAATGTGCTGAGGTCAAAATAGCGCCAGTGTATTGACTTAATGTAGAAAACATATGACAGACCTGCACAGGCTGAAGCTATGTCCTCATTTAGTCTTTGTTTGTTTGTGCAGGGGCGATGCAGCACCTGCTAGAATATGAAACTGAACGCCAGCGACACAATCTGCCCATGATGGCCGCCATCGACCTCATGAAGCGCCTCTACTCCACCAACGCTGCTCCTGTTGTCCTCCTACGCACCTTCGGTCTGCAGGCCACCAACATGCTCCCAGCGCTAAAAGTAAGCTCCCTCTTCTTCTAGCTTCTACCGCCAAACATATCCTCCTGCACATCCAAGTGAACCTGGCCATCAGTCAGATAATATCAACCACCTGTCAACCCTAAGCTCCGCCTCCACCCTGACCCCACCCTCCACCCTCTTTTCTGATTACACGGAGCTTTACTTTAGCGGTGTCTATAATTTCCAGGGTTCTGAACCTACTACTATGGCATCTAAGTTTAGCCCCAAATTTAGTGTTACCAAAAGTGTGTGGGTGGGGTGCAGGGCTGGCTCTGGGGCAGCGGACAGCGGTGTTGGCTTGTGTTTTCACACCCCTTTTATTACCGACCACTCATGCGAAATGGCTTTATTCCTACTAAGTGATTCAGACCAACACAACTGTTACGGGTTGTAAAGGCAGTTCAGTATGGAGGCACAAAAGTTAAACGTGACATGTTTTTTTCCATATTAAATGTTGTGAGTTCACTGGTTTACAGGTCTTGTATAGAGGCCCGAAGTGCCACGCACTCGTAACAGGCTTTTAGTAAGCGTGATTTAAAGGTTACTGAGTTGATGTCTCTTTTGCCTCTGCAGGACCAGATCATGGCATATGCAAGCAAGTGATGCATCCGTCGTGCAAGGTAGTCGGTGAATCTTTAAAGACTGTAAAAATTGTGAATGTAAAATAATAAAAAGTATATTTTACTCTTTGATGTGTCGTCCTGTGTGTGCTTTGGTGCAAAATAAATCCACATGCTGTCTCAAGCACAACATAACATGTTAAAGGCATAAGTATTGTTGATTTTATGTTAGAATTTCCCACTATTTTACAGCTACAGTTAATAGAGCGAGCTCTGAATTATCCAAGAAGTACATTCATTCTCAGATGAATGGAACAGTATGCACACTGTGTAGTCTTAAATCCAATGTTTGCACAGTTTGATCATATGATTTTAAGCTTAATGCAACAATTATATGAATATTCTACATGGGACTACAAGGTACTAGTACACCCTTGAGAATTTCATTGCAGGAAGTCTGACATAGATGCACAGAAATAATATTTTTCATGTTTTATTAAAACATACATGTATAGTATACACTTATTTCACTGGATTTAATAAAAACAACAATTTACATATTGTCAGCCATCAGGTTATTCATACTGATGAACATACAAGCATTTCTGAGCAATTGTGCAGCATAGAGTTTTTGCAACGTAAAAAGCAGTTCCTGTCAGAAGATTTCACTAATAAAAGTTTACATTATGTATATACAGCAGTAGTTATGGAACATGTTGAATACTGAAAAGACAGCAAAGGCACAGAAAGTTCATGAGTTGATATTGGATGAGGATAATTAAAATGCTCTACATTAGATAAAGTCATTTAAATATTTGTACAGTTCACAAGAAAAATGAATTCAAAAACAGAATTCAGTATTACTAATGTTTTTGAGCAACCAGCAATAAATGAAAGAGTCGGGCTTCAAACTCTGCTTAATTTCTGTTTACATTTTTGCTGTATTTAATGGCTGTAAATTACGTTGTTGGACGCATCTATCTACCCGTGATGAGAGGTCTTTCTATTGCTAGTCTAAAATCGAGTTCAGACCTAGGGCCCCTGCAATTTAGCCATGCTTGATAAGGTCTTTTTCACTCTAGACATAACAAACGATAATGGCTGCAGTTTAAAAAAGTACAGGCATTAACCTCAAACATTTAACAGCTATACAGCACCGTTTGTGAGAGGCGACTTTCCACAGCGCTCTCTCTGCCCCCCCCAGTCATGGTAAATCTAACACTTTTATGAATATGTACAACTCTTTAGTCGACATCAAAGCAACTGTCTTAGCTACAATATCTGCAATTAAAGTGTTATGTGCAAAGTCGATGAAAGAAGCTGTATGATAGTCAACTGCTCTATTTCCAATGATGGGAAGGGGCAAATGAATTAGATAGAATAATTTACTGCTAGAGTGAAAAGACTGATTTACAAGCATTTAGAAAGACAACTATGGTTGCACTTTCAGCACCTAGTCTCTAAATAAATTCCACTGTACTGTACAGTGCACACCAGGACCACAGTAAGCACCAAATACCATGACTGGTTGTATTGCTTCTAAACAACAGGTAGGTGAGAAAGACATTTCAGATCAGGCACCCATAAGGAATCAAAAATGTAAACGTTTTACAAAAATAAAGTCAGCCCACCAGTCATGAGCTCAACATACAGTAGAAATAGCTGGCCTTATAAAAATATAGTGATTTCTTTTTTTCAACAGTTCGGAGTGTTCGCAGGGTGCTGAGGTTGAAGGAAAAGAGGAGGAGGGCGTGGTGGGTGAGGAAGCATGGTGGGACCAGGTGTGTCTGCGAGGGGACGGGCTGATTGAGGGGTGGACGGAGGATGGGAAGCCCCACAGTGACAGACTGTCCCTCTCAGTGCTGGCTGCAGTGACAACGAGCTGTCCTTAGTGGATGTTGAGGTTTCTGAAGTAGTCAAAGGTTGCCCCCAGGGCCCAGCTCGTCTCCACGTTGTTCACCTTCTTGGCTAACTGTTGACAAAATGACAGGGAGATCATTAAAACCCTAAAGAAACAATTCCCTACGCCCACTGTTATGTTGATTTTGTGTGTTTAAGTCTTGTGAAATACAAAAAATGAAGGTTTTGTCATGTGTCTCTGTCCACAGTAGGTGCTGATTTGCTCACCTGCAGCACAGTACTGTCCTTGAAGCCAAAGCCCTCCTTTAGCAGACAAGTGATATATGTCATATCCATGCAGAGGAAGGGGCTGATAGCACGGTACTTGGTCATTTTGTTGCACACTGCAAACACAAAAAGCCACACGTGTCAGACATGACAATAACACAGGTTTCACATACCACTGACGAAAAAAGCATTTGTCGGAGACACCTTGCTGCATCATATTACGGAGTCACATTCCATGTTTTAACACAAGAAACACCTTTTCTAACCCCTGTGCGACATGATTAAAAGATGACCTTTCTGTTTTGTTTGGCTGGATAAACAGGGAGGTGCGAGGAGAACGGCTGAGGGTCAGCACAAGGCTGCGGGTGGGTGGCGGTGTTAAACAGCATAGTACACAAGTTTGTGTGTTTCAGTATGTGTCAGCCCCCAGGTGGTGTGTGGCTGTCAGGTGCCCTCCTGCCTGGGCCAGACAGACAGCTTCAGCTCAGCTGCCAGCCCTGCCTGAGCCAGCCGTGTTCCTCGAGACCATGTGACAGTGTTCTCACAACACAAACAGCCTTACATAACACATCAACTCGTTCCTACTTGCTATAAATCTGGTTCTACATGGACACTGCAAGTGTCGCACACTTGAGCTGATAAGCATGGTGTGTATCTGTTAAAATGTTTTATAGTGATGTTCTTTACTCTGTAATAAACTACATGTGTCTTGTAATCCACCTCTGTATCACATTTTAGCAAATAATCGGTTACATTTTACTGTTGGGATAAATCATTTTTTGTCAAGTGTACCAAGTGTTTGGGCACAAACAAGTTTTAGTGTTGTGCTGTTTCTGTGTTGCATGAAGTTTCAGTGGTTAGAGGACTGATATATATAACTTGTAAGATTGTTGGTTTCACACGCAAGTGTATGCAACGCTTGAGAAGGTAACTCTTACCTTCCTTGGCTCTCTTCTTAAAATCCCTGACTTCAACCGCACCACCTCGGCTGCCATCTGCACAGAAAAAAACATGCAATTTAAAATACCTATTTTGTGCAAAAGATGATAATTAGCATGAAAGATTATGGCACTGGAAGGTGACTGTTTAGTGCGTGTGCCCACTCACCGATGAGGCCAGACTCCACAGCTCTGTCAAAGTAGTAGGAGAAAGCGTAGAAGACGCTGCTGCCCTTCACTTCATAAGGCTGGTGCACGATTCCTTTGATGACCTTCATAACCTCGTAGTAGCACAGCTTATAGCCTGCATAGCCTGTAGAGACAGAGAGAGAAGGTAAATGTAGTTTTGTTTAAGAATTACTTTATATTAAAAATGGTGTGGTAAACAATGAGTTAAAGGTTCTTGGAGGCAGCGATGGTTGGAATGCATTTGGGAGAGTCTGGAGCCTCAGTTTGAGGTCAGCCAGGGGTTGAAGTTGGGGGCTCATCATATAATATACAAGGGAAGCCCCAGAAGGACAAGTTTCACACAGCCCCATGGGTATGGTTGGCTCAGTTGTGCCGGCAAAACCATGTGCTGACAAGAGCGGCAGTTAGCGCGGCCCTGTTGGGCTGTCTATTTTTACCACATAATTGTGAGCGGTCCAGATCAAGCCGCTCGTTACACAAAAAAAAATAACAACTCAGGGACAAGCCCAGCATCTTTTGGCTACTTGACTGTGGTATGGGAGTGACTGCCTTATTTGTGAAGTTAACTGACAGTTTTCTTTTCGTTTAAATACAAGGTTGACTGCAGTATAATTGTTCAAGAGGGAAGATGGAGAGAGAGAGCGAGGATGACAAAACATGCGTTTGGCGCCAAGGTTACAGAACTTTCAGCGGGTAAATGTTCTCATGAGAGACTGTATTGTACTGTACGCTATTGTGTTCCAGAGTCGAGAAAGGAATGCACGGATCGCTGCATCCAAGGCACTGGGAAGGCAATCAAAACCTCAGGGTGCTTTTATCTTACCGTCTGGAATCCCGCTAACTTTGTAGGTGGTTCCTCCAAAAGTCACATCTTCTCTGAACTTTTTCGGGAGGCAGGAACTTGTGAAGATTTTCCAATCTAGACCTGGGAAAACAAAGCAAAACAAAAACAAGAAACAGTTTGTCATATTCAAGTGAACACACTTACGAAAGAATGACAGTGCAAATAAAACGATGCTGGATACTCTACCATCAGCTCCCAGTGCTCCAAGAGTTGCCAGCCGGGCCGCATACAGTCCATTGCCAAGGTAGCTATGTGGGTTGACATACAATTATGGTGAGTTTTTAGATAGATGTGTATGTTTTACTCAACAGAATATCTTCTTTGTGTGTTATTTACCTGTGTGTGTAGAGCTGATACGTATGGTCGAAGAGGTTGAAGTTAGCGATGTAAGTGTCAGGGGCGGACTGAATGGTTTTCTGTTGGACAAAAACAAATGTTTAGTGGTGTATTTTGGGTAAGAACATTCTCAAACAAGACTTATGTAACATATCAGCTATTTAATTCACCTTTGACTTGGGAAGGAATGTGATCTGCGTAGATCCTCCGCCCAAATCCAAGATGCCCACTGTCCTCTTTGTGTTGGAGTACAAGTGACCTATGGAAAGTAAGCTCAAAGTCAAACCGGAGAAGTTGCTATCCATCATTGGTGCACAGAACAGAGCATACTGTGTAATCTTGTGGCTTTATCGCCAGTTTTAGTTTGAATTTCTCCTGTTTATAACCCAGACTGTCAGAATGATACATGCTAACAGCTCATGTCTTTCCCTACCAGGAGGGAAAATACCTTTTTGATTTAAAGCTCATGGTTGTTGTTTAAAATAAAATTTGATGATGCCCAAAAAATGTGAGGAAATATTGCTTGTTTTTGCAACCTGTTTGGGGCCAGTGATTCACGCTCATAACCTCAGACAGGAGACAAGAGTCTTTCACTGCCGAGCTTGTGTGTACACTGGAGCCTCAGATATGAGCCTCCTGACCACTAACACCACCATAGCAAAACACAAACAATGTCTTACCTGTAAGGAAGTTCACCGTGACCCAGGCGAGGACTCCTAAAACAGCACATGGGGGAGAATGCTTGCATTAATAAAAGCATAACAAGTGCTACATTTTCACATTTTAATGTGTTCAGGCTCTTTGAACTGAGGAGGACTTCATTATGCTGATATTAAAGTTGGTGTAACTAACATGTAGGATTGCAGACCAGCCCAGGTAATTACGATTGTCTCAGATGTGAAGTTATTGCGCTCATAAAGTGAGGATAATGAATGGCACATAGTGTATGATGAAACATAACATAATGAGGGTGTCTTAATGAGTGATGTGGAGGATCGTACTAAATTATTGGGCGTGGGGCTCACACTGGCGTATTTATTTGTCTCAGCGAGGTGGTAACAGACCTCTTGTAAAAAGAATTACGAGGAGCAGCATTGTTTGATGCATCCTCTGTTAATGAGGCAGTTAAAGCACCTGGTCAGACAATAAATCTGTCAAAAATAAAACCAATTAAATCTTGTAAGTGTGAAGAACAAAGTGTTTACAGGGCATTAAAAGATGACGTACCTTCTTTTGCTCCATTCATGATAGAAACACTGTTGTTTGGCACAAAGAAAGGGGACTCTCCGAACACGTCTCGCACCTGTTGAATAGATTTATCACCATTTCATTACTATTATCTGCTGCTTATGTGTTAAAACAGGTACAATGACACTGCTTTACACACCCAAATATTCTGCTGTCGTCAGGATATAGTCTATTCAGGCTCTGTTTCTGTTTTAGAGTGACAGATAACTCAACCACAAGCATGGCTGGAACAGTAGCCTGGATTTAATACTTTAAATGACAAATATGGTTACTCCACACAACCCCACAACAGCTGTTTTTTGCAACATGGTAGCCACCAAATGGGCAGACTTGCTGCCTTTTTTTTCAGTGACACTTGTAAGCACTTAGTGGTTTCTCATCCTGCTCCTTGGCGGGACGGGTGGTGTTTGTGCCAAACTGTCTGTGGGCAGAGAGAAAACGTGCCTCACCTCCTTCAGAAGAGCGTTGGCCTTGTCTTCGGGCAGCAGGCGCAGACCCGCTGTGGCCTTCAGCACCACCGGGGTCCTCTTCCAGTCATCCTCTGGCACCGTCTTTTTAGCGATCTTCAGCAGCTGACGGATGGTGTTTCCACCCTGCGGAGGAGATAGCAGTTAATTAGAGTCATTTCATAATCAAGATATTTCTTCAGTGGTCAGAGTCTTTACAAATGTGTAAATCAAAGGTAGCAGACAGGAGTGGGCAGTGGTGACAGTGGTAATTACACAGTGTTTACATCACATGAACCCAACCCACAGATAATCCCGGTGGTTTGCAGACAACTCCCTAATACACCTGATAATTAATAATAATTGACGGTGTAAACACGAAATACATACCTCCTCAGGGTTGTCCTTATAAGCAGACAGTCCAGGCTTCACTGCATGGTACATTTCATTGTCCAGAACTGGCAGCTCAACTATAAAAGAAGTCAGTGAACAAACCGTAAACCACAGTGATATTTATGGGCTAAAACAGAAACTCAAGCACATGTAATTGCACCGCTTTTTTCTTTTATAACTCAAGTTATTTAGACTGTAGCACTTCACCTACATCCTGATTCAGTTTGAGAGGTCTGCTTCCTACACAGTTGAGTCAGACAGGCAAATTAAAAGTCCACTTCAGCTACTTTTAGAAGCTGTAATGCCCATGCACTCATGTTTGTCCTCACACCACACAGTGAATGACCTAACAGCAAGCAGACAGAGTGGGAGCCAGCAGCATGTGCAAAGCTACTATTGGTTTAGAGACTGAGAGAGAAAAAGAAAAGTGTCACACTCACCGGGGTCTTTCTGGATGAACTTATAGATGTGGATCCTGCTGCCTGTGCTCCCAGCGTCAAACATGATCCCGTAGAAAACCCGGCTCATGTTGACGGGGGAGGAGGCTTCAGGCACCGACTGGTAAAGCTCAGGTGGTTGGTAAGGCTCAGGTGCGGGATGCACGACTTCGGGCACCGGGTGGATAGCCTCTGGGAGGGTGTGGATGACCTCTGGAGCCGGGTGGAACACCTCGGGGATCTGGGGGTAGGTCGGCACGCCTGGCTGCGGGACTTCAGGCTCCGGGTTGGAGACTTCAGGGAGGAGGTTTTCCGTGTTGGCAGAGTGCTCCCGGTAGCGGTAGAAGTGGGGGACGTAGCGGTGGTGCCGGTAGTAAGTCGCCTCCGTTAAGAGGCTCCCAGCCAGAAACCACACGGATAAAGTGAAGAGCAGGCTCGGCGTGGCCATTGTTTTCACACCCGGGGAGCAGAGAGAGCTGAGGAGAAGCTTTGGTGGATGCTGGAGTCAAAGATTGACAGGGGCCCCTGCAGACAGAGAGCAGTGGAGATGGAGAGACGCAGAGTGGATGCGATGCACACTCAGGACTGTCCGGTCATCCGTTTACAGTATATAAAGACATAAGGGCTTGGCATGGGGCCACACCGAGTGCAGCCATCCACCAATCCTGTGGCGGTCCATCCCAGCTCCATCAGGAGTCCCCCCTCCTGTGAGCTGAGCTGGAGACCGACTACCTGCCTACCAGCAGCATTTCCCTTTTTTTTTTCTTTTTCTTTCTTTCTTTTTTTTTTTGGGAGGAGGATTATTTTTGGTTATGTTTTTCCCCTCCTCATCTTTACTGGTTATTCTGGAGCCAGAAAATCCCCTAAGGAAAGGAGAAAGGGATTTATAAAGAAGTCAAAATGAATGGCTCACACTCAAAAAACCAAAAGAAATGGCCTTAAAATACTTTTTATGGGTGCATTTAAGACTTACATAGTAGCTTGCCTCAGAAATTCCTTCACCCTGCATCTATTTGGACTTTCACAACTTCACAAGTGCTCAAATTTGGCTGCTACCTGATTTAAGAGTGATGCAAGTTTCTATTTGTCACTTATAAATTGTTGCAGCTCAGTTTTATTTTAACAGTCTTCGCACTCATATCGGAATTATCCTTATAAGCACTGGTAAGTTTTATTTTATTTAAGATACACTGGGGCTTTGCGGTTAGGACAATAAATTAAACAGACTGAAAATGTGACTCATTATGTTTTGTAGGTAGCATGGCTTGTGGTTTTGTTTGATTAGGTATTACTACATCTATTAAATCATGTTCAGTAGCAGGAATGAATCATCCTTGTATTTAAAAAAAATTCTCTCAACCTCCCCTTCATGATCCTACAATAATCACCACATTAAATCTGCTGCAGCCCTTTCACCAACCTTAAAAAATGCAAATGTGACCTGCACTCCAGCTGGCATAGAAGTTAAAAGAATGTTAGCAATCATCTCACTCCCACTCATCCTTGTGTTAACCACAGGCTTTCCAAGGGAAAAATATTTGGGCAGCGAGGCACGTTTCACGAGAGAATGCATGAAAAGCATGAGTGGCTGTTTCTCCACTTTAGGTGGGTGGTTGGCACGGCATCATAAGCCATGCTGTAGTGTATCAGCTAATGCTCTCTCATGTAATGTTCAGAGTTACTGGCTTTAGTGCAGGATGCAGAAGCATCAAGGATATCCCACAGCAGTTGAGCACAGAGGCGCAGAGACCTCACATGAACTGAGACTTGTACGGGGCTGTGATATTTTTCACCCACTTTGTATCAACAGAAAGTGGACAGACATCTGAAACAGGAGGCGCTGGTAGTCCAGCAATGGAGGCATCCTCGGGGAACTGACCCTGCCCCAGCCCTGACCTAACACGTGCTCATATGAGACTGTTTCACCTCAGGCAGCAGGCGACTGAGAGAAACCGAGCTGTCGGCCAGCCCAGTCATGAGGGTAAGGGGAGGGCAGAGGTCCTGCAGATGGGCACAAGAGAGTGCAGGAAGTCCACAGAGAGGACAATGTGGGGAGGGTGGGGCTTGGCACCAGCATTCACCCATCATGCCATTCCACTCCCAGGACACTCGACTGTGCAAAGCACTGTTCCAACACTGTAATTTGGACTAAAAATATTGGACTTTCTTTCCTCCTTCCTTTTTTCTAAATACTGTGGCTACTTTTTTCAATCCTGCGGCTCACCAGAATGGTCGTTCGCCCCTATCAAAGCGTACATGTGCAGGACCTCTCACTGACTTGTGCCCATAGATGTCCTGGTTGCATGTTAACAGTGTGATAAAGTGACTGATAAACCCTGCATAAAAATGGCCCATTAGATTATTATATTAAAGAAGCCACGATTTGTCGAGAGTGTTTTTTAAATTTTGAAATCACTGTTGAATATTTTCTTGACATATCTTGTGCTTAATGTAGAAATTAATCTGGATAACAGTGCAGTGTTTGGACAGCTGCAATCCACCCAGGCCATGTGATGCATAAATCACAGCATTATAGCTTTAAACACACACCTACTTTTATAATACCATTATGATGTGATGCAATACGAACTGCCCTCTGATTCAAATGAATGAATTTAGATGATGCAACAGAATTTTTGGACATTTTGAATATTAAAGCTACAAACTTTCATAAAAAAAATAACTGTTGTCATATTTGCTGAAGCTAACTCTATATTGCAAAATTTGTGCAATGCAGTCACAGAATCTTGATTCATATTTGATCAACACCGCCTAGTTTGACAGCTTGACTCAGGCAGAAACCTCAAGGGCTGAAAAATGAAGCCAACATGAACGTGCCAAAAACAGCCACCTGAGGCTGGCTCCAGAAGCCAGTCAGTCCCCATAGACACCCATGTTAGGACGCTCAAATTTATTACAGAGGTAACCATGTTTACAGCCTGGTTCAAAAACATTTTTGTCTCTATAGCTAATTTATATATTTATATAGCTGTACCGGGGTTAATTTTTATATAACTCACCTGTTTACATTCTCTTAAGGCTTAAAGTTACGCATAATTAAGGGTCGGCTGCTTTAAGTGACAGGCTGTCTGCTGATAGTGTCCTCAGCAGCCCCAGATATGGTCACTTCTGGCTCCAAATGCCAAGAAGGTGATGGCCCTAAAACTAAACTCAAGTTCACAAGCCAATGGGTGACAACATAGTATGTCCGCTATTTTTACAGTCTATGCTGAAAAATAAAGCAAAAACGGCAGTGCCAAAAACTGCAGTTCCTTGAGTGGCCACTTGAGGCTGGCTCCAGAAGAGAGTCATTCCCCATAGACAGCCATTTTAAATTGCTTAACTTTACAGCAGAATAAACACGTTTACAGTCTGGTACAAAAAACAGTTTTAGTCCATTGCGAATCTTAACATGGCCAAATTTTAAATAACTCACCTGTTTACGTTTTATTAAGGCGTAAAATTACTCATAATCACAGGCGGGTCACTTTGAGTGACAGGCTGTCTGACGATAGTATCCTTGGCTTCTCATTTAGATCAGCCCCTCCCTTCTCCACAGCGCCAGCCTCTCGCCCAAATATGGTTCTTCTTGCTCCAAATAACCAAGAACCAAGGCTTCAGAAAGGAGGTCCACAAACCAATGTGCTGACGTTACGGTAGCTATGTCCACTATTTTTACAGTCCAAGGTTTGACTGAAATTCACAGAGTGACTAATTTGACTGACAGCCGCGTTAAACGCTCCTCTGCTCTGATTGGTTGTTGTTGGTGCGCTGTGGTCAATTCTAGTGAACGCCACTAGAGGCAGGAGGCAGGGAGGAGGGACACGATTTTTTTCACTGAATATCTGCCCCGTGCACTTCCTTCAGAATAAATAATACATTGGATTTATATAGCGCTTTCCAGGATACTCAACGGTGCAGTCCCAGTTTCAGCAAATATGACACAGTTATTTTCATAACTGTAGCTTTAAGTCTAAAAATAATGTACAATAAACTAAACAAATCTAATGGAAAGTCTATATGTTGCCAGATCATGTTAGAATGTCATCCAAAAGTGCACTGCTACTGTATAATCTGTATGTAAAGTGCCCCTCTGCAGCATGACACAGCACACTGAAAACAATGTTTTAGAGGACATTTTGGTATTTTGTTTCAAGTTAACTGAAACCATAAAGCATGAGAAGAGACCCCAGCTTTGTAATCTACACAGTGCAATATATCATTAATATGCTGCAATGTTACCCTCAGGAATGCCATGTTTGTGGGTGTCCTACCCTAAGAAGTCCATTGAAGAGACCCAAACCTTGTCATTACAATTCCAATGATAATGACAGCTTTGAAAGGCTCAGGGTTATTTCAGTTTTCTCTCCTCACTGTCATAGTAATTACCTTTAAATTTAGTCTTCAAACTCTGTTGATGATGCCAGAGCACCGAGCGACCCTATATGGTTTAGTTTACAGTAGCTACACCCAACACTTTTGTGATATTGACTTTTGTGTTTGATGAACAATCTGCACTGGACACTCTCCGGCTCCTGCAGAAAGCTGAACAAGATAATGGAGAGATTTCAGTGGTTTTGAGCTTTAATTATGACCTGCGCTGACTTTACATTGTTTCTTTTGGATATGCGTCTTCGAAGATGTAAGCCAGCTGCATTTACGTTTATCTCTGTGGTTTTCCCATAACTCCAGCAAAAAGCAACTGTGGGGATGGCAGCGGGTAACACATAGTTCTTTTCAGGACAACCTGGACAATACTGCTGACAGGAGCCAAATGTATTTCATGTCATCGTGTGGGAGGAGATCATGTGCAAACAGATCCTGTTTGATAGAGCCCAGCATGAGAGGACTGTAATTACAAGAGAAGTGACAAACAGTGTGTCAGTCCAGAGGCGGCTGAGCAGAACAGACATCTGTATCTCACAGTTTCCCACAATGATTGGCTGACTGATTGATTAAAACCTGTATGTATACACGAGAAACTCACAGGTTTTGAAGGAGGAGAGATATAAAACACAAAACTGCAACCAAATGTTAAAAAAGCAAAAGCTAATGAGAAATAAATATTAATAAGGAAAAGGGTGTTAATTGAAACAGTCACACTGGACTAAGAAACTTGGAAAATATATATGTGCAAAGTCGAACAGTATTGTGAAGGTTATTTGTAGTTATTTGATTCGCTGTTTGTCAGTGGTTCATATCAGTGTAATTAAATAAGAAATATAACATCATTAGGTTTAGGACTTTTGGTTGGACATCACCTTGTTGTATCTGTATGTATTTTTGTGCAAAATTTTCTTCCAAAAAGACCAAATGTGGTAAAATCATTGGTGGGACAATAACATCTTCATTGAAGTTATCGTTTCCTCAAAATATTTTTTGTCATTTTTATATTAGTTTTTGTTTTGTTTTTAATTATCATTATTATTATTATTATCCAGTATCTTACTGTTGATCGCTGTAGCACACTTAGTTTATTACAAACCTGTACACACATTTCTGTATTTGACATATTTGTACATAACTCTGTGTATCAGTAGAATGATCTGCAATACTCATCTGTATGAGTCAAGTTAAGCCCCTTGCTACAATACAAGAATACACAGTATATAATCAACTTGTTGCCAGGCATACATGTTTGTTTTTTATTTTTATTTTTCATGTTTCATGTGATGCTGCAATTTCCCTTTGAGATTAATAAAGTAGTGGAGACCAGGGTTGGTTGGCACACGATTTACTCTCTGCTGTAATTCTCTGGCATGATTTATGTTAGAAGAGCAATCTAACCAGCAGCAAATGAAAGGTTAAGGCCTCAGCTATAACCATATATGTTTGAATGTGCACAAATGATTTCTAAAATTAGATGATTTGTGACTAAAGTCATGTTGTGCATTTGTTTCAACCAGTCCCATCAGTGGGTTGTTTGGTACACATTATGGGGTTGGTTGGCACAAAGTTAAATTTGATTGAATATCTGCACATTTCTGAAACCAAACAGCATTTTTCAGCAATTTATCAGTAGAAATGCCTAATTACTTTTGCCACTGACTATTCATCCATCCATCCATCCATCTTCAATAACATTTTCGGTCCCAGCTGTCATTGGATGAGAGCTACTAAACATTCAAAATTATACTAAATAACAATTTAAACATTGTTTTTAATCTGTCAAAATAGTTTTAATCTCTCAAAATACAGTTACAGTTACAACTGACATGTGAGGCAACCCCGCCAAAATCAGTGCGCCACCCAACCCCCGCTCACTGGCTGAATAAATTGGTAATGAGACAGAACTTTTTATGAGAAAACATAATGAAGGCTCTCTGAGGCCCCTCACACCCCTTTCAAAGAGGCCAAGTGCTTTAGTCCGCCCCTGCACGAGGATTTGTCTTTAAACACAGCTAGAGCTGAGTGGGTGACTGCTTGTGCAGCTGGAGCACCAGTGTACACTGTCATGTCTTTCCTCAAGTAGCTGTTTAGATTGAGGCCAGTCAGACAGCTATGAATCTAGCATGGAGCATATATGCATGGCATAACATAACCTGAATCAGCATCATAAATTGGCATCATAGCTACAGAGTTTTATGGTGTTATAGCCTGTTTTATTCTCTGTTAGGTTATTAGCAGGTTAAGATCCTAATATTAATCCTGTGTGCTTCATGCTGGGGTGCAGTTGTTGACTAAATTATTTGTGAAAAAGAAAAATATTCAGTAGGTGCATGAGAGAGACATGACTCAAAAGGGGGGCAGGGCCTCTGCAGGACACAGCCATGATCTGTTTGGAGATCAATAACAAGGAAAATAAATGCACATCAAAGTTGAAACCACAAAGACATGACCAGTTATAGTGTGATTTGCTGCGTCTGCCCCATTGACTCCAATAGAACTGACACCAAAGTCTGGCTCCTCGAATACCGTCACTGTCACCACAGATATAGGAAATAAATTTAAAGTGGGCCGTCTCTGTATATTAACGGTCTCTGGTGTCACCACTCTAGTATATTCCTGATTGGAAGAATAAGGCCCTGATCACACAGACAGTGTTTTAGCAGCTGGAGGCGTTTTTTTTTTTGTGGTTGTTTTTAATGAGAGTTTGCTTTTTGCTCACGGTTTTTGTATTGCGATGCACCTTGCTTTTCTGCACTCTAGGCGCCTGACGTTTTTGCTGCAGCACTCTGAACTCCTCGAGCTGAAAAAACAGAGCGGAAAAGTACCCGACATCATCTCTCCTTTCGTCATCTTTTTTCCCATTGTCCAATCGGATGATTTGAGGGGCGGGCCTTCTGTGGTGGTCACGACAACAAGTTTACACTTGATAAACAATGGAGGAGAAACTGGTGGTAGCGGTTGCCGGATACCCAGAGTTATACGGCCCGACAAGAGACAGCAGGTTGTCAAACTGCCCCCGATTCATCCTAAAATATGCCTGGAAACTGCCATCATCGAGGCGAAGCTCTTGGACCAACTGGTGGTACTCCCCGTGATCCCCCTCTTTATTGGGGTCTCATGTACCCACACAGATCTCCATTTCCAGCCTCTCACCCTCAACCACAGTTAGAGCGAGTACTCTCTGCCTGCCCAATTTAGTAACTAGCTACTAATTACTGTGAAAAAAAAAAAACATAGATTGATTACACAGGAAGGTTAGTGTGAGGACATGATGGGGTGGTTGCGTGACAACAATAAAAAGGCGCAGCAAGCTTTTTTTAGTAGTGGCAGTCAATTTAAAAATAAAGGCAGTGCAGAGCCATTGTGTGATCAGGGCATGAGAGCTGTTTCAACTGTCCCTGGTCTCCCCTACTTTTTAAATGTATTTCAGATATAAAGATGAACAAACGCCGCATTAGAATTTGCAAACAATATATACCTAGCAAATAAGCTTGAGGTAAAAGTTGTGTGTATTAAATATACAGTTGCAGGGCTATATAGGTTACCAAAGGTCCTGTAGCAAAGAAATTTGACCTTTCCTCGGTTACAGCGTCTCCATGGCAACAACACCACACAAACATTCAGCGGGTCAGACAGGAGCTGGGCGCCGCTCCTGTCAGCCAAACTGGTCAAACCCCGGTGTCATTACGCATAGCTTCTTCTAAGTCTTAAGTATTTAAGTATTTAACAGTAGCAGAGATGCCGAAGAAGAAGGTCACCAAAGTGAAGAGGCCGAAAGCAGGGTAAGGTGTGCGTACATTTGTACATTTTTTATGTTCTTAACGCACAAACCGCAGCTCAGACTGCTTTACTTTGTCACAGGAAAGGAAAGAAAGACAGCAAACAGGAGTCAAAGGCGGACAGAGAGTCTGATATCGAGAAAGCCAAGGCCAACGCTGGCCTGTGGGAGCTGAGGGTGCAGGTCACCGACCAGTCCCTCGGGCAGTATCGCGAGGCCTGTCGCAAGTTGGCACGCGTAAACGAAGAGCTCACCGACCAACTGTACCGCGCGGAGAAAGACTCAATCGATATAACTGGTTTCCTGAAGAGAGAAAATGCAACTAAAGAGGACAAGGTCGTGAAGACACTATAATTTTACATGTGCTAATGAACACAATATATATAATAACTAACTCCACAAATGTATTCCAACAGATCAATATGCTGCAGAAAAGCCTCAAAAGTCAGGACGCACGAGCACGTGAGGAGCAAAACAAACTGGTGAGTTCATTTCAAAACACAGCCACAAGAAAAGAAATGCAACTTGAGCTTTTTTGGCTCACAAAACATGCTCCAGCTAGCATGTTCATAGTAGAGTACTGTGATTTACTGATTTACAACTTAAACCCGTAGCATCTAAAAAATGTGCTGCACTGTGTCCTAACAGCTGTCTTGTGTGTAATTATGTTGACGCTTATTATGCAAGAAAACAACAACCAAACAAAGCGGCCATAAAACAAAAAAACAAACCCTCACATTCCGAGTTACATGGTCTAATGCTATTTTAATCTGTGTTAGTGGCCACAGAAAAATTAAAAGTGCTTGCTTGGGAAAAGGCAGTCACACTGCTGGTCTTGATGTGTTAACCATACCTCACATGTCACACAGATCCTTACTCTAAAATACCAGTTTAAGTTACATAACATACACCAAACAAGCTCATTTGGCTCCTTTTATCCTTAGTGACCTCTGCTGCTTGTAGTTAAGATCAAGCGATCAAACTGACATGACAAAATTCGAGTGGCTTTACTAGACAAAAAAAGGTACAAAAAAGCTTTTGCTAGCAGCTGTTTTCCATCTACCAGCTCTTACTTCATGCTGGTAAAATGGAGTCCAAAAAGCTTCTGGGGAGGGAAAAAAGAGGCCTGGTCTGGACCAACTTGAAACATCCCTATTTTAGACATAGAACTGTCATATATGTCCAGTTAGTGGAAAAGGATACTATCATGTGGTCAACTCTAAACAGTGACTTAAAGGCGTACTATTTATGACCCAGTCCTGATTGTGAGATGACAAAATGGCTCATCTAAAAAAACTGACTTAGCTAATGGAAACTAGGGCTACAACTGATGGTTATTTTCACTGTCAATAAATTGTTTGGACTACAAAAATGTCAGAAAAAGCGATATGGAGAAAATCATATATCAGGATATGTTTGACCAGATACTTTGATATTGATATTGTGATGATATTGTAGGGTTGACTGTGGGTGTTGTCACAAATTTACACAATGACATTGTCGATATATAATCATCTGCAATGACTAAGTGTGTAAAGGCAAATAATAAAGCAACTAGAACAGTACGGTAAGTTCAGAAAATTACATCGCTTTACTGTAATGCAGCCTTTAAAACCAGGAAGAGACGTAACTTATGACATTATGGTAGACAAAATCTGTCATAATATCAATATAATATCGATATATTACTCAACTCTAATACAATCACTTCAGTTTCAAGATGGGCACCCAAAATAAGTGTCACCAATTCAGTATCTGACCAAATATCTTCCCTTCTGTTGAGTTATGATGTTAATTAACAGACAGAGAAGTGTTTTTGCAGAACATTATGATGTCACAGTGAAGTTGACCTTTGACCTTTTGGATATAAAATGTCATCACTTCATCATTTTATCCTACTAGACAATTGGGAGCGTTTGTCATAACTAGTGTATGAATTCTTAAGTTATGGCTACAAACGTGTTTTGTGAGTCACACTGACCTTTGACCACCAAAATCATCAGGTCATCCTTGAGTCCAAGTGCACGTTTGTGCCAAATTTGAGGAAATTCACTCTAAGTGCTTCTGAGATATCTGTTCATGAGAATGGGACAACCCAAAAACATAACGCCTCAGGCCAGGGCTGTCGCTGGCGCAGAGGCATAAAAATGGACTCAGCCACAAAAATTTTAGTTCTGCAAATATTTTTTTTTTGTCTTTAAACATAATGCATTGAATGTATGTTGTATCTATCTATCTATCTATCTAAATATCTATATACATATATATGATGTATGTTGTATCTATAAGATGTATAATAATCAGGTCATGGCGCCACATCAGACCTCCACCTCTGCAGAGACCGTGCCCTCTGCCTGTATCTTCTTATTTTATGTGCTCGAGATGTTTATGGCTGTGTACCCCCACAGCACTGAGGTGAGGTCGGGGCTTTATAAAAAGGTAGTGACCAGGTGCCAGAGCTTTTGCAGCAGACATCCAAGAGACACAGCACTAAAAACATCAGTGAAATGCTGCAGAGCGTGCTCACAAATTGTAACAGACAATCCTGCATAGTATACCTTTAAAGTGAGTTAGTCTTAAGATATTGCGCCACCACACTTCAATGGTGACGGCAGGAATAGTGTGCATGCTGGTGTCTTCAGTGATTAGTGATAAATCACCCTCATGCATGAATCATACATCAGTATTAGCCTAATTCTATGCACGATCCATGATGATGAAGATACAGAAAGATAGAAATAAATTGCAAAAACAGCATATTGTCAATACTCTAGAGACCCCCCAAAAGTTGCACAGGGGTGGCACAGTGGTGCAGTGGCCGCCTCACAGCAAGAACGTTCCACATTCAAACCCGCTGGCCAGCTGGGTGGAGTTTGCATGTTTGTGGGTGACTTTGACTCGCCCATAAGTGTGAATGTGAGCACGAATGTGTGTCTGTTTCTCCTTGTGATAGTCTGGTGACCTGTCCAGGGTGTACTCCACCTGTCGCCTAATGTCAGCTGGGATAGGCTTCAAGTCCACCTGCAACCCTGTTAAGGTTAAGTGGTTACAGATAACGACTGGATGGATGTCTTGTCTTATTAAGAGGAGCCAAGCTCCTGCTGGCACCCTGTAGTTCACACTGTGGGATTTTTTCTGGGAAGGTGATCATTTCACACTGGGTGAAAATTGCATATGATGCAAACCAACTTGTATAAAGATTGGTGCCCTGATTTGATGCAGATGAACATATACAGAGTTATGTGAAGAATAACGATTAGGCCTAAAGTTGTAATCAGATGCTCGATAACCTCTCATTTAGTCGTCATGTACATGTTTGTGGGTGCGTGTTTTGCTAGTCTCTCATGACTTTGGTCATTTTGTCACATTTTTGCTCAGACTGGCTTTTCCACAGTAGCATCTTGAGGTATTTAGCCTGACTGATCTGTGCTGAAGTTGGTTTGCAACAGAGTATGGCCTGTGTGAACTTTGGTATGAAAATCTTCCTCCTTGAGTGATACAAGCTGCACTTATGGGAACTTTGCAGAGTCTCTAGTGTATAGCTGAACGGGTGCATTTTTTCAGTTAAGGCATGCATTCATTGTGCAGCATGTGTTTTTATCCTGTGTATCTAACATGGTTTGTTTCAACAGGTTGATGATTATACGATTCAAATCAATGAGATGAAGGAACTGTTCAGAAAGAAGTCCAGAGATTTTAACATGATCCAGGATGGGATGAGGAAAATTGAGGAGTTTCAGAAGACAAAAGCCCAGATGGAACAAGAACTCAGTGATGTAAGGGGGAGACGCACAGTATTGTTTCCTGTTGTCAGGATGTTAATGCTACCAATGACCATGACATTTTTATTTTGTAGATTAAAGAAAACATGGATGTTGCCGACAAGGAGCACAGGGAAAACCTAAACAAAGTGGAGTACACATTCTTCAAAGAAAAGGTATGGTCGAGTCAAACGATCCTACTTCAATCAGTTTGGAACATACTGATTTGAAAATATATCAGTCAAACAGTGAGATACTTGTGCAGGCCTGACCCCCTGTTCATTGACAGATGAGGAAAGATATTGTCCTGAGTGGAACATCAAGTGAGTTTTGCACATTTCCTCTTAGAATCGCCTGGAGAAGGAAGCCGAGCAAACGATAGCCGTGGCGATGGAGAGGGCCCACAATGAGGCCATTGTGTGAGTGTGTTTCCGCAGTCCCTTTACAATCTAATTTTATTCTTACACTGCACTTTGATGTCCTCAGAACGCAAAGAAAAAATAATTTACTCACACAAGAGTTTATGTATATAAATATATATATAACTAGAACTAATGTTATTTTCTTGACCACACTGGCTGGTCATGTTCAGATAGTGTACATCACTGAAGCCAATGATCACACAGGATGAGGAGAGTGTAATGCGTGTGGGGGAGCCCATAGTTTATTACTTTTGAGGCCATAAGATGTATATTTCCCCTCCGCTATGTTTAGTTATTTTTTTACAGCTCATAAAACATCAACATTGATACTGGTGTGGTCCTGCCGGTTTGGTCTTAGTCTTAGTAATTGATTTAATTTTGAACACACTCAGCATGTCTTTAAAAGTCAAGTACACTGACCCAGTAATTTTATATGTAGGAACCAAGAAACTGAGAGCAAAAAAGTGCAACATGCCCTACATGATCAGAAGTCAATCCCTCACATTGTCACTTTACCAGCTTAACTGATAAACAGTCTGAAAATATTTTAGAAAGCATTTGTTCTATTCTATTTAGACTTACACTCCATGCTGGTTAGAATAAATCTTTAAGGAAATCTTCACCCCCCCAAATGATCATTTGTGTATCAACTCACCCTGTGTTATGTTGAATTCACGAAGAAAACGAGAAAATTCTCTATGAACTGAGGTCTCAGATGGCTGTGTTTAACGATATCAAACTGTTGACTCTCTCTTACATCTTGTGCAGTATAATCCAAGTCTCCTGTTGTATGATCAGTACTTGTCGAACATGCATTTTGCTAAAACATCATGATTTAAAACACTTAAGCATAAAAATGGCAGGCTCGCTACAAAGCCATGCATGAAACTGTTTATGTGGAATTGTTTTAAGTATTACAGTTTTAGCAAAAATGAATGTGTTTGGGAAGTACTGAGCATACGACTGGATAAACCTGGATGAAGTTTTGATTTTGTTAGTAGGGCTGGTTACCAATTATATTTGAACTGATACCGACACTTGGAATTCAGCACTGGTACCAAACAGTACTTTTTTTTGGGCTACTTAACTTACTCTGTAATAACAAAAATTTAATTACTGAACGAGCTGGAGGGATGACGTAGTAGACTAAAATGTGACTCTGCTCGTCTGCTCTTTTCTAATCACATGTAGAGCTAATCTTCAGTCTGTGTGTCTGCTTGTGTGTGTGCGTGTGTGTATGCGTGTCTGCTCGTCCAGCAGTGATACTAGGCTATTACTAAAATAAATTAGAAAAGGAATAGACCAGATGTTGAAACTACTGTGACAGATTGGCGCTGCAGCAATAGTTTTGACTCAATGGGAAGCAAACAGAGGCTTCCCAGCGTTCTCACTCAGATGCGCCCTCAGTACCGGCATTTGGCACGAACAGATTTCACAAGAATCACTACTTGGTAGTACCAGTGGATACCCTTAAAAGAACCGAGTTGGGTACCCAACCCTAGGTTAGATGCTGTCCCCTACAACTTTGTGCAGTGTGGAGGCATACAAGAAGAACAAAGTTTTCTTCACAAATTCAAGGTAGCACTGAGTGAGTATCTGATACACAAATGATCATTTGAGGGGTGAATTATTCCTTTGAATGCAGACAAATATTGTTTGGCATGAAATCAAGATTCATAGAGATGTGTTTATAATCAGAGACAAACTTGTTAGAGGCCTTTCTTTTGTCCTGTTAAATTTTAGGCAGTTGGACGACGCCTCGCGCTCTGTGTTCAAGGAGAACGTCCGTCTCAGCGAAGCGCTGAAATATCACATTAAGGAGGCAGAGGACCTGCAGATATTGACAAATTCATTGGTCAAGGAAAATGCGTCCCTGGTACTGGACAAGGTATGTTTGAACCAAAGGACAGCAAACAGCAGTGTTACTATTAGGCACCGGCAGTCCTTGGATAGAGACCATTCATCTTCATAAAGTCATTTTCAATCATTTCAGTTATGAGCCACTTGTCAGACCTGTGCAGAATATATTTCAGGTGGTTTTTCCCTTGTGTTGTTTACTTGTGCTGACCTTGTGTATTTTGCTTGTGGTCCTACTCCTACCCCCCCCATCTCCTGACTACTACCTAGCCTCTCAGTGGTCAGTGGTTGCGGTGAGTTTCCACTGGTGTATGGGTTCAAATTCAGTGGCTTCTCCTTCACAGGTTTCTGGCACTGATTCTGTAAGACAAATAAATATTGGGCACATTAATCTTACCTCTGATGATGACAGTAAATGAAGGGGGTAAATCCACCATGTTGAAGCTTTGGCCACTCACTCAGCAATAGTGGCTTGCACACAAACCATTATCTGTTCCAGCTTTACACTGTATTGGCATGAAAATGAAAGGGTTTTCTAAAGTTAGCTGGGTGTCATCCATTTTACTACTTTGCTCTTCTATCTGCTCACTCAGAACACGTTTGAGTTGACGGTGAAGAAAAATGCAGCTCAGATGGAAGCCCAAAATAAGGAGCTATCTAAACTACGGGCCAAGATAACTTCCCTGGAGCAGGCCCTAGAGCTAAAAGCTGGGGAGCTTGCGCAAGAGGAGAAGGAGAAGGAGAAGACACTGGTCAGCATCCAGGCCGGCCAGGTAGAGATGGAGAAGCTGCAGAAAGTGCTTTCCATGCGGGAGACGGAATTGGGGCACGTAAAGCGGCTGGCGAAAACCATCGTAGAGCAGCGCACAGAGCTGGAGCAATTCTTCCATGAGGCACTGGCTCAGGTGAAGCAGGAGATCATGGCCAGCAGGCTGCAATACAAAAAGGAGGCAGTGCAGGCTTATCGCTGGAGGCTGAAAGAAGCCACAGCAGGAAAACTCAAATTCCCACCCATCCGCACATTTCATAAAAGCCCCCACAGTACCAACTCTGTCTATTCAGACATGGAGGCGGCTGCAAGGTGGTAGGTCCACTTCCCATCATTTCCATGACTTATACAACTGTGTGTGTCTTTGTGATATTTTTAATTCCTCATGTTTATCAGCGCCAAGTCACCTGCAGCTCATTCAGTGGGCATCTAACCTTGAAGGAAGACTTCTCCCACAAAATGACCATTTGTGTATCAGTCACTCAACATGTGTTTTATTGAATTCATGAAGAAAACTTTGTTTTTCTCCTGTGCCTCCATGGTGACAGAGGATCTAAACAAGGTGAACATTCTTCATGAATGGAAGTAAACGGGGGGCATCCTTTACCAACAACGAAACTATATCGAAAACAACCATTTACAAACTCTTAAACAACTTGTGCAGTGTAATCCAAGTCTCATTTATTCAGCTGTATGCTCAGTAATTCACAAACGCATTTGCACTAAAACCATACAATTTAAAATATGTCAGTGCCAGCAGTTTCATGCACAGCTGAGTTGCGTGCCTGGGCATGCAAGTGACACTTGGATTACACTGCACAAGTTCTGTGAGAGTTTGTAAATGGTTGTTTTTGATATAGTTTTGCTGTTGTTGAATGTGGTCCCCAATAATTTAATTTCTCGCTAAGAAGGTTCCCTTTTTTTTGGTTTCTCTGTTCACCAAGGAGGCATGCCAGAAAAATAAAGTTTCCTTCATAAATTCAACATAGCACACGATGAATAATTGATACAGAAATAATCAAGTATTCTTTCAACACTCTTCATGGTTCAATTTAATACAGCTGATATATATGTAAAAGAATGTGTACAATTCCAGAGGTTAACATTCATATTAATTTCACCTGTTTTTAAGGACTCATCCACCAGACAGCAAAGTTGAAATCTCAGATCTCACTTGGGAGCAGAAGGAACAAGTGCTCAGGCTTCTCTTTGCTAAAATGAATGGACAGAGGGAAAGGTAATAAAACCTCGAAATAACTGTAATGTTTGCCTCAGCAAGACTTGCTTGCTACTTGTTCATCACTCAGCAACTTTATCATAAATAATACTCTGTAATCCACTTGTAATGCCTGAAAACTGACTGAAACTTGTGGATCAATTACGTCTTAAAGAACAAAGTGCAGTGACACCAAGCAGTAATTCAGGCTGAACTTCTGGTGACTCCTCCCTCTTTTTAATGTTTTAAACAGCCATTTTCTGAGCAGAAGAGGATACCATAAAACATCAGTTAGGCTTCAACCAATTTTCTTTTCCATCCAGCTGCTTAAAAAGAATGAAGAAAGAGTCTGGGCACAATAGTAAAAATAGGCCCAGCCACAGAGTCGTGTGCTTGGAAACAAACATCTGGTCACGTCGATTTGCTCTCAGCCTATTGGCCTCTCTTCACGTGCACCAGCAGTTTATTTTGTTTCTTTGAACGCTTGTGGTCAGAGAGCAGCTGGTAACATGATTTTCAAAAAGCAGTGTGCAGGGGATCTGAATGTATGGGGGTATGGCAGGCAAGAGGAGATATATATTCATGTTAACAGTGGTCTGGCACCTAGTCCGGCAGAATAACACAGAACATTTGGCGACTCAGTTAGCAGCATGCAAGTCCATGTGCATTGTGTTGACCCAGAGTAACCCCCCTTTCCAAGACAGGCAGCAGGCCTGACTGAATAGACACCAGTGTGCTAAAACATGGCTTTTCACTATGAGTTTCTATATGTAACTGCAACTCTGCATTTTCCTTATAGGAAAGCCAGCCAGCATCTGGCTTTGTCCACCTCCTCTGAGAAGAAGAGCCTTACTGACAGCGAAGCTGCCGGGTAAGACACTAAAGGAATGTACAAGATTAAAAGTTGTACCTCATCCTTGCAATTATGAAGCCTGTGCAGATTTATTGGTCCCACATTCCATGTTTAGCTGAAAAAGCATTGGCTGTGAGAACACGAGTGCCTATGTGTGATTTATCAGACAGTTGCATTTTAGCGTTGCATAATGATGACTGTCTTCCAGAATTAGAGAGGAGCTCTCCCCGGCGACCTTCATCACCCAGGCGCCTGAGTCCGTTCTGCCCTCGAACCCAAACAGCCGGCCGGATATACACACCACATGACCTCTGTGTGGCCTCTGCATTGCACATCACACTCTGGATTGTTTGCCCCTGCTTTGTGCGCTTCCCACAGGGTGTCAATCATGTGCATAGTAGAATGCAAGATGTTTGTTTGTGTTCATAAATATCTTACCATGAATGTATACATGGCTTGTGAATACTCTTTCATACACCAAACTTGTTTGAATTTGGTCACAACCCACTTAAAGGGTCAAAGTGCCGATACTAAAATATGATAACATAGAAGATCTCTAGGCAACAGAGGTGGGGACTCGAGTCACAACTTGGGAGTCAAATCAGGACTCAAAATCAACTGGAATTGGACGTGACTTCACTGGGACTTGAGTCCTTTGACTTGAGAATACTGATACCTTCCAACATGGTAAAAGATAAGAAACGTATATTAGGGTCGGCGTTGTTGTCCACACGTCGAAGTACTCTACTATTTTTCGGAACGCTGCAGTCCATAAACTTACTTTAAACAGACCTTTTTCACAGCAGACATTTTGACTTATTATAGTAGGAAAAGGTGATACTGATAACATTAACAAGACTCAGTTCCATTAAGTGTCTAAATAAGCTATTAATTATTATTCTACTTTGCCATGTCAAATGTCTGCTTTGAAAAAGGTCTATTGCATCTGCTTTATCACCAGTATGGCTTTCCAACAAGGGCTCCAGCGTGATTCACAGGCTTTGTATTCCAGTATAGAACAGCAGTGGTTTTTAGAGACTTTATAAAACTAATAAATCGAGGAGGTGTTTTTGTCGTTAGCCAGTAGCGGAAGCCTACTGAGGGCAAAATGTATCCCATGATGCATCTGTTGACAAGTCAGAGGCTGTGTTGCATGTGTGCTTTAACAGCGTTGATCCCAGAGGCTTTGTGCAAGGACTACCATGACATTCACCCCATCCCAGTGTCAGTAAATCTGTGCTGTTGGGCAGCAACCGAAAGAGTGAGCAGCATATTGTGAGTGTGATAAATAAGGTGCAGATTATCCTCTGTAAACCTGGATAGTATTGTTTTAACGCGTGTTAACAAAAAAATACAATTCTTTAAAAGCATTCAGGATTTTTGTAAATTAGAATACATTACTCTCTTGTTAAAATGGCATTACGTCAGGTGAAGAGCTCATTATGGCTTGTTTAGGACTAGAAACTCAAAGTTTAGGACTTGGGACTTGAGTGCAAAGATTTCTTGTGACTTGCAAAACAATGACTGGGTCCCACCTCTGCTGAGCAATCATTAGATCAGTGGAATCACAGTGCAGTGTCCAATAATTTATAGGGATTAGATCCACTACAGTGCAAGTACGCAGGAGTTTGAATACTGGTGTTGTATTTGATAAAATGATATTAATCCAGTAACAATGTCTCAGCTGTACAGATCTGTTGTTAAAATCATGGCCACAGTGGTTTACATTTACAGAGTATCTATATATAAATACATCTAATATAAAGTATTTAAAAGGGGGAGTACTATTTAATAACTTCTGTTGATGAACTATTCACATTGGACATGTTATTGTCTTGTATGTGGAGGAAGAGTGTCTTCTGGTTTATCAGACTGAACAGCAGCACTTGGAGTATTTAGCGTCCCATGGTGGGCATGGTAACTGCAGGACTTTTCAGGGTGGCATCTTCAGCTTTCCATTGTGACGTTACAGTTTTGATCTGTGTGTAGAACTGGATGCCCTGTAGAGAAAAATAAAAACATTTACAACTTGGACTGCTGCATCTGTGTATTTCTGGAACAATAGGACGCACTTGTTTATGTCATACTTGTTTTCCGTAGAAGTTCATGTCGCCTCTGAAGGATCCTCTTGATCCAGTGAAGGAGAACATAGGCAGTGGAACTGGGATGGGAACATTGACTCCAACCTGCAGAAAACAAGTATATTCCCTTTCATTTCCGTAAGTGTAAGCTTTGTAAAGCAATTCCCTGGGATTCTAAATTGCTATGATGAGTAAGATGCGGCTGATGAGAGATGTGGTATATTCGTGCTGTTTAAAAAACAAGCTTACATGATCTCACTAAACAAAGCTAAACCTGTGGCTTATGTATGCAGTTTTGAAAGCACAGCATGTTCTTATGACAGGGAAGAAAAACTAAATAAAACATTTTGTTATGAAGGCAATAGGGGCTTGGCATTGTTGGTTTAGAATGTTTGAAACAGCGGGAATAGGTTTGGACACACGAGGGCCTTTTGGCGAAGGTGCAGGGAGGAAAAAAAAGGAAAAGTAGATGTTTGTTGCATCGAGGTTTGGAGAGGAGTACAGCACATGGCCTGCACAGCATTCCCCGACATGTGAACAGCAAACACAGGGCATAACTAAGGCTCCACAGGCAAACAAACAGGGTAAAAGCTGGCCATATTTCCACTCTTAACGTTGAACAGGTCCCTAGGAATCCCTTTTGAGTTTAATTTAAGGTTCCCCTCATCGAATTCTACCTGGAAAAATGTTTCTATGTCCTCCTGTTTTCTTTAAATGGATGCATATTTGCTGTAGCTATTTGTAGCCTCAGCTGGTGGGGAAGTGGAGAGAAGGGGGTTGCTGAATGTGTATATATTCGGTTAAGGGCAAATAGGGCTATACTTGACATGGAAAATAATTGTTTTTTTAACGTGAGTGAAGGTGTTCAAACAGAAATGTGATGTGCTCCCTACTTGAGATGATGCACAGACATGACAGAGTGATGTGAATGTCTCCTTTCTCCCAAAACAGAGGAAGACATTTGGAGGCTGCAGCCACTCACCTGGCCCACGTCCACCTCGTGAGTGTATTTGCGTGCAGTGGCGCCATTTGTGGTGAAGATAGCTGTACCGTTGCCATAGGGGTTCCTGTTAACCAAATTGATGGCGTCATCCAGAGTTTCTGCCTCGAGAACAACCAGCACAGGCCCGAAGATCTCCTCAGTGTAGCACTTCATCTCAGGCTGGGAGAGCACAAAGGTGTCATTTTGATTTTAACGTGGTTGTTAATGGTACTTGGATGCAAATACATACGTGCACATACAGACGTTCAACATACGTACTGTGACATTGCCGATGATGGTGGGACCCACAAAGTTGCCGTTCTCGTAACCCTTGACCTTGACATTTCGGCCATCCAGGAGCACCTTGGCTCCCTCGTCCAGGCCACTCTGCACCAGACTGCAGACTCTCTCCTTGGCCTGTGGAGAGATCAGAGGCCCCACGTCTGCACCAGGCTGGTCTCCTAGCAGGGCCCCAAAAACAACCAGCTATAAGGTTACATACAATGGCACTCACATGATGTGAGCACATTACTGGCACTGACATTCAAATACGTCTTTTGCCACAAAAACGCAGAAGCTGGAACAAGGGGCACCCTGAGGCACTCCCTCAAAAATGGGTACTTATGGGTTTCCTGTGCGCTGCAAAAATGAGAGTCCGTATCGCTTTAAACAGGGATAATCATTCTCTATTTTACTCCACATCAACTTCCTTTCTCAAAGGGATTTGATTCTCTGAACCACCATTTAGTCCTGGGCCGCAGATCTGGCCACAAATTTGCAACAGGGCTGACTCAACGAGCCCTCGCTCCCAGCTGACTCCCATGTGAAGTTACAACAGGGCAAAAGGCGAGAGGTGTGGTTAGGGCGGCGTGGGTGGCCACGGCATGACTAAACCAAAGGCCCTCGGGGAAAAGGGGCTCAGGAGAGACAGAGGTGAAGGGCGGGGTGACGGGGCGCGGTACCTGCGTTCACGCGCAGAGCCTTGGAGCGCTCCACCAGCTCCGGCAGCCAATTCCGTGCTTCGCCCACCAAGATGGCTGTGGACAAAGCCATGCAGCGCTGTCCCGCTGCTCCGAACGCTGCCCCCACAAGCTGGTTCAGGGTGTTCTCTTTGTTGGCATCAGGCATCACCACACCATGGTTCTTGGCTCCCTGCAGTACAAGAGAAGTGGTTAGCCTTCTGCTGTTTGATCTGCACATTACAGCAGCTGGTTGGTCACAAGTGAGAACATAATATCAGGGAGGTACATACAAACAACCTATAAGTTTTATATAGTAAATCTGTTCCACATTTTAGTGCATGTAGAAGAGACGATTGATGGATGCAAACTGAAATAAACAGATGGATCATTTATAACTTCAGCAGTGATGCACAGCTGCAGGCTCTGTTGTGCACCTTCTCTCATCTGTACAGCTGGCAGTGAGGAGGAGCGAAATCAGAAATACAAGAACTTCTTGAATGTCTTGGCCAATGCTGCCACCTTCTGGACATTTACAGGAAGTGTATGACATTTACACATGTTGAATTCTCATTTGACACTCACCATGTTGGACTGAACCCTCTTGCCATTTTTTGAGCCCCTCTCGTAAATGTACTCCCCAGCTTGATTTGAGCCAACGAAGCTGATTGCCCTGATGGCTGGATGGTCACAGATGAAATTCACAGCTGGGGCAGGAAGACAGTTACAGAAATATATTAACTCAGACATCGATTAATCAACAAAAGTAATTAATAACCACTGATGTTTCAAATGCTGTGTCAGTTTCTCTGCCCTACAGAGAACATAACAAAAGAAAATTAGCAGCTGTCATTTGTGTAGATACTGGCCAGTTGTGAAGTAACAGAGGACGTTTGCTGAGTACTGGTTAACAAATGATAAGATAGCCTGCTCTTGCACACCATCACTAACGGAGTTATTTAAGATTAAATTTTGTGCTTTTACAATTTGTGATATGCTTCAGTGCTTAATTTATTATATGCATCAACGCACCAAAGAAGAGCTTAATTATTATTTTCATTACGGATTAATCTGTCAAATATTTACTTCTAAATTGGTGAATAGTTTTATTTTTAAAAGGTCAGAAAAGATGTCCTTTCCTATTTCTCAGAGCAGAAATGACAAATAAAATGTCTTGCTGGGTCCAACCAACAGTCCAAAACCCAAGTACAATTTGTCAGACGTCATTAAAACAAAAAAGCTGCAAATCTTCACACTAGAGTTCAAAGTATTTGATTTGATGTTAACTACACGATTTATCAACTCATGGTTTCAGCTCTGCAAGAATGTTAGATTAAGGATGCAGGATTTTCCTAAAAAACAATGTGTAGACTCACAGAGAAGCAATCCCCCTAGCTCATCACATATAACCCACTGGAGGTCTGTGGCCATGTATTTTTCTGCAGAGACTCTGCCATCTGCCTGTATTTTCTTATTGTTTTTGGCATTTGGGACGTTTTTGAGCGTGTGCCCCCACAGCGCTCAGGAGAGGTCGGGGCTTTATGAAAAGGTAGCGACCAGGTGCCAGACTGTAGGCAGCAGGCATCCAAGAGACAGAGCCAAAAAAACGCAAATTTAGTGAGGTGAAACACCAAACAAGAGTGAATCTGGGATTGGCTTTTACTTTCACTTTTGCTTGCGAGTGTGTTTACAAACAGTAACCGACAATCCTCCAGAGTATACCACAGAGGTACAGACAAACCAAGGTGTCCAACTACTGATTTTAAAAAAGTAATCATGCCACTATGGCACATGGCCGAAATTGTATCATCATCAATTTTGATGCTTAATGGACATTATTTTCACCCCCACCAAGAGGAAATGTCCAGGTCTCAGATCTCTTGGTGAATATCTTCTCTATAATCTGCCTCAATAATACATTTTCATCATTAGGGATGGGAAACAAGAACCAGTTCCAGTTGAGAACTGGTTCCAAATTGTCCGATCTATCAGAATCACATGCCTCAGACCTTATTGGTTCCTTTTATCAATGCCAGCATGTTTTTCTGACCATTGTGCATGGTTATATATGCTGCTTTGTACCTACACTACAGATAAGATTTAGACATGAAACACTATGTTATGACAGCGACCAGCTACATGCCATAAAGACTGACTCTCACCAGCATGTTGGCCATGGATGACATTGAGCGTCCCATCTGGAGCACCGGCATCCTGCAGCATCTTGGCTAGCAGCATGGCGCAGCCTGGCACCCGCTCTGATGGCTTCAGCAGGTAGGTGTTGCCGCACACCATGCCCATGGGGAACATCCAAAGAGGGATCATGGCAGGGAAGTTGAAGGGGGCAATGCCGGCACACACACCAAGTGGCAGGCGGTAGGTGTAGGTGTCCATGTCCTTGGTGATGGAGGGCAGGGTTTCACCGAGCATCAGGGAGGTGATGCTGCAGGCGTGCTCCACAACCTCTGCATAGAACAGACAGAAACAAAATATACAACACACAAGTTAATTTGGTCTGTTTTGTTTTGGGGTTGTTTGCAGATGTGTCAAGCTATGAATACTTTATGTCTGGTAGATTTATAATCAGCTAACTGACTAACTGACGTCTGTGTTAGTTACGTACTTGCATGCGTGTGTGTGAGGATGATCTACATTACTATGACAAGTATTGAGTGTGTTGACAATGTCGGCAGTTTGAAATGACTATAAACTCTACAAAAAACAGACAGAGCTGTTTCCCTTTCAGTGTATGGGATTGTGTCCTTAATTGTAACATTCAATACAATAATTCATTATTCAAAAATAATGTCCCAAAAGTTAAAATCTATATTGGTGATAGCAGTGGGGAAAAAAGAAGGCTGAATCTAATGTTTTTATATCAGTCTCAAAACAGTAGTTCCCTTCCTACCTTATAGGGTAAAGGTAAAAGGAACAGCGATAATAAGTGGCAATCATTCAAAGGCCTCATGAAGTAAGCCGCCCTTTGTTCCGGTTTAGTATAACTCATTAACTATTCCTGCAACCACAAAGTAAAGGCCTGCATAACATGCAAACGTTTACCTATTTGTTGCCCTTTGTAAAGGTGTGCACACACGTGTGTGAGCAAGATTAACTTACGCAATCCTCTGAACACATCTCCCTCTGCATCGGCGAGGGTCTTGCCTTGTTCCACTGTGATGGCCTTGGCAAGTTCTTTCTGAAACACAAGACAGGCCTCATGTCAGTCATTTACTCTCAGCTTTAGATTTAATAGAATATAAACTAGAGTTTAAGTATCAAATAGGGTTGTCACAATAGCAGAATTTAAAACTTTGATACAATGCTAGTATAAAAAAAAACACTCAAAACCAACGTGCACACAGTGCACACAGTGCTGGTACAGAAAAAGTCACTGATCACATGCCTCCAGTCAGGTGGTGCATTCGTTGCTGGAGAGAATGTTGTAACAGCCACGGGATGAGGATCAGTTTATTCTCTTACGTTGCTTCATAAGGGTGGGGAAAATAAACTGATATAGCACTGTATCGCAATACTTTGCGTGGAAATATTGTATCAAAACACGGTCTCCAAGATCAATTCTTTTTATTTTGTAGATTATTAATATTCCAAATACAGATTAAAGCTATAGTAGCCTACTGTCTGTCTGTTGCTTTTCAGTCCATTATTTTGCTACAGTAATTTTTATTAAAATGATATTAACTTATGTCGACAAAGTTTTCCTTTGGGGACACAATTTTAATGTAGCTGAAAAAGGTAATAAATCACAGTATTTATCCCAAGACACATCATCACAATACTCAGTTTTTGTTTTAAATCTCAATAATATTGTATTGTGATAATATCGTAGAGTGGGGTCTCTGATTCCCAAAAATAAAAAAAATCTGATTGTAGATTTGTTTTTTTTAATATCTTGTGTGCTTTTGATACTATTGGGTGTATTTTTTTTTGGGGGGGGGGGGGGGTTGCCTTTATTTTGATGGGACAGCTGTAGCGTGAACGGGGGAGACAGAGGGGGGATGACATGCAGCAAAGGACCACAGGCTGGAATCGAATCTGCAGCTGCTGCAGCAAGGACACAGCTCCTGCACATGGGGTGCCCGCTCCACCAGGTGAGCTAGTGGGCGCCCCATGAGTGTATATTTAATGAAGATCGTATCAATCTAAATGGAGGTATGGTGGTAAATAGTGGTATCAACAAAGTATCTAAGTATTGATACTTAGACAAAGTTAGCATCAAATTTAAGCAAGAGGCTCTGAACTAATGTGAAAAGGTTTGAAAAGCTGATTTGCAAAAAGGATACAGTTGCTTAAGTTAATAAAATCAAGTTCAACAGTGTTAAATAATAAACTCTTGTTTCCAGTTGCACCTTACACATTCTGACCCTTTGACTTACAATGTTGTCCTTGATAAGCTGCTGATAGCGCAGAAAGACCTGCTGCCGAGTCAAGATGGAGGTCTCTGACCAGGAGTGAAAGGCTCTGGAGCACGAGTCCACGGCAGCCAACATCTCCTCCTGGGTGGCTTTGGGTACACGGCTGATCACCTCGTTGGTGGCCTGTGGAAGAGGGAAAAAAGGGGCCATGAGATTTAGTCAGTTTACATCAACGTGCTAACTTAAGTTCAATCAGCAGGGGCCGTTTGAGTTCACTAAGCATTAGGCAACAAGTGAATCCTAGCAGATGTTTAACTGAGATATGTGGACTCTAAAATCTGCAGGTCAGAGTTTATCAGGTACAAAAAAACAGGATTTTTCACATGCAATCCTTCAGGAAACATTTATAATTGTAAGGTTATGATTTATTATCCAAGTGCAGCTGAGGTTTCACTAATATTTCCTATTGACAATTAGTTATTTTGCAATTATTTGATATATCTTACACTGTTTTAATTCTGCTGTGTTAATACTTCAAAAAAGGTACTGTGGATCTGCACATATTGTTAAACCAGAAACAAGTGTTCAACAGGCACATACATTAGCATTATGTAACATGTAACAGGTTGAGCAACTCCATAATTTTAATTGCTTTCCTGTCAGAGCTGCCAAACAACAGCGCAGCATCAAGTGTAGATTCAAGAAGCCCTCTAGCTAGACTCCAACTACATACTTGAATGCTGCTATAAAAAAGGTGTGCTGCTTGGAAATCCAGCCCAGTTGGAATACTTACAGGATTGTGAATATCCAGCCATTCGGACGTCTTGGATTCTACAAACTTCCCATCTATAAACAGCTTGGTGGTGGGCTGTAGGGGAGGGATGTAACGCATTTCGTCAGAAGGTTAATCATCCATGTATGACATTTGATTTAAGTGTAATAGACTGACAATTAAGTTTACAGTGTCCTCAACTCACCACTGAGGAGGAGTAGCACATGCGGCCAACTTTAAATGGCACCTGAAAGAAACACAAGAGTCATCAAATGCAGTAAATATCATCAGTCTATCCTATTAGATTGATTATTTCTAGTATTTGTGGTTTACTTTGCAGAATCTGTAATAGAAGTGCACAAAACCAGCTGTGTCAGTTGCAGCCTGTAGGCCTGCAAGATTAATCGGCAACTACAAAGTGTGCAGTCATGTAAAGGGCCTGAAGGTGACAGAGTCAAACTGGCCGGTGAAGACTGGAAGAATGAATGCAGTCCAGCCAGTACAGCGAGAAGTTTTTTCAGTGTTATAGCGTCCAATAGGACACAGAATAGTTTAAGTGAGTCACTTGCTTCATACTATAAATTTTCTCATAAAGGGTGGTGTCTTATCAAAAAGCCTACAGTCACACAGAATATCCTATTAACAAGAGAGACGTTTGATTAATCTGTGACAAATAACCCACTGTGTGAGACAGCCCAGACCTAAATCCTGCAGCACATGACACATTGGACTTTGTAAACAATGTGAGCTGTCAAACCTGCCTGCGCCATTTGCAACAGAGGAGAGTTTAAAAACACTTCAGTCTTACCTTTGCCTTTAGTGCCGATCTTAATGCTGTCGTCGCCATGGTGGAAATATTGCTGTGTACTTGATTTGGACAACTCCGCAGTTGGGATAGAGGAAAGCCGAAGACAACATCTAGCTGTCTACCTCACGGAGATGTATTACCTGTGGGCGGGCTCTGGGAAAATCGGAGGCTTGCTATTGGCTCCATGTCCGCACACCCATGAAACACGCAGCCTGATTGGTCAACAGCGGGTCATTCCAGCCAATCGCTAATTGTGATTTTACATGATCCCGCCTTAGCAGTTGAACTCGGGTAATCATTGGCTAAAATACTTAGCAAGTCTTCCACGGACTGGCTTGAAGTTATGCAACCACTGACGAACAGCTCTGTTAAAATTCAGAAAAGCTAGCTTCATACAGGCAGAGATTGATGTTTACTAGCCGAGCTATGTCAATATAACACACAGGCAACGTCGAAGACATAAAAGAGGGAAATGCTGGACATAATCGACGTCTCTGTGAGCAAGCAGCACAGCTTATCCTAACAATAAACGCGATAACGTTATCACAGCCACAACAATGCACTTGTCCTTAGCCTCCCTCGCCAAGGTACTGTAACACTGTTAGCTGTTTGCTAAGTGTGTGTGCACCTAATGTGAACCATATGAAGGCCAGATGTTGCTTAGTCATGGACCAAAGAGTAGGTAGGAGGGATTTTAGGGGCTCATCCTATTGGCTGCTGGAGGATGATGAGACTGTTAAACTGTAGAAAAACTTTCTGCAATAGTTGATTCAGCCTAGTTGAGTAAAAAACTGGAGCCAAAAAGCTATGGCAACCCAAACCAAGGTGAAGGCACAAGAAAGGTTGACTATGCAGAAGGACAATGTGATGTTTTTAAATGGACTGAACGTGTTGTGTTTTTCTGTGCAGCCTGTTCTTTATGGGTACTTCAGAAGTTCCTGCTCCTGGAGGGTCCGCATTGGTAAGTCATGCCACAGTATCTGACTATTTAGCTGTTATTTTGATGCAAACTAAATGATAATTGACTTTTTGTGCACCAGCTTTTGCTCTCAAAGGTATCGAATATGACCAGGTCCCAGTCAATCTAATCAAAGATGGAGGTCAGCAGGTACAGTATAGATCCACAAGATCAATATCAGTGCTGTGCATGGTAATAACCAGGTTCCCACAGTCATGGAATTTTGACTTGTAATGATAATGTTACACTAATCCTCCATAGATATCCTTTCACATCCACTCCTAAGGCTTATAAAGCACATGCTGACATTCTTACGTTGCCTGCATTAAGAGCACAGTGATGGTATAATCACTTCCATTTTCCCCTCATGCTTGAAAGTCAGTGCCAGACTTTTATACAGTAGACTGTGCCCACAGTTTGAAGTATTATAGATTGGAAAAGGTTGCAGATTAATTTTCATACAATACTTAACATTTGGAGTGAAGCGTACTACAGTTCTGTTTGTTTTATATGTTGTGAATGGTCTCGGAAATTCTTTAAGGGCCCTTGAAAAGTCAGTGAAAAGTTTTGAAAGTTTGTCCATGAAAATGTGGGAACCCTGTAATTAGCATGAAGCAGTCAGTGTAAATCCTGTATTTATCTCACAAATTCTCTGTGCAAACTCTATGCAGCTTACTGAGCAGTACAAGACGTTAAACCCCATGCAGCAAGTGCCCGCTGTTGAAATCGATGGCATCACCCTCTCTCAGTCGGTGAGTCCCCAAACTCTTCCCCCACATAATCCAACAAAACTAGATTTTAGTTAACCCTCTTGGATACTTATGAAAATGATCTCTTGCCCACACAGCTGGCAGTGATCCAGTACATCGATGAGACCAGGCCAGGGCCTCGGCTCCTCCCAGCAGACCCAAAGAAATGTGCCCAGGTCCGGATGATAAGTGATGTCATCGCCTCTGGGATACAGCCTCTGCAGGTGAGAACAGCACACAGTCTTAGGGTGTTTTCACATATAGTCCTTTTTAAACAAACTAAACTCAGTCCTCTTTAAGTGCACCAAAAAGTGGACAGACAGAAAAGGGACTCAGTTCTCTTTCAGGTCAGATCAGCTCTGGTGGGGCCTCAGTCCTCTTTCTGTTCACACTATAGCCTATATATAATATATATTGACATAGGTTGTTTTTACTTTGAGGTGGCACTGCAGTGTGATTATGAAGCCCTTCATTTTAAGACAAACTTAAGACAAACACTTAACAAAACCTAAGCGTCTCTGTGCTGTAGACTGTTGCTGTGTGTTCTACATTCCACATCTGGAGACGTGCAGTATCTTCCGTGGACCAAACTACTCCTCGTCTTGTGTCCTTGTAAGCATTACAGGCCAACATGGTTTCGTCTGTTTTTTCCAAGCGTCCCAGTGCAATAGCATGTGATCTAGAGGGCTAAATACAATGGCAAAGAGCAAAGTGACTCTGGAGCACTTTGTGTTCACAATGCACAGGTTAAGTGAACCGTACCACGGACTTGAAGCGAACCAAATTCAGACCACCTTCCAAGGTGGTCTGAGTTCTCTTGGAGCGTTCACATATGCGTAAAAAAAAGCTGAGTCACCACTCTGAGTCTGTTTAGACAGCTGAAAAGGACCAAGTGTGAAAACACCCTTAATGATTACAGTCAAACTGAAGCAGACAGCTCAAGCAGGTATTGTAGGTTGCAAATTCAGGTGTGACAGCAGGATATAAAGACGCAGTGACAACACATGTAACATCACTATTTTAACTAATTCCTGGATGTTTCAGAATTTGTACGTGATTCAGAAAATAGGAGCCGAAAAGATGCAGTGGGCTCAGCACTTCATTGAACGTGGCTTTCAAGGTAGGTGGAGGCCTCTCCTCTCAATTATACATCCAGTTTTATTCTGAGATGTCATCACTTGACTTCCTTTATGATTAATGTGCACCTTTCTTTTACAGCTCTTGAGCCAATTCTGAAGCAGACAGCAGGGAAATATTGTGTAGGTGATGAGGTAAGAGGCATGACTTTAAATCATAATGTCATATGTGATAAACAGCAGAGACTTTTTGTCTAACTCATTACTTACTTTTTAAGATATCCATGGCAGACATCTGTCTGGTCCCACAAGTCTACAATGCAGAGAGGTACGTAATCAGACATTTAATAAAAAACTGCAACATAAATACCACATTAACACTCAGTCAGCCTGAAAAAGAAGAGATTAATTTGAATGTCATGGCATTTTGTTCGTGATACTTATATCATATATAGCATTTTTTTAATCCTTTTCATATACATGAAACCGCGTGCTACACCCAAGCTGCTGAACTTTAAACACCCTATACAAAGAAGCATGACCTGTCTAAGTCTTTAATCTCTACAGGTTCAAAGTGGACGTCGGGCAGTATCCAACTATCAAAAGGTTAAATCAAACCTTACTTGAAATTGAAGCTTTCAAAGTGAGCAGCCCGTCTTGCCAGCCAGACACACCTGCTGATCTGCGTGCATAGAACAACTCAGCAGCGTTAGAGACAGCCATGCAACTTTGTACATTGCTAAATAAAATGCTTGGAAAATAATCCTGTTTTAGTGTTGTTACTTTAAATAACAAGGTAACTTTGATTTAAAAATATTTATTGGCATTTTGATTTTTGACCTTGTGCATTTTTCCCAGTCCAGCACTTTGACCTCAAATACAAACTGATACGTGGGGACAAGGTAGAGGACATAAAGTAATGTGAAAAACATGCAGATCACAGATTTGTTAAGCAAAGTGCAAAACCACCAAGCTCACTTATGGCAGCATATTTCCTGTATGGAGGAAGTATGGGTGATTTAAAAGAGACATAAAGCAATAAAAGGAAGTGACAATACAGTCTAAGCTGCAGAACATGTAAAACAAACAACCATGTAGACAAACTGATAGAGATAAACACACTTGGGGATACTGGTATTTTTCTGTCAGAGCAGACCACAGCATCCTCCACTGTTCAAAAACACTAAAAACCAACTGTCCTGAACAGATTTGTTCCTATCACTTGTCACCAGGAATCTCCACTTTGCACTTGAGCGTGTCGTTGTAGAAGGTGCCGGAGCAGTCCGATCCACCAAACACCAGCACTGTGCAGCAGACACTGATGTTTTCACCCTGTTCATGCTTCACTGCATTTGTTGGGACGGAGCAGCCCAGGTTCATCATGCTGTGTCCTGCACGAGGCTTGGAGCAAAGCAGAGGAGACGCCACTGAGCTCCACATGTTGGTGTCTGAGGAGACATCAAAGCACAGGTTATAACAGCTGATCTGTGTCACATTGAACCACGGTGACTCAAAGTAAATACCCATGTCTGACGCCAACCTTATTAACAATTATTATGTTTTCAGGATCACACTGATACAGTGTTATTGTATTTACTTTATCTAATCAGATTGAACTGGCACAAATGACGTACTCACCAGTGTTGAACATATGTAGATCCTGCAGGGCTCCAATTGCACTGCAACCTCCACTGACTAATATCCTGTTGTCTGCAACTGGTGCAGCTGCATGAAACCTGTCCATGTACATTTTCATGTGTACAGTTACTGTTTGATAGTCAGTTTCAACATAAATATTTAAACCACTTACTGATGTTATTTCATATTGAGCTAAAAAAAAAAAAAAAAATCACAAACAATGCAAAAAAGAGGATATATTTTTTATATACTATACAAGAGATGATATTTTGTGTTGAAACCCATTAAATTCAAATACAGTTCCATCTGCTGGAGACACCAAAAATACAAAAAACAGATGGCTACATCAATGACATTTTTCAAGGTTGATTAGTCCTGTGCTCACCCTCGAGGCAGCGGTGGCATGTTCCCACACTTCACAGCTGTGTACTCCATGAATCCTTTAAAAAAGAAATACCAGTTTAAGCCAGGACACTGAATTATTTCCTAGTGCAGCCACTGAATCTTCATCTTACCCAGATCTAGAACATGGAGATCATTGAGGTAGGTGGCAGGTCTTCCGTCCACCAAATATGACCAACCTCTGTGACATCAGTGTGGCTGAGTGTCTGTTGGATATAAACGTAAGCATGGGATCAATATTTAGAAAGGAAAATAAAACAGTATTTGGATGAATGTGTAGGTGTGTTGAAAAGAAGAACTGACCCAAACCGAGGCAGAGGTCTGTCCCCCTCCACAATCGGCTGGTACCAGAGTTCAAACTCTGGGTTAAAGATGTACAGAGTATTACTGCAGGTTTTATCCACAGCAGAGTGGCTCAGCTGAACTCCACCAAAGACGAAAAGCTCTTTCTTATAAAAAGCTGCAGAGTGATGTGCCAAATTTGGAACATTCCCTTTCGCCTAAAGGAGATAAATCCGCAAAACAAGCCAGAGGAAAGCATTTCCTACACATCTGCTTGAGTATTTGATAAGAAATCAAGACTCCAACATGTTTGTGACTTGCAACAAACCCACAGTGACAAGCTTCCACTTCCAGGTCAGAGTATTAAGGATGTACAACTCGCTGTGGCGCTGACCCTCCCTCAGGCCACCGTAAACAAAGACTGACTTGGAGTCTGGGTCGTAGGTTGCAGAGTGTCCTCGGGCACACGGCGGTACGGGTCCAGATGCAGAGGAGTTCATGGGGAACCAGAAGTCATTGTCTGGAAATAAGTCAAGGGGGAAATAAATGTGGAAAAACAAACATCATGTTCAGTGTAAATGTGCAAATATTTTCCTAGTTTGTCTTAATTCCTCTTTTGGTTGTAGCAAGCAACACCCACTGACCTAACTCAAGCTTCCACAGGGAGTCCTTGCAGTAGTGTTGATCTGCTGCCTCCCCTCCGATGAGGACGGCTGTGTCAGGGTCACTCAGACACATCGTATGGCTCCAGCGCTTTGATGGACACACTGAAACTAAACCACAATCTCTGTCAAAGTCCATTTTTAAGCATTCAGATGTGACCTGCAGAGGTTGTGAAAGATTTCTGACCTTCTCTGGTCTCGTTTTTTATCTGCACACTCATTTCCTCTTTGCTGTTCATCCTGGACAGCCTCATTTTCTTGGGCGTTGAAGCCTGTTCTATGCCCTCTGCCAGACTGTCCATGTCCTCAGAGCTCCATGTCAGGCGGCCTCTTCTACTAATAATTGTCCGTCTGGGTGTCTTATCCTTCAGTGTGTATAACACAGAGTAAGACACCTACTTTACACGCAGACATGAATCAATATATAGTTGAGCATGAATATTACCGTAGGCCAAAGCGGGAGTTTGTTTCCCACTGTGGACTCACTGGTGTCAATTTTATTAACTTGGATCTCCGCACAGAAAACACTGTCACCCAGGTGTGAGGAGTTGGAAGTTATCTGCAAGGCAGGACAATAATGAAACACTGCGACAAAAGTGTAGATCACAGCAAACAATTTTAACCCTGTTCATCTCACCGTGTCATTTCCAACGCTTTGGTGTAACGTGCAGGAGAGATCAGTGGCATCGTGCTGTTCTGGGAAGAGGAATTTCCTTTGAACCAGAGGAGTACTGCTGAAGACGCTGGCTTTATCCTGTGGTGGACACAAGTCTTTGCATTAAAGCAGTGACAAGCAGTGACAATATGAGGCCCTCTATATCTGAATTTTGAACTATAGTCAGTGTTGGGGAGTACTGCCATTTTTTTGTGTAGTAAACCATGTCACAAAGCTCAAATCATCTCAAACTGGTTTCGTGAACATGACAATGAGTTCACTGTACTCCAGTGGCCTCCACGGTCACCAGATCTCAGTCCAATAGAGCACCTTTGGGATGTGGTGGAACGGGAGATTCACATCATAGATGTGCAGCCGACAAATCTGCAGCAACTGTGTGATGCTATCATGTCAATATGGACCAAAATCTCTGAGGAATGTTTTCAACACCTTGTTGAATCTGTGCCACAAAGAATTAAGGCAGCTCCAAAGGCAAAAGGGGGTCCAACCTGATACTGGCAAGTGTGCCTGATAAAGTGGCCAGTGAGTGTATATGACCTGTGAACAGGTGAGCACTCTCTGCACTAAACTGAGCGGCATTTTATGCATGTGAATTTTTGTATTATATCTTATTATTTCATATCACGTGCACGTTGTCAGTTATTTTTATAACTAAAACAGTTGCTTCCCCAACACTGACTATAGCCAATATTAATATATAAATATCAGGTATATGAGATACAGTATGTTTTAGAATATATATGGTTGTTTCCTTATGCTGAACATGAAGACAGATGAGACAAACCCTCTCACCTGTCCACACACTGTGAGCATAATCTTGCCATAAACTCCTCTCCTGCCTCTCTCTGCTGCCACCTGTGACCATGTCATCTCTCCAGTCACCCTCCCAGGTCAGGCACCTGAGTTCAGAGTCGATTCAACCTGTTCAGACTCGAGTTTTTTGTATTAAAAACAGAAGTAAAGGCACTTCCTATACATACCTTGCTTGGGCTGACAGAGTCCCTATTTTCTGGGCCGCTACCTCTGCGCTGACCACAACATCCACTGAGATGGTCGCCTCGCTGCATTTCCATTCTCCAAGACCAAAGATGACGAGGTGTTTGGGAAGAGGCAGCGGGATGTGGACTTGGAAGCAGCTTTGGTTGGATTTGCTGCGAGGCGGGAGGCAACATGTCTGAACTGTTGTTTCACATTATTAATTAAAAAGTATTTAAACAATAAACATACCTGCTGAACTGGCGGGGAGCGTCACGCAGGGACCAGAGCACATAAAAACTCAGCTTCCCCATGTTTGTTTCAGGCCTCCACTTTAGAAGTTTGCCAACAGTTACCAAAGAAACTTTGGTGCAGCTCCGGTAATCACTCCTGATTGGCTCCGAGCGCGAGGCCGGTTTGGCAAACACACAGCTGAGACCGCAGCGTAATTAACGTGAATATAATTACTACCAGATACACACACTGAATGTAACCACTGTTAAACAGTGCACATTGATTCAAGTCGTCACATTAGTTTTTTAATGTTTTGTGTAGTTAACTACTGAAACTAAAAACAATTATAGGACATAAAAGGAAAGGAATATGATTTTTTAATTCTAATTAACTATTGCTTTTCTCCTAATTGAACCATCGTTGCGTCCAAAGCTGACATTGCTGCACCTTCTCATGAGGAGTGTTTCTTTTCTTTTTTTTTTTGGGTTTATGTTTGACCTCTGAACAATTTATAATTTTTTTTCATATTACATTTAATTATTCATCTAAAAAAACATTACATATAGAAACAGACTAACAAACTAAACCCACACACCGAAACGAATATAACATTTAGCCTATTACATGAGCAGAGAGGGGAACAAATGGCCAACAATAACAAAACATGGTGAATTTTAGTAAGGAATCAAGCTAATAGATGGTAAATTAAGCTGCCTGACTCTTGGGCCCTAAATACCCTCAAATTTATCATACAAACTCAATTTATCTCATCAAAGTCTCTCAAGGTGAATCCCCGAGACTTGTTCCCGAAGCCATCTAGAGAAACAGGAAGCACTGGTAGCCTTCTATTTCAAGAATAATCCTCTTCGCTGCTAACATGCCAGCCATCAGGGACTTCTGTACAGTATGTGGCAGAGCAGAAAAACATCAGAACAACAAAACAGGGCAATTAACAGGTCAAGTTCAAACAGAATGTCGTAAATATTACAATACTAAGAGAGGATATCCTGCCAAAAAGGAACAATCTTGGGACAAAACCAGGAAGTATGACCTAAAGTGCCTTTTGCAAAGTTATATCTGTCACAGATAGATACATAAGGATACATTTTGTTAATCTTTTCTTTGGAAAAATGTAATCTATGCATGACTTTGAACTGAATTAATTGCAGTCTAGCATTAGTTGAGCTTAGATGGGTCCTCTTCATCCCATCATTTCCTCAGTCAACTCTACACCAAGATCTGCCTCTCATGCAGATTTGACATAGTTTGGTGCAACAACAGTCATATTAGAAAACAAATTTTGAGACAAGATGGTTACAGCCAGGATGTTGTCTCATCAAAACATAAGAAGAATGTTGCTTGGGTTGGTTTTCAAAGATTTTAGGATTATTTTTAACAAAATGTCTGACTTGTAAATAAAGTGTTTTTAAAATTATTTATCCATTTTTTGCTCTGTTTCTTTTTAGCGTGCCTTTTTTTTTTTTTTTTTCAATTTATTAGTTTCACATCCCATGCACATTATCAATGTGATCATTTTTACAAAGTAGTAAGAGCAGTAAGAGTATATGGTTGGCCATACCAGGTGAGATGCTGATTAACCGCTGTGATATCTTTTGAGGCTGTTGTTAAAACATTTTGCTTTTTTTAAACAAATGATTGGAGGTTAAATAAATAGTATACATCTATATTTTTATCTTAATAAGCTGCCCTTCTTTTAAAAAAATGATTGAACAATATTAATTGTTGGTGTATTTATTCATATTTCTGACATGTCTGATAACCTTTGCCAGCCTCCATAGGGGTAAGGGTGGCATTGAATTGGTTTATGTTATTATTCAGCCTCCCTTATGTGCAGCATGTAATGTGGGTGGACAGGACACTGAAAACACCTTCATTATAATGCAGGTCAATGCATAAACACCGCAAACTACAGTCTCAAATATGCCTTCACATTATAAGCAGCACCACAGTCACATCGCATAAATAAAACATGCACTAGATTTTGCTGACAGCACAGGTATAGATAATATATTCATGGAAAAAATGTATCTGTACATTCAGTAAGTTACTGCATCTCTCCTCTCCACACCTTCTGAAATCATCAAATGAACATATGAGACAGAATAACACGTAGAACAATTAAGAATGTTCCTTCTGGTTCTTAGATATCCAGTTAAAATGTGATAGACACTGGATGCAACTCTGGGGTCTTACAGGCCTTCAGGGAGAGCTGAAAATAAAACCTGGTTTCATCAACACCTCTGTAACAATTACATCAATCCCCTAATGCCACAATTTAATGGAAACACGGGGGACCATCCTGCAGGGCTTTCTAATCCTGGTTCTGCAGTGACTGTTATGAAATGACGGTGTCTCGGGACAGATTTAGTTAAAGGACTACAAGCATACCAGCTGTCAAGTGACATCTCTAAAGTGTCATATTACAGTGTTTACCTGCTCTCCAATATCTAAACTATCATCTGCTAATCAGTGTTCATAAAGTTGATCCGAAATGAATCACAAAAACAACTAGATAATCTTCTCTTTATTGTGGGATATAAATTTCAGGAACAAATGTCATCAGAACTTACAGTAAAGGTACAGTACAGTACAGCAAACATGGGAAGCTTTAAACCGGTTGTTTTACATTGTGTGCGGCATTAGCAGCCAAATCTGTGACATCTTTGGGAACATGCGCACAACGGAGTGTGGTAGAAGCGTCGATGTTTGGAACAGGATGGAACAAGGCAACACAAATCCAAAGTATGCCCCACACAACGAGGACATTCAAAAACAAACACAGTGACCTTTACCTACAGAGATCTGTGCACAAAATACATTTAGATGAACATCATAACCGCTCCTTGCCTCTGACAGTAAATTAAAGGGTGGAGGGGGGGGGTGAGGCAAATGTAAATATTGAATCTATATTACACAATAAGAGCTTTATGTGATAAGGGATGGCTTTTAATTGTGTCATAAAAAGCACACTCTGGAAAACTGTTACCACTTGCTTCAGTACATTCAATTCTTATATCTTTACCCGACACACCACTATGACAGCAGACAGCTCTGTGCACAGTATTTGTATTACATAATTATATTGTCACATGATCAAATCTGACACAGATAACAAATAAGTTACGATACAAAGCAGAAAGATAAATACACATGACAACAACAAAGCAACATAATCATAGACGGTGTATGCACACACACACAAAACAAAAACTCCATTTCTTTAGAGCACTGCTGATTAAGCACCTGGCCTGGTGAAATATATCCTGTGCAGGTGTTCCCTGATCACTGCTACCATAGAAATGTTACACCTGGAGACAATATACGCTTTATGACGGGCACTTGACCAAATAGCACAGTGCATACACAGGAACATGGCACATATGCAAGGCTTCTTTAAATATCTATCAGCAAGACATTGGAGCAAATGCTGCATTCAAAACTATCTGATCGTAAACTCAACATGTGGCAACACAAGCTGATAGTGATAAAAAATAGATATGCTTATATTTAACCTTTTATATTATAACTTCATCTTTTTCCAAGTATGGAATCAAAAATAGTTCATCGTTCTTATGAGTAGTATTTTTCCTGTTAATGATATACATTCATAAACTGGCATCTCAGGCACTGTAATAAACTCTGTAGTAAAGAGTTTTATTTCGCCATAGTGAGTAGGAGTTATCGAACTTCAGGAGGTAAGTGCCTTCACCTGGAAAATCGTGGCTCCCACCCTGGACGGATAGGTGACTGTCCTGGCGGTACACGGGGAGGATTTCAGCCAAGTTTGAGTTGGCTTGACTTTTGGAGCCCTTCTCGATGTCTCCATTACTGACGGGCCCTGCAACACGGATCAGAAACCACAAAATCGACACACTGCGTCAGAGCCCAGTAGGAAGAAAACACATAAAAACACAGCCATGGTGTGTTTTGTAGAATTGTTTGCACAATTGAAAAAAGATTTCAAAGTGTGAGCTAAATTTGGGCCGCTTTACATTCTGAATTGTGACCACTAACTGACCTTCCAGCTCCTCCTCCTCCTCTTCGTCATCGCTTGACTCACTGATGTGCACAGTGATAGACCGGCTTGTGACGGGAGTCCAGTCAAAATATATGCCGAAGCCAATGTCATAACCGTCTGTGGCAAACTCCCAGCACACTTTTTTAGCCTCGGGGACAGTGGGCACGTGAACTGTCATGATGTCTCCTCGGTACACTGTCACCATGCTGTCATCTTCCGTTCGAAGCTTCGCCTTCAGCTCCTTCAGAGCAGCAGATGTCCACGTTGTTGGGGGTTTCAGGGGCGGCATCTGGGCTGCCATCAGGAGGAACAAATGGCAACATGTCAACAAAGAGCGTAACAGCAGCTTTGATATTTACTTATCTAGCCTACATAAGCCTTATAACATTTGCACATTCATGCTTTTAGAGCTTGTTTTACACTGTGACAGATTTAGGAAACTTGCGGATTAAAAACATGGATAACAGAAAGCAGCAGTCATGATGACATACTCTGCAGGTCCTCACCTTTCATCTCAGCGGAGGGCTGACAGCTCCCAGCACTGTTGTTCTCCTCACCTCCTTCCCCCAGGGCCGGCTCTGCTGGGGCCTCCTCATTGCCCTTAAATTCATACAAACACAAAACTGGCATAAGAGCTGAGAAATTATACTACATTGTACTTCGCCCACTGGCAGCTCTTCAAACACACTTTAATATTGTATACCTCACAATGCTGCCCTGAATCCTCCTTGGTTTCATCCATATCAGCCTGGTTTATGGACTGGATACAGCTCTGTGAAAGGTCTGTACTCTGGAGCCTGATGAGCAGATAGTATAGCAGCAGAAAAGACATCAAAACATGTCAACAGAGAGTACATTAGGATGCAAGAAGTATAACTTGCGATACGTTTCCTTACAGCAGCTTTATAAGCAGCACTTTTCTGCAGCAACAGGCTACCTGTCCAGCGGTCTGTCGTCGCACTGGTTGGATGTCACTCCGGGGAACGATGAGAAGGAGAGGGATGACAGCCGCGACTGGAGCTCTGATGTGGCTTCTAATCTCTCCATGGCTGTAAAGACAAGACAAACACCTCTGTCTGCGTGGCTGGAAAAGATGAAGCCCCGCCCCTTACCAACCTCAGGGAGGGAGGGAGAGATGACAACACTGAAACTAGCCTCCCATCGCTGCCTGGATAAACTAACCAAACAAACTGCTGTTTGGCATTAATGAACCACGTTAACCACAGTACGTGCTCACGAATTAACAGCCAAAGCAACAGAATGGAAATATGTCTCGTTATGTACATGTGAGACTGTCTTTACCTAGCTTCATCCTCATAAACTGTCATTAGCTGGGAGGCTAGCCGTTAGCTTCCGTTAGCCGACGCTACCTAGCAATCAGAGAAAGTGAACCCGAGGCTGCGGGCACACCGGGCACACATTTATCTTACCAGGATGTAACGCTGATAATCTGACAACTCGATAAGATTTTATTTTCGTCCAACTCAGGCCGTCAGAAAATGTTCCCCCATATCACTGCAATCATGTGACGGATCTCTCCACGGTGCTGCTGCTGCTTTACAGGAAAAAACAGACCCGGATTTTTTGACACTTCCGCGTTTTCTCGAGCGTTGACGAAAATCTGCGAATCTGAAGCATCAGGTCCTGGACGAGAAGTTTTATAAAGTATCAGTATATTACAGGAAAAAAAGGCTACTGCTGCATTTTGTACACTGTAAAATGTATTCACACATTTTCAAGGACAGAACTTAAGTTTGATAAGTCGGGAGGACAATAAAAATGAGGTCTGGGAGTCTTCCCTAGAAAAAGAAAATACTATTTGATTCTTATTTCCTACATCTACACATACATGTCAGGACTACAGTAATCATAATAAGATTCAGGAAATTTAATTTAATTTATTTTAATTTGATTTATTTGAATTTATTTTTGAGTATATTATAGTAGCTCAATTCACATTTCCAGCCAGAATCTGACAGCTGGTCAAACAGCATCATATTAAGCACAATATTTGTGGTTAAAAATAATAGTCATAATAATGTGTCAGGATGTGGTAAATATGTAAAAGAAGCGATAGGGGGAAGCTCACACAGTATGAGGTACTGCATAGATATTATCATACACTGTTTTGACTCTACAGATTTAAGTTGTTACATAATAATAGCTGTTGGAAATGTAAAACTGAAATAGGAACTTCCCTGCACTGTATATGGGAGTGTAGTTTGGTAAGACCACTCTGGGTTAGCGTATTAGACATTTTAAGTTGTTGGTTTGATTCAGAGAGCCCTTTAAGTCCAAAGTTGTGTTTACTGGGGAATCGCTCACAAATACTAAACGTATCAAAGTGTGCATTTTCTGTTTTTATTGTGGGTCTAATAACTGTCTGTTGAGTTATCCTGAGACACTGGAAGACAACAAAGGCTCCAGAAAGAAAGAATAAAAGAAAGAATGGGTTAATGTAATGGTGGAAATAGCATTTTATGAATGTATGCTCAGGAGAATAACTGGCGATCAGGAGAGAGTAGTATCTCCTTGGGACCAGTTATGGACTCATATCAAAATGCAAGATACGCCTACATAATTTCAAATTTGCTATGCGATTATGTGACCCTGTAGAGTGATGTAGTATAGGATAGAAATAACTTTGTTCATCTCTGAAGATAAATTCAAGTGTCCTGCAGCTCATAAAAGACAAAAAACAACAACCACACTTCCACAATGAGGACATATGTGTGACATGTTTTTGTTTGTTAGTTTGTTTTCTTCTCCTTCTTTCTAAACCTATTTGTTCATTTTTCTTTATGTACTGGAATCCATCCATCCGTCCATTTTCATCTGCTTATCCAGGGCTGGGTCGCGGGGCAGCAGGCCAAGCAAGGCACCCCAGACATCCCTCTCCCTAGCAACACTTTCCAGCTCCTCCTGGGGGACTCCAAGGCATTCCCAGGCCAGAAGAGATATGTAATCCCTCCTGCATGTTCTGGGTCTGCCCTGGGGCCTCCTACCAGTGGGACTTGCCCGAAACACCCAGGAGGCATCCTGATCAGATGCCCGAACCACCTCAACTGACCCCTTTCAACGCGAAGGAGCAGCAGCTTAGATGTCCAAGCCATTTACCCTATCTCTAAGGCTGAGCCCAGACACCCCACAGAGGAACCTCATTTCAGCCACTTGTATCCATGATCTCATTCTTTTGGTCACTACTCAGAGCTCATGACTGTAGGTAAGGGTTGGGACCAGAGCAGGCCCTCCCTATAAGATGGCCCCCAGATGGATGCACTGCAAACTGAACTGACTGACTGTTACACCTCCACGCAGACCTGGCAACCTCGTTATTTACAATGAACTGCAGCCTACTTGTTCATAGGGCGACATGTGAGGAGATATTATCTCATAATCACGAGATAACATCAGCCTTGTATCTCATAATTACAAGATAGTATCTCATAATTATGAGATACTTATCCTACTTAGGGCCCCTAGATGTCCAGGGCCAGCCGTGGTTGGGACAGAGATGGACCAGTAAATCGAAAGCTTCACGAGTGAGGGTACTGGCGTCCACCTCCATGTTATAAAATGTGCCTTGTATTCTTGTATGCCTGGAAAATAATATATGTATAGCATGTACCGACCCTTTCAAACCAATAAAAACTTGAATTATATAAAACAAATTATAATAGCAGATGCCCCCCTCATCCCCAGCGGAAATTACACCAGTTTACCGTAAAGATAAACAGAACATACTGTTGAGGCCTATTTATTTAAACATATGATTATATTTTTCAAAACATAATATGCACCACACAGGAACACAGCTGCATCTGGAGTGGAATATGCAGTTATGTTTTACATTAGAGAGTAACTGGTAATTTTGCTGGTGTCCCCAGCAGTGATTTGTACGCTGCAGAGATGCACTGTTGCATAGGTTCGCTGCTTGATAGAAAGCACAGCAGCGGCGTCTTCTTGGTCTGGGCATCAGTGAGAGAAATCCAGGGAAAAGGCCTTTGTGGGAAAGAAAAATGCTGAATCAGGACTAAGTTTAACATGACAGAAAAAATATCTACTCCTAGGCTATACAGTGTTGCACTCACTCCTCTGCAGTAAGGGAAGATGCAAATGATGCACTGACGAAACTGTGTGCACTTAATTCCACAGTGTGTGGCCGTTTCTCTTTAAGGACACTGGTGATAAGAGAGAGAGCATCACTGGATCCCAGGCTGGCAGAGGTGCAGATATTTAGCAGGCTGTACAACACTGCACACACCCAGTTCCAGCCCAGAGAAATGCCACCTAAATATGGGAAATAAGAGTCAGCTTAAACAGTTATACAGGAATACAACTTAATCACTGCACCCAATTTCAAATGCTTTCCCTCAGATGTTATGTAACATGACATGTTCAAATGCAAGCTCTGAGAGAGAAGTTGAAGTCTGCCATAATGAAACATGACATACCGCTCATTGCAAGAGGACACGATGCCTCTATCAGCAAAGGATCAGTCAAAGCCTGGGTCAGACGAGTGCAGGACAGCCACACATCTGCAGTGCCACAGGCTACAAAGTCATACTGTGGTTTGAGAATGAAGTCATGTCCAAGAAGCTGTGCCAATCTGCAATTAAAGTTCAAAAGAGAGCAATTCAGCGACTGAAAAACAACAATGCTGTGTGTGTATGAGTGTAGGAATACCTGGTGACAGGGAAACCAGAGGTGAAGCTGTACACAAGGCAGTGTTTTGGCAGATGAGAGTGGAGATCAGCACAGACCTTGGGGAGTTGAGAGGGCAGACAGCAGAGGAACAGAACGTCTGCCCACGCTGCCAGTCTGCGATTGTCAAAGAAACATTCAACTCCTTTCTGGATGAATTCCACTGAAATAAGGAGGAAACAAGGTAAACATGAGGACAGGATTTTGAGTATATGAGAAAGCAAAAAAACAAGACAGTACGCTCAGGGCGCAATTTAATTCAATCAACTCATGTTTAATCATTTTAGGGATGCACGATAATATTGGTTTGTCATCAGTATTGGCCGATATCGGCTTTAAAATGAACAATGAGAATTGGCCAACATGCTTTTCATTATATTGCACAATTACATACATTGAAAAGCATTGTATTGTGTGCATAACATGATGTTAATTCTACTACAGAAGACTTGATGATCTCTAAACATAGGTGGGGAAAAGAATGGCTATATCAATACCAGTATTGGTTATCCGCCAAATGAGTTGTTATATATCGGCATATCGGATATCAGGAAAAAATCCAATATCGTGCATCCCTAAACCATTTACTTATCAATATAAAAACTTCACTACTCTGAGCATATTAACATTTGTAAGAACATGGCATGGATTGCTGTTAGTTAGCTGCTACTTTTTGTGACGTTAGGGTTACTGGCATCTGAAAACACAGGCCTTTCCACTTGAACAGGAGGAATTATGATACAGTTTCATGTATTAGTCCACAGACTGGCTGATTTAGTGAGTATCACTGCATTAGAATAACTATCTAACTTTGATTTCAGTGTCCTTTAAGTGTCAGTGTACCTGCAGATTCTGGTCTCCTAGTGGAGATTTTAATGTGTGATGGGTTGATGCCCGATTTTTCAAGGAGGGACAGGAGCAGCTGTTTTCCCATGTGACCCATCCCAAGTATCCCAACACAGAGGTCAGTGTCTTCTCCTGATGCCAAGGAGTCTCTGTTTGTGTGACTTGTGATGCTGCATCTAAATGGAAACGTGCATTAATCAGTGTTACTTCAACAGTGTCATAAAGTAATGCTAAATGCTAAGAGTTGTAAAGTCCTCAACCTACACAGTTTAAATAAACCTATATAAATTACCTCAGTGAGTGGGCCAGTTTACACAGAAAAACTGCGTGCGCGCACCCGCAAAACGTCAGTCCAGCTGAGCGTGCACGAAGATGAAGTGACTCTTTCTCATCGTCAGTGAGTCCAGCCTCAGAAGAAAAGTCAGAAAATACGTCCACCATCTCCTCAAAGTTTCTACAGGTGCAAGTTTGGCAAGAAATGAGCATTAACAAGCCTCACAACATAATAAAAAATTGCCCCGTCCTCCCGTTTCCATGGCAAAAGGACAACTTCCGTTTGTACGGGTCATATTTTTCAAAATAAAATTCTTCGCGACAAAAACGTATAAATTAAACTGTATTAAATTAAGAATACACGTTTTTAAATGACAAAAAATATTCTCATCGCAGCAAAACCTGAATAAGAAAATCAATCAGTAATAATTTAGAAAGGTTTTTTCCTAAAAATATCTCCAATAGGCCGTTGATGAAATGGATAAACGGAAATGCCTACAACTGTTACATTTATTATGAAACATAATTTTCAAAATAAATTTCTTAGGACAAAAAAAAGTAAAAGTTTAAGTGCTGTGAATTAAAAAACATTTTTTAATAACAAAAATATGCTCATTGAAACAAACCCTGAATAAAAACCCCATCAATGATATTTATTTATTTATTTTTGCCCCCAAAATCTCTCACAGGCTGTGGATGTAAGTGGATAAACGGAAATGCTTACAACTGTTACATTAAGTTATGAAACGTAATTTTGAAAAAAAAAAAAAAAACACTTGGCGACAAAAAACTAAAAGTTAAACTGCTGTGAATTTAAATTAATTTTTTAATAACAAAAATATTCTCATTGAAACAAAACCCAAAATCTGAACAAGAAAATCTATCAATGACAATTTAATTGAAAGAAAAAAAAATCCCCCCAAATCTCCCATAGGCTGTGGATAAATGTATAGAAATGCCTACGACTGTTACATTTAGTTATAAAACATAAAAATCACAACCAAGCACACAGTACTCTGATGGATTACCATTTTTTATTTCCCTTTCATGCTTTTAATACAAATTTAACTGTACACTTATGTACAATAAGTATTATCCTCTCCACATTAACAAGAAAATGGGAAAATCAAATGTCTGCAACACAACATATCACGCCAAATATCAATATTCAAACATACAGTTAAAAAAAAAAAAATCAGTTGCGCAGGATATTAAGACTTTGCTTCAAGATCGTGAGTAGATAGTTTCTTGTACACGTCTGTGTCAACAATTTGAAACTGTGAGTGGCAAACTGACACAATAAAACATTTTATTTTTTAAAAGCAGCTTTTTCAGAGCAGAAGCTCTCGTGAATATTACACAACATTGATCACAGCTCAAAATAAAATTGTGAAACTTAATAACAAATTTGGGTAATCTTACCATCTCATTCATGTGAGCAAGTAACCCTCAGAGTCACTTAAAGGTGCTGATAACAGGACTGTAACACATTCAGTGTCTACACTTGTTCTCTTATATTTGCATGAAATGTTACACATTAGGAATATTTACAGTAAATAACAAGGCCCACATACGTACAGTACGTTATATAAATTAAGGGTCATTACACCTATAATATTAGTGTTTGTTTACACCAAATAGGATAACAACATATAACTTGTAAACAGAGCTGCTTGAGAATGAAGCAAAAGTTGCGCCTCATGAGACAACAGCCTATTTCTTCATAATGATTTTATATTTATAATGCCGCTGTCTAACCTACAGCAGAACATAATCCACATAAAGACAACATGTGGCTCATAAATCATCACTCTTCATCCCTTTGAATTAACAAACAGTTGGGCAATGCTGATAACCATGAAGGCACTGTGAGGAAACTGGTAAGCTGACACAAGCTGAATCACAGTAGCTCAAATTGCCACGAGATGAACAGTGTTTTATTTACACCAGGGCTCTATGTGCACATCTGAGATGTTCCTCTTCAAAAAAAAAAAAGCTCTGAAGAAAGTTTCCAATACATTTTTGTAGCTGTTGCTTCTGCACAGTCATGGTTTCAGGAACCATATGGCAATAAGAATTACTCCTCGCCCTGCCTCCATTTCTGAGACTCCTCCTGGCGTGCATCAGGGTGAATCTGGTTCCTCATCCCACCCAGGACGTTGGAGGTGGCTTCAGTGGCCATAATGAGTGGCTTGACCACTGCTGGTGGCAGCTGGCGGAGAACTCCACCCACTGCCCCCGTCATCCCGCGCTGCTCGTGCTCCCGGGTGGCTGTGTCATAGATGGTCAGTGCTGTGTCTGTGATGCCCTGTGGATGGAAACACCACAAAATCCTCATTAAAAATGCAGTTTTGTTCCATTAATGTCAATGAAGTGATTTTTTTTTAGCTATAGGTTTGTTTACCTCTTTTACCACAGTATAGGCTTTGGCTACACCTTCTCTCAGGTCAACTGGCTGATGAGCAAGTCCATAATGGGAGTACCGTTTTATTCTCTTCATGTCTCTCTCATCAGGCACTGGAGACACCATGTCATAGGCTGTCTCAGCTGCTGCCTAAAAATGACACACCACAAGAGATTTGTCTGATGCTTCATAAGGGCATTAGTAGTTAAATAGACTTTTTGGTAACAACTGAACGAGGAGTTTACCTGGATAGTCCGCACCATCCTGTTGGTGAGCTCCAGAGCAGCCATGGCTGTAGAAGTTCCAAAGGAGGCAGTGCCGCGCTGAAACCCACGGACTATCCGACCGTCTTTCCTGTACTGCTCAATCGGGAGCCAGACCAAGTCCCTGAATCCCTGAACTGAACAGAACATTCATCTTAAGAACAGGGAATACATTACCCAGGAGGTAGACCTGAATCAGGGAACTCACACACTGTAAACCACAGCACTTCAATAATGAAATCATGAATTACATGTTGCTATAGCTACACTTACAGCAACATAAATATTGGAAAGAAATCTGCTGCTGTTATGGCTTACAGAAAAAATAATGATAAACTTTGACTATATAAAACCATAATTAAAGAAAAAGACAATTAGTAATCAAAGTTAGGCAGTAGATGCTCTAGTTCATATTGCTTGTAGTAGTTTTTGTTTTTACCATTTAAAATGACCCTTAAAGCACAATGTTAATCTCAGTTCATCTAATGACAACAAAAAACCTGTGACTGAGTTCAGAGCATGTGTTGTACTACTCACCTAGTTGTACCAGAGAGTGAATAGGTCCCACACCGCCCAGCAGTCCTGGAAGCTGGTTCTTCTTTATGTCATTCAGCCATTCATTTATTGCATAGGAAAACAGCTTATCCACACCTAACAATCTGAAATGCAGACAAGTATTAGTGTCCTGGGAACCATAACTAGTTTTCTGCAAGTTGGCCTGTAACACATTTTGATAGGGATATATCATGTGTTATAGTATGCAAACAAAATTTGCTCTATAACTAGCTGAATCCAAGATATTAAGTAATAAACAACACAGGTCTGATAATATACATTGACTGAGATAAACATACCCTTGTCTGTAGCACAAGCGCCTCAGTTTCAGCTCTGAACAATTAAGCTGCGTCAGCCCGATAATGATTCCTGCAAATGTCCCCTGAAAACAGCAACCATGAAATCAGTCACAAAGCACAAATGAAATCATGTGGAATTAATACATAGCCCTCTTAGATCATGTACCTGCTCCATTGCAACATGTTTCCCATGATAATCCAAGCGAATGGGAACCTCAGAGGTAAATCGAAACTCCCTGTTAGGAAAAGAAAATGTTACCAAACACAGGCAAGTTGAGAGAGAATAATTACACGTGCATCACAAAAGTGCAAGGCTATCAAAAAACAGCATACATGAGGAACGAAGTAATGACTGCACACTTACTTCATGCCACACACATTTAATAAAGACAGTGTTTTGATCCTACTTGGATCTTTGTCAGGTCAAGATGTTTGAAAAGTTGAAACCACACCTATATTTACACATGATGCACACCAATAGGCTGATAAGCTTTATGCTGGCAGGTGTGGTTAATCATTTAAACCACTGGTTCCCAACCCGGGGGTTCTGACCCCCACTAGGGGTCGCTACAGCTTCATGGGGGGTTGTGAGGCCCTATCGGTTTTAAGGGATGTGCAAACACTTTTTGAAAATAAAGCACAAATTTTTGGTCAGCAGAGGAAACAGTGGCTCCAGTCGTTCCACTTTTCCATATTTTGACATCACACTTTTCCATATTTTGATGTGATAAATGACGTTAGCATACATTAAATCAGAGTATGCACAGCTGCACGTAAACAGGAATATTAGTGGAATATTTCTTTGTATTAGCCATGCAAACAGCTTAGTAGGAATATTGTAATTTTCAGAATAAGGGCAAAAAACGTAATATTTTGTGCATGTAATTGTAGTCACTGTTTAGTTATTTAATGCTAACCTAAAGAAGATCGGTTGGTCTGTGAAGGAAGGAGCAGAGGCTTCATTATCAATCACTTCCTCCCTGCTAGATGTGGAGAAACCGTTGTGACTCAAGCGTCTCTGAGCAGGCACTGAGATGATCGGGGCCGGGTCCTGGCTGCTGCCAGCGTGCTTGGAGAAGCTACAGGAGATCTCTGGGGCAGCTGCTTTTTTTGTGGAAACACAGACAACTGCAGAAGAAAATATAATCACATTAGGAGCCAGTATTCAAAAGCTAGGGTTATGTTAAATGATGTTTGAGTTAATAAGAATAATGACCTTCTTGAACAGGTGGTGAGAAAAATTCAACCTCAGTAGCGAGGCTGGTAAAGAAGTCCTTCAAGAAGAACAGTGCATCCTTCAAAGAAACAAAAAACAAAGCTGTCATTTGAAAACATGTACTGATGATGCTGATGCATAATAATACATTTGAAAAATCTTCTGTATCAGAGTGTTTACCTGATCAATATTGAGGCGAAGAGGCATCAGGGAAACACGCAAACAGCACTCCTGAGGAGCCTGGCCTGACTCGGGACACATGTGCAGTGCCTTGACTGTCAACTAAGACCAAAAGAACATAAGATGTTACTTGAGGCCAAGACTTGACTGGGTTAATGTGAGTGTGTTGTCTTCCTCACCATGTTAGAATGGGCTTTTCGGGGCATTTCCTTGCTAGAATACAAGTAGAGGAACTTGTTCATCTGTGAGGTAGCCAGTCTGTCTCGAATCTCCAAGTCCTGCACGATGAATACCTGCCGGGAGACTGGCTGATCCACTGCTGGTCCAGAAGCCACCTGGGCCTGTGGGTACACCTCATGCTGAAATCTCACCTAGGAGAAAAGGTCAAAGAAAAGCTGGTTAATGGTAAGGAAACGACCCAAGGTATTTATGTGATCTATATGAGAGTGACATGATAAACTTTCATTCAAGGCAAAGAGGAATGTTACCTTGCTGAGCTGTATCTCCATCAGGACATCAGGGTTCCTTCCTCTTCCACCTCCTGCCCGTCCTGAAGCCTTGGCCTGTCTGACTGGAGTTTGAGACGGGGAGCTATGGGGTGTAGACCTGCAAGGCAGAGAAAAGGATAACTTTTTTAGTTTAGTTTATTTAAAGTTCCAGGCCTTACATCAGTCAGTAGTTCAGTGTCTAAGTTTCAATGTCTATTTCCAGACAAATAAACAAAGATACCTCCACACATAAGCTCCTTTTACACTGCCTATTGAAGCAGGAATGTTGCGCCATCATTTGGCCTTGCTGTTCTGTATAAAAGGTACAACAGCGGAACGGGTGGACAGAGTTGTCTGGTCTTTAAGAAAGCAGCGAAGGTAGCAACAGTGCCGAATCAATGTCTGTGTAACAGGGACAACCGTCAAAACAGGACGGGTGTGACGTTTTGACAACATGTTATGTGTCTTGTGTGCGACCCACCACTGGGAGACCTAATAGCAGTTAGCAGCTAACTCAAAGAAGAAGACCAGCAACAGAAAATGTCTGCTAATTGGGGAGATAATTAGGTCCTTACCCTCTGAGCAGAGGATGAGCTCAGCTGCCATTTAACAGGGACGGTAAATGTTTGTTATCGCCGTGTCATACCAGTGTAATTGTTTGAAAAGCTCTGTCTGATGCGGATGTTATATGTCACATTAGAGGCAGACGCTATTGTGTTACACATCATTCCCATCATACCTCTTTTGCATCCAGAACACCAGCATATTGTCAAAAATCACATAATGGGGCGGCCTTGTGCCTGCATTTGGCATTGTGTGTAAAAAAACAAAAGCCAGCACAATGAAGGGTCTTTGCCCTGTCGCAAGATCTCTGTGTAAAAAGGGCTATGCAGAGATATAAATTTAGTAAGAAAGACTTAATATTAATAACTTAGTAATGATGAAATGACATAAAATAGAGAGATGTAATAGTGATACAAAAAATCTAAGTACAAATGAATAAATGAATAAATGAAAAGACATTTTACAGTAAAAAAAAAAATTAACAAAAAAGGATACAGATTAGACAAGTCTGTTTCCCTTTGAGTACATTTTAAAAAGTGTGTGCACAGTTATACAGGTAATGACTCACCCCCGGCTTCTAGCGGGTGAGGCTATGAAAGTGGTGCTCCCAAAGTCCTTCCCACCATAGAGGTGCCAGATTACAGAGATCTCCTTGATGAGGTAGCGCACCTCTGGGATGGGAAAGTTCATGGCTCCACGGCTGGAGTCACTCCCTTCTAGAGGCTGACTGAAGTAATCATCTTTGATTTCCACAGGATCTGATGTAAGCTGCTTTACCAGTGGCTCCTGATCAAGATCCTGAAACATACATCACTTCAGAGTGAGCCAACACAGATGGTTGAGTCTATTTTGTTATGTAGCCATGAGTGTGAGAACAAGTACATCCTGACCTCTCCTCTGGAACCTGGTGTCTCCAGGATACAAAAGTCGTCTGTCTCTTGGGCCAAAGTAGGCACAGGTGTAATGAGAGGAGAGTGAAGCATGGGGTAAGTGGGGCTTGAATCCTGGTTGAAGTTCCCACTCTCATCCGGGAACAAGAATAGGTCGGAGCGAGGCGGGTCGTGGTCTTGACTCTGCTCCTCATGTGCACCTATAGATGTGTCAGAAAGAATAAAATCTAGATCAGTTATATCACTCATGGAGCTTTAACTTTAATCTTTACTGAACAAAGTCTTCACCATTCTGCTGCGGCCCGGGTGCATGCTGCCCGTCAGTCTCCTCCATCGCTTCACTCATCAGATCCTGCAGCATCTGCTGCTCAGTCTCAGCGAGCAACGGGGTCTGAGATGTCGGCCGACTAGGAAACTCCGCCTGTCCAAAAATACACTCTCTAACTAAGCATGTTTGACCAGTAGAGGTTTTCAGTCTTATTGTAGCTGTGTAATACAGGGCTCATGTCGGTGTAACTGCTGACCTTGGTTCTTTGTGTCGTGCTGCTGTGCTTGGCCTCTGGTTCTGCAGGGGGCAGTAAGTCCCCGTAGCTGGCTACATACTGGATAAGATTCATGAGGGCAGCACAGGAGTCCGAACACGTTCTGATGTGGATGACGTCACTGGAACAGCGCAGCTCAAATCTTGGCTCTGACTATTACCCAAGAGACAGTGAAAAATTAATGACACATTTTTTAACACTATTTTTTGAGAAGAAACATTTAAAACATAAACTTCATGTAGAGACACAACTCTTACCAACTTTCCATCCACTCCAGGTTTGACTGCTGTAATCCTCAGCTCCAATGTTCCCATGTCCACCACTTGGACATAGTCTGTGACAAAAACCAAAAGCAAACATCCGTCAAAGCTGCACTTAAATTATTTCAAGCAGTTTATTAAAAATCATCATTGAAGTCAACTTACCACGTGCTAGATTAACAGAGACGGCATTACTCTTGTCTGAGAGGAACAGAGCCGCTTCGTCCAAAATTATCCTGTGCACAACATATACTTAGCAAAAAAACGCTTACTGTATAACACAGTTGCGATTACACTTCTAAATTTTGTACCAGCTAAACCCGTTCATACCTGAGCGTTGAGGAAGAGTGGTCTAAAGAGACACTGCTGGAGATGCTGAAAGTCTCCACAACCAACAGTGATCTGAGTGGCAGGTAAAGGGGTCTGTCAAGAAAAAAAAACCAAATTAGAATGCACACAGATTACAAACAAGTCATTATTTAGTAGAAGGTATGAAGTCTTTTTTACCTGTAGTCTAGAGAGCAGCTCCACAGGTGTAGATGCAGAGTGGTGACAGATGTTGGAGGGGCGTAACCCAGCACAGGCTCATCAGAAACATTCAGAAAGTCAACAATCTGTTGCACATAAAGTAGCATTAAGATTACAAATGTGGGATTTCATGGTATCACATTTCCTTCAAACACACTCTCAATATTAATGTGAAGGCAACAGAATAAAAGAGGTTGTCTCAGAATGGGAGCTCCATATGGTCATACCTGGTCATACCAGCCCAGGCTGGGAGGGACCACTCTGTGCTGCAGTGTGGCTCCTCTCACTCCAATAGCAACCAGAAATTCCTGCATAAAAAGGGCACACATCACCACAGTGAGCAGAAAACAAAAAGCAAGCTGACCGATTTACTTTAAACACCAGTTATGTAAAAAAAAAGTTGACTAAATATGTTTAAAACAGGTGCTACTATAATACTACTAATTCAGTGATCAACTTATGCCCAATGTTTCCCAGGATTAAAATGCGGACTCAGCTGCCCATTATTCGACTACGCATGGGTTAGAAAACTCAAGAGTTTGGGTTGGCAGTGCAGAGATCAAGAAAAATAATACAGTTTGACAACAGCACCATCCACAGGACAAAGACTCTTAGCCTCTTTTCTCTTTTCTAAACCACCTTCCTAACCTGAGTTAGAGCCCGTCCAAGGGGTGAAGGCATTGCAAGTTGATAAACAGGATAAGAGAGTTCATAAAGATCCCCTCCACTCAACAATGTAAGTTTTTTTTTTCTTAATTGTATGACTCCTAAAATAAATAACCTTGAGTATACTGAGTTGTATCTGTATAACGTTTGTTAATACAGAGGTGTTTTCACAATCCACTACTGGGGGGGGGGGGGGGGGGGGGGCGATGTCTGGCACTTACCTAACATTTGAGATTCAAATATACCCCGGGCAAGCTAGATTAGGTATGTCACATATCCGAAGACCAACTCCTGTCTAATGTGCAAATGCCAACAAACAAATTCCCAACCTCTAATGCTGTGACAGCCACTGCCAGTTCCAATCTGAAAACTTGCAAAGAACATAACAAATAAAAGATGCTAAATAAACTTTACACTCTGATTTGTCTGCTAGTTGCCAATTTGGTGCACAACAGACTCCTCCTCCTCATCTTAGTCTGGCTCTGACTAAGGCTCAAACATGTATGGCTGAATCTCTCCGATGTTTCCTCTAATGCCAGCCATGTTGAAGCACACTGTTTTATCACCCATCACCCTATCGCCAGTGTCGCATAGCAAAAAACCTCCACACTTTGTTTTAGCACTGTGCCAGCACTGAAAGTGGAATGCGAAAACAAAACCTACCACAAGCAGTGATGGTGTGTGAGGAGCGAGGCCAGATGAAGAATTTCTCAGTGAGGGAGAAAGAGTGCTTCGAGTTCTGCTACACAAAAATCTGTAATTTCTCTTTTCTTATCTATAATCTTTTTTTCTTATGAAACAATGGGTAGTTTCATGTATTTATGCCTCTAAAAATTATCCAAATATAAATCTAAAAATCGGTCTATGGTCAAAGTGCTAGCTGTCCCATGCAACGCGACTCTGGGATCCTATCAGTACAACACAGCTCAACAGGCAGAGAATCTACACCAAGATGAGCTAAAGGTGTCAGCCAGCGTGGCCTTTCATCTGTCAGTTATTTGAGTAACCTACCTTGACATTGCGTTCTGCATTCTGCGATGAGATTTTGACAGCAACAGACACCATGCTGCGGGCCTCCAAGCCAATACCCTCTGAGGGCGTTGAGGATCTCTCAGGAGACGTCTCGGATTGGTAGATGGTTGGCTCTAACCAGTGGGGATGTGTCCTGCATGGCAACTTGATGTCTGAGACAGAGGTGCCTCCATCCACAAGTCCTAAACAGATTTTTACGTCACATTATCACTAAATGTCACAAACACACAACAGTATAGGAGTAATATTGTAGTAAATATGTGCAGCTGGTTTACCTTGGTGATACATGCAAATATTGCTGGTGTGGAAGCAGACGTAGTGTTGGTCTTTATAGCCTTCATATTGTGTCACACTGAAGAGCACAGCGTTTTTCACCTCCAGCCAGAACTCGCCGTGTTTGTTTTTTAGTATAGTTTTATCCTCCTTCTGAAAGAAAGATGGAAACTCAGCCCCACTATCCATAAAACAAGATGCCTGAATGAAACTGTGAGGACAGTGAGTGATATCAAAAAGATGTGAGTTTACCTTAGCATTAGTTTGAAGTGCCACCAGACCATGATTGACACTGAGGATGACAGAGAACAGGCTCTGGGAGGTCTTGCTCTGAGCTTTGGGCTTTTTCTTCTTACGAGACCTGAGGCCCACGTCAGACGCAGGAGAGTAGTAGTGCATGGTCTCCTCCTCTGAGCCACTGGTCTCCTCTGTAGGTACAGCACAAAGCATGTCTATGAAGTGACGAGCTGCAGATTGTTTAAACTCGACTTCATTTTTGACACAATTCTAGAGTCTGAAAAAAATACTAATTCATGGGAAATGTTTTCTGTCGCCTCACCCTCAGGACCAGTAGAGCGGAACTGGCTGAAGCTGTCTTTGGAGTAAGTGTTGATCAGTTGACTGGCGACGGAGAGTCCAACTCCATATGGCATGCTTTCCACTGTCTCCACTGGAGACGGAGCAGTGGGCTCCCAAAGCAGCAGGTCATTGTTTATCCTAAAATATTGAGAACATACATTTTATGTATGAAACAGGTACAACAGCAAATATCTTTAAAGGTATCTTATCATATCTTGAATGTAGGGATGCACGATAATATCAGCATGACATTGGTGTTGGCAGATAAAGGCTTTAAAATGACATATTGGAAACAGCCTGACATAAAAAATCTCTGCCAATATGACAGACTGATGAGATGGCGCTTTCATTGTATGACTTAAATTAGTCAAAATAGGTCAAATTTGCCTGGTTGTGACTGTTGTCAGGATTGTATCAGGGAGAGCATCATCCACGCCTGTTAGAGTAGGATAAATTTTACAGTATTGTTTGAAAATGTTACAGAAAAACAAATATGGCATGCTGCGCATGTAACCTATGTTGAAGTAGTTTTCGTCACAATAAGAGGAGGCTTATTTATATGTTAAATCCACTACAGCAAAACCCTGATGTTCTCTGCAATTAGTTGGAAAAAAATATGAGTATATTGGTATCAGCATCAGAAATTGACTATCTGCTGATTTTTAGCTCTTACAAAACACATTCACACATGTGAAAAAGTGGCAGAAATTCCCTGCTGCACTGTCCCACTGTATAACTCAAGCTTTAACAAACTTGTCCTGCCGTTTTGTATCATATTACAAATTCCGTACCTGTTGTGCAGTTTTTCGTAAAATGCCTTGGTGGGGAGCACTAATTGCACATTGGGGAAACACAACTCGAGGATGAAGCGAGAGTTGTTCATGGTTTTTTCCTGGAACTCTGTCATCTCAGCAACATCACCAGGGATGACCATCTGGAATTAAAAATAAAAAAAGACTTTCTAAACTTAGGTTCGTCACCACCTGCTCTCGACAGGTTAGGTATGCAAAGCAGCGCTCATGGTGCTGTTTACATAATGATGAATCCATCATATATTGAAATACATAAACCAGAGGACACCCTCGCTCCTGAATGCAAATGTATCCACCTGCAAGAAACACACCTGCTCCGGACCAATGCCATCATCACATCTGAAACAACAATTCTTCATTTACGCAAATTTAAGCTTGATCTGATGAAGACCGTGAAGATTGAAACGTCAACTCTGTGGTCATTCAGACTGTTTTTTTGTGTCTTTGACATGCTTAGCACATAGAAGAAGTTTCAGTTCTGCAACTTCATCACTAGATACCACTAAATCCTACACGCCAGACCTTTTTCAAATATAAGGAAATATGTGCTGCAATACTTTTTAGTGTAACTAAAAGTTTGTGGAGTTCAAGTCAGGTTTCTTTTATAGTTTACATCCACATCTGTGAAAACGTGGGTGCTTCACACACATCTTCCCCTCGGCAGCATAGAAGAGCTGTACAATCAGGACAGTGTCAAGGTGAGCAACCAAGATTAGTGTCACCAATTCAGTATTTGACCAATATCTCCCCTTCTGTTCCTGAGATACAACGCTGAGTAATGGCCAGAAAAGTGTTTTATGCAGAATATAATGTCACAGTGAAACTGTCCTTTGACCTTATGATTATAAAAAGTCATCACTTCATCATTACATCCTATTTGACATTTATGTGAGGTTTTGTCACAATTAGCATAAGAATTCTTATGGTTAAGTTACAGTCAAAAACATGTTTTGTGAAGTCACACTGACCTTGACCTTTGACCTTCGACAACCAAATTCTAATCAGTTCATTCTTCAGTCCAAGTGGATGTTAGTGTCAAATTTGAAGAAATTTCTCTAGAGGCCGTACACATGCCACAACTTTAACCGCCAGAAAAATGCAAGGTCAGGTGTGGGGTGCTACTCTTGTGCCTTTTCTGTGCCAGCTTTCAAGAGCGGGGAGCAGGTTGCGTCTGAGGTTGCAAAGCAACCTTAACAAGCACTGTATGATAGCCTATTTACCTGAAATCCTGAGTGCAGAGCTGGCCTTCCTCCAGGTACTGTTTATAAGAACAAACATAAAGCTTGGGCAGCCCTGCACTAAAATGATCAACTTCTTCTACATGTTTATCACAGACTGATATTAACAAAGAAGGGAAAGGTATCTATCGGTTGCGATTGACATGCGGTGTGCGCTGCTACGTTCCAAAAGTTGAACTTGGTTTATCTCAGGGCGCAGCCATCGCGCACTGAAAAATAGGCACCCTAGAAAGGCATGCGCACTGTAACAGCATGGCTCTGGCATTTGAGCGCCGGCCACTTATTTATATTGAAAATAATTAATCTGAGGGTACAAAAACGCGGCATGTGTACGGCTCCTCAAGGTGCTCTTGAGATATTGCTTTCACGAGAATGAGACAGACATAGGAATGTACAGATGTAATGATGGGCAACCCAAAAACATAATGTCTCCGACTACAACAGCACAGAGACATGTTATAAATGGAGACGTGTTATAAATGGAGACGTGTTATAAATGGTCCAAACTGAGTACATTTTGAGATTGACAAGTTGCATAAAGAGTGCAGACTTACATAAATCAATCAGGTGGTATCCATACACCTGGATAATTTCTAAGCCATTACATTTAGAAGTTGTTTTAGGCTCCAGTGCATTTATTTAATATTTTAGAGCAACTGGCTCACTCGATATATACAGTAGTTGGGTGTATGTTTACATTTATGAATGAACAAGGCCCTTCGGCCATGAACCCACCTCTTCGTTCTCATACATGACCCTTCGTGATGAAAAAGGTGATGGCTCTGGTTTCCCAAAGTCACACACATCCTTCAGTGAATGGGCAGCCCCTTCCTCCTCTTCCTCTTCGAGGGAGTGGTCCTCAGCCCCCTCGTCATCTTCAGCGGTCACCCGCTCGAGGATTGAGTGGACTGCAGTGGGGTTCATCTTCAGCACAATCCTGCCCGGAGAGATTTAATGTCACTGAGAGGTGCCCCTGAACGGACAGATCAGTTTGAGATTGGTCTGATTAACTTACCTCGGCCAATCAAATTTTACACTTTCAGATGTTGTCATGTCTCCATCCATGGTGTGGGACACTCTGAGGAACCGGGCGGCTGGTTGATCCGGCTCCTCCTGAAACTTCCCTGTGCAAACGAAAAGGACAGAAAAGCAGTTAGAGAGCGATTCCTGCAATAAAACAACTTTTAGATGGAGCTTTCAGTTTTTTTTCCCACTCAACCACATACCAATAAGCCCCCTGAAAGTGAGCTCCATTTTGGTTTGGTCAGGGGAGCTGCCACCCATGAACTCTGTTTTTACTTCCAGGTCTTCCAGCTCAAGGTAGAGTACTTCCTTCTGCAGGGACTTCTTGAACCAAGGGCCCCTCTCCTGATCTGAGCGCAGGTCGGGAATGGGGAAGCGAATTGCAAGACCCAGCAATGGGGCATTGACAGTCAGTGTTACATGACAGTTGGTGGGAGTATGGCTATCATCAAGGAAAACTTCTGTAAAGGCCTTGTGCTGCGAAATTAGATTAAAGAGACAAAGAATTACACAATTGTAGTGCCGAAACATATGCAACTGTTTCACACTTTAAATCTAATAAGACAGAAACAATTTACGGGTGTAATAATAATTTTCTAGACTGCATTAATATCATTGTGACACATCATTACATCTGAGATAAAGAATATTTAGAAATAAAAATAAAAAGTAGTTATTGGGACACCCTTACCAAGCTGACGTGTTTGTTATAGGATGTGTACATGTGGGAGGCCATCAACTCTGTGGTGGCAAGCTTCTGAGGTTGAAGCAATGAGTTAAGACGGTCTACGATGCTGATGTCGAGCTCCGAGCGCACAGGGCCCAGCTCCACCTGGATCTCAGCTTTCCTGGGAATGGTGCTGAGGCGAACCTGGCCGCCCTGCACAGAGAGCCAAAAAATAAACTGAGCAGAAGCCTGACAATTGTGCAGATCATGTGTCTGAGAGTTAACTGTTAGTGCTGCTGTTTCAGTTGGACTAATAAATGCAGTTACCTGTGGGCCTCTGCGCTCAGCCTGTTTGTAAAGCAGGTGAAGGCAGGTGGTAAGCGGCGCATCAGCACTGGCTGTGGTGTCAAATGTCAGGAGCTGAAGTGTGACAGAGAAACTAGTGAGAAACACTCTTAATGTCATGCCAGCTGCAACTTTCAGGCGTACTGAATGTGTTTATCCAACCAAAGCTCGGTGCAGTGCAAAATGTGCTTAGCTCAGGCTTGAAACTCTAACCTCAGTGTACTGAATGCCTCTTTGGGAGCCGCCAATGACGGCCTCAGAGGGGAACAGACACTCAAGAAACTCCATCTGGTTAAGGGAGACGTCAGTACTGAAAGTCCGCAGGCTGGATCCCTGACAGTGCTCATAGTTGATCTTCAGACCCTGGCCCACAAATCTGCAAATATAAGCCCAGAACAGACGGACATAAAACAATTAAATGACAAATCAAGTATAACCTTGCAGAAACAGAAGTAAAAAAAAAAGTGTAGTGCACCTGAGATGGTCATGGGGGCAAGCCTGGTTAAACACCGTCCGAGACTGAAGGAAAGCAGCTGGGGCAAGCTGGCCTGGGCCCACCATGCTGAAGAAGTGTGCAGCCATGGGGCCAAGGGGACTGGGAGCAGAATCTGGTGGTGGCAGCGGGTCGATGTGGAGGACAGAGACAGCCAGGCTACTGAGCGTTAACCTTAACACCAGCTCTGGCCTTGACTCATCACCGTGGGTTTTGGATGGATGGGCTGAAATACAATGATGACAGGTATATATACAGATACTTTGTTTTTACTGCGGTGAGATGATAACTGTGTGCACTGAGCACTGGTAGGTATTCACAGATACAAGAACTTCACCAGCTGATTTCACTGATTATCACATCTACAGCCATAAACAGAGATCTAATCAGGAAGATGTGCTGATGTAATCTTTGCTTGGAATGAAAACCTGCAAACACCTTTACCTGCCTTCAGCACACGGCCACAGACAGACTAATATTTAATAGTTTACAGTGAAGATAGACATGTTTTTGCTTTAACTTATCATAATGAAGTAAATGTTGATTGCACAAGGTCATGGCTGTAGAGAAATAACACTGTAGCTGTTTACATGGGTTCACTATAAGCCTCGCTTTCACAGTGCAATTCTGTCTGCCACCAGGTATGATCCCAGGAAGATGAAGGCTCCATATATGGCTACCAAAACTGGAAAAGGACTGCACTGTTGTTTTTGTTTTAGCGATCCCCAGTTACTTAAGAGTATCAGTTCAAGTTCTTTGCAGTTACTTTTCCCAGTAGCAGAAATGATGGACAGTGAAACAACCGAGGTAACCATAGAAAAAAAAATGCATTGTGTATTGTGTTGTAAGTAGTTGCTAGGCTCTGAGGAAAACAGCGGCGCCACCAATAATACCACTTGAAAATGCTGAGCGGGGGGTTGTGTGTTTCCACTTTAAACTGTAAGTATGTAAAAATACACTGATATACTGTGATACTTACAAGTCTGCCTCAGTAGTTTTTGAGGGAGTTGTGGATCCCGCGACTGGACAGGAGTTTCGTTAGTCTGCTTCTCTCTTTGTCGTGGTACATCCATGTAATCATCCCATAGAGCCTATGTACACAAGATATGATGTTAGAAAATGTAAGAACAGCAGTTCATTTAGAAAAGTGTTACCACACAAACTAAGTCATCCACATTGAAAATAACAATTTGTATATCTTCTAATTTTATCAGTGTAGAGATATAGTTACACGGTACTGCAATTCGCTGAGAATATCAGGATTTAACTAAGAAACCAGACCGGTGAGAACCCTAACGCTAACTATATTAAATGTGTCTTTATGACTGTACTCAAAAAGGTGAGGACATACTGTTGCATTTCCAGAGGGAGATTCTCCAGGTGAGGCCGAGTAGTTGCTATTGAGTGACAAATCCAAGTCAACAGTGGGTGGTTCACCCAGAGGAGGAAGGGATGACAGGCTGTGAGACATGTCCATGTCTGCCATGGAGAAGAACACATCATCTACACCCACCACAGATGGGTTTAAAAATAAATAAAGGACAAAGACATAACAAATTTCATTAGTAAGATGCAACCATGATATCTAGTTTCTATGAAAGGTCAACGGTTAGGGAGCAGGGTTTCAGTCTAACCTCGACTAGACACGGTTCTGGTGGTCTGGCTCTCGAAGAGGTCGGGGTCCGCTCCTGGCACAGCGGTATCCTTCTTCAGACAGCGGTTAAGTTCCATATGAAGCCGATACTCATCCTCTTGCTGTATGGGTCGGCTCTTTCTATCTTTAGCCCATTCTTGTGCACCTTCACACAAAGAATAAGAAATACTCACTCTACTTCTAAGTAACTCATCTGGCGACATTATTATTACCATGTTTGATCCCAAATGTTCTCTATTAACAGAAGGGTACTCACTTCCACCAGAGAAAGCTCCACACAAGTCCAGAAGAAGATGAACTTGCCGTGGGGACAGTAGAATAATAAGTGTATCAATGTGTCCAACAACCTCCAGCTGAAAGCAAAGTATGTAAAACACCCTGTTAATGGCAATTACCCACATTTTATAATATTACTTAAATAATTAGAATTTTGAGTCTCATAATATTTGGTTATTAAAACATGTTTGGTTTACCTTTGCTCCAGGCATAGCCAAGTTGTTTTTCAGAGTGAGGGACAGCTCAATTTTACCACCGAGGCTCCCAACCTGCACAGGTTCAAAGGGTGTTGTAGAGGATACAGGCTCTGTAAACTGGGGATGAGGCTCACATATTATTTTGGGATTCCAGCTAGGGGACAGCTTTGGCTCAGTTTCCTGCAAAATAAGAGATAAATATTTTTCCAAGGCTGCCATATACATACACTTTTAAGCCAATTTTCAAATAACTTCTACACCAACCGTTGGAGTGGGTGAAGATTTACAACCGGCACGAGACACATCTGAAAACTCATCCCAAAATACGGTAATGCCTTCCATCTGCAAGTTTTTATGTGCAAATGTGGTTGGCTGATGCACATTTACACTTGAACTCTCCTCGCCTGTTTCATCGCAGTAAACAATCCTGAAAGCAACCACAGTGAGCACAATGAGCCTGCAGTATGACAGTGAAACCTAATACATCACTGGTACTATGTACCATACATTTAGCTAAAGCCTTTTTTGCTAGCCACAGCTAATTTAAAAAAAAAATTCAATAAACTAAATAACATTTTGTTTCCATCCCCTTATCAGTGTCTCAGATTTATGCAAGTAAATTGATAATGGATAAAGGCTTTTAATGAGATTCTGATGTTAAAAATATGCAGAATACTTTGTTAACTGCCTGGTTTCCCATTGACTGTCCACACTTACTTTTTGATTCGAATCTCAAGGGCAATTCCAGTTTTAGAATTTTCTGGAATGTGTTCGACTCTGAGTACGGTATCCAAAAAAGTCACTCTGACTCTTCTCAGAACTGCAAGATAGGAAATTAATAGAAATCACTTCACAGAATACTGGGCTGGTAAACCTCTTTAAATGCTGCCAAACAGTGTAGACATAATGTACCTGTCTCTATCGTTTCTGCAAACTTCTCTAATCCCTCAAAAGGCTGGAAGCTCTCTCCCATATCATCGGTGAGTTTCTGGCTGAGACATTCTTTGGCAAGCTGCATGCTGCTCGTCATGAAACTGGACCAGTACATGGGCTCAGAGCCAGATGCTAGAAGAACATCCAGCGGTGACACAGTCATTTGATTTTCAGTAGAATTAGTTGTTAACATGTTACAAAATGATGACACATTTCCATCTATCCAAAGCCTTTTTCAAAGATGGTGTTATAGTGGCACATAATGCAGTTCGTCCTTACCCACTCTTGGTCTTGGTCTGAGCACCATCTCCAAGCCCTTGATCTCCAGGGCACAGTTTTCATGCAGTAGGGCTGCCCATGGGACTGTCAGAGAAATTGTCTGGATAAACCCTGCAATGACTTCAAAAGGGGCATCTGCCGTCTCTAGGAGCTCGTTGAGCGACTGTGGGACAAGAAATCAAGCTGAAGCTTCTCTTAGTTCACACAGAATATGTGTTTAAATCAAATAAATCCATCTGTTGCATTTCCTGCCACAAAGCTAACTCTATACATACCCATTTATCCAGTGGCACTTGTGCAAGTGATCCAGTTCCTTGATAGAGGTCTAAACTGAGCTGATCCAAGCTCAGCTTCTCCTGCAGAAAGTTGCCAAGGTACCTATGCAGGAGGTACCTGCAGGCCCGCTTCTTGATGGACTCCGAAAATGGCCAAGGCATCTTAACTCAGTAGGTGAACAGTACACAGGTAATGAAATGGATCTCGAGGCTCTGCAACCGGAATGCTATAGCTACCGAGACAGCTATGAATTAATCACTGGTGTAGCAGTTGTGTCATCCTGTCGACTTAAAGACATTGAGGAATCGTGAGCTCAAACACCCTTCACATCCCAGGATTAGGGACACTTTGGAGGATGTGTTGACACTCAGGGATATGTGCGGGAATTGGTCCGACTCCAGTTTGCTTCGCCTACAGAAGGACACACACATATGGTTCCCCTCTTTTGTAATTTGACACTTTACACAAGACTTTGCACAAAATGTTTACGACACAACCGAAAACAACAAGCTTCGTCAATACGTCAGTTTAAGGCAAACACAGTTTAAAATTGCTCCTCAGTAGCGTTATAATACAGTGCAACACAAAATGTCCAGATAACGTTAGTGTCATCAGCCTGTAGTAAACAAGCCCAACGCACTTGCGAAATAACTGTTAGCATGTCACACACTTGCTAGTCAATGGCTACCCTTAGCTATATTTACTCCGACAGAGCTGTCATCGTTGTCAAGAAACGTTAGCAACGCTAGCTAGACAAAGGCATGTCATTTAGCTAACTAGCCGGCTAGCTATGTTAGCTAGCCTGTCAACCACCACTGCCTGCAGAGTGAGGCAACATTAGCATAGCCGGCTAACGTCATGCTAAGGCAGTAGCGGTGCATGCTTGCTAGATGGCTAGCTAACCCTAAAATCCAACATTTTCCAACTTATCTACCTTCACACGTGAGATGTACACTGACAAAAAAACACCTCACATCCGTACAACAGCTCGACATGCACACACGCGTAGGTAAACGAACAAGGTTGAAGATATCAGTGCAGCTGTTAAGTTACCTTATGTCTGAGTTGTTTACAAACACTTTCATGACTCCGCACCAATTGAACGACACACTCGGATGGGATTAGACAGTGACGTCATAACATGGCGGAACTGTGTGGAGCACGGGACGGTTATTGGGTCAAGATTTATTTTAGGTCATTATTTAGAAACTAAGCAGATGAAGTAGAAACAGAGTGTGCGTTAATGTAACTCTAGTATATTGTTATTAACAATTTTTGGGCTCAACAGTTTCCTATCTTACGTAAGGTGCCGCTCATTGGACTGAAGCCTGTGCACGGAGAGCTCAGAGTGGGCTGGAAGCTTCAACAAGCCGGAAGAACACAACCAGCGAGGAGGTGAGAAAAATGAACGCAGTTTGGTTAAAGACGATTATGGCCCACAGAGCAGCCAGGTGTTTTGCTACCGTTAACTTGTGCATGACTCAGTTTTCCTACATTTTACCCCACTTATCTGGTAAATGTTAGCCATCTAAGTTAGCTGCAGTAGCTCAGTCAGGCTAACTATATGAGTTAGCTGAATTATAATAAGGGCATGAAACTCATACACTGATTCAGTATTATCTATAATATCTGTATCAATAACAGGACCGAGCCTATTTGGCTTCAGCTAGACACACAAAAAGGCTTCTCATAGTACTCAGGATGTTGCTGTGACGTTGTTGATTTTAACTGTATAAACAAACATGTGAACATTATTAACATGACATGGATTATGGGGTTGTGGACAGTGTTGTAATACCCCCGGAAAGCAACTATGTAATTTCAGTGCAAAGCTTACACTTATTACAGGGGACATATTGTACATTTAACTCCACTGCATCTATTTGACACCTATTATTACGAGTGACCTTAAAAATTAAAATTTTACACACCAAACAAAGCATTATTATCCTTTAAAATATGATGCACATTTCCAAATTAAACTACTCAAGACTGTATAACATTTAATATCAGCTCCACCTGACCAACAACAATAAAATGTCACATGCTCATTCATGCAACAGTGATAATAAATCAGTAATATATAACTATATACCTCTCACAGGGGCATTTTTTGCACTGAAACCTTTTATTTTTCATGCATACAAATTACATCAGCAGAACTTGAATGTAATACCAATGTACTTTTAGTAAAGTAACATTTTAAATGCAGCACTTGTGCTTGTAATCCATTATTATTTCACCGTGGTATTGCTGCTTTTACTTAGCCTAAGTGAAGGATTTAAATACTTCCTTCACCAGTGAATGTGGGCATATGTGCCAGTACGTCTTTAACCCTTGTTTAATCTGTCGATTCAGTCTAGCAAAACAAATGTCTATTATACCTATATTCTAATCTGCTTTACTGGCATTGTGTTGGTTTAATAAAGAATCTCAAAGGTACAAACCATAATAATAATACTTTATCCTCCCATAAGAATGGCAGATCCACTGTGTTTTACCTGTAAAATCCACATCAGATACAAGTCAACAAGGCAGAGGGAACAGGTTAAGTAAAGATTGCTTCATGTTTCACAATCAGTGGCATTAGCAAGGGCTCATTGCCCATAAAGGCACCCAGCCAAGGGAATGAACGATGACGCAGCTAGATGCAAAGCAACAGGTTACAGCTGTCCTGCAGGAAAAAGGCTCTTTTAGGAATGTGCAAAGTAAAGCTCCTTGACATGGGACAAAACAAGATTCAACTTGTTTAACAAAAATCCACCAGCACTAAGGAGGACAGACAGTAGACATGTAGACATGGAACAGGTGTTGTTTATTTTTGTGGATTACATAGGCCACCAGTGATTAGTCAGCATTTAGCAGCCTTCAGCACCAAAATCTTGCAGGTGCTCTGTGCAGCACTGTACCACATGATTAGGATTATATATGGCAACAACTGCAGTTCACCTTACCAAAGCACTGTGCTCTGCCATAAGCTTGTTATTGCTTGGAGCATTTGTAAGATGAAACGGAAAAAAACGGAGCCAACTCAGCATTAGGAAGCACTGGAGAGAACATTAGTCTATGTCTCTGGGAACACATTGCACTCTTGGAGATTCGGTGTTCTGATGAACTACAGCTAAACCCAGTCAGGACCAGCTAAACCAACATGACAGAAGGAAGAGTCTCTGAAAGTTTTCACTTACTAATAACTGGTTGGGAAATACCCATTCATCTCTGGCGCTTGTGTAATGTTATCTTACCGGGGCAACTGTATTTAGTTAAGGAAGTAAATCAAATATGAACCTGCATCCAAAATGGAACTTAGGTTCCTCCAAAACTTAGTTTAACCTTTCCTCACACAATGAACTACTCAGAAAATATGTTACATATATTTTTAAAGAGGTCACAGAACCAGCAGATGCATGTTTGTTTCAGTTCTCCTTTTTTCTTCAGAGAATGTAAGGAAACAAGATAAACATCACTACAGCTGAGTCACAGCCCTGTTGATGTTGTCATTGTCCTTAAAGGTCCAGTGTGTAGGATTTAGGGTGATATATTGGCAGAAATATAATATAATATAATAAGTATGTTTTTTATATACAACCACCTGAAACAAGAATTGTGTTTTTGTCACCTTAGAACGAGCTCTTTGTATCTAAACAGGGAGAGAATCATTGTCCATGGAGTTCGCCATGTTGCACTGTCTTGTGTCTACAGTAGCCCACAACAAACAAACCATACACTGGCTTTAGATAGGACCATTCACATTTTTGCTTCAGACATGGTAGTTTGCTGCCACTCTGCGATGGGCATCATAGAAAACACTATTTTTTTTTCTTTTTTTTTTTAACGTAAAACTGATTTATTCAGTGTTTTTACCAGTTTAAATCACTGGGTCTGTTTGTTTTGGAGAGGGAGAGACCTCTGTGGATAAAACAGCTCCCAATAAAAACCTCCTCATCAGAGAAAAAGGTGAGCACACATTAGCAAATGCTGGGCCAGCAGCCCGTCTGTAATGAGTCAAGCATCAGAGAAACACCGATTCATAACATGGAACTGCTTTATTAAGTGTGTTTACTGGTTTTTCATCAGCTGGTCTGTTTCTTTTGGAGAGAAGAAGACCTTTGCAGATAATTCGGCTTGGTAAAAACCTTGAATGAACGCTAACAGAATCTTAACCAGAAGTTCAAGCTTTGCACATGGGAGAAATTTCAGCTGGTTACAATCTGCAGTCCTCACCACTAGATGTCGATGAATATTACACACTGCTCCTTTAAAGCTGTACAAAGCTGTATTATATGTTTTAAAGGTTTATGATCAGATGTTACAGGTGTAGTTTAAAAGACTACTGTCAATACAGATAACACTTAACAGCAGTGTTAAGTCCATGTAGCTTGTTGCCATGACAGTAGAGAGCTGCATGTTCTGACTCAGTCCCAGTTAACTGCAGGGTTTTTGAAGTGCACTTGGTGATTGAGGACATGAAGAACTCTTTCTATCATTGTGCCAGTCAGCAGGTTTTATTGCACGCAGTAACATCTGGGTTTCAGCTGAGTCAGTCGATAACGCTGTTGTTTTGTTACAGGGGATGGAGATAGACTGCCAGCCTGAGGAATCCATCGTTTCTTCATTTGATGAGGACTGTGTTGTGCTCGGTGACGTCAAGGACATGAGATTGGAGGCGGAAGCGGTGGTCAATGACGTACTTTTCGCCGTCGCTGAAATGCACGTGTCACAAAGTCTCAGCAGCGCGTCAGATGTGGCCTACATCAACGTGGAAACAAGAGAGGGGAACCGATACTGTCTGGAGCTCACAGAGGCAGGACTGAGGGTAAGATGCACTAACAGTGAGACATTCATATCTTGTTTTATTAGTCACTGTATGCATCATTTACAATATTTACCTCTACCAAACAGGTGGTGGGCTACGCCTTCGATCAAGTGGACGAGGATTTGAGCACCCAGTATCATGAGACTGTTTACTCGCTTCTGGACACGCTGAGTCCAGGTTACAGAGAAGCCTTCGGGAATGCTTTGCTCCAGCGGCTGGAGAGGCTGAAGCAAAACGGACAATAAAAAGGACCAAGATGCTGCTTGAAGCGGAAGAGGTTGATGGTGTGGGTGTATTTGAATATGAGCCAATAATAACCAAGTCTGGTCAAATATTATAGCCTATTATGTGACGTCCACCTGCCTAGCTACCACTACAATAAGGGGTACCCTGCCCTATCAACTCTGCTTTGTTCTGACTTTCATATCATTGAATGACTTCATGTTAGTTACTTAACTTTAGTGACTGCTGGGGATTGGCTAAATGGGGTCTGTTGCAACATTGTGGTGTTGACTTTACTGCGGAACGATCTTCCAGCTTCCACAGAATACAAATTTGTAACTGCGCACATGGTTTGAGACTTCTGCACCTTTTTGTACTGATCAAAATGATTTGAGAAAGAAGCAGCGAGTTATTGATCCAGCTTCCCCCTCTGCCCTGCTTGCACTAAAGCTGTGATGTGATATCTGCTCAAATATACCCAGTAAGTTCTTATTCAGCAGGTGTCTCAGTGAAAGAGCCAAAGCTATATTCTTTCAACTCATATATACACTGCCTTAATGACAGACTTTTGGTTAGAAAAGTACAAAAAAAATAACTCCTTGACTTGTTTTACTTGTTTTATATTGACAGAGAAAAGGTATTTTGTGGGGCTGACACTTCACATGGATCACTAGGTCAGAAACTATTGAAAATCATGAATTGTCTGAAGAGCTGGCACTGTATACGATACCAATTATCAAGTTAAATTGTGTTTGGATATTATTTTCCCTCCATACTGCATTGCAACTCAAGCTTGCATTTTGAGCTTTTGCTGTAAACGTAAAGACGCTATCCTTGTGGAGGTTTATATTTACAAATATATATATTGTTGTGGTCTTCAAACCTTTGGTTCATTTCGTCAGAATGCACAGCATTTATTTATATTCAGTGAAGACTTCTAGGGCTGCTTTAAAATCTTGGTTTATCGTACATGTGACCTGATCCTACTTCAGTATTATGAAATCTATTTTAAGAAGACATGTTCTTTGCATTCATATTGTCATTCCTTGCTGCTGGCCTTTGCTCAGACCAATAAATTCTCAGAAATATGTCTGTCTTCATTTTTTTACCTCATGAACAACAGTCTACAAGGAAAAGTGGCTTCCTCAGCACTGCTCAGCCAGTCGCTGAAACGTCAAGTGCTGATTTGGGGGAAATCTATTTAAGTTTGCCTATGATATTCAGTGTATCAACAAGTGTCTGACACACACACACAGGGTAAGTTAAAAATTGCACCAGTGGTCATTAAGCACATCAGTTCCAGACCTTTTTCCATTAAGGGACCCTTTTTCTATCACTGAGTAAACTGATGACCCCTGACTAAGTGACATTATATGGATATTTCATATTTTATATTTAATGCATTACAGTACAGAACATCTGAAAATGTAAAATTAACTCAAACAGGAGGAAGGTAGTGTAAAATAAGTTAACTTGGATGAGTTTTGAGCAGATTATTTCCTGTGAATATTGCATCAGATGAGTTTGAGACATTTTTTGAGGAACATTTCATTAAATTCCCTGTATTGTTTTTCTTTTAAACAATCATACATGCTTAATAGGCTTTTTCTTTGACAAATTCAGTTTTTTCTTCTCCCTGATGCTTGGCAATTGTTCTGTTAGCTCACTTGGTTGTCTCAACTACATACTTTTTAAATACAGGATGAGGCTGAGGGCTCTAGAACTGAAGCTTGTGTTCAAGTCTTCACTGTGCCCTTATCCTGAGAGATTTTAAGTTTACATCTTGAACAACAATCTAAAACATTGAAACAATATAATTTTAGTCATCACAGAAATTAACAAAATCCTGAGATACAGCCCTTCTGTATTAAAAATGTTTCTTAAGCCAGTTAAAATGAACAAGGTCTCGTGACCCCCTGTGAAGCTTTGGCAGCTTTGGAGCCGGTGTTTTAACACAAATTTAACTTTAAAAAAAATCCTAAATCAAAAGTTTGCTCATATCAGATTCACATGATGCAACTTTGGTACAGATTAGATTTCTTTATTAGAATTCATTTACAATATCTAATTCCATATGTCTAGTAGTACATTGTCAGTAAGAAATATTACAAAAGTTTTAGCGAAGTAGTAGTATCGTATACACCTTTTCTGACTACATAGCAGCCAGTGAGACAAGACATTTGCACTGTAGTGGAATGTGAGTCAGGGTCATTCACACATTAGCCGCATTGTTTCACATCCGCATCTCTTCAAACTGACTGTTAGAAGGTCACAGCAAAGATCAGCAGTTTATTTCTGCAGGATTCAAGATGTGCGAGTGCGCCAAAGTCTTGCAAACTAGTGAAAGACACATCTTAAAAAATCAATTTGATGAATGAATAAAATGAGATCTTAACTAGAATCATTTACATTCTCCAGATTTTTACTCAAAGCTGAATCCCTTTTAAAAAAGACAAACACTTGTGCGGCGATACTGCTGCGAGATTAGCTCACAATCTGAACTGGGAACCGGATGCAGAACAGATCTTGTTTGTGGTCGTCTCTCAGTTCCCACTCCACAACCAGCTTTATCTAGAAATGCAGAAGAGTCATTATTTAACAGGGTGAGCTTTTGTATGCACAAAAAATAGTGAGGAAGTGAGAGATGCAAAAAGTGATGTGGTCACACAAAAAGAAAACTGCATTAAAAGAGGACTTTTGCTAATGCACCACACTCTACTTACTGCAGGATACTCGGTCTTCACAGGAAGTGTAGTCATGTAGTTATACTTCTGCTGCTTCTGGATGGGACACTGGATTCCAGACTTGCAGCCATCGTCTATGGGAATGGGGAATGGGATGGGAACTCCAGCAATAACACCGTGAACCACTGCTTTGCTCGTCTGGCTCTCCACAGCTACAACAGATAAAACATGACAGTGTGTGAGCTCAAAAGTTAAAATATCATCTGCTTTATGTTCTGATTAGCATTCCTAAAACGATAAAGCCGCCTTACCACTGTTGAATGTCACATTGACACTGTAGGACTGTCCTTTGCGTAGCTGGCATGGCTGACTGGGACAAGGGTTAATGTCCACTAAAGCCACTTTGCCAGAAGAGGAGCCTGCAGAGAAACACAGGGCAGAAAAGGGTTGACATTAAAAAAGGTAAATGTTAAAACTGCTGCCATATCACTTGTTTAAATGAGTTATATTTCAATCAGAAGTGACCACCGCACACAGGGAATCAAGCAGCTGCATCAATGCCAGTTAAATTTTACTGAAAGGATGAAGATCTTTCCATAATGTTAAAAATGTGATTTGGCAACATTTATATAAAAGGTTTGGCTTCAAGTATTTTTGACATTAAATTATGTATTAACCCCTTTTCTTGCCACAGACAACTTCTGCTTTCCATACAACTGCTTTCCATACATCTCAAAAAAAAAAGGACATGATGTACATCCTCCAGGGTCATCACTGTGTTACTCCCTCCAGTGGAAAGAAGGTTTAACCAACAATGCCTCATGTCTGACTCAAGGCAAATCTTAATTATTCTTTATTTAAAACTTAACACTAAAAAGTCAAAGATGTTCAAAATCAACTTTGTTAGCCCAGTGCTTTAAGCATACAAAGAAACTGGCTCCAATTTCCAGTGGCTCTCAATGTTCTCATAAATACTGTGCCAATAAATAAAGTACAGAAAGTTACAAACTAAAAGAACTAAATAATTACAGATACTTGTGTTAATACAGTGGAAAATGAAATATTATTTCTGCTCAAGCACATAATCTGAAGTATTGAGTACTGAAATTATAAATTTTGGAGTAAATAGAGTGGATTACCTCACTAACAATTTTGACTTTGCTTTATAGAAGTGCTGTACAAAATCACTTCTTGGTGGAGTGTCATCTCTGACCACTCTGGATACTGCTAATTTATCACTAATGAGACTAAAAAATGAGCACATGTGGGAGTTGCTAATGTGCATATGATGAATATATTGTATTGAGGACAGGTGATGTTATCTGTTGGAAGGATGGATTATGAAACAGTTGATCAAATAGTCTACCGACAGGATTATCAACATTTTTGATACTCAACAGTTTTAGGTATCACCAAGGAAGCTGTTTATTAGAAAAATGTTTTTTTCCCCCCCCTGTTGAATGCATTTAGAAGATAAATATTCATGGATTTCAGACTATGTGACTATGACTTGTCATAGTAGGAAAAGCTGAGGCGTTACAAAAATGGCCCGTGCACTCCCTTTTGTTTCCGTTGAACATGTTTACTCCTCAAAAGTTAACGACGGGCCGTTTAACATATTATTTAAAATAACGTTACAACAAAAGAAGTTAACGCCAAATCTGCTCATTGAGACGTTTCGAGTGAAACTTACCGCAGTCAGAGAATTTCACCGGGTTGGCGCAGGTGAATCCCATTAGGCAGAACAACACGATGAAACCAGTCCGGATATCCATGTTTCTTTCCTAGTTTGTGACCCTAAAACAAGAAAATATCCATTACGCAACAGAAAAGTCAAGTTGGACGATACCAGACCTCTGACAGTCAGCAGAAAGTGCTAAATCATATGACTTCTTGTTTCCCTCAAGTGTCCCGAGCGTCGCAGTGATTACAAAGTTAGAAAAACAGGACAAAGAAACACTCTTTGACGACCTGGCAACGTGATAAACAGCAAAACACTGTGACTCTTCTAAGTAGATTAACAATACGATGAAATATAATGAGTAGTTAATGAACAAGCTGTACCTTTGAAGCGCGTCTGGAGTGAAAGCAGTAGCCGCCTAGCACCTTTTATTTCCCTGTATCACGAGATCCAAATAACGCCTATTTATTTGCATACGTAGAATTTTTCGCCCTCATTTTAGCCTGCCAGGATATTCCCTCATCAGAAAGACCCCGCCCCATGCGTTATAAATGCAAGATCGATATCAAAACCAGCACAATAAACCAATAATCTGTCAATTTAACCTAAATATAAACAATAGGTTGGTGGATCTTTCTCGGGGCGGCATATATTTTATGCAGAGCTGTGCCTGAGAGACAAAACCAAGGTATAAAAATCCTCAACTCATCGGACGCAAATGCCTCATGATTGGCAGGTAAACTGACGAATCAAATCACCGTATCTACCAATGTGGGCGTATCCATTTAAACAGGCAATCATTTCAGCCAATAAAAATACGGCCTGTGCCTCGTCATCGGTTGGGGGTGGAACTTACAAACGTTTGTTATGGTGGAAGATGTCATTCGTGAGAGGAGCTATGATATCTGCGTCAAAGTCAAAAGTGTTGAGCCTTGCTAGGTAACGTTAACTTGTCTTATATCCTAGACATAATTACGTATTATACTCTGTAAACAACCTGTCTGGGTTGAGACAGAAGCTGTGTGTTGAATATTTGCCAGGTGGTTAGCAAGCTAGCCTTTAAAGCTACCGTTAGGTAGCTAGCTAGCACCAGGGCTCGCAATGTTACATGTCCTACTGCTGTCTGATCTTAACGTAACATCAATGTTTTTCAGGGCATCTGCTCTTCTGAACAACCCCAATGTGAGCCAGCAGGTATACCGACTTCACCCAAACCCCCAGCCAGCCCTTTGCACAGCGGGGTTTCGGCGCTTTAGCAGTACCTCACCCCAGGAGAAACCAGCTGTGGCAGACCAACCCGAAGATAAAGTGAACCTCACTGAGTCATGTGTGAAGGTCAGCAGATACTGATGAGTAACACCATGACGAGGCATCATACTCTTGTCATGTCGGAAAAAGCTAATGAAAAGATGCGTGTGCAGTTTTGATACATGCATGGAAAGCCAGGGATATGGAGATAGAGTTGTCTCTATTACTTGAGTGAACAGATCGACAGTGTTTCTTAATGACTGATCTGTAAATATGAAACACTTTCACAAAAACAAAAACGTGTAAACTGCAAATACATAAACAAAGCCCACAAGAAATATCAGTGAATGCATTTAATTTATTAACAAATAAATGAAGATCATATGCAAAACATTTACAACATTTGAACAGATATTTTGTGGATCCAGTTTTATCTGTGAATCTCAATTTTACGCTTATGGATTTGCATTTTGCGCACTCAGTCTTTTTAATTTTTAAAATTTGTGTATTTGCAGATATCTTTCATATTTGCAACATATTATTGTGAATTTACATTTTTTTTTTGTATTTGTGGAAGTTGTTTTATACTTACAGATTACACATTTACACACTGTTGGTCAGTCTCCTCACAAAAATAATATTGGGTCACATCTATTGACATACAGTTTGGACCAAAACTTTACATCACTGGTTCCCAACTGGTCCAGCCATGGGGTCCATATTTCTCCTCATTCATTAGTTCAAGGTTCACACAGTTTAATATACTTAACCCTTATACTACATCATACTAAGTTTGGCCATGTCATCGAGCTAATTTGCTGTCTGTCAAGTAGCTCTCTGTCAGTCACTCACTCTACAACAGGAAATGGCACTTCAAAATGAAAGCTCTGTGCTGGAAATTCACTGTACTTCTAAATAAAGTGTGTTTTTTACAAAATTGACATGTTCAGGAGTCACTTGCGGTCCATTCAGAATGGACCTGCGACCCTCTGTTGGACCTCGACCCACCAACCGGGAACGACTGCTTTACGTGATGCGACATCAGTGACAGAGGAGTCAGTCAAGATATTTTGCTAACGGTGTTAACATCTGGGTAAAACCCACCCCTTATGGGATTATTCAGACACAGTTAAAGAAAAAACATTACTCTAGTGTCATCATACTGACACAAAACAAAATATCAGATATAAAGTAAACAGTTCAACACAAAACACTGGTATAACAAAATAAACACCTAATACAAATTGAAAGTAAACAAATTAAACAGATAGGTATTCAGAGTAAAGAGTGTAGGAGGACAGACAGGAGAGACAACAAGAGCAAGAAAGAAAATGAAGCAGCGACAGAACGGGACTCCACTCTGTCAGATCAAAATCTTACTGTATAGGGACTAGCGGACATACATGTGTAAGGTCCTCTAGGCCTACATCTGAGATATATGACTGTAAAAACACATGAACTGTAATTGGTTTCTGACTCACTGAAGTGTGAATTGTTACTTGTCAGAATTGTTGATATCTAAAACCCAATTATGGGCAGTCAAGCAGAATCATTTTATGTTAAGACACAATGCCGTGCAGCCACTGTGTCAGAGATGTATTGAGTTGTTATGCTGTGCTTTGCACCTCTTTTAATCATGCTTGTATCTCCACTTTAATCCAGAGACTAGGCGAAATCATGGAAAAGGGCGAGTATCTCCGAATACATGTGGAGGGAGGAGGCTGCTCTGGGTTCCAGTACAAGTTTTCTGTTGATAGTAACAGGAATGAAGATGACAGGTAAACTGCCACTAATCAAGCCTTCATGATACTGATTTACACTGGCCTCATTGTTTCCTTAGTGTCTATTAATCCAATCAACTCTGTTCCTTCCTGCATCCCCCCGGCTCTACTTTCAGAGTGTTTGAGCAGGGAGGAGTGGGCATTATTGTGGATCAGGACAGCCTGGAGTTTGTGAAAGGAGCCACAGTGGACTTCAGCCAGGAGCTGATCCGTGCCACTTTCCTCGTACTCAAGAACCCTCAAGCTGATCACGGCTGCTCCTGTGGCAGCTCCTTCTCTGTCAAATTATGACCCTGCCTCCTTGAGTCAATGCTACTTAATACCCTCACCAGTTTATTAGGCACACATGTGCAAAATACTATCAAATATTATAGACACTTCTCATTATAATACATTCTAACTACTGGCTTTGTAGGTGTGAGACTACTTGAACTGAATGAAAGGCAGAGGTATGATTGATCAACAGTCTGTTGTGCATATAGTGACAATCATTGCTCATTGACAGCTGAGTTCACAATATTCACCTGTAACTGGCATGTATTCAAACTAAAATGCAGAACTGAGATTTGGATTTGTGTGTAAAATATGTAAATAGGCCATATCTATGATTGCAAAGAGCTAAGATATATTTGTTTCATTTAAAATAAAAGAGAGTGAATTTCAGATGTTTATATCTTCAGTCATTTCATTTTATTACATGCAAATGAATGTGTGTTACATACTTAATTCCACTCCCATGATGCACTTCCTTATTATGTTAGAATGATCAAAGGGCAGCCAGGTTATTGATAATTGATAAAAGGTTAGTTTGAGCACTCATTTTTCCAAGAAAAATCAGGAATAGTTTATTTTCACAGTTTAATTCAGTGTAGAAGTGAGCCCAGTGTGAGCAAGAGTCATAGTGAATATTCTGGATATAGCTTTCACTTCCCTCCTTAGACTGTAAAAATAATGGACATAGCTACCATGACATCACCGACTGTGCATGTATGGCAGTGCCATGTATGATGTTTTAAACTGTATATTTTTAATAACATTTTAGGTCTACATATAAAAGCTGAATTAGGGTCAAGAGTTGAAAATTAGCAATAGCTATAAGCTCCAAATTGACGTCTTCAAAGGGTATGTTTTATCTGACTAACACTCAAAAAATCCAAAGTAATTCGGTTTGTTATCATACGCGACAAAGAAAGGCATCAAATTGTCACATTTACAAAACATGACACCAGCAAATGTTTCACTTTTTTTGTGTGAAAAAAATACTGAAACAATTACTCAACTATCGAAATAGTTGCCAGTTGATTTTCTGTCGATCGTCCAATCGTATCTAACAACAAAAATCTTTTAAAAAGGAGGTCCCTGAAGCAAATTCTTATCAAATGTGGGTCAATTTCGGGGTCCTTCACAGGACAGAGTTTAACACCCGCTGGTCTAGATTCATGTTGTTATCGCTGTCAGTGAAAACATTTCACTCAAAGTTTAAGTTCATGGTTGCCTTTTTTTTATTAAAGTGGAATTTAAGAAACATCTCACAAAAAATATACAAAAAGAATATGTACAAATGATTTTTACACTGGTATAATGTAAATCAAAATATGCAGCAACAATTGTTTGTATAGTTAGTCTTAATACAAGGAGCAAAATGTTTTGCACTTTTCATATTTTCTCTGATAAAACATTCCATTTAAGCAATATATATCTGATTACACAAAACATAAACTTACTGTTGGAAAAAGTCACACCGTTTCATATTCATGAAAATGCGACAATAATACGTCATAGCAGCACACTGAAAAGTGAGAGAGAGAATTGCAACCGTGTATTGAAACATCAATTTACAGCTGTTTTTCTTTTTTTGTTTTCTGAGGAATTTGGTTCGGACAGATTGTCTTCCAGTAAGCCATGCACACCCACTAACCACAAACAAGTCCTCAAACGAGTATGCACACGTTAAACATGTCATGAGGGGAACACTGCCGAGGGAGGTCTGAGGTCAACCAGTCAACGACACAACCACATAAACAAACCATAAATGAACCATCAGGGTAACACAGTGACCAGGTCAGGTGTACAGTGCATAGTATGCTTTGGCATGCTGACATCCAGAACATAACAGTGGATGTTACATTCAGGAGGAAGGCCACAGGATTTGGAATCACCAGTAAAAATAGAACAAATGACTACATGATCCAAAAAGTAAAACCAACATAATACAAAAAGGATCCAAACCCTCATTAGTTCAACACTCAGATTAAGGCTAATTCAGTTTGCTACATGTTTTTAAAAAATGGCATTGTCAGTAACACAAAGTCATAGGCCCGCCAAGTGGCAAAACTGCCATTTGGGACATGTACACAGATACGCTCATTCTTAAAAAAATAATCCATCACTGACATGATATGCACATACTGTATTAGAGAGATGTTTTTACTTTTTTTTTCTTTCAATGACGATGTGATGTCGTGAGAGCAGGGCTGTTTGCCCTCCGCCTGTGTTCACAATCAGGACTGATGCTGTGACGAACATGAACCTTTCACATATGCATGCACCTAGATTTGAGGCAGTAAGTCAGATCACCACTTTGACTCATTTACAAGCTGCCAGGTCCTCCTCCTCCTCCTCCTCCTCCTCCTCAATGCAGAATCTTTCCTCTGGAGAGCCATGCTGGGAGACCTTCTGAGGCAGGATGGTCCAAGTGTGATCCTCAGTGAGGGGCATGGACACACCTCCACACAAAGAGGCTAGGGAGGATATAACAGGGAGGATGCATCACTTAATATTTCATTGTCATACATTTTTTAAACTATGTTGGTTTTTTTGGAGCCCTAGTCGTACCTTCTGTCATCTCCACCGGCACTGACGACGAAGCGATCTCCATTTGTGAAGCGTATATTAGTCAAGTGAGCAGAATGGCCCAGAAAGCGTTTGTGTTTGGCCTGAAAACAGATCACAGAAGTGTCACCCAGGTGGCATTTTCACCAGCAGATTTATTTGTCAAGTGGCTTTGTTATCAGGTGTGGTCCTGTAATGCCACAGACAGATACATTCAGTTATTCATTCATTTTCCGGAATCGCTTATCCTGTTACAGGTCACGGGGGGCTGGAGCCCATCTCAGCTGACATTGAGAGGCAGGGTACACCCTGGACAGGTCACCAGACTATCACAGGGCTGACACATAGAGACAGACGACCATTCACACTCACATCCAAAATTCAGAGTCACCAGTTGACCTAACCTGCATGTCTTTGGACTGTGGAAGGAAGCCAGAGCACCCAGAGAAAACCCACGCTGACACAGGCAGAACATACAAACTCTGCAGCTCTGGTGACAGGTATATTAAAAGTAGTAACTGAAAGCCAGTATGTGAAGATTGTTTAAGTGAATGTATAATCTGTCTTATTATTGTGAAGGCATATGTTTGTGTTTGTATAGAAATTAGACAATCCAGATGAAAAATGCTGCAGTAGATTTGCTGTTTTGAGGGTGGCATGTTGTCTGTTTTTGATGCCACCACTAGGGGGCATCAAAGTCAAATTCAACACATAGTGGCTTTGTGATTTAAGCTCAGCTCACAAAGGTGCAGAGATATATTTCCCCACCTTAAACTATTAACATCAGATAAATGGATATAGCGTAAATATTACTGTAAATATCGCTGGCAAAATAACAAGCAGTATTAATAATAATTATGGTATCATACTTACAAACTTCTCTGGACATGGAAAGTCAAACAGCTTCACCATTCCAAAGTCATCGCCTGTGACGATGTTAAGGCCTGAGTGGGACACGCAGGCACAGGTGACGTCTGCTTTGTCAGTGTTGCGGGACCAGATCCCTATGACCTCGTCCCCAAGGACACTGGATACACAGAGAGAAAGCAATTATATTTTTGACCATTACTTTTCCAAAATGCATGCATCAGTCCTCACACTGTGACTCTCACCTTGTCCAGGTGGCCCAGGTAATCCTGTCGATATGGGTCTGCTCTGTGACCTGCTTCCCAGAGGGCACCTCGTACACGAGTCGTTTGTAAGCACCTGTGGATATCTGTTTCAAGGCACCAGAGGTTAGGGATCATACAGCCAGCTGGCATCTGAGACAAACATGTCCTCTCACAGTCTATACCTGGACGTAAGTGCTGTCAGCTGAAAAGTCCATCTGCGTCACGAAGCTGGGGATGTCCCTGCAGCAGTTGATGCGGTTCAGCTGTGGGCCGAGCGTCAGGTCGTAGAAGTCGACTGCGCTCTCAGTAGAGCCCACAGCCAGGTAACGAGAATTTGGACTGAACCTGTAATAAAGACATGCAGTGTTACAAAAGACCAGTATTCTGTCAGATTTACTTTGTAGTGTGCAGAGGAGGTTTCATCATTTCTGGGGCTGTATCAAATGTTTTTCTTTGTTTTTTTGTTTTTTACATTTGAAGCTTCTGTTGTTTCTATTGTTTTTGAATGAAGCTTCAAATGTCTGTTATATCTTATGATGTCCTCACCCCCGCAAAAAAACCTTGAAAAAAATCCTCAGTGAATCTTCTCGTTAAATTAGTTAGTCTATTTTTTAGTTTAACCCAGCTTTCTGTAATGAATATAACTCATCAGTGTCGTCTGTTATATTGCTGCTAGATCGTCCCGTTAATACAGGTGCATGTCTGTGAGAGCAAACTGTTTTTTCACTGCAGTGAAAATGTTGTTTTTGAAATGCCACCAACAAACATGGACTGAAGCAGAATATTTCATTAGATAAAAACATGTTGGGAATTTTGGGAATTATTACATCTATCTTTTTTTCAAGAAATTTTAAATTTGGACTTTCTAACGCTCTGGAGCTACTGGAAATGTTTACATCACACAAGTCGGACACAATCCTTTGCAGCCACCACTGGAATCTAATTATACAAATAATCATTCATTCATTTTCCGTAACTGCTTGTTCTGTTGGGGGTCGTGGGGGGGCTGGAGCCTATCCCAGCTGACATTGGGCGAGAGGCGGGGTACACCCTGGACAGGTCGCCAGACTATCACAGGGCTGACACATAGAAACAGACAACCATTCACATCTACGGACAATTTAGAGTCACCAATTAACCTGCATGTTTTTGGACTGCGGGAGGAAGCCAAAGTACCCATAGAAAACCCACGCTGACATGGGGGAGAACATGCAAACTCCACACAGAGGGGCTCCCCCACCCTGGGTGTGAGGCAACAGTGCTAACCACTGCATAACCGTGCCACCTAATTTTTACAAATAGTATAATACTCGGGTGGTTGATTTAGAATTTAAATGTCAATGTTATGGATATAGCATTATAGTTTTTAACTATTCTGTACAGCCCTACCTATGTCAGTCTCCAAGAACAAATAATGATTCTTAATATTTTTCAATCTCAAAATGAACATGGGAATAAACAAATTAAAGAAGAAGAACCCACTATGGCTTCAAATAGGGCCAAACTGGACAGCCTGTGCTGGGCCAGTATGATGACCTTTAACCTCAAACTATATCTAAGAATCTGGAGATTACAAATAATAACAACACAGGCTAGGAGGCAGATCAAAGTAACCTCTTTCCTAAATATGTACAGGAAATCTGACATAAGGACAAACATAGACATGCCAATTGAATATTTCATAAAAGGCCAATTCTGGCTCAATACACCACCTTTTTCCCAGATATCAGTTGCTAAACTCTTCTATCTTTACCTAATATCCTGGATAGGAGAGCGCCGGTCTCTTTTCTTGCCCCATATTTTGAGCGAGGCAACCAGTAGGATGATGAATTCTCCATTCTTCATGCCAATGGCCACCATGTCTCCTTCGGGACTGTAGCTGATGGTGCGCGCTGGGTGGCCCAGGTTCACCTTATTCAGCATCTTCTGTTTCCCCACAAGGCAACACAAGATCAGCACATACTTGTTAGTTACATAATTTTGTGAATGAGAACAACCATCCTAGCTTACTCTGATAAAAGCAACATCTTGACAGAACCACAAAAGTACTGGGAAGCATTGAAACAGCTTTGGGCTGGAGATAACGTGGCTGACCTTCTCTGGGATATCCCACAGACGAACAGTGCCATCCTCTGCTGCTGAGAGGAACACATCTCTGGAGGGATGGGTGCCCAAGCCCCAGATAGGTCCGTCCATGTGTCCGTTCACCAAGATGTTGCACGCTGCGTTCTTCTCTCCTACTTCAATGATCTCTGCATTCCTGGTCCCAACGAGGATTTTACCCTGACAGAGAAATCAGCAAAATGTGTCACAATACACGGTGACGTTTTCAGTTAGCCGGATCATTTTATGTAGTGTAATGTTATCCGCAACTTACCTTTCCTCTGCATACAGAGCGAACACAGTCTATGATCTGTCCGGTTTCTAATCTAAACGCTCTGCAGCGTTTCAGCTCCTGGTCCCAGAGCTTCAGAGCACCTCCTTCCTTTGACCTGTGGAGGAAATCATACGTATATTTTATCCATCAGCTGATGAAGTTCACAGCTGTAATACTAAGTATGCATTTCCTTCTCATTTTGTCTTATTGGTATTATATTCATTGGATAATTCTATAGTTGCAAATATCGGTAAAGTTATTGCAAAACAAATATTATAAAAGCAAAGGGATGTTTTAAATGTCAAGGCCATTAAACCCTGCCCCACAGTGTGAGTGTTAATGTAACAGAGCAGCACTTACGGTCTTTCCTTGCCCCCGGTGACAATGAGGCCATCTCTCAGTGTGGTGTACATGGTGAACACAGGGCCCGTATGAGCTTTGGCCACAATTCTTACTAGAATGTGTTCCTTCCACACACACACATCCCCACTTATGGTACCTGTAAATGTCAAGTTATTCTGAAAAGAAAACAAATCTGCACTAATCTAGTGGCCTAAGAGAGCAGAGCGAGCAATGCAGAAACAATTCACAGCACATTTAAGCAGACAGTTTGGGATCAGGTGAGCTTTAAATATTAGCAGAGTCCATTTATGAGGTCAAATGTAATATGTAGGAAAAGTATTTTTTATATGTTTATTGGTTGGAAGTCACTTACAGCGCCAAATGCCACGGACAGCATGGTCTGCATCCGGGCATCCTCGATAGAACTCAGCACACCTTTTTTGCTGAGCAAAGCTCGACCAGCTAAGGTCCAGAAACGCACGTGTTTGATCCCCACAGACACAAAGTGTGTGTCAGAGTCCGGCCGAAATTCAGCCACAAAGATCCTCTGGGTGTGACCTACCCGGCTGGCCACTTTGGCACCTGGAAAACAAAGAAGAGTGCAATGAAAGTGTGATCACTCAGTTGCGATGCGTTGTTCTAATCCCCAGAATGAGGTCAAACTTCAAGGGAGGATTATTTTTGTTTTACCTTCCTGCCACTTCCAGATGGTCACGGTGTGTTCGGGGTCCAGGCCCACAGACAGCAGGAGTTTTCCTGTGGCACTAAAGCTGACAGAGCAAACCCCACCGGAGTGGAAACAACGTAGCACCGACAGCGTCTGCTTGGTCATGGCGTCCCACACATGGATGGATGGAGATGTGGCTGAGGCATAAAGACAAAAGAATTATTTATTTAAATTTAAGTACTAATAATGCACCACTCTGCTTCTTGCATCTGAATCATGGCATTAGTAGACCTGTGTCATTTAAATTTAACAAAACCCTCAAACTAAAAAGGTATAGGCTGGACGTGGGATGACATGTGGGATGACATGTGGCAAAGGGACGTAGGTTGGAATCAAACCTGTGGCTGCTGCGGCAAGGACAAGGCCTTGAGCTGTTTAAAGATTTGTAAAACTTGAATATTCATGTTTTTCTTATGAATTAGGAAAATGACTTGAAGGGTAAGTTTAGTATTTTTTAACCTGGATCCTATTTTCTCATGTTTTTGTGTGAGAGAGCGCTGCAGTGATGAAACAGGCTGCAATGTAATCATTCAAGGCACGTTTAAAAGTAAGATCTTTTCCGTTTAACCAGAAACGGTCCCAAAATTGCCATCGCTAAAGCTGCCAGAATCCATTTAGATAAACAGTAATTTTAGCAAGTAAAAAGCCGGCATATTTATACACCTAACTGGGTGCGCTGAGGGGTTTATTTTAACCAAACCAGAGTTATTGATTGTTGGAGCAGTGGAAAGAAAAACCAAGACTGTATTTGTGAGAGTTTCTTTTTTTGTTTGTGCCTGTCAACCTTGAATTAAGTGTTATACAATGATATAATTACTGTATATTTAAATGGAGTCTGGTGAGGTCTGGTGATGGTGATTTCAGGGCGGTTTCTGGTTAAACAAAAATGACCTTATTCTTTAAAAAAAACCTATCTCAGTTGGGATTCTTTTCATAAGTTGTCACACACTTACAATAACAAGCGGAGCCTCTTAGCTGCAAAACAACGCTTTCTGCAGGTGTAAACTGACATGCGAACATGCTGTGGTTACCGTACATTACAGCCTGTTTAGCTGCTGCCTGCTGCAGCGGTCTCTCTCAATATAGGACCAGTTTCAAAAATGCTTGCTCCCATTAGTCATTTAGACACAAAAATATGGGAAAATAGCGTCAAAGTCAAAATATACAGAACATACCCTTAAACAAAAAGGTGTTTTGAGGAATTCTCAAAGTTTCAACTTCCTCTAACAAAGAAAAGTTAATTATTTGGATGAACGATTATTAGTTGGTTCACTGCATTTGGTACTTTGTTTCAAAACTTAAAAGTGAGAGTTCGCCCTAAAACTAAAACAAGTATTAGAGGGAATTGACCTAAAGTTTTGAGGTTTCTCAACAAAGACAAAGTTCGTGATATATACGAAATATTATGTGTTGGCTCAACATCTGTCATTTGTTTCAAACCCTAAAAGTTTTATATGGTCTTAAAACTGAAATACATATTGACGAAAGTTGCTTTGAAATTTTTATTATTCTCAACTTTTTCTGTTTTACAGTGTAGAGTTTAGACATATGCTGTCATAGCTTTTTCAAATATAATTTTGGACAATAACGTGATCTACAAAAAGGTAAAAATACTTCTCAACATGATTCATAGAAATAACTAACTTAGCCTGGGGTAAGGACCAAACATCAAGTGGCCACTAGATGGCAGATACAGATTTTCTTTCAATAGTCATTAACACCATGTTCACTATTTCACATGAAGGCTCATTTTGAAATGTCCTTACCTGACATGTCACCAGTATCACCTGAAAATAAGGAAAATAAGATTTATTAACAGAACAAACAAATAATTTTTTAAATTTTTGTGACTTTCTGAGCAATAATGGTTCCTGCTACAGATAAAAGCTTCAAAATATTTAGGAAATTTGCAGCAAGTTATGTATTAATCTAAAAGCTCTATGTATAAATGTTATTTCAATAGGTGAATTTTGTTATTACAAATCCTCTGTCATTCAGTTTCTGCCCACGTCTGTTTATGTGTGTCTTTCTGTGAGAAATGCAGCATGCGTGACAATCCCACAACTATTCATGCACGCAGAAAGAAAAGGTAATTTTGCTCTACAGTACAGATAAGCCTGTAGGAGGGGAATGGCTGTCTGTCATGTACAATAATAATCCCCCCGCACAATGCACAACACAGGATACAGGGAAGAAAAATGAGGCGGCTGGTGACACAGGAGGTCAACTTCTCACAAACATACCTACTTGGCCAGTTGCCACCACGTTGGGGAATTTGGGATGTTGATTGATTGTCAGGCACAGAATGTCGTCACTGTGTTCTATGTAGAAACTTTGGCAGGCTGTAAGAACACACACACACACACACACACACACACACACACACACACACACACATAGCCACAATGAAATGTATGTATGCTATGTTTGCTACACTGTCAGCATGTCTCCTAGACTGTCTACTCACAGGTCGTCAAGTTGAGCACAATGCCAACTGAAGCCGTGTGGTAGATGATGTCCGCCCCCTCGTTCAGGTAGTGCACGTTATTGCGGCAGTCATTGCCACGGTAACCAAACACCAGCTCCAACACCAGGTCCTGTGGGAGAGTCAGAAAAAGGCCGGCAGAAAGTCAGAAAGGTCAGCGCCATGACAACTAAGATGTTCAGAGCCTGCTGCCGGCTGAAGGAGTACGTCATTATTTGATTACAGCATCATCAGAGTCCCCAAAGAGGCTGTCTGGAAAGAGTACGAGCATGCAGCATCTTAAGAATAATCACATTAGAAACCAGCATTTTGAACCTTTGACAGAAACAAGACTCCTTCTGTTTACACAGTATGTCTATTACTCTGCTGTGTTTTGGTAATGATGTGAGGTCCTTCTTACCTCAATGGGTCTCTTCTTTTTGCCAACATTGTTGGTCTGCAACTTCTCCGGCTGAGGCAGCGCTCTGCTGACAGGAGGCCTGAAACAGACAGCTGGGATAAGAAGGCTGCTGCGGAGCTGCTTGTCATGCTGACTATAATGATAATGATGATGACAATAATGATAATATTATACTGTTTATTATTCTGACTATTATGCAAACATATTCCACAAACATCTGCTAATATGTGCACACGATTAAGTGATGTTTTATCCAAGGAGAGAGGACGATGCCTGTTTTTCTCTGTAAGGGAAAGAGCTACAAGAAGCCAGCTAAGATTTTTTTCATGTCAAGGTTTCTTGTATCACAAGTGTACACAGAGCTTTTATTACCAGAGAAGCAATGAAAGGACAAGGTTTGAACAAGGTGACTGAGTGGGAAAGTTTCAATAGAGAGTGAAATGCTCAGAATCATCCACTGTAAAAAAGAAAAATAACTAAAAGGTATAGGTAATATGAAATATCGCCATGTTTTGTCTGTTACCCCCACACATCTTTAGGCAGTCAATACAACGTCATTAAAAGATTCACATTACTAATTGAATAACTGTCAGGATTAGAGGCTGAAAAACAGCTTTCTCTGATTCCTTTGGAAGACAATGTGTCTTTAATTACCAAGACTTTTAAAGTGCACATTTAAAACACAACCCTTTATATATAACACAAAGAGTGTAAGGACTGTGGCCTTGCTTTACAGTTAAGACGGGAATGAAACACTATAAGGAGTCTAAAAGATGGACAACAAGACACTATTCACTTCATATTTAAAGCTGGGCTAGTCAATTTAATCCCATAATAAACTCTGAGCATACTGTAATTTAAGTAGACTGAGAGAAAAATCCGGCACCTCCTCTTGGCTCTGTTTTCAGGCTTTAGAAAATCTAGTCCGTGAGGGGAGACTTTGGCCAATCACTTCATTCCAGAGAGACAGCATTCCTACTGGCTATTCTAAAAATGTAGATGCATGTGCACATCCCCTTGGTGAAAGCCTGATTCAATGAATTTTGCAGAGAAAGTTGCTATTTCAGGGAAGGCAACAACTGCCTACACTGCAAAGTGACCCCGAAAAAGAAGAGATGGACTTCTGAGAATAAACGTCTGGCAATAAACGAAAGAAAACACATGTCAATATTGGTAAAGCATTTCAGAAATGGACAGATAATGTTGCTAATTTTTCAGCCTTCTGATAACCGGAGCAAAAGGCTCACAGCTGCGGCTTCAAATTCAGATTAATGAAGCTAATGTTAGCAAGAGCCTGGAATGACAGTGTTTCCTCCACCTAACTCCCCGCCTGTAGAGACAACCTCACCAGGAGGAGTAACAATCTGTAGCAACCCAAATCCAGCCTGCGCAAACCCCAGCTCCAGGGGACCGGACAGCTCCGACCCCCCCCGCCGAATCAGCAAACATTGTGTTGCTGCCGTTACACAGGTTAGACAGGTGGCTGTGACGTCCAGCACTGGGGGTTAGCGCTGGCTGAATTGGAGCTGCTACAGCCACTGACTAAAGGTCTCTCCCCAGAGCTGCTGCGGGAGTCTCGTCCCATTGGGAAACAAGGCGGAGGTGGTGGAAGGTGGGGTGGCCTAATTCTTGTCTCACTTGTGATCTGATACACATAGAGAGTGCTGCAAGGAGGGGCTGAGTGAAAGCTCTGTGTGCAACTTTGTAATTAAATTATATTTATTTAATCAATATATGGGTAACACTGAGTTACTGTATCAAGTGTGTGCATATGGCAGTGGTTATCTGGTGGGAGTAAATTAGAACAGAGAAGTGCGAGCTGCAGGAGGAGGGTGTATTTTCTGTTTTTTTTCTTATTGCCTTTTCCAGATTTCTGCCTACTCCAGCTTTAATCTTCAAATACTGCATCTACACAAGGTCACAACCCTTGTGTGCGTACTTTATAAAGTAATAAAATAACCAGAAAGTAAGCAGCTTACCTTGACCCTCTTCACGGCAGCAATAACAAAGAAAAAGTAAGAATTAGAAAAAGGCTTCTCACAGCGTTCACTGCTGCCCGGCAGACACACATACACAAAACACACAAGACATAAAATACAGGAGTCAGCGCCATTGTGTAACCATGACAACTAAAGTCCATTTCCATGACAACTGCAGGCCCAGACGATGCTGCATGGATGTTTTCATCATTGTTAAAAAAGCTAATCTGAAAATCAACAAACCTGAAGCACCCAAAGTCTGTGACACACTTAAAGATGGATTATACTGATGGAAAATGTGATAATGCTTGTAAGCACAGTTTACAACCAGACAGATAAAAATACTTCCTTAAAAAGACTTTAAGAAGGATATATTAAGATACATTTCTAGTGTCCCTTCTGGCTTGATGTGTAAATTTAATTCCCTTTTTTTATAATTTCCCCAGAGTCATGGACTATTAAAAACACTTCTTGTAAAAACCCATTCAGATTTTGTACTGCTGACTACTAAAATGGACATTAAAGTAAATTAAATTCAAGCTCTAATTTAACTGTTGGCCCAATTTGTCCTGCCAGTCAGAACAGCAGCTCATTAGCAAGTGAATTAACACCCAAAAGAGCGTCAAACACTCAAAGTGAATCACTAAAACTGGTGGATTTCTACTGAGGAAATTTCACAGATGCATTTCACAGACATCGAGGCATTTTATATAAAACTGCAAGAAGTGACAGATACTTCAAAATGATCTGGTAAATGTTTACATTTTCTCTGTAAATACATACATTTCAACTACGCCTACTGCTTAATCTTTTGTCAAGTATCAACATACATGAACATACAGCCCAGCTGCCAAAAGAGAATGTTCGCACTGTACATGTCTGCAAACCACGAATGCATTATGGTTATGGCGTGTTATTGAGTTAAAATGCCTGCCAAGCTGGAGATCACTGTTTGAAACTAACAAACCACAACACCAGTTGACCTTTAGAAGCATTTCCACTAGTGTTTGTGGCATTGAACCTGGGTGTTTTTCATCGACACATTGCAGAGTTTCACAGTGGCGTTTAAGCCATGAAACCTGGGTGTATTTTCCAGCAGCTTTGGTGCCTCCAATCATGGGAGTTTTTAGCCAAAACACGATCTTTCTTAACCATAACCAGATGGATTTGTTGAGTGAGAGTCAGTACGGACAAATCGATCTACAGCCTTAGCATTAACGGAAGAAATTACAACAGCAATAGAATGCAACTAGGGTATTTATTGATCTAAAGAATGACAACATTTCTTTTATTTCTTGAGATAATTTAAAAGTGTCCTTAAATGTGAATAAAACTAAGGTTATGGTTTTCGCTAATTGAAAAAAGGATGAAATGGTTTCACTGTCTATAGATGAAGTTTATATTGAGTTATCTATTTGTGTTTTGAGAGAAGGGCAGGTAAAATAAGATTGTTTTCTTCTCCCTGCTCCTTATCCATCATGGAATGTGTGTTACAATTTTTTGATTGTGACTTTGTTTGCTGCGTATGGACATGAGCAGAACAAATAAATGAATGAATGAATGAATAAAATGAATGATTTTGTGCTGAAACCTAACCACACCTTCACCACATCACTGTTGAGCAAGTTTCTTCACATCAGCTACAAGATCATGTAACATAATGTATTCACGGTTTCCAGAAAAGTTCAGTACAAACATCTTTTCTAGCGACTGGGTTGAAAAACAAGAGCTTACCTGACCACCCCTTGTCTTCAAGTAGAATTAAAGAACGAAGCAGGATAATGACAGATGGACAGCCATTAAAGGAAAGAAGAAGAGCAGAAAAGGCTGAGTTATTTCAAAAGGGCAGGGACAGGGCAGGAATTTTAACGCAGGAAAGGAAAGATATTTTGAGTGAAGAAGGCAGGTTGGGCTTCGTCTTGATGCAGAAGTTTATTTAGTGCTCTGACAGGCAGTTATTTTGTGGTTTCTCAGGAGAGTCTTTCCGAGCACCTGCAAAGCATCATCATAGATTCAGTGACTAATACCTTTCGTCCACAGAGGGCTCTTTCAGCTGCAAGTGGGGCTTCACACCCGTCATGGGTCGCATGTTGGTGGATAAGGCCTTGATGGTGTAGTTGATCTCGTTCTCCCTCGTCACATCACTGTCATAACCTGGTGACAAGACAGGAACGATTTAGCAACAGAAACATTCAGCAAATAAAAAACCTCAGAGGAAGCCCGTCTCTCACCTCCATCATCCTCGCTCTCGATGTCCGACTCCTCGCTGTCACACTGTTTGAATTCCCGGTGGCCCTCAGGCTCGTGGGCCCAAATCATGAGGCACGTGTCCCCCCCTCCAACTGTCACCAAGAGGCTGTCGTCATGGGTCCATCGCACATTGGTAACATGCGTGCTGTGGGCCACATAGCGTTTGAACTTTGCATACTTCCCCTGGGGGAGAGAGACAACATTTATTTAACACTTGTGACATTAACACAAAATTAACATAACATTTGCATAAACCTGAGCCTTGAGTCATGAGGCGTTCAAACAAGATAATATGAAGAATTATGCTTTGTGTCTTATAGGGGTGACCCTGAATCATTGACTTTTCAACAATTTGATCTAAGGAGGCTGATTTGACTGCCAATCTCACAGCTGAATCATCGCAGCAGTGGGAAAATGTGGTTATGAAACAAAATATCATTCTATTGGGGCTGTATGGGGGTGCTGCTGAATGTCTGATTTTATATAGAACTGCTTAGTTTCTCCCAATAAGTCATGATTTATAGGCTAAATAACAACAACATAAAGCTACTGTTTCAAAACCAACCATTTAAAGCTCTTATTTAATAACGTAGCACTAGTAGAGGGGGAGGCATGTAGAATCAGCAGTTTGCATCTTACATCTCTCTCTCATCTCTTACAACCACAAAAAGCAAGGAGATAGATAGATAGATAGATAGATAGATAGACAGATAGATAGATAGATAGATAGATAGATGCACTCCCTACACACAACAGACTGCACTGTCCAAGGTTCTGAAACAACAGCCAAGTAATAGTCTCATGTTTCTCTGCCAAACATACAATTATTTTTTTTTACAGAGGCCTAAAGCTTAAAGGTATACTATGCAGAATCAGGTTTAGGTAGGGGGAAACACATATTGCCGGGAAACCAGTCTTCGACAACACCAGTGGTTAGCTTAGTTAGCTCGCCATAGTATTGGCTTTTCCATTATAATGTTGTGTTTACAAACGTAACCATCATTTTCTGCATAGTATAGCTTTAAACAGAGGGGGCAAAAAATACAACTGAGGGGGCTAAGACTCCTTAAGAACCCTCATGGCACTAGGTTTCAAAAATAGGAATATGGATCATGACCAATCAGATTCGACAATGTAATTTCTTGGTTGGGGACACCCCTCATGTCATACCTTTATAGGGTATCTGAAGAGCTTGAGGTATCCCAAGTCATCTCCTGTTGCTAGCACCTTCTTGTCATTACTAAGGCAGGCAGCAGTCACCTCGGTGACCTCGTTGATCAAAGGCCAGATGCCCTCAACAGACGGTCCCAGGACACACGTCCACGTACTCCAGTCGATCTTCTCCACCTGGGCCAAGTGAGTAAGTAAATAAAGATGAATTTATATAGCACTTTTTAAATGTTATTTCACAATAAAAGTATTAACTATCAAACATGCAGGATAGTAACAAACACGAGAGCAATAAAAAAGACCATAACAATTCAGAAATGTACTCAGGAGCTTTGCCATGAAGAGCCTCTACAGGCAGCCCATATAGAGAGCCAACACGGGAGCAATGTGCTCTCTTTGCCTTTGTTAGAAGATAGGCTGCAGCATTTTGAACAATCTGTAGATGAAGTAAAATCTCCCAGGGACTGCTACAGGGTCTTTTGATCACTGTCAGGGTCAATCATAAGGAACGAGGGGCAGAACCAGGCAGGCCGACCCACTGTATCAGCCTGTCAATAAGGGACCTGTGATCAGGTGTACAAGAGAAGAGTGAAATGCGTGGCAGGGAAAAGGAAAGTGAATGCATCATGACGAGGTGAGATGAACAAGCAAAGGTAGGTGAGGACATCGCTCCAGCGAGACGCGACCTAGCAGCATCTATCATCTCTGACCCTTATTTTCTTAATGCCTCCCTCCGCTGTGTGCAGTGCAAGGTGTCTGAATGTCACGCTGTATTAAGGGGACCCTCAACACTATCCCACTTCCACTGCCAGAATTAGAATGATACTGGTGAAAAGTGGGCCGTGCTAATGCTTCACTGCCCTTCCTCGAGCCTCCTCTGATCCTGAAGGGAAAATGTGGGCCAACAGCACAACCATAACCGGCGCTGCTCCTGTGCCGTCTCTCCCTGCTCACCTCTGTGGCCGGGATGGTTTGCCTCTTGCCTCGAGGAGCCTCAAAGAAAAACTGCTCTTTAGCACCTGTGTTGACTTGGAGTAGTTTTCCTGTGAAAGGAAGAGCCCAGTGGGACGTGGTGTTTAACAGTTTTTTCACAGGGACATTTTACATCAATAAGTGGTTCTTTAGAAGTGGTTTGCAGGGATTTGCTGAGATAATAGTATTTTTTTAAGAAGGCATATTTACCTCTCTTGTCCCAGTCCAGGTGGGTAATGTAGTTGAGGCATCCTTTGCACACCCCAACCCGTTTGCTGCTCATTACGTTGTAAATGTCCACAAACGTGTCTCCTGATGCTACTGCAAGGTACTTCCCAGCACCTGAGCAAACACAAGAGGGAGGAGTCAAACGCCTGGTCCGCTACTTTGGTCTAGACTGAAATATCTTAACAACCATTGTATGGACTGCAATGAAACTTTGCACAGACATTAATGTCTACCTCAGGACTCACTGCAGTAACTTTGGTTATCCCTTAACTTTTCATCTAGTGCTTTTCTCAAGACAAACATTTAACTCCAATATTTTGGTTAACACCTGCAAAATGAATGGCATTAACATCAGCCTGAGCTGTGCTTTGTGTTTAGTGTGAATTAGCACTCGCATTACTCATATGAAACTAACATGATCATTATTAACCCTGCTAAACACCATAGCATTTAGCTAACATCAGCATGAGCTACAGCAAGCACTTTATGGTATAAAGAACATAAACAAGGTTTGGACATTTTCTCCAAGGTTCCTACAGCTTAAATTGTTTTAGATTTAGATTAGATTTAAGACTTTTTACGATTTTTTAATGCCACTGGAAATTATATTTTAGACCACTCTTGATCAATATAAATAGCCAAAATTGAAGGAAAAGAAACATGAACCCACATCAATTTGTGTGTAGGGTTAGGAAACATGTTGGCTTTTTCCGCCTGTGGCAGAGACGAGGGTATAAGAGAACTAGGAAATAGTGCTACCTGGCATTTGTTGGCAAGTTTTCTCACTCTGCATGTGTGATTGCACTGCCGTTATTCCTAGTGTGCCGAGTTTGAAAAACTTTTTGCAAGTACACCAAGGCCTGTATGAATTGCCATGTAACAGTTTTAGCCATGCCACGAAATCTTGGTTAAATAGCCAGTTTTTGCTGAATTTGTCTCCAAGATCTGCAGGAACCATGTTCTCACTTTTCTGCCTTCAATAGTACTATTACCTTTTTAGTGAGTTATTACTAACCCACATGGGAAGCCTTTTCCATCTTTTTTATTAATGGATTCCTAAGTACAGCTACTTTAACCATATTGAAACCCATTTCCAGCTCAGCATTACACTGCTCGGGTGCACATCTATGCTCCCAGCGTCCTGTGCTCCCAAGCTCAATACCTTCTTAATATGACACATTAAGGAGACCTTTGAAAGGTTTTATGTCCTCAGCAATGTTTCTATTAATATTTTATTTTGAAATCACCCACCTACAACTTAAAGCCTGCTGATGTTATACACCCAGAACCATTTGCTTCTGACTGAACCTTATTTAAGGAAAGGGTTCCTCAAGGGTTCTTTGTGAGACGATAGGCTCCATTGAGAACCTTTTTTATCCAAAGAAGGATTGTTGAAAGCATGGGTGTTAAATGATCTTCAACCTCAAATATTCTAATGTATAGCCCTGTTTTAAAGATATTCTTAAATGTAGATTTATCTGGAATCCTCTTAATCAATTCTTTTACTTGTGTTCTGCCATAGCTCAAATCTTTAGCATCATTTCATGCCATACAATAGTGTATCTGTATTACACAGACACAGTGTTGACTGGTTAAAGGGTGGAGATACTGTTCACTCTGCCACTGAGCATCCAGGTAGAGTTGAGATTCCCTGTTGTTTTGTAGTGGGTTTTTGTGTTATATGTTGTATTTCTTGCATTTTAAATGTGTTTTGATTGGCTGCTACCTTGGCCAAGTCTCTCTTGTAAGAGAGATTTTCAATCTCAACAGGAAGTTACGCTAAATAAATAAAAATAAAGCCCAAGGCTGCCGGTCATGGTCTCCCTTGGCCCCAGACTATTAAACCTATTAAATCTATTAAACCACAACCATGATTAGTGGAATATTAAAAGGTTATTGGTAGATCCTCCTTAGTAGATAAAACCCCTGGAATATAAAAGGGTTCATGGTGGGTTCTTGTTAGCACCCTTGGGAGGTGGAAAGGTTCTCGACAGAACCTCCAGAGAGGGTTTTGGGTGAAACCATTACACCATTTTATATGGAACATCCCATAAGGTTCTGGGTTTAACTTCAATATATAGTTATGGGTTTGTAAATTTACAAATTCTAGGATAGCGAAGGATTCGTAAATCTGCTACAGGTAAAACCCTTTATGTCAGGTTCTAGGTTGAACCCTCTGAGAGTGTTCCAGGTTGAACTTTTATAAAATGTTCTTGGATTTTCCTACAGGTTCAAGCCAAAGAACCCTGTATGGTCCTACCTTTGGTTTTAAGAGTGTACTCTTTGAAACCTTCACCCTCAGATATGCAGGCAAGACAGTTTTCTTGACTTTAGACATTAATATCTCCACAGTGGCTGAACAGCTTTTTAATATTTAAAATACATTTGAAACAGCCACATACCTTCATTTTTTGCTATTTGAACTGCGAAGATAGCCTTTACCAATCTCTTACAATGTTTGTTTCTATCATGACACATGCTAAAAATTCAACACAAGGCTAGACAGCCCATGGGGACATAGGGATGACCCCGACTGCTCTATACAATGACTTCTACTCTGAGATGTAGGCTCTCAGAGAATCATGAGTGTTGGGTTGAGGAGCCGGATCCCTTACATTGTGACTTAGTTTAAGTGCCTAGGCGAAAGAGAGTTAAGTTTCTTGCTCTCACGTTGTCCGCCCCCACTGCTTCTCATTCCTCTTTTGCGGCCTCTCTGTCTGGCCTTATTACAGAAAGCCATTAATTTGGGTCAGGCCTGCAGCAATATCTCCCCCACTCGCAGCGGGAGTAAAAATGTATACCTGCTGCACAGCATCCTACAGACACTAAGATGCTTTGAAGGGCACACAGATTTTAGAGGCCTGTTTACTTCTTAGACAGGATTTCAGGCGAGTTTAGTCAGGGTGAAGAAATGTGGAGGTGAGCGGCAGACCTGGAGAGAATCTGATATCGGAGATGATGTCCTTGCGGTGGTGGAAGGACACCAGGTCCTCCAGGGTGTCTGCGTTCACAATGAGGAAGCTACCGTCATTCAGGCCCACCGCCAAAGCTTTGCCGTCAGGGGAGAAGCAGCAGCACCGGCCGCCTGTGGAGGACAATGTGTTTGTTAAAGCCCTGGGGCTGGTGCACTTCCTGTCAGAAAATACACTCATCTGTTAGTGTTTGAGCAGTGACTCACCTTTTCTGAGCTTGCGTACAGCCAGCATGCAATGGCTGGGTGAGAGGTCCCATATGCGCAGGGTTTTGTCATCGCTGACGGTGGCACAGAGAGGGAGATGAGGATGAGTAGCAAGGCCCCACACTTCACCTTCCATGTGACCCTGCACACACATACAATGGTGATTATTTAATTTGTTGATAGTTGACTCACTCTTAGGTCAGAAAGGACAAAGGGAGCCTAAAAAGGACCCCCCCTCCTACTGTTGGCACTGCTGTCAACTGTTAACAACACAGGAGACACTGTAGTTTGTTTTCAACAGTTACTTTGCTTGTTCTACTGTCTGCAATTCCCGCTACCGAGGATAGTAACCGCAAAGAACTTGCAATGATTCTCTTTGGTAACTGCGGATAGTACTAATAGCTACTACGGAAAACAGAGGCTGTAACCTCTTCCTGTTTTGGTTGCAGAATGGTTAATGCACCTCCTTTGTGCTGTAAAGCGAGCCTTCATTTTCCTGGAGATCGTACTTGGCGGCAGACATAATTGCAGTGGGAAAGTGAGGCTTAGATGGAACCAATCTTAACGCCATTATTCTATAACCATGAGACTGTGCAAAACATATTTATTTCATAAGATGAGTTAAGGCAAAAAAAGTCTACTTTCATTTTAAATAATACTGAAAATATACAAGTTCACCAATTATGCTGACTTTGCAAAAATAATAATGGGTATCTTTTAAGGAACTACTAAACGTTTACCAGACGGTGCTTGTTTGCTCATTTGTTAATGTGTTTATCACACAGATTTGTTTACTACTCAATTGTAATTGGTCAATGAAAGCATTCTATGGTCTGTTATTTCTGAAGAGCAGACCGCTGCTATGAATAACCGACCGCTGTTATGGACGCAATTCTGATCATAGACTCTTAGCGGCAGCAATTAAATCATTTCTGAATCAATAAAATAATTTTTAAATCAATATTTTGCATCATTATTGAGTTCCTTAGTAAACAGCTATGTCATAAGCGGGAAAACATTCAGCGAGTGGGCCATTATGATGAGGGTTATGAGAAGCCCTGCCCATTACCCTGTCTAGGTTCATTTTGTGATAATGACCCGCTCGCTGTACATTATCCCTTATCCACTCACATGTGACCCTAACGACTCTGCCAGGGTTCACACCCATGCAGTTTAAAGCCTGCAACTCTGTACCAGTCAGTTAGAACTGAAGAAGCTTCTTGGATGAAAGACGAAACATCTTCAAGAAACGCAAGCAAGTCCAGTTTCCTACGGTATAGCACTTACAGTTACAATGACCTGGATGACTGAGAATCTTCACCAACATTATCCCTTACCCATTTATTTACTTGTAATGATATATTATTATAAGGTTATATAATTATATTACATTATTATTATCATTGTACTGTATTTGTCCTCAGTTGGATTGTAGGATCTCAGCAACAAGTGTCCCTGTCCACTTACTCTATTTGTCCTTTGTTTCCTTAAATGTGTAAATACGTCCAAATACCTCGACGAGGGGTCATCATGGAATAAAGAAAAACAAAATAATAAAGTCTAAATGTTGTTAATTTCTTTTTTTTGGCAGCTGGACAGATCCTAATGTCAGAAAACCTTTTAAGAACTTTCTGGTCATGTATGAACAGCAACATCTGCCTAATCTTTATGTGTTCCCTCACCTCTGACATCAGCAGTGATCTTAATCAGGTTAACCACACGTACAACCCATATTATAATTATCCTTGATATTCCACGGGATATTTAATTAGCCTGTTACCTATACAACAGCTGACTGAGGACAACCTTTGGTTCCCTCGTCAGTCGATCCCATCCATCAGAAAGAATTTGAAAAGGGCAATCAATAGCACTGGCTCTGTCTGCCGACAATCAGGGGAGCCCGGGAGACGCTGCAAGACCACTTAACTAAATTAACAATCTCCCATTAAGCAGCAATAATTCATTGCCCTTTACAGCCACCGCCTTGGTGATTCTGAGTCACTGTGTAAAATAGACATTAGTAGTGTTATAATCACACTGAAAGGCAAAGCTGGGAGGTTTGTGTGTTTTAGCCTGTTAACCACAGGATGGACATGAATCTGTTACCTGTTGACCTTTTTTACACAGCCTAACATGTATTTATTAAGTTTAAACTCTTGCAGCCATACAGGCATGCATTATTTTGTCACCTTGTTGTTGGTGATCGTTAGTTAGAGCACCCTTGAACACACCACCGAGGCAAAAGTTTCATAACTGTCTTTTCTCTTCATCACAACGCAATAAAAAGGATACTTAAGTGTATCTTCGACCTTTCAAATCTTTACCAACTTGGAAAAAGCCTACTTACAGACTCTCAGCCATCATGCTGCAAAAAACTACAGGTAGCTTCCTCATGAATAACCCAAGCTGTCTGGGACTGTAAAGCTCAGGGGGGATCTGATGTGCTGTATATCATTAAGAGCTGTGACAGGTTTTGGAGTTATTTTTATCAGTAATTTACCTGGACCAGCAGAGTAATGGGGCCACTTTTGTCCACCTCCAAGATCTCTCCATTCTTGGTCCCCACCAGGATGTGGCCGTGGCCCAGAGATATGGCACGTATGGAGGGGTTGTCCTCCAAGAGCAACCCTGTAGAGTAGATGGATTACAATATGTAGTCAGAGACCTACACTTGAACCAGGAGGCAATCTCCATCTCAGCTAAAAGCATTGAGTGTTTTAAATGGATTTGCATTGGATGGTTGTTTTACATCGCTGAGGCTAGAAAGACGGATCCAAGGACAGTGGAGGACAGATGAGAACAGGGTGACCTTTTTACCTTTAGAGCCTGGAGCTAGGACTGCTCGCTTGATGGCGTAAGTCTTGAGGCATCTCTCAAAGGTGTCGTCCCACAGAGCAACTATACCATCCTTTCCTCCAGTCACAAATCCCTACAAGGACAATAATATATTTGCACATTTAAAGCTACAACAGTATCCTGCTAGTTGAACATCTATGTGTGATTCAATATTATATACAATAATTCAATGTTACATACAACCCGCTATAAAAAGAGATGGCTCGACAAAAAGGTATAGGGTCAGAGAAATATAGCCGCAAGCAGTGATTCTGGGATTTAAGCCAACATGGACCGTTAGAGGTAAAAGCTGTGAGGGAATGAGATCTGTGACAGTTTACAACAAATTCATTAAAGATAACAGGTTTTACGATAATTGGACAGACACTTAATCATTTATGATCAAATCTATGCCTAGCCATGTTCTTCTTCGGCAATGCCATCACCCCATGGTGATGTCTAGACAAACTGTCATTCATTTAAGGCCAAATTTGTGCCAGGCCCATGCACCTGTCTGAATCTGGTGGCGCCCCCTATTGAGCTATTTCAAAATAGTTTTACACACGTAGCTAAACATTGTTCTGAAACACATCCCCTGAGTTTTGTTATCATTGGACCAGGCCCCCAGCAAGTGCACCAGGCTATGAAGGCAATTTTCATAATGGCAAAACGGTGTAATTACACCATCACATGACGTCCTACGGCCCAAAAATACTTTTCCTCGTGGACTTACATGACAAAAGAGAAAATCAGTGGATACATTTTTTGGATGTCACAACCCTCACGAAATGGCTTGTTTCCCTATTGGGATTTAACAGAGTGCTATACCAAAAGTAGCCGGCTCGGCAGACGGAAGTCTTTTGTACGCCTGCTCTGTGGGTGGCAGCAGTGCCCCTGATCATCCGGGTAATTTTATATGTGCTAGTTGAACCATTTTGGCTTGATGCGCCACTGATCAGCTCTCATAGGAATCAATGGGGTTCTGCCTCCAAAGCTGTATCCAGGTCTCTTTATAGATCAATGGATTGGACAATTTCTGATTAATAGTCTAATTTCTGTTATACTGGGTATGTTTCAAATACTTATGTGGACATAACATAAGTTTTGTGATGATTGGTCCAGTGGTTATGGAGTAAGGTCTCTTTATGTGCTAAGCCACGCCCATTTTAGTGATGCAACTTTGTACGATACAGATCCACAGAAAATTTGGTACAAATTGGACCTATAATTTTCACAGAGATGTCAAAAAAATGGCAGAATATCCAGTCAGGCAGACTCGAATGTTTCTTGAGACTTTTGGTTTTTTTTTTGTAGAGTAAGTTAGGATGGATGCACCAAGTTTCGTGTCAATCGGACAAATGGCATAGGAGATACGACTTTTCAAAGCTGACCTATTATCATAGCGCCCACATATGGCCGATGGGTTCATGAATTTATTCTGATGTAATGGCATCATGACAAAAATAATAATATAAAGTCAGCATGATTTACAAGGCCTGTAACCTAGAATAATGTTTTAAAAAAGCTCACAGTGATAGGTCTTTACATAACCATGCAGTTTAATGTGATGAACATCATTTCATTATTTAGGATTCAGATATTTTAAAACATTAAAAAATCTGGTGAGTGTAAGAGCCTTTTTTTCCCCTGTGGTACCTTTTCTAGAGCGTGTACACTGAAAACAGGGCCGTCATGCGCCTTGACAGTCTTCATCAGGAACATGTCCCTCCAGATGCAAATGTCCCCCGTACATGTGCCTGAAAACACCATCTCCTCCGACCAGCCGTACACGGCACACATCATAGTCTCCGTCTTCCCCATGTTCCCCTTGCGCCCAATTAGACCACCACCTGAAAGAGAAACAGACAGTCAGCTCACAGTAAGATGTGTCACAGCTCAGCCAGAGTTCTGCTTGTTAGAGTCTCTGCAAGTCAACAAAAAAACCCCAAGGGTCTTACCAGCCTTATGCCAAAACTTCATATGCTTCACACCAGCTGTGATGAGCTTGTCAGGTAGGTAGGGATTTATTTTGACAACGAATATCTTGTCCTTGCTTCCCCTGAAAAACAATTTTTACAGAACCAAATATGCATGGAGGAAAAACATTTAATTTGTACATTTTTTGATGCGTCCACACACTTAAGATGTTTTTATATTTTATCTATTCATACAACTTGGTCTTGAGAGAACCAACATTCAATTTATCATCATTTCTTATAGTTGGAATAATATAATAACATTGAACTTGAAATATAAAAAGTATGAATCCATTGTGGCTGTAAGTAAGATTCAAGGGCTGAGTGCACTGAGGCTTTTTAATCACGACACAGGAATGCAGAAATATGCCGCACTCTCTGTGTGTTTTGAACCAAACTGAGTTGCATAGTTTGGAGCATCGAAATGTTTCACAATAAATCCATACCACAGATGGCAAATGGACTTGCACTTGTATAGTATTCCATCCACTCAAAGCATTTCTACACTGCAGAGCCACATTTACCCATTCATACACACAATCTGGCGCCACCTGCTACTCAGGTTAGACATTCGCGTGCACTCACATAGGAGCAATTTGGGGTTCAGTATCTTGTCCTTGAATACTTTGACTGAAGCACCCAGGGAGTAAAACATTTGTCTTCTTCTATTTAGTGAAAAATTAACAATATAATATTGTATAGACAGGACTGAATTCCTTTATAATTTTCTTCTTGTATTGTGTGTAATTGTATTGCATTATATGTAGTCTATCACAGTTTCATGTTTTACATTGTCTCACTATTAGAGAGCTGTGTTCCCTGTGTTTTCTGTATGTACCCAAAAACACAATGAAATTAGAGTGCAGACCAAGCTGAAATGCCTTATCTCACAATATTAATAAAAACTGAGAGATGATTTGTGTATACACCCCATGATTCAGATCCACTCAGAAATTTAATGGGTTCTTCCTTGGCCCATGCCCCACCAAGTTTAATTCAAATCAGTCCAGTAGTTTATCTGTAATCCTGCCAACAAACAGACAGACAAACTGATCCAAAAATCTAACCTCCTTTGCAGAGGTAATAATACTTTTTTTAAAAAAAGAAGTGCTCATGGCATAAGAGGGACTATAATATTGATCTAAAATGTCCATCCATCCATTTTCAACTGCTTATCGGATGTCTGGTCGCAGGGGCAGCAGGTTGAACAAAGCATTCCAGACATCCCTCTCCCCAGCAACGCTTTCCAGCTCCTCCTGGGGGACCCTGAGGTGTTCCCAGGCCAGACGAAATATGTAATCCCTCTAGTGTGTTCTGGGTCTGCCCCCATGGCCTCCTACCAGTGGGACATGCCAAGAACACCTCAAGGATGCCCAGGAGGCATCCTGATCAGATGCCCGAACCACCTCAACTGACCCATTTCAAAGGAGCAGCAGCTCTACTCCGAGCTCCCTCCGGATGTCTGAGCTGGAAACTCATTTCGGCAGCTTGTATCCGCGATCTCATTCTTTTGGTTATAACCCAGAGCTCATGACCATAGGTGAGGGTTGGGACGTAGATGGACCGGTAAATCAAAGCTTTGTCTTCTAGTTTAGCTGTCTCTTCACCATGATAGTCCGCGGCAGCGTCCGTATCACTGCAGATGCCGTGACAAACCGCTGATCCATCTCACACTCGTGAACAAGACCCCGAGATACTTGAACTCCCTTGCTTGGGGCAGTAACTCACTCCCAACCTGGAGGGGGCAATAAACCACACAGAACCATATCATCTGCAAAAAGCAGAGGTGCAATTCTGAGGTCACCAAACCAGACCCCTTCCTCCTCCCGGCTGCACCTTGAGATCCTGCCCATGAATATCACAAACAGAATCGGAGACAAGGGACAACAAAATGTGACCTCACCAATTTAGGTTACATTTTCAGGGATGGCTCCTGAACAAGCAACAACCTCTGGGGCTTAAAAATGAAGCCAACAGCAGAAGTGTCAAAAACTGAAGTTCCTCTCATAGCCACTTGATGCTGGCGCCAGAAGCGAGTCAATCCCCATAGACACCCATGTCAAAATGGCCGACTCTACAGCAGAATCAAACATGTTTACAGCCTGGTACAAATAAGGTGTTGGTGTCTATAGCTAATTTCCCCTCCTTCATGACAACTGTACGGGGGATGAATTTTTTTATAACTCGCCTGTTTACACTTTATTAAGGCTTAAAGTTACAAATAATTAAGGCTGTTTTGAGTGACTTGCTGTCTGGGGACAGCTTGCTCGGCTTCTCAGACAGACCCAACTCTCTCTCCTCCACAGCTCGACCCTCTCATCCAAATATAGTCACTTTTGGCTTCAGAAAAACAAGAAGGCGACAGCTGAACTGCCGAACTCAAGGCCTCAAACTAATGGGTAACAGCATGCTAACTATGTTTATTATACTTTATACAGTCTGTGCTCCCTAATAAGCATTTCAAACACACTGGCGAAAGAAATAAACTTACTGTAACTGTGTCTTTGTTGAGCACAATATAAACACTGAGGCTCAGTCGCTGGTCCTGTCTAATGCGATGAACTGTATCTGACACTTTAAGTTCTCTAATCGTTGCCCTTTGTGCTCCTCTCCCTCTGACACCCACTCCCCCTCTCCCAGCTGAAGACTAGACAGTGGCGGTGCACAAGCTAGGCTCTGTCAGGCCCCATTTCCCTCTGCCCGCCTCACTGAACTGCCCACCAGGGTCTGCAAAGGAGATTAGTGCAGCTCCAAGCTGTCCCTGAGCTGCAGTGGGAGCCTGGCACACAACTCGCAGGAGAGCAACCCGCAATGCACTGCTCCGAACTAGCCAGGGGGAATTTCAATGGAGTAGATACTAAATATGAACATCAAGTAGGACAAGCAACAAAGCAAAAGCAAAGATATTTTGGGATGCGGATGTTTTCCAGTTAGATACTTCTGGTTCCTGCTGGTTTCCAGGTTATATAATTTTATTCTCCATGAAATTGAAAATGTCCTGAGCAAATTAACTCATGCTTTGCAGCAGTTCATAATGCAGGTCTGGTAAGGCAATCAACTTGGATTAAATGTACAAGCCTGGTGTGTGTGCTCCATATCTGGTCATATTTACATCCTATGTTCGCAGCAACCATTTGCATCAGTGGGTACGTTTACATGCACACTTATTATTTTAAGTATGACAATATTCTGAACTTAATTTGGGTCATGAAACAACATTTCCATGTGGATATTCCAAATTAGGCCTTATTCCAAGTGAAGCATTTTCCGATTAACACATGTGGAATATGTCGGTATTATTCGGGTTTTAACAGCATTCTTTGGACATGAATACAGCACATTCAGAATATGTGTCTCAATTGGGGTTTTTAACACAGTTTGTGACACACGGCATTTTGCCTGTTCCTCAGCTTTGTGTGTTGTCATGGATACATTGTAGACAAACCAACTAGCCAACAGTTTGCCAGGCCTGGGTTCAGATGCATGCCCACAAGAAAAGCCCATAATTCTGTCTAGAAGCAGAAACACACTGACTTTAACATTATATAAAACCTGAAAGACAAGTTTTTGGATAATCTAAATATCCCAATGCTAACCTTTTCAAGTAGGTGGTTGAAAGAATAAAGAAGGTGATTGTGTTTACGCATTCGAACAAGTCCGCCACTGCTGAAAAAGTCCTGACACAAGCCACAGGTGCTCTTCATATTTTGACGTGACTAACAACATATTGAGCACATAAATTGGAGCATGTGGCTGCATGTGAACAGATAATTTAGTGGAATATGCATTTTAATTAGCCATGTGAACAGCTCAGTAGGGATATTCTCTTTTTCTCAATAAGGGAAAAAAAACCTGAATATTTTGTGCATGTAAATGTAGTCAGTGTCTGTCACACTTAAGCTCAAGATTTTTATATTTAGTCTTTATGATCCAATTTGTTTCAGCCATCAGGACAAACTTGTACTACTTTTCATTTATCCTTTTTATTACTTGATTGTTTTGCAACCCATTTGCTTTTAATGTATTGATTTAGAAACTGGGTACATCTGCAGAAAACACGTTTTTTTCTTTATATGTTTCCTTGTCAAAAGAAGATCTGATATATGAAGCGCCCGACCTCACCAGGATAAAGCTCATGGAAGATTAAAAGTAACTCTCTTTAATTATGGATCTGCAGATGGGGCCCTGGAGCAAACTCCTACTCCAACCATTCACACTCTGTCGGGGTTAAGTGTTGCAGTGGAGCCGCCTCGTAATCTAAAAGGTAATTCCCCTTCTTTCCTCTCCTCCATCAGTCATGCTCTCAGCTCTGCACAGCAAAGTGGCTTCAATTTAACCCTCATCCATAAATGTCCATATTTAAACTAGAAGCGCTCAGACAATCTTTGGAATTAACAGGAAAGGTTTGTCAAAGCGTTTTAAATGTGGGGACAGCAAATGCTACGTGCTGAGAGACTATGTAAACACCTTCATATAACTGTACTTACCTCATGGCTGAGAGCTTCTCCCCTTTCCTCCAGTCCCACAGCACAATGGTGTGATTGTCATCCAGGCCCACCGAGGCCAGCCGTTTGCCGTCCGCTGTGGAGTGAAAACCAAAACCGTTCAGTGCAGCACAGACAGAGCCAGTTCCTGCCTTGGTTCAGTGAAGTTTGGCCCTTGTTAACAACATGAAAGCAGCCCGGTGGGTTTGATCTACGGCAGGTGATTCACTGACACTGACATACAGATCACCACGCTGCCTCTGTCTGGGGCCAATTAAGGGAAGTGAGATGAACAGCTCTACCTTGATGCCGCCAGATTGCCGAGTCTAAAAGACAGCAGACACTTTTTTTTTTCTTTGCGGCGTTGCTTGTACAGTGAGTGTCTTGTGAATTTTCCCGTTTCTTTTATGTGTGAAAGAAGGTTTTTGTTCCCCTGTGAAAGCCGTCTGGAAGATTTTGTGAAACTAAAAAGTATGTTATGTTGAAACTGTCTGGATAGGAGGAGAACTAAAAGCAGTCTGAGAAAACAGCAGCGAGTTACCAGAAAAGTCCAGAGCGCACACTCCGAGCTGGTGGAAACCTTTCAACACAGACATGGGTTTTAACGTTTCTGTGTCCCATATGTGGATGGAGGAATCTCTGCCAACCTGGGTGGACAAAAACATCCAAAGTATGCTCACAATCAGCTTAATTAAATATATTTAAATGAGAAAATTTTGAGTCTGATATGGCAAAGAATCTCAGCTCATCTCTGAGGAGCCATAAACTAAAGCATATATTTAAAAAAAAAGCTGAATATTTTATATTAGAAGTGTTAAGAGCTACCTGGCCTGTTGCTACAAAGTCCTTCAGAGGGTGGATAGCCAGACAGAGGATGTCATCATCATGGCCCATGTAGAAACGCTGGGTATTCTGCTGTCTGTTGTACACAACCCCAATGGCAGCTACATGGTAGACGATCTCCCCGGTCTGGGTGTAGAACAGATTGCTCCTGCAATCATAACCCCTGTAGCTAGACACAACAAAAAGAGAGGGCTTAATAACAAAGTGAGATGTCTCAGATTTTGAAAAGCTTTCCTACTTGAAATTCATCTGACATTATCGGCCTTTATAGAGTTTCACTTTTATGATGTGACAGTGGAGAGATGTAGTGACTCAAGTTCTGTCTCAAGACCACTTTTTGACAGCCTCAGTCTCAGAATCGACCGCATTTTCACTCTGTCTTGTCTCGGTCTCAGGTGTAGTCCACATGGACATGGTCATTTTTGTAAGCAGGGTTTTTGCCTCCCTCATTCTCAAAAAAGTCCCACCCACCATTACCTGTTATAAAAACATCTCCGTACAAATGAAAACGCAAAAACACAATGAAGCGCTGTCAGGAGCATGCCTAGCCCACAGGTGGAGATATAACTGTAACCCTAAAGCCACGCAAAGAAGAAGATGTTGGCCAATCGGCAGCCTGAAAAAGCTACAGACCTTTTTTAAACTTTACAATATAAACATAAAACCTGTCCTGTTGTATTTTCTTTTAGAATATGTTTCAGTTTCTGTGAATGACATCAGCTGACAGGAAGTAAACATGATCCAAGCAGTTTCCTAGCAATGCAATTCCAGTGAAAAGGTCTATTACCAGAAAGCTATCTGGAGCAGTGACCTCCATAACACAGTCTGACACCTCTGTTTCTTAATATAGTGAAAGAGTAACTGTACATTTATGTGTAAAGTAAACATGTAAAAAGTCCTGTAAGCAAGATTAAAGCCAGCACTATTTTGGCCACATCCACCACAACATGAAATGATGCCTCATTTGCGATGTCTCTTAAAGGAGAAATGAGCACACACTCTGATGTTAAAAGCCAAAAACTCTGCTGTCCCTGTCTAAAGTTTCACAAAAGGTTCATTTTTAGTGACCTAAAATGCAGTTTGCATGTGGTCAAAGGGCCAAAACACATAAAAATAGCAACTATTATAAAAATATCCAGGTCTGTGTGGACTAGATCTCAAACAAAGAGGACTTACTTCAAGACTGTCGGGACCACAAAGGCGGAGATATCACTTTTTGTCTGTGCAATCTGATTTATTTAATATCATTACTGTGACTGGATGTAAAACTTCATGCTTCAAAGGCAACCAATCATGTGACTCATTTCTAATTGAATTCTTCTACTGTTAATTAGATTAAATAATTATAAAAGAGGTAAATGAAGAGAAATGTTCACTTGTTTTCTGTGGGTGATTTTAAGGGAATGTGGATGTTTCAGATCATTTTTGGGGAGCACGTAGGGTTTGTATGTTCCACATTTTATCGTGAGTGTGTCATGAAGTTTAGGACTCACACTGGTCCTGTCTTTATCTTAACTTGGCCTCTATCCCTTAGTCTTGGTCTCGATACACTCTGGTTCTAGTCATGTCTTGGTCTCAGTTTAGGTGGTGTTGACTACAAGATTGCCACAGAGTAAACCTACCCATGAATGAAGTGCAGCTTCACCCCGCTCCCCGGTGCTCGCTCTCTCTTCTTCATTGCTGTTGATCGATGCTTCTCTTTGTACTGCTCTTTGAGCTGAGGTAGATCTTCTTTATAAACCTGGACACATGCAGAAAACTGTCTACCTTCTCTGCTGATATGATTTACAGGGAGACATGTTCAAAATTTATTTGATATAATCACAAACCTGTCGTCTATACGTGAGCTGTGTCTCCTGTTCGATTTCTGAGTCCATCTCAGGTACATCTGACTGATCAGAGTCCGACTCTTCACTGTTAGAGTCTGCCAAGGTCTCTGCGGGCAGAAACAAGGCTGCATCACACCTCGCCAGTGAAGCCTCTAAATCAGACAAATATCCCACTGCGCACACAGTATAAAAACACTGCACCCTGTTTGAGTAGAAGTGAGGGTCAATCATGTAATAATCCTGTGACATCTTCTATTTATCAGGCAGTCGTGCTTCACTGTGACATCGCTCAAGACAAATGTACAAAAATGCTGATGCAGCACGGTAAAGCCGTGCCAAGACAAGGCAATAAGCAGAACTGGCAGCTAAGGGCGGCTACTCACAAGATCCATTAGGAAAATTAAAAGGAAAGGCGGTTAGTATGTGCTTTAATTTCAGAAAGCACAGCTGCGCTCTGTCTCTGGAAAAAATATGACTTGGGAATGACAATGCAATTATACTTTCCAAGCTTCGTTCACTTTTATTGGATTTGTCTTAATTAATGTGATGGCTGTTCCTTCGCTTTATGGAAATGGTAGTTCATGAGCAAAAAGGACAGGAAGGGAACAATCTAGTACATTGCTCTCTGGTGGTTTAGCACATCAAGTTCAGGAGGCGGGTAGGAGCAGTGGGGGTGCATGTTATGTAACAGCCAGTCGCAGTCATACAACCCCTAATGTGTAACTAAGAAATGTACTGTGACATATTACTTCTTTAAAAGGGTTCACATTACTATCATTACTGTGGCAACAGTCTCTCTCTCACATGGATACTAGGCTTTTAAGGTTGAGAGGTAGAAGACAAGATCACTACCATGTTCAAGTCTGTGCTTTAAAAGAATAGTTTGATGTTTTGGGAAATAGGTTTATTCGCTTTCTTGCATAGAGTTATGTAAGAACACTCTAATGTCTGTGAGTTAAATATGTAAACGGGGGTAGGGGAGTCAGCCTGGCTCTGTCTAGTGGTAGCAAAAATCCACCAACTAAAGCTCACTAATTAACACATTAAATCTAATTTGTTTAATATGCACAAAAACTAAAGCATAAAAATGGAAATTTACAGATTTATGGAAGGCTATGGGTGGACCGGACTGAACAAACAATGATAATAACACAAAATACTGAACTTCACAGGTGCTGGTAGGCAAATTTTGTCACCGTCTGACAGAGCCAGGCTAAGCTGGCTGTTTCCCCCTATTTCCAGTCTTTGTGCTAAGCTAAGCTAACCAGTTTGATAGCTCCATGGCAGCTTCAAATTTTACATACAAACACATGAGAATTTCTCATCTAACTCTTGGCAAGAAAACGACTATGCATAATTCCCAATATGTTGGACTATTCATTTATGTATAGAGCTCAAGCCGAGAGATAATGAGATAATGCCTAGCTAAGCATAAAGACTGGAAGCAAGAGGAAACAGCTAATGCCTACCAGACACAAGAAGACTTTCAAAAGACTAAACTCTCACACTCTCTCACATCTAGAGACAGTATGATTTTGTGTATTTTCCATCCTGCTCCTGATGGAAAATATTACACCAAACTCCCTTTAAGAAATATGAGATACTACCAATTCCTTTAATGTTCACAAAAAGGCATCACTCAAAAACTAAAGCTAAAAGACGTTATATGTTGACAGTATACTTCGGCATCGGTGGAATTTATAAACATAAACTGTATTTGACGCCTCAAGTTGCTATCAGCCTTCATTGATTAGCTGTACTGTTTTTGTGGGAGGAGAATGTAAGAATAAGAGGTGACCTGTCTCAAAAATTAAGATTTCTCACTAAAATGAGAGCTGATAGGTGGCTCAGATACACGCCGAATGAAGTGCAAACTCTTGTTCACTCCACAATTCCACCAATTGCTCCTCCTTTTCCACAGTACAAGAGAACCAAGACTTGTTCATGTTCTTTCCCCTCCCTGGAGTCCCCTCCTTGTTCACTGTCTACCTGGTTTGCTGCTTACTGTTCGGCACAGAAGAGAGCAGACAATAATATTAACCATGTTTGATTTTGTCAGAAAAAGACTAAATTAATACAGCTTACACCAAACGTTTGAGATCGTGGGAGCGTGCACCAACTGAGATATAACTCACATGAAAACATGGCGCCTTGAACACTCTGCTGGGTTATGCAAGGACACTGCCTTTTAGTACTGTGGGGTTTAATTTAATTAAATTAAATTCAGAGGGGCTTTATTGGCCCGGGAAATCTATGTGTACATTGCCAAAGCAAGTCTAAATTACAAACAAAGAAACTAAGTACAATAAGTAAAGATATACTAGAATTTGGTTTATATAGATGGCACTGCAGACTGGGTAACCCCTCTGCCACACCCACCAAACAAGAGAAGACATACCTCAAAGCTGTTGCACAACATTGCACAACGCTGCACAATGTTTCACACCGTTTTGTCTTTCAACCGTAGCAAACAATGTTTTGAGATTGAACATGTCCCAGGTGTATTTCTCCCGAAAAAAACAATTCCTTTAAAGTAATTTTGCTGCACACTGCAATATTTGAGTGGGAGATTGAGTAGACACTTTAAAGTTTCCATTACTCAGCTTAATCAGATAATGTCTTGTTGGCAGGAGCCACTGATTTTGTGAAATAAGTAATACCAATAATGCAAGTCCCTGGTCCCCACACAAAGCTACATTAAGAAGTGACAGTGTAATATTCCTAATTGATTGAAAGGAAGCTAAAATGTAAATCCTCTTTTTTTTGGCAAAACATATTCCCACATTACGGTTAAATAGTGACGGGGCATCATCTTACCTTGCGGCGCTATATGCACAGCTTCTTTAGCCTTTCTTTCAGGAACAAACTTCCACTGGAACACTGAGTGATCAGCACCACCAATAGTTATGACCCACTGGTAGTCATGTGACCATCTGGCGTTGGTTATGTGGGCTGAATGACCTAAATACTTCTTAAATTTTGCACCTAAAATCAAGAGGAAACATATCAGTAACACGGTAGATAATAAAATCTGAATTTCTGCACTTAAATCTCCTTAAAAATTAAATAAATAGTTAGGATTTTTTTGAAGTGGGGGTGTATGAAGTACTTATCCTTACTGAGTGTATTACGGACAATAAGTCGGCATACCCCCAGTTTGAAGAAGCCCCCTCCACAGCAGTACAATGCTTTGCCTCCATGGCAGTACTCCTGCCTGCTTTTCCAAACTAGGGACATGCTGACCACCATCTACTGTAGGTAATATACTGACTATGGAAAAGTATCTCAAACAACCCCACCTCAAGATATCCAAACTATCCCTTTAAGCACTTATGTCTTCTTTACCTTTTTTTATACATGGATATCGTAAAAGTTTAACTAATCCATAGTCGTCAGCTGTTACTAGGACTTGATTGTTAAAGTTGGCATCCACGGAGTTAATGTCATTGATATCTGAGTATTTGGGCCATATTCCATTAACCTCAAGGCCCAAAACACACGTCCATGAAGCCCACTGTACCAGCTTCAGCTCCTCCCTGTTGGTCACCTCCTTCCCACCTCAACAGAAGACAGAAACATTTTATCTCACAAAGACGCTCTGTGACAGAAATATCAAAGCAACATATTTTGTCTTTTCGACTGTCAGTATTTCACAAAGAACGTGATATAAATAGATGTAGCATGTGAATGTGCACTAACTTGGCATCCTGTAGAAGAGCCTCCTGCCACTGCCGTCATTGGTCTGCAGGTACTTGCTGTCCGTGGACCAGTCCATGTGTGTGATGAAGCTGTTGGAGCCAATGCACTCGCCTACTTTCTTGTACCTCTGCACCACGCCATAGATGTCCACTGAATTATCATTGGAGCCAACAGCCAAGTGGGCCCCATCGGGGGAGTATTTCAACTCATGGATGGCTTCCTTCCTGTCCTTGATGTGGACCACTTCTGTCATATCTCTGAAGGGAAGCAGAGAAATGTAGCATGAATGAGGAGCTAAACTCGACACAGAATGATGAAGCTCTTCATCACAATAGCCATTCACCGAGGATCAAAATTTCCCATTAGGCCTTTGAATTGTGTACCCACCTGACTCTGAGAACGGTGAAGGAGCCATCCTTCATTCCCAGCGCTAGGTGAATGCCATCAGTGCTCACGGCTGCACAGCGGATAGGCTCCTCCATGTTACAGCGAGCTATCAGTGCATGATCTATAAGGCTCCATATCCTTTAGACACAGAAAAGTAGGACAGATGAAGAGGCAGTGATGAGATTACACTGACTCAAACAACCATGGCAATGATGTTTGTGGTGTCTGTTGTGTTATGTATTTGGTGTCTGACCGCATACTGACTGTTAACAACTGCTTCATTATTGTAGCAAAAATAAATATGTGTTCTGAGATTGTCACACCACGGAAAATGTGTTGTAAACAACCAAGCCAATTTTGAATTATTTAAAAAATTAACAAGTATATGAAATTAGGTTTTAAAATCATGAAAAACACTGGGGGTGTGTCTGCTGAAGGCGCTGAGCCGAAGAACAAGCCACTGCGAAGCAACAGATTAACGTTAGCAGCCAACCCTAACTACCGTAACCAAGCAGCATGCACAGTCTGGTGGTAGCACAGCACACACCCTGAGTTAAAGAACAAGAGACACTGGGCGGCAATAGCCTCTTTTTTGGTAGCTAACAGCAGCTAATGTTAGCACAAAGCACACATCCACAGCAGTGAGCAGTAACTGCAAGTGGGCCTGGCTTGTTGATCGTAGCAAACTCACTGCTCACACACGAGTTGGAGTTAGGATAGTCTCTCCAGAATTTAAACTGTTTTTTCTGATATTGATATTTGATTTTTACTTCGAACATGTAAAGAAAAAGACATGAATGTGCAAACAAGCAGAAAAACAGACAGAAAGAAAAAAAATTTCAAATAATTACAAGCAATTTTCAATTTATAGTTACTTTGATTTACAAGTTTGAAAAGGAGTGAGAGGAAATATAGACTCATTAAATCCCACCCTCTCTCCATAAGTCACTGAGTGAAATGAAATCAACAACTTCCTTATTCAGATAAACCTATATCTTAAACATTTCTAAATATACCATTGTTATTACCTATTTACCTTTGTCACACAAAAATAACCTATGTGTATATATATAAAATTAAAACTAAATATTGCCAAATAATACCAAATATCTATCTTACAAAAACCTGTCGTAATATAAATTACTAATTATTGTGACTTACAAGCATAAACCAGTCTACCCTCTCTCTTTATTTTATATTATGAACTCCAGTGTCTTTATTTCAATGTTAGTGATCGTACTAAAGTTGTAACCAGTACAGTGGAATTGGGTATTTAAACTTGCATTACTTGAGTTTTAATTAGTCCCTGTTGTATTTCTATTTCATTGTATTTATATATTTTGTTTATTTATGTACTTATTTTAAGGGAGAATATGTTCTGTAAGTATTTTTATTAGTTTATCACTTAAAGAAAGCATTTCAAAAATAAAAAAAACACATGATAACATACATGTATTATAGTAGATACTGAATTAAAGAAGTACTTCACTGCTGGAAAGATGGTCTTTTCATCACACAGACAGTAATATGACTGAAATACTTTTGAAATTGGTGCTTCGTGACCAGAGAAAACAGAGGAAAAGGGCTGCACTGGACGAATAAACGCTCCTACTGGTGGGTGATGTAATGCCAGCTTGTCCGTTTTGACACAGGAAACAATGGCCAGCTGGAAACATACGATCTTGAATTACAGTTTTAACAGTAAGCCAAGATGTGATTTGGAAAACATTTTAGGCGAGAAACAAGCTATATAGTAACAGCATCTTGTTTTATATTTGGTCAGCATGGTCTAGTTTTACAGTTTGATCGGTCTTAAGTCTGCGTTTGAGAGAGAGGGGGCTGTCACTCTCTCAATCCGCTTCTATACTCTTTGTGCCCATGGTAGCGGGGATACAAAGATGTGGAACTACAATTTGTAGTTTGAGCAATAGACCTAGAGCTGGGAAAAATCCAATGGCTGACATAAAACCCAGCAGATTTGAGCTGAGATATAAGCAGGGAGACCTGAGTGCTGGGAAGATGGAGGCAAGTTTATCACAGTTCACTTACACATACTACCCACGTATTACGACACAAAGCTGGTTGGTAATCAGCAAATTATCCCTTTAATAGATATACATTTAACAAAATACGTTATCTGAACATCATCATGACATGACAGCAGCTTCACCTGACTGAGCGATCATCACTTCCTGTCATGGCCAGAGGCTTGGTGGGGTGGACAGCTAGAGCCCACAGCTCACCCTCACAGTGACCCTGCATGATGAGGAAGGGCTTGTTGCGGTCGTGGACCACCACCTCAAAGATCTCACTGTCTTGCGTGCCCACCAGGATGTGATCTCCCCGCCAGCACACGCTGCGCACAGACAGCCCTATCAACAAAAACACACACACATACACTTAAAAATCAGGAAAAGAATTGAAAAAGCATGCCAACATGAAAGCAGACAGACATTTGCCGATGCTTATACAGTCATTATAAGAGACACGACAGGGATTATAAAGACAGGAGGTGCAAATAGCCATCTGCAGGCCACTCAGGATGGAGATTTTAACAGGAAAATACAATGACAGCACATGTTGTCAAGCCAATCTGCCAACTGACTCTGGGTTATACAGCGAGAAGAGGATGGAGGAAGCATGTGCTGTATACATATGTGAACACGACATCTGTATACGGCTTAAAACTCTAACAGAGCTTGGACTTACTAACAACAAGAGGAACAGCAGAACAATATGGGGACTGCTACAAACAGACTGACATGGTTTTTTAACTTGCTCTGCAATCATATTACCCACCTCGGCTATTTTCACCTCTAGCTACTGTTAGGTCCAAGATTACCAATATAAGAGAAACAAGAAAGAAAATGTTAGTAAGGAGAACAGAAATGTCATAAGGGGACTTTTTTTTGTAGATTTATACAATTTTTCCGGTGCCTCAGGAAACCAGTTTGTCCTTCAACCTTTTTGTCCTCAAATTAAAGGAAAAAGGAGGTAGTTTGACATCACCTTTATATCCTTGGTCTGTTTCCCTGAGATCAATGACAGTAATTGGTTTGAAGTTGAGATCCCACAGCCGGACGCAGCCATCTCGGCCCCCGGTGGCAAAGCCCTCTTCACAGACATTCATGCTGAAAATCCCTGACTGGAGGAAATGACAGGCTGTCAGTGAGGATCTGCACAATAAATGAGCAATGACAGAACCAGCCCTAGCTACAGACCGCATAGTGCTGCTGCTCAGCCAGGCATTTGTTTAACAGGGCTTTTACAATTACAAACCTGCTACTGTGGCCTCAAGATAAGACAGGACTAGGTAGCAGGAGGTGTCATTTATTTTTTTATTACTGGAAAGCTCTACTGATGACCTCCTGTGGCTAAGAGTCTCTGTACACACAGGGACGCACCTTGTTAAACCTTCCGTGAGACATTTGGTGGTACAAAAAGCAGCAACGAACATGAACTGTAGTCATTATCCCCTCCCCCATCCACCCATCCCCTCACCCAGCTGTTGATCCCATAGATATCATTTAATCCTGTGGAGCAAAAGGCTGATCCTTTTCTACTGAGCAGAATCAAATGAAGCCAGCATGCATGGCATCGACCCGGGTTAACTTTACTAGATTTACTGTGAGTCTTTTGTATCTGCTGCAGCAGGTTGTAAAATCAGCCTGAGCCCCAGAGCACATGACACACTGATTTGATAAACTCACCCCGTGAGCTCCTTGCACCGTCCTCATCAGGTTGATCCCTTTCCACACGTAAATGTCGCCATTCAAGGCACCTGAATATGTGATCTCATCCTTGGCGCAGGCAAGGCAGAGGATGGTTTGGAGATCCCCCGTTTTGCCAAAAACACCACGTTTGGGTGTGAGAGCATTACCGCATAAGCTCCAAAACTGCAAACACAAACAGAAAGTGAAAGAGTATGGTGGCTAATAATCCCCCCTTGTAATCCTGTCCTGAAAGAGCCAAATGGACAATTATGGAACATTTGGGTACAACAGAGTGAAAACCATTAAGTCATTTATGCTTCAACAGCCACACACAGAGCAACTCCATTAAAAACACACACACAGACACACAGACCTTGAAAGAAAGCAAAGTCAAATTCAAATGCTCCCCCCTCCTCTTCATGTGATACTGGGAACTCTTGCTGGGGGTCAGAGCTGTAACCACCTGATCAGCATGCACAGACACAGACACACGCACGCATACACGCAGGCTCATTATTTATGAACAAGGTCATTGGGATGCACGGGCACGGCCTCGTCTGAGGGCTAAATCCATCAAACGAGGGAGGAGAGAGTGAAAGAGAGACGCTCTGTCTGCATGGCGATGAGATCACAGGGAGGAAGCTCGAGGAGGGCGTCTCGAATGCTGAGACACGGCCGTCGGCGCGTGAAACGGAGACACACTTGTCGCGGGCAAGCGGCAGGAAAATGACAGAATTACAGCCCTTTTTCTGGTCCACCTGAAGGAGAATTTTCCTGTGCAATATCTGAAATCTAACTCATTGTAAAAAATGTTTCAAACTGCATTAACCTTGGATGGTTCTGCTAAGAAAAGACAGAAACTGTGGGTGGTGTTGTGCTTTTGACGACAGAAGAACTGAGGCTTGATAGACAGTCACATAATGAACAAATGAGCTCCCTGACAGTGACAGCCTGTCACACCCTCACTAACAACTATCCTCCTGACTGATATGCCGTGTGCTAACAGGAGGGATCGATTATCAGAGAGAGGCATCACAGCCTCAGATACAGCCCCTGCAATCAAACATCTGAAGCTTGTACGCACCTCAACAGGACAGGTCTTTACTAATCCCGAGCTCCTGACTGAGCTCTGAGTGAGTATTTTTGCATGTGCGTGATCTTACGTGAGGGGTCGGGGCTGAAGGTTAAGTAGTAAAGATCAGAGGTGTGTGAGTAATCTGGGACGGTGTATATGCAGGTTGAAGTGTGCTGAGTGTTGGCTGAAATGGGAGGGTGGGTTGGGGGGGGGTTGTGGCCCAGCCTGTTGCGAAGGCGGCAGGGATGGATGCGGCGTGACTGCACAGCCCTTCCTGCCCGCAACTGATAAGGCAGCAAGACACGGGCGGCAGCTAATCCCTTCACTGCTGAATTACTAAGAGGGGACGAGATGCTGAGGGGGGGTTTGTGGTGAGGCCAGGAGCAGGAGAGAAAGACACAGAGGGAGAGCACAGTAGAAAGGTAAAAGAGTCCTAGAAAATGAAACTGCTTTGTATTGAAATCTGGACCTGGTTAACAGCGTTGCTCTCTCTGAATAACACGTTTTATTTCTTAATGTCCTCCAGAGAAATGCCCTGGTATAGTGAGGCCTCTCCTCTTAACCCAGGCTTAGTGTTATTTCATTAGCTCAGTTACCTCCACCATCACTCCAAGGAAAACCTTTTAAATGCAGTTAATGTAACTCATCAGCTTCAGCATCACCCTTCACCTCTTTCATCTCACTCATAATATCCCCCCTGTCAGACTACAGTGACCCTGAATGGTGTCAGAGCGCTAAATGCTTCGCTAACAGAGGTCAACTCTTTGGCAGCTCACTGTAAGGAAAACTAGACGACTGGCTGTCAGCGTTGCTGGAAGCTGATTTTCTCAAAGCTGCTGTCATTCATCCACATGGTGTCAAACTCGAGCTCACCTCTGTGGCAGCTGGTGTGATCCACAAATACACACACACTCTCAAAGCTACCTTAAAGGACCGTGCTTGAGTGTTAGCAAATTCTGCATACAGTTTCAGATGTAGCCATTGGTGTTCATTCATTTCTGTGTGGTATGAAAATCTATTGGTGGATTCAATCTATCACAGCGAACATTAGGTCTACATTCTATTTCTGTCAGATATTATTGTGTTAGGATACTTTAGTTAAAGCACTGTGTATGCTTAATGATAATATAGCTGATATAATATGGAAAGGTATACAGGATCTGTTATAAATGTGCTTCAACAATGGTTTCCAAACCATAGGCTGTATAAATTGATCGATGTAGTCACCATGATGTCACCCATTAGTTTGCGGACTCACGTTTAAAAGCCTTGAGTTTGGCATTTTGGCCGTCACCATATTGGATTTTAGAAGCCAGAAGTGACCGTATTTGGATGAGATGGGGCAGCTGTGGAAGAGCGCCAGGCAGATCTGACTCATAGACTGTGGTGACGCCTCACCGATAGCCTGTCACTCAAATCTTCCACGTCCTTAATTATGCATAACTTTAAAGATCCAGTGTGTAGGATTTAGGGGGACATATTTGCAGACAGGGAATATAATATAATAAGCATGTTCTCTTCAATGTAGAAACACCTGAAAATAAGATTTCTTGTGTTTTTGTTACCTTAGAATGAGCCATTTATTTCTACATAGGGAGCGGGTCCTCATCTAGTCTTCTGTTATTCATGCATACTGTCATCTTGAAAAATACACCTCAGTTCTTTAGTGATAAACTAGTATATAGTGGTTTTTATAAGGGCATGTGACTCGTCAAGTGAGCACTGGTCTTCTTGTGGCGCCAAGTCCATGAACAAATTTTATGATGAGAACTGTTAGTTGTAGAAGCGTCTCAGTTTGTAATATGCTCCCTACCAGCGTTAAAAATAGATATTCCTTCAAGAAGTCACTAAAACTAAAATTGTTGAATCACATGTGAATTTTGTTATGGCAGTTCTGAAACATTTTTGTGAATTGTATTTTATTTTATTTTTATTTTTTACTTGGTGCAGTGAGTTTGTGACAATTTTGTTTTTCTTACTCTGATTTGTCCTAATTTTGGGTTGATATTGTATTCTATTGTCTCATGGATATATATATATGATAAATTGATGTACTTTTAATGTTGCTAGCGACCACTTTGTGGAAGGTAATGGGGATCTGAATAAAGAATAAAGAATCTACAGAGATCACCATGTTGCACCTCTATGTTTCGATAGTAGTCCACAACAGACAAACCAAACACTGGCTCAAGATAGAGCTGTTTATATGTTTTCATGTTTTTGCAGGAAACTGCTTTATTAAATGTTTTTACCAGTTTTCATCACCTGGTCCGTTTGTTTTGAAGAGGAAGAGAGCTCAGAGGATAATTTGGCTCCCAGTAAAAACCTCCTGACACTGGGGGAATTCTAACTGGGAAAAGTTTCAGCTGGTTGCAATCTGCAATCCACACTGCAAGATGCCACTAAATCCCCCTAAATCTTACACACTGCTCCTTTTAGTCTAAATAAGAAAATTCAGCCCCAGTACAGTTGTCATGAATGTTGAAATTAGCTATAGAGACCAAAAGCATTTTTTGTACCAGGCTGTAAACATGTTTATTTTTTCACTGTAAAGTCGAGTCTTTGGGAATTGACTCGTTTTGGAGCCAGTCTCAAGTGGCCATTCAAGGAACTACAGTTGTTTTTTTTTAGATATATTTTTGGGGGCCTTTTGCCTTTTGTTTGATGGGACAGATTCAGTGTGAAAAGGGAAAAGAGGGGAAGGATGACATGAAGCAAAGAGCCGTGGGTTGGAACTAAACACACCGCTGCAGCAAGGACACAGCCTTTGTACATGCTCTACCAGGTGAGCTAGTGGGCGCCCCAGGAACTACATTTCTTGGCACTTCTGCATTGGTTTCATTTTTCAGCCCTGGAGGTTGCTGCTTGTTCCCAGCCTGAGGGGTGGAACCTACACAAGGGGTTGCAAGATAAAAATGAGGGGTCTCAAGAAAATGAAGAGGATGGGAACCAGACAACCATTTCTGCTATACAAAATTCTGTTTCTTTTAAATACCTTTCTCTAATATTTCCTTGTTTTATTTTTAATTACTAGATGATTTTGCCTCTTTTGGCCTCTAAAAAAAGTAAAGAAAGCAAATGGTGATGAGTAGATAATGCTTTGATTTAAGGGGTCACAACCTAAAGGGGTTGGAAGCCACTGGGCGACAACATGCAAAACCAGTGGTACTGTCCTTTAAGCAGCTTTTAATCAGCAACTAGTCAGGCAGCGGGCAGATGACTGGTAGGTGTGGTGTTTCTGTGTGTGTGTGTGTGTGTGTGTGGACTGAAGAGGGCCACGCTAAGGTCTGAGTTGTCCTGAACGAATCAAAACACAAATGACTGTATAATTAGCTAGGAGGAGCTGCGTGAGGCGGAGAGCGTCGCCGGCAGCCTTGGTCCTCGTCACAAGAGGTTGTGTTTTCCTCAGCCTGCTAGTGAGTGGATTACTGGGACTAAATCTCCTGGATGCTCTGAGTGCTATAATCGCTGAGCGAGCACAGGGCCGGGGAGCAGATGTCACATGGTCCGCAGGGTGAAGGCTGGGGAATTATGTGGGACAATTGCTGGATTGCCTTGGCATCAGGAAACCAGTTGGGAGGGAAAGAGAGGTGGAGGAGGAGGAGAAAGACTAGAGGATTCAGCGTGGACTGGGGGGTTGGGTGCAGCAGCCGGAGGAGGTTTCTGTGCCACGGCGGTTAAAAGGGGAATTACTATGAGAGGAGGCAGGGCAAGCTGGATTGAAAGGAGGGAGTCATCAGTGACATGTTACACCACTGGGAAGAACGTACAGTAGGCTAAACCTCCCGACTGCATCAAGTGCTGCAACGTTTAGCCTTGCAGGGCCAGTCGTCACATTTCCTTTACGAGTGTGATTCACTGTCTTCCCAGTGTTTTGGAAGTAAGCTTCTTCTGTGGCTCTGGACTCCTTGTTATTTCCTAATGGCCATGCCTCTCAAGGAACGCTACTACACATCCCAAGGGAATACTTGGCAAAGATACCCTGCATGAACTCATTGAATATTTATGAACACCACTCTTCTGTGAAAAAGAAGTGATAGAGATAGGCCCGAAAAGGGAAGCAAGCACAGCTGCAGTTTGTACAGTCAGAGTGTTTTTAAAAGCTGAATGAGGAGAGCTGGGAAGGGGAGCTTAGTAGCAGAGTCATGGTTCCTCATAAAAAGAGAACATTTTTCCTCCCTGCAGTGCAGATTACTACAAATTTGAGGGAAGAGACTGTGAGTCACTGCCTGTCCTAGTTATGTTAAGTGCCTAATAACCATGGACTCTGGAATAAAGTGAATTTACATACATCTATTTTAAGACTTTGATATGGTCATGGCGATAAAGCAGAGCAGGCTGGGAAGAAGGGGGCACGGAGCCACCGGATTCTTCAGACTTCCTAAAAATTCATAATCTGTTTTCAAATATTATGCAAATGAGGCACAAGAACTGCAGCTCTCAAGAGCTGGCTGTAATCTACAGGGTGTGAAAATGACCAGGAAGTGGCTGTACCTTGATATGTTTGACACCACAGCTTACAAGCTTGCTCGGCTGGTACAAATCCCACGATATGTCAAATATCTGTGGGAAGAAAACAGACCTACTGTTACACAAACACAACAACATCATCGTGCATTATTATTATGCAGCATCCTTCATGTAGCTCTTTGATGTTATAGTTATTTCTATTCAAATGTAATCAGAAGTCTGGACTTCTATTGATCTTTCTTACAAAAGGCTGAGAGTAGAAAAAACACAAAAACATAAAAACAACAGCGTGTGTGTGTGTGTCTTTGCACAGGCTGCGTTATAGTGTGTGTAGGTGTGTGTGTATGTGTGTGTGTGTGTGTGTGTGTGTGTGGGCTGAATTAGAAAACAACAGCTGCCTGTATTTCATCTTTTTAAAATTCCTTTTCATTAGTCGTGCACCCTCTCATATGGGCTCTGGAACTCTCACAATCAATCAGGCCTAACTTGTTTATGTCCCCCTTGGGCAGGCGCTCCATCCTGCGTTTATAGCTAATTGAGGCGGTCGATACTGAGCTTGTGACGGAGTCAGGGGAGGAAGAAAGTGTTTACCCTGTCTGTATGACCAGGAGCGGCTGCCAAAACCTTCCCTCTCCTCCAGTCCCACACACAGATTGTGTTTTTAGAGTCCAATCCCACGGACACCAGACACTGCAAGGAGAGCAAAGAAAAAGACATCACAGATTGAACCGACTCTGCTCTATTGCACTAATCACTGCAAAACAAACTTAGCTACCTCCACTGTAGCATGACAGGCCACAATGAAAGGGCTAATAACGGCTACAGAGCAGAACAGAACAGTTGTCCAGCCCCTGGCACTTCCAGTGAAGCACATTTGAGTGCTTTTGCTGGAGGAGTCTCCTATAGCTGACTGAGTGAGTAGGCAGCAGCAGCAGCAGCAGTGGAGCAGAAGAGAAGAGAGCATCTCTTATGGAAACCCTTCTTCACTTTGCGGTTTGCTTTACATGATAGAGGATGTCCTCTTTGATCCGCTGCTGAATCCATGTTCGGTTATTGAGAGAAGTCTCTGCTGAGGCATTTTCACTGTTTTAACTTGTATTAAGAGAAGTGTGTATTTTAATGATGAGCAAAGAGGCCCCGCGTGACGAAACCAAGTGAAACCATGTTGATGAGGGGGCTGAAAAGTACATCAATACTCTGAAAACTCAAGTAATTTTTTTAGCTACACTAGCAGCGTGGCTCAAGGGATGTCGGCTTGTCGATTGGTCCACTATGTTGGTTCTGTCTAAAATATCTCAACAGCTGTTGGAGGGATTGCCTGGCAATTTTGTACAAACATTCAGGGTTCCCAGATGATGAATCCTAATGACTTTGGTGACGCCCTGACCCAAGCATGTGCTTTTGTTGCCTAAACCTAAGGAAGTAAACCCTAAAACAAAGTGCTTTAACCTATGTTCTGAGTTTACCTTTAAAAGAGACTGTATGCATTAATAAGGGAAACATTAGATTTTCAAACAGAAAGCAAGTTTATTTTGAAGAGACATCCATGTGACAAGAGTAAATGGAGTGGTGCAGGAATGAGTCCTAAAACCCAGAAATGAAGTCAATAGGTTTTTTGGATGGGTTTTTGTTTAGATTTCTAAAATAAAGTCTGTGATTCACACAAGCTTTAGAGGTTCTAACGTTTTGTTCTACAACATAAAATATGTCTGTAAATATCCCACTCGTGAATTTTGAAGCTTTTTGAAGCTTTTGTGTCTTAAACAATGCGGTTCCTAACAAGTGACTAAATGAGACAACAGAACATCATCCCAACAAAAACGGCTTTACAGCCTTGTTGTGGTGTTGACATTAGTCATGCGACTCAGTTTGTTTATAGCCTACGTTAGCTTTTCACTTCTTCAAAAATCATGAAAGTGGTGTTCACGTGTGAAGATTATCTTGCTGAAAAAAACGTGTAAGCATCACAATCTTTTGCTTGCCACAGAGCTTCATTTGTGCAATGATCCAAAATTTTTGTCAACAGGTCTCGGGTGACGCTAACTTCCGTGTCGGGCTGCAAAAAAATGTCATCCCTGCAGCACTCCAATGACACCCCATCCCTGAGCATCCAAAACTGAGGGGTATCTAGAATGTCATAGTTTGATGTGCGGGGCTACTGACCAAGCATCAAAATTTCACGAGTTGGGAGTGAGAATGTGTCGTCCTGATACTTTGATTTATGAACAAATACCCGCAAATACTTATCACATTCAATCAGCCTCAGCTGCCCTTTGTGTTGAGTGCTAATTTGCTAATGTTAGAATGCTAAACATCAGCATGCTAGCATGGTGACATTAGCATTCAGCTTCACAGAGCTGCTGGTACGGTTGTAGAGTCTTCGTCTTGCTATTATAAGTTAATATATCCCACTTAGAAAAGTTGGCTTCAATTAAATATGACAGTGGAGATACCAAAATAAAAGGGCACCTTTTACTGTTTATTTTTATTAATGAGAGTTAATAAGAGGAAATATTGCAAACATTCACATAGCAACTATATATAATCTAAACCACAGCATAATGTGCCATGTAGACAACTGGCAAGAATACTCAGAACAACATAAAGAGTATACAAGTATACAAAGGTCATGAATTACACTCTTCTTACCAGTCATCACAACTGCAGCTCATATTGAAATACCTAGAAGAGATGTCTCAAACGTCAGTGTATATTTTGATATTGCAGTAATGGATGGGCAGGGTAATGACACTAGGCATTCCTCTGGATTGTCCTGAGTTCAGCGCCGACTTCCTCTTATCCAGGAAGAGGAGAGATGGAGAGTAAATAGAGCCGCTAAACTGAGAAGCGATGGAGCCTCCTCTGGCTTTAAACACTGTCACATCCCATCTAAATCCCCAGCTCTCTACCCGAGCAGGAAAATAGCACGGGGTCATCTCCCTGTCTCTTACTGCAAAATACAGGAGGTATAACTCTGCTCTGAGAGCTCCTACGGGAGGAAGAGAGACTTGCAAAGATAAAAACCTAAAGATGCTTTTGCACAGTATTGATTTTTATAGTCAAAATCATCATTGGGTGGAGGCTGTGGTGTGTAAATATTAAGTGGTGGCAAGTCTGCAGGGAGTTGGCTCAGAAGATGACATGAAAGCATTCAATAGCAAGTTACAAATAATGTGCATATGTTGCCCTGTTCCACTGTCTGGATGCTCACTGAGTCCCATGAGTATCTAAAGGCTTCTCATGTGCTAAGGCTTTTCTCACCTCAACACAACCAGGTCCTGTCAAACTCTGATACAATGTACCAATCACTGCAGCTGACTGTTTTCCTGTAAAATCTACCAAGTAGAGCATGTCTGGGTGCAGCTGTCCAGCCAATACTGCTGGAGTAATCACAGATGTGTCATTCAGAAACTCAGCCCAGCGGGCGGGCTGCAAAAGCCAGCCTGCAGCTCTTGAGTGGAGTTTTGATTGCTGCTGCTGTGCCTCTCAAACTGAACACTTCTGTTGACACTTTCAGCCTTTCTGTCTGTGCTCTTTTCTACAAAGCAGTAAGCAGCGCCTTGTGGAAGAAACAATAATAAAAAACAGGCTGCAATTCAAACAATGCTTCAGAACAGTCAGTTTCCCAGGATATTCTTTGGTGGATTCTCATCATTTAAACATTGGCTGTATTATGTCATACCTGTCCCTCGAGGTCGAAGGCCAGGCAGGCGATGCCGTGTGTGTGCACATCCTTGAGGATGGACACAGTCTGCACGGTGTAGGAGTCCCATACACAGATGTAAGGCTCCTTGCCCACCTGTCCTGTGGCCACCAACACACGCTCCGGATGCAGAGCTAAACTGTACAGAGAGAGAGAGAGAAGGGAGAGAAAACATCTGGTTAGCATTTCCATTTGCGTGCTTGTGTGTGTGTTTGTGTGTGCCGGGAGCAGACGAGGGATTCACCCTCCCAGCGGAAACCACTGGGATGAGATGAGCACATTAAGTCTGTGATGGGTCTGAAGCAGAGGGGCAGCTTGATGAGGTGACATGGTCCAATTAACTCAGTCATGCTCAAATACACAGCCTGGCTTCATGCATGCCTACAGGGTGTTCACAGAGTATAAAAAGCCGTATTGGTGAATCTGTGAATTTCATTTTTCTCCTCTTTTGTTAAATTTTTAGTGTCCTTTGAACTACTCTCTGCCCATTTCACCTTTTCCAATTCATCTGGGGTTTCCTCGCATCACCAGGCATATGTTTGTAACACTGTTGCGTAATCTCCCCCCCCTCCCCTCCTCTCCCCTCCTCTACACTCGTACCTCCCCCACCCACAAGCATTCCCACTCTACAGCTGAGCAACAGCCTGCTGTATAAAGCTGTCACTCCCTCCCCCTGCTCCGCCCAGCCTTTCAGCGGCCGCCAGTCACGTTCCAGGCAGGCCTGAGTGATTCACTGGGCAATTCTTCCTCTTGCCTTGTCCTGGCCTATATATTTCATGCTGCGACGGAGCTCCCTCCATTACAATCAGGCTGCCTGTTTTGCCAACTGCTCTCCAGAATTTCTAATCCTGGCTTGTATTCAGACGGCAGGCTGGATGAGGCTTCACAGGCCGGGCAGCCTCAACCTGCTGAGTCCGAGCAGCTCGTGACAATCATGGCCTTCTTCCACTTTGACTTGCTCACACCTCAATACACCTCTTTTTCTGTCCTCTTAAGTTGAATCTTTCTGTCTGAATCGTGACACCTCATCTGCATTCGAAATGCGCTGTCACCACGGACTTGACAAAGCTTCAGCAACGTAACGTCTCTCAAAGCTGAGGTGGGTGAGATGTGACAGGCCGGATCTTTGTCCTCCCTCTTCATTCTCTCTCATCACCTCCGCTTCCCCACCTTTCCTGTTGAACCTCTCTCCAACCTGGCACAATTTTCACATCTTACTTTTTATGAATTATATAATCAGAGCAAAGAGGCTATAAATAGCGTTCAGAGGAAGAGAGAAAAAATGATTGGAACACTTTGAGATGCAGACAGACACAGCTGAGAAAACCGCTTTGGCACAAGCAGGTAGTGCGCAGCAAATCTGTCTGGTACAACATGAAACATGAATGCTGAAGAATTAAATGTGTCCAACAGCTACGGAGTCAGTCTCAGGCCAAAGGTACTCACAGGAAACACTGACACTCAGTTGGTTTTTCACTTCAGCTGTGTCTCATATCCTACCAGCTTTATGTTTTGTCCATGTTACTGCTTGGGAAATCCAGTGCAGTCTTTGAGCCAGCTACAACAAGATCGCTGTTTCATTTACATTTCTGTCAGCTGAAGAGCTTGCTAAATGCCATCACTAATGACTTAGCCTGCAGTGCTTCACCGCAGTTCTCTTGTTTGATATAGGCTACGGCTGTTTGATGCGGCTGTCTTCCATCTGCCAAGTCCTGTAGTACAAAACTAGCTAAATGCTGCAGCAATTAAACCTGTTTTCATGTAGATACGAGGCAAATAAACAGCCTGAGGAGTTGATTTTCTTCACGGTGAAGAAGCAAAGATGCCGCACGTGGAGAGTCAAAGGTCAACTGAGTCACGTGGAAGAGCACAATCATACCTTCACCCTTTCCAGCATGAATGTTTTCACTTCTTTCTATCAAATTTGGGAAGGAATAATGATAGACCCTCATGATACAATGAGCACCTGAGACAACTTCTATTTACATTCCCTGGCAGTAGTTTCCTTTGTCTGATTTTTGCCTTCAGTGGATTAAAAAGAAGCAGAGGATTATCACGTTTCTGAAGGTCTATACAGTACGGGATATTTCCCAGGATTCCACAGAGAGTTTTTAATCCAGCTGCTCATCGAACTCCATCTGAAACACCTGCCCATACACCGCATGCTCTAAGCTACACATATAAAACCTGGAATTAAAGTGAATAACAAGTAAGAAGAGGGAGAAAAGGACTGTCATGGACAAAAACCTCAATTGGCTGGATTCTGGCTGAACATGAAAATTACTCCCACAGAATATAAGCTGTGTTTCAAATCTTTTAGTCCATAGATGTGTCAGAAAATTAGTGGCTCTGTGCACTGGAGCTGGTACATACTGTCTATCAATATTAGGAATGAAGCAACTAATCAGTTAATTGACGAGACAATCAACAGAAAATTAACTGATTTAGTAATCAAGCCATTTATCTGGGAAAACAAAATTCTGCTGGTTGATGCTTCTCAGTTGTGAGGATTTACTGCTTTTCTCTGTTTTATATCACTGTGTATTAAATATCTTATAACATTCAATTTGATTCAATTTGATGATGTCACCTCAGGCTCTGGGAACTTGTACAGTTATTTCCTCTATTTTCTGACTTTAATTAATTTACTGAAAAACGTAATTGTCAGATTTATTGAAAATGAAAGTAATCGTTAGTTGTAGCCCTAATAAATATGATATTATCCTGATACCAGACTAGATATCATCAGGGATTTTTGATGAAATGTCTTCAACTCATTTGCATGGTCACAACCATAATTGATCAATCAACAGTGAAGTGACACTAATTGCTTCAGCTCTACTTGTTTGACCTTTGGATTGTTTCCGAGTAAAATTATCATGAATAATTCATCCTCATATCCACGTGACTGATTAAAAGTGTAAATATCTTCTGAAAGTACCAACATTCATTTCCAAAACACTGCACATTATAATTATTGAGGTATTTGGTCAAAAATATTGTGATATTTGATTTTAATCTACTACAATAATTTAAAGGGACACTTCACCCCCCCAAAAAAGATACATATATTTTTCTCTTATTGCTGTTTATCAACCAAGTGCATCTACTAGTCGATGAGAGGTTTGTGCCCATGACAGCGTGAGATGTAAACATTAATGGTGTCCTTCTCGTCTGAGCTGAAATGGGAGAAAAAAAGAAAAAAATAGCTCATGCGTGAAACTGCTCACAACAAGGGCTGTGGATTATCTTGAATAACCAGGTCATGATTTCTGAAAAGAGTTTTTCAAATGTATTTTTTGGCGCTTTGAGCACCACAAGCTGAGTGCTATCTAGTTCCATTATATTAAAGAGAAGGCAGACATCTCTACGGCTGTTGTCTCCAACACCCAGCAACTCACACCAAAACAATCTAGGTCGATAAATAGCACTGCAGGTAAGAGGAAAAACATACTTTTGATTTTTGGGTGCACTGTCTCTTTAAAGTATGGCACCATTGACATCTGACCTGTTTCCAAATGAGGATAAAGTGAGTACAATATCAGAGCATGGTTAGCTGCTTCCACCTCACCTGTGTGAAACATTCATAAAATCACCACTTAAATGAGACTTGTTTAATCCCAGCGACAACAATGCTGAATCATGGCACTGTGCTAAGTAACTGTACTAAACTCTGGGGGATCCTAATTGGGAAAGACAGATCTGCTCTTTAGAGGCCAGGCAGCTACTCACAGTGATGACGGGACCTAAGACCTCAGCATCTCACTGACACTCTGCACAGAGTACCTGGAAATATGTGTAAAAGGTAGGAAGCAAAGGGAAGCAGACAGCATCATCACCCAGAGTAAAGGTTATTGGTTTAATGTGCTTTTTCTACAATCTTCTCACTACTTCGTCTTTTATTTGACCTTTTTTTTCTTGCAGTTATAGTGATTTAAATTTATGAGAATGTTTTGAAACAGTTATAAATTATTGAATAAGGCGGTGACTGACATTCTGTTGGGAACAAAGTTGGCAGAAAAGGACACACATATATAGCACAAACCATGTCTGTCAATTAATCCACATTAAAACAAAGGAAGATGGGATGTGTAAATCACATCTAACGGCTCTCGTGGATGTTGTCAATTGTAATTGTCTAAAAGCACATACCAACAAAATCACCTAATACACCAAAGTAAATTGTTTCACATACACAACTTTAATTAATGCAATAGTAGTGTTGTTAGTAGTGTTGTTAGAAACGTATATACACTATATTGCAGGGGTGCACAAAAACATTGATAGACTTAAGTATTGCAATATTATGTTTTGTGATATTGAATCAATTCTCAAAAATTGATTTTAAAATAATAGTTTACATGCAAAGATTGGTGGCAGTGGTTCATTTTGTGCTGTGTTTAAACCTGCAACTCCTTGGTGGCAGAGTTGTAATGTATCTGTAGCAATTTGACTCTTATGTCACTAGCATGTTACAGGGACTGTACTGAATACAAATGCAGAGTTCACTGTTCTGATTGCATAAAATGTAAGCTTTTTAAACTCAGATTATATGCATGTTGTGGTGTGTTCTTCATGCGACAGTTTTCCTAAAATGAAATGTTTGAAAATCGCAATATTGCAATATTTTGAATTGTAGCCCTTGTATCGTGATACCTATCATATCTCTAGATTCTTCCAAAACACAGCACACTGTATGTATATCACACACATTATAACGACTTTACAGAACATAGTTGTCAGTTTTTGTACTTTCGACTTTAGCTTGCACATTAATATGCAGAGTGAGTTCACATTAGCTCATACAGTTCACAGAGTAGAGGTGCAAGACTCTTCTCTGCGAACCTGACACATTTTATTGCTTGCACCTTCCTGCTAATTCTAACAAGCAAAAAATTACTTATTAGGAGCTTCATGAAAATTCTCCGGCAATATTAATGGAAATGTATTCACTGCTTCTCTCCAAGCTCACTGAAACAGGACCAGTCTCAGTCTGGCATCTATAATCCATAACTCTGGCTGAGGTCCATCATAATGTTAACAAGATATTGTAACATGAGACGGCCTTTTATTTCTGCGCCCATAACACCCTCTCATTAACTCTCACGCTCTATCATAACAAAGAACATTAATAAGCCAAGGTTTTGTCTAACAGCAGAAAATAAAGCTAGGGTTGGCTATCTTTTGACATTTTTTGACACTGATGTGAACAAAATTCCTGATTTTTGGTGCAGAAAGTGACATTATTGATACAATATGTGTAAAATATGATCGAATACATTCCCCTCCCTCCACCCTTTCTTCCTGGACTGGATTGTATGTGCTGTCTTGCAACAGTCATGGGGACTCAACGGGATCACACACGCATGACATGTCTGTGTTTTGAATTTATTCATGTGCATTGTTCAGGTGAGTGTCAGCATGACTGCAAAAAGGACAGATTAAGCTTTGTGGTACTGACTCCTGCAGGGTTTTTTTTTTTTGCAGCAGTCTCGGGTTCTTTGAAATTAAGACTGGAATACTGAGCTGCAACAGTGTGGAACAGCTACATTAAGATGTGAGGAAAGGATAGCAAATAACAGTTATACTACTCATTTTACTAACATGGCTCGAGGGAAATTGTGTTTTAACTACAGCACATTAACATCCTCAGTGTTTAATGTTATTGCCCAATAACCTGTGAATTTAATTTAAGAGCCAGACCAACTAAAGACGGCCAGACAATCTTGTACCCTTGTTGCACTGTCATGGACAGCTGAGCCTTTCATTCATGTGAAAACCTGCTTATTAGCTCCTCCGCATCAGACCAGTTAAAAGAGGCTGCAGGGCAAGATAAAACCAGGAGGGGGAAACAAGGCCACCAATTAATTCATGAAGTAAAACACCAATTTATACGTAACTCACAAACAACCAAAATAGACAGAGAAAAAGGAAAAGAAGAGCAACAAAGAGGGAAACCGAAAGAAAGACTGTGCTATCTGAGGGGGCTGTATCTATTCCACATGAGTTAGTGCAACGTGAGAGCAGTCCAGCAGTTATTCGGCACTGAATCTGCCGTGGATTGCTCCTGGTTGTGCCAGTCTGTGTCAAAGGATGTGTTTATGAGAGCTTCACAAGCTCTCCTCTGAGATTTGCATTTAAAATGGCTATTAATTGGTCTATGTCAACAATAACAGACAGCTCAAGAGATCTGTGTAGCTCGTACTGTAAATGTTTTCACATCACCGAGCTTTTTATCTATTTTAAACAACCTGGCTGCAGAAAAGGCAACAAAAGACCAGATGACACCATAAGAAGCCTGATCGGACTGAATCCTTACAAATATGCTTGCAGTAGAAAGAACAGATGTACAGATGGCTAATTTGATGGTTTACCAATTCATTACTTTTGCATATTCATTAGTGTTGCAAATGTAGTCAGTAACTCCTCCAGCTAAGCGTTTGAACTCAGGCACTTCACCCACAGGGCAGCGGAGGGTTAGTATCCCTATTGTCCCATTAATAATGGAGCAGGAGTCCAGCTGACTACCGACACAGTATATAATGTTAGTCATCTCCAGGCCAACCCACACACACATGTCAACACAAGCGCTGGAGCGTTGGACACATGTTGTTGTTGTGTGGCATGCTGAGAAAACAGTTGGAAAGGCAGGATCACTAACATGTGTGATGTAACGCGGGTCTCTTTGCTGTGTTTTATCTGAGAGAGGGTGGGGGGATTTGAGGTTTGTTCGAGTTACCACAAGACACAGAAAGCTTTCCAATCCAAGGATGCTTTCAAGGACAGCTATATTCAAGTGCATATTTTTTGCACATCAGTATTGCTGCTTCCCACAAGGGCTCAGGTTTTGATTTAACGCTGGGGAGACACATATGAAATGGTGGGTTTGTGGGTCCCCCACCAGAAAATTTGAGCATCAAAAATTTAATTTCCTGCATTCTGGTGATTTTTTATGCACCAATTTGTGCCTCTTCTGCATCAATTTATGGTGAAAAAAGTCCTCAACTATTTCATGTTTTTACGGTGGCGTGACAAATGCACATGAGGGGGACATGTCCTCTGCGCCACCCCTTAAATCTACAGCTATGGCTCCCCATGAGCTGAAGAAACAAGACATGCAGGAAAAGCTTTTGAAAAATATAGAAAAACATGTTTGCTGTCAGATAGTGATGGAAGCTATCAATCTGAGAACGCCACCAAGGGAAAAAAAAGTGTTCATAATTAACCGTTTACACAATCTACATAATATTAAGTCAACTATTTTGATAATCAATTTATGATTTAGGTCATTTGTTAAGCAAAAATGCCAAATGTTTCCTACTAACACACCCTCTGATGAGTGGATTTGCTGCTTTTCTCAAAGTGATGTTTCCATAAATTAAATATATCTGATTAAAAACAGCTCTTTCAAAGAATCACCTTGAGATCAGGAAAATTTCTAAGTGGCATTTTACCCTATTTAGGTGTGATGATTAACTGTAATGTAATAATCTCGCAGCCCTGCAGCTACAAGAGGAGTGGCAGCAGTGTAGTAATGAAAGAGACCACCCTTCAATCTGGAGGGCTGGTAAAAAGCATCTGCCCTGCTGGAGTGACACTGAAGCCCCTGACAGACTCCGGGGATGCTGTTGTAGTAGGTGTGTGTCCCTTTGAGCCCCCTATGGAGCTGAAATATATATATATGTATATCATATTTCATGACACAAGGTGACACCAGCACTCACAGTGACAGCACTACAGTATCAGTTCATTTTCTGGTGTGGGTCAGGTGCTGTCCGGGGTGCTGAAACAAACTGAGTATCATTACCTGATTATGTCATCGTTGTGACCCAGGTAAAATTTCTGCTTGTGCTCCCGGGTGTTGTACACAACTCCGACGCCGGCGACAAAATAGACTATTTCCTTGGCGGCGGTGTAGTACAGGTTGTTGCGGCACTGATGTCCCCGGTATCCGTACACCCACTCCAGTCTCAGGTGGCAGTTGGGAGCAGTTCTGTCAGCCATGTCCGCACTTCCGTGTGTGTCTCTCTGTCGCTGTCACGTAGGTTTTCTGATATAGTGTCATTCACCAAAAAGGATTTATTTTAAGCCCGTGTGTCCCATTAGTTCCGTTGGATTTCCACCGGTCCAGAGAGAGCGTTGAAATTAGGCATTTCTGAGGGTCATGTGAATTTATAGTGTCGCTGTCCGATAAGACGAAAGCCCTCTGTCTCTATTTCAGAAACAGGTATCTAAGCTGTTGTACTCATTGTGAGAATCTACTCGTACTTCTTCAGCCCGAGGCTTGCGGTCTTCTTCGACACAGGTCAAAGCTCCTGTCAAATCCTACAAAGATGGAGCTGCACTGTTATTCCGTAAGCGCCGCCCACAAAGATGACGGATCAGCCCGTCGTCCAATCAGATCCATTCAGTCATCCTCGAGGAAAAAAGCAGGCGAGGACAGCTCCGTCATGGCTGGAAAAGTTATGCTAGGCTAATATTGCAAACTGGGTAATAGAAATAAATATAACATCAGCTCCATGTGTTTTATTGGAAATAACATACTATGGCTATGTGTATTTTAAAATCTTTCCCTAAAATAGGATATGATTTTAATTATACATAAGACTGTTTTATAATATGTCATGATGAAGTTAGATTTGTGTCAGTATTATTGGAATGAGGAGATCGACCATCCATGTGTAAATGTGTGATCTGGAAATATTAAACAACTTCCACAATATATTAAAAAGATTTGTAAGTGCTCAAAAATATTTTGCAAATATAAAACAGTTCGACAAATACACAAATTAAAAAGAACTCTACAAAAAATAAATAAATAAAGATGTATCAGATAAAACTGTATTCACAAATATCTGTTTTAAAGTTGTAACTGTGGAAGATATACACAAATATTTTTTATTTATTTGTAAATTAATTAAATGTATTCATACCCACACATATTTATTTGTGGAATTTGTTTGTGTATTTGTAGATACATTTTATATTTGCATATTACTTTTATTTGTGTGTTCACACAAATAATATTGAGACTAATCTATCTCCATTACATTCCAACAATTCTTTTATTTCAAGATTCATTGATGTCCCAAATAAAGCTGAAGTATTTAGGTGAAGTATAGGTAAAGTATAGCATATGTATTTGTTGAAATTGTTGTTGTTTGTTGGTGTAGATACATTTTAAATTTGCAATTTTTAAAATTAATTAATTTATTTTTTGTATTTGTGGAGCTGTTCACACTGATAATATTGAGACTAATGTAGCTCCATAAATTCCAACAATTCCTCTATTTCAAGATTCATAGATGTCACAAATAAAGGTGAAGTTTTGTAAAGATGAAGACACAACAAAACACTTGCTCATGAATGTTTACACACAACAGCATCCTGAAGAGTAAGGTAGTACCTTAAGAATGTTAGTTTATATTATGATGCTTAACAATAAAGCACCAGAAAATACTAATTATTAACTTACTAATTGTATTAGATAAATTTCATATCCATCCAAGTTCAAGTCTTCTAAATCTCTCAATTTTTTATTATTTATTTTTGGAAATTACACTGAGTCTATTAAACTGTATCCAACATAAATATGTATTTCACGAGATATTTAAAAGACATCTGAGTAAGATAAGTGTGTCTTTGAACTTTGTTTATTTTACTGCTTAATTTTGATTCGTTATATTTCATTCTTTTATTTTTTTATGTGTATTTTGTTTTAATGTTTTGTGCACTTATTTAATGTCTTCTTTGACATTTTGGTCATGCACCGTTTTGTTTTTTCTATTATTTATAATGATGATACAGTGATTTAGTTGCTTTGTACCCCTTATATGTTCCATTACTTTTTTCTTTTTTACTAATATAATATAATACTAATATAAAGCACCGATGTAATAAAACAAAGTATTTTCTGCTTGTTTTATTTTATTTTATCTTATTTTATTTTGTGTTGTTTTAGAGGAAACTACGGAAGTGAAGCACCGCCCTCCTCCACCGTTGCCGTGCGACAGAGGAAGCTTCGGTCTCGCCATCATCCCAGCTTTGCTAAATAGCCTGGTAGCCGATTTTTTTACACCTATTTTTCCTCACCGAAGCAATGGAGGTGACGATGGACCCGTTGTTTCTGGCGTGGAGCTATTTCAGGAGGCGAAAACTCCAACAATGTTCAGATATTTGCACAAAGATATTACAAGACAACCCGTACGACCAGGTACTGTGGTGGAGTTAGCCGGGCTAGCCTAGCATGCTAGCGATTATCCATTAGGGAAAGCCTGCTTGTTTGCTAACGCAGGATAGCGGAAGAACCTGGAGTATAATCCCGATTAGTCGAGTCTTTGTAGTTTATCATCATTTGAATTTACTCAACACGGTATTTACTGACACGTCTTTGAATCTACATATATCTCAGTTGTTGCCAGAACATATCCTTGCTCACTGTACTGGATTTCTTTTTCACATGTCATTTGTGTTTTTCCTGCCTCAGTGTCTTCTATTTATTTTCTAATTTTCTCAATTTATTCACATCTGTCCTCAACTTTCGTTTTCTGTCACTAACTCACTGCATGCTGTCTCAAGGACTCCTCCTTACCTATCTCAGAGGTAATCTTGTTCCTCTTTTCCATCCCTTGTCATCCTTTTTCATGTAGATAGATCAACAGAGATCCTGACAGTGACATGTTAACTCCTGCATCCGAGGTCATCTATGTGATCGAAACATTGTGTGTTTAACAGGCTGCATGGAGCTTGAAAACCCGGTGCTCTCACAGAGATGGTATACATAGATGAAGTTGAGGTTGACCAGGAGGGGATTGCTGAGATGATGCTGGATGAGAGCTCGATTGCTCAAGTTGCGCGTAAGTCAAAACTCTTCTCAGTGTAAACTAAGAACGTAAATGCATACATACATTTACTCGGTGGATTGATAAGACTTGACTTTTTCCAGGACCTGGAACATCACTGAGGCTCCCTGGAACAAGTCAAGGCGGAGGTCCCACAGCGGCTGTCAGGTACTGTCTGCCAGAAAATGACTGTGTAATGTGACCATTACCATTGATGATATTTTCAACAAAGTAAGCGACGCCTGATCTGAACTTTCTTTTCTGAATTCAAGGCCTATGACACAATCAGGGCGTCCTATCACAGGATTTGTGAGACCCAGCACACAGTCAGGGCGTCCTGGGACAATGGAGCAGGCCATCAAGACCCCACGCACTGCAAGCACTGCTCGTCCTGTCACTAGCGCTTCTGGCAGATTTATCCGTCTGGGAACAGTGAGTAAATATGCCTGACATTATGTGAATCTGCAGCGACTAGGAGGCTCCATGTGAAACTATTTTTCTCTTAAGAACATATTTCCAATGTGATGTATATGTTTCATGGTACAGTATTTTATATTAACATAATTGGACCGGTAACTTTTAGTGCACCTGTTTATTTTTAATTGCATTTTATTTTACTGTATTGACAATGAAGAAAGCCTGAAACATTCAGCATGACCTTTTTTTTCTCCAGGCTTCAATGTTAACCAATCCAGAAGGACCGTTTATAAACTTGTCGAGACTAAATCTGGCCAAGTATTCCCAAAAGCCCAATCTATCCAGGGTAAGACTGAGACTGTGACTTGCAAAAATAACCAAGATGATTGGCTTTTCTCACATGTCAAGTAACCATAATTTCCCTTCTCAGACACTGTTTGAGTACATCTTCCATCACGAAAATGATGTAAAAAATGTAAGTGTTCAATAAATCATTATAAAGAAAATTTGTATTACTTTGTGAAATTTCGATTATTAGTTCATGCGACACAAACTTAACATTTCTTTTCCAGGCTTTAGATTTGGCTGCTCAAGCGACTGAACATGCTCAGTTCAAAGACTGGTGGTGGAAGGTTCAGCTGGGGAAATGCTACTACAGGTAACTCACAGACATCCAAATTGTTGGAGCTCAACATTCTGACATTTACTACAGTTGCATGTTTATAATATGTGTAATCTCTGACCTTTGCAGGCTTGGTTTATATCGAGAAGCAGAAAAACAGTTTAGATCAGCTCTCAACCACCAAGAGGTGGTGGATACATACCTCTACCTTGCAAAGGTAACAATAACGGCATCATAGTGTTACATCACATCACTGACTTGTTGCACAAATAACACTCTGTCCATGAGCCAAATGTTTGCTAAAAAATTAAAAAACCTTGTGTGTTTTTCCACAGGTATATCAACGTCTGGATCAACCAATAACAGCGCTCAACCTTTTCAAGCAAGGCCTTGACCACTTTCCTGGTGAGGTTACTCTGCTAACGGGAATTGCTCGCATACATGAGGTACAGTATGTCTCCATGATCCTTACTATAGAGTCTGCTTAGTTCTCTCTCTAGAAACAGCTGCCAAAATGAAATAGGTAACCATCTACACTGTTCATACTGTGATATTGTCACAGGAGATGAACAACATCTCATCAGCCACAGAGTACTACAAAGATGTCCTGAAGCAGGACAACACTCATGTGGAGGCTATAGCCTGTATAGGCAGCAATCACTTCTACACCGATCAACCCGAAATCGCCCTGCGCTTCTACAGGTCAGATAAACTTTTATGCATGTGTTATGTGACATATTGTTACAGTATGTATAATGAGGAATTATGTCCCATCTGTGATTCAATAAGTTTCTCCCATTGCTAGGCGGCTACTCCAGATGGGGGTGTATAACTGCCAGCTGTACAACAACCTGGGCTTGTGCTGCTTTTACGCCCAGCAGTACGACATGACTCTGTCCTCATTTGAGAGGGCTCTGGCCCTGGTGGCCAATGATGAAGAGCAGGCTGATGTGTGGTACAACATAGGTCACGTGGCTGTGGTGAGTTAACAAACCCTGAAAATATCCCAGAATTTGTTGAGTTGTATGAGGAGCTTATCTGAAGTCAATGTGTTACCTAGAGTAGATATCGGTTGGCACGTCCCCAGTTTGGAGAACCAGGCAGGAGTACCACCATGGAAGCTAAGCAAATCACTGCTGTGTATGGGGGCAGCAGCAAAACATATTTTAGCCACCTAAAAATCATTATCAGTTTAGTGCTATTTTTACAATAGTTTCACCACTTTACCTTGCTGTTATAAAGCCATTTCTGACAGGGAACTGAGGCCGTTATCTATGCCCTCTTCAAAGCCACCAGACTCCTGTGACCAAAACAGTAATTTTATCGAACAGAACATGGGTGCTGTGGGTACCACTGCCTCCTTCAGTTAGTGTGTTTCTTATTGTGTGACTTTGAAGTTTTGAAAGATTCACCAAGGTCACACAATATCATTCATAAACTAACTGATCGAGACAGCAGCAGACCAGCAACTCCTGTGTTCTGTGAGGTAAAAATATTTTTGTCAAGGGAAAGTGGTGGCTTTGAAGAGAGCATAGATTATGGCTTTAATTTCTCGTCTGAAAAGGCTGTCTGACGGCAAAGTAAAGCAGTGAAAATATTCTAAATAAAGTGTACACTTGAACCGACATTTAATTTTTCAGGTGGCTAAAATCGGTCTTGCTGCTGTTCCTGCCCACAGCAGCACATGGCTTAGCTTCTGTGGTGGTACTCCTGCCTCCTTTTTCTTCAAACTTGGGGCCATACCCACTGACCATGGATAAGTACCTTGTACAGAAAATCCAAACTAACTCTTTGATAATAAGTTCCCTCTCTTAAATGGCTCACAGATAAAAATAAATCGAATGTTGTCTGTTAGCAAATAGAAGCTGGTACAAAGTGCATGTGTTCTGTGTTTACAGGGCATAGGGGACCTGACACTGGCCTACCAGTGTTTTAAACTGGCTTTAGCTTTTAATAATGACCATGCTGAGGCCTACAACAACCTGGCTGTGCTGGAGCTGCGCAAAGGTCGTATCGAACAGGTGAACAAATCTTTGAGTCATGTGGGTTTTATTCCACTGTTAAAATATAAGGTATGAGATCATATTGGTGTCAGTTTAGTCCCTCTAACAGCTCGTTATTAAAGGACCATTAACTTGTCTTTTTTGGTGTTAAACTTGAGCGTAGCCTGTATTAAGAATATTTCTTAAATACACCCATTACAGTATTGATTCTTTTAAAATGTTTCTACAAAACAGTAATCATTTGAAGGTTACAATTTCACAACATAAATCCAACAAGCTATAAGCCATGAATTAGACCAACCAAGAGCTGGATGATAAATCATTTAGCAACATGATCTGAGACAAGATATTCTTAGACATACTGTATGAGACTGTGGTTATCCCACAGCAGCATGGACTGTGTGCTTCCCTCAAACGCAGCTAGGTGCCAGCCATCGGCTGTTTTTGGATCATGATAGTTGGATTTGGAAGCTATGAGCAGAGCTAATATTATTTATAGGTATATTTAAATGTCAGCCCACATAAAAAGTACCTATTTTTGAGTTTTTTATTTACCTTAAAAGTCTGATTGCAACACTGCATTATACCAAAAAGGTTGTTGATATATGTTTTCTAATAAATTGTGTACAGCTAAAATCTATAATCTTGACTGCCACTGAGCTTTAAATGTGACAGAATGATGTGTTAGCTGTCTGATTTTGAATGTGCCCCTGTCCGCTCCTCAGCTGCAAATCCACTGTAAATGAGAAAGCGCAGGCTGTAATTTAAGCCAAATTTCTGCTGTCTGTTGCATGATGTAAATGGTGTCATCTGGCAAAGAGGTTGTGGGAGTGAGCTCTGGCAGTGAGAATTTTTGTCAGATTTTCTTGGCCTACTCAGATGATTGAAAAAAAAAGATGAAAATTAAGAGTTCTTTTAATAAAAAAAATAATAAAATATTGTAATGATGAAAATATTCATGGTTGTCCTATCTCTGATCTAGTCTAAAGCCTTCCTGCAGACTGCTGCATCACTGGCCCCTCACATGTACGAGCCACACTTCAATTTCTCCATTCTCTCTGAAAAGGTAATTTAGCACTTTTTAATTAATCTAAACATTGCAGTAGTTAAAGTAACAAAGTATAATCTCCCCAATAGCATCTGTCAAAGAAATGTTTTTGTCTATTTCCAGATTGGAGACCTTCAAAGCAGCTACACTGCCGCCCAAAAGTCTGAGGACTCCTTTCCAGAGCACGTCGACACTCAGCAGCTACTTAAACAACTTCGGCAGCACTTTGCAGTGCTGTGAGCGTCTCACCAGCATGCCGAGGAAGCAAGGCGTGGTTTGAATAATGTAGGTGTCAAAGATAGGAGTTATTGGGCTGCAGTGATCACCATCAGGCTTCTGAACAAAAGTTACCACGAATGTCACGTCAGTCAGACGTGGAAGTCAACAAATGAACATAGGGTTTGGTTTATGTTTATTTTTCAAATGGTACGTAGTCACTAGATTGCAGTTTATCAGGTACACCAGTATTGTTGAATCCTATTGTAGATAGCCCTCTGTGTGGCATTTTCATATCCTCCTGAGACCCAGACTTTTGTTTGGTATGCATTTTTAATTTCTCCTAGCTATTTGGGATCAGAAGAACCCGATAGGTATAAAAAACTAAACATTGTCAACAATAACTAAGTCCCAGTGTCCTCAAACAAGAAAAAAAGTTCTAATGTCTTCAAATGAGTACTTCCTAATGAAAATGGTTATTAATGCTTGTTAATTTGGTTAAAATTGGTCAAATCTGTTGCCATATCAAACTACAAACATTACTAACCATAAATAAACCAGTTTCAACCATTAAATGTAATCAGGTTTTGGAGCTTGTCCACTTATGGATTGGGATCGGCTACAGACTGACTTGGCAGAGGTGGCTGCCATCTTGTTTTTTTTACATGATTAGTGTATTGTGCTCTTACTACCACAAGATGGCACAAAAAAATTCCCACGGATGAGGACAACAGGTCTAAGTTAAGTAGAATAAAGCACAAGGTCAAGTAAACCCAAAATGTGATGTCGTCATATGGGGACACAGGGTCTCTGGAGGATATAAAATTGTGCACACCGGTGTTGAATGATATGGATGTGACTGGCCTCATTACAGTATGTCTGTTCGTTTGCACTTTTCTGGCCATTCTTCTACGAGCCCTCTGATCCACAAGCTTTTTACTAAGAGAATCTGTGGTCACTGGTAGTTCTTTGGTTTTCACACCATTCTTAGTAAATCCCTGCAATAGCAGGGTGTGAAAAGACCAACAAGACAGCTGTTTGGGAATTGCTAGAACCAAACTGCCTATCGTTAGAAGGTTTTCAAAGTCTGAGTGATGACAAATATTTGTGTCATTTGCAAGCTTCATTTAACAACTCAGCGCTAACTGACGCTCTAAATGCTGCTTTGTTACCCAACATATGACTTCAAGAAACGTGCAGTTTATATGAAGGCGGGTGTTTTCTTGGTAAACTGTTAACCTAGTATACAGGACTGTATAGTAGTAATTCATATGTACATAGTAAAGTTTAAAAAAGTATTTATGACAGTTAAATTGTTAACTTACATTTTATAGTTAATTTCATAAATCAGATGTATTTTTTGTACTTTGACCTTCCCTGTCATTTTGTAGTCTCAACAAATGTTGACATGACAATAAAAAGATTCAGAAGATGTGTAAAAGTCTTTAAGATGGAGTTAATTCTGAATTTAAAAAAATAATTGAAAAGTTAATGTGATTTTTTTTTTTTTTTAAATCACATTAACTTGCAGATCTTGGTGTCATTTCGCAAATCCATTTCAGGTCATAAGTGCATGGAGCATCATTCCAGGACTTAAAGGGGTTGTTTCTGGGGTATGCCGCTGCACAGTCCTCATTACCCTGGTTGTTTGGCTCTCCATCATTCCAGTACCTGAAACAAACGATAGGTTGTTGGACTATAACAACTGCTCTGCCACTTTATATTTAAAATAATTATTAATTACTTACAATCATAATATTTTACTCTTATGTGTTATCAGTTGCATTTTTCTGATGTGTACATGTATGTAGCTTTTACCCTTGACCCAGTCTTGTTCCATCCAGCCATATCCAAGTCCCTTCCTCCTGCACATCTCTCAGTCCGATCCAGAAACCAGTGTGGCTTATGGGTCTTGCAGGGTCGTGATAATTATTTATCAAGTTGCTAACTGCCAGCTACCACCACCGGAAATATACACACAGAAACATACAGCGTGTTAACTCGTCTTGTTGAGTGCTATGTAGCACAGACTTTTACTGCTCAGAAATAAAAGAAGTGTTATAAAAGGGAACTACAGCATATCAACGTGATGACTGAATGTTGAGCCTTACATGTTTTTCTCTGCTGTCTATTACTGCCAAGTCGCCTCCTTGTTTAGTGCAAAAATTTCTGGCCTCCTGCCATGGTCTGCGTGAAATGTCCTCAGAGAAAGGGAAGTAGTAACACAGTGAGTTCATGAAAGTCCATCCTGGTAGGCAGTGTCTGCAGCCCTCCTCTGTTGCCAAAGAAAACGGAAACATTGTATATTGTGGTTGGGTCACAATAATTATGTATTTATACCTTGCAAACACAATATTTAAAAAAAAAAAAAAAAAAGCTCTCACTAAGCATTGGGATGTGGGATTTCAACGCTGCAATGTCCATTTGAATTTTGTCAGCCTGCTTTTCGTAGGTTTTGCTTCTTTTATGCTCGTGGTCAAGCTCCCACTTGGTAAGTTGCTGCTCACTTAGCTCTCTTGCCAAGCCTTTCTTGGCTTCATCCCTGCTTTGAATTGCAGTGTTGTAAGCAGCCTGCAGTTTGACCACCTCTCTGCTGATGTCCATTACTGCAGATTGCCCACCACTAAGTTTGTTATCTGTAAGTGGTCAAGACATAGTGTTACTCAAGGAATGTAGTGTCAGGTTTTTTTTTTCCACTTTTTACAGTACATATACAATTGGAAGGTTTAAAAGACAGTGGTGAGACCTGCTATGATGTATGGTTTGGAGACAGTGGTACTGTCTAAAAGACAGGAGGCTGAGCTAGAGATGGCAGAGATGAAGATGCTGAGATTTTCACTGGGAGTGACCAGGATTAAAAATGAGCAGATCAGAGGGACAGCTAAGGTAGAGCAGTTTAGAGATAAAGCCAGAGAGGCCAGGTTGAGATGGTTTGGATATGTGCTGAGGTGAGACAGTGGATATATTGGACAAAGGATGTTGGAGATGGAGGTGCCAGGCAGGAGGAAAAGAGGAAGACCCCAGAGAAGATACGTAGATGTAGTGAAGAAGGACATGGAGATGGTTGGTGTAACAGTAGAGGAGGCAGGGGATAGGGTGAGATGGAGGCAGATGATCTGCTGTGGCGACCCCTGAGGGGAACAGCCGAAAGACGAAGAAGAAGACAGTACATATACAATTAATTAACAAGTTAAACAAGCACAGGAGTAGGAGCAGAACAAAGTGAAATGAAAAACATTTTTATGTTAAAATTATTGGTGCACAGGCATTTCTAACATTTTCATTAATACATTTATCAGTTATCTGACTTCATTTTTTAGCCATTCACTCTCACACTTGAGGTTGGTCAAGCATTAAGTTTGCACATACAGCTACAGAAAGGTTAAATTGATAGTATTTTATCATAATAGCATGCATATAATCTTTGCAAGCTGCCATACAATTTAAGCTCACAGCACAGTGCTGCTGAGCTTTATGTATTGAGGCCGTTTTTAATGTAACTAGTGAGTACTGACAGCAAACTGCAGACTGTACCCACCAACACATATGATTAAGATTTTTTTCTTCAATTTTAATGAACATTTTATTGGTCTTAATTTTACTATTATTATATCTTATTATTTATCTTTTTATCTATTTTTTTTAAATCACTTAGGGGAGTGGAAACAAGCTATAACTAGGACTTAAAAGTCTATATGTCAACCTTGTTAGCAAACAGTTGCTAGCACACATGGAGAAACATTAGTGTTCATCAGGAGCTGTGTTTGTGTCCATCCTTTTACATTCCACTTAGCCGCTTGGAAGAGCACATTTTGAGTCACTATTTCTTAATGAAAAAGTGTGACTGAGCTATCTCTATCATTTGATGCAGGTATGCTATGCTAAAAAAAATCCAGTAGATGTCGCTGTGTCTTTGCAGTTTGCCTACTACAGGAAGTTAGTAACAAAAAAATCACTCCAGACATTAAGGCTTGATGTTCTGGGATTTTCAAAAGTAGGCCATTTTTATTTACATGCTACAGTTTCAGAGGTCTTGCTGAACATATTTATGTAACTTTAATAAAGGCAAAAAAAAAAAAGTTATAAACAGACTCCAAATGGTTAATTTGTCTTTTTATGGTAAAGGTAGTGAAGCTAAGCGATTTGCTACAAAATAAAACCACATCTGATCATTTACTGCTGTTAAATGATACACTTAATGTTATACTATATACGTGCTGAAATAATTTCGTAAATATTAATTGTTTTTACTGTCTAATGCCATGCTAATGAGTAAACCCATGCTATTTAATTTTATTTATTATACATTTGATGAAAAAAATTCTATCAGTATGATTTTTAACCATTTCTGGGATTTTTTTCAAACTATTGTAATGGTAAATATATAGGATTAATACCTGGAAATACTACTAGTACTGGTAATACTACTATTCCCATGGCAACAAAGTGATATGTGCTGGTATACTAGCATATTACTAGCATTATTGCGGTATATGGTTAGTAATGTTCTTGTTTTTCTTTTACAAATACTATAAAGTGACTTTTCAACCTATGATTTTCTTAGCGAGGACATTACAATTATTGAATGTAAGTCCAGCTTTGTTTTGTTCTGGTCTCCATCAGCTCCCCCTGAGGGGAATATCTAGCTAACTAGCTCTTTAGCTGCTAAATGCTACATTATGTTCGCTAATGCTAGCTAGTTGCTAACGTCTGTCTGCTGTTCAGTGCCGGGCGGCTAACGGTTAGCAAACAAACAGTGGATGTCCCAGGGCTTCCTCTCTGAAAACGGCCGACTGTAAGTAAACGAAAGTCAAACTGTTAATAGCTGCACCTCTTTTGTTGACTCTCCTTTTGTAACTTGAAGATTAACTTTACTTTCAACTTTTAAGTCGAAGGCTGAAACATAAGTTTACTTCAGTGGGTTGCAGTGGTGTGAAGTAATAACACCAAGTATTGTTTCATGTACTGAAGAACTGTACTTAAGTACAGTTTTGAGATACTTGCACTTCATTAAATTGAGTAATGTTTCGATTTTATGCAGCTTTAGAGGCCTACTCCTACTTCATTAAAGCAGAAGTTGGCAAACACGCCACGCCAGAGGAGTACAGGTGTTGTAATAAATGAAGCTGAGAATGAGGTTAACGCCTTATTTTACTGTCCTGTATATGAAGACATGAGGAATGTACTTTTCAGTTAGATTACCTCTATCTGTGTTGATTTATTTTGGCTGGATAATCATGGAAAGTTTTGTCTTAGAAAGGGAACCTTTTTTTGTGGTTGAATTTCTTTGCCAGGCCTGGAAGGCATAATATTTTGTTTCTGGGCTGAGTAGTTAAAAACATGTATTTTTGATTGTGTTGTAAACTCATGAGGGTTGGGCACCTGTAAGTGCACTACTTTAATTGTGCAGCTCTAGTTAATTTAGTTACTAATAATTATTATGATATATAGGTTGAGCTACCCAGCAGCAGGCTATATAAAATAACCTAATTAGCTCCACCTTTACCAGCTGCAGCATTAAAGTGATCAACACATGCATATGTCAGTAAGTATAGTCCAGTTATACTGTATATGTTATTCTGAAATTGACCATTCTGCATAAGAGTATTACTTTTGGTACTTTAAATTAGGGCTGCGCAATTAGGCTACATGAAATATCGTTGAAATTGCAATATGGCTAAGTCGACCATTCAAATAGTAGAAGCTGCAATTTTTTGGATAAAAGTAAAGTATGTCAGAGCATTATAAAATATGCATTGTGGTGGCACAGAGATGCCTACAAATCATATTCCAGTCGTAGGTAAACATGCATTATCATCATCCTTTAATCCTTTATTTTTTTTCAGTTAAAATGAAATGCAAAAACTACCATTCCCACTAAAATTGCCACTTATACCGCAATCCCAATATCTATAAAAAATAAAGGCACAATAATATTTCTTGCATAAAGTGCAGTCCCAGTTTAGGTATATTTTGATGTAAATACTTTTTACTTAGACTTGATTAGGTTTGGATACAGGACTAAAAATATCTAAGTACTGCTTCCCCTACTGGTGAATGAGATGTCACTAACACCACAATATTTCACAATATTGTTAATCTAGGAGAGGGTTAACAGTGACTTACAATAGACTCCCAGGCCGATGTCAACCACTAGTAGAATGACAGCGAGCACTGCCAGGCTCACTGTGAGCAGTCTGTAATGATTCAAACTGAATTCAGGTCTCACCATGGACATGGACACTACACAGAGAAGTGGTGGATCATTAGCAGCGCCATAAACTGTTTCACAATACAGTTCAATTTTATCTAAATAATATACAGAGTTGTCAGGGGTAAAGGAAGAACCCAAATAAATGACATACTGTATGTAGTTTCTTTCTCTGACCTTGTTTGCCATCTGAACATTGTAAAGCTGATAATAATCAATGAATAACCTTCATAGTGATTTAAGAATATTTACTTTTAGCAAAACAAGGACACATGCTTAGAATATGGTAGAAATTTCCTCAGTAAAGTATTTCTAATCCAACATTAGAATCTGGTACCAGTATCAAATAACAGATTATACATTAACAGATTGTTGTTGAGGTGTGCAGTCAGTCATTCACTTCTCATTTACTATACCTTTTTGCTTCTCTTGGTTTGAGAAAAGAGAGTGCTCATCTCCGCTGAGGTCCTCTTGATAAGTCAGTTTACTATATGGACCCTCAGAAATGCCACCTGAATTGTCTCTGTCCTCCATGTTGACTGTGGAGATGAGGCCAGTCTGACGTGATTGTCCAGGAGAGATTATTTGTAAGGACATTGCCCTGTGTGTAGCTGTGTGTGTCACATTACAAACAAAAAATCAAGTTCATTTGTTAAATATTTACAGGGGGTGCAGGTAATTTGAAGAGCAGTGCCATTTTCAAATCACAAAATGATTTCTAGTTCACTCTGACATTAAAGCTTTCTGAGATTCTTTAGGTGACACTGTTTATGTTATTGATTTCATTAAATTACAAGGCAGATATTTTCTTCTACGTACAACTGGACATATTGTGCCACATCAGAGTGGTTATTCAGTTATAGTTAAGAACTTACAGGGGAATCAACAAGGAAATGAAAGAGATTTTTGGCATTTTTGCACCTTGAGTAGTCATTTTCCGAAAAAAAAAAAAAAAAAAAAAGACATTTTCTGCTGCAGGGCAATTTCTGTGTACTAACACTTCACACAGATATTTGATGAAGTGTAAACCAAGCATCAACCTCTGGGGCTGAAAAATGAAGCCAACATGGAAGTGTGAGTTAGCATTTTACCACTCACAGTTCCCTCATCTTAAAGTCACTGGATTTTTGGTTAGATGTCTGAAATAAGGTCTGTGGTTAACACAAGCTGTTCTACAACATAAAATACATCGGTAAATAGCCCTCTCATGAACTTTAAAGCTTCTATGTGTCTTAAAAAGGCGGTTGCTAACTAGTAGCTAAACGAGACAACAAACTGTCATCACACCGAGCTTTGCCAAATGCAGCTTGACAGTCTTGTTGTGGTGGTGATGTTGAAGTCATGTGACCGTAGTGTAGTCTGTTTATAGCCCAACGTTAGCTTTTTACTTCAGGTGATTGCATTTAGGCTTCAGTAATTATGAAAATGGTGTTCATTTGTGATTATCTTGCTGAACAAAACGTGTAAAGTATCATAAACATTTGTTTGCCACAGAGCTTATTTTTGGCAGTAATCATAAATCGGAAGGAAAAATCCTGTTGGCTTTTTGACGAGGGAACCAGTGTGATGCTAACTTCCATGTCTGCCTGGGACGTCATTCCTGGGGCACTCATTGGACACACATGTTTAAGGTGTCCAACTTAATAGCAGAAATAATTTTTAAGTAACTCACTTGTTTAGATTTTATAATGGCGTAAAGTTACGCATATTTAATGGTTGGACCACGAGAGTGACGGGCTGTCTGTGAGGTGTCGCTACAGTCTATGTGTCAGATCCACCCCTTGCGTATCCACAGCTCCACCCTGTCATCCAAATTTGGTCACCTCTGGCTACAAAAAACAAGGTGGCAACAACCAAAAACCTGCACTTTAGCCTTAGAAACATGAGTCGACAAACCAATGGGTGATGTCACAGTAACTGCATCCTTTATTTTATACAGTCTATGATGTATACCATGAATGTATAAAGAGAATGGGACATGGCGTCAGAGGTGGGGCCTCAGTTATTCCAGTCAGAATTGCACTGTGGTGCGTGAAGCCAAAAAGTTTGCCTCATATAAAATTACTTGGATGATCAGCACTGCTTCCTCCCCATGTGGCCCATAGATCAGGCGCACTGGAGACTTCTGCTGGGACATAGGGAATAGCTATAAAATATTTAAATCGTGCGGCTCGTCTAGACTTTCCAAATGTTATCCAACCAAATGGATCAAATCCCAACAGTATAAATACTTATTTTGCGGAGATGATGCTAAAAAATAATGCACCCACTGATATGCAAACGTCTCTTTAGCCATGTAAGTTTGTGGGAAAAAGCCATTTTGGGCCACAGGGCATCACGTGATGATGTCATTACACTGTTTGGCCACTATGAAAATTGGCTTCAAAGCCAAGCGCACTTCCTGGGGGCTTGGTGTAAACCCTAAAAATAATCACATTCAGCATGGATGCTAATGTATCAAGCTGTAGATGGTTTACCAGAAAATTTTAATTATTTGCTTAAATCACTGAAATCAACAGGCTTATATTTGGGACAGGCCTTTAATTCCTGTCATATAGAACTGTTATTTAAACCAGTATGAATACTACTTGTTTAAAAATTAGGCTTTAGATATTATATCAATTATGAATCATTCATTTGATCTAGTTCGGACAGACAGAGCATCAGAGAGTGAGTGAGTTACGGCACTCGAGGATTACGGCCCCCGGCATACTGACACAACACCACTTTATCCTGTTAAAACAATACTCACAACTTGGATTAATTTTTATGAAAAGCCCTTTTGATTCTTTTGATCTGAGGACCCTTACAGACTAAAGGAGTATGAATAACTTACAGGGTGATCGAGGAATAGACACATAATTTGAGGTAGACAACAACCCAATTTTACACATCTGGAGAACTTCTATAAAAATGAACAGCTTGGCAACCATACCAGGTGTGTAATAGACAGGCCTTTATTTGTCAGAATGTGTGGCCACACCGGGCAAGTAAAAGGGACTTGGCATTTAATTGGGACCAGGCTTTTAATGAAGGTTGTATTGTATTTAAAGGATTTTGCATAGACACAAAATATTTGTCCAGTTTTCTTGATTTCTATTCAAGAGCATGTTTATCTTGGCTCCATCTCACATATCCAGTTATATTGATGGTCCTGGCAGTTTCCATTATACCATGTGCCCCTGGTATCAGCATAGGAATAAAAAGCAGCACAGTTCCCACTCTGAAGTCCAGCACGGGTAGGCTGTCCAATCTTCCAGTACCTTGAGGAAACCAAAATCATTTAGAGTAGAATTAAACTTCATTGTATTTGTTTGTCATAATAGAAACTGAAAGTAAGTGTTGACACTACAAGATGCTTACACTGTTTCCACCTCAGTCACATTGTTAACCCAGACCCATGTTCCTGCTGTCACCACATCAGTTAGGCCGATCCAAAATCCATTCTCCCACCATGAACCACTGCCTCCCACCTTTGGAAAGTTGTCAATCATGAGTTGCTGTAAGAAAGCACATATATGAGTTAATATCTTAATTCACATTTCAAGTTTTAAGTCATATATATAAACTATTTGATCTAATCCTGGAAAACATTTTTTCTCTCTCTGTATCTCTCATTTAGCTTCTTACACTGAGCATATAAATGAATATGAAATTTTTCTTCCACATACTAAACAGAGCCCTGAATTATGTACTTCATGGGACATTTAAACCAAGAACAGAGATCAAATGAAATGGGCATTTGCTGAGAACATAATACACAGGATCTATGATTCCCATGAAGCCAGAACTATTTTTTTTTATTTCAAAGATGGAAACCCACCTGCTCCTCCAAGTTATTGATCACAAGTAGGTCGCCCCCTTGACTGATACAGTGTTTTCTGCTGTCCGGCCAGTTCTTTTTGGGGTTGGACTGATAATGAGAGTAATAATAGCAGGATGATTTAAGAAGATGCCATCCTTGTGGACATCTGCCGCAGGATTGCTCTGTTGAGGCAGGAGATTGGTTTTGTAAATTTCTATATAAATCTCTACATACATAAATGAATTGTGGAGTGTACAGCATGTGTTCCCTTTGGGGACAAGGTTTGACTATTATAGCCATGATATGTACAGGACCGTTCGCCAGCAAAGACAGGTTGAAGTTTGTCTTACCTAAAGCAGTTTTATTTGAATGCAGGTTTTCCTTCTCTGTATTTAGTGCCTCAATCTGTCTCTGAAGGTTGTCAGTGAGGGTCATCGTCTGCTTCACCTGCAGCTTTAGTTTTGCATGGCTGCTGCGCTCTCTTGCTAATGCTGCCTCGGCCTCCACTTTAGCTCTGATGATGTCACTGTGGTTGCGGAGATGGTTCATTTCAAGAATTAGTGGCGTAGCAGCTGAATTGGGAGCCTGAAGGTAACTGCCTTTGGCACCTGAGGCATAAAAACTCGTCATAACAAAGAGAAGGAGTAACTGTGGCAAAACTGGTGTGTAAAGTCAGGGTTGTTTTTTGTTTTATTCCACACGGGCAGCACTACAGAGGCAATGTTGAGTGCTTGAAGGTGTCACTTTGGTCTCTGGGAACACAGTATGGTAAACTTTCTCTATTTTGTTACAGTTTACAGACAAAAATATCAGTTTATTGACAAATTATACAGGGCTGCCACAGTCATGGAAAACCTTGAAAAGTCATGGAATTTCACAATTGCGTTATGGGATTTTGTTGTGTTTAATGAAATTGATTATTACAGTAATCTTCTGGGGATAACCTTCCACATAATGTAACATAACAGCAAATGTATTTTCTGTAGCTGTTGACGTAAAATAGCTCTAATATGATGATGTGTGAAAGCGTTTGTTTACCATCATGTATGTTTCTTCTTTTTGTCCTCGTGTTCTGTCTCGCCCTTTATGTATACATGCTAGCTTGAATTACTTTTAAACAGAGTTTGAATTTCATATGTTTGAATAAGAGAAAAAATAATGTTGTAAAAGAGTGATTTAGGTTCATGAATCCCAAAGTTTTCATATCTATGCCATACCCCACTACTACGTTTAAATTGTACTGCATTTACAATGATGTATAATCATTGTAAATGGTGATGGAAATTTCATACTAGTCCTTGAAAAGTCATGGAAAAGTTGGAAACTTTGTTCATGGACATGTGTCGGAACTTTGATTATATATTTGGCAGACTCGATAATAATATAGATGATACAAAAATAATCATTACCCTATAGTGTCATACCAAATTATATTGCTTTACAATAGGGCTGAATCTAATCACATGAATCCATTTGCTGCCTAAAAGTGTGTTTAGATGCATTAAATCATTCACTGCATATGGTAATGCACATCAAATCTGTCTCAGTTAGTGTGATGGATACTCCTGCTTCAAAAAATTGCTGTGAAATGACTACTAGATACATTTCTGTACAGCTTTTTAACAGATACAAGACATTAGTGATGCTCTGATTGCAAAATTCTGGGCCGATACTGATACAAATGTTTAAAACAGCAATCTGGCCAATAGCCGATGCTGATGTCAGTGGTTTTTTTTTTTTTTTTTTTTTGCCTCTCTGTGTATTTATCATACAGCTCACCTCCTCTTAGGAATATTTATGAGAAAAAGAAAAAGATCACCCGTAACTCTCAGCCTACTTCTTCTCAGGAAGATGTGTCTCTTACAAGGATTAGCATATCTTCCTTGTTGCAGCTCAGTCTATTTCTTTTCTCATCCAAGATATAAGATGTAGAGTTTAAGAGCTGCTCACAGCAGTCAGATTACCGCAAATAATTAACACAACATTTAGCCAGCATAAAATTGATATCACAGAACAGATAAACAGCCGTCGCTGCATCCAGTGGATGTCATTTTATTTGACAATAGGCTGATGGCAGTCAACAAGGCGAATATGGACCGATAATACCAATGTGCAGCTTATATATCAGTATGTACCAACAAGGTATGCTTTCTTGAGAAAATAAGTTGAGAATGCAAATATTTTCTACAATTGTGAAACAGCCTTGCACATCCACACTTTGATATTGCGCAATGTGTTAGTTATCTGATTCAAATTCCACAGAAGAGAAACTGTAGACAAAACAATGGTGATCAGCAGTTTTCTTTGAACTCTCATACTTACAAAATATCCCAATGACAACAGCAGCAATCAGCAGAACAGCATTCAGCACGCTCAGACTGAGTATAACCAGTCGGTGGTTTGGCAGCGCAGATCCACCTCGCTCTGTAAACAGGCCATGATTAAATTCCTCTGAGTTAAAATCTTCGCAGTATATTTTATCTTAAGTTAAACCCTCCTAATAAAACTAAGAGCAATATCATGTTGGCTTTTTACCTTCTAAAAGGTTACAGAGAAATCGACTGAAATGATTACAGAGTTAAAATCATTACGTTTAGAATTTTAAAACCTCAGAATACATTTTTAAGATTATATTTAATAATGTTTCGTATACATTTCAACTTTAAGTCACTGACTGAATTCAAGTTAGTTTGTTTGAAAGAGTAAAGAAGTAGGACAGTAGTCAGACACGGTAGATTAAATCATTTTTTTTGTAGTGTAGTTGTAAGATAGTCGTACCTTGTCCAAATGTTTGATGGTAAGAGCCTGAATACCCATCTGTGTTGAAATCTTGAGAAGTATTTTGTTCAAACGACATTTCCTCCCCTGGTTCTGACTGTTACTGCGAGTTCTTCGTTGCAGTGGTGCAAGTAGTGCCTATTGACCTGTTTGCCTGCTGCTTATACCAGAGATAAGGTGCGTGTGTGTGTGTGTGTGTGTGTGTGTGTGTGTGTGTGTGTGTGTGTGTGTGTTTGGACCCTGGTCTGGATGCTACTGCCTTTGTGTGTAAGTGTGGATTACAGTTGGTAAAATATCAGTCAAAAGGATAGTTATATAGCTTGCCAGCAAATGTAATACAGCTCCTTTTTACATTCAAATTTATAAAATATTACACTGTTGATGATTGCATCATCATCATACATGCAACATTTCTCCATACTGTGTAATATAATGCTATATTAGCACATTTAATTATCAATAAACCTCAGAATTATGTTAATCTTCATCACTTCCATGAGATGCTGAGTCATGATTATGAAAGATTTCAAAGGGCTCAGAATTCCTTTCCTTCTGTGATTGCAGTGTACTTAATTCTGCATTTTTTTTTTTTTTTGCTGAGATTTTAAAACTAGCTGTTTAAGAAACTGTACATCTTTTAAAGGAATAGTTTGACCTTTTGGGTAATTCGTTCTTGCCGAGAGTTAGATGATAAGATTGATACCACTCTCATGTCTCTCGTGGGTTTGTGTTTAAATTAATAGTTGGCCAATAAATAATTGATTAATTCTTGACAGATCAGTAATATGTTGTAACATAATCAGTCTTTTTACTCAGCCCTTTAAATCAACTTACCCTCACAACTGCAGACTTTGTGGTCAATTACAAACATTAAAACAGATTTACAGGTTACAGATTTATAAAGCATTCATAAATGATTTATTAACCATTATTAATGTCATCTGTTGTATATTTTTTAAGTATGGTGTATGTTGCTGATGTTTTGCATATTTTGTTTGTATGTGTGATACAATATTAGTGATAGTACATGTAATGACAATGATAACAATATCAAAAAATATAATTTAGAATAATAGCAATAATAATAAAATAATAATAATAATAGCAATAATAAATATATTCTTAGGATCTAATGATTTTAACAAAGTTATTTTAACAATACCATTAACTATAGTAATAGTTATTATTATCATTACATCACCACCTTCAACACCGTCGACATGTCACCCTAATGTCTATGTTTATGTTTATGTTTATGTTATTTAAAAAGGGACAGTACACATTAATCAGCATGATTGCTCAAGTCACGTAAATGTGCCAGATTTAGCCATACAGGCTAATTTTCATCTGCAGTCCCTGCCATGATGGTGTGTGTGTATATGAGAAAAAGACATTAAAATAACCTTCAAAAGCACAGAAACACATGAGCACAGATAAAAGCGGATTGATGGCATGTCCATAGAAGGGCACATAAGCACAGAGGAAACATACTATTATAGACAGAAGCACATAACAAGGCACATTAGCAAAAACAACAAGACATAAGCACTATTAATAAAACAATGACATAACCATATAACCAAACACATTAAGAACGTACTTTACAAAAGTACAACATAAAACACAACACAGAACCAAAGCACATAGCCACAAAGAAATACACAAAAGCACAAAGCAAAGCACATAAGGAAGGACAACAGCACACAAGCACAACCAGCAAGACAGCGACATAAAATAAACCATAAAATCAATATCTATCATGATCTATTTAAAAATGATAATAATAAGACACTACAGCATTTTTGTATCAACAGCTGAAATGACGGTAGAAGTAGTGCTGGTGGAAGCAATACTAATGATAAAAGTGATAATAATAATGACAACGATAATAATGATAATAGAATTGATGATGATAATGATAATGATGATAATAATAACAACATTGATTATGATGAAAACACTAATGACAGTAATAATATAACCGTAACAATAGTGATAATGGTTATAATAAAAGAAAGCAAACCTATAAATAATGTACAATCATATTTTAGCTCTATGTTTTGTTTGTTTGTTTTGTCCCCCTTCCCTCTAATCTATCCCAGTCATCATTTATATTATTATCACCACCATCCTTATAATTAAACAGGTATATGAGTTAATAGATGATATTTATTGATAAAGCAGCATTAAGATTTTTTTTCATCATGCCTTTAGAAATTGCTATCAACAGATCGTGAAGGGTTAAAGAAAACAAATACTATAACAGTTGGCTAGATCAGAAATAAATTGTAATTGCATTGCGGTTCAGATTTTAAGTCAGATGTGGAAAAGTCACAGAAAAGATCATTATACAGTGCACAAGTTATGTGAAGTTTCATCAACAAAGTGAGAGCTAGGCATGGAGGCACATTTTGGCCACATCTTGGTAAAATAACAGCAATTCTCGTACATAATGTTACATTAGCAATATGGCCCTTAAATCTAACAGCGATTTCCCTTTTATTTGTAGGTACTATATTTATTTGAGTACTGATTTTAGGTAAAGATTCTGTTCATCATTACAGAAAAATTCAGAAGATGTCTGAAAGTCTCAAAGGTGAATTTAACTCTTTATGGAAAAAGTTGAGCTTGTGAGCAAATGCAGTAAACATGAAGTGTTAACTCATAGAAGCTGGTGGTTTTTCACAAATCCATTTTTGTTTTGCTGCACATTTGACATCGTTCCAAGCCTTGAAGAAGTTCTCGTTGGCAAATAGCACTCCACAGTCGTCGTGTCCGTCTATGTTACTATTTGGTTCTCCATCATTCCAGTACCTGCAATAAATGGTAGGTTACTTTACAGAGACACAGTACTTTCCTCATTTCCTCACAGTCCACATTATGCATCTTTTTGTCATTCAAATAATGTATTCCAGGGGACAAGAGTTGTAAATGTCTGCCATATGTGGCAGGACATATTTAAATTAGTGATTAAAACCATCTGTCAGAGAGCCCCCATTTGGCCTACTTAATTAAATTCTCTGCACAGCAAGTCACCCTCTTTGTTTGCCAAAGTTACATTATTATAAGGAAATGCAGTTGAGAGCAGAGGCTGATATGATAATAGTTTGGAACCGTTAAAATAATAAAAACCTGAAATAAAAATTTAAAAAAAGATCACTGAATATCAAGCTGAAAGTAAGAAAGACCTAAATAAATTTATACATCTGGAACTGATTGTCAAAGTTATCAATAAATAAATCTGGAGCTAAACATCAAACTAACTGTAAAAAATCCAGGTGCAACATTGAAACAAGATACTTAAGAGTGGAATAATTTTGTCTTTTTTAAAATACTCAAAACACTTTCCTTAATTCATAAAACATAAAAAACAACAGTAGGTCAATACCTAATACGTGGATGGACCATGTGTGAAAAGCTAGTGGGGTTCAGTCACGGACTCACAGACTTTGCTATAACGCTAAAGCACCAGACCCACTGTTGTTTTCCGGCCAAAACATTCTTGTAAACACGTGTACACTGCTTGATGTCTGGCTGGATGTATCACAAAGTGATCCAGCAGTGGGACACTGTGCTGAAATTTCCTGCAAATACTCCAACATGCAACATGTTAAACTCTTACCCTTCAATCAGTGCTCTTCCATCCACCCATTTCCAAGTGTCTTCTTTGGGGAAATTCTTCAATCCAATCCAGAGGCCTGTTTTGGGGCCTGGGCGGTATTTGTTAGCCAGTAAGATGTTTACAGTTGCATTCTAAGAAATAAGAATATATATATATATATGTTTATACAGATAAAAAACAAAGAAAAGACATTAAAAGTTTACATGAACAGGGTTGCAAATGAGTTTTGAGTATTCCACCTCTTTGTCTTTGCTGTCTATGATTGCAAGGTCACCTCCATGTATCTGGCAGTACTCTCTGGCTTTTGACCATGATTTGACTCCATCACGATCAGATAAGGAGAAGTAGTAACACACTGAGTTCACCAAAATCCATCTTGGTGGACAGGATTTGCAGCTACTGCCTGTTGCCAAAGAAAATAACGGTAAACAACACAAACATGTAATTCATTATGCTATTAACATTTTTATGATATACACAATAATAGTTAAACAGGTCTTACTCATTATTGATACTTCGTATCTCAGTTTTGCAACGTCCTTATTCTTTTTAACAAGCTGTTCTTCATAGTTTTTGCTTCTTCTTGTCTGGTGTTCAAGCTCCCAGCTGGTTGGAATCTGACGACTCATCTCACTGTCCAGCTGCTCCTTAGCCTTGACTGCAGCCTTGTAAGTATCCTGGAGTTTGGCCAACTCGTTGCTGATGCGTTCTGTATCGTTAGGTCTGAGGTGAGTATCTGTGAGTTTGTTGTCTGGAAGTGTTGCAGAGAAACAGTTTTAGTGCAGCAAAGTATTCTTTTTTCTTCATTACCCTGTTTCTAACTCATTTCATCCACATAGCTAATACTTATTTACATCTAAGCCACCCTGATAGTGAATATGAACAAACAAAATCACATGGAAAGAAAATAAAACAAGACAGAGGTTATTACTATCAGTGACCTCTCATAATGGCTTTGTAGTCTATTCCAGAGCTAATGCTCTGCTGAGATAATCCACTGAAAGGCTACAGAGGTAGAATTTACCAGTAAGGCAAAAAAAAGCCTAGTCTAGTTTCGAAACAGTATCAGCGGGAGAATGAAAAAATAATCTTTAGCTAAAAAAGGCTTTTGGACTATTTACAGGAGATGAATGCACTCCAAGATAATTCAACACTTATGCATAGACTTATCAGTTTAACATGAGCAGAAAAATATTGCATTCTGCTTTGAATTTCTACCAGTCCTGTTCACCAGCTTATCGAAGGCTTGGCTGAAGTGGTTCGATAAGAACATATAATTAATCTGTTAGTCAACTGATAGAAAACTACTTCTTATTTTAATTTAAAAAAATCATTTTTCAAGCAAAAATGACAAACAGTCCCTCGTTCCAGATTGCCCTCGTGAAGATTTGCTGTTGTTCTGTTTCATAGCATTGTAAAATGAACATCTGGGTATTGAACTACTGGGTTCAACAAAACAGGTAATCTGAAGATGTTAGCATGGGCTAAAGCTGCAAGGGCTAGGTATTGGTACTGGATACCTTTAAGATATTAACTGAAATAACCCAGTTCTGAGTAGTATTGAAACTTCTATTTCTCACAGCCGATCTTGCAAGCGTTCTTTCATTTATTGTGACATGTAATTGGCCCAGTACCGCAGCAGCTACAATCCATACAGTCTGTGGTGTGGTGAAGTCTAGTGCGGTGTATTTGACAGAATTGGCATTTTGGAGTGAAGAGACCAAAACGTTAAAAAGTAAGACCGTAGTGCACGCCTGTGGCATCCGGTGGCATTTTACACAACTGAATTCTTCCATTCACATGATGAGGATTTGAATGAAGGAGGAAAAAATGAAGTACTCTATTGGTATCGGTATCAGTTTAAGAGTATGGCTATTGTTACTGGTAACATACTGTTAATCGATTCATCTATTAACAGATAATCAATTGTTAACTATTGCAATATAACATTAGAAATTATGTTACGTACAATAATCTGTGAATCGAGAAAATATTTAGCTCATCATGTGGTGATGAAAGAATAGCTGCAGCCCTAATCAGTAATTCCAATGAGCACAGCACTCAGCAATGTTTACTTACAGTGGAGCCCCAGGCCGATATCAACCATCAGTAGAACAGCAGCAAGTAGCACCAGGCTCACTGCAGCCGGTCTGCTAAGTCTCCCAGGTGAAATACTGTTCGTTGACACTAGACAGAGAAAAGATGAATCAATATCATAAAGCCAGAAACTGTTTTAAACAAACACTGCACTTTTATCAGGATCGTAAATATTCTAATTACATTTTAATGTTGATGCTTTATTCATGATGAAAAAAAATCAATTAGAGTACACCATTCACTCAGCACTAACTCCTCTCAGCATTTCATTCAGTTCACTGAATAAAAGTAAATGAAATTGTTATTTTTTCAAGGTAAGATTATTAATCAAGATATAAACTTAAAATACATCCCACAAGATAAGGGCACGGTGAAAATCAGAGCACAGGAAATATGTGCAGAATCAGCTCTCTAAACAGCCCCATCCTGCATTAGAAAAGTACATAGTTAAAAATACCCAAGAACTTATGATAGCGGCCAAGCATCAGGAAGACGAGACAAGACACTGAGAAAGCCTATTAAATAGCCTATGAATGATTGTTTAAAAAAAAAAAGAATTAAAAAAATAAATAAGACGGACAGATAATATGAATAGCCATAATAGATGTCACTTAGTCAGGGGTCGTCAGTTTACTTAATAATAGAGAAGGGGTCCCTCAAGAAAAAAGGTTGGGAACCACTGGTGCAAATGATAACTTTTAATTTCCTTTACCTGGTTGCCTGTCTTGGTTAGACTGGGGGTAAGAAGGTTGCTCCTCATCGTGCGAGTTCCCATCATAAATCAGTGAGCTAAATCCACCATCAAAATGACAACCAGTGATTTCTCCCTTTGCCATTATGACTGCAGAGCTGAGATCAGGCCTAGTGAGAATACATGCGAGAGAAGATTTGTCTGGAAACCAGCCTGTGTCGAGACTTAAAGCTACCGTTGCTTAGCTCATCAACAGTAAGTTCATGACGATCGAATTCCAGTGAAAACTCTTTGGCATGAAAAAGGAGAAGTGAAATTCTTAATACGACGTATGCCAATCGCTGTTTGTGTATGTGTGGAGTACAGTTGGTAAAATATCAGTCGAAAGTATAGTTGTACAGCTTAACCTCTGATTTAAATGTTGTCTTAAGTATGGTATAATATACTGTAAATGCCAGCAGGTGTGATACAGCTCATTTTTACAGTCAAACATATAAAATATTACACTGTTGACTAGGGGTGTAATGATCCATCGATCTAGATCTATATATCAATTCAGTAATCAACAATCCAATATCACAAATGCAAAGTGTAAACATTGATCCATTTTGTCATCTTTAGGATATGCTTTTATTTTGAAAGTCTCTGTCAGAGTTAAACTGCAGTAGGCAGATTGCAAGCAGCCAAGAGAAAGATGATGAGGATAACGTTTACTCGTGAATAAATCAACAGTGTGAAAATATTTTCGATTCAGTGGAATAATTGGCCGACCGATTGTCGAACCTTGGATTCAGGAGGAGCAATGCGGACTCCATTCTGGCCGTGGAACAGTGGACCAGCTCTTTACCCTTGGGTACCCAGGGTGCTGGAGGGGTCTTTGGAGTTTGCCCATCCAGTCTACATGTGCTTTGTGGTCTTGTGGGGGGTACTGCGGGAGTACGGGGTACAGGGCTCACTGCTACAAGCCATTCGGTCTCTGTATGACTAAAATGAGAGCTGTGTCCACATACTCGGCGTAAAGTCAAACACCTTCTCAGTGGGTGTTGGCCTCTGTCATGGTTGTCTCTTGTCACTGATCCTGTTTGTGATTTTCATGGACAGGATCTCGAGGCACAGCCAGGGGGAGGACGGGGTCTGGTTTGGGGAATTGCATCTCTGCTTTTTGATGATATGAGATGATATGGTTCTGTTGGCTCCGAGCCGAGTGTGAAGCAGTGAGGCAATGAGTGTCAGTACCTCCAAATCTGAGGCCATGGTTCTCTGCCGGAAACCGGTAGATTGCCCTCTGCGGGTTGGGAGTGAGTTACTGGATCAAGTGAGGGAGTTCAAGTATCTCGGGGTCTTGTTCACAAGTGAGGGTAGAATGGAGCATGAGGTGGATCGCGGTTAGGTGCGGCTTCTGCAGCGATGCAGGAACTGCACCGGTCCGTCGTGGTGAAGATTTACTGGTCCATCTATATCCCAACCCTCACCTACGATCATGACCTCTGGGCAGTGACCGAAAGAATGAGATCGCGGATTCAAACAGTTGAAATGAGTTTCCTCCATAGGGTGGCTGGGCTCAGCCTTAGAGATAGGATGAGGAGCTCAGACATCTGGGGGGAGCTCGGAGTAGAGCTGCTGCTCCTTTGTGTCGAAAGGGGTCAGTTGAGGTGGTTCGGGCATCTGATCAGGATGCCTCCTGGGCGTCTCCCGCTATGGGGTGTTTCGGGCACGTCCCACTGGTAGGTAGAACACGCTGGAGGGATTACATATCTCATCTGGCTTGGGAACGCCTCGGGATCCCCCAGGAGGAGCTGGAAAGCGTTGCTGGGGAGAGGGATGTCTGGGGTGCTTTGCTCGGCCTGCTGCCCCCGCGACCTGGCCCCGGATAAGCAGATGAAAATTGATGGATGGATGGAAAAATTTGTCAACCAGAGGGATAACATTGTATCATGATGAAACCAGTGATTTTTAGCCCTACTGTTGATATACTGCTTGTAAGCCTGCATGAGGATTTTGCATCATTGCTGGACATGGACCTTTCTCCATCCTATGTAAAATAATGCTGTATTAGCACATTCAGTTCTTGCTGAGAGTTACAGTGTTTACACACTTTGTCTATCTCAGCCCTCTAAACGGACTCAGAGTGGTGAATTCTAGAAAACTTGCGGTACCTAACAGCTGGTTAAGAGAAGTGAGGAGTCAGCAATTAGTAATAGTATATAACAGTCATGGGAACATGCCACAGGAGATTGTGCACACATACACAGTCAGCCAAACGCATGAATTATTTCACAAGGTGCAAAATAATCATATGCTGTGTGCTCAAGAAAAATCAATATTACATCCAAGATATTAGTAAGAAGAATGTCACTTCTCTTTTCTCATAACGTTTTGACTGAAAGTCAGTTCAAAACATACTATCTGTCTTTCTAAAGCATGCTTACATAATCTTTGAGTTTTACAACTAATGGCTTTATTAGTGGTTGATAAATCATGTATAAATGCTTTATAAAACTGTTATAGGGTAAAAGAGTTTTATTGATTTTTACTGAACTCCAAGTCTGCATTTGTGAGAGTAAGCTGATGATTTAAAGAGCTGAGTAATAAGACTGAGCAGATTAAGACATATTACTGATCTGTATTTATTATTTATCAGCCAACTATTAATTAAGACATAAACCAATGAGAGAGATATCAATCTTATCATCTAAGGATGTTTTCACACTTGGTCCTTTTCAGCCCTTTAAGCAGACTCAGAGCGGTGGGCATATGTGAACACTCCAAGAGAACTCAGACCCCTCTGAAGCAAAGCCAAGTCAGACGGTTCGCTTCAGGTCTGCAGTGCAGTTTGCTTAACGTGTGCATTGTGAACACAAAGTGCTCCAGAGTCACTTTGCTCTTTGCCATTGTATTCAGCCCTCTAGATCACATGCTATTGCACTAGGACGCTTGAAAAAACAGACGAAACCACGTCGGCCTGTAACGCTTTCAAGGACACAGGACGTCGAGTAGTGTGGTCCACGGAAGATACTGCACGTATACACAATACATCAAACAGCAACAGTCTAGAGCACACAGAAACACTAAGTTTTTCCTCCAATTTAAAGATCATCTGAAAGCGAGGGGCTTCATAACCACACTGCAGTGCCACGTCAAAGTAAATACAAAACTATGTCAATATATATTATATATAGGCTATAGTGTGAACAGAAAGAGGACTGAGGCCCCACCAGAGCTGATCTGACCTGAAAGAGAATGAATACCTTTTCTATTGGTCCACTTTTTGGTGTACTTTAAGGGTGTTTTCACATGTAGTCCTCTGTAAATGAACAGAACTTAGTCCTCTTAAATGGAATGCAGCTATCATTAATGTTATTAAATACACCTATGCTTATCCTATTATGGCATGTCAAAATGTCTGCTGGGAAAAAGGTTGATATTCCATTTAAATCTGTTACAGTGAAGTCCACAGTGCCGTTGCCTAAATAGGAGCTGTAGTTGAACTGTCCAAAGGAGTCCCCTCTCAGGCTCCCATTAATGATATACAGACCTAGCCACTGACTGAGCTGGAGAAGACGTTTCCCATGTGTGTTTATGGATGTGTAATAATTTTGTCTTTTGAAATGAATAGAAAAGGAGATATTCTCTCCTGTAAGAAATGGGTCACTGTCTCACTTAATTCCATTACCAGTTCTGGAGTTCAGATCCCCACATCGTATTATATGTCCTTCAGACTATATATTTATAACTTTGATAAATGTGACTTTAAATTTACAGTCATTGCTGCTTGGCCTGATAAATGATCTCCAGCTATGCAATTCATTCAGTAACAGTTGAATAATGACAGCATTAAATTATCATGAAAGTAATTACAATTTAACCCGAGGTGAATACGACTGTCACAAGTGAACTCAGTGATGTCATATTGATCTGCACTTAATTCTGCAAACTCTGTAAATGAAAACGTGTTGCTGACTGTTGGAATACAGTTACAATAATTAAAGGTGAAAAATGCCCAGAAACATGAGATCAATCTTTAAATGGTTTTATTCTTAAAAGATGAAACAAATAAAAAAACAATGTGTTTTCTGCTTCAGCAGAACTTCCTGATTCTATATTGATGTCTTTTCACATATCCAGTGCATTCTTTTTTGTTTGCAGCGGGCATCGTTACGGGTCTTCCAGGGATTCAGACGGCTATAAATTACCGTTGCACAGTCTTCTCCCAAGTGTCCACTGTCGTTTGGTTCTCCATCCATCCAGTACCTTTGAAAAATGACATCAGCAATTACAAAAGCAATCAAAAATAATAATCAATAATAACTACAGCATTAGAGGAATAATTCAGCAACACTCACCTTTGTTCCACCTCGGTGACATTATTAATCCAGACCCATATCCCCTCTGTGTGTGTGTCAGTGAGACCAACCCAGAAGCTGCCAGCCATCATATGTTCAATGGTGTGACTCACAAATATCTGTGTGAGCACACAAAAAACTTTTCTAATGACTCAAATGTAAAATCCAAATGTATACATATTTATTTTTATGAATTTAATTATTTATTATTATTTTCATGTTTTACATTCTTCCTCTTTTATTGTTTTTAACCCACCTGCTCCTCCGGATAATCGATCACAACCAGGTCAGCTCCACGACTTTTACAGTCTGCTCTGCTATCTGGCCAGTTCTTTTCAACATTAGGGTACTCAGAGTAAGAAAAGAAATAGCAGGATGAGTTGAGAGGAGTCCATCCAGAGTCGCATCCGCTACAGGTTACCTCTGCGAGAAATAAAAGATTTCTTGTTACTGTAGATGTTTTTCAGTATTCTAAGTTAACAGATGAAATAAAAATATGAACTACGACTCTTTCTCACCCAAAGCCGAAATATTGGACAGCAGAATTGTCCTCTCTTCTTGCAGTCCCTCAATCTGTTTCTGATAATTGTCATTGATAGTCATCTGCTGCTCAATTTTCTCTTTCATCTGTGTGTGGTTTTTGAGCACGCTCCGTAAGGCATTTTTGGCCTCCTCCTCAGCTTTGATCACATCGCTGTAGTTGCCACGGAGAGAGTTGAGCTCATTGATGAGCTGTGTTGCAGTTGAGTTGGAGACCTGAGGGGAACCCTCTTTGACTTTGGCACCTGAAGAGGTGTAAACATATTGTCACAAAGACAGCAAGAACTGTGTCAAAACTGTGTGCAGTAATGTAGTCAAAGACATATTTGTACCACAGTGGACAATGACGGTGTATATTGTAATTCATGACATTCTGCAAAATAGAAGTAAAATATATCGAGGGAAAAAGGATAGACGTATGTGAATATTGATCTTATCATTCGGGAAAGATGCACAAACAAAAATGTGGACAGGATTTACAGGCTAAAAAAGAGATTTGTATATCATTAAAAACCATAAACAATAATACAGAATATTTATACATATGAGCATTTTAACAAATGTTTCCATATATCTCGTTCTGCATTGAACATACTTTAAATCATTTTCTATTGTCTACTGTTGTACTCACAGTTAATCCCAATAACAACAGCAGCTATCAGCAGAACAACATTCAACAGACCCAGAGAGAGTAAAACCAGTCGGTTAGATCCATCTCCACCTGTGAATATTGTAAATCATAAAGATTATATAGAAGTGAAGAGTATGTAGGTAATGACTATGATAAATATTACTTAAAAACTACAATCACTGAGGTGTGGTAGTAATGTTTGGCCTTATAAATCATTGTCAGCAATGTTCTTAATTCAGTAACATTTGAATAAGGACAATGTTAAATTGCTTAAAACCATAGGTTCATTTGCTGAGAGGAAGAGTGAAGAAGACAGCTGTGAGGGAAAACTGGACAGGGAGTGAGACACATGTCAGACACTGTCAGAGATTTTGAAGTCGTACCTTGTCCAAACTTGTTATAGCGAAACTGAAGATTTAAGCCAGTGTTGAAGAAAACTTGAGAAAGCCTCTGCATGAAGGACATTTTCTGCCCATCCTCTGTCCTGCTTTGTGGATTCGCCATTGCAGCACTGCAGCTCTGCCCACTCGTCTGTTTGTGTCTTGCTTTTATATCTGTGAAGGAGAGGGGTGTGTCTGACTGTAAATCCATCCCCACCTCAGTGCATTGCATGTTTCCTTAAAAGGATTAAAGGCCCAGTGTGTTGGAGTTCATGGCATCTACTGGCAGAAATGTTATATAATATTCATAACTATGTTTTCATTAGTGTATCATCATCTGAAACTAAGAATGGTTGTGTTTTCGTTACATTAGAATGTCAGCTATGTTGTTTCTAGAAGGGACAAATCCAACACTAGCACTATGGGGCCAGTCATGTTTTTGGGCCAGTCATGTTTTTGCGTCAGCCATCGTCGTTCTCCTGCACGCTTGGCACACAGAAGTTTCCGTTGGTTGCTATCTGCAACATCAACGCCATGCCACTATATCCTACACAGTGTTGGGGAGTAACTAATTACATGTAACTCGTGAAATGTTATTAAACTACAAAAACTACAAAACAATGTGATTGTAATCAGTTACTGAGAAAAAACATATAATTAAGGCCATTTTTACATGAAAACAATCTGCTGAAAACTGAATTGTTTCTCGTTTTCGTTTTGAACATGTTCCGCGCGACAGACGACAACCTTTTGATAACAATCGCTGTGCACACGGATCCGCAAAAATGACTAAAAACGCTATAGTATGCATGCCAGGCCAGTGAGGTGATGAGTGTCAGTACCTCCAAATCTGAGGCCATGGTTCTCTGCCGGAAACCGGTAGATTGCCCTCTGCGGGTTGGGAGTGAGTTAGTGGCTCAAGTGAGGGAGTTCAAGTATCTCGGGGTCTTGTTCTCGAGTGAGGGTAGAATGGAGCGTGAGATGGATCGCGGTTTGGTGCGGCTTCTGCAGCGATGCAGGAACTGCACCGGTCCGTCGTGGTGAAGATTTACTGGTCCATCTATATCCCAACCCTCACCTATGGTCATGACCTCTGGGCAGTGATCGAAAGAATGAGTTCGCGGATTCAAGCAGTTGAAATGAGTTTCCTCCATAGGGTGGCTGGGCTCAGCCTTAGAGATAGGGTGAGGAGCTCAGACATCTGGGGGGAGCTCGGAGTAGAGCTGCTGCTCCTTTGTGTCGAAAGAGGTCAGTTGAGGTGGTTCGGGCATCTGATCAGGATGCCTCCTGGGCGTTTCCCGCTATGGAGTGTTTCAGGCACGTCCCACTGGTAGGTAGAACACGCTGGAGGGATTACATATCTCATCTGGCCTGGGAACGCCTCGGGATCCCCCAGGAGGAGCTGGAAAGCGCTGCTGGGGAGAGGGATGTCTGGGGTGCTTTGCTCGGCCTGCTGCTCCCGTGACCTGGCCCCGGATAAGCAGATGAAAATTGATGGATGGATGGAAAAATTTGTCAACCAGAGGGATAACATTGTATCATGATGAAACCAGTGATTTTTAGCCCTACTGTTGATATACTGCTTGTAAGCCTGCATGAGGATTTTGCATCATTGCTGGACATGGACATTTCTCCATCCTATGTAAAATAATGCTGTATTAGCACATTCAGTTCTTGCTGAGAGTTACAGTGTTTACACACTTTGTCCTTCTCAGCCCTCTAAACGGACTCAGAGTGGTGAATTCTAGAAAACTTGCAGTACCTAACAGCCGGTTAAGAGAAGTGAGGAGTCAGCAATTAGTAATAGTATATAACAGTCATGGAAACATGCCACAGGAGATTGTGCACACATACACAGTCAGCCAAACGCATGAATTATTTCACAAGGTGCAAAATAATCATATGCTGTGTACTCAAGAAAAATCAATATTACATCCAAGATATTAGTAAGAAGAATGTCACTTCTCTTTTCTCGTAACGTTTTGACTGAAAGTCAGTTCAAAACATACTATCTGTCTTTCTAAAGCATGCTTACATAATCTTTGAGTTTTACAACTAATGGCTTTATTAGTGGTTGATAAATCATGTATAAATGCTTTATAAAACTGTTATAGGGTAAAAGAGTTTTATTGATTTTTACTGAACTCCAAGTCTGCATTTGTGAGAGTAAGCTGATGATTTAAAGAGCTGAGTAATAAGACTGAGGAGATTAAGACATATTACTGATCTGTATTTATTATTTATCAGCCAACTATTAATTAAGACATAAACCAATGAGAGAGATATTAATCTTATCATCTAAGGATGTTTTCACATTTGGTCCTTTTCAGCCCTTTAAGCAGACTCAGAGCGGTGGGCATATGTGAACACTCCAAGAGAACTCAGACCCCTCTGAAGCAAAGCCAAGTCAGACGGTTCGCTTCAGGTCTGCAGTGCGGTTTGCTTAACGTGTGCATTGTGAACACAAAGTGCTCCAGAGTCACTTTGCTCTTTGCCATTGTATTCAGCCCTCTAGATCACATGCTATTGCACTAGGACGCTTGAAAAAACAGACGAAACCACGTCGGCCTGTAACGCTTTCAAGGACACAGGACGTCGAGTAGTGTGGTCCACGGAAGATACTGCACGTATACACAATACATCAAACTGCAACAGTCTAGAGCACACAGAAACACTAAGTTTTTCCTCCAAATTAAAGATCATCTGAAAGCAAGGGGCTTCATAACCACACTGCAGTGCCACGTCAAAGTAAATACAAAACTATGTCAATATATATTATATATAGGCTATAGTGTGAACAGAAAGAGGACTGAGGCCCCACCTGAGCTGATCTGACCTGAAAGAGAACTGAATACCTTTTCTGTTGGTCCACTTTTGTTGTACTTTAAGGGTGTTTTCACATGTAGTCCTCTGTAAATGAACAGAACTTAGTCCTCTTAAATGGAATGCAGCTATCATTAATGTTATTAAATACACCTGTGCTTCTCCTATTATGGCATGTGAAAATGTCTGCTGGGAAAAAGGTTGATATTCCATCTAAATCTGTTACAGTGAAGTCCACAGTGCCGTTGCCTAAATAGGAGCTGTAGTTGAACTGTCCAAAGGAGTCCCCTCTCAGGCTCCCATTGATGATATACAGACCTAGCCACTGACTGAGCTGGAGAAGACGTTTCCCATGTGTGTTTATGGATGTGTAATAATTTTGTCTTTTGAAATGAATAGAAAAGGAGATATTCTCTCCTGTAAGAAATGGGTCACTGTCTCACTTAATTCCATTACCAGTTCTGGAGTTCAGATCCCCACATCGTATTATATGTCCTTCACACTATGTATTTATAACTTAGATAAATGTGACTTTAAATTTACAGTCATTGCTGCTTGGCCTGATAAATGATCTCCAGCTATGCAATTCATTCAGTAACAGTTGAATAATGACAGCATTAAATTATCATGAAAGTAAATACAATTTAACCCGAGGTGAATACGACTGTCACAAGTGAACTCAGTGATGTCATATTGATCTGCACTTAATTCTGCAAACTCTGTAAATGAAAACGTGTTGCTGACTGTTGGAATACAGTTACGATAATTAAAGGTGAAAAATGCCCAGAAACATGAGATCAATCTTTAAATGGTTTTATTCTTAAAAAATGAAACAAAAAAACAAACAAACAATGTGTTTTCTGCTTCAGCAGAACTTCCTGATTCTATATTGATGTCTTTTCACATATCCAGTGCATACTACTTTGTTCGCAGCGGGCATCGTTACGGGTCTTCCAGGGATTCAGACGGCTAGCAACTACCATTGCACAGTCTTCTCCCAAGCGTCCACTGTCGTTTGGTTCTCCATCCATCCAGTACCTTTGAAAGATGACATCAGCAATTACAAAAGCAATCAAAAATAATAATCAATAATAACTACAGCATTAGAGGAATAATTCAGCAACACTCACCTTTGTTCCACCTCGGTGACATTATTAATCCAGACCCATATCCCTTCTGTGTGTGTGTCAGTGAGACCAACCCAGAAGCCGCCAGCCATCATATGTTCAATGGTGTGACTCACAAATATCTGTGTGAGCACACAAAAAACTTTTCTACTGACTCAAATGTAAAATCCAAATGTATACATATTTATTTTTATGAATTTAATTATTTATTATTATTTTCATGTTTTACATTCTTTCTCTTTTATTGTTTTTAACCCACCTGCTCCTCCGGATAATCGATCACAACCAGGTCAGCTCCACGACTTTTACAGTCTGCTCTGCTATCTGGCCAGTTCTTTTCAACATTAGGGTACTCAGAGTAAGAAAAGAAATAGCAGGATGAGTTGAGAGGAATCCATCCAGAGTCGCATCCGCTACAGGTTACCTCTGCGAGAAATAAAAGATTTCTTGTCACTGTAGATGTTTTTCAGTATTCTAAGTTAACAGATGAAATAAAAATATGAACTACGACTCTTTCTCACCCAAAGCCGAAATATTGGACAGCAGAATTGTCCTCTCTTCTTGCAGTCCCTCAATCTGTTTCTGATAATTGTCATTGATAGTCATCTGCTGCTCAATTTTCTCTTTCATCTGTGTGTGGTTTTTGAGCACGCTCCGTAAGGCATTTTTGGCCTCCTCCTCAGCTTTGATCACATCGCTGTAGTTGCCACGGAGAGAGTTGAGCTCATTGATGAGCAGTGTTGCAGTTGAGTTGGAAACCTGAAGGGAACACTCTTTGACTTTGGCACCTGAAGAGGTGTAAACATATTGTCACAAAGACAGCAAGAACTGTGTCAAAACTGTGTGCAGTAATGTAGTCAAAGACATATTTGTACCACAGTGGACAATGAAGGTGTATGTTGTAATTCATGACATTCTACAAAATAGAAGTAAAATATATCGAGGGAAAAAGGATAGACGTATGTGAATATTGATCTTATCATTAGGGAAAGATGCACAAACAAAAATGTGGACAGGATTTACAGGCTAAAGAAGAGATTTGTATATCATTAAAAACCATAATAAATAATACAGAATATTTATACACATGAGCATTTTAACAACCTTAACTACCTTAAATCATTTTCTATTGTCTACTGTTGTACTCACAGTTAATCCCAATAACAACAGCAGCTATCAGCAGAACAACATTCAACAGACCCAGAGACAGTAAAACCAGTCGGTTAGATCCATCTCCACCTGTGAATATTGTAAATCATAAAGATTATATAGAAGTGAAGAGTATGGTAGGTAACGACTATGATAAATATTACTTAAAAACTACAATCACTGAGGTGTGGTAGTAATGTTTGGCCTTATAAATCATTGTCAGCAATGTTCTTAATTCAATAACATTTGAATAGGGACAATGTTAAATTGCTTAAAACCATAGGTTCATTTGCTGAGAGGAAGAGTGAAGAAGACAGCTGTGAGGGTAAACTGGACAGGGAGTGAGACACATGTCAGACACTGTCAGAGATTTTGAAGGTGTACCTTGTCCAAACTTGTTATAGCGAAACTGAAGATTTAAGCCAGTGTTGAAGAAAACTTAAGAAAGCTTCTGTATGAAGGATATTTTCTGCCCATCCTCTGTCCTGCTTTGTGGATTCGTCATTGCAGCACTGCAGTTCTGCCCACTCGTCTGTTTGTGTCTTGCTTTCATATCTGTGAAGGAGAGGGGTGTGTCTGACTGTAAATCCATCCCCACCTCAGTGCATTGCATGTTTCCTTAAAAGAATTAAAGGCCCAGTGTGTTGGAGTTCATGGCATCTACTGGCAGAAATGTTATATAATATTCATAACTATGTTTTCATTAGTGTATCATCATCTGAAACTAAGAATGGTTGTGTTTTCGTTACATTAGAATGTCAGCTATGTTGTTTCTAGAAGGGACAAATCCAACACTAGCACTATGGGGCCAGTCATGTTTTTGGGCCAGTCATGTTTTCGCGTCAGCCATCGTCGTTCTCCTGCACGCTTAGCACACAGACATTTCCGTTGGTTGCTATCTGCAACATCAACGCCATGCCACTACATCCTACACAGTGTTAGGGAGTAACTAATTACATGTAACTCGTTAAATGTTATTAAACTACAAAACAATGTGATTGTAATCAGTTACTGAGAAAAAACATGTAATTAAGGCCATTTTTACATGAAAACAATCTGCTGAAAACTGAATTGTTTCTCGTTTTGAAAATGTTCCACGCAACAGACGACAACCTTTTGATAACAATCGCTGTGCACACGGATCTGCAAAAATGACTAAAAACACTGTAGTATACATGCCAGGCCAGTGAGGTGATGAGTGTCAGTACCTCCAAATCTGAGGCCATGGTTCTCTGCCGGAAACCGATAGATTGCCCTCTGCGGCTTGGGAGTGAGTTACTGGCTCAAGTGAGGGAGTTCAAGTATCTCGGGGTCTTGTTCTCGAGTGAGGGTAGAATGGAGCGTGAGATGGATCGCGGTTTGGTGCAGCTTCTGCAGTGATGCAGGAACTGCACCGGTCCGTCGTGGTGAAGATTTACTGGTCCATCTATATCCCAACCCTCACCTACGGTCATGACCTCTGGGCAGTGACCGAAAGAATGAGATCGTGGATTCAAGCAGTTGAAATGAGTTTCCTCCATAGGGTGGCTGGGCTCAGCCTTAGAGATAGGATGAGGAGCTCAGACATCTGGGGGGAGCTCGGAGTAGAGCTGCTGCTCCTTTGTGTCGAAAGGGCTCAGTCGAGGTGGTTCAGGCATCTGATCAGGATGCCTCCTGGGCGTTTCCCGCTATGGAGTGTTTCAGGCACGTCCCACTGGTAGGTAGAACACGCTGGAGGGATTACATATCTCATCTGGCCTGGGAACGCCTCGGGATCCCCCAGGAGGAGCTGGAAAGCGTTGCTGGGGAGAGGGATGTCTGGGGTGCTTTGCTCGGCCTGCTGCTCCCGCGACCTGGCCCCGGATAAGCAGATGAAAATTAACGGATGGATGGAAAAATTTGTCAACCAGAGGGATAACATTGTATCATGATGAAACCAGTGATTTTTAGCCCTACTGTTGATATACTGCTTGTAAGCCTGCATGAGGATTTTGCATCATTGCTGGACATGGACATTTCTCCATCCTATGTAAAATAATGCTGTATTAGCACATTCAGTTCTTGCTGAGAGTTACAGTGTTTACACACTTTGTCTATCTCAGCCCTCTAAACGGACTCAGAGTGGTGAATTCTAGAAAACTTGCGGTACCTAACAGCTGGTTAAGAGAAGTGAGGAGTCAGCAATTAGTAATAGTATATAACAGTCATGGAAACATGCCACAGGAGATTGTGCACACATACACAGTCAGCCAAACGCATGAATTATTTCACAAGGTGCAAAATAATCATATGCTGTGTGCTCAAGAAAAATCAATATTACATCCAAGATATTAGTAAGAAGAATGTCACTTCTCTTTTCTCATAACGTTTTGACTGAAAGTCAGTTCAAAACATCCTGTCTGTCTTTCTAAAGCATGCTTACATAATCTTTGAGTTTTACAACTAATGGCTTTATTAGTGGTTGATAAATCATGTATAAATGCTTTATAAAACTGTTATAGGGTAAAAGAGTTTTATTGATTTTTACTGAACTCCAAGTCTGCATTTGTGAGAGTAAGCTGATGATTTAAAGAGCTGAGTAATAAGACTGAGCAGATTAAGACATATTACTGATCTGTATTTATTATTTATCAGCCAACTATTAATTAAGACATAAACCAATGAGAGAGATATCAATCTTATCATCTAAGGATGTTTTCACACTTGGTCCTTTTCAGCCCTTTAAGCAGACTCAGAGCGGTGGGCATATGTGAACACTCCAAGAGAACTCAGACCCCTCTGAAGCAAAGCCAAGTCAGACGGTTCGCTTCAGGTCTGCAGTGCGGTTTGCTTAACGTGTGCATTGTGAACACAAAGTGCTCCAGAGTCACTTTGCTCTTTGCCATTGTATTCAGCCCTCTAGATCACATGCTATTGCACTAGGACGCTTGAAAAAACAGACGAAACCACGTCGGCCTGTAACGCTTTCAAGGACACAGGACGTCGAGTAGTGTGGTCCACGGAAGATACTGCACGTATACACAATACATCAAACTGCAACAGTCTAGAGCACACAGAAACACTAAGTTTTTCCTCCAATTTAAAGATCATCTGAAAGCGAGGGGCTTCATAACCACACTGCAGTGCCACGTCAAAGTAAATACAAAACTATGTCAATATATATTATATATAGGCTATAGTGTGAACAGAAAGAGGACTGAGGCCCCACCAGAGGTGATCTGACCTGAAAGAGAATGAATACCTTTTCTATTGGTCCACTTTTTTGTGTACTTTAAGGGTGTTTTCACATATAGTCCTCTGTAAATGAACAGAACTTAGTCCTCTTAAATGGAATGCAGCTATCATTAATGTTATTAAATACACCTATGCTTATCCTATTATGGCATGTCAAAATGTCTGCTGGGAAAAAGGTTGATATTCCATTTAAATCTGTTACAGTGAAGTCCACAGTACCGTTGCCTAAATAGGAGCTGTAGTTGAACTGTCCAAAGGAGTCCCCTCTCAGGCTCCCATTAATGATATACAGACCTAGCCACTGACTGAGCTGGAGAAGACGTTTCCCATGTGTGTTTATGGATGGGTAATAATTTTGTCTTTTGAAATGAATAGAAAAGGAGATATTCTCTCCTGTAAGAAATGGGTCACTGTCTCACTTAATTCCATTACCAGTTCTGGAGTTCAGATCCCCACATCGTATTATATGTCCTTCAGACTATATATTTATAACTTTGATAAATGTGACTTTAAATTTACAGTCATTGCTGCTTGGCCTGATAAATGATCTCCAGCTATGCAATTCATTCAGTAACAGTTGAATAATGACAGCATTAAATTATCATGAAAGTAAATACAATTTAACCCGAGGTGAATACGACTGTCACAAGTGAACTCAGTGATGTCATATTGATCTGCACTTAATTCTGCAAACTCTGTAAATGAAAACGTGTTGCTGACTGTTGGAATACAGTTACAATAATTAAAGGTGAAAAATGCCCAGAAACATGAGATCAATCTTTAAATGGTTTTATTCTTAAAAAATGAAACAAAAAAACAAACAAACAATGTGTTTTCTGCTTCAGCAGAACTTCCTGATTCTATATTGATGTCTTTTCACATATCCAGTGCATTCTACTTCGTTCGCAGCGGGCATCGTTACGGGTCTTCCAGGGATTCAGACGGCTAGCAACTACCATTGCACAGTCTTCTCCCAAGTGTCCACTGTCGTTTGGTTCTCCATCCATCCAGTACCTTTGAAAAATGACATCAGCAATTACAAAAGCAATCAAAAATAATAATCAATAATAACTGCAGCATTAGAGGAATAATTCAGCAACACTCACCTTTGTTCCACCTCGGTGACATTATTAATCCAGACCCATTTCCCTTCTGTGTGTGTGTCAGTGAGACCAACCCAGAAGCCGCCAGCCTTCATATGTTCAATGGTGTGACTCACAAATATCTGTGTGAGCACACAAAAAACTTTTCTAATGACTCAAATGTAAAATCCAAATGTATAAATATTTATTTTTATGAATTTAATTATTTATTATTATTTTCATGTTTTCCATTCTTTCTCTTTTATTGTTTTCAACCCACCTGCTCCTCCGGATAATCGATCACAACCAGGTCAGCTCCACGACTTTTACAGTCTGCTCTGCTATCTGGCCAGTTCTTTTCAACATTAGGGTACTCAGAGTAAGAAAAGAAATAGCAGGATGAGTTGAGAGGAATCCATCCAGAGTCGCATCCGCTACAGGTTACCTCTGCGAGAAATAAAAGATTTCTTGTTACTGTAGATGTTTTTCAGTATTCTAAGTTAACAGATGAAATAAAAATATGAACTACGACTCTTTCTCACCCAAAGCCGAAATATTGGACAGCAGAATTGTCCTCTCTTCTTGCAGTCCCTCAATCTGTTTCTGATAATTGTCATTGATAGTCATCTGCTGCTCAATTTTCTCTTTCATCTGTGTGTGGTTTTTGAGCACGCTCCGTAAGGCATTTTTGGCCTCCTCCTCAGCTTTGATCACATCTCTGTAGTTGCCACGGAGAGAGTTGAGCTCATTGATGAGCTGTGTTGCAGTTGAGTTGGAAACCTGAAGGGAACCCTCTTTGACTTTGGCACCTGAAGAGGTGTAAACATATTGTCACAAAGACAGCAAGAACTGTGTCAAAACTGTGTGCAGTAATGTAGTCAAAGACATGTACCACAGTGGGCAATGAAGGTGTATATTGTAATTCATGACATTCTACAAAATAGAAGTAAAATATATCGAGGGAAAAAGGATAGACGTATGTGAATATTAATCTTATCATTCAGGAAAGATGTACAAACAAAAATGTGGACAGGATTTACAGGCTAAAAAAGAGATTTGTATATCATTAAAAACCATAAACAATAATACAGAATATTTATACATATGAGCATTTTAACAAATGTTTCCATATATCTCGTTCTGCATTGAATGTACCTTAAATCATTTTCTATTGTCTACTGTTGTACTCACAGTTAATCCCAATAACAACAGCAGCTATCAGCAGAACAACGTTCAACAGACCCAGAGAGAGTAAAACCAGTCGGTTAGATCCATCTCCACCTGTGAATATTGTAAATCATAAAGATTATATAGAAGTGAAGAGTATGGTAGGTAATGACTATGATAAATATTACTTAAAAACTACAATCACTGAGGTGTGGTAGTAATGTTTGGCCTTATAAATCATTGTCAGCAATGTTCTTAATTCAATAACATTTGAATAAGGACAATGTTAAATTGCTTAAAACCATAGGTTCATTTGCTGAGAGGAAGAGTGAAGAAGACAGCTGTGAGGGTAAACTGGACAGGGAGTGAGACACATGTCAGACACTGTCAGAGATTTTGAAGTCGTAGCTTGTCCAAACTTGTTATAGCGAAACTGAAGATTTAAGCCAGTGTTGAAGAAAACTTGAGAAAGCTTCTGTATGAGGCGTCAGCCATCGTCGTTCTCCTGCACGCTTGGCACACAGAAGTTTCCGTTGGTTGCCATCTGCAACATCAACGCCATGCCACTACATCCTACACAGTGTTGGGGAGTAACTAATTACATGTAACTAGTTAAATGTTATTAAACTACAAAAACTACAAAACAATGTGATTGTAATCAGTTACTGAGAAAAAACATGTAATTAAGGCCATTTTTACATGAAAACAATCTGCTGAAAACTGAATTGTTTCTCGTTTTCGTTTTGAACATGTTCCGCGCGACAGACGACAACCTTTTGATAACAATCGCTGTGCACACGGATCCGCAAAAATGACTAAAAACGCTGTATTATGCATGCCAGGCCAGTGAGGTGATGAGTGTCAGTACCTCCAAATCTGAGGCCATGGTTCTCTGCCGGAAACCGATAGATTGCCCTCTGCGGGTTGGGAGTGAGTTACTGGCTCAAGTGAGGGAGTTCAAGTATCTCGGGGTCTTGTTCTCGAGTGAGGGTAGAATGGAGCGTGAGATGGATCGCGGTTTGGTGGGGCTTCTGCAGCGATGCAGGAACTGCACTGGTCCATCGTGGTGAAGATTTACTGGTCCATCTATATCCCAACCCTCACCTACGGTCATGACCTCTGGGCAGTGACCGAAAGAATGAGTTCGCGGATTCAAGCAGTTGAAATGAGTTTCCTCCATAGGGTGGCTGGGCTCAGCCTTATAGATAGGGTGAGGAGCTCAGACATCTGGGGGGAGCTCGGAGTAGAGCTGCTGCTCCTTTGTGTCGAAAGGGGTCAGTTGAGGTGGTTCGGGCATCTGATCAGGATGCCTCCTGGGCGTCTCCCGCTATGGGGTGTTTCGGGCACGTCCCACTGGTAGGTAGAACACGCTGGAGGGATTACATATCTCATCTGGCCTGGGAACGCCTCGGGATCCCCCAGGAGGAGCTGGAAAGCGTTGCTGGGGAGAGGGATGTCTGGGGTGCTTTGCTCGGCCTGCTGCTCCCGCAACCTGGCCCCGAATAAGCAGATGAAAATTGATGGATGGATGGAAAAATTTGTCAACCAGAGGGATAACATTGTATCATGATGAAACCAGTGATTTTTAGCCCTACTGTTGATATACTGCTTGTAAGCCTGCATGAGGATTTTGCATCATTGCTGGACATGGACATTTCTCCATCCTATGTAAAATAATGCTGTATTAGCACATTCAGTTCTTGCTGAGAGTTACAGTGTTTACACACTTTGTCCTTCTCAGCCCTCTAAACGGACTCAGAGTGGTGAATTCTAGAAAACTTGCAGTACCTAACAGCTGGTTAAGAGAAGTGAGGAGTCAGCAATTAGTAATAGTATATAACAGTCATGGAACATGCCACAGGAGATTGTGCACACATACACAGTCAGCCAAACGCATGAATTATTTCACAAGGTGCAAAATAATCATATGCTGTGTACTCAAGAAAAATCAATATTACATCCAAGATATTAGTAAGAAGAATGTCACTTCTCTTTTCTCGTAACGTTTTGACTGAAAGTCAGTTCAAAACATCCTGTCTGTCTTTCTAAAGCATGCTTACATAATCTTTGAGTTTTACAACTAATGGCTTTATTAGTGGTTGATAAATCATGTATAAATGCTTTATAAAACTGTTATAGGGTAAAAGAGTTTTATTGATTTTTACTGAACTCCAAGTCTGCATTTGTGAGAGTAAGCTGATGATTTAAAGAGCTGAGTAATAAGACTGAGCAGATTAAGACATATTACTGATCTGTATTTATTATTTATCAGCCAACTATTAATTAAGACATAAACCAATGAGAGAGATATTAATCTTATCATCTAAGGATGTTTTCACATTTGGTCCTTTTCAGCCCTTTAAGCAGACTCAGAGCGGTGGGCATATGTGAACACTCCAAGAGAACTCAGACCCCTCTGAAGCAAAGCCAAGTCAGACGGTTCGCTTCAGGTCTGCAGTGCGGTTTGCTTAACGTGTGCATTGTGAACACAAAGTGCTCCAGAGTCACTTTGCTCTTTGCCATTGTATTCAGCCCTCTAGATCACATGCTATTGCACTAGGACGCTTGAAAAAACAGACGAAACCACGTCGGCCTGTAACGCTTTCAAGGACACAGGACGTCGAGTAGTGTGGTCCACGGAAGATACTGCACGTATACACAATACATCAAACAGCAACAGTCTAGAGCACACAGAAACACTAAGTTTTTCCTCCAATTTAAAGATCATCTGAAAGCGAGGGGCTTCATAACCACACTGCAGTGCCACGTCAAAGTAAATACAAAACTATGTCAATATATATTATATATAGGCTATAGTGTGAACAGAAAGAGGACTGAGGCCCCACCAGAGCTGATCTGACCTGAAAGAGAACTGAATACCTTTTCTGTTGGTCCACTTTTTTGTGTACTTTAAGGGTGTTTTCACATATAGTCCTCTGTAAATGAACAGAACTTAGTCCTCTTAAATGGAATGCAGCTATCATTAATGTTATTAAATACACCTATGCTTATCCTATTATGGCATGTCAAAATGTCTGCTGGGAAAAAGGTTGATATTTCATCTAAATCTGTTACAGTGAAGTCCACAGTGCCATTGCCTAAATAGTAGCTGTAGTTGAACTGTCCAAAGGAGTCCCCTCTCAGGCTCCCATTGATGATATACAGACCTAGCCACTGACTGAGCTGGAGAAGACGTTTCCCATGTGTGTTTATGGATGTGTAATAATTTTGTCTTTTGAAATGAATAGAAAAGGAGATATTCTCTCCTGTAAAAAACAGGTCACTGTCTCACTTAATTCCATTACCAGTTCTGGAGTTCAGATCCTCACATAGCATTATATGTCCTTTAGACTATATGTTTATAACTTTGATAAATGTGACTTTAAATTTACAGTCATTGCTGCTTGGCCTGATAAATGATCTCCAGCTATGCAATTCATTCAGGAACAGTTGAATAATGACAGCATTAAATTATCATGAAAGTAAATACAATTTAACCCGAGGTGAATACGACTGTCACAAGTGAACTAAGTGATGTCATATTGATCTGCACTTAATTCTGCAAACTCTGTAAATGAAAACGTGTTGCTGACTGTTGGGATACAGTTACAATAATTAAAGGTGAAAAATGCCCAGAAACATGAGATCAATCTTTAAATGGTTTTATTCTTAAAAAATGAAAGAAAAAAACAAACAAACAATGTGTTTTCTGCTTCAGCAGAACTTCCTGATTTTATATTGATGTCTTTTCACATATCCAGTGCATACTATAATGGTGGCAATGGGCACTGTAACGGGTCTTCCAGGGATTCAGAGGGCTATAAATTACCGTTGCACAGTCTTCTCCCAAGAGTCCACTGTCGTTTGGTTCTCCATCCATCCAGTACCTTTGGAAAATGACATCAGCAATTAAAAAAGCAATCAAAAATAATAATCAATAATAACTACAGCATTAGAGGAATAATTCAGCAACACTCACCTTTGTTCCACCTCGGTGACATTATTAATCCAGACCCATATCCCCTCTGTGTGTGTGTCAGTGAGACCAACCCAGAAGCTGCTAGCCATCATATGTTCAATGGTGTGACTCACAAATATCTGTGTGAGCACACAAAAAACTTTTCTACTGACTCAAATGTAAAATCCAAATGTATAAATGTGTATTTTTATGAATTTAATTATTTATTATTATTTTCATGTTTTACATTCTTCCTCTTTTATTGTTTTTAACCCACCTGCTCCTCCGGATAATCGATCACAACCAGGTCAGCTCCACGACTTTTACAGTCTGCTCTGCTATCTGGCCAGTTCTTTGTAACATCAGGGGACTCAGAGTAAGAAAAGAAATAGCAGGATGAGTTGAGAGGAGTCCATCCAGAGTCGCATCCGCTACAGGTTACCTCTGCGAGAAATAAAAGATTTCTTGTCACTGTAGATGTTTTTCAGTATTCTAAGTTAACAGATGAAATAAAAATATGAACTACGACTCTTTCTCACCCAAAGCCGAAATATTGGACAGCAGAATTGTCCTCTCTTCTTGCAGTCCCTCAAGCTGTTTCTGGTAATTGTCATTGATAGTCATCTGCTGCTCAATTTTCTCTTTCATCTGTGTGTGGTTTTTGAGCACGCTCTGTAAGGCATTTTTAGCCTCCTCCTCAGCTTTGATCACATCTGTGTAGTTGCCACGGAGAGAGTTGAGCTCATTGATGAGCTGTGTTGCAGTTGAGTTGGAAACCTGAAGGGAACCCTCTTTGACTTTGGCACCTGAAGAGGTGTAAACATATTGTCACAAAGACAGCGAGAACTGTGTCAAAACTGTGTGCAGTAATGTAGTCAAAGACATACTTGTACCACAGTGGACAATGAAGGTGTATGTTGTAATTCATGACATTCTACAAAATAGAAGTAAAATATATCGAGGGAAAAAGGATAGACGTATGTGAATATTAATCTTATCATTAGGGAAAGATGTACAAACAAAAATGTGGACAGGATTTACAGGCTAAAAAAGAGATTTGTACATCATTAAAAACCATAAAAAATAATACAGAATATTTATACATATGAGTATTTTAACAAATGTTTCCATATATCTCGTTCTGCATTGAATGTACCTTAAATCATTTTCTATTGTCTACTGTTGTACTCACAGTTAATCCCAATAACAACAGCAGCTATCAGCAGAACAACGTTCAACAGACCCAGAGAGAGTAAAACCAGTCGGTTAGATCCATCTCCACCTGTGAATATTGTAAATCATAAAGATTATATAGAAGTGAAGAGTATGGTAGGTAACGACTATGATAAATATTACTTAAAAACTACAATCACTGAGGTGTGGTCGTAATGTTTGGCCTTATAAATCATTGTCAGCAATGTTCTTAATTCAATAACATTTGAATAGTGACAATGTTAAATTGCTTAAAACCATAGGTTCATTTGCTGAGAGAAAGAGTGAAGAAGACAGCTGTGAGGGTAAACTGGACAGGGAGTGAGACACATGTCAGACACTGTCAGAGATTTTGAAGTCGTACCTTGTCCAAACTTGTTATAGCGAAACTGAAGATTTAAGCCAGTGTTGAAGAAAACTTGAGAAAGCCTCTGCATGAAGGATATTTTCTGCCCATCCTCTGTCCTGCTTTGTGGATTCGCCATTGCAACACTGCAGCTCTGCCCACTCGTCTGTTTGTGTCTTGCTTTTATATCTGTGAAGGAGAGGGGTGTGTCTGACTGTAAATCCATCCCCACCTCAGTGCATTGCATGTTTCCTTAAAAGGATTAAAGGCCCAGTGTGTTGGAGTTCATGGCATCTACTGGCAGAAATGTTATATAATATTCATAACTATGTTTTCATTAGTGTATCATCATCTGAAACTAAGAGTGGTTGTGTTTTCGTTACATTAGAATGTCAGCTATGTTGTTTCTAGAAGGGACAAATCCAACACTAGCACTATGGGGCCAGTCATGTTTTTGGGCCAGTCATGTTTTCGCGTCAGCCATCGTCGTTCTCCTGCACGCTTGGCACACAGAAGTTTCCGTTGGTTGCCATCTGCAACATCAACGCCATGCCACTATATCCTACACAGTGTTGGGGAGTAACTAATTACATGTAACTAGTTAAATGTTATTAAACTACAAAAACTACAAAACAATGTGATTGTAATCAGTTACTGAGAAAAAACACGTAATTAAGGCCATTTTTACATGAAAACAATCTGCTGAAAACTGAATTGTTTCTCGTTTTCGTTTTGAACATGTTCCGCGCGACAGACGACAACCTTTTGATAACAATCGCTGTGCACACGGATCCGCAAAAATGACTAAAACCGCTGTATTATGCATGCCAGGCCAGTGAGGTGATGAGTGTCAGTACCTCCAAATCTGAGGCCATGGTTCTCTGCCGGAAACCGGTAGATTGCCCTCTGCGGGTTGGGAGTGAGTTACTGGCTCAAGTGAGGGAGTTCAAGTATCTCGGGGTCTTGTTCTCGAGTGAGGGTAGAATGGAGCGTGAGATGGATCGCGGTTTGGTGCGGCTTCTGCAGCGATGCAGGAACTGCACCGGTCCGTCGTGGTGAAGATTTACTGGTCCATCTATATCCCAACCCTCACCTATGGTCATGACCTCTGGGCAGTGACCGAAAGAATGAGTTCGCGGATTCAAGCAGTTGAAATGAGTTTCCTCCATAGGGTGGCTGGGCTCAGCCTTAGAGAGAGGGTGAGGAGCTCAGACATCTGGGGGGAGCTCGGAGTAGAGCTGCTGCTCCTTTGTGTCGAAAGGGGTCAGTTGAGGTGGTTCGGGCATCTGATCAGGATGCCTCCTGGGCGTCTCCCGCTATGGAGTGTTTCAGGCACGTCCCACTGGTAGGTAGAACACGCTGGAGGGATTACATATCTCATCTGGCCTGGGATCCCCCAGGAGGAGCTGGAAAGCGTTGCTGGGGAGAGGGATGTCTGGGGTGCTTTGCTCGGCCTGCTGCCCCCGCGACCTGGCCCCGGATAAGCGGATGAAAATTGATGGATGGATGGAAAAATTTGTCAACCAGAGGGATAACATTGTATCATGATGAAACCAGTGATTTTTAGCCCTACTGTTGATATACTGCCTGTAAGCCTGCATGAGGATTTTGCATCATTGCTGGACATGGATATTTCTCCATCCTATGTAAAATAATGCTGTATTAGCACATTCAGTTCTTGCTGAGAGTTACAGTGTTTACACACTTTGTCTATCTCAGCCCTCTAAACGGACTCAGAGTGGTGAATTCTAGAAAACTTGCGGTACCTAACAGCCGGTTAAGAGAAGTGAGGAGTCAGCAATTAGTAATAGTATATAACAGTCATGGGAACATGCCACAGGAGATTGTGCACACATACACAGTCAGCCAAACGCATGAATTATTTCACAAGGTGCAAAATAATCATATGCTGTGTACTCAAGAAAAATCAATATTACATCCAAGATATTAGTAAGAAGAATGTCACTTCTCTTTTCTCATAACATTTTGACTGAAAGTCAGTTCAAAACATACTATCTGTCTTTCTAAAGCATGCTTACATAATCTTTGAGTTTTACAACTAATGGCTTTATTAGTGGTTGATAAATCATGTATAAATGCTTTATAAAACTGTTATAGGGTAAAAGAGTTTTATTGATTTTTACTGAACTCCAAGTCTGCATTTGTGAGAGTAAGCTGATGATTTAAAGAGCTGAGTAATAAGACTGAGCAGATTAAGACATATTACTGATCTGTATTTATTATTTATCAGCCAACTATTAATTAAGACATAAACCAATGAGAGAGATATTAATCTTATCATCTAAGGATGTTTTCACACTTGGTCCTTTTCAGCCCTTTAAGCAGACTCAGAGCGGTGGGCATATGTGAACACTCCAAGAGAACTCAGACCCCTCTGAAGCAAAGCCAAGTCAGACGGTTCGCTTCAGGTCTGCAGTGCGGTTTGCTTAACGTGTGCATTGTGAACACAAAGTGCTCCAGAGTCACTTTGCTCTTTGCCATTGTATTCAGCCCTCTAGATCACATGCTATTGCACTAGGACGCTTGAAAAAACAGACGAAACCACGTCGGCCTGTAACGCTTTCAAGGACACAGGACATCGAGTAGTGTGGTCCACGGAAGATACTGCACGTATACACAATACATCAAACAGCAACAGTCTAGAGCACACAGAAACACTAAGTTTTTCCTCCAATTTAAAGATCATCTGAAAGCAAGGGGCTTCATAACCACACTGCAGTGCCACGTCAAAGTAAATACAAAACTATGTCAATATATATTATATATAGGCTATAGTGTGAACAGAAAGAGGACTGAGACCCCACCAGAGCTGATCTAACCTGAAAGAGAATGAATACCTTTTCTATTGGTCCACTTTTTGGTGTACTTTAAGGGTGTTTTCACATGTAGTCCTCTGTAAATGAACAGAACTTAGTCCTCTTAAATGGAATGCAGCTATCATTGATGTTATTAAATACACCTGTGCTTCTTGTCAAAATGTCTGCTGGGAAAAAGGTTGATATTCCATCTAAATCTGTTACAGTGAAGTCCACAGTACCGTTGCCTAAATAGGAGCTGTAGTTGAACTGTCCAAAGGAGTCCCCTCTCAGGCTCCCATTAATGATATACAGACCTAGCCACTGACTGAGCTGGAGAAGACATTTCCCATTTGTGTTTATGGATGGGTAATAATTTTGTCTTTTGAAATGAATAGAAAAGGAGATATTCTCTCCTGTAAGAAATGGGTCACTGTCTCACTTAATTCCATTACCAGTTCTGGAGTTCAGATCCTCACATAGCATTATATGTCCTTCAGACTATATGTTTATAACTTTGATAAATGTGACTTTAAATTTACAGTCATTGCTGCTTGGCCTGATAAATGATCTCCAGCTATGCAATTCATTCAGTAACATTTGAATAATGACAGCATTAAATTATCATGAAAGTAAATACAATTTAACCCGAGGTGAATACGACTGTCACAAGTGAACTCAGTGATGTCATATTGATCTGCACTTAATTCTGCAAACTCTGTAAATGAAAACGTGTTGCTGACTGTTGGAATACAGTTACAATAATTAAAGGTGAAAAATGCCCAGAAACATGAGATCAATCTTTAAATGGTTTTATTCTTAAAAGATGAAACAAATAAAAAAAACAATGTGTTTTCTGCTTCAGCAGAACTTCCTGATTCTATATTGATGTCTTTTCACATATCCAGTGCATTCTTCTTTGTTTGCAGCGGGCATCGTTACGGGTCTTCCAGGGATTCAGACGGCTATAAATTACCGTTGCACAGTCTTCTCCCAAGTGTCCACTGTCGTTTGGTTCTCCATCCATCCAGTACCTTTGAAAAATGACATCAGCAATTACAAAAGCAATCAAAAATAATAATCAATAATAACTACAGCATTAGAGGAATAATTCAGCAACACTCACCTTTGTTCCACCTCGGTGACATTATTAATCCAGACCCATTTCCCTTCTGTGTGTGTGTCAGTGAGACCAACCCAGAAGCTGCCAGCCATCATATCTTCAATGGTGTGACTCACAAATATCTGTGTGAGCACACAAAAAACTTTTCTAATGACTCAAATGTAAAATCCAAATGTATACATATTTATTTTTATGAATTTAATTATTTATTATTATTTTCATGTTTTACATTCTTCCTCTTTTATTGTTTTTAACCCACCTGCTCCTCCGGATAATCGATCACAACCAGGTCAGCTCCACGACTTTTACAGTCTGCTCTGCTATCTGGCCAGTTCTTTTCAACATCAGGGGACTCAGAGTAAGAAAAGAAATAGCAGGATGAGTTGAGAGGAATCCATCCATAGTCGCATCCGCTACAGGTTACCTCTGCGAGAAATAAAAGATTTCTTGTCACTGTAGATGTTTTTCAGTATTCTAAGTTAACAGATGAAATAAAAATATGAACTACGACTCTTTCTCACCCAAAGCCGAAATATTGGACAGCAGAATTGTCCTCTCTTCTTGCAGTCCCTCAATCTGTTTCTGATAATTGTCATTGATAGTCATCTGCTGCTCAATTTTCTCTTTCATCTGTGTGTGGTTTTTGAGCACGCTCCGTAAGGCATTTTTGGCCTCCTCCTCAGCTTTGATCACATCTCTGTAGTTGCCACGGAGAGAGTTGAGCTCATTGATGAGCTGTGTTGCAGTTGAGTTGGAAACCTGAAGGGAACCCTCTTTGACTTTGGCACCTGAAGAGGTGTAAACATATTGTCACAAAGACAGTGAGAACTGTGTCAAAACTGTGTGCAGTAATGTAGTCAAAGACATATTTGTACCACAGTGGACAATGAAGGTGCATATTGTAATTCATGACATTCTACAAAATAGAAGTAAAATATATCGAGGGAAAAAGGATAGACGTATGTGAATATTGATCTTATCATTAGGGAAAGATGCACAAACAAAAATGTGGACAGGATTTACAGGCAAAAGAAGAGATTTGTATATCATTAAAAACCATAATAAATAATACAGAATATTTATACATATGAGCATTTTAACAACCTTAACTACCTTAAATCATTTTCTATTGTCTACTGTTGTACTCACAGTTAATCCCAATAACAACAGCAGCTATCAGCAGAACAACGTTCAACAGACCCAGAGACAGTAAAACCAGTCGGTTAGATCCATCTCCACCTGTGAATATTGTAAATCATAAAGATTATATAGAAGTGAAGAGTATGTAGGTAATGACTATGATAAATATTACTTAAAAACTACAATCAGTGAGGTGTGGTCGTAATGTTTGGCCTTATAAATCATTGTCAGCAATGTTCTTAATTCAGTAACATTTGAATAGGGACAATGTTAAATTGCTTAAAACCATAGGTTCATTTGCTGAGAGAAAGAGTGAAGAAGACAGCTGTGAGGGAAAACTGGACAGGGAGTGAGACACATGTCAGACACTGTCAGAGATTTTGAAGTTGTACCTTGTCCAAACTTGTTATAGCGAAACTGAAGATTTAAGCCAGTGTTGAAGAAAACTTAAGAAAACTTCTGTATGAGGGATATTTTCTGCCCATCCTCTGTCCTGCTTTGTGGATTCATCATTGCAGCACTGCAGTTCTGCCCACTCGTCTGTTTGTGTCTTGCTTTCATATCTGTGAAGGAGAGGGGTGTGTCTGACTGTAAATCCATCCCCACCTCAGTGCATTGCATGTTTCCTTAAAAGAATTAAAGGCCCAGTGTGTTGGAGTTCATGGCATCTACTGGCAGAAATGTTATATAATATTCATAACTATGTTTTCATTAGTGTATCATCATCTGAAACTAAGAGTGGTTGTGTTTTCGTTACATTAGAATGTCAGCTATGTTGTTTCTAGAAGGGACAAATCCAACACTAGCACTATGGGGCCAGTCATGTTTTTGGGCCAGTCATGTTTTCGCGTCAGCCATCGTCGTTCTCCTGCACGCTTGGCACACAGAAGTTTCCGTTCTCGAGTGTTCTCGAGTGAGGGTAGAATGGAGTGTGAGATGGATCGCGGTTTGGTGCGGCTTCTGCAGCGATGCAGGAACTGCACCGGTCCGTCGTGGTGAAGATTTACTGGTCCATCTATATCACAACCCTCACCTATGGTCATGACCTCTGGGCAGTGACCGAAAGAATGAGTTCGCGGATTCAAGCAGTTGAAATGAGTTTCCTCCATAGGGTGGCTGGGCTCAGCCTTAGAGATAGGGTGAGGAGCTCAGACATCTGTGGGGAGCTCGGAGTAGAGCTGCTGCTCCTTTGTGTCGAAAGGGGTCAGTTGAGGTGGTTCGGGCATCTGATCAGGATGCCTCCTGGGCGTCTCCCGCTATGGGGTGTTTCGGGCACGTCCCACTGGTAGGTAGAACACGCTGGAGGGATTACATATCTTATCTGGCTTGGGAACGCCTCGGGATCCCCCAGGAGGAGCTGGAAAGCGTTGCTGGGGAGAGGGATGTCTGGGGTGCTTTGCTCGGCCTGCTGCTCCTGCGACCTGGTCCCGGATAAGCAGATGAAAATTGATGGATGGATGGAAAAATTTGTCAACCAGAGGGATAACATTGTATCATGATGAAACCAGTGATTTTTAGCCCTACTGTTGATATACTGCTTGTAAGCCTGCATGAGGATTTTGCATCATTGCTGGACATGGACATTTCTCCATCCCATGTAAAATAATGCTGTATTAGCACATTCAGTTCTTGCTGAGAGTTACAGTGTTTACACACTTTGTCTATCTCAGCCCTCTAAACGGACTCAGAGTGGTGAATTCTAGAAAACTTGCGGTACCTAACAGCTGGTTAAGAGAAGTGAGGAGTCAGCAATTAGTAATAGTATATAACAGTCATGGGAACATGCCACAGGAGATTGTGCACACATACACAGTCAGCCAAACGCATGAATTATTTCACAAGGTGCAAAATAATCATATGCTGTGTACTCAAGAAAAATCAATATTACATCCAAGATATTAGTAAGAAGAATGTCACTTCTCTTTTCTCGTAACGTTTTGACTGAAAGTCAGTTCAAAACATCCTGTCTGTCTTTCTAAAGCATGCTTACATAATCTTTGAGTTTTACAACTAATGGCTTTATTAGTGGTTGATAAATCATGTATAAATGCTTTATAAAACTGTTATAGGGTAAAAGAGTTTTATTGATTTTTACTGAACTCCAAGTCTGCATTTGTGAGAGTAAGCTGATGATTTAAAGAGCTGAGTAATAAGACTGAGCAGATTAAGACATATTACTGATCTGTATTTATTATTTATCAGCCAACTATTAATTACGACATAAACCAATGAGAGAGATATTAATCTTATCATCTAAGGATGTTTTCACACTTGGTCCTTTTCAGCCCTTTAAGCAGACTCAGAGCGGTGGGCATATGTGAACACTCCAAGAGAACTCAGACCCCTCTGAAGCAAAGCCAAGTCAGACGGTTCGCTTCAGGTCTGCAGTGCGGTTTGCTTAACGTGTGCATTGTGAACACAAAGTGCTCCAGAGTCACTTTGCTCTTTGCCATTGTATTCAGCCCTCTAGATCACATGCTATTGCACTAGGACGCTTGAAAAAACAGACGAAACCACGTCGGCCTGTAACGCTTTCAAGGACACAGGACGTCGAGTAGTGTGGTCCACGGAAGATACTGCACGTATACACAATACATCAAACAGCAACAGTCTAGAGCACACAGAAACACTAAGTTTTTCCTCCAATTTAAAGATCATCTGAAAGCAAGGGGCGTCATAACCACACTGCAGTGCCACGTCAAAGTAAATACAAAACTATGTCAATATATATTATATATAGGCTATAGTGTGAACAGAAAGAGGACTGAGGCCCCACCAGAGCTGATCTGACCTGAAAGAGAACTGAATACCTTTTCTGTTGGTCCACTTTTTGGTGTACTTTAAGGGTGTTTTCACATATAGTCCTCTGTAAATGAACAGAACTTAGTCCTCTTAAATGGAATGCAGCTATCATTAATGTTATTAAATACACCTGTGCTTCTCCTATTATGGCATGTCAAAATGTCTGCTGGGAAAAAGGTTGATATTCCATCTAAATCTGTTACAGTGAAGTCCACAGTGCCGTTGCCTAAATAGGAGCTGTAGTTGAACTGTCCAAAGGAGTCCCCTCTCAGGCTCCCATTGATGATATACAGACCTAGCCACTGACTGAGCTGGAGAAGACGTTTCCCATGTGTGTTTATGGATGTGTAATAATTTTGTCTTTTGAAATGAATAGAAAAGGAGATATTCTCTCCTGTAAAAAACAGGTCACTGTCTCACTTAATTCCATTACCAGTTCTGGAGTTCAGATCCCCACATCGCAATAATAGCAACAATAGCAACAATAAATATATTCTTAGGATCTAATGATTTTAACAAAGTTATTTTAACAATACCATTAACTATAGTAATAGTTATTATTATCATTATGTAGGAGGAACAGCCTGGTGAACTTTTACACTCCAAAACAGGAACTGCAAACATATGGACAAAAGGTGAGGAGGGGTCCTCTGAGAGCCAAAGTTCAACGGCTCTGACCCAGCCTGAACTCAAAAATGGATTGGTGTTTAAGTTTGGGTGTCAGTTTTCGAAACCTTTCTCCCATAAAACCCAGCCAGACCAGGACCATCAAGTAAGCTTGGTAAGCCCACTGACCTGCTGAGATCAAACACAGCAGGGACAGCAATTCGCGCAGACTGTTTATCTCAAGGAAATACCACCCCCATCCTCTCTCCTCGCAACTAAGCTCATTCACCACTGTTGTTACTCTACACCTTTATGAGAGCCAAAAGGTCCAGACACACTCCTAAGCAAAGAATAAGGTTATCTGGTTAACCAAAGGTAATATGTCTCCTGAATGTAAAGCATACATGTTACTTATGTGATAACATTGTATTTCTTTTCTTTATTTTATTACCTTACTTCTGTTTTCCTTGTTCCTTAACTGATTAGGGTTAATCCCATGCTAGTAAATCATAAATTGAGCCAGTTATAATCTCAGGCATTTCATCCCTCAGTTAGAAGTAGTCTCATACTGCCATCTTATGGCGATCGTTAAGCAAGGTTCTCGTAGGAAGCACGTAGTTAAGTTTGAGAATAGTAGTTTGATTAATTAACCAGTGTATTAGTATATGCGATCTCATTTAGGATGTTGATGCACCTACAAACTAATTGGTAATGTTTGTGCACAAAACATTTTTTTTTTTTCCTTTTTCCGTTCTTCTTCTTCTTGTTCTTTTCTTGTTGATTCAAGGATAAATATGTATGTCGTAGAAGGAATATGTGATGGTATAAAAGCCGATTTTTGACCATAATGGGAAGAGTATGTGACTATCGTGAGTAAAATGTGAAAGTATATGATCTGAAAAATCAAGTCATGCTTAAACTGAGAGACCCGCCTTGCGTGAAACACGCCCACTGAATTCTGTTAGATAAAACTCAGTGGCTCTGCAGTTTTTGTCTCTTCTGCTCTTCTTCTCCAGTTCCTGTTTCTTTGTCGTTGTTTTTTTTTCTTTATCCGACTTTTCTTTTCGGGAGACTTTTTATGCTTTACCCGTTACGCTCTTAGTCTCGGTCTCCGCGTAACTTTTCCCACTCCGTGTGATTGACAACATTAAGCTCCGTGCACCAGGATTACTTGCCAGTCCTGAGTTTCCCTTTTTTTTTTTCTTTTCTTTTGGCCTCCAGTAATATCACACCTGAGGTGACGAAGCCCACCGATCGCATTGATTTTATTTTTGAGTATTAATGATAGCTTTAGTAATAATCTCGTACGGACAACGAGATTGTTTCAACTTTATCATAAGCGAGTAGCGGTCCCATAACGGAGCTTCTATTTGACCTGCAACTCCATCCAAGATAAATCAGGTCCAGCGGCCAGCCACCTGCAGGAATTATTCCCAAGGCAGTGACTTTTGCCAAACTAAGGCTTCCAGCAGCTCAAGATAACGGACGTTTGAGGACTACCAGAAGGACTTCGCCGTCAGACCGTCGCGAGGGTGGTGCCCAAAACGAGTGCGAAATTAACCTATACAGGTAATTTTTCCTACAATTACATCACCACCTTCAACACCATTAACATGTCACCCTAATGTCTATGTTTATGTTTATGTTATTTAAAAAGGGACAGTACACATTAATCAGCATGATTGCTCAAGTCACGTAAATGTGCCAGATTTAGCCATACAGGCTAATTTTCATCTGCAGTCCCCTGCCAGATGATGGTGTGTGTGTATATGAGAAAAAGACATTAAAATAACCTTCAAAAGCACAGAAACACATGAGCACAGATAAAAGCGGATTGATGGCATGTCCATAGAAGGGCACATAAGCACAGAGGAAACATACTATCATAGACAGAAGCACATAACAAGGCACATTAGCAAAAACAACAAGACATAAGCACTATTAATAAAACAATGACATAACCATATAACCAAACACATTAAGAACGTACTTTACAAAAGTACAACATAAAACACAACACAGAACCAAAGCACATAGCCACAAAGAAATACACAAAAGCACAAAGCAAAGCACATAAGGAAGGACAACAGCACACAAGCACAACCAGCAAGACAGCGACATAACCACAAAATCAATATCTATCATGATCTATTTAAAAATGATAATAATAAGACACTACAGCATTTTTGTATCAACAGCTGAAATGACAGTAGAAGTAGTGCTGGTGGAAGCAATACTAATGATAAAAGTGATAATAATAATGACAATGATAATAATGATAATAGAATTGATGATGATAATGATGATAATAATAACAACATTGATTATGATGAAAACACTAATGACAGTAATAATATAACCGTAACAATAGTGATAATGGTTATAATAAAAGAAAGCAAATCTATAAATAATGCACAATCATATTTTAGTTCTATGTTTTGTTTGTTTGTTTTGTCCCCCTTCCCTCTAATCTATCCCAGTCATCATTTATATTATTATCACCACCATCCTTATAATTAAACAGGTATATGAGTTAATAGATGATATTTATTGATAAAGTAGCAGTAAGATTTTTTTTCATCATGCCTTTAGAAATTGCTATCAATAGATTGTGAAGGGTTAAAGAAAACAAATACTATAACATTTGGCTAGATCAGAAATAAATTGTAATTGCATTGCGGTTCAGATTTTAAGTCAGATGTGGAAAAGTCACAGAAAAGATCATTATACAGTGCACAAGTTATGTGAAGTTTCATCAACAAAGTGAGAGCTAGGCATGGAGGCACATTTTGGCTGCATCTTGGTAAAAAAAAAACAGCAATTCTCGTACATAATGTTACATTAGCAATATGGCCCTTAAATCTAACAGCGATTTCCCTTTTATTTTCAGGTACTATATTTATTTGAGTACTGATTTTAAATTTGTTGGTTACAGTGAGTTTAAAGTCCACATTTTCAGCCTTTTTAAACAGTATATAAACATTGAATAAATGCTTATACTAATAAACCCAAACTATAACCCCTCCTGTGGAAGCCTGTGAGTGGAGGCTGGTATATAAACAGATGATGAGTGATAATGTAGTAAAACACATTGGTAGTAATATGAAATACTATATGTCTTCATAGGACAAATTAATACTGTGTTGTACCAGTGTGCTATACTGTATATTAGTGTAGCATACAGACATTTAAAATGTCCTTACAGCTACAAACAACTATATTATATTGTATTATAAACAACTTGTAAAATGTTTGTAAAGCGTTTATAGATGCTAAGTAGGTGGACTTAAATACAGTGTTACTAGTTCATTAAATTTTGCAGACAGAGATATGTGTAATAGTAGCATGCACACACATAATCAAGGTTCTGGTTTGGTAAAGATTCTGTTCACCATTACAGAAAAATTCAGAAGATGTCTGAAAGTCTCAAAGGTGAATTTAACTCTTTATGGAAAAAGTTGAGCTTGTGAGCAAATGCAGTAAACATGAAGTGTTAACTCATAGAAGCTGGTGGTTTTTCACAAATCCATTTTTGTTTTACTCCACATTTGACATCGTTCCAAGCCTTGAAGAAGTTCTCTTTGGCAAATAGCGCTCCACAGCCTTCGTCTCCGTCTCTGTTACTATGTGGTTCTCCATCATTCCAGTACCTGCAACAAATGGTAGGTTACTTTACAGAGACACAGTACTTTCCTCATTTCCTCTCAGTCCACATTATGCATCTTTTTGTCATTCAAATAATGTATTCCATAATAATTCTCTGCACAGCAAGTCACCCTCTATGTTTGCCAAAGTTACATTATTGTAAGGAAATGCAGTTGAGAGCAGAGGCTGATATGATAATAGTTTGGAACTGTTAAAGTAATAAAAACCTGAAAAAAAAAAGATCACTGAATATCAAGCTGGAAGTAAGAAAGACCTAAATAAATGTATACATCTGGAACTGATTGTCAAAGTTATCAATAAATAAATCTGGAACTAAACATCAAACTAACTGTAAAAAAAAATCCAGGTGCAACATTGAAACAAGATACTTAAGAGTGGAGTAATTTTGTGTTTTTAAAATACTCAAAACACTTTCCTTAATTCATAAAACATAAATAAAACAACACTAGGTCAAAACCTAATACGTGGATAGACCATGTATGAAAAGCTAGTGGGGTTCAGTCACGGACTCACAGACTTTTGCTATAACGCTAAAGCACCAGACCCACTGTTGTTTTCCAGCCACAATATTCGTGTAAGCACGTGTACACTGCTTGATGTCTGGCTGGATGTATCACAAACTCAGCATCTCATGTAGGTGATGAAGCAGTGGGACACTGTGCTGAAATTTCCCGCAAATACCCCAACATGCAACATGTTAAACTCTTACCCTTCAATCAGTGCTCTTCCATCCACCCATTTCCAAGTGTCTTCTTTGGGGAAATTCTTCAATCCAATCCAGAGGCCTGTTTTGGGGTCTGGGTGGTATTTGTTAGCCAGTAAGTTTACAGTTGCATTCTAAGAAATAAGAATATATATATATATATATATATGTTTATACAGAAAGAAACAAAGAAAAGACGTTAAAATTTTACATCAACAGGGTTGCAAATGAGTTTTGAGTATTCCACCTCTTTGTCTTTGCTGTCTATGATTGCAAGGTCACCTCCATGCATCTGGCAGTACTCTCTGGCTTTTGACCATGATTTGACTCCATCACTATAAGAGAAGGGGAAGTGGTAACACACTGAGTTCACCAAGATCCATCCTGATGGACAGTGTTTGCAGCTACTGCCTGTTGCCAAAGAAAATAACGGTAAATAACACAAACATGTAATTCATTATGCTATTAACATTTTTATGATATACACAATAATAGTTAAACAGGTCTTACTAAGTATTGATACTTCGTATCTCAGTTTTGCAACGTCCTTATTCTTTTTAACAAGCTGTTCTTCATAGTTTTTGCTTCTTTTTGTCTGGTGTTCAAGCTCCCAGCTGGTTGGAATCTGACGACTCATCTCACTGTCCAGCTGCTCCTTAGCCTCGACTGCAGCCTTGACTGCAGCCTTGTAAGTATCCTGGGGTTTGGCCAACTCATTGCTGATGCGTTCTGTATCATTAGGTCTGAGGTGAGTATCTGTGAGTTTGTTGTCTGGAAGTGTTGCAGAGAAACAGTTTTAGTGCAGCAAAGTATTCTTTTTTCTTCATTACCCTGTTTCTAACTCATTTCATCCACATAGCTAATACTTATTTACATCTAAGCCACCCTGATAGGATGTTAATGTCAAGCAAATATGAACAAACAAAATCACATGGAAAGAAAATAAAACAAGACAGAGGTTATTACTATCAGTGACCTCTCATAATGGCTTTGTAGTCTATTCCAGAGCTAATGCTCTGCTGAGATAATCCACTGAAAGGCTACAGAGGTAGAATTTACCATTAAGGCAAAAAAAAAAGCCTAGTCTAGTTTCGAAACAGTATCAGCGGGAGAATGAAAAAATAATCTTTAGCTAAAAAAAGCTTTTGGACTATTTACAGGAGATGAATGCACTCCAAAATAATTCAACACTTATGCATAGACTTATCTGTTTAACATGAGCAGAAAAATATTGCATTCTGCTTTGAATTTCTACCAGTCCTGTTCACCAGCTTATCAAAGGCTTGGCTGAAGTGGTTTGATAAAAACATATAATTAGTCTGTTAGTCAACTGATAGAAAACTACTTCTTATTTTAATTTAAAAAATCATTTTTCAAGCAAAAATGACAAACAGTGCCTGGTTCCAGATTGCTCTCGTGAAGATTTGCTGTTGTTCTGTTTTATAGCATTGTAAAACAAAACAGGTAATCTGAAGATGTTAGCATGGGCTAAAGCTGCAAGGGACAGGTATTGGTATGGATACCTTGTCACAGCTCCATTCTCCCTGTTGCCCTCCTGCCCTCAGTATTTTTCCACTCTCCCTGCCTCTGCTCCACTCCACCTGTCAGCCACCTCATCAGCCCAACTCTGATCACCTGTCAACACAGCTGCAGCTCATTGTAATCAGCCCGGTGTATATAAGCCTCTCCAGTATGGAGCTATATTAGGGCCAAAAGTTTTGTACTTGAAAAAATAAAATTTGAAACTGAAAATTCAAGTTTTGATGTTGAATTTTGAAAAATACATCAGTGTATTCAAAATAAAAATAAGTAAACAATTTTTTTTTTCAGGTTAAATATAATTATGATTCACTCTGGTAATTATTTTGAATAAATTATTTATTTTCATTTTTCACTTTCATATATTTTGATATTTGAGATTCTGTTTTTTTCATTTGCATGTTTTATCTTTTCAGATTCAAATATTATTTTTTACAGTTTCAAATTTTTTTTTTCAGTTTCAGATCTTTCTTTTTCAGTTTCAAATCTCTCTTTTTCAGTTTCAGATCTCTCTTTTTCAGTTTCAAATCTCTCTTTTTCAGTTTCAGATCTGTCTTTTTCAGTTTCAGACTTTTGGCCCGGATTTCGCGTGGGGGCGTGGTATCAACTCAGAGGGGTGTGGAATCATGACAGAGAGCTTAACAAAAAGGCTAGGGACCTTCCCCTATCACGTTGCCTTCAGGGAACGTAGGAACTAAAACAATTCAACTCAACACTTTATGTACGCTACACCATGCGATTGGCGGTGAAAAAACTGATGTCAGTGACAAACTTCCATTTTCACGGCATGCACGAATATCCTGCACGACTAAATCTGTTTTAATTTCCTTTATAAGGCTAAAGCTGCTAATATGTTACTTTATATACCTTTTATATTCTTTAACACGTGGTAAGTTTATCCAAATATGGCCTTTTTTTTAAAATTTACTCCGACGTTTTCGGAGATGTGAGATGTGAAAGCTTTTTTAGACAGTATTGAGCACCAATTGCAGAAGCGGAGCGATAAATTATGCCAGATTGTGCACTTCAACAGCAACACTTTAAGGCGATAATTTTATCCGACTGCTATTATTTCTCCTCGCTTTGCACCGGGCGTCATTGGTTGCCATAACGACGGCGGCCGGCGGAGACTCCTTTCCCGCGTCAAAATCCTTGAGGCCAGCTGGCCGTGATGAGATCTGTATTTTAACTGCTACACTACTCAGCCTTTATAAGCAATGTAAACTGTAATGTGACCTCAATTTAACTGACAGTAAACGTGTATTCCAAATATGTACAGCCCGGACCTATTTCACCGACGGACAGCCACCACTAGTGGCAACTATAAACTCATTAATTTTACCCTGGCATCTTTATATGACGCGGTTGACTGATGCTGGTTCAAAGAAAACGTAGTAGAACTCCTAGACGTGTGTGTATTAAATTATAATCATTCATTTATCAATCATACGATAGGATACATATGATGTCAATACCCTGGCGCCAGCGCTGGACACAACAGCGCCACCCCGAGTGTCTACAACGCCTGTGTTACCATGTTGTCAGTCTACTGTCTGTGCTGACTGTGACCACGAGGAGTGGAAAAACCATGTTGATTTAATTCAACAAAATGTGTCTACCAACAAGAATAAACACTGAGGAATCTTTAATTAATAAGGAATATTAATTATTATTATTATTATTATTATTTGTTTGATAGATAGATGACAATAGAATAACCTTTATAAACTGTATGTATAAAGATCATGAGACAAGTTTGATTTGCAATTAATGCATAAACCACCACATCTAGAAATATAAATGTACATGACACAAAACTATTAGGTCAGTATTTCCAATTTCTTATTTGATAAGTTCATATTTTCAGTATAAAGCTTAATTCTATGAATGTATTACTTATGCATTTCTGGAGGTTTTAAAGTGCAAAAACACAAATACAAAGCAATAAACCTCACTCAGACATCATTTTAGCAGCATTCACAGTTCAATATATTGCATGTGTGTGTCAGTGCATATTGGAGTTGACGGTGATTATAGCTCTGGGGAAGAAACTGTTTTTAAGTGTGTTTGTGAGTGCTTTCATGCACCTGCAGCACCTGCCAGAGGGCAACAGGTCAAACATTTCAGAACCTGGATGTGATCTGTCTGTCCTAGATGATATTCTGTGCCCTGCTGAGGCAGTGGGAGGTGCAAAAGGCTGACAGGGAGGGGCAAGGCTACCCAACAATCTTCTGTGCAGCTTTGATTGCCTCTTCCTGTTGGCCTCAGTGCAGGTCCCATACCATACTGTGATGCAATATGACAGAAGGCTCTCGATACAAGAGTGGTAGAAGGTCTTCATCAGTTTGGTGTCTAGATTGTTTTGGCCCTAATATAGCTCCATACTCCAGCACACTCACTCGTTGCCAGGTCGTTCCACTGCACTATGCAAGACTTTCCAGCGTTCTTTTCCCGTCTGATTTCCCGGAACCAACTCCGCCTGTTCCCAACCTGTTCTCCTCGCCTGCTTGCTAGTAAACTCACCTGCCTTCCGTCCCTGACCACGAGCTCTGCCTCAGCGTCTCTGTCATCTGTCTGCTCTCCTGGCTACGATTCTTCCGCCTGGCCCCTGGCCCTCTGCAGCTGCACACCGGTACCTCTGTCTACGCGGACTGCTCACCTGGCTTCGACCCCTTCGCCCGTCACCGGCTGCCCCTCTGCTCTCTCCTCGTCAGCACCTCTGCACGATCGGCTGGAACTTCAGGCTACATATCCCTCTCTCCGTCATCAGCGGCTGAAGTAAGCTTCCTCCCTTCACATTACGCTGAGAGATATTTGTACTGTTCGGATCCAGGGACTCTGGTGCTTCCCCTCGGTTCCACGGCTGGGTTCGGCCTCATCGCATATCCACACCGGTGCCGCAGAGACTTTGTGAGGGCGCTCCGCCCGAAGAATGAACTGTGCTCTGTATTAACTCTTGCTGCTCCATTCCCTGTTGGTGGTTGTCACACTTACAACTGTTCCAGATTTTGAGTGCTGCATTTGGGTCTCAAACACACCCGCCACATACCTTTAAGATATTAACTGAAATAACCCAGTTCTGAGTAGTATTGAAACTTCTATTTCTCACAGCCGATCTTGCAAGTGTTCTTTCATTTATTGTGACATGTAATTGGCCCAGTACCGCAGCAGCTACAATCCATACAGTCTGTGGTGTGGTGAAGTCTAGTGCGGTTTATTTGACAGAGTTGGCATTTTGGAGTGAAGAGATGCCACCAAAACGTTAAAGTAAGACTGTATTACATGCCTGTGGCATGCAGTGGCATTTTACACAACTGAATGCTTCCATTCACATGAGGATTTGAATCAAGGAAGAAAAAATGAAGTGCTCTATCACAACAGATAATCAATTGTTAACTATTGCAATATAACATTAGAAATTATGTTACATACAATAATCTGTGAATCGAGAAAATATTTAGCTCATCATGTGATGATGAAAGAATAGCTGCAGCCCTAATCAGTAACTTTAACTTACAGTGGAGCCCCAGGCCGATATCAACCATCAGTAGAACAGCAGCAAGTAGCACCAGGCTCACTGCAGCCGGTCTGCTAAGTCTCCCAGGTGAAATACTGTTCGTTGACACTAGACAGAGAAAAGATGAATCAATATCATAAAGCCAGAAACTGTTTTAAACAAACACTGCACTTTTATCAGAATCGTAAATATTCTATTTACATTTTAACATTGACGCTTCATTCATAATGAAAAAAAAAAAAATCAATTAGAGTGCACCATTCACTCAGCACTAACTCCTCTCAGCATTTCGTTCAGTTCAGTGAATAAAAGTAAATGAAATTGTTATTTTTTTCAAGGTAAGATTATTAATCAAGATATAAACTTAAAATACATCCCACAGGATAAGGGCACGGTGAAAATCAGAGCACAGGAAATATGTGCAGAATCAGCTCTCTAAACAGCCCCATCCTGCATTAGAAAAGTACATAGTCAAAAATACCCAAGAACTTATGATAGCGGCCAAGCATCAGGAAGACGAGACAAGACACTGAGAAAGCCTATTAAATAGCCTATGAATGATTGTTTAAAAAAAAAAAGAATTAAAAAAATAAATAAATATGACGGACAGATAATATGAAATAGCCATAATAGATGTCACTTAGTCAGGGGTCGTCAGTTTACTTAATAATAGAGAAGGGGTCCCTCAAGAAAAAAGGTTGGGAACCACTGGTGCAAATGATAACTTTTAATTTCCTTTACCTGGTTGCCTGTCTTGGTTAGACTGGGGGTAAGAAGGTTGCTCCTCATTGTGCGAGTTCCCATCATAAATCAGTGAGCTAAATCCACCATCAAAATGACAACCAGTGATTTCTCCCTTTGCCATTATGACTGCAGAGCTGAGATCAGGCCTAGTGAGAATACATGCGAGAGAAGATTTGTCTGGAAACCAGCCTGTGTCGACACTTAAAGCTACCGTTGCTTAGCTCATCAAGTTCATGACGATCGAATTCCAGTGAAAACTCTTTAGCATGAAAAAGGAGAAGTGAAATTCTTAATAGGACGTATGCTAATCTCTGTTTGTGTATGTGTGGAGTACAGTTGGTAAAACATCAGTCGAAAGTATAGTTGCACAGCTTAACCTCTGATTTAAATGTTGTCTTAAGTATGGTATAATACACTGTAAATACCAGCAGATGTGATACAGCTCATTTTTACAGTCAAACATATAAAATATTACACTGTTGACTAGGGGTGTAATGATCCATCGATCTAGATCTATATATCAATTCAGTAATCAACAATCCAATATCACAAATGCAAAGTGTAAACATTGATCCATTTTGTCATCTTTAGGATATGCTTTTATTTTGAAAGTCTCTGTCAGCCATTCGGTCTCTGTATGACTAAAATGAGAGCTGTGTCCGCATACTCGGCGTCAAGTCAAACACCTTCTGAGTGGGTGTTGGCTTCTGTCATGGTTGTCCCTTGTCACTGATCCTGTTTGTGATTTTCATGGACAGGATCTCGAGGCACAGCCAGGGGGAGGACGGGGTCTGGTTTGGGGATCTCAGAATTGCATCTCTGCTTTTTGATGATATGAGATGATATGGTTCTGTTGGCTCCTAGCCGAGTGTGAAGCAGTGAGGCAATGAGTGTCAGTACCTCCAAATCTGAGGCCATGGTTCTCTGCCAGAAACCAGTAGATTGCCCTCTGTGGGTTGGGAGTGAGTTACTGGATCAAGTGAGGGAGTTCAAGAATCTCGGGGTCTTGTTCTCGAGTGAGGGTAGAATGGAGCGTGAGATGGATCGCGGTTAGGTGCGGCTTCTGCAGCGATGCAGGAACTGCACCGGTCCGTCGTGGTGAAGATTTACTGGTCCATCTATATCCCAACCCTCACCTATGGTCATGACCTCTGGGCAGTGACCAAAAGAATGAGATCGCGGATTCAAGCAGTTGAAATGAGTTTCCTCCATTGGGTGGCTGGGCTCAGCCTTAGAGATAGGGTGAGGAGCTTGGACATCCGGAGGGAGCTCGGAGTAGAGCTGCTGCTCCTTTGTGTCGAAAGGGGTCAGTTGAGGTGGTTTGGGCATCTGATCAGGATGCCTCCTGGGCGTCTCCCGCTATGGGGTGTTTCGGGCACGTCCCACTGGTAGGTAGAACACGCTGGAGGGATTACATATCTCATCTGGCTTGGGAACGCCTCGGGATCCCCCAGGAGGAGCTGGAAAGTGTTGCTGGGGAGAGGGATGTCTGGGGTGCTTTGCTCGGCCTGCTGCCCCCGCGACCTGGCCCCGGATAAGCAGATGAAAATTGATGGATGGATGGAAAAATTTGTCAACCAGAGGGATAACATTGTATCATGATGAAACCAGTGATTTTTAGCCCTACTGTTGATATACTGCTTGTAAGCCTGCATGAGGATTTTGCATCATTGCTGGACATGGACATTTCTCCATCCTATGTAAAATAATGCTGTATTAGCACATTCAGTTCTTGCTAAGAGTTACAGTGTTTACACACTTTGTCCTTGTCAGCCCTCTAAACGGACTCAGAGTGGTGAATTCTAGAAAACTTGCGGTACCTAACAGCTGGTTAAGAGAAGTGAGGAGTCAGCAATTAGTAATGGTATATAACAGTCATGGAAACATGCCACAGGAGATTGTGCACACATACACAGTCAGCCAAACGCATGCATTATTTCACAAGACGCAAAATAATCATATCCTGTGTGCTCAAGAAAAATCAATATTACATCCAAGATATTAGTAACAAGAATTTCACTTCTCTTTTCTCATAACGTTTTGACTGAAAGTCAGTTCAAAACATCCTGTTTGTCTTTCTAAAGCATGCTTACATAATCTTTGAGTTTTACAACTAATGGCTTTATTAGTGGTTGATAAATCATGTATAAATGCTTTATAAAACTGTTATAGGGTAAAAGAGCTTTATTGATTTTTACTGAACTCCAAGTCTGCATTTGTGAGAGTAAGCTGATGATTTAAAGAGCTGAGTAATAAGACTGAGCAGATTAAGACATATTACTGATCTGTATTTATTATTTATCAGCCAACTATTAATTAAGACATAAACCAATGAGAGAGATATTAATCTTATCATCTAAGGATGTTTTCACACTTGGTCCTTTTCAGCCCTTTAAGCAGACTCAGAGCGGTGGGCATATGTGAACACTCCAAGAGAACTCAGACCCCTCTGAAGCAAAGCCAAGTCAGACGGTTCGCTTCAGGTCTGCAGTGCGGTTTGCTTAACGTGTGCATTGTGAACACAAAGTGCTCCAGAGTCACTTTGCTCTTTGCCATTGTATTCAGCCCTCTAGATCACATGCTATTGCACTAGGACGCTTGAAAAAACAGACGAAACCACGTCGGCCTGTAACGCTTTCAAGGACACAGGATGTCGAGTAGTGTGGTCCACGGAAGATACTGCACGTATACACAATACATCAAACTGCAACAGTCTAGAGCACACAGAAACACTAAGTTTTTCCTCCAATTTAAAGATCATCTGAAAGCAAGGGGCTTCATAACCACACTGCAGTGCCACGTCAAAGTAAATACAAAACTATGTCAATATATATTATATATAGGCTATAGTGTGAACAGAAAGAGGACTGAGGCCCCACCAGAGCTGATCTGACCTGAAAGAGAATGAATACCTTTTCTGTTGGTCCACTTTTTGGTGTACTTTAAGGGTGTTTTCACATATAGTCCTCTGTAAATGAACAGAACTTAGTCCTCTTAAATGGAATGCAGCTATCATTGATGTTATTAAATACACCTGTGCTTCTTGTCAAAATGTCTGCTGGGAAAAAGGTTGATATTCCATCTAAATCTGTTACAGTGAAGTCCACAGTGCCGTTGCCTAAATAGGAGCTGTAGTTGAACTGTCCAAAGGAGTCCCCTCTCAGGCTCCCATTAATGATATACAGACCTAGCCACTGACTGAGCTGGAGAAGACGTTTCCCATGTGTGTTTATGGATGTGTAATAATTTTGTCTTTTGAAATGAATAGAAAAGGAGATATTCTCTCCTGTAAAAAACAGGTCACTGTCTCACTTAATTCCATTACCAGTTCTGGAGTTCAGATCCTCACATAGCATTATATGTCCTTCAGACTATATGTTTATAACTTTGATAAATGTGACTTTAAATTTACAGTCATTGCTGCTTGGCCTGATAAATGATCTCCAGCTATGCCATTCATTCAGTAACATTTGAATAATGACAGCATTAAATTATCATGAAAGTAATTACAATTTAACCCGAGGTGAATACGACTGTCACAAGTGAACTCAGTGATGTCATATTGATCTGCACTTAATTCTGCAAACTCTGTAAATGAAAACGTGTTGCTGACTGTTGGAATACAGTTACAATAATTAGAGGTGAAAAATGCCCAGAAACATGAGATCAATCTTTAAATGGTTTTATTCTTAAAAATGAAACAAATAAAAAAACAATGTGTTTTCTGCTTCAGCAGAACTTCCTGATTCTATATTGATGTCTTTTCACATATCCAGTGCATTCTAGTTCGTTCGCAAGAGGCATCGTTACGGGTCTTCCAGGGATTCAGACGGCTAGCAACTACCATTGCACAGTCTTCTCCCAAGTATCCAACGTTGTTTGGTTCTCCATCCATCCAGTACCTTTGAAAAATGACATCAGCAGTTACAAAAGCAATCAAAAATAATAATCAATAATAACTGCAGCATTAGAGGAATAATTCAGCAACACTCACCTTTGTTCCACCTCGGTGACATTATTAATCCAGACCCATTTCCCTTCTGTGTGTGTGTCAGTGAGACCAACCCAGAAGCCGCCAGCCATCACATGTTCAATGGTGTGACTCACAAATATCTGTGTGAGCACACAAAAAACTTTTCTAATGACTCAAATGTAAAATCCAAATGTATACATATTTATTTTTTATGAATTTAATTATTTATTATTATTTTCATGTTTTACATTCTTTCTCTTTTATTGTTTTTAACCCACCTGCTCCTCCGGATAATCGATCACAACCAGGTCAGCTCCACGACTTTTACAGTCTGCTCTGCTATCTGGCCAGTTCTTTCTATCATTAGGGTACTCAGAGTAAGAAAAGAAATAGCAGGATGAGTTGAGAGGAATCCATCCATAGTCGCATCCGCTACAGGCTACCTCTGCGAGAAATAAAAGATTTCTTGTTACTGTAGATGTTTTTCAGTATTCTAAGTTAACATATGAAATAAAAATATGAACTACGACTCTTTCTCACCCAAAGCCGAAATATTGGACAGCAGAATTGTCCTCTCTTCTTGCAGTCCCTCAATCTGTTTCTGGTAATTGTCATTGATAGTCCTCTGCTGCTCAATTTTCTCTTTCATCTGTGTGTGGTTTTTGAGCACGCTCTGTAAGGCATTTTTGGCCTCCTCCTCAGCTTTGATCACATCGCTGTAGTTGCCAGGGAGAGAGTTGAGCTCATTGATGAGCTGTGTTGCAGTTGAGTTGGAGACCTGAGGGGAACCCTCTTTGACTTTGGCACCTGAAGAGGTGTAAACATATTGTCACAAAGACAGCAAGAACTGTGTCAAAACTGTGTGCAGTAATGTAGTCAAAGACATACTTGTACCACAGTGGACAATGAAGGTGTATATTGTAATTCATGACATTCTACAAAATAGAAGTAAAATATATCGAGGGAAAAAGGATAGACGTATGTGAATATTAATCTTATCATTAGGGAAAGATGCACAAACAAAAATGTGGACAGGATTTACAGGCTAAAAAAGAGATTTGTATATCATTAAAAACCATAAACAATAATACAGAATATTTATACATATGAGCATTTTAACAAATGTTTCCATATATCTCGTTCTGCATTGAATGTACCTTAAATCATTTTCTATTGTCTACTGTTGTACTCACAGTTAATCCCAATAACAACAGCAGCTATCAGCAGAACAACGTTCAACAGACCCAGAGAGAGTAAAACCAGTCGGTTAGATCCATCTCCACCTGTGAATATTGTAAATCATAAAGATTATATAGAAGTGAAGAGTATGTAGGTAATGACTATGATAAATATTACTTAAAAACTACAATCAGTGAGGTGTGGTCGTAATGTTTGGCCTTATAAATCATTGTCAGCAATGTTCTTAATTCAATAACATTTGAATAGTGACAATGTTAAATTGCTTAAAACCATAGGTTCATTTGCTGAGAGGAAGAGTGAAGAAGACAGCTGTGAGGGTAAACTGGACAGGGAGTAAGAAACATGTCAGACACTGTCAGAGATTTTGAAGTTGTACCTTGTCCAAACTTGTTATAGCGAAACTGAAGATTTAAGCCAGTGTTGAAGAAAACTTGAGAAAACTTCTGTATGAAGGATATTTTCTGCCCATCCTCTGTCCTGCTTTGTGGATTCATCATTGCAGCACTGCAGCTCTGCCCACTCGTCTGTTTGTGTCTTGCTTTTATATCTGTGAAGGAGAGGGGTGTGTCTGACTGTAAATCCATCCCCACCTCAGTGCATTGCATGTTTCCTTAAAAGAATTAAAGGCCCAGTGTGTTGGAGTTCATGGCATCTACTGGCAGAAATGTTATATAATATTCATAACTATGTTTTCATTAGTGTATCATCATCTGAAACTAAGAATGGTTGTGTTTTCGTTACATTAGAATGTCAGCTATGTTGTTTCTAGAAGGGACAAATCCAACACTAGCACTATGGGGCCAGTCATGTTTTCGGGCCAGTCATGTTTTCGCGTCAGCCATCGTCGTTCTCCTGCACGCTTGGCACACAGACGTTTCAACATCAACGCCATGCCACTACATCCTACACAGTGTTGGGGAGTAACTAATTACATGTAACTAGTTAAATGTTATTAAACTACAAAAACTACAAAACAATGTGATTGTAATCAGTTACTGAGAAAAAAACATGTAATTAAGGCCATTTTTACATGAAAACAATCTGCTGAAAACTGAATTGTTTCTCGTTTTTGTTTTGAACATGTTCCGCGCGACAGACGACAACCTTTTGATAACAATCGCTGTGCACACGGATCCGCAAAAATGACTAAAAACGCTGTAGTATACATGCCAGGCCAGTAGTTGGCGGTGTGACTTTGTAATGAAACAACACATGTTTGCACACACGCGCTTCCTTCTACAGAGCTGTGATGCATGAATAAACAAAATGGCAAATGCACAAATGTTTGTCTGGACAGACGACGAGGTGGAGTTGCTACAGTAAATCTACACGTTGATGAATTAAATAGGGTGAGCAGCACAAACAGAGCTCGGGAGTCGGCCATTGTTGTTGTGATGGTCGACTTTCTCATGCATGCCTCGTGTCTGGAACCGTAACGCGCATGTGCAAAAAGTCTCCGTTTTCAGAGGAACTGCATATTGCAAGTCTACATGGCAACGGAGATTGCTGTTCCCAAAAAATTGCACTCTGGAACCCGTTTTCAACCCAAAATGCCGCTGTCGTGTAAAGGATCAGCCAAAATGTCACTAAAGTTCACAGTTGTCAGTTGAAATCTATCCATCCATTTTCCAATTTCTTTGGGGTGGTGACTATTCCAGCTGACATTGGGCCAGAGGCAGTGTGCACTCGGGGTCGCCAGACTATCACAGGGCAGCCATTCACACTCACGGGCAATTTAGAGTCACCAATTAACCTATCCCCAATCTGCATGTCTTTGGACTGTGGGAGGAAGCCGGAGTACCCGGACAAAGCCCACGCTGACACGGGGAGAACATGCAAACTCCGCACAGAAGGGCTCCTGCACCTGGGATTGAACCAGGAACCTTTTTGCTGTGAGGCGACAGTGCCAACCACCACACCACCATACTGCCCCCAGTAGTAATCGTTGTTGTATAAACAGGACCTAAATTACAGATACTAACCAAAATGTTGATGATTACAAGGGGGTTACATTCAAATATATTCTTCTTGTTAACATTTTTTATGTGGAGTATAACATTCATTTGCATCTTTTCGCCGTGCAGGAATGTCTTCTTTTGACAAAGCCTATATCAGGACATATTTGATTTTTTTTTTATTGCCTAAGTTGAAAACATTTGTCAGAAAAGTAATAAAAAAGTAAGCAAATGTAATAAGTAACACAGCTTTGATGAAGTAATTACTTGCCTTACCTTTAACATTTTTTAACAGGGTAACTAGTAATCTGTAAATATTCTACTTCCCAGCACTAGCCCTACTCACTATGCCGTTAACTATCAAATGAGAGTTTGTTTGGCTTAAGGAAACATGCACAGCAGTGATCACAGGAGCAATAATGGAGCTCAGACACCCGTGCTTTCTGAGGAATCTTAACAGTTTCATAGTTCAGGTGCTCTCACCTCATTGGCCAAATACTGCCTAGGTCCAGGTGTCCCCCTAATACACATTAATGCTTAGATATGGGGCCAGTGTGTAACAGTAGAGCTTGTGTTTTTTTCCTGATTTCATTTTAATAGGTCAGATAGTTTTCTTTTTGATCATGGATCATTTTATCTTATTTTCAGTGCCAATTTGATATCCTGATGCTCCTCAGTGTTACATAATAGAAGTAAAAAGTCTAGTTTGTTTTGGTTCTGGTCTGTTAAGAAGTATGCCAAAGTGAATGTACTTATTAAAAGGAAACTATACCTCCACATATTTTTTATTGAAAATGTGGACAGAAATTAAAAGCTAACTAGAAAAGCAATCCCTAAAGCATTAAAAACCATACTAAATAATATACATATATCAAAATGTTGGAAACAAATGTTTTCATTTACAGTATGTAAGAATCTTGTTCTGCATTGAATGTATCTCAAAAACAATTCTCAAGTATGCTTGCACATACTTGCACAGATTTTCAGTGGAAAGGTGTCATTCAGTAATCTGATGTAAGTGAAATTCCACAGAAGAGGGAAATGAAACTTTACAACAACGACAACAACAACTATCAGCAGAACAAAGTATAACAGACCCAGACAAAGTAAAACCAGTCGGTCATTGTTTTTGCACAGTGAGTTTGAAAGCGAGTGCTTTTTTCTACAAATTTAGCAGTAACATTTAAACAAAATGTGAGAATACCGATTTTTTTTTTTTTTTTTTTACAATATTTTTGGACAAAATCATTTCAAGAAAAAAATCCACCCCAGGTTATTCATCAGTCTTCATCAGTGCTGTTCAGTGCACTGTAGGAGATACTTTGTTAAGGGCATTAAGGGCATTAAGGCTGAGCCCAGCCACCCCAGGGAGGAAACTCATTTCGACTGCTTGTATCCGTGATCTCATTCTTTCGGTCACTACCCAGAGGTCATGACTATAGGTGAGAGTTGGGACGTAGATGGACCAGTAAATCGAAAGCTTCACCTTCCGGCTCAGCCCCCCCCTTACCACAACAGTCCGGCGCTGGAAGCCGCACCAAACCACCGATCCATCTCCATTCCATTCAACCCTCACTCATGACCCTGAGGTACTTGAACTCCCTTGCTTGAGGCAGTAACTCTCCCCCAACCCAGAGGGGGCAATCCTCCGGTTTGGACTGGTCTTATTTATCCAACCAGAAATTCTTTAACCTGTGGGGTGCCCAGGTCTAATTTTATTTTCATTATATATATCTTTTTTTTTTTTTAATTAAATCACAGTAAAACGTAAGTTCTGGTTTTCTCTCCATACTAGGTCTTCAGTAACATCCTCCCACACCTTGACTCATTGGCTCATTTGTGTCTCGTTGTGGTCGTTTTGTGTTATTTTTGTGTCTCGTTGTGGTCATTTTCTGTCTTTGCGGTCATTTTGTCTCACTTGGTTGTCATTTTGTGTCTCTGTGTAGTCATTTTATGTCTCTGTGGTCATTTTCTGTCTCTCTGTAGACATTTTGTGTCTTTTTGTTGTAATTTTGTGTCTCTTTGTGGTTGTTTTGTGTATCTTTGTGGTCATGTTGCGTATCTTTATAGTCATTCTGTGTTTCTTTGTGGTCATGTTGTCTGTTTTTGTAGTTTATTTGTATACCCTCTTCCTGAACGGTATGCGTGAATTTGATTGACATTTTGCAGGTGAGGGCTTGGCCCCTCAGGTCCTCTGAACAGGGCCTGCTAATTGTACCTCAACATGCATTTGTTGTCCCAGGGTACCCTGGGGGTTAGGCTAGCAAACTCTCAGATGCTTTAAGTCACAGCTAAAGACCTTTCTTTTTAGTAAGTGTTTTTATGCTTGAGTCATGGACTCTATTTTGAGCTGTGATGCTACTTACTGTTTTTTATTGTGCTATTTTTCCCGGTTGTAATGTTTGTGCTATACTCATCTTTGCTCTTTTAACCTCTTCCCTTTTGTACACCACTTTTGAAAGGTGCTACATAAAATACAACTTTACTTAATGATTTACTTACTTGTGCAATTTCTGTGAAACCTTGGCTTTGAAATAAACCTTCTCCCTAGTCAGTCATCCTTCAGGCTACATTTTGTTTAAGTCCTGTTCACAAGTCTTCCTGTGCATTCTGCAAGCATGCATAATAACGCTGGCACTGCAAGGCTTAATTTCAGGGAAGGTGCGTTTCTGCTGATGTCCAATATTTGTCTTACACAATGTTTTAAACTGTGATTTTGGGCCAGTAGGTCATGGGAGTTGTTTAACTGGAACTGGTTCATAGCCACACCTTCAGGAGCTGTGATTGTTGAAACAGCAGGTTTGCACAGTGGCCCAGCCATGGACCTTGTAGCTCCCTCAGAGGTCTCTTGGGGGCCTTCTGTTTTTCACACAGAGTTTTTTTTTTTTTTTTATTAAACTGTAGGTGTAAATAGGGCAAATGTAGTTAATTATTTACGCTTGATAATTGTTGTCTATAGAGTCAACAGTTGTTTAGTGCAGTGTCCTTCAAACTGAAATTTTAAAAATATATAAATTAGAGAAGACGACATTAGTCAATGCTCTTAAACATAACATGACACTTAACCACTTTTTTGCTCACAGATTGCACATCAGCCATCAGCTAGAAAAAAGAATACTTTGCAAGTTGGCTCAGCTGTGCTTTAAAGTTTTCAGGTGAGCTCATTGTGGATTTGTTACATACCTGTTTCCTTTGGAAGAACGAGATAGTAGTGTGCTTGAGAAACGCAGGTGCTCTTGAGGTAAAAGGTTAGCACATGGAAAGAAAAAATGAACTTCAGGCACTCATGCATGGCACATATATTTTTGATATTTGTTTTTTTTTTTTTTCATTTTAGTACAGGTTGTCTTTTTTTTTTAACACTTGTGGAGGCATGTCACTTTCAAAATGGCTGCTCATTGTGATCCATTGCTGTCACCCACCTGTGCTCACTTATCAAGATTGGGTGACACCCCCTACCAAGCTTATAAAACATTTGCTTGACTCCTGTCCACCCCTTTTGCTCCCTGATAAAGACCTTAGGGTCAAAACCGGTCGGTATTTTAATGCAAGCAGCCATGTTTTGAAATAAAGGTTTTGTAACTTAATTCAAATGCATCTGTTCCTGCTCCAGGCATGAGTGCCTTAAGTTCATTTTTTCTTCCCATACCTGTTTCTTTACTGGACTTTTGGGGACCATCTTTGCAAATTTTAAAACTATTCCAGACACTTGGCATTTTCAACATCTCACTAGCATATCAGTAAGCCTGTCATGTGTGGTCAAACTGCTCCAGTTTTGGTGACACTGGGCTGCTGGTGACTGACATTACATGAGAGCAAGCCAGAGTCACAAAACTGTCAGGAAGTTTAAATGTCCTTGTCTGCCGATAACTAAAAATAATTAGTGTTGATGCATATTGAAGAATGTTGGATAATTTAACTTTTTTTTTTTTTTTTTCAATTGATGGGATATTTGGAATTTTTGGGGTAATTCATATATCTGTAGATTAAATGGCAAGATCATTTATTGAACCTTACATTTCAGACAAATGGAAAAATAAACAAAGCCAGATTCACAATATTTGCTTTAGTGGGTTCCTGATGTGGCACCTATGTGGGGAAAAAGGAATAGGCAGTAGTGATGTACCGTACATCTGGAAGTCCTAGACCCAGTGAGTTGTGTTAAATGGTCAGCCACGGATCACAAATGATAAACGTTATTAAGAAGGCTATAGATGGCATAAATAATGTATTTGCACCCCCTGCTGCTCACACATATAAGTGTCACTTTGCAGTTCATTCACTCAGACTTTATTTACGCTCAGAAAAAACACATTTAGGAACCAAAAAAGTCAAAGAATAAGTGACGTCAGAGTCAGAAAGATTTGTCCTCTGGAGATCATGATGTCTGTGCAAAATGTCATGTCATTGCATTCATAGTTAAAATATTTCAGTCTGGCCCAAAGTGGGGGACCAGCCTGTGGACAGACTTACATTGCCATCCCTAGATGCTGCTAACAAGGCTAAAACCAGTGGTGGAATGTAACTAACTACATTTACTCAAGTATTGTACTTCAGTACAACTTTGTTGTACCTGTACTTATACTTCTAATCCACTTCGTGTCAGAGAGAAATATTGTACTTTCTACTGCACTACATTCATCTGACAGCTTTTGTTACAAGCAAATTTAGGTCTAGTTTTAACAGTTAAAACATTCGATTAGTTTAAAAGCTATTAGGCATGCTTATAAATTAAACTAGTTAGTGACAAGTAGCCCTACTGTGACAACATTAAAACACTGCTTACATAAACACATCAATTGTAATATTTCAAATATACATAACACTCTGACTGGGCTACCTTTTACTGCTAATACTACTTTACTATTACTTGAATATTTCAAATGCAGGACTTTTAATCGAGTATTTTTATACCATGGTACTACTTCTTTTGTAAAAGCTCTCAATACTTTTTCCACCACCGCTCAAAACAAAACAGCTTTAAAAGAGTTTTAACTAAGCAGAGACAAAATAAGTTATGACAACAGAAAATACTCAAGAGCATCAATACTAAAAATGTGTATAACTGTAAGATTAACAATGAAATTTAAAGTATCTAGGGACTAACCACAGTTTTGAGCTGCAAAAAATAAATCCAGATATTGAAAATTACTGGGTCTTCTCTCCTATGGTGGCATACAAGCTTGTTTAACAATACAGAGGCAACTTCTATGAGTAGACTAAAACTCGGCCCGGATACGGACCACCATGCTCTCCACAGCTAGTTGGGTTCCATTTCACATAAATATTCCTTTTGATTTGGGCAGGTTGCATCATACCACGTTGCCGTTGGGTTCTCAACGTTCACAATTGCTCCACATTGTTGACCACCTGCTCCATAGTTGTTGGGCTCTCCTGGTATCCAGTACCTAAAGCAAGGCCCAAGTTATACTTAATAACAATAATGGTCATAATTATTATTATCACAATTCTAATAGTAATAATCTCCATCTTTAAAAAAAAAATCTTTACACACATCTTTGTACTCTTTTTTTTCATAATATGTTGGTAATCATCATATGAAATATATTTGAGAATCTCTTTTGAAGGTCTAGTGTGTAGGATTTGCAAAGATTTTGTGACATCCAGCAGTAAGAATTGTAGATAGCAACCAGCTGATACATACTTATTATATTATAATCTATTTCTGCCAATATCTGGCCCTTAATCCTACACACTGGCTCTTTAAATTATACTTTGAAATGTACAGGAAGAGGTAGCTTGTGGTTTAATGGACAACGAGCCTTTCTGGTTATGGAGAAGATTGATACCAAACTAAATATGAAGCCAGAGTCATCAGGCACTTAGCTTAGCGTAAACATGGTTTCTAGAGGAGTTACATATGCACCTAGTACTTGGCTAGGCACAGTGACTGAGCCAAAATTCAGTACTTTATTGCCATATCAACATGGTTGGCTGGAATTTGTCTTCATGAGCTCGCTTAAAGGTACTGTATACTATGCAGGATTGTCGGTTACTGTCTGTGAACACGCTCGCTAGTGAGAGTGAAAGTAATAGCCAACCTCATTCACTGTCGTTTCACCTCGCTATATTCACATTTTTGGCCTTGTGTCTCTTGGATACCAGCTGCTTCCAGTCTAGCACCTATAAAGCCACAACCTCATCTAAACACTGTGGGGGTACACACCCATAAACATCCCGGCGAACACATATGAGGATACAGGCAGAGGGCTGCAGAGTCTCTGCAAATAAATACACTGCCATACACTTGTAGTAGGTCAAGAGTGATATCAAGAGTCAGTTACAGTATTTATGATTCTAATTTTGGGTGCATCTATATTTGAAGCATTGTCTACTGTCATGGCGACAAATGAGTGTGAACAGACGTGGATGTAAACTGTAACTGCAACTTGACTGGTTTGTATAAGCATACAACTGCGAGTCGTGATTCATTCGAGTTTCAATTGTGAACAGCGTGAGCAACACCTTGTAGCCATCTTGGATCCCAGTTTGGCCAGGCTGGCTGTTGTCCCAAGCTCCCAGTCTGTATGCTAAGCCAAGCTAAGCACATGCTAGCTCCAGCTACACATTTACTGTACGTGAGACGTAAGCATTGCATTCATCTTCTAAAAGGGAATGAGTGTGTTTCCCAAAATGTCAAATGATTCATTTAACACTGCAACACTACAAAGTGAGTCTTAAATCTCTTACCCTCGACCGTGCACAGTCACATTATTTATCCACACCCAACTGCCTTCTTCATGAAAATCTGTCATGCCAATCCAGATGCCCCCTGGCTTACTCCACCATGGTCGAATGCTTTTGTCCAGTTTGGGTAGGTACTCAAAAAGATTGAGCTAAATAAACACAGTTAACAACATCAAAATGAGTTAGTTAAGGGAATACCATTTCAATATTCATTTGCAGTGCAGGCCTAGGTAGCAGGTGATGAGATGTTGACGAAAGCAAGTAAGCGAAACCTAAAATTATCTACAGCTTGCCCCTTTCCCATAGCAGATCATTTCACGTGTCAGATAAAGCTTGGGTGTTATGTCTGATATGTTGAAGAGAACGAATATTATGGATATGATTGAATTGAATTTGGTGGTCGAAGGTCAAAGGTCAAGGTCACTGTGACCTCATAAAACATGTTCTGCAAAAACACTTTTCTATCCATTATTCAATGTCATATCTCAGGAAACAAAAAGGGAGACACTTCTTAATATCGTATGGCAGCGATCCAAACTGTTAATTCTCCTTGTGGTGCAGGGTGAGTGGGAACAGGACAGCACCTCACATTCATGTTGCCACATCAGTCCTTATTTACCATTAAGCACAGGCCTCCTCCCTTCCTCTCGACATAGTCCTCTGTTCTGTCAGATCAATAGAAAAAGAGTCTGCCTGGCTGAGTCACCTGGTTGAATGACGCTGTCCACCCACGCCTATGTCTTAGCTGTCATACGAGTTCTCAGCTGATGACTGCTAAATAAGTTATTGTGTTTAAAATTAGCTGGGTATCTCAACCAGTGGTTAGCACTCAGCTAATATGTGCTGTTGTTTTTTAAAAGCCAGCTGCTAACGCTAAATAGCTAGTGTAGTATAGTGTGTGTTCTAGTGTAGTTACAAGAGATACGCTAACAAGAGATACAGCAATTATTTACCTCAAACAAAACACATTATAGGCAAGTGTAGCATCAGATTTTATTTTTAATATATTTGAAATTGTCCCATTTTTTTCCTTGGCTTGAAAAATATGAAATTAACTACTAAACTCAGAATCAATTTGATTTGTCATAAGGGATCCAGCTAAAAACAGGTCATGGGTGGTCGCCATTTTGCATCTCTGTGGTGTTTGAGTCTCTCCCTGGTTGGGATGTGTTCATTTGAGTGACATTTTGCAAATGAAGGCTGGGGAGAGTCCTGACTCTTTGGGCCCCTGGGCCTGTGCCCAGAAGGCCCAGTCATTATCCATGCATGTCCCTTGTGTCCCAACTTCTTTATACTACTTCAGATACCTTAATTGCCTCAATGTTCCCACTGCAACTGCAATATTGACTGTGTTTGGTAAGCAGGACAAATTAGTAGGCCAAACTTCAGTAAACTGTCCTCTAAACACTGCCACAAGGCCCTACGGCAGCTATACTGTATATTGGGACTATTAGTGTACAGTTAAAGACCAAGAATAACTCTACCCACTCTTTCGTCTCTTGTTTCTGTCTACATCATACTGGACTCACCTGCTCCTCCAAGCTGTCAATCACAGCGAGATCGCCCCCACGCCTGATGCAGTCCGCCCTGCTGTCATTCCAGTTCTTTAAAGGATTGGATGCTGATACAGAATGGAAGTAGCATGATGTGTTAAATAAGAGCCATCCTGACTGGCATCGTCCGCAACTTCCCCCTGTTAAAAGAAGAAAATTTGTTTAAGTCACAACAAGAAGAAAAATGTTTGATTCCAAAATGTAAAAAGCCTCTCACGTATATCAGATGTACTGGACTGCAGTTTTGCTTTCTCCACTTGAAGTATCTCAAGCTGCTTCTGAAGGCCATCACTGGCTGTCTTGTTGTGCTCTAACTGCAGTTTTAGTTGCTGATGGCTGTGGAGCTGTTTCTCTAATGCTTGTTGGGCCTCTTCTTGAGCTTTAATAGCTTCAGTCTGCATTGTCTGAAGTTGTTTCACCTCTACAATGAGCGCTTCTGCTGTTATTTGGTGTGGATGAGAGTCCTCATTGATGCTGCCACCTGTGATTAGCAGATAAGAGGGACACCTTTTTATTCATCTTACGGGCGATTAACAGAAAACAAGTTACAATTTTGTATGCATTTACCAATTCATAGCATTGGGTATAGAAAGGGTAAATATAGGTAATTATCTGAGCTTGGTAAATATGTCTGTAGCTTAATTAATGAATTGTTTAGTACAGTTTGCCCCAGACTAACTATCAGTTAAGTATGGACATACAACACCTTCACTGGATCTCTTGTACTCACAGTAAATCCCAATAACGATAGCAGTTAACATCAGAATAGTGTTTAGCAGTCCTAAACACATGATAACCAGCGGGTACCGAGGAAGACTTCTGGACCCAACTCTGACTGTGCACATAGATCATGAACAAACAAACACTTTGATGTGAGCTTGAAGTGAACAACAGATAATAAAGCAGTATGTTTTCAAAAATCATTATGAGAACAGTTTTAATGATGGAAGCCTACCGTTGTTTCCTGTGTCATGGCGTGAATTTTTTCCATCTGTGCTCTTGTCATCCTTAGAATTCATGTCTGGATAGCCGTCTGGTCTTCAGGTTTTTACTGAGAAATCCCCTCAGCGCGTTTTATCTGTGTGAGGTGGGTGCTGTGTCAATATTACAAAACTCTCTGTGTGTGTTTGTGTGTGAGAGAGAGTGAGTGTATTTGAAGTTAAATACATATGACACACTCTGATACATACTGATTCATGAAATTTGCTGTGGTGACCTCTAATATGCCGCCCACATGGGGCAAAGATTCAATTAGATGAGTGTTCAGTGATGTGATGTACTGTACGTCTACAAGTCTGGAATGTGGGAGATTTTTAATCGACGACATGGGGGCCACCAATAAGTAGAAAAAAACAAACCCTCCTGCAGCACATAGATATGCAGTATCTGTTGCTTTGAAATAAAGTGACACCATAGCTATCCCCGTAATATATCTGATATGATTTTGTATCAGTGTGATACCTTTGTACTCTTCCAGGTATTTAAAGGTCTAGTGTGTAAGATTTAGTGATAATAACTACATGAATAAATGTACCCAAGGCACACAAAAAGGCGAGCCAAAATGTCAAGGCACACCTGTATTTATATCTGTGCACAATAGCTTCTGAAACATGTGTTATCACTCTTATCACGACATAAGACAATAAAAGTAAGAAAAAATAAGACCGGTAGCTTTCGTGATACTGTCTACTGACAACTTTTTTTTTTTTTCCTTTTTCTTTCAGGTCATCTTCGCTGGTGCTTTGTTGTAATTTGCTCCGTAAAGTAAAGTGATCCATTGTCCCACTCACTGCTTTTTCCTTTTAAATGTTATCAACCCTCACACTGACTGCCAATCAGGACTTTTGATGTGTCACACACTTTCACTAGTTTACACTATTAGTGTAGGAATTAAATTCCTATGTGTAAACGGCAACAGATAGGTTCCCCTAGAAGGTTTTCTAAATTAAAAATTTACTAAATAATGATGTATAACCTATTCAATTTTACATAAAGTGACAGGACTCTACCCATATTACACACCCCTATGGCTAAATAGGTTTTAAGGGTCATTGGAACAGATTAGACCTGATACTTTGGTGTGAAATTAAATTTGTGAACTAAAACTTTACAAATGTGGACACCTGTATGTATATGCTACTTCTGTTAGCTCCTTTATTTTAATTTATAGTCGCTTATGTTGAGCAATGAGGGGAGAAACAAGTTTAAACATATTATAAAAACTCCTCGGTAAGGCAGACCGTTTAAGGTTTAATTTGATAGTTTCCGGGTTTGAGCACAAGGAAGGATGGAGGAGTTTCCGATGTGTTGTTGCGCCTTTAGTCGAGTGTCAGACGAAACCAACTGCTTTTAAATATTCATCGTGTGTTTGTCATGCAGATTTATATTTACATTCCCACGACAGCTCAGTGTTTCATCGCAATACTTTACTTTCTTCCTGCTAGTTTAAGTGTTAGCTAAATCAAGCTAAACCAAACTAACGAGCGCTTTAACCGGAAATGCGCCGTCTTGCCTTTCAGCGTAAAATACACGACAGCACGTTCACAGATACACTTTTTATTTTGAAACTTCAAAAAGTTGGCTAAACGTCCTTATTTTTGTTGTGTCATGCTTGACGCTGGTGCAACTACTATATTCGCTCGTATTTTGCTACGTAGTATTTTTCGTTCATTCTGTGTGTTGAGTGGCCTCGAAACATTTGGTAACGTTTTACTTTGACAGGCCTCTTAGTTTGCTGACACGGGTTACACGTTAGAGGTGTGTACGCTTTTTTTAGGGAGTCTTTCAGAAAGAGTTGTCGTTAGGCCTGGTCGGGTTATTTCCATCACTGCCACTGGCTAACAAGTCCCTAAACAGAAATGTCACTGGGGGAATATGAAAGACATTTCGACTCGCTCAATTCAGATTTGAGCGGCGGGTCTGTGGTCAGTGAGCGATCAGCCTCGGGCACATATAATGGCGAAGAGGAGAAGTTGCATTACATTCCTATCCGGATCCTCGGGAGGGGGGCGTTTGGTGAAGCGACTCTGTACAGAAGAACTGAGGTAAGTTCAGTTCCTGTCCTGGCTCATTTTTCCTGTGTTTAAAAGGCACTGGTCACATATTATGCCATGCAACAAACACTTAACGTCATCAAAACTGTTGTTGAAAGTGCTCCTTAAATGTACCCACTTTACCATCAACAACAGGGCAACGAAAACATGTCTAGTTCAAGTTCACAAGCTCCCCACAACTGTTCCCAGCACAAGCATGGGGTTTCAGTCAGAAAATATGGGAACCACTGCTTCTCATGAAAACATACTACTTAAAGCTATAAGAAATGTCTTGCTAAAAGTGCTGCATCTTGCTTTCTAATTGGATTATTATGATGAACTGTGCAGGATGTGTCTTGCTTACTGAATTGCTCACTGTTGCTCTGGTTCCATACCCCTGTGAGAAATTCCTGAGTGAGAACTAGATAAATGACTGTCCTGTGCTTTGCTTCTTTAACCTCCTGAGACCTGATCATCCTCGCTATTTGGGATCAGTAGGACCGGATAAGTATACAAAAACTAAACACTGTCAGCGATAATTAAGTCCCAGTGTCCTCAAATTAGACAACAATAAAGTCCCAATGTCTTCAAATGTCTTCCTAATTAACAGCGTCTCAGCTTATTATTGTTGCTAAACTTGGTCAAATTTGTCGGCATGTCAAACTGCAAACATTAATAATCATAAATAAACAAGTTTCAACCATAAAATGTGATCAGGCTTTTGACCGTGTCCACTTTTATGTCAGGATCAGCTGCAGACTGACTTGGTAGAGGTGGCTGCCATCTTCTTTGTACATGGAGTAGTGTATTGTGCTCTTACTACCACTAGATGGCACAAAAAAGTGTCCACGAATGAGGACAACAGGTCTGAGTTATGTAGAATGAAGTATAAGGTCAAGTAAATCCCAACTATGATGTCCTGATATGAGGACACAAGGTCTTAGGAGGTTATCCTGTTGTCCAGTTGGGTGCTTATACTGCTACTACTACTTATATTATCACAATCACAAATGATGTCCCCCAAAGGAAAACTTTGTCAACATCTGTTTTTTCTAACAAGATAAACTTCAATTAATAGCCTGGGCTATTATTTGCCTAAATCGCTCAAATCAATGGGCCTATATTAGGGACAGGCATCTATATGGGACAGGCCTTTAATTCCTTTCACACAAAAGATGAGAAAATATAGTCAAATTGTTTATTTAAACCAGTATGAATATTACTTGTTTATAAATTAGGCTTCAGATAATATATTAATCATTAATAAATCATTTGATGTAGCTGCGACAGACAGCACAGCAGAGACAGAATGAGTTACGGCACCCGGCATACTGACACAACACCACTTCATCCTGTTATAACAATACTCACAACTTGGACTAATTTTTATGAAAAACCCTTTTGATTCTTTTGATCTGAGGACCCCTACTGACTAAAGGAGTATGAATAACTTAAAGGGTAATCGAGGAATGGCCTAATAATTTGAGGTAGCCAACAACCTGGTTTTATACATCCAAAGAACATCTTTAAAAAAAAAAAAAAAAAACTGCTGGGCAACCAGACCAGGCGTCTAATTGAGACAAGTGTTTATTTGTTAAAATGTGTAGCTACACGGGGTTTATAAAATGAACTGGGCGTTTAATTAATTGAAATGTTTCAGTATCTAATTTCAATCACTTTTATTGTAGCAAAATGTACGTAGTGGATTGAAAGAGCTACTGATTTTATGTTTCTAGTAGGCTACGAATAGTTTAGCATTAATAATTTATATAATAACAAAGTTGATATTTTGCCTCGTGTATTGATACAGTATGGCCTCACAAATATTTTCCCCACCCTCACTGGGAAAATTTTCCTTGTCCGTCTGTTTTATAAGCAGTATCAAGGACCACAGAGAAATGTAAACCTGCACCTTCTGTCATCTGGATGGACATATCTGGATGCTAATTTTAATCTCTCACTTGTATTATTTCATGATTTCCCCCTCTGGCTTCCTCTAGGACAACTCTCTGGTGGTATGGAAGGAGGTGGACCTGAACTCGCTCTCCGAAAAGGAGCGCAAAGATGTCATGAACGAAATCAGCATCCTCTCCATCCTGGAGCACAACAACATCATAGCCTACTTCAATCACTTCATGGATAAAAACACCCTGCTCATCGAGCTGGAGTATTGTAATGGTCGGTGAATATGGCGTTCACGTTGTAGATTTGATCGAGATTAGTTTGAATGCTGTTCATGTGTGACAGAATGCTAAATGGCCTTCTCATCACAGGAGGGAATCTGTACGATAAAATCAACCACCAGAATGGGAAACTGTTCAGTGAGGAGGTACGAGTGCAACATTGCAGGGCTTTATTTCACACTAACAGATGATTCTCTATGATATCGTCACCTTTGATGTGTTTCTTTAGGTGGTCATCTGGTACCTGTACCAAATTGCAGCAGCAGTGTCCCACATTCACAAGGCTGGGATCTTACACAGGTAAATGTCCAGCACATTTTCATGCCCTTATCGATCACATCTGCATTTTTAAAATTTGTGTCAAAGTTTGTTTATTTTTTTGGTAATGGAACAATTACCTTTTTCTTGCAGAGACATCAAAACTCTGAATATTTTCCTGACCAAGACTGACCTTATCAAACTTGGCGACTATGGCCTCGCAAAGAAGTTAGACTCTGAGTTTTCAATGGCAGAGACTGTGAGTTGTTTTCCCCATAGCATCTTTAATCAGATTGGCTGTGATTTGCTAAATATGATTGTTTTCACCTTCACTTTATTCTTCCTCTTTAAATGCAGTGTGTGGGAACTCCATATTACATGTCACCTGAATTGTGCCAGGGAGCAAAGTACAACTTCAAATCAGACATCTGGGCCATGGGTTGTGTACTTTTTGAAGTCTTGGCTCTTACAAGAACGTTTGATGCAACGGTAGGTTTGTTAACTTGCGTGACGTAGCTTTATTGCTTTGCATTAATCAGCAAATTGTATTTTTTTTTTTACCACCAGAGTGAACTAACTTTGCTGCTTGTGTCCATCAGAACCCTCTCAACCTCTGTGTGAAAATAGTCCAGGGCAACTGGACCATGGAAGTAAACTCAGAAGTTTATTCACCTGAACTGATCAAACTGGTGTACGAGTGCCTCGATCAAGTGAGTGAGAGGAATAATCAGAGAGGAGTGTTGTGCCAGATTGTCTTGAAAGATATGGTTTCATGCCAGAGATAACACCAGTGTGCTAAGCAAAAAGCTGGACACTTTGAGGAATATCCCTGTTAACTTCCTGTGATCTTTTTGTGTGGCAGGATCCTGCAAAGAGGCCTACAGCTGACCAGATCCTGGACCAGCCATTCATCTCCTGCTGCAGACAGTAAGTTGGTTGAAAGGGGAAAATGTAGTTTTGTTGTATTTTAGATTCTGTAGGGTGCAACAAAGTCAGAATACCCATGACGACCGACTGACAACTTAATTCTCTGTTAGGGAGCTTGAAGAGCGAGTTGCCCTGCTGAATTCAGCAATGAAAAAACCAAAGTAAGTTCTTAACACTTGTTTCATATTGTCCATTGTGAAAGCCTGCCTATGATCCCTTAAGTACATTTTTTTAGTATGTAACATACTTGTTGCCTTGTCTGCACCATAGGCTGAGCACAGTGACTGACACCCCTGTTGCTGTGGTGACTACACGCTCGAGGGAGGTGTACTTCTGGGGGGGAGGGAAGTTCACCCCTCAGAAAATTGACACGTTTAAAGGAGGCAGCAGTGCCCAACATGTGTGTGCGGGGGAGAGTCACTTTGCAGTGGTGACAGTGGAAAAGGAGCTGTATACCTGGGCTGTGAGTATTAATCCATCACTCTGATACCCCTCTTCCTCTAAATTAGCTTTGGCTCTTGCACCCGTTCCATTCAGGATGCTCGGAGTCTTTGTGCTAATGAGCGAACCAGTCCGTGTTTTCACCGGTTTTGAGCAGAATAATTGTAATCAAGGATGTGTCATCAATTGAGGGCATTGCACAGAGCTCAGTGTAAGTAAACAGTCGTAGCAAGATGCCAGATTGCATTGATTACCTATGAGCTCTTGTCCTGTTATTACGGGGTTTTTTTTTTTCTCCAAAAAAACAACCACGGACCAACTATTAATGATAAGAAGACATAGAAGACACTCTCTTTCCAACCCGCAGAATATGACACACCCACTGATGCCTTCACAGTTCTAACTTCAGATCAAGGGAAACCTGCTATGTTTTTGGCTCCAGCAGGGAACCAACTTTTTAGGATCTGAACCAATCTATTTATCAGCCGAATTGCTCAGAATGGTTCAACGTTAGGTGCGTGAACCGGAACAGAGTCCGTTCCATGTTGGTGCAAAAGGGGTGTGATAAGGAAAAAGTGGATCCAGTTGCTCCTGTGTTTCGCTTCAAGGAGCTTTTCTCAAACTTCTCTTCAGAATGTCCAAGGTGGAGCCAAGATGGTGGGCCAGCTGGGGCAGGGAGACCAGGCCTCATACCGACAGCCAAGGAGGGTGGAGAAGCTACAGGGGAAGGCAATACGACAGGTGGCATGCGGGGCTGACTTCACTGCCTGCATCACTGGTGAGTGAGGGAAAACTTGCAAAAACAGGAACTTGAGTGAAAACCTTTTCCTGTAAAAACACAATTTTTGAACCTTGTGCTGCTGCTGCTTTTGCAGATGAGGACCAGATGTACATGTTTGGGTCTGACTATTACGGTTGCATTGGCGTGGAGGGTGAGCTCGGCATGGAGATTCTGGAGCCAGTGCTTTTGGAGTTTTTTGAGGAGAGGCCTGTCCGTCAGGTTTCATGTGGGGACAACCATGTGGTGGTCCTGACTCAGAATGGAGACATCTACTCCTGGGGCTGTGGAGAGTACGGTACGTAGAGTTGCTACATTTACTGTTGCTCTGAGCTGATTGAGGCTGTCAGGTTGTTTTTGCTGTTTCAACTGTAGCCAGCAGGTGGAGATAGTGGCCCTTTTAATATACAATCACACTAAGTGTTCTCCAGTCAAAATTGCTCTGTTTTTCCTGCTGCAGGGCGTCTCGGCCTGGAATGTGAGGATGACTTCTCTTCTCCAATGCAAGTACGTTTTTGTTCCCTGTTCTGGCTTATTCTTGACTCTCTGTCAAGAGGCTAAAACTTTGCAGGAGCCAGTAAGTGTCTGAAGCAGCATGATATTCTTATGTGAAGCTGTTTATTTCAAAAGTACTGTGTGTTTTCTGGTTTCAACAGGTGACAATCCCTAAAGGCGCCACCATCTCTTCAGTGTCATGTGCCAGCGATGGAACCTTCTTTTTAACAGAAACTGGCAAAGTCCTGGCCTGTGGAAACAATGAATTCAACAAGCTTGGTCTGAATCAGGGAATCTCTGGTCTCAAAAACCACCCTGGAGAGGTACTGGGTTACACTTAAAAGACTATAATAACAGAGACTTTAGACTTTGCAGCAGTCTATATATATATATCTATGTTTAGATTTTTTTCTGTACCCCACAGCAGGGTTACCAGGGCATCCCGTACATCACCACACTGACCTTGGTAAAGCAGCTGTCACGATTCAAAATTCAAACCATAGCTCCAGGGAAGACCCACACAGCTGCCATTGATGGTACTGTAAAAAGAGGCTGAAATTTCTCTTGTAAGTGAAAGTTGTCACCACTTCAAGGAAATATCAATTTCAAACAATATCTGTCTTTGCAGTACGTGGTCGCCTGATCACCTTTGGTTGTAACAAGTATGGACAGCTGGGTGTGAAGGACTTTAAGAAACACCAGGGTGTCCAGCTCCTTGTCGGACCCTTCGGAGGGAAGATTGTGACCAAAGTGTCTTGTGGAGATGGCTTTACCATCGCAGCAACTGAGGGTAAGAACATATACAGTCCTGTGCATCTATGGTAATAATATGTATATTTTTCTGATTTTACGTCAAGGTATGTGGCATTTTTATGTCTACCCAGAAGCCCCAGACTTTTGGTCCTGAGGATGTATCATCACTTTTTGTTTGTGTCTTGCAGACAATCAGATCTTTGCATGGGGAAACGCAGGAAATGGGCGACTTGGGATGCCGGCTGATAAGGGGTTTGGTTCAGAAGTATGCCCTGCCATGCCGAGGCCTATCTTTGGTTCCCTCCACCATGTACCGGATCTCTCTTGCCGTGGCTGGCACACCATTATCATTATGGGTTAGTATTCACCACCAGACACTTGAACAGTGTACTGGTGCAGGAACCAGCCGTCTAATATGTTTTGTACTTTGCAGAGAAAGTGCTCAACTCCAAGACTATTCGCTCCAACAGCAGTGGGCTATCAGTCGGTAGTGGTAAATTCTTTTCTTTGATCACTAATTAGTGTATTGATTCATTTTCTTTGCTTGAATACTACGTCTACATTTGCACCTGCAAGATGTCATTGATTGTGTGTGTGTGTCGATGTATGTATGTTCACACAGGACTGGGCCAGGAGGCATCTACATCCACAGTGGATCTGGACATGGATCCTGGTTCAGAGACAGAGTGTCGTTTCAGGGGTCTTGGTGGTACAATGCAGGATAATACAGAGGAATGCTTCTTGGAGACCCCGATGATGTCACTGGCAAATCGGACAGGGGACAGCTCCTGCCCTCTCTGGCTCAGAAAGGTTTGTTGTTATGAAAGCACCAAGGAATAAGGAAACCTTTGGCCTTGTTCAGACTGCCAGCCCAAATCTGTTTTTTTGCACAGCCAGATTGATTTTATGCTTGGTACACACCACATAATATCAGCCTGATTATAGCCCGATGCAGCGTCGTACGGTGTCAGCTCGAATCGTGAGTGTCGTATGCGATAATCCATCGTTTCATCTCGTTTAGTGTGTCATAGTAGACGACAACCAATGTCCCGACAGACAGTCGAGCATGTTTGATTTTCTTTTTGTCGTGCACGACTTCTCCCGTCACAGCCGTCACTTTGACCAATAGAAACACAGAGAAGTGTACGGCAACAACACCACAGACTTTTTGATATTTCCTCTAGAGGTGTTACCACACAGAGTAAAAAAGGAAAAATTATGGCGTGAAACAGCAGAGGCACTTTAGCAACCCAGTGAGTACTGCCATTAGCATCAAGCTAGTAAATGATGTTATTTCTTCATAATGGAGGATATGAAAAAATAACATTAAAAAATAGTGGCGGGGCTTTTACTCATCACAACTGCAGAGGCTACAAGCTTCATCTGAAACAGACTACATTAGAAACGGGCCTTTATTTATTATTCCCTCTGTATTTTTATATTTTTACTTTTTATCCGCTCCTGTTTGCCTTGATTAAGTTCATGCATCGCAGCGTCATTTCACACTCAACACTTCCTGTATCTTTATAAAATTGATAGCCCCTTATAACTTTGGTTGAAAGAATCCCTTCATTTTTTAAAAAGAGTTTTATTGTGAAACATTTGCAGGAACTTGTGGAGGATTCAGTGACTTGCATGTTTTAATGTGGTGCTTCAAATGTAGCTCCTGCCATCTGGTGACACTTTTTACATGAATACAATAACATTTCAGGTGGCACATCAACAGACACAGTGACTGAATTAGGGACAGGTCTGTCCCAAAGATCTGATTTGAGAGACGCATCTGATTTGCCGGGAGTTTGAATGTAGCTTCAGTTTGAATCATTAAACAGAAACATCTGAATGGAGGCTCACAGTGTTCTAATTCAGCGAGGTTCTCATCCAACAGGAGCTTGAGAACGCAGAGTTCATCCCAATGCCAGATGACCCTGACGAATCCACTCCTGACCAGCTCGCTTCTTACTCCCAAAGTGTCACTCTACCATATGAGGAGCTGAAAGAGCTAACGGCTGCTGCAGCAGCATCGGTAATACCAACATAGCTGTCCTCTGCAAGTATCTAGACATGATGTCCTCCAAATAAAACGCTGTTAATACTGTGTCAGACTGTGATTTGAAGCACATCCATTATGTCCACTGTTTTCCAGACTCTACGAATGAGCTGTGATAAAGTCAATGGACTAGAGGACGCCGACGTCTGCAAAAAAGGGGAATCGGGCGCATGCTGCAAAGCAAGTAGTGAGATCACAAAGGTATCAAATCCACGCACTTAGCACTGCAAATCATGATCTAATCAGTACAACCCGTTACCACAGTATCTGACAGAAGGGCTTATTTTTGTAGCTGCGAGAGACGGTTGCTCGTCAGGAGATGAGGATCCAGATGCTCGAGAAGCAGGTGAGAAATTTTTTCCCAGAACTGCCTGCCTCAGTGCTGATTTTGAGCCATGTGCATGAGTAACAGCATGTATTGCTGCCGCCTCTAGGTCACTGAGCAGCAGAAGGAGAATGAAAGGCTCTGGGCGGCAATCAATCGTTCAACGCCTCGGGAAGCAGGATGTGACAATAACAGAAACCATCCCCTTGATGCGCGTATGCCCGGGGACGGAGGGGAGAGAGGAGGCGGATTCACAAACCGACCTGCAGGGGCCAGTGTGTGAGTGTTAACCTGCAGATGTCCTGATTACGGGAGAAGTGTCAAAACTCTTAGCACATATTGAATTAAACAAGCCGGTCAGACGTGCAGTAGAGGGTGCAGCCTCGTGCCATTCACAATGGTTACATACAGTATACATGTTTGACAGAGCGCTGAGTTGCAGGATTACAATGTGTTACAGAATACTGTATAATATCTTGCACACTCTCACATGCACACGTGTGTTCACCTGGGTGTAGCGATCTAGCTAGTTTCTTCACAGACTGAAATGTTGGCTGGATTCAACATGACGCGTCGGTCCTTGACACCCGTGAGAGACAATCATCATAGTGTTACTCTGAATGTGAATGTTAAGTTTATGTTTTGGTGGTATTTTTGACTTCAAGTCATGTCAGCAGTGAGGCTTCAGTCCTTAGTGCCTCACGTTTTACAAATGGTTCAATATGGAAAATTATGGAAATGGGAAACCGTTTGCTAATGCATCCAAAGATTAGGGTTTCCTCTTGTCAGTCGCTGAGTGATGGGTCGGCAGGATGTTGATGATTGATCACAACTCATGTTGGCGCTGTCTACCAACATGAAAACATATACACTTTATTTTTAATTATTTTAATTTCTTTTGATATTCTTAAAAAAGTAAAATGTGCCAAATACAAAATATCCTATATTTATCAGACATGTTAGCTATTACAAACATAATCTGAATATTACATGCAAATATATGCGTTTTTTTTTTTTTAATTTGCATGTTTTATTGTCATGAAAGTATTTGTGTGAAACATGAAACTACTGATTCATTTTTTAACAGCTATATTTAGTTACTTTTTCTTACTGCCTTCTTTGACTCTTGAATTCTTGTTGGGGCAGCACATGTAGGTCTATCCTCTTTGTGACATGTATGAACACTTGAACAGTTTTCCTCCAACGTGGAAGCATTTCTGATATAGCTGAACTTGCAGCTATCACGTTATTTTCTCAGTGCATTTTTTAACCTTTTTTCTGTCTTTGGTACTTTCTCAAATGTTGTTTTGCTGTATTTTGCATCATTTGTCAAAGCGAATATGTAATTACATTTTGTTTGTTTGTTTGTTTAATGTCCATTGGTTTATTGTGTAATTATAACATATATATGTATGTGTATGTGTGTGTAAAACCCTTTGTCATAGTTTTGAACTGTCAGATGTCTGCATCTTAACACTGGCAGTATTTTCATGCAGTGAAATGCAAATATAGCCAGAGTGCCTTAGCAAGCTATCGAAACCAAAATTAGTGCAAATATGACAATGCTGTGCCTTAGGTGAATATTTTATGCAGTGTGTCGACAGCATTTAAAAATACGTTTTTTTTTTTTTTCAACAGATAACCAATTTTGTGGAGATGTAACAGTTGTATAAACACTTATCTCACAGTCACACTGTTGCTTCATGCTTTGTGTAAAAGCCATAAATAAAACAGCTGTCTTTTGCCATGCGTGTATTGTCAGTTTTTCTTTTTGATGATGTCAATATTCACTATTCTCGTAAAGAGCCAAAGCTGTCATAGTTCTGTTAAGTTAACTGAGAATATATTTTAAACAATGTACACAGAGATCTTTAACAACATTTTTACAAGGGTCTAAATCAAACAATTCAGGGATGGCAGTGACTAATGAGATGGTGATGTGTGACTGATTTCTTGTTCAAATGGTCCAGAGCCAAAGTGTCTGGATCAGTTCTGGTCACCTGCTCACTTGGATTATTTTGGTTGTGAGGTCCCAGCTGGTAGTCGACCCTCATGCAGGGTCCTCGTGTTTGACTTGTGGTTCTGTCCTTGGTTCTTTTTCTTTAAGACCTAAATAAAAAGACATCAAATACACCAGTAAATGCTACATGAAAAAATGTAGCATTAAATTCCCCCCATGGCTGAGATATACTGACTTTTAGTCCCTTAGTATGAGACAAGCCCAAAAACTGAAGCCTACATTTCCCATAATGCAAACTCCCCTAGCTAATAAAGAGTCCTGCATTGGGTCGGGTGGCTGCAGAAACCCAGCAGGTGAAAAACAACATGGGTGGAATTGCAGGTGTTGGATGATAAACGTATTTAAATAAAATTAGAGGAATGATATTAAATGATTCAGTCCTTTATCTGCTGACTTTGTGTGTCGCCTCCTCTGCGCCAGCTGGAATATGAGAGTCGCTTCAGTCAGGTGTGTGACTAACAGACATGTTAAGTGTGGAGATGTGCTGCTATTATGAGAATAAGTAAAAAATATTAATTTAATTGTATTTCTTGAATTACCTTCATTGTAAATTATATTATCATAATTTTTCATGTATAAATATGCGTTTCAAACATTACCTCCCCAGTTTGTAAAGCAGACCCACATTAAAAACAATCCTCCATTGATGTACAAGTGATCAAAAACTCCTCAGGGTGCCTTTAAAATAAACCTTCCTGTGTAAAATTGGTAGGGCAGCCTTTTAAAAGAGCCTAAATGTAAGGGGCCTACCTCTGGCGTCATAGATCTGCTGTGGGTTTTCCAGTACTCCTCTATGGCTGTTCCCTTGGTCCTACTAGTGTAGGAGTTGAAGACTGGCCGCTGCGATTGTTTCATCTTTTTACAGATTTGGACATGCTTCTGTAATCTTTCACTTGCAAACTTTCTGTTGCAGACTCTGCAAGGATGAAGCTGGACGCTGGTGTCTCCTTCCTGTCTGAGCTCTTCCTGCTCTGGTCTGCTGGAGTGAGAAGGGTGAGGACCAGGTGGAGGCAGTGGTCCCCCAGACAGTTTTCTTCCTGCACCTCTGTGGTTTTCTGCTGCAGCTTTATGAGAAGTTTTCTGTTGAGTCATTTGAGGCATGTCTCGTCCACTGTCTAAGTCATACATCTCCTTACTTGTCCTGTCCATGTTTTTCTTTTCTCTTGTCGAGCCTTTAGCAGAGGTTGTATTTTGTTCTCTCTCTTTTGCTTTCATTGCTCCATCCTGTGACCTCACACCTGTCTCCCTCCAAATGCCATTATCTCTTTCATCTCCTCCTTTTCTTCTGGCATGCTCTTTCACATGTTCCCACTTTGACTTGTTTAACTCTTCACTCACTTCCTGCTCATGATCTGTGATCTGATGAGTTCCTTTATGACCTTTTGTTTGCAACTGTGCAACGTCTGTTTCCCCTCTTTTCCATCTGGCCCTTTCTTCTTCACGTGTATTCCTCATTCTGTCCTCGTTCCTCTTATCTTGCGTCTTCGTAAGTTGTCTCACAACCTCCTGTCTTCTTCCTTGTATCATCATTTCTCTGTTTCTCACTGGTTCTCTCTGCTGTTCAGACAGCCTGCTTTTTGTCTGAGCCTGTCCCCTCTCTGCTTGTCTTCTGTCGATCCTCTGCTCCTCACTCCTCTGGTCATCACCTGCAGCGGTGTCTCTCTGGATTTTTTGTCTTATTTTTTCCTCAACGCTCCACAGCTTCTCCTGTAGCATGAGCTCTTTTGCATGAATTGCTCTGGCCATCTCCAGTTCTCCACTGGGCTGTCTGTGTGAGTGTTTTCTTGGATGCTGGGATCCAGTAGCCTCTCTGGTGCCATTTGAATCATGTCCTTGGGGCGACATTCGGCCTCTTGGTTGTTTTGTAATGGTGATTTTTTCAAAATCATACAGACCAAGTGAGTCATGTATCCCAGGGTTGAGAGGCCGTCTGTGGCTAACAGGCTTGTTTGGAAACGGCCTGTCTGCTCCATCCTCTCTCCTACCAGGTACAACTCCATCTTGTCCTTGAGTATAGACATTTCCATGTCTTTTTCCTGCAGTGTTGTGCTGCCGTTGAGGGCTGTGTCTTCTTCTCGTGTATGTGTTCATGACTTCATCTGTTATCTTTCAGGTTGTACTGTTGTTCCATAGAACTTTGATAAAAGGCACTCGAGCTCTCCACACCAGCTGCTGGGTTTTTTCCCTGTATAATTTCTAGGAAAAAAAGAAACAAAAATAAAATAAAATAAGGTTATCTGCAATATTTGTATGAAAAAGGAGCATAGGTGTGACTGAACCAACTGTCCCAAGTCAGTCTCAAGTTACCCAAGCAATGCCATTTAATTAGCTTCTCATCTAAATGTAGAAATAAAATAAAGTCAGAACAAACAACAGCCTGGTAAGATAAAAAATATTACGACATGGGCTAAAAATATAAATTCCATTGTACAGGTTTAACTTGAAAATTCATTCTTGACGTAGACAACATCCGCTGACAACTCTAGGTCCACTCACCCACGTTTCGTAGCTTTCGACCAGATTACACAGTCTTTATTAGCAGATGAAGATAAATTGCCTTTGGTTGATTATTTATTATTAGAAATCAGGAACCATAATGTCTAGTTTAATATTCTTTGTTGTTAAAAAACAGCTCAAACCTCCTTAAAATAAAAGAGTGAATTGGAACTTCCTCCTTGTACTCATCTGTCCTAACCAACACACCACTGGGTTGATTAAATCCTTGAACCAGACTCCTAAATACTGGTAAATGGTAAATGGACCTGCACTTGTATGGTGCCTTTCTAGTCATCTGACCATTCAAAGTGCTTTTTACACTATGAGTCACATTCACCCATTCACACACACACATTCACACACTGGTGGCCGAGGCTACTATACAAGGTGCCACCTGCTTTTTTTTTTAACACACTTACATATCAGGAGCAATTTGGGATTCTGTATCTTGCTCAAGGATACTTTGACATGCAGACTAGAGGAGCCAGGTATTGGGCTACTGATCTTCCGATTAATGGACAACCCGCTCTAAGTTTGTTAATGGAGACCATGTGATACGGTCAAAAGCTCCAAAGTATAAGTAATTGGAGAAATCCTAGAAGTACCCTGAATTTGTTTTGGCAAGTCTATAAACATTTTCTAACTTGACAACATAAACATTACAAATGGGCCCCTTTGCATGTCCTGTGTCAATTGTTGCCTAATGTACCGCCAAAAAAAACATTCACAAACTACCTTGTTTACGCTGAAAATAAAACAAGTTAAATTGATAATTAATGCCCATGTAATGCTTCTTTATTTAGTAAAACTAATTGTGGTTTCAAATCCACACAAAACAGTTGTAAATAATATAGATTTTCTAGCTGAATGATAGAGGTCAGTGGCAGAAAAAAATGTAACAAGGTGTTATCACCTAAGTACTCCATCTGTGGTTGACAAAATTTCCCATTAAAAAATGGCTAGAACTTCAAACACTTGCCATGTTTCACAGGCAAATATTGTACTTTTTATGCCACTACATTTGACAAGATAGGTACAGTTACTGTGCTGATTAAAACTTATTGTAAGAATATTAAACACGATGCCCAGTCATTAAATTATCCATCAGTATATGAACCTGGTTAAAAAAAACAAACAAAAAAAATCAAAACAAACAAACAAACAAAAAAAGAAATAACTCCACCTCGAATTGCTGCTATGAAAATACTGTTTCCACACCTCAGTAACACTGACAGGGCTCAACATAAATTTTCCTGATAGGAATTTGTCACGTTTACCAACACTTTTATTTGCCCGTGTTAAGTAATTTCACCCCTGCTTTTTAAAAAATAATAACTCGAAAAGAAATCAGTTAAAATTTAGTAGTGCAGAGAAAATATCCTCCTCTCCCTGTGAAATAAATGAAGCAGAGTTGTACAACTTTAAGTGAAAGCAGAACCAAAGGTTAACTCGTTCCACTGCCGGAACTTAACAGTGTGACATCCACCGGAAGTAAACAATACAGGAGCTAGCAGCATTAGCGCCATGGATGTAATTAGCTAGGAGACGATATTGTAGTGGTAGCGCTGATATTTATTTCATTTCTAATTAAGCAACAATGTCTTCAGTTCAGTGTTTTAGAGAGTTTCTCCGCAAGCGACTAACTGCTGCTGCTACTGAGGAAATATTTGGAGTTTTTAAAAAAACTATTGTCAAGTACGAGGAAGAGATTGACCGTCAGCGCAGACTGCTGGATACCGATTGGAAACCTGAAGTAAAATTACACAGAGTAGGTGTGTAAACCTTTAATATTCTTCAAAGAAGCAGCAGAGCAGTGTGGCTTATATGGGATGTTGGTGGTTTAAATGCTTGTCGTGTTTATTTGCTCAGATGTCTGCCATCCAGAGCTCCCACAGCAACATGACTGTAAGCAGGAGGAGGAGGTTCTCGATGACCAGCAGCTCTGTACTCAGGAGAGGAGTTCCAGTCTGGACCAGGAGGACCCAGAGCCTCCGCAGATTAAAGAGGAACAGGAGGAGCTCTGCACCAGTCAGGAGGGAGAGCAGCTTGTAGTGAAGGAGGAGATTGATGCCTTTGTGTGGACTCCTACTTATGAGGAAAGTGACAGCAGTGAAGAAGAGACTCTGAACTTCAATCCTGATGACACTCAAGGTGCAGCAGAAAACGAGTCTGTAGTCTACGTGCCAGTTATAAGCTCTGTGGTTGTGGTACCAGAACAGAACAGTGACCACCAGCTCTTTGCTCACACCCCTCATGTAAAGGAGAGCGAAGATCAGGAAAGAGAGGAGCATGGAGACTTGGGATCAACCGGAAAAACAGAACCAAAGAAAAGACATGACAAAAGCAAAAATCACAGCACTATTGTATACAATTCTGCCATGTCAAACATTCAACTCAATACTGATGCAGGTAGAAAGTCTTTAAAATGTGACACATGTGGGAAGGCTTTTAAGTGTAAGTCAAAATTGACTATACACTTGAGAATCCACACAGGTGAGAAGCCGTTTACGTGTGAAACATGTGGGAAAGATTTCAGACGTGGTAGTACCCTGATAGACCACATGAGAACTCACACAGGTGAGAAGCCATATTTTTGCAAAATATGTGGGAGAGATTTCAGGTTTAGCAGCGACTTTGCAGTCCACATGAGATCGCACACTGGTGAGAAGCCATATCTCTGCAGCACCTGTGGGAAATCATTCAGTCGGACATCCGAATTGAAAAGTCATGTAAGGCTCCACACAGGTGAGAAGCCACATTTGTGCAAAACGTGCGGGAAAGCTTTTAGACTTAGCTGTAGCTTGATAGCCCACACAAGAATCCACACAGGTGAGAAGCCGTATCCTTGCAACACCTGCGGGAAAAGGTTCATTCGGATGTCTGAATTGAAGGCTCATATAAGAATCCACACAGGTGAGAATCCTTATTCTTGTAAAACATGTGGAAAAGGTTTCAGATATAATAGTCGCTTGTTGGTCCACATGAGAAGAGCCCACACTGGTGAGAAGCCGTACCTTTGCAAGACCTGCGGGAAAAGCTACTTTGATGCATCTCAGTTGGCAAGGCATATAAAAACACATGCAAGCATGTAGCCTTGTATTTTAATACGTGGGAGACGATTTAGTTCTAGAGGTTCATGGTCAAACAAGAACTTGCAGAAGTGAGGAGCTACATAATTACAGCACTTGTGGTAAAAGTCTGACTCATACTCAAAAAAGCTCCTGGCTGAGGATCAGTGTACACAGGAGAAACCACTGAGCTGAAATTCCAGTGGAAACATGTCAACTTACTCTTAAGACACTTTTGCAATCACTACATCTCTGTAATTAAATGTGTACAATATCACATTCAAAAGAGGTCACATTATCTTAGTATATGGAAGTAGTACATCATCAATGCCATCAAGTTTAACCCTTTGAAACATCACCTTTCTTGTGCTGTTTTCAGACGCCTTTTGCAGGTATTTAAACCTTTGAGCCTTGTGCAAACTGGTGTGATTTCTTTCAAAAACGTAAAAAGATAAGACACAAGTAAAAAGATAATGGCAACTTGGTGTGGAATTTCCCACAAACTGCAAAAAAAAAAAAATTTTGAAAATTATTTTTAAAAAATAGGTAAAAAAGCAAGGAAAACTTTATAATTACTTTTAAATTATAAAATCATTTTACAGAATTATTATCATTTTTAAGGACATTTCCAGGTAATTTCCTTGTTTGTTTTTAACTTTCTTTTTTTATTTTATTTTATTTCATTTTATTCCTTACTTAAATTTCTTGCTGATTTTTTTGGGTCATTTCTTCTTTTGTTGTTCATTCATGTTTTTAAAAGAAATCAAGCCAATTTGCCAAGTTTCAAAGGATTAAGCAACAATGACTTTAAAACAATCATTATATTGAGAATCTTTGAAAAACATTTCTTGCACAAATGCTTGACCTGTTGAATGAATCAATTATTGTTATTATTAATAATAATAATAACATTTTTATACACTTCTTAAATTATATCAGTGGATTGTGAACTCTCATGTTGAGGCTGAGAAACCCTGTCTCTAGTAGTGTTTGGTCACTTTTGTTGTCATTCTACCAACTAGTATGTTTTTTCAACATGTTATTTAATTTCATATTTTTATACATTATATATTTTGTAATTGCATGAACTTGATATAATTATTAAGTTTGGGGCTTTAGAAGTGACACACAAACACAAATTGTAGATGAGCTGAAGCAATGGTCATGAATATTGAATGAATATTGAATGAACAGTAGTGATCAGTGTCCAGTGGGACTTGATAATGAAATGCTTCTCTTCTTTTTTTTTTTTTTTCCAAATCTCATGTACGAATACTAACAATAAAGCTTTGTACAATAATGATAATGATGATGAATGTAACCACATGTAAGTACTGCATTTACGGACAACACTGATGTCCTCAGGTGGCTATGACTGCATGTAAATTCCACACTATATGAAATCTTGAACACATCTAATAAAACAAAAACATGAGTTCTGAGGTATTTTTGATTACTTTCCTTTTATGCCACATATAATTCTACTTTACCACATTTAACAGGCAAATGTACTTTTCCTTAACCAGGTGAAAAAGAGTAAATAGCTCCCCTTTACTGCATCGATAGATGTTTCACTCCAAAAATACCAAAAATGAAAAGGAATGAAAAAATACTTTTACAGTGTAATATTTTAACAAAACATTGCTGACGTAGCATCTCTTGGGTAACATTTACTAGCCAAATGATAGAGGTCACTGTCAGAAAAAATGTAGTGTGCTGTTGACTTAGTACTTCACCTGTGGCTGACTAATTTTACCCACGAAAAAGCCGTCTACATTTTTCAAACACATACTTACCTTTTGAGTGTCGTCTGAATTAAGGTTGAGTTTTGCTAACCCAGTTATCTACGTATAAAGCTACTCGGTGAATGATAGTCATATTAACTGACTCCTTTCCCCAACGTTTACATTCGTTGCCTAGAAACCGAATATCTCAGGTGTTCTCTGATTGGTCCACTGCAAGGATGTCCACTGAGCATCACTTCCGGGAGCGGAGCCCCGTATGTTTCAAAAGCGAGTGATCTTGTGGAGCTGGATAGTCGTCGGCTTGCTAACGACATTCAGGTGAATTGACAAACAGAGAGCCAACTCACACAGCGTGAATACGAAGCTAAAGATGTTTATTAACCAGGGTGAAGCCGTTTGATATTGAATAAGTAGTGTTAGCTTAGCTTGTAGTAGCTGTAACGTAGCCATGCGATGCGTCATGGGTACCTCAGAAACACAACACACCACCAAGAAGTGTCGTATTTCTCCTTTTCTAGGTCCACTATGTCCGAAGAAGACCTGATTTCAGTGGATTATGAAATATTTGGCAGAGTGCAAGGTGTATTTTTTCGGAAATACACCCAAGTGAGTTTGACAGTGATATAAAGTTAGCTTACACATGGGCAGCCGTTTCAATGTAAGGGACTGTTCTGTACTTGTGAAGGAGAAGGGGTGGTGCAAAACACATTTTGCTTAGGAAATTCTCTGTTCAATGCTGTTTGCTCGTTGCATTGGCTCCAATACCGGAATTTGGTGTGAACATAAAGAAAAAATGGTTAGGGCCTAATTTTAGCCCTGAGGCTGAAAAATGAAGCCGGTGCAGACATGCCAAAAACTGGTCTGCAAATGGCCACTTGAGGCTGGCTCCAAAACAGAGTAAATCCCCACAGACCTCATGTTAAAATGCCAAACTCATTTGTTGAAATAAATAGCTTGGTACAAAAAGCAGGTTTGGTCTGAATAACTAATTTCAACATCCATAACAACTGTACAGGGGGTGAATTTGTGTATAACTTGCCTGTTTACATTTGTTGGGTCTCAAAGTTTTGCTTGAGTTAAAGGCTGTCTGCAAGGCATCGCTACACTCTGTGAGTCATATCCATCCCCCTGCTCTGCCACTACGCCTCCCTCTCGTCCAAATATGGTCCGCTCTGGATCCAAAAAACAAGAGGTTGACAGCCAGAATGCCAAACCAGAGGCTTCAAAACAGTAGTCCACAAATCCATGGATGAAGTCATGGAGCTACGTCCATTATTTATACAGCCAATTATTTTCCCTCGGTTACTTATGGAGGCTCAAGGAAAAATAATCTGTTGCTCCGAAGAGGGTCTAGATTAAAAAAACAAAGCAAACATAACACCCCAGCCACCCTTGTCCTTGTATAAGTAAAGAACAGTCCCTTAGTTTGACAAGAAATTAGTATCTCAAGGTTCATTTACTAACACATTTTTGGGGCTTTTAAGCGCATCTCACAGTCTTGCAGATGGAGTTCAAACATCATATACTGATATACTGATGAAGGCTGCGAGCTCCTGAGAAGCTAGTAAATGGACTTTGAGGTAGATTTTTTTGGGGGGGGGCAAGCTACCATTTTCAGTACCAAGAATGATTGTTTCAAACTTCAAGTCTTTTAGCTTTAACACAAATGTTCCGTTTTTTAGTTGTAAAAAGACAAGCAGGTGTTGTCCTGTATATAATGCTTAGAGATCAGACTCTTCACATTGTTCAAGACTCATCCTGTACAACTAATGTAACTAAAATTCCACTCCCAGTATCCCATCACAGCCATATTCTCCATCAACAGCCCTCCTCTGCTATCTTCTAATATGCAGTGTTTCATTTTCCAGGCAGAGGGGAAGAAGCTTGGCCTGGTGGGATGGGTCCAAAACACCGGTGCAGGAACCGTCCAGGGGCAGCTACAAGGCCCACGCAGCAAGGTGACACAAATGCAGGAATGGCTGAAATCCACCGGGAGCCCCCAGTCACACATCATCAAGGCAGAGTTCATGAATGAGAAGACAGTGGATAGCCTCGAACACTCATCTTTTAAAGTAGTAAAATAAAATTACCCCGAGACTGTGCCTGTAGTAGCCTGCTAACTTTGACACAGATGTTTTATTTATTTAGTCTTTTTATTTGGTTGGAATGCAGCTCAAGTGATGAATTGAAAAGATGTGATGTTACATCTCCTTAACATCTACAATATATGGAATTAGATTAATAAATAAAAACTTTCAGCTGCCTTCACAATGTTTGATTTTTATTGTGAGAATAGCAAAATGAAAATATTTGATGAGGCGACCACATTGTTTAGCCGAGCCTGTTAACACACTGTAAATCTGTTTGAAGGGGACATTTGCAAACAAACCAGAGTCCAGCAGACATCTTGCCGAGCATACAGGCGATGGTATGACCTTACAATCTGTCGCCACCATCTTCATCAGCCCCCACAAAGACTAACTGAAGGATTCAGAGGGGAGCCTCATGAATGACTAAATAATCATCAGAATTACAAAAAAATGTGAAGGAATTGGAAAATTTGACTTGTATGTAGGAAAGAAAGGGCAGCACATAAAGACAAAATATAACATGGCCATAAATTAAATCTGGAGGAATTAATAAGAATTAACATGATTGCCTACACCAGGGCTGTGACTACTTATTTCGCATTGTGGGTGGGGGCGATCAAACTTTCTAGGGGCATCTGGGGGAGACATTTTTAGAAACTTATCAGCAAACTGACCGTCTGGAGGATTTTAACATAAAAATCTTAGTTGTGATGACTGAGTGCCATTTTAGGCAGCCAGCGTATGAAGGCTTTGTAGAAAAATTGCACATATTATGACTTTTTAAGACTTTTGTGATTACATTTCATTTACTCAACAAAAACTCTAAAAGTCAACAGTGATATAGCCTAGGCTACATAACACTTCTATATGTGTGGAAAAAAAATGTATTTGATACAGCACCTTCCACAGAAATGAAATTCACAAAGTGCTTCACAAAATACAATCAAGCACTAAAACAATAAAACATGCAATCAATAAAAACAAAGGCAATATCACAAATAAAAGAAAGCAACAAAAATAAAGTGAGACGTAGAGCAAATACAGGCTACTGAGGCCTTAAACAGAAACATACAAGGGAATAAGCACTAGACAATTTAGGGTGGGACAAAGGTCATTTTGAAAAGATCGGCTTTAAGTTAGGTTTAAAAATTTCTAAAGAGACCACAAACCGTAAACTTAATGCAAGAGAGTTCCATATTGTTGGACCGTTTGTTTTGAGTCTGGAGCCGGGTACAGTCAGTAGGTCCTGTTCAGAGGACCTAAGGGACCTACTGACAACATATGGATAGAGGAGATCACTGATCCATTCAGGTTCCTGACTGTGGAGGGCTCTACATGTAAGAACAAGTCCCTTGAAGTGAATCCTGAACCTGATGGGAAGCCATTGTACAGAAACTAAAATGGGAGCGATGTGGGTTGACCTGTTAGATCTGGTTAATAGCCTCGCAGCACTGTTCTGGATTATCTGAAGGCGATTCAGAGATTTGTTTAGACAAGTAAAAAGAGAATTACTGTAGTCCAGTCAGGAGGACACAAAAGCATGAATAATCATCTCCAGCTCAGGTTGAGACACCACAGACCTGAGCTTTGCTATATTTCTTTGCTGAATCATGTAATGAAAGTCATGATAGAGGGAGGCAGCAGTGTTTGACAGTGATTGGACCTAACGACAACAGTTGAGCAATAGCTTCTGCAGGGGTACGCCAACGCAACACACAGTATTAGGCTTACTAATTTAATTTAATTTTTTGATTTTACATACTTTAATAATCCCCGAGGGGATTTTTCACTCTGTTGTCATATACACACAGGCCTGAAATACACACTCATGCACAAACAAGACCTATACATACATTAGGGGAGAGATGTCAGAGCAAGGGGGCTACACTGGACAGGTCCCCCGAGCAGTTGGGGGTTCGGTGCCTTGCTCAAGGGCACACCGGCAGTGCCCAGGAGGTGAAGTTACCAGTCCACACCCCATATTAAAGTCTAGTTGTGATTATGATTACATTTACTGATGATTATATCAGACAGCTGTGAATGGTTGCCTTTTGTAGCATATCTATTTTTCTGTACATTTCTATTAGTATATTGGGGGCTCTCCAGTATTACTGCCTTTGCCTACATTTTTCTAGGCTCTATGAATTAGGTTAGATGACAATTGGCTTGTGTTTAATTTATATAGCAAACTTTAACTTTCAAATACAAGGATAATAGAGCACTGAGTCAGTAAACACATGAGGTAGCACACTCCGTACAGTAGGTGGCGGTACGCACAATAAAAGCTTGTCGCAATTTGCCAACGACTACACGAAAAAGAAGACGACGTTAAGCTGTAGGTCCTTCACACCAGAAGATGGCACTGTTAGCTTCTGCTGTTAGCTGCTACCGTCATCTCTTGATGCTACACGTTGACTGTAAACAGCAGCCAAGATTGAGTTTTACTATGTTTTTCGATAGTTTATTGTAATTGTCTGATTGAACAAGCTTTTTTAATGTGTCGCGGTTCAAAATGTCACTGTCGTTGGACCTAACGGAATTAGCTAGCGTTAAGCTAATGCTAGTGGACGTTAGCAAGCAACGGTCATTTTTAAACCAGCTGAGTTGTTACTGTGTATTCGGCCAGGAGAGGTAATACAAGAGAAATCAATATAATGAGCACCATGATAAAGTGTTTGCCTAAAGACGTACAGGGGAAACTTCGCTCCGGTGTTGCTATCCCCTCACTTCAGCAGTGCGTAGAGGAGCTTATCCTGAACAGCATCGATGGCGAAGCGACCTGTGTGGGAGTCAGGATGGACATGGAGGCGTTTAAAGTTCAGGTGATCGACAATGGCACCGGGATGAACGCTGAGGATATGGAGTGCGTGGGAAACAGATACTACACAAGTAAATGCAGCTCTGTGGAAGACCTGGACAACCTGAGGTGGTATGGTTTCAGAGGAGAAGCCCTTGCTAGTATAGTTTCTCTGGCCACACTAGTTGAAATCTCATCCCGGACCAGATCATCAGTGAAAACTCACGTTAAAATCTTCAAGGATGGTAAATGCATGGATGTGTTTGAGGCAGAGACTGCTCGACCCTCTGCAGGAACAACTGTTGTCATTTGTAACTTCCTTCACAACATGCCAGTCCGGAGGAAGAGGATGGATGCTGTACTGGAGGGTGAGAGGATCAGACACAGAGTGGAGGCTATTTCTCTAATGCATCCCTCTGTGTCTTTCACCCTGAAGAATGACTGCACAGGAGCCATGATGGTGCAGCTCTCTAAGGCTAGGAACACCTACCACAGGTTTGTTCAGATACACAGCCTCGGGCGAGCACAGAAACTTGGAGAAATCAGCTACACACATGGACAGTTTGAAGTGATTGGTTACATTGGCAAAGAAGGCCACTACAACAACAGCTTACAGTTCCTGTATGTAAATGAAAGACTGGTCCTGAAAACACGCATACACAAGCTCCTGAACTTTCTCCTACGCAGACTGAGCAGCTCAAATCAGAAAAATGACAGTCCAGATGGGCAGTCTGCCATCAGAAGTCCAAAGCACAAACGAAGCCAAGACCTGCAAGGAGTATACATCATCAATATTAAATGTCCTTACTCAGAGTACGACATATGTCTGGAGCCTGCCAAAACTCTAATAGAGTTCAAAGATTGGGATGGCATTTTTCTCTGTGTAGAAGAGGCAGTGAAAGCTTTCCTGAGCAGAGAGAATCTGGTGTCTGTGCTTTCTCAAGATGACTTGGACTACGTACAACCCGAATGGTTTGGCACACACAATACAGACCAAGAAGGACACAACACGGGCAATGGTGGCCAAGCAACTAGCATTGCTCCCACACTAGATTGCAGTATTGGAATGACACTGGCATCTCATCCTGTTCATCGTAAGCGCAAAGATGACTGTGTATGTGAGGAAAGTGTTAACCAGGAGTCTGGTCAGATGGAGTGCAAAGAAGAGAGGGAACAACAGGGGCAGAAAAAGATAACTGCAAATGAGTTGGAACATATAAAAAGTGAAAAAAGCATCAATAAAGAATCTAGTTATGAGCCTACTTCTGATAACGTTGCTGAAGAAGAGGAGCCAGAATGCAGTGAGGCTGGTGAAGGCTCTCAGATGTCATGCATGTCAAGTTTAGTCAGACAACTAGAAAGTGAAAAACTCCCAAAAGAGAAAGAGATATCATTAAACAGTACCACCTCAACCAGCAATGTAACTTCACCAGACAGCATCACTCAACAAATTCAGTCTGACTTAAACAGTGTTGAGCAAGTATTACCTGACTGCCAGGGCACAGGAGGACATGAACATACTTTAGTAAGTAACAGAAAGATAAGTCTGTCTGATCCATTCATTCATGAAAATCTGCTGTGTCAGGACCTGCCCCAAATCAACAAGTCAGTATTTCATCAGCAACTTTTTGCACAGAAATGTGGAAAGACATCCTCTGCGTCAAAACACAAAATCTCACTGGATGCGGGCCAGGACAGAACTTATCAGACACCATACAAAGACGTCACTCCTGTAATCCCCTCAAAGATTCCCAGAATTGCATCTTGTCAAAAGTTGTCTTTATGTAAGGAGCCTGGATCTCTTGAGAAGTTTAGAAGAGCATATGGTAAATCTGATGGACTCAAATTACCCTCTCAAGAGACTTATCAGGAGAATAATTTTAGATGTCCTAAGACAGACGGCTTTGTTTTGAATCCCCAGAATTTGTTGGTTTGCCAGAAAAATCAGCAAGATGGTGGTGTCACAGAGACAGAAACAGAAGAGGCGCAGAGCAGCCTCCGAAGCCCATCAACGCTCTCAGTTTTCACAAAGTTGAAACCAGTATCAGGGCAGAATAGAGGCAAAAAATCTTTGGCAGCTAAACTCTGCCATTTGAAACAACACAGGACAGACAATTCAAAAGTATTACCCAATTTGTCCAGGACTACCTCACAGGGCAATACCTGTCTGAGTGGTGGTAATGATGGCACCCAAGACAGCAATAACAATGAGAATCACAGTGACACTGCAGTGAATCCAGAGCCAGTCCCATGCTGCAGTACAAATCCTCTGCTGGCTGAGAGGGAAGAGGCTACAACATCAGGTGACTGGCTTCATCACTACGATACATCTGTGGGAAAGACAGTTTATGTTAACAAAGTGACTGGGCTCAGCAGATATGAAGACCCACCTACTGAGGAAACACAAGTGCACTGTACATCTGACATCACCAATATGGCAGTTAGTGTCATCTCTGAAACAGGTGAGTTGGTAGTTTTTCCTGTGCTTATCAGGAGGTTGTGTTGACATGATAATAACATGAATTAACCAAGAAAATCTTCACTGTCACCATTGTTCCTGTTCCTTAAACTGTAGGGATGGAATACAGATGTTACCCATTTCAGGTGGATCTAGTGTTGCCCTTTCTACCTAAATCAAGGACAGAAAGAGTGATTAGCACAGGGCTTGATGACAGAGGTACCCCATGGACAGATCAGATTGTAGACTCTAGGGAGCTCAATACACACACAATATGCAAAGTTAACATCATTTTGTTTGTGTTCATGTTTATTTTTGTTTGTCTTGACAGATGCCAGTGTCGAGAGCTCCAGCTCACTCACATCGTTGTACTCAAAATGGAATAATCCTGTGTTTGTTCGACCTCCTACGGTAAACAAAACATGTCTGTTTGCTTTCTATTAAAATGTGCTTGTAAATCTTTGATTGTAGAAAAAGGATTTTGCAACGGTTTACATTTTTTCTACTTGTTTTATCTACTCTAAAGTGTACTGTTGATGCTGTTGTTAATGATGCATAATAAACTGTACTGTACTAACAGGTCGGTGTGGACATATCAAGTGGGCAAGCTGATGGACTCGCTGTCAAGATCCACAACATCCTGTTTCCATACCGTTTTTCTAAGGCCATGATTCACTCAATGAAGGCACATTTCTCTTTTGGTTTCCTTATGCATTCTCTGACACAATGTTTTTTTATAACACTTTTGCCATTTAACCGTCATTGACGTTATGAAGTAATTGCTATTTAATTACATTACAGGTTATTCACCAAGTAGATAAGAAGTTTCTTGCGTGTCTTATCAATACAAGAGATGAAGAGCCGGCAGCAGTCGATGAAGCTGAAGGTACAGACAGGAACTACACCGTTTGGTCGTTGGTTTTATCAGTACCTCATGCACTTTATATTGATATTTTAGGAAACCTGCTGGTGCTGGTGGATCAACATGCTGCACATGAGAGAGTTCGACTAGAAAATCTTGTTGCAGGTAAAAAAAACAAACACACATTCCGCAGTGTTAATATTGAGAATGAAATGTTGAATTAATAATGCTCTTGTTGTCATAATTGTATGTCCTGTCATAGATTCCTATGAGGACGATCCGGATGCACCAGGGGAAAAACGTCTGAGTTCATCAACCATTTTGCCACCTCTCGAGATCAGTGTAACAGAAGAAGAGCTACGGCTGCTTAGGTGTGTTTTACAATATGTACAGTATAATAGGCAAATGAGAATACCTGTAAAACCAGTACACTTCCTTAAAGGCAGGTACTATTAAGTTTGAGTGGATGAATTTGTTCAGTAAGTTTGGCTAAAGAAATTTGATACAATACTAACTGATCTCAGTGGGCTGCCCAATAGAATCAGTGCTTTGTTGATGTTGAGGATATACATTTCATGTTGGCCCTCTTCTGCTGCATGTTGTCCAAGATTCAGTACCATATAGATTCTGAAAGTTTTATTTGAAACTGCAAGCCTCACCAAGCCTAGAATGTTTTATGTGAAGATTTATCGCTAAGTCAGAGTCTGATGTTTTGAGGAGAGAGTGCTGCCAATTTAAGGACATTTTAAGGAAGTTTATCACCTTTTTAGGAAGGCTAGATGAATTGTGAGTTAGACAATGGTTAATACAGGACCTTTGACTTGTATGCTTTGGTGAATTGGATTAGAATACACAAGTGTTTTTTACTTTGGTGTGATGGCATTGTCATCTAGGAGTGGGGGCAAAAAATAGATTCTTAGTTGCATCACAATTCTCTTTTGAAAGATTAAGTTTCAATGCAGAACAGTCAATAATCAGGTCAGGGTCAGGGTAAACTTTATTGTGCCGTTAGGGAAATTTGTCTTGGGCGTTGTGCTACATTATTGCTTCACAGGGCAATGGCATAAAAACAAACATTAACTACTAACAGGGCTAAAAACAGGAGATACATTACAATGACAACACAGGGACATACAGACATTAGACAATTTAAAGTGCCAGAAAAAGTGCCAAGTGCTGAAGTGCTTGTCTGATATTTAAAACACAATTCTTAACACTATGATCGCCTGTAACAATGTTTTAAGACTACTGTTAAATTAATGAAAAATAATAGAAGCTAATGTATCTGTTTATTGTTATTAAACAGAAATCTGCTATGTTTTAAAAGTAGCAAGTAGTCACACTGAGAAAAAATAAATCATGTATAGATAGGAAGAATTTTGATGCATCAATAATCATTTTCTTCGAATCAGAATCAAATCTGGAGGTGCCTAGAGATTCCCACCCCTTATTGTCATTGCTTGACGGATTTACTTACCCTGCTGTTGGCCTTAAACTAGTTGAGGTTTTATTGCCTGCTGGCTGCTCTACACCAAAACTGAGACACACAGCAGCAGATTTTGGCACCAAGGTGAAGGATGGTAGCAATAAAGATGACGTAAAGGGTGGGTGCAGTGACGCAGCCTCATTTCACCCCTGTCTTAACCCAGAGATGTTGCGGAGCACTTTAGATCATATGCCATCATTCAGTTGAGTCAGCACTCTGATGTTGTGGCAGCCTGTATGAATAGTAGAGCGCACACCATTAGATGCCTTAGTTAAATCTCTTAAAGTTATATACAGAGGTTGTGTTTTATCTATTGTATTTCTATTGTAGAGCTCAGTTAAAAAAACAAACATCAGTTTTCAGATAGTGGAAGTTGTAAATTCCTGAGCAAGCACTTTGCCTGATTTGGACAAGGAGGTGACGGCTCTGTAACTGCCACAATCTGCCTGGTTTTCCTTCTGTATAATGGCAGGGATATCGGGGAGCTGTGGCATTATTTTTCAGCTGTGTTTTCTGTATTGCTAATGTATTGTGGACCTTTAATCTTACAGTTCTTGTCAGGCACATTTGCGCAGTTTGGGCCTGGAAGTAAAGTTCTCCCAGGCAGCAGAGCCACAGGTTTTTGTAGGGAAGGTCCCACTGTGCTTCATGGAAAAAGAGAGTAATGAGCTCAGGCGGGGGAGACCATCTGTTATCAAGCCTATTGTTGAGGTAAGACTCCTGTAACCTCCGTATTAACACTATACATTTTATCACTCATTTAGCAAAGTAATGGTTTTACAATTCTATCCCCTTAAGTTTTTCTTTTTTTCTCTTCATAATAATACATAAGGAGTATCTTCGAGAGCAGATTGAGGTAAGTTCAAAAATGTCTTTCTAGCCCCTCAACCTTTTTGTTGAGAGAAAGTATCTTAACTTAATAAAGCGTAACATGTATTGTTTCTTATTCTTCATCTTAGTTACTCCGCTCAACTGGTAGAGTGAGAGGAACTCTGCCTCTCACTGTGTTGAAGGTGCTAGCCTCCCTAGCATGCCACGGTAACTTTAAACTTCTCTCCATCCTTCAGTCTATTTTGTGCATTGATATTCAATAAGTTACAGTTCCACACTGAAATCTTCGTACAAATGACTTTTACACATGTATGCATTTAACAGGTGCCATTAAATTCAATGACAGCCTGAGTAGAGATGAATGTCACAGCTTGGTGGCGTCCTTGTCCTCCTGCCAGCTGCCCTTCCAGTGTGCACATGGCCGTCCATCCATTGCTCCTTTAGTGGACACCCTCCATTTGGACATGGACGAGAAGGTACCAGAATGAAGTGAAGTAGCACATCTGAACTTTGTACTAAATGTAGTGTTCGAGGCATTTTACAGCACAGCAATCTGGTGGTGACTAAGCATTCTTGTCCCCGGCAGGAGTTGCAGAAACCCAACCTCCGAAAGCTGAGAAGAATGCACAAAGCGTGGGAACTTTATGGAAATAGATAAGTGGGTGTAAACTTTATTTAAAATGTGGCTTAGATATTCAGATTCTCCTCAAAGCCCTGTAGCTGAAACCCTTTATTTATGATAAAGCACCTGTAAATTCATAGGAAGACTTTGCTATTTATATAAATAACATTTTCAGAAAGAATAACATTAAATTTAACAAGTACACTAAAAGAGGAAACACTAAAATAAAGAAGGACTCTTGAAAACGAATACACCAACAACAGTTTGATTGATATTCCCTTGACTGCACAATAAAAAACAAGATTTTGGAAAATAAACAAAAATTGACATATCTGTTTTTGCAAATGAACCCTTCAAGTAAACATTGACGAAATGTGATGCGTCATCAGAAACGCAGCAAAAGGCACATTGTAGCAACCATGTAAATGTTCCCAAACTTCCCTCAGGGTTGTGAAAAACATATTCATTCAATCAGCTTCTTGATCTTGAAGAATCGTCTCAAGTAGAAAATCTGCCATGTGGCCAGTGCAAGAAAAGAGCAGATGGAGAGGATGCTGAAGAGCAGCACGCGCTCATTGGTAGACTCTGTTAAAGACAGGAAATAGCAGTTTAATAGCATTCAAACTGTTTTTTAGCATTTCAGTCAACTTCATAGTTTAAGACACAGCAAGCAATGAATCTCATAAAGGAGAAAACTGCTGCCACTCAGTTGTACCCTAAGGCTTGTTCTTCTTTTGGTCACATCCCAAACAGCAGGTGATTTCCATCTGCTGCTAATGACATCACACATGTGGCCAAAAGAAAAAATGTAAGCTCAGGGAGAACAGTGCAGCTGCAGTTTTCTGCCCAAGTGGTGATGTACACTAAACATACTGCTCTATGAATTTACTATTTGTTTGTCCCGTGTCTTTCACTCGTTCCTTCAAGAGGATAAAGTCATCTGCAATGGACTGTGAGAGGCGCTCCAGGTGTCTTATCTGCGCCTCAAGGGGGGTCAGTTTCTCCATTTTTTCAATCTAACAAAGAAGTTACAAGTTATATTCATCATCAAAACTCATCAGTAGTGGTTTGAATTAATACTCATAGTACTTATATTTGATTTAAGAATATCAACACGGTCCATCACCTCTTCGTTGCTCTTTGTGTCCACGCCATGCTGCATGTTCAGTGTGATCGCTTGGTCTCGGACCCTGCCACTGCCTGACAAGCATTAATAGCAGATTATGTCATTTGACAGAAAATAATTAGGATGTTACAACACACCACTTATCTTTGCCTCCATACGCAACCACAGATTATTTATTATGTATTTGTACATTTGAGTTGGCTCCCTCTCTCACTAATAATTAATTGAGAAACATTGTATTTCTTTTTTTATATGATTCAATTTTTTATTTATCTATTCAGACAAATCTGAACAAACCAAACTCAACATATCCACAGGCACCTGGTAGCTACACATTCATAGACTCAAAATAGTAATGTAGCAAACACAGTGGTACAACTAAATACCACATCATTACAGTGCAACAGACATATTACAAACAAAAAAGCCTGCCCATGACCTCTTAAAGCTTTCAGCTTCACTGCTGACCCTAGCTAACAACACACTTTCTACTTAGATTCCTTTCATTTTTCACGGTATTTCTTTTCAATATCATTTTAAATTACGCATTTTTCAAAATCACACCTACCCATTGGAGCAGTGCTGTTGAAGCAGACATCAAACTGGTCATGATTTTGTGTCACGAATGAAAACCTCCCCTTTGTGGCATTGTCCTTGCTGTACAACCTGCCGCCCAAAGAGTCAGTGATCTGGGGAGAGAGTTAGCAGAAGAGTTTGGCACAGTGTCTCAATTACTGTAGGACCACAAGGTCTGCTCGTGCCTTTGGAGTGACGCTGGATGATAAACCAATGTCAGGTTGATATCTTGATATGAAACAAGACAAGTAATGTCATTGTTAGTTTTTGTGTCTGATCTTGAAGTGCTGCACTGCAATAAAATGACACCATTTTCTTAACATATGGTTTTAGGCTGTTCTATCAGAATTTCATTTTTAAAAACATTATTTCCCTGTAATTAATAAACATTAAACACAATGGCAGGATTTACAAAAAAACGTCAGTTATTGCAGGATGTAGGTTTTTTTTAAGTATTTTTAATTTTGCATTTTTGACTTTAATATACAAATAACTTTTTTTATTATGGAAACCTCCAAAACAAACAGTCTTCAAAGTTTACCATATGTTACACCTGCAGTGCGACACGTTCACTTACCCTCAGATCAGTCACAATATATGGATCTTCACTGACTTCGTATTCGCCTGAGACCAGCACATTTTTGTGGATGTCATCTTGTAGACATTTCCAAGAGTTGGCCGGCAGATGGAAAGTAATAGAAACCACCGGGTCCAGAAGGACTGGTATCAGCAGCAAAAGTGTAAACATGCTGTTAGTCTCTTATTGTAATGAGTGTGAAGGATGATGCTGCTGCTGTCACATGCAGCCCCCGCCCCCCTCGGTCTCCTCCCTCCAGTTCCGGGTCATGTCACGTGTCTTCTCCGCCCCCACATGTCCAACCTCTCCTTCACCACCTCCTCCTCCCCAAGTAAACAATTCAGCATCATTTCATTATGTCTGCTACCAGCCACCGATTCTTATCTTTGGAGAAAGGCAGCCCCATATTTCTGAGTTTACCCAGACCTCTGTCAGACGGCTGGGTTATAAAATATATGGGTTATGCTTCATGAAAATGAAATGGGGAGAGGAAATTAAGTTAATCTGCAAGCGAGGAAAATATGTGGGCTAAACTAAAGACGACATAGGCTTCTGTTTTTATGTAAAGGTCCTGCAAAATGCGTCGCGTCGACCTTGCAGTTTGATGCGCTTTTACATTTGTAAACAAAATGAATGGATGTGGTGTGATTTTTATGTTGCGCGATGAAGTGTCTTTTACCCTTGATTAAACGAATGCACCAGAACATCAAGTTTTCATCGCCCAGGAAATGATCACATATCTGTATTTATAAATAGGCTCACGTTTCTCACCCTACATTGCATTCATATGAAGCCGATATTTGTGAATTGGAGTGAAAGCTGCTATTTGGCTTCGTGCTGTGACGGGATTAGGACCAGGTGTGAGAAATGCTGTAACATGTCAGTAATATAGGAAATATACAATAGGAAAATTGTCAAAATAATACTTTTTTTAAACCGAAATGTAGGCCTGTGTGGCTGTCAGTCTGCCCCCCCTCCCCCTCCGCGGATGGTACAGTCTTCGTTCATTCATAAAATTCTAGCAGAGCATAAAAGGAGGGGCTTGCATTCTAGTCGTCCAGTTACCAGGTATATACCTGGAGAAAAGACCCGAGCCGCTCTGCCCAGCGGAAGGCCAGAGTCATATTTGTCATTGATCAGGACTTGTGGGTTTTTTTTTCTTTCCTCGCGATGTATCATAACAACCTGAAGCCTGACATGGATTCAGTCTCTCCCACCTGCCGGACAGAGTCTCCTGTCGGGACACTCTGCCAGAAGACGCCAGAAGAGGCGAGCTCTCCAGCTTCCTCCTCAGAGAGCAAAGCAAAGGTATGAATGGCTTTGTTGATCATACATTCAACATGCAGCCCGGGAGGCGCTCAGTCTACAAGCAGATTAAACATCCATTTTTATGTCATCCACAGACTGAATGCTTTTTATCTTCGTGGTGGGGGGAGGGGGAGGTGGAACTGATTGATAAGATTTTAATTAACTGGATGCGCTTAATTTTTTAATATCATTTTTGATACATTTGATATGTGATGTGAGCAGAGATCAGCGCAGGTGGTAATGTGACAGAATAGCAGTGTTGTTCGGATTGTTATGATTCCGACGTCCTGGGACCAAATGTGAGCGTGTCGATGCAGCGGTTCATTGAGAAAAATAAATCCATTCAGGAGACTCCACAGCACCTCTGCGTCAGTGTTGACGTCAGAAACAATGATAAAGTCAAATATTGATCTGAAGAAGGCTATTTCTGGTTGGGTATATTTCAAGACAATAAAACACATGCAGGATACCCTCTGTTTAAGACTCTAAACATATGGTTTGTAGGTTTCATTGATGAATGTCATCACAGTAAAATCCACTTCTGATAACAACATGGTGATAGATTAATATAAAAAAAAAATCTCTTATTGTCCTCATTGTCGATTATTTCCTTTTTTTCAGGAGCTCTGCCAGGACATGAGCGTTGAAGACACTCCATTTGTTCCAACAGTCACTGCAATTTCCTCTACCCCAGATTTCCAGTGGATGGTCCAGCCTACGATTATTACATCTGTCTCCCCGTCTCTGGGTAGCAAGCAAGCCAATGAACCACAAAGCTCTCACCAGGCAACACCCAAAGTGGGCGGGAATAAGGGCAAAAATGCTGTCAGAAAGGGGAAAACAGAGCAGGTAGGTTAGCTCAGATGAAGTCTACCTGCCATTGGACAGAACAGTCAATAGTGTAAATTTACATATGCCAATCTGAATTCCTTGTGTGCAACAGTGCTATTGTGCATGCTCCTCTGGTGCCGTGTGTTGGCTGTGTGCCTTCCTTAGGCAGTCAATTTATATTCAGGTCACAGCAAGTCTGCAACAATGGTCTATTTTTAGACGCATTGCAGCGAAACATGCTTCTGCCATTCTTCAGGGGGCGAATTGGCATCGGATGTTGCGGATTAGAGGATGAAATGGCTGGATTCTTCAAGGTAATAACTGAATTATTTCTCTCGCATCCCAGCTGTCTCCAGAGGAGGAAGAGAAGAAGAGGGTGAGGAGGGAGAGGAATAAAATGGCTGCAGCAAAGTGTCGCAACAGACGGAGGGAACTCACGGATACACTGCAAACTGTAAGTAAACAGTGATGCATTTACTCAGCTGTCATTTGCACCCACTGGTTGTGTGTTGTTTTTCCAATGTGGATGATTCTGGATGTCGATCTATCTGAAGGAGACAGACAAGCTGGAGGAGGAAAAAGCAGCCCTGGAGACGGAAATAGCCAACCTCATCAAAGAGAAGGAACGGCTTGAATTTATCCTTGCCACACACAAGCCAGTGTGCCAGATGACAGAAGAATTGGAGTCTATTTTCCAGGAGCCCACAGGGTCCCCAGGGCTACCGCCCAGTCCAGACGAGGACAGACTTCCAGAGGATGGCACCCAGGAAGCTCCTTCGCTCCAGGACATGGACATCCCCAGTGATCCGTCCACAGCCATCTCTGGGAACTCCAATATCTTGCTGTGCGCCAGCGCTGAAATCAACATCTGTGATCTTGAGCCCTCCCTGGACATTAAGGAGGGGCTACTGGAAAATATGCTGCCCAGTTTGGAGGAGAAAACCCCCTTGGAGACGGCTCGATCTGTGCCAGACATAGATCTGAGCAGCTCTCTTGGGGTCTCGGACTGGGAGACCCTGTACAAGTCTGTCTCCAGCGACCTGGAGCCTCTCAGCACTCCCGTGGTGACCTCCACCCCCACCTGCAGCAGCTACCTGTCTGTGTTCACATTTGCGTGTCCCGAGCTGGACTCTCTCACAGAGGAACTAGACAGCCATAAAGGTGGAGGGGGCAAAGCTGAATCTGTTGATATCCTCAACTCTCCAACTCTCCTAGCCTTATAATGTACAGAGGGAAGTGATCTGTGTGATCTCTCTGTGTCTCTTTCTGTTTGCAGGTCCCTGACTTTGAAATGATATGACCAACATATGCTGTAACACTTCAAGGAGTACGTTCATGAACTGTCTTGTGTGTGACTAAGCAAACATATAAACTTTTTTCCAGATACATAGCCAACAGAGTGATGTAGCGAAAAGCATGGCTTTTGCTTTTACAGGAGGAACTGAAGTAAGTTTTGATTTTAAAACGCATGCTGAGAAATTCCAAATAATTTTCAAAGCTTATATATATACATATATATATATATCTATATGATCTGTTACTAGATCTAAGATGTAATGTGGAATTTAATGTATCAGTATGGTTTTGTGTTTTGGTGTCAATAGTGTATTTGATTGCTGTAAATGTTGTATTTACATATTCATCCATGTCAAGTACCTGCGTACCTCAATGTCATCGACTGTGGTTTGACCTCATTGAAAGTTTTCCATGAAAACATCCAGTGCTATATACTATATATCTTATCAAGATGTAACTTATGATTTATTTTTTTACCTTTCAGACTTTGACTTATTTGTTAAACTTAAAAAAAGGAGTAAAAATGAGCATTGATTGCTTATCTATGCTGCTGAATAAGTACAATAAATCAACATTCAGAGTGGTGTTTGGTGTTTGCAATCTGTCTCCAAGAAATCTGTTACTTAATCAAGGTAAAATACTAAATGGATCAGCTTGGATGTTCAATTGACATGCCAATAGATTTAAAAGTATAAGGTTATAATTCTGCAAAGCATGGGTGTAGATTTCAGGGGGGACGGAGGGGACACATCTCAACATTCATTCATTTTCCGTAACCGCTTATCTCACTGGGGATCGCGGGGGGCTGGCTTGGCCAAGAGGCAGGGTACACCCTGGACAGGTTACCAGACTATCACAGGGCTGACACATAGAGACAGACAACCATTCACACTCACATTCACACCTACGGACAATTTAGAGTCACAGATTAACCTAACATGCATGTCTGTGGACTGTGGGAGGAAGCCGGAGTACCCGCGCTGACACAGGGAGAACATGCAAACTCCGCACAGAAGGGCTGGTTCGAACCCAGGGTGGGGGTTCCTCAACATTTGTCCCAAAAACATTAAAGTTGCAGAGGACCTTCACTTTACACATTTACATTTTCACCATAAAGTGATGCATGATTGCTGCTCAAAATGCGCCCCCCCCCGCAAACCCTGTCTCACATGGTCCCCCCATACCTAAAGGAAAGCTACACCCATGCTACAAAGGAGCTTGCAGTGTGCCTTTAATATTCAAGGTCTTAAGGTGAAAGTGTTTATGAAATACTTAAGTCATATTAAAGGAATATAGTGAGTCCATATTTCTTGAAAAGCCTATTAAAGATGATTTAGCTTTCATATTTCGGCATGTGTATTTGTGTTGACTGCAGATGAGTGGTTGTACTGTATTTCCAGTGCAGGCCTCCATCTGAGCCGTATTCTCCCGTTGCAGCATGCAGCCTCAGTGTTTCTTTATGGGAGGAGCGGTGCGACTTCCCCACTTCTGCCCCCACTATGTACTTTTTTACATCCCTGCTTACGTTTGGCTGGCATAGCCTAATTTCCGCATTCCCAAATCCTCCCAGATTGGGATCACGTTTAAAATCGGGCTGATGCAACGATTTCCACTTTTTAAAATTTACTCTCGACCCTCGGCTGACCAGAAGAAAGGACATTTGTTGCACCTGGGATCAAAGTCAGGTCGGTATACAGAAACTTCACGAGCCGAGAGCTGAATAATTTTTACATACTAAATAGGCTTATTGGCGCGCCACGCATAGGTCATAAGCAGCATAGTTTGTGAACAGGCAGCGAGGAGCTCTGGGATGTTTCGGGTTAGACGGTACTATTCACTGCAGTCTCTGAGTTGGACGTGTTTTTTTGGGGGTGTTTAAAGTGGACCTGACATCTTACTGAGCATGCTACAGAAAGATCCTTGTCTTTTGTTTGCATGCTGCTCATACATGGAGCCACGGCGTGCACAATTCAGAACAAAATGTCCTTATATACTGCTGTGTATCCTTTACATTAGTGTTGTGCATTGTTTCTTAAAACGTGGTTCATGTTTGAGGCGAAATCCGCTGTGTAAGAAAAGCTGTAACGTTTTATCACTGCAGCTCTCTGATGGGAAGACAAAGTTACGTAAGATGAATGCCGCACTGAAGAAAAACTTCCGCTTTCAAGTTGACCAATGGCTTCAGTATGCACGCTGCAACACAGTGTAGAGATGACTACACGTTTTATTAAACCACTGAAAATTCACATTCATAAACCAACCTGGGGCTCCCTCATGTAAAAGTGCATAGAGTTCAAAACAAATAATTATAAAAGAGTATAATCAGGATGAGTTAATTGGCTCTTTGGACCTTCAGGGTATAATAAAGTTACCATTACAAGAGAATGTCCAATAGTTGTTTTAATCATACCTCCACTGGGGACCATAAAATGTTTAAATGGCAGTGGTGGAGGAAGTATTCACATTGTAAAAATACTCAAAGTGCTGCACTGAAAATGTTGTAAGAATTAAAAGTAAAAGAACTCAATGCAGAACATTTTAAATCAATTTATTTACTCAAAATAATTAATAAAGGAGAGCAGAAAGTCCTCATATTCATGAAGATGGAACCATGAAATGTATTTGCAATAAAAATGACTTCATCAAAATAATTGTAAGTTAATTTTCTAATCAGTCGACTCACTGTTTCAGCTGCACTTGTGTATTTTCATGTGGCTTGTGTGCAAAAATCAAAAAGTAACAAATAAGTACTAAACAAAGTTATCAAATAATTGTAGTGGAGTAAAATGTACAATATTTACCTTTCATGTGTAGTGGAGTAGTAAAGTTAAAGTACCTCAAATTTGTACTCTAGTACAGTACTTGAGTAAATATACTTACATGTAGTAACATTCCACCACTGTGTGAATAGCATTGATCCATATGTTGTGCTTGGGAGTGTTTTTTATGAAAATGCTTTTTGTCTTTTGCTTTCGTTTGTACTTTTCAGTGAAAATTCAAACCAAATTTTTCAATATATTTCATCACAAATTACCTCTGTTTTATCTTGCACCATTTTAAGACTCATTTTGAGCATGGCCTTCAGAGTTCCACTTTGTCTTTGTGACCTGCAGTTTAAGGAAGTGTGAAAATTGAAAGTTATTCCCATGTGCGATTCTCATGTTCTCTGCCTACCATATAGTACATGCATTATTAACATGAATAAGCTCTGCTCTTAAAATTCCTATAAATTTGTCCTCACAGATGATAGCAAGGTGTTTCCTGTAGTGATGTCTATATCAGATACTGTTTATTCCTGTAGTGTGGACTAAAGGTCTCTGAGTAATTGACCTTAGATAGTAGTTTTTGGCTGCATCATGTGGCTTGGAAATCCGCTGAGCTGTTGTAGTAATTTCCTGTATATTTGGCTGGCGTTGCTCTCTCACACCTCTCTCATTGTCTTTGGATATTTTTAAAAATGTTTGCGTTCAGCATTTTTTAAATTAAGGCATTTGCCAGTAGTTGACAATGCAAAACATAGTGAAAATCTCTTCTGTGCAAAACACAAGTAAACAGTGTCAACTTTAATTCTTTATGCGGCTAAACCAAACAAAACAAGTTAAATTTGGGTTCATACTTCACCACATTATGCAGAATTTTGGCAGGCACATTTTACCTCCCTGACATTAAGTCTCATGAGGAGGAAACCACGGCTAACGGGTATTTCTTGGCAGTAGCTGGTTTTAGCTCTCCTGGAAATAAGGGGGATTTTGTCTGAGTCTGTGCACTGTTGTTCATCTGTCTTTTGGCCTCTGGGGATTAAATAAGGTAAATTCTTGCCAAGGTCTCAGTATATGGTTGTATATTCATTCCAGAAAAAGGAGCAAAATAATAAAATGTCCTAATGAGAGCAGCCTCAGCATCCGGCTCCTATAACAGACCAGCAATTCATCACAGTGAGCCTGGCTGCTAGAAAGGAGCAGTGCACCTCAGGCAAATGCCTTTGTGAAGCCCTGTTACAGACTGTAGGTGGAATAACGCACTTGCGTGTCTATTTGCTGCTAATTTGTTATTCTAAAATGGCTTTTTCTACCCTCATATCATGAAGTGCGTGCTATAACAAGCACAGCAGACTGAGCTTTATGCGTTTTTCATTGATATGGTTTAGTTGCCGTCTGAGTATGTCTTCCATTTTCTCCCTTTCTGCCTCCTAGCTGTGGTCACGACCGAGTCTGACGCGATGCCAGGACAAATCCCAGATCCCTCTGTGACAGCAGGCTCCCTGCCCAGCCTGGGCCCACTGGCTGGGATCTCAGCCACCACGCTGACTGACAAGCTCAAATTCAGTGACTTCCAGGAATTCGGTACAATGCTGTCACCTCTGCACTTCCTGGACAGTCTGGGGAAGAGGCCCCTAGTGATCAAAACAGAGGTATTAGAGACACTGAGGAGCTGACAGCTAGGTTAAATATAATCAGTGTATTTTGAGTTTTAAGTCAAGTTTGTTTGCTTTTCTAAGCTGACTTTTAAACATTGATGTCAACATTTTATGGGATTTGACTGCAGTAACAATAACAGATGCAACAAAGCAAATACAGTATTTCAAATGTATTATACCAGTTATAGCTTAACTATGTGTAAAACATGCCTAATATATCATAAACAGGTATGCCTTGCAATTACAACATTGAGTTAAATCTTAATCAACAGGTCCACCTAGTGGACATAGTGGCACATGATGCTGTTGTTAAATACACTGCTGGAGTCTTTCCACCATGGATGTCCAGAGAAAAACTAATAGTGATATGAAAACTTTGTCATAAGTGTTCAAAAATAAACACTGCAAATAAGGCTAAACATATAGTTATGTCTTGTAAAAGTTACTGCGTATCTTCTAGAATAACGTGTTCGTACTAATAGTTACGCATGTGTTCACTTTATTAAATTCATGTTAAACCAGGGGTCTTCATTTTTCAGACCAGGGACCTGAAAGAGAGATGAAGCAGGGACCCCTTACTACATATATTGTATTAGATTGAGTTGCATGTTCAACTTGGCCTACAGTGATGTGTAAAGTTCCATGTATAAACATAACCTTTTGTAGTTCATATGTTATTAAGCTATTTAAATAATAATTACTGGCTAATTCATATACATCATGTTTTAATGTTAAATCATCAGTGTACTGTGCAGTGTAAATCAAATGGCTCTTCATATGAAAAGGCCGATTTATCTTTGCTAATAATAACTTGGATTCATGTCAATGTGTATTTTGAGACATGTTAATTTTTGAAGAAAATAAAACTTGAATCATCAAGCAATAATATGGCAGAACTCTGAGGACCCCCTAGGGGATGTGGACAGATCAACATGTATGCATTCTTAGTAGGAAAACATGGAAAGGAAAAAAAAAGGAAAATTGTTCTTTTTTATAGCTTAATGTTCCTTTTGCTCATTGATAATGGTAGTGCCATTATAGTCAAATGACAGTGTAATATTCTAAGTATTTTTTTATATAATTTCATCATCACTTTGTACTGAAACACACAGAGAGTCTCCCAGTGTCCATCACAACTAAACCTCAAACCTTTTGTTGTTCAGAGAGATGAAGAGGAAGAGAGAAGGAAACGAAGGCGAGAGAAAAACAAAGTGGCTGCAGCTCGATGTCGAAACAAAAAGAAAGAGAGAACAGATTATCTACAAAAGGTAAGACATTTGTTGTGATTTGCAAAACATTTTCAAACATGTTTTCTACCTATAATTTTGTGCAACACTGTTTCAGCTGTACAGTAACTTTACAGTAAGTGGTGCATTTATTTAACTGTGCAATCCATGAATCTTGCATTTATATTTAACATATGATGCACATATTGGACATATTTCTTGTCCTTATTTTTCTATTTATGTGTATATTGTGTTGTACGTATTTTTATGTGTCTAAAACTTTACATAAGAGTTTTTGAAATTGAAGCATAATGTACATAATTTTAAATACCTTACACACTACTGCATGTTGTAGCGAAATGCACACGTTTTATATTTTTACATATTTATTTTCTTAATTCTTCAGAGCAACTGTAACATATCACAATCCCCATGTCAGTCTTCCCCCCCCCTTCTTACCTTCTACTGATTCAAGTAGCTGGAGAGGTGCCAGTTCACCTCCTTGGCACTGCCGAGGTGCCCTTGAGCAAGTGCTCGGAGCGCCTGTCCAAGGCAGCCCCCTCACTCTGACATGTCTCCATTTCCTGCATGTATAGGTCCTGTTTGTGAATGTGTATGTATTTTTGGTTGGTGTGTATATGACAACAGATCAACAAAAATTGAATTTCCCCTCAGGGATTAATGAAGTATATCTTCTTCTTCCTCTTCTTCTGTCTCTCCCATCTTCTCACAGGAATCAGAGAGACTAGAGATGTTAAACTCTGACCTTAAAGCCCAGATTGAGGAGCTGAAGGTCGAACGACAGCAGCTGATCCTCATGCTTAACCGGCATCGCCCCACGTGTATTGTCAGGACAGACAGCGTCAAGACCCCGGAGAGCGAGGCGAACCCCCTGCTGCAGCAGCTGGAGGCCAAGTGAAGGTGCAACGACTTCCCTACAGTTTACAGTTGAGAAGAAGCAGCCAACTAGCAGCACTTAGCTTTGGGCCTCGGTCATGGAGGAGATCTAGCCAAGTCCTCCCACCTTAACTCACAGAACGTTACGCCACAAAATGTGGATCCAGTAACATTGGACATTGTCTCAAACTTCTTTCTGTCTTTTTGTTTGTCTCTCTTGCTTTCCCATTTATATGTCATGGGGGTCATCAGAGCTCCAGCCTCTGTCGGTATGAAGTTAAACAAAATAACACAACACAGGTATTGGCACATTACTTTACATTCCATACATTTAGTTTATTGTGTCATGATGGATTTATACTTTATCTCTTCTTAGCTTTAGCTATTGCTTCAACATGTTTCCAGCAGCTAAATTACTCCACTATCAAAAAACATCAGTGGTTAATATTAGCTCAGTCATTTCAGCAATTCATCTGGTGATTTACAAATGATAGGTGATTTATTTAAGGAGCAGTGTGTAGGATTTAGGGGGATTAAAGTGGCATCTAGCAGTGAGGATCACAGATTGCAACCAGCTGAAACATCTCCCGGTTAGAATTCCTTCAGTGTTCATTGATCAAGAGGTTTTCATCAGGAGCCGTCTATTCCTCTCTAGAACAAACTGACCCAGTGATTCAAACCCGTAAGAACACTGAGTAAAACAGTTTCATGTTACAAATCAGTGTTTCTCCTCTGCTGTTGATCCCGTCGCAGACAGGCCGCTAGCCCAGCACCTGCTAGTGTGTGCTCACCTTTTTCCTCTGATGACTTAAGATCCAGACGTTCATGAGGTTTTTACCAGGAACTGAATTATCCGCAGAGGTCTCTTCCTCTCCAAAACAAACAGACCTGGGGTCTCATTTATAAAACATGCGCAGGATCCATAATTAGAATATACATAGGGACAAAAGCCAAAAATGGTGTGCACCAAAAAGTATTCTACAGTCAGACTTTCACCTCACCATCTGTGTCACCAATTTTACATCTCCAAAATGTTCGCAAGCATGTGTCAAAGTTTCTCCCATCAAACCTGTTTTTATACAACACAAGTTTTGCGTGGGAAGTGGCGTACGCCTCTTCAGGGCCTCGTTTTGTGCGTACACAATAATTATAAATGAGACCCCTGGTGATTTAAACTGGTAGAAACACTGAATAAAGCAGTATCACGTTAAAAAAAAATCAGCATTTTTTCGCCACTTCTTTACAGAGGGGCTGCTAACTTTTGTGCGTGGTGCAAAAATGCAAATGGTTATACCTTGAGTGAGTGTTTAGTTTGTCCCCTCTGGGCTACTGCAACCGCTACGTCCATTATTTTTACAGTCTACAGGTGCGATCTCCGTAGACAAGGACCCACTCCCATTGTAGATACAGTATAAACAGTTCATCCTAAGGCAACAAAAACACAATAATTCTCATTTTCCAGTGATTATAAACTAAATAAAACACAATACCCGGTATTATATTCCATTTCTGCCAATGTATCCCCTAAATCCTGCACACTGGACCTTTATAGTCAAACCTAAAACTGAGCTACATGGGATTTAACAGCTGTATATTTCATAAAACTATTTACAGTTACATTTAACTGTTGCTTTAACAGCATCTCAGTTACCATTCCCATGTGAGGCAGGAGCGATACCCGTAAACAACAGTGGTTGTAGACATTATTTGGTCAGGCTACATACAGATGTCTTGTTTTATTGGTCTGTATTCCCCAAATTACTTAGATTATTTTGCCTTTGTTAAAAAACATTCTGGGAATCATAGGAACTTTAGGTAGGCTCAATAGATATGTTTAGTTCAATTTACTCATTCAGTTAATAAAATAGTAAATTCTCTATTTTCTAGAGCGAGCACACACACCCACAGACAGCCAGAAGCCTCTCTACGACATAATCTTAATAATTCATGATCATTTTTGTTTTCATACATTTTGTGGCAGAGCAGTTGATTCTTTTTCTTTTTTTTCCCTTATGTTTTGGCGCAGGCGTCATGTATGCACATATATATATATGGACTGTTTACATTGTACTTTATTTTCTGTTACCATATTGTTACTACCAATTATGTTTTTTTATACTTTTGTATATGATGTTATATAAGCATATAAGCTATCAAAAAATCCCATTTTGTATTTCCTTAAGAAATAAATGTTTAGTTTGTTTTTTACTGGAATTTTTTGGAGTCTTACCAAATTGAAAATCTATGAACCATGTATTGTGTTTTAGGGGGAAATTTTTATGGTTAAACTTTCAGGTAAACGGTGCCATCTGGTGGTTAGTAGCAGCACAACCTGATTAACCCTGTATAGCTACATTTCAGCTGTCCAAGTGAAGACACTCATTCAAGTGATGGGCCACATACAGCCCAGTTTGACCAGTAAAACCACTGCATAGTAACCTAGAAATAACCACACCTGCAAATGTTTACTTGCAGGTGAAATTGATTTGTAAGGGGTATAACTTAACCTGCTTCTACTTTGGTGTGGTGATGCTCGTATTACTACTCAGGAGAGTACAGAAAAACAAATGTAATGACTGAGTGACTGAATGTAGAAAAACTTAGACATATTTTAAATAGAAGTCTGAGTCAGGGATCACGAGAGAAAGCTTTGTCTCAGCTGTGGGGTTTTCTACACACATTATAACAGTGGAAAACCATGTAAAATAAACTGTATGTCTCATAAGGTAAAATAATACATTTAGGGTTTAACGTTATTCCCTTCACTTCCTGTGTGATCCAGTCATCAAACTACTGACTTGCCTTCTCTTTTGGGTATCAATAGTTTAGTGTAATTACATTTCTTGAGTTTATATCTGGCATTTAATCCACACTTAATCTATTATGGAAAAATATAAGTATATAAGAATAGCATAGCTACCAGCAAACACAAAGGCAGTAACAAGGTACTCATTGTTCTTAAACAGGGGGATTTAACATGCAGATTAACAAGTGGATGACTGGGGCAAGAGAGAAAAACTCCAGGTAGACAAGTAGTGGCAACTTTATAATAAATTATAAGAATATAATCAGAGAAAATACTGTTGTGACATGTTTGTAATATGCATTGTTGCATAGATAAGGTTGAAATAGGCAGACAAAGACAAACTGAAGTAACATATGTGTCAATACAGTTGTTTGTTTTGACTACAGGTTTTGGTCTGCATCCTGTGTGTTGACTGACTTCTCGATGTCCCTCTTGCAGCCACTGTCACTTCTTATCTCAGCAGCTGGGTGGAGTAAAAGTCGGGTCAGCTCGAAGGCTAGTGTGTGTAATAAAAAGGATTTCTCAGACAGCTCAAGTATTAGCCTAAATGAACTTGTGGAGAGCAGGTCAGTCCTCTGGAGTGAAATCTGAAGTTTTCTCCTTTTGGTCTGTTACTCGGAACAAAAGTGATATAGTTGATATCTAGATATATATTTTTGAATAGTCACTTCTCTTATTTCATTGCTATATTAAGAGCATTTTTGCTGGTGATAAAGACATTTCAGATTAGGCTGCTGCGGTGGTGAAGACTTATTTTCCTTCCAAGTGTGCTCATTTGAATTTGCGCAGTAGAATGGGAGAGGATAAGCGGGCCTCGCAGCACAGTTGCGGACACGGATGCGATGAATAATGGTCCACATTTGGGCACAGGGGGTCCAGATGCCGCGGAGCAAATTGAATGCAGCAGCATCCCAAACGGTGACAGCGGCTCTGCGGTCACTACGCGTTTATACAAGAAGCGCTGGGTGATAGTGTTCCTGTTCAGCGCGTATTCCCTGAGCAACGCGTACCAATGGATCCAGTACGGCATCATCAGCAACATCATGATAAAGTTCTACAGGGTGGAAGCCTTCGCCATCGACTGGCTGTCCATGATCTACATGCTCACCTACATCCCCTTCATCTTCCCGGTCACTTGGCTCCTGGATAAGAAAGGGCTGCGGGTCACAGCGCTGCTGGCCAACACGCTTAACTGCGCCGGGACATGGATCAAGGTGGCCAGTGCCAAACCCAACCTGTTTGGGGTGACAATGTTCGGACAGTTTGCAAGTTCCCTGGCCCAGGTCTTCATCCTCGGGATGCCTGCCCGCCTGGCATCGGTCTGGTTCGGCGCGGATGAGGTTTCCACCGCCTGCTCCATTGGAGTATTTGGGAATCAGGTGAGTTGGTCTCTCGTGCTGTAACAGACCTCTAAATTCACTTTAATCGCTGTGTTAATTATATTATTAGCCTGAATTAGACCTAAACTCATGGCTGGATTAACCTTTTTGGTTGGCCACGGGCAAACAGTTGCTGTTGGGCCCCAGCTGACCCCCCTCATCCCTCCATTCATTTCAAAGCAACCAAAAAAACAACAACAAAAAAACAAAACAAAAACAAAACAACAACCAATACCACTATGCTAGAACAATAGCTCGCCTCAGATTATGAATTTTATTAAATACAATTTAAGCAATACTTGCCTTTGTTGATGTTGTACATGTTGCTAAAAATTCTCAAACAAGTGCAAACAATCAAATACCAGTTGGTTTAAGGGCCCTGGGGCAGCTGCTCACTTTGCTGAGTTGGCACTCTCGCCAGTCATTTGTACTTCCGCCCCAAATGAGAAAATGAATTCCTTAGTTTGCACTGATATCAGAGGGATTCCTGGAAAATATACCTTGATCATATTGATAAAAAGCATGCCAGTGATGATCCTGGACTTGTGAGTGTGAGTGATGGTCTACCCAACACAATAGCTATTGTCCACAATGCCTATTTATTTCCCTTTGGTAATCAACCCAAATTCCAGTGCACCATAAACAATATTTATTTTGAGTTCCAGTAATCTCTGATCCATATCCCTGTGACTTTGGACCTGATAAAAATCCTCTGCAGTTTGTACAAATTTAGCAGGAACAGATACCTTTCATACAGCCTGAGGTAGAGAGGCAGACAGTCTCTTGTGTGTGTATGTGTGTGTGCTGACATGTTACAGCTTATCTTCATATTCAGAGCACTTGCTTACCTTGAAAAAGCTTATCAGGGTTCATGGATTTTTCTTACTTTTTGCCTATTTCAGTCTATTGTTGAAGCTTTCTACCATCTTCATGTTCCGCCTCCAAGCAAATACTCTTTAGAGGAAAACAAAGTACTGAGGTCCTTTATTTCAAATAGCCAAAAATGTGAAAACAATCCATCACAAGTGCAAGTCCTGCACTGAAAATCTTACTCAAGTAAAAGTGCAGAACTATTAATGGCAAAATGTACATAAAGTATCAGTGACTGAGCTATGACTGATATATTTGTCATGATTATATTATTGGATTTTAGTACTGGTGCATCTATGCTTTTTATTTTTATAGCTGGTCAGCGTGGAACTATTTTCTAACCACTGGATATAAAGTGGGCCCAAACTGTACACTGGTTCTCTGTAAGGTGTCACAGGCACAAAACAATGGGAACCACTGGATGAATCTTCAGCCCATGCTGTAGATATTCAGAGATTTTTCCCCCCAGGGAGATTTTTTCCCATTTACAGCAGCTATTGACAGTATTTTTCAAGCCATTTGAGAAAATATAATGTTTATATAATGTATTGTTACGGCTGTATGTGTTCTGTTCTGCTGTGCCTATTTCCCTCCCTTGTAGATCTGCCCAGGTGTGCTGCATTAGTTAAGGAGCTGCAGTGCACCTGGCATGGAGGAGGGGTTTAAGAGGCCTCTGGTGTGGGGACTGCTGGTCCTGTTGCCTCTCACCATGGGATTTTTGTTGTCTTGTTTTGATTCTAATAAATCCCATAGATTTGAGTGTTGTAAAGGTGTTCATGTGCATGTGATTATTTTTGGGTCAGTTTGGGAGTTTTGGTTGCCCCATAGGGCTGCGTAAGGGTGGGGTGTAACAATAGACATTATATATGTATATATAATATTAATTCAGGAAAAACGTGACAGTTGCGAAGGAATAAAATCATCCTGTAGAGCCTGAATCCTGTTTTGTATCTAATACTGTTTTTATACTAAAATGAGTGTTCGTATGCTGGGTTTGTAACCTGTTAAATAATAGGCAATAGACTGCTTTTCTGTTGCCAATAGACGAGACAAGAATGCCTTTCTGTTTGTTTGTTTTTTCTGGTGTGTCAAATTCGGTTTCACAGTAGAGCTGGAAAACAGGTTAGTAAACAGTAAAAAGCAGCATAGAGGCCGATGAAACTGTTACAGTGGTTACTTCTTTTTTTTATATCTCTTACTTTTTCAGTCTCTCCTTTCAATGTTGGTGTGGGCTAAATTTTGAACAATGTTCAAGTGCTGATGGACGGAGATGGATGGTATTTTGTGGTGCATGTCACTGCAGTGCGCCTGCATTGGGGCTAAAATTAGCGCATCCACCCGGGTGTTGTATTTCAGTCACTGCCGATTGAAGCTGATCAGAGCTGGAGCTAATAATTACCCATGACTACTGCAGAGTCATTGACCTGGGAGTGAATGCTGATGGTAACCTTTCCCATTAAATACAAAAGCCAGATGTTAGTGGGTGTGAGTAGTTTTTTTTTGTCCAGTGGGAGAGGGGCTGAATTGTTCTCCTACTCTCATCATCATCCTTAAAGCACAACACTACACATGTTGAGCATGACTAATTTTCACTCCTGTCACCTAAAAAGATGCAAAATTGTCTTATCTTACCATTTTAATCTTGACATCTATTTTTGTTATACTATGTGTCAGAGCTAATAGCTACTGAGATGTTTAACCCGATCTGACCTGGCTGACGCGCTTGCCTCGGTTGATGCCGCAGCTTCCTCGGTTGTGTTGTGTTCAGAAACTAAACTGCAGGTTCCAGCTGCGAAATAGCTATCATATTTATTCAAACAAGCACACACAAGGTTGAACAAATTTCTATGTCTTCATTTTTCATGTCAAACACTGTCGCACCACAGCTGTCAAAAACCATTTGCCCTTCCGCTGGTCAAACACCTGACGACAACAATGTCCTTTCTACCTTTATATACTAAGCTCAAAATACCAATACCGCGCCAGGCACTGTACACACATGATAAATACAATTAATGTGTGATTAGGTAAAGGACATATTTGGCTCTTATATAACGCTGTACAACTTACAGAAGTTCTGTGCAATAATTCAACTTCCACCTTCTCTTCTACTCTCTCTGTGTCTCTGTGTCTCTCACACAGTAAGCAGCTTTGTCATCAGCGCTGCTGCACTCAGGCTTTCTGTTATTAGTCCAGACATATTTAAATCCCTCATAATGTCTGGTAAAAATATTTCCCCCTGCAAATTTGTATGCCTAACTCTGTCCTAACAGCAGAGAAACATTTCTCTGTCCACACTGAATTTGCTAAATGTGCACTTGTGTGACATAATGTAAACAAACTGCTGCATGTGAGAGCTGTATGCTCATGTAAACAAAGCCCAAAGGTTATCAGCTGTGTGCTCAAGGCTTAAGACATAACCACTTAAAAGATGAGTAAGTGCTGAATGTCTTTCTGTCATTTGTACTTTTTGAAAGAGAAAACATTTTTTTATTGTTATATTCACTGTAAGTGGCATACAGCATAGCCAACAGCAAGTTGGTCATTACCAGAAACTTTCAGATCCAGTTTGCAGATTTGTGGTTTTGCATCAATGTATATACAATTAAATTAAATTAAATTAAATTTAAATTGGCCCCATTATCCACATGAGTGGGTTTACCCAAGTGGGCCCAAGATAAGATGCCCATTTTGGGCCCATACCCACTTGGTACCCAGGTAGCTGTGGCGTAACCCATGTGGGACCCTCTTGGGTAAACCCACCCATGTGGGCAACTGGCATGGGGCCATTGTGGAGCCCATGGACAATCCCATATAGGGCCCATTTTTCAGCTCATTTACTAACCACATGCTGCCCACATACAAATGTGGACTGGAATATAGCTATCATTATCAGATAGGCTTCATGTACGAGAGTCAAAAATAGCCTACAACATTTTCCTCTGAAATGAAATGAAGTAAAAAACTGACTTTTTCACCATACAAACTTTTTCATGCCCTGAACTTTGCTGTCAAACACTTGAAAACAGTTTTTGGTTTTGAAAAGCCAACTCCAGCTACATGGGGAAAGTAGGCTATTCCTGAATCATGTGAGTTATTTGTTTGGAGGGTGGCAACCACTCGTTAGGTGACGTGCACAATTTCGCCATCTTGTGCCCGTAGCCTACAGTGCATGACGTCGCTGTAGTGTAATAACATAGTTTCAATGCTGCCGTGCTCCAGGTATGGTAAACCCACGGTTCCTTTAAAGAAATGTGTGTTTTTATGCGTAAATGTGAGAATCTATTCATACTAAGCTGCATGGTTTTGTATGTTTACAGCTCATATGTTGGTATCTCGTCACTTTCAGGAAGCTTAGCTGATCGTGAGGAAGTTTATAACCCCAGTGCCGAAAGTGTTTTAGATATGAGCCAGGGATTGTTTTATGATTAGTGTATCTGCTGTGATTAAGTTTTATTGCGCTGTTTTTTTATGGGATTGAGTTTAATTTCAACAAAGCAACGTCGGCTGTAGCAACAAGGCGACTTACTGTGTCTTCCACTGGATATCTAAACACTGTTAGTGTGCTGTGTCAGGGTCAGTGTGCCAGAGTGTTTCCTTGTAGACGACAGGGAATATTGAACATGAAGTGTATTCGGGGTTGCAGTTTAAATATCATGAGAGGGGTTTATTGTTTCTTCTTTTCCTCCTACACTCCTCCTTCCATTCATGGATCTGCTCATGAGGGCAGAGGTGGTGTAGGTGGAGGTTACAGACAGCAGGGGCACTGTAGTGCTGCCGTCGGAAAATTCCAGTGCTGCTCTGAGAACACCTTAAATACTTTATAAATACTTTATATACTTTAATACCACTGTTATTAAGCCATTATACGTGTCAGTCTAAATATAGGCAAAACTTAAATTAATGTTTCCTATTTTTGATTTTGAAAACCCCAAAAAACAAAACACCAAACATATAGATTTATAAAACTGATTATACAATCAGGCATATAAAAGTCAGTGACACTTGTGCTCATTGGGACTGCAAGTAACAGTTATTCCCATTATCGATTAATCTACTATTTCCATTAAAGGAGCAAAAAGATAATTTGTACATTAGATACACACCCTCTGTTACACTGAATTCAGGAAGAAAACTATGTTTTCTCACATGCCTCCACAGTGAACAAAGAGTCCAAAAATGAAGAATATTCTTGGTGAATTGAAGTCATAGGGGGCCGCGTTTAACAACAGTAAAACTATATCAAAATATCTGCTTGCAAACTGTGACCCTGTGCATGCACTGGGGCAATTTGCAGCTGAGTGTGAAGCGGTCAGGATGAGAGTCAGCCCCTCCAAATCTGAGGCCATGATACTCTGCTGGAAACCGGTGGTTTTTCCCCTCGGGGTTGGGAGGGGGTTACTGCCCCAAGCGAGGGGAGTTCAAGTATCTCGGGGTCTTGTTCACGAGTGAGGGTAGAATGGAGCGTGAAATGGATCGGTGGTTTGGTGCGGGGTCTGCAGTGATGCAGGTGCTGCGCTGGACTGTCGTGGTGAAGAGGGTCCATCTACGTCCCAACCCTCACCTATGGTCATGAGCTCTGGGCAGTGACCGAAAGAATGAGATCACAGATATAAGCAGCCGAAATGAGTTTCCTCCATTGGGTGGCTGGGCTCAGCCTTAGAGATAGGGTAAGGAGCTTGGACATCCGGAGGGAGCTCGGAGTAGAGCTGCTGCTCCTTTGTGTCGAAAGGGGTCAGTTGAGGTGGTTCGGGCATCTGATCAGGATTCCTCCTGGGCGCCTCCAGTTAGAGGTGTGGCATGTCCCACTGGCAGGAGGCCCTGGGGCCGACCCAGGACATGCTGGAGGGATTACATATCTCATCTGGCCTGGGAACACCTTGGGGTCTCCAGGAGGAGCTGGAAAGTGTTGCTGAGGAGAGGGATGTCTGGGGTGCTTTGCTTGGCCTGCTGCCCCCGCGACCTGGCCCCGGATAAGCAGATGAAAATGGATGGATGGATGTTAACAAACTCTCACACAACTTGTGCAGTAGAATTCACGTCTCATTTATCCAGTCGTGTGCTTGGTACTTCCCAAACACACCATTTTTTGTTAAAAAACCCTTGTATTTGGGTCTGGATTGGAGAGAGTAATGATAAGGTTCACTGTCAGACCAGTTTTAAATAGAATAGCGAAAATGCATGTGTGTGAATTATACTGCACGAGTTGTGTGTGAGTTTGTAAACAGATGTTTTGATATAGTTTTGCTGGTGTTAAAGTGGTCCCCAGTCAATCAGTATTTACTATGCTTGCCATTTTCCATTCAGGCATGTGTAAAATGTTCCTCACAAATTCAAGATAACATGGTATATAAGGTATATTAAATCCCTGTGTATAACGCATGTCAGTAAGAAACAAAAAAGACTAAGAAAACCAGAAATAGACTATTCATATTTGAGAAGCTGGCACTAGTCATTTTTTTGACATTTTTTGCTTAAAAATGTTTTGCTCATTTATCAGTTATCAAAATAGTTGAAAATACTGTCCTATTGATCAAGTAATAAAATAAAATGTATAAATCAATTATTCAACTAATCATTGCATCTCTAATTCTGATTTAAACTTTGATCAGTTCCTTTTTATTGATGCCAACATGTTTTTCTGACAGTTGCACATTGCAAAACAATGATGTCAAAGTCATGTGTCTATACTGTTGGAAACTTGCAACAAGGAGGTCCAAAGAGTGACTTCATTTCATGCAGAAAGATGACAACAGTGCTGCTTATAGTGCCTGTGAAATGACGACACATAAGGGAAAAACATCAGGGACCAAAATAGAAATAAATCCTGGACTTAACCATGTTATTCCTTACAGTGTCATATACGCCCGTATAAACTAAACTAAATTCAACTAAACCAAACCAAACTAAACTAAACTAAACTAAATGGGTAGAAACATTCGCAATATGCTGAAACATATTTCTTCCACAACATGAGCTTAAAGTGCCAAGGCCTTTTCAACTAAATATAAATATCATTTGTTGTAGTAAAATTAATGCCATGCAGGCTGGCTCAGCCAAAAATAGTTAAATGGTGGAGCTTCTGCACACCTGAGTCACATACAGCCTTTTTTTCTTCACTGTTTCTACACCGTGTTCGGACTCAGAGAAAATAAAACAGCTGCGTTGAGGCTGAAAACCTAAAACCGAAGGCCTGCTTTTTCCCCACACAGAAAATTCATCAGAAATCAAAGGAAATTTGATAAAGAATCGGACTGATAAGCAATGATAATCAATAATGGCAATGATATAAATTACATCTAATCAATTCCCATCCCGACAAATGATTGATTTACTCTGCACCCGCTGACATAGTATAGAGATGTTATATTCATTGTTGTGGCTGATGATGGCTGCAGGACAGGCCTGGCAGTGTTTAAAATGCATTGTTTTTGAGTACACACATACTGTACATTGATTACAAAGCCAGTATAACAAAAAATGTGCTAGTGCTAATACTTGTGTGACAGCACTAGAGCTGCAACAGCTAATCAACTAATCGATGAGTTGTCAACTGTTAAACGGAAAGTAATTTGAAAATCAGTTTGAGTGTTCTTAAAGAAAAAAAATGCCCAAATTCTTTGACTCTAGCTTCTAAAATGTGAATATTTTCTGGTTTCTTTCCACCTCTGTGACTGTAAATTAAATATCTTTGGGGTGTGGAGAAAGCAGACATTTAAGGACGTTATCTTGGGCGCACTTTTGGAAACACAGGTTGACCATTTTCACCATTTTCTGACATTTTATAGATCAAACAACTAATCAATAATCAAGAAAATAATTGACAGATCGGTCACACCCAAGACAGATGATGTAATATAAAGTGATTGGGCATTAGTAAATCCAATGTATGATCTGCAAACACCCCACTTGAATAACTGGTCCTCAAACAGCAAGATATCATTACGCTGTGTTTGAGGAACAAGGCGTAATTCGTCACCGCAGCATGTGGTGTTGAACTTGTTTTTACTATGTAATACAGGAGGCTTTCCTACAGACTGAGTAACTTCTGTTAATGGTTAACAATGCATTTCATTATACAGGGTGTCTGCAGGTTCCTAAAAAGTCTTAAAATGTCCTAAGTTCAATTTAGTATTAGGCCTTAAAAGTTATGAGTTGTCTTAAATTTGAATTTTCCTTTCTTTACATTTTAAGAGGCTGACTGTTTTCTGATGAACTTGCAGTCTTAGCATGTTGAGCATTACTCTGTGTGGACTTTGCTCCTCCAGACACCTCGATGCATGTGTGTGTCATGTGCCTCAGCAATAAATGTCTTATGGTATATTCACACTCAGCACCTGCTGTCACGTGCCAGTTGATGCTGTGATATACGTTGGAAGGAGGAGTTTTAAATGAGAAGTAAAACTCAGACCAAGCTGTTGGCCGGGATCAGAGCTCTCCAACGTCGCTCATGATATTTAAACTGCACCCCAGATCCACTTTCGTAAATCAGGAGGACTAATAAGCAGTATCTCCACTTTAGGCGCAGCTGGTGAGCTTGGTTACGATCAGCATGTAGGAAATATTTGCTGTGTTGGAAGGGCGAGCCAGGTAAACTGCCACCGTGTCAAAAGAGTGTACACACAAGGAGAAATATTTGCTCTTCCCTTCAGCTGGTGATTGGTACAGATGTCTGGAGGAAAGGAGTTAGAGTGGGAGCAGCATGAGGACGAGTTGCCTCAGGAGTGGACGGACGGCAATGACGAGACAAGAGACAATGATTGGTCTCTTATAGGAAAAGAGAAAACCAGGTTAGGGGAATACAGGCACCTGTCAATAGGAGGGAGCAGTGACAGCTCAGAGCCCTCAGCCCTGGACACTGCACAGCTCTTCCCACTGATGGAGACCAAGTTGTACAAGCGGCGATGGGTCATGCTGTTCATCTTCAGTGCCTACTCCATGAGCAACGCCTTCATGTGGCTGCAGTACAGCATCATCAGCGACATCTTCATGCGCTTCTACAACATCAGCAGCCTGGCCATCGATTGGCTCTCCATGATCTACTTCCTCACCTACATCCCCCTCATCCTGCCGGTCACATGGCTGCTGGACAACCGGGGCCTCAGGGACATTGTGATGGTGGGCGCAGCCTTCAACTGCATCGGGGCCTGGATCAAGACCGGCACGGCTGACCCCAACATGTTTACCATAACCTTCTTCGGCCAGTTTGTGTGTTCGGTGGCCACTGTGTATATCTTGGGCATCCCCTCTAGGCTCGCGTCCCTGTGGTTTGGGCAGCAGGAGGTCTCCACCGCCTGTTCCATCGGCGTTCTGGGAAACCAGGTGTGTCTCTGTTTGCCTTCGGGCTCCAAACACCTTTGGCAGTTTGTGTGTGGTGATATAAACTTCTCATTTTGGTGTTAAAAGATCTGCATGTGTGTGTCGGTTGCAGAGAGAGTGAAAGAGAGCTCTGTCATCTTTAGCAATCTGAATGGCAACGTGTCAGAAAACATGTTATGTCATGTCAGCGTCTGCCATCTTTGAATGTGTGACTGAGTCTGTCTGTGCCTGTGATTTCTGCTTCCTTCTTCTTGACTCAGCTGGTTTAACAAAGTGAAACACTCCGGTGGCCAGTTCAGCTTTTAACAGTGAAAAGGATCTTAGTGAAGTGATGTGTTAACTTGCAGGATCAAGCACTTAATACCTGACATTGTTAGTTTCAGTTCTGTTTAATTTACCTCAGAATTTAGTGGCATGTGATATATGAGAAGTTAAAGAACAGGGGATTTTATTATGTCAGCTGTGAGAGTATTAGCACACAGTTTAGTTTAGGTTATTTTCCAAATGTCCAATGATATTTTTGCAAACAGAGTTAGGGCTTTGATAATTTTATTGGCTGTGTAAAGTTTGCCTTTTTTTTTATATAAGATTAAACCCTTTGTAAACATGAACAAATACATGCAGAGAATCGAGAAGGATCTGGCAACACTCGTGCAACCTTAAAACTTAAGCCTTGCATACTGTACAGGTTGCCTTTTTACTGGTAGGACTTTCACTGTGTGAATTACTCCCAATATTGCTGACATTTTGCAAACAGGTAACATTTATCTGTTTACCGGGAATCAATTGTTTTTCAACACTCTAAAATAGTAGCTGCCAGTGGCTACACAGTGCATCTTGCTGTGCAGGCTACTGTTGTGAAGCAAAAGAGAAGAATTGATTTCTGGGAAAAAAATGCCTTTTTATCTCAGTTTAATACTTAAAGTTTATTAATAAATTCCGTGGTATCGAATCAATGCTCAGACGAGTGTACTTGCTGATACTTAATTTCATATTTTAGGCAGTATTTTAAGTGTTTCTGATATAGGTATCTGTATCATAACAACTCTACTTTAAACATACCAAGAGCCCATCATTACCATTTTCATTTACTTTTCAATTTTGTACTAAGGAAACTGTAAATCCAACCCAAATGCCAGAACAAATGTTAGCATTGTACATTCTGCCTTTCATTTCATTTCCTTTGCATTTCAACAACACTGTGGTGAGTGTGTGGTTATGTTTCGACAAAAAAACACTTACTTATGGTTATAAAAGGATCACGTTTTAGGCTTGGAAATGCTGCCAATGTCTTGCTAAAAACAATTGCTTTTAGTGGCCCTGTTGCCATTGGAAACGCCTACAAAACAACTGACATGTTGTTTGTTGGTCTCAAACAGTGGTCTGTTTCATCCCCTCCACCTGCCTATAAGATACTCAGCTCATAAACATGTAATCAGAACTACGTCACTTTAGAAACGTTGATATGACACGTATAATGTCATAGGCATTTTCCATGTTAGCCAAATTAAACCTATAAATTTTAAGAAGCAATTTCTACACACTCGCAGTGTATTTAAGCAACAGTTGTTTGAGAAAGACTTTCCAAATCTAGAAGAAAGATATCACAGTATGTAGCTCTATCTGACTTAATAAGAAAGATGCCAGGCAGTATTGGTGGGTGATTTCCACTGCTTGAACTTTCCACTTCTGAACAAGCTAAAGAGGTCAAAACTCCAGGAACACTTGTAATATAAGAACAACCTTATTGCAAGACCAACTCATTTCAGCTCATGGCCTTCATCACCATCGTCCTGATCAAACGCGCTGGCTTTGCAATAAAGTTGTTCTTTGCACTACAAGTATTACTAAAGTTTTGACCTCTTAAGACTTCTTTCCCTTCTCCATGCACCTTGAAAGTAGCTGAGGCTGTGCCAGAAATCCTCGCTCTGCCTCTGAACAAGCTCTCAGACTTGGGGTAGATTAACTGTACAATGAGATTACTTTGAGAATGCTGTGTCCACGCTAGCGAGAGCTGCCGAGGGAGGGTGTGTGTGGTCATTTATCCTTCACTCTCACACTCAGAACACTAGAGAATTTGCTGAACTTGCTCGGCAGTCTAAGGAAAATCTGAGCATGTCATGATTCATGTCTGTTTCACCTCACAAGACTCATAGATGATACAGAGATGATAAATTTAGAGGTTCTGAAGAAGAATGACACACTTTTGATGTAATTTTGAGTCGTCTTCAAAAGGAAGACTCTGGCTTCATAATTTAGTTTAGCTCTAAATTCTTTCTTTTCAAGCCAATGAAAACAGTGCATGGATCCTGCACAGGAGTAAAAGCTCTTATGTATAGGGCTATATATGGATGCCTTGTGATCGCACCATGATCTTTAACCCTTGTGCAAACATAGAATATCAACAGACGTCTGACCCCTCTGATGCTCTTGGACCTCTGAACCTTAACTGTTTTTTCTCAATTGAAGTGTGTCCTCTCTCACCTGCCTTAGACCAAACACTGCATACCGGCTATTGTCATGCGTGTTCTTGTTTTGTGCTTAACTCCCGCTCCCCGCAGCTGAAGATAAAAGGACACATTGTTGTTGATGTTTACTTGCTCACCACGACTTTATTCCTTTGGCTCTGGGCCTTAAACCTGGTGCTTCCAAGTTTTCAGGCTGAAGTAGTTCACACATCCCCTCGGATGTTAAGAAATAGTTCATATGAAGAAAAAGTAGGTAGGATTTCCATAAAACAGACAGATCAAACAAAAGTAACTTCAGAAGATCTTTAATTTGCACCAGTTGAGAAAAAGTTTTGCATTTTTTGACAGTCATCAAGACTTCCTCTACTTATCCAAAACACACAAACATTACGTGCACAATGTATTTTCTTTGCTTCAGATATGTGACAGTGACCACAAGTTAAATTAATGAACCTGTAAGTAGCAAAGCTTCAAGTGCGTCTATATGCTGTACTGTACGCTGCGCTGCAGAGTAACAGGTGCACGTCTAATCATGGCGGCTCCAACATTCCCAGAGGGCTAAAGAAGGCTGATGTATTTCTGTGCTTGCACGTCTCAGACACTGTTTTCAGGTTTGTTAGTCCTTAAGGAAGTGTCTTGTCACTTCTCATTCTCTTGCCATTTCTCCAGAGCAGAGAGACTTTGCCTGGTGTCCCCTCTGTAATATTCTTGAGGCTGTAGAAAGCTGAGGAAGTGTATAATACTCATGTGGTATTCAAATTTGGAAAGTTTATTACCACTTCTTCCATTTGTCCCAGATCCACCAGAACTGTTGGACCCTTAGGGTGGTGGTGAGAGGAGACACAACAGACATTGTGTCTTCATGACAAGTACGTTTCCCCTAAAATATGTATACCTTGCATTATCTGTAATTCTCAAACAGTTTTACATTCAGGGAAATGCGCTTATTTGCTTTCTGGTGGAGACACAGCCAGCAGTTGGTTAGTTTAGCTTAGCATAAAGACTGGAAACAGCTGACCCAACATAATTCCTCATCAGTGTTGTCAAATATCGGTGTAGTCAATCTGGTCTCCCATCTCGATGATGCAACTACTGAGGATGCAACACTCTGCTTTCTAGCTCCGGTGCTCTTGTGTTCATTGTCTCCATATCCCGTTGCAGAATATTTGTTTAATTCATTATTTTCTTGATGTCACACTCTGTATCTGCTCAGAAGTCTTTAAATTCCGCTCTGAAATCCTTGATGTGGCCAGTGACAGATTCTTTCAGTTCCACAAATAATTGCTTTATCTCCCCAGCGTCCTCCATTGTTGACGCCGGTTTCTTTCAGGTTACTTTTACTTTCTGTTCCCTGCTTATTCTGTCTTCTCGTCTTCATCCCTTGCCAGTTCTTTTCACTGTATTTTCTTGTTTTTTTTTTCTTTTAAATTGTAAAAGAAATTTTAAAAGTTTGGGGAGTTGAGGACACAGCATTATCATGCTGCTGCCATTTATCATGTGTTATCACGTATTGATACATATTGGTTGTGGTGGCACGGCGGTGCAGGTTAACACTGTTGCCTCACAGCAAGAGCGGGTTTAAACCTGCCTACGGAGCTTGCATATTCTCCCCATGTCAGCGTGGTTTTCTCTGGGTACTCCAGCTTCCTCCCACAGTCCAAAGACATGCAGGTTAATTGGTGACTCTAAATTGTCCGTAGGTGTGAATGTGAGTGTGCATGGTTGTTTATTTCTCTGTGTCAGCCCTGTGATAGTCTGGTGACCTGTCCAAGGTGGTTCTGGATACTTTCACATGCGGACTGGAGGAGCGGGGAATCGAACCACCGATCCTCTGATTGGTGGACAACCTGCTCTGATCATTTGAAATTGTTTCAATACTTATTTTATGCAGTATAGATACACGGGTAGTAGCTGTGCTTTCTTGCTTAATCTTCTTTAATGTTTACTGTGCCATTTCTGCTACTATCCAAGAAAAGAAAAGTCGTTATAGCCTTATTATTTTTATCTTTAATGAAAGTTAAATTTATGCCCACAATGTCAATTTCCCCCCCTAGTATCAAAAATGGTTTCAAATATATTGAATTGAAGTTAGAAATTCCAGCATCATGACAACACTAGCCCCCATAAAACAGTGACCTCATTTATAAAAAGGTGCATAGGATCTATACTAAAAATGTATGTACAGACAAAAGCAAAAAATGGCGTGCACCAAAAAGTATTTGACAGTTCCTACAATCAGACTTCCACCTCACCATCTCTGTCGCCAATTTCCCGTCTCCAAAATGTCGGTAAGCATGGGTCAAAGTTTCTCCCATCAAGTCTTTTTTTATTGATCACAACGTTTGTGTGGGAAGTGGCCTACGCCTCTTTCGGGCCTCGTTTTGTGCATACGCAGTGTTTATAGATGAGACCCGTGGTGTTTTTATACTTTGTTTATTGTATGGATTAAAAAGCCAAGATATCGTGTTAATTTATGAGCTTCAGACGGGGGGTTGTGTAACATTTGGACAGAGCCAGGCTAACTGTTTCCCTCTGTGTTACAGTCTTTATGCTAAGCTAAGCCCAAAATGTGCAGCTATTCCTTTAACGGCCCGTCTTTGACATATTTTGAAAGTAGGTACTACATGTGGTTAATAAGCATGTATTATTGATGTGTTACAATAGCTTGTATAAAATAAAAAAGTAACACACACCAAGGGTTGTAATGAGGCGCTGATCAGAGGGAGAAGAGTTAAAGTAGGGAAAAAGTGTGTCAAACACACACCCTGGCTCTAAATGCATTTCTCTTTTATTCAGATGATGTTTCGTTTTTTGCCCTCAGGCTTTCTGCAGCTTCAACAATGATTGCTGAACTTAAAGAAGGCCTGAGGGCCAAAAACAGAACATATGCAGCGACACTTTTTTCCTACAATAGTGGGTAATTATCGCTCACACAAATGTCAGGCGTTCAAATGCCGGTCAGACATGAACCTTTGTTGCATCATTTACAACATTTCTTTTCTGAGTATTAATTCAACATTTTCCCACTTGTGTAGGCCTAATGATGCTTTCCCTCTTTAATGATGTGTGCTGACTGCAGCTGTGCATGTGTAGTCGCCAGCTAGAGGCGCAGAGTCATTTTTTAATTTTGTGCCTCTCACCTACAGATGGGTATCGCCATTGGGTTCCTGCTCCCACCCATCCTTGTGCCTAACGTGGACGATATGGATGAGCTGGCGTATCACATCAGAGTCATGTTCTACATCAGCGCAGGAGTGGCCACCTTCATCTTCCTCCTCGTGGTCATTGGTAAGATGACTGTTCACATCCGCAGGCTCGTGGAGTGTGTAGGGGCTGTCAGGGCTTTGCGCTCACTCATGCAGTAACAGCCCACTGCAAGTCCCTTTCAAAGTCATACAACTCCCACAGTCATGGTTGTGAAAATTTAAAAAGCAGAGAGTCATGCTCTTGACAGTTTGTGCTTTCAAGCGGTAGAAACTGTGACAAAGCTGTTACCTCACCTCCTTTGTCCCACAGCAATGCCTATGACATTTTTTAGTTGGCATTGTAATGGTATTTTTAGATGAGAACACAAGTGATTCTCAAGTAGGATTTTTGCAACTTCAGGGTTCATTATTTAACACACAGTTTCATTCATTTTTATATGGTTGAGCTTATCTAGTTGTTGGCCTCCTCGGGCAGCACTGCTGGAAAGCTGAGTCTCCCTGAGATGTGCTTTCTACCGAAAACTCAACAGCATCGCAGTCCACTGGATGAGCAGCTGCAGTAATTGCTGTAATTGTTCACCTTTTGATGAGATGTGTTCAGACACCATGTGAAATACATGCAGGGACTCAGGGAGACATGGAAGTGTTTTATGAAATCATCTTCCCCAGTCAGCTCTGTTAAATCCTCCTTTCACCTCCACGAAGGAGTGAAACTCACTGACACTCAGAGAAACAGGGCGAAGCTTCACCACGGGTGCACACTTCTTTTCTGGCACTATGTTAACCGGCTTTATGTGATGTCACCAAACTGGTATGATGATAGGATGAGTTGTCCCACCCAAACAAGTGCAGCAAAACCAACAAAGGTGTGAGGATGTCAGTCAAGTGTTGTTTTTTTAATCTAATTTAAAGACGTCTAATTATATAACATAAATGAGAGCATGTGCTGGATGGACTATGGGTATAGAAAATTAATTTGTACCTAATACCTGGACTCTATTTGGCTAAATAAGATGTGATTTTTGATTTTAAAAAATATGTGGAAGAAATCTGTGGTGATCTTTCTAAGCAGCTTGAACTGCCTGTTCCAAATACACATTTGTTTACTCATATTACTCGTTGCTGGTAAAAGCGTGGCCTATGGGCTTTATACCACCGAGAATGCATTGTTAGTGCATTCAGAGACATACAGGATAGGGTAATTGTTGACTCTAAATTGCCCATAGCTGTGAATGTGAGGATGAGTGGTCATCCAGGGTGTCTTCCACCTCTCGCCCCCCTAATCAATAATCAAGTAGTCTGCATATAGTGTTAATTTTGGGGCTTTAATTACAACATATGGATGTCTGCTTCCCGCCAGTTACCTGACGCTGGTGCTGCGTGCGCACTGAAATCACAACAGAAAAAAATAGATTTTTTTTTTCTCTTAATGAAAAACATAGGCTCCTCGAAGCTTATGGCAAACTACCAAAAACAGGCTTCCCTGTGTAGTCTTCTCAAACAACGATTAGTAGATTATGCAAACAGTCGTGGCTGCTACTGATGGAGACAGAAAAAAAATGAGCACCGGGGAGAGCACCTGTGGTTGAAGCCGCTCTCGTCAAATAGATTGATAATGCCTGATCACGTAATGCCCCTGTGGCTACTTTATATTCATGTAATAAATATACAAATGTCTATTAGATAGTAAAGACTAAATCATCCCCCTGTAGTGATCAAGATGACCTGGACAGACATGATCACTTCAAGAGGATTCCCACTGTATATTGATGTATTGCTTTAACATTATTATTACTGTCTCAGCTGCAAGTTGCTGTGTGGCAATGTGATACTGAGTCTGTGCATCAAAGGCATTACAATTTAGTATGTAGCATGTGGTGTTAGACTGCTCTGTGTATTTGTCCCTGCTAAAACCACACAAAAAAACTTTTCTTGCTGGGTGTATAATATCTTTTCTTTTAACATTGTTAAAGTCTATAGAGACAATAATTTAATACAGAGCTGTTAAAATTAAAGTGAGATGAATGCTTAGTGTTCATAAAACTGGCTCATCCTGTTGGCATATTGACAACAGGTGTGTCACCCAGATGTATGGCCTCCAGCGCCACACTGGAGTTTCACCTGTCTGTGTCTATGCTGGCTGTTCAGCGAACAAACGATGCACTTACACAGCAATTTTAATGAAATAACACGCAACTAACCTCACGAAATATTGTGTTATTGTCTTCTAGTTTTTCAGGAGAAACCAGAAATCCCTCCCACCCAGGCCCAGGCTCAGGCCAGGAACATCCCCCCCGAGCAGTACTCGTACACGGCTTCTGTCTTGAGGCTGCTGCGCAACAAGCCCTTCATGCTCCTGGTGGTCAGCTATGGTGGGTGCCTTAATTTGTGTATGCCTCCACAAACAGACCGGTGGAGCAAGACTCCTTAGTGTAATGTAACCTTGTCTCGAGGAGCAGGCTCTTGGGTGTTTTATTTACACAATTCTCCACTGATGTTTATCCAGCGCTGCCACTAATGATGATGTATTGTTAATTAATTCATTTAAGTGTTAAGGGTTATATAAAAGTTTTGCGCTATCAAAGCTGAAATCCCAGGATGACATCTTTATCCAACACTAAAAGATTTTTCAGTTACAGTGATATTAAAAACAGAAAGGCAGATTAATAATTAATCAGATATCAGAACTGTTCTACTCTCTAACTCTCCAAAAATACTATACTGAACAAATATTTAAATGCAGCACTTTTGTTTTTGCTCCCAGTTTTCATAGGTTTCAGGTAAAGATGTTGTTTTATGCATACAAAAGACTGTTAGCTCAAATGTGTTAGTGCGCACTACTCCTTTTGCAAGATAATCTATCCACCTGACAGGTGGGGCATATCAAGATGCTGATTAAACAGCATAATTATTACTTAAGTGGCCCTCGGGGTGCTGACAATAAAAGGCCACTCTAAAGTTGGATTTTAACAGATTTGCAACCAAAATTTGAGAGAAGTAAAACTTTGGTGTGCTTAAAAATGTCTTAAATCTTTAGTGTAAACTTGTGAAAACAGGAAACAAAACAAAAGTGTCGTGTTCAAATATTTGTTAAGTGTAATTTTAGCATCCCACAGGTTCACAGGAAGGTCACATAAAATGATATCATAAAGATAGCAGAGGAGGAAGTCCACGTCTGTGTTTTTACATGCGTCTGTGTCATTATGGTGTCTCGATGACATCATTATGACATGCAGATCATCCCACACTCCAACATGTCACTTTTATCACAAATCCAGGCGAGGATGTTGTCAAAATATCCAGGTGAAAGGTAACGCCTCAGGATAGATGTCTGCAGTTGAAGCAGTCATAGCCACATTTTTAGAAAGTCACAGTCTTTATCAGCTGGTTCGGAGATATGAGGATGTGTCACTGTAACACTGGACTTCCACTGCACTGTCTATGTGTAGTATTGATTTAAAGGTCTTTTGAGGTATCCCATTTTTTGCTCAAAGGTCACTTTTTAATGAAGACAGTGTTAATGAATAACAGCGACAAAGCATTTAAAGATGTGTTAGTCTGTAAATGTGTACCCTTTATGTGCCTGAACAATACCTTTAAGGACATTTTGTGTCTTTGCACTCCATTAAACTCAAACAATTAGGCAAGTAGTGACAAAGTCTGAAGGCTATAACGGACTTAATGTGTGAAGTTGTCAGCAGTGTTTTTTTAGGGGGGAAACAAGAGGTCCCATCTGCACTCTCTTCTTTCCCTACAGGTCCTCTCGAAATAAACACTGAGTTTTGTTTGTTTGTCTGCAGGGCTGAACGTTGGCTGCTTCTATTCTATTTCCACGCTGTTGAATCGGATGATTATTGACCATTATCCTGTAAGTCCCAGTGTGTCTGCTCAAAAATATGCTACTGCCTCACGTACTTTATTTCCAGCCAGATGAGCTTTTATTTCACTGCCTGTGTCTCTTTCATTGTCATCTATTTCTCTCCCTCTCCTCCTCATCTATTCTTTCCTGCCATATACTCAGTGTCAACAAAAGCAGCATGTAGACATTTGTGTTGTTTTCGCTGAGACTGATAACCATAAACCTGCCGAGGAGATGACCCCGACACAGATAACTGTGGTCTGGGAGTCTCATTGTTATGGCTGGCAGCTTGCAGGACAAGATAACTACAGGGTGCAAAATGTCACAGACGCCCTATATGGCCTGTAAAACAAGAAATGTCAATGATTTTCCTCTCAGGGTGAAGAGGTGAACGCTGGGAGAATTGGTCTGACTATTGTCATTGCTGGCATGGCGGGGTCCCTCATATGTGGCATTTGGCTGGACAAGACCAAAACATACAAGTAAGATATTTCTGTGAAGCTCTACCAATGCATACCAAACAAAAGTTCAGAAGGATATCAAACTAGCATCCAGTGGTACCAACCATGTTATGCTTTACTCTAAATTTTGGCAAGGGAAAGAGGAACATAACCATTTTTCAAAATAGTGTATTTAAATACAGTCTTGGAATTGCATAAATTTTGTATAACTGGAAAACTGAGAGTTGACAACCATGTACACTTTACACTGTTTCACTTCAGCACTCAGTTTAACTAATATATGATTAAAGTAGCCTCAAGGTTGAATGAATAAATGAAGAAATACAGAGCTAATATCCTGCCAGAACTGAACAAACAATTAAAACGATTAACTAACAAACATAATGTGGTTTACAAATGCAAATTGCATTTCACAAATTAATGCACTTTGTTCAGCAAATACAAAACGTACCTATCAAACAAATAAACAACATATTTCTAATACATCATGCTTCAGAAACAAACACAGCACCTCTCACAAGTACAAAAAATAAAGACAAAAGAAATATCATATGACTTTTGGCAAGAATTTTCTGCCGTGAATGACGCTGGGATTCTCTCACAAATGTTGAGTAATGTGGGAAAACCCACATCTGGTTATTAGCATTTGCTAAATGTTCCTTCAGCAGGTGCTAATAGCGTTCCTTTTTGTTGGGATTCCCAAAAGACACAGCCGTATTTGTCCTGCCACGGCTTTCCAGTCAACAAGCATTTAAGATGGAGATGGATTTTGTCACTAGAAGAGGAGATGGATTTACAGTCAAGAGAGGCAGTACTTTGCGTATCTTGCACTTCAAGGAGGAAGAGGTCCTTTCTCCCCCACTGTCTGGATGGATATATTTGGAACCTCAGGCTGTACCTTCAAGATTTCAGTGGAGCAACTGGAGAGAAAGTAAACCAGACTTAAATGACCAGAAGAAGTGGTTGTGATGTGGAAGAAACAGCAGGAGAGTGTGTTCATGAACACGACTACGACTACCATCCTCCTCCAGGTGAGTGTAGCATGTTGCTAATGACTTGGATAAGAACAGTAGGCCCACATAGTCACAAAGAGTCAATTTCAGTTTAAATATTTCAAGTATAGATAGTTTATTATCTAAAGTCTGTGGAATATAAATCTGTGTCTAGCATAGGGATGCATGACAATATCAGAACATCATTGGTATAGACCGATATTGGCATTAAAATTAAATATGACAGTCAGCCAACATGCTGATAGAATCAGTGCGTCATCAGTATCGGTCACTATTGGCTTTAAAATGATCTGTCAGGATGGGCGAACCTGCTTTTTCTTAATTTGCACAATAAATAAATATTACATTCATGGAAAAGTATTATATTTCATGTCTCCATCTGCTGCTGGGCCATCATGATAAAAGCATGTATGCATGATATGTCTGTCTACTCTGCATCATCATCAACATCCAATAGTAGTACACAAATACAATTACGGTCACAATAATGGATCAAAGTTGATGCAGCAGTGGATGAAATCCAGCTCTCTTTTCCACTTGCAGCTGAGACACACTTGATGTCCAGACGAGCCACTGCTACTGCAGTTCAGCAAATTTTAGAGGAAAAGGCAGCAGGATGTAGATGTGTGACGCACTTTTTAGTTGATGAAACATTAAACATTTTTAATTTGATGTATAGGCTACACATTTTTACAGATGTAGAATGCCATAATCACTTTAGGCCTACAACAAGTCAATTCAGTTCAATTCACTTTTATTTATAGAGCCCAATATAACAAATCACTGTTTGCCTTAGAGGGCTTTACAGCACGCAACATCCCTCTGTCCTTTGGACCTTCACAGCAGATAAGGGAAAAACTCCCCCCAATGACAAATGAAAATCTGAATGCTAAAAAATAATTGTTATTCATTTCCATATAATTTTTATCAAAGCTATAGGGAGTCACTGGAGAAGATCCAAAGAGCCGCATGTGGCTCCAGAGCTGCAGGTTGCCCACCTCTAGTATGTTAGGGTTATACAGACACGTGGTCTTTTCATTTCTTTTAAAAGCAACAACAAGATCTGCCTGTCCTGAATAGTCTTCTTCCGGTCACTGAGGTCGATCTTCTGGTAAGTTTTAGTTGGTTAGTGGACATTGTTTTTGTCTGTTACATCATGTTGTGAATGCTGGAAATGAGACTATGATTTTTACATAGGCAGTGCTGATCATATATAAACCAAGATTCTGTTACTGTGTTGCCTCTCTCAGGCCAAATGTTTCTAAAGAACATTTTAAGTTACTGTTTAACTGTCATATGAGACTGTTTGATACCAGTTAACAATTTGTTTCCTGTGTAAAGCATTACATTATAACAAAATATCAGTTACAGGTGCCAATTTTAGATGCAACAGGTACTTTTACTTGTTATTGTATTTGTAGTTAAACTAAATCAAATCTTACATAATCTTATTAATCTACTAATCTATTTTCCCCCCACTGTCATTATCTCACTTTTTGTCCCCTAGGGAAACATGAATGTCGGGGCAAAAGTAGAATTTGTCATCCTTGGCCTTGATTCGTTTGATGACCTCATCATCTCTCCACATCCTCTCTACCGAGAAATCCTGTTAATTGTCACCAGAACACAAACAGGATAAGCCAGAGATCATCAACTGTCTCTGGTTTTGCCAGTGCTAGGTGTATTTGTTCTTCAGTTTAAAGTGACCTTGAACAAACTTGGAGTCTGATGCATATCAGGGCAACTTGCCCTCAGCCAGGCCATGGGAGGGTCCTCACTTCGGTCTACCACTTTGCCATCCAGATTGCCTGTGAAGCGCTCCTCGTGGGTTTTGTTTTGTCTGTGGGGCACCCTTAATGATCCTTGCAGAGAGTGTTTTTGCACCTGCCTCATAAAACTTGCTAACCCAAAGTGGGCTTTTAAATTGTTCCTGTGTTCCCTCTTCAATAATCCCTGAAACTGTAATTGTTTTCCAAATGTCATGGACTTTTAAATTAATTTTGCTGGTAACTGTTATCAAATTAAAAATGATAAAGAATGAATGAATTATCTGAATGAATTTTGTTAATCTAATGCATCCCTTTTATTATCCCATAAAACTTTAATTAATAGCCCTGGCTTTTATTTGCCTCAATCACAGAATTCATCACTGAGTATATTTGTATACAGGATGGACCTTTAATCCCTTTCACATGAAACTGATGCTCAGCAACACTGAAATACTATCAAATTGTCTCATTCAAATCAGTATGAATATTAAAATTAGACTATCTAATAACATACCAATTAAGAATCAATCATTTAATCTATCCCTGCCAGGCCACGTCTTAAGAGAGAGAGGGGGAGAAGGAGAAAGAGACAAAGAAAGAAGATGTTTGTTTTAGGGCACCTGAAAATTAAGGCAGCTGGCTTATCGACCCAACAACCTGTTGTTATCCTCTTAAATAAGTATTCACAACTTGGTTACATTTTTTATGAAAAACAATTTTGATTGTTTTCATTGGTGGACCGGTGCGGACTAAACGAATAAAAATAATCAAGGAATGGACACATTCAGACTTAATGACCGCTTCAAAATTATGGAGTTGCCACTTTGTCCTTGTCTCTGTCGATTGACGTTACCATCCTGGTAAATCTAAATTAATTATGCTTTGGTCCTTTTGGTTTTATATGCGGTACGGTTGGTCAGTTGGCCTCAGTTGAAAGCAGGGCTTGGTCAGCAAACAAGGAGAACTGCTGATCCGAACTGGCAATATTGTCGAGCTGTGGAAGGAGCACTTTGAGGAACCCCTGAACTCGGCCGACACACGAAGAGGCATAGCCTGAAGACTCAGGGGAACCCTGCTTCCTATCCCTGGCAGAGGTCTCTGAGGTAGTCAAAAAGCTCCTCAGCGGCAAGGCACCAGGTGTGGATGAGATTCACCCTGAGATGCTGAATGCTCTGGACATTACTAGGCTGTCTTGGCTGACACCCCTGTTCAGTGTCGTGTGGAGGTCGGGTACGGTTCCTGTGGAGTGGCAGACTGGTCAACAAACCGAAGATTGTGCTCCAATTATTGGGTTATCACACTGCTCAGCCTCCCTGGGAAAGTTCACTCCAGGGTGCTGGAAAGGAGGCTCCGACCGATTGTCAAACTTCAGATTCGTGAGGAGCAATGCGGATACCGTCCTGGCTGTTGAATAGCCAAGTAATTTATATGAAAATAAACTGCTTTGCACCAGCACCAATGTCTAACTGAGACCTTGTTTATCTAGCCATGCATGGCTGGTTAAAAGGATTTGGCCTTTAAATATCTAATTATCTCTCTCTTATCAACAACTAAGTGATAAACTAGTAGTTTAGCCTTGTGTAGCCTTGAATCCTTGAATTTTTTAAACAAGACAACATCTGCAGTGGTAACTTTGGGCTAAGGAAGGAGTGACTGGAGCGATTTGCGCCATTTTGTGATAATGCCTGAGCATTTAAATTAACTCATAGCGCCACCTGCTGTTGTAGAGGTGACATTACTCAGGACATTGGTGAGAAAATCCCAGCATCATTCACAGCGGAAAATTCATGCCAAAAGTTACGTGATATTGCTGATATATTTTTTTGTACTTGTAAGACATACTGTGTTTGTTTCTGAAGCATGATGTGTCAGAAATATGTTGCGGTATTGTTTGATAGGTATGTTTTGTATATGTAAACCACATTGTGTCTGTCAGTTAATTTTAGGGCATTTGTAAAACTTTGTTTAGTTTCTGCAGGATATTAGCTCCATACTATGTGTTTACTCATTATTTATCTTGTGATTTAACACCTTGAAGTAATTTCTTCAATCAATGTTTGATTTGACTTTTTTCCAGTTATTCATTGGAGGGCATTTTTTCAGCCTAGGACAAAATGTAAGGTCTTAACACAGAGTAGATACAAACTACATGTGGAAACATGCCTAATTGGACTATATTCACAGGAAGTATAAAACTTTGCATAGTGGTATGTATAGTGACTTTGTCCCCCTGCCCATATTTCATAATGACGGCCCTGCAGATAGGGGCACTGATTTATTCTTGTGGATCATGTTCAGTTAAAAACAAACAAACAATGTGGTTGTGTAGGTGGGAGGACTTGTTGTAATAATCAGTCTCCAACGTCAGCATTCACTCTCTGCTTTAAAACATGGGCTCCTTGCATATCATTTACACCGTCTATTCACAGGGAGACGTCCGAGTGAATCTCATTCGTGCCCACTTTTGTTCAAAGTGAGCACGAATCCTGCTGAACTGAGTTTTCTATCTGACGTCCCTCTCCGCTCATCTGAACTGACAGGTTATACTCTGCTGCTCCTGCTGGTCACGTCTCAGGCCACCACATTAAACCTGCAAATACTAATAATTCAGTCATGAAAGTGAATATATATCCAATTGATATTTGATTATTGATGCTGTTGTTTTTGTCTCGATCAAGCATACCAACACTCACCACTTGTTTTCAGCAGCTTTAAGAGTTTTAGATGTTTGGTACACTGCCCTCATTCATCTGGCATGCAAACTATTATGACTGGAAAAAATCCTCGTCCCTCAGATTCCTTACATGCCATTAGGATGCTTAGCTGTCAAAGCAGGCTCAGATTTACGTTGTTGACCCTATTGTCCCATGTGGGAGAGAGTCAGAGGACGATGTTAAATTAACAAAAATATTTTGCAGCAATATTTTACGCGTGGTTGTACGAGAGAAAGCTTCACCAGAGTAAAGCCTGTTTATGCAGATGGCCTGGGTTATGACGAGGGGTCTTCAGTGACTCAGGAATACTGTTTATGCTGAGGAAGGATTTTAAAGTGAGGAATTTCCTTTCAAGTGAGACATCCGTCCGGAAAAATGACCTCCTCTGACACAAAATATATGTTAAAAAAAATAATACTGCTTAAGATTACTATAAGGAAAAGTATTTGATAGCTTTAATCTCTTGTAGTGGTAGAAACAGAGGATATTTGTAGCATTAGTCCTGGTTATGTGTGTCATAATGTGCACTATATACGTTAAATGCATGAGACACATGAAATGATGCATGTTAAATGTGGAGGCTGCTGGCTCATTATGCCGTCCCGTTGCCCGTTGTACAGATATGTTTGGCTTCTTGCAGACTAAATGATGTGTTAACAAGTGTTCTTTCAAACGGAACATGGGATCTGCAGTATATAAAGCCATCATACAAGCAGTCCTCACAGGTGTTGACACATCTACATCTAAAAATGTTTTTTGTAATTAATGCTAAAAAAATGAAGAATGAAAAAAAAATGAAAATGAAATGAGGATTTTGGTGTTGCCTTTACCTAACTACAGAGTGTCCCTATGGCATCCAGTCACACAGATACTCACACACATCACCTTAGCCACATCTGGACTGGACTGTGGAATGGGCAATTTTGATTTAATTTTAATTTAATTTTTTATTTCTATTTATGTACTAATTTTAACTTATTTTGTTTTATGTCTATTTTAATACCACTGTGTTGTTGATGATGAGGGGAAGTGTGCCTGTTGTTTTTTATGAGCTGCTGGACCGTTGAATTTCCCTTCAGGGATGAATAAAGTTCTTTCTATTTCTATTTCGACATACCTTTGCTTATAAAGATATTTAAAAGCTATACTTCACCCCCAAATGATGATTTGTATGTCAGTTACTCACCCTGTGTCCATTGAATCCGGTAAGAAAACTCACATTTCTCTCACATATCTCTATGGTGAATGAAGAATCCAAAAACAGAGAAAATTCTTGATGAATCAAAACCATAGGGATTCGCATTCAGCAACAAAAAACTACATTAAAACATTTGTTTACAGACTCTCACACAACTTTTGCAGTGTAATTCAAGTCTCATTTATCCAGTTGAATGCTCAGTTTTATTTAAAATACAATGACATTCACAGTGCAGGAGCACTACTCGTCTGTGTGTGAGACTGTTTATGCAGTAATGTTTTAAAGTTTTAAGCATGTTTTTGGGAAGTGTTGAGGACATGACTGGTTATGTGAGACGTGGATTACACTGTACAATTTGTGTAAGAGTTTGTAAATGGATGTTTTGATATAGTATGGCCGTTGTTCAACACGATTCCCTATGTCTGTCTTTCATGAAGAATTTCCAATGTTTTTTGGATTCTTCACCGTGGACACATGTAAGAAAAATGCGAGTTTTCTTACTGAATTCAACATAACACAGGGGGAGTAACTGATATACAAATGGCCATTTAAAGGGTAAAGTATTCCATGAGCTATGCAAATACAGATTGAGGATTATCAGGAAATACTAACCCCCAAATAGCCAACTGGCCTTTACAAATGTATATGCATACAGGAAACCTCTGTATTAAATGATGTTATAGTACTTCTTTGTTCTCAGGTTCTTTGTTGGCAGGCATGTAGCCAACAGTCACAAGATTCAGATTTGTAGACATTAATGTAAATGTGAAATGAGATTACACTGGATTACTTACATTGCTTTGTGTGTCTATAGTTACAATAGTCTTAAGTGTTTCTCCACAAACAGACTCTGTGTGTGAATTCATTTATCGTATCGCTTCCGGGTGTTTTTTAATTTGTAAGGTTAATATTTCTCTCCTGTTTCCTCAGACAAACCACTTTGGCCGTATATCTCCTCTCTCTGATTGGGATGCTGGTCTACACCTTCACCCTCAACCTGGGTCACCTGTGGGTGGTGTTTATCACAGCAGGAGTTTTAGGGTAGGTAATCATTACAGAGAAATGGCTGCAGAGGTCATTAACATCACAGACAGGGGTCGAAATTAAATCAGTAAAAAATTAACCATGGTTAGTTATTTCTCTATGAAGAATAATTCACCATGTTCCTTCATGTTCCTGAATTTGAGATTTGTTTTGCCATCTTATGAGTGTGCAACAGCTCTCTCATTTCTCTTTATAAACCATATAACGTACTTCTGTAGCTGGCCACCAGTGTTGATAGAACTTGAATCATTTGGATGAATTAAGGTTGTGATGTCAGGTGAACTAAATTCAACATCAGCACAAGATCTAATGCCAATGTCAATTTGACATAGAGTGTTGACGAAAGCTGATGCTGATATTTTGTTGGTTTTAAGCTGCGTCAGTAACTAACTAAAATCCGTCATCTCATGCCTGAGTCATCTTGACGTAGAATAACGACATGTAGTCATAAGGTATGGAGAACAAAACCCAACGGCAAATTCTAACATTGTTAGGATTTAAAATCTCGTCAACCCAATTTTCATTCCAACCAAAATGTAACGTTTGTCTGATGTAGGGGTCCAGCATCTCTCTGATATCATATTGACGTCCAGTGCCAGTTTGGTATGACTTGAGAAAGTTAATAACAAGTAAAAGTGTTTCGATTTGAACAATGCCACATCCCAGAACATGCAATTTTTTTAACCTTTATTTTAGGATTTTCAATATAAAACAAACGCTCAGTTCATCATCTTAACAACTCAGTCACAGATATCTTCACAGGTAGAAAAAAAAACAAGTCTTAGGACTTCAACATTACTAGTCAAATAAAATACATATATACAGCGATAGAGGGTACGCTGCCATTCAGTTAGACCATTACAACTCAGCTCAACTCATCTCAACCTAACTTTATTTATACAGCACCTTTCATTACAAACGTGCAGCCCAAAGTGTGTCACATGGCTAAATTGAATGACACAGGCATAAGACAATAAAATAATTAAAAAGCCAACCAACCAAAACAGAAGAAACTAACAAAAACGATGATTAAAACTCCATAGAGTAAAAAGAGAGTAAATTAATAAAGAAAAACAGAATAAAAATAAACAGGAGAGATTAAAAAAAGGTGAAAACCAGTGGTTAAAACTGAAAAATCAAGACCGTAATGTTACTCCACATTAAAAGCCAGATTTAAAAGATAGGTCTTTAATTTACATTTAAAAATACAGAGAGAGCTCGCCAGTCTAATATCCAGAGGTGACGACTTCCACAGTTTAGGGGCGTAAAAACAGAAAGCGCTCTTGTCAGTACTTTTATGGGACACTTAACAGGAACATTTAAAAGTAAAGCAGTGGAGGACCTCAGTGATCTGCCTTTAAAATCAATCAATCAATCAGTGTAGTGACTTCAGCAGCGGATCCATTTTCTTTGTCTTACTCAGCACCCTGGCTGCGGCATTCTGGACTAGTAGTGGTAGTTTTCTTACTGATTTTTCTTTTAAAAGTCACTACCCTGGAGATACTCGAGTACAGGGCTCCAGATTCTGACAAATATTTGAATCTTATTCTTACTAGAAAGCCTCAACCTTTCTAAATACAATCCCCTCATCAGCTCTCTTATCCACATATGATAATGTTGGTGCACAGTCTGACTTACACATAAGTAGAATAAGTTTCCTCACCACAACCATACCAAATGAAATGGCCTGAGTTTCATACTTGTCTGCTAAAGGTAACATACTCATGGCACCTAAGACAGCAACTAGTTGGTTAGATTCCCAGTTCCTCTAAAAGGCATTAGAGAAACAATTATATTCTTCCAATGAGTAAACTATTTCCAAAGAGAATGTGTTACTGTCCCGTCTGTCTTGTTACACCCACTACAGAGGGGGGGAACCATCAGGGAAAATCTTACGCAATCTGTCTTTGGAGTAGTGTAGCCAATGCACTGTTTTAAATTGTATCAGATTGTGTCCAAAGTAAATTGAACATTTACGCAGAATTTCAAGACTCTCCTCCCAAATCCCAAACTCATTCTCCCAATTCTGCTGAAGTGCATTTGTGCCAACATCAGTATGCCTCTGTATAATATGGTAAAAGTAAGACAGTGCTCCCTTACTATGAGGATTAAAGTTGTTAATACTCTTGAGAATCATGGGAATTTTCTCAAATTTAGACTCATTTTTCAACATGCCAATTTTATCTCAGAAAGTCTTTAATATCATTAAATTTTAGATTCAAGTGTGACAGGGAACCCTGACACAGACATTTAAGCCTTTCAAAATGATTCCTAAAGCAAAAGTTTACTGTGACGAGTCTGATGACACAGCTTTTAGGCTAATTTCAGCCTTAGGTTACGGTGAGCCACGTCTGTCACATTTGATGTCCACAGGTCTTAACAGCTTTTAAGATCTTGCTAATAATACCTGGAAACATTCTGGTGCAGCTGCAGTTCATGTTTCTTTGCTTTTCTCTCGTCTGGCATGAGAGCTGCTTTGTCAAAGTAATATTAATGCTCTGCCAAACCCCCGGTCCACGTGCTTTGTCCTTACAATTATTGCTATTTATGGTAAGCTGATTAAGCCCATAACTGGTTTCCATAGCGATGCCTTTGTGTGCTTTTCATTCCTGAAACCCAGACAGGATGTATTATACAGCAATATACACTTGCCCTACTTTTGTTTTTTCTGTATTCTTTGGATAGATTGAACACTCCTGCAGATCACACACTTCTGTGGAAGCTTTTTATTTGACCTTCAGTGTTTGTCTTTCTGTCTGCAGCTTTTTCATGACAGGATATCTGCCTCTGGGCTTTGAGTTTGCAGTTGAGCTCACCTATCCAGAGTCAGAGGGAACCTCGTCTGGGCTGCTCAACTGCTCGGCTCAGGTGAGTAACATTAGCACAGTTAACATACAAACAAAACAAGACAGAATACAAAAAGATTAAACGTATTTTGAATGTCATTTCAGATCTTTGGAATCATTTTCACCATCTCCCAGGGGAAGATTATCGATAGATGGGGCACTTTTGCGGGAAACATCTTCCTGTGTATCTTTCTGCTGATAGGAGCGGCACTGACAGGTAAAATATGAATCTGTCCTCAGCAAACCTCTCCTGTAACAGCGCTTACAAGATGGAACATCTCTTAAAACAACAGCAAATATTCACTCATATAAGTCAACTGTAGATGTAAATGATACACTATGTATTTAAGAGGTAGATCATTACTGTTTAAACCAGTGTTTACTGTGGTTATAATCCTAAAGTTACACATACACAGTCTTGTCTTTTTTTAAAGGATGAGGTTGCCCCCTAGTGGCTGAATTAAGAAACTACATTTTGTTAAAGGCTTTTAATGAAGTGGTGGGTAGAGTACCAAAAATCTGTACTCAAGTAAAAGTACGATTACGCTCATAAAAAATGACTCAAGTGTAAATTCCCATTTGAAAAACCCTCTCAACTAAAAGTAGAAATGTACCTGGTTGATAAATTACTCAAAGTACAAGTTACTTTTTGTGCTGGTCAGTGCAAAATAATAATAAAAAATGTGATGGAGATCTCAGTGTCTTTCAGGAGGCACAGCACTTAATCATGTAACTGTTGTCCTTTTTGATATTAAAAGTGTGGCCAGGTGTGGTCAGGGATTGACGCCGGAAAGCTGCCTCTTGTTCTGGTCTTTGCTCCGTCATCATTGCATTGTGGTCAGAAGACAGGTGGTGCTTCCTTTTCTTCCAGGCAGCTGACACCTGCAGTAGAGGTGCTCCTCACATGCAGCGGCAAAGGCAAATGTAGTGAAGTAAAATGTAGATCATTGGCTCAAAAATATATGGCTTTAAAAAAGGAAAGTAAGGAAGCAAAATAGTTTTGACATAGCTCACCTAGTACTCGAAGCATTGTACAAAGTTTTCATTTGCCGTAACATCTATCCAGGTTTAAGACAAGTGCGGTGAAGTGTTCAAGTGCGCTAAGATGTACCTGAGATTCAAATTTGCAAGAAAAAGAAGGGGAATGAGAGAGCAATAATAATGATAAATAAATAAATAAATGTGTATATGTGTACACATAAACATACCTGTTTGACTACATGTGCACTCATGAGAAAAAAGAGAAGAAAGAAGAGAAAAAATAGATAAATAAATAGAGTAAACTTTGAAATACAAAAGTGGGATGGGAATAGAAGGGAAAAAATCCACCACTGACGTGCTATTTTCTTTTGATTTTAGGATTTTTTCTTGCCAACATAACACAGCGTCCAACTCTAAATATAGCTTACATATGCTAATCTTTCCCTCTCCTCTTTGTTTATCACAGGATTCATCAAGTCCGACCTGCGACGGCAGAAGGCCAACCTCCAACAGAGTGAGGTGCAGACAGTGAGTGTAAGTACATCTGTGTGCGCTACATGAAGTCAGAGGTGGGATCTTCACATCCCTGTGGGGAAGGAATGTGTTAGATGCCGCCCTGGCTCTGCGCTGAACGCACTGCTTCTCTGCAGTCCTCACACTGCTGCAGGCATGCACATGACTGAATGCGGGGGGGTTGCACTGTTGCACTGTTGAAAACTTTCCCTCCTAACTCACTAAAAACATCCTGTGCTCTTAAAGCTGTTTGCAGAAAGCGCAGCCCTGCTTTGTCTGACAGCTCTCCAACAGCATGTTTACCATCTGCTGCCGTAAAAACCTCATTTTGTTTGAACTTTTGCAAAGACTTTTGCTCCTTTACGTGGGCGTGGTAGACAGCTGTCAAACAGACCAGTAACGTGTAATAATCAGTTCATAAATCACCGTCATACTGTGACAATCACACACCACAATCCGCTTTTAATAAATAAAAGCAGGTTTAATTTATTGAGTTAATAGGAAATTAAGACATCCTTTGGTTCAATAGTCCACATGTACGTAACATATCACAGATTCAGATTTTGTCCAGCTGGAAAAAAACCCCAGTGTCCTCCAGCTGCTCAGAATCACCTTTGAATTAAGCAATGAATGCCATTTTTGCAAAATCTTGCATTGTGTGTCTTCTGCTGCTCACTCGTTGCCTTGTTTAAAACAAGCTTGGGACCTCTTTTTTCCTCGCCCTTTCTCTTTTCCTAATATTCCTAATCTAACAATACAAATGCAGCTAAAATGGAAAGCTCTAATAATGCTACACACTAACAATAATGATAATAATATACACTGAATAAACCACCGTGAGCCAGTTTAGTTAAATTGTTAAAAAATGAGAAGACCAGCAGTGAGATAAATAATGATACAGGCATAAATAAGCTGTGATAGGTTATTAAATGTTAGATATAATTAAATAAGTAGTGGCAAACAAATACTCTAGATGAATGTAACATTACTGCACACCATGTTCTCCTCACTAAAGGCAGTGTAAGCGGGTGTAAGTGCAGCTATCAGGCACTGTTAGTTGGGTGTGCAGGGTTTGGTGGAAGGCAGTCTGGTGGTGGTGTGGGATGGAGAAGATGTCAGTGGATGAGGTGGCCCCCCTGGGCCCCTCAGAGGTGTGACACCCAAGCTATCGTTCCAGCCTACAGGCTCAGTGTCGTCGGCGCAGGACTACGGGGCCACAGCGTGCAGCGCCCACTGGCAACGGCAGTCTTGACATAAACCCACAACCTCACTAAAAACCAAAACACACACCTGCCAAGGTAGGGGCACACACTCACTGAAGCTCCAACACCTGTTATACGATAATCCACACAAACATACACTTACACATACGAGACAAGAGTAACGTGACAGTACAAAAAACAATTATTTACAACGTCAAAATGCCTCTGAATCTTTCAGAACGTTCAACAAAACTGTTAGTGTATTAATTCTTCACAAAAAATTTTGTGGTATTTTGTGCATAGTGCTATCAGTAACACTTGAGGTTATTATACGTGAACTGCAGTACATTCTGTTCCACTTCACAGTCACATTTAACAGGTTCACCTGCTGTTACCATGGAATAAAACCTCCTATAAGGTGTTGTAAAATGAATATTTAAAGGTCCAGTGTGTAGGATTTATGGGCATCTATTGGCAGAAATGGTATATATTATTAATAACTATGAAAATAAGAACTGTGTTGTTTTACTATAGCATGAGCTTTTTATATCTAGACACGGAGCGAGACCTCTTCCACAGAGTCTGTCATGTTGTTCTACAGTAGCCCAGAACGGTTTCAAGTTTCATTTCTGCAACCTCACTGCTAGATGTCACAAAATCCTTCATACTGGACCTTTAATTAAAACAGATTGTGAGTTTTGTGTTATCACTGTGTGTCAACCTTTTTTTTTTTTTTGCTTTGATCAAATCAACTTTTTAATTAAATTGTAAAGCCATCATTTGATATTTGTGATTAACTGACAGTACTAACATAGAGGTTTCAATGAGAACATAATTATGGATTATGTTGATTTTAAACAAGAAGTGACTGATTAGTTTTAAGATGTTTAACGTCAAACTAATGTATGGAATAATTTTGGTCTATGTTAGCATTCTGTTGTCTTTCTGAAGGCCGTGATGAGTTGAGAACATGTTTCTTCTGATAAAAAAACTCGGTGTGATCGTAATTGTTTTCTGTCCTCGTCCTTTACAGAAAGGGAAAGCTGATGTAGAAGGAGGCGTCTCTCCACCTGAGGTCCTGAAGGAGAGGAAGTTATAAGAACGGACTCTGTCAAAGACACTGTGCACAGATAAAATCAAAAACACTGACACTATCGATGTGTATAAACACGCACACATAGCCATGGACAAAAAAAAAAAAAAAAAGCTGCTGAGCAGCCCTCAGAGAGGCTTTAACACCAGCAGACCTGCTGTACATTTGATGTACTGTGACTGTATGGACCTCACACTCCCTACATCCCACACCGCCCCAACATCAGATTCACACTAATATCCCAAGTGCAACTTAGCCCATCCCACACTGCGCACAGATCAGATCATGCACAAGGGAAACGCACTTGAAACCTCAGTGGTTTTTACACCTCTTAAAAACATCTTTGTAAACAGTAATTTTATCAAATGTATGTATTTTACGTGTCAGTGCAATGCAGCTGCCTCTTAGTGACTCCAACATTACTACACTCTTTAACTGAATTATTTCCTAACGGCTGACCGTCCCCTCTGATCTGTTTTAGTGTTCTATGCATCTAATGAGCAATATTTAAACTGTGACTGTTTCCTAATATCGGACCAACATTGTGTGTAACTGAACTCAGTCTTTACATCGCTGAAGGCATTTGAGAGTTAAATGCAGTTAAATCTCTGCCTGCCGTTCAGGATCACACGAAGTCTCACTCCTGCATACTGCTGATTATAAATATGATTGATGCTGTGCATCTGCGTACACTTTGGGAGGTCAGTTCTGTCTTTGTTTTACTGTAAATGTTCTCTACAAGGCAATTGGTGATGAACATCTGGATTAACGTGCGAGAGCGCCTGGAGCATGAAGGATGTCGTCACAGCACAAAACACGACGGAAGACAAATCAGTCTGCTGCAGTTGCCATTTTGCACAAGGAAATGTTTTTATGTGTAACACTACTTAGCTTGTCAAATTGTTACAGAGAAATCTAGTCCATGCTGTTCGTACAGTTTGTCATGAACATGTTTTACTTGACGTGTCGTGCATGAGTCGTCCAGTGATTTTCCTGTTTTATGATGAATGTTATGTTATTTTTACAGTGGTATTTTTAGGACATTTTGTAGTGCTGTGAAAAACTTTACACCTCTAGAGTTTTCTTGTATGTTTTGACTGGATACACAGTGAAGTGTTTTCTATGACACTAAGGAAATGAATCAAAGTAAAAACAATTAATAGATGAACAAGACAATTTAAAGGAGTTTATTTTGTTCTCTACATCAAATTGTATAACCACAAGACAAAAAGTGTCACTGTATATATCTTTGATTAAAATAAGGACATTAGAATCAATATTTTTGTCCCTTAAAAAACCTCACAAAGCAGTGCGCTTAAGTTTTATGCATCCCATGTCCTAAACTGGAAAATTCAGAGCTAGCTGTTGGCAAAATGTCCAAAACTGAACAATTTCTATGGCATTCATTCTCTGTGTGTATTTGTTCATGCTTTAAAAAGCTTTTAACCTGAGCCATACAACAATGATAGCAATAATTTCACATTCATACAGGGTTAGTATACAGCTGTTAATTTTATTTAATTACTTTAAACGCAGTCGTATCGGACAGGTTCTTAGTATTGCTGATTCGCATGTGCAGGAAACAGTATTGGGGAGGAAAATACGGTATCGCAACAATAATGCAAAAAACTCACTCTTGGAAACAAGATGTCTCTCAACTTACTTTTCATATATAGTTTATAAAATACTTATCGTACTCTTATAACTTTAGTAGAAAACATCAAAAACTCTTATCATTTCATTTTTAAAAAGTTTTATAGGACAATAATTGTGCATAAATTCAAATGGTGTACAAACATTTCACAGCACGGAACAAACATCAAGAATATGTGTTGATAATTGTTGATATTTGTGTTTATGAGACTTTGTAATGAAGAGCATAGTTTTATAGTCATCTGAGTTCTTTGGTGGATCATGATTTTAAAAAATCTTGTGGTAGTCTGGAGAAATAAAACATTCCCAAAGAAATCTACACTGGATTCAACGAGTTTCTTTCAGCACTGACAGTTCAGATACTGCAAAATTAAGTCAGTGAAATTAGTTATAACTGGGCACATATTGCTTACTGTAGTGTAACATGACCTTCTGTCACTCTGTTTTTGATTGCACTGTAAGTTGTAAAATGTCAGTTTTAAAAACACATCAAATACAGCCCAGATAGAGATGAATATCGTCTATAGAAAGTGTTAGCGTAGGAAACTGATGTACAACCAGATCTCATGTTCTTCACGGCAAGAAGCAGCACACTAGGATCAGTCCACTAGTGTCTGCTGGTCATTGTGGAGGTGGGAGGAAAATCAAACAGCTGGGATTCAGTTGCGCTTCTTCTGTCGTGCTCCGACTTCCTCTTGTGACTCTGGGATGCACTGGAATCCAATCAGCATTCCTATGATGGAGAAACCTGGGAAAACACATGATGTTTTAATACCTTTGAAACATGTCATGTAATCATTTAATGGATAATGTTAACATATTTCCCAACACTCACTCGCCACAATAAGAGGTGCCATGACCCCGATAGTCAGGGGAGCCGTTTTGTAGATGAAGGCTTCAGACAGGAAGTGACCCAGCGCCAACACGAATGTCCATAAAGGTGATGTGATATAGCCTGCAGGAGCCGGTATGAGAACACAGTGAGAACACACAGTATCAAGACTGCCAACAGACACAAGGTGCAGGAAGTGAGAAGCTGTCTTACGTTCTGTTCTGGATATCAATGGCACAGGAGCAGCGAATTATCGATGACAGCAACGTCCAAATACCAAAAGTTCGAGCTTGGAGACCATTTACTAAGAGAATGGGAAGTAAAGACAAAATTAGGAATGAAGGAGATTTAAAAATGTGGAAAAACACAAATAAAGATATCTGTATATTCTAATATTTTAGCCTGCCTAAACTCAGTTTATTTACAAATTTCTGATACAAGCCTGATCCATAAATGACATAGAGGTAATAAGAAACTGCAGCACTCAAATGTCAAAGGTCGCCTTTACCACACTGTCTGTCAGACACCTGAATGTAATGCTTTCAAAACCTTTAAAGATCATTTTTAACCAAATTTATAACTGAGTTTTGGACAAACCATATTTTTCCTATTTAAGCATTGCAGCTAAGAATAAAAGTAAGTAGTCTATAATATATGTGGTGCTGTGCAGATGTAGGTTTTATGTTGGAATATGGTTATAATAACAGACTATTTTACTCATATGATATTTGTACTTTTACTTGAGTAAGGGATATGAATACTTCTTCCACCACTTAATGTCTGACTATAACTGGCTGGGATTGTGGTTATCCTAAAAGTGTTATATACAGCTTTTATGTTGCCTTCGCAGCTGATACAAATATAAGATACATATTTCCATTAAATACTTTTTTGAACACCTGACAGCACCAACATCATACTCAGCTGAGTGAAAAATATGATATGATAATGTGACTTAGTGTGTGTTTAATGATGTCAAAGTCTGTCTTAGTTTTGACAATCAAACCTATGTACTCACCAAACTCTGGTGTGCCTGTGTAGAGCTTCTCCGACAAAAAACTGTGATCTCTGAAACTCTGCACGGTGTTTCCCATCGCGATGACGGACACCATCACCAACCAGCTCCTCAGGACGTTCAGAAAGCGACTCATGTTTGCTGTCTGTGAGACGCACCTGTCACAGAGGAAAAGTCGGTGAGTGCAGGATAAACAGCTTCAAACTAAAGGCTAACGCAAGTGCAGCTGGCTGGTGTTATTACATACAGAATAACAGAAGTCAGCTCTGTGTTAACTGACTGACACATCACAGGGAGACCATCTATTAGCTAGCAAGAGATATTCAATAATAACTAACGTAACACAGCAGGCTAACGTTGCTGTGACATGGTTAATACAAATAACTAACCTATTGTGATTAATAATGACATGAATTGTTCTTATATTTACCTGGTGGCCTCCATAAAACTACCATGTGAACGTATTCCTGAGAGAAAAGAGAGGACTGGACATTAAACAATTAAGTGGGACTCTAGCCAGCAGACCACAGTGTTATGATCACAATGGTAAGTCATTCAATCTTGGACTGTGGATGGACCAATCACAGAGTTTAAGAAATGGCTCCATCGAATCGTACCATTCATATGATTGGCCCATACGAGCGTTTTGGTTCCGCCTACTCTCTTCGCCAACCAATAGAAATCAAGAAATCGGTCACCTGTAGACTGCACGGTAGGCTGCGTTCAAACAAAGAGTAGCTGTGGAGCAAGAGAATGCTGCCTTGTGACTTATGTTTTCGTTAAATCTTTTCTAATGCAGGAAGAACTGCTAAATTACATATACTAAATACTTAATAGCAAGTGACAGCAGTTATTATGCTGGTACAATTCATGTGTCAGTGACAGTTTCGTACTTTTTATACTTTTAGTTTCACTTAAACGACTAAATGTCCTTTTCGCACACGCCCCATCTTAAGCTATATATGCTGTCGAAAAACAAACAAAACTCATAGCGTATATAGTCCAGCAACAATATGTGCTACCTGAGGACAATTACCACTTTTCACCGGGGACATGGGCTCTCTTTGCGTCTGACTGTTACCGTAACGTCCGCCGCACGTCCCGCCATTGAAAGGGTGCAGTGCAAAACTTGGTCAGCTGGACAAATTCATATTGCCCGCGACTGCGCATGCGCCCTGCTCTGTTGCTACTCAGTTGTTGTAGTTACCAGGAAGATTAACCGCGATGATCAACTGGCCCTGTCGTAACCAGCTAGCTAGCAGTTAGCAAGCTGTCAGAGATAAAGGCAAGTTTGCGTTGTTGTGTTCTTGAATGGCATCATAAAAATGTTGACTTAGGCGGTGTCAAACTTGGAGGACTTTACCTTGTTAGCTTCCTGCACCTGCTGTATCATGTCATTAACCTTAAGTCTTATTTAGCTAACGCTTGTTTGGCTGTCTGTCTGGGTTTAACGTCTTCTGTCCACTGTAACGTTAATAGAAAGATAAATATACCACCACTCCAGATAGAGCTACGAAGCAGTTATTCTCGGCTAAATGTGAAGCACTGTTTCAGGACTGTACGATTTCACATTCTTTGTCAGCGAGCCCTGTGTAACGTGGTTTTTAATATAGTGTTTTGAATGAATGGACTGATGTTTATTTGAGTTGAGCTATTCAGTGAATGATGTTTTTGCAGGTGGATGTGGTAGCGTTAGGTGCCATGGTAAAACCTAGACTCTTGATCCCAGGAAGATTTCACCTGGCAGCTCGTCCCCTTGTACTGTGAAGATGCCTGCTGTGATCCGCGATAAGGAGGACTCTGAATCCTCCTCAGAGGACGAGCAAGAGTAAGTGTTCATACTTTACAATCACTTAATATTGACAGTGGTGCAGTCAGCATCAGAAATTGTTATAGCTTATGGAAAGAGAAAGCCACATCCTCTAATAGCCTTCATATAATCATTGCCCCATAATCTTGAAGTTAAGTTGAGCTCTTTTTCTGTTGTCATGTTTATCTTTCATGTGGTCAAGTCAGTTTTATTAAGCTCAATATCACTGACCTTTTTGCAGGTTTTACTGTCTGTACAACATATGACTTAGGCCCTTGATTCAGATAAGGAAAAACTCCCCCTAAAACCCTTCAAAGAGGTGCTATTGCAGACATCCAAATGCAAAATCACCTGAGTGATTATTATAGTGTGAGTGTTTTCTTATTCAAAACAGGCTCATCCTTTAATATTTTTGCATTGCTTTTAAAGCAGTAAGACAGTTGCAAATGGAGATGAAGATGAGTAGGATATTGCTTACAGTCCCTGCACCTTATGGACGTGGCTGTCTGAATTACACAGGTCGCCTTCAGTGTCAGTTAGGCTCTTAGCCTACTGATCCTCCTGTAATACCTCCCCTAAAGATTCCCTCTAGATACAGTATTAATGTGACACCATGTTCACCAAAAGCTTTTTTCTTGGCTGCATTAAAGTCTTCAGCTTTGCATCTTGCAATAGTTTATTGATTGCTGTGTAATGCAGTCTATGTAGTATTACAGAAGATGTCCTTGGCCCTGTTTAATAATTAATGGCAAGATACATTTAGACAAAATGAAGCTTTCAGGTAGTGTTCATTTTGCATAATTGATGAGAGATTAACAGAATGAGAGAGAAGAGCATCGAGCTCCAGATCATAGCTGCAACAGTTGGTCTATGTTATCTTGTCTCTGCCAACTAATTCCTTCTTAAGCTATACTTAGTCATAGCATACTGAGAGCCACTGTGCCTGGTTTTAGGCAAATTTCCATCTCCTGAATTAGTTTGGATTGCTTAGTATTAGGGTTTAACCTCGAGGCACCAGTGCAGTGTGCTAGGAGATCAGATGCTTCCAGAGCAGTGAGTTTATAAAATATAAGTTTACATGCACCACTGCTGCACACTGCATAAATGCAGTATTTTGATTGCACCCTGACATATTTCAACTTATTACCAAACAAACACCAGCTGCACATTTGATTTCAATCTGTTCAGTTCCTCTGCTTAGTCCTGCTAGCATGTAAACTTTTATCTGGGGCAGTTGATATTAGTTGACACTAACATTATGTAAAAGTTTATGACGACAGACAACTCTGAATAATGCAAAGAACAACAAAGTATAGTATTACAGGCAACACAGGAGGCACATAGCACACACGAAGACAAACACATGTAAGTGCATGAACAAGTACATGAGTAATACTGTATGTTTAACTAAATATTTTCAACGTCTAAATGATCTTACTTTACTGAAATATTACAACAGTGGCAACAAATTGGCCTTTTGTCTAAGACCTTCACATCTTGACTGTGTATAGCATCTCAATTAGACTTTGGGCTTGGACAGTATCTATTTTTTCATACCTTAATACCTTACTGACATTTCACCTGAGTTTACCAGGGTTCCTGGAAATCCTGAGAAAGTCTTGAATCAATATGGCCCTAAAATGATATCACAATACTTCAGGGTATTTTTGCGATAACGATTGTTGACTATATGACAATTTAGTAAAAAAAAAAAATTTAATTATTAATTTAAGAACATAGAATTGCAACAAAATAAGTGACATAAAGTTACATGTCAACGAACCAGTTTGCCTTTAAATTTTCAGTAAAAACTAAACAAAAATGATCTCTCATTTCTTTAGTTTGTAAACAACAATAGTAACTCAGAGTGAGATTCAGATTCTGTATACGATATTAATAGTTTAACAAAATAAAATCTACCACAAATTACACATTTAAAAAGCTTCCAAATACAAAAATGTACCTTAGGATCTCTAGATGATTTCTCTCTCTTTTAGAGTTTTTTTTCCACCTGGACCTTTATGCTCTGCCATTTCTCCTCTAATCATCACGCTGTAACCTGGCTGTTATGCCGCCATAACTAGCACACATTCACATATTTGTAGTTTTTTTTGTTGAGCCCCGAGTGTCACATAGCTTTACATTACCAGAAGTTTATGACAAAATAATTTGGTGACACCGACTCCTGTGTGCGCATGGCAAGAGAGGAGAGGGAGAGACACTGTGCTGCTGCTGCCAGAGGAGTCGCTGAATGAGTTCCCTCTGAGCAGCAGCTCGCTCAAAGAGTCTGAGAAGTCTGAGACTTCTCATAAAACATTCAGGACGCCCAGACCTAACGACATCATAGTTTATTCCTCATTACTGAAGCTGCTCCTCTTTTTGGAACCACAAGGAGTCGGTAATAATTTCGCTTTCAGCCATGCTTGTTGTTGCTGTTGGTAACAGTGTGATGTCAACGTCAACAAGTCGAAATATCGCAAGTGTCACCATATTATTTTTTCATATCATATTAAAAATTATGCCGGCATTATCGTGAATGAGATGATATGGCACGCTGCTATTGTTGATAGGACTCATTGTAGCATGTTGTCTAGCCTACAAATGCTGTGTTTGTGTGGTTTGCCTTTTTAGTCAAGTCTCGCTGGATGTAAATACTTCTGGCCCAAAGAATAATACATAGATAGGAAATAAGTGCTCTTCTTGCTGGACCTGGTGACACTTGTTGCTGCAGCGAATACAGACACATCAGTGGGCTGAATGGAGAGGGTATGTTGAGTAAAATCATGTGGCTAATATACTGCTTTTGTAGTTGGAAGAAGTCATCAGTGGATAAAGTTAAATGTGGCTTTTTCACTATTCCTGTAACGTTATCCCTACCACTCGCAGTCGCCATCCTTCTCAGCTCAGCTGCCTGTCCTGCCTGTGCACTACAATACATTACCTCAGTACAGCATTTCCATGCGTTTCATAGAAAGAGGAGCATCTGCATATTTGACGGTATTAAAAATCATACCTTTAGTATTCCTTAATACACTGGCATACCGTAATACCTTGATACTGCCCACATCTAATCTCACAAGTTTTAATGGCAGTATATGCTCAAAATAAACAATAGTCTAAAAAATAATCCAAACTCCTTGTTTGAGGCCGTGCAGCAAAACCACCATAGCGGAAAAGATATCTGCTGCATTGTCTGACATACCTAGATACTTAAGCTAGGGGCAGCGATTGTTTACATGCCTCTCCTCCTTATCAAGACCGACCATGCCTGATTGAGTTCTACTCCATCATCATGCTACCTTATCTTATTTTTAGCCCCTGATAAACGAGCTGTGTCTGGTACTATCAGATAGTCTGCAGTTTTACAAGGGTGTTTGTTAGTACAGTACATGGGTTTGTTATTGCCCAGCGCCTCCCGAAAATGTGTGTGGTTCTGTCTCTATCTGCCTGAGTGAAATAAACACCATGTCAGGATACATTCCCTCAGCATTAGGTACACTACCCGTATAGGCGAGTTCATATCATCATGGTATTGTTACTGGGATGTTTTTGTGTGTGTGAAATGTCTATTTGTCCAGAGTATTTGATTCTTGGCTCTTCTGTGGGTCCCGGACTTTGCAAACAATTAGACAATCTGCCTCTAATTGTGTGTATCGTGTAATTGTTTGTCCACTAGAGATCATCCCTGCATTACCTGGAGTGGCCTCAGCAAGACCATCCCAGTTCTCTTGTTTTACGCTGAAGCTGCAGTTTCAAAAGATGGAAATATCTGCTCTGCTGGAGGTACACTACATTTGCTGAAGCTGCAAATGACTAAGAGAAAAGTAATGATACCACAATCAAAATATGGAGTCTTAACTATGTTGGATGCTATGAATATTTTGTCATCCTCAGAGCGATATAATATGGCCTTTAAGATTGTGCGCACAGAGAGCCGCCTGGTACGAGGAATACTCACCAATCATGGATTCCATGAGGTAATGTTCTCCACTAAATCATGCAAATGTAAAAGATTAGCCTACATCTTTCAAAAAAGAGCATTATTTTAGCTGCACATGTTATTTATGTACCTCTCTGCTGTGTAGGATAAGGCATAGTGGAGCTGTTTTTATTTCCTTTGACTGATAATGCCGATGTCAAAGCCCGGGAATGCACCCATGGAAAAAAAACAAAATGACCTCAAGAGCATTAATCCTGTTTCACGAGGGCACACAATCCCCATTATGGCTCTTTCCAAGCAGTTACAATTAATTCCCTTTTTATTTCATTTCAATGCTTCTTGACTCCCGCTAACCCATCATCAAAGGCAGACGAGTGTCTACCACAGCCGCGACAGAGCCAAACTTTAATAAAGCTTTATTGCAAACATCTGGCTCTCCCCTAGACACTGCGCAGCCATGTGGATTCTGCCTCCTAACGAATTGTTGGAATAAAACAAAACAAAACAGATAAAATAATGTCAGGGCGATGAAAATCTGCAAGTTGGCCTTCCTTTTGCGATAATTTCTTAAAAGCCGGCTGTATTTCTTCAGGTTATTGGTAAAGTGTCTGATCTGCTTCTTAGATTTAACTGCGCTGTCGTATGTGATGGACATCAGAATATAATACCGCTGTCGGTGACTGGAAACTCTACAGAGCTTCTATGCCATTTTTTTTAAATGATCTCTTTGCAAATGTCATTTACTTTGTGAGCACTGATTCTAAATGATTTGATCCATCGTGTCAATTAAAGTCAATCATTCTGATTTTCAGGTTCACCCAAACAGCAATGACTTCAACCTCATGTGGACAGGATCTCACCTCAAGCCTTACATACTACGCAGCCTTCAAGACTTCCAGAAGGTCAACCATTTTCCCAGGTATGATAGAGCACTCAGATGTATGTGAGTGTTGCCACTGTATTCTGTGTTATAAATATCACCACTGAGCCATTCTAAGCCCGTTCAGTTCAGGCGATGTGTTTGTTGGCTTCCACTGCAAAGCGCATTTAGTTTGGACCGGTGCCTCTGTGAAACATGAAATGAATCACACTGTCAGGCAGAGGGCGATCTATTGCTGTTATGTATTGCGTATATTTTTGTTCTGTCAGTGTTGGAGCTGTGGAGCGGAGTGCTGGGGAATTTTAAAAACCGGAGGCTCTGCTTATTTCCAGGTCATATGAATTGACGCGCAAAGACCGTCTGTATAAAAACATCCAGCGAATGCAGCAGACTCACGGCTTCAAAAACTTCCATATCGTTCCTCAGACCTTTGTGCTGCCCTCTGAGTATCAGGAATTCTGCAGTAAGACACCTCTCACCTGTTCCTGTTTGCCAAACCTCTCTTTATGATACGTTACAGTCATCGCCCATTCTAAATATATACATTATACAATTTGCTATTTCTTGTCTTTCTTTTCTTTATCTCAGATTGTTTTGCCAAGGACAAGGGACCCTGGATTATTAAACCAGTAGCATCTTCAAGAGGGCGCGGCATCTACTTGGTCAGCAATGTGAGTGATTTTGCCCACAGGAGTTATCCCTCTCTAACACATTTTTGGCTTGTGACTTTGTAAAAAAAAAAGTATTTGTTTTTCTTCTTAGAAATTTTTGATTTAAAAGACTTTGATTTAAAGCAGGGCGGACGGAATGCAACTGATTAATTTCACTATCAATTAGTCTGCCCGTTATTTTCTCAAGTTAGTGATTTGTCGACGTTTTTGTTTTGTGTGACCAACAGTGTAAAACCTCCAAGATAGTCAGTTTAAAATCATGTGAGACATGGGAAAACAGCAATTTCTCACATTTGAGGAGCTGGATTCAGAGCATATTTGGGATTTTTGCCTGAAAATATCCCTCCAAAAGTTGAGTGTGAGGGATTAAGGGGTGTCTATTTGCAAAAATGATAATTAATGATAAAAGATAAGTGAATAACATTTTTATGCAGCTTAAAATTCTGCAAAAGCAACCAGGCTGGTGGAGTCAAAATAAATTTTGTGTATTCAATTCCTGAGTTCTCTCAAGTTTTGTTTTTCTTATGAAATTATCCTCAAGGTCATACTTGCTGTTGTGGAACAGAAATATGTTTTTTCTTTTCTTTTATATCTCTTAAATCTTATCCCTTAAATCTGAGGGTCAGGTTGGGAAGAACTGCTCCAATACCGCTTTAAAACTAATGCAGTGACCTAAAATAAACCCGTGAGTTAACTGACATGTCTTTGTACAGATAAAGAAATTGGATATGGAATAGGAAAATCACTTTAAAAAGTTTCTTTGTTTAATATGCTTTTTGTTTGAAACAGTGTGTAAAGCAGCACTGAATATGAAGGATTGGAGCAACACATTCTCTCACTACACATGGGACATTAACAGAGGTTTAAACCAAGTTCTGACAGCAGACTGTGCACTACTTTGCATGTGAGATCTGTATGAGTAAAGTGTGTTAAAGGAACAATTAAATATCTTGGGAAATACCCTTATTTGCTTTCCTGCTGAGAGTGAGGTGAGAAGATGCCACTCACATGTCTGTGGGATAATATTGAGCCAAAGCCAGCAGATGATTATCTTTGGTTAGCACAGACTGGAAACAACTAAGCTAACCAGATATTACTGTCAGTGTCCACCAGCTTTTCTATTTGTGTGTGAAAAATTTCAACACAAATTCAGATTGATGACAAACCTAGTGGGAGTTAACTGTAAGCATACTGACTTAAAAAATACTGTGTGAACCGAAACAGTCAGTCGGCCAGATGTTATTTGTGTGTGCGGAGGGGTGTGCAGATACAGCTGTCTTTGAAATAAGTATCAACCAGTGTTTCAGACATTAATAAGCTTTGTGGAGTAAATCACACTCTTCCAAGGGCCCGGCTTTTTGGAGGAGCTCAACAAGGTTCTCACTCTTGGAAAACATATGCACGATCCTTCTTCTTCTCAGGCATTTTTATGAAACAGTGGAAAGAATGTCAGAGCGATATTTGGAGAGAAGAAAGAAATACGTTCATTTTTTTGCTTCAGGTTCTCTCTGAACTGTAGCCAGCACTGAGGTTACCCCGCCTCCCCTCCTCCTCCCCCGTCCCATCTCTTCTCAACTTCGCCACCTGCAACACATTTCAACCTCATAAATGACCCATCTCCCACCACCAGATTGTGTTTTTATAGGCTGTTATTGAATGTTGACCCGCTATGGCCAGTGTCGTTGCAGTCTCCAACTTTTCTGAATGTGATGATTCTTTGATGTTAATGGTTAACAGCAGTGTCACATCATCTAGTTGGAATTTAGTGTTTAATGCTGTCTTATGGGAATGAATATACAGTATGGAGGACTGTGAGACATAAAATAACGGTACATTTGCCATGGAAATGCTATTCATACTCTGCTATTGTGTTTGTTAGGAGGCACTTGTCCAGTTGAAAATTCCATCTAACTTCATCTCAGTAGTAAATAATCTACAATATCACTGTCGCCTAGTCATTTCCCTTCCACTTTAACCACAGCAAGACGCTTTGCCACTGTTAAAGTGATTATGACCTACGTCTTTCTCATGGTGTTGATTGTATTAAATCTTTTATTTGTGTCTGTTTATCCCCTGCAGCCGAATCAGATTTCAATGGATGAGAACATTTTGGTGTCTCGCTACATTAATAACCCACTACTGATAGATGGTGAGTTTGTCTTTGCCATTTAATCGCTGCAGACACATTTTAATTTGTAATAGGTTGTTTTTGGCATTCTGAATAATCTGTGCTCTAATTTCTGTTTTGTTGACAGAGTTCAAGTTTGACATGCGGTTGTATGTGTTGGTGACATCGTACGATCCAGTTCTCATCTATGTGTACGAGGAGGGCCTGGCGAGGTGAGCTGTGTGTTGGGTGATTTCATTGTTTGTGACATCATCATTATTATCTTCTTGGGGTCAAGAAAAAATTGACATTTAAAAACAGTTCATAAACTTTTAAAGCTGCTGTCTCCATAACGGTTTATGTTTTGTCCTTGGTTTGACTTCTAACAAAAAAAGGCGTAGAAACCATATAAAAATCCTGAATGTGAGGAGTTTTAGAGACCCCCCCCTCTGACATTGAGAGTAATTACACAAACACTGTTGATGCATGCTCATGATGTATGCCAGCAGGCGAGCGTGCTGCATCTCCCCCACCCATCTTCACTGTGAACGCTGAGTTTCTTCCCTATCTGAAGCATCGACTCCAGAAACCTTACTTAGATCTTTTAAGTATTTTCCACCTTAGCTTTCGCCATAGCTGCTGCTCCGTCGCTATGGTCTCCGCCATCTTCCTGCCCCCTTTAGCTCTGGCAGGTTGATGTAATTGGTCATTTGTGCTCAACGTTGAGACAGTATACAGACACAGACAGACTCTTCTGTCTGTGCTCTGCGTTCCTTCCATATGTATGAACTAACTACGACAGTAGGACACGACAAAGACATTTTAAAAATAGCGAAACGGAACAAATTGGTAATTTAGTAAAAAGAATTTTCGGTCCATGTGTATTTGATGCATATAATGGCCCCACAGACCACTGCCGTGTACAATGCTGCCTCCATTAAAAGGTACATTAAAAGGCCTCCTCCTGTGTTGCCATGTTTTTGTCAGAAACGTTTGACTCTGCTCTCTAGTGCCATCTATTGGATGTATCAACATAAATGAAGCACATGGGCAGTGATAGTCACAATGTTTGAAATAAATGTATCTAGTTTTGTACAGAAATTAAGTATAAATTAGCCTTTAAATGTATTGCTTCCAGTGCGCCACCACAGATAAATTGCCACAGACACCACGACTAAAGTATCCTGCAAAACACAGAGAGCTTTCCCTGGCTATGTTAGGCCTAATCAGCATTGTGTCAGCTCATTTGGCAAAGACTTGAATGTAACAGACGTTAAATTATAGGTGAAAGTCCTGCTGTCAGTGTAAAAAAGTAAATTCAGTATTGAGAAAAACATTCACCACTTTGAGTAATGAACAGTGGTGGAGACTGTCTGGCTCATGGCACATCCACAGGTACATCGTCAGTGCCCAGAAGAGGGCAGCCTTAACTTTTCAGACCAGCAGCTGTGTGGTGTGTGCTGTGGTGGTGACTTTGAAACAAAGCGCTCTATTGTTCCAGTGGTAGGATGTGCACATCAAATGTTGCTGATTGTGTCGTTGTTCAAAGATCATATCTAATGATGTCTTTGTGTAATTGTGTTATATTTATTGCATGTTCTCATTTAGACCAAGAATCATTTATTAATCGAAGAATAGGCTATTGTCAGGCTCAGGTAGGTCAGGAGGAGGAGATGATTTATACATCGACTGTCTCTTTGCTTTGGTCTGATAGAGGTACGTGAAGAGTGCCACCGCCCTCATGTATGCTGGCTTGATTATCAACTGCGAGCAATAAATCATGGCCAAATTCTGAATCCCACTTTTATCTCTTGACATTCTTTTGGGTTGTGTTGCTATTCAGGTACACGGTGCGTGCCAAGGAATTCTCATTATTGCACATGTGGCATCCACTCCTCTCAAACACTGCCAGAAACTAATCTCTCTCCAAAGTGCCCCCATCCTTCAGTCAAGTGTCAGCCTTATGAATGTGGTCATTATGGCAGATAGATATGTAGAGAAATTGTTGGATGACAGAAGTTTTTTTTTTCCTTTCTTGCACAAATAAACACCATCTGTCTGCAGATTTGCCACTGTCAAGTACGACCGGACTTCAAAGAACATTAAGAACACGTTCATGCATCTCACTAACTACAGCTTGAACAAAAAGAGCAGCGATTATGTCAGGTAACCTTTTTCATCAGTGAGTGTGTAGCTGTTATGGGAAGCTTGATTGACTCATCCATTTATTAGAACTCCAGCGTTTGAAGTGCATTTGTTCCTTTTCAGTTGCGATGACCCTGAAGTTGAGGATTATGGGAACAAGTGGAGTATGAGTGCAGTGTTGAGGTATTTGAAGCAGGAAGGGAAGGACACCACATGTGAGTCAAATCTTCATTTTCTTCCTCTTTTCATTCTTTTCATCTTTTCCTTTTGTTTCAAAGAGAATAGAGTTGCATATCTGAATGCCTGCTCATGTTTTCCCTTTAGATTCAAATGCAAAGTGTTAATCAGTCAACCAAATTAAAACTCATCTCCTCATTTTGTTCTTCCAGTGCTGATGAGACAGGTGGAGGACCTCATCATCAAAGCTGTGATAAGTGCTGAGCTGCAGATAGCCACTGCCTGCAAGATGTTTGTTCCACACAAGACAAACTGCTTTGGTAATCATTTTATATTCTTCTTAAAACAAATTTGACCAAACAGTAAGTAAAAAAAATCAAGTGTACTGGGACAGTTCTCCCCCACATCAAAAATACTATTTTTCGTCTTATCTGTAGTGCTATTAATCACTCTAGATAGTTTTGGTGTGAGTTGCAGAGTGTTGGAGATATCAGCCTGTAGAGATGTCTGCCTTCTATTTAATATAATGGAAGTAGATTGCACTCAGCTTGTGGTTCTCAAAGCACCAAAAAAAATACATTTCAAAAACTCAACAGCAATGTCTTTTGACAGAAATCATGACCCTGTTACTCAAGGTAAACCACAGACCTTGTTGTGAGCAGTTACATGTAGCAACTATTTCTTTCTGTAGAAATACACCCGCCAACCAGATCACTATGCAGAAGTAAGCATGCATCTGCTCGTAGATGAGATGTAAACATTAATGGCGTCCTCCTTGCCTGAGCTCTAAAGTTAGCTAGCTCAGTGGTGCTAAGCGAGCTAGCAGTAGATGTATGCTTCCTTCTGTGCAGGTGATATGGTTGTTGGGTGTACTTCAATAAAACGAAAAGTAGTTCCTATGTGAAAGTGCTCACAACAAGGACTGTGGATTCTCTCGAGTAACTGCCTCATGATTTCTGGAGAGAGACATTGCTTCTGAGTTTTTTAAATGTACTTTTTTTGCGCTTTGAGCACCACAAGCTGAGTGCCATCTAGTTCCATTATATTTGAGACAAGGCAGACATCTCTGTGGTCGATATCTCCAACACTCTGCAACTCACACTAAAACAAACTACATCAATAAAAAGCACTACAGGTAAGAGGAAAAATATGTATTTTTGTTTTGGGGGTGAACTGTCCCTTTAACACATTTAGATCTGCACTGATCTAAAGATTAGTGGCTAGTTTGAAGGTGAAGGGCATTAGTATTAAAACAGTCCATCCAGGACAACAAAATGAAAGTGGTAAGATTTGCAGCTTCACAAGAATTCCCTTAAGATGAAATTTTTTGCTCACAGTGCAGATACCCTCACACATACTCAGTCATACACACTACTCCACCCCTCACATTTCCTTTCAGTTTCATATTCATTGTCCAGCAGTTCCTCTATACTATTTCTCCACTGAGCCGAGCTGAAGTTGTAGACAGTCATTCCTCAGTGTGGAGCCTTCCTGCCTGTTGCTGCCCTCTGACTGGCTGCTGGGTCGTGGAGGGCCTATTGACCGAAGCAGGAATTTGCTTCCTCCTCTCTGTTGCCATTCAGGTCTGCCTGATTTAGGCTGACTGTTTTCTTGGCTGCTCCTGCCTAGCAGCGGGCTCGTGTGAACTCCATTTTGGAGCCATTACCCGTGTTAGTGTTGGCACTAATTGTCTGCGCTCTCTCTCTCTGTCTGGCAGTCTCTCTGAGATTTGGGGGTTTGAAAGCGAGCACACTGGCCAAGCCTCCCTCAGCACCACTGTCTCTTTTTCCTCTTCTCTCGCTGTTTGTTTATGATTCTCCCTCTCCCACTCACACTCTCTTTCACCTCTCACATGTTAGAAAAATAAAGGGCTTTGCAGTTGTGACAGGCTTCTGTAGACATAATAGCCCTACTGATTGGTGGTTGTTTGGGCTGTATGGGGCGCGTAGCAGCGTGGACTCACACCATCAGACAGTCGCCTGCATAAAGATGCTATCTGCACCCTGAGCATAACTGCTAGGTTGAAAAACCACATTAGCCCAGGGTGTGAATGTTGACCATGCAGGTATTTACAGGGAAATGTGGCTTACCAAGCCTCAGCCTGGCTCTCATACACGTGTGATAGACACGAATAAACAACCAGATGACACATATCTTTGGTGTGATAGAAAAACAAGCTTGCTCTCATTCATTCACTCGTTCAGGGAACCCAGAAATATTTTTAGAATACATCCCCATGTCCTAATCGCAAAAATGCTTAATGGAATGTTCAGTGATAACGTAAATTTACATACTGCATTGCACCATACTTGCATTTGCATTCCTTTGTATATATACACAGAATTCTGCTTCTGCATGAGCATAATAATCTGATATTGCTCTGTATTAGGGTTGGAAGTCACAGAGTAACTCAAGATACGACACTATCACGATATGTTGCCTGCAGTAATGAGTGTATCATGTTACAGCGATACTTGACACATTGCAAGACAAGCATCTACTATACATCATGATGTCTGTGAAGCTAAAGAGGAAAAAATACCCCTAAAAATCAGAAGTTATTTATTTATTCACTGCACTGTGTTGTCAGTTTCACAGATTTTGACAGCTGAGATGAAACAATGTGCAAAATAGTGCATTGAGACTTAGCTAAATACCTCTTTAACACACACATTGCAGGCTGACCTGACAGTTGTGGTAGCGCTAGCCATTATCTTCACACTGAGATGAGGATGATGACAGATCATGTTCCTGTGTACTTTACTGTCACTAGACAGTTTTTGCATTATAACATTTTGTCTTAATCAATTTTGTTTGTCCCATCTGTGTTGTAAAAGCTGAAGTGGGCCCAGATTTGACTTGAAAGATGACTGATTTGTTTTCCCCTCTGTCCACCATTTTTCTCCTGTGAGTTTCCTCTTCACTGCAAGTTGGTTAACTTCATTCATTCATTTGTTAAGTACCAACACTTGGAGTCATGGAGTAGTGATTTTTGTGAGTCAAATTGGCAGAGGAATCCGTTTAAAGCGCCTGCATGTTTTATTAAAAATATCGATATTTGGCCCCAGTGTATGGATTACATATCACTAGGGGAAGTAATACGATATATTGCTGGATCTTTATTTTGTCCCACCTCTGTTCTGTAGCACAGAAATGTTAAAATCATGATGGGAAGTGAGAGAATATGGAATGAAATACTGATTACACACAATGGTGCCATCTTTTGTGTTGTACAATGAGCAGCCCTGGATAAGCCTATAGAGACGTGTATAGACATAGATACCGCAGCGATGTCATTGTGTGGCACAAAAGCAATTAGGTTCTACACCTTTTCCTGAGATACATAATACGCTGTGGTCTGCTGTGAACATGCCCATTACCCTACTTCAGCGGTATCAGTTTACTATTGAATTGAGTGTAATTTTGTTGTCTTCAGATGGCCCCAAGCAAGTTAATTACAGCATTCATAGTCTGTCTACAGGATTAAGTTTCCAAAGACAGACACTGACGGTTCCAAGAGGACCACCCTCATCCTCTCTCTGTTGATCTGTTCCTCCCAGTGTGGTCATGTTGCGTGTGTGAGTATGTATGGACAGCATAAATACAGAGACATGTAGGAACCAGTGTAAAGCACGACTTTTACAAACACACAGGTCTGTCTTAGCTTCAGGGAGTCCAGTCGAGTATCTTTGTGGGTTTTTTTGGTCTCTTTAATAAAAACCCACCCAAACCACCACGGAGTCATGTTCAGTCAGCTGTTGTCAGCTTCAGCTCCCTTTTCTTTTCCCTTGCACTTATCGGCACTACTTTCCCACTCCCCCTGCACTCTACAGTACACCCAGCGTTCATCCCCGGCCTTGGCAGCTGCCTGTAATTGTAAACAGGTAAAGCATCAGAATGCAAGGCAGCACATACATGCGTGTTAGGGCAGTGAATGTGCCGATAAAAGCAGCCATTGTTTAGAGTTTTTATACGGTCTCTGGCTTGTCTGGACGGGAGCCATGCAAGATCATAAGGCACATTATAATCTTAATTTACTGCAAATTGTTCCCTGCCATTTTAATGTCTATTAATGGCTTTAATACTATGTTTATAGTTTTCAAATGGGATTTCTTCCCTTTGCTCAAATTGCACATCCGTATCTAAATGGGCATACTGTAACAAAACCTTTTTATAGCTCCGTAATGTCTCATGTGGGAAGAAATAAAAACAACAGATTTTTCGTTTTACATCGGTAAGAAGTGTGTGTGTGAGAGTGTGTGTGAGTCTGTGGGGAGAAAATGCCACCCATGCAGCTCCTTACCGCTGCCGTGTGATTAATGGACAGGCTTTTTGCTGAGGGATGCTGATTACGAGATGTTTTGACTAAGATCTGATTAGCCAAGCCAAAGGCCTATTTTATTACACACAAAACATTCCACTTACTGGTCCTGTGTTCCACTGAACGTCCCTCATTAAGTGCTGAGTGTGGTTGGATCTCCCGTCTGTGAACCACTCTCACTGTTTTACATTTGTCAGATACTCCCACACTTCGCTGCAGCACAGTGTTGGTATGCCTATGATGACAGTGTTGCTGCTGTATAATTCAAAATCCTTTAAAGAATGATTCATGGATTGGGTCCCGCTATCATAATAAGATATATAGAGTGTTAACTGTTACTTTAATTTGTTGTCCTCAGAGTGTTTTCATGATTATGGCTCCAAACTGTTCCCTCTAACAGCAGTGAAACACTTCAGGGGCAATAATTTATCTCAGAGTGATGCAAGAGTAATCCAATTGTCCTTGCCTATGAAGAAAACACACATGAAGGAAATACTTTATGTTGCTGTTGTTGTTGTGGGCCAACCGGCTGCACGGCCAGGGTGGGGAGATTATTGTTTTTGGGCGTTTGTCTCTTGTGGCGAAGTTTCCAGCAGCGCCCATCCAATAATAAACAAAAAATGCTCTTCATCATCCCTTTACTCTGTCACATTTTTTCTCTCCCGCCCTCTTTAATGGGTGTGATGTGGATGTTCGCTGCCTCTCCTCTCCTTGTCTGTGATGCTTGTTGTGGGCTCTCTGCGGGCACATTTAACAGCGTCCTCCCCCCGGCAGCGGTCGAGGCACAGAACAAACGTGTCTAGCAGCGAGCGGCTCGGCAGGCTCATGGCGCAGTACCGGCGTCTGCTCCTAATTGGGGGAAAATGAGCGGCACATGGAGACTGCTTGTCGGGGGCTGGTGAGGTGGTGTAACACCTCCCCATTTTCCCCTGTTGTTGTGGTGCCACTGGTGAGGCACTGCAGGCTCAAACCCATTTATTCCAGTACTCTGTTCCTCAAGACTAATACATAATGTTTTATGTGTGCGTTTTTATACAGAAGTGGCTAGAATGGGATAAGCCGGCAAGTGGAAAATAGAATCTCAGCGCTCTGCTTAAGCAAGTACTTTTTAGCAGTGGGGGTCCCGTCTGTCCTCAGAAGTTAAAGAAGTTAAAGATGGCAGCGGCAGCTTCGGTTGCTGATCTTGGCTCATGGATGTATGGCAAACTTTGTTCAGTTCCATCATGAAAATACAGTTCGCAGTTGCACCAATTTGGACCTCATAACGCGACCATAATTTGACCTCTTAATCCATGTAATGTAGCCGAGAGAACAAAATCCAGTGTGCATTTTCTTCAACTTGTCTTAAAGGAACAGTGTGTAAGATTTAAGGGGATTTAGTGGCATCTAGTGGTGAGGATCGCAGATTGCAACTGGCTAAAACTTCTTGTCAGAATTCCTCAAGTTTTTATTGTTAGGAGCCGAATAATCCGCGAAGTTCTCTTCATCTCAGTAAAACTGGTAAAAAAACTAAAAGTAGTTTCACTGTACAAATCAATGTTTCTCCAATGCTGCTGGGCATATTAGAAACTGGCTGTTACCTAGCACATGCTGATGTTCGCTAACCTCTTGTCTGAAGACCTTAAGGCGGTTTTTAGCGGGAGATGAAATATCCACAGAGGTCTCTTCCTCTCTAAAATAAATGGACTCTGATTTAAACTGGTAAAAAGACAGAATGAAGCAGTTTCACGTACAAAGAATCAGTGTTTTTCCGATGCTCTCATCACTGAGGGGCTGTTGACTGTGGTGGCCAATGCGAAAACATGAGAACACGACTGACACTAACTAGAGCCAGTGTTTGAGTTACTATAGAAACATAGCGGTGCATACTGGCCATCTCAGTAGACGAGGACGCCCATGTAGATGTAAACAGCTTATTCTAAGATAATGAAAACACAATGATTCTTATTTTCAGGTGATTATACACAAAAGAAAACATACCTATTATGTTCCATTTCTGTCAATACAGCCACTTAAATCCTGCGCACTGCACCTTTAATACAGATCATAAAAATAGTAAAGACATACAATTAATTTTCTACAGGAAATGATAAAATCTTCAAAGAGTACTACTCCAGCAATTTACTATTACGCTGCCATGAGGTTGGGGGACTCACAAGACACACAAGAGACAGATTAAAAAAGAATGGTCAAAATGGAAGCAGCCTGGAAAAACCCTGGATCTTAAATTTCCAATAGTGCAATTCGATAGCATCTTTCGTTAGAGTCTCCCTGTCTGGTAAATGCCCACGTCTTTCCAACTCCATGCTCCCATTTTTTAGAACTTCTCTTGATGAGTAAATTTATCTTGTTGTGTAAAGTCAGAGCTCCTTTTATTGAAAGACCGAGGTATTGCCTCAACATTCTGTATGGCCAGGGTGGAGGGAAATACAGTAAGTAATAAACAGCCAAATAAACGTAACTCGTTCAGTTAAACTAGAATTACCCAGCCTAACAGTATTCAACCAAGTGCAATATAAAGCCACTGCTTGCTGTCACGCTGCCTTTTGTATGCTTAACACTGGCACTGACCTGAGATGCTTGAACAAACAGTGCTGGTTATGGCAGCTTTGAAACCTCCAACCCCCCTGGCCTATTCTCAACACAGTCTATTCTTTTGAAGTGCCATTAGAAGGATTTTTCCTCTGGCTCTATGGCTGGGTTTTGCCCTATCCCTGTAAAATACTGTGGTTTCCCTGCACGCTGCTGCTGGGGCCGGCGGGTCGTTGGCTTACAGGGTGACACTCCCCAGAGCAGTGTGAGGGCTTTCAAAGGGTACATAGGCCAACTCTGTCGCAGTGAGCCATATATCAGTCTGTGAAACTACTGGGAAAATTGGGATAGAATGGATGAATTTTTACACAGGGAACTTCCTGACCACTTTGTAAAAGGCTTTTATTGTGTCACTCGGTGCTAAGCTATTATGGGAGTGAAATATATACAATATATAGCCTAAGGCTCCCTAATTCCCCAGGTTTCTGCCACTTGAGATATGCTGTCAGATTTCCAGCTTTGTACTTCTGGAGTTCATATTTTTAAGATACTAACTTTATGATAGGGGTGAAGCTTTTTCTGGTACCCATTAGAGCACCATCCCTCTCGTTAATATGTAGTGACAACATGTAGACTGCTTAACCTTCCCAGTCATGAGAAAATTATTGACTGTATGTATGAAAATATTCACAGCCCCAGCGTGTTTTTGATCTACCGTCTTACGTAAGAAACTTCATGACAGATGAAATGTGTATGTACTTAGTTAATGTAATTGAGCCAATCCCTCAGTAGCAGGCTTTGGTGAACGTTTCTCTCTTGAGTGATTGGGGATATAACATGCGTGTAATCAGTAGCAGAAAGGCACAGGCCATGTTGCCAAATGCCACATTATGGAGCCATGATAAAACTTGAGTGACTTTGATAGCCTTCATCTTTTATTTTCAGTGAGCAGATCTCAGAGGTTTCTAATTCTGCCTCCCAGTCTGTGGTGAAAGCCTTTTGATTCATTTTGTGTTTCCCTCTGTAGAACTGTACGGTTTCGACGTGCTCATTGACTCCAACCTCAAACCCTGGTTGTTAGAAGTGAACCTTTCTCCCTCCCTGGCCTGGTGAGTGACATTGTCTCAATCAATAGATTCTTTATTTGGTTGTTTCAGGAGAATCTTTCACTGAAACTGTTCCCTTTACCCCACCAACTCAAACAAGCCCTTTTCTCTGATTATGAAACAAAAAAGGATGATAATAAAATGCCACATTGAAGGAAATGGCATTCACACAGCATGCCTGAGGGCTAACATCTCTTACAAAAGTGCTAAGTCAGTTTAGCAGTTTAGTCAAAGTCACGCAACAGATCTGTATCTTCTTATGACAGTTGACTCATTTTTCTCTACTCTGTGTATGTGTTGTAATTTTCTTGTTTGTTTCTTGGTTTCCTTTTTATTTTATTTTATTTTATTTTTTTTAAATCCACTTATTTACAGTGATGCGCCCTTGGATCTGAAGATAAAGGCCAGCATGATTGCAGACATGTTTTCACTTGTGGGTGAGTACATGCTGAAACAATGACTAAATACAACTTGCATTTGTTTCCAAAGGTTTGCACAAGTGATTGCACATCACAGACATTTAGTTCATGTAAATACACTGCTTATTCCTTGATTTTTAAATCCATTACATGATTAAATTATATGCTGGTGAAATGAAGTACATCAAACAAGAAGAAACACTTAACAGTTTAAGTTATATCGTTAACCACCACATAACTAAGAGAGGAGGGAAAACTTAGGGTAAATACAGCACATTAAAAGTCAAAGAAAAAACATGTATTACTTGTATTACTAAGAATGCATGCATTTGAAATAATCCCTCAACAATAATTAAAAAATCAATAATTTTTTGTAACACCTTCAGTTACATTCAGAGCTTAAAAACAAATTTACACTGACTGTCAAGATGTTCTTAGATACTTAAAGCACAAATGTTTAGCTTTTAGTGCCTAAGAACATCTTGACTTCTCATGTTTTAGCTGGGAAGTGCAAAAAAGCCCATATTTAATAAGTAAGATATAGGCTATTTTGCACAAGGCACAAATCAGAGACTATTCAGTGCAAGATTCTATAATTGGTGTGAAAATATTAATCTTGGCGAGGCTTATATAAAATGACGTGTTGTAAGTATGCTGTGTTTTCTTCACTAACCTCACCCCAAAGGCATACCTGCTAGTTGATGAGGTACCAGTGGTGTTGAAACATTAGTCTGTTTGCGCTATTAAAGGCTGTAAATTGATCGTTGTGCTCCAACCCTTTCTTCTCCCTTGGAATGCCAGTTGGCCTGACTTGTAACCAGCAGGTTTCAAACAGGTGGAGACAGTCGTCTATTGTTTAATACCTAATGTTTTCCTTCATTCCCCTCGTTAAGCTTGGGCAAAGCAAACTGCCGAAAATAGCTACATGGCTTCAGCGCTGAGAGAATAAACCGCAGCCTTCATTAATTAACATTAAATGACTTGCGGACAAAATTGTCAACAGAGGCCTTAGCTGTTATGTAGTCATTAAGCTTTCTTGAGAAACTGGATCCGACATGTCAAACTAGAGTGATCTGTTGCATGAAGACGCAAAAAATGCCTGGCCCAAGGCAGAGATAAACACTGTTTATACAACAGTGTTTGTAGCAGGGAATGAGATGTGTCTCTGTTATGTCTCCTCCTCTCTTAATTATTGAATTCTCATACAAAAGAAGAGCTTATAATATTTTGTGATATGCAAGTTTGAACCAAGGAAAGTCACATACCTTGACCACATGTAGAGGTCTGACAGTTTGTCTATATCCTTGTAGGTGAGAGTTAAAAGTACACATGTAGTAAAAAGATATGTATCAACCAAAGTTTAACATCTCTTGATTTGTTAACTCCACTTAATCCTCTGATTTATCCTCATTACAATTCACAGGATACATGGAGCCCGCTGATTAGCAGGCGTCCATCTAAACTGGCACTGAACCATTAAGTCTGTCTGTGGTCTCCGCCTAATGATATTAAAGGAATGGCTATTGTGTGTGTGTGTGTGTGCACATATGCGCGTGCGCCTTAGCCTAGGCCATGCTGTGGCTTGAAACCCTCCCCTCCGGCTCATTAAATGAAAGAGTAGAATCATAAATTGCCAGTTATCTTTGGACTGAGACGTTACTGCGGGTCTGGGGAAAATGAGCAGTGGCATGTAAAACATAGCACATCTATTATGTACCAAACAAACTAAGTCGCTGTTGGCTGATAACACTTGGGCTGCATCCCAGACCTGTAAATAATGACAGCATTCCATTAGCATTCATTTTCCGCCTGTGTGAAGCTGTCAGCTCCGTGTCGCCCATGTTTGTAATAATTGCTGTGTTTAGGCAAGAGCATGGCAGGGGCCTGATTCTTACCTGACGGCTTGGATGAGGTAGTACAAATAGCCTCAGGCTCCAAGCTGTCAATAGACTTAATTCACCTCGAGTGTGACTGCAAGATGCAACATAAACACATTTCTTTAACATTTCACTTTTACCACTAGTTAGCTTTGAGGCAGTGTGGGAATTAATAAACACAAGATCATAGATTTAAATCTTATTGACTGGGTGGGAACATCTTACTGAGGAATGTGAATAACAAACATTTTTCCCCACCCTTATCAACTACCACTAAAATGTAAATGTGTGGAGCTGTATGAATCCAAAGTAGAGTGTCACCATGAGAAAACGCATCTTCTTTTCCCTGACTAAAAAGTTTAAGGAATAGTTTGACACTTTGGGAGGTTAGGGCTGTACCCGACTCACAGTTATGTCAGCCGAATCACATTTGGTTGTTCAATATGAATATTCAACTCTTCATTTCTTTTTCTCCATATAGAGTTTGAGAGTTTGAATGGGGTTTGGCGAGACACTCAGGGTAAATGTGACATTCACATAACATAGTAAACAGCCAAATTAGCCCTCCAAGCTTATACAGGCTAACTACGCTAATGACATATCAGAAATGTGCAACAAAATTTTTGGCCTCCATCTCACTTAGAATCACCCTGGGTCTTTTCGGCAACTGTGTAGAGACATTAAATAGCCCAACACGTAACTCCACATAAAATTCAAATTCCGCTCCTACACCTTGGTTTTTGTACAAAGTAAACAAACATGATATTACTATGGATGTCCCGATCCAATTTTAAGATCGGTATCGGGACCGATCAAGGCATTGATCAGCTGCCACACAAGTGTTTTTACTCGCAAAGCTTTCATGCAGACATGCAGTGTCCAACTGTCTCCAACTATCCAACTCTCGTTCTCTCCTGCACTCCGCTGAGCTCCTGTGTGTGTATGAACGGGAAGGGGCTGAGCCGTGCCTACGGTAAAATATGACACGCCATAAACAACAGCAAAATGCAGTGTGAGACTGTTAATTTATGTTTCCTACAAAGATTATGAGCACTCATTTCATTTCAGCTCAGTGTGAAAGTCTCTAGCATTGATAGCATATGGTGTTTCACTGCAGAGGGAGGAGAGATAGACAGAACTGACGACAACCACTCTCACCACACCACTGCAAAGTGCAACAAAAGCTCCAGGAGCGAAAAGCCAGTAAGAGTAACTCATTAATGTAGCCTAAACTACGCAAAAGATGCACAGACGACGGAAATAAACACTCAGTGGAAAACTGTTCATTCAGGTAAATAGTCTCTTAAAGGGACAGAGACATTTCCTCGAGACAGTGACAAGGCCAAAAAGATGAAAGAGAGGGTTTGTTAATTTATACCTATTTACTTATTTTGGAAAAACAAACAAACAAACAAACAAACAAAAAACCATTAAGGAACAGCTTGGATCCTGGATTTTTTTCTCAGTACTTTGGAGAACTTTTCAGTTGTCAAGCATGTACATTTGATTTGAATACTTCAATGTACTTGAAGTATGAACGGGCACCTGTATTATCTTGGAAAATAGAAGTATCGGATTGGGACTCAGTCTCGGCAGATACTCACTTTTAAATGACTTGGGATCAAGAGCAAAAAACTTGAATGCAACATCCCTAAATATTTTGCCTTAATAATAAGCTTTAATGTTCTTCACCTATTCTGGCAGATAGCTTTGTATTTAAAAGACACTGAAAATGGCTGTGATCTCCGTTTTCAGAACATGTTTTTATTGTCTGTACCAAGGGTACGCACAGAGTTTGGCAAGCGAGCATTAACGTATTCAGCTCCATATATGTGGACTCTTCTGCAGAAGGACTTAAAGTTGGACTTATTGGTCCCTCTCAGCCATTTTAAAGCACAATTGCAAGAGTTTTGTATGCTGTCATGTATATGTCATTGACAGGGTGTGTCTTAGCTGGTCTTTGAAATCATGTGTAGTTGACTTTATTTGCGTTTTTATGGTTAACTTCTAGTATACATTAACATACGTTTTGGCTTTTCTTTGTAGTACTTTTATTTTGTGTTTTATAGTGCTTGTTTTAGAGCTGTACATTTTTATTCTGTATTTTGTTCCATGTTGTCTGTAACTTATGTTGCTGCCTGTCTTGGCCAGGACACACTTGAAAAAGAGATTTTCAATCTCAAGAGGTTTTTCTGGTTTAATAAAAGGCAAATAAAATAGAGAAATAAATAAATAAACACACTGTATATCTGAAAATGAAATCATCTTCTTATCTAACTTTTGACAAAATGTTGAACTATTCCTTTAAGCAAGGTCAGTGGTTCACATCAGATGTGTCGCTACATCAAAAGTTGTTTTCCTTTCTCTGAAAACAAATAATCAGCATGATACACTGTTGATTAGCATGTAATTTATTGCCTCGGTGTCCATTTGTCTTCTTTGGTTTTTGTGCACTATCAATTTATGAAGGTCATGGGAATGGATAACATGTTTAAGACCTGATGTCATTGATATACCCCCTTTATGGCTCTTCTGTGTCCCTGCAGGCTTTGTGTGTCAGGACCCCCTGTCGAGACAACCGCGCTCTGACCGAGTCACCTTGGATTCCGGACTCAAGCAACGTACACAGGTACTGGATACACACACACACACACACACACACACACACACACACACACACACATGCACACGCACACATGCACACATGCACACACGCACACACGCACACAGTAAAGAGCCAAGCCAAGTGTTGCACTCATTCACCCTTCCTTGTGAAACATTCCCATTCTTGTCCTCATCTCTCTGTTGCTTACAGTACATTCCTGCCACTGCCATTGAGCTCTTCCCTTACCCTCATGGAAAATTCACTGTAATGCAAAACAACTGCTAATGTAATTACACTGTTTGAGTGACATCAGTTTGCAAGTGCTACACTCTGTGGCTTATTGTTTTATCATTTCTAATCAAGTGACTAATGCTCTCTCTAGGCCTTGTTGCCTAATGATGCCACAACAGCTAATGCACTTGGCTCCCTCCACTTGACTACTGCACCCAGATTTGGCGCAGAATCTGCTGGAGGGAGATTACTAAATCAGACAGATTTCTGCTCCACCTTATATTGTGTAAAGGGCCTGTTTAGACGTACAGTAACAGGGTTTCATTGTTGCATGTCGATGGGGGCATGCATGCCGTCTGTATGCGGCTTCATAAAGGTTTAACGGTAATGCTGATGCTTACCTAGCACTCACTGTCTGCACTCATTGCCTCTTAGAAACCACTTTCTGCCCCGACAGCCACTGCACACAGCAGAATGGCGAGTTTCCCTCAGACTCAGACATATTAATCTTCTTTTGTCTTGTTCCTTTGCAATTCCCTGATGCCTGTTACATTACCGGTAAGAAATTGCTTGCTGCTTTTTGCTTATTTGATTATGTGGCTTTACAATTTTTCACAGTGACAGAGAGATCGATTCTAAATGCTATATTAAATAGAATGCTCATTACATTAGCAAAGTGGCCTTAGTAAGCAAGTGCTTTAAAAGCTGCAATGCACCACTTGACCCAAAACTTTGTTGTACAGTTACTCATACGTACCTAAAACAAGCCCGACACTAAACCACAGAGGCTGCTGAAGAACTCCAGGGGCCTTCAGAGAACCTTCACTCTCTCTTTACTCTGATGAGGGGCAACAGATGAGTCTTTTTCTGAAGGATTAGGCCTTGTCACTTTTTGGCTGCCTTTGTATCCCCCCAGCCGCGTCAGACAAATTAAATGTAATCCCCCCTGCTATTTAGATGACAAATTCTGTATGCAATCCTGTGGGGTTGTGCCCCTCTGTCTGGCCTGAGCTCCAACCTGCATGCCAAAGTTGTCAATCACAGCCTGGTAGTGCATGCAACGGGGGAGGCAGCCAGGAATGCCTATGCATAACAAAAATGCTTCATTTATGTGACAGGGAGAGAAGAAGACAGGGTGTTTTTGTTACACAAGCTGTACTTTGCACACTATTCATAAATGAGGATTGAGTTTCCCGTTAGTAGGTTGTCAATAACAGATGGGGTCTTTACCAAAAATGTAAGAATTACAACTATTCTCACAACCTTCTCGAATACTTAAAGGGAAACTTCAACATTTTCACCCTGAACCCTATCTTCCCTTGTTTTTGTGTCTCAGTGACTAATAGAGACAAAAATTTTTGAAGCTGGTCCAGTACTGAGAGAGATCACTCCAGCTGCAGCAGCAAAACAGGCTGCAATATAATCCCTATGGGCAACTGTCCACCGTCAATTTACATTCATTCAAAGTACTTATTTTTGCTACTGACAGGCTCAGATTGTGTGACGAAATTATGTAAAGGACCCTGCAGACCCTCCTCACCTTTTGTTGGTCTGTTTCAAGGAGAAGTTGTCTTCTGAAGTCTTGGGAAAGGTGACTTGTTGCAGGAAAAACAACTATGAAATCGTTAGTGAGAGTTGGAGGGAGAAGCACTGGGAAGAGTTTGTTTAGTTGGAGTACAGAAAGTGTAGCTTAGTGTTATCTGAAAGATTTTCAGTGTCATGGGCAAATATTTAGGTGATTTTGACAATGTGGAAAAAGTCAGCAAGATTTTACATTAAGACTTCTCTTTGAGTAAGACTTGGTTAGCCACTTAAAAGCAAAGTTCAGACCAATGATTCGCAATGAGACAAAACTGTTTTAGAACATTGCAGAGAAAAGGTGCAGCGGTGTGAACTGGCCGGTCTGAGCTCGACTCAAGCCAGCGGATGGTGTCACCTGCTACTCAGCTGGTCAAATCGCCGGTGACTGGTGTTAGAACGCAAAGCACATCAATTTACAGCCAGCTGTCCCCGCCAAGCCCTCGTTGTTTCCGTCCTCACTTTGTGCCTGTGCTGGATGGTGGGTCGTTGCTGCTGCTGCTCGCTGTATGTGCTCATGCCCCCCCCACCCACACCCATTCTCATTGGCTGATTAATTGGTGCTGGTTACTTATATTACTGTGGTGTATTTTATATGAATTCAGCCCATCTGATGCTCACTTAGTTTTTTTTTTTTTTTTGCCGTTTCATCACTAATATTGTAGCCTGTATCTGGCTATCATTATCCTCATTCATATTTTAAAAAGTTACATATCATATTTAGCCACAAAATAAGCCTGAAAAGCTGGAAATGAGAACGGAAGTACAAAGAGTTGTTGCATAGAGATGATACACCTCATCTCGTTGCATCGGTGTGAACCAGCAGGTTTTAAGAACGTTGCAAGTTTCAGCTTGTCTCGTCCTGAACTTTGGTCTGAACTGGGCTTAACAAACAGACTGGATCAGCAAAAGGTAAGATAAAATGTTTAATTTTTGTGTAGGGTCTTTTCCGTAACATTGTCAGACACTTACGATAACAATCTGAGCCTGTTGGTAGCAAAGACAAAGGCAAATTTTATTTATATAGCACATTTCATACCAAAAGTGCTTTACAGATTAGATTTCTTTTTTAAAACGAGAGATGACAGTACATGTATGGGATTAGTTTAGATTGATTGGTCTCTGCTCTTCTCCCCTGTAGCGACAGAGGCCCACATCAGCCAGTAACTCAGAAACAGAAGGGTCGAAAGACAAGCCAGGGCCTAAACAAGGCCAAGGAGACAGCACTCTGAGCTTGACTGCTGAGGAGGTAAGGCCTTAACAACAGCATTGTGTGACATGATGTGTGTGATTTTGTTGAATTAAGACCTTATGGGAACCTGAAAGTGCAGTAACTCTTTAAAACTGTGTCCAATTCATCTTTTGTTTTCTTTCTCTAATAGATCAAAGTGCTGAGGAGGATAAAGGAAGAGTACGAGAGACGAGGAGGCTTCATAAGGATCTTCCCCACTGCAGAAACATGGGAGCTCTATGGGTAAGCTGAGCCAAGAAGGAACAGATGTATCGCTTGTAATCCCCAAGGGGTGTTTGTCTGTAATGTTAGTTATTAGTAATAATGTCTTCAAATAAGTGGGGGCACTTAGGCTAAATTAATGCAATCAGTGTTTAAAGCCAGACCGTACGACTCCTCTTGACTGTCACTAATTGAACCACCAGACTAAGGTGTAGCTACAGAGTCGGTATTTGTTGAACTCTGTCTGTTATATTCCTGGAAAAGCTTATATCAGACAGCGACTTTATGTTGAAATTACATTGGAGCCCTTATTAGAGAGGAAATCTGTTTTTGTGCTTCTAATTCATATTCCTATATGAGGATTTGTTGCTTGATTAGATCCATGGCTCTCTCAGCTGCAGGGATTTTGTGGCCTTTTTAAAAGCATATTATTGGGCGGTCTGGGGAATTACTGGTGCATTTAACAGCGGCTGCTTCCAGAGTAGCTATATCACAGAAGCCTTGTTTTTAACACATTTGCCGCAAATAAGGAGGCCGAGGCTCATCGGTGCTCCTGCCTTTATGATTATTATAATTTGCTTATTATCTTCTTCTCTCAGTGGATATCTGGAGTCCAAGACATCAATGAACTACATGTTGGCAAACAGACTTTTCCATGGAAGGTAAGCATTTCCATTGTGGTCGGGAATTGGGGAATAAATCTCTCCATCAGTTTGTGGAAACGGTTGGATTCTAACGTGGCGTTTGTTTGGTCTTTCGATTGGATAGGTGAGAGCTGAACAGCTGAAGAGACGTTGCACAGTCAACTTTTCCAGCGCGCCCGATGTCTATGTGGCATTGTGGCGTCGATTTGGGGGCAGGAGGGGAAAGACAATTATAGATGAACTGGGCCCTTTTTTTTATTGAACCACATTTTTGTTATTGTAATACAACATGCATTTATGTCATTTGAATCAGTTTGGGCTTTCAACTTTTAACCACAGCTTTGACTATTGCACAGTATTGTCTGGAGATTTGGCCCCCAACTAAGTCCATTTATGATTTTTCCATATTCGTTAGGTAGCCAGATTAGAAAGACGTTTGTTGCTGTAAGACCTCAGTTGCTGTTATTATTTGCCATTTATCCTCTCTCCTTTGGATCATCACCGTCTCTCACGTCAACTTCTGGACAAGCTACACACTAATCTTTCTGAGAACTGGCTCCAGTTAAAGCTAAAATTTATAACTGTTGCTCTGCTTTATAATTGTTGATGATACACTTATAAATCATTACAGTTGTTGTTATTACCATTGTGTTGACACGTCTTGTGCTGTCTCCCAGGAATGTGAACGGGAATGTGCAGCTGCAGGTGGACGCTGTCCACGGCTGTCACGTTGTCCAGTACGAGAGGAAGCTGCTGTCTCTGGAGGCACGTAAGAGGAGACAGCGCCACCTGACTCATCGCTCTGCTGAAAGGAAGAAGAAATCGGGTAGGCCTGATGTTTTCTGCTTCAATTCAGGAAACAGCTTTTTTTTCCTATAACTGAGGAGAGTGTAGCTAAGTGGGACAACATCACACGCTAATGCACGTTTGTTTCCAATAAATAACTCCCCTGTGTCACGGTAAGGTTGGCCAAATATGACTCTGAATGACTTCATTTCATTGCAGCAACAATAGAAAGCCTATTTTGAGTGTATGTGTGTATTTTATCCAAAATGCCAGTGATGCAACTGACATTTGTCTTCCCTTTGCAATGCTGCATACCTCAGGGAAAGAGTCCAAGGCCTCCCCGACTGAGAGCAGCAGTCAGGAGGGAGAGGAGTGCGCTCAGGAGGAAAGAGAGGAGGTGAAACAAGCTTTTGAGCCAGTCTCACACAGGGCTTTGGTAGCAGAGCAAAGAAAACAAGTGGCCACACCACTGGAGCGCTGCCACGGCGAGACTCTGTCCAGCTCAGAGGCAACCACGCACAATGCCAAGCCCAGAGTCAACCTGCTCAACATCCTTCAGCAGGGGTGGGACCTCAGGTCAGTCTGTATTCTGGGCTGCTGCTCTCATCCTCCCCCCTTACTGTAATTTCTTCTCCCTCCTTCCCTGAAGAAAGAATATGAAGTGCACTAATGCGCCTATAGAAGCAGATGATAAGAAATTGAAGCCCTCTTTACATAAGTTATGATTTCTTGATTCAGATTAATACACCGTCACAAACTTCTAGTGGGTCATAAGTAATGATTGAGAGAGATCACTCATGTATGGGTCTGCACACTGTAATTTTGGAAAATCCTGCATAGTGTACCTTTAACTGAGTAAGGAGTGAAGGGAGTTGTGGTAAGATGATCTCAGCATAGCTTTCCAAGTTGGATAAGTATAAAAACATCTTCACTTTTCATATATTCTTCATTTCAAGTAAAGATACCATATATGCTATGAAGTGCCAAACTCATATTACACACTTTACATACTGCTGCAACAAAGACTGCGGTCTGATGTTGATTTTAAAAGTGTGCCTGAAATTATAATTTGAGGAGGAATTACAAAAACAAGTCTGAGTTTGTAGAAATTCCTCAGTGCTTGCCAGGACTGTGCATGGAGCAGGGAAATTATAGCACAGCATATCATTGTTTGTGTTTGACAGCTTTTTCCAAAACATATTTTTTTTCGACTACAATGTTCCGACAGTACTCTTTCCAGGTTCACCCAGTTTATCATTTTGATACCAGTTCACGACAAGATATACTGTGTTTCAACGACCTTTGGCTGTAAGCGATACATGCCTGTTGTTGCTTTCTCTCTCTCTGTTCTGGATGTTATGTCAGCTGATGAGTACATGAATGAGTGTAACTGTTTGTTCCTTCTGTTGTAACAGATGTATCACATATTCCAGTGCCACAAGCAGAGGACTTAGGGGATAATGTTCATTATCAACTGTTGTTCCGTCTTTCCTTTTCCGTAGCTTTACCTATGCAGTTCTTGATTTTCCTCTCTCTCCACTCCAGTAAAGTGCAGGCCCGGATGGCCTTTTCCTCATACCTGCAGCGAGTGCAGCAAAGACTGTTGGCAGAAAGCAGGGCCAACGCCATCCCAGCTTGGCCGGACAAGGACAACGACCAAATGGTATAACGAAAATCATTTTTTAATCTCCTTTTCTAATAAATGGACATGGGTGGAATACCCTGGGGCATTGTTTCCCCTGTATGTATATACATGCCAGATTTCCCCTTATTATTATTATTCTCTTACTCATATGTACCCTGGCCGTAGCTGAAATGTGTACGAGGCATTTTGTGGCCACATCGGAGGAAAACGTGGTCTCTGTAAAAGTTAGCCTGATTGGAAAGTCTGCATTGTTATGGCATACATCATCATCATCAGTGACCTCAAACCTTTGTGGAAAATCAATGTAAATTTAAGTCGATGTCTAGGCTGATAAATTCAAAGGTCTCAGTGTTTTGAATGGCTGAGAACAGACAAGCAGCTTGAATATGTGAGGCACGATGACTCAGTCATTCAGGGAAGTGATAATAAAAAAATTCTCTTAAATGTTTTGCTTTTGTCTGCACAGGAGCTGGTGATTCGCTTCCTGAGAAGAGCAGCCAGTAACCTTCAACAAGACATAAAGGTGGTCCTGCCCAGTCGACAGCTTCCACTCCAAGACCGCAGACGCATCCTGTCCCACCAGCTAGGAGAGTTTATCCACTGTTACAACAAGGTGACCAGACTTTACCGCAGAATCACACATCTATGCGATGATGCAAACATGGGAAACATTATGCACGTTGAGTAAACCTGCTGTCTTATTCTTTCCTATCTTCTCAGGAAACTGAACATATGGTGAAAAAACAGGAGAGCAGCAAAGAGGAGCATTGTGTCAACCCCAGTGTGTTTCAGGAGTACATCACTGCAGCGAGGTTAGTGAATTGGCAAGTCCACTGACTATTGTTCAGCACTTGGCTCTTTACTGCTCCTCTTATATAGGCTACTGACTGAAGAGTGATCTCAATCTGCTATACACATTCATCTTCTTATTTTTCAACAGTGAAAACGATCTGGAGGAAGTTCTGACATTCTACACACAGAAAAATAAATCAGCCACAGTCTTCCTAGGAACAAAAGTCAGCAGCGTTAAGAAAGACGTTCATGAAGTAAACGCCTCAGGAGATTCAGGCAACTGTGAGAATTCCAAAAGTGAGTTCCTCCCGAGTGTTTTTTTCCACATATTTTTCTTACTGAAGATCTGGTTTATGTTTAATATTTTATCATTCAAGCACAGTAAACAGGAATTGTTTAGATTTGTAAACCCAAAAAAAAGTAAAGGGAAAAAAAGGATTGAGTCATCTGGGGTGAAGAAAAGGTCAGCTTCAAACGATTAGCACTCATTGGGGGAAAACAAATGTGTGTCAGCGCCGAGGAATGGCTAACTGATGATAAAGGAAGCTCTGGCTTCTTTCTTCCTTTGAACAGCTCTGCCTGTGGCCAAAGAGGATTCCAGCGCTTCAGAGTCGTCGCTCTCCACGGGGAAAGTCAGCAGTGACCCAGACATCAAGGCCACTGAGAGTCAGCCTTCTGTCCGAGCTGAAGACCAACAGGCAGCAGTTAGAACTGGTAAAATCCAGCCGGAGGTCCAGGCCTCACAGCACTGCTCCAGCTTTCCTGTGACTTTAGAATGCACACATATTCATCTGCAGCACTGCTCCCCCGCCCCTACGTCCCTGCCTCTCCATTGTCCGCCACCGCCGCCACCTCTTCAGCCACCGTCCTATGCACAGTCCTTGGCTAAGTCTCAGTTCTGCCATTCTGAGGCTCTTTCTGACCCTCCTGCATACACCCCTGCCCTCGTGGTCACACAGCCACCGAGGGCAATGTGGACCGCTGTTTCCACTGGTTATAACACAGTCTGCACGGGGCAGCCGACCCAGGTGCTCAGGAGGATTCAGTCCTTTACATCGTCAACGCCCAGCTCTGGAGCCGCCTCTTCCATCCCGAGTGCCACGCACATCTATAGCCAGAAGCTCTCTAGACCCACCTCTGCAGGTCAAGGTAAACTCCAGGTTTCTCACGGTCATGAAATTCCTGGAAAAGTTGTACTATTAGAAAAACTGTTTTCCAGGCCCTGAAATGATTCAGAATTAGGAGAATGTTTTGTTTAGGCTATTAAAATATGTTGGGTGTTGATCCATGTGGACAAGGAAAGACTGATGGGACATGATGGCGTTTGCAGACGAGGTTGCAAAACTATTATTAGACATGACTATAAAACAAAAGTTTGTTTAACAAGAAATAAATGCATACTTGTCACAATTATGATCCAAACATATGTCAAATTGCATTGACGTCTGTCTATAAGATCTTTGGTTTTATATTCCCCAAAAAAGGGTGTGGCCTTGATGTTTTGCAAAGTGACCATTTGTGCTGGTCTAGTCTATTGGCTGTGAGCATATGCAGCTAATTGGTGGTGGGAATATCTAATGAGCAAGTCAGAGTCGGCAAAAGCTAGCAGTTTGTTTATCTGCAAATGCCTGGGGAGTGTTTGTAATAATGTATGGCTGCATCGCTGTATAAGCCCATCCATTTTAAACTACTGAAATAAAGTCATGAAAATTCATTGGTAAAAATGTGTGGGAACCCAGAAACTCACTATTCTACATGCTGTTGTTCTCACAGTTGTCTTTTGTTATTCTGTGTGACAGTGATCAAGAGAAGCAGTTCCAGTAAGCTGAAGTCAAACTCAGCAGGGACATTAAAGGAGTTAAACTCCCTGTCAGCCCAAGCCCAGTCTAACCAGCAGGCCTTCATCTCAGCTCTCCAAAAGCTGGCTGACAAGCAGGTTGCTCGCCACTACTCCAGCTCCAGTCACATCAACCTGCTGACACAACACGTGAGTTCATTACGTTCTTACCTCTATGGCCCACTGAGCCAACAGCTACGCCCACCTGGAGCAGGAAGTTCCATTGTGCTCGAATAAGAAGCTATGTTGGGTTATTAAGCAACTGTAAACTGATCTGTGTAATGTTGCATGTAAGGAAGAAGAATCTGGGCCCGCTGCAGTAGTCTCTCACTGTGAGGTCTCTGATATTTCTCTTTGTTGATGCGTAAACCTGGCTCTGACCCCATGCTGATTGGCGGCATCTAGCTGCTCATTCGTTCAGCAGACCCGTTGGAGCCGGAGGGTCTGCTGCTTCGCACCGTGCACCTTCCTCCCTCAGTCCTCGGCTCGCCTGCAGTCTGTGGGCTGGGGTTGGTGCGGGGGTGGGTCTGGAACAGGGGTTTGAAGCTGGCTGGCCTAAACAGTGGTGAGCCGCATCAAGCCTCAGCTCTGTGTGAGGTCTCATTATCAGATGCACCATGGGGGAGTGATTTCTGTTGATACTTAACAAGCAGCCACTTTTTTGTGGTAATTGATGCTTATAAATAGAGGAATGTAGCAAATTGGCACCGAGCAGGGGAGCGGCAGCTCGGTTGGCTCCATCACCACTTTCTCCTATATTCCCCAAAGGTTTGTCATTCGGCGTCGTGGGGAGCCCCTCAACCTTTCCTCCCTTCTCCTCCCACTCTTCCACCTCCTCCTCTGCCTCACTGGATTTTTTCTGTCAAAGTTTTTTGTGATGGCACCAGACCACACAGACTGCAGGTTTTATGGCTTCCTTTTGACTGTACATTATTCTGTCTATCTGAAAGGTGTTTGCTGTATTTCTTATGAATAGTTAATCCTGGGCATGGCAGCAGTTTATTTTGCTGAGTAAAATAGTCCAGTGTTTTGCACTTAAAGGCTCAGAGTGCATTTTGTGTTTTTCTTTGGGCTCAGATTTGAAGTCATTAAATCACTCACTGAACTAAATGGAGAACGTTGTAAACACGAACAACACCCTGTTGCACTAGTTGACCTCTAAGGTTTAAGTAATTACTCACTCTTATGCTTGACCACATGTATACAAAACAGAAACTGAAATTGAGTAAAGCCAGGCATAGTTGCCTTTAATAAATTGAATGTACTCCTACGCTGTGGTGCACGAATATGAATCCTTCAAGCATGTGTGTATGTTTATGTCTAATACATCATTATAAGACATCCTTGTAACATTGTGTCTCACTTAGACAAGGCAGTGTATGTGACCTTAGACGACTGGGCATTATAAACACTGGGCGATGGTAGCTGCGCCTTATGTGTTGTTATGATGGTAGATATCCTATTTTGATCTCTTGTCATGATATATGACAGTTCATCCAAAAGCCCCAGCAATATTGGCACCCATGTGTGGTTTACTTCCTCCATTTAGATTAGATTGTAAGAATCCGCCCAGTCTACCCTAATAAGTAATTTAGAGCTGAGGCTGAGTAACACCACGCTGACACATTTTTCACGTCGTTCAAGCCTTGGCAGCATTACAATTTTCCTATTGGACTATTTAGTGCACAGGAGGAAATAAAGTAAATAAAACGCCACAGCTGTATAATTTATTCTCCCATTAAGTTTCACTGGACATTATTCCCAGGGTAGTACAGAGCAGCACAGAGGTGCAGTTGCTGCAGTAGTCCTGATGTGGTTGTAAACAGATTCTGACCAGCGAGTCATGATAGCTGATTCTGTCAGAGATGGAGACAGGGAAGAGGGGTGGGGGGAGACCACCTGGATTTAGTGCTGAGCGGAGACTAGCTGTGCCATGTGCTGTGTATACATTTCTCACAGCCCCCAGAGACAAGAGGATGAAGTGGTCGATGTAGGGAGGAACACAATATGAGTGCTTACTGAGCATTTGCATTGCTGTAGACGTTGGGATTAGTAGTAGGGGTGTTTGTTTGAAGTGACTCAACATTGATTTTGTTCATGAATGCCTACATCTTGTAAATACAGTAAATGTAATAGAATAACTTTAAGACTCTAGTTTACAATGAATCATTTGTTGTTGTTTGCTCCTCTGCCCACAGTTGACCAACCTGAACCTGGCAAACAGGATGCTGAGCAGAGAGAGTGCCACACTGAACCCTAAAATGCGGCATAGTGCTGCTGCAACCCAAGGGCCACTGAAAGCTGTTCACTCTGGAGCAGATCTATGTAGCAGCACGAGGTGAGTCCAAAGACACAAAGCATATGCAGGCAATAATTTGGGGTTCTGTTTTAACAACAAAGCAAATCTGTGATACATCACTCTGGAAGAAAATGGCAGTACAGTACAGTTTTTCTTTAGTGCATCTAGGGATGCACCAATGTGATATGCTGAATCGGCACTGGGGCTGATGCTGCTTTTATCAAGCAGATTGGGTATCCGAAATGATGTGACTGATCCTCATTAAATAAAATGTCTTCCTCAAAAAGTCATTGTAAAATTCAGTGCTTCCACCATCAGTTGTCTAGGAGCAGTGTGCTGCTCCTAGACAGATAAAAACGATAAAAACGATTCTGATGGGTTTTGCAAATTGTGGTATACAGATCTTTAAGATGGGAAAGGGGAGCACTTATAACTGATTGGTACTTGGAATCAGCAGAAATTCTGAGATGAAGTATTGGAATTAGTATTTGGAAAGAGGAAGTTTGAATGGTGCATCCCCTCAACCATTTTCTACCCGTCTTTTCTTTTTTTTACTTTGAAGGAAAGTGCATAATCAGTTGTTTTTTACATTTCCTCTTCATTTTTTTCTCTTCACTTTCTAAAATGTAGAGGACCAAATGTGACGTGAACAGTGAACGGTGTCTTTTTGTCGCAGGACACACAGTGACTTTGGGGTGCATGGGGACACAGAGTTCATTTTAAAATAAGTTGTAAATATTCTGCACTTTGAATTTGAAAAGTAAGGGTATTTTTTTAACTAAAAACTTAACCTAAAACTTCACAAATAGATAAAGATATCATTTCTGCAACATCTTAAAGGGAACGTCACCTAAATTAAGACTTCCAATACGTTATTACCATGGCAGAGAAAAGCTCAATTAATATTTGTGAACATGAGCTACTCTCTCTCAAAGTAAGTCTCAAACTTGTGATATCATAGAGTATACAGCCCAGTGCTGCTCCACAGGCAGTGAATGGGTGACTGATTTTGTGGACCCACAGAATGTTTGTTTTCTTTTTTACAGCCAACTGAGCTTTATTGTACTGTAGTGTTCTAAATTCTGAAACTGAAAATGTACCCATATATTTAAAACGTTCCCATGGGTTTTCTCAGTGTCATCTAGAACAGTGGTTCCCAACTGGTGGGTCGCGGTCCAAATTGGGTCACAGGTCCATTCTGAAACGACTACAAGTGACTTGCAAATGTGTCAAGTTTGTCAAAAACACAATTTATTTTTAAGTACAGCGAATTTCTGGCACAGAGCTTTTGTTTTTAAGTGCTGATTCCTGCTGTAGAGTGAGTGAGTAACAGACAGCTACTCAACAGAGACAGCAGACTAGCTCAACGACATGGCCAAACTCAAGTATGACACTGGATGTTTTTAACTGTGCGGACCTTGAACTAATGACTAAGGAGAAATCTAGACCTTGTGGCTGAACCAGTTGGGAGATCTAGAATATTTTTCCCAATTCATTGTCTATGGAGCAGCTCCAGACTTTATACCCTGTGGCATCACAAATTTGAGTTTTAGCTTTCTATATTTTGGATTTTGGAGAGAGTTGTTCATGTCCACTAATATTTTTGGACTGTCTTAGACCATAGGAATAACATGTATGAATTTTGAAAATGGGCGTAGCTGAAATTAAATTGCTTTTTTTGTCTACTTGAGCATACACAGCTGATCTGCAAATTCTGTGTTCTCCTATGAGGAAAAAAACACAACCCAGGGGGAATTAATTTATATTTTACTTCATGATAGTTTTACATTAATTTGACAGAATACTGTTGGGTATTCGTAGAAAACTTGTTTAGATACAGCTAATTACATTTTGCATGAAGCAATAACATCAGAATTACTAAAACTTATTAAAACTTTTAAACTAAATGTGATTTCAGGTGAATTTTCCTTTTCTTTTGGAAATAGCTACAGTTTCTTCTCTTTTACCCCGACTTTTGCATTTAGCCCACACTGTGCCTCCGCTCCCGTGTAAGTGCTCCTGTGCTCCTTATGGTCAAATTTCACCATTGTGCTCAAGTGCACTATTTATTCGCCCTCCCCCGAGGCAACAGAAAAGGAATAGTGCACTACAGTCTCAATGGGGTTCACTGCCAAGTAAAACAGCATATCTCTCCTCTGAGAGTCTCAAGTCTGAGATGCAGAGCTGATGTGCACCAATGCAGACATTGTAGTTCGTATGAACAGCCATTCTTGTTCTTCAGAATCTTTCATAAGGCCTAAAGAGTTCAAATACTATAGTACTTTTTTCACTCTTGAGATTGAAGCTGTTCACCTATCAAGTGTTATTCACTTTGGCCAAATCAATGTCCTGAGGATTATCTGTGTAATCAACTTTACACAAGTCTTTACTGTAGACACTTAGATTGTGGTAGCCTATTTGGTCACACTCAATAGAATCTAAATGCTTTTTTAATGGTCTCTGACGAATTTTTAGATTGAAGATTGTTAGTCTTTGGAAAAGGATTGCGGAGTGCCAACACTCCTCTGGGCAGGCTAGTTCAATACGTGCCTGGAAATGGGCATTTTGTTCTCTTTTTAATAGTGCTTTGTGGAGCTAAGTAACACTAGAATTGGCTGCTGAGTGCCGGCAGTGTGTGAAGCATGCTGGCAGCTTAAAACATTGCGTTGGCGGGGTGGAGGCGGTGGTGAGGGGGGCAATGTCAACACCCACATAGTCTGTCTGCTCCAGGCTCTCGCCTCTGCAACCATTGACTCCCTCCCCCCTCCTCACCCCATATCTCACCCCTCTCACATTGCTCTGAGGAGAGAAGGAAGGAAACGGGACAGAATATGATCACACGGTCATGCTCTATGGTACCAGGCCAGGATAATAAACCAAGCTATTTGAAGGTGTAATTCATTGAGGGGTGAGGATTGAATGGTCACTCCGGTTTTATTTTTGTCTTGATATGTGAGTGACAGTGCCTCAGACAGCTTGGGCTTGATCTTGGACTCTGTTTTTCCAGTCCTGCCCTTTCTTATGTATCGAGCTGTCAGGGAATTCCAGGAATGTCTGGCCTTCTTTTCCCTTTTTAAAATGTTTTTATTTCCACAAACCAAGAAGAGAGATTTAATAGAATTTATAATTTTACGGATAGCCTCACGCAGCTTTTATATACGATACTGAGAAAACAGATTTCACCTTTTGATCTCCTGTTTAAGTTTAGAGCTTTAGTGCTTTGATTGGATCATACATTTCTTCTTTGAGTTGAGTCATTCATTTTAAATATCTTGGCCTTTCCTATATTGTTTCCTTCCTTCCTTCATTCATCACAAAGTGCATTTTAGTACAGCTTTTATGTTTCAGCTGTACACATATCAGATTATTAATTCATAAAAGGGGGACTATACAATAGCTTTTGTTCGAAATCTTATTCTAAATCTCCCCAGAAAACACACAGCTCCCTTTATCTTCCCATTTGTCACTGGCTCGCTATACAAAAAGCTCTCTTGTACCCCAGTACTCCAAGCCCTCGGTTTGGCATTCACCTCTTATTGCAGTGAAATGTCTTTAATAAGATATTAGGATAAATTGCCTTGATTTCACCTCGGCGCTGTTTCTTATAACACAGAATTTCCTGTGTCCCTCCCCCCCTACACACGGGCCGACGCTTTGTGCCAAACATACTGAAACTGTTAAGCACACTGGCTCTTTAAGCAACCACAGGGGTGAAGTATGATGGGTTTTCAAAGAGTAGCATGGCTCTTTGAAGTGCCGCTGCCAGGATCTACCAGGTATGCTTCATCAGCACTCTGAGAGCTGCTGCCTCACTCCAGTGTGCTGACAACCAGAGGGCTTTGAAGCGTACTGCACGTCTTCATATGTCCGCCGTGAGCTGAGGGATAGCTTCCGGTGTTGGACCTCCTGAAACGTTTATGATGATTTCCATTCAATGTACCTGTGAAATGATGTGAGCCTTTTGAGACACTCAGACAGTCAGACACTCAGACTGTTAGTCAAGGAGTCAACCTCAAAAACAACAACCAGTTTGTTGTGTTTGGTCACTCTCCCACATCTCCAGACAGACAAGTTGTCCATATCACTGTAATAATTTTGTACTTTTTTAAAGTACTGCAGTACCTTAATTTTGGGTGGTTTGGTTTGCCTCTAGTTAGATCAACTTGGAGTTTGTAATGGGACTCCAGGTTTATCCTGTATCGAGTCAGTAGCAGGTCACGGCTGGTCCTCCACACTCATATTAGTCATATGAACACTCACTAATGTGTCTTGAGCTGCGTTAGCACCACGGCCACAAAAATTGCCTCCCTTTTTCTTCTCGCTGTACGTACAAATGACCACAAAACTATTACCTCCGCAGTGTTGCATTCACTCCAGCACAGCTTGAACTGAGAAATACCACAACGCTGCTTATGCAGGGTATTTTTAGTTCTGTTCAATACTTTGTTAGATTGATGTTTGACTTGGTCGAATTTTGTAAGGACATACAATTCCAAAGGATTTTATGACAGCCCATTTGCTGAACCAACAACCCAACTAATCAGAAAAGCTCTGGTGAAAATTTAAAACTTCTTTTATGGAGGACAAAGTCCCCACAAAATTGGTTTGATGTCTCTCTGCCTTTGAATTTTAAAAAGAAGTTTTTATTTACTTTGATTGGAGCCAGATGTGGTAATAGGGGGGAGAACCTTTGGGGTAAGAAAGAGTGAAATTCCAGTGAATCCATATAGGTTATTCAGCAGATACACACCTTTACAGCAGTACAGGTCCCACAGTGTGCAGTGTTAACATGTGTATTTCCTCTTATGTGTGACACTCAGGTGGCTAATAGATCAGGACTGAAGTGGACCAACCATCCAGTTTTGTATAAAGTCATTTCTAAATAATCTCTTAGAAACTACGAGCTACTTAAAACTATATGTTCACCATTAAACTTGAAACATGTCTTACAGGTGCAGTCAGTGATTCCAATCCATTACACTCCTCACCTTCTGTTAGCTATCTGTTCTGTGTGTGCACTAAAAGTATTCAGGTGTTCAGACACAGCCCTGGCTCTTTAAATGGGAAACAAACAAAGTGACCCGGACTAAGCAACACTATTCCAGCTAATCTCATCTTTCTTGTCCTTGGCCCCAAGGAACAGAGCTACACCATGACAGTGATGAAGCAAAAATAACATCAGGGATATTACTAAAGGTGCACCAGCAGGAGGGGTATACTGAGTTCACATATCAACAATCTTTCTACAAAAATGCAGACTCTATCTTTGACTAACAAAGACTATAATGTGTAAACTGCAAATCTGTAGGGCCGTCCAGTCAAAAGCAAACAGGGGTATAAACAACAGGAAGTCGCTGTAGCATCACCAGCTGTAACATAATCTCCAAATTAGAGCTGCAATGATTAACTGATTAGTTGTCAGCTACTAAATTAATCGCCAACTAATTTGATCATCAATTAATCAATGTGAGAAACACATTCTTTTAAAAGCCAAAATTCTCTGATTCCTGCTTCTTAAATGTGAATATTTTTGGATTTCTTGACTCTGCTATGACAATGAACTGAATATCTTTGGGTGTGGACAAAAGGAGACACTTGAGGACATGTCATTTGGGACTTTGGGAATAACTGATTGACATTTTTCCCCATTAAATCACATTTTATAAACCAGTGGTTCCCAGCTGGTCCAGCCCTGGGGTCCAGATTTCTCCTTAGTCATTAGTTCGAGGTCCACAGTTGAAAATATGCAGCGTCATACTTGTGTTTGGCCATGTTGTTGGGCTAGTTGGCTGTCTCTGTCAAGTAGCTGTCTGTTAGTCACTCACTCCACAGCAGAAAATGGCACTTCAAAATAAAAGCTCTGTGCTGGAAATTTTCTTTACTTAAAAATAACGTGTGTGTTTTTTACAAACTTGACATGTTCATGAGTCACGTGCGGTCCCTTCAGAATGGGCCCACGACCCACTTTTGGACCGCAACCCACCAATTAGGAATCACTGTTAGAAACCAAACAACTAACTGATTAATTGAGAAAATAATTGACAGATTAATTGGCAGTGAAAAAAATAGTTAGTTGCAGCCTCATTTCAAGATACAACAGTTTTTAGGGGCCAAGTGGTGTCTTTCCATCATATTTAAATGGAGGTGTTGTTTAGCTTTATTGCTATATGCATATGAATGCATTTTTATGCCGTAAAATCTCAGTTTTTCTTATTATTAAACAGCATTTAAACAGGTCAAATTTGATGAACATAGTTCATATTTTTTCCTTTACTCCTCAGTCTCAGTGGGTCTTATTGGCAAGCTAGTTGTTGTCAGCTGCTTTAATTAGCTATGCAACTAATTAACTAACATTTACATTTCTTATCTGCGTTATTGTTCATTTTTGTTTGTTATTTATCACTCATCTCTGTTGTAATTTTTGGAAGTCAAACCTCTAAAGTACCCTTGCCTCTCAGTTTTTTAAGTAAAGTTATTCCCTGGGCTTCTTTGAGAGTAAAACCCTGAACTAGTCATCAGTCCATATTGCAGATTTCAGGATAATCTGGGTGTTACTCAGCAAAGTTATCCAGATAACTCAGTAAATCTGTTTTTTGAAGCAGACCTCTGGTAGTTTCAGGATCCCACATTGCTCACCACTGCTCTTATTAAAGCATCAGCATCCTTGTCTAGACTGCTCCCACAACCAATCCCCTGACACTTCACTTTTTTATTATTTTGTATTTTAAGGACAGTTCTTCTGAGTGTCATGTTGTTGCAATAAAACAGGGTAAACAAACAACTGAGTAATGACTGGAAATACCCTCACACTCTTGAGGCGGCTGATGTTTACACTGACCAGGCAGGGCTTTGAGATACTGTGGCATGATGTCATCTCAGACAGTCCATTTTCCCACATTCACACAGAGCTAGATTGATGCCGCACATGTGCTCAACTTGCACTGCTGTGTTGTTCTACTGTAAGTCATATCAGCATATTAAAGGATGGCGGGCGCGGCGGGGAGTAAGCTGACACCAACGAGTAGTAGTCCGACAGGGAGGGAGGTCCCAGGTTGTTAGAGCTCCACACATGTGCTTTACTAGTGATGAGAAACTCAGATGTAAAACTGTTCTTCTCTGCTGTGTGTCCCATCATTGCTGGTTTTAAGTTCATGGTGATCTGTAGTATTTTTTTGCGTGGTGTTGTGTTGACAAGCCCTGTCTGAAAGGACGTCTCCTTGGGGCCCTACTGTGACATTGGAGTCATGGAAAGCATATGCTCTTGACCGGAGAAAAAGTCCGTTTTAGACCATTTGCTAATAAAATGGTAGCACTGAAGGTCCCTGTGGTCCAGTGTGCAAACTGCAGCCAAGCTAAAGGAAATGACTGCTGTAAACAAAGAACGAGTTCTTGTTTTGTCTCCTGGCGTTGTAGGATCTCTGGCCTTGCGAGCTTCACAGACAAGCCTTTGTTTCCAGAAGCTAAAAAAATGGAATTGGCCCGTGGTCACACCAGTTGTTTTTGCAATATATGTGCCATTATGTGAACTGAGAAATGCATGGGTGGATAGCATGTTCACATGAGTTTAAGATCCCTCGTGTCTTTGTTTGGCCACACAGGGCAGGAATATGTTTTCACTTGAGCGACACAAGATTATTATCCCACAGTGTGTATTGTTGTTCAAGATTAATTGAATTCTAATTTTAGAGCTTATCATAGCTTGGCTCTAAAAATATAGCAGCTATTGTGATTTTAAGTCTACAGTGTTTCCTCTTACGCTAGACCAATGGACAAATGTTATTGCATGTAACGAGAGGAATTTCCAAGAATTTTTTTGTGATTGTGTCTCCCGGGGATCCAATTTCTTCAACTGCACTTGTATCTCTCTCTTTTTTATTTAGTTTTTTCACATTTTTTCCTCGCAGCTCCCAATAGTGGCATTATTTTTGGCTTAGGTGGTACATATACAGCGGCACACCAGACTCAACGTAGACTCAATTTAAGCATGTCTGAAGGGGAGGCTCACCTCATTGCTTTAACAGAGGCCAAAAGAAGGAGAAAAAGAGGCTGAAACAGGCTTAGTTCTAATGACAGATAATCCAGTTACAAACTCGTGGAGCTCGTCAAAAGGTTTGCTTTCCAGGTTGTGGCTTTGTGATGTGAATGGAACGTGAAGCTCGGGGAGCACTGAGGCAAAGAGGAAAGGTTTTTAGTTCAGCCTGTGTTTGCCACAGGCTTGCCCTCCACTTTGACTCTGATTTGCACACTTTGACTTGAGGCTTCTGTGGGCCCAGCAGCTACCAATCTTGTCCTTTTTACTTTTTGCTGGTGGTGTTTCAACTCAGCATGGGGGAGTTAATTAGCTGCTGTTACGTCTCTGCCTTGGTTGGATGGTAAAATAACTGACAAGGAAAAGATGGTAGCAAATAGTGTGCTACAGTATAATGGCTCACTATTAAGCCACTGAGGCTTGCACCATCTTGCAGTTTTGCAGGTAATTATTAGCTATTATGACAGGTCAGTAGCAGCTTCATTCTGGACTTTTGTGTGCAATTATTTTAACATTATGCTCACACTCCTACCTCTCAGTATATTTGTCACACATCTTCCTACTTTGCCTCGGAGTTTCTATTGTCTAGTGGCTCTCAAACTTTTTTCATGTCCAGACGCCCTAACTTGATGCACATTAGGCCCATTATTTGATAAGGCTTCGCTTCAGGTACCTCCATCTGAAACGATTTTGGTTGCTAGATATGATTAAGACCAGAATTCTATGCTTGTCAACCACAGTTGAGAGGATAACTGTATAGGAAAAGAAACCTATGATCAGAATATTCACTGTTATGACTCTTACCCACACTGGGCTCACTTCCATAGTACAGTGAATTAAATAGTGAAAATAAACTATTTCTCATTTTTTGGGGGGACTCCCGGAACTCCCTCAAGGACCCCTGGGGGTCCTTTGACCCCTGGTTGAGAACCACTGATCTACACTCCATGTCTAAAGTAGGATTAACCCTCACCAAATGTATTAAACCACCAGTGGATCAATAACAAAGAATGTTTTGGGGCTATAGTAGAATTGTCACATCTTAGCCTCACATAACTTTGCAGCAATAGCTCGATATTTTGGGAAACACTCTTATTTGCTTTCTTTCAGAGAGCTAGATAAGAAAATCTCAAACTGAAGCTGCAGCCAGCTGCCTGTTATTTTAGCGTAGCATAGATAGTAGAAATGGGGAAACAGCTAGACTGACTCTGTCCAAAGGTAACAGTAATCCACCTAACAGCACCAGCAGTCTCCAAAACAGAGACATTCAAGAGGTATTGACCTTCTCTTCTGACTCTTCTTAAGAAAACAAATGAGCATATTTCCAAAATTAGTCTCCAAAGAATAATGCCTTTTTCCTTTTTGTAGAATCTAGCATTGAAGGTTGCAGACTGCAACCAACTGTAACTTCTCCCATGTGCCAAATGTGTAGGGCAACTACAGTGGCCGAAAACACGAATGTCCCTGCCTAGAGGCAGTGCTAAGTTTGTCTGCTCTGGGCTTCTGTTGAACAAAATGGCGATATCTGTGGAAAAGGGCCTGCTCCACATGTAGATATAAATGGCTCATTCTAAGGTAACACACATACTATTGATATTAAATACCATTTCTGCCATTAGATGCCCCTAAGTCCAACACACTGCTCCTTTATAATCTTAAGATCTTCCATTTCTATTTGAGTGTGAAAAAAGTAACATTAAACTAACACATGTGCGTGGGTGGCATTAACATAGACTGTTAAAATAATGGATGTAGCTACCATGATGTCACCCACTGGTTTGAAGCCTCCAGTCTGGCATTTCGGCCATCGCCATTTTGGTTTTTGGAGCTAGAAGTGACCATGTTTGGGCAAGACGCTGGGTCTGTGGAAGAGTGGGTGGATTTGACTGAGGAGCCGAGGACAAGTTCCGCAGACAGCCTGTCACTCAAAGCAGCCCGCTCTTAATTATACATAATTTTAAGCCTTATTAAAATGTAAATGGGTGGGTTATAAAAAAAATCCCCTCCTGTACAGTTGTCATGAAGAGGACAATTAGCTATAGAGACCAAAATCATTCTTGTACCAGGCTGTAAAAATGTTTATTTCTGCTGTAAAGTTGGCCATTTAAAAGTGGGTGTCTGTATGGATTGATTGGCTTCTGTAGCCAGCCTCAAGAGGCCGCTCATGGAACTGCAGTTTTCAGCACATGGACATTAACTACAAAGCAACATAGTTTTTGTGATTAAGGAGTGAAGTCACTGTATGTTTTTTTGTTAATTGTGTTTGTCTTAACTTTTCACTGACCTCTTCCTTTCTGCTCTCCAAGCCACAGGCCGGTGAAGGATGAGGAGGGTCTTTGGGATGGGCAGATGCAGAGTGCCTACAGCTTGGTGACAGGGGTGAACCCCCTGCAGCGCTACCAGCCCACCCAGGGAAGCTACCAGCTTCAGTTTGCTATCCAGAAACTGCAACAGCAAAGACTTCAGTCTCAACAATTTCTGGACCAGAGCAATTGCAGACACCAGGTAGATAGTATTTCATGTTCATGGTAAAAGATGATACCGATTTCACTGGTTAATGTAAAGATGGACTCACAAGTGTCCTGTCTACAAAGCACAGTGAGCTGTTAATGGCCCACTTTCATCCTCAAGTACACAACAGCTGGGTAGTTGCTTTCAGACACATGGGCATAAATTTAGGTACTTTGGTTGAAAAACGGTTTCCCTGCAACAGCAACATATACCTGGAATTAGTTGTAGATTTGTTTTAACTCCTCGTGATTTGTTCCTTTAAAACGTTCAGACCTTTTTGGTTTTGATAAATTACGATATTGCAAAAGAGTTGAGAAATGTGTTGCCCAGCTCCTTTTGTTTTCCTTTGATGCCTTACTTTAATATCAACACCACATGGATAAAAACTGAACAACGTGTATGAGAACTATTGAGCTATAACTCAGGAAAACCCTCATATTTGTGTCTGTACAGAATATTCCCTTACCTAAGCACAGTGCCGTCCAAAATAGTACAAAATACACCCACATCAAGGGGAAAGCTTTCATGTTAGCATTTACAAAGCTATTCTGAGATTCTCTTTCCAAACCACTTAACAAAATGGTGTTCGGTGGGAATATCCTCCTCAACAGAAGCTCATTCCTGGAGAGCCGAACATGACTCCTCACCCCAAGATTACATTGTTTGGCTGAGTGACTCTGCTAGGTTTATATTGGAAGGTGAGTAATCAAGGAATGCTGCCCATGAGGGCACCAAAGAGGCCCTGGTGCAGAGTCCATTATGAGTTTGAAGTCTTTACAGTTCATATCAGATTTGAGCTCCATTTGGGTTCCCATTACAACACAAATAAAATTCTGGGATATGATTTTCTCAGCAGTAGTAATGTAGCGACAAAAAACCTTTTAGTCATGCCTGACTAGCCGTGACAGATGTGATTTGGCTGTTTTTAGGGGGAGATTAGAAAGCTAGAGAGGTCTTGGTCATTTTGCGCAGCATAATTTTAATGTTTAGAGAACAAAGATAGGCCCCCCGTTTTTCTGTACAGTTGCTTTGAAAGAGGATCTTAACAGGAAGAGTGTATTCACTTTCCAGAGGATTTTGTGGAGTCCATCTATGGATGGAGAGAAATGGAGACAAGAGAGTGCCATGGGACAGCTTTCAGGGTGGAATGATTGGATGCACCCGCTTTTTTCCAATCTGTCCTGAGTAATGCAGTTGCTCTCACGTCATTGTTTTTTCATCATCTTGCTTGGGCCTTAATTAATGCAATTGAGGTGATATTTCTCTTGGCTTGGTCCGGCAGCCTTACGCAAGGCACTTTATGAAAGTGATCCCATGCCTTTCCTCTGTTCCATTCCCCTTTTCATTTCGTCTCATAGTTTGAACACAGTTGACCAAGTTTCCGTTATTGCTGACATGTCCCATCATACTCCTGCATGTGCTCTTTACAACAGAGCCATCCTGCTGTTCAACACTCACAAACTGAGGTCATAGAAAGGCTGACTCTGGATATGGTGTCTCACCATCAAATCAGACAACCCTCCCTAAAATCCTCGCCATCCCTCCCCGTTCGTTCCGCCCACATGGGTTTCTCTGCCAGTCTGATCTGGCAATGTGTATCTTAGATTGGTTCAGGAATTAGTCAGTGACTTGACTACTCTGTAATGGCATGAGAGCAGAGCTCTGGTCTTTGGATTCAAATGCATTTCACATCCTTGAACTCACCTTGCTGGCTTTTCTGGCCTCATGGAAAAATTAATTGATCATTTTGGATAATCTGAAGACACAAAAGGAAGTGCTTCATCTAGTGTGAGTGCTCTTGTATGAGTGTGTACTTCTTTGAAAAGAGAAAGAGACAGGGGGCTGTTCCGGCGCTCCAGTCCACGTTCCAGTTACTGGGTGCAGACTGCGCGGCTCCTCCACAGGCTTGGCTCCAAGCCACCTGGCAGCCAAAGAAAGGTGCCCTTCCTGGTCCCGCTCAAACTGAACTGCGGCCATAGGCCTCGCAACCTGGAAACTCAGCTTCTCATTTATCAACACACAAATTACATCAGATATTCCCTGTCACACTGCTGGCCCTTTTGAACGGCTGCACTGTGAAGCTGGAAAACCATTAGCTTGTTAGATAGCCGTATAAAGCTGCAGAGAAAATAGCATAGACGTGAGACGTGGAAGGAATGTATGCAAAGAATTCCCCAGCTCTGCAAGGACAGAGTGAAATGTGGATCTAAAATATTATGTCAGAAAGAAAATGGTATTTTCCCCCCTTCCCAAGCCTTTGAAGAGGTCTTGTACAAACAAATAAATAATGTGAAGAATTTGCTTTTCAGTCCAGCCATCTGCAAAAAAATGTTCTTGTTTTGATACTGGATGGCATTTCATTAATATCTGCACTATTTCATGTCAAGCACTTTGATATTTCATAAATGACCAGAGACTATATTTTTGTCCCATGACTAACCCATTCCAAATGTGATTGCACTTCCTTATTCCTCCTTTGGAATTGGCTTTGATTTTTTTAAACAGGACAGTATATACATACTGTAACATGCTTGAAAAAAAATATACACAATACATGGACAAGGATACATATATTTATATACATAAGGATCTTGGCACCTACGCAGTGGGAATATCCTGATTCAGAACAACCATATATTTGAATTTTGACCTAATTTTGATTATGTATGATCCCAAACCTATACCAGTTTTTATTTTATCATATGCCCTGCTGTGGAACATTTTAGCTTGTGTAGAAATATACTATGCAGGATTGTCCCAAAATACAATTTATAGACTCATTCAACAGTAATTCTCTTTCAATCATCAGTTATGATTCACTAGATGTGTGTAGTGGTGTATTTATCTGCAAAGGCTCAGCCCTCTGCCTGTATTTTCTTAATTTTTTCTTGTTTTGCTATGTTAGGGATGTTTGGAACATTAATGGGCGTGTACCCCCACAGTGCACAGGTGAGATTGGGAGATAATAAAAAGGTAGCGACCAGGTGCCAGACTGTTAGCAGCGTGCATTCAAGAAGCACAGTGCAGAAAAACGCAAATTTAGTGAGGCAGATCATCAAACAAAAGTCGGTCTGAGATTGGCTTTTATTTCCACTTTTGCTGGAGATACTGTTTGCAAACAGTAACCGACAATGCCTGCATAGTAAACCTTTAAGAATACAGATAATAAAACACTTTGATGATTTAAATTTGTTTGTATGAAATTGTCAATTTTTGTTAAAAAGAAACATATGTTGTCCAATTTTAAATGCCCTTGATAATGCTTTGGGAGATCATAGTAATTAAAGTTAAATGTACTTAAGTTCTGGATTAAATCACCTGACCTTTAATCAAGACTTCATGAAAGGCGATTTTAAGATGTGTGTTTTGAGCAGTTTTACCATTTAGGGCAAATAAAATACAGTTGATTCAGTCTTTCATAGATGTAATGAAAGTCAGCTAGTCATGTATAAGTAAGTAAGTAGATTTCAAAGTACCAAATCCATAAAAAAGATACAGATCAGCTTACAATCAATCACAGATTTCATATTATTTACTTATATTAGAAGGAGTAGCGGTCCTAGGATTGATCCTTGTGGAACACCACAAGCTCCTCGATCTTCAATATTTTACCTTTAACATCAACATATTGAAAATATACCTACATAGAAGTTGTTTTTAACAGGGTCACTGATACAGTCTTTTAGGGACTAAGCTCTAAAGGTGCTGAGAGCCCCACTGCTGCAGCATCTCAGTTGTAAAAAAGAAAAAGTTATATTTTGAACCATCTCGCACATTCACAGGGGCCTAAGAAATGCTGGCACACATGTTTGGATCACTTCAGTAATCCCTCTGGCTTGACCAGCTTTGGTCCGAAGTCATTTTCTGACCTGCCACTCTTCAAGTCTCAACAAGCAGTTTTTAATCCTCTAAGTACACTGGTCAGCTGGAGGCAGTTAAGTTGACCTCCATTTCAAATTTAGTTTAAAACAGAACAGATCTACAAAGTAAAGCAAACGAGACCTAAACATTATCAAATGTGCTCATTAAAATCTCAGATTAACTGTCCAGTTCCACCAACTACTCTTGTCTTCTACTGTTGCAAAGGTGATCCAGTTTGCATCTTGGTGTAGCATGTAATATCTGAAATTTCCCTTTGGTATATTATTATTAGATGTTATCCCACAGGCGCCTGATACCCAGAACTGTTTTTCACATGTGAATGACGCTGACAGCAAAAATGCATAAGCCGTTATCTGATTTATGCAATGCTTTGTCAAATTGTGATTATTAGTGTTTTATCAATGACTAATCATTGTTAGTAGCTGCTCATACAGGCCTCATAGTGCCTGTCCATAAATCAAGGTTATCAAACTGAGATGATAAATGCAATACCCTTTATTATTTATCACTATTTTATCATTTATTATCTTGTTTTGATCTTGGTTTCTATCGCTGCAGGTCATGAAAAGTTGCGTAACATAACTTCATTGTATGCGTTCAATGTCTCATGCCTAAAAGTGTCTAAAATATTTTTATTGTCTCAGAGATGCTGACCTTTTTTCTCTTGTCTCTTAGGCACAGTTTCCAGACCAGACAAGTACTTCACACACCCAGGCTCCCACAAACTCATCCAGCTGCCCTCCGTCCAGCTTTCATGCTCGGCCCAATCACGGTCATGGCCACAGCCACATCCAAACCTGTGTTAGTCCTGCTCTCGCCCCAAAGCCGCCCAGCAGTGCCAGAGAGAGACAGATCAGGAAAACAGCAACAAAGCGCCTCATCAAGTAAGTCCAGCCTTCCAACTGAATGCACTTACTCCAGATTTACTTGTTTTGAACTCCTGATGCTACTTAAATCCAGTATAGCTGAGAGTTTACCAAAGTCACCATGTTATTTATTGCACATTAAGGGATTGCAGTGGGGATGGCATTGATTGGCCACTGCTTGGAGATTAAGAAAAAACTGCATGGGATCGGTGAGTTCAAGAGGACATGGCTAATGCTAACGAGAGTTAGAATATGTGTGTAGTGGAGTGCTCCCAGTCTTTTGGCCGCGGGGTGTATCTGCCTGTTCAGTAAACAACCTCATCACAGGCCTGATTTCTGCCTGAACCGTAAACAAAGTGTGGTTCAGTGGAAGGGCCCCGGGCTCCGAGCGTCGTTTAATTCCTGTTTGGTTTGGAGATAAGCTGAAGAGCACAGAAGGGAAAATAAAAGGAAAGGAGTGAAACAGGGCTGAACTGCCAGCTATTTCCCTCCCTTACTTTATGACTTTATTACTGCAACATCTGGCCAAATTACACAACAACAGCAAACCTTTGTGATCGGGGCTGATTGTTTGTTTAAAGCACGCTGTTGCAGTTTGAAGGACTCTTCACACTGCGTAAGAGGGAAGGAACAAAGACTGTTTGTGTTCTATATGAATGAAGCCCATACTGTTACTTGCTTGCTGACACTCTAAACAGTAGAGCTGAGCGTAGCAGGTAGCACTGAGCAGAGCCCTTACTTTGCTGACGTGTTACATTTAGTCATCCTACTTGACTGGACAAACTGTAGCTGGCAAGTGAACAGTAAAGAGGGCAGGGGTGCAGCGCAGGGGTTGTAGAATAGGTTAGGGCAGCCGGGTAGGTGCTGTGTTTGCTCCTGTGTGTGTGTGTCTTCCTGGCAGTTGCCGTGTTTACCCTCTGCATGTGGAATTCCAGAGCCCCCTCACACTCTCCTCTGTCCTGCATTTTTGTGGTCGACCAGTGTGACAGGGGAGAGTGTGGGAAAAACGGAAGCTTCAGGACCAAAAATGCACTGATGGAAACAATGAAAAGAAAGAATAAAGAGAGGGGAAAAGAAAGAATGACAGAGAAAAGTGAACCCTGTCCAGGAGAAAGGAGATGATTGTTTGCAGAAAATGGGGGGATAATAAGTTGCTTCCCTTTATTTCCAGCGCTCATTTTAGGGGCAACTCAATACCTCTGTTATTGAGGCACATCTGAAATGCATCCCAGTGTAGGCCTGAGCTCCTCCAACTCATAATAGAATCACTGTGCTGGGTATGTTCAAACAGTTCAAGGTTATCCAGCCCTCCAAACACCTTCCTGTAGCCAGCTGTTGAATTGTAAAACTGTTGCGTTTGATACAAATTTACCAGCACTGGCCTCGCCTAGATCTCCCATGAGTAATACACCCCTGATGATCACTGACAGTTGTTAGCTGAGTCTATTTATCAGAATGACATTTGGTTTTTGCTCTTGTTTAGGAAAGGAAGTGGAGTGAAGATTTCTGTCGATGCAGCCAAATGATTTCCTCTGTTTGGAGGCAAAATCCGTCAAGAGTGCTATCCAGTCAACTTTGTCTGAATCTGCTGACTTGGACTGAGTGACTCGTCAGCATTCAGTTTTAATTGAAGATTAAAAGACGCTGAATAGACCTTGGCAAAGAGTGGCAGTGCCTTTGATTTTTAGGCTCAGCTAACATGCGGTACACTTGCTGGAAGCAAATGTGCTTCATGTTGGTATCTACTCAGCAGGGCAGGGCTCTCTGGTCTATCAACATACCACAGCTGCCAACTCGAGGGGCTGCAAGGACTCAAAGTGGTATGACTTCAGTGAAGGCTTTGAAAGGAGCAATTTGTAACACAAATAAATGAGCCTGTTTGGTATTTTGTTTGCAAGGTTTGGCGAGACGCAGCTGTAACTACGGAAACCCGGGCTGTCGTGTGGCATTACTAATAGGGTGACAATTACAGCAGCACCATTAATGTCAGCCTCGCTGCTGCTTTGACTCCCTATTAATCAGCCACAACAGTAGTTATTTTCACAGGATACTGTATACACACAGAAGCTGCCAAAAGTGTGTTTATGGTTAAACTTTATCCCCTTTGGTCAATCTGAATAACATTACTAGCTACCTGAATGTACAAAAAAAGTAAAACTACACATCAGCTATGTTTACATAAGAACCTCAGCTCTCTGTGAGTAGTGTGAAATATTCAACTTTAGGCTTATATTTCATCTGTGCATGTGTACTGCAAGTTCAGATTTAGTTTCTGGCTGCTGCCTGACTCTTGAAGTGACAGAGTGAGAGACTGTTGACAAAGAAAGTGATGTGAAGAACCCAGAGGTCAAGTTTTTTTCCCCCCTTTCGATATGAAAGGGGTTGCTTCCTGTCGAGGTATGCCACGCTTAAAGTGGGCCGGTTCTATTTGTGGTTGTGTAATGGTATGAAAGAACAACTGTGCAGCCCCTTACAAGGAGGCAGTGTGTACCCTCATTACCTTGTTAATGCTCCTTTGGCAAGCTGCTGTTATGGGGCGAGAGGTTAATGCCAGCTAAGCTTTATTTATTGTTCCCCCTAAAAAATGCTTAACAGATTTAATGTATAAGGTTACAGACGTGTCTGCTCCTGCTCTACGCTTCACCAGCTCTCATAATGGTTTACTCTTTGAAAACACTGTATTTGCTGTCTGATTATGTGAAAAGGGCTATGTAATTCCCTGTCTATGATCTCCAGGCTCCTTTGTGAAGCCTTGTGAGATAAGTACACACTACTGTTACTGACTATTCAGAAAGACTGTGTATACACCTTCTGTGTCTGAAGCCATTGCCCGCAGGTCCTCATAGTCAGTAATCACCACAATAATAATCTTGTGAAAATCACATCACCCAGGACAAGGAGCAGGAATTTGCCCCCTTCTTGTTACAATAGCTCACGAGAGGCACTCAGCAAACACTTAACCCCCACTAGCCTTCACCAGACTGCACACACAGAGAGGCTTTTTGAAATACACTCCACTTTTGTCCTGTCAGAAGATGACTCAGACATCATATGAGCTCAAACATCCACAAGAAAACAGTTTACAGCTGTTTATTTATGTATGTATTCAGCTCTAAGTGAAATAAATACTGAAAAGCTTGGACCCAGACTGTGGAGATAAGCATTGTTTTTTCAGATACAGTTTGTCGCCTCTTTGCGAGTGATCTTTTTGGTCTTCACTGACACTTATCTTGATCAACAGGCAGACGTCCGCAGAGAGTTCAGCCAGTGGAAGTGTGTCCAGCGGCCAGCATGTGGTCTACGAAGCCATCTGTGGTAAAACAGGTGGGTCTGATGCTTCAGTACTGCACACGCTTAGTACCGCGCTGTAACTTGGCCTGTTGGTGCTGTAGTCCTCAGGCACGGGGGGGAAGTTATACCCTCTCTATGCCAGTGTCCGTGATTACAGCCAGGCATAGTGGACATTCCCCATGGAGGACTGATAAACACCACGGGATATATTTAGCCAGGTCCTGCTCGCGTGGTGGTGTGCAGGATGTGTACATGTCTTGCAAACCGTTAAAGATAACTACATTGTCATAATGATAAGTAGTGTCCAAACTTTATTAACAATCTTGTACAAGTAAGGTTTTATTGCTTATTATATTACAATGACTTGTGTCACAACCCTCTTTAGAGGATATGCCAAGTAGAGTTGAAGCAGCCAGATAAACACTCTGCAGTGTTGTAATTTGCTATTCGATCATATTGTCTGTGTCCAAGACTAGAGGTCAGATTACTGCTGAAGGATAAAGAGGCATAACAGTGATGACATCTTTCTTTTGTAATGAGATCCAGTGATGGGAACAGTTTGGGCATTCCCATCTGTTGGTCATTCCTGCGCACTCATAATTACTGTCTCTCCGCCAAAAGGGCTGTCCAGTTGTACCCCAGAAATCATACGAAGAGAATGAAAACTGTAGCTCAGCCTTTGCTAAGTTTATTATGAGTAATGCTCTGCAATTGCGGGTGCATGCACTCACGTGTGCCCTGTCATCCTGCCCTATTTCCACAACTCTTTCCATCCCGAGCGAAGTGTTGAGCTTACTGCAGTAACGGTGATATTAAGCAGTTTGCTGCCGATGCACACATCTGTTTGCCTGATCAGGAGCTTTTTTCCATAGACCTACTATACATTAGCATTAGCAGATCATACCATTCATCACATCACGTGAGTGTCACAGTCAAGCAGAAATCAGCTTGTCGGAAAAACACAGTAGCTCTGCACCACCCAGTCTCTCCCCCTAAAATGAGTGCGTGTGTCTGTGACCAGAACATTTCTTTTCATTCTCCCTCTTCCCCCCAAACTATGAAGGCTGGCTTAAGTTAACAAACATCTTATAAACTCATCAATTACTGTAACTGGATCCGTTGGGAGAAGCTTCTGAATTTCATGAATGCATTTTTTCCGTCGTTCAGGGCGCAAGGGGTGGGGGGGGATGCTTCACTCTTGACTTTTAAAAAAATGTCTGAACCAAAGGGAAAAAAAATCCCAGTACCAAAACCAGTTAGTAAGGCAGGGTTATCCATGCATTTAGAATCGGACTGGGAGTTAAACAGAGACTCAGTGTTGTGTTTTGGAGGGAGGGGGGGAATGTTATTAGAGGGGGAACAGCCTTTGTGGAGCTTAGGAGTGCGTCAGGTCTTTCTGCCTGCCCAGTGTACCTTTGTAGCGAGATGACTGAGCTCCCCTGATTGACTCTGACAGGGAGTTAGAGCGGGTCCAAATGGAGAGCATTCTCTATGATCAGCTGTCAGCCGTCATTAATCACACTCTCCCTTTATCTCTCTCTTGCGCGCTCTCTTAATCTCTTCCTCTCTTTGCTCATACAACTCTCCCTTTATCCTCTGAAAACTTTTCCTGCTCACTCACCCCGTTCCCCCTTTTCCTTCCCCAACTTCTTCTGTGTTCATTTTTGACATGAGATGAAGGGAGGGCTTCAACGAGGACCTATCAAAGCTTACAAACCTAGATTATATCGACCACATGTTTTACAATGCTTTCCTTGAAGCTCTCTTGAAGTTCTCAGGGCTCCACAGCTGGTGAGTGGGGAGATTTATAGCTTTTTAGTTTAAGGAAATGAATGCTGCACTTGTGCTATTTTAATGGGCGTCTGATCATGTCAGGACGGATAGCTTAGGCCTCTCACTATCAAAATAAGACTGCGGTGCCCTGTTGGGAAAGGAAGGTAGTTACTGGCTGTCATCCCCTTTTTGATGTATTATGTCAGTTATTGGATGTTTGATTCGTAGCACTCACTGATACACAAAGATCCAAACTGTTGAATAATTATGGTAGATAACTGATTAATCTGTTATTCTTTTCCACTTCTTTGGGGTTAATTTGCCATTATAAAAGTGTTGACATCATTTCTTGTATCATTTTTAGCTCTAAGTGTCATTTGCAGTGGGACATGTCAGAGACAATATTGTCCCTTTATCTTTCTTTTGCTGAGCTGGAGGAAGCTACTTCCAGCGGTCATGTCATCGGATTGGAAGTTGGGGAGATGTTTTCGTTTTCCAGCTCAGTCAGGCCCCACGGTGTAAAAGAGCACCAAAATAAACAGAGTGTGCAGAGAGGGAATGAAAGGGAATACTGTTTGGGAGCACAAACACGGCAGCTCTAACTGTACTTGGAATGCCTTTTCTACTGGATGCCTGGCTGTGAGCCAGCCGATAGCATAAGGAGCGAAGAAGGCTGAGAGAGACGGGACAGGCAGATGAAAGGCGAAGCACTGAGGTGACCAAGCAGATCTGCTGGTAACCACCTCAACCAAGAATTAAAAAGATCAACAGAACATTCTTCGAGAGAGTGCTAGTCAGGGCTGGGTGACATGGAGTAAATTAAATATCACGATATTTTTTGACTAAATACATTAATATCGATATTGTGGATTTAATGACAAATTTACCTTTCTCTAAGCCCCGCCCCATTGTGATGCTCCAACAAGCTGTCAGAGTAAGCATGGAGCCCACACTGTAACTAACTGCACTTCCTGAAGAAATATGATCATATTTTTGGAAAAATTAAACAGTGATTCCAGAGAGAAGCAGACAGAGGGGTCTACAGTCTGTGTTTGAAGGATATATCCAGGATGTCAAACTGACTCAGCAGCAACAACAGGTTAAAAAGACAAAGATAGTTAGAAGCTAAAGCCCAACTATAGGCTACAGATCACAGTGTAAAAGTGAACTACCACATCACTGCTGATCGCCACAGGAGACAATGAATATAAAGGGAAACTTTGCTGATATTGAACCAGCTGTGTGGCATCGCAGTGTGTGCAGATGAACAGTTTTTGGCTTCACCCCTATGCTGCTGCCAGCATCCAGACCTCCGCAGCTGGACGGGCAAGGATCTCAAACCAACGTTCATCTGCGCATAATGCGATGCCACACTGCTGGTTGAATATGAGCAAAGTTTCCCTGCTTCCCTTCACTGGTTCCTGTACAGCAGGGTCGGTCTTTGTTTCACTGTTATAATCATTAAAAAGCAAAAGCAGCATGTGTATACATTCAGTAGGCTATATCTTCAGTAGCTAGCTAGCTAACCCTACACTTTTCAGGGTTTGATTTTAGGTTTGGAACAGGGAAGAAACGTATATCTTTTTCCAACCTCTCCAGGTAACGAGTATCATTAATACACGACGTGCCCCAGACACAACATTTCGCTCCAAATCTACAAAACCAGCCTGAAAATGAAGGAAATCTGAAACAACTGCAGTAGAGTCAATGGAGCACAGCTGTGTTGTTGTCGGATCCTGGTCTAAGCAGGCCTGATGCTACGTTATGATTGGCCAGTCTGTGTCCGGGGGCGGGACTTTGCAGGGGTCAGTTGGGTTAAGGCAAATAATGGAACAGCTAGTATAGTAAATAAAAAAAAAATCAACAAATTAAATCACTTTACTGTAATGCGGTCTTTAAAACTGGGTAAAGGCAACACTTACAATATTACGATATCCAAAATCTAAGACGATTTTTAGTCTCATATCACGATATGGATTTTATATCACTGTGTATCACCCAGCCCTGGTTTTAGTGTGCCCTTTTGAACAGGGTTCCCGTGGATCTTGAATAAAACTTGAGTATTAAAATGTCTTGGATCAATTTTTCAAAGTTCTAGAAAATGCTAAGATATGGGTGGTATGTTTTTATAATTTTTTTTTTTTTTTTGGAAGTTGCAATGTAAAAAAAATCTCATAATAACTGGTAACATTTTTTCAATAATTTACAGAATGCCTCTCACATTAACATCACGCAGATCAGGACAGCAGAACTAACAACACTCATATTTTCTTTCTGGCCGTCACTGCACCCTGGATGACACGGGGAAGTGCAAATTTAATAAAAAAACTGGCTATTTAACCAAGATTTTGTTGCATTGCTGATGTCAGTACAAGGCAATGCATATGAGACTCTGCGCAATTAATTAAAGTTTTCCAAACTCACCACAATGGAAATCAAGGCAGTGGATTCCCACATGCAGAGTGAGAAACACAAAATCAGCAAGTAAAGTTATCAACAAATGCCAGCTCTGTCCTACCCTTGTCTGCGCCATGAGACAAAAAGGTCATCTTTTGTGTTACAATAAACATTTGGGCAAAATTGTCCCTAACCCTAAGTAATTGATGTCCTTTCATAGGTTTTATTTTGTTACTATAAATTTGGTCTTGAATTTTATTCCAAGTGGCATTAAAAAGTCTCATAAGTCTTCAATCTAACTTGCCTTAAGCTGTAGGAGCCTTGTTAAAGTAAAACTCTTTCAGGTTTGACCTTAATATTTCTGTTTGTGCACACGTGGGTGCTGTGGGGGAAACCTTGTGCTGCCCTTGTACCTCTTTTTATTTATTTTCCTTTCATCCGTTGCTTCCCAGGTCTTTCTGTGTACCGCAAGCTGCTCCAGGGCCAGGAACCCGGTCACAGATGACATGAAAGCGACCAGAGGCACGTCCTGCCCCTTTGCCGGCCTGACAGGTGTCTCTGCATGTAACTACATCCTCACAGAGGTGTATTCCGGGAAAGGACAACAGCAACAGATGAAAGCATGCCAGACATCGAACAGGGTCCTATTAATTTCTCTCTGATACAGCCGCAGACATGCGAGAGGATAGCCTGCAAGGCCAGGAATGCCCAGCCTTGACGCAGGTTGGGATTTTGTTTGCTCAGCTCAACATCAGTTGGCCTTTTCAGCTCCTTTCCCCCCCTCCCCTCACCCCACTTGGCTATACACACATATCCCAACAGTTGTCCGCCCTCATTCTCTCCATGCTACTGATGCCACAGAAAGATTTCACTGACAGATAGCCTTCAGCAGATGGCTCTTCAATGCCCGGTGGCATTTTAACTACAGGATTCAACATTTTATTCATGTGGTAGAATGTGCACCGTTTTTTTTCTCTTCCTAAAAAGTTATACAAGCAGGTGAGATGGGGGTGTTGGTAATTGGTTGCCTGGGCAGCTTCTCATCTTGCTGCCTTTCATGAGCGCCTTCTGGCATTAAAACACTCCTACTCCTGGTACTAGTTGGAAGCCAAGTTGTTGCCAAATAATACTCTATGGTCATTGCCTAAGGATGTGTTTAAGTATAGCATCCTTTGCTCGTAGGCTTTTAAAAAAAGGAGCTTAAATATGATTGGTTCCTGCAAGGATGATGTAACACTGTTGCCAGGAGGTTTAAGTTTTATATCTAGAAAACAGCTGGCTTGTGATTATTCCTGTAAACTGTTGACATGTTGGTGTTGTTCTTCTTGGATGGACCAAATGTAATGTTTTTGGTTAATTAAGTAAATTATTGCATTAGTATTTATTTACTGTACATTGTCCACCAAAAGGCCTGTTTGGCCGTTTCTGTAGCTCAAAGCATAACACAAAGAGGAATTATGGTTATGCACAGCCTTGCCTACAATGAAGGTTAATGCTGCACCAGCAGACTGATATCCTGGTGGATATTCTGTTGCTTGGGACCATATAGCGAGTTCACTCAGGGCGTGTTAACAGAATAAAACATCTCTGTTATATATCAATAGATTCAGCATATGTTTATGATGACTTTGTCAGAAATACTTGAATGTCATGCATGTTTTTATCATATCAAATGATGGTTATTATCAGAGGGATTTTGCACAGATTGTAGTTTTCAATGCAGTAAAACAGACTGGATTTAATGTTTTTTTTGTAGTGATTGATGTTGTTGTGGATTTACTGCTACTTTACTATGCCAGTGCATGCTGTGTTACAAAAATCCAATGGTAGAATCCAATTCTCTTGTGGCGATACAAAGTTGTTTACAGTCTGATCATTTAATCTGTTTTGTCGCTGATTGTTTACAACACACAAGCATGAAATGTAATATTTTTGGAATCGTTTCGGCAGTCTGTATCCAACAACACTGAAATGAATACTTAGAAAACATTAAAACATGCTGATCACGTCAGTAAATGTATTTGTTCACCACACATACTGTACACTGGAAGTTGTCACTCACTGGATTTCTTCACTTTGGTCTCCTAAATTTACCTTATTACCCTTTAAAATAAAGTGCTCTAACATACTTAACGCAAACAGAAAAACTCCAACAATAATGAAATTAGAACAATTCTATCCAACTGTCCATTTTTAATTAAAAAAAAAGGTGTTTCCAAGAGTAATAAGAAAAAAACATTTACAGTTCGTGATCTAGTTAAGTGTTCACTTAGTGACATACGTCGTCTCATACAACAGAAAGGCTTCACTTTAAAACAAAACGATCCCTGGAATCACCATCCTGTTGTATTACAGAGGTAAACATAACCATGGAAATACTACTTTGAAATAAACGTTGGTTTCCAGCATGTTTTCTTTTTTTTTTTTCCTAATGTCATTTTTCATTCAACAGCATTTTTATCCTAAACAAACAGTGTAGGGAGCTGCGGCGTGCACAGCGTTGGTTTCCAGCTCGGACATTTGAAGGTGTCCTGTGCGTCAGAGCCGAGGGATGTGTTTGCTCTCAACAAACAATCGTTTTAGTTTCACCCTCTTTGACGTATTCCTATTATGCTGAGTTCAGTCTGCATTCTCAGTCATTTTCTCTGTTTGACTGCAATTATTTAATGTCCGTAAGAATGCAGTGGTCATTGAAAGACAATTACTGTTCTGTTCCTCCTGTTATGTAACACTGAGGTACAGGCTGTTCAAAATGCTGGAATATGAAAAAAAAAACAAAACATGAGAAACACTGATGTCAAAAGGCGATTGCTGAAGAGGTCTGATGGGTTTGAGAGTGCCATTAGTGGAGTGGTGTTTGACAAGTCTTCTTGGTAAATGCTGCCGATGATTGTGAGCAGAGTGGTGGACCGCATCTTTTATCTTTTTGTGAGAGAGAGGGCTCGGGTAAGGCTGAAGCAGGGGTTGGTGGTACTCATGGAGGGCAAAGTGTACCGCGCCCCCTCTAGCCCCTCATACCCGCTCCTGAGTAATGCTGGGAGCCGTCACATCCCCACGTCTCTCGCCGGGCCCCATAGCCCTGAAGTTTAGCTGCACTTGCAGGACTTTACGACCATGTTGGAGAGCTGCTCGACTTTAGGGGAGCGACCCACGTAGTAGAGGATGGTGAGGGGCTCCAAGTCCTGAGGAACACAGCAGGGTGAGGCGGATGCTTCAGGGTTCAAGGTGTTGTATAGGCTCAGCAGCTTTGGAAGAAAAAGAAGAAGGGGGTGGGGATTAGCAACCATGTTTTCCCAAACAGATTCACAACTTTAAAGGGGTAGTTCACATTTTTTGAAGTGGGGTTGTATGAGGTACTTATCCATAGTCAGTTTATTTCCTACAGTAGATGGTGGTCGGCACAACTCCAGTTTGAAGAAGCAGACAGGAGTACCACTATGGAAGCTACAGTAAACAGTGTACTGTTGTGGACAGGGGCAGCAGCAAAACATATTTTAGCCACCTAAAAAAATCAGTTTAAGTGTACACTATATTTAGAACTTTTTAAGTGCTTGAACACTGTCAGGCAGCTTTTTCTAATGGGGAACTAAAGTCATTATCTCTCCTCTGTTCAAAGCCACCAGACTCCATTGACAAAAACAGTAATTTTAGCTTGCCGCACACAGGAGGTGCTGGTCTACCGCTCCCTTGATTAGTTAGTTTGTTTGTGTTGCAGTGTGACTTTGGTGAATCCAGAACTATTCCTATAAATGCCAAAGTCACAAAATAACACAAATAAAATAACAAATCGAGGCAGCGGTAGACCAGCAGCTCCTGTGTTCAGCAATGGTAAATCACTGTTTTTCTCAGTGGAGTTTGGCTTTGAAGAGAGCGATGTAACGGCTTCAGTTTCCCATCAGAAATTGTTGTCTGATGGCGAGGTAAAATTATAAAAAATATTTAAGATATAGCATACACTTAAAGTGATACTAATACATTTTGCTGCTGCCCCCATCCACAGCATAACACTGCTTAGCTTCAGCACTGGTACTGACTATAGATAAGTACTATCTCTGTGATGTGTTTTGTCACTGTGTCTCACCGAGCTGTGGGTGGTGTCTGCGCTGCGTAGGTAAGGACAGGGACCAGAGCAGAAGTTAGCATAGTACCCTTCAGGCTGATGGATCCACCTCCAGCCCAGATCCTGCCGGAAATTAATATATAGTGGTCGCACACAGCAGTTCTCCTCATAATTGCTGCAGACAAGAGAGGACAGAGAATTACACTCACTTCATCTCACAGGTAACGCGTCGTTTTAAGAGTCGTATACATTTTCCTGCCTATGGGCTCACAGCCAGAGATGAGAGTGAGGTTCAGAAATTCCACTCTTAGGTGTGCCCTTATTTTCCCTCTTGGAGTCAGCCCAGGTGTCTCTGGTGCTGCCTGTCAGAGGAAATCCAGAGCTGAGGAGACGGCGTGTAAGAGGAGGTGGCGTTTGCTAGTACTGGGACAGATCCCGACTTGTATCGGCTAATACCTCTGTCATGCTCGTCTAGGTGATTAACAAGCTCATTTTGTGTATTCTGTGCCCACGCACTCTTCTTCTCTGCCATCTTTTGAGACCTGACAGCTGATATTTCCATTTCATGTCACTCTGCTGACTCCATAATACACCACCACCCCCCCCTGCAAGACAGTAGTAACAACCATTCTTTATTTGCAGTATTTTGACTAGCCCAGTGCTCAGATCTCCAAAACTGGCAGCACAGGTGCAGCCAGGGAAATTATTTTACAGTGAAAGACAATAGTCCAAGCAGTGCATTACATTTTCCAGTGCGAGGAAGTGTGTCTTACTTGAAGCAGTAATTGGTGTCAAGTGCCCGCTTGCGCCTGCGGGAGGAGGTTTGGGCATCCAGCCTGTGGGGAGGGAGCATCATGAGGATGAGGTGGGGGTAGAGCTGCTCCTTTTGCTTTTTCACACGGCTCAGATCGTCATAGTCCGCTTCCATACCTGCAGGAGACAGTCAGTTAGTCTGGACGGAAAACTATACAATACAGCAGATTTTTCTGAGAACTGTAAAGATGTCTTCAAGAGCTGACTTCAGAGGAGCCACAACTTTAACTCTGATCAGTGTAGTCAACTGTAACTTTTACAGAGGGATACTGTAATATCCAGGAAGGGCTTCACTCAGTTTTGGCTCACTTTTCATCCTTCTCCTTATTCAACACTGGTCCCTAACTTCCTTCTTTCCTCCGTTCTCCCCCCTGGGCCTGCGTCTGCTCATCCAATCTACCCCTGATAGCTAAAGCAGTGGATATCTCAGGAGAGATGCTGCTGTTGGATATGTACGCCCCTCTTTAATTCGGGGCCAAGCGTCTGAGCGCCGTGGCAGCACATTCCTTGTGGCCAAGCCAGTCGGGAGTGTTCCCAGGGCCAAGGGCCCGGGGGCCCCAGTGCTAAGTGAGATACCAGATCAATTGTATTCCCATGCTCTGTGTCTCTCTCTTCCTCTTAGAAAGGAAACCCATTATCTTACCAAAAAGACCTCAATAGGTTTGAGAAACATGTTGATGACTGGATCAAAAGGAACTTTTTTTAGACCAGTCTCATAATAAGAAGAGTATTGTGAGTGCTATTGTATCATAACCAGATTCTCATTCACCCCAGGAAACGCTGCACTAGATCATACCCTAACAATAAGAGACATAATCAACAGCTCGGGTATCTTTCATCTGGCGGTGCACAGTGAAACAAAGGGTCTGTTAAGCCTCTTGTACACAAACAAAACATAGACATGCACATTAGAGTTTAATCTAAAATCTTTGGACTTTTATTAAACCTCTGCCATTCATAGAAGTAAAGTATAGAGTCCACTCTGCCAGCATGGCGACACCAGATGAGGCGTCTTACAGCGGCTCTGTTTGTAGGACCACATTATCAGAAGGACATCAGCCAGTGCCTGCCAATAGTCAATTAGTAATAGTAATAGTTCAAATATAAGCATGACATTTGGAAATATCTGAAACAGGCACCATAAACTAAACCTGGAGCCCAAAACAAACTCCTAGACCCACTAATGCAAATCATCCTAAAACCAGCACTTCCTCAATAGCGCAATCACAATGAAACAAAAATTTTCAACAAACACAAGATGCCTATCTGGAACATTAGACGAATCAAACACAAATCAAACAGACGTGAATGTTATCTGGCTTTTGATCGCGAATGCAAACTGGCAGAACATCTTTTCGCTGTGAGAGATCAAAAGCAGAGAACAATCCAGACCAAATACAGACTTAGCGACAGACCACAGTCTGGCCATTGGACCCCCCCTCCACCCCAACCCCAGGAAAGATTGAAACTGGGTCGGGAAGAATTTAATCAGAGCAGAGTACTTGAAGACGCTGGAGTTATTGATTCCCGATTTAACTGAGCGTGATGAAAGCAGAAAATGTTAGATAAATCTAGGAGAAAGATATGCAAGATATTTTTAATTAGCTTGACATTTTGGAAAATATGTTTATCCGCTATCTTACTGTGAGTGAGATGAGAAGAGGGATACTACTCTCATGCCTGTATATCGGCAAGAAAACAAATATGTCAAACACTTCCTTTTACATTATGCAGTTGCATGCCATAAACTAAGAGGCAGACGGTACGAACATCCGTTTTCAGCATTTTTTACAAATCTTTTTCTTTCTTGAATGCCATCCTTGCTTTAGAGATCCTTTTTCTTCCCCCATCCTCACAGAGGTTTGCATAAATTTGTTTGGCTGATTGCCAGTTTGAAACTTTGGCGACACCTTATGATACATTCTTAAATTCAATTTTTAACAAGCTTTAGGAAAAACAGCAAAGCTTGCTGATACAAATCCAAACCATCTGAGTTTCTTTCACATCACTGAGGTATTAAATGCAGTCTCACCTTTGAACTTGACCTCCAGCACCTCATTGGCGTTCTCGATGATGTCACCATTAGGCCTGAAAGTGTGGCAGGGACAGTGCACGTTAATCTCCAGGCCCAGATTGGTCTCTGAGGAGGGAAACAAGAGCAGAGGGATGTAAGGAACTGACATTTTCCCCTGAGGCCGTTATGCTTCATTTTGAATGAACCAGTGCTATTTTGGCAGGATGTGTAATAAGGTGCAGGGAAAATTTGAGGTGTCCCACTCACGTCGGTACATCAGCCACTCTCTCACTGTCTCTGTGACATCAAAGGAGACCCACTCAGGCGTTCCCTTGGTCAGGACATTCTTGCCCCCAATGTAGCGCTGTTTGGCTTTGGGGTCGTCTTTCTGGAGGATCTGCGAGGAAAGATGAAAATGTGACCCAGCTGCATAAACTCTCTTTCTTTCTCACACACACACTCTCCCTCTCTTTCTCTCTCTCTCACACACACACAGAACCAGAGCTGTCTCTCTGAGCCAGACTCTCCAGGATGCCTTGGGCCAAATGTCTACTCTTCATGGAAAAAGTGACTCCCTGTGTTGATATCCCCATTTTGCAAGTTAATGCCTGCGTGTTACCCTCCTGCCAATGAGAACCTGGCTGTCCTTCACGTCAGCAGTTCAAACTTTGACTTAAGCTGGGCTCATGGATGCAGTGTCACACAGTTCAAGAAAAAAAAAGCAGGGTTGCAGGTATCTCAGAGGGCATTCATGTCCGTGTAGTGTAATGAACAAAACTGAGGATGAAGGAAAATGCGGCCGTGTAGCTCAGACATTCCTATCTCCATCAGCACCCCTCTGAACAAAGGTGTTTATCTATAGTGAGAAATGTGTGTGTGTGTGTTTGGGTGGTGGGTATGACCACCAAGCCCCACAGCAGTGCTATGGATAACCAGGTTCCTGAACATTGTCAGCATCTAATCTGTCTTCCTGTGGGAACGAGGGGCCAGCGTCAGCCCTCTGCCAATCAACTCCAGCCTGAAAAGTGTGGGGGCGAGCGAGCAGCTCCATTTACTCCCCCGGTGGGTGACCCTGCCTCTATCTCCTCCTAGGCCCCTGGAAACAATCTGAGGGCCTGACAGTCTGTATTCAGCTCTGGCCAGAGCGTTGCCTCAGAGGCGGTATGCAGTCCGGAGACGCTTGTCTCCCTGGCAGGAAATGTTGGAACCTGATCATTACTCCTAGTCTCTCACGGGAGATTAATGAGGAAACCGAACAAAAAAAAAATCCATCCTTGCCACCCCACACAGACATCTAACAGATCCATGCTTTAACACACAAAGAAATTCTCGTAAACACACTAAAGCAGGTGCAGATCTATAAACCCCCCTGCTAGAAGCAAAACACCTTACTTGATCTAACATGGAGGCACAACTGCTCTGAGATCAACAGCAAAGAAAGGAGAAACTGTTGAATGGTAATCTCGAGTTTCTTCAAGATGGCTGTGCAAGCTCTTAAATTTGTCCTAACGTAGAATCCATTTGACTGTAAGCACATGGAATAATGATCAGCGCATGAAAAGAGGAGAGAGGGAGTTGGACACCCTAATATAAATGTTTTCATCTTTCTCGCTGACCTACACAGGCCTTCTGAGGGAAGTAGAGCACATTACCCTCCTGCGCTCTGCTAACAGTGGAAATGAACGGTCAGATCACACACACACACACACCCACACACACACCTGGTAGAGCTCAATCCTCTGCTCGTTTCTCTTGGCGCCGGGGTTGGGGATCCGCAGGGCTCTAAACTCGGCCCGGAACAAGTTGGTGGAGTTCTTCTCCATCGTGGAGACGTTGAAGCGGAATATCTTGGAGGTGATACCCTTAGGGCAGTAGGGGAGGTCATCTGCAGCAGAAGTGGAAATGATGACTCAACAGTGGCTTTAAAGATGTTATCAAAATATCTCTATTAAAAAGATCAGATTGGAATTCTCATTGTTTCTTTTATCAGAATCCCTTTTAAGCTCTTGTCCATCTGTTACCTCACTGTGTACATGTTATCAGTGCCTGTTTTCCACTGACATCCTCACAGGGGTGGACGTGTTTACCTTCTGATTATTGATAAGCTTTTTGCAGAGGATTCCCCTCTACACATTTAGATGGTTTGCAGATGAAAACAAAGCTTTTATTTTTTTTAACTATTTCTACTCAATTCCAGAGAGACGTGGGCCATTACCGCGAACCATCTGCTTATACTTTGTGCGGTCCGAGTTAGCAACAAGTTGAAGTCATGAAATGAAAACCAAATGTCCCATGTGGTGGTGGAGCAGGCTGCAGTGGGACGGCAGCGTGCTCCTCCTCCTCCCACCAGCTCTTGGGCCCAACAGGTGCTCCGAGGGGCTCGGCCAGAAGCCAAGTATTCCCTGGAACCAGGAGGTTTAGCTGGGAACATGTGGCCTCACGTGCTGCAGCAGAACAATACCTGAGAAACCATCAAGGAGAGTGACTCCATAGTGATAGTAAGTGCATGCTTGACATGCAATAACTTGCTATATGCATGGTGTTGTTTGTTATTGTACACTGACCTTTGGCGGAATTCACTAAATAAATTGCCTTATTGTCATTCTATGTAAAAAGCTTCCTGTTGCATTGTAGCCTTTCCCCTTCTTATACCATAATACCATTGAACAGTTTATTATTTTAACAGGCCAAGCACATGCAGTGTTGAGCAAAACAAGCACATAGCAAACTTTTTATGGGCCAAATGGAAACAGTCATTTACAGCCAAGCCATGGCTAATTTATTACCCCAAGCTTAAACTTTATTACCAAGCCTCAGATTTGCTGGTGGTTGAAAGGGGCATTGCACCTTTAGCTGATTTGCACCTCGAGCTGTTTCGGGACAAATGGAAACTCAGAAGTTCAATCGTTTCTGTGTCATGCAAAAGGAACTTGCACATCTCCAAGTATCTGTACTTCATTTGACCCATAATCCTATTTCAGTGTCCTCCCAGTCATTATCTGATATTTCCACAAAGTTTTTTTTTTCAACTTTCCCTATTTATAGGTGACCTTTTCAGCATTCATCCCCAGCCAGATATCTGTCCAGTGTTTCCACACAATCTATAAGGAGGAAACCTCAGTAGCCTTTTCCTCCCCTCACTCACTGCTCCGTCTCCCCCCACCTCTCTGCCTCCCCCACAGAAGGTGGAAAGCCCCACTTCGAGGGGAGATTTGAAATTCTAATCAAGTCTTTGGTTTCCTTTTGGATGACCTCATTTTTCCCATTGCAATGGTTTTAGGTGGATTTCACATTATGGCTTATTTTTGCCAAGGGTCTGAAAGGTAATTTGTTCCATGTTGGTAAGTGGAGGGGATTGCTTGCATAATTAAAATGAAATACATTCACCAATTTTCTGACCCTCACCATTTTTTAGATGGTAGCTCTCAAGACTGTCAGGATGCTGACATAGGTGTGACCTGTAAACTACCTGAAGCAGCTTCACCAGGGTCGAATGTCTATCTGAAACTTTGACGTTGGTTATTATTTTAACTCTTCTAAACATTATGGAAATAAACAAATCAGATTTACTGTTAAGGCTACTGGTTTAGTTAAACCAGACACTGTTCTTGGATCAGATTCTAATTAGAGAATTCAGATTTACTGCAAAACATTACTATTAACACGCTTGCAACAGTGTCACATGTAAAAGCCTGGAGAACAAAATAATGCAGTGGATCTCATGCTTGCATTATCACTCAATGAATCTGAAAATAAATGGGCTTTAAATGAGGGATTTAGTGGTAAAGTTATTCAGGAAGGCCTGGGGAACAGACGTTTGAATAGCTCTGTTGTAAAGCTCCACAGAGTGCCTCACCCAGACGCTATCGACCACGCCTCGCACCCTGACACATGCTCACCCTCCAGTGTCTGGGATCCTCTCATGACACAGAGGCATCCTGATAAAGGAAAAAAAAACTCTCAGGAATCACCTCTCTTTGCCCTTTTGCCCGGAGGATTGTCCGTGATGTCAGTCTCTCCAGAGCTTTGTAGAGGTAAACAAAGGAAATAGGAAGCATAAGGCAGCAGGTGCTAGCCAGCTGCTGAGGTATCTAGGTCTCATAGAGGACAACAGAAATTCTTTGGGAATGTAGTAGATTGGCTCTATTATCTGGTGAAATGGCAGTATCTGAAATTAGAATATGTTTGCATCATGCTGCTATGGTTTGATTTTCACTTACCCATGAGACAGGCAATGGATATAATAAACAGATTTGAAATGCTTCTTATGTATCAGAGAAGCATTTCCCTGCGTCCTGTTGTGGCAGGCCACTACAGCAGATGAGATAATGTGATGCAGCTCAGTTCTGAAGTTGAAAAACAACTTTTTTTCCACTTGATTAGGGATGAGGAAGCAAAAATGGTAAAGGCGTGGGAGTTGGGGGGGAGAGATGCTGTTTCTTTGGGAACAGGCCAAAGACCTCTGTCTCTGTTTGTTCAGATGACATCATCTTTCTACTATCCCATATATCAGATACCCTGCTGTCCTCAGCGCTAGTCCTCATTTTTTACTGACCCGACACTGAGTCAATGATTGGCTTGAAATTTCACTGAAACTGCATGCTTCAGTGTGCAAGGCACGATCTTTCTAATTTAAGAGTCAGTGGATTCGAAGAATGTTATTGTGCCAAAGGTCGTCATTCAGCTTGGTTATGTCAGTATTTGGTTTACGATGATATAATGAGCCACACTGGCCTTCTGATGCACCAGAAAAGAAAGATCTATTGCTGCCCAGTCTCAATTATGCTTCATCTAGTCATAAATGGCAAATACCTTGGTTTGCATTAGTAGTAGTGGCTAGGAAAAGTAGTCTGGAGCAAGTGGCGCATTAAAGTATGACAGAAAAGTTTCTGTTTAACTTTTTAACTGGGCATGAAAAAAAGCAAAACTTGACCTTATTCCCAAACACTCCCACCTTCCAAAAAACGGTGAATGTAAAACTCATTATATCCAGCAGGAATGAAAATGAACTACACTGCAAAATTATCAAGGTGACAGACGTTATGTTCCTATACACTGAAACATGCCCTGCTCCCTTTAAAATTACAGAATGGAAACAGGAGAGAAAAGTGCTAATTAATGTATGCTGGCACCTCGTGTTAATTTCCTAATATCCTTCTTGGATAGGCTGTTAAGTGCACAAAGTGTTGCCAGCAGTAAGTCAAGTTCACATCTTGTATTATCACCTACAGTATGGCCTACAGTATGAGACCAGCGTGATGTGTCCTGGGCACCTGGCCATCACTGATCCCACTCCTTAGACCTCTGTTTGTTTTGGGAGCTCTGGCTACCTCTGACCAGTGGATAAACCCCGAGCTGTGTATTTTGAGTGTCAGAAGCACTTTGTGGGACCTGTGAAATGGATTTGATTCAGGACTTATGCTGGAACCGGCAGAGGCTCTGCTTAGTGTCACAGCACAGCATAAACACCTGTTGATTTCAAAATGGTAACACCATGCACTAAGCGGCCTCTGACCGTGAACAGGCACCAGTCCAACTCTTCCACTTGAAAAGTGACTTTCTCTGGAGAATCTGCTGCTCGGTGAGCTTCTGTTTCTAGTTTCTGGAACAATCAATGGACCATAGTTTATACAGGAAATACCAATATGGATGAACAAGGGAATTAGATCATAACACAGAGCTCAGCTCCTTGCTACTAGAAAGAAATAGTGGGGAAATAGCAGTGAGAGAGTCGTAACACTGGATGAAAAATATTGGGAAACTCACGGCCAGAAAATGGAAATGAGGTATTGGAGTTGGCAATAAATACTAGACTTAACTGCCTGAGAATTTTCCCCGCTTAGGAATGTGTCAGACTTAGGCTGGAGTTCCCATGGCTTTGGTGTGAGGTATGTATGAGGAATGGTGCTCATTCCAATTAGACTGTTTACTTTGCCCTCTCCTTTGCGCGCCGCTCCACTGCTCACAGGCGCGTCTGTGCGTAAAGGCTGCACAGACACGAGTGGACTTAACGCGAGCTGGAAAAATCAGACCCCTGTTTTTAACAGTGTTGCCTCACCTCTAATCATTTTGTATCGAGAGCAGATAAAAGTTTGGAGTAGACTTGCACAAGTTTGGCATTTGGATCAAGACTGGGTACCTACGTGTAAAAATGTTGGCGGCATGGCGCACTGGCAAAACAAAAAATCGTGCCAATCATAAAATAATTACTCCACCCTTTATTTTCTAACCACCCACATCTAGAACATATATGACTTGTAGTTTACTGTAGAGTTGCGAAAGAAACACTTGAATAATCACGATCAAAAACAATAAACTTACTGTTTTCTGGCGGACCATTGATCATGTTGAACTTGTAAATCTCTTTGGCATAGTACTCAGTCTCCGTGTTATCCTGTCCACAACTCTGCTGCCTGTCTCTTCCCAGCTCCTCAATGAGCTCCTTGGTGCTGTTATAAAGGGCCAGGACCTGAAACGGTACTTGACTTGGACCTGTTGTTTGAGGCGGACTGGTCAGCCGGAGTTTACTGAGAATCTGTCCCCGGACCGCCTCTACTCTCTTTTTCTTTATGTGGTCGATGTCCACAGTGGTGCAAGTGGATAGCGACAAAGTCATTGTCACACAATTTGAGAGGAGGAAAAACAGAATTGCCTTTCCCAGATTCATATTTCACTCTGCTTTCACTCACAACCGAGGCTTGTCAAGTAAAAGAAGAAAAAACAAACCAAACTAAATTCCGATTTGAATAGAATCCCTTTTCTCTTTTCATTCAGGTCGTGAGTGAGTTCTGTTCCTGGAGGAATCCCATTTTCTCAAGTGCTATGTCATCTTTGCAAAATGCGCATTTGCATGGGAGCAAATCCGTGCCATTTTGGAGAAAAATAATCTCAACTCTTCATTAAAACTCTTTATTCTACTCTTCATTCCCTCTTATCTCATGCAAGCACCTCTTCTCTTCTTCCTGAGTTTTACAGAGCACCGATCTCTGCACCGCGGTTCAGTTTCTCCATTGCATTGGGCTCTTTCCATCCACTTGTGCTTTTGGAGTCAGTGCGCCTCTCTGCTCACTCTCCGCTGTCCAGCCTCAAACACACTCCACTCGCCACTCTCCCTCATACTTTATAGTCACAAGCTGTGACGTTTTAGAGGGAGGGGCTGCAAGTAATAGCCTCATTTCGGACAATGAGATCTGTCCTATTCTGAAATGCATTTAATGAGACTTCAGATTTGATGTTGTCGAACTTCAGAAAATGGGCCTAATATTGGGCAATGTGAGATTTCGCAAGAGTGGCTCTCGAGTAAAGAAGTAAACACCGATTTGTCGATGTAATATGTTTGTTTTCTGTCTGCGCTGCTGATGAAGAAGACAAACACCCTTTGTATTTCAAGAATGAGACTGAAGTTAAATGTGTTGCTGTGTGCTCATAAATTTCCATCAATTACGGACCCTTAGCCTGACTAAGGGGTCACTGAGTGGACTTTTATAAGTCCTTAGGCAGTATTGACCACATCCAAAATAAAGTTTTGGAGGAAACTCAAATGCAGAATGAAGGCCAAAGTTAACAAAGTAGATCTTGGAGGTGCACAGGGAGCACAGCCAGCTGCTGTGATCCGCTGGATGCTGCTACTGTTCAGCGTCACTCTCTGCAGTAACATAAAACATGCAGAACAGCGACATCTAGCGGACGTCTGCGGAAACTTCACATCTCCTGCAAACTGTGGCAGGCCGCTGCAGTAGAAGAGATAATGTGACGGGGCTCTGCTTGATTATGGTTGAGGGAGAAAATAATGGCAAAGGCGTAGTAGTTGTGGGAAAGATGCTGTTTGTTCGGTAAAAGGCAAAGTCTGACTCTGACTGTTTAGATAAAAATTTTTTCTATCCCTCCCATACAAATATTTTTCAATTTCCATGACCCCTGAACAGAACTACTAGGCACAGGCCCAGGGGCCAGACATGTCAGGGACGCCCCTGGCCCTCAGCTGCAAAATCAACATGCACTGAACAGGAAGGGAGTCAAAATTACCACAAAGACATGCAAAGGAACTGCAAAAAGACACAAAATAAGCACAGATGGGGTCAAAACAACCACAAAGAGACACAAAACAACCAAAAATTACCATATAGAGATGCAAACGACTACAAGGAGACACAAAATAACCACAGAGACAAAAAACTGTAAAAACATTCATAACTGATACAAAGACCTGCAAAACAACAAAAGAGGAGGCACAACCAGCACAAAGTCTTTGGTTTATGTTGGGGAGGTGGTGGAGCCTTTTGCATATCTGGCCTTTAAGCCTGATCTTTCATAATCTGCCCATGCCAACCCTCCCTCGATTTTATTGACTCAGTACTGAGTCAATAATTGTCACTTGACTCTTGTAAGCATGCCAAAGGCCATTCAGTTCAAATATATTTTCTTTACCTTATTTCCACAGTTTGATAGATGGTGACACTGAGCATACAGACATAAAGGCCAGCTTTAGTCTTCTGATGCACCTGAAACACATCTTGATTGGTCCTTTCTCAGGTGAAACCCGTCTCGGGCTTTTAATCCTGCAGTGGGGAAGACTGATAAAAAAAGATAAACATAGGCCTATTATAAGGAGCTCCTGGCATATATAGTCATCTTACTCAGCAACAAGAGCAGCACTACAGTCCGTTTGTCACAAATACTCTCTATGTATTATATTCCTATTTATTTACTTGTTTATTTACTCACTGGCTCCATTTAGCTGGGACTCGAACTTTCCTCCTGATTGGCGTTACCATGGGGAGCGTTGCTATGTGACGCTTGTTGATAACCAGGAAGACGCTGCTGCTACAGTGCTAGCAAGGAGGAGAAAAATGGACGATAACTTTCAGCTCGCAGATGCTGGAGCGGTAAAAAATGTGAGTGAGTCGTTTACATCGCAGAGAATGCAGTGAGGCAACAGGGGCAGACGGAAGGTGAAGTCTGTGCGCTGTAAATGGAGTTAGGAACATGCTGTAACGGTGCTACGAGGCTAATGCTAGCTACTTAGCTACATAGCTATTAAGCTCGTAGAAACATCAGTATTAGCTAGTCAGTGAATGAGAGAACTATTCTACCTACCTGTTACTAGCAAAGAGACGTTATCATGTGTCGCTTTTGAGCAACGGTAGAAGGAGGTTTTGTTTTTAAGTATATTGCGTTAGCTAACATTGTAGTTAGCCCTGCTAGCCGAAATTTCCCAACATGCATAGCTCAATGTTTTGCAGATGCTGTGCTAAGTTAACTTTTCGGTCATTTGCCACTATGACCTGGCTGGACATCTGTAATAACTGCAATAAACTTACAAGAAACGGACATATTCTGATGTGCCCATACTGCAACCCAGCTGCTATCACAATATAGCTCCATTAAAAGCAATTAAATTGTGTTTAAACTTTACTGCTGCTCTGACTCAGTAGGATGCTTGCTTAGGTGGTCACTTTGACCTCCCTTTTTGTTGGTGCTCAGGGTGCTGGGTCATTTTTATTGTGCTAAAATATTTCTGATTTAAAAACAAAACTCTGACTTAAAAACATTTGCATTGCACTCAACTTCTCTTAGTTTACGGTTGACACTATTGTAATGATATTTGTAATTACTCTGTATTATTTTTTCCCACACAGAGAGAAAATAAAACAAAGAAACACTGTTTAACGGCTTTGTCATAAAAATAACATTTTAAAGTACAGTGACTCAATTCAGAATGAACACTCATCCCTTTATTTATCGTCATTAATTTCCATATTTAATTTTACAATAACACTTTTAAGGAAGAGGTATACATTAGTATGTCCACTGACCCTGCTAAGGATGATTGCACTTCTTCCACCTTGTACTGCATTGTTAGCTGTTTCTCCAACCTGCGGCACAGTCTATTGTCATAGGAGCGCTAATTTTAACTTCCCTACTCATTTTTTCTCCTTGAACAACATAAAATGTCATATTGATAGGCTCCAATCACCACAAAGGTAAATTCTGATCTGCTAGTGAGGTATGACACATTTAACTCCCAGACCTTGACGTGGTATGAAAATTTGAGTTTGCACTTGAGAAAACAAGTTTCTACAAATGACAGGGGTGTTCCCAGAATTTACGCTCATGACCCTGCCATCTATTTCAGGAAAAGTGTGTTATATTTAATGCACTTTGTTGTTTGCTTAAACCACTTTAAAAAATGCAGCAACACCCTACTTTTTAAGTGCAGTGATGGTTCTTGCCTGCTAGTAGAGTTGTTGTGACATTCTTCAAGTAAAATCAGTCCAATAATGTTCACTACTTGAATAATGCCCCTATTATATGCAAAAAAAGAAAAATGTCATTGCCACATCCAAACAGCGTGACTTCACAGAATTGGAAGTTGTAAAAAAAAATACAAAGCAAAGGCATACAAAGCACCAAACTTGGTTGGTTCATGAAAGTGGAATAAGCTGATGTAGTCCATCCAGACAACATTTGGTTGGCTCATTAGATGGCACAGTTGAAGTAAAGCGAAACCGCAAAGTCTTTGGTAGTTGTTGAAAGTGCCAGCTTCTGGCTTTATGATATCAAAATCTATTTTCCATTTTAAAATTCTGCACATTTCCCAGGTTGCAAAGTCTGGACGAAGAGCTCGCCTTGCAACGGACCAATCATCATTTGAAGATTCTCGCTATGTAAGGAAGTCCTCCACATCTGCTTCAATGGCCGAAGTATGTGAACCTGATATTAGACAGTTAGTTGCATGTTATTACTTCACCTCACAATAATCTTGATTGATATGCATTTTGGTTCTATCTCATACATGAATCACAGGAGGACGATGAGGTAGGTAGCATGAAAAAAGCAGTGACTTTGCATGGCTTCTGCTGCTGCTGCTCCAGACATCAACTTTATACCATTTACAGTAGTCTCTGTTTCATAAGCGCTGGTCTGTTGATATGAGTCACCATAATTGTTTGCTTCAGTTCAGCTTATTGGATTTGATACCCAGGCCTGCTGAGATTCACCATCTCTCACATTACGGCACACATAGTAACACCAGCTTGACACACATGGTATAAAGTTTTAATGGAGCGCTCATTTATGCAGAGACATTTGAGTTGCCATTTTCCTACTTGAGCAGGTTTTAAAGCAGTCACTGTTCCAAAACTGCAGCTGTTCGTCATTTATTGTCCTGTGTGTATTGGATCTGATGTGCTTGCATGTAGTGTTTTGAAGTGTTACTTCAGACAAGCTCTAAAACCCTTTTCAAACGTTAGAGTCGCAAAGCTTTGTAATTGTTCCCTTGTAAATGGTCTAATTGAAAAACAAGCAGATTACATAAGTAAAGTCTCCATGACTCTACCAACAATTTTCATAAATCCTCTCCTTATACTGCCTAATGTGACATGAATCACTTAAGCCTCAGCAGACATGTAGTAAAGTTTTCTCAGTGAAGTCTGCCTCTTAAAACATGTTGGAGTTAATGTTGCTAAATTTAGACTAAATATAGGGCAAACATATATGAGAGAATTTAAATCAGGAGCGACAGTTGAAATATAAGAAAATAATTTCGCTCCACTATCGCTGGCATTTATGGAATCAGTCACGTCTCCTGGATTGGCAAACTGTAAACCAGCCAACATTCCCAAAGCAAAACATTCCAGCAATGCTTTTGCTTTAGGCTAATCTTCCCAAATCAGGCCAACTTCCCTAATGTATGAACCAGTATTCTCGCGCCCTCTCTGACCTGCTGTGCACATGCAATACATTTTTCCAGAGTGTCGTGCGACTGGGTGGGTTTATTTGCAGTCTTCGTTTATCAACCCTGGCCTCTTCTGCCGAAAATACCCAACTGATTGGTCACATTCCTGACATCCTTTTAAACAAAGACTCATTTGCTTTTATGGGCTCATAGGGCTTGGCCACCACAAGTCCCCTGCCCTAGAGACCATCAGAGAATCCTAAATTAGAAACTACGAGAGCTGAGCTAATTGCCTTAACAGCCATAACTATTTTACTACAACTGTGAGGTTCATATTTGGTCATGGAGAGTTCGAGGCGCAGATTTGTTTTGTTTCTCAGGACACTTATGGTCCTCTCCATTTTTGTAGAATGAAATAACTGTCACAGGATGAATTTATTACACTCTAAGACACTTGACCTTACTATCTTGTCTCTCATGAAGATTGTTCATTGTTAGGAATACCAAACATTAAACATCAGAGGGATTTCATACCACTTGAAGGAATTTTTTAATGTTGCTGAAAATGACTCAATTGTCATTATTGTAATCCCTTTTGTTCTTAATAAAGAGACAGTTACTAATTACACAAAGTTGAGGGAGCTTGTTCTGCCTCAGCTCTCTCGATTAATGGTAATATACAGCGGAGCAGAGTGGCTCCCCCTCCCTCTGCCCTGCTTAATGGTGACATTCAGATTTATAAATGGCTTTGGTGAAGGAACCAGCCATGAAAGATTATTTCCTCTTTCATCATAAACGAAAGAAATTCTTCACGAGCACTTTGTCCTCTGCAGACCCAATTTAGTAATGAGAAATGTTGTGCCTTTTTTTTTTTTGCCTAATTCATTTGTCTAGTGCCCACCCTCGTGTGCTCTGAGGAATTCATTCATTCAAGTGCTGGTCTCAGGGTCCCGGTCTCAGGATCAAGATGCATACTCAGTTTACTATTTTCAGAATCAAAGAATGAGAGGGAGAGGGTCATTTTTTCCTGCAGATCTATTTTAGGGTCAGTCTTACAGGCCCTGGCAGTTCCCACACTCTGTTCCATATGTTCTGTGCTGGAAATGGACGGTATTGAAAACTATAATAATAAACAAAACAATGGAGTGCATGTAGATGACGCAGTGTAGCACATACCAGACATGTTGTTTACTGCACATGAGCTTTTTGGTTGATTAGAACTTAAATATTAGACTACATGATTAGAAGTGAACTTTGGTTTAAATGGTATCCACACGTTTAGCAGGACAGTCAACATGCACTTTATTGTCTTTTACATTTAAGAAAAGGGGTCTGCTTTTCCCGTTGTTGTAGACAAGAGGGCCACCCGCTGGCACATCTCCACTTTTAAAACAGATTTTGTTCTTACACAATATTCATCACTACCTACAGATCTAACACATAACCCTTGTAGTTATGGCAAAACTTAAAGGAACAGTGTGTCAGATTTAGTTACAAATCAGTGTTTCTCCTATGCTGTTTAGCACATCACAGACTGGCCGCTCACCCAGCACCTGCTGATGTATGCTGACCATTCTTCTCTGAAAACTTAATGTGTGCTCACCTTACTTCTGATCAAGATGTTCAATAGGTTTTTACCATGAGCTTCATAATCAGCAGAGATCTCTTCCTTTCCAAACAAACAGACCTGGTGATTTAAACCGGTAAAAACAGAATAAAGCAGTTTCACGTAAAAAAAAAAAAATAAATAAAAATCAGTGTTTTTCCAAGCTTCCAACTACAGTGGCTGATGTGAAAACACAAATGACCCATCTAGAGTGTTTAGTTTGTCCGTTCTTGGCTACTGTAGAAACATAGCAGTGCAACATGGGGATCTCTGTAGACAATACCTGCGCCAATGTAGATATATACAGCTCATTCCAAGGTAACAAAAACACAATGATTCTTATTTACAGAAAACATACTTAAATTATATTCCATGTCTGTCAATATAGCCTCCTAAATCCTATACACTGGACCTTTAAAGCTCTATCTTACACAAACATAGTTTTCTGCTCTATTTTCCAAGATTAAAGCCTAATAAAAGTCAGAATGCTTCCAAATATGAATTATTTATCTTCTATGTGAGTGAGCATTCAATGAAGCTATTTGCTATTAAAGTTCTCTCCTCTTCCAGGGCCCTCCTCCTAAACCAGCCCGGCGGCAGGGCGGCTGGGCAGAAGAAAGCTCTGGGTCTGGTTCTGCCAAGTACGTATCTTCACCTTTTTCCTCCATCTCCTGTGGCTGTGCTGAAGGCGGAGACCACGCGCTGTGGTCCTGGGTTATGTGTTATTAATGAACTCTCATGCTGTTGAATGAGCTTATTTATCAGTGCATATTTGGCACTCAGGCTGTGAATCAACAAGGTTAGAGGGAGCCTGTCTGAGCAGGCAACTCTCCATTCGTCTTCATCTGTGAGCAAGGCGGTAATTGACATGGTTAATGCATCAGCCACAGGAGGGCACTGTTAGTCAGCTAGCCACTTTATCACAGGGGTTCAAGCCACTTAATCACCCCTTACCACTGCAGTCTGCTCTTTACATGGGGAGCACAACATGGAGAATTCATGAAATATTTGGAACAGATGGAAAGTGTTTGCCAAAAGCTTTCGTCTACAACTAACAAATCTAAATCTAAATACTGTACATGACTAAATCAACATGAGGCTTTTTATTGCAGTGTGGAACTACCTCTCTTGTTTTCTCTTCCACCTGCCACTGTGCTTCTGTTTTTTCAGTCTCAGCGGAGGTGAGAGCATAGGAGATGCATTGAAGTGAGCAGACTGAGTCAATTGTGCTTATTTGCGTAGTTTACTGCACCGTTAGTGCAAGCAGGGAAAACAGCAAACTCAATAGATCTTTCCTTTCTCACAGAAGGTCAGCGTGTCGCTTCTCTGCTTTTGTGTAACCCAGCTTGATTCCCAGTCTCAAAGCGATTGAAATACAGGAGGTGTAAAAGGGGTTTGCGCGCGCATTGATCCTCTCTGAAACAAAGTAAGTAATGGTCCCCCCTGGAACCGGCAAGGACTTTTCCCTTCAATGTCACCCCTCATGCTCAATCACCGCCGCCCTCCTCCCACTAATCCCAGCGCAGAAATCCCGGGATTTGTCGATCTATCACTTCTAATTGACACTAAATGATCTGTCAGTTTATTGATGAACCTTTGAAACCAGGTTGTCACAATATATTTTATCCCTAACAACTTTTTCCAGACAGTTTTACCATGTCTATCGCTTTGCCTTACATGAGTCTTAATCAAGGGGCCTGTAATGTGTCTTAAGTGTCGCCACCCCCGCCCCTCAGACAGGACACAGTCCAAGGGCAGTCAGGTAGGCTCCCTCAGCTCCTCTCTGTCCTGCCTGGTTGGACTCTAGTACCTTCATGGCTGTTGGTCTACACTCAGACAGGATTAATAAGACAGACAAAACAGGAGTAAACAGTTTTAGCTGAGAATTTGTCGCTAATTGTGTTTTCATGTCTTTCTTTCCTTTTATTTTGTCTCTCTTCTTGAAAATGTAATTATTAATAACACTCCACTCTTTCAATACAAATACATGAGAACTTAAGTGTCTGCATGTCTTCAGATTAATGACAGAGGATGTGTGATGTAACATATTATGCTAAGACTTGATATCTGGATTTTTGTGCAAGCCTTTTCTTTGAGTTTATGAGTTTGTTTGCCTGAATTGAAATGTGTCTGCTGTGATTGTCAAATAACATTTTTATTCATAGAACCCAAAGTCCCAAATCAAATTAGCCTTAAAGGCTTCAGTCTGTGTAACAAACTATTCAGCAAACTCACAGCAGAAAAACCCTTTAATAGAAAAAAACAGGAAGTAACCTCAGATAGAATGAGCAATCCCTCTCATGGTGAGCTAAAAGTTGGAGTTGGTGCTCAGGTGCTACTTTTGATATAGAAGCTTTAATTTATTTTTCATGCTTGTTCACGGGGGGTTTGCCTTTCTAGTAACGACTCTACTCCTTTGTTGTTCTAGCAGCCCTTGAACACTGACATTAGTGTGCAGTGATTTAAATCCCAACATTTGCACTCACAATATGCACCTCTTTTATTATTATTATTATTATTATTGTTATTATTGATAAATATATATTTATATAATTGTTTAAAAGAATGAATAATTTAATATCAGTATTATTTAATATTAATACTGCAGGTCTGCAATCTTGATTTTTAGCAGTACAAAAGGATGAAGATGACAGCAGGGATAAGACTGTTGCTTTACAGGATGTATTACTTTTAAATCCAGTAGGGGGCACTACTCAACCAGGAGACCTAGCAAAAGCATTTTGCATCATGAAAAAAGATCAAAACCTTGTATACACATTTTTAAGCTTCTAATTAAAACAAACCAAAACTTATTTTGTATTGATTTCTAGATTTTCTGTGATGTCTGGTGTGATCGCTACCTTTCTAAAAACAGATAGTCGTTACTAAAAATACTGTGTCGAGTCAGAGAAGTGTCAAAACACAGTGTTTTGGTGTCTGGCATGCTCTGTTCAAGCTGAGCTGTGTAAATGGAGAGAAGTCTGAAAATAGCTGCATGATCCAGCAGGAGACGAGGCTGAGAAAACAGAGTGGAGAGGAGAAGACACAACTACTCTAGACCCCACTGAGTCTGATATTGCAGAATAACTGTCATCAGATACAGATGAAGAGGATGCATCCATCAGAATACCTCAGTGCCAGAAAGAAAAATACATACTGTGTATGTTTGAGCTTTGTGCTTGCTATTATTTTGAAGGAAGGAAAATGCAGTCTAACAAGTGTGTAATTTAATCTAACATTTGTTTTCTCTGCTATGATACAGATCATCAAGGAGACCTGCAGCTGAAGACCTGGAAGAGTAAGTTCATGCTGCCGCCACATTCATATTTCATTGTGCTCCTGCAGTTGTTGATTGACTTCAATGCCAGTTACATTTTTGTGCATAAAAATAGGTCAGCTTAAATGTTGTTCCCTTTGCAGTAAAGTGGAAATAGTGCTGTACTTTCAGATTGTCCTTGGTTGCTAATCCTTGCCTTCCAAGAACAATCACTTAACATGATTAAAAAACAGCGTGACTGAGTTGTCATCACTTTTATTGCTGTTAGGAGCCAAGTTTTTCTGTTATTCTAGTTTTTCCCCTCACCCTCCCTCACATCACTCTGTGACTAGAATAGACATCATGAGGAGAGGCAGGTAGAGGACGAAGTCGTCTATGTTTTACTCATCATCGCAGCTGGAGCCCGGTGCCTGAATGGCTGTAGTGAGACGGAGGCTTTGTGCGTAAAGTTGTTACCCTGCAGAAAAATCCCTTATGTTGTACTTCTGTCACAACTGTCTTGTCTCAGTAATACTTATTCAGACTGCTGCTCCAGCTGGGTTTGTTTTTAAAAAAATCCTTGAGGTGATCTTGTCTAAAGGCTGGCAGGCTGGTCACCCAGACAGCATAGCAGCATGTTGTAGCACCATCAGTGTCTTTTGGCAGAGACAACTGTTCAGAAGTCCAGTCAGACTGTAGCAGACCGAGCAAGTGTCCTGACTACTATGAGAGAAAGATGGGACAAGAAACAGGCCCATCATCAAAGCAAAGTAGCCCAGGAGCCAACACACTCATTCCCTATGATGACCTCACCGTCGGGCTGCATTTTGAAAGCATTAAATAATTCATACTCTCACACTTCCTGTTTCTACAGCCGCCGCTTGCGACCACAAACTCCCCAGGGATCAGATGATGAAGGAGGTGAGAGCACCCTTACTATCCCCCACTCCGTGTCTCTCCTCACGGGCAAAGAGGAGCCCTCCAGTGCCTCCCCGCCCGGCACATTCATCCTCTGGAAGTAGAGCAGATAAGCAGGCAGTCAGATCATCGCTTTTCACTGATGCTCACACCATATTTCTCCTTGAATCCAGCATGGATTCATGTGTTAGAACTCTGCCTCTGTGTTCGTCCTTTTGACCAGTGTGTCACACCGTATCAGCGTGGCCCTTTTGATGAAAATGACAAGTGAATATGCTCATTAATGAGGTTAGATCTATAAGTGATGGAGAATATTGTGGCAGGATTTAAGTGTTCCCCTCACCGCCCAGAGCGACACAGTTAGTTACAAACACACACACACACACACACACACATATGCACACAGAGTGTCAGGCATGTGCTGTTGAATACAGATCTAGCAGTAACCGAGTCACCTGAGGGCCCAACTCTGCGCACCACAAACAATGTCAGGACTGAGGGGGGAAATTTCAGCTAAACCATGCCTAGAATAATTGTTCTATTTTGCGGCGAAGGCAGCTGGGGAAATAGGGTCAAATTGCCTTCGTAAAGGTAGGTTAGCTGCATGAAATACTCTGTTGACAACACTGAAGGACTTAAACACATCAGTATCGCAGGTGCTACTGAGTAATGCCATTAATGACCAAAAAAAAAGTCATATTGTTGATACCCTTTTATCAACATCAGCTAAAAATCATTACGGTTTCAAAATGTCCATCATCATTTTTTTTTTTAAATTCAGTGTTGGTATACAGAATAATAAAACAAAACAAAGCTACAATTGTGATAAATTGCAGAACATCAAGAAAAAAGTTTATCCTATTGAGTCTTTTTAGTCTTTTATTCAAATATTAAGTTTGTATTATTTTCTCATGACAACTGTGAACAATTATATCATTTGTCAAATTATTGTAATATGGAGATATAGCAAACATAATATTTTATTATCACTCAGCCCTAAAGTAAATTATCTTATATGATGGTGCTTTTTGTCAAAAATGGGAAAATGACCATTTAAAATAGTACAAAACTCTCAAATGAAATTCAAATATATTGATACATCAATGAATTGCACATATGAACTGCAGAGTTTAAGGTAGTAAAAGCATTTTATGACACCATATGTCTCTATTACATTTAATGTACACATGCACCGGTATTGTCTGTCACTGCCCAGCATGCACTGGTTCAAACGGCCAGTTGAATGAAGGGTCCAGAGGTTTGGTTCTCTTGCAGTTAATGCCGCCGGAAAGATTATTACTCTGCGGAGGGAGACCTCTTAATACAGAGCCGGAGGCAGGGGCATTGGAAATTACAGTGCTGAGGGTTAGTGAGATAGCCCCTGCGATCTTGATTATGTCCCCTACCCTTATCCCTTATGTCCACTGGCTACAAGCACAGAGAGAAAAAGAGAGGGAGAAGGCTAGCCCCGTCCCCTGCTGCCATCTTCCCATCAGCTGCCCCCACAGCCTCCTGCTGGTCACTTAAAATAGCACCAGTATCGCAAAAACACTCATCTGCCTCATGTTTTACTCTTAGCCAGTGATGTGTTGAATATCGTCCCATAAGCCTTTCAAATGGATTCTGTGGCTAGGTAATCATTTGACTGGACCCCTGCATAGATTATAGAAGGGCCAAGTGATGTGGAGAGACGCCCTGTTCTCCAAAGTCGCTGACTGGCGTGTGCCTGCCGGGAGTATGTCTACATTCACAGCAAATTATCCCCTTTTGATATTTACATGCTTCAGCGAGGAAGCCGGACGCGACCGTGTAATAAGGATACGCGTGGCCTGCTCGCTGCCAGACAAAAGCCACCTTGATACATGTCCAGTCGAGGGAAGGGAAGGGAGTGAGGGTAGGTAATGTGTGCGGCCGCGCTGAGGAGAGACAGCTCCTCCTGATGGAGCTGCCCTTTGCGTCAGAAGAAAACACTGGCTTGTTTGCGGCTGCTTTGATGCCCTGCTTGACCTCCAGTAATGGGTTGAATTTGAAGCTCATTTAAAAATGTTGTTCCTTTTTTCACTTAATAATAGACTTTGCATATAGACAACATATGCCTCTGTGCTTCACATTGAACTCTCTTGGAGTGTGTTAATAGTGCATTACTGGCTGAAATGAAAAAGCGAGCGTGTGGACAGATAGACAACCCAGGAAGCTGTTTGCAAAGAGCCGGACGGCAAGGCTTTTTGATGTCATTGCACTAAGACCATTAAATTTGATTGGGGGTCCAGGGGGGACGGATTCTGCTGAACGCTGTGCTTTGTAAATGAGAGGACAAAGTGTCACCAGGGCCTCATGAATATGAAATACCCGCGCCCGCATTTATTTGGATATCAGAAACACAGATGAATCTTGTCAGCGGCTAAACGAGCGTGGCATTTTTAATTTGGTTTAATTAAAAAAGAGAAAGAAATAAGTTATCAACAGAGGGTGAGCTTTTGTTATCTTCTGGAAGTTGATAGGTTAGGTTTTGACCAAGTTGTCTTCTGTGAAATGTGTTCAGAATCAAAATAATGTCCCAGCATCTCAACAGTCCATAACTTTCCTGGAGAACTGAAATTTAGTGTTCCGTGAAAGATCGATGTTTCTTCAACTGCAGTTTATTTTCGGGAGTTATTTTGAAGCAATGGTGACATAGATGCCGAGATATTTCCTCACATCAGATGCACACTTCCATCTCCTCACCTCTATTTAGCTCCTCTATTGACTTTCCCCTCAGGGTGCAGTACTGTGGTTAGAGATTACTGACAACCCTCTTCATGCAGTCCAGCTCTCTCTTTTCCTCTCACTATCTGTCTGTTCCTCTCTCTCTGTTGCTTCCTCTCTCTCCGTGTGTGTGTCTCTCTCACTGTCAACACTCAGCTGTAGAGCTAATAAGGATGTGCAGTCTGCTGCCCCCTCCCCGTTCCCCAGAAAATATTGTTCAGGAAATCCACATCACACCCAAAGTTAACACATTTTCTGTGAGGACAGATGGAGAGCCAGTAAAGTTTTTGGCAACTGTCTGTACACAATAATCTATCCTGTTGACATGATAAAACTTTTTTGCGAAACAATTCTTCCTTATAATTGTTATGTACATTTTTCTTCAGCTATACGGTAACCTTTAGATGATATATGTCATCCCACATAAGGGACTTATTATAGAAATCTTTAAACATATTTCACTCTCTTTATTCATAAACTATTTAGCTTATTTTCCTCCGATTCTTTCTATTTCCCTTATAATGCCTCTTTTATTTTCCTGCTCCAACAAATGTCCATCTGAAAAATGCTGTGAAAGTTTGCCCTGTCCTTCTTGGGAGTGGAGCCATCCTCTGTCCTGTTGCGTTTTGCCAATTAAAGTGGGTTCCCACTGTTTGAGCAGCGGGTTGGCGGCTCCTGGCACTGCAGCCCCTGCCAGGCCGCACTGTGACTTCCGACCCCACACAGATGGGCCCGCAAGCAAATACTCTTGCACATGGCTGGATGCCGCCCCAGTCGGAGTGGCAGAGTGGACATGGAGGTCGGCCTACCGGCCACTGTGGGTCCTGGGGGTGGGCGGCGCTGACAGGGCCCAAATGCTAAGGTAGCAGGGGGTGCTTTCTGGGGAGCCCCTGGCCAGCGCCCCTCTCACAGCAGGAAGAGCTGCCGCCTCGCCTCCTGAATATTCATGGCCGCATGGCTATTGTGACAGGGCAGCTCTTATGAGGATGTAGCTAGAGAGAGGGAGGGGAGGAAGTGCCACGCAGACATGGTCACACATACACATATTCACACAGATCTGTGCAGCCATACACAGGGGATTTACTGTACTTTCATAAACTAGATGAAAATCAGATTCCAATCAGATTTTCTCAAATTTGGACACTTTTTAAAATGTAATCAGATCCTCTTTAAAATGTTGTGTTGTCTGTTTTTCTGTTTTCAGATATTCCAGTGATCCCAGACCTTGAAGAAGTACAAGAAGAAGATCTTACCATGCAAATTGCAGCGCCACCAAGGTATGGTAGTGACGCCTTAAACTTTTAGAAGTTCATCCTAATCACTCAGGATTCACACACACACACATACACACACACACACACACACACACACACACACACACACACACACACACACACACACGGCGTGTCCCCAGACCCATGTATGACAGTTAACCTCTGTCCCTGCACAGGACACTAGATCAGTAGCCTGCTCTGGTGACTTTGATGGTTACCTGTCCTCCACTCGTGCCATTGTGGAGTGTCTTGCTTTATTGGGCTGAAATGGAGAAATAACAGTTGGGTGTGATTTATGCAACTCTGTTACCAGGGTCTCTACTAACCGGGCCCTTTGATTTACAGGGCAGTGAGAGACACGCCGACATGTGTCGAATATGTAGCAAGGCTATGACAGCGGTGGAGGTTATTAGGCTGGGGCTTGCTCTCTGTGCGAGATAATATCCACATTGAACTCATTGCGGGGGCAATGTAGCGTGTAATGTGCAGTAAGTAGGACTGGCATGCACTGCTAGGCCCCGGCCACTTTGAGAGCCCCCCCACTTAATTCCAACCCACAGATAAGCAGCTGGGTTTCAATTTGAAGCGTTTACCACTTGGCAACCATCTCCTGCTCTCTGTGGTCTTTGCTTCAAGTCTTGGAGCTTCATTGTGCACAAACTTCAAACTTCGGCAAAGCCACTTCTCAGTCTCAGTGTGCATGTAGTGTCAAAGCACTGCAGTCAGGATGGCTACCATTTTTCCTTGACGTGTTGATCTAATTGAAATACATGTATCAGATGCCTATTCTGACTTTTTGTCACCCCTTAGCATCCAGGTGAACCGGGTAATGACCTTACAGAGATCTGGACAATGATCTGAAGTATTATTCTGCGTTCCAGACCTTAGTAAGTCAAGGACATTTATTTTTATATCTCTTTATATTCCCACCTCTCTTCTCATCAAGGTGGTCCATTTAATTTTGCAACCAACATCACCTCTGTTTGTGCAAGCTAAGTGAATTTTACCGCGATCTTTCTTCAGGATGGAGAGATTGACTTGAAGCTCCTCACCAAGGTTTTAGCGCCAGAGCAGGAGGTGAAAGAGGTGAGTGAGTTTTTAGTAAATATAGCTTGTGAGCTCCCAGCGAATGCCCGTCCAGCTGTTTCTAGAGCACCAGGGGAGGTTGCCACTCTGTCTCCCAGGTAATCAAGATTTATGATGTGTACATTAACACCCTCCGCTCTCCTTCCCCCATTCTCCTCTCTTTGCTCCCTCTGTTCCACATGCTCTCTTTTCTTGGTATGTCTCCCTCTGCCTCTCTAATTCTTCTTTTCTCCCCCTCTTGTCTCTCTTTTGCTCTGCAGGATGATGTGAGCTGGGACTGGGATCATCTGTTTACAGAGGTGTCCTCAGAGCTGCTGATGGAATGGGATCAAGGAGAGAGTGAGGAGCAGGCCGCGCTGCCTGTAACATGAGGAGGAGGTTTGGACTGGGACTTTAAATGGCTCCAGTGGGAGCTGGGTGAATGTCCATTACACAGAAGGGCCAGTGACTTTGGTTATCATAACTTTAATTACTGTTCGTTATCCAGAATTTATATTTTGTAAAGTGTATATAAAGTTTTTCTTGTATTTTATAAATAAAATTCACCATGCAGCGAAAAGCGCAGTGATGTCTTACCCTGTCTTTGTTTAGGTTTTCGGAATTTTACCCTCTTTTGTTTGTTAGTTTCTAACTTAAACAGCCAAAAGGCAAACTGATTTTGTTTGAAAAGCTCCTCTGAAAAAAGCTGTCACAGATAAAAATGCCCTCCCTGTTCTGCCAGCATTATCAACACCCTCATACAAGTCCAAGGTTGATAATCAGCTAAGCTGAAATCCAGTTGATTGTGTTCAAATTAACATTCCTCATTAAAGCCTACAACCTTATTGTTATTGACTGTGCCATTGACTTTATCTTCCAGGTCTTCGATAGGAGCAACCCCTTCTTCACTATTATCTCAAATGCATTGAACAGAGTTCCTATTGACACCTGGGGGATTAGCATACATTATACCTTTTACTGGATAAAGAGGAATGGTTGTAAGTCAGGAACAAGGCAGCAGCTGGTGTCAGGTGTGTGCTCGCTCTTTAAAGTGAAGGAACACAAAATCCTCACAACAATGTGATAACACTGAATACAGATTCCACAAAACAGGCCACAGGATATGTCTGTTTCCAGCTCTGAATTTCAATTGACATTGGCTCTGACACATTTACACAGAACTTGATATGATTTACAAAACGCCTTGTAAACTGTGCCTTTAACATGTGCTGGCCGCATGTATCAGCATTCAGTTTTGTCTTTGGTTCATGTGTGTGAATATAAATGCAGGCCTCCAAAGTCAGGCCAGGTCTATTAGAGAAACAGCTGTAACATTTACAGATTGTGATTAGGTTTATTTCTGAGGCAGAGAGCAGTCTCATGACATTTGGAGATGCACAGCAAAGTCCTCAAGGACACATAATCTATGCATCTAACAGCTCAATCACTGCCCATCACAAATAGATCCAGATTTTTTCATTTGGTGGGCCTTGAATCAACTTCATCAAGTGTAATACCTCAGGACAAAGCTATCACACAGGATATTTGTGCTCGAATATTTGTGTGTGGGAGAATATTTGAGCTCAGTGCTCAAACGCTGCGAGTGATCTCTGTTTCTCTATCAGACATACAAACGCACTCTTTTTTGCCGCCTCCACAATTGGCTTATTTAGCCAGACTTAATGAATTCTGCCCATATGCCCTGAGCAGCTGCTATGTTGCCCCTTCCTCCCGCCCCTGCCGAGCTGCGAAGTGCCCATCCATGTAGAGACAACCTCTAGCTGTCTCTCTGGAGAAGGCTAAGCCTGCCACTCCTCTGCTGGCAGCCGGCCGGTGCTGTCTGAGGTGGACTGCGGACGGGCTGAGGACTCAGATTAGGGCCCAGTGATCACGGGTTGTGGCCGGCCTCAAATGATTGGCCCGAGCATCGGTGGATCAGAGAGGGGATTAGAGAAAGAGAGAGAGATCCAGAGACGCTGTTTGGCATATGCTTGCATCCAGCTTCTCAAAGTGACCTCTCTCTACTCCCTCATCCTGCCGCTCTCTTCTCCTCTATTCTCTCCGTGTCTCTCCGTGTATACAGTATATCCTCAGAATGACCTCTCACTGTCTGGGTGCAGTGAATTCAGTCACGTCAAAACAGCTACAATATGTACATTATTTCTAGTGAAGAAGACAGTTGTGTTCTCAGAGAGCTTTTTTGTTGTGGCGGTTGCTTTCAGATGAACATGGTGTCACTGGGAGGTGAGCTGATTCTAAAGCCACGTCGATGCTGTGTGTATCAGATCAGATGATACAGGCCTCACATGGGTTGAGGGGGTAATTTGTTTTTCCTTGACATTTTTCTATTAAAATAATGGAGCCATTACTGCTTTAAAAAGTCCACATTGCCCCAATGCATGCTTCTGTAATCCAATATTTCATTCAAAATGTTCCAGTAATGACACAATGTTTAACATCCTTTGATTTGCTGGGACACATGCAACACCACGGCACACCAAATCTCAGAGTTTATATAGGAAAAGAAGTTTTCTCGTGTGAATCTACACTGTTTATTTTTAAAGCAGCAGTTTGTTACAGAAGACCCACTGTAAAACCTTTAGGCTAGTATGGACCAGCTGAGCTCAGGGAGTTCTCAGGCCACTGAGTTTAAATGGGTAATTTATCTGTGTTTTTATTGGGTCCCCTGGTGGAAATGACTTTTCATTTTGTGGCAAAGAAAGCAAACGCAAAGGAAGTAATACAGTTTTAATATTAGGAAAGGAAAAAAAAAGAAACGAACGAAGGGCCCATTAATGTAATGTTTTTTCCTGCTGCTCGTCGACAGGCTTGTCTTAATGTATTTTGATATTGGGCGCTAATTGGAAGGATGGAATAGAGATAATATGCTTCCAGCTCTACCTAATATGCTGTGGTGTTGACAGAAGTTTATACATCTTATCTGGTCTCAATATCTGCCTTCCATATGGCCCAAAAGCAATATGCTGTGCTGTAATTAAAGAAAATGGGGAGATGTGGAGATAGCTGGGGCCCGATGCCGGGGCCCCGCAGACACAGAGTGAGGGGTGAGGACAGACATGCTAAAGCTCAAGGAATATTAGGACCAGTTGATTCCACCAGGGGCCGCGTGCCTGTCACAGGTTCCCTGTCGCTGACCCAGCCGGCACTGCATCAGTCAGGTGCCACGAAGCGGTCATGAGAGGATTATTATCAGTTTAAAAAGGCAAGAAAATAAAGACATCCCCCTTTTAAAGCCCGGACGAGATCATGTTTTACACATTAATTTATAACGTAACTAGCTCGGCTGTATCAACCATATTCAAATGGTTCTTGTGCCCTTTGAAACGAGCCTCAAAAAGCAGCCGCAGTATTGATTTGCCACAAAGACTCCATGATATTTCAAGTTTAAAGGAGAAATCCTCGCCACACAACTAAGGCAGTCAGATCAATATCATTTTTTGATCAAAAGGGGATTTGCTTTTGAAATAGCTAGATTAAACAGATGTTTTATTTTTCATTAGATACACTGCACCTTTAAAAACCCGCAGGGGGTTGTGGGAGAGGAGGGGGAATTACTCCACAAAAGAGACAATGAAAGTGGGTATTTTTTAAGACCGAAAGTTTGACGGGTTGAAAAGTATTTTCAGTTTTGTCAGTGCTATTTTTCCCCTCTCTTCTTTAGTTAATATTCCATCGCTCCAAGTCCTTTTTTGTTTACCCCAGGTGGGCTTGGACATGAAATGGCTGGGACGGTGGCAGCTTTGAATGCCCCTGGGCATCTTACGGCCGTCATGTTGTCAAAGGACCCGGGAGGGGAAATGAGAGGCCGAGAGTTTTTTTCAAGTGTAAACCATGAGGTGGGGGAAAAAAAGCTTCTGTTCTTTTTGTAACAGTGAGATTGGCTGAATTCATTATTATTATTTCCCGCTTCCCCCTCATATGTTTTTAGTGCAGCCGAGGGTTGGAAGGCAAGTCAGGGGTTTGAACATGAAATACAGTCTAGCTCCACATTTGTCATGTATTTTATTATTTCCCTTCCTCACCTCTCAGTCCTGTACGCGAGGTCCTTCATTTTTCACATGACTGGTTTTCTTATCATTGTGGGCCCTCTCCGCTGGCCTATGAGTGACTTAAAGGCAATAAAACACAAAACATTCTGTAAAACACGGATGCCTCTCTGATCGCGGAGGCCCTGCAATGCCTCTCTGGGAAATTATGATAATAACTCAGTGGCGGTTGGAGTGGCCAGGTCGCTCGTGGGGGGCTGGGGGCAATGGGACGGGGTTCACCAAGGTCCTCTGAACAGGGACAGGTCAAGGTGGCCTGTTGGGCCTCGCCACCTCCCCACTCCCTACCCCCCATCATAAACTCTTTCCATCATGCAGGATGCTGTCCGCAGCCGAGTATACAGCAGAACCTCTTTGTCTTGTAGCCACTGGCGATAAAGCAAGGGCTGATGGGAGAGTGGTTGTGCCGGCCCCCCGGCAGTGGCGAGGTCAGCCGAGGAGCTTATCATAGCCAGCAGAGGAAAACGCCTGAGTCAACACAACTCCACTGTTTGCCCTCTAAGGGTCACAAACACACTTCTGCTAATGTACTTTGAACTTTTTATTTTTGCTCCTTCTGAGGGGAAGACACAAGGCAGCAAGAGCACTGTGTCTGCTCCTGATTTTTGGTGTCTGGATTTGTCGCTGGGTGGAGGGAGGGGCTGGATGAAGCCCCACAACACCTCTCGAGTGTGTGAATGAGAAGGAGCGAGGACAGGAAGAGAGTGCGGGCTCCACCACTGAGGTGCTGACAGAGGGGACCGAGGGGCTGAGATTGCACCTGTTCCGGCCCAGCACCCTCCCAGCAGGGTCTCGCCAGAGCCTCAGCCTTCTCCTGGCATCTGTGATGGGGGCCAGGGCCAGTCCCACCTCCAGCGCTCGCTCCACCTCTTCTTTTGCTTGTAGAAGAGAGACGAGAAACGCTGGAGGCTCCATCTGCCGAGGGCTCGCCGCGGTCTCTGCGGCCCGCCTGGGGAAGGGGGTTGCTGGGCCTCCACGACTCTGCCACGGGGGTCTCACAGTGGTAGACCACAGCGCGGCACATCACACGTCACATGCCAGCTGGCCAGGCTCGCTCCACTGTAAACAGAGACTAATGACCACTCAACACACATACACACACCAAACACATAGCCCTTGGTGGCGTGGAGGAGGGGGAGACATTGTAGGGGAAAGGTTTGGTTTGGATAAAGGAGAGCAGCATCCTGAGGTTACTTCACAGGATCTGCTGCAGTAGGAGAAGCTGTTTGAGCCTGGAGAGGAAGCTCACCGTCACAGTGGGATGTCACTAAATCTACTCTTTGGGTCTGACTCTGAGTCCACTACATCACAGCCCACTGGTTTCCTGCATGTGTGCAACATCACAGGCCTCCCAGTGCTCCGCGAGCCTCCAGGCTCAAGCTGGTCCACCCGCTGAGGCGGTAAAGCTCTCATGTTGGATCTCTGTCCTGGGGAACTGTATCTAGCTATGAACTCTGGGAACGAATATTGCACTGGTCTCTGCTGAAAAAAAAGCCCTTTCAGCTTGTGGACCCTGATTGTTGGAACATTAGCAACTATTAATGCAGAGTGTAAAGATCTTAACTTAAAGAATTCAAAAAGCAACGTGATAACGATTGTCCATCAGTGGGCTGTACATTTACTTAAACCACATGACACATTTACTGTATGTCAGAGCATGGATGGATTACTGAATAGGCTCACTGGGTGCAGGCCCCGGGACCCAAAATTTCAGGGGCCCAGAGGGTTGTACTTCAAATTTGTCATTCAAACACTTAAAGACCAGTTAGAGACTTAAAATGACCTTCAAAGGGATACAAAAAGACAAAAAAAACCCCTCAGAGACATAAAAAGTTCACAGACAGGCACAAAATGACCTTAAAGAGACAAAAAAAGACCAAAACAATACAAAAATCTACCCCAAAGAGACACAGAAAGACCACAAACAGGCACAAAATGACTGCAAAAAGACCACAAAGAGACACAAACAATCAAAAAACATACAAATCCTCACCTCAGAGACACAGAACAACCACTAGGAGACCTAGGAGACACAGAATGACCACACATAAAATAACCACAAAGAGATACAAAACCTATAAAAGGATGCACAATGACGACAAAGAGACTACAAAGTGTGTCTTCCTCCTGTGTAGGAGAGGTGGTGGGGCCCTTTGTATACAGTATCTGTGCCCAGGGGTACATTGTCTCATAATCCGCCCATGTGTCAGTGCGGCCTTGAGTTTTGCGTCTCCAGACTGAAGGACATCTGTGTCTCCATGTTTCCTGTCCCGTCTCATTCAGGATCTCCTTGTCTGTGTCTCAGTTTTCTCAAGAATTCCCCTCCTACAATCACATTACAATTATTTTTAGCATCCCCCAACCAGATAATTTCATATACGTCCTGCTATCTCATTTTACCCTGATGTCCCCAACACATGCATTTATAGATATAAATGTATATAGGGATATAAATAAATATATCAAATGCAGGATAGGAGTAATGTGACATTGAGTGTTATTCCCCAGTTAGGCAGGGAGAGGTAGGGAGGTCACTCGGCTACACTGAGCCACTGGCAGCCCAGGCCCCGCTGGTCCACTGGAGTGACTTGGCTTCATCTACAAACTCGCAATAAATATCTGGCCATCATTTATTTTAATTCACTCCTTTCTTGCTCAGATGGAATGGATTCTTAACCTTGTAGGACAAGGACACCCGCATGCTGCCTGCCTTGCCTTAGCTGCTAAATTATTCTTCATTCTTCAGGGGGAATAAAAAAAAAAAAAAAAAAAAGGAGTCCAGCGTTGCTCAAACTGTCAGCTCCAATGAAAAGCACGCCTGAAAACGTTGTCACTGAACCCCTGGACAAGGAAAAGACGGGGAGTGGGCAGTGAAAGACAGGGTGAGAGAAGTGGGGGAGAGAGGAAAGGGGGGAAGGTGGGGGAGTCAGCAGCCTCCAGAGTGATTTATTTGCCAAATCAGGACACAATGAGTCGATTATGAGTCCTCTAATAAGAGAGAGTGTTTGGGGACCCACTAATTGGGCATGATTGAGTTGCAGTCTGGGAGCCGGGCGAAAAGGGAACCTGGTCGGCGGCTGTCATGCAATCATCAGCTAATCAGAGCTTTGAAATTAAAACTGCGTGTTTAGGGTAGAGGACGGGATAATGGCAGGGACCTGTCTGAGCTCTGAGGCTGCCTGAGGAGGCTGTTACGGTGTGCATGCGTTTGTGTATTTGTTTGTGTGTGTGTGTTTATAAGTACAGTATGTATATGTGCAGTGGATGGAACTGATTATTGTATACGCTGTGTGTGTGTGTGTGTGTGTGTGTGGGTGTGGGTGTTTGGCTGTGAGTGTATTTGGGTCCTCTCATCTCTGACTGTGGTCTGCGCTGGTCTTGATGAGGACAGTGAAGGAGCTGTAATCAGCCCAGCCCTTGTGCTAATACTTGTGTGTGTGTTGTGTGTGTGTGTGTGTGTGTGTAGCTTTGTATCTACAGGTCACAGACCCATATATGTTTTATTTTTTATGAAGGGAGAATTGAGAAATTAAGTAGAATCCAATATTATATAATACTTGTGTATATAGTTCGGAAAAATTTGCTTTTCTTTTTTTTTTTTTTTTTAAATGTGACTGTAGGTGCAAAGACTTGGGACATTATGTATAAATAGTTATTTATAGTTATTTAAAAAGTGAAGCTAAACAAAAATATATTGGTCTTTTTTGGCTGTTAATGATGGAAAACAAAATTGCTAATCATCTATTTAATAAAAAGAAAAAAAAGTTTTCCCCCCAATATTAGCACATGCTGCTAAAGTCCCACAGCTCTTTAAATCTCAGGTAAATGAGTTTTAAAAAAATCCCAATAAAACGAAAGGCTTCAGTTTCTACAAAACAATGTTGGGATAATCAGGGAAGCGGTTGTATTCCCGTGACGTCACTAGGGGGCAGTGTTTATCTGCAATGCATCGCGAGAGCAAACACACGGGGCTAATTGATGTCAGGTGCTTCCTCTGGCTCTGTGCTTAAAACAGAGTTACAAAGCACAGTATTACAACAAGAATGCCACACAATTACAGCCTCTGAATTACAGGTAAGACGGAAAAATACATTTTAAAGACAACTAATATTTTTTTTTCTTTGTAACTTTATTGTGTTAAGTGTTTTGACGTGGTGGCCTGGGTTGTTCCGACTTCCTGGACACATTTTAAGGCCCCTTTGGTGCACTGGCTAGCACAAAGGCTGCCCCTGTTGTATGCTAAGCTGCTATAAAAAATAGTATTCATGTCGAATATTTAAATGTTACATTTTTGGAAAGAATAAATAGCACTGACCTGTCAGACTGAAGCCTCTATGTCCACAGAGGAAGCAAATAGCAGTCATGTCCAACAAAACAAAACATTTTTATACCCTAAATACTGACATAATAGTGTTAAAATGTGGTTGCTTTATCAAAAATCGCCAAAATATTTATACAAATTTCTATATAAATTTCCATAATATCAGTGCAGGTAGCCCTTCTCAATAGTGAGTTTATGGGTTAATGTTGCACTGTGGTTTGCAGCATGGTGTTCAAGAAAAATATATAACATTATAGCAGTAATATAAACTGCTATGGATATTTTATATTTTAATGTTGTTTTATATATGACAGAAAACAAACTGGTGGACTACATATGTGCAGGACTGCTTGCATGTGATTTGACTGCAGAGAGCTCACTAAGTGTCTGTAATATGTCCTCTATCTTATAATTGGAAATCAATTTTTAAAAAATACTCACATGTTAATTTTTGCTGCTGTAGATGCATGAATTCAGATGTAAATATTTCAGATAATTAGTAGCAGTATATAAGGTATTTACATTTTTCATTTATCTCATAATTAAAACATTTTTGAAGCTGTTTGTTGTCGTCCATGCTGTAATATTAAAATGCAGGGATGAATTAGACACTTAAATCAAATGACACCTGTGTCATGTGTTTCAGTGAGAAGCCAATTTTTGAGAATAAGTTTCAGGTTTTAGTTCAAATGTTTTTTTCTCTAAGCTTTCCTGTTTCCTGACTATGTCCACAAATAACCCCCCAAACAAACAAACACACAGTATTTCTTTCAATCCTCCCAAGGCCTTGTCTAATTGTAAATGCGCCTTACATCTAAAGAGGGCCTCACTATAAAAATCTGAAGTGGGTTTAGGCATAAATGGGATTAATTCCCAAAGAATGTCCTTTGCTCTTCCTCCCATAATTTCATTTGCAGGGTCCACAGGATGAATAGCCAAGCAGGCAGTGATGTGGAACTGGAGGACAGGCCTTGCGGGGCCTGTGCTGCTACACCGCAGCCTTCAGGTTATGTTACCTTGATAATGTCGCAGCTGCAGGAACCACACCGCCCACCGTACAGGACACAGGAAATCCAATTATCCGCCTTCTAATGTGTGGGAATTTTACGCTCTCATTTCTTAGACTTTGGCTCCAGCTCTGCCCGAGGGCAAACCTACCTGAGAAAGATTCCTGGGATTGTTATTTATTTATTTATTTACTACGAAAAATGTTCACCGGCTTTTTGACTGAAATCAATATTATGAGAAAGTTAGAATGTAGAGGAACCCAAAAGAAAATTCTTGATCAAACTGTTAGATCAAGATTTAAAATCAGTTGATTTAACTTAATTTACGTCCTTTTTGTACTTGTAGTTTAAATCTGATATAAATGTCATACATACAGTAACTTGGCTGCACAAACAACACACAGTCACACACAGACAGACGAACAGGAGCAACCCTGATTCATCCCAGAGTCAGCCAGGTCTCTGCGATGGCTGTATATGGGAGCAGGTCCCCCACCTGCCTGGACCCCCGACTGTTTTTTGATTTAATTAAAAGGAAGAGGGTGCATCAATTTCAAGCGCATGGCGGGGAGATGACAGTACACAAATTGAAAGTAAGCATCTCAGTGGAGCAGGGAGGGGGCCGGCCCATCATTAACATAGAAGACAATTCTGTGTGCAATGTAACAAGATTAGAAACATTATTATCATTCCACCGCTAGACATAAAACCCTGCCGTGGAAAGAAAAAAAAAAAACAATCTCAAGAAGGCTCTTTACTCAGGACAGAGTTAGACAGGCTTGAAAAAACAAAACAAAAAAAACATAGCATAGGCAAGTGTTTCTTATACTGTCTGTGAAAATATGTAGCTCATCCCCTAGGGAGGTTTCATATTTTCTGATACTTTACCCCACACAGCAGTGATTATGTATCTCAGAAGTGATTATATATCCGCCCCCCTTCCCCTGCTGAACCTCCAGCACAGATCCAGTGTATCAGTGGGTTCGCTTTCGGTCCGATCCGAAGGAATGTGAATGCGCTCTGTGCTCGAGGAGGAGCCCTATTAATGAACGGTAAAGACAGATGAGTCTCTCTCATGCCAAGCAGGTTGCCGCAATTGGATTAGTGAGGCTGAGATTGGGATGGATAGCTGTCTATGTGCCAAGTGGCCATTAGCCCGGCCAATATGCCAATATAAGTGTACACAAAAACAGGCTCAGGATTCCCCTCAGTGATCTCAACACTCAGACTAGAGTCAGCAGCTGAGGATTTCTAAAGCATTAAAGCTGTGCGGACATACTAATGAGCAATAAACATTTATCAACTGTGATAATATGGAGGTTAAATAGTTGATTTAATAGCTGACGTCTTTAATTTCAAGTGGCACCTGAGCCGACTTCCCATATTGCTTTCAATGTTCAGGAAATACAAATATCAGCATCCAGTACAAGTGATCTGTCAATGGCTGTCACACTGTACTTTATGAATGGAAAGCTGCCCGTTCCTGGCATGTATCAGAGCGGGTTGCTGTGTTTCCGAGGCTGATGTCATGTTCTCGGCGAGGCGATGATGGGCACTGTAGATGTCAGTGGACACCAGGGGCCCTTCTCCAACCAACTATACAAATGGGCATGAGTGTGAAGAGCTGGGGAAATGTTATCAATCACCCTGCGTCCCAGCGGAGGAGCTGCTGGCGTTTGTGTAGAGAGCCCCACTCATACTGATCCATATAAAAGGCTGTGTGATGTATTAGAGCAGATGAGCAGGGGCCGGCACTGACACATGACTGACAGCTCATTTGACAGCCCCAGGAAAGTGTGCAGGGAAGTTTCAATCTAATCTAATGCTGCTGAAGGAATGAAATTGTGGTGTGAGATTATGTTTTCATGTTATATCCCCTCTAGGACAACACGGGCCGAATGGGATGAATATGATGTGGACGACCCCCGGTCGAGAAGGTGCCTATGGAGCCAGACGCCGGAGTCGACTCTCAGTCGAGACCTCCTGACCCGTGCCTCTCCCCTCAATCCACCTCAGTCCGATGAATCAGGTTTCTGAGGAAAAAACAAGAAACTGAAACCCGGCTCAAAGCCATATCTGTGGGTAAACAAAAACATTTTTGTGTCATGCATTATCAATCAGCTGTCTCGTGGGGCTTTCCAAACAGGTAATCTCTGTCATTCAATCGCTTCACCGCAGGACCTGGGTCCTCCTGAAACGGGATAGCCACAAAACAGACATTAATATTAAGTGCAAGAGAGATCAGCTTCTCTTTGGCCTTCTCTCCCTTCTCCTTTTTTCATAAGTGCAGAATATCTGTGTAGGCCACCTGCATCTTGAAATCAATATCTCTTATTCTGCAGTATAGGTTTACACACATTTTTAATGCGAAGATACATTTTCTCATAATAAATGTCATATTTATTGACACAACATTAAATGAGCCCCTTGTAAAAATACATTTCCACATACCAAAGGTCACAGAGGTCACAGAACGTTTCTTAATTACACCAGAAATGTAAAATTATTTTACCAGAAAACTATTAAAGCCCAGGAGACTCAAACCTCCCAATGCGTCCTCCCACAATGATCAATCATAGAGCGCTAATTAGCCATTTTACAGCTATTAAAAAAAAGACACTCAGCCCTTTTCATTATGCCCCATCTATTTTCCCACCATTATGGCCTTTTCTCTTTTTTTCCAACTTTTGAAAGTTATTAGAAACTTCTGCTGCACTGAGGAATAAAGCATCGACTTTCCATACTGGACGTGCCAGGCTTTCTTCCCCTCCGTCCAGCGCCTTTTACTCGCAGAATGAGGTCAGCACTTGGCCCGCAAGCGTTGAGTGTCAGCTGCTGTTTTTCCATTGAAACAGACTATACTCGGGTGTTTAGCCCTCTGACAGCCTGACGTTGGCCTCTAAGCAGCCCGGTGACCACAGAACCTGATCCCACACAGTCAAGCGGCTGTGTCTGCTCGGTCTAAACTCACCTTCCCCAAAACATGTCACACAAATATCTCCTCCCTCTACTTCCTGTAGCATGCCTCTCCTCTCCCGTTACCTCTCCCCTCTCCATCTGTTTCCACACTTCAGCTTTTCTGCGCGACGGTGTCCATATTTCCCTGCCAATGCTGTGGAAGGCCCCTGCGAATGTTCGTATTGTCTAAGTGATCATTAAAATTTATGGCAAGCTGACTTCATCCGGCTTGCTAGGCCGCGCTGGCATAAGTCATAATTATGTGATGACACTGTAAGAAGCAGTGTCCACGCTGGCCCCTTCTTCCAGGCAAGTTAAATGATATAATTAGCCCAGTAAGAGGTGAACGCTCCAGATTGGATAAGTTATTAAATGTTTGGATGAACCTGAGCTCCATTTCCCTAACTACCGCTGTCTTCCTCTCGCTCCTGCTCCCTCCTCCTCCCTCCATTAGCCCATTAGCAGTTATGTGATACTATATGCTGATGGGGCAGTGGACAGAGAAAGTGGGTAAATTAAGCCTGACCATTGGTTGTGTTATGGACTGCTCTTATAAGGTGCTACTGAAGGACACGGCAAGACTCAAGAGAACAGCACACGACTGACGGACTACCACAGACCTGATGGTACAGTAATGTGAGCTCAGCTGAGTTTGTAAACTTGAAAAATGTCGCTCTGACCTTCGTTATGATCCTCCACTGAACGTTATGTTGATTGCATTCATTAAGAACTCATACAGCTCGCTGTTTTCACCCCATGGAGCTATGGAAAGTGATTGTACTGTACAGCAAACACAGGTCAGACGGGCAAACATGTCAAATTTAACCCATCAGATTGCTCAATTTGTCCCCAGTTAAGCTGTAATAGAAGGCAGCGCACCGAGGTTGACAGCATGCCTACCGCTGGGCCCTTGAGCCTCGGTGTGTGCGCCTGTGTGCGCGAGTGTGTGTGTCGTGCTCCACCAGAGGGTCTCACCAAGCATGACTGCGTGTTATTCACACTGACGAGTTCCACTGTTCACTGTCACCTCTCATTGTGAGGGGAAATAAGCCTGTGGAGAGAGCTGCGGCCAGGGGAGGGCGGAGGACAGAGGGGAGGCTGCAGGGAGCCCCCTGTTCTTACAACCGCAGCCCAAGGACTAGTTTCTCTTCCAACAAGAGCTAAGCTGGGTATTCCTAAATATCAGTCCACATCCGACCAAACACCTGACAGACAGGAGCAGATATTCAGATGCAGCATGCTCAGCAGTCTGGTTAGGTTTTCTAACACATTCTTCCAGACAGTGGCAGAGGCCTAGCTGTGTGTGTGGCCGTATTCGGGGAGGGGTGGGTGTTATGGTGTTTGATTTGTTGTGAAGACTCGAGCAGCAGGACTCAGCAGAGTCCAGGTTGGCCCAGCAGGCCCGCCGAGAGTGACACTTCCTCTCTCTGTCTCGTCCTGCGGAGAGCCCTGACAGCAGGGACCTGGTGCTGAGCCGCGTCCCCGTTCATCATCACCAGAACCAACCACCCACAGCGGGTGGGAGGGTTGGAGGGGGTGGGGGGGACTCGGTTATCTGTGTCACCCCACTGTCCCCCCCCTCCTCCTGCTCTGTCTTTGGCCCTTCTCCAGAGAGACCAAAAAGCCGGTCTCTTTCGGCTCCCTGATTGTTTTTGTTCCTGTGAGCAGACAAATAGAGTTTGGCCTCTTACAAAAGAAAATGCCGGAGCTCATCTGATCTTACTGCCCTAAGGAGTGGCCTGGCCTGAAGGGCTAGTGATTGGAAAATTACAGTGCTGCTCCAGCCATATTGTCAGGGAGTCTCCGCCAGACTCTTTTCTCTTTGTGTGAAAGGCCATCAGCTGAATGGCCAATCGTGCACTTTTAACGCATTCATCAATACTGTGGGGTGATTGGCTGTCGACAGCGCTAATTTATATTTGGACCATTTGTAATTTGGGTAATTTGTATGACTCTGATTACAATGTAAGTGGATACAGAGCAAATTATGCTGGTACATGACATCTTTGCAAGGCAGATATAGCTTATCTTTAAAATATCAGTTGTAAAATGAGCAGTGTGTAAGATTTAGCGGTATCTAACTGTGAAGATTGCAGATTGCAACCAGCTGAAACCAAGCGTGAACTCCCAGTTAGGATTCCTTTAGTGTTATGTGTTCAGGAGGTTTTTACCAGGAGCTGAATTATTTGTGGAGGTCTCTTCCTCGCTAAAACAAAGGGACAAGGCGATTCACCTGGTAAAAAAAACTATGAATAAAGCAGTTTCACGTTAAATATCAGTGTTCGGCTCATCATGGAGGGGCTGCTAACTACGGTGTTTGATGCGAAAATGTGTACAGACCTATGTAGATCCAGTGTTTGGTTTGTCTGTTCTGGGCTACTGGTAGAAACATGGCAGGTGCAACATGGTGGACTCCGTGAACAGAGACCCACTCCCCAGGTAGATATAAACGGCTCATTCTAAGGCAACAAATACACGACAAATCTTATTTTTCAGGTGATTATACACTAAAGAAAACATACTTATTATATTATGTTCCATTTCTGCAAATATCTCCCCTAAAGTCCTTCACAGCGGACCCCTAACTCTGCAAGAAAAATCTAAACATACATAAATAATACATGCTCACTGAACTGGTCAGTGAAACTCGAGGTGAGACAGCAGTCAGAGATTTGGTCTTTGGGTGAAAATACCTGTTGCGGCTCCAGAGTGATGTTCAAGCCGCCCATTCCTGCCACACAAGTGGCTCTCTGAGAAGTGATTACAATTGGTGGGGAAAGGAGGAGTAAAACAAGGGCCTTGTCAGCACAGACTCTCCAGATTTGAGGTCAATTTCGCCCCCTGATTGCGTGTGTTTTTGTGTGTCTGTGGGGGAGGGAGAGATGGAGTGAGAGTTTACTGTTGCCTCATCGAAGCCATCATCATCACCTGACAAGCACAGGCTGAAGCCATTCTCATCCTTTTGTTTTTTTTCCTACACCTACCATTCTTTTATTCTTCCTTGCCCCCTCCCCTCTCCCTCTTTTCTTCCCCTCATCCCTATCTCTGCTCCTCTTGCACCCCTTGGCCCTGGCCCTCTGCCTGCTCTTTCGCTCACCCCCCATGTTCGCAAATCACTTCTTCCCGTGTCAGCAGGTAAATTGTTTTGTCCTCCCATTCCCTGCTTTCATTACCTTGTGTAAATTAAGCGATATGTCGTCCACCGGTGCGCGCCAGAGCACTCACTGCGCCAACGCCAAAATCATGAGATTTGGCATAATAAATGAAGACAAACTGGCAGTAGCAGTGCTCCTCTCCGCGCGGGCTCGCCTTCATTATTCGCTTAACTTGCCGGAGAAAATGACTTAACCCTGACCTGTGTATTTCGTCCCATATTCACTCCAGATAAAAGCCTTTTTACAGCGCACAACAATTTATATTCCAGCAAAGAGGCTGCTTTTCTCTGTCAGTTTTCCAATCTCAGCTCCTGAACACACGTCATTAAACTTGTCTTGCCTTCCTGTATTTGTCCATCAGTCCTTCTTTTTACATAAAATCTGGCAGCATTATTCTGGAATTTGATGGCACCCACTCATTTTTTCCCCTTGGAATGTTTGATTGGAAGAAATATAGCCGGGCTGGGGCTATCTCCTCTCTTCTGTGGAATCATGCACTTGATGAAATAGTGTTCCCCCAGCAAGAATAATAAAAACAGACTTGTGCATTACAGGGGGCTCTCAATCTGCCAGCTGGGCTGAGCTGAGCGAAAAAAAAAAAAAAGCCCACCCTCCTCCTGACAGATTTTTATAGTTATCCCAGCAGATAAATGGAAACGGGTGACCAGGCTGGGGAAGGCCACTCTGGAGCCGAGCGTTGGCTGCAGGGCTGGACAATAGCTTGATGTGCAGTGTGGACATTAAAGGGTCGAGACGAGCTCACCGGTACCACCAGAGATGTCCTTTTCTTCTGCTCAGAGAAAAACCTGTGAGAAATTGTGGCTACTACTAAAACACAGCTCTCACACAGATAAACACAATTTCCAACACCTAGCAACATAGTGTGGTTTATGCTACTAAATCTTTGTCTCTGTCCCTTGTAGCTAGTGGTTAAGTGGTAGTGTAGTGATAGAGAGGGAAGTTAAAGTCCCGTGTCACACTGTGGTCTAGCTCCATTGAGAATGAACTGTACAAGATGAAAAGGGTGATTGCAACTGTCCTCAGGGTGATAGGTGTTCACTTTCCAATTTGGAAGTGTCAGCATTACTATAATATCAAGCTCACTTCAATGTAAAAGGTCACAGACACTTTGCATGAAGTCTTTCTTTCACTGCCACTGGAGCAGAGCCCACAGTTAGTTTGTTTAGTTAGTTTTGGTTCTTTGCTGTAGCTCAAGATGAAAGCTGTTCTTGCATGTCATAGAGCTACACGTGATACTGTGTAAAACCAGTTATAGGAAGTTTAATTAGCAGTAGAGCTGAAACTTAAAATGCTTTTCACTATCAATGAATCTGTGGAATATTTTCTTGATTTATTGATTAGTTGTCCCAGTTTCCCAGTGCCTAAGGAGATGTCTTTACATGTTGACCAACAGTCCCAAACTCAAACATGTTCAGTTTACAGTAATGTAAAAGAGAGAAAAGCATAAATCTTTTCATTTCAGAAGCTAGCTACCTGTGAATTGTCATCTTTGCTTAAAAAAATGACAAAAGAATAATCGACTATCAAAATAGTTGAGGATAATTCTTTGCCATTTTCTGGCAATGGCTGCTAGATGTTGTTTCAGGTCATTACAGCACTTTCTTTTTGTCATTTTAGTTTTTTGCTTAGGTTTTTCTGTTTTAAGAACATCAACACATGAAACAAATACATAATCACAAACAGCACAGACTAAGCAAAACACTTCCCTGCAGCGTTCAGAGCATTAATGATTCAAAGGTCTATCAGAACAGCACTCATCCTTATATCATCAGGTGACCTATTCTACACATAAAACAAAGAAACAAACAAAGAACAAAAGGTCCCTATGACACAGTCAAATCAAAAGAAACAAAAGCCCACTCCCTCCATCTGTGTGTGTTACAACTGTATTTCATTTCAGTACAGTGTTTAGCTCCTATGATATGTTTAGTCCTTTATAAAAGACAAAAACTGATTCCAGACAAGCAAATATGATTCTCTGCAGTTATGCAGATTCACTATCATAAACTCTAATGATGCATTCACTGTCAACAACTTAACCCACTCTCTATGTTTAGCTCTATCATTACAGCACTTTGAAAACATAAAGGTGTTCAAAGTGCTTCAGTGCAACACTCAACAGGAAATATGGTTTAAACATTCAAACACAAATAGAAAGGATAGAAACCATTTAAAAAGAAATGAGAAAGATAAATACTGACCAAAGATAGGTCAAGATGTAGAAACATAAAAATATGTAGATACAATTTTGTGTTTTGTTCTGACTCTGATTATGGAAGTTAAGATTTCATATGTCACAGCAAACTAACAGTCAAAATAAGAGTATTTTTTCTGCATTTGAACATTATAACAGTATTTTATGTCACACTTGAGAATGATATTTTTCCGTAAAATAATTAGAGAATAAAAGCACATATCTGAAATTTCATGTTGACAGTGCAGAACACAGTCACTGACATGTGGGTTGTCACATGTTATCCTTTCTGGAAGGCTGAGACTGACCTTAGTGTAAAAGGCTTTTTACCTAAAACAGTCAGGATTAGGTCCGAGCTTCTTTAATTTCGTTTTACAGAAAACGGTAATACAGGGTTAAGGGTAAAGTATTTAAAAAGATGAATTGGTTAAAAAACAGTTGAAAGTTGGAATTATAGGAACAACAGGACATGAATTAAATGAGTAAAAATCAATTATATTACCACCTGTCTTTGCAATGAATTTTCAGCCACTCAGGATGTTCTCACGTTTTTATGATGTATCGTCTTTAACCTAAATCTTAAGATGATCAAGAGGTCCCTGCCATTAAAATTAGCATGTCTGGTAAAATGCTAATTTTTGCTGAATTTAATGCATGAATTGATTGAGGGAAATATTTTCCCTTCTACTTTGACTTGATGGCCATTATCAAATTCAAGTGGAAAAACACTAAGCCCAATAGTCCTACAGCAGTAATGTGAAACTTCACAGAACCTAACGTAAGCAGCATTTTTATCACTGAAGTCAGGAGCTGGAAAGTGCTGGATTTAAACAGAGGTTAAAAAGTTCCACTGTGGATTACACTGTACTTTAAGATTTTGCCTTCTGGAAAGATAATCAGCCATAAATGGTGCTCGTTTTCCACCTAACAGGCTCTGACTAATCAGCCAAACTGAGCAGGCTAATCAATCTACCTCTAGTGCTTCAACGCCAGGCCTGGAGAGCTTTGTGTTGTCTGTGTCCTCCTCCTCTGATCAGGCAGCAGTACAGTACAACACAAAACGCACACAGTCGGAATTTTGTGAGTGGTGAGACATTTAAGAATGCTTTTTTCTGCACCTTGAATACTGCCCATGTGGCCAAGGGCTTTTTAATATTTCAGCATTTGATTGATGTTGCTCATATTTTAACATTCTGGCCTCCAAAACACAACATATTATTGAAATACTGGAGAAAGAAGCGACACAAGAACGCTTAGTTTCAACAAAAACAAAGTATTTCTAATTGCCAAATAATTTTTTAAAGCTTTGGGGTGGAAATCTTGTTTTTTCATGTCGTAGTTTGACAGACGAATTCAGTTCAATTCAATTCACCAGAACTTTATTTATCCCGAAGGAAATTCTTTTGCCAGAGAATGCTTAAAATCATAGTAACACTAAGTACAGTAACCACAATTTAACGTTCATAACCAAAACCAGTGTGTCCCCAGGTCAGGGTCTCTCACTGGACCCAGTTTCAGAAACAACTAATAAATATCTGGCAAAATGTACAAGATAAGAAGTGTAAACCTGTTTCTGAAGACTGGAAACATGAGGAGAGAACATGACATGAAATGAAGGTCCCCGGCTGGACCTGACTTTTTGTTAAGTCACATTTTGCACCACTAACTGGTTAAGATCCATAATGAAAATGTTCCCTTGTGCCTCATATACATCAGTTAATAGTAATTCTATACAATACATTGCACAGGTGAGCAGAGAGGATAATGACAATATGTTAGTTTTCTGTCTCACTTTTGTTTTTGTAATGTAACAGGCTGCATCTCGTCTGCAATAGCTTGTCCTATTGACTGAAAAATGAACTCTGGCATTTTATATTTTCAGTATTTTCACACATCAGTGCAGCCCCACACTGACTTTGTTCTTATTTTTTTTGGCAAGTGAGCTGCCCCAGCGTCTCGCCTTTCATCTTCTCATCAACCAGGCAGTCTGCCATCAGCCATCATTTTCCATTATGTTTTATCCCTCAGTTTTATCCTTTTATAACTGCTGCATTTGCCTCTGTGTCACTTAATACATGTGTGTATTTGTTTATACATAAATAATACAGAGAGAATTACACCAGCAGTGACATGGAGACTTCTCAGTCACATAAACTTACAGCCTTCTGGAGCTCTGTTTGAAGAATCAGACATTTTTGAGCAGACCTGTTTGTTTACACAGACATGCCTGGCAGATATCAAAAGAGGAGATAAAAGATCATCAGACCGGGCTCAGTTTCAACCCGCCACCTGCTAAATTGACATGTCAAACGCACCTTGGTGGAGCAGCTTGACATGGCCACCCATGACAGTGATGCATCTGAAACATTGTACAGGAGGGTCTCCAGGTACGCAGAACAACAAACAAACCCCTATTTACTATTTGATTTGCTTGACAACAACAAAAAATGCTCCTGAGGTTTATGGGCCAGCTTTTCAGATAATTTTGTTAATGGCTTATTTCACCTGGGGACAGAGGACTGGAGCCTTTGAATCCTAATGAGACACCTCAGGGTTGGCTTTTTGACAGTCAGCAGGTATCGCTGTGGTTTTAATGGTTTTGGTGAAACTGGGACACACTTATAATGCTGAGGAACTGGTAAACAGTATAAAAAGGTAGCCAATATTCAACTACAGAAAGTAACAGTACAGTTACCCCAGCACTGTAGATACAATTTTGAGGTACTTGCACTTTAATTTTGAGTATTCCCATTTTATCCTACTTTATACTTCTACTACATTTCTGAAAGAAACGTTGAACATTTTAAGCCACATGTGCAGTTAGAGCTCTGGATGTAAGTCACATGACTTGAGTCACAAATTTGACGGCTTTAGATTCAACTTGACAAAAATTAAAAAAGACTTGCAATTCAGCTTGGACTTAAACACCAGTGACTGGTGACTTCATTTGAACTTGAGCCTTTCGACTAGAAAATACTTGATACCTTCCCCAAAGTCCAAAGATGAAAAAGTATGATATTTTGTCATTAATGCTATTCATTACCAGCAACTCGTCACATAATTTGCTTTGTTTGAATCAATCCAACAGCATCCAATCAAGCTGCAGGAGAGAACCATGAAGAACTGATGTTACGTTACTGAACACCAGTTGGAAAAAATATTACCAAATATGTTTTTGTTTACATACAAAAGCACTCGGTGGTCAACAATAAACAAATTGAGAAATGCGGGTAAAAAATAACAGATTAAGGCGTAACAACTTCCAGCAATACTTAAAAAACATGTATGATCTCTTTAGATTTGATACATTATAACTCTGTGGTTAAAATGGCATTTGTTAAAGAGTGCATAAGACTCCACACTCAAAGTTTAGGACTTGAGACCTGCCTGTCTTGACTTGGAACTTGACTTGGGAGTTGAGTCTGAATACTTGAGACTTATCTGTGATTTGCAAAACAAGGACTTCATCCCACCTCTGGTCATTATTTACTTTAAAGATGAAAATCAAAATCATTGTTACAACACTTAAATGCTGCTTAAATGTTAATGCATCAATAAATCAAGAAAAATCCAATTATACATGCTTTAGATACTAGTATAGTTTGCTGCCAATGCTTATGTACTTTTGTTCAAGCAAAAATTTATATGCAGGGTTTTTTCTTGTGCTTGAGTGTATTTCAAGTTCTGTTATTGCTCATTTTGCCTACGTATAAGATCTAAATACTTCCTCTACCACTGCCAATATTATTTAAAATGGGCTGAAATCATGTCAGTATGTAGCAAAGAATTCAAGACCACATCACAAGTATCCAAACATAATAAACTACCAGACACTGTGTTACAAATTTATGGCTGATATTGAATTTAGAATTTTAAATCTGTCAATAAAAACTGTGACAATCATTTAAAAATGCAACAAGCTCCAGAGTTTGAGATGAGCAGCTTTGCTCACTGCAGGGACTCCTCCACTCTAAAAGGACAGGGAAAAGAATGATACAAACAAAGAGGAGGAAAAAAACTCGAGAATCCAACTCATTTTTTACTGTATGAAAGTTTCACAAGGTCGTTTGGAGAGTCGTGTTAACACAATACCTGAATACAGATTTGTTTCCTTGTTCTACAAGTCACGGAGCCCCGAGTCTTTAAGCGATCATTATTACCATACAAATAGACAGATCTATTTAACAACCCCCTTTTTATCGCATAACACTTATTCTTTAGTGTTGCTCCCTGAAAGGCACTGAAATGCGTCTCCCCCTCCTCTTTTTTTTTTTTTTTGCAGGGAAATCGTCTCCGGGTTGATAAAGGCTCAGAGCAATAGAAGAAGCAAGGCTGACATCTTCTTAAGAGATGATAGGAGGGCCAAATCAAATAGGATGGAGCAGTCACTCTTTTCACAGATAGGTAGCTCATTTCTGGTGGCTGAGAGTTTGCATCCCTAGTGGCGCTCTGCCTGGGAAAGATAGCTCACTCGGACTCCATTCATTATTTCATTCCCTGCCTCCTCTTTTCACGTCTCAGCTGCTTCTTCTTCTTCTCTCTCTCTCTCTCTCTTTTGCTTTAATGAGTTGCCTATTTTTCTCAAGTGTTGATGGGGATCTTGGAATTTAGATTTGGAGACAAAATGTTTAATCACAAGCGTTTTTCATTTGTGGAGAAGAGGCAAAAATCAATTATTTCTATTAGACAATGCTGATTGGAAATGAATGGAAGTGGTAGCGTTTTGAAACAAAGGCTCCATGGTGGCAAAGATAAGTGTCAGTCTCGCCCCCCTGAGGTAAGATATGTGGTTTGGCTTAATAAGCAGTTCGCAAACATTTGCCATTAATCCACTGCAGAGGCTTTACCATGCCAATATAAACACAGGCACATAATTCATGATAACAGTGCTTATAAGTCAGTAATTGTGGAATAGAGGTAAATTATGTAAAATCATTGCACTAAGCCAATATCAAGCTACAAATCTTGCAAACTGAAGATGTTTTTTTATCTGTGCTGATACATCTAGATGTCCTTTTTTTTTTATCAAATATTATCATTTAATCTTGAGTATTCTTGACTTTTTTAACTATGACATCAGTTGTAGAGGTTTTCTCTGCAGTATAACTCCCCAGTAAGTTGCAGTAACTTTTCCCGGACACTATTTACAGCCAGACTTAATCAATCAAGCACAAGCTCCACATGATATTCAGCCTGGCACTTCCTGAAGAGCACTTTGCTATCATATCCCTCACATTCTTTGCAAATCCCTTTGAAAATTATTTATAAAAATTAACTTCTCTTGCAGAGGGCTCATTGAAAAGAAGAATTACATGAAAGATAAAACACTTTATCGCCAGTGAAAGACTAGACAATGTACGTTGAGAAATTGGGAAGATGGCAGAAACAATGAATATTAAGTGCCTAAGAATCTAAAGCTGCTGACTAAATTGAAACTGTATATCCTGAGGGGGCAAGGTTTCCAAATTGCTAATTACTGCCTCTGAAAGGGGGCTGTTTCTGATATGTTTGCTTGTGAAAGGCTGCCGCTTAATGAAGCAGTGGCTCAAGTTTTTTTTTTTTTTAATATTCCCTCTCTCCAGCTTTCAGGGCTCTCTCCGGACTTTCCTCCCAGGCCAGAACAATGGCGGGCCCAGGAGCCCAGCTTCCCCACAGGCCCCGGCGAGAGGAGGCCGGGGGCTGGGTACTGAGGGAGCCGCTCAGCATGCTGAAATATGGAGGCGACAGATAAGGTGGCAGCGGCACAGAGAGGCCCTCTCCCATGGGCCCAAGGGGAAATTTGCAGTTATTAAGAGGAAGATGAGAGAGATTAAATGGCTTTTGTACTCATTTTCACAGACTTTTATTTTTTTTATTATTTGGGCTGCCTTCATCTGAGAGATGAAAGAAGTGGTAAATGACTTTTTTTCTTTTTTGTGCTTCATTCAGTAACACACTGGCTTTGAGAGACAATTCTTCATTACTGAGAGTTGTCACACATCATGAAACACTTGTTAGTGCGCTATTGTTTTAAAAGGTGCAGAAGTAATAGAATTACGATAATCTACAACTAATCTCAGACGTAACATGGGTTAGGAATGCGTTTGAAGAAATTAACACAATGTTACATACGTGTCGATTTATCAAGATGTAAATCTTAAATCTGTTTGATTTCCATTGAAACACTGTTGTAGAAGGTTTTACTCAACTGTCTGGCAATTACTGAGGTAAACGGTTAATGGACTGCATTTATATAGGGTCAGTGTGCCTCTCATTCACCCACAGACTACTGTAGATGGCAACGGTGGTGCCAGTACAAGGCTGTGGCCCAACTTTAGGACTAGTTGGGGTTTAGTGTCTTACTCAAGGACACTTTGACAACAGGGATAGCTGAGGATCGAACAACCAAGTCTGTGAGTAATGGTTCTATCTGCTCTCCCTCCTTTGGAAGTCTTTGTGCGGTTTTATTGTCTTGCATTGCATTACATTGTGAGTAGGCCATTGTAGGTGCCTCACCTGACGATACAATGCAGTTTGATGGCAAAACCATAAACTGAGCTACTGGACTTAAGTTTCACAAAGTAAGATTATATTAGTTTGATTTAATTTAGTTGAAAGTATATGAAGATGCTTTGAAACACAATAGATTTTTGTAACAGGGACTGGTCATTTTGTTTTAGGGGGCTGTAATTTCCTCATAATTTCTTAAGAAGTCTCCTGAAAAGACCCTTTTAATTTGGTGTTATTAAATTAAATTCAGGGTTATTTAGTTCTGCTGTGTTTGTTTGTCTTTTTTTTAATATGAATTGTTCATTTTCTATCAGACTTTTAAGGGGGACAGAGCGCTTGGTGTTAGGGCCACGAGGCTCTGGAACAGTCTGCCCGAGGAAATCAGGTTAGCCGAGTCACTGATCTCAATCATACTGTAGGTGCTATATTGTAGGCAGCTGGACTTGCTTGAGTTTCTTGTATACGTTTCAAGTTTCAAGTTTCAAGAAACGTCTTCAAGAAACTCAAGCAAGTCCAGCTGCCTACGATATAGCACTTAAGATTCATTTACATTGTCTCTTTATTTCCTCAGTTTTTATACACCAAAGTGTTTTTTTATCAGTTCTTGTAAAAGCACTTTGTAACTCTGTTTTGAAAAGTGCCTTATAAATAAAGATTTGTATGATATATTAAGATATAGTGGAACACCTCAGTATGAGAAATACATATAAATAAACAGAGCTGAGACTTTCTTTTTGGGGGGTGGGGGGACATTGACTCATGACCCCAGTATATCTACAATCCTAGCTACGGCCCTGATAGTTTAAATATACAGGAAAATTTAGGTTTATTTCACCCAAGAGCCCACTACAGGGAATAAAATAACACACTACACTGCAGGACTTCTCTCAGCTAACACAGACACATCACACACAGGAAAACTGCAATAACACAGGTGTCTTAAATAAAAGTCTAAACGCGTAATGTGTCGGCTTGTTATAGAAGTGTTATGGCGATCTTGTGGTAAAGTTAAATGCATTATCTGCAGCACTGCAGGCTGGGTTTTTGGTTTTTATCTGCAGGCGCACTGTGGTGTTGTGGCGAGCTGTCAGCGAGGAGGAGACACCTGATTGGCTGGACAGCAGGGCGGAAGTGCGTCTGGTGGTGTCCCAGCTGTGCTGCTGAAAACAAAACAAGACAAGCTGCGACTGGTGAGTGCTCCAACACAGTGGACCGTGTGCTGCCTGTTGTTACATAACATCATGATAGCTGCTGTGAGTCGTATTATGACACGGTTACTATGCTAAACGCTGTTAAACGGTGTGTTTCGCTGATAGTTAACAGAGGGGAGATGTGTGGCTGTTGAGGCTGTTCAGGCTGTCCTTGTGCTCAGCTCACGTGTTAGATGTTGTTATGTAACACAGAGCATGCAGACAGCCCAGCCTGCCTCTGCCATTGTGTTGCTGCACTGATGTTGCAGCTTTCTTAGCTAGTAATGAAGATGCGGTGAGTGTTTCTAGCTGCTGATGGTGTCCAGACGATCAAACAACCGTTTCAATCAAACAAGGGGAGCTTGAAAGTTTAACAGTGAGGATGATCCTGCACAGTTTTATGCTGTCAGATAGGCTGGGTACATTTGATCAGATCTACCTTGGCATTTATGGCTCCATTTTTAGCTGAGAGATTACAACCAAAGATGGAGATGATATCATTTCCAGTGGTCAGATTAGGTTTCAAATGCAAGAGCTCCTTGTAAGATGTGCCATGTTATATCAGTGCTCAACAATCAGCCTGTATGGGTCTATTCTGTCAATGCCTGAATAAAGGACATCTGTGCAGATAAAACAAAAGTTTGGCCCTGAACCATATGTAACATCTCGCTAATCTCGAAGCCAAAGATCTTTCACGCTGAGAGTTAATACTCCTTCTCTGGCCATTGGGGTTGGGCCCTTCAACAAGGAGCAAAACAGTTCATGTGAGTCATGTGATTTGGGTGAAGTAGAAAGTGAGTCCCAGTTTCCTTTATATTGTACAAACTATGATGACTTAAGAGAGTTCATGTTCCATGAAATGGTTTGTCTAAACCAGGTGTGTCATACATATGGCCCGAGGCCCAGAACAGGCCCACTGGATGACCTTGCACACCTAATAGTGATGCTCTTGTGAAGGCTAAGAGGTGCCAGGTTTCAGGAGTGAGTTAAACAGTGAATAGTTTTCTTTAAGTAAAGTGCTGCTTTAGAGGCTTTTCCACCCCGACCAGAGTACAGTTCTTTTCTTTCACTTTATTATTTATATTTGTCAAACCAGGAAGTGGCGCTGCTCTGTAGCGACATGGGCTCCTCACCTGCTAGATAGGATCAGTATTGTTTATTATTATTATTATTATTGTTTATTATTATTTGGGTGGCTGTGGCTCAGAGGTAGAGCGGGTCGTTCACCAATCGGAAAGTCAGCGGTACGATCCCTGGCTCCTCCAGTCTGCATGTCGAAGTATCCTTGAGCAAGATACTGAACCCCGAATTGCTCCCGATGATGCTTCCATCGGTGTGTGAGTGTGTTAAAAACTGAGTAGCAGGTGGCACCTTGTATGGTAGCCTCAGCCACTAGTGTATGAATGTGTGTGTGTGAATGGGTGAATGTGACTCATAGTGTAAAAAGTGCTTTCAGTGGTCAGATGACTAGAAAGGCTCTATACAAATGCAGGTCCATTTACCATTTACCATATTGACACACTGTTACTGTTGGGTCCCGTTCATGTCTTTTGTATATTTAAGTCGCTGTTTTGTGTATGTGTTTTTTGTGGCTGCAGCAGGGGTGGAAGCCCAAACCAAATTTCCCTTGTGGACAATAAAGTTTACCTTGACCTTGACACTTTAGTTTTCTTCAGTGCTACATGGTAAATTCTCTTGTGAGTAATCCATGAACTCGATCTTAGTCAGTGAGGATCTGAGTATGTAGGTGCTTTTATTGCTTTGCTACATTTGCCCTCCGCTTAATGTTGTCTGAAAGTATGTACGCTGGACTCTGGTCTTGGTTTATTTTGATTTCATGGTGTCTTGTAAGCCCAATAAAATTAATTTATTCATTCATACATGTAGAGAAATCCTCTCTGGAAAAATCAGCAAACATGTTTCCAGACTTGCTCGCTGATTCGCAACTTTGCTCACAATGGCCCTATACAGCCAGAAATACTAAGCGACAGCTATCACAATAGAAACTGTAGGCAAATATATATCATCTCATGGTATATAATGTCATATCCCTGTCAAATATATTTAGTTTTTCAACCCCTGTTACCACAATTGTTGATCCACCTGCACTTAACCATTAATAATCAGGGCCATAGAGTCTGTGATGTCACTCTTAGTTTCTAAATGTACTTAAAGGGCTTGGAGTTTTACCAGAGTTCCAGATTTGCCTCAACCATCTTAATAGAATTCAACAGGCTAAGACACCTTTCTGTCAAGAGACTATGGTCCCAAGCAAAGCAGCCACGAAGTCCCAGTTTATATGAAGTGAAATTAGCTGCTGTGACCCCCAGTTATTGTTTAAAAAGATACTGATATTAACCTTTTATTTCTAGAGAGACAGAAGGATGTATAAACTGTTTTTTTTAGACACAAAATGTAGTAGAGTTGTTAAAATACTGTAATTTCTAACCTTGAAAAATAACAATATGTAATAAGATTTTTGATACTGTGTGGAAAAAGTGACATTGAAAGCATGCAGTTGAAGTATAACAAGGCTATAACATGACAAAAATGACTTTTCTTTTCTTGGTTAGTAGCAGAGAACAGCAGAACATTATCAATAAGAGAGAATGAGAAAGTGCAGCTGCTACTGGTGTATCAATACTGTGGAAAAAGAGGATTGAAACCATCTCAAATATTCAGTATCGATGACAGTAGAAAATAGTGGTCATCAGAGGAGCTGCATATTAAGGCACTTCAGCAGTGGCTTCACATTCTGCCTCTGTTTATTGTAATGTTTGTTGTATGTCCTTTCATGTAGCATCATCTATGATGTGTGACTCCTTGTGTTGACATCACCTGAGTTTACCTTTATTGTATCTGTTTTTCCAGCACCATGATGGATGAGCTGGTGCAGGACCTGGTGTCTGCTCTGGAGCAGACCTCAGAGCAAAGCAAGCTCGGGGAGCTGTGGGAGGAAATGGTCCTGAGTCCATTGCACCAGCGCAGGCAGATCCGCCGCCGCAGAGGCCGCAAGCGATATCGGGAATCCTCCCTCTATCCGCTGGCGCATAGGCAATGCTGGATCGAGGCCTCTGAGTCCAGCTTGGACGAGACTAAAGGATACAGGGAGAACTCCTCAACCATCACCACCTCCATGGCAAACTGCAGTGACTCTGACGACATGACTCCAACCAACCGATGGCGCTCTGTCATGAGAGGCCCGGTCAGGACTAGGCAGCCCTCCTGGCCCGAGTCTGACTCCTTTACTGAGAATAATCCAGGAAGGCAACTCAGGAGGCGGAGGAAGGTCAAACGTATGACCTCAGACGTCACAGTTAGGCTGCAGCAGAAGTTAAAGGTTTCTGGTGTAGATAGGAGACGGAGACACAGGCCGTCCAGGATGCAGCATCTGTCAGGATCAAAGAAGAGGTCTGGCGGTTGGGTGGGAGCAGACCGTCAGACTGAAGGAGCCCGGCTGATGGGAAAGGAGTGCTGGAAGAGAAAGATGGCCAAGGAACACGGAGATGCTGCGGATGAGAACATGTCTGAGGGGTAATGTTAAATTCAAGAAAGGATATTCATATGTCAGAGTTGTGTCTAACCCTTTATTTATTACAATGTTATGACACAGTTAGGCCTTAAAGGAAAAGATCCAGCTCATATTTGGGAATATTCAAAAAGCTTTAAGGTTCATTATTTGTTCCAGTTTTCAAAAGCCTGCCTTTAATTGACAGCATTGCAATAAGCTAAATGTTAACCTTGTCATCGTTTAAAAAGTCAGGATTAAAACCATACTGACAAAGGAGCTCAAAACTCTAAAAGCCCTTTTTACCCTTTAAATGGAAAGTTACCAAGGCAGTTAAACCCATAACATAAAAGTCATGGGCATAACTACTATCAGACAGGAGCAATTAAACAAGGCGACATTTAAGATGATCTATACTGCCTGTCTTCATCGAGCCACTTGTCAATATTCAGCGTGTCCTCAACTAAACCAAAAAAAAAGTATCACAATCATACCGCTCCACTTTAAAGTATTGAGTTGACATTAAAAATGAATGATAGAGTCTCTTCATCCTCATCTCCTATAGCTGAAATGATCACCAGGGAAGGATCTTTGATAGTTATGCCTCCGGGCATCCGCCAGCTCATTATTTCCTTTCGAGAAATATTGTCACAAATAAATAAGTGACTTGGTGTGGTATTGATTTGTTTTGAAATGAATTCCTTTCTTGGGCTGGGTAATTAAAGCTCGGCCTGTCCCAGTGTCCCTGAGTGCAGCCTCTTGTGTGCATTTTATTTAGCAAAACTAAATGTGGCTGTAACTGGCAGCAGAGAGGGACATTATATTATCACAGCAAAGCAAAGATTACAATATACTGTGGATGTGAAATTACTAAATGTGACAGATTTTGTCCCAAAATGACTGATAATTATATTAGGCCGTCACCTTTTTTTTTGTTTGAGGAGCTGCAACTAATGACGATTCCTGTTTTGATTAATCTGAATATTTTTTATTGATCACTTGGTGTTTTTAACATCAGGAAATCATTGAGCAACTTTCGACAACAAGGTAATTCTGATCTACAGAGCTTTACAGGTACACGAAAGAGAAAGGCCACAGTGATAAAATACCAAAAAACAAATGTTGTGCCAGTTGAGATATTTCACTGGAAAAGTGAAAAACTAACCTGTTGGTGGTAGGGCTGGTTGATATGGAGAAAATCAAATATCACAATGTTTTTGAGAAAATACCTCGATATCAATATTGAGATAAATAATGTGGATTTAATGACCAGGTGGGTTAAGGCAAGTAGTAGAACAGCTAGAACAGTCTGGTAAGTTCTGAAAATTTACATCCTTTACTGTAATGCAGCATTTAAACCAGGAAAAGACAACACGTACGATATTACAATACCCAAAATCCAAGATATCTGGTCTCATATCATGATATTGATATAATATTGATATTTTATCCAACCCTAGTTGGCGGTGCTACAGGAAAAGTCAGAGGATTAGTTATTAGGATTCATTCTCTGGTGTTACCTCCCTCGCAATGACAGCTTACCAGCTTCGAACCTTAGTTGGGAACATGCTGACTTATTAACATTACTTTAGCTTTGCTCGTTATTAGCTGGTAACTAGCTTCTAGCGGTCCAGACCACTCTGCAGATAGAAAGGATGGCAAGGCGTTCAGGTGCCGTTCACTAACAATGGCTTTATTGCAGTCTTCACAACAAAACAACAGAAATGGCCTTCTCATGAGGTCTAACAGTACCTCTGAGCTTAATTCTGCTGACTATCATCACTCTTTGCCGCCTGGTGTATCTTCACCGTGGCGCACTGAAAGAGCTGCTCCCCTTCATATAAACAATGAAGTACACGTCATACCCTCACAGGTTACCCACAAGTCCACCGCCCTTAAAGGTGAAAAAGGGTGAGCCGGTAACACAGGGGACAATGACTGTCTGTACAAAATGTCATGACAGTCCATTCAACAGTTGCTACTGGTATGTATAAATTACACGGTATATTGGGGTATTTAGAAATCTCAAAGCTATGACTTTCCATACTATTAAAAACGCAGATGTTCCTCATTCTATTAAACTGATACGGAGATGCTGTATTGAGGTGATGTATTGCGCAGTATGTGCCACCAGAGGTCAGTTTCTTTGTGGGACAAGCAGCTGAGCTGAGAAAGATTGCAGATGCGAGTGTCAGGAATACAAAACTATTAAAAAAGAAAAATGTTTCTACCTTTGTTTGGAAGCATTGACACATGACTTTTTTTTTTTTTTTTTTTTTTTTTAGCACAAGTGCTGTCATTAACCACAAACCCCTGTGAAATTGCTGGAATGTATGAAAGTATGAAAAAATAGATACTGCCCAAGCCTAGTATAAATGGTATTTTGCATTAAATACCTCATATGGTCCACATGCACACAGACAGAAATGGTGGGCAGCTCAGTTCAGCTGTGTGTCATGATAACATTCAACAACACCCCAGTAGTCTTTTTAGCCTTGGAGTTCCCATTGTCAGTATCTTGCCTTGCTCCTGCACAATGTATTCCTTTGCCGGTCTCATTATCTGTTGATCATATAAAACATGTGAGAAGAAGACATTTGAGGTAAGCCGTAATGGGACAGACAGAAGGCTTTACATCTTCTGGTTTAATTTGTGCTGACCTCCCTAGCCCCTAAACGGTACTTGTTTTCTTACTTTATGGAAAAATCAATAGCCGTTCTGACAGAAAACAGCTCCGGAGAAGAAATAAATGGGAACACCAAGGCACGCTGTCAATCATTTCTCACTTACACAACGCCAACGCTCTTGATTGCTGCTCAGTAGACTGCCACACTGCACTGAGGGCTGAACAATCTAATGGTTAAGCTGTGGCGGAGGCAAAGGATACGAACAAATGGCAGCTGTGATGAGGGGTTGACAGTGGTACAACAGCAATATTTATACTCAGAGTGTACGGTCCATTTAATGTCAGACACAGATGCCATTGTTGAAATGTCTTTTGAGGCACTCGGATTTCTTTGGTCTCCATTCATTCCATTAACCTTTTTCATATGGAGTGTCTGGTCTCTTAAAACGTGCCTCTCCTCAAGGTCACTCCTCTTACGCACATACTGAGTGGAGCTTTGCCTTCAGCCACCCAAGTTCAAGGGGAGCAGATGTTGGCAGCTCCAGTTGGGCTCCACATCCTTGATTAGACCTGGCCCAGCCTGCTGGCAATGAGGCCACCTGGCACCCAGGCTGGCCCAACAAGCAGGCCTCACCTGTGGGTAGACGCCGTCCCGGGCTCAGCCTCCATCTCCAGCTGTGAGCTGCTACTGGTGATTTTGACTTGCCACCAGGAAAAACAAAGCCATTGCGCGTGATTTTCTCACACTCGGCTTTATCACTCTGTAATTTATATTTTGAAAACTCTATGAGGAGTTTTGGAGAAAGCAGTGCAGCATTTGCCGAAGTTAATTTTCATAAATCTCTGAGACTAATCCAATTACTGCAGCTCAGGGATGGTGGGATAACCTTATAATCAGACACCCATGGAAGAGGGCATGGATTTGGGTTGGGGCCGCTTGTTTGAAGAGCCCACAGATCCATTGTTATCAGCGCTTTGCCCCCCTCCGTCTCAGCCTCTTCTTTATTCTTTTGCAGAATGAGCCAGGGCTCAATAAATGGCGGCTAGCCTGTAATCTCTGTGCAAACTGGTCTGCCTCTCCCAGGAGCTGCGGATTATATCCTAATGATTAGTGCTCATCTGGATACTGTGTTTTGCTTCACCTCTTTGGCTTGTATAGAGACAATAGGGCCATGTGGGGACTTAAGTTCAGCTTTAAAACACTGGAGTGCGTTTTTTTGTTTTTGCCCTTGCCTTTGTCTCACCATGGACATATGGTATTTTATGTAATTAAGACTTATTGGTTTTTGTAGCACCTAATCCACAACAGAATATCTTATGTCTGGGGGAAGTGCTGTTTTGTGTGTGAGCCAAAGTTTGGCCAAAATGTTTGTCAACTATCTTGACAAAGGTCACTGCTGAAGAAAGAAGAGGTGTTTCTTTAGGTCCCAAGAAAAATGGGGGTCTCAATTATTCATGGCATTAATTAGGCAGTACTTAATGGAAACGGTCTCACATTGGCCCTGTGCTGCTCCAAGCGACATCACATTACACCTTTAATACGGATAAATACTTAATGGGTGTCTCTAATTAATTGTTTATACCTGTGATTCTTTTCAAACTTTGAACAAAATCCCTCCAATAGGAAGCAAACACATTTTTTTTACTTACAAAATGAAAGAAGATGCCACGCTGCTAGAAATAGTTAATCAACACTGGTTCCAATTTTCAAAGAAAGGTTGTTGAATGAAGCATAAAATCCAAAATGGGTATTTTTTGTAGAGCTTGTGGCTGTGTCCTCTACTGATGTTGAAGTTTTGTGTGCTCCAGATGCCAGCCGATGTGTCCAGAGGTGGGGTACAGCTGAGCAGAGGCCCGGGGAATCAGTCTGGAGAGAGGGCTGAAGGGGTGGGACGGGGGTGGAGGGACGGTCCAGGACTGCTTGGCGAGGCCAGACATCCTCCAGATTCCCTGGAGAGGCCTGCTCCCTCTCACATCTGCTTCTTGTGGATGTGAGGGGAGATGATGCAGGACCATCTGGCCAGGAAGACACGCAGGCTGGACAGACATTTTTCTGATCCTGCCATCACTTGCAGGCCTCTGCAATATGGTGAAGCACGGTATCAGCGCATATCTGACCCTCCAGCTTTCTCCTGTAAGCAAGGTCAGCGATGAAAAACAGGAAGAAAAATGCAAGGCAATCAAGAGCATCAGGCCCTCCCTCTCTCATAAAGTAGTCTGAATGGAAATTAGCTTTATGTAAAGGATATAGCTTGCATTATTGTATATCTTTCTTATGGTCAACAAATGTCATAAGAAAAAAAACCAAACACTGTTGTTTTGCGTGTTGAGACAATAAAATCCCAAATGAAAAGTCTGCACACAAATACAGTTTATCTTTATAGATCATGTTGATGCTGAATTAACAAGAATACTGTCAACATATGGCACCTTTTATCTTGTGTTTTTTAAAGTTATGTGTTTCTGAAGACACATAAGGAATTGTTAATATGTCATATTTCTTAAAGGGAGTTTGGTATAATGTTTTGCACCAGGAGCAGGATGGGAAATAATCTCAAAAGGAATCTAATTGCATTACTGCAAATAATGAGCCTGAAAGATCTCCAGTTTTTGCAAAGTCTTACTGTCTGTGACTAAAAACTTAGATTTTCTTAGATGTGAGAGGGTGTCAGACTTAAGTCTTTGAAAAGTCTTCTAAAAGTCTTTTCAGACAAGGTACCTGCAGATCCCTAAAATGTCTTAAAGGGCCCTGAATTCAAAAATCTAAACATAAGGCCTTGATTGATATTAAAATGTCATAAATCAGTCTTTCAAAAGTTTAATGATGCTGCATTGTAAAATCTATTTTTTGTTAATTGTAAAATCTGTTTTTTGTTTTTTTTTAATAATTTACGGATGGGGTTTTTTTTGGCATTTTAAGTGGCATTTTTAACATTTAAAAAGTCTTAAATCCAACTTGCCTTACGCTGTAGGAACCCTGTCTTCAAGTGTATTCAAGGCATTAACCATTTACCGTAACCTGTCTGAGGCCCTCTGCCCCAAACCCTTTTGTTCCTACAGAAAGTTGAGCATTAGCTCCATCAGTGTCTCTTTTTTTCTTTGGTGAAACAGTCAGTTTACAGAAACTATAAAAACTATAAATAAACTATTAAAAAACTCAATTAAATGAATATTTTTTAGGAAAATATTTACAGATATATGTAGCTATACTGTGCTTGTTGCATTTGGTCGTTTTAAGTGAACGATGACAGCACTGTGACAGTTTACTTTCAGAGAGAGGAAATCCTTTTTTGTCTGTTCATCTTTGTCACCTCCACCCCTCCCCCGACCCCCCTCCATGACCTTGGAGTGTCTGGAGGTCCCAGTTCAAGGTGGCTGAGGTGTGAGAAAGCCAGAGAAACCCAGGGTGGTCTGGGGTAGCAGAGGGTGCGGAGGCAATGTAACCAGGGGTTGCCCTGGGGGTGTGGAGAGGAGCAGCGACGGAGCAGTCTAGGCAGTAGGCAGTGGCAGCCCGCACAGCAGATGTTGGCCAGTTGTTGTGTAGAAGCGGCACGTCTGTGGGTCGCTCTGTGTGTGGGGCACACCCAGAGGGAGGGGCGGGCAGGGGAGTGTGTTTCGCTCTCCTGTCATCCTCCACAACGCAGGCCAGATTAGATTGGAGCTGACAGCGGAGGATATTCAATTAGATTGTGCATGTCACTCAGTGGCTTCGATCAGAGCCTCTCCTCATGCCTTTGTGTTTGCTATCGCAACAAGGGAGAACATGGCACGCTCTGTCTTTTTGTGTCATTTCCATTTATGTCGACCTCTAGCTCCGGACTTCTCCATTATTTTCATTATTGAATGTTACATGTTAAATATTGACATTACAGAGGCATGTAAATTTTTGATTCACATTGTTCACTTTTCAGATGCTATAACATTGTCTGACCTAAATAACCCACAGGTCTGAGATGAAAAATCAAAACAGAGTTCTTTATCCTCTGATGTCTTTGATCTTAAAGATACAGGCTGGTGGCGATCATTCACATGTGATGTTTTGCTTCTTTTCTTTGCAGGGAAACCAGCAGCACATGCAGCAGTGACCCTGGCCTCTTCACCAATGATGAGGGAAGACAAGGTATCAAAAAATGAATAACTTTAACATACAGTGAGAACTATTAAACTGCTACATCACTTAATGTGATTCAAACTGGTAAGTAATTTGATTCTGTGTATTTGGCGCTCACGGATGAAGCGTTCCTGATCACGGAAAGGAAGATGACGAGTTGTCAGATTTGGACAATACCCTGCTCGACTCTGAGGGAATGCTGGGGCTAGAGAGGGAGGTTTCGATACAATGGGCTGGTTGCTGGGCACCCAGGCGACTCTAATAAGACGTTGTCATGTCGTGTTAATGAGCGCTGAAGCCTTTGCTAATCTCATTAGCCGTGGTGGGGCCAGGCGGCCTCTGATTTAACAGTTGTCACTACACCTTGACTGTGAGAGGCATGGTTCCTGCGTGTTCTTTGCTGACTGACAGGTCTGAAAAGAGTTCGCCGTCTGGGGACGAGACTGGTGTTGTCTGGTTGTCTGGTAGTGTGTAGTTCAGGCTGTTCTCATTCAATGTTCGTAGTTATACCTACAAAAAGCGATGTAGTATAATTTGTGTATAACCGACGTAATCGTGAGAAAGGAGGCTGCGATCATATGACCTATGCGGTGCAGTTTGTCATCCCTCATATGTCTGGAGCAAAGGAGGAAGTCAGGCGACGTAATATAAAGAGCGACAAAGTCCGCATAGGGAGGTGGTCAGGGTGGTGTACGGGTCAAACAAACACAGGACTTTGACCCAGGAGACTGGGATTTGTGTCCCGTGTGAAACCAAAATGAATCTTTTTTTCAGCGTAGCAGTTGGGGTGCTAATTTGCAAGATATCATGGCGCCCTTTGGCAGTGTAACTTTTTGTTAGATATCATGTGAACCGTTGTATGAGGATAAGCTGTGTAGTTGCCGGAGCAGTTTACCCTAAGATAAAATTTCAGTGATCGATGCAACAACGTTACAGTTGAAGCTTAACTAGAGTTTGTGGGACCACCAAACACACAGCGACTTAGCTTCTCCCAAACTATTTGACTCAAAAAAGCCTGAATGATGGTGTTAATTAAGTTTCTCTGAACAGTTCATACAGCGTTATACAAGTGTTTTGTCACCAATCAATTGCACTTTGGGTTCAAAGTTCCAATATGCTGCTTGATTTTTGGACAAAGCAATTCTACGACGATGGTGCTTTTGACTTCAGCATTTTAACTTAGTGTTACTACCTTGGTATGAATATGCAGTAACATGCTGACTGATGCAACATCTTCTCTGTCCCAGGCGATGACGAGCAGAGTGACTGGTTCTTTGAGGGGGACTGTGGAGTCGGGACGAGCGTGGCCGGCCTGCTGCCCAGCTGGGACTCAGACACGCAGCTTTCCCTCGAGGACAGCCGTCCCCCGCCCACCTTCTTGCAACCCGCAAGGCCCTCTCAGAGAGGTAGTGGACGATAATTTTGTGTTATAGACTCCTATTAACATTCATTATCTTTTTTTGACCATTTTGCAACACAAGAAGATAAATGTGCTTTGTTACTGTTGCAGGGTATCGGTATCATTCACGTCTGAAGCGAGTGCCTGGTTCTGCTGCCTGCTGCATCAGGAAGGACAGGAGGCGGCTTCCCAGCAAGGTTAAAGCAAACTGGCATCTTCCTCTTCACTAGAAAGTGGTTACACTGTTTTTATGGTCTTTGTTTCTCACTGTGTATCTTTGATTTGTGTTTTACAGGGCAACGGCATGCCAGTGTTTGTAGAGAGACTGAGACACTTCTCCCAAGATCCTTACCAGAGAGAGTAGGATATACTGTTTAAAACTCTTTTAAATTTATATGAACTTTATACGTTTAAATCTGTTTCCATCAGCATTTTGCATCTAGTGATTATACTTTATCTCCTTTTAGCTTTTGGCTGCCTCCTGTTGGAAAACGAGACCGAAGCCAGGTATGATGCAATACAAGTCTTTTCCAAGCTTCAGTATCTTTTTGGCCCCACTTTGTTTAGACTTTAATGGTGAAATTGCAAAATCTAAATGTTATTGATACTTTCAATTTCCAGTTGAACCCTTTGTGCCCATTACCAGTGTGTCCTATTGACATGGTGTCAGAGAGCTCCCATCTCAGATGTTCCTCCTCAATCTGCAGAAACAGGTAGTTGATGCTACATGTTAGTTAAATAAAGCAGCTTCTCAAGGGCCTATTGGAGACACCAGTCAGTGTTTTCAATTAAAGCTCAATATATTGATAGATAAGTCTACGGCCAACTCATTTAAATGAATCAGTTACAGAGCATAGGTCGCTGTTAACTAGAGTGATCTGTGTTCAGGTAATGCCTCAGAGACTGTGACTTTACAGGAGGTAATTGTTAGCACTGTTTTGCTGCACAGATTTGTAAAGTCAAGGCATGTTTCATGTTTCAAATGCACTATTGGAGAATTTAATACCTAATGCCTATTCTTTGCAGTGGTATATAATACACACAGATGCACACATATGATGTAGATACAGACACGATGTCTGTGTCCACATCCATCTTAACCCATTTTGTTGACATTGGTTTTACGTCCTCATCGCTTTGGCTTTAACAGAATCAAATGCTGTATGTGTAAAAATAATAGTAATTGCAAAATCAACCATTTTTTCTTTAATTATATTCTTTTCTTTTGACCTTATTAAAACCCAATTTGTAGAAAAGTATTGTATTAGGTAAGGTAATATTTTATTTTTTACATGTGCTATGCATGAACAAATCCCTTTTGTTTGCCAAAAGTCATCCACAGACCAAAAAAAAAAAATCACAGTATGCTCTCCAACGGAGTGACGTTATTTATGTTTGGGGTCAGAGTGTGCAGCTCCCTGTTAAAAGAGGATAAAAAAAAAAACAACAATTAATTTGCAATATGGGCTTAAAAAGCATTGTCAACAGCAACCCTAACCTTGTATTCACTCATATTATTAGTTAAAGGGACAGTTCACCCAAAAATCAAAAATACATATTTTTCCTTTTACCTGTTGTGCTATTTATCAGTCTAGATTGTTTTGATGTGAGTTGTCGAGTGGGGAGGATATCAGCTGTAGAGATTTCTGCCTTCACTCAAATACAGTGGAACAAGATGGCACTCGGCTTGTGGTGCTCAAAGTGTCAAAAAATACATTTAAAAAACTCAACAGCAATATCTCTTTCCAGAAATCATGACCCAGTCACTCAGGATAATCCACAGACCTTGTTGTGAGCAGTTTCATGTAGGAACTATTTCCTTTCTACTGAACTACACCTGCCAGGAAAGCGTGCATCAACTGCTAGCTCACATAGCACCACTGAGCTAGCTAAGGAGGACACCATTACTGTCATGAGCCCGAGCCTTTCGCTCACGAGCACTTGCAGGCTTCCTCCTGCACGGTGATACTCACACCAAAACGATCAAAATTGATAAGTAGTACTACAGGTAAGAGGTAAAATATGTATTTTTGATTTGGGGTGAATCGTACCTCTAAGTAATAAAGTATCAAGGTGATAAAACAAAGTTGCGTGTGTATGTTGAGCTTTTAAAGAGAGCAAGCAAAAGATTAGCGTTGATATCAATCCTGGCCTGCAGTCTGAGCTAACCTGTCATGAGACAGCTCCAGTTGGATGCAGCTCTATTTCAGTTCAATAGTTTTCAAGGTCAGCGTTCCCAAATAGAGAAATACTATGTGTTGACATAGTTGTAATGCAGATTCAAATCCCTGCATTTCTGGGACTGCACAAAAAAAAAGGTTTATCCAAAAGATGTTTGTCAAAGCATCGCATCGCTCCCAGTCATCCCTGGAACTGTTGGATCTGCATGGGGGACTGTTGAGAAGCCGCTTAGCCCCCTTGGCCTCGAGACTGTGGGACTCCTCATTGTATTGTTTCCACTCTGCCTATTTATGGTGCATTCTTAATTTTGTTTCACACACACTCTTTCTCCTCCCTCTCTCTTGGGTTATTTCACAGAGCGCTCCAGCACTCCTTGATGAGGGGCAAAAACACGACTGCTATGAAAAGCCCCCGACTTCTTAGGGCTTTCTTTTCTAAACTGGCCCTTTCTTCTCCACCTGAAAGGTTCCTTCAGATTCCAGTTTGAGGCATTGTGAATACTAATTTCTCTCTATTAAAAAGCCCTCATATCCCTGCCATGCTCTCATTTGAATGGCAGACTCAGGGGAGACCTCTTAATTCCTTTATAGTGGGATTCAAGACCCTTCACTTCAAAAAGTATAAATCATACTCCCAAATGAACGAGGGAGAGAGGGGGGATTGACGAGAGGGGCTTCTGATGTGTCCCGTTGGACGGCACGAGCTGAATCTATCTCCCCAAGCTGCTCAAATCCACTCTCCAGTGAGATGGCTGCTCCGTCCTTACGACCCAGCTCTGCACACATGACACCCATTTACTTCCCTTAACTTCCTCCAAAATTCACATGCAAACACAACACTCGTTACAGTTATTGTTTTGCATGACAATAAGGAATGCTATAATTGCTCGTGCCTGCTGTTAACAAACTTTAAAACGTCCACTCCTGATTTCACTTCACTATATTTTCATTTCTTTCGAGCATCTCACCCGCGTGATCGATTTCTAGCGTCGAGCTCCCATACATCTGACTTTTCTTTGTTTCCAAACACCCTTGAGAGAAAAGTGTTTTCTCTGTGGGCAGAGTGTAAGCATTAATCTTGTACTGCGGCCAGGTTGAAATGATACTGTATTAATAAAAGCTGTCATCTCCTGTTTGCCGAGTGTTGACGGCGACAATCAGAGATTTGATGTTAAGTGATAAAGGCTGTATGAGGTTGCATGCTGTTTATCCTCGTATCGGGCGCGTGAACAGGCGCCATGCTTTGTGGGATTTGGCTGTAATGCTCGGGGCCGGCGGCCACGTTAAAATGCATAACTGCCTCCCACCTGAGCCGGGCAGCAGCAGCTTTTATCCATTGACTTATTTATTTCTAAATGACACTTGCGCTGTGAGATAAATCATAGTCTTACGCCACTCCCTTCCCAGTTTTCATTTTAATTGTGAGATCTCGGTGTCAGCAGTTAGTATATTGGTGTGAGTGGCCTATTGATTATTGATTTGGAGCTATTGATTATGTTCCCTGGAGACCCTAATCCTTTCTGATTCATTTGAATACCTCTATTAATCTTGAGATCCTGCTCACACCTGAAGCACCGTGTACCCTAATGAAAATAGATGGCCATTTTGTAACTGCAGCTCCTCACTCCTCTTTTGATTTATTATTTTTAATTGATATATTTGCTTTTGGATGTGGGCGCCAAAATTACAATTGACCCTGTGTCAGTGCTGTTTTACTCTGCACCCTAAGGGACTGCACTGCATTTAAAAGTGTCTCATATGACCTGAAAAATCCATCTTGGAGACTTTTTCCTCAGTGTCCTTGTGTTTTTGATAGAATTGAGTTGTTGTTGGCCGTCTTCATTGCATATCACTTGGTTTTTCATTGCTCATTGCCTCTAAGTCAATCTTTGTTTTCTCATCACAGTTTCTGTATATTTAGGGACAAAACAACTGGCCAACATCTGTCACGCTGTTAAAACTGATGAAGTAACAGATGTTAAATAATAAAAACAGTGTTGTGCATTTTTTACCACTTCTCTGAGTTTTACACTGAGCCACGTAACGTACTTATAAAAAGCCTTTGGGTTCGGCTCCGAGATGAATGGTGGTGTTTTGCCTTGGTTAATGAGCCAGCTGATGGTATTCTCATGTTTGATTAGCATTGTGCTGAGTGTCTCAGCGGGCTCCTGGTGGCCCCGGAGCGGCTCTGCCTCTCGGCTCTCAGCAGCAGGGGAGGGCCCTCGCCTCCCTCCAGGCTGCAGGGGCCCCGGAGTGCCTCGGCCTCGATGTAATGAGGGAAGAGATGGAGGGATGGACCTCCACACATTAAGACCAAATGCATCAGGGTATTACTTTTAATACCGCAGGCGTGCCTCGTGAAATAATGCGACGTTTAAACGGGGATCGATTTTGGAATTAAAAAGTTAGTTTGCAAAGATTTACTGTGGAGAGTTCAATGCCTGAGCTCTTTATCAGGGGCGCAAATGGCTGGTTATGTGCTGTCCGACAGAGGTGCGATTGAGGGATCGATAGGCGCGTGATTTACTAACTGGAGTACAGGTAATCAATAAGTATAAAAGTAAATGAAATATGCATTACTGGGATTTTATTAGAGAGGGGTAGCAGGGAGAGAATAACGGTCAGGCCATTTATTTTTATATCTATTGATTATACAACATAGAGACTTCGCTCAAAGCATGCCCCGCACAGCTCTCGACACCCCGAGCCTGCACACCCGTCATGTGATTTATGGGTGTTGAGGTCATGGAACACGCTGCCTGTTAAAAGGCTGCCCTGACGGGGCCTTATTGTAGCATGTGCCTGTTAGGGTTGTGAGCTTTATGTAGCCTGCAGTCTGAGATGAGCTGCGCCGGTTAACAAGGAGCTCTCCTCTGTATGAACGTCTGTTGTTTTGCAATCTGTCACGAATTCATTTTTACAGGTTGTGTTTATTGGCATTTTCAAACAGCAAGTCATATTATTCTTGAAATCCTCTAAGATGCAGTCTAGTTGCAGAATGTGAAAGATTTTAACTAAAATCTTTATTTCTGTCATTATATCATATTGTAGCTCCCTCACACACTCCTCTTGCGTTCACTCAATCTGCCCCCCTCCTCCCATACACAAACACACACGCCACATCAGCTGCTCCCACCCCCCCAGAGATGGAACGGACCTTGACCTTAACTTTACATCTCCTGAAGTCAGGGCTATTAAGCTGGTGGGGGGGCTTTTCCTATTTCAGGGCTCCTGACATATGACACAAGAGGCATAGAGCAGGTGTAATTTGTTTATGTGAACTCTGCAGTGACTCAGCCCCGTGCACCCCTGCACCTCTCCTCATCGAATATTCTCGCCACTGAAAATATGTATTAATGAAGAAAAATTAAGATGTAGCAAATATGCACCCTACTGAGGCTAAACGTAAGTTGCAGTGTTGGCAAATGTGCAGCGCTTGCGTTTATCGACTTTTGTGAAATTATTAAATTTCTACATGTTAATGTGTGTGTTGTGGGTGGGAGCTGCGTTATCATATTTTGGGTAACATTTGTTTTTTCTGGTGTGCCCCCCCCCCAGGCAGACTAATGTCTCCTGTGCATACCAGTCCCGGAGTGACATCAGGAGGAGGAGGAGGGAAACAGAAGCTGTGTCCGTCACAACATCAGGTACCATCCTCCACACATACTAATGATTCTCTGGCCTTCTCACCACTCATTTAAATGATCGTTGTTCATATTATGTTGTTACATACAAAACTAGGGCTGCAGGTAAAGAATTTTACATATCACAAAGGAAGATGTTCAGGTGTCATCTTTGTATTTTTAGCCTTATTAGCAGCTAAGGATGGCAATGTTAGTCTGTTTGTCCACCACTTTGGCTCAGACTGAAATATATCTTTAAGGTAAACTATGCACGCTTTCAAAGCTTCCCCTTGGATGCGTGCTGCTTACGGTCTGGCACCGGGCTGCTACCTTTTTTTAAAGTCCCAAATCTCATCTCTGCACTATGTCCAGGAGCATCTGAGCATCCTGAACATAGTAAAAGAAGAAGAAACAAGAAAATAGAGACAGAGGGCACAGTCTCTGTGGATGATTAGATAACCACACACTTCTAAATTCATAAATTATGATTGAGGGGGATTATTTTTTAGTAAGATCCTACATGGTATACTTTTAATTTGATGGATTGCCATTAAATTTTGTACAGACCATCATGATGCCCAGAGGATGACTCCTTATGACTTTGGTGATCCCCCCACTATTCTTTTAGCAACAACATGAAGTTGGCGTGTGGTTTGTAGTGAAATATCTCAACAACTGTTGGAAGAATTGCCATGAAAATTGGTACAGATATTCATGCCCCACTCATTATGAATTGTCATCATTTTAGTGATTATAATTAAACTCAGTGCCACTGTCAGGTGATAATTTGAAACTGTACAAAACTATGGTCCATCCAGCTATGGTGACAGTCAGTGTATAACGTTGTTTTAGTATTGTGATAGATAAAATGAAATCTGCTTTTGCTGGGGTTGTGGGAGCATGACAAAAAAATTCGAGAATAATTGTACTAAGATGGTGAACATGATATAAATTAAACCTGCTTAAAATTAGCCTGTGAGCATCACCACTGAGCATGTTAGCACGCTGATGTTAGCATAAAAAAAGCATCAAAATAGAGCTTGCTTATCAGAAAAAAAATGTCAGGGGAAGATCCCTCGGACCTCTGTCGGGTGCGTCAGGGCGATTTTTGCCTGGCTAAGCCCAGAATATCCTCAAATCCACGAAACGCTCCTGCATACACCTGACTTGTGTGGGGCTGCTGCGAGTGGGTTTGCCTCTGGGCAAAGATGACTGAGGACAGCAAAGGATGAAAACAGGCAATTCATTAATTATACTGCATATGTTGCTGAATATTAATAATGTTTGTTTATTAACTGGCCCATGGTTTTCTGTCATTGTGCACAAGTGCCCCCTGAGTATAGTAAGTTAAGTATCTCCACTGTAGACTCTTAGTCTTGTTAATACATCTCTGTAATTCCACCAAATTTACAAAATGTGACATATTTGGTGAGCTAACGGCAGAGGGAAGTGTAGTTAGCTGTGTTAAGTTTAGAGCTTCCAGTTAATAGCGAAAGAAGAGAAGTGTGATGTGGAGTTCACCCAATTGGAGGTGGCCTCTGAGCAGCAGCCGTTGTGTCTGTTTGGACCAGTGGAGCTGCCTTTTTTCATTAAAGTCATGGCTCGGGGCCTTGTGTCTTTGCCGGATTGAAATCTGAATTGGTTTGTCCACCTTTTCTTCTGCGTCCCCTCTCTGTGCTCCACTCCTGCAGCTGCTGTTTGTCATTTAAATAACAAATGCTGGTGGTTCCCTGATTTAGTGAGGGGTGCAGGCCTCTGATGTATATTAATATTGTCGCACAGTGCACTGTACCAGGGTCCATCATTCATTTGGATAAAAGAGGTGGAATTTAAAAACAGCCAATGCTTTACTTGGATACAGATTGCATCCATTTATTGCACTGAGTGATGGAACGGCCAGCAACTCTGTCCTTCACCTCCCCAGCGCTGAACCACTTCCCATAAAAGTAAAAAAGGATTCACCCCTGGCCCTTAAGGACCCCTCATATTCAACATGCGGAACGAGGGGCATCCCTCAGTTTCTCGACAGTTAACAGACCCACAGTCTTTTTTAAAAGGTGGAAGAGGGGGAAACACACGTGTTAAACTCTTAAACAAACATGATAGCCTCTTTATTCTTTTTCCACAAATTATTAGCGTCATCTGTGCAAAATGTGCAAATTACAAATAGGGCATTTTCCCCTGTATTTTATTTAAATAAGTACTGTGTTTTCTAACGTGTTTTTCTTAATGGGGATACTGTAATGTGTTCTTTGATATTTTATTGTGTGTGTGTTTTGGATTAAGCGACGAAAAGATGATCTGTTTCCTAAATTGAATAGAAGGAGTCCCTGATTGGCACATCCCCCCTCTGCCCCGTTCAGAGTGTTTTCCTGCTTCTGGAGTCTAGTGCCCCCTGTCCACCATGATTTATCATGCATCCCATGTCGTCCAATGTCAGTTTCTGCAGCTGCAACTGCTCTGTATAAATCTTTACTTTGGCAGCCTGCTGCACCATGTCTCTCCTCAGTAATCTCACCACTGCCAGGAGATGCACATTCACTCTGACAAGCCTTCACACTCCCTGTGTACAAATTTTGGTTTGTTGCCACTCTGACATAAATGTGTTCAGAGACAAAAATCAGATTCAGTGATTTGTTGAGAGGACTTGTTCTCTGGTAAACATCTTGTTTGCATGGAAAGACTGTTTGCTGCATTTAGGAGAAGGAGCAGCGTGTTGTTCTTAGTGAACACGACAGCCAAGTCTTTGTTTGAGTTGGCCAGAGGAAGTGGATTGTTGTATGTGTTAGTGGTTGATTTGAAACTCTGTAATCAGGAGTGAAAATGGTCTGCGGCTGGAGGTGTCTTCCAGGTCTCCATGGGGAATTACTGAGGCGGTACCCAGCTGTTGCTTTGTCTTCTTTCTTTACCCTTTTAGCACTGCCGTAGAAGTGCTGAAGCTGGTTGTGAAAAGAAAAAAAACCCCACAACAACTTCTATCTATCCAACTATCTGTTTGGATTAGATGACCACTCCATTTCTCAGCCTTAAATTGGCCATTTTCTACTTTTCTTACCAACATCAATTCAACAATCCAACTCAATCCAACAAGTCTTTTCTAGATATAGAACAAAAGATGGTGTTTTCTATTATATGTTGTTGGTTATTAATAAAAATACAGATTGAAATTGTGACTTAAAGGCATATTTCACTCCAAAATCAAAAATACATATTTTTCCCATTTTTCTGTAGTGCTGTCTATCAATCTAGATTGTTTTGATGTGAGTTGCCAAGTGTTGGAAATATCGGCCATAAGAGTGGCCGCCTTCTCTCGAATATAATAGAACTCGGCTTGAGGTGCTCAAAGCGCCAAGGAAAAAAAAAAAAAAAACAAGCGACAAACTGGACAGCAATGTCTATTTCCAGAAATCATGACCTGTAAACTCAAGATAATCCAGAGACATGTTTCATGTAGGAACTAGTTAGCTCAGTAGTGCTAGGTTAGCTAGCAGTGGATGCTTGCTTCCTTCTGTGCAGTGATATGTTTGGTGGGTTTAGTTCGGAAGAAAGAAAATAGTTCCTACATGAAACTGTTCACAACAAGGTCTGTGGATTGTTTTAAGTGTCTCTGCAAAGAAACCTTGCCTTTAAGTTTTTTAAATGTATTTTTCTGACGCTTTGAGCACCACAAGCCGAGTGCCATCTAGTCTCATTATCTTGGAGAGAAGGCAGACATCTCTTACGACCGATATCTCCAACACTCTGCAGCTCACACCAAAACAGTCTAGATTGATAAATAGCACTACAGGTAGGAGGGAAAAGATGTATTTTTGATTTTAGGATAACTGTCCCTTTAAACTGGATTTGTTTGGGCTTTGTCCATAACTTCAACTATTTCAACAAATATTGGTATTTTAGTTTAATTTTTGTATTTTCCGATGAGTGAATTTTCAACAGTCACAGAGAATGGAAATGAATACATTCTTCACACTCCACAGTTTTGGGAGAATTATTCGTAAGGCAAAGATGAATCAGTATGTGTAAAGATCCTGATGGATTTTAATAGCCTTGGCTGGTCTCACACACAGACTAATTAATTATTGCAATTTTACTCCTCCCCTGCTGTCTCCTACTGTATAATGCCCTTCATCTTTATCTCTATAAAGGGACGATGGTAATAAACCCAAACTTGAACTTATTCGGCGTGCTACATTTCAGGAGGAGTTAAAGTTTGGAGTAAATAGGCAGTTAGTTTGATTAACCTCGTCAGACTGTTAGTGTGTTATCTCTATATGTTGGAAAGTGCCATATGTGGGTGCCCATGTGGAGGCCAGCCCCTCGGTCAGCCCTGCCTCCTCTCCTCTCCCCTCTGTCTTCATGTGTCTCCTTGCCCAAGCAAGACGGCTGCGTGACAGATCACCTGCGTCTGAGGCCCGCCGTGTTCCTGCCCGGCGGTCCGGCCCCCTCTCATTAATGCCCAGGCTGGTGCGAGGGCCGTATGGCAGCACAAGACAAATAACGCTACCACTCAGCCATCACTTCTGCTGACAGAAATGCAGCCCACCGCACTATTTCGCCCTCTCCGGCTCCACTCCGCACCCTGCTCGCGTCCTTCAAATCCCCCCCCCCCACATCTCCTCCATCTCCACCTGCACCTGCCTGCGCTGCTCCACCAAACTTTCACGGTGGTTTTTTGCCGTTGCTGGAGGCTGAGCTTAGCACTGAAACCCACACAAGTTGACATAGTGTAACCATGAACCCACTGCCTTTGTAACCACTCTAATTGTTTTCTGTTTGTGGAGACAGATTTGTTTTTAGCAGCTCAGTCTGTCCGGGGCTTCTTGACTCGCCTGTGTGCAAACCCTCTCAGCAGGAGGTCTGATTTGAATGTCCTATTTTTTCAATTGTGAAAAGAATGAGTGTGTGTGTGTGTGTGTGTGTGTGTGTACACGAGAGAGAGAAGGAGAACGAGCAGGAGAGAGAAACACAAAGGCTAATCATTAAAGAGCTATTCAGCCCTGTTCATTTAAGTGTGGGAATCAGCAGGCCCATTACTGTCAATGTGTAATTAGCTGATTAATAAACACGGGGAAGGGGAGTGCTCCAGGAAGCCCTGTAATGATTGTTTTTAGAGAGCATCACATGAGAGCTTATTAAGATGGTAAGATGGTTCCATTCAACCTCCCATTATCACCCACAATAAATGTGTGTACTGTAATTCTCCCATTGACAGAAAACCTTTACGTTGTAATGTCTTTATCGACCTTGATGTAAAACCAGTTGAGTGTACGTGTAGGTGTTCTGACCAAATTAAAGTATGTTTAATTTAAGCTGTTCATTATTCACATTTATCATTTTTAAATGATCTTGTATTGTACACATTAATACAGATAATATAATTTTAATGAGTTGTTGTATGTGAATCCTTTATGTTATTTACAGTCAGTGGTGGAAAGTAACTAAGTACATTTACCTTTAAGTACGATTTTGAGGTACTTGAACATTACGTGAGTATTTCAATTTTATGCTACTTTAGTAATCTAAAGTATTGTTAGATGTTTAAATAATGAATATATAACTTTTTGGCTTGTGACTTCTTCTATAGAACAAGTGTTAGATGTCCCCTTTAAACTTCTCTGTTGCTTTTATAAATGGATGTTTGAGGCCCCAAATTATTCAGTATTTCACAAAAAAGCAAAGATTAGAGAAAAGTCTAAAAAATGTTTTTCTGTAACTAACTTTTTTTCCCCGTACCTTATCAGTCATCTCACAATCCCTCAGATTTATCTCGTGACTGTTTGGTGGGGGCCCCACTCCTACTGTAGGTTGGTAAAAACAATAAATGCTACTTAAGCATTGATGCATCAGTATATCAGTCACAGGAGCCAACTTCCTGCAGAATGAGAACTTTGACTTTTAATACTTACATAAAAGGTGGAGCCAGATTGTTAATATTTGAACTCAACACCCAAACAAATATGAACAGATTTACCACTGCCTTTCCCTTTACACATCCATGGCCTATCCTGTCCGTGAGCACGAACGTCCCCTGTTGCTGAATGTGGCTTGGTCCGAGCCATATTGTACGTTTGTACCCATTAACAAAGCCAGGGCCATCTATGAACACAGGAGCGAGAAGGGACAGCTAGTGGACTGTGAGGAGATATTGGCTGAAAATGACAAAATGTGTTGTAGATGTAGAACTGCACCTTGATGCCCAGTTCAGACCAGAGATTTGCGATGAGAGAAGTTGAAACAGGCAACTACTTGCAATACGCCGTTCTGCAACATTCTAAAAACCTGCTGGCTCACACCAATGTAAGTAGATGAGACGGTGCATCATCTCTATGCAACAACTCTGTGTACTTCCATCTGATTTCCAGCTTTTTAGGCTTATTTTATGGCTGAATATAATTTGTAGCTTCTTCAAATATGAATGACGATAGTGGTAGTGAGATACTGGCTACAGCTGCATTTGTAGTAGTGATGAAATGGCTAAATGAGCATCATTGAGCAGTTTGACCAGCTGAGTTGCAAGTGACACCATCAGCCGGCTTAAGTCAAGCTTAGACTAGCCAGTTCACACTGCTGCAACTCTCTCTGCAACATCCTAAAATGGTTTTGTCTCACCGCGGATCATTGAACAAATCTGAACTGGGCTTAAAGGTTCTGTATATGACATTAATTTAGCAGCAAGCGGGTATTAACTCTGTAAAGATATAGTGGAGTCATAGTCTTGAACAGAGAGTTAAGTCACACTCCCTCTGTGTGTTTTAATCTGAGCTTCTCTGTTATTTGTTGTGGTAGATGGTCCGGCTGCGCATGCATCTAAGTGCATGTGAGTCGGTTACTGCACATTATATCGGGACATTGCTATTGTGTTAAGTGTATCACCTACACTCCAATTTAGCCAAGTTAACCCCGTTAGCTCTGTCAGCACCATTAGCTGCTAGCTGCTGGCTCATATCTATGTTACAAACTGTGGGCAGACAACCTGAACCAGATTGTGAAGCACAGATATGCTCTGAATGTTGTTTAAAGCCCCAATAAGTACTTTTATTAGCTCCATATTTTTATTGAAATATGATTTTGTTTGCATAATTTTTACATTGTAATTGTTGTATTGGTACTTTTACATACTGTAAGAAAAATATTTGAGTACTTCCTCCACCATACAATAAGCTAAAGATGAGAAACGTGAATACTGGTACAGCGATAAACTGAAATAATGTCACTCTCCTTACATTAGTAAAGCTTCGGTTTGTGTTGTTAAATGTTAAGTTTATTTAAATATCTGCTTCCTTGATCACAGTGTAAATTTATATATAGACTGCTTATTGTGATTGTGACCTTGACCTAGAATAGAGGCTTGTATCTGGTATGCCCTGTGCATGTTAACACACTCACAAACTAAATGTTCCCAGCCATTTCTGTGTATCTGTCAAATATGGAAACCCCTGAATTTTGATCCAAGCTTTTGACCATGTTTAACCTGAGTGTTTGGGTTGAAACTCAGCAACGGTTAGTCATCGTTCCCTCAAGAAATATTAATCAATTATCTTGCCTGCCGGATCAGTTTGGGGAAGAAGTCATCTGGAAAGAGGCACAAGCAGATATAATGGGAAGGAGCAAAAGCACATGCCAGTGAATGCTGTAATGCCTAATCCTTTGAGACAGCCCAGAGCCACAATGTCACTTCTAGTTCCCTTGTCCTCTGCTCTGGGACTGCCTCGCAAATGTCTTGTGTGACCGCCGCTAACTTTTTTTGGGCGAGATCAGGAAAGATTTATTTATCAAGCATGTTAGGGAGTGCAATTGTTTCAGAGTTCTTCTGTCTTCTGCAAAAATTGGCCCCTTTTCTCTTTCAGATATTTCCCTTCACTCCCACAAACGAAAAGCTTTTAAGGTGAGCAAGATCAAGAAAAAGAGGATCTTTAAAAAGGAAGGTAGTCAGTGAGATGTGAACGTGTGATGAATGGAGTTAAAAACATACAGCTTCTTACACTGCATAACCGGAGAGAGGGGGAAGTTAAGCCATAGGAGCAGCACAGATTGGCCTTTTAATAACCATGTCCACAAGTCATATGGGGCCAAATTGGATTTGGCTCACTTGACCAAAACCTCATTAATATTTAACCTATTAGAAGAGGATTGCTTCAAAGTTTTATTTTAATATACCTAAAACAGCGAGCGATCCATGAGTCGTGGGCTAAATTTAATTTTTATTCGAGAGGCTGTCCATTGAAACAGTGAGGGAAAATGTGATTTATGTGAGTATCTTTTACTGTTTGTCCTCAGTGTTGTGTTACATGTCCAGAATATGATATGTGCTTTTTTTCCCTGCTCTGCAGCTAGCAACCCATTTCATAAGGATCACCAGCGAGAAGAGGCACAGGGAGCCAGTAACACCTCAACCCCTGAGGCTGTGGGACCAAGTGCACCAGGTTCACAGAGTTTATCTTTCCTCCAGGGGGACCATGAGGAGACCTGAACGGGACTGGACATGCACACCTAAGAGACAAAGGAAAAGCTATTGTGCCAGAGAATGAACAGGCCAAAACTCCTCTTGCTGCACAAACTTTATGACAAAGAAAAAAAAAATACAAAGCACATCATTATTCCTCAAATCAGCATGTTACTGCTAGATCCAGTCTTTCCAGGTAGTGTATTAAGCATGACAAATGTTAATGCAATCAAGCCTTGTTAAGCCCTTTGCCATCTCCTCAAAGCAGCTTCAAGAGGCTCCTCGTTTGACTCAAGACTGGAATGGCTCCTCCTGTTTCCACACACAGTATCCAGGCCACCTGCTACCACACAATCCCAACAATTATGTCCACTCTAGTAGCGCAGCGTTTGTCAGCGGGAGCACTGGGAGGATCGTCAGGTGAGGCCGGATGGCCGGGGGCGGGGAGTCTGCTCTACTTTACGGCAGCCCACAATGGCTGTGCTGGCGGCACGTAGCTACCGCCGAGACAGGAGAGCATCAGAATGTTTAGCTACCACATGCTGCTAAAGGGTTCAGAGAGGCGACCACCGGTAGAGAGCCACACAAAGTACAGGCCTCCTATTAGCATGGATTTGAAAAGCTACAGTTTGTACAAAGGTGCTCATTAGCACAACACAGAGGGAGTGTAGTCGCCGTCCTCGGAGGGCCGCCTCTGTTCTCTTTAGCTTACCTTCCATATTCAAATTCCCCCAAATGTATTTAAGTTCAAGGCCAGCTGCAAATCTGTTTGAACAGCCTGTTTTTCAGCAGTGCTGGATTGGTTGCTTTTGGGGCTGTGCAGAGAGCCAGCAGAAGGGAGTTGGAGGAGCAGTTGGAGACAGGAGAGGAGAGTCATGCACTGTATTTTCACCTACCCTTGGGGTATACATTTCCCCGGCTCCCTCGGCATCAGATGCATTAAAAGATCAATGGCAGCATACAGTGAGATCAAACACAACACTTCTCTCCGAGCTGGTAAACAAGCAGAAAAATGCATTTTTATATAGGAGTCAAGTGAAGTACAATTTTGCTTGACCCAAACCACACAGGTGATAACTGCCTTTAAAAACAGAAACACATACTCCTGTATGTAAATTCTAGTGTTGTCTTTTACATTGAAATGTTGATGTGAAGAGATAAAGCAGAGTAAATTTGGTTATGTGCAAAAGTTCCATGTTTTTAAAGAAAGCTCACCTGAAATCTTCCCAGCACTAAAAGTCACAGGTATGCACTTTCTTTAATGATTGCAAGATACCTTTTTTAGTGAAATGGACTGCATTATCATCAGCTACATTCTGCATGTCTTTTTCAGACACTTTAAAGCCTTATTTAAGAGAAGAATCGCATTTAGTAGAATGAGATTTGCCAATTAACGTGAGTTATATGTCTGCAATAATCCGTCTGAGAAGGCTTTATGTGATCATGTTGGCCAGGGATGACATTTATAAATGCTGTGTGTGCACACTCGTCTAAATGGATGCCTCACACAAGACATCCTGCCACGGGTATCAGTCAAAGTGTTGAGGCAGAGAGCCCCCCCCACCTTCCCCCCACCCCTTGCAACCGCTGCTACAGCACAACCAGGGAGTCACTGTGGGCTCTTCCCACACCAGTAATACATGGTCCAGACTGAATACATTCATAATTAGAAAAAAGAAGCTTTTGATAAATACATTGGTGGCGTCTTCAAGACATATGCCCCTGGACATGATGACAAGTATTGACTGTGTAGTGTTTTAAGGAGAGCTTCTCGCCGCTGCCCTATCCGTCAGTCTGTGTTTTGGTGCCAAGGCATTGACAGGGCAGGAAGACGTATCAGTTCGGATACAGTTCCATTACCAGGAGGAGGGGAAACACCTCTGCTGCCTCTCTGGTAATTAGCAGTCACCATAATGACATCTCAGCCAGACTGTATGCCCCAAAATGTATTTCCAATGGCCAGGAAGTGGGGGAATGGCTTCCGTGCAGCCAGTCAATTGCCCTGTTACAGTTAAGGAATCCAGCAGGCTGGTACCACTCATATTTCATCCCAGGTAAAGATTACCTGTCAGGCCCATGGGAGATGTATTGATCTGTTTTCCTTTTTCCGCCAGCAATCACCTGACAAAGGCACCTAGGAGGCGAGTGAATGAGTGATGCCTGGTCTGTCTGCTCCAGCGTAGTGGCTTCTAGTGTCCACTGATGGGTGGAGAGGTGATGAGGAAGAGGAGAGATAATGCAGTCATAAACTCTGTTTGAACCTCCTCTGTATGCATGCAGGGCAGCCCCTTGGTCCCCCCGGGGTCACAGGTCAGTGGGGAATTTGCTTTTTTTTTTTTTTTTTTGGCTTCTTTCTTGTCAGTGGCGTTTGTTCTTGGTGTGTAGTGTGTACTGATGATAGAAACACATGCAAAAGAGGCGCTCTGGTTCCTGCTGACAAATGCATGTTGCGAGTCACCGTAGTTCAACTCACTTTGGGTTTCAAAAGTGATCCTGTTTGATCCCGGCACCCTTCTCACGATGAAATCCAACCTTGTGTGGTCAGGGTTTCCTGTGACTGTCAGTGTGGCGATGCTGCACAAGCAATGATCGATATATTTTACATTATCTTGTGTTTTTTTGGCAGCTAAAAGTATTTATATATTTGCCTTGTTGAATGGAGTGTCAGACTTGATATTATCCATGAAGCCATGCATTTTAAAGTGATTGCACTGTATAAAATGTGTAGTATTTATGATGTGATGCATAATAATAGGACCATTAATTGAGGATTTAGGTCTAAGGACGTTAAATTCATAAATTCAATTTCATGATAGATAGTCGAGTAGATATGTCTTTCTAATTTTTTACTGTCGTATTTTTTAATTTCATTTACAAGGATTTAAATATATCTTCCTGATATCAGGGCTCTTAGGCAGCTATCCACATTTGATATGTAGTACAAATAGCATCTTATCTCATAGGCTGTTATCTTTATATTTAATAGCAGTGGAGGCATGCCTAATTGCTTTGCAAATGATCTAAAGAGGATTACTCCTCCCTTAGAAAGCCTGCACGATGTCACTAGATGTTAAAGAGACGTTACAATGGTAAAATTCAATCAAACCTGCAGTGCAGAGTTTATGCAGCAGCTGTTTTCTATGATGGTGTTATGTCAAAATAATTGTCAGTATGAGGTTGATACTCTGCTTTTAAACAAACCTGTATGCACATGATTATGTACTGTTATGAGTAAGAAGCTGTTTTAAGATGTTCTAGTTCTATTTATGTCATTTGTTTACTTTCAAAATGATATAAATGGGATTTTTTTAAAAGGATGATGTAAAGTCATGCCTTCATGTCATCTGTGACGTTATAATCATTCCTCCATGTTATAAGTCTTCATGGCAAAAACTGCAGTGTCTGTTTATTTCCAATGCTGAATTTGTGTCCAATAAATGAGTGATAATGATTGTGAGAAATGTGTAGATGTGGCTTGAGGTTAAGGTTATACAGTATTACCATATCTATTCAGTTATATGTCCATATTTGTCTTTTATTTGGCAGTATAGAGAGGAAACACAGATAGAGACAGGGTGATTAGGTGGTATTAAATTGGGAATGTTGTGGTTACGGCACATGGTATGCATCGTAACTAACAGGACACCTTAAAGTATTTTTATTCTAAAACCAGTTTTTTAGACAAACTATTGCCTTGACATAATGCATTTGTGGTGAAACAGTAGGCCTAGTTGATTAATCTATTAATCAGTCGACGAAATTAATTATCAGATTGATCAGTCCTCCAGGTAATTTATCAAGAAATAAGACTAGGTCCATGCCAAGCAGCAACCTGCAAGTGCCAAACATAACAGAGTAAATCCCCATAGACCCCCATGTTAAATTGCCCCAACTTAACAGCAGAAATAAACATGTTTACAGCCTGGTACAAATAACAGTTTTGGTCTCTGTAGCTAATGTCAACATTCATGACAACTGCACAGAGGGTGAATTTTTTTTATAACTCACCCATTTACATTTTATTGAGGCCCAAAGTTATACATATTTAAGGGCGGGGACGCTTGAGTGACAGGCTGTCTGTGAGGCCTTGCTGTACTCTGTGAGCCAGATCCACCCCTCGCTCCTCCACAGCTCTGACCTCTTGTCCAAATATAGTCACTTCTGGCAAAAACCAAGATGTTGAACCTGAGGCTTCAAAACAATGGGTTACATCATAGTAGCTACGTCTATTATTTTTACAGTCAGTGGTACATGACAGCAGGTCTGTGAGGCTCAGGCACAGCAGTACTTTGAGCTAAATGCTAACGTATGCACAACGACAATGCTAACATGTTTATTTTAAGCAAGTATGTTATTCACCATGTTCACCATCTTAATTTAATGTGTTAGCATGTTTGCTAATGAGCACTAAACAAAAAGCAGCCTACAGCTGAGACTGGTGGGAATTCCATGAGTTTGGAGCTAGTTGAAGTTTAACCAGAGTGATTTCACATTTACACTGAGGGGACATGACTGTGTGTACCAAAAAATGTCATTCAGAACCACATGTTTAAAAACAATTGTGCAGTGCCTGTTCAAACTGTCATCCTATGAGAACCATGAATGTCTGTGCAAAATTTTATGGCGGTCTGTAGTCAAGATATTTCCGTCTGACTTGAGAGGTGGACAGAATGACTGACAGTCCCGACATTGCCATCCATAGAGCTGGCAGCATGGTTAACGTAAACAACATTGTCTGAAACAAAATTATTTGCTGTGTTTCTGTTTTATATCATCATATATTGAGTATCTATTGGTTTTGGACTTCTGGTAGAACAAAAGCAATCCTACCTTGGCTTCTAGAAACTGGTGATGGGCATTTTTCACTATTTTATAGACTAAATGATTAATTGAGAAAATAATGAACAGATTAACCGATAATGAAACTAATTGTGCCTCGCTGCTCTGGAATACTTTTCACAATGGAGTGACACTGGCCCCACAAGATTTGACAGTGGTCCTGTTGAATACAAATGTTAGTGTGGCTGACAGTGAAAATACTCCCTCGGCCGATGGAGATTATCAGTAGATCCCCCACTGTTAATCTTGTGGCTGAATGCTGAAGACGGTGGTAGTCACTTTGCCACGTGTTGAGAGTGGGAGCAATTCTCTCCGCTCACCGGTGGTCCAACGGTTACAAATCACATCATCAGCTGTCTGAACACCCACAGCCACCTCTTCTCCACCAGATTGATGGTGAAATGGAGGAAAAATCAATGGCTTCCTCTCGTCAGAAAGAGCCAGCTCTGTCATGTTTGGGAGTTTGACGTTACCCCCTCTTACTCTCTCTAGGCGATGGGAAATTGAAAGCCGAGTTTGAACAAATTGACAGACGTGAATAGACTGGAGTGTCTCGAGTCGATATAATGACCGATTTCAATCTGCTGGAGAAGATCACAGTGATCAGGTTGAGTTTCTAGTAAATAATAGTTAGTCTTCAAACTGACTTGGGAGCTCCTGTGTAGGTGACCCTGTGAGTAACAGCAGTCAGTTTTCTTACTAGTCAGCCTCTCAGGAGTCCCCTTCCATCACTTCATCCTTATCACCACCATGACACACTGCAACTGTGAAGCAAGGTTTCCATTCAGTGCCTGCTCTGAAATGAGCAAGCATCACTGAGCTTTTTCACTCCGACACACATTCCCCCCCTAATGGGAAATTCAAATATCACATATCAGCTGAATGCAATATTCACTTAGCGAGAGATAACACTCTGCTTGATGTGTCTCATGTATCCGGTTCAGAATAGGCACGGCTCAGGCTCTGACACCAGATCTGACTGTGAAACTTGGTGTATAAATTCTGTCTGAAGCTCGTGTGTGCAGCCCGTTCATTCGCTCTGTGTGCTTTATTGGCGTGCATGTGTTGGTCCTCTTGTGTATTTGAGGGAGAGCAGATTCCAGGGCATCTGTGCTTGTCCTGCTGCCTCTCCCGTGTCTTTACACCAGCACCATCCCTTTTCATTTCTGCTGGCATTCTAATCAGAGCGTTACGAGCTTCAGCGGGTGAAGTACGCAGAAAGTTGTGTTTCCTGACAGCCAATAAAAACCGTATAATCTCCCTGATTCAAGTGGCCCATTTAAAAAAAAATACTAACTAGTGCTATCACTCAGACCACCCCCTTCCCTTTTTCTTTAATGCCTTTTTTTATTTAATATATAGCCCATGAAAAATGAGAGACTCCCGCTTCGCCGTGTAGATATTTTGTTGCTGATGATGCGAGACGAATTTCCATCACAGCTTTGTTTCCAGCGGGTGAGCGGATAATCTTTTACAGCGCAGGGAGGGAGGGCACCACTCCCATCAATCTCCAGGGCTTATAGCCACCGCATGGTTGCCTTACCTGACCAGAACGCCTGCACGGCACCACGCCGGTGGCCCACTCAGGGTCAGGAGCCACCAGGGGACGTGGCCACACTGGAAGCTCACTCATGGAGCAGCCACCTCCCAAACCCTCCTTACCCTGCAGAACAGTGCTTCACTTGTGTTCCATTATTCCTGTCATTGTTATTATGTCATTTTTCTAACAAGGCGGTCACGTCTGAGAGAGCAGCATTGCTTTCCTGCTGACAGCCCTGTGAAACTATGTTTGCAGCGCGGCCCTCAGCTGCTCCTTTTGTCGACACAAAGCTGCTCCAGAGGTTTCACCCCTCCGTGCTTCTCAGCCATGTGCATTATGTGTTGTAAAGCAAAAGGTTTCAGTTTTAGCTGTGGCATCCTGCCCAGGCAGCCCTTTGAGAGGGGGCCCCTGGTGGCCCCCGCGATGGTGGAGTGGCTGGCAGGCGTGCAGCCTGCTGCTCTCCGAACCCCACTGCCCTGGCAATCGCCCGATGCACAGCTCCTCCCGTGGAGACTGTGCCGCTCTGATTGACAATAATGGGAAGTGGCAGAATCGATGGGAGACAAGAGAGGGGTGCACGTGAAATTCTCCCGGAGCTTCCAGTCACAGACCACGGGCTCTGGCACCACTCACCTGTCATCCCCGCAGCACCAGGATTAGGGCCTGTGACAGCAGGAGCAGCCTGAAGAGAAAGATGCAGCGGTCGTCATCGCCACTGACAGCCAGGAAATGGTGCCTCTCCTGCACACTTAGACTACATATACGTCTTATTACCCGGCTGCACCCGAGCCCCACACTGCTCCATGGGAGTTCTATCAGAGCAAGTGGCTAACAATTTTACTTACAGATGAAAAAAATCATACGTCAAATGGAGACAAGATAAAATGACCCAACACAAGAACATGAGATGTAGAATAACCTGAAAGGAGTAGATGGCAGTGCCTCTAATGAGCCATTTAAGTGAGTGCTTTCAAAAGGTATCTCATTTCAAGGATTAAAATAGCAGTTCACCTTGTGCTTGGGCATGTGATGCGTGTGTGTGTGTTTGTGTGTGTGCAGCAGCAGCAGCGGATGGAGGGCAGGTGTCGTGACAGAAGGGGCACTCCATTCTCTAATTGATCAGCAAAAGATGCACATGAAGAAGACGTTAAAGCAAAATGAAGTCATAACAGTGGATTGAGACATTTATTAAGTCAGACGAAAGGCCCTCAGAAACGTTGAGATTGTTTATTGATTTTTGTGTTTTGGCTGGCTGCGCAGGAGTAATCGCTCGTGCTGCTGCCACACGGAGGCTACGGGGGCTCGAGTGCAGCCAAATGTTCAGGTGGAGGCGCTGACTTCCTCCTAAAGGAGGCAACTTTAACCAGCAGTACACAGAGGCTTGATTACTACTGCAGTTGTTTCATCATTTAAAGAAGGGTCCTGACCTGATACGCTGTCAGTCAGTTAGCTGAGAGTGCCAACCACTGTCACGTGCAGTGATTCCTGATGTGTATTGCTGATATATTAGCAGGAGGAAAAAGTAGGTTGTTCTGAGTGTACTTGACTGATACAGTGTCATAGAGTCTTATGAGATGTACACATCTCTTGGCAGACTGCACTGTCCTGTTTTTGTTTATGTGACCTGGTTGTAAGTATGGTGTTGATGAGTGTGTTACACCTGGAATCGTTTTTTTTTTTTAAATCCCCAAAACAATTTATATTTACTGGAATTAAGTATTCCTATTTGTGATTCCTAGCCCTGTGAAGCATTCAAGCACAACACATTTTTTTTGCCCAGTGCTTTTTGAATATATTTTAGTCCTGAAACCATTTGCTCATGAAGTGATTAATCAATTAAAAGAAAATTAATCAACAGTTTACATAATCTAATAACAGTTTAAGTCGATTATCAAGAGAAAAAAAAGACAAGCAATACATTTTAGATTTTCATGCTTGTTTTGTATCATATCTTAAATAAACTTTACGGTTACAAAGAAATAAACAATAAGATTTCACTTTGGGACATTCCACTATTTTATGACAATTGGTGCACCAGACAATAATGTGGTGACAAATAATAATTAGCACATTAATTGACACTAATTCCAGGGTGTCTACAGATATAACCAAGTTAAATTGAAGACTTTTTAAGATCTTTTTAGTACCACCGTATATAAAATTTAAGACCAAACCTGCAATGGAAATACACCGTCATTCTTGAGAACTGGCACAAAACCTTTTTTTTTTAATTTATTTATTTTTTATGTTCTCTTCAATTTAGGTGGGAAAATATATTTAAAGATAATTATTTAAGTATATTTTTTAAATCAAAGTCTTGACTATTAAATCTTGTAATGGGCCAACCTTTCAGTGATTTATTTACTTTTTGAAATAGCATACACATATGTCAGAGGTAAGATCTGATGGAGCTGACATCCTACGAAGTTAACTAAAAGGTATATTTTTATTTATTTCAAAGCAGTCGTAAAAAAGGAGCAGATTTATTTTTCAAGCTGGTAAGAGTTCTCTTATTTCAAACTACTATTTTTAAAACCATAATTCTTAGTTAGTTTTGATTTAGAAGGGCTATGAAGTTGACCTGTTATGGTTGAAACACATTTGATAGAAATATTATTTAATAAATTTATCAAAAAAATTGAAACCAGTAAGTGAGACAGGAGAACTTGGGATATAGGTAACTACTTTCATGTCTGATCAAACTATGCAAACTATGTTTTTGTAGAAATCTGAAGGAGTTGACAAAAATCTGGGACATCTTTAAAGGGCCAACATTTTCACACACACACGCAAGTATGAATGTAGCACTATATTTTGACACTGCTGTTGTCGTTACATCCTGTTAGTTTTACATTTTGAAGGCTTTAACGCATTTTTTAATTGTTTGAAGTTGTGAATTCATGTTTGGGACAAGGATGTTTTCTAGCACAGGGCAAGTTTAGAAGTTTAAAAAAATGAAAGCAGATCAAAATACTTTATAAACCATCTATACATATATATGTATATATATACATATATATACAAGTTGACCTGTTATGGTTGAGACACACCTGATAGCTATATTAATTAATACATTTATCAAAAAATAGATATATTTATATTATATTATGTAAGGATTTTTATACTCCTGTGCTCTTTTCTCTGCCATGAAAGGAAATGAAAATAATTTCCCCGCTTCACGACTGTCCCACTGTACATGTGTGCCTTGATGTGTGTGTGCTGAGTGGTGCTGGTGAGTGTTAGGTAGAGTTCAACCATACTGGTGACATCAATCTGCCTGCTCTTTATTAGACGGAGCAGTGAGGTGTAACTGACTGCATTGTCCACAGATGGACTGGGGCCCATAGCACACGGGACCCTGGTCAGCCACCCTGACAATACAATCAATAACCACACACTCATTATGGGAGCCCTGCCTGCCTTCTCCTGCCTTCCTGCCCCGTGGAGCCTCCCTCCATGCTTCACCCTATCTTTAACTCCCCCTTTTCACTCTCTATTTCAAACGTCCTATGTTTGGAGTCTTCCTCTTTTTTTCCTCCATGTATCACATTGGGGTTCGTACAGCATTGTTTTTCTCTCAAAATATATCAAAAGCTGAAACAGGACCAGGTGAGGGGACACTTGGACGTCTCAGCTCCGGCTACTCAGGCTGCTGCGGTATTCAGTAGTCGGGCTGGACAGTAGCGGATGACAGTGATCCAGCATGGAGCCTAGGGCCTATAAATGGTAATGCCCTCCACTTGCCTTCCTCATAAAGCATAATAAAAGGAGGTTATAAATCCTACCAATTAGCTGCGTCCATCAGTCGCCTTAATTGGAGTGTCGTGACTGGCTAGGGGATGACCTTGTGTGCCAGAGAGCCAAGACAGACGAGGGGGCCAGGGGGGAGATCTATGTGGATGTGGAGGACTTGGGCTTCTTTAAATCAACTGTATCTAACAGGCCATACTGTAGTTAAGGGTCGGGCCATATGGCGGTAAAACGTTTATGCTGACTGGTCGTGTTGATGTCGTCAGTGTAAATGTGTAGGGTTTTTAAATGCATATGAATATGCTTCAGGACAACCGCTAGTGATAGTTAGAACTTAAAGGAACAGTGAAGCTGAGAATGATAATTCAGGCAAGAGAAATGGTAAATGAAACGTAGCGATGTTTGTTCAAAAAGCTGAAGTTATATCAAGTTAATAAAGCAATGTAAGAGTGGCTGTCAAAGAGCGGTGTTTCTTGTTCCAAGTGTTTCTGGTTTCAAAGGACAACATGTACCTAATTATAACATATAACCCACACCTGAGCAACACATTGGTATTACGTCAACTCACTTGTCATCTTTTCAGCCATTAATAGCATCAGTGTATAAGCTTATTGTTGGAGAGGTAAGGGTTGACAATGAAAACCAACAAGTAGACAGATAAATATTTTACCTGAGGGAAGCACAAACCAATGCGCTTAACCCTCATCCTACCAAGATATTTAACACAGGGACTACCGAAGCAGCTGTGAGATACCTCGGGTCTACGGGTACCTTAGTGGTTTGCACTAAAGAGCGATGGCATAAAATATCAGTACGACACCATACATGCCTATTTTGAGCAAAACTATTCCCAAAGCACATGTGGGAAAACTCTGAAACATAACAAGCTGAAATTGTCATGGCTACCAGCACAATAATTGTAATAAAAGATGACAAGATCATCATTTTCAACTATGAATACAGTGAAAAACGTGTACTGCATTAAACTAAATACCACTTACACTGGTGGCTCACTGCACCTTTTGTATTCAAGTTAAAGGACACTGTTACACTTAGTAACTAGAGCAGGAACAAATAATCGATTAGTAGTAAACTATTTCCAACTAATATGATAATCAGTAAATTAATTTGAGTAATTTTTAAGAAAAATAAGTAAAAATTCTTTGATTCCAGTTCCTTATATGTGAATATTTTCTGGTTTCTCTGAGACAGTAAACTGAATATCTTTGAGTTGTCAACAAAACTGACCTTTGAGGATATTATGTTGGGCTTTGGGAAATACTGATCAACATTTTTCACCAATTTTTGACATGTTTTAGACCAAACAACTAATTTATTATTCAAGAAAACAATTAACAGATTAATCAACAGTTGCTGCCCTGTTGCAACACCAGAAATGTTGTAAGTTGACCACCTGTATTTTCATACTCACTGACTGTAAACTTCAACACAGACACAACTGACATGATGGTGAAAATACTTTCCAGTAAACTTTTACTTAATTGAGGTTGGATTCTCTGGAGTACCTGATTATATTAACAATATGGCTGATACAGCTCTGTACCCTCACACACACAGACATTGCCTTTGATCAGTTACCACAGGTGTTCTGGGATCAATAGGCTCCACTCATCCTGTAGTGCAGCGCTTATTCTTTCCTCCCCTCAGTGCTGCAGTTAAATCTACCCTCCGTCCTCCTGTGGGCCCGTCCACCACACCTTTCCTCTCAACACCTCAGTCAAGCGCTCTCTGTGGGCACTCAAACCTGAGACCTCAGCTTCCGCTCTTGCTACCAACATCCACTATCTCATGACACTGCTCTCTCCGAGAGGAAACACTGAACCCGTTTGTCTGTGGAGAGCTCCGTGTGCAGACGCTGATGTGTCCTTACACTGCGCTTTCTCTCCCTGCTCCCGTCCCTCCACCTTCGGGATTAGGCAGTAAAGACCAGTTAACCAAGCAGCTGTCGGAGGAGAGTTTCTCTCCGGCTGACTGAGGGCTGCCGACAGTTGTTTCCTTTCTCTCTTACCGTCCGGAGATAATTCAGTCAACGGGCTTTGAACTGCAGATAAGAGAGGAAGAGGATGATCCCGGGGATGGGCCTGTTGTATATGAGGCAGGGGTAAAGGAGTAGAAGGGCAGCGCAGGCAGAGGGAAGCAGGGGCAGGTGTATGGGAACTGGAGAGGGCCAAGAAAGATAAGACCTGAGACAGATGCAACTGTCCAATTTACAGTGCACTCTTAGTTTTATGTGGTTTAAAATGAATGTAGATTTTTGTGCTCTCACATGATAACCTCTTAACCTCAGTGTTAATACTTTTCTTTTTATATAGCATTCAGTTATTACATCATTGTCCCACCTGTGCAGAAAACATTTAATGATCACATGGTGCACAACCTTAACAAACACCAAGTTTTTCCATATGTGAAAATGATCAGAAACTAAATTGGGTCAGATCTTAATCTAAATTTCACTTCATTATACAACCAGTGAGTTTTATGATTATCTTAATGACCTATTGCCCGTGCTCAGCCGTATCATCATCCTGTTCTTTTCCGTCCTGTGTTTTATGAATGCAAAAAGATGGGGGAGAGGAAATTAATTTTCAATAAACGTTTGACAGAGTGGCTTTTGTTTTGTCTCAGGCACGTGGTTTTGCATACCTGCCAGGTGTTGTGCGGCGCGAGCCCCCCCTCCGGGCCCCGTGCTCCGTGGCGAGGTGCACGATGAAAGGCCTCGGGTGGCCCATCAAAGGGCCCATTGAGATCCAGCCACGAGCAGGACAGAGGGCCACAGTGTGGGCCGTGGAAATTTGACACCCTCTGACAGAAGTTCCATACAGCCCACTCAGGGCCACGCTGACAGCATCGCTCGCAGGAGATCAGGCGCGCTCTCATTCACTTCTGCTTGCTCACTACCTGCTGACCCCGGGCAGAGAGACAGTTAGAGAGACAGGGAGAAAGATGTTTACAGTCAGAGCGAGATTGAGCTGAACGAACATGGTGACAAAGATTATCTTAAGTTTTAAAATGTTGTTTATCTTTTGTGAAACAACTGATGATCCAGATAGATATTTTCAGCAAAGTTTTCAGGCATTTTTGAGAAATAAGACAATACCTTTCAATAAAATGACACTTAGGACGAACATGCATTATTCTGCAGTGTCCTTACTTTGACATGGGACATGACTTGTTGACCTGCAAGGTTATCTGATAAGTAATGTTCCGATTAATGTATGATATGTAAGTTGTAGGTATGTGTGTGAGACAAACAAAGTTTATCTTAGTGCCACTCACTGAATCTGCATGTCATAGTGACCTCCCAGTCTCTTCCTGCTAAGACTGTAAATACTGTACAAGTTTATGGTCCAAGGGAGCATACTGTAACTACATGGTTCCTAATCTGAATCACGGGGACAGTGGAAAAACTTCCTATTTTATACTACAGTCTAATTGTACACAGTATGTACTAATCTCCTCATTGTTGTTCAGTTAGTAAACAATTAACATACTTAACAATTGAATACATGTGCTGCTGGACCTCAATCATGGTGTGAATGATAGTGTCCATGAAAAGTGCTCTCAAAAATATGCATACTGACATTATTGAGTCATTCTTCCTGTGTAAACTCATAATGTACATTCTCCTACACAACTGGTGTAACTAAGTACTGCACTGAAATTCAACCCTGAGGTACTTGTACACACAAACTCCACTACATCTCTTGCTTCAGCTTCAGCTTCCAGATTTAAATTATTAAATGAAAATGTAAATTAACTAATAAATTAATGATATATTATTATAGATTAAGGTATCCAGTAGCATATATGTCAGGGACACTGTACAACGAGCAGGTCTTTATTGTGAAATAAACCCTGACAGGGTGATGCAGAAATTCTCAGCAAACATTAATATGTGCTCAAATGGCTCTGACAATGACTCCAGAGTATTTCTCCACAGTGGTGTTGTTATTATTACTCAAGTTAAAGACCTGAGTACGAAAACATGAAAACATGTTTAGAAATGCTGTGTGGCCTGAAATTGTCCATCTTAGTGTAGCCCGTTAGCATGCTAACATTTGCAAATTAGTTTTAGGTCTCTGAGAGAGATGAAGTGGCGGACAGATGACCCAGCACACTAACACTGCCATACCCAGAGCCTCTAGCGTGGCTAAAAAGCTATACATTTGTTCTGTTCTAAAATATGCGCAGTAGCTAAGACAGAAGAACAGCAGTGTGAGACAATCACTCAGAGCCTTTCAGACGTCTTTGCTCGCCTGACGTTTGCCTCTATCGCACCACACAGCACCACTTCAAAGTTGAGGATCTTTAAGCAGAATGATCTTATTAACAAAGCACTTCCTGAATGTCATTCCTACACAGATAAAAAAAAGAAGTGTGTTTTAATGAAGTGTAATATAATTTTAACTGTGAGTCTCTCGAATTAGCAGCGGCTGGGTCACGACTGGGCTGCTGCTCTCATCGATGCCCTCAAATAAGCCTCACCTGTCGGGCAGTAAAAGAGCACACAGGGCCTTCAATCACCAGCGAGTGAGCAGTGGACAGGTCCCTGTCCCCCAGCCCACAACTACAGGTATTAATAGACGCAAGCAGGGCATGACAAACAGAGACTTATACTGATCAACTAATGCAAGCACCTGCATGTGTTTATTTGTTCCCTTTTTAATCAGCTTTGTAAAATATATTTTTAGGACAATGCATTACTCGAGTTTGGACATGGTCTCAAGACTAGTCTGAAGACCACTTTTTGAAGTCATTCAAAAGCCCCGTGCACAGTGCTGTCAGTCCTTATAACTTGGTGCAGGTGATGGCAGGAAACATCAGACTGATAATAAATAGGCAGATACAGTGCACACATGAGGGCTGAGAATGTAACATTCTTTCTGTTGCTTTGCATCTTTTTTTTGCCTTTTATAGACAATGTATAATTTATATAATAAGTTACATTACTTAGATTAAGTTATTAGCTTTTATTAGGGTAACTAGAGATATGTAACCTTTTACATTTTTAAAGTAACCTTCCCAACACTGCTTGCAGGGTCGGACTCATAGTGGTCTGGTCTCGGTCTTGACTAGCTCTCAACCCCTCAAAGTCTTGGTCTGAATACACTCTGGTCTTGGTTTAGGTGGTCCTGATTACAACACTGGTAGAATATAATATTTCAGAATATATCAGCTGTTTGCTCTCTAGTTAATCTTGATCAATATGAGCTAAATAAAACAAATGAATTCACTTTATCATCCCCTCAGTTCTCGTAAATAACACAAACAACATTCAAACCCCCAACTTGATTGCACCATTCTCGCCATTCAAGCTCATCACCTTTGAAAGACACAGCCTTAAATAATAAGAGTTGTTCATGTTGACACCCTGGCTGATGTTTGTTGCTCAATAATATATTGCATCGGCAGCGCGGAGCAGTTGTCTGTGCTCTGCACCTGCACCAGCCATTCAGCCTGAAGTCTATAAATCCTACAGTGCTGCGAGCTGAAATGTTTCACGGCCTGCTCCCTGGACCCTGGGCTTGCCTCCTCTGTCACCTTACACTATGTGGACGCTCAGATATGTGTTTTTGTTGGTGCATGTGTGTTCGTCTGTGTGGTGTACACTGGAACCTTTGCATGTGGCGGTGCTTTGATTAGCTGGATCCCCCCCCCACCTGCCTTCTTCTGTGTTGCCCCCAACCCCCAACGCCACGTGCCACCGGGCTGTGCATATACAAATCACTACGGCCTTGTTAGCATAGTTTAGTGAAGATGTCAGCTTTACGAGGGCCAGGATGCTTGCTATGCGTGTCAGGGACAGCAGGGGAGGGGCTGACCCACAAGGGGAGTACACAAGCCCTGCACTGTAAATTTAGGTCTGAGGTATGGGAGCTGTGAAACGACAGGCCCGGACCTTTGTGGAACAGTGTGAACCCACGCCGCACCGTTTGATTTAACAGGGACACAGCAGAGCAGGCAGAATTGAAACTGAGAGAATGGGATCCTCGCATCAAATAAAAAGAGCTCCCTGTTTTCTGATATATCATAAATAATAATTTGATCATACATCACTGAAGATGCCTTTTCCCGTGCTCATAATCAAAGCTACGATAAATAGACATTTGCTTATGAGTATTGTTTTGTGTGTGCGCATGTGTGTGTGTGTGCGTGGGGGGTTGCTGGCATCATTAGATTGTTAATCTCATTTCCTTTCTGATGATTGAAAATGGAGAGAGGCTCTGAGTTTATCAGGCAGATAAATGGACGGACCATCCTCTGAGAAGATCTAATCTGTCATGCGTCAAGGCTAGGGTTCACCTGCCGCCGGATAATAACCATGTCGAAGGGCACAGATGATTTAGGAGAGCCCGGCTCTTTGTTTGCCTTTGCAAACACCTGATGGTTTCATTAATTAACCGGCCACAATTAGCGGCCCACGTCACGCCAGGTAGACTCCTTCAAGAGAAATATGAGATATTAAAAAGCAGGGAGGAACTCCATTAGAGCTGACCTTTTCTGTGAAATTACTGATATTTGAGATTTAATTCAGAATTCAATGAAAACTTCATCTTTATTCTTATGGCTGAGGCCCTTTCTGTCTCCAGTCTGAAATGGGGTCTCCTGCAGCCTGCAGGTCGTTAATTATGATCTTTATAAATTAAATTAAGAGGATGTCACTGCTTGATTTTTTTATCTTCCTGTCCTACAGGTTAAAGAGTAGATAAGATATTTATCACCTCTTGACTCATCTCCTACATATTAATTATAAAACAGAGCAAATCCCCGATTGGCTTTCTGTTACAGTCTGCTGTCAGTTATCACGTAAACATTTATTACATATTACCAGAATACATTGTGAGGATCAGTGCCGCACCTAGCAGATTCAATACCCTGGGCAAGCCACCTCCCCCCCATACAGGTGCTCCACTATACATCAAGTTTTAGCGTTAAATCTTTTGATCATGTTTCCCAATGTTTGATTTTTTCAGAATGTTTTGTTGGAGGTTGTTGGCACCCTAGAGGAGGATCTGCCACTGGTGAGAATCCTTGTGCGTTTATTTGAACAAATGGCCTTCCTTCCTGTGAGGCTAAAAACAATCTCTGCTATTCACCTGATAGTCGGGTGAAATATTCAGCGGCTGCAGCTGCCTTTGACATGTGACAGATATGGAACCTAGGACAGGAAAAACAATGTAATTCGAAGGGTATCCATCCTGATAAAAATGCCTTTGGCAAGATTAAGCGCAGTGTATTGTTATACAGTAACGTTTAAAGACGTCTAATACTCCAGATGATTTTATACTCGCTGAAGGGGAGGTGGAATTAAAAGTACTGTGCTTTCTCTATTCTCAGTTGATACATACATCACAAATCTATGTTTTACTCTCTTTCCCCCCTCTTTCACTTACTTTTAAACACTAAAGCACAAGACGACCACCACTCTCATCTCTCTGAGTCTCCCACTCCCGTCTCCTACTTTGACTCAGGGCCACTGCAGCTGCCTGCTCTCATCTCATCTCATCTCTTCCTCCTCTCCCTCTCTCTTTCTCTTTTTCTCACACACGCTCACATACGCAAAAACACACACGCAGCCACTGCCACCCGCATGCATTTATTTATTCGTTATATTTCCTAATTCAGTTTGACGAATGAGTGACAGCTTGACACTTCATTCGGCAAGATTAATAGAACGACACAATATTTACGTGGCAGAGACAGCCAATTATCCCACCATCTATCATCCAGATTATCTTTCTGATTGAAAACTACTCGTCCATGTAATCGGAATTATTTGGAATTAGAAGGGAATTTATGGCTTCTTGTGTCACTTTTCCTGGACGGTGGTAAATTAGAAATATTAGATACATAAAGAGAGTATAGGAAATGGGATAAATAGAGGCCTGGAATTAATGTCATGCATTTCCATTTTATTTTTTATTTTTATTTGCCAGTGTGGGTGCCCCTGAATGAACTGCATTTTTGCATAACATTTTATAGATTATCTTCACAAATTATTGACACACACTGTAGGTTAAGTATTCTGTTGATAATACTAATAAAATGATGTAGATATGTTTGATTGAGCAGTTGTTTTAATCAGAAAGCAGAATTAAATGTGTTGAACTTTGAAGACAGTAATGGATAGATCTTATCAACAGAGATAGCCTTGTGTGTATTGATCTCTGGCTATGTTTTTAAATGTCCATCTCACTCAAGGCAGAACCGACATTAGTTTACTCCTCCAACCTCTGTCCTTCAGCCTCTGTTGATTAATTCGCCCGACTCTTTCTATCTCACCCTACAATACTTTGTATTCTGTTTTCATACATCACCTTTTTGTACCATTCTCTTATCAAACTTTCATCACTTGATTAATTTACCTAATCTCTTAGCTCTGCTTAATGTCTTTGAGTATCCACGTTTCATAGCCAAACCATATTTCTGTTCCATTTTTAATGAAAGAAAAAAAGAGCAGAACAAATGAAGTGCTCTGGCAGACTGTATAGGTATGTGATGTGGTTGTCAGGCTGTCGTCAGATCAGTTGTGACACAACGGATGGGCAGGACTGACAGTAAAAGCTCCAGCACCTCAGTGCAGGAATCAATATGCTTCACTTGTGCAGAATGTGAAACTTGCTTTTGAACAGTTACATCGTAAATTAAAAATAGACGTATAATGCAATCTGTTGCCAAAGTGGTCAATAGCCGATCCAAAAATAAACGTACCTAATATTTGTTATGGTACATGAATTGACTAAGCATTTTCCGCTGTAGGTCTTTAGTAATGAAATTTGGAAAGTGACGTTTCATCCATTTAGTAAATCCTGGCAGTCTAAAAGCCTAGCACTCAGTCATTTCTTCTTTTAGAAATGGTGAAAATTGCCACATATAACAATGTTGCAGGGGTTTGATTTTATTGGCCAGAGTGCGTTCAGACTTGTAAATGGGATTATGCCATCCCAATATAGTGCTTCAACAACTAGCTTGTTTATTTTTATCCTCTTATTAAGGGAGTTGAATCCTTAAAGGGTGCCAAAATTATCCTGCAAATCGCTGACAGGGAAAAATGAAAGGTCTCTAACGGTTATTATAAGCAATCTGTCTGCATTGAAGCACAATGTGACTGCTGTGCTTGCGATACCAACGAGGTGACCTCGGTGAGATGGGGAGGAGAGACATGTTGAAAGTCAGACACACCGTCTGGATGGGACCACCAGGAATATACACACACCTCGCACACCACGTTCACACCGCATGCACCCTCAAAAGGACACTTGGCATGGACTGTAGAAGTAATCATGTGACTGACAGCATATCCTTTAAACTTTTGTGTGGTGAATATTTAAAATGCGTAGTTAACAGTATGTGGGCCATCATAACCTTTGTAATTGTACTGTAATTTGTACACATGCTGTCTAAGCTAACTAAAATGGACAGAGTCTCTGCCTGTCTATATGTTTGTTCTTCTTAAGATCTATGGGACATATTTATTTGTATTGCAACACACACTGTGTAGTGTATCGAGAGGGAACCATAGACTGTATATTAAAGATGGATGACATGACAGCTCCCCAACAGTCAAGCCAAAACATCTCGATTGCCCCCTGGTGGCTGGCTGCAGTACACGTCATAAACCCCGCCCCCTCCATGTTAGCAGATGTGTCACAGGCCAAACTAAAATGTCAAAGTTCTCGTCGAGTACATTTTTCGCAAAGGTGTTTTCTGTTATTTTAGGTCGTTCTGTAAACACCCATGTATGTAAGTAAGTTTTGTTTTGTAAGTTTTTGTTCTTTCGTTCAAGTTTGGTTTTAAAGGGGAATTCCAGTGTGAAATGGATTTGGAATATATTGTACACAGTCATGAGTATGACTCTTGTGTTGGGTACAAAACTGCACTGATGCAATGCTTTCTCAACAAGGCTGTTTTTAGCCGATTCCTCCAAAAGGCTAATGCCGCTAGCACTCAGAGCCTGTCTCCAGGTGAAACTAAATAGCTGCCATTAAACCACTTACAAGGCTCAAAGTAGCCCCACACTTTGTTGGTAGTATAACGAGGGTCCTACAATTTAAAACAAGGCATTTACAACTTTGTAAGTGCACAGATAGTTTATTAAAAATTACTGTTTACAAAAACACTACCTTAAGGTAGTTTTCCAGTCGCCGCCCAGTCAAAACAAGTCGATCACGGACTCCTTTTCTCGTTTTCTCCTCTCCTCAAAAACTGTCGTCCAAGCTCGTGAGCCCCGCCAATCTGTTGCCAAAGTGGTCAATAGCCGATCCAAAAATAAACGTACCTAATATTTGTTATGGTACATGAATTGACTAAGCATTTTCCGCTGTAGGTCTTTAGTAATGAAATTTGGAAAGTGACGTTTCATCCATTTAGTAAATCCTGGCAGTCTAAAAGCCTAGCACTCAGTCATTTCTTCTTTTAGAAATGGTGAAAATTGCCACATATAACAATGTTGCAGGGGTTTGATTTTATTGGCCAGAGTGCGTTCAGACTTGTAAATGGGATTATGCCATCCCAATATAGTGCTTCAACAACTAGCTTGTTTATTTTTATCCTCTTATTAAGTGAGTTGAATCCTTAAAGGGTGCCAAAATTATCCTGCAAAGGAAAACTTACTTACATACATGGGTGTTTACAGAGGAGAAAACAAAAAGTCGGTAATCGACTTGTTTTGACAGTGTCGAACCTGTTTGGATCAGGCATCGGACTGTTCCAAACAGGCATGTTTTAAATGGCTGCTGCACTGGAACTATAAATATATATCAGCTCTTACCTTCTTACTGATTTGTTGGTATGGAAAACTACAATCAGAGAAATTCAAGAGATGGTGGTCAAAATGGATTAGATATATAAGCTATATGAAGATTATGTTTTTCGGGTGTGTAATTGTGCTGAAAGGATTTTGTATGTCTCTCTCTGATAAAAATAAAATTATAAAAAAACAATATGTTGTGAACTAAAATGGGCCGATCAGAGGCCTGAAATTCCCGAGCCAAAAATCCCGACCCTGTATCAATGCACTGTGAAAGCCATGTGTTCTAAGTAATTCCAATAACATTTAAAACAATATTCCTAATCATGTTTTTTCTATAATTAATTAATCTTTTCCCCCAGTATTGTTATTCAATCATTAAAATTCAATTGGTTCAAAGAGGTGGGGGTAATTTTTTTCTGCTTCCACCAGGAATTAAAAGGATATATTAGGAAATATTTTTATATTCACTCAAACACAGGGATCTGTTGAGTGATAACAAAGGAATTTCGCGCTGGCAAGATTTTCACCATACTATTATTGTGGACAAAAGAGTTCATGATAACGATATTATCATGAAAAATTTGAAATGTATACATACGTATATATAATGCTATCAAACTCATCTTCAACTTTGTTTTGTGTATTGTGCATTTTGTATCTACCTTGGAAAATGAATTACAACAAAATACGAGTGTAGGGAGGTGGAGAAAGAGTCGTTAATGATTACCGTACAAGAGCAATTACATTTAATGGATAGTGAAAAGGCAACCAGATGGTGCTGGGGTAGGGAGACAAAGTGAGAACAGAAAGAATCTGAAATGATTAAAGAGGCACTGGGTTATTTACAAGATATTATCATATGTGTACTATTAACATCATATCACTATTTAATTTTTTTATATATCACAGTAATCGCCAATACCGATATATCGTGACACCCTTGTTGCTGATTCACCCGCCACGGTCTGACTCTCCATGTCATGGAGATGATCTTTGTCAAATTTCTTTATCATAGATAGCTGCAGGCTGCCGGAGAAGTTGGTATTTTGGATAGTTCTCATGAGTTAGTGGAGCCAGATCACTCTGCTGGTTGACTCCTTGGACCCCAGGGAGCAAATTAACAGTATCGAGCTCTTGGCTTCCCTGTAACCTTTCCCCATCCTCACTGACATTTGTATTTTCCTTTGCCTTGGGCCTGGGCGTATGGCGGCCTGTGAGAGGATGCATGGAGATGCTGCATATGTTAAACAACTGCATGCATGCGTTGCTGTAGGGTTATGTCTGTGTGTGATGTGAGAATGTGTAAATGTGTGTGTGTTTGTGTGCGAGCCAGTCCAGCTGTTGTGTGGTGGGGGGGGGCTTCCACTGCTGTGAAACTGAGACTTCAGCTTCAGTGAAGGGGTCACGACCTCAGAACATGGCACTGATTCGCAACTCGGACTGGGACGTATCCAGAGACACACTGATGAAAACAAGAGCCTCCAAGGAGAGACGGTATGTTGTTCTCAGGCTGCAAAATCTTGTCATGGTCTTGTCACGTTATCCTAACACTTGCATAGCACACAACAGTTAATTGTGCATGTCAGGACTGATGTTAGGCGATCAGGTGCTCACTCATTTACTGATTCACTACCAGCTGACATAGAGACAAACGAGGAGACAGAGAATGACAGAGATGTTAACAGTCCGAGAGATTGTGCTGAAAAGAACACGATGAGATTATCTTAAGTTTTAAAATGTTTATCCAGTGTGACACAATTGATGATCCTTTAGATTTCTGCAGCAAAGGTTGCAGGTATTTTCACCTTTAACAATGAGGTTATGGCTTGTTTGATTGTTTATCAGCAGGATTACATAAAGACTATCAGCCTGATTTCACGAAACATGGTGCAAAGGTACAGCACGGGCCAAAATGAACCAATTATATTTTCGAGTGGATCCGAACCATGGGGCGAATACTCAAATTATTTTTCATTTTGGTGCATGCCATGGCAAGGTAGCTCACTTGGCCTTGGCATAATAAATGCTGTACATCTTAAAATCAAGTAGGTGAAAGTAAAGTTCAATAGTTATAATAATCAAAAACTTTATTTATATAGACCGTTCAGAACACAGTTACAAAGTGCTGTACAATAAAACTAAACCAATGCTTTTACTTGTGTACAGGACCTGAATTATTCTAGCAAGAAGACATCTAGCTCCTGTTCCTAGGGATGTTGACTGCACTTATTTTAAGTTGCTTTGGACAAAAGCATTTGCCAAATGAATGTAATGATAAAAGACTATGGTCACATTTTTTAAAATCTGATTCTAAAGGTAGGAATTCACTGTATTAGGCAAAAGTCAAATGCAGTATGTCTGCATTTTTTTCCCTTTTTTTCCAAAACCTGTATTTCAATTGCTGCTAAACTATAAAATGTAGAGCACTGTGCAAGCCAACAGCATGGAGAAGAAGCACAAATTTTTAAAATCTAAATGTCTTAATGCTGTGACTGGATGGTAAAGCTGCACTCAAACAAGTGTAATTGAACTTCTGAGGAGTGAAGTGGACGCAGTGCATTTCAGTTCCCAGACCAGTTGGAGTGGTTTGGGAGAAGAGGGATGGAAAATACGGCTGGGTATATGAACCTTACAGTGGAGCTGTCATGGTGCTAATGGAGGAAGTGGAGCAGAGGGTCAGGAGTCCTCAGCACCTGTGTGGAAGATTAATGACCACAGAGCCACAGGAGGGAAAGACAGACAGGAAAAGAGAAAAACTCTAAAACAGGCCCCGGCCTATCTGACTAACTCAAAGGTCGGACCTGCCTGACCTTTGCTAGGGTGCTGCGATATTAACTACGTCCGTGCACCACTACTGTCACTAGTGTTAGAAAATGATATAGGTATAATTTACTTCAACAGATATCAAAACTAGCCTGAGAACATGCTACACCATCACCTGGGATCATCATGCTGCATGTAGAGTCTATGATAGAGCAGTTAGATTCATATTCAGCACAAGCTGTTGTCCCTTTAGACCATAAAAGGTGCTCTGAGGCAGTGATGACAGTCGAGACCTTTATGATTACCTCAGTAGCATGTAGCGCCACAGAAAAGAGATATCATCATTATCTCGACACAAAGGCGGCCCTCACATTGTTAAAACAATTTGCTGCTTGCTAATGTAGGCTGTCAGAGCGGCGCACAGGTCTACTTCCAAGAGTTAAGTTGTAGGGGTTTTTTTCCCCTCCCTGCCCGCCTGCCTGGGGAATCACGGCGGGTACGAGGCTCATTTCCTCATCAAACACAGGACGAGTGATTTGGAATATTTATGAGGCTCCCAATTTAAGTTAAACATTTAACAAAAAAGCATCCGATTAAAATGAGACAGCAGAAAGGGTTAAAGTCCCTGTGGGCAGCCAAGGCTAAAAATTAAACATGGAATGCTGGAGACGAATTAAAGTAGCCGCTCTAAGACAGATCTCAGCTCAGTGGCATTACTGTACGGAAGCAGTGGTGATACGGTATATGTTGAAACAAGCTTTTCATTGACTGTGACTAGAATTCCAATAAGGTATCAAGAGATAATGCTTTGATAAAGTGACTGCAAGATCATTTTTGAATAATTTGCATACTAATGTGACAATTTCATATAAATGAGACATCATATAAAATATGTTAGAAAATAAAACAATATCAAGTACTTAAAAACTAAAAATCTACATGTATTTGTACTTTGCCATTTCTAAACCTGTTTGTGTGGGGAAAAAAAAGATCACAGATGATCACTATGTGACATGGTGAACTGGTAAACGTAATAACCGTAATATTCTTAATCACTTAAATCAGAACATTGTTTAAAAAAAGGAAAAAAAGACAAACTCTGATAAGCACACATCTAAATGTCAACTACAGACAAATTACGACTGTGTCCTAAAATAGTCCTGTCACAATAAAGATATCAGGCGTAGTAACCCTGCTTAGGTCAGAGGGCGCGTGTAACACAATGCCGCATTGACTTTATTGATAATCTATGGCTCCCTTTCATTCTTTCCCTCCTCTGCTCCAGTCTTTGTAGCAGCAGATCAGTGAGCGGCCCGAGAAGGAGGGGTCAGCCAGCTCCTGGTCTGCTCAGTGACTCTCTCTACTTCCTGTTTAATCACCGCTCCCTCAGGGATTTTCTGCCATCCATCTATCACACCAAGAAAAAGTTCAGGTGCTCTATATTGTGGAGGGATGAAGGGCCTGGGTCAGGTGTACGTGTGTATCTACAGGATGTGTGCATACACTGGTTTCTCTGAGATGCATATGAGATCATGAAAAAACATCACTATAGGTCAGCGTGAATGTGTGTGCACTTCTTTGTATTTCTGTACATGTGGTGGACCAGATTTCCTGGGAATGGGCTATTATGAATGATGGCATATGTGGTGGAAACGTCCCTGTGTGAGCTTGCAGCCACTATCTCACGATGTTCCCTCACTCTCGCCTCATTAAAGCCTTGTGTCCACTGAACAGTCCAGCTCAGTCCCATTCAGTTTGGTTTGCATCAGAAAGGTTATTTTTTGTTTCCATGGTGAAAACTCGTGGATGGTACCAATGGAACCCCATTTTTCGTCACCCCTTCTGTTGGGGTACGTGGCACACTGAGCTGGTACTAAAGGTGAAGCTAGAGATACTGCAGTGCCTTGACTGTTCAATAGAGAACCGTCACTCTTGCTCAGGATTGACTTGTGGCTGGTCTTTAGGCTTATGTAACACTGTTCATACTGTGACAAGTTTTTCATACATTCATAAACCATGACGATAAAATGAAAGATGTTTTTCTACCTCGAGTAGCAGCCAAAGGCAGAGAAAAGATGATTAAATTCATTGTGCCAACTGGTGTAATGCGGCAGATTATTTCTTGGCTGGGCACAGTGGGGTCTATGTTGGTTGTCTGACAACTTAAAAGCTGATTTATAGTTGTGTGTAGGCTCTACGCAGAGACTACGCCATAGCCTATGTAATTAGCCTATGCTGTTCTGAACATTTTAATTGTGCAGTGGTGTGTCTGTATGCTAACATTATTAGCATAAGCCTATGACATTTTCCATCATTTTTCAACTTTCCCTTACTCATATGAAGCTAGGATAAATCACACACAAGACTTAAAATGCTATTTTGCAGGGGCTGTATTGTCTTCACAATTAATTGTTTCTTATCTGTGAAATAAAGTAAATAAAAGATTTGTTTTCATTAAAGGAAATGGTTATCAGTTTTCAAAAATAAACAGGAGGTCTACATCGCTGCAACACGTTGGGAGGGTCCATGTCAAACTGCGTCTATGCAAAGCCTACACTGTAGGCAGACAAGCACCTGCCTAACTTCCTAGAGCCAGCAGAACCTTATGTTTCTTATCTCCTTTTAAAGACACAAAGTCTCATTCTCACAGTGACCTGATAGCAAGATAAGCTTCATCATTCATTTTGTTTCTGACTGACATGTTTACAAGACCAGCATCACCTGTTTTTGTTTATTTATAAGTTACATCCATTTAACTTTACTACAAGTTTTATGTAATTAACCCCCTGCCACGCTTCCACATCCCACCCCACCCCACAGTTTGATAACCACCATATTCCTGTCAACAATACCCACATTAATTCCCTTTTTTATCATAGTAAACGTTTTATATTGAATGAGTTTTCTTGAATGCTTCCCTGGAGAGAGGGAATGCTGTTTGTTTATGTTTTCACTGGCAGCCCTGAGGGAAGTGACTCATGCCTCAACCAATGAGACACTGCCTCAGGCCATCATATGTTGCCCTCCAAGGTTCCCCCGATGCAATCTTCATCTGCTAGTGTGCGTGTGTCCGTCTGTGTGTGTTTGTATGCATGTGTATGTGAGCATTCGAGTTTTCTATCTATCCATCTGTACAGATGTGGCAATGACATTTTTAAAACTGGCAAAGGTACACAGAGGCTGCATATTGCTGCAATAAATACTGATGCAGTGGTCATTATGCAATGCTGCACGGCACAATGGTCAAACATGGACCCAACATGGGCTGAAAAATTTATAACTGTATATTGGCTTAACATCTTGCCAATCTGCAGCCTCACTGAATTAAGAACCCTGGCAATCCTCCCTTAAAGCAAACAAAATCTATTTCATTACATTAGCATTTACTGCAGGTCCTCTGCACTGTATTGTAAGATGATTATATTTTAAGTTTCTGTCTATAATTTAGTGTTTGAAAAAGTGCCTGAGTTCAAAGATGGTGTGTCTCTGGAGCAGCTGAGAGCGTCCACTAATTCAGATTTTCATAACAAAACACAGAGGCCTTCTCCAGCTCTGTAGCTGCTGGTAAATGACAATAATTTAGAGTCAATTAACACCTGTTAGTGCTAAGCATTGAGAGAATTTATCACGGTGTCTGATTTATTATAATGTCCCCTTGGTTGATGCAAATGGTTTTCCGCTGTTATCTTGTAGCCTGGAATGAAGGTCTTCCAAAGGCAGCCCCCCTATTGTGGCGGTGTGATCTAATTTTCTCAGCGATGAAGCGAACCGCTTGCCTCCCTCTGATCCACCTGGCAGGAGGGGAGTTTGGACTGAGACAGGCTGGCCAGCCCACTGACCTCTGGGTAAAATCTCTAGCTGCGCTGGGCAGGCAGCCGGTGTGGGCCAACGATGGGGCACGAATGACTGAAGCAATAGGGCTGTGATTAGCTGACATGGCGGCTGGGTTTTGCAAGCTGTCCTATTCTCGGGCGTGGGTGGGCAAAGGGGCAGAGCAGCTAAAATGGGAATGAATGTATTGATCCTGCTGCCGTTATGAGAATGACACGCACAAGCTATTTTTACAGGAGGGGGAACACTTTGCTGGCGAAGGCAATCTGTCTGTGACGTAGATAAGCTCCTAAAGGATAGATGGAAGAAAGATGCAGGCTTGACTTAAAGGAATAGTTTGCCATTTTGGGAAATATGCTTTATTTATTTGCTTTCTTACCAAGAGTTAACGAGGCGAAGATCAGCTTCACTCTTATCTGTATGGTAAACATGTAGCTAGAGTCGCAAGCCGTTTAGCTTGCTTAGCATAAAGACCAGAAAGTCCAAAGGAAACAAAATCTACCCACCAGTACCTCTAAACTCACTGATGAACACATTATATTTCATTATTGTTTCCATTCAAATACTAAAGAATAAAAATAAAAAGTTGTGGTTGTACCGCTGTTATGTGCTGTACTATTGCTTGTTTGGGCCAAAATAGGGCTGAATGTTGTTTAAAACATTACAACTCCAGGAACAGTACCGCTACCCTTACAGGAATACTTCACCTGCATAATGACCATTTGTATATCAACTACCTACCACCCTAAATTCATGAAGTTTCCTGGCACGCTGCTACAGTGAATGGAAAATCCAAAAATGGCAAACATTCTACATGACTTGAAGTCCACATTTAACAACAGCAAAACTACAGTATATCAAATCCAGAGCTGGGTGATATGTAGAAAATCAGATATCGCAATATTTTTTTACCAAATAGTTCAATATCAACATTGCGACAATATGGTAGGGTTGGCTTTTGGTGCTTTTACAAAATATTTACACAATCAGATTTGTGACAAATAATCTTCAATGATGCAGATATGATGGCTAAATGTGTAAAGGCAAATAATAGCACAGCTAGAACAGTCTGGTAAATTAGAAAATTACCATCACTTAACTGTAATGCAGCCTTGAAAACCAGAAAAAGATAAGTTACGATATTACGATATCAAAATCTAAGACGATATCTAGTCTCATATCATGCTATCGATATAATATTGATATATTGCCCAGTCCTCATCAAAGCATTCCTTTGCAAACTCTTATAAAACGTCTGCAGGATAATCCAAATCTAATTTATCCAGTCGTATACTCAGTACTTTTGTTAACTTCAATTAATGAAGAATGTCTGCCTTTTTGGGGTTCTTCATTTATGAAGGAGGCATGCAAGAAAAAAGATAAACTCGCATAAAACAACAATATGTTGCTTGTTTTGAAAGTGTTGGAAGCTAGATTTTGTTTTAAATTATAGACAGAGCCATGCTAGCTGTTTGCCCCTGTCGTTGTGCTAGCAAAGCTAGCTGGCTGCTGGTGGTAGCTTCATATCTACTGTATAGGAAAAAGTGACCGTGGTTTCATCTAACTTGTGGCAAAAAAGCAAATTAGCATATTTCCCCAAATGTTCAACTATTCCTTTAAGCATAAAATGTTATGTCACATAAAATGTTGTCTCACAATGCTAAACAATGGGTTGTGTTTAGGTTGTGTTTTGGGTATTGGGGTACTATTCAGCATGAGCACAATAACAACAAACCTATGCAATTATGTAATGTTCTTACAGCTGAATTTTATGAATGATGCTTAGATGGGCAATGTCACAACAAGATCCCTGTCACAGTGCAACAAGGCTGTCCTCTGCCATCTCCCCTCCCTCCCCACTGCCCTTTAGCTCCCACTGGGAAGTGAGCTGGTCCTATTGGAATGCTGCAGCCTGCCAACAGCCAGAGTTCAGAGGAGGCTTATTCTCACTCACGCCACTCACTGAACTCCTCCACTCTTTTTGCATAAAGTAATTGCTGTCAGGGAGTGTGCACTGCAGAGAGTTGCTTGGGCTCCACAAGCACAGAGGGTGAGATTAGGGAATAAAAGAGCTAAGTCAGTGCTACTTAGGCACTCCCAGATCCTGCGTCTGTCATTGTGCTGCTATGGATGAGGGCTGACAGTGATGAATATTGGCCAAAAGTTGGTATTCCACATGATGATTTTCCCTAATGAGAATTGATGAATGCAGGAGGGAGGGACTCAGGATTGTGTGATGAGAGGAGGAACCACTCATTAGGAGCCAGTCATGCTAAACTGAGCGGCTTTAAGGTGGGCAGGACTGCTGGGCTGAGCAATGCCACTCCAGCAGTTCTTAAAAAAAAACGTCAGCTGATATCATTGATCAATACTGCCTGACACAGAAGAGTGTCAAATGAGATATATCCATAAGAGGAAAAAAATCAATAAGCAAACTCCTCCCTGTGCACAAATAGCATTTAGCAAACTGTCCACATAGCAGAGCATTTATTAGCTGTGTGTCAGCTTCCACATATGTTATCAGAGATCTATAGCAATCTCTGAATCCATATGCATGAAGCTGTGGTACACACCTGGGTGTGGGACAGTCACAGGCCTCTGCTGTCCCAGCTGCACACCACATCAGCCGGGGAAAGGGAGCAGGGCCGCTGGTCTAGCAGATGGCAGTGCGGGCTTTGAAAAGCCATGGCCCTGAACGAGCCCCAGGCAGCCCCAGAGGCCAGCGCTCAGCCAAAGCTCCACATGTGGCAAGCCAGGAAGGACATTAAGTGGATAATAGTTAATAGTGAACCAGGTCATTTACTATCATGTGCGTACTTTATGGAGCACAACGGCCTATTGTGTGTGCAGAAGGGGGTTTGGCTAGGAGAAGGTTTAACTTTTAGATGCAGATAAAAGTGCTAAATGATCACGCAGGGCCATTTGCACACTGTCACATTCTTGGATAAACATTGTGCAATACTTCAGGTCATTTACTAGCCTGTTGCTGGGTTGATGAGAAAGCACATTAGTGGACATGTTGTTCCTTTAGTCATATGACTGACCACAGAATACGGCCCTGCTCATTTCAACATTTTCCAAACTAGATGTTATTGCCTCCCTTCTTAACAGGGCCCAGGGCCATGTGATGTGTCACTCCACTATGGTTAAGTATAGATGAAGAGATAGCCTCTTTAATATCCAGGAGCTCATTTCACAGTGGCTGGCAGGTCACAGCATGATGACAGCTAAACAAGCCAGTCTACAGGATGGAACACGGAGCATGTCGACTGAGGCCTGGCGCTCTCCTGAGTGTACGGTGGATACCAAACTCTCAAAGTGGATTATGGATTGTTGTTAAAGGCCCAGTGTGGAGGATTTAGGGGGATAATGAGTATGTTTTCTGTAATATGTATAATCACTTGAAAATAAAAATAGTTGTGTGCTCGTAACCTTGGATGAGCCATTTATATCTACATAGGTAGCGGGACCTCATTCAGGTAGAATGCCATGTTACACCACCATGTTTCTACAGTGGGCCTGAACGGACAAACCAAACACTGGCTCTAGACAGGGCCATCTGTGTTTTGGCGTTTTGGTGTTGGCCAGCATAGTTAGCAGCCCCTCTGCGACGAGCAGTGGTGGAAATACACTGATTTTTTAAAACTTGAAACTGCTTATTCAGTGTTTTTACCTGTTTAAACCACCACGTTCATTTGCTTTGGAAAGGAAGAGACCTCCTAAAATAACTCAGCTCATAATAAAAATCTCTTGAACATTTAGATCTTAAGTTATCAGAGAAAAAAGGTGAGCGCACAGTGGCGGGTGCTGGGCTAAGAGCCCCTCTCGGACGAGCTGACGAGCTTATTTCTAACGTGAAACTGCTTTATTTAGAGTTTTTACCAGCTTAAATCACTTCAGAGAGGAAGACACCTCTGCAGATAATTCAACCCCCTATAAAAATCTCCTGAATGTCTGGAATCAGAAAAAAGACGAGTGCACATTAATTCAGGTTATCTCTGATGAGCCAAACAGGGTCAGAGAAACACAGATTTAAAATGTAAACTCCTTTATTCTGTGTCCTTACCGATTTTTATTACCTAGTCTGTTTGTTTTGGAGAGAAAGAGACCTCTGCGGATAATTCGGCTCCCTAAAACCTCCTGCACACTGAACACTGAAGGAATCCTGACTGGGAGAAGTTTTAGCTGGTTGCAATCTGCAATCCTCATGGCTAGCTGCACTAAATCCCCCTAAATCTTACACACTGCTCCTTTAAGATACAGTTAGTGGGGAAAGCGTACATGCATGGTAACATATCTCAATGACGATGCATCAAATTACTAAAAAAAGAAATGCTGTTTCTCTTTGTACAACTTCACTTATAAGGACAGTCTGAATGTTTTCTCTTCCTCAGCCACAGTGACAGACTTTGTCATTGGCGCATGCAAAGCAGGGATATCTAGGGACACATAATAGGATTGCCTTGTCTACATTGTATTTTCTCTCAAAAGTGAATTAGGATATCTCTTTTTCGTCTCATAGTGAAATAATGTATCCAACGGGTGCATTCAAAACCATTTAACCACTTTGTGCTGTATTCCTAATTGGATTTTAACTGCAGGTTTCCTCAAACATGTAGCCGTCACCATCTCCAGTATTAGATTTTTAGAATACTTCTATTCATGAAGCCCTCTCTTTATTCCCTTCCTGTTGAAATGACATGGTTTTTAATCAGCCAATGCAAAAAAAAAAGTCTGACTGCACTGGAGTCATTAAACCTGCCTCTACACAGAGACATGCACACATCCCACTGACTGCATAGCCTATTAGAGAGATGGAAGATTATGGCCTAAATGAAGCCATTAGTTACGCAAACCTAATGATCATCTTATTTGTATGTATAAATCTGATCCATTTCCCCTGCTTAAGTCAAATATTGCTTCCCTCAAATGATTCTGGAGGAACTGAGTAAAAACAACAGCAGCATCAACAACAAAAACAACATCAGGAGCCATAATGAAAGGAGAGGAGGCAAAGGCACTCAGGCGATTGCATCCATTACCCCTCTCCTCTATATGGACCCCTTCATAGGGATTACCCCCTGGTTCCAGAGAGGTTGATTATTAGACGCTCGCAAAGGTTTCGTTTGAATCGCCCCAGTTAAACGAGAAATTGCAGGCTGAGGAGAGAGGCTAATAACAGTTATTAACCCCGTGCGGGCGGCAGTGTAAAAGAGCGCCACAATAACGAGGTGCACCACCAAGGTTTGAGGCGCAGCGCAGCTAGCACACCCCCGAGGAGAAGCTAACTTATTAAAATAATGAATTAGCCGACCAGATTACTGCAGCCTGCGGCAAAGGCAATTATCCCCCTCCAAATCCCTGGACAGGGCTCCCTAGCGCCACCATAAAACAAGTGCTCAGAAAGCAGGAGCCCTCCGCTCCACACAAATGAATAGGCTGTTAATTAGGATCTCTCCCGCTGCGGGTAGCCTTCCCACTGCCATAACAGAAACCACTTCCACGACAGGCAGAGGAGGAGGGGAAAAAAATAATGGGAGGATACAGAATGATTGCAAAAGACAGTGAAATATGTAAAGAGTGAGGAAAAAGTGAGACTGCGAATAGTTTCAGTAGCATGAAAAAATGCATAGAATGACAACGCAAGAGCTAGTTTGAGGTTTGAGTGATACAAAGAGACAGCATGAATCGTTGGTGGCCCAAACTGAAAGCTGTGTGTGAGGCATCTGTGGAGACAGCATTCAACCCCAGCCCAGTGCTGTGTTCTTTGCTAAACATTTGATGGCTTTATGCAATGCCATAGGTTTAATTTAAACTTTGGGGAGAAGGCATTTGAAATGGGGGGTCCTCTGGCAGAAAATTTTGAGTGTCAAATACTGCATTTCCTGCATTTTGGTGAATGTGTATGCACCGCTTTATAGTATAGATGTCTTTCATGCACATATTTTAAATACTGAGTCCACTATGCCTGAAATCTACGCCTATGGCTTTATTGCAGTAACTACATCTGTGCATTAGACATGTTTTACACAACAGCAATGCCAGCACCAAAAACAAATACGTCTAAAAACTAATGAAGACCACCTACAGCAGCTTATTGTTCCCTTAAAGGTAGAGTGAAAGTGTCTCTTCTGAAGTAGGGGTTATCAGTCCTGGTGTGAAGAAACAGTCGGACAAGGATGGAAGTGAAGTAGGCCAATGGCCACCCTGAAAAAGAGCCCGCTGTACTTCATGACATATATACAGCCCCTAATGGTTATAAATACTAAAGTATCACATGGTTGACATCATGAACCAAATCTGGCCACCCTTCTGCTATCACCTTCCAACTCGACATCGGTAGAAATCACAAAGTTTTGAAGGCTGGACTCACCTTGTCCTGCATAGCTATACTTACACAGAGCAGGGAGATAACTGTCAAAGTGGAAACAGTGCCAAAGGGATAACTGCTACACATATTGTGCTATAGTTCAGCCACACATTTAGATGTTCTATTATGCATTTCAGTTACAAAGCCTGTGTGAAAGAGCCATTTATATACTCGATCAGAGTATATGGGTAAAGATTAACCAGATACAGCTGGTCTACATTTGAATTCTTCGACCAACTTGATAACTTTTCTTCCAGGCAGCTCTTTATTTGCAATGATTATTGCTGTTTGACTCCCTATGGATTCTTATGCTTTCATGAGGAAAACTGCATGCTGTTTTGCAGGAAACAAAATTGTTTGTTATGGAAATATTATCTTCCATAATGTCAGTTACTCTTGGGTATATTATGCCAATAATTTTAATTAGAAAAGATTGCTATATTTACATTACAGTGAGGTGCATTACATTTCCTTGACACCACACAGTGCTGTATTTACTGTATATATGTTAGTCGTTTGAAAAATGAAACATTATGTATTAATAGTTTCCAAAGCATACTCTTTATAGTGCGATTTGCTCCCAAGAGGACGATTATATAGTCACACAGATATGCAGGGCACGAAACAAGACATTATGCCAGTGTACTGTATGAATATGCCTGCGAGGCTTGACATGAATGCAATTTCATGTAATTTGAATGCCTTTCATGAGGCAAGGACTCTTTTGAACTGTCTTAAAAAGCTCATCCACCATGGTAGCTGCCAGTGGCCCTGGGTACAGAGGAGTCATGTCGACAGGCCCAATTAATGATGGGGCGTCTGAGAGTGAATGAATGAGGAGCTTTGAGAGGATTCCTCCACCTTAAATCCCCCTGTGCTGCTGCTCCCAGACTGCCTGTGAAGAACAATCAAACGGCAGCAACCCCCTCCTATTTATCACTTTAAGACATTAGCCAGACATGGGCCTGAATATTAACCAGCTCCTTTTCCAGGAGAGTTCCACACCAAAGGCTGCGTGTGGCAACATACATTTTTAATCACAGGGGAAAACGAGGCCTCTCAATCGCTCTCATCCATTACTGTGTGCTTAACTCTCCGCATTTTTTCTCCAGGGCTCTCAAAACAGGAAACAAGCTGTCATTGTTGGTGCTTTTCCTTGCAGTTATTGGTTTAAATTTATATTGTTAAACATTTTATCAAAACTGCAGCGATCATGATTTTATGCTCTGTTTCATTCTGCGTTTCTTAATGGATCCAAGTGAGTCCTTATCTAGTGCAAATTGTTTGTAAAGCAGAATCTAACTCTCTCTGTGACTATCTGGACTATGCTGACAGAGTTCATTTCCCTGGGTTTACTGTGTGTCTTCCTGCGTAGGACAACTGGGCTGAGGCAGTGGAGCGTGAGCCAGGCTTCCACAGCTTAATTGGAGTCATGTTCTCCAGAGCCTGGAGCTGCTCCTCTCCCTGCTCTGGCCTCTCTGGTGCTGGGCCTGTGGTGGGAGCAGGAAGGGTAGGGCACGGGTACCAGGCATGCAGGGAGATGATCTGTTCACCCCACCCTCTCCCTCTGGGTCCCCCCACTGTGACACATGGCACCCTGGTGACAAGGTCACTCCACTGTTGTGGCACCACAGGGGGAGCTGGCCTTATTATCAGGAGAGAAGACTTTCTTAAGAAGAATCTAAAGGAGAATCTGATCTCCAATCACATTTATTCACGCAAGACAAGGTTTTTTATATCCAGGAGCTTTCTTTATAAGTTTTTCAAGGTTAAGAAAATACTTGAAATTAGAGTACATCATCACAGTGACAAACATAATTTAGATCTTGATATAAAAAAAATCACAAAGGATAATTTTCTTAATTGTTATTGTTATTACTTTAATCAGAAACAGCATACAGGGGGACACAATAACAGCAATACCTACAAGACACTATGAAACCATTCTGTTAATATATCTTAATATAACTAATGTCCATTAGCATTATTTATTATTGTATTTATTGTAAAATGCAAGACCTTAAAATGTTGTTTTACTGGCTTGTATTTAAGGTGTCCACTGCCTATACAATAAAGTGCCCCTCTTTTTTTTGCAATGGAATACAACACATAAGAGCTGCATCAATACATCTCTAAAACACAATGAAAAATTAACATTTTTGCTTCAATAAAATAATATTAACTGCAGGAATACTGCATTATAGAACAATATATCATATAAGCATTGCTGTTATTGTTCATTTCCTGTAGTATTATAACATATAACGTAGATGGAAAGTTAAGGGCGGGTGATAAAGTGACAAAAGGTCAGGACCTGAACACTTGGTTATAAAAACTGTCAACAAGCGCCACGGCTCGCTGTGTACCAAGTATATGTTATAAGACTTTTATTTTGAAATGCGTCTGTGTTTTCTCTTTGTTGTGTAAAGTGGGCTTAAATAAGAATAATCATATTATTTTTTTGCAACACAGAAATGTATGTTCAAATCAAGCGGCAATCTCCAGGGCTGAAAAATGAAGCTGATGCAGAAGTGCGAAAAGGTGCATTTCTCTGAATGGCCACTTGAGGCTGGCTCCAGAAGCGAAACCCAAACCCCAAACACCCTGTGTTAAAAGTCCCAACTTTACAGCAGAAATAAACATGTTTACAGCCTGGAACAAAAGAGGGTTTTGGTCTCTATGGCTAATTTCAACATTCATGACAACTGCACGGAAGTTAATTTTTATATAAGTCACACATTTGCAATTCATTAAGGCCTAAAATTCCGCATACTTAAGGGCGGGCTGCTTGAGTGACAGGCTGTCTGCTAGGCATCCATACAGTCTATGAGTCTCCACAGCTCCACCCTCTCATCCAAATATGGTCACTTCTGGCTCCAAACCACCAATATGGCAACAGTCGAAAATCTGAATTCAAGGCTTCAACATGGCAGTCCACAAACCAGCGGGTAATGTCACAGTAGCTATGTCTATTATTTTATACAGCCTAAATACTCAGAGATCCAAGTCAGCGTAGAGCATATGAAACTTCTAATACTATAAAGGCACAATTATTCTATAAAATGAGATGTTTATAAGACAAGCAATGACTTTGGTTAAAGCAACAACAAGAAACTTTTATTTTGTGTTGATTTTGGCGGCACACGTGGACAAAAGCGTTTGTGTTTCGATGAGCACCAGTGACGTGTCGTGTCATCTTTGGCTGGCTAATACGTTGTTTTGGGAGCGAAAGATGCAACTTATTTTTAATAATATATTTCTCTTTCAAAAAGTTGTTTGCAGGATGCATAGCATTGAGGTAACATATCTATTTGTAGCAATGTAAGATTCATAACTGTAATGTTAGTCACCAATGTGACTTCATATACCGATGTAAAACTGGCAATGTATTTCATAAATAAAACATAGACAAGAGGGCCAATTCAGGATCAGCTGTGAATTCTTGAAAAACCCTCAGTTCTTTGAATGACCAATCGAGGTTGACTGAGTGTCCCTATAAGCTTTTTTTCTACTCTTCGGTCAATTCTTTTCTCTCTCTCTTTGCTGCTTGTGCCCCAGTATGAACCATAACCATAAGTATGACATCATTAAAAATAACTAAGGACATAGAATAGTAATCTTCTTGCTGATTGTCTCATTTGCTTATGTAGGTAATATTGAGTCATCAGTATTAAATTGAGAGTGTTTCATAACCAGTCAGAAACTCATTTTATCGGTTTTAAGAATTTAAAAATCTCTCTTAGCAATAATTTTTTGGCCTTTTCCAATTTATTTAGGTAACCATTTATTAATCACTGTTTAGTGAGGAAATTACAGAAATTGGTTAAATGAGGTGCACCATGCATGGGCTGGCACTGCACTGCCAGCATGTATCAATCTCAATCTCTCCCAGTGTAAGAAAGTAGAAACAGAGGAAAGTCATTTTGAGCCCAATGAAAGTTTTCCTTTAGAAAATTTTGCCTTCCATTAAGAATAAAATTAAGCACTGGACCAGTGCTTTCTAGAAAGTTCACCCCTGTCAAAATACACACACTTCTAATTTGTGATTTATTATGTTCTTGAGGTGTTAGGAGCATTGCTGTTGAGTGAGAGGCGGTTTATCCACTCCACAGTGGGTACATATATGTGTGTGTGTGCAAGCGCTTTATGTGTGTTCGCCAGTGCATATGTGTCACAGAGGGGGGTGAAGCAGAGTATGCAGCCATCATTCACTGCTGTGGGTCAGCCCTCACACGTGACAGCAGGTGACCAGTGTCAGACAGGAAAGGTCACAGGCCTGCAGTCTGCACTCTCTCACAGTTTACACAGCTTAAAAATTCCTGCAGACAACCAGGCAAAATCTGACTGTATGAAACAGATAATCTGCCTCTCACGCAGTCATGGTAGCGTTCTGAAGTTTGGTTCATGGTGAGATATTCACTGGCTGGAGCAGCGAAACGTGCAAGCTCACTTAGCTGGATGCCTCTTTGCCTGATGTGTTTTCTCTGTCCTGCTCTCCTCTCTCACTATTTCGCTTTCTTCATTGTCCCTTTTTCTCCAAAACTTAGACAGCACGTAGCCTTTCTTCCTGCCTCGTCTGTCTGCATGGACCCTGATGACAGTGAAGTCTGGAGGCAGTGTTTTTGAAGATCTTTCAGCCTGGCTACTCTCTGTGGGAGTCCTCTGACTTGAAGGTACTACCTTATTTGTCTAATGCGTGATGCACATTTGACATTCACCTGTGTGTGTGTGCGTGTGTGTTTGTGTGTGTGTGTTTGCTGGACCTTATTCTTGTGTTCACAGGCCCATTAGTTAGATAGATAAAATGCATTCCTTTTTCATCTCTGTATCGCCTAAGGGATGTTTTTCCTTGATTGCATTACAGTCATAGTGAGCGTTCCCTCATTAGTGGTAAGCATGTTTTAATATCTTAATTTAGACAGGTAATTTCACACAAACACATGCACATTTTTTATGTTTTGTGTCTTTTTCTGTGTGTGCACAAGCAGCCAAATTTTTGTTTTCCTGCTTAAAATGTTGGTTGCTTTGTTTTTATTTTTCAGGGAGGATAAAATCTGCCTGATGAAGATTAGCTATGAAGTGTTACGTAGGAAACCTTTGTGCTAGCCCCTCCATTGTGGGAAAAGGGCATTGATAGGAAGGCAGATACAGCTGATCAATAAGTAGTGCAGTTTTCTCCCCAGGCCTTCTTCCATATCTCTCTCTTGTTTGTGTTTTGAAGGGGTCGGGGGTAGGGTCTGGTAAAGTGGTGGCGTGGGCGGGCTTGTGCCCCTTTATCAATCAGGATTTTAATTACACACGTCTAGGGCGACAGCTAGATTAGAAACCAATCGACGCTATCGGCCACAAAATCTAATTACTGTTTATTGACAGATAAGGGCAGGCCCCCTTCACTTTTCCAAATAAGATAAACCTCCCCCCTCGTACACAATGAAGAGCAGCTCATACTGTCCATGAAAGACTCTATGATAAGTAAACCCCCACCAGAGAATTCCTCTATGCTTATGGAGAGACGGTACCTCTATGGACTTCTCTGTTATAGATGACACAGGATCAGTGTGAGGGAGCCAAATTACACCTCTCCTTTAAACTGCATAAGCTTTGTAATAGTAGACGCTTTTTGCTAATACATGTGTGCTCAGGATTCCTTTTTTTCACCCTCATCTCTGTAACCTTTAACCTCACATTTCACAAGCTCTAGTTTATACCTTATTTGTAAGTTACTCATAAATCAATGGGGTCTTAATGATGAGTAATGAGTGACCCTTAACCCTGCTGAGTGCACACAGGTGAACCATCACATCTCCCGTAGACACACATCTTGCCTGAGGACTGAGTCCATCCTCGCCCTCCTCGATGTCCTCCTCTCTCTGGGCTAGAATCTGCCCCCAGCATCCCCGCACCCTCGCCCATATCAGCCGCTTTACAGCCTCCGTCACCGCGCAATGCACTTTGCCTTTAAAGCCGAGAATCTGCCTCAGGTAAATATGGAGTAAATGATTGGATTATTGTTCTTTCATTTGGCTGTGTAGTAATGGCTGGATTATAAACATTGCAGAGTATAGATTTCCTGTCAGATCCTATGAATCAGACATCCTTATCTCATTTCCAGACTGCCGCTCCACCCAGCACTGCCATCTCCCAGCCAGGGAGTCTGGGAGAGCATGGGGAAGCCGTAGTCGTGCATGCACGCACACATGCGGACATAAACATAAACAGACAGACGACCAGACACAGTCACACACACATATGGGTTAGAGGGAGAGAGAGACAGAGAGACTGTTGTCACCCAGCACAGCACAGGCACTCCAAAGTCCATTCGAAGATTTCAAAAACCACTTAGGCCCCCTGTCCATATTTGTTAAGCAAGTAAATCTAAGGGCCACAGCGCACTGAATTCAAAGAGAGAGAAGAGACAGCGATGTAGAGAGCATGAGAGAGAGGGGGAAAGGGAGAAAGATGTCTCCTAAATGAAATTTAGGCGAGGGTTGGATGGAGTGTGGCTGACAGCAGGTGGAGGGAGAGAGGCTTTGGACCCTCTGATTTGGTTTGAATCGTGCAAAGAAAAATGTTTGGGTTTGAATTATGCAGCATTTTTGACCAGGGCTGGAGATTGATGCCTGATTCATCTGCTGCTCGGACATCAAGTCACGAGCTGATATGTTTCATGTTTTTCTATCTCTGCCTGCCTCTCTGCCTCTTCACTGAATTTCTTTTCACTGGATTACCAACACTGTAATTGGGTTAGGGAGCTGTGTGGACCAGTAACCACAACATGAGCATGCTTTTGTTGGAATCCATCAAAACTCACCGCAGAACTATGGAAAGTCAACAAAACGACACACACAAAGCTGGTGTTACAAAAATGTAAGGAGTGTGTATACCCTTATGTAAGAGGTGATATTGATTCTAAAGATAAAAGCAACAAACAAAAATGTTCAGCTTTCATTCTTTCTTATGTAAAAGTGCCATTCCAGGACAGTCCTGTTTAACCATTAAAGTACAGAAGCAGGCAGTCAAACGATGGAAATTTACTGTTATACGCCACAGGCGATGGTGGCCAGTAGCATAATTTATTTGATAGTGACTGTCAGAAAACCATGAGAAAACCCTTCAAATCACATTTGATGGGAACAATCAGTTGATACAGGTAGGGTGGAGGGTACGCACACCCAAAAATCGTTACAGGTGCTGGATCAAAAAATCAAACTAGGGCAAGAATTGCGTTAAAAGCTTTAATTGTGCAATGTGTCAAGATCTTCATCAAGCTCTCTCTTATATCGAAATGTTGCTCACTTAAAATTGCTGTAAGCTTTTAATACAGTGTGCAGATAATGAGCTGATTTCAATACTGATGTTTTTGTAGATAATGTAGAAACAAGCAGGGCTGCAACTAACAATTATTTTCAGTGTTGATTAATCTGTTAAATATTTTCTCCATTAATTAATTAGTTGTTTGTAGGGTTGGGTGATATATTGAAAATCAAGTACCACAACATTTTTCACTAAATACCTTAATATTTCAAGCGATATTGCAATTTGTGCTTTTACAAAGAAAAATGTTGTTAAAAAATCTACCATAATGTGGATAAAAGCAGGAAAATTTGACACCTACAACATTTTGCTCTCCAAAGATGATATCTAGTCTCATATCTTGATATCAATACATTACTGATACATTGCCCAACTGTAGTTGTTTGGTCTAAACAGAGTTAGAAAATGGCAAAAAATGACAATCAGTGTTTCCCAAAGTTCAAGATGGCGTCCTCCAATATCTTGATTTGTCCACAACACAAAGATATTCAGTTTACTGTCACAGACGAGTAAAGAAAGCAGAAAATATTCAAATTTAACAAGCTGGAATCAGAAAACTTTTTTGTTTTTTTTCTTTAAAATGTCCTCAAACCGATTAATCAGTGATTAAATATCAAATTGGATGGATTCATTGTTGCCGCTGTGGATACAAGTAAGTGCAACTCTTCTGTATCTAAACCAGCACTGACTCAGATTTGTTTGAAGCAGGGGTGCTACAAATGCTGACTTTTAATATTGATTAATGCGGCACTTATTTTCTTGGTTACTTGACTGTTTTGATCAATAACTTGGAAGAAAATGGTTAAAAATGTATGTTCACCACAATTTCCTGAAGTCCAAAGTGACAGCTTTAAATTGCTTGTTTTGCCTGACCAATTGTCAAAACTCCACTGAAATCCAGTTTGAAGTGATGTTAAGCAAAGAAAGGCTGCAAATCCTCACATCTGGGAGGCTGGGAAGAGGTAATAATTGGCAATTTTGGTAATAATTAATCAAATACTGAGATTAATTTTCAGTTGATCAACTTATCGACTAATCGTTTCAGCTCTACTTTGAACTACATTAAGCAAAAACCTCAAGAGTTGAAACTGAAATAAAGATTCTACAACTCCATAAAATCACTCTTCTATTTATTAGCAATGATAGCTCCGAGCAATATCTCACATGACATTACATATTACAGCCATCCATCTCATGGCTCCTACTTTTAAGAGAGGATTGTTTATGTTAGCCAATAAAAAAAAAATCACATGTGAATTCATAAATTTAGGCGATATTCTCCTTCACAGTCTGAATAATCTCTCTGTGGGTTGTTGAGAGCCGCTCACTGGTAGTTAATACGCCTAACAGAGGGAACTGAACAGGACCTGCTGTTGTCATTCCTTAGTGCTGAAGCGCTGTGCCATTACATTTATAGATTTTCTCTTTGATGGGATAATTTGGTCTTTATATCTCTCACAAATGAAGTGATCCTCAGTGCTCCTTGCGCAGCTCAATGTGCAGGTCCCATTTTCAAATACAGTTAATTGCATTCGAAAAGAATCAATGATACTTTCACGGTGACAATATCATTCTTTTAATGTCACTTAATTTCCTCAGTGAAATGATTACATCAATAGCCTGGAACCCATTTCTATCTTTCAGCATGAATTAATCTATTAAGGACAATAATTACACGTTTGTAATGGATAGGTTTTTGTGCTCACAAGTAAATGCAGTGGAGTCTCCATTGTGCGCCTGGTTGTTGGCACTGTCCTGACTGTCATTCATTCAGTTTATGAATTACACTATCACCCTGGGAAAATAAATAAATAAAGGTACCTCTGCTGCAGCTCCTTGGTGGCCTTGTTGTGAGATAGCCCTCCCTCTAGTGGAGATGATAGAGTCGGTTACTGCTGTCAGCTGGCTTCATGCTCTGGTCCACAGCTGAGGCAGTCAGTCAATGATGGAGAATGTAAGACGTGTAGAGGAAAATCTTTCATGAGACGAGATAAAACAGAAATCATATAAACAATTACAAATCTTTTTTATCACTTATTTTAATTAAAAAGGGACTCCAGAGATTGTAGGGTTGAGCGTACTGCTGGGAAAACGTATTTTTAAACTGTCTGACATGTTGATTTCTCTGGTATTTGTTGTGTTTTGGCCTTATAATAGGACAGTAGATCCCAAAATAGGGCCCGAGAGGACTACCAGGGGCCATGCAGAGGGGTACTATGGGGACTAGTAGTAAGTTTTATTTCACTATTATGTGACACATAATGCATTGATCACACTTCACAGATAATTGCATACCAAACTACACTGAAATACATATTTAAATGACCCCTAAAAATCAAACCAAATGTTTGTGGAGTTTGTGAGCACCTGGGTGATGTGATACTGTGATCTCTCCAATAGACGCGCCACTGCTATTATCCTGTTATTTATTCATCAATAGTGGAAACCAACCGACTGCCGTTGAGCCTTTTCACTTCTGCTGTCACCTGTTTCTCAGGTGAACATGTTTACTCACCACACCTCGGTGGTGATGAGCAGAGAGCCACAACAAGCTACATTAGAGCCTCTGACAGAGCTCAGCAGACTTCAAACAGCTGTACAGGGACGCAGAGGTACTGCTACGCTGCCTAAAATGACAGAGTGAGTTTCCTTACCGAGTTTGGGTGCTTATAGGGGTTTACGAGGCAGAGAAAATAATATGCACACGTAACAAAATAGTGCGGTGTTGGAGGCATTTCCTCGTTCCTTGAATCACATTTGACCCCGCGCGCTAGGGTCCCGCTGCCGGTGGAGGTGTTTGGTTTAGCCACAGGGCGCGCGCCGGAGGAGGAGTTGATAGTGTGGCTGCGGTGTGTGACAGTTAAACGGCGCGCTCAGACACACAGAGCCACACCACCTCCACCACCACCACCACCACTACAACCTGGAGACGTCTACAGTGCGCTGTGCTCAGCCGGGGATGTGGCATGACTTGTCCGAGTAAGGTACCTTCATCAACCTAAAGTTTGTTTTCTTTTTCCCAGGTTTGTTTACTCTGTCTTTTTTTAATTTAAGGAGTTTTAAATGCTATTTTAAATGTAGCTTCGACGCACCTGTAGCTAAATGACATCAGTGTGCACGCGGTGTAGCTCTAATTGAGGCATGTACAGTGCGCGCGGACCTGCTGCACTGTACCTTCTCCTCTGGGAATGGTGACTGAATTACGTTATCGATTTGGCCATTACTGTATGCATGAAAAGGTTAAATATGGCGACTTTACAAGGCCTAGCTGTCTGTTTATTTACAGAGGTAAAATTATTAAATGCAAATCACTAACAATGCAGATTTATTTGCTTATTCTTTGTTAAAGTGTAGTTTTAAGGATGCTGGGTTGTTTAAGAGCCAAACTTTTTTACATCACTAGACTTCAGTGACATTTTGTAGTGTATAACTTTGACATGTAGATGAGAAAAGTTGATTAAAGCAGCATTATCAGACCATAATCAATTGGCTCTGCAAAGTTAAGCATGCTTTAGTCTAACTTAAGCACTGTGTAAACTCAAAAACTGGTGTTGTGTTTAAGTTCAGCTTAAAACAAAATGAAGGCATTATCATTTTGTGACACTAATTTAATTCACATAAGATGACCAGACTGCTTTAAGCTACTAAAGTTTGCAAGTGACTGACTGTAAAGTAACTTAATGAAAAGAAACTACATACATTAGTTGTAAAGAGACACACACATGCACATGTGAGCTGTACAGAGTGTATAAATGCAGATATATATGATGCCATAGAATAGAGATATCAATAATATATCAATAAAAGATATATCAATTAAAAAAAAAAAAAAAAGTTAGATAATCAGCTCAGCCCTGCTCCTGCTTGTCATACTCCACTAACTTCGTCATGCCATGTGTGATAGAGCGTTTGCATAATGCACCTCTATTCTTTATTTGTATCAGATCCCTTCCTGTCAAATCAGCTGTCACATGCCGTGATTTTTTTTTTCATAACAGAGCTGATAAGAAGCAACGATAGCAGCAGCAGCAGCAGCAGGGCTTTCATAGCTCACGCTGCGTGACAAAAGTCTGTGTGGTGTCAGTCAAAAACCTTGGGAGGCCGAAGGAAAATATGCAGAAATGTGATTTATCAAGTGAAGACGTTTATCAACAGGACAGACAGCACAAAGGCTAGATAACCAGGATAATGCTGCAGTCTGTCATGAGAAAGGACCCCCTCTTGTGATTCTCGTGGAGCAGTTACTAAGTCTCTTGACTTCAATCATGCTGGGTCAGCTGTTTGTAGAATTATGTTGTGATTTGTGCGGTGATTTGACTCAAAATTAGGGATGTTTTGTACGTTTTGGTTCCTTTAATGAAGCTATTGTTCTTGGAATATTTAAAAATATTTTCCCACCCTAAATGAGGAGAAAGAGCTTGAAAATCATGGTTTAAAATTATTACAATTTAAATGAACAAGGAAGTACAATACACAGAATACTTTGTGTCTTGTTTGTGCCTTGTGAGGTGTACAAGTATGTTTTATTTTCTTCTTTGTCCTGTATTTTGTGCAGTGTCCCACTGAAGTGTGAGAACTGTGTTTGATAGTGATTTTATTCCTCTGTAAGGAATTAAACTGACAGGTGTTTGATTTGGCATCAATCTTAATTGGATTTTCATTTATTTTGTCGTTTGTTTTTGTCACAAAAAGAGAGCAGATGCTGTGTGATCTGTGCCACTGTGGAGGCACTCTTGCTGCACATCAATAGGCCTGTGATGATCAATAGGGATTGCGTGATGTTTTTGCATTGATTATAGAAACGTGAGCCGATGAATGGAACTGGATTCCTCTCCAAGGGTTAGACTGTTCCTGTTCAGCAGAGAAAAACCCGGAGAGCAGCAGGGCGACCTAACACACCTTTTTTGCATGAATCTGCTGGTAGATCTCGACTCCTCCTCGCTCACTCCTATTTTTACTGAAGTAGCAGAGGACCGTTGTCAAACACCTTGTGAGTTTTTGAGAAGTAAGCAAGCTGCTGCGATTTCCTCCTTGACTTGGCCAAGTGTCGGCCATTGTCGGACAGCTCATTTCTCCAATAAGATGCCATGGTAAGCTCTGTTCTTATAATGTGGGGATACAGTAACATGGAGACCCTCACTGACTGTGAAATGGTATCTGCATTCTCGGCATTCTTACTGAGCTTGATCAACAGTGAAACACAGGCGGTTCTAAAGCTGGGGTTAGAGAAGACAGAGCTGGATTTTCCGCTGCTTTAGAAGCTGATGGGCTTCCAGAATATGAGTTATGGCTTGAGATCATCTCTCACAGGCGGTGAAAGGTTCACAATGGTACCTCACATGTAACACCCGCAAATGGAGCTAGCGACACAGCTCAATAAATACATTTACTGTCCTTAGTGGTTTGAAAGCTATTGCTTTTTGAAAGTGAAGTGCTGCGGATGCACTCGACTGCTTGCTGGAGCTTCTATAGTGTGGCTTAGGCTGGTGTCAGATTTGACTTTATTATGTGTTATATAACAGCACAGGCTTCATTTTGATATCTTAAAAATGCAGAGAGTTGATTATAGCAAGTTTTTATGTTGTCGGGGGTCAAGTTCTGAAATGTCAGCTGCTTGGTGAAGTTCTCAGGTGTTGTCATGTGAAGTGGTGCTGCTTTGGCTTTGTTTAATATCATAGTAATGCTTATTGATGTAAGCATACAAACATGATACAGAAACGGAGGCAAAATGCTTTTTTTGTTTTTGTAAATTTATCAAATATAACTTCAAAAATGTTAATAAAAATGTAAAAAGATTTACTATTAAATACAGTAAATGTTGCGTTTACTACAAGTCAATACAGAAAGGAATAATTCAAGATTTTTTTTTTTTAATATTCCTCAAATTTATTATCTTCACTTATGTTTCAGAGTTTTGAGCATCCAGAAATTCACAACTCTTTTTACTTAACTGAGATGGAAACTTTGACTGCTCTCCGAGTTGCATCTCTGTTGTTCATGTGATAGGTTGTTTTGTCTATGTGTGTGTGAGCCATGTGTGTGTGAGCCGTGTGTGTGTGTGTGTGTTGTATCTGTGCAAAGCGGAGTGTGCGAGCAAGCGTTTGGATCCCTCCTCCCTGGTGCTCCGCCGGCCCCTCTGTCGCTTTAAGTCCTGCCCCTCGGAGCCAGCCAACAGCAGCTGTTCCATATTCATCAAGCCCTTGAGTCTTAAAGAGCCCTATCCCGACCATGGAAAGAGTCATTCCTCTCGCTCGCGCTCTCATGCTCTCTCCATCTTAGCGCTCATCCCGCTGCTGCCTGCGCTTCTCTCTCTGTCTCACCCCCCTTTACCTCACCGTCTATCTGTCCCTCCCCCCTTCACTCTCTCTCCCTCTCTTCCTCTTTCTCTCTCTGACATACACACACTTTCACTTACATACACTCAGACACACTCTCTCTCCCCCACACATATATACATAAACACACACATACACAACACACATGCTCACGCACACACACGCGAGTCCAACATACCTGTGCAGGCTGGGGGGAGCGGTGCTGGAGGGGGCTTTCGGCAGCGTTGTCTCTGAGGGTGCTGTGCCATCATTTGGGGAAGAAGCAGGTCTCAATTGTTTTCTCTTTCCTCTTCCTCTCATTCCTGGAATGCTAAAACTGGACTGATGGACATTTCAGAACTTTGTCTTCCAGACCCTCTCAGCTATCATAACCAGTAGGTGCACCTTGTTTCTTTCTTTTTCTTCTTTCACTTTTAACCCCTCTGTTGTGATGCAGTTTTGTTTCTTCACTGTCTTTTCTTTCATTCTTTTTTTTCCTCATCTCCTCTTTTCACAGTGCCTGCTCTAGTTTCCTGAACTAGTCTAGGCACTGAACTTTTTTCTTGTTTTAGCAGTGATGTACTTTCCCTGGCTTCTCTCTTTATATTCCCTCTCACACCTACTCACACTCTTAAAAATGCACTTTCTCTTGTTCATTGTTTTAAGGGCTCTTAAATCATGTAAGGACTTGACAGTATAGAGCAACAGGGCAGGTGCAACTGTGTATGTGTGTGCACGAGTGTGTAGATTTATTGTGCGAGCATATCATGTATGCCAGTCTTTATAAATTCACTCAGAGCATGGCTGATTGATTTAGCTCGCCCCTCTGCAAAAAGTGTGTATTTTTTTTTCTTCCTAAAGAATTTGGGGTACCTGTCCAGTTGGGTTAGGAGGTTGCACGCTGATGGCTTTGTTCCTAGATCGGGCCGCCCAGAGAGAATAATATTTTAAGGAGATGAGATTAACGTGAATCCGTGGAATTGGAGAGGATAAATTACACACTGTAATATTTGTAGCCCGAGAAAGACGAATGAAAGGACCCTGTAACCTCAGTGAGCCGGCAGGTCTGTCCCAGCCAGCGGCACACGAGGCAAGCTGCTGTCTCAACAGTTCCTGGCTGCTGGGACAGTCTGAGCTTACAGCACCTGCCACACTTTAACTCTGTAAATCCATCAGTAACTTACATTTAATACAAAATAAACCTTAAGTTGTGAAAAATATATTCTTTGTTGTTTTATTTTTTATTGGAAACTACTTGTAATGTATTTACTTCAACATGTCCCTGTTAATGTTTGAACAACAGACTAAAACACTGGGCTTGTGTAAAGATTATTGAGATTGTTTAAATTAACAGATTATTTTTATCTCAACCTTTATTATATATTATATAAAATGCTCTAGATAATATTGATAAAATGCAAAAGTGGGGATTTGTGGAAGACCTATCAGTTGTTTAAAGACATTTCAATCACATGTTAAAGTTGCCTGATAACTTAGTGCATTTAGACAAATTGAATTTTATTCTGCTTTTTGTGAAATGTCCACATCATTCCAGTTTAAATTGTGCATTCATATTATTTGCCCAAACTGAGTGTTCTTGTAACTGAACTTTTCATGTACTGAACATTATTTAATGATGCTATAGTTTTTTAAATCATTAGATTTTAGAGCAGAACATGCCTGTAAAAATACTTCACAGAAAATAATTCAGTGTAAAGTCAGACAGCTGGATGTTGTAAGAGTGTATTGCTTTACTCGACCCATGTGTTTACAGATATTCTTTACTTTGGGCTTTAATCCCTACAAATTCAAAATATCATTCTATAAAACATAGTAATATCTTAGACAGTTCATTCAATAATCAGCTTTGTTTTTTCTCTGAAATTGATCATACAAGTTCACTTCTCTCTCTCTGATACATCTTAATACAAAATTACACAAACAGCAGTAACAGAGTGTGTATCTCTCTAACATGTCAGGTATTATATGTTCAAGTGTGTTTATATTTTTCATTGTAGTATTCCCTGAAAATATTTCTTAAATTGCAAGGCAGCACTATTATGATAAATATTTAGTTTTAAAACAGGTCTTTACACCACCACACTACACATGTGTATTTAAAATTTTAATATGTAATTGTCCCTGAGTGTGAGGAGACATTGATATTTTTCCCTTTTTAAATTTACAATTGCACTTTCCAACACAATTTGAATCATATTCATTGCAACAGAAGAAACATTATTAAACATGAAAACATTTTAAATGTTCGACTATGTTGAAAATCATTTGTTTAAAATCTTTTCAGTCTCAGTCGACTTTATTTGACTTTGTCTCCTTTCAGATAATCTGATGAAATTCAGAAATGTGTTTTTAGTATACTCTCAAATGTTATAGCCAATTTATTAAATCTAAAACAACAAGTTCCTAAATTTGTAAATGCAAAAATATGTTTTAGTAATATATGTTTATGTTTGTTGATTTGCGAGGTATTTTTCCAGTTACATATTTAGTGATGGTGTGCACTGAATTGGGTTGTGTATTTAATAAATGAAAATACTGATTAATATTTAACAACACTCCACACAAGAAAAATTTTTTGTGTCTCATGTTTATACTATTCGATTAATTCGGATGCATGTAACATTTAAAAAAAAACAATGAGCAGAGAATTTACTCTTCCAAAGCTGAGCAGTGAACAGGTATTTGATATATAAATAACTTCAGAGACTCATTGTAGATGTGTGTAGAAATTGTTTGTGGTAAAATGTGGATGTCATATATTTTTTCTAACTCCTAAGCTAAAAATCTGTCACAATAACTTATGTAGAATTGAAGATAGTAAATTAGCATTTTCCTGATTATGTGTCTGCCCACCAACAGTTAGTTATTTGTGGGATCTCTCCAGCATTGGCCTGAGTGTGCTGTTAATTTTGGTTCAGCAGTGGCTCTCTTCTGCTAATTGTACAGCGGTATTTGCAGCCCCTCACTGTGGGCTGGATGTGTCCGTGATGCTTGGCTGAGAGGATTAGTGGGACGTATGTGCTCCATGTAATTAGCACAGCACTGTGGTGGAATCACTGTAGTATACTCTCTATAGATTGACCCGGGGGCATCGCCGCTGCCTGGGAATCAGATGGAAACAGAGTTTTGCCTTCAGAATAGAGAGACACGCTCCTCTTGTCTTTTTGCACACTGGCGAGATTTAGAAATATGAGCGCATGCAAGTTTTCACCAAGTATTCTGATGACACGTTTTACTGAAAGTTTAATTCTCTGACGTATGTATTTCCTCAAAATTGGTTCCTTACATTGCCGCTGGTATGCAGCCCGTTAGACTCCACCTGTTATTTACTTTTGCTCGACTTGTTCGAGTCTAAATATCTCTTGGCTCATGCAGCGAGACGAGCCATTTACTGTATGAGTCTGACAGGCTTATTGTTGATCTTGTATTGCAGTGGCAGTTCGCGCCACTCACAAGTCAGCCAATGCTGAGGATTGTCAGTTTGAGTTCCTCTGTGCTCGCTAGAAAACACACGCGGTCTGAGCGGCAGTGAATTGAGATGTGACTTCTTTCTGCTTCTAAATGTTCCATCAACACCCTCACTTTCCTTAAGCCCTGGCACCGCCACTGCTATAAACTAACTAGGCTATCCAATTTCCCTTCATGAAATAAGAGCTTTTTAATGTATTTTTTAGAGAAGCAGAAAGAAGTTAGCACACAATGATGAATTAGATTTCAATTTATTTGACTTCATTCCCAGCTTGCTGCATTAGAGCCTGCAAACACCCATCTCTAGCAGTCCGTCTGCTTGATTCTTATTAGGTTTCAGAAAACAAGGCGAGGGAATTGCATTAGTGTATCTTAAGTTAAAAGCTCTTTGCTCTTTGACCAAGTGTTTCATTGTTATTGGGTTAATCAGATTTTTGCTGTCTTCATGGAGATGCTATCGCAGGCTAGAGGCAGTGGTGGGTAACCAAAGCAGCCGTGCACAGACACTATCCAGATGGGATCAGCTTACGGTAATTTGGTTTCAGAATACATTACCAGAAGAGGCTCCTGGCCGAGAATGGCCGCCCCGCTACGAGCCAGGAGCTGGTGGCCTCTGTAGCTGCAGCGTCCAGCCCAGCTGACCAGCCAGTCCACCTGTCCCACTCCCACCCTCCTCATCTCCCAGAGCTTTTAGGGGCTGTTTTTAAAGAAAACCTAATGTTTTAAAATTCAGTCTGTCACTCAATTCTAAATACTTCTTCCTTGTACCAACAGGGCTTTGTTGTCCAATTCATTAGAGAGATTCCTGAGTCCACTGGCCACGCTGGAGCCCTCTCATTTCTGGTATCTAGTATCATTACTTTCACTGTAAATATGTCACTCAGCTCAGGCTGAGCGGGGGGAGGGTGGAGCATGTTGTCCCTCTCCAGGCCAAATGGGGATGCAGAGTATATTGACACTCTCTGGATGTGCACTGTTCTGTAGCTTCAGATGTTTTCGGGATCATACTTGTTAGTGCTCAGGCTGGCTTTTATTAAGTCGCTTCAGCATCAAACTCACCATTCATTTGTAGTAGTTCCACCCTATTTTTGGGTGCTCTTTTCCATAGATAATTAATTAAAAATAAGCACAAGAAAAGCATGCAATATCCAGACTTGTTTCCTTTATATTTCTTCTTCTGGATTCAGTGCAGTATATTTAATATAGTGCATAAAAACCTGTGTAAAAATGCAACTTTTTTCTTTTCATAACAGCTAACATCACATATGTGAGAGAAAGTTTGCATAAAGTACAACATTTTATTTTTGGACACTGAACAATTTTGTAAGTTCCTGTCATTATAACATGCTGTCTCTTGAGACCCCATCTGATGTTCGGCCTTTACACCTCTCAGTGATTAGCTACCATGCCTCTTTGGCTATCTCACAACATCCACCCACACAGAAAACCGCCAGCCGTCACCGCACGCGTCCCTCCTGATTTCTCATCCATGGTAACCTTGGACACCTCCACCACAGTGTGAGAATCTGTTTAAAAATAACTAGGTCCATTAGTCTAGAAGGATAATGCTAGCCTACGTGGGCTCTCATGCCCTTGTGGCAGCAGAGTGCTATCACTGACACGGTGCGTCAGCACTTCTTCCTGTTGCTCCAACATTGAAGGGCTCCTCTTCATTTACACACACATGCATGTACGCACACACACACACAGTCACTCTAAAACACAGAAGTTGAGAAAAATAACTGAGTCAAGAAAAGAGATATTATAATAACACATTTAAAACAGTAGAGTGGTAAATTACAAGAAACTTTAAACATTAAACTGAAGTTTTCTGTGTTTGCCATGTGTCCTTCAGTCCGCTCCATTAATAGTGTGAAATATATGAATGCTCACTGCAATGCTGCAGCTTTTCAACCACTCTGAATGTAGCGGAGGGAAAATTCTAGGTGCACTAATTCACACTTGGTAAGAAAATGTGATGTAAGGTGGGTAACTATATGGGTGTTTATCAGTGAAGGCTATTGGTATTGAACGGCCAGTTGTTTGAAGGTTATGTTTCGGAGCAGTAATTGAAATGCAAAATAACATTAGGATCGATGGTTAGCTTTGTTTATTTATGAAATCAATATTGAAACCGTCCGTCACAGTAGCAGCTCTGATTCCCACTGACAGCTTCACCAAGTCTCCTCTACATAGCCGGGGTGAGCCTTGCACCCATTACAGCTTTTAGACCAAGTACTTTTTTTTTCCCTCGTCACTCTTTGGAAAGCTGTGATTTAAATGTTTTAGGCTCATGTTAAAAACACACAGCTCAGTGTGTTTATGAAATCTGTGTAGCGTGGCATTATCAGCTGTTGACTGTTAATTTAAAAAGACTGATGCAGTGTGCACACTTATAGTAGCTATGTTATGGGTGGGTCTTTGTAAGATAGAGAGAGTACTACTATCAGTCATCCCTGATTTGCCCAAGGGAAGTAGATGTGACCAATAACCATCCATTAACATGGCAGTGTGCGAAAGCCGGCCACTGTAGGCCTAGTTTCTCTGTGCTGAACAGCAAATCTGTATTGACGGATTTGCAGCAGCTTGACATCAGGCAGTTGTTTGGGGGCCACCCAAAAAAATTGGGAAAAGGGGCCCCCAGTGGCGACTGATATTGGCACATTTAGCAGTGACATATTTTCAGTAAACCCCCTTAGAACCTCCCATGAAGGCTCTACAGCACACCTCTGCTGCCCCAAAAATCCCCTAAATGGGGGCCCTTCTAAGTAGTGTATTACAGCTGAATGTTCAAATACTGAGACGTGTGTGTGTGCCTGTGGTGTTATTTATTGTTTTTGATAAATTATTGTGACATTTGATCGAGCAAAATTGACCGAATGCATTTTTTTGAGTTATTGCATTTTTTGCGTGCATGGGGGGGCTCGATGCCCAGGGCCGCCAAGAGTTTAGGATTGCCACTGCGTATTTTAGTCTCTCGACCCATTTCAAATATGCATTGCTCATATTACAGGTTATTTGCAAGTGACTCAATACGCTGCTGTGAAATCCTGTTTCTAGACATCAGAACTAAATAGGTCTTCAGAACTAAACGTAATGCAAACCCAAATGTATTCTTACTCATAAACTATTTTTTTCCTTTTTGCTTTTTTGAATAATAGCCTGTTATTTTAATTTTTTGTTTAAGTTGACAGTGCTTTCAGCTCAGTTTTAACACATTATCAGGCCAGGCTCTGACTCTCTCACGCAAAACGTTATTCATTACAGGTTAACTTTGTCTCATGTCTCATAAAACCTGTTGTTTACAACTTCACTTACACAATCATTTCATCTGATAACTGACAGATTTGTTAGTAAAAAAAGTGTTTGTATGTGTGTGTGTGTGTGTGTGTGTTTGCTTCCCCATATGTATCTCTGCCTGCTTGTGTGCATCTGTGTGTACTTTTTGTTGGTCACAGAACACGTTCGCATTAAAATGCCTCCTTATGAGACCACCCCTACAGCGCTAAGTGCGATCGAATGGTCACATTGAGTGGCTGGTTGTTGAACCTGCCACTTGGAGAGTCCCTCCCTCCCAGTACATCCGGTGACACCAGACGTGGTGAACGCTGAAATGTATGTTTAGATTGCCCCCTGAAGGAGACATTAATTCAGGAAATATCCCCAAAGTTTAATTATTCCTGAATGGTGTGGTGGTGGACACTACCGTATAAATCAGTTAGGCCCACCCGTCTTTTTATTACCAGCACTATTTATGGGGAATGTGTGGCAGCTGGTAGAGATGAGCCTGTAAAAAGCTAGAGGCTATTGCTATGACTGTGTCTGCTGCTGTGGCAGACAGTCACAGCAATAGTGTTTTGAACAGCATCAATTCATTTTGGAACAGTTTGAATTGTGTGCTAAAAAGAACATTTTATAAATGTGAGAAATCAAGTTAAATTTGATGATCATGTGCTGTTATGCGTGTTATTGTAATCTAACTTATGTGCCGAGATGACACACTGACTGTGAACCTGTACAAACATTTACACATCTGATTGCCTTTAAAATTATCCTGGACACCTGATAAACCTGCTAATTTTGGCCTGTTAATTTTGCCGTATAAGTGTGTGCATGTGTGTTTGTCTGTTTGTATTTGGCTCTTCTTCTTATGAAGAGGACAATTTATGATGGAGGCAGGGTGGGCTCTTTGTTTTAAGCAGGTAGAGTTCCCCCCTAAACAAGGACGGCCTATCAGAAGAAGATTAATGAAGTAATTTCATGCATGGCTCTATGCCTCCGTCCTCCTGTACGCACAGTCACTGTGTCTAAACCTGTGATTTACACTGGACTGTGTTAAATAGCCTTAACCCTTTATAATAATATTTCTTTCTGTTTGTGACACACACACACACACATGCACACACACGATGCAAAAAGACATGCAACACAATCAGGAATATCCTTCACCTCTCTGATAAAATTAACCGGTCTGGCTCTTTTGCTCAAGTTTCCATCATTCATATTTTATAATCCCCCCTCTTTATTTTACATAAGGAACCCTACGGAGAGTACGTGAGAGGTGTGCTGTGGTTGATATCTGCTGGCTTTCCACATAATTTATGGCAGTTAAACAAAACCTCGTCTTAAAAGGCTTCTGTAGCATAAAACAGAATTTTTATGTCTTATTCCTGCAATATCAGCCTGGTCAGTTATTTGGGAGCATATCACCAAATTAATTTTTTATTTCTTCTGTTTTACTTCTTACACAACAGTGTTGACACTTATCATCTTATTGACTCTTTGAATTAGGGTGCACCAATCCATTTTTTTTAGTCCCGATACCAGTACCGATACCTGGGCTTTGGGTAGCAGTCTGATAAGCTGTACGCGTCACTGTGTTGAAGACTCTGGGATCTTTCTTTCATTAATCTTGACTTAAATGCTGCTTTCCTAACTTTGTAAAACAAAATATAACTAATACATAGATATTAGTGTTGTCAAATATATTAACTTATTGATACATATAATTTTTTCTATATTTGAAAAGGTTTCATGCTCATTTTCCGAAGTATCGGTATTATAGATACTTTTTCTTGCGCTCTCTTCTCTCCAGCAGAGAGTTGATGCAAACACCGCCACAGCGCCCCCATAGCTCCGCCTCCTCTCACTCACTCACGGTGCTGTATTCTCATTACTCTTGTCATTTGCTCTGGTTGCATAGAGGCTTTTGTGGCACTGCTTTGTTTTGTTTTTTGCTTGTACTTCGCTGGATTTTAAACATGTAAAAAATCTCAGAGGCTTTCTAAGATGTGCCCTTCTACAAGACTATTATTTTTTTAATGCTGTTTAAAATGTTCATGTATGAAGTTTTAATGAATGAATGTTTACTACATTACTTTTTTAATTATTAGGGCTCAAGCACCGACTGCAGGTGGTTACAAGGCCCTATTGATATTGAGAGAATTATTATGTTTTTTAAATTTTATGCACTCAATGTCAGTCTTTCCCTATGGTATCCAAAATGGTATTGAATTTTAATAAATTTTCAAGGTATCAAAGTTAGAAATTCCAGTATCGTGACAACACTAGTAGATATAAAAAATGTGAAAATACCTCCAAACAGCTGATATGTTTGTTGTTAGCTCTCTCAGCTGTGCGGTCTGCTAGCGCACCTCTGACGCATGACATAGTAAGGCCATGTGTAAGCAGACGTAAACATGCTAACTAATGCCCGATCCAGCTATGTGAATCAATATTGGCCTGATATTTGATATCAGTATTGGATCGGTGCATCCCTACTTTGGATCTCTTCCTTTATTGATTCACTGTATTATCATATTATACACATAAAGCACGGAAAATCACAATTTTTACGACTGGCTGCGGTAACTCATGATTAGTGTCACAATACTGGAATTTATAACTTTGATACAATACCTACCATTTTTTTTAAAAGATAAATATAACAAGGCTATAACATGACAACACCAACTTTTCTTTTCTTGGTTAGTAGCAGAGAACAGCATAATGATTGTAGTTAACATTAATAATAAGAGAAAACAAGAACACGTAGGTGTCCTGACACTGCAGCAAATTAATAATGAAGCCGTTTCAAATATTCTGATATGTTTCAATAAATCAATGTTTTTGACGACTCTACTCATGATATTCCGCCGGTACGGTGTTGATGATGGTGTCATGATGTAGGGGATTCTGTGACAAAACAATATCTTGGAGAACATTACACGATACATCACAGCATGTGTGTAACTCAAGAGGAAAACACTAAGTTCCACTAAAATGTCAAGACAATTTTTCAAAGAGTGGAAACTGAACTGTTACATTTTTTTTAATGTTTAAGAGTTTTATAGCAAAACAAGATAAAATATTGTGTAAAAATTGTCATTTCAGTCATACAGTGACAAATTGCTGAACTGTCATCAACTAGAATAGCTTAGTGTTAAAACATTTGTTGTTGCGAAGGAAGGATCCACATCTGCTTCAGTACTGCAAGTGAGTGTATTGCCATATTTGCGTCAGTGTATCAGTAACATATCACCCAACACCAGGTTGTCTCTGATGTCTTTACCTACACCAGCCTTGGAGGAGTCTTAATATACAAAACGCTGATAATTAGAAGCTGTTTTTAAGGGTGATTTTTGCCAGTAGCGGACTATAATTACTTTTTCTAGTTATCACGAGCCATTGTAAATGTGTGTTGTTAAATTATACCATGGCCATGCCACATAATGGGTGTAATGGAAACTAATCTTTTCTAATGAAAAGGCCGAATTAGAAATTTGATCCCAAATGTACTGCATGGCAGGCTAGACTTATCACTGAACTTCTTTTTTACATACAGTGTGATGAGCCGTCTAATTCTGCAGGGAGCTTCCCCGCTGGGTCTGCACAGACTGTTAACTCTTTGCTCACCACAGTGGGAAGTTTAGACAACTCCCTCACATCCCCCACTGACAGTAGCTCTGTCATTAGCCATTTGCTTCTCTCAACATCCTGAACTCAGCCCTCTTATAAGAACTAGATCTGCCCAGTGCGGCCCAGACAGTTTACGTCAGACAAACAGCAGCGCCTGTATCACAAGAGGCTCTCTCTTTCCTGCCAGCAGCATCTCTAGAACAGGAAGGAGCAAGAGGGGGGGGATCAATAGATGTGATCTGCTTCTTGGCCAGCGCTATCTTGTGGTGCCGCTGGAGCATGGGGCTCATGTTGTCGTAGTGGAGTGAGCTCATAGCTTTATAAAGACTACAGTGACATCGCTGTGGAGCGGCTAAATATAATCCTCTGCTGGAGACTGAAAAACTTAATTGCCCAGGCCACAGAGCAGCATGGTCCCCCCCAGTGGTAACCCTGCACGAGCCCCCAGCCTACGGACTATTGATCCAGGGCCCTCGCTCTCCATTGGTACCATAAACACCGCTCTCTCTCTCTCTATCTCTTCGCTCTCTGCCCCTCATGTATCGCTTACTTTCTCTTCCCCTCTTTTCCTGTTTTTCTGTCTCCTCGACTTCCCTTTTGTTTGCCTCCATAGATCTGCACATCATAAATCTCTGTCAGCTTCTCCTGAGTGTCTGGCATATCCGTTAATAAAGAGGCCCCTCCCCTCCCTTCAGGTCCACCCCCTCCGCTCCCTCCTCTCTCTGCCAGAGCAGGACTAATGAATGAGAAACTCCAAAATTAGGGGCCTTTCCCTCATAGATTAGAATGGGTCCCTATGGAGTGCCGGGCTTGCCTCCAACCAAACCACAGCCATCAACCCCCCCCACCCAACTCTCTTCCCTGCTATATTTCCATCTTTCATATTCTGTCTGCAACACAAACACACACTCAGACCTATGAGCACATAAGCCCATGCAACATTGATACAGACACACATGCACATTGCCCCAAGAGTCTTTTGGCCCCTTATTCCCCTGATGGTCATTAACCTGCGACCAGTTAGACAGAGAGGCGTCCTCCATATTTCAGCTAAGTGTGTTTTGGAATCTCCATTCCCCTCCTTTCTCCCAAGAGCCACCCCAACCCCTGTCTGAGTCTCAGTCCTTTTTCATTTCCATTTTCCCCTGTGAGAACACACACCAGGCACCCTTGGTGGCATACACACTACTGAGCATATTTCTGGGACTTAAGTCGGGCTGTGCAGAATTTCAGCGTGGTGGCTGCTCTCCTAAAAATGAATCCCCGGCTGTGTGTTGGAGCGGTAAAAGGTGGCAGTGGCCCCTGGAGGAGAGGTCAGCGTGGCAGCTGCCAGTGGGTTCTTGCTGTGGCGGGGAGGCTGAGCCCGACTGAGAGGAGGTCTGTCAGGAGCTAATTGAGTTCGTCCTACCAGCGCTGACTCTGGGGCCAGTGGCTTATCAGGCCACATCGCCTGGGGCTCTCCAGACAGATCTGCCCCTACCGGGGCATCTGATATCACGATCACCCTGCCTGCAGATGTCAACCCCCACCTCCACCACCCGCCCCTTCCCCTCCACTTGCCCAGTCTGATCAGGTAGCAAGGATGTGACACTCCGGGATGAGGTTAGCAAATGTTATAAAATGGTGTTTTTGGCATCTGGTGGCCTTGAGAGTGAAAAGGACATCAGGAATTTACTCACTGTTTGAGTTGAGCCTCTAGCACGGGGTTGTACTGTGTGCTTGTGATTTACACATGAAACAGAGCGAGAGCTGTAGTCACCCAGAGAACACTGGAGGATGTCAGTATCCTCCTGAAGTGAGCAGGAAGCTCTCAGCAGGAATACTTACAAATTGGCTCAATTACATCCTGAATGTTCTGCGTTCTTACGACGGTGTCATCCAACGTTCAGAGTTTTCGCTCGCAGGCGAGGGAGACGTGAGAGAATGTGCGCTCCTCGGTTCTCCTCTCGGAAGTGGAGGAACAGAGAGTGCGAGACGAGCTGCCAGATCATTAGGCCAGCTAATCCTGGTCACAGCAGCACCAGTGGAATGATATTAGGGATCTGAAATGCTGTTAGGAGGGCCAGGTGGAATCAGATTAAAACCAAACTGCGCAGTGTGCGTTTGCGGGCCCATAACCCACTACTCAGCATGAATTTTGATCAGTACAAAGGGAACAAAAGGAGGAGGAACAGAGAGAGAAAAAGCGAGAGGGAGAGATACTGTATCTTAGACGAGCGCTGCTCCTTTGGGCAGCCAGGCAGCAGAATTTGAAATGCTCTTACCTTGAGGAAGGAAGGAAGTCAGAACTATAGATTTTACAGCATCAAGTCTCAGTTAGTTCAGCAGACCCTTTCCTGTCTGCTCTGTCTGTGTAGCACCCAAACTAATTAGCACCTGCCCCACATATTGAATTATTTATTACAACTATTGCTGCTGTCAAACTATTTAATGCTCATAATTCATTTTCCCATACAATGGTATTTATAGATTTAAATTGGACCTGTCCCATTAGAGATTACGAATATTTATAGAAATATTTTAGACTATTTGATTAATACGCCAGGTTCAAGTGGTTAGTATTCCCTCAGTATCATTAATCAATATATGCAGGCTTGTTAAAAACATAAGCATAGCAGTGGTATAATGTGTCATAGCGGAATGAGTTAAGGGGATTCTAGCCAGCACATTTATTATAAATGACCACATTGAGCTGGAGGGGAAACAGTTAAGACACTTATGCAATTATGCTAAGTGTCACCCTGAAGATGGCCTTTGAACCGGGGTTAAGCTTACTCTGAATTTGTGAAATAAAAGCTAAATGGAGCCATCTTGTGCTCCCGCGTTTTAATATATAGCCTTTAATAAGCCAAGTGCAGGTGCCCTATCGCACAGGTGCACATATCCATCTGAAACAGAGAACATAAAGCAGATGAACATAGAGCCGTGCATTAATTTATGGGGATGCAATCTGCATTCATTATCAAGAGCAGCAAGTTCTATTTTAGAAAGGCATAAAATGGAGTCACTTTTTCAATTTCTGTCTGCAAGGACATTTAAGAGTACAAGTGGACAATTTTTAAAACAGCAAATCTGAATAACCGCCTCCAGTGCCACCAGTTGTAATAAATGTTTTTTTTTTCCTTGCATCGTTTAAATTAACAGTAGCTGAAAGAAAGTCTAAATTGGACAGCATGTTCTCTAGCACAGTGGTAGTTGTGTATCACTTTTATATAGTGAAGGCTTTATATTACAAGAAGAATTCCAGGAGTGCTCAGGCAAAGGGCTTATTCCACAAGGTCAACGGTTTTAACAGGGGGCATTTTTTATTATTTATTTTAGCAGTTAACCTTTTTGTGAATTTCCAGAAGTGGTAGGCACCTGGAGCTCCGATGAATATACATGACAGCGGGGAGGGAAACCTGGGAATGAGATTTAATTTGACACGCTGACCCCCATCTCCACGGGCCCAGGAAGCCAGGGTGAGAAAATAAGGTTGACCCACTGACCCCTGGGCCTGAACCCCTCTGTCACCCACCCTCACAATTAAATCAGCCTCAGAGAGCAAGAGGCAGTCCAGGCCGACCGATAGGGGACACGGCTGAGGCCTCTCGTTTCCTGTGTCCTCTGAAGCACTCTTAGACAGACAGCTACCGTCCAATCAGGCAGAGAGAGCCCAGCAGGGAACGGCCCCCTCTCCCCTGTGCTGATGGTAAACTGACATGTCAAATATGTAAACATTACCATTAGTTGGCAATATGCTAATGGAACTAATGTGCTAAGGCACAACTTCGGGCTGTCTAGCTGCCACTCACTAGGAGCCCCTGTGTCTGAATTTGCATAAGCCATGCAAGGCTCAATTTTGTTAATGCAGGCAAGTGCAGGTGACCTTTCACCCCTTCCGTGGTACCTAATGCAAAGGGGTGTGTGTGTATGTAAGTGTGCGACCTCGCCTTGACCCTAAGAGGTCACTGTGTCTACACGGCATCCCCAATACATTGAGTTATCCATCTCCTCCAGCGGTCCACCTCTTTCGTTCGCTCTCTCTGCTGACGGAAAAAATGAGTTGAACATGTCCAGGCTAAGTTTTTCCCCCCATTGTTCTCCCAGTGCAATTTCAAGTTAAAGGTTATAGAGTGAGACTGAAATAGATTTATATGGGCAAGGAAGGCTTCAGAGTGCATTTTGTGGCCACAGCCAAAAGGCTGCACTTTAGTCTGCACACGTTACAGCATCATATTCCATGTACTCCAAAATACAGTTATTAGGCAGACAGTGAAAAAGTCAATATCTTGCCATCATGTTTCCTTTTGGTTGACTGCTGACTCAAGGAGACAAGCCAAGGTCCACTCTGTGCTCTAAACTATGGAGATGCCCCAGACTTGATGCGCTGTGTGTGTGTGCGTGTGTGTGCACTTGCGTGTTAAGTTATTTGAGTGCTCTCCCTCTCTCCTCTTTCTATCCCTCCCCGTCTCTCTCTTCCACTTTCCTTTCTCTCTGTCTGTGTGTTTGTACTGTGTTTAGGCATGTGTGCAGCAGTGTGTGGATGTGCGTGTTGTAGTTGTGTGTAGTTCCACACTGAAGCGCTTTTTCAGCTGTCGTGGTGTGTGGCTAATGAAGCACTTAGGATCCTCCCTCTGGTTCACTGCTTTATAGGGAAGGTTAGGACACATAGCAGTGTAAAGAACAGAACATTGGAAAGACTAAAAAAACAGACACATGACAAACGTAGACATGCAATCAGGGTTGCAGTGGTGTAAGATTTTCATGGTGCGATAAATGTCTCAGAAAATATCACTGTATTACACAGTTATTATTATCAGTTAAAATGACCCTTAAAGGAATGATAACAGATGTTTTTTTTGGTTGAACAAAAGCTTTGAAAAGTCTGATAGGCAGTCAAGGAGAAAAGGCGATGCGCAGGTGAGATTTTCCATCCGCTTGCTTTTTTTCCCCCAATACAATATTGTAAATAAGCAAACGTTTATGGTATCATAACCCTCAATTTTCATTTTATACCGCTGCAACCCTACATTACAATACATTTAATTGTGATTTGGCTCATAAAACTATTTATTGATTGCAAGAAACCTACCTAATGTGTCATCTCCTATCTTTTCTTCCTCCTGTTCTGTATGTAGAAATTTCATGTTTACATTCAGAGCACATCTTTTTCAATATAATGCATCAGAAAAAGCATGAAAGTGATCATTTGTGTTTATCTACAACAGAAGAGCAGCTGAACAGTGTAGTTGAATACAAGTAGTATAATTCATTAGCTCTAGAAACTGTAAACTAATGTCTAATTTAAGCTATACTACGCAGGATTTTCCTAAAAAACTATGTGTAGACAGAAGTATTCCCTCTCAATCATTACATGTGATCCCCTTAGAAGTGTGTGGTGGTGTATTTATCTGCAGAGACCCTGCCTTCTGGCTGTATTTTCTTCTTATTTTGCTGTTTTTGGGACGTTTATTTATTTATGTAACCTTAATTTAATCAGGAAGTCCCATTGAGATTGAAAATCTCTTTTACAAGAGAGACCTGGCCAAGGTAGCAACCAATTAAAACACATTTAAAATGCAACAGATACAACATATAATATAAAAATCTACAATAAAACAACCATTCAAACATAGTGGCCTCTCAAGAAAAACAAGCATATGTCTCTATTAGCACATTCTATGATGCACTTGAATTTATCAATGGATATAAGGGTTTCTAATTTTAGATCTAATGGGCAACGCATGCAGGTGAGGTTGGAACTTTGTATAAAGGTAGCAAGTGCGACCAGGTGCCAGACCATACACAGCACCCGAGCTATGAAAATCGCAGGCATAGCGCCCAAGAAAGGCAAATAAAGCAAAAAAAAAGAGTAGATCTGGGGTTGGCTTCACTTTTGCTGGCGATACTGCTCACAAACAGTAACTGTAACTGACAACTCCTGAGAAGTGTACCTTTAAATGTGAAAAGCATTTATGTTGTAATTGTCATAATAATCATAATAATTTGTACCTAGTGTCTATTGAGTATTTTGCTGTTTAGGCATGTATGTCACTCCACTGGTTGATGAGATTTATTTCTACTCTCCAAAGACCTCTGCTAATCATCTTCCTCTTCTCCTCCACCCTCTCCCATCAACCCTCCCCCTCCGTCTCTCACCTCATCCCTCAGGCTGCTGAATAGAATGGCCGCTGATGACCGGCACCTACCCTCCAGTTGTGGGTCCTACATCAAGACAGAGCCGTCCAGTCCCTCCTCGGTCATCGACACGGTCAGCCACCACAGCCCCAGCGGCAACTCAGACGCCAGTGGTGGCTATGTCAGCGCCATGAACAGCCACTCAAACGGCCTGGACTCTCCTCCTATGTTCACCCCCAGCGGGCTCGGTGCCGGCACCTGCCGCAAGCGCTATGACGACTGCTCCAGCACCATCATGGAGGACTCGTCCATAAAGTGCGAATACATGTTGAACTCCCTCCCCAAGAGGCTGTGCCTGGTCTGTGGAGATATAGCCTCGGGGTATCACTATGGGGTGGCCTCATGTGAGGCCTGCAAAGCCTTTTTTAAAAGGACAATACAAGGTATTTTTCTCCTCTCACCACCTCCCAACAAACACTCAATACGAGTTATTTCATCCCATGTCGCTGCATCACCAGACATAAAAACACCCTTCATACAAGACACCTTTGGCCTCACAACAACACTGAAACATACTCAGTCCAAGCGATTTGCTATGTAAAAAAATCACTGGAGTGTGAAACATGTCTTCTCTACCTCCTGAGACCAGCAGCCTCCATAAAGATGTTTGTTTTTGATTCCATTAGACTCCACAATACCTAACTACTACAGGATTACAAAACATGCAGACTTATTCAGTGATAACCAAATAACTGCATTTTAAAAACATCCACTGTGCTGGCTTTTAAAAAAATAAACAGAAACCAGAGGATATTTTGACATGGGACAGATCACAAATGTATCATCTGTCAGGGTTGGTGGTGTACGGTGGCCATGACATCATCGCTCAGAGGTCAGATTTGGTGGAGTGTAGGGGCTGTTTGCCCAGATGCCTTGGGGGGGCTCAGAGAACATGCTTTATTATCCCTGTCTTGTTTTGTGTTTGTGTGCATGAGTGTGTGTTTGTGTGTGTGTCTTGGGACTAGGGTGCGATTGGCTATCTGCAAGGCATAATGTATCACAGCTTCTCATTAGAGAGGCAATGAAAGGCCCCCCACTGTGAAACTGTGCGCTCTGCTCCAGATTAATCAGGAAGACGGAGATATTGTTGAGCCTGGAAAAAAAAATCCGCACAACAGGCACAGCTGCCCAGGTCTAAGCTCTGCCGGCTTAGTAGTGCAATAAATACAGTGGAAAAACTAGATAAAATAGGTAAAACGAGCCAAAGGGTTGGAGTATGGTGAAATGAGATGATTGGGAGTGGAAGAATTTGATATTTAAACTAAAGAATCTGACATGTTTTATCCATTGCTTTCAGTAAATTTTCATCAACAAATGATTGCAGGCATTATATGGAGATCAGGCTGTCTGTCTGCTTGTTAGGTGTTGATTTTGGACCTTACAGCCCTATCAGCTTTAGACAGTCTATGTACCTTTTGCAGGCAAACAAAAGCATTAGGCCAAATCCTCCTGTTTACCCATGCTGCCATCAGCAATCCTGTCTATTGACAAAAGATGAACATTTTTTCTCAAGTAACATAACTGGGCTTTTGTCCCCTCACTAAAAGTACACTGACGGCAACACAATGGAACAGAAAAAAGGCATCGGGGAAGAAAGAGACGTCTTAAGTGGAGCAATGGCCCAAACAATTAAGAGGAAGGTACATGGAAAAAAATTGAAAGCTCCTCTTTTTTTCCCCCCTCACTTTGCATTGTCGATTTGAAATCCCTCTCTTTCTCTTCTTGGAGGGCTGCCTGTAATGGAGCTAATCTGCCGTCGTTTGTCCGAGCCACAGGAGTTTTGTCAATAACAATCAGCGTTTGGAAAGTGTAATTAAGGCCGAGGCTTTTCATTAGGAAGAAGGGAGGGGGCCGTCTCCAGGGACGGGCATGCCAATTAGAAACTCAGGCACGCGTCGCCGGGTAATTTCAGGGAAAGGAGGGGAAAAAAACCCAGGACTTCTTTAGATTGGAGAGGGACCCTGCTGCTCTTTCAGAGGAGAGGAGGAGAGGCTTAATGGCATAATAATCAGACAGGGGTCCCAGGCAGAGAAGGCAGGAGGACGCAGGGACTTTTTGGGGGAGGTGAAAGCCTTTCCGAAATGATAAAAGAAACACATGCAGGATTGCTGGAGGAAAATGGAGGCAGTAAATAGCGGGATGTAGAGCCCTTGAAAGAATAAGAGGGTGCCGTTGATGAGAACTGATTAATTAAAGGAATAACGAGGCAGTCAAGGGTGGAGTGTGAGACGGCCCTCTCTAATGAGAGGAAAACAAAGGAGCTGTCTTTGCCAGCCCTTTATCACATTGTTCTATAGCACTTAGGGCAAACAACATGCTAAGTTAATGTTAACCACGTACATGACAGTTTCTTTATCACCTTGCGCTCACCTTGTGTGTATTTTCTCGTGATACAGCAGCTAGGAGATTTGTAGTTGTTTTTTAAATATTAATATAGAATTTTTCAATTTAGTTGTATTTAAAATATTTAGACTTTGAGTACAAATGTAGGCATTTATTCACTGAGTAACTTCATATCTTTGTTCCATTTCCTGCTCCGCCCTCCACTTCTTCAGCTTCAGCCCTTACCTTTTCAACAAAAGCGGATGGAAAATCCATCTTCTGTCACCTATTCATCCAGCGAAAAGCCCCTTGAACTCTTACGTGGAGATAGTTACATTAGTCAAGGCCAGGCCGAAATTAATGTCAACCTGGATCTCCATCCATCCCAGAAATACCTCTGTTCTCATTGCTCCCTAATCATCCCGCCATTCCTGCTCCTCACGTGCTCCACCAATCAAAAACATAAATCTCTTATTGAACCCTGTTTTCTTCCCATTTTGAACCCAAGTGCAAAAATTGCTTGAAAACCAACTGAACTCAGTGCCCCTCTTTTTATATGAAGTAATAGACCTTGACAGTAAGCCTGTAAAAGTCAGTTTAGATTTTGATGAGAAATACCTGCCATTTTACTGTAATTTACTTACAAGACCTGACTTTCCCCTCTGTGCCCTGGCATGGGTCCTGAAAAGCCATAAAATAGATTGAGACAGATACTTATCAAGAGAAGAAGGAGGGAAATCTTTTTCTTCTCCCTTCACTCTGTAATGTTATTGGTAACCATACCATAACCTCTCTAAAGACAGATAAACCCGAGCATGGCCTTCAGGTTAAAGGGGTTCCCGCCAGTATGCTTCATTTCTGAAAGTGAAACTGGCCGTACTATTACTCTACAAGGCAGGATTTCCAGCCATCATTTCTCAATGACAAGGTTTTGTAAAACATTTAATAGGTGCGCCCCTTGTAAGTCAGTGTATTTACTTAATGTAACTGAAAAAATACAAATTAAATCAGTGCTCATGTGACACTTTGAGTACTGCTCAGGACACTGTAATACTAAATTAAATGTGAAAATGTCATGCAGTCTGTTTTCTTTCAACCACCTTAATAGTTCAGAGTCACAAAGTGAGATAGATCTAGTTTGCTTCAGTTTATTTTACATCCTTCTGTTTAGTTATCCTTAGGTAGAAACAGTGAGATCATCCCTTGGGTGGGCATTCTGATCAGTGAGACAAGAAACAACTAAAGACAGCTACACTGCAGTTGTCACCGGACGTCCATAACGTCAAAAAGATGGTGGACTCTTGCATCAGACAGACATTAAATTTAGGTTTACATTATTTTAAATGTCTGAAAATGTTAGAATTTCATGTTGTGTGGATGTCAACATTGAGATGTTTGTTTGACTTTGGGTTTCCTTCCCAGTACCTTACGACTGAATGTTGTTTTTCTATATCCAGATGACGCTAATATGAAATGGAAGATTTTGGTATTCTAACAATACAACTTAAAATCAACAAAATATCAATATCATCTGTCATTAGTATTCTACGTCAAAGTGACGTTGGCATTAGACATTGTCCAATATCACACTTATTTTTATTACACTTATTTATTTGCTAGTGTTTGCAGGTGTATTAAAAGACTTGAAATCAAATTGGGAGTCAAAACAAGTTACAGTCTTGTACTTTAATTTCCAGCCAGTGGGACTACACTTTTGTTTACTCATAGATTGTGCCTTTAATATCAGCATTGCTTTGATATTTTCCTTCTTTCATCACTATGAATGTATGTTAATAAAAACGATAGGCCAAGAGAGGTCATTTGGATGAAAGAGGTGTTAGGCATGTTTTGAAGTGGGACTTACTGTATGGATACTGATACCGAAACACTCGCTCTCCTAAATATAAACCAAATGTAGAGATGAAAAATTGGTTAATCCACCCCTCTCTCTGCATTGAGCTATGAGAAGCCCCCTCTGACAGAACATCAGACACACAGAGGACTTGACAGGACAGGTGGACACAGTAGCACAGCAGCGTGTGAGCGTACGTTTGTTTTTGTTTCTGGAGTGTGCGATATCAAAGGGCTAACTCTCTTAGTTAGCCACCAGGTGTGGCTTGTGCACGTGTCCCCAGCACCCCTGAGAACAGGAAGGGAGGGGAGGAGGAGAGAAAAATACCCCCATAAACACAGCGTCCTCAGGGGACACGCAGGGTCAACTGCGCCTGGTTGAGATGTGCCAACAAACCTGCAACATAACATGAAGTGAATAAAGTGATAAGTAAAGATTTTTCAGATTGAAATCAAAATCAATGTTTCTTTTATGTATTTAGTCTTTACATCCCAGCACACTGCTGATTGGTTAGTTTGTAATGGGAACGCAAACCAAAAAGACCTCAATGAATTGATTCCAGCGCAGGGTGGCACTGATTGCCTCCTCCCAGCATATGGGAGATGGATAGGATTATTATGGTCTGGTTCTGCTATGACAACAGAGAAAACAGACAGAGGAAAGACAATCAGAGCTCATCAGCCGCTTCCCTCACACCTTTATTTACCCCAATCCCAAAGAGATGAGGAGAATTAGCATAATGATTTCTAACCCAGATATAAGGAGGAATTTCTAATTATTTATAACATCTTGGGACCCTCCACTTGATCTGTCCAATAATGTTAACATAATTGCATAAGTTGTCAAAGGATGTTGGAGGGCTAGTGGAGGAACGCCAGCGGAATATTACACAGCTTTCTGTTGCTCTGTACAGAAATATGGAGCGAGGGTCAGAGCTGTGGAGCAGCTACAGGATGTTGGGACGCAATCTTTGTGCGTTGTGAATTTTTTAAATACAGTGTAAATGTGAACATGCTTTATCTGTCACAGGGCGTGTCTGTACAGTATGTGTGTATTCAGTAGTTTAAACAGAACACATATTTACTTGCATATGTTTAACTTATGAGACTCCCTAAAAACTTGGTTTTACACCAGTATGGTTGTGATTTTGCAGGATGTAGCAGCGCATTACTTGGCGAGCTCCATGACTTTCTTAGCTTATGGTATCTTATATGATACTCTGTGTGCACCTTTATAAGAATGAAGAACAAAAATTCTTAATTATTTTGATTTGCTGAAAAGAAGAAGTTGGACTTAGTGGCAAAGAATGGGCTAGTTTTTTTCTAAAGCCTGAAAAATTAGACAAACTACACTGAATAATACACAAGTGTCAAGGCATACAGAATATACTTCTCATATTTTCCTGTATGGAAATTGATAGTCTGCCTTGTGAGCCCATTTTAGCATCTATTGATACAAGATACTACGTTGATATCAGAATACATACGTCCCCCATCTGAAGAGATTTTCCTTGTTAAAAAGAATTTAGTCCATCTAAATGTCAGTATAATTCAGCAGTATTTAGTTGTACATATTTTCCAGTATAGTGTTATGATAGTCAATTTGAGAATATATCAGTAGTCATTTGAAAATCTGCAGGGAAGGTCATGGTTTAGCTAGAAAAGTGCAGAGACAACCCAGTGCAAGATGACCAGAATCTGCACCATGACAACACTCAGGATGGGTGAAATGTGTTTTTAAGAAGTCCCATTTACTTACCTGCATTTTATTGAAGTAAAAAATATAGAATTATTATCATGATTAAATTAGATTTTTACATTACTCAACAATTTATTTCACTGTACCAACAAAGACGTAAACCCTAGGTTAAAAGAAAAGTTTAGGAAAAATCTCAATGTCAAAAGCTTTAAAACTGAAAGCCCATTCAAAATGAGGATAATTCAGATTCTGAGGCTGAAGCAACCATTATATTGAAACCCTTTATTGAAAACCCCTGAATACAGTAAAATGTAGGGAATCAGACAGAAGCGGAGGCATTGCCTCACATCTCCTGCCCTTTCTGCTGCTAATGCTAGAGTAGAGCAGAACCGGCTCTTTTATTGTGTAGCAATGAAACTCTTTTTCATTGCTCCGTCCTGGAATCAGACGCTGCAGCTGAATAATGCATAAGGCCTCTTGCCTGTACACTATGTAAATAGTCAACAATGGCAACAGTGGTAACAACAGGTTTGGGTCTGCTGGAGTATTATGTAAAGTGGTCAGGGGCAGCGTGTCTGGCTCTCTAGCCCGCTATTGAGGCAGTGGCAGGCCCCTCTGAGCGCAGGGGGACATGGCCTGCGCCCGGGGCCCGGAGGGGACACGCACAGAATTAATGAGGCCAATTTAGTGTTGGACCTGGGTGGCGTCTACTGATGGGTCCTGAAGGACTATTGTAGCTTTACCTCCACCCCGCACCCCCACCCTTTACCTCTTACCCCCAGCTTCTCCTCCTGCCGTGGCCCTCAGTGCTGGAAGGCTCTGTGCTCGCTCGAGAACACCTGAGCCAGCTGCAGAAATGGTTTCTATAGGAATCTATGTGGTTAACAAGTGTGGTTGGCAAAAGATGATTTATTATAGACCATTTGAGAGTACACACTGGTATTTATTACATCAGTAGCTGCACCTAAATTACCATTAGGTTCCCTTTAGTGCCCGGTGAAATGGTTCCACCTCATATTCTAGCAAATGTCTGAATATTTTCCACAAACATTTAGTTTTAAATTAAATTTTTTGGCATCTTAATCAACTGATTTGTTGGTGTTAACCTTGTGTTTGTCTTCTCCTCCTCAGGTAACATAGAATACAGCTGTCCTGCCACAAATGAGTGTGAGATCACAAAACGAAGACGCAAATCATGTCAGGCTTGTCGCTTCATGAAATGCCTCAAAGTGGGGATGCTCAAAGAAGGTAAGAAGAGTAAGAGCATTTTTATTATTCCTACACCCACAGATACATATGCTGTACGTATTTTTGGTTTATGACTTTCATATAACATTTACACAAATAAAGAAACCCCATTGATCTGATAAGGGAGTTGCTAGAGCAACATTACAGCATCACAGACTCATAGCTGTTTGGTTCAGTCCCACACTATTATCTCAATGAGTCCGATTGAGAGATGCATGCAACTGGCTGGCCTGGACACCAGTTCCCAGCCCCCCTGTCCTCCCCCTACCTACACAGCAGTAAATAAATGTGCAGTTGAGCTGGGGACGGAAATATGCTGAATAGGTTGATCCTGCCGTCTGAGTAATAGAAATGTAACCATATTCCGCCTGGAAAGGCTCAGGCCGGGTCCCTGAGCACACACTGGGCACAGTCTCAGCTCTCCTCGGCATATTGATCCACTAAATGTTTTCCGAACATCTCGGCTCTCTTCCTGTGGATGGTTTTTTAAAGTCACGCCAGCAGGGAATTCAGTGACAATTAAACATGCTTCCGATGGATTTGTCTGGCTGGGTTTCTCCCCCCTCTGCTGCCCTGACTGAGCCCCCTGAGACCCCGAGGCTTGGCCGCTCTTCCGGGGGAGGCACCTATCCGTTCTTCCATAGCCCGCTGCACTAGTGGATGCGTTCTCACCTACCTCTCTCTGTCTCCTTCTCACTTGTTGGTTGCTCCAAAAGGGCCAGACAAATGAATAATGAAAGATATGTGGCCAGGGGGTGAAGTGGCGGTGTTATATTTATTCAAGCCTCCTCTGGGAGTAGCTCAGGGACTCTGTAAGGAAACGTGTTTTCCTCGAGTGCTGATGAGTGTGGGTCAGGTAGCACTTATGTTGTGCAAAGTGTGATTGTCCCTCGTGTTTATACAGTGGTATAAATACTGCCGGGTAGAAGCCCTGATAAATGAATTTCTGTGCAAACTTCCTCTTTCAACTTCTCTGTCAAGCTCTGAGCAGTATATATAGTATATCCCGCCATTATTCCTCCCATTATTCATTGGAGAGCAGGATTTATAGATGCATATATATCCGGTCGCCACCTGAAGCCAGAGTCATAGCCCGTATGGATCTCCACACAGTAACAGAATCCCCTGGACTGCATGCAGCCAGATAAAGCCTCAGTGCCAGAAAGACAGAGTAATCGCATTACTATCTGATGAAAAATTTATGCCAATATATCATCTTGGAGAATAAGAGACTACAAAAATATGTAGCCGTGGCTATAAATGAATGACCAGTGTCAGGTCAGAGTAAAAAGAGTGTAAAACTCAAATATGCAGACTTCGGCTAAGCCCGAGGTTCTAATGCTGCACACTTCTGTGTATTCAGCACATTCCCAGAATAAGAATGACCCTACTCTTTTACACAGCGGCTGTCATCACCACACGGCAGCTATTATCACAGGCTGATTGAAGTCTTGCGCAGATGTTGTCATAGATCCCTCTAAAATAACCGATTGCTGTCACAATTGAAATTATTATTATCAAAATCACACATTTGTCATGATTAACACAGAAATGAGGAGTGCATTTCTGCCCCGAGGCCCGGCACTTTTAAAGTGTTACCAAGACGAAATGGAAAGAGAGACACATGGTCCCTGTCCACTGTAAGCTCTATGAAGCCGTCGGCTCAACGCCATGCTCAGGCCCAGGGTGTGGAGATGGCCACCGCTCATGTGACTGAGGTTGCCACTTACTTTCATTACTGCAGAAAGGTCACATTGTGTCTCAATGGAAAATCACCTAATTATAACTTTACAGCTCCAACAAAGTACAGTGCTGCCCCCCAATGAAACACAAGTTTAAATCCATCACTGTCTCTGAAAGAATAATATCAGACGTCTTCTGAGGAAGTCAAGATATTTTTGTTTATAGTCCCACTAGTAAAATTTATATCCTGTCTCTATCTGTGGAGACAGCACAAAAGCTGCAATCATAACATTCATATCTCAAAGTGTGGTAAGAGGTATAAGAAGAGTGGTCTTCGAAGATCAGCAGTCTGATTACAGGAGACCGTCCTGAACTCTGTGTTGAGTCGCTGCACTTTCCCTTGACTGTATAAAGGAGGAAGTGATCAATAGAAGAAAACGGATCAGAGCTTAGAGCAAGAGAGAAGACAAGATACTATTGAGAGATTGCATTGACATCATTCAGTGGCAGTTGCTCTTTGCACTGACTTCCTTTCTCCATCGCTCACTAACACACAGATCCCTCCACACATGGATGCACACACACACACACCAGTGTAGACGTGTGTTTTATTTCTGTAAAGTTACATATGTATATTTTTATCTACACATCTGCAGCGTCGAGCAAATACAATAGCTTCCGGTTCCATTGTCCTCACTGTGTAATAGTGCTCTTTGTAATAGTACAAAGTATCTTGTCTTATTGTACAGTAAGAGTGTGACAGTCATGAACGTTTGCTGAACAAAGGAGCAAAGTGTGTCTGTGCTGATATACAATACACCTCTCATTGTTCAGCTTGCTGGCATGCAAAGGACAACCACATCCCACAATAGCCCCATCATAGCCACATACGCAACATACAGGACATAAACCACACTACGCTCACATGTATAGTGCCTGAAATACTAGACACGTAAATGTCCTCATGTGTTGCAGGCTGTCTATACCAGTAAGGCAAATACAGACTGCATCCAAGATGCATTAATGATAATTTTACAATCCATGTACAGTAGTGTAATTCAGAGCAATGTAAAGTGTAGCTTAAATACCGTTTAGTCATTTCAATTAGCGGTACAGGCAGGGATGTGAGCTCACTGGGGATATTGTAGCTAACCTGTAAATGGACTATGTGACGAGGGTGTCAGTATGGCAGCCCCTAGGGTCAGCAGAAGGGGAGGAGGGCAATGCGTGACAATTTTTCCGCTACCCTCGCTCATCACCACTCGTGATTAAAAATGCTGCGACACACTTACAAGCATGCAAAGCTGGCAACAGGGGCCCTTTGAAATAGTGCTGACGGCAGTTTAGCGGGGCGGCTTCCTTGAAAGGCAAGGTTCACCATGCCTTGCCATGTGGCCTTCTGATTTTCCCAGCTAAAATAGGGTCCGCCTAAGCCCCCCTTGGCATTGCCAACCATCCCAGACATCCTGACACTTTCCCCCATGGAGAGACACCCAGAACAGGTGAGGGACTCAAAATAAGGGCCCCTACCACCATGGCCGGCCACACAAAGTGAGTGAAGACAGGCCCTTTTGTAGGAGTGTACTCGGGAGGGGATTATTATTGTTTTTGGAGAGAAAGAAGAGCCCTAGGTCAGCTGGCCCCAGCCCCCACCCCGAGGCCTGCGCTAATCCGTGCACAAATGCCAGCCGCCTTGGCCAAAAGCCCTCTCCCCCTGCACCCTGCTTTGAAGAGATGATACCCGAGCTCACCCGCTGCTACCCTCACTGCACTGTGTAGTGGGCCATAAAACAGTGAGATGACTTTGGATGAGGTAGTACTCAACTCTCTTCACACATTTATAACACTCCTACTGTTTACTTTGGAGGGAGCACAACAGAGTCAGAAGCTTCGGGTGCCACCAAAGGGACATATGAACCTCACAAAGGCCCCCATAAAGTCCCGGCCAATAGTGCCCGACAGCATGAGTGACTGAAACCGTCTAGCTGCTCTTAATCACTCCCTCTTCCTCTCTGCCTGTATCTGGCCCTGTTGGACAGTAAAATGAGACAGGTTAGTGCCAAGCTTTAATTCCTGTCAGCATCTGTTAATTATGGCCAGGACTGTTCTAATTAAAAGAGGCACCCATCTACCTTCATCACTGGCTTTACACTGGCTGACACAGCCACATGACTCAACCGGCAGAGAGGATCATGGAGAGCAGAGGCGCAGCCAACTGGCAGTGGCCGGGCTCATCGGGAGAGCCGGAAGAAACCGTAGAAAGTGGTGACATCACGTTTGACAATGAGAGGAATTTTCCATCCCTACAGTAGCGACGGCACCATCACAGCTGAATCTGAAAACTTTTTGAGCGCTTAAATCCAAGCAGCAAGTGGAGGGTGTTTGAAGAGTATTCTCAAGACGCCTTCACAGAAAAAAATCTTTCTTTATATGTTACACATAAAAATGAAATTGTCATGGTGTGTGTAAAGCACAGGTAGTTGCCATCAGATGATTCCCTGGTGCTTACTGGGAAGGATGAGGCTCTGTTGGGAATTGGGGGTAATTAGGTTAGTGGGTTGTCAGTGTCAGGAAATTGAAAGACAATCCTAATCAGATTTGTGTTTCTAGGGAATCAAATAATTTATATAAGTAGAAGAAATCTCTATTCTACAGTTACATGATAATACAGTTTACTGGACCCCCCTCCCCGTGCGTTGAGTGTGTGGGAGAGGGGGCGATGGCCACGTAAGATAAGTGGTGAAAATCAAGAAGATATTTTGCATAAATCCACCGTTGAATTCCTCTTTGTTAAATGAAGGCCACCTTCTATCTTACATCATCTGATTTTCCTTCCCCCCCCTCCTCCCGTTCACCGAGCGACCTCCAATCACCGTGCATGGGACACATCCAAACTCATCCCCTCCAAGAGCACTTGCTGATGGGCAAATTGTATTAGGCTCATTTGCAGTGGCCACACAATGCCCAGGTTTGACACCGTCCTCCCTGTTATAAAGTGATGAAATCATCAAGGAAGTGCTCTGGCTGCGGGTGTTGTTCGCTCAGAGGACGCGGGCGGCTGACAAATTAACTCCTCCTCCACCGCAAGCATTTCATTGAGCCTTTTCTCCTCCACCCTTTAGTATTAAATTTGTTTGGGGAAGGAGGGCTAGGGGGGGTTACATTATGCATACAACGTAAATTGAAGGGATTCTCTCTCTTGACAGCATTAAGATATCAGGGATATTTAGGCTGCAGTGACACACTGGTCCAAATATGGGGATGCAGGATATAAATGTTTGCATACACTTGCATTTAATAACCAAACACCTGCCCGGTGGTATCAAATAAATAGAACAGCGTAGATGAAATATTTTAACTATGTTGAAAATTAATAGAATAGAAAAGACATCCAAATGGAAACATTCTTATCAAATAATGAGATAATAAATAACTTATGTTATGATGAGGCTGGCTTGACATTTACAGTATCAGTGTGGAACCTGGCCCCCTAGGTGTGGCTGGGGGTGATAAGGCCTCAGTGCTACTCCAGTGAAAGAGGGGTGAAATAAGGGTCTTTTATGGGAAAGCAATACCTAGTTATCTATCTGCGGTATGACAGCGGATGTTTTTGTACAGTGTGTGTGGGACTGTGTCTTTGCTTGTAGGCTGGTTAAGTTTCTTTTTGCTGGGTATAGCGAAGAACACACACCTGAGCTCACACACACACCCCTCAACACACGAGCAAAGAAGGCATGTAGCTGGCAGCTAATTAGTATGCAGTCTGCCTCACCCCAAAAGCTAAATAATTAGAGGGCCAGTCTGTGAGATCATTGACCCTGCGTTAAATATTCATATGTTTAGACCTGCTCTGGGCTCAGCTGTGTCACAGTAGACCAGCCAGGCATGGACCACATATGGGAAGGCAGCCGTGCCTCTGACACATTCACACACACACACACACACACACACACACACTGGGGTGCAAGCTCATCCACGCAGACACACACACTTATGCCACTATGCAGTCCTTTAACATTACTGCTTTTACACATGATCTGATACAGAATATGTTAGGGTGTCATCTCTGATCATAATCCTGCATGTTTGTTCTTGTGTAATAGATGGAGGATTTATTTGCGTCTTTACAGCTGTATCACACTCTGACTAAAATATTTATTAGCTTTTTTGGATTTATTTAAGTTTCATGTTTTTTATATCCCTAAAACATCTATTCTGGACAAAAATACGCTCTCTTAATCTCAAATCCCTCTTGTCGTTTCTCGCCCAGGGGTTCGTCTGGATCGCGTGCGAGGGGGCAGACAGAAGTACAAGCGGAGGTTGGACACGGAAAACAATCCGTACCTGGGCTTGACGCTCCCCCCTCCCACCAAAAAGCCTCGTGAGTACTGCTCCGTCACTAGCCCACTGTCTCCCTCCTCCGCCGCCCCTCCTCTGCCAGGCCAGCATGCAGGTAAAACTGAGGCAAAGTTCCAGGCCAGCCTCATGTTCGTCCTGTCTCTGCCATGTTTGGGCGGTTGAGAGCTCATTGGTCAGAAAAAAAAAATAGGCCAGGTATTGTTCAGGTCAGAGCTGAATTATAAGTCCACGAGATGACCGATATTAAACAGTGTGCTCGAGGACACTAGTGTCTCACATTTTCACACATACATTTTTCCACTTGCATGCATTCTGTAGGGATAAGAGCTTTCAGCGCCTTTCACTCATACAGACTCAAGCTCCATCCATTAGTTTGCATAATGATCCAGAGAAAGAAGCTGTGAAAGTGAGACCACCATTATACCGTGTGTTACAGTTTCCCCAATGTTTATCGGCGCGGTGCATCTTTGTGCCTTGCTGAGCTTTGCGGTGATCTGACCTTTGACCTTTGCTTTGCTTTGACATCCTCCCCCTCCTTCCTCCTCTATCCTCAGTCACAAAGATAGTGTCTCACCTGTTGGTAGCGGAGCCAGAGAAGATCTATGCCATGCCTGACCCCACCATGCCGGAGAGCGACATCAAGGCTCTGACCACGCTGTGCGACCTGGCTGACCGCGAGCTGGTGGTCATCATTGGCTGGGCCAAGCACATCCCAGGTACACAACAAATGATTTTTGCTTCCTTTTCTGCTGTGTCTAAATCCCAGTTTTATATTTTCTGTCTTCTCTCCACACACACACACACACACACACACACACACACACTCTATGAATAATCATACGCACTCACACGCGTAGATAATTAATGATAGCAGCTCATACAGCCTCGGGGTGTGTGGAGGACGGAGGGGGTGCAAAATGGACATAGCTGTGCAAGAAACAAATCAATAGAGTGCATCTAAAACCCCTGCATTGAACGCAGAGGGGGACACAGACCCAGTGCCAAATGTATGTTGTAATCACCAGGGAGATTTAGAACAAAGTTGGGGACCTGCCCAACCAAACAAGACATCATATCACTCACACACATGCACACAGGAACGCACACAAGCACACACACATTGAATTATTGATGGGCATAATCATGTTTCTTCCTCGCCCCATAGACGTTCTGATAGACGAGGTGTTAGGTTATAAGAGGCTGTTGAATTAAGGATACAGCACCTCACGTCAGCAGAGATTTTGCTTCCTTCAAGAGTTTTCCTCTGATTTTGACAGAGAACACATTGTTTAGCCGCTGTTTTTTTTTCTGCAACCGAGGCAGATTCTCCTTGATCTTGAGCTTGACCCCCATAACTCTATAACATTACGGTGCTGTAGGCATGGAGGGGTAACAAACTAAATGAATGTGTCCCTCAGCGGCACCTCCATAACCTCTTCTTCTCATCAGCATAACTTGGACAGGGACAGAGCTGTCAGCATGCGGGAAATGTGCGACACCACTACAGTACTGACGCACACACCCACATACCCACACACACACACACACACACACACACACACACACACACACACACACACACACACACACTGTCTGCCTTCCTCTCTCATGCACACAAACCCATACATGCAAGTGTGTGCATGCTTTGGGATCCCATTAGTTAATTCAGAAGATAAATTTCAATCCCAATTCATATATTAGGATGGTTCATTTATTTTCGGTAGAGTAAAGTGGACTCCAGCTGACCTCAAGCAGGTGCATTTTGTACCGAAAAGGTATTAGAGTACTTCTCAGAAGGAGGGGTATTAATCAGGTACAGATCTGATAGTAAGGAGATTAGAGATGGATATGCTCCCAGCCCATGGCCTCAGCCCCGGCCCCTTACGCGTCTAAACTGTTTGGATCACTCCCCACGGGCCCTGCATGGTCAGCACACTGAGAGTTTAACAAGGAGCTTAGTCAGGACCGGATCACAACTGACCCGATAACACACTCTCATCGTTGTGACCCAAAAATTACACCAGCGTCGCAGACGGGCACAAAAAACGACAACATTCCTGTGCTGGCTGCTGAGTATAGGCTGTGCAAGCATGGCACTGAAAACATATACTCTGAATGTACAGATAAAGAGGAGTGTGTCATCTCTTTTATATTTCACTGTGGAAAAAATCCAGAATATTTGACAGGTCATCTGAGGCCACTGTGTAACCTGAAGCCTGAAAACAGCCACCACACTCATGTGTATTGTTTATGACTTGTGTTTTTTTCTCCATACACGATACTTTTAACACACCATTTAATATACAGTCAGTGTTCGAGGCATTAACTTGTATCCTGAAGTGCAACATCATGTTATTATGTGTACACTCTATCTCGGATTTTGTGTGTCATAGTGTTGAAGCTCTGTTAATCAGATTATACTAACACGTATTGTACACTGGATAGATTCATAATGTTAATGGGATTTGCTGCGCAGATTGTTGCAGAGGACTTGTCATTCCAACTGCGTCGATTATGATTTAACCCGAAACCTGACGCAGTAAGCCTGAGTGTCTGTTCCAGCCGTGAGCGAGTACCTGGAACTGGACGGATGCGCTAAACAATGTGCAGCACCCGCGAGATGAAAGACTTTAAGTAGATTATTCTGATCTGCTGCTGTATAAATACACACAGTCACACTTGTGCTTTTGTTTAACATTTGATCATTTTTTAAATTCATATCATTAAATCTTACAAATTCTTTTCAGATAAAAAAGACTTCCACTTCAGCTGAGTGCTTGGTCTGTGTCCGTCCCTTTGGTGGTGTCTGTATTAGGACAGTGGGTGTCCTCTGGCCATGAAATGGCTGCATAATTGAGTTGTACATGGCTGAACCTGATCAGAGACGGTTCACTGGTTGAGCGAGACTCCATGCACTAACACTCCATGCAACAACGGTACCCCAGGGCAGCCTACCATGCTTGCTTCCTACCGTATTTCTCCCTCTATCCGCTCCGGGACAAGAAAGGAACAGGGGGAAAAAAAACTGCTGATTGCATTCTGATAGATTTTTGCAGCCTTAGGCAATGGAATTAAAAAGATTAACAGTTCATTATGAAGTAGACCACATTGATTAGGCCATTGACAGATGGGCCAATAACCAAAGTCCAAATGTAACAATTTAAATGTCGCGAAAATTGGCACTTACCTTCTCCCAATTGATTTTTAATTTCCCCTATTCTCAGCTAACATTTGAAAATGCGTTTCAAAAGTGGCATAATGTGGAGTAGAGTGGCCCTATTGAGTTTTAATTGGAGGGCGATTGGAGGATATCAAAGCTCTGTCATTAATGTAGATGGTATCTTTGCCTTACAGGGTCCAATGTCAACTTTGTCATCTCGGCTCTATTTAGCACACCATGAAAGGTCAGTTTCCATACATGAAGTGCTTTTCAGGTCTTACAGGTTTCTAAGATTTCAGACGAAATAAAAACACGATTAATACGATCAGGTGTTATCTTGGTTTAACGAGGTAGATATTGAAGTCTGGTGTCACATATCAAGAGCCTTTTCACAGGTTTGCCATCGCCAGACTGCAGCCTTGCCCTCATTCTGAATCTGCCTTTGATTAATTGATAATCACTGCGGAGCTTTTGGACACTTGTGTCACTGCTCCAAATAGCACCATGAAGCAGAGTCTAACACGGCTGTTGCCTGAGGGGGGTAGGGTCATTAGGAGCAGTGTTAGGGGGATGCTGACAGATGGCTTGTTGCTCCTAAGGTGCTAACAACCTTTGACACACATAGCAGTCCACTGTCCACCCCTCTGGCCCCCTTCCATCCCATAAAGCTGCATTTCACTCCGTCCCGGAGGTTTAGGGATGTATACTGACAGCTTCGGTACACTAGAACCTGTTTACCACCTTGACATTGCTGCCTTCATCACGAGTGGCGGGACACCAGTGTGACCTTGTGGCCTCATGCCACCCCACATTGCTTCCCACCCGCGGTGGGAATGTCATGTGTTTATATGTAAAAACTGCCATGCATGCTGCTTATACAAGAGGCACTCGTTGTTTGGTGTTTGCCCGCTCCCATCTTTCCAGGCCTGAGTGTTTTCAGCTGGGAATTCTTGGAAGGCTAAAGGGCCAAGCAAACATTGACTCTCTGCTGCTGCTGCTGCTGCTGCTGCTAAACAATAAAACATATTTTTGCTCTGGCATGTCACCCTGAGAATGTAAAATGTTCAAAAAGCATATTTATGTCTTAAATTCTTTTTTTTTTAAATGCTACTTTAAAAAAAATAAACATCCTCCTCGTGTGTCGTTGCATTTTTCGGTATTAAATTCAGACCAGATTAATCTAATGAAACAGTCTTGTTGGCATTGTTCGATTCATTACTGGTGTTTTGGGAATATTCATCATCTGTGCTTTATTGGATTCCAGCTCATCAGCTCCGCGTTTGACAGACAACCGCCTGGCGGGTTAGTTGTTAGCATGGAGGCAGCGATGTTAAAAAAGAGATCGCGCCTCTTGTATGTTGTCGTGTTTGTGTCAGCTCAACCCTCCACCATAATCACCCACCGATCAGCCCACCCTCCTCCAGCCCCCTCCGGGCTCCTGTTTTCTCTTTGCCATTAAATTGTGAAATCTACTTACTGTGTTGCCAGCCTGATCCCACTCAAGCTGCGTAATCTCCTTGTAATAGAGTGTGAATACTGCCCGGCAATAAATCAGCACCTCATCAGTGCACTTTATTAAATATAGACACCAACAGACAGCTCTTAGTATATTCAATTTACCCTCTGACGTAGGCTTCAACACAGGAGATAAAGATAGATTGAGCAATCAGGTGGATGCTGAGGCCTGAACCCAGGCAGGAGAGCGGGAGGAAGGCGGAAAAGCTGCAGGGAGATTGAGATGGGGGCGTATTGGAGGCAGACAGGCAGTCAGGAGTATGCAGGGCCAGGAAAGGGACATCTGCCAGGCAGGGTGGGGGAGGGCTTTGTTTAGTTACTGTGACACATAAGCAGGTACATCCAGCATCACAATTATGTGTGTGCACTGATCATATTGTCACCAAGTTGAATCTGTGAATCTGAAACTGTAGCGACTGTGTTGAATTTTATATAAAATGCTTTGAAGAAAATCTCATATGCTGATGTGCCTTTAAGTGATCGTCAGCACAGCGCCATCCCTCATTAAGCAATGTTGCTTGATGGCAGAGGAGATAAATTATGTGTAATTATGGCAGTGATTAAAGCCTGATTCGTCCTGGTCTTTGGGGCTTAACAGAGATATGTAACGTCAGTATTGGGCAGTGGGACCCTGGGGAGGGCTAAAGACTTCTCCGTTAGGGTCAGGAGGTCATAGGGTGCAGATTAAAACAAGGGGATTACTGTATTTAACGTTCTCCAACCTCATAACGTTCACAGGCTACTGGTCAAATCACCCATTCCCCAGCTACTTACAATGAGATAATGGGCTGGTTATCACGTTGAAAGAAGGCTGATAGCGGACTCTCCTGAAAGTCAGCGGCAGAGCTGGAAAAAAAACAAGATTAATTTTCAGTCATCAACCTCCTTTTCACCGAGTCAATTTAGTTTGTATTGACATGATTTTGTCCAATATAAGAACAGCCTTTGTGTCATCAAATCAGCGTCCAGGGAAAGCTCGCAGCAAACTGAGCTGTTTGTGTTGTACATGTGGCTGGACTTCAGGTCAAATTATTTATGTCAAGCGCAGCAATTTATTACCAAGCTGCTATTGATTGGGTCCTCCTGACGCTGTCATGTAAATGCAAGAAGAATCATGGTCGGCAGCTGCACACACAAACACACACAGATCCACACACACATACGCACAGCATTATGAAGCTGCTCAAAATTGCCCTTCATTCCTGTATTGGTTATACATCTTACACCATGGTGTGTCACTCTGCCAGATCAGAGAAATCTATACAAATCAGAGGTGCATACATTTTCACCTTGTCCTCCTTTTTTCAAAACTGCCATCTAAAATAAAAAAAAGCTTTGATATAAAATAAGCTTATAGCAGCATGATCATTCAGCTCAGTTTGAGGTTAGAAAAAAAAAAGACGTGCTGAACCTCTGGGGTCCTGTTAGGGGCAGTTTTACTCCAACTGGAGCCCGGAGAGCACTTGACTTGGCTGAGGTGAGATTGCCGCTGGGCAGAAGTCTTCAGGGCCTGCTTGTCCTTCTGATAGCTCGCCATGATAGATCAGCTGCTGTCCAGCCAGAATTACTCTCTTTCCTCTCTCTATCTCCCTCTTCCTTTTCCCCTCATGCTGCGGTCGCCTTTTCGCTGCCTGCTGCTGCTCTCTTTCTCTCTTCCTTATCTCCCTCCTCTCTGGCCCATATCTTTTCCTCTCTTTTATCCTCCATTTCTCTCCCTCTCTCTCTCCCTCTTGCCATTTTTTTTCCTTCCCTTTCTCTCCCTCCCTCTGTCTGCTCTGTTGTCTGATTGAGGGTGAGTTACGAGGGGGCTGCAGCTGGAGGGGGCCACCGTGCCTCGTAATTACATCTCTTTTTATTACCCGCGCTAATGGCCCTCGGGGAGAGGGAAACAATAATAAATTAATAGAATATGAACTCCAGCTCAACAGAAATCTCCAGCATTTCATTTTGGACCGTCCTGCGCTCTGGCAGATGAAACGGTGCTCTGATTAATCTCTGCGAGGGGTTTGAAGCAGCCGTCTGTGGGTTTGGGCTGCCCCCTCCTGCCCACAGCCGAGTGCTTTTGGGGAGATAAAGGGAGAGGTGATGGTTTTGGCTTCTGTTGTTGGTCTTTAGTGGTCTTGTTTTCACCCTTTGAGCTATGGATGATGGTGTGCTGATGCAGTTAGCGGTCAGTCGGGCTGCTCTGTAGTGTCGTTTCTCTGTCACCTGTATTTATTTTCGTTCTTTTTTGTAGATTGATCTGAATTTCAGTCATGCCCAGACAGGATAAAATATGTCACATCTGGTCATTTTGAAAGTGAAAATCCCTTTGAGGCATCTGATCGCTATATGAGCAGGGTGCTTAAGTCAAAGCGAACAAAGACAAACGCTGCATTGTTATTATCTGTGTATATCTGCCACAAAGACTCCCAGACAGAAATGTGCCGGTGCACTCAGCAGTGGAGTGGAAAAGGCCCTTCAAGCGCGCAGACAGGCCTCTCTGATTTGGTCAATATTGTGTCATGTTTGGTCAAACCCCGCCAAGGCAGTGGGCTGGAAATGAAGATGTAAATATTGATATTTCATTAGAGGAAATCACCCACTCCGACGGCACTTAACCGGGCCACCTTCAGAGTGCGGCGGCCGGAGCGCCGTGTGACCTGCGGAGTCGGGAAGTCACTTCATTACTCGATTAAATTGAGTGGAAAAAGGCGAGGCAACGACACGAGATCCCATTTGGAGCGATAATTTAGGCCCTGAAGAGAGGGGATGGAGCAGGGGAAAAACACCACCTCTCCATCTCACAACACTGGATTAAATTCAAGGACTTTTAGCGTCAAAGGTAATTGTAGGCTGCTGGGCTGCATGTGTGCATATGGCTGAGAGGTGTCGGCTGTATCAGAACAACTCTAAAGCCTCTCCAACAAACCCTGAACAAGGCCTTCACACGGGCTGTCACATTGGGAGCAGCGCTTTAGTTCCGCTTCACTCCTCCTTGGCATTAAAAGGCTAGACAAAGCCTTGCCTGTGATTGTGATGCCAACCTGATGCGGCAATCAAGACCACGTCCACGCTTGCATGACAATTTCCCTCCGGCCAGTCCACAGTCTGTACAACTTAATGGCCACGTATGCAGACAAGGAAATAACACAACAAAAGATTTTAAGATGCAGTCTGGATATGTGTAATGGCACAGGCCTTTACAAAATATGGTTTATTGCCTCCACTGATAATAGCCAAGTGTTTTGAGTGCTTTCGGCAGTTTCCTTTGTTGGGTCTAATTTGGGCTCTTCAGACCTCTGACCAGTCCAGCCGGGCACCGGCACCTTTCTGTTAGCACTCTATTCTACTGACTATTGATTCCCCTTCAAAATGTGAAGGCCCTCACATTCTGATCACAATCTGTTAATTAATGTATCCTCCAGCTCTTCCCCTGCAGTGGTCATCACCACGATAAGGGAAATTGAACACTCAGGTACTACTCGCTCTGGCTCTTCTTTTCTCTCTGCCTGTCTCTCTCTCCGTCCTCTTTCTTTTTCACTTTCTCTCACGCTTCCTCATCATGTCTCTTGTTCTTCTCAACCTGCACATGTGTGTATATATGTGTGTGTGTGTGTGTGTGTGTGTTCATGGCGTCCTGGCAGGAGGAGATAAACATCAGGCTGGTGGCTGCACCCCAGTGAGATCATTTATATTTAAGAGAAAATGTGGGGAATAGGTGCGGTGTGAGCGCCCTGGTCAATACTGTAATCTATCGCTTCTTAATCACGCGGCGGTAGGTCGCGTGGCAACAGCAAACTTGTAAAAGCAATCATATTAATCAGGGGCGGAGCTGAAGAGCCTAATATGCTGTCAGAATGGGGCGCCTGCAGGCACGCTGTGCAGGAGGAGGGGAGGCGGGAGATGGAGGGGAAAGAGTGGAGGGGGTTCATGCAGTTTATTGACAGCTGAAGGGTAGCACGAAGGGAAAAAGGATGAGATGGCTATCTGGTTATCTGCTCCTCACTCTCTCTTCCTCTCTCTTTTTGCCTTTACCCTTTTTAATTTGTTTGAGTTTCTCACAGCTCATCTTTCGGGGATCTATCAGTTTGTTTTATTTAATGTTCTATTCTGAGCATATGTAGAGGTGTTGAAGGGGGAATGACAGCGGTTTGATGCGCCCGAGCCAATTTCAGCTCATCCAGCTGCTGTTGGAGAATGAGGCCCTGGGTTTAAGCGGGTCTTCAGGCTGGGCTTGAACCATGTGACCCCTGTGCTGTGAGTGTGTGTGTGTACTTTTATGTGTATGGATTTATGTGCATACGTATAAGTGTCATGATCCGCGTGTGCACACGTGTTTGTTTCCCTGGTTGACACACGTTTGTGTATCTGTGCGTGCTGCCGCGTCCCCTCATCACATCCTCTCGCGACACGGTGCATGTCATGTCCTCAACCCCTCCAATGCGAATGTGTCTCGGTGCTAATCCCCCCTCACACCAACAGAGGTGTGACAGGATACAAGGGGTAACCACATGGCTTTGTGTATCCCAGACCTTTGCACCGATTTACTGTCCTCACTTACAGTAAAGCCCACTCAAGTGCTCTGACACCGGCTTCAAAGAGGACCTTCCACTGTGCATTTAAAATTAAACACTGCTCGCTAACACGTGCCTCGGCATGTACTCCAGGCTACCAGGGCTTGACAAGTCGTGTTTGGTTTACTGATCAAGTCAAAGCGCCGTCTGTCCTTTTACTTAGTAGAACTTTATGATGAAAGTCTCCGTCTGAATCATGGTGGAGGCACAAATATGTACGTTTGAACAGAAATGCGTAAACACACACACACAGACTCTGCGCCATTTTATATCCTTCCTGTCCTTACACAGTTTCCTCCCTCTGTCCCTCCAGGCTTCTCCTCTCTCTCTCTGGGAGACCAGATGAGTTTACTGCAGAGTGCCTGGATGGAGATCCTCATCCTCAGCATCGTGTTCCGCTCGCTGCCATACGAGGACGAGCTGGTGTACGCCGAGGACTACATTATGGACGAGGAGCACTCACGGCTGACGGGCCTGCTCGACCTCTACGTCTCCATCCTGCAGCTGGTCCGCAAATACAAGAAGCTCAAAGTGGAGAAGGAGGAGTTTGTCACCCTCAAGGCCATTGCTCTCGCCAACTCAGGTGGGGTGTCTTCGGCACACTGACGCATCGTAAATAGCATTCAGGTGTCGTGACTTTGCACTAAGGCCAATATTTACGTGCATTTTAATGAAAACTACAGTAAGTTTTAAAAAGCATTTAAAGAAGCTGAGAATAGCCTCAATAAAAAAATAATTTAATTTATAAATCACTTTCATTGTCACTTAAAGTACTGTGATATTATAGTAATTCACTATAATGAAATAACAAGTGTCTTAATAATATTAAAGCAGCAGAAATATCACTGTTAATAATTTCTTTTAGCAATATTTTTAATAATATTTATAATTTAGAGTAACTTTCAGAGGAACAAATTTGTCCCGAAGCAGTCATTGGTTTGCGTAATTTTACTCCTATTGTTGTACTGCACAGTGTAATTTAGTTTTACTTTAAAAACATCTTGATATTCCCACCCAATTTTTCATTTTAATATTGTAAAAGCATTGTTGCATTAGGTGAAATATATATTAACAAACTGCTTTTTTTGCAATAAATGCAAAATAAAGTTCACTTTTAATGAATAAGTGAAAACTTTAGCTTTCCGATAAACTGAAATAACAGATTAATATGCACACAATATATGAAGAAAAAAAATCTTCACATGAAAATAACGGTAATACTCTCAGAATATTTCACTTTTTCCTGACTGGACCTCTGAGTATCTGAGTAATGCACACTAGCCAGTGTAATATCCAGAAACAGTAAGGTATGTCTGACACAGTTTCAGAAATGACATTTCTTAGTTTTTCAGGAGTTTCTCGGTGTAACCTTTAGTTTGGAGCGTGAGATGGAGAGATGGAGAGAAGATAAGGGCAGTGTACGGGGAAAGAGGGATGGAGGAGTGAGCTTTTTTAATTGAACACCTTCCATGTGTTGTGGTATTTCTCTCCAGCACTCCCTTCTCCCCTCCCTTTCTCTATCTCCATAACAGTAGCTGCAGGGCACAGCAGCCACGGGAGATAAATTTAGCATTTCATTAGGAGCACAGGGGCTGTCAATAAAATGTGTTAAGTCGAATGGAATGAGTATCAGGGAGTGATGGGCCTCGTTTGTTCCAATGCGAAGACGGCACACCGCTATTGACAGGCTCCTTTTGAGGAGGCAGGACCTGTCCCGCTCTGATCAATGCACGCCTGGGTCACTGGGCCGCTCTCCCTTGTTTTGTCCGGGGCTGAAAAATGAAAATGCTGATGGTGGGCCTTTGCTTTCAGACAACAGAGCTTTGGTAGGGAGGTGGAGTGTGGGAGAGAGGAGAGATGGGGGTCGAGGAGAGAAGAGGAGGAGGAGGAGGAGGAGGAGGAGGAGGAGGAGGGTGTCCGGAATGTTAGAACAAGGTCTCTGGGAGATCGCTCTCCCGGGAGCCCCTCTGTCTGACAGCTGTGAAAATTCATAGCGATTGATTTTGTAATTAGCAGTTTATCAATCGGATCGACGTGGGCTCACTGATGGATTGCAAGGAAATTGTTTCTTCGAAGTTGTTTTTTTAAGTCTACCCCTCCTCCAAGGACTACAAGCTGCATGCTTGCTGTCTCCTGCCCTCTTTTCCTGCCCATCTGTTGAGATGTCTCCATCTCTCTTTTTATTTTCTTCCCCTTTTTATCCCCTCCCTGCAAAACATTCAATTATAGCAGGTTCAAATCAGGTTTATTGCCAAAACGTGTTTGCAAGTGTGAAAAACAGAAGAAAATATGAGTTTGATTTGTAAAAAAAAAAAAATGCAGCTTGTTAGGTTGTGAATCCAGCCTCTGTGAAAAGAACAAGAGATAATTATGTCACACCACATCCTCATCTGTGATTTTTTTTTTCCCTTTTTTGCCTTTTGTTCTTCCATCCTCCCCCCTCTCGCCGCCCTCCCCTCCCACATTCACTTTACAAAACGACCTACTTCATTTTACCACTGTGGATTTGAAAACCGTCAGGGTGAGAAATGTCTCAAGGTCTTGGGAATACAGTTGTTCCAGTCAATGAATTTGGGGCGAAGTCTGAAATCTGTTTTGCCTTTTATTGTCCCGTGTGGTAAAATATGCACCGCCAAGGTGAGACGAGTCAGGCAGCCAATGACGTGCCGCCACCGGAGTGCCAGACACCGGTTAACCAGTGAAAGAAACCGCGACCCCGGACTGTCCCTGAGAGAGGCTGGGAGGTAGAAACAGGGGCAGGAAAAGGCGAGAATGAGAGGGGAGTGCTGTAACATGATGTACAGTAGGATCAGTAAAAAACGGTGGCAGTGTAGCGAAACGTTATAGGAGCGAAGAACACCGGAGAGAAGCCAGACTGAAATTGTAGACTGCTCTAAAACTGGCCAGGAGGCGGGAGAGATCTGGGCTGACTGAAGCTGAGAGAGCCACAGATTTTATTTAGTACAACATAAAAAGAAAGACATTTTTTTTAAATAACACAAAACATTTACGGGGAAATTTATATTTGCTGGTTTTTAACTGCTGTATTTAGAGAACCAGTTTTGTTGCAGCATCTAGCTGTAAATTAAACCTCTTTGTATTTGTTTTCCCTCCACTCTGATGGTCAGAAACTCCTTTGAGGCAGAAGGAAGGAAATTAATTGAAAGGAAGTGTTGCATTCATCTCAGGCTTGTTTATGGCGTCCAATTCTCTAATGGAGCCCCTTTCTTTTCCTTGTTTTTTTGTTCGTAAACAATCTGTCCTTTGGAACAGTGAGGTGTTTAATGTGTACTCGCTCAGAAGAGATTGGGTGCTATTCATGCCATTGTTACCGGAGGATAACATTGATTTTCAGTCTCGCTGGTCAAGGGCCGTATGAATATCCCTCCCAGTCCACCAAAGACTAAATAAATAAATAAATGAAATAAAGCAGATGTTGTTTTTTTCTTTTTTATGATCTATTCTTTATCTTGTCAGGGCGTGAGTTATACTGATAATGTGCTCCCTACCTTACTGCTACAGACAGAGCAGTAAAGATCAATCATGAGATTTAATTTAGTTTTAGAAAAATCCATTTCCCATCACTCCTGTTATATTACCAGTGTCTCAAAGTGCAAACTACATTTCTTACAAGTTACTTTTCTCCTCTTGTCAAATTTGAAAATCCATCAATCCTCACGCTCCTTCCTCTGCTCTCCTCCCATCAGACTCCATGCACATAGAGGACATGGAGGCGGTCCAGAAGCTTCAGGACGCTCTCCACGAGGCCCTGCAGGACTACGAGAGCAGCCAGCACCAGGAGGACCCGCGGCGGGCGGGCAAGCTGCTCATGACCCTGCCTCTGCTGCGGCAGACGGCCACCAAGGCTGTGCAGCACTTTTACAGCATCAAAGTGCAGGGAAAGGTGCCCATGCACAAACTCTTCCTAGAGATGCTGGAGGCCAAGGTCTGATGGGAGGGTGGCTGATTGGCCAAGGCAACGGCAATGGCGGAGGGCTGCATTAGCGATACAGAAAGTGACTTGAACCAAGGCTGAGGGTACTCAGGAGAAGGAGACCCCCACTGACTGTGCTAGGCAGGAGAGAGACTGACCTCTCTCACTCCTCCTCCTGGAACCCTGGGACACTAAAGAAAAAAATGCAAAACTTGGTTATTAGTATAAATATAAAAATGATGCAGATTAATTTAAAATATATAAGAAATACTATGTACAGTAATAATTTTTTTGGTTTTTGTTAATTGTCAGTGGTCATGCTGTATATGAAGAAAGACCCCTCAGCATCTTCAGAATAAGTAGTTGCCAGTTCTTGATAACAAGATAAAGAGTTTTTTTTTTCAGAGAACTAAAAGTTCCTTAAATTTGTTCTGAAGGCAGCCGAGGTGTCAACAACCATAAACAGACTCACTTGTCTCGCAGTTGTGTTTTCTTTGTTTTTCCTGGACTTGACCAGGACATGTATATATTTATTAATGGAAGACTGAGTGTACAGTTCAAAGTCTGGTGAACTTGGTGGCCATTTTCTCTTGTTCTCCTCCTGGGAAAAAAAATGAACTAAAATTGTTACCTAAATGTGAACTCTTATCAGTTTAAATGTCCTTGGATATACCTCTCCAGAGCAGTAAGCCGTGTGATCTTTGTGGATCCGTCTCAGACTGGAAGACTGGCTGGTCCCATGTTTAACCAAACTAGCATAGACAGGTACAATTAGTCAGTCGTCTTACTCTGTAGTAACTCAGCAATAAAGGGAGCTGTGGGGAAGCCAGGCTTAACCTCCTATCTTTCATGTGCTTTTCAATGCTGCTGTTGCTAGAAGACCATGCCTGTGTATCTCAGTCCCACCAGCGGGACACACCACTGCACCGCTGTTGCACACTTCGTGTCCCTCCTTTCCTCGTAGTGGTTTGTGTCGGTGCTGCTCATGTAACCCATTGAACCCCAAATTTGGTCATTGTTTAAGCCCGTGGAAATTGCCTACTTGGCATGCAAATAGATGACCTGATTCGGGCTAGGTGAAAGATGATCAGCGTGTTTGGTGTGGCAGTATCAAAGGATTTATACCGAGTGGCAGAAGTCCAGGAGATTCCTTGTTCAAACAATCAGAGGCCCATATGTCAACCACTCTATTTCGGGCCCCTTTAAGCCTGTGGCAGAGTCATCCCACACACAGGGAGCAAGGTGCCCAGCATCTGCTCTCACCATTTTAGACACCTCTCGTCTTTTAATAGCCGTGCCTGCATTTATAGAGCTTCAACCAAACAGAGGTAAATGGCAGGTGCAGAGCGGGAGTGGTGGCACTTCACACTGGGTTTATTTTTAACCCAGCAGGAGGTTGTTGTCTGCGCGGCCTCCCTCCAGGAGTACAGTAGACACGTGGAACACTTCTTCTTGACCTCATGTTGGCACAGTGGCCAGTGCAGAGTAACACCCTTCCCACCGGCCAGGAGGCAGGCAGGCATCTGCGAGGAGACCTCGGGATGCCCACGCGTGCACATGTGAATAGCTATGCAAGAAACAAAGTGTCAGCATGCTCCTAAGGGTAACAGCAAACCCAACAGCGTGTCAGTACAAGGTGTGATCCGTGGTGGGAGAGAGAGGTCTTGTGCTCCCTTCTCCCTGTGTTTAGCTACATGTCCATTAACGCTGGGTGTGAGTAATACTGTAGTCCAGTCCAGCCGAGCCATGCCGCTCCTCTCCATGTGAGAGGGAACGTGTTGGAGGTGAATGCTTATACTACTGAAGGATTTTATGTGATGTGATAAATTGTGGCGCTGTCACAATAATATGATACTGTGATCAAAGGAATCCCTGACATTGCAGTAGGGTAGAGTTGCCGCCATGCTTGCGATATCAGTGGCTAGCACTGATCCAGCGGCCGGCATGCCTTTTATACAGCAGCGTGATTGGCCACGTGATGGAGGACGACTACCCCACTCCAGCACCCAATCACCCCAACTTGAACTAGCCGCTGTCCAGTTAACAAGCTCCACTGTAGAGGGTGACAATATAACTTGAGTTATTTAACTGTTGTGCAATGCAACAGGGACCAATTCTGACTGGAACCATGCTAAACAAGCATGCTTTTACTTAGATTTGGGAGAATTTGTATGCTATTAAGTGACATATTCTAAATCCCTCTAATCAGAAACATGTATCCTGTATAGCAGAAGAACTATATTTGATTTGCTCCACTGATAAAAGACTTTTGTGCTTGTTTCAATAAAAGTGCAGTATAAATGAAAACTTTTGCATAAAATCTTTACAACTAGAATTTTGTAGTGGCCCACGATGATCAGCCATAAGAATCATAATAATGGGAGTCTACTCATCTCCCTTTTTTTTCTTTTTACCTTGCAATATGGCACTGTGTTAAGTAAAAGAAAACATGTCTTACATTACAAGCTGTGTCTAAGTGTGTAAATATATCAGCGTCAATACAGTAGGTTGCCGAAATACCATTGAAAATAAAGTATGCAGCGCCCTGCTGACTACTACCTCATTATCATATTGTCAATATTTCTCTGATTCAACACGTTCTGCTCTTTATCATCCTCACGTCTGTGACAAACTGAGCCATCCATGTTTTTATCAAAAATCGTTTCTCTCCCTCAGTGCTCCTGCCAAAATATTTGTAATTGTAGTTACTGATCTTCTCTTCCCGCTCATTCTTCATAGATCTGTTGTAAAGGTAAAGCATGCTTCACGTTGACCACACGACTTGGCCATCAGTGGGTGTGACCCCCCATTTTGGTTACTAAGCGGGTATGTGTTTTTATGAACATCAGTGTGTCAGAATTGGTCCCTTGATGATAAATTGCAGACAGAGGCAGGTTACTGATTTCCTGCTTCTGTGCTATGAGTATTTATGGTGTGAAATATATCATTTGGCAATGGTGTACATTGATATCTCTGATCATTGAATCACCAATATCTGTGTAACTTTTACGTTTTGATTTTCAAAAAGGTAAAGGATCAATGAATTAAATACTACCTGAACTCTGTGATTCTTTTGTGTTGGAACTAAAAATCTGTTTGAAAGCAAACTATTGAGGTGAAACATTTTATAAATCATATTCAGCTTTTAAACAAGATGCTAGTGGCTCTGTGAGGCTGCTAACATCAGCATGCTAACACAATGACAGTGCTAACATGCTGATGTTTAGTAGTACATTTACCATGTTAACTATCTTATTTAAGCATGTTAGCATGCACTAATCAGCACAAAATACAGCTGATGCTGATGGGGGCACCATTAATGTTGCACATGTTTGGTCATAAACCAAAACCAAAATCAGAGGTTTTACAATTCATCTTCAGGGGTACATGAATGTCTAGCCTACCAAATTTCCTGGCAATCCATGCAGTAGTTGTTGAGACATGGCATCAAAGACAAAAAATGTCAGCCTTGTAGTGGCGCTAGAGGAAAAGTCAAGGAATCACTAAAGACATGTGGATACGTCATCTAGGAACCATGAATGTCTGCACCATAGACTGTGTATATAGATGAACAACGCATCTCCACTTCCTCACACTGTACATGTACATCTGCTGCACGTGCTGGTAGCCAGACTTTGCACAGTAGATACCTCCATGATATCGTCTTCCTGCCCATATATTGGTCTGACATATTGCGAGCAGCGCCATTGATCATGAGCAAAGTGATGGGCACACATCAATCATGATGTCAGACCCTCTTTTTATAGCTTCAAAAAACAAATTTAAACCAAAGTTTAAAAAAAAAAGAAACATTTAAACATACGTCAGCCTGATAAGAACTACTTAAAATGACAGAAACTGTCTTTGGAAAAAAAAAAAGGAATTGAACTTTGATTTTTTTAGTTTGGCCCATGTCCCATCAGCTAACATGAACGGGGTGTTAGGGTGCTGTTTTGTTGTCGATCTTTATTTACAGTCTATGGTCTGTACAAAATTTTGAAACAATATATCCAGTAGGCTGGATGTTGAAATATTTCACGTGAGGGAATGTGAACATTTTTTTATACACTTGTGGTGCTACAAGAAAAGTCAGAAGATCACTGAAGTCAGTAAGATTCACCTTCTTGGCACAATGAATAACTCTACACCATTTCATACCAATCCATCCAATAGTTTTTGAGATATTTCAGTCTGAGCGAAACTGAAGGACCAACCATCAGGTCAACATAGCCATCCCTGGCTTCATTTTTCAGTTCCCAAGTGACCTCCTTGGGGGCTGAAAAATGAAGCCGTAGTGGAGGTGACAAGAACTGCAGTTCCTCTAATAGCCAGTTGAGGCTGGCTCCAAAAGCAAGTAAATTCCCATAGAGCCCCTGTGTTAAAATGACCGACTTTACTGCAGAAAAAAACATGAATACATCCTGGTACAAAAAAGGTTTTGCACTCTATAGCTATGACTTTCCCTGGTCATGACAACTGGGTAAATTTTTGCAGGACTTGCCCATTTAAATTTTATTAAGCCTTCGAGTTATGCATAATATAGGGCGTGGCTGCTTTGAGTGACAGGCTGTCTGTGAGGCATCACTGCAGTCTATAAGTCAGATCCAGCTCCACCTTCTTGTCTGTATAAACTGACTTTTGGCTCCAAAAATCTAAGATGGTGCCAAACTCAAGGCTTCTGTATGGGAGTCCAAGAACCAATGGGTGATGTCATGGTGGCTATATCCTTTTTTTTTTTAGTCTATACGCAATGCAAAAAAAAAAAAAGAATTATTGTAGCAGCTGTAACAAGAAAGAGAAAGGAAGAAAAATCTATTGTACCACACACATTTGCTCTGTTCTGTGTTTACCATCAGTGTAGTGTGTCTACTTAGTCATTCACCCGGTAGAGCAACCCTTACACTAACCCTGGCCTCTGCTCAGTGTATTTACCCATTCTACTGGCCAGTCACACACACATACACACACACACTGAACTGACTGGGAGTTCAGCGATGGGACAGAACAAAGAGCAGACTGGAGCTCCCAGCAGACCACAGATGGGTGGCAGTGCGCAAGTCAAGCCAGTCAGAGATTCACGCAGGCCACCCAACCATCCATCCAGCCATCAACCGCAGCCACTGCAGGGCCAGGAGCTGTTGAAAATGGATCCGTCACAGGAAACAGGCAGACAGACACACTAACGCTGATGGAGGTGGGGGAAGCGAGGGGCTGTAGCTCCATTATTTCAGGAAGCTGATATTCCAGGGAGTTAAAGTATTCCCTTCTCTATATAATTATAAGAGCCAATTTCCTTTTTTGAAATAATGTCTTGCTAACCAATTAATTGTAATAATCCTCTTCGTGGAAACAATGGCATCACAAGACGAGATGACTTGGGGATGAAAGGAAAGAAAAAGGAGATCTGGAGGCCCCAGCAAATAAAATGTAGAGCACGGTTGCCAGGTGCTGTATTTTTAAAAGCAATGTGCTCCTCGTTTCTCATGCAAATCATCCGGTTGGACCAGATATTGCCATCAATAAGTTTCCCACAGATACAGTAGCAAGGCAATCATTTACCTCCATTGACAGGTCAAAACACCTTTCATTAGAGTTACGAGGCATCTCATCAAGATGCGGCCCCGCTCGCAGCTGTATGACTGCTGTGTATTGCTTAAGTGTGTTTCATTATTCCCAAAGCAACGTTGATGATGGTGAGGGAAAGGATTACACGTCAGGGTGAGTGATTGGGTTTGAACAGAGCTGCTGCATACACTTTGTATCAACCCAGGGCTCAAATTACACTTAGGTTGAAAACGGAGCACGCAAATGCCCAGGAGAGCTTGTGGCACAGAAATGAAGAGTGGGCCACCATCTCTCTCTCTCTCTCTCTCTGTTTCCCTCACACACACACATACACACACATACACACAGTTTTCATCTCTTTCCTTTGTCAAATTTTCTTTTGACCCCCCACTCCCTCTCCCTTCCCCTACCCACGCGCTCCTCCTTGTTTTTGAGGCACAACCATCCTTTATAGGCATTCTTATTGTTCCACTGATTCTGTTATGTGTATTTATTGCTCCATTTGTGAAATTGGAGGCACCGGCCGACAAGCCTATTACTATTCAATAACAGGAGCTGGGCATTTTCACAACCGTGGGCTATCAATGTCCCAGACAGAAAACGTTACGTCACATCAATTTCAAACAACAGACAGATTGCTATATTGTTGTTGTGTATTATATTGGAGGAGAAATTTCACCCATCTCCACAGAGGAAACTGCCAGTGCCAGCAGTCAACAACACGTCTGATCTTCAACAAAAGGACAACGTAACTGGCTCTGCAGGAGTAGATCTATTTCCTAATAGATCCTGGTTACTGCTGTCCTGTACCTGTCCCACTAGCAGTATCTGAGCCATGCATCCTCACACCTCTGACCCTGCCCAAGACTCTCTTTGGCTGATCAATAGGCTGTCAAAGTGCCTAGCAGGCACACAGGCCGGGGCCATCTGAGATTTCGCCCTCTCATTGTCCATCTTCACTGTTTTAAGTGCATTTATCAGGTTACACGCCTGCTCTGCTCACCACTTAATGCATGGCTGAGTTGCTGTCCTAAAAAACCTAGTGGCCATCAGCGGACCTTTGTCCCAGTTTGTCAAATTACTCTGGTTACATTTTTTCATCAGACCATTATGCAACCATGCAGTGAAAGGCAAGACTTTCACCATAAGTGCAGTTTAAACACCCATTTGTTGATCTAATATCAATCTCCAAATAAAAATCTAGAACAAAAAAAAAAGGAAATTAAATAATCAGGTCTTGTATTCTTTAAGTTTCTGGGCCAAACTGTGGTTCTGGTTCTTCAGAAGGAAGCTGCATGTAAAAGCTTCAGTGTTTCAGCTGATAAGAAATTAAAGTGAACCCACAAAATCCCCTGAGAGCGAGTCCCAAGGGATACAAAGACAAGCGCACCACCGGGGGGCCGCCGCCGCACAGGATGCCTGTTAGGATGAGACCACACTGACCCTCTGGCGCTGCAGAGAAAATACTGCTTTTAGCTAAAATCAGTTGTTCCCTAACACTTGAACATTGTAGGAACACAAAGCGCTGCGAGAGAGTGGGGCAGGTAATAAACTGCACACACACACACTCACACTCACACACACAAGATAACTGCATGTGAAGGCTTTTCTTCCTTCATTTGAGATTTATTTGCCCAACTGTATCTTTATCTGTGCTGCTCACTGATATGAAGCTGTTGGGGGGGGAGCAGAAATATTTCCAACTATCTGCTGAATGTATCTCGCTCCACCCAAGGAAAACACTGGTGTGGGATGCGGTGGGGGGAGGGGGGGTCTTCTCTCCTACTGTTTTATTGCCTCTGCCATGTATTCACGCGTTCTTATGGGCTTTTCCAATTTAACCACTGGTTTGGAAATAATGAAGGGAGATAAGGAACATTGATAAGCATGGATACGTCCATCAAATGGAGAAAAACTCACACGGGGTGCTGTGTGTGCTCACTTCATAGGCGTTTAACACAATTACCCTGTTATTACTGAGGGTCGGGGCTGTGTTTTGAATCGTATTAAGACATTTGCTTCGTCTGAGTGTGCTGCTGTGATTGTTCAGATTTTCTAGGCATGTTTGGAACTTTTAAAACTGAAAACAGCTATAAGAATTACTTAAATGTTAATATTTGTCATTTCACACTACTGATTTTCTTTTTTTTCCAACCAAATTGTGATTTACTTTCCTTCATTTGCAAACTATTTTTAACCAGTCACAGGTATAGATTTTGGGTGGGCATGGGGGACATGTCCCCCTCAATATTTAGAACATGTGTATTTGTCTCCGTCAGTAATAATAAAGTATTAAAGGACTTTTATTTTGACAAAATTTAAGACATTTATACCACAAATTGATGCAGAAAAATTTACCAGAATTTGAGATATTAAATGTCTTACTCTCAAAATTTTCTTTTGAGGACCCCTGAACCTCCAGTTTTATATGTGTCCCCCAAAAAAATGAAACAAAACCCATGCGATTTATTGGCAGAAATTGAATATAATACAACAAGTATATTTTGTTTAATGTTTAATCACCTGAAAATGAGAATTGTGTTTTCGATCACAATGTTGCACCACAGTGTTTACAGTAGCCCAGAATGGAAAAACTCATTCAGAACAACACAGATTTTTTTAACGTGTAACTGCTTTATTCAGTGTTTTTACCATTTTAAGTCACTGTGTCCTTTGTTTTGGAGAAGAAGAGACTTTTGCAGATAATTTGGATCCCAGTAAAAACCTCTCTGAATTTTAACCACTGAAGAAATTCTTGTTGGGAGAAATTTCAGCTGGTTGCAATCTGCCGTCCTCATCACCAAATGCCACTAAATCCTCCTTAACACAGAAAGACAAATTTTGTCATGTGTTACTTGCAGACTCCCTGCACTATAGCTTGTTGGTACCGTGGATCCCGGGATTTCCCAGGTTCCACAGGAGCAGCGAGGAAATGGTCAGGCTCAACTCCAGAGGGAAGCCACGGATGGGCCTGACCTTTTCGGCATGTCAAGCAAAGGTTAGAAATCTCCACTGGCCTTAAAGCAAATGCACTTGTTTGCCATAATGGAGGAGGCCCCTTGCCTTTTTTCAGCTAGAGACCAGGTCTGGTCCCAAGAGAGCTCCCTCTGATGGAATTCTCTCTGCGCACACGCACACGCACACGCACACGCACACACACACACACACACACACACACACACACACACACACACACACACACACAGCACTGTTTCCATTGCTGCCTCCTTTGCCGTATAATTAAGTTCAACTAAGTGTCAAGCTTTCTTGTATCAAACAAACCAAACTTCAGCATCCTTTATAACAATAAATTACATGACGTATTTCAGGTCATAAAACACACTGCATCATCTTCTTTATTGTGATCATCCTTGTTTCCATTTTCATGCCATTTGCACTTCAGAAAGAGATGAACAGGGAGTCAAACAGTCAACAGCATGATGAGAATGTGCGCGATGTGAGAAATAGATCCGTGATCAACCACCTAAGACCCCAGCCAGGAAATCACCCATCCCTTATCCTCTTACGAGATATACTGTAGAAATCTCATAAATATTGGCAAGACACTCTGTCTGGGGCCTATAGACATATTGTACATCATATAACACATATGACCGCTCGTAATTCACACATTTATATTCATAAACGTGATTTTGTATTTAAAATATGACTCATAAAGCGTGATATATGGAAATTGACAGATCATATGTGATTCCTGAATTAAATATCATACAGATCACATGTTTTATGTCCTTTTCTCTCCCCTCTCTCCTTGCCTGAGAAAGAAGCCTTGACCATGCAGGTAATTTACAGTGTTATGGGATGAGTGCAAAACATGCTGTAAATAAATAAGAGTCAACCCATTTCATTTTAGGACGGGGGGGGGGGGTTAGCCAGACCCCCCACCCCCACCCCCACCCCCCTTCAATACCCCACCCTGCTGCCCCTTTGAAACGGTGATGTCCCATCACTGGGTGCATCTGTATATCACCCTGAGAAGAGGGGACCGCAAATGGGGCAGCAAGCGACACTATGCAGTCCATTTGCTAATTTCAATATGGTGTCCGTCTGTGTGGGTATGGCCTTGGGCACAGTAGCAACCCCCCTCTTAGTTCACCACCACCGCCCCCCCCTCCCCATCTCTCCCCTGTGTCCCTTTGACCTTGCACTCCATCACAAACACACATACACACATATTGACTCCATAAGAAACTGTACACAAATCACATCTGCTTTCCAGCCCTCGATATGGCTCTGTTTTAACACAACACACACACACAGGAACTCTCAAACAAATTTTATGTTACACAATCAAACAAATTTATTCATTTCAGTGTCCAGTCATCTCTTTGTAGTGTCACTCCTGCAAAATGCAGCCACCCAAAGCGCCTCTCACATTGTCAGTCCACGCCAGACACAAAGGTAGCCTCTGTCGATGCCTGACAAGCATCAATACCTTCAGTGTACAGCTGCAGGACTCTTCCTATTGTCTTTGTGCAGTAAAAGCTCACATATCGGCAGGCATTTTAGGGCACTTTTTAGTGGAATTAACACTGTCAATGAGCACAGTCAGAGGATGGATTATTTTAGAAATCCCAATAACGACACCCAATGTGTGTGTGTGTATGTGTGTGTGTGTGTTCTATAGCTTGTCTCCTGGCCCCAGCAGCACAGAGTTACAGTGCATATGGCCGCATTTGAATTGCTGTGATTTGCTCAATAACTCTCTACAGTGATATGGCTATGATCATTGCCCAGCTGTACAGTGTAATATCAAACGAGCAAATTAAGTGCGCTTTTGTTCTAATATTGTTCTCCCGTGTCACCCGCCCACCTTCAGCTAAACTGTTTATGCAGACCCTTCTCACAAACTTTGAGGAACTGTTAAAAAAAAGGCAATAATTTTTAAAAAAGCAAAGAAGAAGCAACTTTATTTCGTCCCCGTGCTGCACTCTTTGATCATATAACAATGTCATTGTTTTGTCCTCGCTGCCCAGCAGGTCTGACTGACTGCTGTTTAAAGGTTTACTGGCCCATGAATCGTGATTAAAACATCTCCCGTGAAAATGTTTTACGGTTGTTGCAGTTTGTGCCTATCCCCAACCCTCTAACACATCCCTATCTCTATGTCTACTCTCACCCTCCCTGCTCATTTCATCCGTGTGTGTGTGTGTGTGTGTGTAGGTGTGTGTGTGTGAGTTAGAATGCATGTGCGTGTGTGTGAGGGATAGGTGTTAGAGCAGAAGCAGAGGGAATATTACACAATCCTCTGTGCATTATTGTAATTAGATTTCCCAGGATAGCTCAATTAAGTCATACTGCTCCGGGGACCCAGTGGTTTGTGGTTTGACACTCGCTCACAAGGGGTCCAGTGTGTTAAGTAAGGCAGAGAAACACAACTATAAAAATGGTCACTATATCATTTTCAGACAAAGTTACATATACCTCAACATTTCCCCCTCAACAACACGGCATGTTTGTTTTCCTGCAGCCTTTTTTTCTGCTCTCAAAGAGGGCAGTTAAAGGTAGAGCTCACACTGCAGCTCAGCTCTGTTGCTGTTGAAGAATGAAGGACAGCGTGCAGTTACCCGAGGACAGCTTTGTAATGTAATGTAATGTATATTCTAATGAGAAGAGCTCCATCTATGGACCACCTGTTGAACTGCATTCATGATAGAAAAGCTTTAAATCCAGCTTTAGAAGAAGCTCCAGCATGTTAAAGAAAAATGCTTGAGGGTGGTAAATAATATCTATTTTTAGTAGCCATAGGATAAATCTGATGGACACTCAGTATTACTGTAGAGGTCAGCTTTAAAGCGCTGTCCTGGCTTCCTGTGATTATTTATTTGTATGAATGGCAACAAAACGTGAATATGTTTGGAGGAATTGCGTGTCATGTGTGGTGACAAAGGGAGATTCAGCACTTTTGATGATATGTGGTTACATTACTGGTCTCAAGGCTGGCGCCGAGTTTGAATGCTCCAGTAACATTTCCTTTTATTTATATCCGCAGACCTTGGCTGAAATAAATGAGTTGAGACAAGTGTGAGGGGGCCGATGTTACGAACAATTTCTTCCCGACATCGGGGGAAACGAGTATGCGCAAGACATTCAACTCTTTCACTGCCAGTGGCTGACAGGCCCGTCCCGGCACGGCAGCAGGAGGCCTCTTAAAAAGATTCAATGTCGGCATCAACGTGAAAGTCGTTGTGTCATTATCTTAAATCTTAACTATCCAGCAGGATGAAAGTGTGAGAGACAACCATATCTGTCAGGGGTCGGCAGGAGATGTTTTATTCTCTGTGTACAGTGAGTGCCCCTCTCATACGCCGAGATTAGAAGTCCCAACCGAGGAAGTGACTCCACAAGGGTCATTCTGCAGCCTGCCTTCAATTTACTGCCACTTTTAATATTCTGTCATAGTTAAAATTTTTATTGCCCTCTTTTATGACCATATCCTTATGTCCCGTGCTTATGAACTTTTCTATGCAAATCACTCACTTGAATCAAAAATGGTGTCCTGTGCTCTTTGTTTTCAGGCAGCTGAGACGTCAAGAGAATCAGCTTCCTGCTTCTGCATTTCTTGCCATCAAACACTCTCTTCAGGCTGAATTTTGCCACTGCAAACCTTCAGTAGCTTGTCTCTCAGTGTGTGTGTGTGCGTGTGTGTGTGTGGTCCGATGGATGGAAGGGCACAGCTGTCCAGACAAAACAACTGAAGGAACACTCTCAGATATTTGGAATTCAAAATGACGTCAACTCACCACTTTGTCTAGCACCGAAAATATTCAGAACAGAGGAAGTTTCTCCATGTATGTTAGAAAGTGGGTGAGTCCACTGTGAGAACAAACAGCAAATCCTGAGCTGAATGTAATGATTCTGTCTATTTTTTTGTGTGTGTGTGCTTGTGTAGCGCTGCACATGTACTCACAGGGGACTAGTTTCTCTGAGCTCAACATTTGTACTTGCTTCACCTCGCTGTATTTTCACACTCCTCTTCCTCCCTGACGACTGGCCCGTTTTTGTTTTCCCTTCCTCTGAGGCTTGACAGGCCAGCGGGCGTTGGCAGAGAGAGAGAGAAAAAGAGAGGAGAGGAGGATGAGATTTACGACTATATGGACCTGCCACTTTGCGGGTGAAGTTTATGAATACATTTAGATTTTGTCCTCTGACGCTGCCGTCCTACGCGCTTTAGGTTACCAGGCAAAGACACAGAAAACCATGCCTTTTAATGTGCTGCAGTATGGATCATCCAGCCAGCCAAGTGGGGGAGGAGAGAGACAGCAAAGGCTGCTGAAGGGACTGACCAGTGGCCGGCAGGACTGGACTATTGTCCTGGTGCCATGGTGACTGGGACCAATCAATATTACATTAGTATGATCGCGCTATATGGATACAACTAGCTTGCTGTCTGCGTCTGTGCCACACACACAGACACATGGGCTCTTAATGATAGTTATTTGATTGGGAAAGGTACATCGAGGAGAGGGCAGACCTGACCGGGGTGATGTGTAGATGTGCAGGGGGCCTCTAAGTGCTCATGAATGGCCCTAATGAGGGTAGAAAATGGAGACATAAAGAGGGAATGGGTACACTTTTCACTTTAGTCTGACATACCGTTGCTGCCCCCTGAAGCCCTTGAGGGGGCATTTGGAGAGGGTGCGACCATGCTTCAAATCCTCCTCCTCCTCTTCGGACTAATTGTTCAGGATATTGACCTTGGGAAGGAGCAGAGAACGAGGGAGGGAGGGGAAATTGGGTGAGGGGTGGAGGTGGCTCACAGTTCACGCTGCTTGTTTGACCTACAGAGAATGTATTCCTTCCTCAAAGCGGCCCCCACACGCACAGTATACAGTCTATATGCTGCATGTGGCCATTTTGGAAGTAAGAAGGATCGAAAGGAGAGTAGAGCAAATCAAAAGGCATCAATGAACGTGGCATCATAACTGCTGGAATCAATCACTCCAATTTCAGGCCCCATTTTCACCCCATGTCATTGATTTGGAGCACACACAGCACTATTGGATCCATGAGGAAGAAAGCAGGGGTCTCTCTCTCTCACGCACACAAACAAACATCCCCATCCTCTGTCCCTTGCCCTGACCCTGATCTGCGTCAGACAAGTTCACCATCCTGTTCTTCCTCAAGTCCCAGTCAATGGGTGTCAATACGCTGGACGACAGGGGCTAGAAGGGGAGTCGATGAGGGGCTGATAAGCAGCGAGAGGCTGCTTTGTTTTAGTAATGACGGCTTAAACGAACGCCCACCGGCCCTTCCGTTAACCCACAGCGTCACCTCAAACAACAAGCTCTCATCAATAAAGGGACAGACACAAACTGTGGACCCTCACTTAGCAGCATCCGCACACATCCCACAGCTCGGCGTTTCAGGAAAACTACTTCTTGAATATTTGTCACCTCAAATATATTATGCACTTTGAAAGTCAACAACTTCCTGCACTCCTTACAGGAGAATCTGCAGAGTTTTATTCCTCAACACTCAGTATTGTGAAAAAAACTAGAAATCTATAGGATTTAGAGCAGTAAAACTTCCTTTTATTTTTCAAGCTGATTAATTGCCAGCTTAATGGCATTTTATAATGTTACATTAACACTTTAACGATTTAATACTCTTGCAATGTAATATCCAAAGTTCATTAGAAGTAAATCATATCTCATTACTGATGGCGCTGTGGTTATTGAAATTGTAATTCTGATTTATGTCTCAACAAGATATGTAGGATAGTGGAAAAATAAGGATGCACCAAGGATTTTATCTGAGGTTTCGGTCTCCAGAGTCATTGATTCAGATTCAGTGTTTGTTTTGTGTCTGCTCCCTCGTCTCCACCGCTGCAGGCAGGCATAGCTGTGTGTTCCTACGGTCAGCAAAAACAACTAAAATAGTCCACTTCTCACTGCTCTACATGTGTGCTTGTTTTTAACAGATAGTTTACAGGTTAGTCGGCTTGACAGCTCTGCTTTAAAAAAAAAGCAGGTTTGATCTTCCACCATGTCCCATTTAAAAAAAAAAAAAGATCATTACCAGCACTCTATTGTCATATCACAGGACCTGCACTGTCATTTTACACCTTTAATTGACTCATATACTCCTGCTCACAGTGTTAATTTTACAATATGTAGACAGGGTTTACAGACATAACAAAACACTAAGAACATGTAAATCACTTCAGTATAAAAAGAATTGCTGTGATATATTTATTACATTAATATGTGAGGTGGTAGAAAATAAAAGAGTCGTGTTTTCAATGGCTCATTGCCCCTGTTAACATTTAGCATAAAGGCTGTTCCACCGTTGCTTTGACCACTTGCTGTACTGTGTGACTGCAAACAATAGCCTTTTACTAGAAAGCCCTCCTCCTCTCCTATGACAGGCTTTTATGGCGTGACAGTTGCACTATACCTCCACAATTACTTTTCAATTAGCGCGATGAACATTTCCAACACTGCGGCGCAATTATTTTATAGCCCAGTGTCTTAGCCCATTAATGGTGCTACCAACAGCACGGGAAGTGATAAACCATCTGGCCAGGCTCCCAAAGAGATAGAGCACACTTAATGGAGTGAAAAAGTAAAAGCAATTAATGTCACATTAATATAATGATAATAATGCCTTCCCTTACAGCTCTGGCAGGCAGAGCAGGGGACTGGGACAGGGCTTTCATAAGCGCCGCTAAGCTGAGGAGACGAACTCTGCTGGGACTCTGCACAGGCCCCCAAACAGCCTGCAGGACGGGGAAAACAAGCTCACTGCTCCTGCAGCTGTAATGTGAATGAAAACATTACTCCAGCCAGGAAGAGAGAGTCTGAATGGAGAACGAATCAGATATGGGAGCAAGTAGTCGATGATGTCAGACAGTTAATGTGTGTGCATCTGGCAGGGCAGTAATTATTATATACATTGGAGGGGGGGGGGCACATCGCCTCAGTATTCAAATATGCTCAAAATGTCCCCCCAATGAATTGGTAAATATATAGATTTAAGAAATTGCTATGCTACGACAGGCAACCCTGCACCTCTGTTCGAATAATCATCAGCAAATTAAATTATAATCATGCATAAACTTAACAAACTGCCATTATTATTACTACCGGTTCTAGTTTTATGGTGTACTGCAGTTCTGTGTGTGGTTGTGTTGCCATTCCTCAGCATTCATTACTTACAGATACATTAAAAAGTTGAAAACTACAGTGTGACTGTCTTAGGTAGTCATCGGACTTGGCGCAGTTGAGGTCAAGTGTCAGGCTGACTCAGCTATGTTCTGGCTCAATGTTGCCAAATATGAGCCAGCCTTGGCCCGTTTAATTTAGCCAAATCTGGCCCAGATTTAGCTGTCATAGACGTCGGTCTTTTCAGCCTGAGACATGGCAGCCGAATGAAATGATGGCCAGCACCAAAATTTGTTCTGGCCTGTTGATAGTTGCCATATCTGGGCCTGATCAGGCGTTACAGACATGGGTCTATCCTGGCAGAGACACTGGCCGCCGAATGAAACGACAGCCAGCACTAAAACATGTTCTGGTCTATTGATGGTTGCCAAATCTGAGTCTGTTTGGGTGCTGTAGACATGGGCCTATCCCGACTGAGACACAGCTGGGCTTCATTCATCACAAGTCTAGGGCAAGTCGGGCAACCAGATGTGGCACGAATTATTTCTTCGGGTGTGTCAGGTTTGGGCCGATGCAGGGCCAGGTCATTTTGGCTGCCTGGGGTAGGCTACTGTCAGCTGCGATAGTTTTTGAAAACAATAATTTTATGAATGGTTATCTTCTCCATCTCTTGTGCTAATTTCCTGTCAGAATGCTAGCTAGTTAGCATATTTGCATTAGCTAGCGAATAGTCCATACATTCTGAGAATATTCCCCTTGCTTTGCGTAAAGTTGCGTAAATAACTAATATTTTGCTAAAAAAAACGATGCCATGGCTACGGCCTTGGCATCTGGATTTTGAAAATGGATGATGAGTTAAAAAACTGAGTCATAACTGTTTTTAATGTGACAAAAGACATCAAACGATTTGTCTTTCTGAATATTCCTGCTGTCAGTTTGTGGATGTGTGTATGGATGGCTTGTAAATAAGTTACAAAGTATATCTGAGTATGTCAGCGTGTGCACATGCTCAGAAACATTGTTGAGTGTTTCATTTTATTTGAGCCCGTGTGTGTGTGTGTGTGTGTGAGTGTGTGTGTGTGTGGCAGCGCCTGTCTCAGGAGTAGCTCCCCTGTCCTATCTCCTGACCCCTCTGTGTTCCCGCCGCCCTGCTCTGTTTGTGTTAATTCCTCTACATCTCCAGGGTGGCTTACATTAGAATATCTTAACCACTGGGCTGCATTAGCATAGCGTGATGGATGCCGCTGAATCTCCATGCCAGATAATGTCCACATTTTGCATTTTAAACTAAGCTACGCTATGGACGTGCTATCCATTTTCACAGGGGGAAATTAGGTCCTGGTGGGAGAGCGCCTGGCACTCTGTCATCCCAAGCAAAGCTCCCTGCCCAGGTTTTATGACACCTCTGGGGGCACCATACAGAGACAGGTTGAGGGTCATTGTCTAGCACTGGTCAGCTGTGATGTCACATAAACACTTAGTAAACTTGGGTGTCAGTTTACTCCACTTGTTTTTTAAAAGCTCGCCAAAGTTGGGGATGGAGCGCCTGTGCAGTTTTTCCCCTCCTGCAATATTCATGTGTTTCTGTGTGTCCACCTGTCTGCCAGTCTTTCCGCAATGCACGTTGTATTTCTTTCTCACGGAGTTACTTCAAGTGAAGCGTGATAAATCATGCATAATTTCCATTTTAATCCGTAGAGTCCGGCAGACGACTTGTGTGCATATGTCTCAGTGCAGCCAGACTGCCTTGGCTGTGAGGGAGTGTTGATTTCCGTTACAAGGCTGTCGCGGCCCCCGGCAGTTGATCAATAGGAATAAATCAGTGGGCTCCTTTATGTGACATGAGATAGTTGTACATTTATAAGCCTCTTTATGAGATAAGATCTCAACACTTGAGCTTGCGTCATACACACTGACACACACACTTACATGCAGAGAGCCAGGTCCTGGATGCTTATTAAGCAACAGAATAACAACATGTCTGTATACTTTGCCCGAGGTGGGATGTTCCTCAATAAATATCCACATACAGGTTATAATTTTTTATCCTTATTGACAGCGATAACAGTACAGATGAGGTATTACTGAGTGCAAACCTTCAAATCTAAATGTGTATTAAATGAAATGACAATGCCATAAGCACTGTATTGTGTCCACACTATAAGAACTGGAGGGTTTGCAGTATATAAACACTATCCATATCCGTCAAATTTTAGGCTCATTGATTTGCCGTCTCCTTGCTTTCTCTTCACACAAGCATGAAAGGCATTGCTGTGCAGCCTAGTAATTCTGTAATGTTCTGCTAATTACGTTTGACTAATTATGATTCTTTTATGTGGCAATATAAGCTGGGAGTTTCCCCCCTTATTACGATATAGGTCCTCGCTCTGCTTCATTGATCATGATTTGATACCGAGGCCTCCGTTTTCTGTTTATTTTCTAATTAAATATTAGCTTTAACCACTTTGGGGGGGAGATAATTAAACTATTACACCCCCCACCCATTGACCGCTCCAGAATGTGATCAAGTGAGACTCAAGCTTTAATTAGATGCTTGGACATTAGTGGGCTTTTTTTCAGGTTAGGAAAACCAGGCAGGATGCTTTCAACACCAAGCACATTGACTGAGCTCAAATTACATCCGCCTTTAAGTAGCGGATTGATTGGGGAAGGGGAGGCTGTCTTTACGAGCTAAGTGTTTCTGAATAGAGCTGCAGCACATACCTCCTCTTCTGTCCTTTCACGTGCCCCATAAAGAGAGCTCCCCTGGAATGGAGTGTGGAGTATGTGAAAAACAGGAGGGATAATTTAACAACACACGTGTAGATGAAAAGGAGGGGGTGGCGGGTGCACTGTGGCAAAGACAGGATGTCTCAACAGAGAGAAAAAGAGAGGAGTGTAGGGAAAGGTGTGCATGTATGTGTGTGTGTGTGTGTGTGTGTGTGTGTGTGTGTGTGTGTGTGTGTGAGGGGGGTGGTGGTGGAGGTGGAAAGCAAAGTGCCACTGCGCTCTCTTTCTCTTTCTCCACACATGATGGATAGCAACAGTGGGGAGAACAAAACCAAGCATTCCTCATGCTGTCACCACAATGAAACAGGGACATAACAGGATTTGGTCACAATGCGAGCGGAGCACTTCAGAGAGATGCCAGGCCATCATGCCACTTCTACTGGAAGTCAAAGACTCCATCCATCACGTATAACGTCCCCTTAGCATTTGACTGGGGCTGGTGCGGCTGTCTTCCCTGGGACTTCCCGGTCTAACACGAGTCTGTGTGATGAATTTATTGCACTGGCCATTGTTTTGCTGTTGTTGTTATTCCGTTGAGGAGTGGGGGTGTGGAGCATTTAATATCATGCATGTATTCAGACAGAAAGCATATTTGGTTATTTCCTTAAGGAGATTTTAAAGAAATAGAAAATGCACTCACTTACTCTCTGGCTGAGACATAGATGATCTCATTTCTATTAGTTCAATATGAAGCTGCAGTCAGTTACCGTAGCTTAGCTTAGCATCAAGACTGGAAAACAGTTAGCATGGCTTTGTGCAAAGGTATATATGAAAAAAACAGTCCTACCATCAACTCTAAAGCTCACTAATTTGTTTTAGCTTTTAGCTTGTTTTAGCTGTGCACAAACCAAAGTGTAGTCAATTTGCTGTTTTACAGGGATTATGCGTCTGACTATTTTTTTGCCTGGGATCAGTAACTTCCCAGAGCCTCCACTATTTACCTGGCAACTGCTCAGAAGAACTAGATACTGTGCCCCAAGATGGCACGTATTCAGTCCAGAAAGAAGTGCTTTTTTTGGTGCGTAAGCCAAAAAAGTTTTCTAGCTTCTAGTAGTGGAGTAGGAGTACAAAAGGAAAAGTGATGGTGTGAAACAGTAGAGGCACCTGATGAGTACTGCCATTAGCTTCAGGCTAGCAAAGAGTGTTATGTCTTCATAATGTAGAAGGATGTAAATTAATAAATTTTAAAAAATACTGGTGGGGCTTTTACTTACCACAACTGCAGAGGGCATCAGCTTCATTTGAAACAGACTACAATAGAAACAGGCCTTTATTTATTATTCCCACTGTATTTCTATATTTTTACTTTTAATCCGCTCCTGTTTGTCCTGTTAAATGTAATGCATTACGCTGTCATTTCAAACTCACCACTTCCTGAATTTGTTTAAAATTAAAAGTCCCTCATCATTTCACTTGAGAGAAAGTCTTCATTTTCTAAAAAGGCTTTTATTGTGAAGCATTTGCAGGAACTTGTTGTGGAGGATTCAGTGACTTGCATGTTTGCATGTGGTACTTAAAATGTAGCTCCTCCTATATGGAGACAGTTTTTACATTAATAATAAATAATGATAATTAATGATTACATTAATTAATTAATGACATTTGAGAACAATGGTTAATAAGTGACAAATAAATGCAAAAACCACAAAATCGCTTCGAGAGAGAGTGCTTGCCTTTGTGTCATTTATTCAGTTTTACCTTTCATTATTGCACATCCGTACAGCATTTGCTTTAACCTAGCAAGCATTCTTGTTCCCAAGACACAACACGAATGCACATAAAGCCATGCTCGCACATAGGTTACGTCATCGGTCTATGGTGGTGTATGGGCAAAATGCCTTTTGGATCACAGGAAATTTTTCATTGTAATACAGTGAGTGGCCACTGGAAAAAAATTGGACGCAACACTGAGTAGTGACGCCATATCCAGTTCTCTAATACACCCATAGACAAAACAAACCAAATTTTAAGTATTGATTGGTGAGCTTTCATGGGCAGCTTTTTTAATCAGGCTAGCTGTTTCCTCTCTGTTTCCAGTCTTATGCTAAGCTACACTAATAGGCTGCTCAGGATGGCAGGAGCAGTTTTATCCTCTCACCTAAATCTCCACCACAAAGAGAATAAACATATTTCTCAAAATGTCAGATTCTTCCTTTAAGGCAGACAAATGTCAAGAAGTTGCACATTGAAGTCTTCCTAATACTATTTTATTAAGTAGAAGTTAAGTAGTAGTATATTAAGTAGACACATAAGAGGTAGGGAGTTTTTTTCTTTGCATCAAATCTGTGATGTTAAAAAAGCAGCCTCTCTCTTTTCTCAGTACATCTTATTTTATTCGTTGTGTGAGTCCTTCCTATTGATGTCTGTAGTCTACATCCAGGGAGCGCAGTGCTAGCAGGTGTTTCCCCTGTGTCCAGAGCTAAAAGATCAGCTCTATCTATAGTGGTGGGCTGTGCTCCTGTCTGTAACGTGAAGCCCCCCAGTCACACTACACAAAACGAGGACTAAGGAGGAGGACAGCATTTACAATCAGGCTCTTGAATGGCTGGCACTGGGTGATAAACATGATTGTGTAATGCTCCTGTATGTGATAATGTGAATATTGTGCTGTGAGGGCGCTGGTGGGGCTGGTGAGGGGGGGTGACTAGAAAATGAGGGATTGGAGGAGGGGAGTGTTGAAGGGGGAGTTGCATTCTCAAAATTAAAAGTTGTAGCCTATTAGTCTGTGTTTGGTAGCTGAGCACGCGCCCATGCCTAACACGGCTGCTAATAGGAAAAGATGTGTGGAAGTGTATGATTTATGGTTGCACGCAGGCAGGGGTGGAATAATTTGGTGCAGAACGGGTACTTACTGAACGGCAACAACTCGGCTACTTATCCGTACTTTCTGGTGATAAATTAGCTCTTGTTTAAAGCAGCCGGAGACCCATTTTTCATTTTGATTACTACACTTGATATCTCTTTCTTTCTTACTCTCTATTTGTCAGCAGTGGTTCTTAGCATTTTTTGTGTATGGTTTGGTATATGTGTTTGTGTGCGTTCAGCCCAGCTGCTGGTCCGGCCTTAACCCCTACGTGACTGGACGCTGCAGCACCCTCCCATGTAAAAACAAGGTAACGTTGTTAATTGTGAAGAGACCCAATATGGCCGGAGTGACATGGCTTTTCTCATTGACCGTGAGCTGTCCTGCTGCCAGCTGGATGCAGGGCTCCTGTCAATCAGCGGCCGACCCCTGCCGGGACCTTCCCCTGCTCAGACAAGGTTCCCATTGATCCCTGCGTCGCCCCTCTGACAGGAAGCAGCCTCAGTGGGGGAAATAAGCAGGTGAAATATTAAGTTATAAGTCAGCTTCCAATCAATAAACAGAGCCAGGAGCGGGAAGGGGCAGGGCCAAGTCCCCACAGCGGGAGCCCCACTAGCCGGGGGGTAATGCGATTGAGGTCTGTGGATCACCCCAAAGACCTGCAGGCAGAGCCCAAACCATCTCTCCGATCCCTGACTGGGGCCATCACACCAATTCCACTGCCAAGTCCTGCAGCGCTTGCTGGCACCCGCTCTTATTGTCCTCTGTTTGGCACTGCCACCCATGCCAGTGCCCAGGCAGAGCTGGACACTCTACAGACGGCATAAATAAAACATATGAGAGCTGTAATGAGAAAAGAGCTGCAGGGCCAACAGAGCCAGAGAGCAGTGGCCATTGATATACACAGATAGACAGCTCCAAAAGGAGTCCAGTACAACTGCAGTTCTAACACAGGGGCTGCAGTGCCAACAGCTCCACCCTTAGTTCTCACGGAGAGCTGCAGTGTGACATTGATCCCACGTCTGCATGTGTCTCAAGTCCATTGTCCTGAGTAGTTTGTTTGAATCGGTGGTCTCTGGCCCTGGGGTTGGATAGCTTGGCAGGTGTCAGCGGTTATCTTGGCCTGTCTTCTGTGGACAGGGCAACTGAGGAGGTGGTGCCGAGCCCCTGTCAGCCCCCTCCCTGTTAAGCCTGGAGGGGGCAGGGGCGTGGGGGCAGCAGGGCAACTCGGAGAAGGCCCTTTTTCCTGCAGGGCTGCATCTCCAGGGCCTCTGCTCCTCCAGCCCCCTCTCCACTCCCCTCCATGCTCATGCTGCTGACTGACAGCTATCTTCCAGCTGCGGGACATGCACCCCACCAACCCACCGCTGATAAAATGTTAATGTAATTAACAGATAATGGCTGTTGTTTTTAGCTGTCAATACTCGGACTGGGAAGGGATAAAGGATTGGAGCTGCACAAAGTCACATTCAGATATCTGCCAGCCATTGTAGAATTCAATTATTTCGGCAACACTTCCCCCACCTGTCTTCAGCTACTAACCTCCACACCACCATCACAGGCCCCCTCCACCTGCCTTTATTGCAAAGAAGCACACATCTGATTGTCTTCATGGGATATTGACAGCATTTCTTCCGGCCCGCTGTTGGAGCCAGCTGTGCAGGGAAGACCAGCTCGCTCTCTGGCCAGCCATGGTGAACTTTTTCATATTCACCCATGTCTTCCTGCTTTGCTGCCTTAAGATCATAAATCATGTGACTGAGGCAAGCAGCCACAGGGCTCCTCTCACCTCGGACAGCGCGTCGGACACAGACGCACCCAGCCAGCCAGCCAGCCCCCGCCACAAGACAAATGTATTTATATTTGTAACCAAAAACACGACGCCTATCAGGACATGGCCAGCGCTGCTTTGGACATCGGCTGCCTGACTATTCTGGTATTTTAATAAGTATCAAGCCCAAACAAGATTAGGCGCTTCCAGTTTACGAAATGTCAGTGAAGGCAGCGCTATCACTCATAATAAATGGGCTTATGCAAACACTGGGGTTTTTGCCATGCATAAGAGCTTGTTTGGTGTGCACCACGGTGATGCTGTATGCTGATATGCAATTATTCTAAAGAGTATCAAAGTTCAGGTGTGAGTCTACCATCTTGTTGTAGCAGTGGGGGGATGCTCTGAGCAGCTACAGATTACCACAGGAATATTCCATGAATAAAGAGGAAAAACTTGGAACGATAAGGGGGAGCCTGAGAGTATGATAAAAAACATTCCATAATGGATGGTTCTCTGTGTATTCATATTTTGTTTTTGGTCTGGCTCTATAGCTGATATGAGTGATTATTCTGTGGCCCTACCCTCAGCTGGATTTAGGCTTAACGATGTCAGACTGGAACTTTGATCAGTCCATCTCAAGTGTTTGTGCTCCTGCTCCCTAATTAACCCAGTTTGTATGTGCTAATGACACCTAATTATCATTTGTGTAACAAGATTGCTCTCATTGCCATAATGAGAAAAAACTCCTTCAAATGTTGCACCGCTTACAAGCGGGTTTCTGCCGTTATTAGTGGAGTGTTTATGCAATCACATCTAATTGAAGTGTTAATTAAATCAGGAATACCATTTTGCTAAACAAAGACGCTAAGTAGTGGGAGTTGTGATAAAAGCTTAAACGCCCCCTTCCCCGCCAACCGTCACTGTAGGTACCCTTCAAACCACAACTCACCTCACCCCACCTGCCCCCCCCGCAGCAGCAGCATCCACACCAGAGGAAGAAGAGCCAATCAGAGTTGATTGGCACTTTGACTGGCTAGTGAAATCAGGCCCCTCCCTCCCACTGCTTCAGTGTTAATTGCCATGCACAAGAAGGTGGGAGGGCGCAGCCTCTTGACCTTGTCCACCCGTCAATATTCACACAACTCTGGACGAGGGTGATCTCAGGTGACCAGATACACACAGGACAAAAGAAATTATCTGCTGTCAGCAGACAGGAGGCAAAACCCATTATAAGACATCTTCTGTGTGTGTAGTAGGTGGAGATTGACAGCTTTGAATCGTTTTTTGGATAATATTAATTGTGTTATGATATATTATGACTTCCTTGCTCTGAAAGAAGCTTGACACACTTGTTTCTGTGAGCTGGGCGGGAACTTGACTCTCACTTTATTTTCAGTGTGAGATCCTCACATGAGAACACCAATGCCTGCTTCTTTCAAATAATTGCTGAAGTCAGAGTGAGGCAGATTATGGGTTATGAATTTATATTATATATTATCATATTATAAATATTATTAGTCACTGTAAAAGCCCTTTTCTTACTAAATAGCATCTGAAGATAAAATAATCTGTGTTTTTAAGCTACTGACTGGTGGATTTGCAACCTTCGTCTAAAGGAAGAATTTATTTATTAGTAGCTTGAGAGAAACAGTGTGAGGAGAGGGACTGCAGTGATTGCAAAAACGCTATTATCAGCTAAATGTATGGAAGCATGAACACAGACATCACTTTGCAGACACAGATTTTTTGTTTGTTAAAAAACATTTTTAAAGAGCAAAAGACAAACTTTATTTCAATTTTATATCGGTTAAAATAACAGCTCACTCTGAGAGCAAAGAAAATGGAAACAGACTGTAAAACTACTGTTTGTAAATCTTAATTCTGTTTTCAAAAAACTAAGTCAGGATGAACATTGTCATGTCAGCTGACACACAATGGAAACTGGCACTTAGACTGGTGTGCTCAGTGGGTAAATCTGGACATGCACTTAACAAACAGTTCCTTGAGTTTTAAGAGAAAAGGCATTTGTAAACCTCAGGGACCCAGATGTCGAGACGAAGCCCATATTGTATAGACACTTACAGTAGCCCAAGGACATAGGTTTTGTTTTAATATTGAGGGTGTGATATAAAGCTGGATTTTTGATGGTCCTCCAATATAAAATTTTGAGCATTAAGCACTTAATTTGCTGATCTTGGTGAAATTTTATGCACCAATTTGTGTCTTTTTTGCATCAATTTATAATGTAAATTTGTCAAAATCAAAGTCCTCTGCTATTTTCATGTTTTCATTAAGGGAAACAAATGCACATATTCCACATGGTTAGGGTGACGTGTCCCCTGTGTCCCCCTAAAATGTATATGCGTGCTCTAAGCTTTATATTATGTATAGTCATGTTTCTGTAGCCTCCTGACATCATGTATATTCGTAAATCAAGTGTTGGTATTCTTATACTAAGTGGGCAGAATCCAAACTGCAAAATATATATGTTTATGTAGAAATAGTAAATGATACTTCCACTTTTTGGTGTGTGTGTCCAACTAAAATGATCTAAGCACTTCTGAAATGTTTTTATAAATGGACTTGATTAAAAAGATAAGTCAAAATTCAAAGGAAATTTATCTGAATAGACCTCAATTTTAAGGCCAGACTGACTCCCACTGAGATAATGCGCGAGGGTCCAATTTCAAAGTAAAAAAACTCAGTATTTTTGTCGAACTGTTAATTTTTCTGTCTGTTATTAACTGAAGCCTCAGATAATTCTCCCTCTTTTGCATGTCTTTGTTTTTTTTTTTTACAACAAATAAGTGTATCAACATTAACGTTTTTCTTGTTGCTGCACAAAAAGAAAAAGAAAATGGAATGGAATGAATAGGTAATATGTTTCCTATGAACAGAGTAATTTCATAAGTGTTGGAGCTACATCCGTCGCCCCGTTTGCATACTCATTCTCTGCTCTCACCTTTCTCTGCCTCTGTAGGATGATCCATTTCTCTCCTCTGTCTTTACGTTCCTTTCCTCCTCCTCTCAATCTCATTTCATACCCCAGTCATTATGTCTCTCCCCCTTCTCCCATCCTGCTCCTGAACAGGACCCATTGGCCCTGATTAATCTGCTGCATTTGACTTAATGAGAGGTCATTCACATATCTGATCACAATGGCTACAGGAATCAATGATAGATGGCCACTTGGCAGAAATACTGAGGTGCTGAAAAAAACCAACTGAATCTGTTAAGGCTTTATTAGATATTCCTCCTCTGCACTGTGTACCTGAGTGTGTTGTATTACCGTGTGTAAAATATCTTTTTCCAACCTTTAAAAGGCTCTGAGATTGCTTCTTTTCATTTCTGTGGTATTATTGTCAATGCCTGCAACTCAACTGTGCTATTTAGATTCCCAGTTCAACACCCCGGAGCTGGATAAGGTGAGCGTTGTGACTGAAATGTGTGTTTGTGTGTGTTAAGACAAGACACACAATAGGTCATTCGATAATATAGCATCGTGATACACACATCTAGAAAAGAGAGAGATGCAGCGGGTAGGCACGCACACAGAAAAACCTTCAGTTAGGAGATTATGAATTGATTTCTTCCGCCCTATAAAGCCCATGTCTTTCTTGCTGAATGCAGTAATGTGTCCACTTGACCTTTCTTGGTGGGCTTCTTTCTGGTGAATTGACTTCTAAGTGTTTGGTCCCTGGCCTTTTCAGCACCATGGGTGTCCTCCGTCTGCAGTGTGGCCCGGCTGGCAGACATCAGCAGCCTGTCAGCACATCACGCTCACCGTACAAATGCAAAGGCACTCTGTCTCAAATACAAGTGCGCTGAATTGCTGAGACATGACACAGAAGGCCTCAGTGCAGAACACTGTGTCCATCTGAGGCTCTGACAATGCATGCAGCTGCATTTTGTTCGGACTTGCAGAGTAGGCAGATGGAAAACATGTTGCACCATGTGACATTTTACGTAGCTGACCTACAGCATGTATGTAGTCTATTAAACTGTAGTGTAGGTATAGTTCTACACAGCATACTAGCCTGTCAGTGATTCATTCCACTACATTATGCAGTGGGACACGTGTATGGAGTATTTGCTGCCATTGAATTTCCTGGTCTTTGTCCAAGTGCCATCTCAGGTCCAGGGAGTGTGGTGGCAATGAGACTGGTCAGTGACACCGAGGTCCCGGGCATCTGAACTAGCATCTGTTGCAGACGGGAGCAGCACAGCGGCCGCCCTGTCCTCGCTGTTGGCCCGACACCATCCTGCACTATCCACTGTCTGTCACACCCGGCGCCCTGCAAAGTTAATTGTGAACTGGAGTGGCGCGTTGGGGCCCTCTCGCTAAGCAGCCCCTAATGACAGGCAGAGAGACAGCTACACATGTTCGCTGGCTCTCCCTCTGGAGGAGGCTACAGATAGCGCTCCGGCACAGACACTGACCTGTCACAAAGCTGTCAGCAGCCAGCCTGTCAGCCATGCAGCCCAGCACGCAGCCCAGCTATCCCAGGTGCTCGGCTGACAATCTCCACACCCTGTTCTGTCGGCTGCTCTGCCAAGCCTGCTGCCGCGAAGATTCATTAAGGCTTTATTCAAAGCGGCCATGGCCACTTCATTATGAACACACCTAAGAGTGTGTGGGACACAAATAAACAGCACTTTTCATGCTTTGAATTGCTGTCCAGAGTCTTCCAGAGTCGATGTTGTTCAGTCGTCTTGTACTCTGGTGTTAAATTTCCAGAAAAACTCTCACTACCCTGTTCCACTTGGTCTCCCTTGTTAAGATGACTCCTGAGGTGTGCGTTTTGTGTTTATGAAGGATTCTCCTGGTAGTGTAATGGAGCTCAGCACAGACGTATGGAACACATGTGCTAATATCTCCTCATAGGAGCCCAAATGAGCCATTACAGGAGCTAATCTGACAGGCATACTGCATTCAGTTCCCCATCTGCCAGCCGCGGTGCTGAGAGCCACAGTGTGTTCCTCCTGAGTGCAGAGCTGGGATGGATGGGCCAGATGGAAAACACCCTACTTTAGAAGCAAGCCACTGACCATGGATGCAGAGAGATGCAGGGAGGAAGAGGACGACTGAGAGCATGGTCACACCACGGATGAATCACCTGGTGAGAGCATAAAGTTTGAGAGAATCAACATCCAATTCAGCACTTTAGTTGTTATGGGAAATCCTTTTTCAGAAACAGAAACAGGTACTGTATCTACTCTCTCCATGCAGTTTCTCGGTTTCTTCCACACTCTTAACCCATGGAGAGCAAGAGGGGAAAACGTGGAGGGAACAAAGGGGCAATATGGGCTGCCGCCTACCTCTTGGGGAAGAAGACATATAACATTAATGGTATCCGTTAACATCTCCTTAACCCCAATCCCCCTTGCTTGCCGAGCACCTCCCATCCCCTTCTTTTCCCCCTCACAACCCCACCACGGTCCCCTCTACCTCCACCCCCCTCAGGCTCTGCTCCCTGGGGGCCTGTTTGTTTCCCTGCCAGGGGCACAGGCGGCGGAACACTGATGAGGTGCTCAGGCCACCGTGAAATGCGCCATAACCTGCCAGCGCAGGGGCCTGGTGAGATTGCCGTATTTACTTTTTAATCTGGCCGCCTTAATACATGCGATAAAAACTTTGTCACATTAGATGGTGACAGATGGGCCCGGAGATGTTATTACTGGTCGGGGGAGGCAGAGGGGAGAGGGTGTTGGGGAGGAGCGGGTGCGGGCTGGGGAGCACAGGGCGGTGAGGTGGATGAGAGGGAGAGAGGCAATGCCCCCAATCACGATAATTTTTCATCACCCCAATTACATTGTTGAGTGCGTCTCGGCGGTGGCATGTGCACACCCAGTCCTGCTGCTGGGTAAAGAGCGAGGCAGAGAGACATAAATAAAGATAAAATGAGGTGCCCTAGGTCTTCTATCCCGCTGACTACTCCTCTGCCATCTCTCCAAACTGATGGAGGCCCCGTTTAAATGAAGGGTAAATCTTATTTAGATAAGAGAACTGAACTGCTGCCCGGGAACGAGAGCATCATTGTTTGTTACTGATGGCTGGAGAGGTGGAGGAGGAGGAGGAGAAGGAGGGGGGACTCAGGGAGAGTGGCTGGTCTTTGCATGTTCTTATGCTATAAGAGAGATTGAATGTTGTTTGTGCGTTTGCAGGAGCGCAGGCGTACAGACCACATGCAGAGAATATCTGTCACTATACAGATAGACAGGGATGGTTTGTGTTTTCTAAGTGTGCATTTGTGAACTGAGTCCCCTGGTAATAAAATCTCATCGTAGTATATCCATCCTAATGTCGTTTCCTATCTCGGAGCTCTTTGGTTGTGTATTGCATGGAATACAATATCAAAATATAGCTGTTGTTTATAGCGTCTCTTTATAGCTGAACATCAAAATGTGTGTGTGTATTTGTTGCACAAACATTTTGTTTGAGCCATTGAACACACAGCACTCAGCTGCCTCAAGCAGCACAAGTTTAGCAATTGTTTTCCTTTTTTAATTGTTGTGGAAATTAAATAAGAGTGTTTGTGACATGAGTGTTGTAGGTAATGAGAGCCTGAGAGCAGCTGGGAGGCTACGGGCCTGCGTGCGCATCATTAGGAGCTCAGAGGCTCCCAGGCTCCACGCTAGCGTAAGCCGCTAATGAAAAGAATGTAGTCACAGATCTCATTTTTCAGGCAATTCTTGTGTAAACTGGAGATTTTCCAGTGTATGCACAGTGGAACAGGGGCCCCACATAAATCACACAGGCTGGCTGCCTCCAGTGAAAGAAAGAGGGGGTTTCGAGCACATGCTAACCACACAGACATATGCTGCAGGAAACTGGGAATCTGCAGTGGCACAGCTAGAGAGAGAGCCACTCACAGCACCTACACCTGTCTAACCCCCCCTCCACCCACTTCTCCCATCTCTTCTAGCTCTCTATCCATCTCCACTGTGCTGTCCAACAGCCCAACCCCCATCCTCCCCCCTCTCTAACATCCCCTCCTACCCGCAGGCAAACCAACCAGCAACGCCTGCATGCAAGCCATTGAAATGGGTCATTTTTTAATTAAATACAATATTAATTACTGCGAGCATCATTACCGATATGTGAGATTTGACTAATTAGTGTAATAGTTTTGGAGTCACGCTCATTAAATATGAAAATTACAGCAGTAGAAAAGATTGGTTCCGTGATCAATCTTGTATGGACAGAGAGGAAATGATTTAGAGAATAGCTTTTATTGTACAATTAACTCCATTACAACCTGCCAGACAAGAATAAAGAGAGCAGGGAATTTGGTCGGTGTTAAGAGTTTCACACAAGTGCTGCCTTCGGCTGCCGGCTCTCCCTCACTTTCAAATGCAATCTTTTGCCTGTAACTAGATGAGACACTTGCCAAAGCATACAATACCCTCCAGAGAAGCCGTAGCCTCATCACCCACTCAATTAGGACAGCTGCTAAATGGAAGACTTGTTGATCTCTTCTATTTGACACCCTCGGAGTTCATTGTACTTTTAGTTTGGCAGCTTTGCACTTTGCATAGAAAAGCAGGTCATCGTCAGTTGACAGGACTAAATTGTTCTAGTGAGCTGCGACTCATTTTGAGCTTCATCCGTCTCTTGAAATGGCCTCTAGCACTGATCTTTTATCATATCAAACACTACAAGAAGAGAGCGCTGGCATAAGAAAGATGATTTAGTTATCACAGTAAGTTTGGAAAAGGCAAAGGAGAGAATTTAAGTATTCAAACAGACAGTATTGTACAAAATGAACAGTCCTCATGCTAGAAATAGAGTATGGATGGTCTCCAAGGTGGCAAGTGGGCACTGAGCTTCACTTTTGTTTGTGTGTATCAGGGTCTCTCTCCACTGCTCTGGTAAACACATTGCATAGGACCACAGCCAGTGCATAAGAGCTGAACAGAGCTCCTCTATGTCCTCACCATGTGTACGACTAAACACTGAGCGACAGAAATTGGCCCCTTTGCTGGAGTGGGTTTTGTGTGTTTAGCATATCAAAGCTGTGAAAATAACCATGTTTGCGTTGCCTCTTCTCTTTCCAGGTGGTCTATCATATCTGGGCCCTCAGACCGGATGGCACGCGCTATGTGTGTTGATCACTATGGCATCTGGGTAAGGGGAACACCCCTGGCTGGCACCGCAAGTGTGTTCATTTCAATACAAGTGATGGCAGCCATGACAGAGCAAACAAGACGCAAACCTCGTTCAAATTGGGCTTCTTTTTACACAAATGTGAAAATGGTGATAGACAAATGCCATCAGGTACAGTGCTGAGCATGCCCTTGTAATTATGATTTCATAAATCATTAATACAGCAGATTAATTACTATTTCTATCAATTATTAAGATAATTTATGTAATGCATTGATCCTTCTTCACTAATATCACTTAATTTGTAAATGGATTTTCATTTATAATCATTCTTCACAGGGAATAAAATATGAGTATTGTAAGTCTATTTGCATCTCTTCATACCCTCCCTGTACTAAAACTCTCCATTGCTTATGACCTTGTGCCTTGAATGTCTTTGTGAACCTCTGCTTGTATACGTATGTACCATAAACATTTCCCCCTCTTTGAATATATGCAATAATCCTATCTCCAGCCACATGAATACTAGCCCTCCATATTATTGTAATGCTAACCTCCAGACTGCATGCCTGATAGCCAATACTTTATCACAGCTTTGCCTTTTTTATGGGTCTGGTGTCTCTTTAAAATGATTGCCCCTGTTTTGATCTGATTAATTTTGTGTGAGCACAAACAATTACTTTTCATCTTTATCTGCTCAAGGAATCACCCCTTTTTATGGGCATCATTTATTACAGGTGGACAGCTACTTGTTTATTAGAATTTCAAGCAGCCTATCGCAGCCGAGATCTCCCGCGGTCTATATTTACATTTCAACTTCAGCTAAACAGGCATGACAAACACACATAGCAAAGGGCCAGCCGCGGCCACACTTCATTTTCATATTGCCTCCTCGCAGGCCAGACGGAGTGGACTTAATGCAAAAGTTCCTGACATGGTGGCAGAAGGTGCTGAGCAGGAGGGAGGAGAGAAAAAGAGAGATGCAGAGAAACTGAGTGAGGGAGGAAAAAAGAGAGACAGAGAGAGAGAGAAGGGGAAGGTGGTGGGATGGTGAGAGCAGGTTGACTAAGTATGTATTTGAGCTTTCAGGTGAGTGTCCATCATTCAGGGAAAGAGGATGGGTTCATGGCCTCTGAAATCCATCCATGGCAAGGGGGTCTTCACAGTGAATATAAATATATGTGTGTGTGCCACGGCCAGGGCCACTCTTGACAAGCCAACAGCTGTTAATTATGAATTGGCCTGCAGAGAGGGAGACAGGCTGGTGAATATGCAGAGCTGAAGGAGCGCGCAGAGCCCATGCAACACAAGTGTCAGACCCCCACTGCACCCAGAGTGGCAGGGGTTGACCTGGGTGTCAATCACTAGCACCGGCCAAGCAACAGGACAGGGATTGCTTGGAATTGACCCAAAAAACTGCAGTTTGACTCACATGGAAATTAACTTTTTTATTTGATGCTAGCACAATAAAAGTTAAGTATCTATTACTGATAAATATTGGGATAATGCAAATATAGGCTCAAGGGTTACCAGGCAAAATAGGAAGCACAATATAATCTCCAATGTCTTACATAACATTTTTAAAGGAATTTAGAGGTTTTATATACAGGTGCCAATCACAACTATGACTCCTTGCAGGCAGGGTAATCATGGTCCAAGCACCTAACACAACTTAGGACCATAGCTAATCACAAAAGAAAGTAAGCAAAGTTTGTTTAGGCCTATATAACACCCTGGGCACAGTGGTGCTTTAAGCTAAATGCCATCAAATCCATCTAATAGTTGTTGAGAAATTTCACTCAAAACCACATGGTGGTGCAAAGGAAAATTAAGGGGATTGCCTATGTCAGTAGATTCACCCTCTGGGCACCATGAATGTCTGTGCAAAATTTCATGGTAATCCAACTGCTAATTTTTAGGGCATTCAGTCAGAACCAAAGCAGTGGACTGATTGACCATCAGACTAAGATGGCCATCCTTGCAATGACTAGAAAACCTACAGGGATATATTGACAGGAAGGAAAAGAGTACTAAGATAATTTACTCAAGTATAAGTAATGCGTAATTCTGTAAAAATGTATCTATATAAAAGTAAATATTACTACTTTACATTTTGAAAAAGGTAAGGGTGCGAGCTAATATTAGCCTGGTAGACTATCCTGATGATGTGAGCTCAACATTCTGTATCGCTTTCTGTGTCAGTCTGGCCAGGCTGCTGCCCCAAACACTTTTAGTGGACCTTGACGGACAAACTCCTTCAGTCTATCAGCGTAACAAAACACCAGAAAACATCTTCATTACCAACCGCCAATTCCTCTCAGACGAACAAGAAACTCTGCAAGTGTTCTTGTTTAATTGTTGTTATTGACTCTATTTCTGCAATAACTTCACTTATTTACTCTACTAGGGAGCGGGAGCCACTATTACTGTTCTACAAGCTGCGATCTGTATTTTACATCATCAACTGCGACACATTTCCTGAGTAGCTGCTTACGTTGTCAACTATGGCGCGGATCCCTGATTGACCCCAGTTTGATTTTGATTTCTGGAAAGTGTTTGGTGCAGCTGCGGGGCGAGACTGATACAAACAACGAAACAGAATGTTGAGCTCACGTCAGAAGTCATCGCTGGAGGATCCATGGTGAGCATTTTAGTAGTTAGCAGTTACGGATGGTGCATTAACCAGGGTGATAAATTAAGGTGGAGCTTTTTTAAATCTATACAGACGTAAAATAGGTCGAGTGCTCAGCCTAACCTATAATAATGTTATTATTTATTACATTGCGTTTTTCTGTTAACAAACTGCTAGCCGCAGCCTAGGTGCAATTGCACCAACACACCAAATGACAGTCTACTAAGCATACGTGAGTGTGTTACAGGGACGCCGCCCTCCTGTGGCCACAGATATACCAGCAGCTTTATCTGTAAGACAGAAAGTAAAACTAAAATGACTAATTTAAAAATATGACACAATGCGATGTGATACGATACGATACGATACGATACGATATGATATGTATCTAATGATATGATATGATTAGATACGATATGATGCAGTGTGATATGACTGATATGATATGATATTGGGCTCTCCAATGCCTGACCATGCAGAGCCCTAAACATGACCACAGCAATGTTGAATTGTATTCTGAATTTGATTGGGATCTATAGTGTAAAGAAACCATGTAGGCTGGGGGAAAAACCTGAACAAATACAAAGAGTTCGAGCACTGAACCCCTTATAACCCCAGTTAATGGGAGGGATTCTTAAGGCTTATTTGTCATCCCTAAAAAACCCATATATCTCCCTCCAGTCGCTGTGGAGAGCCCATGTGTGTACACACTAGCCATTCACAGTAAGACCAGGGTTAACAGGGCCTGTGCCTTTAATGACAGGAATATCTCCAGGAATTTTAATTAATTTTCCACTCTTAGCAGCTGAATCTGCGTTAATTTCCCCCTCAAGGACTTTTATAAATTTCATCATTAATAAAATCAGACATTCAATTAGTCCCAAAATCCAGATTGCCAACTGTTTCATAACAGTCCTGGTCTGATTTTCCCTTTTTTATTAGGTTGGATGAAAAAAAAAGTTAAAACTAATTTCATTAATCTAATTGTCATAACTTCGAACCATCTCTTAATTAGTTCAAATTAATATGATTAATCACAATAATGACAAAAACTCATTCAATTACAGGTTTTCAATGGCAAGTGGATGTGTTGGGGGTGATAGGGGCATAAAGGATGAGGGCGGGAAGCAGAGCTGGCTGCAAGAGACGGGATTGGTCGTGATTATTCCGATGACTGACAGGTTATCAATCATGCTGCACTTTTAATAAAGGCTGCTGGAACTTCAGTGGAAGGCCTGGCTCAGTTGTCTTCTTTCTTGTTTTATTTCTTCAAAATTCTTTGGAACTCTCCTTATTCCTCCATGAAATATGATCCTTCTTTGAATGACTTGAGCTGCACATTTTAATGAAGAGAGTGGTGTGCATAAAAACAAAAATGGACTCATCCATATGTAAATAAAATGATGGCAGTGCACATGCTCATCTCCACCACCCCATTATTGCAGAAAATTGCATACGTTTATGCGGTGGAATGATATCACTTTATTTTCATTTGTCTGAGCGTTTGCTAAAGCTGCGGATGAGCCTGCCCCCTCTCTCGTTCCTTTCCCTCTGTATCTCTGCAGACATATGGATCTGAGAGATGCCTGCTGCGTTGCTTTCAATCAGGGCCACCGATCTAACAAAGCAGGGGAGCAGAAGCATGTCACCATTTGTCACATGCCACTGGGGCACAAGCTGAGCAGCAGGCACACCCTCGGGTGTGTTAGGCCAGGAGGGAGTGCTGCAGCTGCCAGTCTCAGGCAGGTTCCCTCTTGTCCCATGCTGTACCCCTGGGACCAGCCACCCAAATGTCCCCAGTCAGTTTGTCTGGGACGATTTGACCTGTGATCCACCCATCTGGATGGAAGGCTGCATTGTGATGGCTGCTTAGCTTCCATCACCCTGAGGAAGGAGTCTGATGATCAGGAGGCCCATCTGGGGATAGAGATCCCCCCTGGAGAGTCCGAAGACGCTCCCTCACTGTACCTCTCTTGGCTTTTCATGCGTGCTTATATACTTCAAACACTGTTGCTTTGATCCTCTCACTCCTGAGCTATGGCACTGAGCAGGGGAATTCACCTGCCACCCCAGGTAAAGTCAACCAAAGCCCGCTGGTGCGTTAAGCAAAGCATAGCATAGATACATATGTTATGTCTCTGTGACAGTGCTTATCATGCAGCTCAAGGGCTCTCATCCTTTACCCAATGGTTATATCTCACACAGCATTGGATCCATGTCCGATGCATATCTTGGCTGACAGCATAGTTGAAAGCCTGGAGCATGACAGACATGTAAAAGTATACATTGTATACCCAAGTGCGTTGAGCATTGTACGCTGCAGCTTTTAAGTTCCTATACTCTGCTGTGGCATGTGTTTACCAGTGCTTTGTTTGTAGAGCCCGGTGATTAGAGGCTATTGGAAGTGATGCAGAACCAGACAGTGAGCGGTGCCATACTTTCAGGATGCTGTGACCACATGGGGCAGCATATGGAGCTATTTCCTCTTCTCTCTCCAGGACTTTTTAGACATGTCAGTTGGGCCTTAATCATGCATTTTTCTGCATGAGGGGAGAACTGGAGTATCTGTGCCGAGCTGGCTTCTGTGCCCTGCGGTTCTCCACCAACACAGTCAATCAATAGTGCCCAGCACCACTGTGTACACAACACACACACACACGTCCAAACACACACACACACACAAAGGCAGATACACACAAAGAGTTTACCTCAGTCCCATTTAGGAGCCTGTGCTTATTCTGTCCATTATTCAGGCCAACATGCTTTAGACCATTTCCTTATTGTCATCATGCTTTTTAATTAGAGCGGAGTGGGAACTGGTAAATGGGGGACCATACCTCAATAGTTCAGCCTTCCAGAGACTCAGGGACAAAAGGGGCATTTTTCAAGGTCTAAACCCACCCTCCCCTCATATGCACAGCCATCTCTAAGTCCCCAGCCACCCTTGAGAGGGAAGCACAGCCTTCCATGTGCATAAAGTTGAAATAAACTGCAGTCTGTATTTTCATTGGGGAAAGTGAACCCAATTTACACGCTGCTCCATTGGAGATGAGCACTCTAGCGTACCCTAGCTGGTAATCTTGCCCAGATTCCCCCTTTGTGTCCTGCATTATTGTTGAAATAAATAACCTTTCACTGCAATCAGTGTGGGGATCTTCACTTAAATTATCGCCCCACAGATAGCTCACTCATGATCTGCTTCTATATCCATTAACTATCCGGGAAAGTGATTTATTGGTGAAGGGTAAGAAAAAAGGAATGAGGAGGAAGGCGAAGGAGTCGGTTTGGTTAGACAATAGTGCCCTCTACTGTTTGTAAAGTGGATCGCTTTGACTGAGGGAGCCACTGTGGGAACTGGCACTGATAACATCTTCAATACCAATGTGCTGATAAAGTTTTGTCTCCTAACATAAAACCACTCTATATGAGGCTTCAAATATGGCCATCTTGAATACAGTGACCACACTGAAGGACAGACTTTTAAGACACCAGCAGTTGAAAAGAATTAAAGGGACAATACATGCAATAAAAAGCAAATCTAGATCCTTAATAAAGCATCGAAAGACCCAATACAATCCTCTGCAAAAGCCACCAAAACACAGAGCTTACGTACAGTTCAGATAGAAGTATGGGCATGGACACTGTGCCCTCTCTCAGTAGCAATCCAAGCCAGGGCTCCAGTACCTAACCCCCCCTTCATCCCTCCATCCCCTCCTCCGCAGTCCCTCCTTCCCCACACTCCTGTGATGTGTCGTTACACGCTCGGCTGGCTCCTCTTCCATGACAGACTGTTACTTCCTGGAGCGGAAACGCATTTGATTGTTAACATCTGGGCCATTACAATTGCAAACTAGGGCTCTGTACATCAATCAGGAAGTGATTTCAAAACAAAGAGACCGTCCTCCAATCAATCTATTGGGAAGCGGGGGCATTACATGCTCCTGTAATCCCGGCTAATTAGCGGGATAATGGGAATGAGATTTATGAATCTGCTGAGGAGAGTGGAGGTGCGAGGGCACACTCAAATTAGCAGGGATGCACGCCAGCCAGGGCTGCAATAAGGAGGATGTGCTGTTGGTTTTTATCAACTTCTTGCTGCCTGGCCACCTTTGGCTCGGTGTCACTGTGAAGAGAGCATCACAGGCTAATGTACAGGCACTGTGTACGGCACTGTTACAGTACATCAAATCTTTGTGTAAAATAGAACTTAATAGAAGTTTGTGTTTACATACACCAGAGGAGCATTTTCAGTCCCTCTGTCAAACATCTGGTATTTGACCAAAAGAGGAATAAAAACAGAACACCAGAATGCCTAAAATCCTCTGAGAAGAGCAGACCCATTAGATATATTTTCTATTTGTGGATGTTCAGCTTTGGTTTTTTTTCCTTAACACCATTTGCTTCCGATCATTTACATACCATGGGAAGCCCTCATATGGATTTTTATGTCATGGCACCTCCTCTTTTCCGCCCCATCCCGCCCAACACATGCACCCTTTACACCTAAAATGACACCGCTGATATCTGTTTGGATTTATATGAACAAACCTACAAAGCAAACGACACTAATATGCAACATATATTAACATCAAGATCAAGCACAATAATATAGGGACATTCTGGAGCAATCGAAAAAAAAGTCAGCAGTTTTAAACTGTTTAAACAAAATGAACTTAAAACAACAGATACAGAGGGAATTATTGACACTGACAGTTGATTCCATGACTTGTTTTTCATGCCAGGGATAAGAAAACAAGCTCACAAAGCCATATGAGTAGAGTTTTGTGAGAATGCAGGGGACACAATCCCCTCTATATTTAGTAACATGTGCATTTGACCTCCCTATAAAAACCTGAAAGTAGAGGTGACATAAATTAAGATGTTTCCAACATAAATTGATGCAGAAAAGGTACAAAGGAAGTGTTTGATGCCCATATTTCCTGGAAGATGACCTCCAAACCCTCTACTTCATATGTGTCTCCTGCTAGTTTTGAAAATAAGCCCATGCTATATGATGTTAGAAACAGCAGCAGCCACAGATTAGGAAGTTAAATATGGATATGTGTCCCACAAGTGGCATTTTTTTAAAATCAAATTATGTTCAGTGAAGAAAATAGAAATTACAAAAATCTTTCAGCACTCTTGGTCCATCCTTGTGGTACCCCAGATTGCCGTGGCGCCCACTTCAGGATCCACAGATGTCAGTTAGAGTTGATGTGAAGACACTATGATTTTGAATGGCATGCAGCATCCTGTTGGCTTGGTTGTCTCCAGTTCAAGTTGTGTCAAAGAAACATATTTGAAGTCTGACCAGTTACCGCTAAACTTCCTTATTTTTCTCCAAAAAAGACGAGGCAAAACACAGAAAACAGAAACTCCATTCACCCCTTTCCCACAATTATTTGTGCCGGAGTGAATGAAGGAGTGTATGTACAACACTGACTGTGTGCCAGTGTGTGTGAGGCAGCGCATCCCTGGAGGTGGCTGCTTCGGTGCCACCCTGAAGCCTCTTCCTCCCCAGCGGCCCCAGGCCTGACCTTGCCCGCTGGCGGGGGACATCTCCCATTAAAGCAGCGCATTGTGATAAGGCCATTTCTTTTCCTTCAGCATCCCTTTAATGTCATCCCTGAAATATGAAGTCATTAAGCGATATTAAAACAGTGCTGACAAACTAATTAACAGAAGACATTATACGGGATGGGCTCGATTAATCCGCTTTAATTGCTCTTTTAAATGGGGGCTCCAATTAAAATTAATAAAGATTTACTGGTGATCACACCAAACTACACCAAGAAGTGGTTGTCTGAAGGGCAGCCTAAAGTCAGCGGCCTCCATTCTCAAGTTGCACTCCCTACTGCTCCCTGCGCCCTCCCGGAGTGAGCCTGCCAAAAAGCCTGTATCTATGAGCAGGAGATTAAACAGAGGGACTGTCCCAGTGCTCCCAGTCCCCCAGCTGCTTTTGTCTCCAGATCAGGGGTGTTTGATCCTGCCTTTGTCTTTCCAGGACCCTCCTAAGGAGACATTTGCTCATTTTCCCATTAATATCACACCACACACACACACAGGAGCTGTGCACAATCAGCCATGCTTTTTTAAACCACAAATGTATAAAATAGGATGTTGACAATTATAAATGATTTCACAGTGTCCGCTTCCCTGAAGAGAAAACTGAGCAGTGCTGAAGAATCCCTGAGCAGAGGTTCAGTTTCTACACAGTGACGAGAGCACCCCTGTGTGGAGACTTTGGTACACAACAGAATATGATGCTGCATATTCAGTGGCTTAAAACACTGGTTTATAGGGTAGATTTAATTTCAAAAGAATAACAGTGATTGGCTGAAATCTGAAAATGTATTAATATACACCAAAGAATATCAGACTTGTACTGTTACAGATGAATCAGTTGAGTTTGAGCTGAGCTGAGCTGTGTGTATTACAGCAGAGATTCACTAGATGATGCTGTTACCCTTCTCTGGTCATCTACAAGAACTCAGCACTTGATGTAAATTCTCTTTATTCATAAAGCGTGAGACTGAGAAGACAACAGCTTTATTAAAACCTGTATTTCTTTTTTAATAAATGTGCCTGTCTATGAGGGTGAAAGCACAACAAAGCATCTGTTTAAACTCTGTGTTCTTGTTTGAATTTTATGACGTCCTGTCGCCTTTTGCTTTTCATTTCATCTTCATTACAAAGCACGCTGTGTTTTATCTGAGACTCTCTAACACAGAACATAATTTCATATCGCGCTGTTTAAGTTGAAGCCTTGTCAGCCAGAGGCAGTTACTAACAAACTGGAGGTATTTTTCTTTGTTTTCTTTCATTATATCAGAGGTTACCAAGTCTTGTTCAGAAAATGTTACACAACAAATTAATTTGAGCAAAGCACTTTGGTTCAACCAGAGGCATTTTAATTGAGTTGAGAATGTAAATCCATTTACTGAAGAAGACAGATCTAATTGAAAAGAAATATCTATTAAAAGATTAGTGAGGTTTATTGTCTCCAGTCTTTGTCATCAGCCAATTCAACTAATGTTTTAATTTCCTTAATGTTATCATTTCTGATGTAATTGGTGCTTGGGTGCCTAATTGGTTTTCCTATTAAATGTTTGGTTTTGCGCACTGACAAATGTAATCTCACACAGTGACAAGACACTGTTTATAAAAGTGGTCCATGCAGTTGTGCATTCCTGTCTTTTATTTTAAAGGCACCTTGTTGCCTTTTTGTTAAAGTTTAAGGGATAAAACGACTTGAAAACATACAAAGTTTACTGATGAGCTAAATACTTAAAAATGATGTTCATTCACAGTGAAATCTGTGACAGTGATTTTAATTTATCACGTTTAATTCACTGCCGGGATTTGTCCGGTTTATACTAAGCCCAAGGCATCCAAAGTAGCTCATCTGTGATTTTTGTGACATCACCATACTTGTGTGTGCATGTGCTTGTGTGTTTGGGTGCTTGTGTGTTTGCGACTGGCGTGCTTTGAGTGGGTGCCTGGAAGAAAGAGTCAACGGGTTTGTGGAATTTTGCTTCGGTGGCACAACTGTGATATGAGGTCACCTCGGGCGTTAGTCATTAGGAGGGAATGCATTGTGGCTGTTTTTAAGACATGGCGGTTGTCCGCATCCGCACCGGCCACACAATGAATGCAGGCCTTAGAAAGTTGACTTGAATTGGCTTCGGTGAACAATGTGAACAGCATAGTTTGGGGGACATTTAACAGCTGGCTGCTGGACGTGGATTAGAGGCACCTTAGGGGCTCGGCACTGGCTCACAGTATTTTCATGGGGGGAGCTAAATGTTAAAAACAAAGCGTTTACCTGGTGTGCCGTCTTTAAAACACGTTAACTTAGTTATTACTGCCAAAGAAACCCGCAACACACAAATTTTATATTATAATTTAGTGCATCTTTAATTTCAATAATCATCCAGTACAATGTCTGTGAATGAAATATCTGAAAATGATTGTACTTTACATGATCTTTATACATGATAATAAAACCCATAACAGCCACTTGCATTATTTCCACATGCACATTCTGTCAAGCTAAAAAGTATACAACATAATTATAGAGCATTTTGCAACATACAACAGCAGCGCATGTACAGTTACACAACACACACACACAAAATGGAATTAAAAGCAAACTAATACTGACAGTAATTGCCAAAAAACTATTTCAGTTAAGCTAAATCAAGCTACACTACAGTTTCATGAAATCAAAAAAGATTGATTACACATTGTAAACATTTTTACACACCTACAAACTCAGTAACTCTAAATGTTGAGGCAGATAATACAAGAAAACACTAAACAATAGAATAAACCACAACAGCATGAATATTTATCGATGATTGCCTCTTGGTAAAAGTAGAACATACAGCATTTTAGACTATAGATAGCTTATTAATATTTCAAATGATGTGACTGTGTGTGTTTTTACAGATCTACAAAGTGATTAATTATCCAACATCTACATTTCACCTCACTAAAATGCACTACAAGAAAGGATGAAATAATACTGTCAAGTGACTAACTCCAATTCCTTCACTGTTACAATTCTCCACTTCAGCCTATAAATAGGAAGATGTCTTGAACTCCTCGGGGACGTCGCTGTCCAGTTTACAGATCACCTTGTATATGGCCTTTTTCCAAGAGGGGTCTGAATCTTTGGATGCAGAGATGGCACTGTAAAACTCGTGCAAGGTGATCTCAGCAACCTCCAGGAATCTGTCTGGAACCTGTAACAGAGGAGAAAAGTGGAAACTTATAAGTAAAATCAATCAAGTACAAACCAAATTCTAATCATGAAAAAGTCTTTATGTAATGTTGTGTTACAAGCATACTGAACAATCTGTCTTCAGATTTCTCAAAGTCAAAAACATATGAAACGAAGACCTGTAGCGCAATTCTTCAAACACTCAAACTGATGAAAGGGAGCGCATCTCTTTGTTCTCTGCACACACACACAATAAATGCAATGCTGCAATCATTAGCTTTCATTTAGAGGCCTCTTTGATTAGCTAGTCTTGTTTTCTTGAACCTAAACTAACTACTGGGAATCTACCCAGCGCTGTCAGGGCCAGTCAACAAAGCGTGATTATGAATCCCACCAGGAAAATACAGAAGAAGGTGAAGATTAAAATGGTTACGTTTCAGATTTAGATGCCTATGTTTTGGCTTAATTGTGGTTAAGGATTTGGTGTTGTTAAAGTTGGACTCTGGGAGCGACCCATAACTACAGCAGGACCCATAAAAACGCATCAGATGCAAGGGATGCTGGGAGAGAACCGCCCTGCAGCCCTTGTTTCCCATCCACTGGCCAGTTAACACAACAGTTGTTGGCATAAGTTATTTTTCTTTCCCTTCATCTCCTGACACAAAAGCATCCCTGGGAAAGGAATGTCTTGGTCCCAAGGTAAAGAAAACGGTCCCGTCCCTTTCCCACCAAACGGCCTTCTCCCTCGGAATCCACAGCGTCTTTCTCAGCATTCCGCATCAGTAGCAATCTCAGTCTCGCTCAGGCGTACTGGTCCTCTAATCCTGAGTTGTTTTAGTGGGATTTTGCGGCTTCCTCTTCCCACAGTTTGATAAAGCATCACTCTGGAGTTTAGATAATGGCTGTAAAGGCTGGCCAGCCACAGGTGCAGTGTGACACACAGGTCAGCTGACAGGAGGACATACTTCAGCAGGTTAGTAACTGCTGTAAAGAATGTGTCAACTCCGATGCTTTAAAAGAATAATTGGACATTTTGGGAAAAAAATACACTGACTCACTATCTGACGTAGTTAGATGAAAAGACTGATACCATTATCATGTGCGTCAGTTCAGTATCGAACTACAGCCGGTAGCTTAGCTTAGCATAAAGACTAGATACAGGGGGAACAAGCTAGCCTAATTCTGTCTGAAGGTAATAAAATCTACCAATCAGCATCTCAAGACCCCCTAATTAATGTGCTGTACCTCATTTGTTAAGTCCATGCAACAGAGCTGGCTCGACCCATTAAGAAATATAAACAGATAGGGCCCCCAGGTCTAGATTTTTTTTTTTAATGAGCAAAAAACAATAACGAAATAAAACAAAAACTGACAACACTTTTTGCCAACAAATACTGACAAAACAATCAACTCAGAGGCAAGCAAAATGGATAATTTAGTCAGGCAAAGTCAGTAATTCAGGATTCAGTGGTTAAAAAAATGCATTTTGTTGTTTTATTAGATATGATCAATTTAAAAAATGAATAAACAAAACTAGGACAAAAGTCAACATAAGCTGGAATATGTATCTCCACAAGCTATTCTTCAACAGTTTGCAAGCACTGCAGGTTATATATGTATATGTATATGTATATGTATATGTATATGTATATAATAGATAGATAGATTTTCATAGTGTAAGAGGGGAATAGACAATGTGGTCTATTTAGATAAAGTGTTGCTGCTATTTTGCGTGCTTAAAAATTATATTTACAATGCATGAGTTGATTCAGTGCCATGTGAACATGTTACAATAAGGGGGCCCCCCAAAATAAATCCAGCTTAGGGCCCCGAAGACTTTAGGGCTGCCCCTGACTCATGATAAAAGTAAAAAAATAAAAATAAAATAATTAATTAGGGAGCTCTTAAGGTGCTGGACCTCATTATCTTCAGACAGAGCCAGGCTAGTTGTTTCCCCCTGTTTTCAGTCTTCATGCTAAGCTAAGCTAACTGGCTGCAGCTTCATATTGAACTGACAGACAGGAGAGTGGTATCAACCTCTTCACTCTAACTGTCTGCCAGAAAACAAAAAAAAGCTAATTTCCCAGAAATATCAAAGTTTTGCTTTAAGATATAGTCTAATGTTTTTCCTCTTATTAGATAAAAAATAATTATTATTATTCCAGGATTACCCTGTAAAAGCAGGGATGGAGAATAGTATTGAAAATATTTTCTTCCAAATTAAGAACACATTGTTTATCTGTCACACAGTGGACGTAAGCAGTTTCTCTTCTGACAAAACCTCGTGAGCAAAAATCAGCTGGAATCATCTCGATGCGACCAATACAAAGCACAACATAAAAGAGGAATGACTAATGAGTGGCACTTACGTGGAAGTCATTGGCTTTATTGTAGTGCATGTTCAGTGCCCGGAACAGCTCTGAGTCCCTGCTAACTGTAATGTCTTTGACATCATTGATGCCGTCAACAATGGCCTGGCGGGCAAACTTCTCCATCTGGATGTAGTAGAACTCCCTGAAGTTACTGAACCACTTGATCAGCTGAGAGGTGATGCAGCGGTTGAACTGGAAATGGAGAAAAAGAAAATACTTCACTTTATACCATTCATAAGTTTACAGCAGATTGATAACCATAGCCCCTGCACTGACATAAATTTGTCCATCTTAAGCATCCTTGAGCAAAACAAAGAATCCCTAGAAGCTCCAGACGTGTTTTTCTGACCTTTGATCTCTCTGTGAAGAAGGCAAATGAAAGCAGAGATCATCCTTTTCAGGATAAATGAAAACTGTAATTTCAGAATTCAATTTTAGACTTTAATGAGAACATACCGAAATTTAAAAAAATATTAATCTCCATGCTTTTCAATTAAAAATCAAATGGCCGTCTGAAGCTTTGGCATTAGTCTTCCTTTCCATAATTGACTGAAAACCTGCATTTGGTACCTGTAGGGCAAAATGCCACCAAATGGTCTGTCACTCTACGCGACATTAATTGCTCTGAGCTTTTCCCACCAATGTCCGGGGTGAAAAAACATCTGTCAGGGCTCTGTATTTCTAAACTCAGTCTTGACATTAGTCTTGTTATTCTATCTCCTCATCCAGAAAGACAGAAAAAAATGCCTAAGGGCTGGGCAGGCATCAAAGACGCTTCTTCTCTCTGGTGTGGTGGGTGAGAAAGCGGCAGCATAAGGACAGAAGGAAGCTTCCCTCTCATTGACTCGGGCTGATAGGATGGAATCAGACACTGGGATTAGGTGCTCTTTTGTTCAGTGCCACTTCCCACCACAGGATTGTAAGCAAGGAGGAGACGTTCGCAGGGCTGCAGCAACAGCATCCTCCCCCCTGACCCCAGGGGTCAGAGCAGATTGAGAGGCAGGGGCCCGCACTGGTTCGGAGATCCAGTAGAGAGAAGTGGAAGGGGAGAAGATAGGAGAGGAGATGGAGGACAAACTCGAGAAAAAATTGGAAGGGGCGGTATGAGCGAGAGCTTGTAATATAACCAGGAAGGATGTAGTGTTCCTATTTTAAAAGACTAAAAAGAAGAGATAAATAGAGTGAATGAGAAGGACCCACAACAGGAGACAGATAAGGAGACAAGAGAGAGGACAAAAAGAGGACAGAGAAGAGGAGGCATGACACGAGCCCAAGGCCAAAATACACAGGATGTTGTGTTTAGGGCCGGCTCATCACCGCTTGTGCTGCCGCGCAAGTCTCTAATACCAACTCTCTGTTGACACTCAATAGCAATGCCTTGCCTACAGAGTCCTTTGTCACTCCATTTGCTGACTGGAGTGGCTTTTTTAAAGAGAGAATGCCCCTGTATCTCCCTCTGCCCCCAGGACATACTAGCAGCTCAGTGGCTTTGTTATTTAAACCCTCTGCGTTTTTGTTTCTCTCCTCCGACACACTGCTGATTTTTCTGTCCCGAACACACAGTGACAAGTAGATAACGTGGAGTTAAACGCAGGACAAACAATACTGCAGGTTGTTCGGCACGTTAAATAAAGAGTGAGAATTTTTTTTTTTTATATTTAAGAAAAAAAAATTACCTTGACATCAGGGAAGAAGGTTTTCAGCACGTTGGAGCTGGGGTAGCGGGTGTAGAAGAACATTAGCTTTGCCTTCTTCAGATGGCTCGGGGTGAGACCCTCCTGGATGTTCACATTTACGTTAAGGCAAAAAAAAAAACCTGACAATTAAACACAACACACAGCATACAGTCCCATGCAAAGCGATAGCAGGCCGGAGTATTGTGTTGCCTCAATCTTCAGCTAAATTGAATTTCCCTAAAGAACAGCTCGGCATTAACCAGGGAGTCAATAATGACCCTAACATGTGCTTATTGGCAAAACAGAATTACGAATTAGATTAGGGATTTTTAATTAGAGAGCAAAGCACTTCATGCCTGGCAGTTAAGACAGCTTGTTGTGAAATGTTTTGAAAAAAGGAGCTGATTTTCTGATATAATTAAGTTGATTTAAAGACGACATATGTTGCGGAAAAAAATAAAAAGCAGAAATAGGGGAAAAAAACAAAATGATAAAAAGTTACAATAACATATTTTCTATTTTTTTTTTTTAGGAAGCGTTATAAAATAATTGAAATGGTGTTGCTCATCATATATTACACATATATTTCCTTTGTTGACAACACTAATAAATTCAATACCTTCTCAAGCTTTCCCCCTATGGCAATGAAGATGCTCAGGAGCATTTCCTCTGTAGTCCACCACCACGCCTTAGGTCATAATATTTCCTTATCGGGTCACCATGCCATACATTTATTAGGGACCCCTACCTTTGAAATATGGAAGTTTGGATGAAAGATTTATGTGGCATTGTTCAAAGAGAAGCAGAGCTCTTTGCTCTGTAAAGATAAAGCGAATCCTGAGAGGCACCACATAATATGCCTCTCTAATGCTTTTGCGACAAGAGGATGAACAAAACTGAACACCTCTGTGACAATTTTGGGACCTATTTTAGGATCATTTACTTTATAATGCAAAAGACAGTAGAGAAATTATTTATGTCAATTAACTTAGGTTAAGAATGATAAAAAATAGATATTATTGGAATCATATTGATTGTAGATGTCAGCAAACACATCAATTTTAAAAAACAAATAACACATTTTTCCCTGAGTACAACAACTTATCACAGAGGGATTTTCTCTGAGTTCCTATGAGGCTAAAAAAACGTTATCTTGCACTGTATTTCCATCGTGTACATTCTGACAAAGGTATCCAACAACAAATGCTCAAGACAAGAGCTCAAGTGTTATGGTTGGGAGGCACTTTTGGTTTCCACCAGCACTCAGATGTGACCTTTTAGATGCACCCCTATCACTCTGATGATGGAGAAATAGATCCTGCACCTTTTCAAGTCTGAAAAAACGACGCTTCCTGAAACAGAAACCGATGCTTTCTCTGCCTTTGAAAAATTGGCTTTTGTTCCTGGCAATTCTTATCAAAGCCTTGTATTCCTTTTTATTTGTCTTTTTCTAAACTTAAAGTCATTACTCTGCTCAGATTAAAGAAGACGCTATAATTTTCTATGGGGTTAGCAAGATCAAAGAAAAAATTCTCCTTGAAGTTTGTTACTGGAACTGCCCATGCTGCAATGAAGCTCAACCAGCCATTGTTCAAATGGAGGAGCTGAAATACAGAGTTTGTATAAAATAAAAAGGTAAATACAGTATATATAAGATATTATCAAACATACCCTGCTGTTATAGAATAGTAATGGAATAGTACAGAATATGATGTGACATCAAGGTTTTAGCTGCAAATTTGTGCAAGTAGATTTTTTTTAAGTCTTGAGAAAATACATTTATAATAAGATGTCATTCTATAGGAGCTGTTTTGTACTTAGTAAAATTGTTTTTTTCTTAACATCACTGCACTTTCAACCTACATATAACAAGAACAAACATCTGACACCTTGCCTCTATTTTTTATCATCATTATTAAACAATATAGTTTTCAGTCCTGCATCAAGAAAAGGCAACAAGCAAAGCTGCCCTGGCTCAAAATATTTCTTTTAAGTGAAAGGATATGTTGAGTGACATGTAGGGGTTTCGTTCAGCCATGCCCTGCAGTTCACCGCACTCGATCTTGACGTGAGGGAGGCACAGATTGTCGACCGTCACTGCCCCCAGGGTGGAGGGACGAGGGTGGTGGCCGAGGTGGCTGGATGTCACCTTGGACCTCATGGCGATGGTGTCCCAGGGCAGGTCCACAGAGTCTGGGGAGGTCCTGTCCATTGATGGGGGCATGCAAGGAAGACCCCCGAAGTTGGAATGGGGCCCGTACTTAAGGAGATGCTCAAGGATCTGACTGTCGTGCAGAGGGGTGCTGTAATTGAACTGAAATGGTGTCTGGTGCACAGGATAGGGCCTCTTCACTGTCGGGGTGACGGAGCTCAGAGGGGCTACTGCCGGCTTGCGGACCACCAGTGACAGCGCCTCCGTCTGGTCCTGTGGGCTTTGAGCCTCGGAGCTTTCATAATACTCCAAAGAGCGCGGTTTCACTGCGGCCTCCTCAGCCTGGGGCTGTTCCTGGTTGGAGCCGGCCTGCTGGCTTTTTCTGTCTGCACCCACGCTGATCTGCATCTCTGGAGATGAGCACATGCGCTGCTGAGGGGACAGGTCCAGCCCTGTGGAGGACGCCTTCTTGAACACCCTGTCCACACAGTCATTCACAGCCCTCGAGAGCTCCTGCTTCAGGGTTTCCTGCAGGTTCTGACTTTCTCTCTGGTGTAACAGATAACCAACTACTTTCATTTGGTCCTTACAGTCTGCAGTCACCCTGCTATTCTTCCTTTCAAAATCATCTTCTCTTACGTAGAGAGACTCTGTGCTTTCTCCTAGGGTGTCATGCTCAACAGAGACTTCAGCCTCACCTCTGTTGTGTTCGGGGTCTTCCTGGTTGTAAACTTGAAGGAACTTTTCCTGGAGCTGACGCAGGAGCCTTTGCATGCTGTGGAGCTGCTCTTTCAGTTTGTGACACTCCTCATCCTTGCTGTTGCAGTTATCACTATTGCTGCTTCCAGGTCGTCTGTTTGCAGGTCCTCCGACACTGTGTTCCTGATGCTGGGGCAAACGCTGCTTACGTTTGTTCTCCCTGTATGCTTCTCTGGCCTCTCTGGTGTCTCTCGCATCTGTGTCAGACCTCTCACTGTCTCCATGCTGCCTGCTGTTGGGAGAGCCCGCCATGACCCTGATAATGTTCTCTACTCTGGCTCTTTTGGCCTGCAGGTGGTCAGTCATGGGATGCTCCCCCTCCGGGCTGGCTCCTGTAGAAACGTGTCCACTGGGAGAGGCAGCCTCCACCGTGCTGTCCTTTGAGGAGACGCTGCACTGGTCCTCCTGGCCGGAGTCAGCTGCAGTGGAGCTGGAAAGGTAGAAATGGCTTTCATCTAGTGCCCTCTTGTTGTGGATTGTCTTGCGGAGGAGTTGGGAGATGATGGATCCGCTGGAGTACGAGGCTAGAGGCTCGTCATACATGTTTCTGCGGAAGCAAGGCAACATGACGTCAGGTTTTTCGTCCTCTAGGCAGCCTTCACTTGAGTTGTGCATGTTCTGGTCGGGAAGACTGAGGTTCATGCTCACTGAGAGAACTGGCTGGGGCTTCGGCTACACACGTTGCACAATCAGAGTTATGTGAAATGGAAGAAATCTGAAAAGACAGAAAAAATGAGACACAGTTAAGACAATAAATAATGAGAAAAAAAACACATTTTAAAATAATATTGTTTTTAAATCCTATACATGTCATTTTTTATACTGCTTATTGTGTATTTTAAAAAAAAAAAAGGCATCCTAGTGTTTTTTAATTTAGTGTGTGTGTCTCTGCCTGTTGTTGAACATTCAGATAAACATTTGCACAGTACATAGCAAGTATAAGGTATATTCATTTTTAAAATGATCAGATTTATCTAACAGATATAACCTTTACGGGTAATTCTGTCATTTTGTTAAATAAAGAAACTGAAAATGCAATTGTGATTGTAAAATTTCTACATTAACAAGCAAATGTAGAATTACTGTGACATATAAAAATCAAAGCACCCTACATTATTTTCAAGATCCTCAGTTCTGTAAGACAAAAAAAAAAAAAAAGAAGGAGAAGAAGACGAAATCCTTGATCTTAAGCAATAAGGGAGTCCGCTCTTTTGTGTCATTTCATCTTAGGGGTTGTAATAACGATATCACAGAGGATAAAAAGAGCAATTGTAACATAGCATGCCCAGCTTCTGAAAGCCATAGACCACGCACAAGAAACGCCTCTGTGTATACATTATTTACAAAAGAAAATATCATGAAAACCTCTTTTTTTTTCTGGTTTTCATCTTAAGGAATGATCAAGAGATGATATGCAGTGGTTAAAAGTAAAAAGCTCAATAACCTGTTTCTACGGACACTGGCTTCATTCCCTTTAAGTGTTTATTTTAGAATATTTTTCATGCTGTAACACATTAACTCACACAACGGGCTGCATGTGCATTGTTAAACTAATTACAAATACCTGTGTATAAACACACGGAACAGATGAACAGATTAGACTGGTTATTTCTACATTCTCAGTCCCACATATATTTTGATTTCTTACTTTTAATATTGTTGAAAATTGCATCAGAAAGACTTAAATCAATCAGGAGGAAATGTAAACAAGTATAAATTCACTAATGCTTCAGAGCAAACTTTGAGACAGTTTAATTCTCCTATGATTTGTGGACAGAAGGAGGTTTCATTTAGTCTTTACAGTCTGATAGGTTAAAGTTTGATGAATAAATGCTGAAGCTGATGCCCACTGCCTGAAGATCATCACAACAATTTTAAACTAATTTGTATATAAAACTTTATAACTATACATAATCATAACAAGCAAACCAAATATTTCTTAGATATAAAAACTGAAACATTCACTTGACAGTCAATAAACACTTTAACTCAATCAAAAACTCACCAAACGTGATTATAGCTGTCAGCTGTCCTCTAAATGCAAGCGTGTCAAAAGCACTTCTCATGAAAAACCACTAAACTGAAGTGATGAGTTTTGTAGCGGGGTGAGCTGCAGGCATGCACTTTGTCACACTCCCACGGGGCTGCAGTTTAACCACGGTTCACAGAGACACAGTGAGCGGCAGTGCTGGGACCTTACCTGTTGCGCTGGGACGTGCTGCCGTGCTGATGGCCTGCGCAGACTGTGAGTTGGACAGTAGGAGTGCAGGAGAGTCGAGGCATCAGACAGACAGAGCTGGGGCGTGGCCATGTGAAAGCAATGAGATGGTGCATCACCCACATAATGTCAAGAGGAGGAAAGTATTTGTAAGGTGCTGAAGGAATATTTATACTGGTTAAAATGTGGGTTTCAAGACTATTGGGCTGATGCATAGTTGGTTTCCAAAAATAGCAACAGCTGAGGCAATTTGAAAACATGCATGGCACCAATATGCACAGTCCAATAATTCTGATTCACCTATAACTGTAAAATGTATGCATAGGTGTTGATGCTGTCAGACGACAGCATGTCCCTCTCAGGGTGTAAAACATGTGCATTAGCTCCTTCTCCCAATAAAAACATGAAGGTGGCAGACATAATTAATGATTTGCACCCAAAATTGATGCAGAAAAGCAACAAATCGGGGTATAAAAATCACTAGAATGGAGAAAAGTAAGTGCTTGATGCTCAAAATTTTCTTAAACCTACGCCCTTGCATGTAGACCTACATAAACTAATATAAAATGATCTGCTGCTAATTTGTAATCAGCAAATCATTTCATTTGTCTCCAAGGGCAAATTGGTGGCCCAGCAGTTAAGGATTAAACACAAAAAAGACAGGAGTGAAGATACAAGTTATTTATTAAAAAAAAATCTCTATATTTTCTGAGTCTGAGTGCAGCATCTTTAACAGTAACTTTAACAATAATTCCTCAAAGTCATCTTATCCAATCTTATCGTCTTATCTTATTTACATTCTATTATATCCTCTTATTACATTGTTGCCTGTAGGCTATTTGTAAATGTGGTTGTTGACATTTTGTTTGTGCATTATTTCACAGTGTCCAGGAGTGACAGTGGTGTAAAGGTCAGAGGGGACCACTGTGAGGACTCCCCCCGCCCCCCCCTCCACTCGGAGCACTTGGTTTATCCCACGCTACTTCCTCGCTTCTTGCTTGTCGGTGTGACCGGAGTTCCCTTCCGCTGACAGGCTGCTGTCACACAGCCACCATGTTATCCCATTCCCGGTGTCTCACCAGGAATTTCGGCCGTTCCCTCTCTGCCATCCGCCAGGTAGGCAACAAGCAAATAAACTGTTACGGTTGCCACTCGCGACAGCACTCCTCGCTGTCTTTGGCTGCGGGCGAAGGCGCAGCTTCTGTGTGTGCGGCTCTAACAGAGCTAGCATTAGCATTAGCTCTAGGCCACGGTCAGGCCGTAACATTGCAAGCCAAGGACAGTATGACACTTTACTTCACAAGCCTTTGCTGCTGTCACTAGTAAAGCCTGAAGCAGTTTCCTCTGTGTCAAGTCGGTCTCACGTTTTGAGATGAACCTTTAGGGTGTTTGACCGAAGCAGGAAGTAGCTTGTCCATGTTCAGTTAACACAAACTTGTCCAATATTATGGTAGCTAGCATGCTAGCTATACTTAGTTAAGCTAATTGAAGGGCTGGTTAGCTAGTGCTTTTAGCTGTCAGGTTGAGGTCATACTGTGGTTAATGTGCGAAAACGCCCAGTTTAGCAAATTTAATAGAAGTATTACGTTAATGTTTTTTACATTTAGAGTGCAACTTCCTGTCGCTGCATTAGAAGCTCATGGGCAAAGTCAAATGTCAGTAAAGTCCTGGGTAGTATCTATATATGTATGTCAGTAAGCTATAATGAAGCTGCTTGAGTAGCTGCTAAGATAAGATATATTTTAAACATTTACTAGTGCAAATCCAATGCAAAGCCACACAAACCACCCGTTTGCCTGAAACATTTATCGATTATGTCAAAGGTCATCTTCAAGCGGGTAGAAGTGACCTTTGACCGTCAGTACTCACATATCTTCCTGTTGTTGGCTCCACTGCTATTTATGTCCAATCCCAACTGTTTTTTATTATCACAGCTAGACATAACATTACTTATTGACCTTGAAGACATTGTTAACCAACTAACGAGTCCATATTTACCAGATATTTTATGCTGGTGAAGCTTTGTAGAGATTGTTTTCTTAACAGTACTTCATGTGTAAAAAGTTACAAACATTTTGTAATGCTTAACTGTATCTTGTCACAGGGGAATAATGCATTAGCTCGTCGGGCCGCGGCAGGTATGTGTGCTTATATTTCAAGCATGAAGTGTAAAATCCCTGTCTTTGCTTTGAGACAGTCCTGCTTTAAGAACTTATTAACACTTTGCCCTTGTCCATTTTCTTACAGCTCTATCAGCTAGCCACTCTATTACTTTGAACAACACTGTGTAAGTCCATTAACTCCTTAAAACACTGAACTACTTGAAAACACAAGCAACTTTACTGTCAGAATTTAAGGCTGGCACACAAATACCCCTCTTCCACTTAAATCGAACTGGTTCTGTTCCAGGTCCTTCACCTAATTTTTAACCATTCAGAGCATTTTAACCAAAAATGATTTGGTTCAGAACCCAAAAAGTTTGTTTTCAGATGGAACTAAAAAATAGCAGGTTTGTTTTGACCTGAAGTGTAAACTGTGATGACATCAGTGGGTGTGTCATATCCTACAGGTGAGAAAAAATGGATAGAGAAGTCAAGTGAGAAACTGTCAGGCAAAGAAGAGCGTGCAGCGGTCTCATTAATAGTTGGTGTATGCTTTTTTTGGGGGGGTAAAAACGAATATTTGTAATAACAGAACAAAAGTTTGCAGTTAAACGGTGTAATCCGTGATTTTGCTGCTACTGTGTATTTCCATGCAACATCCTCCGTTGATGACACATCCTCGGTTATAAGGGCTCCAGGCAAAGCTGGTGGAAATGTGGGCTGGTTCGTTGCATAGCACCAAGTTCCAAGAATCCTGAACAGAACTGATTCAAGAACCAGAGCTAATTTTGTGGAAAAGGGGTAAAAGTATCATAGCTTTGCCATTCACGCACTGTCATGAACCTAGCTTTCCACTTATCAGTATATAACATTTGCTGTTCCATACACTCAAGCCAAATCTCAATCAGCATTTTTTTGCACTCTTGGATGATAAATTGAAGTGGTTTGGGGAATTTTTATTACTTGTCTGATTTTAAGTTTTTCTTGGTTGTTACCTTTTTTCAGAAAATCTAATCCCCGGTCCAGCGTCTTCCAAATCCAGTACTTTAGGACGTCTGCAGCCTACAGTATGTTTGAGCATGTCTTTTATTTCTACACTTATCTCAATATGAAGCACAACCACTGTTTTGTGGAGTTAATGCATCTTCTTTGAATTGTCTTTGCTTTGCAGGAGATGAAGTTGTCACAGTTAAGACCCCTGCGTTTGCAGAATCTGTCACAGAGGGGGACGTGAGGTGGGAGAAAGGTAACTCCATTTATTATTTAACAAATATAATTTGCTTCTGCTACAGATATCAGCCAAATCACAACCAGACTAAACAAAAAATAGTCAGTTTGCAGTCAGATGCTAAAATAAAGCTTTCTCCCTACAGCTGTTGGAGACACCGTCTCAGAAGATGAGGTGGTGTGCGAAATTGAGACTGACAAGGTAAAACTAAGTAAAAGTCATACAGATTCAGCATGCTTGTGTCTGCTGGTAGTTCAGAAAAGTGAAAGCCCTCAATGTTTGTGGCATAACATGAATCAAAGTATTGCTGCATGATGTTCTTTTCCCAAAATAGCTTTTTACCCTTTCCCCTTTAAAAAAATTATTTTTGTTGGTTCTGGTGTGAAAGATGAGCATTTTCTCCTGACTGTAAATATTTTTTCAATAATATCTTATAAAACTGAAAGAAAGACATTGGCCTTGTGATGATAGTGAAGTTTACACTTGTATAAATGCCTGCAGTCATTACTTTGGTATCAGCCAAATCATAACATATATGCTCTTTAGAAAATATCCTAGAACTATTCACAAATCCTTTTGAAACATGCTATTATTTTGACTCTTTCATCCTTCCTTCCTGCTATTAGACATCAGTGCAGGTTCCCTCTCCTGCTGCTGGAGTGATTGAGGAACTTCTGGTTCCTGATGGAGGGAAGGTTGAGGGAGGAACTCCACTCTTTAAGCTTCGAAAAGGAGGTCTGAAATATTTTATTTTCATTGAAATGTTACAATATTGAAATAAAATTAAAGTGCCAGTTAGACCCAAAATCTAAAATTCACATTTTTCCTCTTACCTGTAGTGCTGTTTATTAATCCAGATAGTTTTGGTGTGAGTTGAGTTTTGGAGATATCTGCTGTAGAGATGTCTCCCTTCTCTCAAATACAATGAAACTAGACAGTACTCAGCCTTTTGGTGCGTCAGGGTCTGTGTCAACATAACATTTTTTTCTGAGTGCCAACATCTTATTTTCAGTTGTTCGTAATGAGGACAGAGCATATGCGGCTGCATTCAGCTGCTTAGAGAAAAAGTTCTGCACCCAGCCTCTTTTTTCAGAGCGTTCTGTTTTTTTTCTCCTCTGTGCAACAGCTTCTACCTTTTTAGTTGAAAGTCTCTGAACATTTCAGAAAGGCGCTGGTGAGCTGGTGATGTCACTGCCACTCCTTTAGCTACTTTATGATTTGTTAGACAGAAACTATTACAACAAAGACAGAAAAGCATTTGAGCAGATTGGCCAGGCACTAAATGCTGCTGGTGAGCGTTGTAAGTTTTTAGTTAACTGTGTGGTCAACCCTCTGTAAGCGTAGTATTATGTTAGCTGTCTAGCTAATGTTAGTGTCAAGATATTGTTGTCATAGAAACAAAACCCATGCATAGCATTAAAAGCATTAAAAAAGTGCTTGAAATGCTTTTTTTAATGAAGCATTCCCGTCGCCCTGCCACTGCTTTTATGCTGAAGAAAGATGCTGTGTGACACAGGCCCCAAAGGGCAAAACGATACATTTTGAAAAAGTCAACAGCAATGTCTGTTACAGAAATCATGACCTGGTTACTTACTGGTTACATGACCTGGCTACTACTTACTTCTACTGAACTACACCCAACAACTGTATTACTGTGCAGATCGAATCACACATCTGCTCATAGAGGACAGGCTTGTGCTTGTGACAGTACGTTATGTAAACATAATAGCTAGCTCAGTAATGCTAGGTGCGCTAGCAGTAGATGCATGCTTTCTTCTATGTGAGGATACAGTTGGCAGGTGTAGTTTGGTAGAAAGTTCCAGCATGAAACTGCTCAAAACAAGGTCTGTGGATTATCTTAAGTATGCAGGTCATGATTTCTGCAAAGAGACATTGCTGTTGAGTTTTTCAAGTGTATGTTTTTGGCGCTTTAAGCACCACAAGCCGAGTGCCATCCAGTTTCATCATATTCGAGACAAGGCAGACATCTCTAGTGCCAATATCTCCAATACTCTGCAGCTCACCCTTAAACAGTCTAGATTGACAGATAGCACCACACGTAAGAGGTAAAATATGTATTTTTGATTTTGGGGTGAGCTGCCCCTTTGAGATAATATCTAAAGGCTGTCCTGTCCTAACTGTTCACCTCTGTGTCTTTTAGCTGGTGCTCCCAAAGCTGCAGAAGCTCCAAAAGCCGAGGCGCCGGCCGCTGCAGCCCCTCCACCACCTTCTGCTGCTCCTCCTCCCCCTCCTCCCCCCTCAGCTGTGGGCCCCATTCCCACCACTATGCCCCCTGTGCCACCTGTGCCAGCACATGCTATGGACACCAAACCAGGTTAGATGTCATGAGACAGACGGTCCGTGTCATGTGAGAACTGTTTTGCTTGACATCTGTGCTCTTGACCTCTAGCTTACATGATTAATCATTGTAGGCAGTGGCTTTCACCAGTCCCACTAAACTGATGTCTAGAGATACTAACTGCTTCTTCACGTCTTTCTCATAGTTTCAGCCATCAAGCCCAGCGCCGCTCCAGCTGCACCAGCGGCTCAAGCTGAGGGAGGGGCTAAAGGAGCCAGGACAGAGAGCAGGGTAATGTGCAGAAATCATCAAAACACCTAAATCTCATTTGGGAGTATCTGATGACTTTCAGATTTGTTTAATGGTCTAGTAGAGCAGAGTAAAGGGTTGGGAACTCTTCACTGAATTTGCTAATTCTGCTTATTTTCGTTTTTCGTTTTAGGTTAAGATGAACCGCATGAGACTGAGAATTGCCCAGAGACTGAAGGAAGCCCAAAACACCTGCGCTATGTTGACTACGTTTAATGAGGTCGACATGAGGTAGGAAACTCTAAATTAGTTGACCTACATCGTTGAGCCGTCAGTCCTATTTTAGATAATAAATGTGAAATGTGCTCCGCTGCATTACCACTTACAAATAGAAGACTTTGAAGGAAAACGACATACCTTCAAATTGCGTTTTTCAAAAATATAAATTATTTTTTTATTAATATAAATTAAAATTTTAAATTTTAATACATATAAATATGTCGATTTTGAATATTTGAAACTGTTGCACTACTCGTTTTCTGCAGTATCGAAACACTGGTACCTGCTGTACTTTCTGGCTTTCTCTCATTGTTAATGTTTGCTACAGTCATTCTGCTGTTCTCTGCTACTAAGCAAGACAAGAAAAGCCATTGTTGTCACATTATGGGCTTGGTATATTTGTCTTTTAATAGAAATTTTACCTTTTTTCATAAGTCTTGTATTGGTGTTCGAAATTCCAGTATCGTAACAACACTTCCTTATAGAGTGTAGGCAGCATGTATACAGTATACATACTGTATGTATATCCGTTTTAAAAGCCAAAACAACTCTTGCACAAATGGTTATAGATTGGAATCTCCCCAATAGGAAAAGCTTTTTGAAACCTGATATCCTCTTAAACACTGGAATGTAAATATTTGGTCGTAATGCCATCTAAAACGAAGATAAGAATTGTTAAAACAGGTTTTATTAATTTACAAGGAAATGTTATTGTCTGCACTTGCCCCCTGTGCTGAAGAGGACACTTTGAGGATTTCTTTTCCCCGCAAATGTGTGGTGTCAGCTTTCGGCTATTCAGGGTTTTCTATGTATCCTAATTAGATTGACATTGACGGTCTGGAGGAAGACTTCCCATGCTAGGGCTCATCTGGAGCCGAAGGAGCTAGTCAGAGCAGGAGGCTGGAGCATCTGTAGGGGCCCACAGAGACCTGCGCTCTGAGTGGAAGAGCAGCCTCAACCGATATGGGCTTTTATGACAGCCCAATAAGATTTACAGGCTCTAGAAAGTGAAGATTTTTATCGCTTCTTCTCTCCTTTCTCGGAGAGTCTGTGTCTTGGGAGGGGCTAATTATGTTAGGGGAGAAACCCTAGAGCTTCAACAGGGTTAGAGACAGGAAAACAAACAATTAAAAAGAGAGATACATGAGAAAAATGAGCAATGATGAAACGATTAGCGGGCCAATTTCAATAGCTTGAATTCACCACAATCTGTGACAGCATTCGATATAAAGGCATAGTTTGTTTTCCCTTGTTAGGTTTATAACCTGTGTCTTTCATAACATGGTCAGCAATATTTGAAAACTGTTTTCAAAGAGTTTCTAGTATCTGTTCCTGTTTATCTTTAGTAAAAGTATACTATACAGGAATTGTTAGCTGCTCTTTGTAAATGGTCTTGCCAGCAAAAATGATAGCCAACTCCAGCTTTTTCTGCTTGACGTTTTGCCTCACTGTATTTGTGTCTTTTTCAATGCTGTGTCCACGGTTTTCATAGCTTCCTCTTTGCCCAGGAACTTCCTGAACACAGCAAAATAAGAAAAAAAACAGGCAGAGAGCAGAGTGTCTGCAGCAAAGTACACTGTTAGTCACTTCTACAGGGTCCCCACACTGGTGAAAAGTTGTGAAATTAGAATAACTGTCTTCCAGGCCTGGAAACTTTTTGGAATTAACAGAATGTTTTGAATATACATTGTTCTGGCTATCGTTTATAAAAGTCCATAAACCCGTCTAATGTTAAGCGAAATATGTTCCTTGTATTACTAATTTAAAATCTAATGTTGCGCTGAGTGACTGATGAAACATCACTAGTATCACATGATCTGTACATCTATACATGTAGGTAGATGTCCCAATAAGCAAGACCAGTGTGTTGGGTAAAAAAAGGGGCGTGGCCTTGATGTTTTGTGAGGTACCTGTATTTGCCAGTCTGGTCTACTGGCACATGCAACTGGCTGGCAGTAGTAATGTCTGAGTTAGTGAAATTAGCATGTGCTAGCTGTTTACTTCTCTGCCTGTTGAATAATGTATGGCTATATTGCAATACAGGCCCACCCATTTTAAACTACTTAAAAAAGTCATGGAAATGAGGTAAAAATATTACAAAAGGAAAAGTTTTGAAAATTATTTGTGAAAAATGAGTGGGAACCCTGCTTCTCATGGGTCCCAAGTGATGATTGAGAGGGATTACTTTTGTATGAGTCTATGTATATATATCCTGTATTGTACACATTTTAAAGTTTACATTTAAATGTGTGATGACCTGTCTCAAGCAAAAGCCATGGATTGCTAATAAATGCCCATTTTTGATGAACATCATATATGAATAAACTGGTACGAATTTCTTGTTACTGTATGAGAAAGTAGCACCCAGCTCAGTTCATCTAGCCAAAGCTACAGTTTAGTAAGCGCACATTATTGGCCTATTGAATTTCATTGATTCAGGGTCACAGACATGACAGACATTTATGACCTTTTATGATAAAATCCATTTTTTTAAAGTAATTCTTGAGTAATTTTTGTAATGAGGACCTCTACTTTCCTTTTGTCTTAAAATGTGTGACTTAATTTCCATAAGTACTTGTTGCCTTGATGCCAGATTGTTGGTTGATGTATGCATTATTTTTCTATTTCCCCGCAGCAACATCACAGAGATGAGGAAGACTTACAAAGACGTCTTCCTGAAAAAGCACAACATGAAGTTGGGCTTCATGTCTGCATTTGTGAAAGCTGCTGCCTACGCTCTGGCTGACCAACCTGCTGTCAATGCCGGTATAGATTTAACCACTCACTTTGTGGTGTCAGGTTGACTGTGCCTTTGCACGTATGGGTACAAGTCACATTTGTGTGGTGAAGAAACGATTTAAGTTTCAGTCTACTTCACTGCCAAACCTCAAAACCAACACTGACTTATTTACTGCCTTAAAACCACCCTGACCTACTTAGACAGACCATATTGAAACGGGGGGTCTGAATAAATAGTCTGTGGGTATCACCTTCCGCGGGTAACAGAAAATGGAACAAGTGAAAAGGAAATTAATTTTGGTTGAAGTGAAGGTGTGTTTTAACTTGTACACTTATTTTTTTCTGTGTACAGTGTTCATGCTTTCTGTATGTTTTCAGTAATTGATGACACAACCAAAGAGATTGTGTACAGGGACTACGTTGACATCAGTGTGGCTGTGGCCACACCAAAGGTGAGCCAAGTGCATTATATTGTGATGCTTAGTGTAAGTGCTTGATAGCCACTCCTCTGTAATGTGGTGAGCAGAAAATTCATGTAACTTCTCTCTCAGGGTCTGGTGGTTCCTGTAATCCGAAGCGTAGAGGGAATGAATTTTGCTGATATTGAGAAGGCCATCAATGCGTTGGGAGAAAAGGTAATACTTAACATTGCATGTTATGACACATTTGAAGTAATGTCTTTGTTACAGTTATTCTTTGTTTTTTTTTATGTTACTCTTGTTGTGAAAGGTTCATAATTGTGGATGTGTGTCTGCAGGCCCGTAAGAATGAGCTGGCTGTTGAGGACATGGATGGAGGAACCTTCACCATCAGCAACGGTGGTGTGTTTGGGTCCATGTTCGGCACACCTATAATCAATCCACCACAGTCTGCTATTTTAGGCATGCATGGCATCTTCGACAGGCCTGTTGCAGTCGGTGGCAAGGTTTGTTTCCTCAATACTGAAAGTTTAAATACATAAAGTACACAAAATAAGACAACATATTTGGCAGGACAATGGTCATATAGAAAGTGAATTGACCGTTCACTAAGCCCCGCCCCTTTGAAGTGGACAGTCAAGCTGTTGGAGGAAGTATGGAGTCCAAACTGTCATTAACTGCACTCCCTGAAGAAATAATATCATTTTTTTTTGTTTAAAAAAAAAAAGGATTTCAGAGAGAAGCAGACAGAGGGGTCTACATTCTAACAGATAGTTTGAAGCTAAAGCCCAACTATAGGCTACAGATCACAGTGTAAAAGTGAACTACCACATCACTGGTGATCACCACAGAAGACAAAAAAAAGGAAACTTTGCTGATATTCAACCAGCTGTGTGGCATTGCAGTGTGTGCAGATGAATGGCATTTGGCTTCCCTCCGTGCTGCCAGCACCTGGACTTCCTCTGGTGGAAATGTGGGGAGCTCCGGGGGAAACAAAAACACCGTTCATCTGCCCACACACCGATGACACACAGCTGGTTGAATATCAGCGAAGTTTCCCCGCTTCCTTCCACTTTTTCCATAAAGCACCATGTGTATACATTCAGTAGGCTATACCCTCATTAGATAGCGAGCTATACTTACACTTTTCAGGGTTTGATCTTGGTTTGGAACAAGTTTTACCCGGAGAGGTTTTCCAATCTCTCTGGATAACGAGTATCATTAATACACATTGTGCCCCAGGCACAACATTTGGCTCAAAATCCACAAAACTAACCTGAAAATGAAGAAAAACTGAAATGATTGCATGAGTCAAAGGAGCACAGCCATGTAGTTGGCAGACCCTTGACCCTGGCTGACGCTATGCTATGTTTGGCCAGTCTACGTTCAATGGGTGGGACTTAGCGAAGGGTCAGTTATAAAATGAAAAATTACTTTAGTTGTTTTTAATTTAAAAATTGGGTTTCAAATCAGTGGTTTCTAATATTGCATGCATTGACTCCATTTCTCATGTTTAGGTGGAGATCCGTCCCATGATGTACGTTGCCCTGACGTACGACCATCGTCTGATCGATGGAAGAGAGGCCGTCACTTTCCTGCGCAAGATCAAGTCAGTGGTGGAGGACCCCAGGGTGCTGCTCCTTGACATGTAAATCCTTGTGAACTCCAGGCCCAACCAAACAAACCACCCTACACAAACAGTGGCTGTACTCACCTGATGAACATTACCGTAACTGCAGTTGATGTATTGTTGTATTGGTTAACTAGGGAGAAAAAGGATTTTTGGAGAACAGTTGAGTTGTGCGATGGACATTTTTAAGGCTGGCAGTGATAAAAAGGTTTGGTGATGTTACGAAGAAATGTTAGGGTCTGGGGATTTCTGTGGTGCTGGTCTAGATCAAAAAAAGGATATTCTATTACTCATATGCGCCATATGTCATTTTCTACATGCAACTGAAAACACTTTCAACCTGTTGAGAGATAAGTGACAAACATAGATAAACTGCATAGTGTCATTTCATGATTTTGGTTGAGAGAAGAACAATGAACACGTATTGGGCCAGAAACCAAGAAACACTATGTTCTAAAATGTCCAAACTGAGAATTTATGCCATCTGTTTCACACAAATGAGGAAAATTCTCTTTATGCTGTGTAAGAAAGACTATTTAAGAAAAAAAAGAAAGTTTTAAACAATAAAAGCTACATTACTCGACTGTAGTTGTTGTTTGGGAATTTTTTTGTCATTTATATAGACAGTTTGGGGAGCTAAATTTAATACACCTGGGGCATAGTTAGCAGGTCATCCACATGTAATGCGCAGTAGTTAACTCTCATTAAGGTGTGAGGTGATCACTGCTTATCATGAAGTGCACCTGAATGGAAGCATTTACTGTTTCTCCCCACATTTAGTCAGGTTATTACGTCAATGTGTCACCTGTCTGTATATTGGTTAAGATGAAAAAGTCTCAGCTTCAAAATAAAAAGCCCCACTTTACAGTTATCAAGGTCAAATGGTTTTTGATTTCCTCTTTGGGACCACGCATAGCCTACTGAGCAATTATAACACACAAAGGCCTCGACAGTGAGTAAAATGGCAGGGATAGGATTAGGAAAGAGGTTATAATTTATTGCCTAATTTTTTTACAGTATTAAACGGCAGACAGCCTCAACATTGCTAATTGTCAGAATTTAGTCTAATGTGGCCTCAATTAACATGCATGGTGACTGTTCATGGATAATATATAATTTAAAATATACCAAAATTGCATCAAAGGTAAAAATCTGATTATATCGGAGTCTTGGAAGTTAAAATAAATCCATTTGTCTCATGTTTTGGAAGGGACATGGTTCACCAGTTGTGTTCAAGTTTCAGTTTTTATTGTCATTTTTCTTTGGGAAGCACAAAACGCAAAGGAAACCAGGGATCTGGTGCTGCATCCATTTTTGACCACGCGAGGATTCAGTGTTCAACTTCATTTCCAGTGCAGGACAGAGGGATCAGAGCGGAAGCAGCTGCATCTGCTAGCAGCTCAGAGCTTTCCACGAGACACCGCTGAAGAAGGGATGACACTTGATGTCACTCACGCCTCCACCTCCAGAACCCAGGCGATAGCCAGCATCAAACTGAAGCAACTGTGGAGCAACATAGTGGAGATATTGTAAGATTAAATCACATGGTGTGTGTGTGTGTGTGTGTGTGTGTGTGTGTGTGTGTGTGTGTGTGTGTGTGTGTGTGTGCTACAAGTTAATGACACTGAGCACAATATTTAGAACAGAGGCCTTGCGGGTGTTTCAAGCCTTAAAACTGACCTCAGTGAGCAGAGACGCAGCTGCAGCGCTCAGGTGGTTGGGGATGAGCAGCTGGGTGTGGGAGTGGATTCCTGCAGGATGGAGCTGCCACAGTGGCTGGAGGCACAGTGAGCAGAGTGTGAGGAGAAGCCATGACCCAGTGTCATAGTTGGCAGGTATGATGCAACATGACAAAGATGCAGACTTTACTCTGTAAGACTCAACCTGTTCGTAGGGTCTTTGCTTACCATTCCTGTTAGGAGCTCAAACAACAAAGACCCGAGACTCCACCAGTCACAAGCCTCTGTAACCCTGGACACACCTCCGATTTCTGCCAGCATACAATGACGTGAGTTTAGTTGTATTTTATGCACAACATTTGTTTTGATGTGTTTATATTCCCACTCAATGTGTAGCACGTGACCTCTTTATCAGAGTAAAGTGGACTAGCTTAATCTTACCACTAGGTGGCAGTTTACACCAAGGAACAACAACTGGTTTCAGTTCACAGTAACAGGAAAGCCATAAAGAACTATGAACAGGGGGCAAAATTTTGCAATTTGGGCCCCTCATCCACACTCAAAGCCCTAATACAAACACAGGCAATTTCAAATAAGCTCTTGGCTATTTGCCTTGTGGGGACAGAGATTAAATCTTTAACAAGCATTTCCAAATCCAGGCCCCTCCAGTCCAGGCTCTGTTTTGCATACATAAAGGTCACAGAGAAAACACAGAGAAATGTTTTCTGTCTGTTATATTCCCCCTTTACCTTAAAACAAAACAAGGACGGAAAAATAATGTCCTCCAATTAATGATTTGAGGGAAGTTAAATATTTAAGAAACTACCGCAAAGCATTCAATTACATGATCAAACCATGAGTGCAGAGATGAATACACTCTTTGTCTATCACCATTGTTTTATAATGTGTAAATTTATGCAATTCCAAAACAATTTAGGGATCCTAGTATGCAAAAATGTACAATAATACACCAAACTGGTGGATCATGGGACCATTCTGAATGGACTGCAAGTGACTCCCAAATGTGTCAAGTTTGTAAAAAACATACTTTATTTTGAAGTACAGTGAATATCCGGCACAGAGCTTTTATTTTGAAGTGCCGTTTCCTGCTATAGATTGAGTGAATAACAGACAGCTACTTAACAGAGACAGGAAACTAGCTCAACGACATGGCAAAATGCAAGTATGACACTAAATATTTTAGACTGTGTGACCTTGGACTAATGACTAAGGACAAATCTGGACCCCGTGGCTGGACCAATCGGGAACCACTGACCCCCCTGAACAGTAAGGCATATTTTTACCTGGAGCACAGTACATCTGTTCCATGGCTTTGGTGCTGATCTCTGACTGAACCTCGCTCCACTGTCCGAAAAAAGTCAAACACACCTTCCCTGTGAAAACATTGCATTCGATCAAAATTAAAAAGTATAGTGGTTTTCCCTATGCAGTCCTTTACAGGTGTTCAATGAACTCACCGTTGCTCGTCAGCAGAACGTTTCTAGGGTTGAGGTCTCGACACAGGATGCCTTGCTGATGCAGACTCTCCAGGGCCAGCAGAATCTGAGCCCCCCACACTCGCACCTCTGCCTCTGGAAGCCCCCAGCACGTCTGCATGGACTTATCCGTTGTACTGGAGGACTTCACAGGAAATCGAGGCAGGTGGCACCAGCCGTCCACCTCTATGATCTGGTCATCCCCCTGCTCCTCTGAGCCCTCTGATTTAAGGAGAGCATCCACATCCTCCCCCCTCTTGTGGGGAGGGGCTGCAGGAGGGCCAGAGGAGAACCAGCTCCCAAATGATCGCTCTTTTCCAGATGCCACCTTCTCTCCAGGGCTCAGCAGTTCGCAGGCCTCCTCTACACCCTCTCTTGTCTTACTGGAATGTGTTTCCCCTTTGTACTTCACCCCTGAGAGGGCAAGGGGGACCCCTGGAAGTGTCCCCTGTTTTGTTGCAATGCTGTGGCAGAGGGACGCAGAGGAAGGCCAGGAGCTTTCTGAGGTGATCCTTGTGTCTGTGTGGTCAGAAAATACTGCTCTGTCTGTACTCCTGATGACTACCATTCCATTTCTTTCCTCTGTGGTGGGGCTGCTGCTGTCCTGCTTTGAGTCTGTAACCATGTCTGAAGAGTTACCACTTAAAACAGATCCTTGGTGAGAGCCATTGGTATCCCATGATGCCCTGCCACGGATCTGGGTTTGGCAATGGAGAGGAAGATGCAAAATGGCAGGGGATGAGCTCAAACCATTATTTTCACTGTTTGGCGATCCCGCTTTTATAAATGAGGTCTGATTTGTATGAGGTGGTGTTTGTCCTAGTGTGCTATTTGAATGACTGTCAGTCACTGCATAGGGGTTTATTTGCTCACAGTTATGTGCTGGATCCGCAGCTTTCCAAGCCACTTCAAAGTCAGAGCTGCACTCTGTGAGTCCCATTCCAGCTTTATTTCTATGGAGTTCTGACATGACGTCGAGAGCCTGACTGACACGAGCACAAGACAGAGGGAGGGCAGGCTGTTCCTGAGTTTCACTGGAGTGCAAACACAAACTAGGAGCTGGTGGATGGATGCGGGCATTGACCTGTGTCCTCGTTGAGCCTGAATTCAGAGTTAGTCGATCAAGCTTGGTATAAAATGACGCTGCGGAGCGCGTGTTCTGCAGACAACCTGTCTCCTCGATGTAGGAGTGAGTCCCGCAGCTCTCAAGTCGCTGCTGAGTCTCATCCCATGAGGTGGAGAAGTCTGTGTCTGGGCTCTCATCGCTTAATTTCTGTGGAATCACTCCTGCGCTCTCTCTGCTGTTGTGCTGGTAGTCTGTGCTGATTGTGGGTGAGGTGTGGCTGGTCTTCAGCTTGACATTGTGCTGGCCAGATGTGAAGCATTCTGGGTGTTCCTTGGCCTTCTCGTTCCTCAGCTTGTGCAGCTTCGAGAAGAGCCTCCCACCTAGGACAGCAGAGGAAGAAACACTGGATCAGACATCGTTGCAAGTGCAAGCTTCGATATCCATCAAGCATTGTCCCAGTAGCGCTATGGTCAGAGCAGTAACACCTCACCTTTGATATGCTCAAGATGCAGGTACACAGCATCCTCGCTGACGTAATATCTTAGCAACTTAACCATGTATGGCACCCCCTGAGGAATGATGGTTGGCTGGTCCCTGCTCTCCCAGCTTGACTTGACCAGACTCTGCAAAAACACACAAGATACACGAAAATACACGTATTAAAGAGAAAGTTTATATTTTTAAGTGGGGTTGAATGGGTTACTTATCCATAGTCAGTGTATTACATACAGTAGATGTCTGTCAGCACACCGTCAGTTCAGAGAGGCAGCAGGAGTATCAACACAGATGATAAGCAATGTACTGCTGTGGACGGGGGCAACGGCAAAATGTATTTTGACCACCTTAAAAATGTCCCACTGAAGAAAAGTTATGTATGTTTAAGTGTAAGCTATATTGAGAATATTTTCCCCAGACTCAAAACAAGCAGCACTGTAGACAGCAGTCGGTGCGCCATTATATACACCCCGATGTGAACGGAGAATTCTTTTCGCTATATAACTGATTCGCTCTGTTCAGCCATTATTCAAATTTCTTCATCACCTTCTACGGCTGTTTCTACGCTATACTGCCCCCATGAGCTCCATCGGTCCTGCTCTGTTTTGTTCATATCTGTAAGCTTTCAGTATGGACAGGAGGCTGTTTGTCTGTGTATCTACTGCTGATTATAAATAAGCCCTTACTGTGTGACTTTGGTGAATCCGATCTAACCCTTTCACACTCTAAAGTCACACAGTAAAACAAACTAAATAACCGATCTAGGCAGCGGTAGACCAGCAGCTCCTGTGTTCAGAGATGTTAAATCACTGTTTTTCTCAATGAAGTCTGCCTTTAAAGAGAGCGATATGACAGCTTCAGTCCCCTGTCAGATATCTCTGAGTAACGGCAAGGTAAAGCTGTGAAATATTCTTAATACAGCAGATAGTTAAAATAATATTCACTTTTTAGGTAAAACTTTTTTCAGGAGGCTAAAATATGTTTTGCTGCCGCCCCCCTGTCCATAGCAGTACATTACTGTCTGTGTCAGACTCCAAACTGGAGACATGCCAGCTGACATCTACTGTAGGTAATACACTGACTATGAATAAACACCTCATACAACCCCACGTTAAAAGGTCTGAACTTTCCCTTTAATATTCGATTTAAATAAGACATGGTTTAGGAAACAGGCTGCTTGGATTGCCCCTTTAGAAATTACAATGTCTCTGTGGTCACTGAAATTTGAGGTGCACTTGCACTGGCTAAAAGGGTGAGAGCTTTCAGGCCAATCAATGCTGGATGATACTCAGGGAGACAGGATGGAGAGAGCTCCCATCGACTGGCCTGCCACACAATACAAGACTGGCTCGCTGCCAGACGACAACCCCCACAACATCTCCACTATCAATGGACCCGTCTTTAATTTAAATGTATTATAGGATAGAGCACACTCTAGACTGCACCTCTGCTTTCCTTCGGTGTAGAAGCGAACTAAATACTCACCTTTACAACAAATGTCTCCTTATTGACCATACTTTGGACAATCAGGACCTTTGGAATACAAAAAATAACATCAAGTTGTGTCAATACACAAAGCCGACACTGATATGAAAACACAAAGGCAGTAAGTGTTACAGTCTTACCTTATCAGTCACTCCCACCACCTTACACATCTCCAGATCCTCCACAGGCGAACTCAAGTGTCTGATTGGACGGAATCTCAGACTGCTGTAACCCTGATGATTAAAGCCACAGAGGCTGTTAGCGACAGAGCAACAAAGCATATTGCAAGCAAGACATTTTTTACACAGTATTTCAGATGAATACGGCTCCCAGAAAAGCGCAGATGTGCTGCAACTCAAGGCTAAATGCCTTTCTGTTTCCTGCTGCCTTTTATTAATTCAAAAATATACTCATTTCTTACTGGGCAGTAACTTTTATTCTTGAAATTTATGCCTGCCTTATTCTATTTTTACCTTGTTTTTATTTTCTAATCTCTTTTGCTTTAATGAGTGTTCTAACAGGATTTAAATGCCCTTTTAAAACGTTCTTTTTGCACCTTGGGTCAACGTTTCTGATGTTTTTTGAAGAGAACTTTGGATTGTCTTGTTGCTGAAATGTGCTTTATAAATAAACTTGCCTTGCCTTTGTGTGAGACAGACAGCCACTGAATGTTTAATCTGATCTAAGAAGCAATAAAGGACGTGCTCCTCTATGTTTTTTTTTAACTCCCAGAAGGTACAAGCTAGGAATGCTGACATTTTAGTGTAACTTATACAATATTAGACTAGCATGATCACTAAAAATGCCTCAATCCTATACTGGAATTGCATTCACTGTAGATTTCAGGGGGACGCAGAGGGCACATCCCCCTTAATATGTGCATCTGTGCCCTGAACAAAAGCGTGAAACAAGCAGAGGACTTTTATTTTATGAATTTAAAGACATTTCCATCATAAAGTGGTGCAGAAATATTAACCAGGAGTCAGGAAATAAAGTGTTTGACGCTGAAAATTTCCTGGGAGAGAACATCCAACCCCACCTACACCCTTGTTTTCCTTTTTGTAAGTAGTAGTAAAAGATGATTGTCTTACCCCTAAATGAGAGCTTCCCTTCCCTAGGTTGTCCTGCAGATGTGTTATGAAGATTTCCTCAGCTCTCTTCAGATACTGAGTAGTCTTCCTCTTCACAGCCTCCCTACGATCCTTGTTTGGGTCCACTGTAAAACAGTTAAGCTCTGTGAGGCACCGATAAAAACAAAGGAAATTACCATAGCTGTGTGAATATAGACCCTGACCTGACTAAACCTTTGCCTTTATCAAAGGTCTGGCCCCAGACGGTTATCTATTCACACTGTGGGGGAACTGTCTGACCAGTAAGGAAATCTGTGTTAAACCTTTGGTTAGTTACTTCCTGTTTTTATTCTGGTCCACATGCTCGCATCACATGACTTGTGCAAACATGCTCCTTTGAATTCCTCATTATCACACAGCCTTGTATACTTGTGTAAAAGGCCAAATGTCATTGACTTACACTGAACCCCGTTAAGCAGCAAGTCCACCCCGTTCTTGTAGTAACTGAAAGCTGCCTCATAGTCCTCATTGACCTCGCTGTCCAGTGCCATGCGGATCTGCTTGGCCGCCTCCACCAGGTAATCTCTCTTTGCCATCGCTGCCTTGTTTTGGACCCGTCGAGGACCAGATGGGCCTGAGCACAGCATAAAAAGTGAGACATTACTGTTGATTCAGCGGGACTTAATTTAGACATGGCAGAGAGAAGAGGTATGAGCGAGCTGTCTCTTTAAACAGAACAGAAACTGAAGCTGTTGACTGATCAACACGAGAGTGTACTCTTAAAGAACGTTCTCACCTTTGCTCCCTTGTCTTATCAACAGCAGGACACATCTCTGTCTGTTGTCACTGGGCTGGGTGTGTGTCTGCCCCCAGTGACTCCAAGGCTCAGGTCTTTACGGCACAGCATGATTATCTGAGCCAGCGGAAACAAAGAGTTAACCTCCGGACCAGCACAGGAAGTGAGCACAGGCTTGTGCCTACTATTTCTGATGAATGGAAAGAAGCAGATTTGCAAGATGACAGAGAGATGACTCAGAGCCTGAGGCAAATTGTCGTGTGTCTCAGGTAAATCATGAAGTCGTGTATCCTTACAGGAGGATGGGAACCTAAAGATTACACTGGAGAAAGTGTCGCCACCCAAATCTTACCATATCATCCCAATAATATATGCTACACTGTAGACACACTGATGTGATCTACAGACACACCTACACAATGACATGAAGTGGATTATTTCCAAGGGGAAAATAAATTATTTGCTGACATAGATGTTAAAAAATATCAAATATTATGCAACTGATCTTTTTTACAGTATACATATGTATTATTGGTCAATCAGGAAAGGCTAATGCTGACAAGAAAACCTCCCACTGATATAATATTTCTTTGCTACAGACTAAAACACAAACATCACACACATACACACCCCATCCTGGTTACAGTCATGGAGGCGACATCCTCTCTAAGGAGTGTTATGAAACACACAAAGCCATCTTCAGTCTCCTCCATCATCATCTTCTCAACATGCCATTCCAAAGCCAAGGAGTTAGCAACCCACCATGATAAACAGATGAACAAATGGCGCAGAAAACAGGCGCACAGATACACACACTGTACCTGATGTGAGGCGAGCATGCCCTGGACCCTCCACCCCAGCAGCAGCATCAGCAGCGGCAGCAGCAGCAGCAGCAGCAGCCCGTGACTACAGCAGCCTGAACACACTCATCTCAGGAGCAGGGGAGGAGGAGAGAGCTCAGGCGAGGCTGCTGATTGGCTGAGCATGATGTCACTTTAGGGTACCATTTCACACAAGGCGCTCACTTCCCCCTCTCTCATCCTGACAGATGCTGGCCGCTTTAAAGAGACAGTACTGTTTTTGTGTGCACTGACTGAAGGCCTTTTTCAACCCTGACTTCTACTTCCATGATGGATTGTGTTTAGCTTTTAGTATTGACCAATTCCATATGAAAAGTGCTCAATCTACAGAGTGATTATGAATTACAGTATTGCTTTCAAGTCTCCCATCAGCTATGAATGGAGGGATCACCCTGCCCAGAAGCTGTAATCTGCTGGGGTTTGGTGCTCAGTACCAGATGGAGCCAGGCTCCAGTCACAGCACAAAGGAGAGTGGTTACCCCCCCCCACCCCAAGGGAGGGCCGGCTTACAAAAGGGGGTGGAGGCTCCAGCATGGAGCAGGATGGCAGAAAAGGAGAGGGGCCTGAGATGTGTCAGATGCAGCAACCTTACCCAAAAAGCAGAGAAGGATTGTCGGGTTTAGTTTAAAGGAATACTTCACCCAAAAAGTGATTATTTGTACATCAATTACACACCCTGTGTTACGTTGAGTCGGTGAAGAAAACGTTTTTCTTGCATGCTTCCACAGCGAACGAAGAATCCAAAAATTAAATTAAAACAAAACAGGACAAACATTTGAATGCTCAATTTTGATTTTATTTCAGAAATGAAAAGTACAGTGCAAAAGTACACAGACAGCTGAGAAAGTCAGTAAAGGTGACCATTTGTATCAATCACAATACAGCAGATCAGGAACAAGAGGCATCATTCTTTGTTAAACCTCACATGGTAGGACGCATAGTAGCCGTTGTTGTACATGTAGAGCTTCTGATCAGTGGGATTGTAGTGCAGGTTGACAAATTTCTCCTGGAATTTCTGAAGGGGAATACTCATGTATTTCTCCTCTCCAGTCTTGGTGTCATATGAGTAATAGATCTCCTCTGTCATCATATGTCTTGGCCTGGTGGCATACATAACTCCACACACCATGAAAGCATTCCCTACTTGAGGCTTGAAAGCACCAGTGGTCCATTCATCCTCAATACCGAATGATTTCTCGTCTATCTTAGCGATGACAATTTTACCCTTGGCCTCATCTGTGGCATACATTACCCACAATCCTTTCTCATCAGCTGAAAAGTCCAGGTACTGGTTGGGGGAATATGTGTAGGTGAATCTTTCGCTTGCTTTTGTGATTTGTCTGTGACTATAAGCAGAAGACGTCAGATTTAGTTTGGACATTCTGAATGGGTTGGCAGCCTGATAATATACAGTGTTACCATGGACAATGTAATTATTACCAGTGCCTTCGTAACCTTGTGGCAGAGCGTGGTGTGTGAAGGAGGATCTCTGAATGAGTTTGTCGTAATTAGAATACAAGTAGAATTCATACACAGAGGGACTGCTGTACGCACCGTACCAGTGCATTGACTCATAGCCTCTAACAGGTTTGGAGTCTTTACCCCAGCCCCCATACAGGTATCCTGCGTTCAGATGAGCATTCAGTTGGATGACTGTAGGCTTGCTGACGGCCATGATTCCTGTGTGATTGCAGTTGCCTGGAAAGAAAAGAAAACATTCACTATCACATGCAACCTGCTGACCAGCGACTGCCAAAAAAGAACTGGCTGGTGGTCTTACCAATATCTGGCTTGATGAACTCCTGCTCCTTCTGGCACTCCTGCAGCTTCTTCTGCAGCTTAGCAAACTCAATGCGGATCACCTCCAGGTTGCTCTTGTCGAACGTTTCCAGTTGGTTCACGATGAGGGTCATGTTGTGGATCTGGCACAAACAAACACAGTTACCACTATAAACGGTAAGATGATAGGAACAGTACAGTCTCGATCTCATCCTCTCACCTCAGTGTACAGACTGTCGAGCATGGGCGAGGAGGAGTTGAGGGAGTCTCTGAGCTGAGACACCAGAGCCTCGAACTCTCTGAGCTCAATCCTGAGCAGCTCAAAGTCCAGTTTGATGTAATTATCAGGACTGCTCTCCAGCATGGCCACTCTCACAGTCAGGTCCATCAGTTCTGCCAGGAAGATATCCAGTTTGCCTCCGTCATGGACGAGCTAAAAGACACACATCCAGCAGTTTGTACAATGTGAAGCAGTTACTGTCATGCAGCTGAATTTATTTAACACATCTTTTGTTAGATTTTTAATAAACATAAAGGATACATAAATGCCTCAATATAGAAACATACACAAGACAAAAATGAAATAAAATTTGAAAAATAAATACATAGTTTAAAATGATAAACATCTATCAAAAATGCTAGCACATTATATTTTTAAGAAAAATAATATGTAATCTTGGTAATCTTGAAATTAAAAACAGTATCAGAGTGCGTTTTATGCCTTTCAATAAAGATAGAGAGCAAATGTACAGGTAGATGCAAATATAGAAATACAAACCAAATAAGACAACAAAACCAAACAAAGATAAGGAAACATGAGAGGTTATTATTACAGCATGCACCAGTAAGCTTGAAGATAGATGTACATGCATATACATAAAAAATATCTGGACAGTAAGTATCATATGCAGTACCTGTATACAGATAAAACTGCATCTATAATTCAAGTTAGTCATTAGCAACAATCTTTTTTCTTTTACTTGTGATACATTTGTTGGAGTTAAGATTCTTCTTGGAAAAAAAATCTAACCAAAATGTTGCTTATCCATCTGGAGCACTTATTCAGAACTTCTAAACATCACGAAAAACATTCTCTATGCTGTTTTATACTTACTTTATTCATGTGGATCTCCACCTCCAGCCTCAGGTCGGTGGTAACTTGCTGCATGTGTTCCACTCGGTCAGCAGGGAAGTTGCTGTCAGGCAGGAACACACTGCAAACACACTCATCTCTTCCACCGGATGCGGTCACGTTCGCTGACTCCCAGTCTTCCACCGGCTGCAAGGAAACTTAGTTATTTATTAAGATATTACACAGAAAACATTTTAACAAGGAATAGCAGTCATTATTCAGACTTACGAGCCAAGCCAGCGCAGGGCTCAGTATGGGAAAGAGTAGCAGCAGAGTCAGAGGCATTGTGTGTCTGCTGGCAGGATGTCTGGTTGCTATCCTGATCTATGGGTTTTACACCTCTATTCAGTCAACAGAGAGCATGTGACATCATCCCACAGTAATAACTATTTTATTAGCATCCTTGAGATCGGAGCAGGTGTGCATGTTAAACACACTGTCCTGGGATTACTACATAACGATACATGATGGGGATTTTTCCTCTGAGAAATTTTAGTTTATTTTGTCACTGAATAAAACTTGAGGATGTAAATATTAACTGCTGAAAAAGTCTGGTACATTTTTGTTTTGTTTTTAAGTAAGACAATACTTTGCTGGTGAGAACATAGTACACTAGAGTGTTTCACTTGACAAAGGCGCCACTTTAACATGTGTAATATAGTGTTTTTATATGAGGTGAGGCAATGTTTCTTCCTGATTATCTGTTATCTCATGCTACAGTGTGTATCTCCCGTGTGACACAAAAATAGGGAGAAGGTCTCACCCACTTTTACGATGCTGAGAGCCAACATGTGGTCTGAAGTGGCACGATGATTACAAGCTGACTATACAACAGAGCTGTTTTGCATTCAGAGTTTATACTTAACATAACTTTGACTAGACATGTGATATTTGATTGTCAGTTTCTGTTTTCAGCCAGTTTGTATTTTGATTAATTGGGGCTAATTGCTTTAAAATTAATCTTATGCTTTCTTTGCACCCTGGAGAAAAACTTACACTATAGGTCTAACAAAGCAATTTATTCATTGTTTCTCCTCTGTTAAAGCAGAAGAGAGCAAAAACTGCAAGTTGATCTTGACACTCTGTTGTGTGATCATTAAATCATACAATGACTGATTACACCCATCTGCTGCAGTGCTTGCAACTTCTGTACTTTAATTCATATCTTTATTGTAACCAAATATTTACTGGTTTCGCTTTCCCCCGTTTGCATGCATTACATTTGAAAATCAAGTAACTTAAATATTATGTTGGCAAGGCATCACACATCTACATCTATTCACTAAGGCCGTCACATGTGAGTTACATATGTATATAAATTTACATTCACACAGTGACATTGAATTTAAAAAAATCGATAAAGTGGTGTAATTAATACAGAAAAGGAATGTGTATCAAGGAGAACCCAAAATAAGCATATTGGTGTTAAAACTCCTGGTATAATTTGATCACAGCTTATTATAAATAATCTTCCATCTTTTTATCTTATGATCCTAATTGTAAAAATCATATAATAGATTGACTGATGTGTATTTGGCTAATGTCTCAGTCTTTATGATTCTGATGAAGATACTGTCATGCCAATGTTTGTTTTTTCCATATGAACAACTTCATTGATTCCATATTGGATTGAACACACTGGATCTTACACTCATTGATCTATACTTTCTTCTTACTGTCAGTTAATTTGTGATAGTATTATTTATATGCACAGAAAGTTGAAGGAAATTCACACAGTTTCAATGCTTCAGTTTGATTTTATTCAGGAAAAGACAGTAAAAAGTCTATGTCATAGTACATAGCTTCATAGAGCTCCAGTGACAAAGTGAGTAAATACAGATCAATTGTATCAATCACAATACGACAGATCATAAAGTAGAAGGATCATTCTTTGTTAAACTTCACATTGTAGGTCACATAGTAGCCGTTGTTGTACATGTACAGCTTCTGATCAGTGGGATTGTAGTCCAGGTTGGAGTATTTCTCCTGGAACTTCTGGAAGCGGACGTTGAGGTGTTTCTCCTGCTTGGTCTTAGTGTCAAACGCATAGTAGATCTCCTCTGTGTTCAGATCCACTGACCTGGTGGCGTACATGACTCCACAGGCCATGAAGGCGTTGCCGGCCAACTGCTTGAACGCACCGGTGTTCCACTTGTCCTCAATGCCGAATGATTTCTCATCTAGTTTAGCGAGGACAATTTTACCTTTGCTCTCCTCTGAGGCATACATTACCCACAAACCATTCTCATCAGCAGCAAAGTCAATGTTCTGATTTTCTGAGTAACTGTACGAGAACCTTTGACTGGCATCTGAAATTACTCTGTACTCATATTTGGAAGTGGTCAGATTCAGTTTGCTCATACTGAAAGGTGTGTTGTGCTGGTAATATATGGTGTTACCGTGAACAATGTAATTGTTTCCGGTACCTTCCCACCCACTTGGTAAGTCATGGTGTTTGAAGGTGGACCTCAGAATCAGCTTTTCATAGTCGGAGTACAAATAGAAGTCATAGACAGAGGGATCGCTGTATGCACCATAGAAGTACATTGATTCATAGCCTCTAACAGGTTTGGAGTCTTTTCCCCAGCCCCCATACTGGTAACCTGCATTCAGATGAGCATTCAGTTGGACCACCATAGGCTTGCTGACGGCCATGATTCCTGTGTGATTGCAGTTGCCTGGAAAGAAAGAAAAATGTTCATGTTTGGTGAGAATATCTGACTTTTAAACTGTCATCCACAATCATCTGACTAGTTGTCTTACCAATATCTGGCTTGATGAACTCCTGCTCCTTCTGGCACTCCTGCAGCTTCTTCTGCAGCTTAGCAAACTCAATGCGGATCACCTCCAGGTTGCTCTTGTCGTAAGTCTCCAGTTGGTTCACGATGAGGGTCATGTTGCGGATCTGGGAATAAACACATAAATCAAATGCAGCATTCTACTGATGAAGAAAGCTGCGATATTTGCAAGTGGGTTAAAAATGTCTCTCTTACCTCAGTATGAAGGCTGTCAAACATGGGCGAGGAGGAGTTGAGGGAGTCTTTGAGCTGAGACACCAGAGCCTCAAACTCTCTGAGCTCAACCCTGAGTATCTCAAAGTCCAGTTTGATGTATTTGTCAGGACTGCTCTCCAGCATGGCCACTCTCACTGTCAGGTCCATCAGTTCCTTCAAGTAGATCTCCAAGTTACCCTCGTAGCTCACCATCTGAGAGAGTGAATAAACATAAATCAATACAGTTATGTCTCAGCAAAATGTTTTAATGTGTAAATGCTGTGGAACCCTTCAGTCTTACTGCACCTTTTTCACTTGAATATCCACCTCCAGGATCAGATCCTTGCTGACCTGCTGCATGTGCTGAACCCGGTCGGCAGGGAAGGTGGTTTCAGGGACATACACATGACAAACACACTGACCTGACTCACCCAGTGATGCAGTCACATTGCCAGACTCCCATTCATTCAATGGCTGAAAAGGCAAAAAACATTAAAATGATTATGATGAACGACAGATACACCTGTATGTTTTAATAAAAAATAAGGGTCACTTACGATCCATGCCAAAGCAGGACTGAGCAGCAGCAGCGGCAGCACAACTGGAATCATCTTGTCTCAGTCTACTTCTCAAGTGTTTCCTGGTGGCCTGATCACTGAGTTTTTAAAGACAGCTTTTATCGCGTCATCTCAAACACCTTCTCTTCTCCCATAGCTGTTATTTGAGCTGTCTGGAACTTCAACGCAAGAACAGGTGTTTATTCTGAAGTACCTTATGAGTTATGGCTTCATCCTTGTTTGCTCACAATAACTTTTTCTTTGAACGTGGGATGCGTATGAGAAAAGTGCCATATGTAGTCAATCGTGGCATAATTTGTAATATTTACGGCCTGTGTGTTAAGTGTTGCGTGTGTTAAAGGAGGTCATCGTATCCACAGGTGGACACTGTCTCAGGCTGTATAATTACATTTGCAACTTTTATTAATGATTTATTTTGCTGGCATCATCTGTCGTGGTCAGTTCTCACTGTGTCGTGAATGAAAGAGTCAAATTGCTTCTGTGTGTTGTTTCCTCACACACATGGTTAATTGTGTAATCTCATGCATGTGACTTGGGTGGTGCCTTTGAACAGTGCGGTTCATGAGTCGGAAATACTGCGCCACAAGGGAATGACTTTAGAGTGAAATCCTGACTCACACCCCAGGAAATCACTATGCACAGGCAAGTTTTATTCACTTAAGTGGCAAATTTGAAAAAGCAATTCAGTTGTACTGAGGGAAGTTTGAAGTTATGGCTATTATAAACATAAAAGTATAAAAGTGAGCCTCTGTAATGAAAAGAAAACATTTTATATTTTATTATTTTTTAAGGTTTGCATTTAAATCAGCAGTAGTGTAGTTACCATCTAAACAGAAAGTAAATCTGCTTCCACATCAGTGCAGAAGCCTGAAGGAAAATGTTAGTATTGTACATTACTGCAAATAACGGATACGTTACATTTGCACATTTCACACAGTTAACATATCAATATTTCTAAAGTAACATAATATTTATGATTTATGAGCTGACTGTGTCATCAGGAGGTGGAAGAGATGGTAGATGGTGTGACACGCAGATGAGACACCTGCCAAGCTGCAGACCACAAACATCAAAAACTGGTTGTGTTCTAGCAGCCTGTTGCTGTTTTTCTAGCACTTTTTTGGGCACCAAATGTGGGTGTTTTTAGCAACTCATTGCTGTTTTTCCACCAGGTTGCGCCACGAAATACGGTTGTTAATTACCAAGACATCACTGCGTTCCCTGCTAGAACTAAGCCAGTATTTTAGCCGAATCATTGCTGCGTTTCCAGGCAGTAATGTGCCCCCAAAACTGAGTATTTCAAGTCAAAACATGATCTTTTCCTAATCATAAGCAAATGGTTTTTGTGCCTTCACCTAACCACATGTCAATCACAGTTTCAACAATATATGCGTGCTTTGTTGGACCGTACAATGCCCACATTTTATCTGGTGAATGGGTCGTCTACATACACACATGTGACAAATAACTGGAAAAAAATATATAAAATATGAGTTTATACACATGATGAATGCAGATTCTTCCATACAGGACATAAGAGATCTCTGAAAATTTAATGAACTCAACAGGCCTTTTTCACAGCAGGCATTTTGACATGTTAGTTGGACAAGTAAAGATGTAATTATTAATTGATTATGGGTCCATTACATTTAGGTGTGTGTGTCCCTGTTATTATGCATGCTGGCTCACTGGAATATCTTATGGGGACACTTACATGTAACAGAGCCATGATTAATGTCATTAGTAACTCTTTTATTGTGAAATCCTTTAGAAACTTCAGTAAATTTATGCACACCACATCACGTCAATTCACAATATATAATTATATAATATAATATATTATATAATATTATATATAATAATATAATTATATAATTTCTAATTGACTTGGTGGGACAGTGGTCTTTTACCTGTCAAAAACAGGCTTTTTCCACAGCAGACATTTTGACTTGTCATAGTAGGAACAGCACATTGCTTAATAATGACAGTAAGCCAGCAGTTACAATACCAGGAGCCTGAAACTGAAGCAGATAAATAATTCAGCCATCAAAAATGTCATTATTTACAGCTGTGCTTTTAATATTTTGACATGTTAAGATGTCTTCTGTGAAAAAGGCCTAGTCTGAAACTGTATGTACTTATTGCTATATGTATTATGTTGCAACGCCAATCTAGCCACTTTGGACTATGGCGACAGACTGAAAACGGTTGGCATCAGAAATATGAAGAATGCAAAAATCAATATAGTAAACTGATTTATTGATCCTGCAATGCAACATTTGGAATCAAGTGTTATACGTGCCTCAAAATGCTTATCTAATTGCGGAAATGAATTCCTCCTTTTGTGTGAATGTTTATGGAAGCTACTTGTAATAGTAAGAGTTTTAGTTTTTTTAATTATAGTTTTTTTTAATTATAAATCAGAATCCAGGTCTGCATTTCTTAATGTCAGAAATGTACAAAAGCCAACTGATCCAACTACCAAAAACAATACTGCAGTTTGAAAGTGTGTGAAGCACAGGAATGAGTGTGTGAAGGGAGTGGGGTGAATTATTAATCATTAGAAAATAACACATTCTTCATGAGCATTTGCATAAGGACACACTTGACACGTTTGTGATGCTTAGGATCATTTATTGGTGATCAAGAATAAGGATGCGCTACATGAACTACAAGAAAAAAAGAGAGATATAATCATTGCTTCATTCATAAGTGTTTGACACTTCATTAAATCACAGATAAGATTTTAGGAAAGGAGAAATGGTGGTTCCACCGTGGCTTTAGCTGTGTGGTTGAACCACAGATGGTAGTTAACATAGTAGCCATCATTGTACATGTAGAGCTTCTGGTCAGTGGGATTGTAGTCCAGGTTGGAAAACTTATCCTGGAACCTCTCAAAGGGAATGCTGATGTAGCTCTCTTTTTGGGTGTTGGTGTCATACTTGTAAAATATCTCTTCAGTTTGGATATCAATAGTTCTGACTGCATACAGAACGCCACACACCATGAAGGCATTGCTAACTCCTGGCTTGTAGACGCTAGTCTGCCATTCCTCCTCAACCCCAAAAGAAGGCTCGTTTATTTTAGCAATGACCATCCGGCCACTGGACTCCTCTGTGGCGTAGGTCACCCACAGGCCGCTTTCATCAGCAGCGAAGTCAAAGTTCTGATTGGGGGAGTTGGTGTAAGAGAACCTGGTGCTAGCCCTAGGAATCACCCTGGACTCATATTTCATGGTGGTGAAATTCAGTTTGGCCAACCCGAACGGGCTGTTGATCTGATAATACAGTGTGTTGTCACGGATGACAAAATTGTTCCCTGTGCCAATCCAGCTGCTGTGTAAGTTGTGATGCTGGAATTGGTTTCTCAAAATGAGGTTCTTATAGTTAGTGTAGAACCTAACGTCAACAATGGAGCCACTGGTGTACCCAGAGTACCAGTACATAGACTCTCTGTCGGGGACAGGCTTCGAATCTTTTCCCCAGCCTCCATATTTGTAGCCAGCGTTGAGATGGGCATTCAGCTGGCTTACAATGGGCTTGCTGACCTTGATGAGACCTGTGTGTGCACAAGAACCTGCAGAGAGAGAGGAAGAATTAGAGTCCAAGGAGGGTTTAGATTAGACAGGGATATTAGAGGGGTTGGCCCCAAGCAGGATTTGGTTTGGGGGTCCCTTCACGTAACATGTCCACATGGCACTAAACCAATTTGTGTTGTAAATATTAGTTTCAGCACACGTAATACAAACAAGCATGTAAAGACTAAAGTATTTACCCTGTGAATATGTTTTATTTTTACCACAAATTTTTCAATTTCAGTTTCAATACAACCACAAAATAGGATTTTTTTCCCCCACAGAATCCTCAGAGTGCTTGTTTCACAGGGAGCCGTGCATTACTAACTTAGCCTCCCTGCCTCTTGTCTCTGAGCTTTTTGTTATCACTATTTATTGACAAAAATGGTATGAAATGTTGTCAGCTTTTGTTCATCGTCTCTTGTTCATTTAAAAAGTCCTTTCTAGAGCCCAGGCCCTTAGCAGCTGCTTGTATCACTTAATGAGTCGGCCATATCAGTGTGAACAAGCTTACCAATGTTGGGGTTGAAAAGCTCCTGGTGGCGTCTCTCGCACTCCTCTAGTTGCAGCTGCACCTTGATGTACTCCCGACGCGTCGCCAGAACCACATTCTTGTCGTAGGTCTTCTCCAGCTTGTTCAGGGTCTCCACCATGACTGTGATCTGTGAATAAACACATGGTTTGCCAGTGGATTCGCATTATGTCTGTTAATGCTGCGACCGCCATGATCAGGACTTACCTCTACACGCAGAGACTCGAAGACAGTGGTGGAGCCTTTGAGGGAGAGCTGCAGCTCTTTGATCAGAGCCTCCACTTGTTTGATCTTCACCTTCATCTCATCCATGTCGGCATCGTTGTAGGCATCAGGCTTCTTCTCCATTTTTTCTATCTCTGCCGTCAGCTTTATTATCCTCTCTGAATATGCTGTCAGCTTGGTCTCATATTCTTCCAGCTGAAATAAAGTCAAGACAAAGAAGATTTTCACATTTTTTTGTCTGTCTCAAATATGTTATCATCTTTTGCACATGCCTCAAATATGTCTGAGCACCTTGCCCATCTCTAGCTCCAGTTTGTGTGTGATCTCCCCCGCTGTCTGCTCCACCACCACCAGGTCTCTGACAGGAAAGGTAGTACTGGGCAAGAAGGCATCACAAGTGCACCTGTCCCCGCTTTCACCTCCTGTCGCATTCCTCGCGCTCCCCTCGCTCCACAGGCCTACACGCTGGGACACATGAACACACACAGTAGATCAGCTTACCTCTAATGTGAAAGCATAATCAAAGAGTAAAGATGAATCAGTCGATGTAAGTAATGCCATACATACCCCCCAGGCCATTGTGGAGCTCAGCAGTGCTAAGAAATGCAGAGTGCCGATCATGGTGCAGTCAGAGTTGCTATGATTGAGATAGCTGGATCTCCGGGGCTTATATAGCCTGTCTCAACATCTTGCAGGTTGCAGCACCTGTCCTAGTTCACAGCGCTGTTAGCCAAGGCGCATGCCAAGATGTAACACTTAATGTTATCTTCAGCAAACAGAAATTAAATACACTGATGTTGGTCTGAAATGATCCAATGTTTGGGCGTGCATCAGAATTCAAAGAATTGCAGTTGCGTAGGTGTACCATCTGACACAGTTCCCAAGTGTTATGAAGTGTTTGTTTCCCCAGATGGTCTGAATGCTGAATATACTGGGCACATTTGTCATTTTTAGAGACTAGAAACAAGATGAATAAATCTTTATTTGATAACTGTAACTGTAACAAAAGGAGCCAACAATGTCAGGGAAAAAGAATCATCGCATTTGATAGAGTGATACAGTCATGTGACAGTTTGATTTTTTGAGTCTTTATCTGCACGTTTTATGGTTTTCTTTTTCTTCACTTTCTTGGTTTTGGCTTTAACCACTGGCTGCTTGGCATTAAGAGCAGGCCTGGACCTGGTCAGGTGGTTAGCAGTGGGGCTGAGCTTGCTGTTGCTCATCTCTGGATCAGAGCGAATACCCTGAGCAGAGATAGACTTGCCTGGAGATGAGCGAGGGGAGTCATCCAGCAGGTTTGGCTGGGAGTATGAGCGCATAGCTGGGGAACTGGTGGGACGGTAAGGTGTGGTGCCTCCTAACATGGGCAGGTGGACGTGCTCATTGCTCATATTGGTGACAGAATAGCGACTGCTGTTGGACATGATTATGTGGTGCCAAGAGCTTAGAGGGGTGGCGGAGAAGTGCTGAGGGCCACTTGAATCCTCTTTGGCACCTCCTGGAGATATGACCATGGAGCTGCGTGGTGTTACCGCCTCCACAGCACTCTGGAAGGTCTTGAGGATGCGGTCACTCTTCTGCTTCTCTTTCTTCTGACGGGACTCAACCTTCCTCAGCTGGCGGCGATGATCCCTCATCATCTGTTTCCTTGTATCTGCCAGTCCCCTACACGGAAACATCAGATAACACACTTGCATCACTCTTTTACAACCTCGTTCAAGGTGAAGATCTGGATGAATTCCCAGCTTACAACTAAAACACACTTGGTTGAACTGCACCATCATTCAAACAATGATTACACTGTACAAACTGACATTCACGTCACTACTCAATGTTTTGCAACAATAAACCTTTATTATCACAGGACAACTGTGTGAAACAATTTAGACAGCCCACCTGTGAATATGACCAAACATTAGGAGAGGCGCTCACCTGTAGTCGACCATTCCTGTCCTGTCACGATCAAGTCTCTGAATCAGCTCCTCAATCTGATATCGATCCAAAGGAATACTTGATTGCTATCATATTTTTACAGAACAGAGGGAAAAGTCAGAGTCAGAAACACAGATTCTTTTTTCAGTATCATTTTAACATATGGATTGTCTATACTGTATTTTAAGTCTGTCCATCCTGGGAGAGGGATCCCTCCTCAGTTTTTCCTCCTGAGGTTTCTTCTTCTTTATTTTTCCTGTTAAGGGTTTTTCTGGGGGAAGTTTTTATTTATCCTCTGTGAGGGTCCAAAGACAGAGGGTGTTGAATGCTGTAAAGCCCTCTGAGACAAACTGTGATTTGTGATATTGTCTGTATAAATAAAAATGAACTGACAGGCCGAATTTGGCCTGCGATAGGGTACCCACCGATCATTTTCTAAGTCACAATGACAATAAACTGATTGATACTGGGATTCTTTTGTACTTTTGATGTTAATGAGGTACCAGAGTTCATTAAAAACGTATCAAAATAGAGCCTTTTCTATGAAAAAAGTGCCAGTGGAAGATCCCTGCACTCCCCGACAGAGGTCAGGGCTAAGCTCGGAACATCCTCAAATCCTAGAAATGCCCCTGCCTACACCTGACCTGTGTGTCGCTGCTGCAACTGGCTGTAAAATATCTGATTTATTTGTCATATAGGCCTAGTGTCAATCCTTGTACCAACTAATCTACTTAATAAGGGAATTAAATAGGTCAGTTAATTTAAAATGAAGTGTTTCAAAGACAGATGAATTATGGGCCTTTTATTGCTTGTGCATTTTATCTGATAAATATTTTTAATGTTAATTACATTAATAGTAATTACCTGGCTCCTGGCCTCCTGTCATTTTACAAAAGTGGCCCCTGAGCAAAGCAATTCAGCAAAGCGATTCAGTGTGAGCTGTCACTGTGTGTTGGTCACTGATCAGCATCAGGAAAGATTTGTGAAGAGAGGTGGAAGAGAGCTCATCACGCACGATTTCAGAGGAAAATTTCATGGTGTCCTGTCCTGCAAATGTCACTAACTCTGCTCAGTTCAGATGATCAATTTATCTGGTAACCTGCACGGCCTTCCTGAAGTCAGCAACAGGGACTCGCATGGTGCCATCTTTGTCGATGTTGCGAAAGAAATCCCACAGGCGTAGCTTGCGCTGATCCAGATAATCCTTCAAAAACATCAAGAGAAGACATTTTGTCATTTATAAAGTACATGCAAAACCAAACAGAGGTGTCATCATTTGACAGCTTTTAGTATTTATTCAAGAAATGAACATGAGATTGCACTTTCATATTACTGAATGAAATGTAACCAGATTTTTACTTATTCTCATTATGTGACCAGAACAGACCTGGATGACTTTCATGGGATCAACACGTTTTGGTGGCTTCTTAGCAATGAAGCCTCCGACTCCTCCGTACTGTACATCCAGACCAGGATGCTCCTGACATGTCACCTCCAACAGATGCACAAAGGTCTCATTTACCAGCACATTCTGCTCGGTAAAAAGAAGCAAAACAAGATGGTATACACAGGATACAGTGTGTTCATTGTGAACAGTTTAATAGTGAATGGTTTAATTTGTTAAACTGAGATCACCACCACAATCAGATTCAGATTCCAGACAGACAGACAGACAGACAGTGGTGACACAGTCACTCACACATATGTTGATCTCCTCCAAGGCCGTTCTAGGTGTGTTCTTCACCACATGAACTAGGGCCAGTGCTCCCTCTACTGTTAAAGAGTTGTAGGCCAGCTATGAGAGTGTAAGAACAAAACATCCCCTTAAAATGTATCTGCATCATACTGATGATGCATGTTGGCTTCACACTTCCTCACCCACCCACCAGTAGGACTCGGAGTGTGTCATTAAACTCGAGGCCTCTGCACAGCATGCCAACACCCTCGTTGGTGAGGCGGTTGTTGTTCAGGTTGAGGTGCACCAGAGTGTTGTTGAATTTTAGGGCCTCTCCCATAGCCAGGGCGCCCTCGTTCCCAAACCCGTTCCATGATAAGTCGAGGTGTTTTAACATCATATTCACCTAAATACGGAGAATGCAGTCAGATGTATATCAAGGCAGTGATCAAACTGATTTGTCATGCAGCCGTACCTTGAGTCCAGCACAAAAAGCCACAGCCCCTTTCATTCTGAGGTGGTTCCAGCTGAGATCGAGCACCTCAAGACCCTCGTTGTTTGCTGCAGAAATGGAAAGTAAAATCTGAGAAAAAGACTTTTGTGGTCATTTCTCTTGTTTGGCGTTACATTAATAAATGGATGGATTACTGAACGGGCCTACAGGGTAAAGTCCCAGGGGCTCAAAGTGTCAGGGCCCCCCGTAGGCCTTCAACTGCTAAATGTCACTCAAATTAACATATATGGACCAGGAAGAGACTCAAAATGACCACAAAGAGACACAAAAAGACCACGAAGAGATGCAAAGGAACTGCAGAAGGAAGGATGAGACACAAACTAACTACAAAAACAACCAACCAAAGGGACACAAAACAACCAAAAGAGACGGAAAATAACCTTAAGACACAGAAATACCTCACAGAAACACAGACAATGACAAAAAGACAGAAATCAACCACAAGGAGACACAAAATGATGACAGACACAAAACCACAAAAAGATGCATATTAATATTAATATTAGTGAGTTATACTGTACCAAGCAGTTGTCCCAAATGTTCTCCTCCTTTTCCTCTAAACTCATTATGGCTCAGGTCGAGTTCCTTTATTCTGGAATTGATCTACATGTAAAAGTATTAGCAACATATTATGCTAAGAAAGTAGCCTACCCACAACTAAAATGACCTCTGTCACATACCGTCAAGGCATCTGCAAAATATTTAGCATCATCATCAGTAAATCCATTTCCTGTTGAGACAAAATATTTAACGTTTAAACATACAAAATTAGTACACTAATAAATAAGAATGAGAAACTAGACTGATTAAATTTACTAGTCTTGTGGGAAATTGTTTACTTTTTTATCTTTCCATTAGAGTCTCAGTACATCGCCCTGCTCTCAGTACAGTTGCATGCTGTTACTTTACCTGAAATTACCTGAAAGTTTCATAGATTTTATTGAGATGTTGTCCAGCAACACTTTAGCCACATGCTCAGCTCCTGCAGACTGCAGACAGTTGTTGGACAAATCCTGAAAACAAAACAGATGCCGGTACTTGGAGTACACTACTGTGAAAGTCAAGTTAAAAGGCCACCTGAAAAGCACTTGTGACCTCTAGTGGTAGCTTTGCAGTCTAACATACCAGGTGCTGCAGGGTGAAGTTAGCCCTCAGCATCTCCACCAGGTATTTGGCTCCCTCAGCTTGAATATGATTGTCTGCCAGTTCCAGAGTGTCGATATGCATATCAGCCTAAACACAAAGAGCTAATTAGAAATTTTCTAATTAAAAAACATCCCACTCAATAACAGTCATTTTAAACTTACCACTAAGGCGATAGCGAGTGCTTTGCACCCCAAAGGTCCCAGCCCGTGGTGGCTGAGGGCCATGGTTGTAGAGTCAAGGTTCCGTATAAAGTAGGAGACCTGGCACCACACCCACCAGTTTGCAGGCCTGGAGGTACACTTCAGAAATAGACGTCTCCTTGTTGCTCTCCTCTTTTTCTACAAACGAATAAGCCCACATTATACAAGTACCAGAGAGGAAACATCCCTCTCCAGTATTAGAACGTGCTTGAAAGGTCATCATGGCCTTCGTCTGGTCCCTTCCAATGTTAACTCCGTGGCTACGGCCTTGCATGGACCCTTGTCTATACATACAGTAATGAATGCATGTTTCACAGCAGCACTTTGTCAAAATAAGCCATTTATTTGCTTCGTTTTTAGAGTGCTTTTTACCACAAAATTATGAATTAACAGAACAAATGTACAGCTATACAGTAGGAGAAACAAAATGGCTTACACTGTATTTACCCCAAAACTCCTAGAATTAATATAAAGTACTTACCATCAGACTCCAAGTCTGTGTCAAACTCATCCTCCATGTCCCGGGGTTGAAATGGGGATGGACAATCATCATCTTTTAAGCAGAGGGACTCAAAAGACAGTGTTGACATTGCTGTATGCTGTCAGAGCCTATGCCTTTGTTTCAAACAATTTCCCAGAAACAAAGGGAATAGCTACAGTTTTTAAGGTTATTTGTTCATTTATTCCTGAGGGTTCTGATATGCGAGCAAACACTGTGAAATGAAATAGGTCTGTGCTGTCCAGCAGGTAATTCTACCCCTCAGGTAACGTTTCATGTGTGGTGACATCAACAATTAATGCCTCAGTGTGGTTACAATGCTGTTTTGTAGTAACCAAGGGACTCTTCGTTCAGGGGGGAGAGGTGGGGCAAAAAGGGGAGGCATGTTACATCATTTTTAAGCACTAGGGAGGGACTTATGTTTTTTAAATTTGGCTTAGGGGAGGGGCATAAAAATTAAATGGTTGTATTTTGTATATGGTGCAGTGGTTAGCACCCTGGGTTCAAACCCAGGGGGAGGGAGCCCCTCTGTGGGGAGTCTGCATGTTCTTCCCTGTGTCAGCGTGGGTACTCCGGGTACTCCGGCTTCCTCCCACAGTCCAAAGACATGCAGGTTAACTGGTGACTCTAAATTAGCCGTAGGTGTGAATGTGAGTGTGAATGGTTGTCTATCTCTATGTGTCAGCCCTGTGATAGTCTGGTGACCTGTCCAGGGTGTACCAGCTGGCATAGGCTCCAGTTGCCCCCAGACCCCTAACGGGAAAAATGGTTACGGAAAATGAATGATGTATTTTGTATTTATTTTACAGCTGATTTTTTTTTAAAGAAAACATGCCTGTGCTCCTTAAATACTGTCAAAATTACATATTTTTTTGGAGTTATTATACCCTTAAATTGTAAAAACAGAAAGTACTGCTGGATTTTCAATTTGACAGTAACTAACGAGCAAGAAAGAAAAACCGAGAATTTTTTTTTTTTTTTTTTTTCAAACATATTTTTATTGAACTTTTTTTGCAAAGCATGTGTGGAAATAATACCAAAATACAGGCATTTAAACCTGACAGAGATACATAAAATGAGATAGATAAATGATTGTTAAAAATAAAATAAAATAATAAGAAGAAAATAAAATAAAATAAATAAAAATAAATTAATTAAAGTAATAATAAATAGGTAAAATACATAATAATAATAATAATAATAATAATTAAATAAAAACAAAGGACAAAAGTTCAGGAAGTCTAATCCTTTTCCCAGGCCACGTCTATAAGACCTGACCTCATCCTATGAGGTGCAGTGGTCCCCAGGTAGTCAAGAAATGGATCCCAGGTCCGAATTATTTTTTTTTAAACTCCAGGATTTTGTCTTGAAATTGTAACTTTTAAACATCGAAGACTAAGTTTTTAAAATCTACTAACTGATATATGGTGGAGGGAAGATTGTGTATTTTCTCTGTCACTCCCAGAGGCTCAAGGAAAAATATTTGTAGCAAACGGGAAGGTAAATAGAAAAGAAGAAAACACCACTACCAACAACAACAACAACAAAAACCAACCCCTCCTCTGACAAAGAAAGAACAGTCCCTAAAAGCAGTCATGACACAGATGGCATTTTACAGGATATTAGACATTTTAATATTGTCTTTTTTTATAGAGTGCTGTATATATATTTTCCAGATATCAAGACAAATTCAAAAAGAAACAGGACCAACACATCCATGAGTAATCCACACCTCTGACATTTACTCGCGGCCCCTAACCTTTTGCACTACCAACGGCTCTAGAACGCGCATGCGCTGATCTCAGCACACAAACATGATTGGCAGTTTGTTATATTATGCGCTCTACCCGCTGTCCAGGCTCCTTTCCTGTCGACCCTCAGGTAAATCTCACCTGCCCGGTGTCAAAGTGTCTGTGTGTAAAGTGTCAGTGTCTCTGTGTGTATTTCAGTCGAGTAGCTGTCTGAAGCTAACGGTTGCTAACGTTAAATTTAGGTCGCTGCTGACTGAGCACTTTGTCCCGACAGTTGTTGGCGCGAGCGTTCAGGAGGGTGATTTTAATTAAAACTCGGTGTGACGCTTTTCGTGTGGTTCCCCACTGTGAGCTAATTTCTCCTCCTTTGTGGAGACGCTAACCCACGGCACCTTTTGTCATCGCTATGCAGCTAACTTTAACTTTAGCTCGTGGGAGCGTGTGTTAGCTTGCACCTGTTCCTGTTTCTTTAGCTTGTACTTTCGAGACAGCCCTCATGACGTCACAACGTCGCCACGTGCGTCTGTTTTGCTGTGTAGTTTATGTTGAGAGAGACAGGTTTATTAAGTCCAGAATAATTTCCTGTAGTTTGACGCCATCACATCTGGTATGCACGTTATGTAGGAATGTCAACCACTCTCTGCCTTTGACGGTGTCACCTCCTGATCCATGTCAGTCTCCATTAAGTGAAGATGTTTTTCCTTTTAATAGAAGTGTACAATAAGAGCTTTGTTTTAGGACAGCGTGGTCTCTGCTCCTACAGCAACATTTATTGGTGTAATTTATCAGTGATATTGACTGGATAAAAGTTTGGTTCTTACCACAAAAGTTTCCCCAACAAGGTAAAAGAGGTGTCGTTTAAATTGATCCTTTGATTTCTTTAAAAAAGTGAAAGAATGCTGCTCTTTGTCTTTACGTTACATCCTGAAAACTTGCTCCCGTTTATTTTGGTGTTGTAATTTTACATATGTGCTGTGGAAAGATATCACTAGTTGACAACATTGTCTCAGATTTGACTTGTTACTATAGAAATATTATATCTGGGTGCTGTGATTATTGTGACAAAGATATTAATGCCCCTTTCTTTATTAATCTAATTTTACTTCTTGCCAAATTTTATATTCAGAATTGAAAATCTTTAAACAAAAAAAACTCAATTCTTTATATTTATGAAGAAATGGAACAATATTTGTTGACAGTTTTTTCCTCACTAAACAAAAAGGCTATCAAAACGTTAAATGTATGCACTGTCTTTGAAATCTTTAAGTGAACGTTTCATCCCAAATCACTCAAATCTTTATTTTTACTTTACGTTAGTTTTGTTTTGCTTTTGTTGTCGTTTGTTTGGTACCGTTTTTAGTTTTGTTTCCCCAGTGCTTCATTTTTATGTGTATCTGTATGATTGTGTTCACATTGTGTTTCAGAAGCTCAAAAAAAATAGGTAGATAGATTTATATGCTGCATTCAACAGTGGCTGTCACTATTTGGGCAAAACTTCAAGAAGTACTTTACCCACAGAATGACAATTTGTAAATAAGTTGGTCATGCCGTGTTATGTTGAATTCATTAAAAAAACAAAACAAAAAAATGTTTTCTGTCATGCCTTCACAGAGATTGAGTTATGGATTGGGGATCGCTATAAACAACGGCAAAATTATATCAAAACATCTGTTTGTTTTTTTTGACTTGGATTATACTGCACGAGTTGTGTGAGAGGTTGCAAACTGATGTTTTGATATAGTTTTGCAGTTGTTAAACATGGACCCCAATCAAGCAATTAATCATATTCGCTGTTTTACGTGGAGGTATGTGAGAACAAGATTTCTGTAATAATCCAAAGTAACACAGCATGTCTGTTTGTGTACAAATGGTAATTTTGTGGCTGAAGTATTTTTAATGACACAGGCTAAAGAGGTGAGTGTGTTTCATCATAGTATGAATGTATAAGTGTTTTCTGGCTAATCTTGTCTTACAGAGGCCTTGAAGAAGGGTCTCCATCCTGCAGAGGTTAATGGCAAGGCAGTGTGGGATGGTGGTGCTGTCACAACCAGAAGCTTCTTCCAGTCTCAGAAAACCATGCTGGACCAGTGGTTCAGCCCAAGCAGTGGGACGAAGGGAGAAACGAAAGAAGGGATGAAACAACCAAGCCAAGAAAAGGAAGACAATGCGAGGCCTGACACAGACAAAGAACAGCTGATGACTGTCCTCCATGAAGACACAAACAATGAGGCTGCTTCAAAGATGAGTGAGGTGCAATCTGCAGTGAAGGAGAAAGAAGAAAAGACAATAAATGGACAGCAGCAAGACAGAGTGGAAGCTCCCAAGCAAGATGATGGGGAAATAACTATTCACCCAGATGTGCTCCATATGAACCAAAACACAGAGGTTGGAGGTATTTCTCCTATGGAGGACATTAGTCCCGAGACAGCTCTTGGGGCACAGTTAGAGTGCCTGCAAATGGAGGACAGCGATCAAGAAACCACCAGTTCAGTGCAGGAAACAGTAAAGATACCAAGCTTAGAAGATCCAGCAACTCTGGCTGAGCCAAGCATACAAGAAACTACCTGTCCAGTACAAAAACAAACACAGATTCAAAGCTGGGAAGAGCCAGCGACTCCAGCTCAAGTAACTGAGTGCTGGGATGAATATGTGGCTCCAGCTGCTGATGAACTGCGTAGTGGGGAAAGCAGTTCTGAGCTGGTGTTTTCCTCCCTTCTCTCCAACACTCAATCCCACCTTAAGCTCAGTGGGCAGCATGATACACAAACTAGCTGGCACTTTCCTGCAGGACCTGGCCTGGCAGAAGAGATGCAGTGCCCACTGTGGCAGTTTCCATCTGTGAGCTATTACCCTGCAATAGAACCAGCAGTGCCATTTGAAGGTGAGAATCTGACACCTCTCTTTGCTGGAGCAGTTTCATTTTGGCTCTCTTGATTGTTATATTTCCACTGCAGTCAGATTTCTCTAAACTCACCAGTAGTTTAATATCCAGCTGTTAATTTGCACAGACTTGTGTGTTTGTTTCCCACCCAGTAATGTGGAGAGTGTGGGAGGAGATCGATGAGAGTGCCACTGCAGCAGAGCCGTTCACAAAGGCAACGATGGACATCACTGTTATGTCCTACAACATCCTTGCTCAGGACCTGCTAGAGGTGAACTGGGAGCTGTACACACACTGCCCCCCGGAGGTGCTGGACTGGAGCTACCGCTGCAGCCTACTACTACAGGAAATACAGAAATGGGAACCAGATGTAAGTCAAGTGCCATCTGATTCAGAATAGACTGCATGTGTCTTTTGTTTCAGTCATAAATGTAAACTAGATGTATTTTAAATGTAATCTCGAGGTGTCCACTAATGAGTCCTGTGTGTATCCTTGTGTGTGTAGATTCTGTGTCTCCAAGAAGTTCAGGAGAATCACTACCATGAAGAGCTGTATCCAGTCCTGTCTCAGATGGGTAAGTCATCTGACAAAATAAATTTGGATCATGTTATGACAAAGACATGACATCCTGTATGTTGTCTCCTCATGTTGGCGCTCCAGGCTACACCTGTGTTTACAAGCAGCGTACAGGGACCAAGACAGATGGCTGTGCCACGTGCTATCGTAGCACTCGCTTCTCTGAGCTATCAGTCACCACGCTGGAGTTCTTCAGGCCTGAGACAAAGCTGCTGGACCGGCACAATGTGGGCATTGTCTTGTTGCTTCAGCCAGTGGTCATCCAGGGTTTGCAGATCAAGGCGAAGGGCCCACCCCTCTGCGTGGCCAACACCCACCTGCTCTTCAACCCCAGGAGGGGTGATGTGAAGCTGGCTCAGCTAGCCATAATGCTGGCAGAGATTGACAGCGTGGTCAAGACCTGCAAGGCCAAAGGTGAACACTGTAACCTTATATTGTGTGGGGACTTCAACTCTGTCCCCCACATGCCTCTGTACCAGCTGATCACCACCGGCGAGCTCGAATTCCAGGGTCTACCAGCATGGATGGTGAGGCTAAAACACTGCAAAGAACAACTGAGTATAAATGCCTGCAAAATGTCTAGCTTCTCCAGGGTTCAATATTAATGTGTAATGCCCCTACACAAACTGTTTTATTTATTAGCGGGTATCTAGTAACAACAAAGAGAAGTTAACTGTCATGTTGTGATGTTTTTGGAAACCTGACATGCCTTTGGGAAACAACCCCATTTAATCCGCCTTGCTCTTGCGGCAAACTGCACAGTACAGAGCTGGAGTTTCGCCCACATCCCAACTAAACTCCTGTTTCCAGGATAATTAAAATCCTCATTTGTGCTTCAGCTCATAAACTTTATCTCTGTCTGCCACCATTTCTTCACAAGTGCCCGACTGGTACTGTGCATGTGCAACTCTCAAATGGGGTGAGAAGGAAGCGAGGTGGCTCACTCCTTAGCTACTTCCATCAGCAGCTTTGGAAAAAACAGTGTATTATTTCTTTGTTACAAGTGAGTTGCTAGATCCGTGGTAGCATTTTACTTTCCCTGGGCAGTCCTTACTGTTGAGCCCTCTCCCACATGACTGTCTGTGGACTTGTTTGGAATAGTTACATTACCCTCTTCAGGTTTTCTGCCATGATGTTTTCAGGAATTACCTCTGTAACCATGTATGTATTCACCTGGTCCAACAGATATCAGGTCAAGAGGACCTGTCACATAAAGCCTATAGTCACAGACTGTTTGCGCCCCTGTGGCCCAGCAATTTAGGAATTACTGACAGCTGTCAGTACACTTCTGTCAAGGAGATGCCAAAGACCGAGAGTGAGAAATCAGGTGAGTATTTGAAGTTGTAACACATCATTTTTTTCATGTTTCTTTTCTTCACTCACTTCACTTCCTGTCTGTTATCTTCTTGTGTAGGTAAAGGTCAGTACAGCCATGAGTTCATGCTGCAGCTGCGCTTCTGTCCAGCTGCATGTGTCCGTCCTCGGGACTTAGAGCACATCCCAGGCGTGACTGACAACACACCAGGTGAAAAAACAGAAACCACAACATCACTTTGATTGTTGTACTGTTTTCATAACCTGACTTTCTGACTGTAATAGTTTGATTATCTGGGTCTCCTTTCTTTTTATGCACAGATGCTTCAAGAGGAAATCAGCCTTATGACAAAAGGTCAGTTTACTCTGAGTTTCTGACCCTGTTTCAGTTGGTTTTAAGATGTGTTTCAGTGATTGAACGCAAGTGGACAGCCGAGACACATCGCCTCACACCTGTGTCTATCACGCATTCCCAGCTGACCGCTTGTGTTCACATTTCATGCGTCACTTGCGCTAGAAGGTCAAAGAGCCCAGCAAACGGTTACTATGTCCACCCTCTTTCCAGTCATGTTAGTGTTAGTACAGTTGCGTATATTGCTGTCAGCAGAATCCAACACGTCTCCTTCCATAGGGAAAAACAATAGACGATCACGTGGCACTGCGTCCAACTCGTAGTGAAATGGGCAAGCTATAGATCACTGATGCAACCTCAACAAAACAACAACCACGTCCTACACTGATGACGAATCTTCCTGTTATGTCCTTGCATCAGGATACATTAGCGTTTACACCACAAAAGATATGTGTTCAAATGAGCCTCCAGACCACCTCTGCAAGTGGTTTGAGTGATCAGCTCAAAATACTTCTTGGTGGTCGTATACAGTTGAATTTCACGCTGTCCACTTGTGATCCGATTGCCCCAAGACGCAGTTTAAAACCAGGGTCTTTGTCATATTGCCTTTGTAGATATATATGTGTATATTTGTGTATATAGCATTGGATGGCAATTCAGTGTCCCAGCAGCAAGCTAAGATTACACAATTAATCAACAACACAATAAATGCACAGTTACAATAAATAGATCAATAAATAGAATTTCTTTATTCATCCCTGTTTACTCATTCAACCATTTTGCATGTCACCTATCACATAGAGTAAGCGTGTGTTGTGTATAACAACAGGAAACAGTATTAAAAGTGTGAGTAAAGGCTCAGGTGGCATTGAGATGTGATTGTAGTCATACGTTTTGTGTCACAGGTTCAGTCACACCATCAGTCATCGGTTAGACCTGGAGTCGGTCTACAAACACATTCTTCCAGGCTTTGGCAAACCAGAAGTAACAACCCTGCAGTTTGAAGCGGGAGCTACTGTCGACTACATCTTCTACACCCCAAGACGCATCTTACCCTGCAATCAAAACGGTACGAGACAACATGACACAAAGGCCAGTGTTGCAGCTCTGAATGAAGTTACTACTGTAGATAACTTTCTTGTTCTTGTTGATTTTTATTTCCTCAGCTGGCGGTGACTTCGTGAGTAAGGGTCTGAAGCTGATTGGTTCTCTGTCCCTCCCATCAGAGGATGTCATAATGTCAATGTGCGGCCTGCCCAATCACATATTCCCCTCCGACCATCTCAGCCTTTTGGCCAAATTCCAGCTGGACCTGAATGCTGCATGATGGAAAAGACTGGATGACTCAAAGTGATGTCACAGGATGAGTATTTCCGTTGAGATGGTTCAGGTCTTGCTCTGCACACATTTTTTTTGTCAGTATGAACACCATTACTCGTGGTTCCCTGGCATCAAAGGATTATAGGTTTTTAAATGAGTAGAAGTTAATGTTTTTGTTCAAAAGAGCCAGGAAATACAATGTACGCCAATATTTCAGTCTTGTTCCACCTGGTTTTTATCAGATAAAAAACGCAGAGCTACGACTGAGAAATGACAACCCTTGTTAATGCTGTAATGGAAAAAAACAGCAAGCAATGATTGCTTTAGTTCTTTTTGGTGTGATAATGCACCAACCTGTTCATCTGCTAACTTTTAATTTATTTTAAACCCTAATTTTCAAATGACAGTCAGATCTCTCTGATTTATGAATCAGTTCTATTTTTTCAGATGGTAAAAAATATTGAATAAATATTTTCCATTAATCTGCATCTGTTTCGTGATTTTTTTTTGCTCTTTTATTACTTTTTTTTATTTACAGAAAGCACAGTCTGCCTCCAGGCATGTGCAGCTCTTTCCTGGATGTATAACGTAGCACCATCAGTATTAAATCCTCCAGTTGGGTGTCTGGCTCTTTGTGTATCCTGCCTGGTCTAGTGCTGAGATTGTGACCTGAATGTTGGCTCTGCCCCTCCCATCTCACTACGCTGAGGCACTTAGTTTGTCAGGGCAAAGATGTCTCTGTGTGTGCATGTGTGTGTCTGGCTGATGCATGAATGAATAATTCATTCAGATAGTTGAGTGTTCATGCATGACGGGGCTCAGTAAGAGAGCTTTGTGTTATGTGTGGGCTATAAAATGTCTGCAGAGGTGATTACCGTCAGTGGGACGTCTTGCACTTACTCATTCTCGTCAGTGCACTTTGTGAATATACTTACCATATTAGTCATCCATGAGTTAAAAAGTTAAATGTTTTGATGAACCAGATTGTGTCTTTCTCCCCCAGCAGCATCAGATGCATGCAAGTAAATGAAATAGGTCAGTAGGTTTTTTCTTAAATAGGTCATTATGCCTTCTGTTTCTGTGTTTTACAAACACTGGTGGACACGGCGTTTGACATCTGGAATCTACTGGAAGGGAGGGGAGGGATTTGTTTATCTTCATCACAACGTCTGCGTCCTCATAATTCACCAAAGCAACCGCCTCAACATTAACAAACTTGTTTTATGGAGAAAACACTTGCAGAAATCTCACCACTCTCACACGTGTATGTGCAGGGCTCCCACAGTGATGGAAAACCTGGACAAGAGCTAGAATCTAGAATCATGTTTTCCAGGCCTGGAAAAGTCATGGAATTAGTGAAATCCTTGAAACCATGGAAAAATCTTTGACTTTTATTGTATGTAATTAAATTAATTGTTTGAGTGATCTACCGTGAATAACCTTTAAAATAATGTAACATAACTGTAGCTGTTGACTTAACACAGCTCTAATATGCATTGATGCGTGATGTGTGGTTTACCATGATGTATATTTCTTCATTTTCTCTCCTCCCTCCATGTATGAATTATGAATTATGTTGGAATAGAGTTTAAGTCTGATATTTTTGAATTATGGTGGGGCAAATGGAGCAAGAAAAACAATGTTGTGACGGTGTGATTTAATGTGTCGCCCCATTCATATTTTAAACTGCTGCTTTTTGGAGATTGAGAATTTGACAAGGGCAGCCTAGGGCAGCGGTGTCAGACTCATTTTAGTTCACGGGCCACATACAGTCCAATTTGATTGGAGGCTGCACCTTCAAATTTCTTTTTTGTTTAAAGAAGTACATTTTAAAAACTCTAATCCATTTACAAAGCAGATGACAAACAGCCTGTGATGTCTCCAGAAGAATAAATGCAATTTCAATAATTTCAATTATGGTAGCTTTCTACTTAAAATGCACTCATAAATCATTGGCTTTTTTTTTTTTTTTAATTTGGACACTTTGTGTTATTTTTTTCTGTCCGTTCCAATGAATGAAGAATCTCAACACAGAAACCACCTAATAGTAAAACAACAATTTTTATGAATGATTAACTCATATCAGTGAATAAGGTGATCCTTTAAAACACATTGCATACATATTTTCTATTGTATTCATCATCACTACTCAAAATGTCCTCAATTTCTTGAGTATCTCTACAAAAACAGTGCGATGAGAACCTCCTGAGATTAATGATCTGTGTCCTATAATCAATAGGATACACTGTAAACTGATTGTATTATTAGAAAATCAAATCAAAACAGTATTTCCCTATTTCCTGTTTTCTCAGACCTATCTACAGCAGCATGAGTGTGTGTTTAGGTATTATGGGCATGTATTCATATTATTTTCTCTGTAATGCCATTTTGTGGCATTGCTTTTTGTTTTTTTCATGTTCCCTCTTTACGTAAAGCGCATTAGGTTTCCTTGTAATGAAATGTGCTCTATAAATAAAGCTGCCTTCCCTATTCTTTACCCAGTGACATTTAGATCCCCTGTCTATTCCAATGAGCAGACATCTTTGAAGAAATCCTGAGTGAAAGCTACAAATGTCAAAATGATATTTTGACATGTATACGTAACATAACGTCTCGTGTTTACTTCAAAATTTGTTTAAACTCAAATATTATACTTTAACAATATGATTAATAGATTAAAATGTGCCTTGCTCTTCCTCCTTGCCTCACAGTCGGGCATACTTGTTAAAAGAGGGGATGTTGGCTTTGTATATGGAACACTGTGACTGGCTTATAAACATCCTGTCAAATAAGTCTGCATTTGGGAGGAGTCAGACAACAGTAGTTATGGATCTAGATATCCCAGAAATGTTATGTCCATTGGAATGGACGCAGTATCTGAATGGGTTAACCAACAGGCCAAAGGAAGTGTCGGCCGTCACTCCTCCGCTCTGGGAGCTCTGCTGCTTTGTGTCCATCGACCGCCTACAATAAAGTAAAGTTCACTACACAGTTCTGTTCATGTTACAGATTTTGAATGTTCATGGACATTTTTATTATGGGTTCTTGAAAAGGCATGGAGAAGTTTTTAAGTGAGAGCGCTGCATGTGATCTTACAGTAGTGCATCATAACATGACAGTATTTTATGTGCCTTTTAGAGCTACATTATTGGCCTATGCATAAAAGTGGTTCCTTGCTGACTGGGTTTCATGAACGCAGCTACCATTAAGACATATTAGCTGATTACTCTGCTGGACTTACATCCACCCACTTGGGGATCCATTAAACAGAACATGACGACACATGCTGCCAGCACACTGCAGCTAGTATTTATATGACTGCAGCAAACACTGGCTGCACCTAAACAATATGAAGAATGGAATGCTAATGGCAAACAGTCTTTGTCTTTTGTCTCCACAGTTTTACCTCCCAGATATTCTGAGATCTAGAAGGTGAACCAGCCATCCCACTTGGCTTTACTGAGTGTTTTTTAATCTACTGTTTTGCTGCACACAGAGGCCTCCATTTTATGGATTTACTGGCATTAAGTTTCCTCTGTGTAAACCTAATAGGAAGTGTTAAGAGATCTCCCGAGTCTGTCCTCATCGTTATTTGCCTTGTTGCCAGAAGCTGCCCTTCAACTGAGGACACCCTGTGCTCAGTTTGAGCTATTGGACAGAAAACTGGCGCCATTCCCTGCCTGACACCCGGCCTGCCTGACAACTAATAACAGCATACCTACTGATTCATCACTGAGTTTTTGGACCAGGTCTGCTTAAATAAGGGCGAGGTAATAAAATACACAAGCATAATTTGTCACAAAGTCGAATCTGACAACAAAACTGTGTTGCCACTTTGACCCTTTATTGTGATCCTGTAAATCAACAGTCTTTTGGTACAAAACAAACGTGTTATAGAGCACTGAAAAGAAAATGGACAACACCTACTATACACATAAAAATGTTGGCTGTGGCAACATATTCAAAACAGTGTGTGGTAAATATTGGCCTACTGGTGATCACCAACACTGAAGGAAGTATAAAATGACAGAATTTCCGATAAAAAATAAAATACAAAATGCAGATAAAAGTGCTGTAAACAAACCTCTTTACACCTTATCTTAAGTGGGAGTCATAACCACTTAAGGCAAGTTCAACATTGGATAAAGTTGCTACAAATAAAAGTTAGAAACAATGCACACATAAAGCAGTTATACAGTACATTTAAACTGACTTGTCGTTACTTTGCATCCACATTAAATGCAGATGAGGTCAGTCAGCTGCGTTGCTGTGAGTCACCTTCGTAATTGTCTTGTTTTAGATTTAGCAGCCTGAATAACTTCCGTTTCTCATTTTATCACTCTTCAATCCCATATTCAGTCTCAATAGCATGCTAAACATGCTAGCATCAGGATATTAAATGTCAAAAAAACCGCCTCACACAATTAACTTCGTTCACTTTCAGTGTTTTGGAAGAGCAGAGATTACACTGCTGTGTGTTTCGTCAGACGATGAGAATAATGGAGTGGATATAAAAAGTCTTCTCTTTGAGTTTTCATACAAGGCACGAGGGTAGTGGTCTGCAAACTAGTCACTACACAAGCAGTTGCTGCCCAGCAGAGCTTAAGTGGATTTAAAATTACATTACATGTATTTGCACACTTACAGTACGACGATACAGATTGCAGACGAGCCTTAAGAGCTTTTGTTGAACGTAACAAAACCACAGAAACCTATGATATGTCCAGTAGCACATTTACACTGAGTGGAAGTCTCACCCAGCGTCGGGGAAAAGTCATATTCTTTTGTGTTTGCAGTTATTTAAAAATGTTTACAAAGTACTACACTTCCATCCCCTTCTTTTATCATTTGGGAACGCTGCCAGCACCAATTACTATGCACAGTAACTGCTCCAGAAAAAGCCTCTAACAACATCGATGAAGGGAAGCTGAATGAGGCATTTGTTTTGAGAGGAAAAGTTGCTGGTGACCTATTCAACATTGCATCCCCGTGAATAGGCCAAAGTGTACAAAGAATAGAGCCTTACAGTAAATCAGCGGCCTTGTGAAACAAGTGTGTGGTACCTTGTGACTTTACAAGCAAGCTAAAAATTCTCCGTCAGACTCTGATCTGGTATCCGCTCATGTCTGCAGCAGCTTTTTGATCCAAAACCTTCTTCTCTCCAGAGGGACTGCAACAAAACAGACACAAATATAAAGGGCTTTATTCACAAGAGGGAAAATGTGACTAACTCACAAACTACTTCTCCTTTGCTGTAGATCATGAGACATCTGTAGTCTAAATATTTTGACTAAAACATTCCACGTTAATGACTAAAGTGACTGTATTTTTTAGGGAAGAACCAAGTTATCTAAAGCACATGATTAATCATACCGTCTCTCAACACGGCTGATCCTGCGTATGGGGCTGCTCGGCCCTCTGAGGGGTGAACCCATGCTGTTTCTCCTGTCTTTGGTGGGAGAGGGTGGTGCAGGCTTTCCTATCTGCAAAAACACACACAGGAACATCCTCGTAAGAATCACTTTAAAACACCACACGCAGGCGAGTCAGCCGTGCTTTATGTCCTCTCTGTACAAGGCGAGGTCCAGTATCAGTGGCTTAAATCTGTATTTTTAATGTGACTGTGCAGAGCACTCGCTGTAAAAGATCAGCTATTGATGGATCGAGCCGACCATGCATGAAGCACAGCAGGGCAGAGTCAAGCCATCACATTAGTTTTATTACACACAGAGCTCAGCATCAAGGCGGCCTTCATTATGTTAGCATGAGAGGTGATGATAGAGCATCATTTGAGAGAAATCGCTCCTCAAATAGCGGGTCATCTCGGTGTCACTGTGCATGAAGATGCAGCACGTCAAAAGAAATCTAATAAGCAGTTAAGAAGGGCAGCTGCTCTGCTGAGGACGAATTACGTTTATCATCATCGTCTGAAGTCCTGCAAGAGCTCCATCAGCTTGCTGCAATATGTTCAGATACCACTGTGACGTACCTTCAGCCTCATGTCTCGAGTGTGTCTCTCCAGCTCCTTCCGTAGCTCCTCCTTGGTCAGCTTGTCTACGTCTATTATCGAGTGTTTCCACTCTATCTGCTCCACGCTGTGAGGGTCGTGGGACACGTACTGGCCGATCCTGACCTTGCGCAGGGTGTGCCAGTAGCCCCTGTAGGCTCCGTCGAATTCTTGCACCAAGTCCATCAGTGTCCGGAACTCCAGGGGCTTGAACATGAGGTCCTCCCTTCGGCTGATGCCCAGCGCTCCGAAGCGCCCCCCGCTGTGAACTCCCAGCACGATGTGGTGGAAGTGGTTCCCTGAGAACTGAGACTGAAAGCTGAGGGGGAAGCGCTCCACACCTGGCATGCTGTTGGTGAGGTAACTGCGGGAAGGCGGGTCAAGGGAATGGACGTTTGCAAAGTAAACGTACAGTAAGTCTGCCAAATAATATAAATAAACCACAGCTGTTGGTGCACATTTTAAAAAAGCATTCATATATATATAGTGTCATGCTACATGATCTACTGTCATAAAGATACATCCCCAGGATCACCGCCTCCAGGCATTTGATTGGCAGAGCCTCCCGCGTCATCTCTTTAGCAATGTCCATCAACCTGTGCACAACAATGGAACAAGAGAGCAACACTTTTAATGGTCATCTTTGATACAAGACACAGCTGGGTGCACTGTAAATCGACATGCACACACTGTTCTTGAACAAAAACATTTTCCATGAGCCGGGGAAATAAAATTTGTGCGACTAAATCTAATAAAGCGAGGTCAGGAAAATTGTGTTCCAGACCTCCTGCTGCTGCCTGACGTTATTTTTCTCCTCACAAAACCCTGGAGAGATACAGCTGATCCACACACATCAAGCATGAGCAACACAAAAAACAACAGACATCATCGCAGGTGTCCTGTGACTGCTGCCTTAAACCTCTATGAGTCTATTACTAATGATCAGTTGTGGATAAAAGGCAAATTTTTTGCTTACGCTGTAAGAGGCCGGCTCTTCTTGATTTCAAAAAACTGTGTCCCCGTGTGATTGTACCTGTAGGACACAGTTAAGATCACACCATAACAGAGGAAACAGCTTTGGGAGAATACTCTGCAGCATGCAGTGGGGGAGAAGAGACAAGCATTTGTACCGCTTTGTGATATTCATAGGTTGTTGGTTAATTATGGATGAATTTGTCTTGGAGTGGAATCAGGCTTAACATAGAGTAGAATATCTACAGTGGCCTACTTGTAATGTTTGGCCCATATTTATAAAAGTGTGACAAAACAGTGGGTCAGTGGGATTAATGAAAGCTAGGTTGTACACTGTGTACATCCACTTAAAGGGGAACGACAGGCCATTTTCAAAATTCATACATTATATTCCTATGGTCTGAGACAAAACAAAAATAGTGGTAAACATAAACAACACTCAACCGCAAAAACTAGAGTGCTAAATCTCAAATTTGTGATGTCATAGGGTGTTAAGTCTGGAGCTGCTCCATAGTAAATGAACTGGGGAAGATATTATAGATGACACTGAGTGCACCTAGGGGAATGATCTGAGCTGTTGAGGGTATACAGGGTAAACCCCTGTTTTTATACATCACAACTTTTGCATGGGAAGGTGCAGTACGCCTCTTTCAAGCCTCGGTTTGTGCGTACGCAGTGTTTATAAATGAGACACCAGCTCCAGACTTTATACTCTATAGACAAGGGTAGGCAACCTGCAGCTCAGGAGCCACTTGCAGCTCTTTAGCCCTTCTCCAGCGGCTCCCTGTGGCTTTAACAAATAAAATATATGGAAATGAGCAACAGTTATTTTCAACATTTTAATTTAGCTTTATCATTGTTGTTGCTCTAAAGTATTTCTTACATTTTCCTAGTGTATAAATGTGTAGCGGATACCCTCAATAAAAAAAATGCTTTAACATCTCGTCAGCTATGTGCGTCACATGTCTACAGCCTGGCCCTTTTTCCTAAAATTTGCCAAATCTCAGTAGCGATGGCTTGTCTTATGTCTCCTTAGTGAGGCTAGCTATTGATTCCAAATGCAAAATAAATAAATAAATAATAAATAATGAGGTTGGTGGTTTTCTGTATGAGGTTTTGTTCACAATTCTTATGGCTCTCTTTTAAAGTACAAAAACTGGATTTGTTTTATATTTGTATCCCCACACTTCCACACAATAAGTAATATATGGCAGAATAAACGAACTATTTAAATACACTCACTAATCACTGCCGTACTAACCAGTGTGTTATACCAACTTATAGTCAAAGGATACTGCAATTCCCTGATGTATTTCTGTATGGCTTCCAGGCGCTGTGGGACAGTGGTGGTAGGTTGGTATGTAGGCACACTCGGTATTGGAATCTGTGGGACAGAGCATCCAAACAACTTCATTACCATCGTACAATCCCAATATTCATGGCAGCTGGAGAATGTGTGTGACCTCTCTGTGCTCTTCTCTATTCAGCCAACTGATGGCAACAGCATCTTATTTCCTCTTTAACCACCAGTGAAAAAGTATGATTCCTTTGTGTCAGATTTGCAGCATGCAAATATACTCTGCGGGGCAAACTGGATAAAACATGCGCTGTATTTATAAAAACAATCATTTATTTTTCAAGCTGATTTAGTGGCACATCTGTAAGTCACGTGGGTCTGCGTAGTAACACTGTAACTCAACATTTTCCCACAGCACATGGGTGCAAATTGTTTCTCCAGGATGTGTAAGTTTCTCCTGCGTAGTGTGAAGTGCACCTGTTACTCCTGCCATGTGTAACCAGCTGCAGCTTTACATATCAGATACTTTACCTTGGGCAGGTCAGTGGCACCCCGGATCTCCTTCCCCAAAGCTTCCCCGTTGGAGTGTATTCGAGCCACATGGCGCCACATCCTCTCCCAAGTCTCCTCGTCCACCGGAAGGCCTCCTCTGTTCACAAAGAAAGGCACCCCTCCATCCCTCAGCTCTTCTTCCCCTTCATCCTCCTGCTCCTCATCTCTCTGCTCCACTGAGCCCACGGTGGCCCTCAGCATCCCTCCTCCTCCTCCTCCTCCTCCTCCTCCAGCAGGAAGCCAACTGAGTCCAGGCACAGAAATGTCCAGACTGATGCCTTGGACCTTTCACTGGTTAATCTGCTAGCAGGTTTAAGTAGGTTCCCACAACAGATGGCCGACTCATGACATCAAGCAGCTTGTGCCACAAATATCTCAAGAAAATGTCAATGCGGTGGAGCCTTAAATCTAAAGGTGATCTGCTGTGATCAAACTCACCCTGTAGTTGGAGCTTCAGTGATTTCACCAGTGAAGTATAAAAAGAAAATCCTTTTTGGGATAAAGGATGACTTTGCTGTAACAACCCAGCTCTTTGGTCAAATCTAGAACACTGTAGGCCATTCAATAATCACATACACATGTAAATAAATAAATTAAGACACTAAGGCAGTTCAGCCTTTAGACGTGTAGCCTATTTTACTGACGATACAGTGAAAGTTCATCATCAAGGAAACACAAGCCCGCCTATGTACCGCTATCACAGCACGTTAAGAGGATTGACTCTGCAGACAACAAAGTATTAGAAATGACTAATTCCCTGCACCGTTAGAGGTCATTCACACCACAGATATCCCGCAGAAATCACTGCTGCTGTACAATCCCATCACCTCGACTCTCCTCAAACGTCCACTTCATCTCCGTTTCATCAAATCGTCTCCTTCCAGGGGAGCCGGTTCATTGTTCATGCAGCAGATGCTCCTGGGTTCACCGACTGCGGGTTGGATTCACGTCCAACGAGCCGCTCAGACACTCCCAGACCTCCGTCTACTGCGCATGCTCCGTGCATAGCGGATGATCTCAGGCGTGACAAATGCTGCGTTCAGGTGCTCTCCGAAACGTGTTAATCTGAGATCCGTTTGGCACATACTGAAGCACTTCTGGTTATTTATAGTCTCAAACGCACCATTTGTGTTATATTTAAATTTACTAATCTAACAGTAAATCACTTGGTGCCGTGGTGGGAGGAAAAAAAGGTATTTATTTCAAATAAAATGAAAAATGGGACTATTATAGAAATAGACATCCTACAATTGTGCTTATTTACAGGAGATGCAAGAGGCTGGAGAAGTATTTTTACTATCAGTTTAAAGTCCAACAGCCTCTATTTATATCACAGTCTAATTAATTACTCATTAACCTGTTAAGTTATACTGGTGTAACAATACCCTGTCTACAAGTATTGGACACTAACAGGTGCATCTCAAAAAATTAGAATATCATGAGTTTATTTTTTTCCCCCTAATTTAATTCAAAAGGTGAAACTTATATATATTCTAGATTCATCAAACACAAAGTGAAATATCTAAAAAAAAAAAGCTTTAATTTTGATAGGTTGCAGCTTACAGCTCATTAAAGTCAAAAATCCAGCATCTCAAAATACTTAGAATATTACATAAGACCAATCAGAAAAATAATTTAAAATACAGAAATGTCGACCCTCTGAAAAGCATGCTCATTTATGCATACTGCATCAATGCATCGTGACATGGAGGCCATCAGCCTGTGGCACTGCAGGGGTGTTATGGAAGCCCAGGTTGCTTTGATAGTGGCCTTCATCTGTGTTGTTGGGTCTGGTGTCTCTCATCTTCCTCTTGACAATACACCATAGACTCTCTATGGGGTTCAGGTCAGGCCAGTAGGCTGGCCAATCAAGCACAGTGACACCATGGTCAGCAGACCAGTTTTGAGTAGTTTGACACTGTGGGCAGGTGCCAAGTCCTGCTGGAAAAAGAAATCAGCATCTCCATAAAGCTTGTCAGCAGATGAAAGGATGAAGTGCTCTAAAATCTCCTGGTAGATGGTTGTGTTGACTTTGGGCTTGATAGAACACAGTGGATCAACACCAGCAGATGACATGGCAACCCAGATCATCACTGACTCTGGGACCCTGATTTCTAAATTAAATGCAACATTTACTTTCACCTGAAAAGAAGACCTTGGACCACTGAGACCACTGTGAACAGCCAGCCTGTTCAGCACTGACCTTCTGTGGGTTACCCTCCTTGCGATGAGTGTCTTCTGGACAACTGTTAAGTCAGCAGTCTTCCCCATGTAGTTGTGTGGAATGAATCAGACTCACAGATCAAAGGCTCCGAAAACTTTTGTTAATTAGCTGATAAGAGCTCTTCTCTGTGTGACTGTGTAAGTCCAGGACATACTTAATTTTCACTTTCTGAAATAAATGACAACAAACAATGAACTTTTTCATGATATTCTAATTATTTGAGATGCACTTGTAAATTTAATACTTTTAGGACCTTTTCAAGACACTTTTTTAACAACATTTCAGACTGATTTTTGGACATATAATCTATTTCTTATTAAAACACTGCAGGTAACTATAAGGGTAAGAAGTATATATGCAGCCCCATGCAGAGGTAAGCCTTATGTAGAAATATGGTTATCAGCGTGTTAGGTTAATCTAAATTTTGCCAAAAGCTAAATGCAAGCATAAAGTGAAAAGACAGTGGGCTCAGTGGTAGGTTTACAGATTAGGAACATCAGAAATATGGACATTTACACAGAGGAGCTTACAGTAACTCAATTTGACAAAAATAAATTAAAAGATGGGTAAATTAAATTTGTGGCAATTAAGACCTCACAAATTCATATTTAAGACTGTTTAATGACTTTTAGTTTAGTTAAGTTGATTTATAAGAGGACAGTGTGCAATGACAATCATTTATAAGAAATGAAAACATGTTTGCACTAGATTTAGCGAAATGCTAATTTCCATCTGTAGTCATACACATAACAAGTAGATGCAATAAATAAAGATAAATTCGAGATGCAATACAGACTACAGTAAATCCATGTGTCTGGGCGGCAGTAGCTCTGTCCAGAAGGACTTGGCTTGGAAACTGGAGGGTCACTGGTTCAAGTCCCTGCCCGGACCAAAATATGGAGCATGGACTGATAGCTGGAGAGGTGCCAATTCACCTCCTGGGCACTGCCGAGGTGCCCTTGAGCAATGCACTGAACCCGCCAACCGCTCAGGGCGCCTGTCCTCTGACACTCTGACATCTCTCCATCTAATGCATGTACAGGTCTTGTTTATGCATGTGTGTGTATTTTGGACCTGTGTGTATATGTAAAACGACAACAGAGTGAAAACATTGAATTAAATTAAATGCACAATAACTACCTTAAACAAGGCCTTATATTTATAAAATTTAATTTAAGACTTTGTAAGGACCTGCAGACAGCCTGTTAACCTCTGCCCTATGTTTTAAATTGTACATCTCAGTTAACAGCATTGCTGGGAAAAGGGCAATAAATCACATTTCCACTGTCACTGAATTAAAGATCTTAAAACAAGATCATTAAGAAGAGAGGCACAACTCTGTAAAAATACAAACCCATAGTAAATCAGCATATTTGCTAAAAAAAACTTAAGACATCTGCATTGCAACAACTCATTTATTCTTGTAACAACTTTCTTTTATAAGAACAACAAAACTTAAAGTAATTTGCAGTTTAATCAAACACACCCCACCCTCACCAAACCAAATTACAAAATCTCACATTGTTTTTTATATGCATAAAAGGAAAATAATATTAAACAGGAAACTTTGTTTATTTACAGGTCCAGCTGAGTCGTAGAAATATTAAAACCTTGGAGCACCATAGTCGTCAGGCATCCGTTCAATATTATACCTGTATGAAAACAAAAAAGAATAGTATTGAGCCCAGGATTAAGTTTTACATTTTTGCAAAGAAAGCACACACATAAAAAGCTGCCATATATTTAAAGCAAAAGTTGGACTGCTCCGTTACCTGTGGTTTGAGATGTACATGATGGGCACTCCGGGAATCTTCCTGATTCTTCTCTTAAGATCTCTGTCCACGGTGGCCACGATGTAACACTTGTGCTGTGGAAATATATTAGTGTTATTGATATCTAACCTTGAGTACCAAAACATGACATACATTTACCCACTATAATGATATGACAATTCAAATGTTATCAATGCCACCTGTGCGCCCTCTACTGTGACGAGCCAAAATTTCTGCTGTGAAAAAGGCCTGTTTTTTAACATATTGTGATATTCATCATGAAGTGAACACTGACATATTATCACATGTATGTGTAACTACAACTTAACATTAAAGCACATTACCTGTGTCACCCTTTGGACTAAACAGTCATCGGCATATGTTCCCTTGTGTGTGCAAGGCAGGCGATCAAACCTTGGATCCTTGGCTATCCTGCAAAAGCAAAACAAGCAAAAAAAAAAAGATTATAAAAACAGCTTATAAATAAGCAGAATGAGTTCATATCCCAAGTGCCACATTATATTCAGCAGCTTGTACCTGAGTGCAACTCTGTACTTCATTCCGAGCTTTTCTATCTCAGCCATCACGCAGTCTGTGATGCAGGGGATACCTGGATTGGACGAAATTACAGAGGGAGAAAAATCAAAATAAAATCATGAATCATTATATATATTAATTGAATGGAAAAAATTACTATCTCATTATTATTTTGTCATTTAAGTTTTTTGTTGAAGTTTTCTATTTAAGAACCTCAACACACAAGACAAATATATAAACACAAACAGCACAGACTAAACAAAAAAAACACATCTCTGCAGTGTTTATAACATTTAGAAATCAAAAGTCCATCAGCACAGCACCAATCCATATATCATCAGGTGACCTATTCTACACCTAAAGCCTGGAAACAGACAAATAAATAAAAAAGGTCCCTATGATACAACCAAAGCGAAAGAAGCAAAGCAACACTGTCTCCATCTATATTTTACAATTGTATTTCATTTCAGTTCAGTGTTTATCTCTTATGACATGTTTAGTCCTTTTAAAAAAGACAAAAACCGATTCCAGACAAGCAAATATGATTCTCCACGGTTTGGCAGGATGGCTGTCATTAACATTCTCTGTCATTAACTGAACCCATTCTCTATATTCAGGCCTAACTTGACTTTTCCAGTAGCGAAGGATGACCCTAGCAGCTGAGATAAAGCCTGTTCGGCCTTAAATAAAAGCTGGTTTGGAGATCTTGGGTAGACATGACCTGTCCTCCAAGAGGCAAAGTTGAACTGATTCAGGACCAGGCACACCTAGCCCCTGTTGTGTTGTGTTGTTTTGATTGTCTCTCCAGAAAGGTAGAACTAGAGGACAGGCCCATGTTGCATGGATAAAGGTGCCTTCCTGCCTTTTCCCATTTCCAGCATAGATTATTTTCTAGTAAACCCATTTTACGCACAGGTGTAATATAATATCGATTACTTATCTTATAGGCAACAGTGGTCTACTTACATTTTGCGTACAGACAATCCATCATAGACTGAACAATGTCCAGTTTGGCCTTGATGGAGAAGTTGATGAAATTGGTGTCGACAAGGACGTGGTATGGTGGACCAAGCTGAGTGTTGTACTGGAAGAAGAGGCATGATGGGTACTTTGTCCTGCACAAAACATTAAAAGAAATCAAGTTAAGGAAACATCCACCACAAGCGCATCATCAACTTATTCAAGTTTATGTGTGCAGAACTTACACTTCTCTCTCCTTAAGCGCTGAGGGATCTTTCTTCTTTTTCTCCTTTGCTTTGGCACGGTCTTTCTCTTTTCTACAAAACAAACAAGGCGTTACAGTGCTTGCATAGATCTTTAAGATCCACACATAAATATTATTGTTTTTTCTGTTTAATGAATTTGTATGCTAGACTTAGCTTGATTAATAAGATGGACACAGTTTATGAATATGATGGCTAGGAAACAGAGGACATAAGAAACTCACAGTCTGTTGTCTTTCAGATTTATCATCCTCTTCATTGCAGCAAACTTCCTTGTTTTCTGCTTCCCCTTGATTTAACAAATTAAAACACACAGACATTGGTTACAACCAAGATGTCACACCAAGTACATGTTGAAATTGTGTTAGTGGAGGGTTTGAGTCCAGCTATAAACACAAGCTCTATTTTCTTTAAACAAAATATCACCTAAATCATAAAAATCATGACTTAGCAGTCATTACTGAAGCTGATCTTTAGACATGAAGTTGCGTTAGCATGTTTAGCTACTGTACTTACAAAACAAACACCGAATTTATTAGCTAAACATTAAAAAACACAACAACTCAGGCTACATACATGGCAACTTTTTAGTGAGACAACTGCCAACTGAAGTACAATAATGTTGTGACAAAGATCTTTGGATTTACAGATGTAAATATACACAGTTCTACGAATTTCGTTTAAACAGCTGAAGTTGTGAGCTTGCTTGAATTATGCGCTAGGCTAACGTTAGCTAATTTAGCACAGTGGCTAGCCTGTCAAAAAGCTTCAAAGCCGAATTATTAATGACAGTTATACAAAGTAGCATACTTAAACGGAGAGCAATGATCGAAACAGCCGTAACATAGTTAAACATTACATACCATGCTTTAAATTTGAGACCTCAGAGCTCAGTAGCCGAGTGAAATTTGCTCCCCTTCCCCTCGTGTATCGATGCGACTACTAGTGACGTAATCAAAAATCGACACCTCTTCTGCGCATTTTCCGGTTGCTAAGCTAATACCCAACAGACGAAGGTAGATGCAGCACAGATTAAGAACATTTTTTCATTTGCAGTTTTGCTTTGTGTAGCTTTGCTATTGCAAACGCTGTCTTTTGAACGTGTTGTGTCGTGCATCTTGATAACCGCCACCGGACGGCGACGAGCTTTCTGATAATACGCTGACATTGTTGGCTAACTCGGCTAGCTGTTAGCTTTGTGCTGTCGTTCGCTTGTCAACTAAATGCTACTGTAGCAGTTTATCGACACGATGCTAACAGTTGTTAGCCTCCAGCTTTACCTAGCGCTCCAGGTGACAATAGAGCAGAGAGAATTGATGATATTGCATTTAGCCTGTTTAGCCTGTCCCGCTGCCGGTGTTTACTTGTGTTTTAAACTCCATTCAGGCAACTGCCCAGTAAAGTTAACTAAAGCTGACTGTTTGTAAAGGTTATGTTAGCTATGTGGTTGTTTATAACTGACAGCGGATGACATTTGGAAACGCTTTGACACCTGAGCTAGCACGTCTGTACAGCTTATCATTATCTGTACCATCACCATCATCTGGACTGTTGTGGTTGGATTGGATTTGGAGTTTAATTACACTGTAATTGCCCTGTTTTGTGGACGTTTATTGTTTGTCCGGGCTAAACAGAGGATGGTGAGAGTGTTATGAGCATTCTTTTGCCAAGATGTTCATGCATATTTCAGTGCTGTGGATTACATGTAATGTTATTCTCCCATCAGCCAACACTCACCAAGGTGACACTTAAATATTCATGCTTTCTTGGCAGTGCTGTTTATTGTAAAGCTCCTCCATTTGTTTGACCAGTGCTCCTCGGTAGGATGCATTTGTTGTGAACTAAAGCCCTTTGTTCTATATTATGGTACAGCTGTTATGAGCCTAAGCAGTTTCTCTCCAATTGTAGGAAACTTGACTAGCCCCCTGGCCAGTGGCAGTTTTTCTTTGAGCACGGAGGGGTCTGAGTGAAGGCTGAAAGATGGTCTGATGGACCGCCGCTTCTTCCTGACCTTCCTCTTCTGCTCAGTGTCGTGGATCTTCTTCTGGGAAGTGCGCTGGAAGAAAGGAAAAGAGAGTCAGATTGAGGAATGGCTCCAAGGACATAGCCTCTCTCAATACAGGCACTTGTTTGAAGGTCAGTGGCTAACAGTCATCTTCATTTGAGATTTACATGACCATTATACCTGAGAAGTTTGGTTGATGGTCTAATCCAAGGTGAAGTAAGCAGGTGTTACTACAGTGACCTGCACAAGAAGACACCTCTGCAAGACTGGTTAATATTACTTGAAACTTTCTGGGGTAGGATGTTTTCTCTAACCATGAGCTTATCCAGCACCTTTCAGAGCTTTTGCAGAAATACCAGGGATAAGTGTCATGTTTAACTGGACTTAGAGGGGTTTAATGCAAGGAGACTGTGTTGCTTATTGCTATGACCCCTGGTTGTTTTTTTGGTTTTGAACACTGAATATTCAGGCTTATGAGATGCATATGGCATGCACGGCCAATCAGCACAGGCTTAAATACTCATTATAATAGACTTTAATGAGTATTTAAGCCTATGCTGGGGCATTACTGTTGCTGATTTGTTGGCCAGTATGTGATTGGGGATTTTCATGTGCTGTTCATGTGTCATCCAGATGTACAGACACTGGAGGAACTGAGTCTGAGTGTATTGAGTCGTCTGGAAGAGGTGGTGAAGGAACAGCAGCGCTGGAGGGAAATTGCAGAGGCCCACATCCAGCTGCTCCGAGACTTTGCCTTCCAGGAGTGGCTTTGCTCCCAGAACCTGGAGCACTATTACCATACGTAAGCAATGAAAGGCCTTAACTTTAACATTCGCACCGATCTGGCAAACAGTCATGAGCAGCTTTCCTTTTTCACAAACAATTACTTGTTGGCATGTCATATATGTAGATTTTTCCCAGCATAGTTGTTTTTATAATGTCTTGAAGTGGTTACAGTTATGTTTTGTGTCGGTTAACACAAGCTATATTGATGTATGTCCACTTGAGGGCAGCCTCTCCATTCATGGCTGGCTGAGTTTGCTGACACTGAGCTGTGGAGGCTGCAGTGTTTCAGAGGGTCACTGCAGTAAAAAGTATTCTTTAGAGACTGATTGTGTGAGACCCTGCAGCAATGCAGGTGTTTGTGTATGTGTGTCGGGTGCTCTCTGTTGATGCAGTCAGAACCGGCTATGATAACTAGGCTACTTATTGCTTTATCAAAATGTTGCCTCAGGCTTTGGAAAGTCAATTGCAGTGTTTCTTGATGCTGGCTGTGTGTCTCAAATGCATTATAGTCATGTCCTAGTCATGAGGAAAACTGTTTGATGTTTATAAAGGGACACAGTGTCACATTTCTGAAGGTCATTACTGTCATGCTGTTGCTGCCTCCCTTGCTATTTTATTGACTGGACTTAAAACCTTTATTGACAACATTATTATGGCAAAGCTTTTATTCAGTGACTAACTGTGCAGTAGCAGATGATTTTTTCACTCTGTTGTGTTCTGAAAATATTAATGAGGAAATGGGGAAGTTGGAGTTGCAGACCCAAATAAGCCTTTTCATTGCATCTCAGAGAAATTGTGTAATTAGGAGTCGGGTTATTAAAGAAAAAAGATACAGTTATACACTAGAGTAAATGAAAAAAAAAAGGCTCACTTTTTTCATTATAACAGTAAGGTAAGGTAAATAATCATCCACAGAACTGCCATTAGATAAAGAAAGCAATGTCAGATACTTTAGCTTTGTTGAAAAATGTGTTGTTGCCAGAGGAACTTAAGTTTTCTGTAAAGTTATGAGTTTGATGCTTTGAATTGACAACGTGTTTTGACATGAAAAAAAGTTGGTGTTTTTTAGTCATTCAAGTATATGTTCAAGTATCTTATTTCAGTTATTACTGACATAATATTGCATGCTCCAATAATTTAGGCCTTGATAACCAATACTATGTACTATGTACAAGCATATTCCTAAAGTTAACAAAGACACAATGTTGTAGAAGTAGTAGCTTTACAATGGGAGTTTATGTTTAAGTTTTACAATCATTTGTCTGCTGTGCTTATCAAGACCTTCCCGTGTAATAAAGTTTTAGGGCTTTAATATGATGTCTTACGGTAAGGCTAAATTCAACATGCCACACCGCCATACCGCTCCCTGTTGGTTTAACTAACAAATTTAACAGATAAGATCGAGGTCACCCTTGTACAGAGTTTCACAAAAACTATTGTTTGCTTTGTGTGTGGGACAACCTGTTGTGTGCAGTCAGCAGTCTCCGTCAATAGACATGTTTAGCAGCCATGGTAGAGATGTATTTTTAAAGGCTGCACTTTCAAAGTAATTAAACATTGCTACCATTCCTGTCATTGATCTTCATCATGTACTTTTACTTTTGTTTTCTGCTGCAGACTGAAGACCTTGGGTTGTATGAATCTGGATGATCTGTCTCAGTTTGACAGTCAGCTGCAGCTGTCTCTAGCTGCCTGGGGTTACTACTACGAAGACTACATTAAGTTGTCCACAGGCATCAAGATCCTCCAGAACTCCAGGGGGAGTCGTGACCAGGACTACGAGATCCGGCTGGTGCACAGCCTTACAGTGAGGCGTCTGAATGAGAAGTGGACAATTGGTGAGCTCATCCTCATTTTCTGCCTTTGACTGGATTTACTTTGGGTTGCTCTCCACAGCTGCAGAGTATTAAGAGGCATTTAGATAGAAGACGTAAACACACGATGGATTGTACTGTTTGTTGGAGTTGCTAAGTGTTTTCACAAGTGTTGCTACAAGACTAACATATCATTTGAATGCAGCTCAAGTGTTGTAATGGAGAAGTTGAGTGTTGCTTCATCTCTGTGTACAGCCCAACATCTGTTTGTTTTTCTGTCTTTTTCTCTGATAAAACACTCCATTCCCTCCTGTTTAAAATAAATATAGAATAATTCAAAAATAAATATAATATTTCACTTTAAAGCACTCCCAATACATCAACACTTGTTACATTTGTATTCTTGCCCTGGGTATGGATTCAAAAATCCATACCAGAGTTTTAAACTGGAAACTTGGATCACACCTTTTCTTGGCATTTGTTGTTGCTTCATTTCACAGAACACCACGTAGAATAAAGTGTTGTCAAGCCTGTGGTTATGATTTTATGAAACAGTAGAAAAGAATGTGAAATCACCAACATATAGCCTGCAGGCTCAGAGCAGGAAGTGTGCATTGTCTTCATTTGAATTATTCATTGGTACAATGTCGAATTGTCTTTCAGCGGGAGCTCTCATATTTGGCTGTACTGTGGCGCTGTGCTTCTTGATAAGGGACCTCATGTTTTACGTGATTGGTGAGTCCTGTGTCAGCTGTTCGGATTGGGGTTTGGCCTTATAGGCAGGTCCTGGCTTTGCTTCTACGTGACTCATTCTTTATCTTCCTGCAGGCACTGTGAAGCGGTACTACCGGTTTTACTAATTGCTTTATAGTTTTTGTATAGCCTGAAGAATTGTTTTAAAGTCTTGGTCCTATAAACCTTTGTCGAACTTTAAGCTTCAAATTCAAATCAAATTTTTTTGAAAACCAAATAAATACACTGCATCTATTCCAACCTCATGTTCCAACAAAATGTCTCCTGTGCTTCTCCCTTTCTCATGACAGGTGGAATTACTGTTTCCATCATAGCGTTTGTCTTCACCATCAAGTTCCTCTGTGAGCTTGCAGCGCGGGTGGTCAGCTTCCTGCAAAATGAGGATCCAGGGCGACGCGGCGACCGCAGCATCTATGACTATGTCCGGGGAAACTACCTGGACCCACGTTCCTGCAAGGTGTCTTGGGATTGGAAGGAACCGCAGGAAGTGGGGCAGACTATGAGCTTCAGAGTCCAGGTGTTAATTGATTCCTTATGTGCCAAAGCTGAAGATGTACTCTACCTCTTGTTTCAACTCTAACTGACTTTTAACAAGTGGTTTAGGAATTCAGACTTGTCAAGGATATCTGGTCAGTGTTGGAGGAATACTTAACCCTCCAGAAAACTTTATATGTCAGTTACTCACCCCATGTTACACTGAATTTATGAATTTTTCTGGCATGCTTCTGGTGATTTACAAATTAAAAAACAGAGAAAATTCTTAATGAATTGAAGTAAAGGGAGTCTACCTTAAACAACAGCAAAAGTATATCAAAACATCTGTCTATGACCTCTAACGCAACTCGTGAAGTATAATCCAAGTATCATTTATCCAGTCATATGCTCAGCAGTTCCCAAAAAAACAGCCCTCTGTGACAGGGAACTGAACAGGAAGTGAAACTTATCTGTCCTCTCTTCAAAGCCAGACTGCTTTGACAAAAGCTGTAATTTTACGTTGCTGAACACGGGAGCAGCTTGTCCACCGCACCGCTTCCTTGATTGTTAGTTTGTGTTATTGTGAGACTTTGGTGTTTTAAAGGGTTAGTTTGGATTCAGCAAAGTCACACAATAAGACAAACACACTAACTGATCAAAGCAGTAGTAGACCAGCAGCTGCTGTGTTCAGTGAGGTGAAAGTACCTTTTTCAATGGAGTCTAGCTTTAAAGAGAGCATAGGCAAGTTTCACTTTGAGTTCATTTCCCCATCACAGAGGGCTACTGAATATGACTGGATAAATGAGATTTGGATTATTCTGCATAAATTGTATGAGAGTAAATAAATGGTTTGATATAGTTTTTCTTGTTTTTATATGTGGACCCCATTTGCTTCAGTTCATCAAGAATTTTCCATGTTTCTGGATTCTTCGTTTACCATAGAGGCATGTGAGAAAATCAAAAGTTTTCTTTATAAATTCACTGTAACAGGAGGTGAGTAACTGATACACAAATGATCATAAGGAGGGTATAATATGCCTTTAAGAAAGGTAAAGCTACTTAGTGTTACTTGTGTGGTCTCTGTATTAAATTATGCACCTTTTGCTCCTCTGTCTTCTCAGCTGTTCTACAAGAATGGCCAGCCTTTCCCAGCCCACCGGCCTGTTGGGCTGAGGGTCAACATCACCCACATTGAATTGGCTCTGGACATCCCTGTTACACAGGAGGTTCTGCAAGAACCAGAGTCCAACGTAGTCAAAGTGGCCTTCACAGTGCGTAAGGCCGGACGCTATGAAGTTGCTGTCAAGCTGGGTGGCCTCAATGTGGCCTACAGCCCTTATTACAAGATATTTCAGCCAGGTATTATTTCTGTGTATGTTTTGAATCCAACTAATAATTTCAGCTTTGTGTAATTTGTAATTTAATACATTTTTATTGCTGATTGTTTATTTTTCTATTCTTTGTTCATATCAGGTACAGTCGTCCCATCCAAAACCAAGATAGCCTACCATTTCTCCACCCTGGTGCTAACAAATGGCCAGCAGCACACTTTGCAGATTGAGCCTAGGGACGAGTACGGAAACCCCACCAGTAACTCCACATCTCTCACAGATGAAGCCAACTACAGCGTCCATGTGCACTCTGTAAGGGAACAAACCCCCTTTCTATTATCCATTACGCTGTAATTTGAAGATTTGCTTCTTGATTATGTCTGCAAAAGTGAAAGCCAGCATTTCTTTTCACCCTTCTGTTCCCAATTGCACAGTCCACTAGTTTTACAGCGTAGCAGAACAGGTTCTGAGCTGGGATTCATTTTAAGTCTTCTGTTCTGCAGCTGGGCACGGTGGATGATGACAGTCTGGAGGAGTATTACAGTAAGTCAGTGTCACTCAACAAGCAGCAGTGCCAGGTTCTGCTGAGACTGACTCTGAGGAAGACAGGCTGTTTCAGGGCCCGAATCTCCTACAAGGATCAACCGCTCAGCAACGGGGAATTTGACATTATTGTTCTCAGTGGTGAGCTGCCTTTACATGCTGAAGAAAAACACACCACTAAAGCAGAAATTGTCCATGAAATGCAGGGTACATTTCTAGCCTGTCTGTGTTTTCAAAACCTGATACTCATGTTCTCATTGCTCTTTTCAGAGAATGAGAAGGCCTGTGTGGAGAAGAATGTGTCCACTCCAGGCATCAGTATCTACTTTGAGGCGTACCTTTACAGCAATGGGAACTACAGTTCCTCATGGCAGTTACCAGCCTCCTCTTTGCTGGCTCCCCAGAGGAGGCCCTCCATGGGAGAAGAGGAGGATGAGCATGACTCTCCTGTGGAGGGACAACCTGAGAAGGTCAAGAAACCAAAAAAGGTCTACTGTTACATATCGCCAAAGGTAAGTTGGTAGCATAAGAGCTTTGGGTTTAATTAGTGGGAGTTTTCTTCTTGAATATGAGAAAGTAAGACACCTTGTATTTGAGAAGGTAGAACTCAACATGTGTTAATGTAACATGACACTGACTCTGACTTTTATGTCAAACAGCAACTATCCGTGAAGGAGTTCTACCTGAAAATTATTCCGTGGCGCCTTTTCACCTTTCGAGTATGTCCAGGAACGAAGGTAAGCAGAAGTGATGTCAGAAAACCCAACAGAAGGAGCCACTTTGATTTGTTTGACAGTCTTACAACAACCTTCTGCTCTCTGTTCAGTTCACCTATTATGGTCCTGACCCAGTTCACAAGTACCTAACTCTAGTGGTGGATGATGGGATACAGCCTCCTGTGGAGCTCAGCTGCAAAGACAGGAACATCATGGCCGCCACCTTCATTCGCTTCCTGCACAAGAACATTGGTTTGTTTCGCTCTAATGTAATCACTGTTGCCTTGAGCTGCACTTAGTAAATGTTGTTTTTGTGGAGACCGTAGCAGTGATTTGATGGTATCGTTCGCAGGTGGCTCTGAAACATTCCAAGACAAGGTGAACTTCTTTCAACGTGAACTCAGGCACATCCACTCTAAGAGACCTCGCACCAAGACCTGCCTAAAAATCACCCGACACTCCATTCTGGACTCAGTGAGTGCTAATTTGCTGTATTATGAAGTGGTTATATAATCTGAGCTTCAGGGCTGCACAACGCACTGTTGTTTAATTTTTTAATTGTGATAGTGATGTCAACTTGGCAATAAACACATTGCAAAAGACTGTGTTATTGTAGGAGGGATTTTTTGACTTAGTTGAAGTGTCAACAACCTTTACTACTACATGTGTTTTACCACAAGGTAGCTATTCTGCAGTATGCATTCATGATTATTTGGTACTTTATTTGTGCGGGGGTGGCGGTGAAAACATCCATGCACTATAACATTCGCTATTTCCTCAGAGACTTTTCCTGTTTATGCCTCAGTGCCTGCGATAGCCGTGGGCAGAGGCATTTTGTTTTCAGGTAGCTGAATTTTTTCAAACTTGGCACAAACGTTCACTTGGACTCGAAGACAAGTTGATTAGATTTTGGTGGTAAAAGGTCAACGTCACTGTGACCTTGCATCCGTCTTATTCTCGGGAACATGATATCTCAAGAACAACCTGAGGGAGTATCCTCAAATTTGGTGCAAACGTCCACTTGGACTCAAGAATGAAGTGATTATTTGGTGGTTGAAGGTGAAAGGTCAAGGTCACTGTGACCTCACAGAACATGTTGTTGGTCATAACTCAAGAATTCATGTGCAAATTATGACAAAATTTCACATAAATGCCTGACAGGCTACAATGATCAAGTGATGATGTTTTGTGTTTAAAGGTCAAAGGTCAACTTCTCTGTCATCATAACCTTTCTGGCTGTTATTCAATGCCATAACTCAGATACCGAATCGGTGAAACTTATCTGTGCTGCTGGGGGGGAAGATGTGTGTGAAGCATCTATGTTTTCACAGACATGGATGTAAACTGTAATTTCAACTTCACTTGTTCGTAGAGGTATACAACTGCAAGGCGGTAATTCTAGTTTGGATTTGGAATCCATACCTAGCTCAGCTAGGGAGACTCAGGGCTAGCCACTGCCTTTGAGGATCGGCAAAATTTGGAGTACAAGGAGCCAGGCCACAGAGATATGACATTTTAGTTGACTGAATTATGTGTATATGCTACACATTTTTACAAAAATGTCATTCATTTCCATATAATTTTTTGTCAAAGCCACAGGGAGCCACTGGAGAGCAGTTAGAGAGCTGTATGTGGCTCTGCGGCCAAAGGTTACCTAACCCTGACTTACTTACATCATTCTTGTTTTGTTTTTTGTGTTCATTTCCGTTTTTTGGAACAAGTAATTTGTTTTATTCTAGCGGTATACTGAAATCAGCAGAGAGGCAAAACTGAGTACACTTTATTAACTGTATGTTTATCGCAAGTAATATTTTTATCGCAATATTCAACAATGTTATCGCATGTTGTCCTCATGTTGTGCAGCCCTACTGTGTAGATTGTAATCATAACCCTAATGTGATAACTCTCATTTGTCTGTCCCTCTTTCTGTTGCTCAGTCCCTGAAGGCTACAAGGAACTTCTCTGTGTCGGACTGGAGTAAGAACTTTGAGGTCGTGTTCAGGATGAGGAAGGTAAACAAAACGTCTGAATATAGCTGAGTGAGCTTTAGGGTGTTTTCAGTGTGTATTAGATTTATGGCCATAGGTGATAATTGAAAGGGATTACTTCTGTATGAGTCTGTACAATGTTTTCTAGGAAAGTCCTACATAGTATATCTTTAAACCAAAAATATCTTAAAAGTACATCTCATGAAAGTTCCAGACGCATTAATCCATTAAAGTGACCACACTGCTGAAACCTTTGACATTTGTCTGCAGCTCTGGACTGGGGAGGGCCTCGCAGGGAGTGGTTTGAGCTGGTGTGTAAGACCCTATTTGACACCTCCAACCAGCTGTTCACCCGCTTCAGCGACAACAACCAGGGTCTGGTAAGTCAGTCTTTATAACCACTTCCATATTCAAAACCACTAATGGATGCTTGTTCTGTTTAACTTCATGCAGTTTAAAAATTAAGAGCGCATTCATCTTCATTTTCCAGGTGCACCCAAACGCTGACCGGCCACCCCACCTGCGTCTAAAGATGTATGAGTTTGCAGGTCGCGTCGTAGGGAAGTGCCTGTACGAGTCTGCTCTGGGTGGAGCCTACAAACAGCTGGTCCGAGCTCGCTTTACACGGTCTTTCTTGGCCCAGATCATTGGCCTCAGGATGAACTACAAGGTATGGAACACGGTACATTCCCACAGAAAGGACGTTTTCCTTGGACGTTGGAAGGTCATGTTTTCATTGTTTACCCTCTGGTGTCAGCTGGTCTGTCTCATCACTTTAACATTCCTCACAAAGCCAAGAAACCTGATTTGTTTCTTGGCATGACTTATTTCATGGAGAACAAGCCAGCGTGTTTTGCTGTTTATCCAACTTCCTAAGATTTCAAAGCTGAGAACTAAAGCCGACCCAATCATGTTTTTATCCTTCCACAGAGAAGATGAAGTGCCATGTTTATTTAAAAACGTCATTTTCCTGTGTGTTTTCGTTTTATTTTCCACACACAGTACTTTGAGACAGACGACCAGGAGTTCTACAAAACTAAAGTCTGCTTCATCCTAAACAATGACGTGAGTGAAATGGACTTGGTGTTTGCCGAGGAGAAGTACAGCAAGTCAGGACAGCTGGAGAAGGTGAGGCAACACTTTGGAAAGGAACCTCCCCTTTTATCCCTGATGTAATTTCACAGGAGATAGGAGCAATAAACCAAACAAAAGAAACCATATTGCTAGTTTGGCAAGCCCTTTTCTTAAAGAGGGGGGAGTGGTGAGTTTACATGAAGGTGGACAAGTGGAGTTTGGCATCCGTGTCCTTTTTTAAACTTTGTTGCTCCGTTATGAAATACTTCACAATAACTGGCTGTGTTACTCCCTGTGGGGACTTCAGCCTGCTTCTTTTTGATTAGACACGCATGTAGGTACTTTTAGATTAATTGCCCATTCATACTAATGCTAACAAGTGTGTGACAGCCAAACAAGTGTTAGACCTGAATAAATAAATTTTACCGGTCAAGAAAGTTTATGAACTCTTGCATAGAGTTTGGTCAAGTTTTGGTCTGGTGTGGTGCTCAAGCTTAAACCAGTTTGATTTCATGCAAACCAGCTGAACCAACACTTGTCATTGTGACATGGTCTGGCAAATTTTAAAAAAGCGTACCTCAGCAACCTGTACCGACGGTGTCAAGGCGCTAAATCCAGCTGGTAATGCATTAGTAATAAGCAATATGACAATGTGATTAACATATGTTTATAAACGGACTAACGTAGCCACTAGTGTCTGACCAGCTGCGTGCAATTTGCTAGCGTGCTGAGCACCGGCAGCATGAAGGAGATCAAATTTCAGCAGAGGTGAAAGGGAGGATGAGCAGGCACATGCTGCATTTGTTTACCAGAGTTTACTAGAGACTGAAATGTTTTTGGGGGTGACGAGAGGAGAAATGGCAGCGTTTGTCTCCTATGAAACCTAAAACTGTACCAATATGGCAACATTTTGGATTTGAAAGCGACAGAAGTCCAAGAGGTGTCCTAACTGGCCATAAGGGACAAGATGCGCCATTTTGAGCTGAACTTTTGTCGGACACCCTGTCTCTATTAATTCATGGCTCGCTTTAAGAGCGCCACAATAGATGAGAAACAACTGATTAATTAGCTGTAAATAGACTGGGGATAGCTGTATTTTTGTTGTAAATAAAATGGGAATTTGTTGAATCAATATGAGTTAAAAGAAGAAATTAGGAAAGGGCTGGGGACATTTAAGTTTTACTTCTACCTACTCCTTTTCAAACACTGTTATCTTTGTCTTGTTTGGTTTTTATTATGGGGTTTTTTTTTTGTTTTTTTTTTTAATTTTTAATATTTTTTAAAATATAGTTATCCATTCATTCATTCATGGTTTGTTAACATGAGGTAACAGAAGTGCATTTTTAAAGGATTCAATGTGGAAAATGCTCCAATGTTGTGTGATCTGTCGTGTACAAGGTGTCAATATCGATGGCCGAAGCGCAAAACATCCTATCTGAAAAATTCTCTTTTTTGAGAAAACTAAAAAAAACTTCTTGTTTTCTTGCAGAATGCTATTTTTTCAGTATACTCAATACATAATACACTGTTTTTGGACTATATTACTATACTATGTGTTAACAATACAGACCAGGTATTTTTGCCTCACAAAGTGCAGATAGGAAGTTTTTCCCTATTCATCCTGGATCATTTTGCAGATAGGAGGTTTTGCGCTTTGGCCATCGATATGCTCCACTTAGGAGCAATTGTTAAACCAAGTGAGACACCTATTGGTAAAATTTGGTATACCAGTCCGGTCCGATGTCTGGCTTCAAATGAAACCGGTTTGAAAACCTTTACAATGGCCCAACCCTTACATACTCTTACATATTCTCATCCTGTCTCTGCCATCCAGCCTTTACTGGCCATTTCTTTTTTCACCCACACAATAATAGCTTTTTAAACTGTTTAATGTCCTCTGCTGTTTTGCTCTATTATGCATTTCTTCTGACATTTATATCCTGCTACGTGTTCTCGTGCAGGTGGTGGAGCTGATATCAGGGGGAGCTCAGATTGCTGTTACCAATGAAAACAAGATGCATTATCTCAACCTGCTGGCCCAGTACAGACTGGCCAGCCAGGTGAGAGATGAGGTGGAACACTTCCTGAAAGGTGAGGAAACTAGCACAGCTGCAGTCTGCCAACTTTTTTCTTTCTTTGCTAATTCCTCTCATTTGAGATCTCCGGTAATGTGCACATAATTAGTGTAATTTCCTGATCAATTGCAGGTTTGAATGAACTGGTTCCAGAAAACCTGCTAGCCATATTTGATGAGAATGAGTTGGAGGTATGTGTTATGTTTATAATAAAATCCTATTAATCTCTAAAACACCGCTGGGTATTACAATTTGCTTTCCTTTTAATCGCTCCAGCTGTTGATGTGTGGCACTGGTGATATAAACGTACAGGACTTCAAGGCCCATGCTGTGATTGTCGGAGGATCGTGGCACTTCAGAGAGAAAGTATGTCATGGAAATTTTCCGTTTTCATTCAACAGCAGGCCACTGATCAAAATGTCTGAGCATGTTGATTTTCTGTTGCCACAGGTGATGAAGTGGTTCTGGGCTGTGGTTTCCAGCTTCACACAGGAGGAGCTGGCCCGTCTGCTGCAGTTCACCACCGGCTCCTCTCAGCTTCCCCCTGGGGGATTCAACACCCTCTGCCCCTCCTTCCAGATCATTGCTGCCCCCACACACAGCACCTTGCCCACTGCACACACGTGGTGAGTATGAAAGAGCAGGCAGATCGAGACTTGAGGCTTTATAATGTCATTACGTCTGATTGTTTATGGGTCGATTGGTCCACCCAGACTTTTGTACAGACATTTATGATCCCCAGATGATGACTCATACTGTTTGGGTGATGGCTGACTTTTTTTCTAGCCTCACTAGCAGGTCGAAGTTTTAATTTTCTGGTGGAAAATCTCAGCATCTGCTAGATGGATTGGCATAAAACATGTTGCATAGACAAATAAAGTTTCCTTGTGGCTTTGGTGAACCCGACTTTTCTTTAGTGCCATCATCAGGTCAAAGCTTTAATTGTCGAGTCTGACAGGAGACCTTAACTGCATCTCTTTCTCACTTGACTCCTTTCGTCTCTCCACTATTAGAAGAAAATGTAAAAAAAAAAAAAAAAATTTGTCATTTGTTAACTTTGATTTACAACCAACGTTTTACAGAATTCCCATCACCCTCAGCTGTACTATGTGAATAGTGCCAATTAGCAAATTTTAGGATGCTAATATGTCTCAATAGGATGTTGAACAAAGAATTAAAAAAAACAGGCAACATTCTTGATAATTTGAAGTAAAAGAAGAACAAGTTTAACAACAGCAAAACAATATCAGAACATCCGTTTACGTACTCTTACAAAACTTGTACATAGGGCTGCCCCAACTAAGAATATTCCTAGTCGACCAATAGTCGTTATTAGTCGACTAGTCGCCCACATGTTTATGATATTAATGTAAATATTAAATGATATATTTTGGGTGGGGCAACACAATGGTTTGAGTTGAAGGTGTGAGAAAGAATAGTATCAGTAACATTGTTAACACTGTGCTACATTACAGAGAAATACAAAACCGTACTAATGAACCTTCATTAATATAGGCCTATATTTTATCTACAAGTGCACGTCACACACTGAGCGAGCCGTCTGTTAATGACGCTGTCAGCAAAGCAGTAATGATTGTGCTAAGTGGCTAATGGGCATGTAGCTACTTACATGTTTCAGATGATGCGTCGTGTTTGTAGGCGACGAATGAAGATGAGTTTACATATCAACCTTGGGTTCATCCTTGACCTTCTCAAAATGATCCCACACTTTGGATTTCCTGCCTGACATGCTATTAACTAGCCTCTGTAATAACCACATGTACCAGCCCTGTAAAATAACCTGACTCCTGTCTGACTGCTGAGTGTGGCCACTTCCTGTGTCTGTCATTTTAAATTAAATTCCCACATGATCCAGTCATATCGGTTTTGATCAATTTTGACAAGGCACAGCTCCGAATAATGTTTCATTTTTGTTTTGATTATTCTGCAACTAAGTGACCAATGAAATCTTGCCAACTAATGACCTTTGTGGTCGACGGACATTTGGTTGACTGTTAGGGGGCAACCCTACTTGTGCAGTAATCCAAGTCTCATTTATCCAGTCATTTGCTCAGTACATCCCAAAGACATGCATTTTTGCTAAAACCTTACTAAACACTCCTGCATGGTAGTAGCGCACCTGGGCAAGCACGTGCAATTGAACTCTGCTTAACAGGCAACACTGTTAATGTGAAAGTGTTTTAAATGGTCACAGTTTCAGCACTCGACTGGATTAAAAAGTATTGGATTATACAGTCTGCGTCTGCTATCGCTTATCTAAACCAGCAGTGACCACTGGTTGTCCATGATTTACCCCTGACAGTGTGTGATTCTGGATTCTGTGTGTTATGTTTTGTGCTGTCAGTTTTGTTTTACTTGTGACTACTGTCTACACCCCGAATTGCCCCTCTTGGACGTAAAAGTTTACCTTACCTTAAATTGCTTTGCATTACATTACGTTATCTTACAGTATCTTACCTTACCTCGCCTTACTGCACAACTTGTGTGAGAGTTTGTAAACATATGTTTTGGTGTAGTTTTGCTGTTGTTAAATGTGTACCCCCTTAACTTGAATAATCTAGGAATGTTCATCAATCACAGGAGGCATGTGAGGAAAACTGTCTTGACAATTTCAGTGTAACACAGTGTGAATAATTGATATTTAAATGGTCATTTGGAGAGTGAAGTGTTCCTTTAATGAAGAAATATATCACCCAGCGCAACAGAGTGGCTCACTGATGTAGTTTTAATAGTTTTTGGACAACAATGTATTTTTAAAGCACAGAGAAATTCGCTATATCAGGCTAGGAAATACTTAAAATAAAGTAATTGTTGGTTTTGTTAAAATCAACAATATGGAATATTGCCACAGTTTTAATGTTGAGATCCGCAGATGTTTCCATTACACATAGCATTATGTATAAATGATATATAAATGCTTTATCAGGTCATAATCATTAGCTGACTCAATCCAATTTTCGGTCTAGTTTTAACCAGCTGTGCCTCCCCACGTACGACTCCTATGAGGAGCTGCACAAGATGTTGAAGCTGGCCATCAGTGAGGGCAGCGAGGGCTTCGGCATGCTCTGACTCCCCCATCACTGACACTGTGGTTCCACTCGTATAAGAGGAGACCAACACTGTCCGCTCCAGCACACCAGTTTCCTGCATTCATCTGCATTTAACAGTGGACTTCTTGGCAGAGTATCACCCAGACTCCCTATAAATACTCTCTCAGGATGAGAGGGCGTTACTGGAAGTCCCCAGAACGGCTGTCCTGAAACTGGAACTCAAATATGAACTCTAGTGCTACTGTATGTATATAAAATATCTCGCTTTTGTAAAAAAAACAACAAAAAAACAGAAACCAGGAAATGCTGAAAAAGGTGAGGTTTGGGCTAGTTGTATTTCTTAATGCTAAAGTTTGCTTAGTTTTATATGTTTGAAAGACAAATGATGCTAGAGCAAAGGCCTTGAGTATTACTTTATAACTGCTTCTTTTGCATTTTGCAAACTGAGGAACACTTAAGTGCAACAGCGGCCTACATGTGATGTAGGTGACGCGTGCATCTACAGCACTTTGGCCTTAATCGATCAGGGACTGATGTGTGTTTGTAAATATATAATATCACTCTTTTATTTCAATACTTGTACATAGTAGTGTGTATAATAGATTTTCATCTTGTTACTTTTTTGGTTTGACGTTAAAGGAGAAGGGATTTTCTTTATTGTTACACGTTTGGTGGGCTGAGAGTTTATATGATTTCTATAAGCTTTTTTTTTTCCCTCAGAAAGAATGGGTTTTAAAAAGAAGCCAAGTAATTTCTATTGTTTATACATGTTTTTAACTTATTATGTGTTGAAAAAATATTTGTGTTGACCCATACTGTTGAAATTCTGTTTGTCCGGAGCGGTAAATGTTTTTGTTATGTGTTATAACCTGCCTTATTCATGCCCTTTGCCTCGGATTGTATCCAGAGAGGTGCGTAGGTGAGAGAAGCATAGTCGACAACAGTAATAGGTATATAATGACATTTCTACTTGTACATGCAGGGGTCACTGTGGATGTTGGGGAGAGCCCATATATAACATTTTGTTATATATGCTGTCTGGTTTTTACTTTTACATTCACAGCCTTTTATGGGTTTACCTCAAAATCTCCTATGCCGCCTGTTCACCCTCTGACACAGGTTATATATGTGCTCAAGCACATGTATGTTAAAGCGTACACATAGTTTGTTCATAGTCGCCTCCTTCCAGTCCTCCAAACTTTAGCCATATGATCCCGCAACCTCAGTAAACTGAAGCATTATATCAATGCAGATTATGTCCCTGTTTGTTTTTCTTTATGTTGTTGTACAACTATTTATTTTTAATGCTGTTAGTGTCGTTATATCCTGAGCCAACAGAGTTGTTTTCTCTTTTCTGTTCATAATTGTGTAGCAGTTCCTTTGCTGTTCCAGTTTACATGTTCATTAGCCATTTTATACTAGTGTGTGCTGCCAGTCAGGGTGTTGTAGAGCATCTCGGAAAATTCATGTTTAGTGTCAGAAGCTAAAGGAAAAGGTAAACGGATGATTCTTCTCAATAGTATTTTGATTTGAATATGTTCCCCACAGAGCACTCTGGATGCAGTTTCACCTCTCACATCATTCTCACAGTCTGACTCGGCCACTAAGAGATTTAACTTTGTTATTGTTGAATGGCGAAGATGTCACGTTTGCAGGTTAGGATTAACTGTGCTGGCTCACCAGATCCAATTACAGTGTCCGCTCGGGATTCGATGAGCATTTGCTTGTGCTTTAGTTGGCCTTTTACAGTGTTAAGAGGTTTATAAGAGGGTTTGTGTTTATTTGGGTTGTGCAATGTTGATCTGATGTACTGACAACACTGGAAAAAAAGTGCTTATGAAAATGTTTCATTAAGGGTGTGTGCTCAGCACCAGTACCAATGGCTGATATATTTACCAGACGTAAAAGTAGTTCAAGCATAATGTGTTAGTTGTTCCATTAGATATGACCATTATAAACAAATAAGAAGGAGGTCTGTCCTGTAGTTTTATGTTTCTGTTCAATGTTTTTGCTTTTCATGAGCATCTACTCTGTTTTATTTTCAGATTGTTTCTGGGTTAGATGGCCCGAGTGTGACTTTTAGCAATGTAGATATTGTGAAATATTCGCCTATGACTTTGAAGCTGGGATACTTTTCTTCTTTTCTTTTTTAAAGGCAAGCCTCTACTGACGAATGTTTGAGATTCTCTGCACTGCAGGTCCTTTGTTTATGGGAATAAAAAATGATGGACTAAATTCTTATCACCATATCTCACTTTGTGTGCATCATATTTGGATTGTGTTAAGCACTGTGATTATTACACACCCTTTTTACGCTTTCAAAACTGGACTTGAAGATGGCTTGTGGGTCTGAATACTCACGCCAATGGTTCCTAAACTGGTCAGTTTTATTTATTAAGCCCAGTATCACAAATCACACTTTGCCTCAAGTGGTTTTACAGTCTGTTCAGCAGACAACACCCTCTGTCCTTAGACCCTCATTAGATGAGGAAAAATCCCCCCAAAAACCTCTGGCATAGCATCGATGCTACACTAGACATATGTATGATAGCTACAAGCTTTAAACTGTGTCTGAACTGTGAGATTCCCATCTTTCTGAGGCAGTTTGAATGGTGCCTTTACAACAATCAGAGCCAATTCATGGTGCTTAAGGGTTGGAACTAGGAATGGGGCTATTGGCCACCCTGCTTTATGCCCCTGCCCCATATTCGTTTAAGGACATGGATTGTTGTATTGTGGCTGGAGTGAGCTCATTGTAAGATTGTCTCTCGTTTTTGTTTTGTTTTTGCTTTGAGCGTAGATGATGAGCCTATCCCAGCTGACACTGGGCGGGGTACACCCTGGACAGGTCACCAGACTATCACAGGGCTGACACATAGAGACAGACAACCATTCATGCTCACATTCACACCCACGCCCAATTTAGAGTCACCAATTAACCTGCATGTCTTTGGACTGTGGGAGGAAGCTGGAGTACCCGCAGATAACCCACGCTGACATGGGGAGAACATGCAAACTCTGGTTTGAACCTTGCTCTGGCGCACGCTGTACCAAAATGTATTATCATCATGTCTACTAAAAAAGTGCTATAAATGTCTGTAACTCACTAAGGAGAAGGTGTATTTGTACCAAACTCCACATAGAGCTCCAAAACCCCCAAATACAACGTTTCACATTGACAAAACAAAAATCCCCTGGTTGACTCGGGACTTTTTTCCCTGCAAGTTGTTTTTTTTTATGTCAAATATGGAATGCACAAACAAAGGCAATTCATCAGGGTGACTTTACACTGCTCCAGAAAGAAAGGGTAGATTCCCCTGAATGTGATGTACAACACTTGATACTAACTGAAGGAATAAGCTCAGAATTGGCAAAAATATAAAGCTATGTCCAGGTGTTTCTTGTTGATGTAGGCTTTAGAAAGACAATGGAAAGTATTTTGAAAGGTGTCCAAATATGTTCTTAATATAATGAAGATTAAGTTAACAATAATTTCGCCTTTTCTCAAGGTTAAGAGCAAGATGTATGACTTGCAATACCTTGTCACATGAAGGCAGCACTATCTTTTTAATACATCTGACAAAACCTTAAATTAAAAGAGGGCTTGCCTTTTTGTCGGACTATCTTATAATCACATGATTACTATAAATATGTCAACTAAACTTGTTTGTGTAAGTTGAAGTTCTTGGCCAGCAGAGTGCATGTTTCTGACACAAGGGGGCAGTGGCTCTACATGTGACATTAACAAAGGAGCCATACCTCTTCTGCGGTCATCCCTCGGGACAGTTCAGCAGCAGTAAGTGATGAGGAGTTCTCCTGTCTTCAGCTGACCCTCCACACTTTCAGTCGTCAACACTCAGAGTATCCCCCTCCATTAGACATTTGTCATTTCCTCCATACACATACAATGCATACCTCACGCACACATGAAAATAAACACAGTTCATTCAAACCTGCTGGTTTCACGTCAGCTGAAGGCTTAATGGAATCAGTCCTTGGAGAGCTGTACTGTGTATGAAATGTGATAACACCTAACTGGAAAACAAGAGCTCCCTTTCCTTTCACCATATGGGGAGATGGTGGCATAACTGACAGCTGTATCTGCCCAAGATGTGATAGGAATACAGCTCTCGCATTGACTGAATATTTGCTTCCTGACTCATACAGTGTCTGATAATGGACTTTTTTTAATTACTTTGCTTGACGGCTGTGGATATGCAGGCCCCAAGGCCCTCCACGCTACACCCACATGTTCCTGGCGTGTCTCCTCACACTGTGGTCTGAACACTATCAGGAGCAGGCTGAAAGGCATCTTGAAGTACTTGGAGGCAGGAGTCCAGTTATTTGGTCTTGGCATGCACCTGTGGATTTGCATAATGGTCTCTCTCAAATTTCCCCCAGGAATGCTTGCTAAAGAGGGACCACAAATCAGAAAGTCATCCTCTGGCGCTCACTAAGAGTAATGTACCATGTTGGAACGCTTGTCCATCCCCAGAGAACCTGTGGGAGATCACTCAACAACAATACTGTGCATTTTTGTAAATTCATCTGATGATACTAATTCCCAGGGAAAACATGTTTCTCTGACAAATTTTCCATGTACTATTCCATAAACATCTCCAGACCTGACTGCAGCTCGGTTTTGGGGTTCGGGGGTTGCCAAGTTCCTGGGGGAGCCAATTTATGGGTGGTTCTCCTCAACCAAAGAATTTACTTGATCGAAAATACAGTGCCTCATTTCCCATCTCTGAGTCAGACACCCTGCCTCTGAGGAGATGTCCATCAGTGTCTCTGATCAAAGATAATTGTCCGCAGACAGTGATCTTCATAGGGCAGAGAACACAAATGTGGCACGCCTTGAGTATCTTTAGATCTTGACCGTTCTCCCTCTTTCCTGCTAAACAGCCGTGGGGTTGTCTGCTTCCCATTCCAACATGCAGGTCCTCATTACCTGATTGGACGCCACTGATTAACTGCCAACTGGATTGGCTGCAGGTATTCATCATCTGCGATGATTGGACCGATTTAGAGGCCAATCTTAATCAGGGTTGTTGAAGGACAGGAGAGCATTGCTCCAGCAGCAGGTCTGGACTGAAGTTCTCCTCAGGAAGTTTACCCTTCACTGCGTAGTGTTTTGACTTCATGTTACACGCAAAAGGTCCTTCAGGCCTCAGTCCAAACACTGGCAAACATCAGGTATCTGTGTACGAGCATCCTCAGGGTACAAAAGAAGAGTTCTCGTGCTCCTTTCACTGAAATGACTGTTTTGCATTTTAGGGGAATTTTAGCCTCAGCTGTGTCCTCTGCAGTCGTCCCTATCAGGGTCTTCAGTGGCTCCCTTTATAACTGGTGACAGTGCGGTTCTGCAGTTGACATTGTCGAGGATTATGGGTAAAAAAAGGCTGCAAGAAATGCTCATCACAGTGTTGACAATGGTCTGGCAACTAAGTGCAGCAAAGGAATGTATGGATGGGATGCTGTTGCTGATTAAAGAGAATTTTCCCCCATCTCTTGATATTTCACAGATTCTCTGTTGCGCCTATCAATCCTCTGTGATTTAAGTGCTGAGCCCTGGCTCTCAACACCCGCGTCGGGATGCTGCGCGTCTACACTGAGCAACAAGTACAAGCAGCCACACATGGATGAAAAGGCCTCATTAGAATACATTCCTCTATCAGGACCAGGATTGCCAACACATGTTTTGTTTTGAAAATGATATAAATGTCCGTGCGTACAGCTGAGGTCAGAGACCTGCAGAAGCTTACCGCCGCGAGCGGTCTTGAAAAACTGCAAGCGTGGAGATTAAGTGTCCCCTTGCTGATGGCTGTCCGTGTTTTATATGATGCTGGAGAGAGGCTATTGATTCAGGGGGTTAGTTGTCCTGCTGGGGTGTGCAGCTGTTTTATATTCTGTGTGTCGAGAAACATTTCAGTCCTTATATTTCCTCTGTAAAGACAGGGCCTCTAATGTAGACTGTCCCGCTGTATGACAAACACCTCTGTGCCGCTCTGCCCTTGTTGTCAGTATGGTTGTCACTAGAGCAGGTATGAATAGGCTGTAAAGTGAGATTCATCCTCATGTCTGTAAGCGTGGAGAGGATGTACAGACGAAATGTTTTTAGCCAAGCAGCACCGCTTTGATGCAGACGGTAATATCTCAACAACTATTTCATAAATTGCTGCAAAATTTTATACAGACATGGTCCCCAGAGGATGAATCCGTCAGACTTTGGTGATTCTCTGATTTTTCACGAGATGACATTTGTCTTGACAGATGTTGGAAAGATTGGCCTGACAGTTTCTACAGACATTTACCGTGACATTTTGTTAGAAATGTGTCAGCAACTTTTCGATATACTGCCATAAAATTTGGTATAGACATTAATGACCTTTAACAATTGATCTAGTGCCGTCATCAAGTCAGCATTTAAATTTGTCAAACAAATACTTGCAAAACTAGTCCCATTGGTCTCAGATGTTCTTTTGCCACGTTTTGACCAAACACTTTCAGAGTCACACTCTTAGAACTGTATGTAACCCGTGCGGACATGTGCCTAAACTGGGGATCTGTTTTCTATTTCCACAGCAGACAGTACTCTTAATGTAGGTGGGGCTGTCACCAGATGGTAATAGCTGTGTCACTGCTTCATCCAGCTCTCATTGTATTTTCTCTTCATCAATGATGTCTGCACCTCCCTGATCGTCCACAAAACAGAGCTGTGTGGCATTTTAAGAACAACAAAGAACAAGCTGGAGTGTTTAAAGCAGGGGTGTGGCGCTGCCAGAGCACACAGGGACGACACTCTGTCACTTTTGTTTCTCTATGTGAGGAAATAGAATGTTCACAGTTTACGTAATCTGGTTGAAATTCATATACATTTTTTAAGTGCTTGATAGCCGATAGCTGCTGGTAGCCCTTGAGAAGCACCTCAACAGAGGGGTAACCCAAAAATGGCACAGAAAGGGACGCTTCCATTGGTACCATCCACAATTTGAGACAATAGAAATGCATAAATAGTTGTTCTAATGTGTAATGATTGAACTGAACTGAACTGAACCCGACTTTGTAGTCCACAAGAGGCTATTTGTTTAGTGCTAATTAGCAAGGGTTAGCATGCATACATGCTTAACTAAGATGGTGAACATGATAAACATTATACTTGCACTGCTGTGCCTCAGTGCAGCCTCACAGAGCTGCTACCCTGGCTGTAGACTCTCAGCCTTGTCTGCCTGTCTCCTCGTAAACTTCCCCATGTCAAATCGTCCCTTTAACTGTACATGCATGTAAAATGCTTCATACAGTTCCTGAACCATGGAAGAGAGGAGGGTGGTTTACAGCACATCCATCCAATGTGATGAAAAGCTGCATAGCTATGGCTCGGGGTCACAAGGTGAGCACCAAAGTCATTAATCCTGACTGCCGCAGTTACACCAATAGAAAAATAAGCAAGATGTGATGGGACGTTTGCCACCCTGAGGGTTTTGAAATGTGCCAAACTCCTTGTTGGCACTGGCCAGTAATGAGCCTGGCATTGGCCTTCTTTCCGACCACAACCACTGCAAGCTATTAAAGAGCTCCAGGCCACTGGTTTGATCCTGAGCACTGTAAGTCCCCACCAGGCCAGGCTTTGTTTCCGAGCAGATCTTGCTCAACAGAGTGGTCACATTTGGCCATACAACTACATGGACTGAGCCATGATGCTGTGTTTATACTACTGTCCAGCCTCATGTGAATGTATGGAGGTTCAAAATGTGTAACTATAGATTAAAAATGCTTTGTGAAAGAGTATTTTAATAAGCCTGATGTTTCTACATTAAGTTCTTCCTGCACCTGAACCTAAGAAAGTAGCTGGACCTAGTTTATCCTACACCTCCACACCACAAGGCCTAAGGCTCAGTATGAACCGCTGTGTTGGTCTGTGGTTTCAGCTCCCCCACAACAATGTGGAAGTTCTACAGCTTTTAGTCATCTTTTGAGCCACAAGTCATCAAAGAGTTTGTCAACTCAGAGGGGGATTCATTCATTCATACTTTCTCCACTTAGAGGATGAGGTTTTAAATGAGTTTCACTGACCACAGCCATGCAACCACAACAATAGTAGCCACATCTGGTCAGCACATTTGCCATCTCCTTTTGTGTACAAATCGGCAATGGCCAGCTTACAGTGTGTTTACAGAGCAGAGCCACACATCACCTCCACCTTCACTGTGCTGTGAAGTCCAATCTGTTAAATGAAAAACAGTTTGACAGCAGCATCAAAGACAGGATGTTAATAGGATTTTGCATTCGCACACATTTAGCTTGGCTCAGAGATGCTGGTGTGTGAGAGTCTAAGCTGGCACCGCAGGCCGCACTACATACTGTTCAATTTACTCAAGAGGAGCTGCCAGGAACCAGTGAGTTGGAGATGAGGATGAAAGAAGAGAGAGGTGTGCCACACCTGCTGGAAACTGCTGATTGAGGGGAAGCGTGTTCCTGTCCGCTGCATCCATCTTTGCCAAGTCATCCTGAACAGAGACGGTCGGCACAGTAGGGACCACCCCAGTGAGAGACGGGAACAGGGTGAGGCTGTGTTCGGACTGACAGAAAGATTGACTGCATCCTATCAGCCACTGCTTCCAGAACGTGCCCGGCTCTCAGTTTAGATAATGGCAGGCTGCCGCCTAAACCCTTGAAAAATAGACTGCGTGTTTTCAGCCTGATTTCATCTCAGCTATGTTCTCATGAACAGCAGATTCACATGACTCCTCTGGATAGTCAAGGTTGGATTCATGTATTCATGAGGAATAAGCTACACAACAAATCATTTCTCCTGCAAGTCCCCTCTTCTCATAAAGTTATCAGGTTCCAGGTGCAACACAGCCTGAAGGGGACATGATGTAACTCATCCAGGCTCCCCTCTGCTTTCTGTGTTAGCATTGTGGGTCATGGCAGGAGTCCCTTCCTGTTTAAAGGGTGTCAGCAACCCAACGGGATGATGAGGATACCATCCAGGACACTCTGGGGAAGGACATTAAAGGCCAGAGACAAGTGAGGACATGAGAGAGGCCATGGACATGGCAGAAAGTGTTTGCTTTACTCCGGGTGTGAGCTATGCGAGGATCTGCCTGTATATTTTTCTTTTTATGGTGACCAGTTGAAACGAGGCTCCGTAGAGGAACCCCCCATCGAGGGTCATCACACTGCTACACCAAGAATATCACTGAGGAACATGTATTTTTTAACTGTTCTTTAAGGCATGTGAGTTTAAAGGACCTTTTGCTTCTTCTCATTTTCGGAACACATGACTTCACACGTTTGTTTACATGATGAGGAATATGACTCATTCTCTTTGAGTAATTTCAAAGAAAAGAGTGCAGTGGCACCCCAAGAAATTTTTCATGGGGGGACCAGATGGGGTCACTGAAAATCTTGGAGTGGTACACTAAAACCAAAAACCATAACTGAATTTTAGGAATTCACTGACGCTCTTGTAGTATGTAGGCTATTTAAAAACAATGTCAATATGGAGAGTTAAGGATTGCTTAGTGGTACTAAATATCTGATATGCATAGATACTGATACAGTTTACATTTTGAGTTCTACAACAATGGGTTTTAATGTGTTATCTATCTGTACATGTAAGGTGATTCATTGTTCTTTAAAAAGGCTGGCTGTCCTTTTCCTTAAAAAGCAAACATACAGCTTTATTTTGATGGACTACATTGAGCATAAGGAACAAAACATTTGTTGGGAACAAGGCTTCTCAAGTTTAGGGAAGACTCGTGGATACCCATAAAACTCATTTTCATTCTGATATCTTGACGTGAGAGTTCGAGAGACCTTTTTGAAAGGTGTTTTCAGGCCAGATGAGATATGTAATCCCTCCAGCGTGTTCTGGGTCTGCCCCGGGGCCTCCTATCTGTGGGATGTGCCTGGAACACCTCCAACGAGAGGCGCCCAGGAGGCATCCTGATCAGATGCCTGAGCCACCTCAACTGACCCTTTTCTATGAGAAGGAGCAGCAGCTCTACTCGGAGCTTCCTCTGGATGTCCGAGCTCCTTACCCTATCTCTAAGGCTGAGCCCAGCCACCCCACAAAACTCATTTCTGCCTCTTGCATCCACCATCTCATTCTTTTGAGGGTGAGGGTTGGGACATAGATGGACCAGTTAAACAAAAGCTCAGCTCCCTCTTCACCATGAGGGTCCAGCGCCCGCATCACTGCAGACGCAGCACCAAACCACCGATCCATCTCACCCTCCACTCTACCCTCACTCATGAACAAGACCCCAGGATACTTGAAGTCCCTTGCTTGAGGCAGTAACTCTCCAATCCACTGGTTTCCAGCAGAGAACCATAGCCTCAGATTTGGATTTGGATACCACTACCTTTAAAAATGAGTGCACCACAGCCTCTTTAAGACAGTAATACTGGCTTCCAATTGTTTACACCAGTGGAGGGGGCAGCGGGGGGCCAGCGATTGCACCAGGGCCCCCTTGGAGGTGCCACTGAAAGAGTGTTGTGTTTTATAAGCATGAGAAGATACTGGAGGTCTTTGTGAGCAGTTACTCAAAGATAAGAGTCATGTGGAGCTAACAAAACAAAGAATGCATTTATGCTTTACAGTTTTCAGCAGACACATCAAAGTAAAGTAGAACCGAATGCAACAGATTGAGATCCAAAAGGGAGAAGGCTTGAATGCCTGCATGAGGTCAGTCAAAGAAAATACATGTTCCTGCTCTGGGCTTATAGACAGAGAAAAGACATGCTGACATGCCTCTGATTTATTTGCTTCATTTGGACAAATCTGGAGAACAGGGAGGAAGTGTAGGAACACACACAGCAACCCTTGATATCCATTGTATCCCCTGCCATTACACTGTCATCCTAATCAATCAGATTGGCTGTTAAGATGTTGCATCCCCCCTACCCCGCTCTTTGTTTCTTTCCCAGCGTTACTCTTGCCAACATGTTTCACGCATCTGATGGAATCCCCCAACTTTTTGAAGCCGTCCATTCCAGACTGCCGTCATCATTTCAAAGGCTGTATCCCTTTGCGTAATGGGCCAACTGCTCCACAAGGACATACACATGATTTCGTCAGATACCCAGCATTGTCCGTGGACTGCGGTTCAGATAGTTTCCATCCACTGAATTAATATGTGATCTTGTTGCAGTCATTAGAGAATGCAACAGCGAGATTTTTGTGGCAAAGTAAACATTACATCAGCAAAGAATTTGCCCAGACAGACCTCTCCAAGGAGGTTTTGCATGGAAATAAACTTCCAAGTAAATACAGTGTGTAACACTTAAGTTTCCAGTCAAAATTCACAGGCACCCTGTATTTATTACCACATAAATATGAAAACCTTCCATTTTCTGTCTTTTGCTAAGTAGTGAAATTGACATATTATAGGATGTTATGCAACCAAAGGAGTTCCTGGGTGTTTGCGACAAGGAGATTGAGCTATTTTCTGTTTAGGTTCGTGATTAACAGCCCCCAGGTTGCCTCCAGATGTGGCTTGGCCGCAGACGAACACTGAGTAAAATTTTGATCAATTCACCAATAAAAGAGTGACCCTACACGACACTATCCATCATCATAACGGATGACGCAGTGATCTAATAAGTAGATCCGACTCCTCGCTGCAAACATGGAATCATTCTTTATGTTAAATGGTGGACAGATGGTTGGGCCTGCTGCAAGCAATCACAGCCAATGATTACCAAACTTCTCATCACACAGTATCAACTGGTGAGATGAAAACAATAAGGTGGTGGGAAACAGTAGTAGGACTGACAGGAATTCGACCATCACAGCCTCTAATATTAGCCAGGCCTTTTTGCGGATAATATCGCCGACTGCATCTGTCTTCGTTGTTTTGTTAGTGCGCCACGGAATCTGTTTATTTTCAGAGGAAGGCTTAAAATATTCTGGATCAATCTACAAACAACAAACAGAGACTGGGTTGTTTATGAGTATCAACCCTTCCATTCCATTCTCCATTTGCCCATTATGAAATCCCCTGAAGCCTTAGACAATTTCCAAACACAAAACCTGGTGCAGAACAAAATGTGCAAGATTTTAAGCCAGAATTTGCTCTGAAATCTATCTAAACATCCCACGCAGGACGGACTTATATTAAGGTCTGTCATGCAAGTCTTAATATACAAGCCCTGTGATTGATTCCTCTAGGTTATCTTATCTCGGGGCCAACACAGTAAAGTAGAAACAGTTGAAGGACAATCTTATGACGTTATCGTTTTGTTAGCAGCTCTTGCTAATTGTCACGTCTGTCAGCGTGTATTTTTTTCTACTTAGCTGTCATACCATTTTTATTCATTTAGTCATTTACCTCTTCCTTAGATAAACACTGGTCTGAACGGTGCCAAGACTGTCCATGAAGAATGGAGGCTGGGTACTCATTTTGCATCGGAGAGCACTTTGAGATTACAGAAACAACAATGGATCAGTTATCATACTCCGTTCACTCCATAATGACAGAGTGATAAAGTACAACCTTGATGTGCTCTTGTGTTTTCATGTTTCATTACATCATATATTACCAGTGTCATGCATCTTAACATTTGTCACAGAGGACAAAGCAAAGCTCCCACTGTGGAAATCCAGTTCTTATCTTTGGATTGTATCATTTAAACAAAAGAGTTGGATTTGATAGATATGATGCAGTCGCAGTTCAGTTTGAATATATGAGAAACAGTGGGAGAATGTAACAAAGTAGATTTACTCAAGTACAATACATAAAGCGAAGAGAAAGGGACAGTTCTGTGGCTAATGTTAGCTTGCTAATTCTTGTCTCATTTGTGGTCTGATAAACAGAGACAGAGTGAGGAGGGGTCAAATGAATGTGCTGTGTGCAACCCTACAATGAAAATAAATTAACATAAGACAAATTAATGTATGGGAAACACTGGGTTACTGTATGAAGCATGTGTATATGCCTGTACTTGTCCAGTGGGATGGACATAGGACAGAGAGAGGAGAGCCACAGGCTGCTTTTTTTTGCCTTTTCCTACCTACACCGCCCACCCTAGCTTTAAGTAGAATTGAAAGATAATTACATATTATTTGCATACCTCCATTTTCATACATGGAAATATTGTACTTTTTACTGAATTTGCTGACAGCTTTAGTTGCTACTTACTTTGCAGATTAAAGGAATAGTTCAGTGTTTTGGGAGGTATGTTCATTTACTCGCTGGGAGTCAGATGAGAAGATTGATGCTGCTCTCATATCTGTCCTGGGTAAAATGAAGCTACGGCCAGCTAGCCAAGAATAAGTCTAGCACATAACACCCTTACCCTTTGGGCAAGTGACACCTTTCCACTCTTAGATGCCCTTGGGAAAGGCATTTAGCCCTAACCCAGATTATAGTTGCAGTGAGCTCATATGAATGTGCACAGCTGCGTGCGTATAAAGGGCATGCTGCACACGTTCAGCTTTCACTGGATAAATAAAGGTTGAAACATAATACTAAATTGCTTGACCCATAAGTATCAATTCAGTTGCATCTATTCAACACCAATTCCACAAGCTAAGAGCATTTCACTTCACTCCCTGACCTGATGGTAAATGATGTGCAGTGGGTGACCGTTGGGTCATGTACGTGGATGCGTTGCTCATGATGCCATGTGAAATCACGAGGATCAGCAGGATAAGTAAACTCACCTCTTCTGGCACTTGAGGCTGTTTAGCAGCATGTCTGTCTGCGGGCTTATTAAAACTTGGCTCCCTAATGAACATTCGCCCTTGAAGCCTGCTGAGTGCTTAGTGCTGCTCAGGAGACGGGGCTCTGGACACACGGGGCCTCTCTTCCTGCTCCCTACGGAGCGCCTGAGTATAAAACTCAGCTGTACCGGCAGGCTGGGGTAGAGTCATATAAACACTTTTACATTACAGTGAACTGGAATGTTAACAAAAGACAGTCGGCAGAATAAGTTCTTCTTCCTCTGTGTTTTATTTTTTGCGGAAATTGATTTTGCCAGCTGATGGGGAGAGCAGCTTTACTGGCTCTGTGACTGTTTTTTGTTTATACTTCAGTCGTTGTCATCTTGTCATCTTTGCCTCGGGTGATTCAAACCCCACTGCTGCGGCATGGGAGAGTGGGAGGAAAAGGCAGTTCCACATGGGCTGAATGAGTCCCCGCAACCATGCCATGACTTCACACTCCATTGTGAATATGCCAATTAATGTGTGTGTACGTGTGTGTGTACATGTGTGTGTGAACACTGGACAAAACTGAGTCTGGTGTGGGCTTGTAGACAGTATTGCACAACAACACATTCAGCCCAACAGCTCCCTCAGGGTCGTGATTTACGAGCTGGGCAGTGACGGTAGACATCCAGGAACTAAGGCCTACTTAACAGACATGGAAATCCCATTCTGAATAATCTCTCTATCTCTCTATCGCGTTTTATCTGTCTGTGTATCTAGTCTATATACTTATGCATCTATCCATGTATGTATGTATCTATCTGTCTGTCCATATCTCTATCTGTGGACTCAAGTCAGACAAAACGAATTTGAGGACTTGAGACTTGAACTGACAAAATCAAAAAAGACTTTAACACCAATTACTCGTGACTTCATTTGGACTCTTGAAAATACTTGATACCTTCCATCAAGTATAAAGATTAAAAAATATGTTATTTAAAAAGTGTGCCACAAACCAATTAATTTCCCTTGATTTCCCTTATCAAGTAACATTTTGCTTTTCATAACTAACAGGTCGACACTTAATACCCCAAATCATCCCGTTTGAACCAGTCCGACATCATCCAATCAAGCTGCAGGAGAGAACCATGAAAAACGAACGTTACCTAACAGAGCACCAATTGGAAAAAATAATTACAAAGATGATTTAGTTTGTGTACAAAAACTATGCAAAGGTCAACAATAAGTGATCTGAGGTATGCAAAAATCTGTCTATCTGTCTGTCTGTCTGTCTGTTTCATTGAACTCCTGTAGTGCTGAGACAAGTGTGACACAATTTAAAAAAAAAAAAAAAAACGGCAGTTCAAAGAGATTCCACAGAAGTGCCATGATGAATGGGGCACTTTTCCCTAAACATCTGTCGGAGGCCTTGGTATCCGTCTGCCTGGGGGGCTCTTGCAGACAGGTCAGCGCAGTCAGTGAGGCTTCCTCCCTGAGCCTCTAACGCCTATTCTTCCCCTCAGTCCTGTCCCATGGATCCCATGGTCATAACAAAGTTTCATTGATGGCCGTCGTACCGGCTGGACTGAAGTTTAGTCTTTGTTATATGCTGCTGTTGATGTTACCCTATTGACCCTTGCGCTGGAGGGATCCCCACCCAACACTGATGACTGATAATTAGCAAAAGCCTGTGGCAGAAAACACTTTGAAGTCATCTCGGCTAATTGTTGTGTCATCCCCTTTTTCCTTGAAGCTTGCTTGCGGTCAACAGAACGTAGGTTACGGCAGGCCAATGGTTTGTTCTGACTAAATGGACTATGGGGAAAAGGTTTAATGGATTGAAAAATAACAAATTTATCATGCTTAATAGGAAGCTATTCAGGTCAAATTGACCTCATGCGGGGGGTTAAATCGCATCATAACTTTCTGGCGCTCGACCTTCACTGTTAATTGGGGGCAGTGAAGAAGATTTTTCATTCACCTAACTGTTGCTGAAGAGAGCACATGATTCTCTGCTCACAGCTAACCAAGCATGAGGCCCATCCAGCGGCACCAGCAGCTATCAAACATGAACATTACATGAGGCTGAATGCTACGTATGGCAAGAGTGCTTGAAAACACAGCTAGCAATTAGTTTGGCCCAAACTACAACACCATTCCAAATTGATGTGCTGTTATGTTGGAGGCTGGAAGGCGCGTGTCATCAGTGACTCAACCAGCAAATGGGGTTTATGCATCATCTGTTCCCAGAAGCAAAGGTAAACAGACCTTAACCTGTATTACTCAACAGGCTGCAGTCTAATATCAAAACAACTGGCAATTTGGGTAAATCTTTCCTGTATCCTGCGTGCGGTCGGACTGTTGAGTGGGCGTCTTAGGGGCAAAATAAGAAAAAGTTTTTCAGGCAATCAGTTTCTGTTTGTTCTAGAGGCCTTTATATAATTTTGTGGGTCTAGTAAACAAACAAGAAGATTCAAAACTTCCACTTTCATGAAACTCCCAGGACTGATTTATAGCAGACAGTGTTGCAGATACAGTGAGATTTCAATGCAAATGTTTGGGGCATCATTGATATCTACTTGGTTGATGTGGTGTTGGGAAAGGGGTGACCCTCTTGAGGCAGTATTTTACAGGTCCTGGTTCAAAAATAAAAGCACTTTTATAAGATCTGCACGACACTCATTAAATTTAGATATAAAAAGAGGAAATAGAGTCTTTTAACTTAACAAAAAAGAAGGAATTTGTTTAATGTGACCAGAGAGGCTTCAGTAAATCCTCTTGCGCTTTACTGCACTGGTTGCATGTCTGTAAATTGCACACACCGGATTTTGACGGTTAACTACCGGAAAGTCATTGGCAGTTTGGTGCCAGACAGTTGGCATGAACTCAGAGGTGCCTGTCTCACCTTTGGCCCAATTTCTAATATATCCCATCTAATAATGCCTCTGCATTATTCATATTGTCTGTTATGAAACTGTGTTGAATAGAGCCATCAGTTAGTACTTTTGGGAGATAAGTGTGGAGCCGTTTTTCTCCTGTGGTGGGTGAAGGGGGGGCTGCTGGGTAATTGGAGTAGATATCCATTTCTATCCTCCTGGTAAAGCTGCTAATGTGGAAACTGCTTGACCTTGATTTTCCATGGTCGGTTGGTGGAGACACCATGAACGGGGACTGAAGCTGCGAGGCGCGCGGCCATCTATCACCCCTTCAGGACAAATAGCAGCTGAGCCGGCCTTGTGGCCAGGTCACAGCCAGGACCAGAAGGAGGAAAGCCCACGGGGCCCCGGGCCAACGGCTAGAGAGGCACGCTGACACAAGGGTGAGGGGCCAGGAAAATTGAAAGGGAGGGAAGAAGACGGAGGAAGAAAGCTCTGGGTGAAAAGCCAGGATGATCTATCACACACATTAACCCCTCCCCTGCCTTTTTTTTGTCAATTCTTTTAAGAGCCAAATAAAACATGACGACTACATACTCATAATGTACAAGCATGCATGTCACAGAGGGCACCATCTCCATCCCACACTTATTTAGACATTACTGCCAGTATTGATTTACGCTGTGATTGATTTCATGTGAATTTGAATGTTTTACGCTACATCTGGGTAATGACTAGAAGGGCCCCACATCTTTGGAAAATGTATGATTTCTGGAAAGTTATGGCAAGTTCTTATTTGACCTAATTGGCTGCCAGCGTGATCCACCCTTTGAGTCCGCTCCAGTGGCATTTATCATGTAGTAGTGTGACATCACTCTGTGTATTGTTCATCTGAGACATTTTTAAATCAAACTTAAAGAGACAGAGGGACTGCACCACAAAATTCAAGGCTGAAGAGGTGGATTTAGAAAACATTTACAGAACCGAGCTGTAAATTTTCTCACTGACCAGAGATGAAAACATTAGCCAGTATTTCAACAGCCCACCAAATCTGCCATCGATAAAACAATTCTAATGTGATAAACTGTAATAAATCCATGGGAATCTTTCTCTTTCTGTATTACTGTCTCAACCAACCGCCTTAGTCCAACACATTTCACTTTCAGTTAACTGTGTTGAGAGCAATGGACAGTTGTGATCTGATTTCTCAGTTATAATGTGATGCAGCTTCCTGGATCACATTTCAAATAACAGAGATGGTTTACTTTTTGCATATCTAGCCCCTAGATGGAAGCAGGAGGGCAGCATCTGCCTTTCCGTCTATCTTCATTAAATTCCTATCTCAGGAGCCAGCGTCCACTCAAGTATTCAGGGAGCGGAGCTATTCAGGGCACCAGCTCCACAGGGGGTTCATGTGCCAGTGTTCAGTACACAGTTTATTATACCAGCAGAAAACACACAAATCTGTCTTCCAAGCCTAACATCAGGAACAAGACAAGGAAGCTTCTGAGCTCTGCCAATAAAACATTTAGCCCCATAAAGTCAGGCATAAAACGATCCTTTCGACCTTGCCTTAAACCTCACAGAACCATTCTCATAATATCACAGGCTTGTTCAGTAAATCAACAAAACCTAAAATATAGGAAGAGTTCTCCGGGATAATCTCTGACATGGAGGCTTGACTTCATTTGATGCAGTTGGCACCTGGTTCATGATTCGACTGCCAGGAGTACATCTATATCGCAGACTGTGCTATAATATATGATGTATAATTATCCCTGTACAAACGCCAAAACTGCTTGTCCTCTGGTGAAGCTTTTCAGAAGAGGCGAAGGGTAATTTGTAAAAGGGAAGTGCTTAATTTAATCTTTGTTACAGTTTCCTTGCTGATTTCTTTTAACACTGACATCCCAGGCAGCTTAAAGCCTTTGTTAACTTAACAACTCACACCCATAAATGAATGAGCTGATCATTCAGCCGTGAAGTAATGCAGGGTGGATGTATTGCCAGTGCTATGACATGCATCAGAAACATAGCCAGTGGTGCTAAAATCTGTCTGACTTTTAACATGTTTCTGGATCGCTCCACTATTTGAAAGCGTTGATATATTTTCCCTTTGTCTCCAATAACATATAACAATGTCGTGTAAGGTTTGCATGTACAGTATGGCTGTTAATACAGTTCTCAGTTTCTTTCAAGCCAGCACTCGCAACACCCATATATAAAAAAGTATGAATATCATGAAAGGCGAAGTGGAAGTGCCTGTCTTAAATAACGCCCATGTGACCTACTTCTATTACCCAGCTGACAGCACCTCATTCATACAAGCTGGGAAAGACCCTGTACTCCTTGGCCTAAGCACATTACATTTATCCTTCTCTATCTTCAACTGTTTCCTCTTGTTGCGTGAATGCCTGTTTTATGTACACGGCTCAATCTGCTCTGAAGCGCGATGGAGGTCTTCTGTAATATTCCTTCTAAGGAAAATCTGTCATGTTCAATGAAAAAAAACTACATTAATAAAGCACATAATTTCAGCTTTTATATAGTGGTTCCCTGCCAAACGAACCTCCATTTTCCAGGTTTTCCCCCAGGTCCGTACTGCTGCCCAGTCTGAACAATGTCAGTATTATGTTAGCTGCTGGGCAAAGAGGAAGGAGAGCTGAGGGCTTTGATACAAATGGCAAAAGGTAGCTAACGAACAGATTGACGTTCCTTGTTGGTGCTCTCCATTGAAAGTAATCACAGAGACCGATTCACATAGATCACTTAAAATTCTGGAGGCGAGGCTAAGAACACTCTGTTGATACTTGCTTATAATGAGAGCCCTACATTCTGGGCGTAATGATACTGTTTGGCTTTCTAATGGGTACACTTGAACTCTGACCCTCCACTCGCTCAACGGTGACGGGACAGTCACTTCTAACTAAATGGATGCAAATGTGTCTCTCTTGGGAGGTTCATGCTGACAGGTAAATGTGTAGATAGAATCCATTAGAAGCCGGCAAGTGTGTGTTCAGTAGCTTCAAAACATTTGCCTCGCAGTTACACACTGAAAACCATCTAGGAAATGGGGCAATTAAAAGCACTAAGTATCTGGAGACAAATCAAATCCACCTTGAACTTCCTTCATCAAACACATGCACAAGCATGCAAGCAGTTTACGTCAGTGTAATTACAAGACTTGGATATTGTTATTGTTACTATGACCCTGTGCTTTGTATGAAACTGTGCAGTGTAATGCAGTTATATTTCTGCTCTGCATTTGAAAGATGATAGGAGTGGCTTGGTTGTCATGCCAGAGTTTTCAAAGGACTCTTTGTGTAGAAGCGTCGGTCATAGCCAGAGACATCCTCCTGGTATTTATTCTAGAGTTCCTCCAGATGCTGCAAATTGTATCAAATTGGGCCATGTTAAGGCCCACTTTCATAACACGGATAGCTGCTCCACAGACCTTCAGTGATTCCCAACCAAGGGAAAGCTACTTGTGCTCCTCGGAGTACTTCTGCAGTTACCACAGGGGGTATGTAGAGGTTGTTAAGTAGCTCAACTAATTAAGAAAACAACATGATGTGACACCTAAACTGTGCTGTGTTTTAGTGTGTGAAAACTGATTAGCAAGTCAACAGAAAGGTCTTAACAGTTAGTACAAGTAATGAATAAACAGTTAAAATAGTTAGTTAACAGTACTTAACTGTATAAATACTTAACACAATTTAACAGAAATGGATCACTAGTTGAAATAGATAAACATTAACTGGATAAATGGCTGAAATAGATAGGTTAGCTAAGCTGGTCATGGATATACACTTAAAGTAATGGCAGTCAACTTTTGCTAGCTGAAGGTAATAGATACACACTTGAAATAGTCAGCTAGCTAAAAGTAATAGATAAACACTTGAAATAGTTAGCTAATGCTAGCTCAAGGTAATGGGTAAACCTTTAAAACAGTCAGCTAACACTTGCTAAAGGTAGGCTAATGGATACACACTTGAAATGGTTGGCTAAATTAGCTAAAAGTAATGTATAAACGGTTGTAATAGTCAGCTAATGCTAACTTAAGGTAATAAGCACTTAAAATGGTGAGCTAACACTAGCTAAAGGTAGGCTAATGGATAAACACTTGAAATAATCAACGAAAGGTAGCCTAGCATTAATGGATAAACACTTGAAATAGTGGCTGGCTACAACTAATGGCTAGACACTTTAAATAGTCAGCAGGTAGGCTAATGGTCAGCTAAGCTAGCTAAAAGTAATGGATAAACAGTTGAAATGGTCAGCTAACGCTAGCTTAAGGTAATAAGCACTTAAAATGGTCGGCTAACACTAGCTAAAGGTAGGCTAATGGATGAACACTTGAAATGGTCAGCTAACACTTGCTAAAGGTAGGCTAATGGATACACACTTGAAATGGTTGGCTAAATTAGCTAAAAGTAATGTATAAACGGTTGTAATAGTCAGCTAATGCTAACTTAAGGTAATAAGCACTTAAAATGGTCGGCTAACACTAGCTAAAGGTAGGCTAATGGATAAACACTTGAAATAGTCAATGAAAGGTAGCCTAGCATTAATGGATAAACACTTGAAATAGTGGCTGGCTACAACTAATGGACTTTAAATAGTCAGCAGGTAGGCTAATGGTCAGCTAAGCTAGCTAAAAGTAATGGATAAACAGTTGAAATGGTCAGCTAATGCTAGCTTAAAGTAATGGACAACTACTTGAAATACTGGCTAGGTAAAAGTACTGGATAAACGCTTAAAATAGTCAGCTTGCAAAAGCTAAGGGTAGGCTAATGGATAAACACTTTAAATGGTCAGCTTGCTAAAAGTAGTGGATTAACAGTTGAAACAGTCACATAGCTAAAGGTGATAGATAACACTTGAAATAGCTAATAGTAATGGATACATGGGAACTTAATTATGGATTGTAGACAGTTGAAACAGCTAATTTAGTTAGCTGAAATAGCTAAACATTATTCGATAAATGGTTGAAATAGATGGGCAGCTAGCTAAAGGTGAAGGATTAACAGTTGAAATAGCCCACCCAGGTAAAGTTAATGTACAAGCACTTAAGTAGTTAGCAAAAGATAATGGACAAATGAACTGTGTTAGGGAGGTGTTAATTATTTTGGAAGCTGCAGTTTGTAGTGCTGTTGAACTGTATTACATACTCAGAGTTGTGTCTCTATTATTTAGCCTGCCCTCATTGATATAAACCTGGTGAACAAAATGGTAGGAACACCTGTCGATAACATGCAGTTAATGCAAGGCTATTGTATTAGACTGCATTTTTCCTGATTTATACTTCTGTGGATGTGTGCATATGTGTTCTGTACAGGAACCTGTTGCTTGTACCAGGTATAGTACTGCAGCAGATCGTGCATAGCATGTAGTTTCACACATGCGTATAGGGACCAGAACTGTCCGGGTATCCCACCTCCTCTGGTGTCCAATCAAAAGTTGGTGGTATCTGCCTTGCCTGATGGGTAGACACATCACTGCAAGCTGCACAGTCCATCTCTGCAGCTCTGACGAAGCTCTATGCAAGCTTTCCTGCAGAAGTATAAATTAAGCATTAGTTTTAGGTGTATCTATAAACTGGCAACTTGGTGTAGATACATTAAGTAATGGATAAATTATATATATGTCAAGTTTCTGTCTCTCAAAGATGTAAAGTGCTGATGCAAACTTGACCACATTGACAAAAGCGTGTGAAAATATATACACGTTTATGTCATTTGGAACATGACAGGTGGTGTTGATGAGTTGATGAAGGGATACTTGAGTTTATCTGACAGGGCTCTTGGAGTACATCTGTCAAGAAAAGGTGAGAACCAGTGCTCTACACACTTTCAACATGAGACTTATAACATGATACAGAAACAGATCAGGACACTGATTGAGGCTGTAGTACAGAAACAGCTGAGCTGCAGCCAGCTGCTCACTCAGACAGGTCGCCGAGCAGATAGCACTGCATGGATTTGTCTCTCCGGGGGTCAGCTGGCCATGATCTTTTCACCGCGGCCATCGACACCAGCAACATGCCTGGGGGCGGAGTGAGACTGTTGGACAGTCATAAGACAAATGCTGCCTCCATCTCTAATTAGATTTCTCATGGGTTGCAAGATGAGCTGTAATCAGCTGTGGCGCTCAGCCCAAGTCTCCACACAGGCATGATGTTTCCGTGGTGATCGACAGGAAAGAGGACACCTCTGTCTTTTCAAAACATCCATTCAGTAACCTTTTTAAAAGTTTCCCTGGTAAATATTCACTTTCAAGAGGTTTGTCTATCTCAGCTGTGGTGGAAGGGAGAATGAATGGGCAGACTACTAGTCTTCCTCTCCGCTCCACTGTGTGTTTTGGATGGCAGTCCTGTGAGTGGTGATGGTGCTCGGGGACCACTCATGAGAGAGACAGGCGTGCATCTTTGTGGGTTGAATGAGAGGAGGGAGCCAACTCTCTTTGGGTTGTTTAAGATCTTATGGGAGAAGAGAAATGTGTTGTTTCCAGACAGTCAGAGGGAAAGTGATGATGCAGCATGGATGAGAAGGGGAGATGAATGGGATCTGTTACATAACCTGTTTTCCAAGGTTTCAGACTGAGCTTGAACTGTGAGCTTCCCATACCTTTTACTGCGACATCAAAGCATGTCTGTGAGCCTGCAAATTACCAGGATGCACATTTTACTGCTGTAATCTATAAAAGTTGAAGTGCAGCATTGTAAATTGAACTCAAAGTGCTTCACACTGTGCTGTGGTCCTGTGAGATGAAATAATTAGTCCACACTCAATTAATTCAAATCAATATGAAAGAGACTGCATTAAATCAAATAATCCAGCAATCAGAGTTGTAGATTCTTAAAGAAAAACATCTGGTTTCTGAAGTTTTATGATATTGTAGTAGCCTGCCAATTCAAATTTAAATGGAAGGTAACGATTAACGCAGCTGCATTCATGATAATTCCAATAGTCTTGTTCAAAGGGATCACAGAGAAAGACACACAGTAACATGATGTAACTTGGCAGGGAAAGTGCGTGTGGGCACATGGACCGAGCGGTGCCGTGAGTGAAGCAACAATACAGCCGACAAGGGGGAGTTTCTTCTTGCAAAGCGCATGCAATCCCTACAAAAATTCCCGGTGACTTCAGATCCAAGGAGGTGGTGATATTCATGGGAGCACGATTCAAACTCTCTCACTTGGAGTACAGCTTCAGCAGCCCTGGAGCCAGCGCGCTGCTCTCTTTGCGCCTCTTTTTCTTGTTTAACCTAAACTGAAACAGATGGAATAATGTTTGCTTAAAATAACAGTTTTTCATCGCTGGAAGGAGAAAAGCTTAAAGTTTTCTCACTTTTGGACTGTAGTTAGGTGCTGATTTGACAACCTGAAGACGTTTTGCGCAAAGTCTTACCTGGGCATTATGAAGAGGTATCCAGGCTTCTTTCATTCATGGGAGAGGATGCCGACTTGCTGAACTCGTGTAGCGCAATCGCGGACTTTTATTCCATTTGCTCGTTTTTTAGTGGCTCTCCATAAAACTAACGCGGTCTCCACTTTTACGCGGTACTTTCAAAACTTTGCATGCCCAAAATGGACCGTGCAGGATTTGCTGTTTTGATGGTTTTGACTGTTGCACTTGTGCGAATGGGTGACAGTCACAAGGACACAACAGGTGGGAGGAAAGAGGGTGCAGCAGTAGTCCAGCAGCACTCCCGGGTGAGGAGTCAAGGTCACTCGCCAAGGGGACCAGAGGACGGTGCATCCTCCACACCATCCGGTGACACTTTCCCTGGGACCAGCCAGCCTAGGACTCTAGTCCGCCTGCCCAGGGGCGCACCATCCCAAGGGGATGGCAGGCACATATCCAAAGCAGGACCGGCTCATGCCGCAGCCGCCTCCCGGGAAGACGTCTCTGCGCCGCGGGATGGTGCGCTGCGCACCGCCAGACACCCGGCCAGCCAGCAGCACAGAACCAGAGTGAACCGCAGGCAGAGCAGCAAGCCCAGCTCTGCCAGCACAAGGAGACTTGTTGGGTAAGAATGGCAGCCAAGTGCTCTACAGTCTACTATAAAAATGTTTTGCTTTGCTTTATCAAGCTGTTCAAGCCATTCAGATTCACTGTTTGAGCTGTTCTTTCCAAGGAATTTGTGTGACCTATTTTACTGTACATGAGTCCATGTGGTTTACAGTAAAGTGGCGGTGGCCCATTTAAGCAAAATCTCTCTTCCTGTAAGGCAAACCAAGTTATGATGTAACATGACTACCCACAGAAAATGGTTACAAAGTGTTGCCCCATTTCAGTACAAACCTGTGTGGACATAAAGCATGAAACTGTCATTCAGTAGGTGAAAGAGCTGTGTATGAATTACTGTAATATATGTACTTTGTCATCAGGGTCATGGCAGGACATGGATTAATAGCTGAGGTTAAACACTGTGCTGATTACAGGGTTGATAGTGGAAGCTTATAATGAACAGCAAATGTATATGAATGGGTGAGTTGTGTTTGAACTGTTTTGAGTCTAATGCAACACTGCATTATCACCATTTCCTCCCATTACTTCACATTACAGTATATTTAAATCGTAGTAGGAGAGTGGCTGCAGACTACTTCAATGTGTGTGCCCCAGTTTTGTGCTCTCGCCTGTGGCCATGTATTGCAGTGGTTCAACCGGAGCCTTGGCTGGTGAACATTTGCAAATTTGCTTAGTGATCAGAAACACCTGTTTCTCCGATGGCCCTCTCTCAGTGCTGCAAATCCCTATTTTTTTTGTCTCTGTTAAACTCCAAACAGGACGATGGGTTGTTTCCATATTAGAGCCCTTTTCTTCTTGTTAAATGAACCCTCGTGCATCCAGTCCTGTTTGTTCCATAGGGACAAAGCATGATACACACTGGAGGGGAGAGTGTTTACATAATAATCAGAGGGGGATTTGGATGGCTCACCTTGGGTCGCAGACACCGAAATATAAATGAAATATCTCTTTTGTGTGTCATAAAAGGGACTCATGCCTTTAGGAAATGGATTATTTATATGGCCAATTTATGGAGAACACTTTACAAGCAATAGGAGGATTCCGCCGATTGGTTCGCCATCTGTAGGCATACATATAAGTGCACTCACCTCCCCTTAACCTAAATCATGATAACACCCAAGAAAAATGATCGTCCAGTGCTTGTATCTGCCTTGACCGACTCTGTCCACAGAATAAATGTGCGCACCATCAGTATGCCCTGATCCATCCCACCTTAAAAACAACATTTCTCATCGTATCCGTCAGCCAGACAGTTGCACTCATGCATGGTCGAATTGAGGTGCTGTCTATTTAAGGCAGTGCATAAAGAAAATAGCTGTAGTATTTGATCCAACATGCTTTATTGCCTTGTGTGACATTGCCAAAAACACATATTATGGTGTTGAATGAATGGAGTTCTTTGACTTAAAAGAAGCATAAAGGTGGCGTAACATAACTCTACAGGAACATTACCTTGTAGGAGTCTGCACGGCAGTTCTTACACTTTGATTCATTAGCTCGAGATGAATCATCCGCCGCTTGTTAGCGAAAGTGTTTTCATGACACATTTCCTCTTGGAATTCCCACTTAACTTACTCATTTACTGTACCCAGAGGCACTGCCCGCGCTGGGTTCACTTAACTCTAGTATTTACATTCGTGTTGACTCAGTATGACTCCCCTTCTGTTTTCAGTGCACCTGTCAGACATTTGACTGGTCCAGATAGCTCAGTGGTGAAATAATACTCCACAGAGTCATGTTCAGGTTTTAAATAAAAATATAACTAGGTGTGAACATGGTGTTATCTATATTTTAACCTGGGGCAGAATCCTAATTATGTTGTTTAAAGTTCTCTATTACATACATATATCCCTTGATGGAATTTGAATGTGATGACTGATGTCTTTGGCACGGGCCTGGCCTGATGTGTTTGATTTATGACAAAGCTAAGCCTGCCAGAGGGCCCAAACAACTGCATGTTATCCCTGTGACGCCTCAGTAACACTCGCAGAATCTAATGAGTGCAATCCGACTGAGGTCAATGAGTCAATTCCCGTTATCTTTTCAAATCACCATGAGTCAGACATCCACTTACTGTAATATCTTGTGAAAAGATGATGGGGCACAGATCCATGCCAGCGCGTTGACTGTTGCCCTGAAGTTGCTCTTGCGGTCTGGTGCCTTTTCATCTATCTCACTGCAAAAATTGGCCCGCGCTGCAAGTGCGGATTAAAGAGTGCAAAGAATCCAGTTATAGCTGTTTAAAACTTGTCATCTCTCATTTGCTCAGTGATTTATAGAAGATGCAGGGTGCTTTTCATGTCCCGTGTGTCTCGCATAATCCCTTCAAGGCTCAGATAACTCTGTATTTGTTTTCACTCTGGACTCTCGCATAACAGAAAGAGGGACTTGTGGCTCCACATTCAGATAGAGTTTCGTGACTTGCCCTGAAATTTTTATCAAATAAAATGCAATTATAGCGTAATCTCTAAAGTGTTCATATCAATGGGCCAGCCACATCAGAATGATCTGAAAGTATAACAGCCTTTGCAATTGGATCAGTTTGTCATGCAAAGGTTTGAGGCCTTCCACACTCGCTGTTATTGCTTTATGGATTATGAAAAGACCCTCTATATTAATGAAAGCTTGAACAGTACCGTCAGTGTCTTATCTTACTGTGGTTTTTGAATGTCTTTTTTCCTTCAGGCCTAATGTCTGTGGAGGTCAGCAGTGCTGCTCAGGCTGGGCTTTGGCACCAGGGACCAATCGCTGCATAAAACGTAAGTAGTGTCCGATGTAAAATTTAAATGTATGTATTTTGCCTGAATACTCTTTTATTCAGCTAGAAAGAAAACTGTATTCTTTGCAAACTGAGGTCATCTTATGTGAAGTCTTGAAGTGGCACACAAGCACACTGACATGCATTACGTATATTAGAACTGGTAAACTTCGCAGACAGAGAGGCTTTACAATCTTAAACACGCAGACTGAAAAATAACACAGTAAATGGCTACTAATGACTGTCCTGTCAAGTGGAATTGCTCAATGAAAGTTTTCCTAGGGTGTTATTGCCCCCATGCCTTTTCTCTTCATCTAAGATCTTCGTGTAGAAATTACCAGCACTTATTGCTTGGCTCTCTTTTTGACACAAGCCCTTAATTATGGGTGGAACTGCTTCTTCTTGTATTTGACCACAGCAGTATTGGATATCCTAACTGCCAGATAATTAAAAGTGGAACAGAAGACACCGGCTGGGAATGAATAGTCGGCCGCTTCTTTTAACGCAAAATTGGTACAAGCTTGATATTGCTGTCTCTAATTTGTATGCAGACTGTGTAGAAAAACTGCTGGTATGACAGAGTCTTATCATTGACATATTCTCAATAAGGGGCCCAATTCAAAACAGAGATGGCTGCAGCTCACACCAGATTTACTCTTTGCATGTCATGTTTCAATTTCACGTTTACGACCACCATTGTTTGCTGCAGACTGAAATAACAGGTTGGAATTGGAGCTTTTTGAGTGAGAGTTATCTTTAAATTTTACAAGTCAAGTAAAACCCACATGGCAGCTAGCTGGCATCTATCTAGCTATGCTTCTTTTTGACCTGTTTACTGTTGTCTCTGTTCCTCTCTGCTAATTATCTCCCCCACACACACACATGCACACACAGTTAACACACATTTCAGCCAGTCGATTACACAACAAGCTGATTGGCCCCAGCAGCCTTCTAATTAGATCTCCTTCCCTCTTGCCCAGTGCAAAGCCTCCTTCCATTTTTTCTCAAGTCCCAGCTAAAGGCACACTGACCAAGGTGTAAATTACATCTAACATGGAGCTGCAGTTACCCAAATTAAAAGGGTAAATACTTTTAATCTGCCAGAAAGTAACAGGTCCAGTCTAACGCGCTTGTGTTAAACAAGGCAGTGCATCTGAGCAGGCCAGGGGTCCGTCCAACCATCTGGACCCTCTTACTGCTTGGCCCTCACCCAGGTCTGACTGGAGGCTATGCTATCATCAGCTGAGTGAAGCCCCACGGCCGGCAAGGTGCCAACACAAAGGCCCCAGACTGGAGCTGGGACTGGAAGCCCCCACGTAGAAGACCTCCGTGGAGGAAAACAGGCTCAGGCTATCTTTATTCCGTCGCCGCCTGAGACCCAGGCGGCTTTATTAGGAGATGGCAGCATGAGAAAACATGTTCACAGTGGGGGAAAAGAAAAGGAGCAAACCTGTCAACTGCGAGCATAAGTAAAAACATAACGTGGCTGAGCTGCGTCGAGGAAATTCTCGCTGAAGGGATTTGAAGTAATGTCTAATATTAAAAATGTCAGCTGCAGGCTTCACCCGCGAGGCTGGATTGGGTGTCTACAGTTATGGCTTCCTAACAATACCTCCTTGTTAAATTGGGTTGAGCTCAGAGCAAATATATGACAGGAATTGGATCACTAATTGTCCAGGGAGTGCGCCTACATGTCTTTAGAAATGTGTTTATAAAGCGGTCTAGGTCTGGGTCTCCGTGGGTCTGGTTGGAGATTGTTGTCTGGCTCTCTGAAGCCTCCATCCTGCCCATGTCCTGGCAGGTTTGGAGCTGACTGTCTCTGTTTTCGTCTTCAGGATGGATGGTTAGCAGACTTGTTTGTGTATTAAAGTAAATTCCATGTGCTGAAAATAGCCAGAGTTGTGTGATAGAAAGCTTTGATCCATTAAGAAAAACAGAACAGTGCATTTCCTCTGCTGCAGTTTATTTCTCCTCTGGTTAACTTAACCGCTGTAAGTAAAGATAAAACTTGCTTGTTTTTTATGACTAAGGTTTAACCCAACCGATATCGATTTTATTAATGGTGGCTGAGAACCAAAGGTGTGTGTTGTGTTTGGCTGGTAAAGTGAGGCCAGGTGTAAGCTTGGCTGTACTTCCATCTGTTTACTTGCAAGCGGGATTGAAGCTCCTGTTGAGATGAATGGAGATTCTTGTTTTTGGGTCAGCACTTAAACTTATTCCCCGCTGTGCTGAGATTCACATCTGCTCATCAAAAAGTATTGTAGCTGAGATGAAGAGCAGAGGGAGGCCATGTTGTAGCCTCTCCCAGTTGCAGCCCACCAGTAATCTTGTCTTAGTTATAATACAAGACTGTGTCAAGACTGTCAGCTGCATTACTGTAGCTGTTAACACTGTCCTGACACGAAAACTGATGAAACGTTTGTGCTGAATGCTGTAGATAATCATTTAAATTTCTGAAATGTCTTCAGCCTTCATGGAAATCTCTAAAGAAAATCTTCTAATGGTTTTCATGGTATCTTTTCCACTTTAAAATGCTTGAACAAGACATCAACAACATCATTCATAAAGTACGCCAGTAGTGGTAAGCCGTGGGAATCTTGCACACCTGACAGTAATCTCCATAAAGACAAAACAGCAAGTTGTTTCAGTAAAATTTGTATTGTATATCAGTTTGTATTGTGAAATAGTTACAGAAATCTGTTTACAAAATAGTAAGCTACTTAGCTGTGGAATTAGGATTAAAAATTTGAATTGCTGGCAAGTTTTAGGGTAAATACAGTAACCCTCAATTAGATGTCTTGTACATAAGTGTAGAATTACTGTTTTGAAGTTTTGGTTTACAACATTTCTTGGAAAAAAAAACGATTAAAGTAAGACCCTTTAAGAGCAGTGTCACTGGAGAATATATTTGAATTTTATCTGTTCTCCTTTGTATCTGCTTTCAGAGGCTTCACTCTTATCTTTGCACCTCTGAATGTGGCTTTCATTCAAACTGAGCTGTAAATGGATTCTTGGATTGCCTACCAGGAGGTACACAGGCCGTCTGAGCTAAAGGAGCTCTTTGGCAAGTTAGAGCTGTAGTGTAGATACCTACTAGTTTTACAGCAGCAGTCTGCAGGCACGCAGCAGCTCTGTGAGGCTGTACTTACTGTAGACACAGCGGCGCTTTGAGCTAAATGTCAATGTCTGCATGCTAAACACCTTACAATGACAATGGTAACATGCTGATGTGTAGCAGATCTGATGCTTACCATCTGCGATACCATTGTTTCGATGGCTCATCATTCCGAAACCTCAATACTCGAAAAATGTCCCATTAGACCGAAAGGCCATTTGTCCAACAGCCTGATATCCCAAACAGAAGCACATGGCTTATTGTGATGCAAAATGACCCGCCCTACTCTGCCTTTGATTTGCATACCCTGATATTCTTACCCTAACCTTAACCAATCTTTCTCCTCATAACTAAACTTAACCAACCCAACCAACGAAGGTGACGAGTACCAGTCAATCAGGCCATTTGTGAGGCCATTTGTCTGACAGCCTGGTATCCCAAACAAAGGCATATGGCTAATTATTATGCAGAATGACCGCCCTCTTCTGCCTTTGATTGGCATACCCTGATATTCTTACCTTAACCCTAACCAATCTCTGAGCTGGTACTGAGCTGTTGGACAAATGGGCTTTCGGTCCAATGCAGTCAGGAATTATGAGCCATTGGAATGATGGGCAGTCTCTGTTTAGGTGTTTAGCATGCTAACATTTGCTAATTAGCACTAAAGTACAGCTGAGACTGCAGGAGTGACATTTGTTTTGCAGGTATTTGGTCATAAACAAAGTATTGCACATATTGAAATTCATTCTGAGGACATGAAAGTCTGTATCAAACATCATGGAAATCCATCCAATAGTTATGTCACCGGAAACCACAGGCTGCTAGCATGGCTAAAAAGGAATGCTATGTGTTGGCCTAGCTCATACTGGCAGGGTCACTATGCATCAGAGTAATGTTGTGTTGCTCTGGCTTCTCCAGTTGACATGGCTGTTTTAGTAATCGGATTAATGGCACGGTCTACCACACACAGAGTGAATGCACGGGACAATCTAGAATACTTCAGATGGGGGACTTCAGACTCCCCGCAGCACAGACAGGAACTGGCTTTACATTTAACCTGAGCTCATAGTGCTCCCCAAAGTGCTTTTAGATTCTGCGGCGGAATTCATTTCACCACACTATACATCACAATGTTTTGGCGAAAGCACGCGATATACACATGGCAACTCGCTGCAAGTATAGCCAACAGTGAGAGCACGACCCTCTAAAAAAAGCACACAGATGGCCTTTGATTTAAACCCCTTGCTGTCTTAGAGAGTGCAGATGAAAGGTGCATCATTCACGTGGAGGAATAAAGTTGTTTTCAGTCTCTTAAGCAGTTGGTGATTGACAGAGTGAAACGCGGTAGAGAGGAGTTTCTTTTTGATTGCTTTCCAGCTTTCTTTGGCCTGCTGTGCCGCTCAGGGCCCCATCCCAACCCTAAAATAACTCCTCATGCAGAAAGTCTTTCTCTCTCTCTTGCTTACCTCTGCCATCACAAGGTAGCTATTCCTCTTTTTTCCAAATAAAAACTATAGCATGTAGCATATTTCCCCGATTCCATCATGTCACCAGTAAAGTTTGAGTAGGATCGAAGCCGTCTAGTGTCAAGAGAGTCGAGTAAATCATTTTAAGGTATTGACTTTGCTGTCATCATCACACTTTCATGGATATCAAAGAGATCACAAAGCATAAAATCCACCTTTGTGTGTTATTTGTTGAATCATCCATCATAGATATAAACCCATTCTCGTGTATGAAATGCATTTAGAGCCCTTCTCTTGCTACAACATGTGCGAAGCAGCTGGCAACTTATCAAGGACGTACACGTGTGAACGTTTTCTAACCTCCAAAACAGTACCCAAAAAATGTAGGTTCACCATCTTCACCTAATAGATACAAGCCGTCTCAGTTTGCTTTGTGTAAACCTGACCTGACACACGACAGAAGATCCACATATATTGGATCAGATCTTACAGTAAGATTTGTCCTCTGCGTTCAAACAAAAACTCATGCTGAACTTTAAGAAGGTGACTCAAAAGCACTTGCGCATGCATAGCATTGTTATATTTGTTCTTTTCTAAGCCAGTCACATGTTTGTGTTTTTAATGGCAGTAGAAAGATTTATCGTGCGTAACAAATGAATGAATGAACGGTGCTGTTTAGGTTTTATGGCATGTACACTTCATGGGATTGTATTTGACATGCAGCTAGAGGTCATGAGCCAGAGTCAGGCACATGATGCAGTGTGTACCTCGACCCACTGAGCCACCAGGACACCCACAGCACTGCTAAACGCATTAGTTTTTCAGCAGAATTACTGTACATACGATGAGTCAGTATCCTGTGGAAAGGGTGCTACAACATTTTCATCTATAACAGTTTATATGATGAATTTTATGAGAACAAGAGTAATATCTAACTAATTAAATCATACGTTTTCCCCTATTCGGCAGCACTGAGACATTCAATTACAAAACCATTATTTCCCCAAAGGTTGAAAAAAAAGAGACCTAATAGCGATGAGAGCCAACCCTGCTGAGCAGCGTCCTCTGTTTTACAAGAACAGGAGGAGGTTTTTAAAATGCTGGTGTTTCTGGTGACTTCACTAAGCCGGGGTTGAAATTACTGCTGCACAGACAGCCGCAGAGCCCTCCTCAGCTTTATATGTCGTGAGTGGATTTGTGGGGGTTGCACAGTTCACAGTTCAGGGACATAACACTCCCTTGGCAGCCCTGCAGAGAGTTATGGCCCATTAGACAGATCCTGTAATCAATACACACCCCATCGGCCCAAAACCCATCATTAACATAGAGGCTGGACAGCTCTCAGTTTCCCTTCCCAAACCAGGAGTGCTGCTTTCTGCACTCCAGCTGGTGTGTCTGTTTGTAGGTTGCAATTGGGTCCTGTTTTGGCCTCCTGCGCCACATGTTTTTCTAATTGCTACCATAGACGAAAGTGTGGTGAAAATGATGTACTACTCAGCGTCTGGACCTAGGCTCCTTCCTGTAGAATTTCTTTTGTTTATTTGTAAGTCTTTGTTCATGAGCTGTTAAGATACGGAAATAATGAAGACAGAAGTAGAACAAATTTGGCCATGTAAAGCTGAAAAGTATTCTCCAATAACATATGCTTGCTTGTCTTTTTTCATGCAATCATGATGCAAATAGGTAGATGTACTCGCAGAGATGTGGACATGAGTCACATGACTTGGACTTGTGTTAGACTCAAGACACTATTAGATGACTTTGAATCGACTGAAAATCAGAAGGGACTTGCAACGTGATTTTGACTTTAATGCAAATTACTCATGACCTCACACGGATGTGAGCCTTTTGGATTAAAAATACTTGATACCTTTACTCAAGCCAAAAGATTAAAACATATGTTTCCCAGATACACTTTGTTTGAACCAATCTGACAGCATCCGGTGAAGTTGCAAGAGAGAGCCATGAAGAACTAATGTTACATTAAAGAGCACCAGTCAGCTGCAGTATGTAAAGTGTGCAGGTTGAAAATTATCCTTACATTTGTGAAGGAGAACATGACTTGTTTAGGACTTGAAACTCAAAATTTAGGACTTGGGACTCAAGTACAAAAACTTGAGACCCACTTGCGAAACAGCGACTTGGTCTCATGTCGTGCAGATCTCTTAGCCATAAGTTTAAAAAGCAAGACTAAGCTTGATTGACACTTACAAAGCAACATTAACAACCAGCACCCCTCTCCTTCAGTCACACACACGCTGGCTGAGGCCACAGTGTTGTTAGGGCAGCCCATAGCCAACCATATATCATGGCACCCTCCTGCTTAAAGACCATATGGAAGTTGTTGGGATGTGATCCCTCAGGAGGATGGGGTTTGTGGCTTTTTGGTGAACACCACGTCTCACAGAGTCAGCTTTACAAGTTGCGGGCGCACGCCCCCAGATCCAGATATCCTCCACAGAGCGCCCCAGCATGTGGCTCATTAGAAGCTGAATGTGGGGAGGCACGATATAGCGTGGCTAAAAGTAATGTACACAGTGTCATGGGTCAGCTGTAGGTTAACAAAATCCCCCCACAGAGCTGAGGTGGGTTAGGAGAATAAAAGCTCCAACTACTGTATTGGAACTGAAAAGCCCACACTGATTGAAAAATGTGCATCTATGACAGAGGCACCTTAATCTGGTGAAATATTACTCTTGTTAGATTTACCACAAAGAGAAAATAAAGGATCAGTCAAACAGTGTCAGGCTCCCTCCCTTCTGGTTCTGATTAGAACAATAGAGAAGTTTCATTCTCAGCTTTAGAGTTACAGTAACAGCAGTTTGGTTGTAGACAGCAAAGTTAGCGTTTGGCAAGCCTGGAATGATAGAACTCGCACTGGCAACCATGTGGAAATCACATGTTGTAAAGAGATTAACACTCACTTGAAATGATTAGCATTGAGAGGCAATTGTATTAACTGCTCAATAGACCAATTCTTAACTTCTTCAGTGGGTAGAGCGAGTCCGGATGAGAGGTGAATTTTTAAGCTTGTCTCTCCCTGCTGCCTCCCACAATCTTAAACACTTGACCTATTTCATGAGATCTGTCAGGTTCTGTGGTGACTCCCAAAAAGAGGCTCCAGCTGTCATCGCAGGAGGTTTACCAGACTACATATTCAGTCACAAGAGTTTTACAGTTGTCCGTGTTCAGTTTTGTACAAAGTTGCAGATATTGAGATTATTTCCCCTCCAATCGGTACTGATTTGTTCATAAAAGTCCTTCAAATATGAACTGGCCTCAGCAGTACCAGTAGCTGCATTGTCTGTTGCAAACTGATGCATTCAGTTCACCAAAAATATAAGCATGTTTAATGAACGTGCTGGAGATGGCCACACTGCAACAGCCAATTATACGTAAGTTGTTGCAACCATCGTTTCTAAAGTTATTTTTGTCCTTCATTCTTATTTTCCAACTTCCTGTCTCTCAGTTACAGCGTTGAAAGGGCCTTTAGTCAAGCCTTTTGTCATGTTTTACTACATTCTAATCTCCGGAGCAGCTCCCAGCCTCTAAATCTCATAATGGCGCATAATGCGCTCAGCCTGTAGAGAGTCCTTCCCCAGATTATTGCGATTATGCTTTCATTATCAATATTATTTTCAGAAATGTCAAGTTACCTCTGGTAGCACTGTTGACCTGCGAAAAGTGAGGAAATTTCTCTACATGTTTGAGTTATGTCAGATATTGGTTTCAAATTGCCCCTTGCTGAATGAAAGGACTGTAAAGATTTGATGGGTTGTGTTACTGTGAGTCGGAGAGAGGGGAAGGTGAATCTCTGGTGGATTGTAATGGACTGGAAACGAGCTCTAAGTTGGAAATGAGAGTCCAGGCGAGGGGGGAAGAGAATGGCAATTTTCCTGAGTTATACACACGCACATGCAAACCTAAGCTTATAACAGGTAACTATAACCCACTAGAGAAATTATAAACACTACTTACCTCAATAAGGGCCCCAGGGTTACTTTAATATACGTACAGAATTACTCTTTAATCGTCTTAAGTCAAACCAAGAACCGACAATAGAAATAACTTAGTTTTAAAGTTTATATTTTTAAAAGAGTGATCATTAACCTCAGAGTGAATGCTGTTTGTAGAGGGATGGCAAACCGATCACCAGAGTAAATGTTGGCATATTATGTTTCTGCAAACTACGAATACGTGACATTTGTATGTTATTGTGTAAGGGATAGATCGAAACTTTATGTTTTAACAATGGTGTGGTTAACATGTGGTTATGTGAAGGCACAAAAACCACTTGGTAATGGTTAGAAATAGATCATTTTTGGCTTAAAGGTCCAGTGTATTGGATTTAAGGCTGATATACTGGCAGAAATTAAATATAATGTAATGAGTATGTTTTCTTTAATGTAAAATCACTCGAAAATAAGAATTGTTTTGTCTTAGTTACCTTAAACTGACAACACACCGGTGCCTCCAAGGTGTGTCACGTCACGTCACCTTACGTCACATCATGTCACGTGACGTCACCTCACATCACGTCACGTCACGTCACCTTACGTGCCACACCTAGCGTTACGCTGCATCTCTGTGCCTCTTCCACCTCTGCATTAGCTTAAAATCATGCGTGGACACCCTTAATAAAAGTTTATTTCTCACCTAGAGTGCCAGTCTCCAAAGCCATGGTCTTTATAATGTCGGGACTGTGGGTTGCTTAGCTCGAGGTATTTCTCAACCTCAACAACGAGCCTCTCCTCATCTATTCTTGGTCACACACAAGACACAGCAACAGCGACAGAGTTCTCTTTGCATCCATGGTGAGGAGAGGAGTCGAGCTGCCATAGGAGCAGAGAAAAAGAACTGCCGTGGGAGCTGGTATATACAAGCAGAAAGCAAGTGGGGGAAAAATGCATTTAATTCTGGGGGCGGTGAGGCTGGAAATAGGACAATGGCGTCCAGGAGTGCCGACATGGCTCTAGCTACCGCCGGTATGGGGTTGTACATTGTAAATAATAGGGGCATATTTTTTGACGTGCGCCGTTCATCACCTGTGTGTGTTGGACTTTAGAATTTATATCTATCCAATGTTGCACTGCCATGTTTCTACAATAGTCCCAAACAGACAAATCAAACACTGACTCCAGATTGGGCCATTCGTGTTTTTTCACATTTTGTGTCAGCCACCGTAGTTAGCAGCCCCTCTGAAACCTCAGTGTCAGAAAATACTTTTTTAACATGACATTACTTTATTTAATGTCTTTACCTGTTAAAGTCACCGGGTCTGCTTTGGAAAGGAAGAAGGTAAAAACCTCCTGGACAATGAACACTGAAGGAAGTCTTACTGGGAAAAGTTTCTTTAAAATACATGGTTTTGGTGCCACAATATGCGCTGGAAACACAGGGATGTCTTGCCAAAAAACAACAGGTGTCTCAAACAGTGGTCTGCAGTTGTCTCCCCAACAGCTCCTGATGACAATGTCAGCTCGTATACATGCAATCACAACTACGCTACACACTTTAGAAACGCTGATATAATCCGTATGAAACGTACGAGTGTAACATATTCACAGTCTGCAGAAACATACAATGCCAGTACTTTCTTCTGATGACTGGGCCAAGGATAGATACTTGGGTTATTAATAGTAGTTAGGAATTTATTTAGTCCCCCCCTAAATGCTCCCTGCGTAGCTTAAGTTTGACAGGACTGGAAGGAGAAAAGATACGCAGACCTCAATCTGACTTAAATGTGACATTGAGGATATTTTAGCTAAGCCCAAAGAAAGAGCTGTTTCCATATTAATAATGTGTTTTATTACTGATTGGTCTGGATCAGCATGTTTGTTTGGACTGTTCAAAGCTGCCAACTGCAGTCTAATAGCCTCCTCTTTTCAGATGACTGGATTTGGACACAATCTCCCAAAACTTGGCCAGTACGTCTTAGTCATAATTAAGGCTGAAGTGGCAATGCCAGGAATGTTTGCCATTTCTTCTCTTTTATTTCCGATGGATTCCCATTTTATTATTACTCTCGCAAAGTAATAATTGCTGCACATATTTCTGAAATGGATGGAATGTGAGGCAATTAGTTTTAATGATGTGCAAGACAAATCTGCATGACAGCAATTACTGCGACAATGTGTTTAACAGCCCAGAGGCAGGGCCCAGGGACAACACAGACAGGCAGTGACAGTGTATGCCCCGGCCACGCAACAGGCTTCATGTGGGGCACATGTCAGGCCCAGTGTCACTGACCTGTCCACTTTATCGTGAGCACGGGCGACATGTTTGTCTGGTGTCAGCTCTGTGCCTCACAGCTGAATACGGGTCACACGTCACGCAATTGAACACATATGCCATCGTAAGCCAGCCGTGAACCTCCATTTATTGGGTTATTTTTCTGCCTCGTGCTGCTTCTCATTTCAATTCAGACGGTTTATTTGAAGAATGCACTTTCACACATTACCGAGCTCCCCCCTCTGCAGCATAATGTCACTGGAATCTGTGGCCTTTTTGATCCACCGCTTCATCCCCAAACTTGAGGTTAAACAGACTCCGGACAAGGAGGTGGCACCCAGCCAGCCTGTACTTTAGTTAGATGATGGATTTAACTCCTTGCCAAACAGAGCTCAGGCGATTCCTATTTTATCCCATGATGGAAAATTCGGATCACATACCAAGTTATACAAATCCGCAACCACATTTCTCTAAATGTGTACGCTTCATCAAAAAAAGAGGTTACGTTTTCTTCAGAGTACTTAAAACTAAACGCTTGAGTGAATGGTTGGTCTAAATAAAATTTGCTTCACCATAAAGCAGAAGAGAGTGGTGATTGTCTGTTATTCAATCCTCAATTTGTTAGTCTTTCTCACTATACCACAGACTGGACGATGCGTAATGCAGTGGTCTTTTAATTAGCACGCATCAGGATCTGAGAAAGCTCAAATACAGAGCTTGATTTGGCTCATTATGTTGGAATGTGTCTGTGGAAATGGAAGTCTGACGCTACAGTTGTTACACACCGCTGTCATGTTTCCCCCTATTACTTCAGTTTTGAGCTCATGTCATCAGGAACAGCGATTTCAGGGTCCAGTGTGCTTTCACTCAAAAGAAAGTGGCCCCAGAGTCTGAGCAGTAAGGCAATAACAGGAAGCGTGCAGCAGGTAGAGCGCTGTTCGCACCCAGTGGGGCCCTTCTCGACTGCCAGCACTCCTCGCTGCCAAGAGCTGTGGCAGCGTTCCTGCCTGCGATCTGTCAGTGTCCACAGCATCTGTGTCAATAGCATTCCACAGCCCTGTTGACAGAGCGCCGCTGTTTGCTTTAGCCACCACAGACCAGTGGCCTGATTTACTGTTTGAGGACAATGTCATAAATCCTCAAGTGCCGTCTACGACATACATTGGTGTCACAAGATCGAGAGCTTGTTTACTTTAAATTGTGTGCCGTAGGTCTTTCAGTATCTAGAGTGGGATGCGAGGATGTGGGGGTGGGCTGGTAGAGTGACACAGATTATTTTTCCATGACCATGAAATGACCTCGGCACTGTGTATCTGCAGACTATTGATAAATATTATGCACACATTCATCTTTCTTGTACAGTAAGCCCCTTCAGATTGAGTTTGTTTTTCAAATAAAAGACACAGGCCATTTCTTTGATGAAGTGTCAGCTATTTACGGTTTGCCTTCAGTAACCAGTTTTTCCCATTTTTTATGACCTCTTACTTTTATTACCTTTTTAAGCTTCCTGTGTTACAGTGAAAGCAAAAGCCAAATTCTAGATCAGTGACGAAAGGTATTTTTGGGAAATCGCTCGATATAGAAACGCTGGGGGCCACTGAACTGAGTCCTGAACCTGGAGTATAGGCTTTACTTCAACAAGAAATTGGATAAGGATTTAATGTAAGTGATCATATACATTTAGACTAAACAGGGCAGTTAAAGACTCAAGAGAAATTGAACATGACAGCCCCTCCAGGCTCTCTGCTGAATGAGAAGGACATGGAGGGCTGAGAAGTGAAACTAATGGCCCCTTGATTGAATCAATTTAAAGTGAGCCCCGGTGTTGAGATCAGGGAAAGCCATTTCTGCTACTGCTCCCTCATACAAGGAGGGGCACATGCTCTAACATGACCTGCAGAGAACTTGATCTCCATCTGTGCTCTCTCTTCAGCTAACTGCCAGCCCCCCTGCCAGAACCGTGGCTCCTGCAGCCGGCCACAGACCTGTGTGTGTCGCTCAGGCTTCCAGGGGCCCCGCTGTGAGGAGGTGGCTCCAGAGCAGGTGTACATCCGTGATGGAGGTGCCCTGAGGCGTGTTCAACCCGGAACCAACCCTTTCCAGAGAGACCAACTGCGGAGAAGGCCCTCAGAAAGGCAGGCCATCGACACCACCAAGGTCCAGACCCCACGACCTGCGACCACCAGACAGCCTGTGTAAGTGATGCAGCTGTGCTTTCTTACCTCTTCTTCTTATTATAGCCAAGAAGAGCCTCATAGCTTTGCCAAATAAGGATGAGACAAAAAATAACATTTTAAGAGAAGTCCATCAACTCTTAACTATGGCCCAGTCACACCAATGGTGATGACATACTAGGTAATACTTGTAAGGCTAGTTGGTGAACAACTGTAGGTGACAAGCTAACAGCTATCACACCAACAAGCCAGGAACATGCTCGTGCTAGTCAGACACAATTGCAGTTTATTCTGTGTGGCATTTTTTTCTCATGATTGTACATTTTTTCATTTAATAAAGACATAATAACCTCGGCCTAGTCTACACATACATGGGTATTTTTGAGAACAGGGTTTTTCCTCGTTTATTAAAAAAAAAAATCCCGTCCGCAGAAACACTTTTAGAAATGTCTCTGTCCAAATGAAAATGCAAAAACACAACTGTAGACAGTCTGTTCTTATAAAGAGTGCATTGAGACTGCATGAAGCAATGCGGTTCTGAAAAAACCTTAACTGTACATTTATGTGTAAAAGTATGAGCTCTTAGCAGGGTTAGAATCAGCACTATTTTGGTCACATCCACCCCTGCACAAAATGTTATCTGTCACACCTCACAAAAGAGACGTCAAAAGCCAAAAAGACTTTTCCCTGTCTACATGTCAACACTGAGCTTCTGAAAATCTTCATCCTGACAGGAGTTTGACAAAAGGTTTGTTTTCAATGACCTAAAAAATACCTGAAAAATTACCCATGTACCTCTGGGCTAGGCCCTAGCTTGTTACGCTGGTGTTAACTGTCAGCAAGCACAATTATTAGCTTGGTCACTGATGAGGCGGTATGTTCACACACTTTATTCAAAAGATGTATTTGTACCGTCGGCTCCTGTTTCATAACTGTCTGCAAACCCAAACCCCTTTGAGCTGACAGAGCGAATGGATCTCAATCAGATCTCAATGTGGACACTGGAGACACATTAATACGAGGTGTAATCAGGTTCAGTCACATCTAGGTACAGTCTAGCTACAAGATGCAAGGTGCACAGGGCGCCTATGACTTTCCGTTCCTCCAGGGCTTTGCTCAAATGTCAGTACTGTCAAGATGGTTTGCTTTTAGCCGAGAGCACAAACTTGCCTGTCAAAGTTACAAACACTGGAGCTTCCAATGTGCAGGGGTTTATAGCTCCCCATCTACAGTGTCACCTACAGAGATTCTGGTCTGCTGCCACGGCGCAGAGATCTACTGCTGCACCTTCATTTCAGCATATATAATGAAACCTGTCTTTTTTAAATCTAGTGAATGTAGTTTTTTGTGGCTTTTCACTGAGAGGTATTTGTTTTAGCTGCTATTACTGTCACACAGGAAAGCTCACAGAAAACAAATGAATACACTGCGCTATTAGAAATTATTTAAACGCTCTTGAACAAACAGTAGTTCATTTCGCTCCCGTTAGACGCTGGTTGTGTTTATCATTGCAATAAATCAAACCAGATGAACAGGTTCATATGTTAAATCTTTAATACACTCTAAGTAAAACAAATACTAAAGCAAGTAAGCATTTGCTGCCATTTGCTGCCATGCTTGAAAAGGTATTAAGGTATATCTGTGAAATGTAGGAAAATATAACATGATTTACCAGACAGGAGTATTAACCCATGCTATTTGCTATGAAAATAGAGCTGGGAGATAATATTTTCTTTAGGCTTTCACTTTGTTCTTTGATTTATTGGAATAACTGTGACTATAATGTATCCAACTAATAATTGCTCAGACGAAGGCCTCTTTAAGTGCATTCAGCAAACTCTCCAAAGACTGCTAATCAGACAGGCCTAATAGTTTCTTGGCTTGAACCTCTGACTGTTTTAGTTCCAATCTTGTTGGAAGTAAGTTTTTGGTTTGATTAATCGCTTTACCATGGCTAGAACCATATTTTTGATCAAGGACGTTGAAAGGGAGTAATTGTTTCCGGGAAGACTTTTGACGGATCATTATTGCTTACAGGTTCAGACTTATCTTGTCAAATTATGCTCCGTTTTGGATTCAAGCCCAGTGCTTTCCTAATCCGCACACAGCCGGTTTAAGTGCCATAATTTGTTTGGGCACTGAGGTCATCATTCACTTGTTAGCCAGTTTGTCATCTGGGTAATTTCTCTCCACCAAACCACTTAAAAATTCTCAATTACATGTGACATTTATGGTGCTCCTCGTGCTAATTGTGAGGGGTCTTGTGCCATTGTGTGCATTTTCTGGTGTTATGGAATTACGCTGGCTGGGTCGTCCACGTGTTTGTGGTAGCTCACTGAAACTCTACTAAATGTTTTGGCAGATGGTTCATAAAAGAGTTTTTGTACATCCTCCCTCCCAAAACGATTATCTCTGAGTCGTAGTAAATCTTCTAATCAATACAAGACCTTTGAGGACTGCACAGTTGCTATGCATATGTTGTCTTTGTTCTTGACTCACAGGACATTTTTGCGTCCTGAGTCACAGATCTGGGATAAATGGAAAGAGACGAGACTGCAGGTCCAGTGTTGTAAGAGGCAGACAGTGTTCCTGAGTCACAAATGCCCTTACTATGACTGTGTCCATCTTTCATGTTTCTGCTAAAGCTGACTAAGAGGTGCTGCAAAGTTCAAGATGAGCCATTTCCCTCTGGTGGAGTGCAAAATTTCCAAGCATGCAGCACAGACTAATCTAATTATTAGTTCTTGTAACCAACACATTTTTCTGAAATTTGCAGGACAGAATAAAAGTTTCTGCCAAAATAGTAAAATGCCTTCCTTTAAACATTAGTCAAACAGTTATTTGAATGCTTGACTCTCTCATTGGCACTTCCACGAGACTGTTTGAGCGCTTGTGTAATTCACATTTAAAGCTCGGCCCTCGTGCGCTGCCGTGAATGTTCAGTACTCTCTCGGCCCAGAATGATCTTCTAGGGGTGGAACAGTGTTTCCCCCTGGAGAAGTGGTGGAAGCAAGTCTTGGTTTCATATATCAGGCTGAGGTTCCACTGTTTCCAAAGCCAGGAAAGCACGAGCAATGTGAGGTCATAGAGAGTGGAGTTCAGATAGAGAGACAACACCAGTGCCAAAGCTCAATTAAAGAGTAAGAAGAGGAGCGGGGAGGACAGACAGATAGATCATGTTGGTCTTGCCCCCAGTAATATACTGAAGGAGCAAAGGCCACCCCGTACACACTGCACCCAGCCAGTGTCCTTCCATTTTTCCCTACTAGAGAAGGTGTGAGGTACTATATATGTCTTTGTTGGAGCAAATTTGGCTTGTTATGTCAGCAGCACCCTGTTACTGACCCTGCCTGTCAAGTGGCGCCAAGAACAAGAAATAGTGTGGAGAAGGAATGAGACAGACAAGAAGGGAGGGAATGAAAACATTGATAATAAGAGAAAACATCAATTACAGACAGAGAAAGTCATCTGTTCAGCTGAGCAAAGTGGATATATTCTGAAATCAGTTGAACTTCTTCTGATCAATCCTGCTGCCTGGCCTTACTTTTCACTGTCCAGTCAGCTCTGGTTCACGGCTTTTACACCCCACTGTGTGCACATCAGCAGGCGGCAGGAAGTGTAGTGTCTGTGGTCGATTTTAAGAGGTTTGTCAACAGTTAAGATGATGCTTATCTCAATTTTCAGCAGGCCAGCACCTCAATCTTGTGCGGCCAGACACAGGCTTTTCGCATTGAGCAATCAGAGGAGATTTTGTGGTTTGGTTACTCTGTTGGAGTGTAAGTGTTTTACTAAACTATTCACTCAATAACCAAATAAGGATTTCAACATGTTGTCTCTATGGCTACCAGCAAAAGGCCTGCTGTGTTAACATTTGATTGAAGTAGGTCTCCTCTCTTTGGCATGGCTTTGTCAGTAGGGTGGTAAACATTCTCATACATCATATCAGTACAGACTCACCTGGGGCTGTATTCACTAAGCTTCCTAGAGCTAAGAGTCACTCCAAGTGATGAAATTCTAAGAAAATACTTTGTGTTGTGAATGGTGTAGTTTCCTCAGAATTTCCCCTTAAAATTAAGACTAGGTCCTTGAAAGATAAAAGTTATTCACAGAGCATCTTAGACCTTAAAAGAGCCCCTAAGGCGAAAAAGTGTTAGGAGCAGGGAGGAGGACTCTTAAGAGGCTTAAAAGTTTCTTAATCAGAGGAGAAAATGGTGGAAACACAACAAGGTCTGAGAAATATTCTGCAAACGCTGGATGACAGTGAGCAAATGAAATGCTACAGATTAGATTGTGCAGAGATAATATTCCATTAGGGATGCACACACATTTCCCACCTAATGCCTGTAACACCAGAAATAAAATGATCACAACACTAAGATATTTGGAAAACGGGACAAATGCAACAGTGCAGCAGTGATGACTTCTGTCTGTCTCAACCTTCCATCAGCAGAGTGATCACACCGTCAATGACAACACTTTCACAGTCTCATATTGTGATGCAGTTCAGTTCATTTCCACTGGGTGTCCACACCTTGCAGGCTCACAAAAATGGGTATGTCTGTGACAACCAATCACATCTGTTAAAATAATGTGTCACACCTAGCATCAGGGTCAGCCACACCTCCTCACTAAGGTAAAGGTTTCTGTCCCTTCCCTGCTCAGAGTTGCTCTGAGAACTTAGCTAAATCACTCCTAAGCTAAGACTCCTTACTTAAAGTTTGTAGGCGAAGTTAGGAGCTAAGAGTGATCTCAGAATGTTTGTGAGTATGGCCCCTGGTCTTAAAGTAGCCATATATATTTTTTTGCACTTACCCAAAGGCATGCTAAAAGAATCCAGAACTTTTCAGGATTTTAACGGCCTTACCGAAAATGTAGAGACAGCTCCTCTAAAATGGACAATCCCATCAAATGTTCAGGTGCTCTGAAGGTAGGCTGCTGGGCCTAACACCTAGTGACAGCTACAGGATACACAAGAATCAAGTTGATTTCCGACAGGAAAGGTAATACTCTTACACCTACTGTCCTTATTTAACAGAGAAATACAACCGTACACATAATGAATTCAAGTTTCTCTTTCACCAAACTGAGACTAGCTTAACTGCCTTGTCACAACTAAACCCTTAATTTACCAAATTAGATGTGAAAATATGCTGTTTTACCCCACAGTCTCTCTTTGCTGTCGCTAGCCGCTTGTTTACAGTCCTGTCACATTATCACCACCACCGGCAGTCACCATGTTTGCCAGCTCAGCTGCCTGTTCCACCAGTAGATACTGATCTCTGGTGGCTCATGATGTGCTCTACATACAATATATCCTCAATACAGCGTCTCCATATGAGGTTAATAGAAAGACAAGCATCTAGTTTTTAATGGTATTGAAAATCATACTGTCAGAATTTCTAAATACCCTGGTATATCATTGTACTGTAATACCGCCCAAGCCTTGTTTTAAAGATCATCTTGCCAGATTTTCCTGAGGCATGTCGAAAGTGTTTTTTACATTCCCTGATCTGCTTGGAGGACAACATTTACGACTCAATCTGTCTCAGACAGTTTTATGCAATATTAAATGGGATTCAGCTCAGAATTTATCCCCCTCCAGCTTGTGCTGCAACATGTTCAGACCATCTTCACGCCTGTTTGTCTCCTTGACTTGTGAATGTTTGCACTTCTGGTTGTTTGGAAGGGAAGCTATTCTTTGCTGTTTTGGCCAAATTGTTGCCCTCCACACACTATAAGAACAAAACTATTACATTTATCATTACATGTTGTTATGTGTGGGGTCTCTCATTTAAAAATCTGATAAGATTTGAAAAATCTTTTACTGTGGGCCAGCTTTAAGATAGCAGCATCCTTTTGTTAAGTGGTCTTGTGTCCTTTTACAAGTCGTATTTATTAAGTATTTGAGACCAGTTGGAGAGAAGAATGATTTCTTTTCTTGTTTCATTTTAGTATTTTTTAGGTGAAATCATTCAGTAATGTTACAAGAAAAAGTCAAGATATGAGAGAAGTCTTAATCCTGAGTCCTTAAAGCTTAATCTGCTGAAGCAAAAACATGTTTTTTTCTTCTTTCCTATCCTCTTAATCAGCTGGTGACCCCTCTGACTTTGTGTTGTGACCCCTTGTGGGAGTCCTGACCTCCGCGCTGCTTTGGTCTTGAATGTTATTTGCAGTTTTCTAAAAACAAACCTTCGCGTTCACACAGAACGCAAAGTCATTTTAATGGTGACAAATCTGTCCACCACACACCGATGTAATTTCTGTCTGTCAAAATCTGATGACAGATGCCATGTCGTAAGTCCTGTGTGGGCACAGCTGCCTTCTCAAATGTTATTTTAGAGAATAAACTGTTTCCTGAATAGTTCTGCTGAATGAATCCAGCACATAAATGACTGACAGCCTAGAATAAAAGTCTTGTTGGGATGGACAAAACATATGAGGAGCCTTCTGCTCACAGGGATTCATGGGAATACAACTCCATACCTCCTCTTGTATTCCTGTCTCCAGTCCTCCACCTCTCTTCTGACCATTTCAACCCCAAATGTCCCAGCAGCCTGTTCTGTAGGATTAAAACCGTAAAAAATTTAAAATAGCCATATCCTATATATGCAGCTGGCAAACAAATATCTGTTTCCTACTCTGACCAAATGTGTTTCACTGCAAACCAGCGTTTCCTGTGAGAGCTGTGCTCAGCAGTAGTGAAAGGCTTGTCCCTGTCAGCACGAGATCCTGTAGATCACAGCTAGTCTGTCAGCTCCCAGTATGAAGGTCAGGGCCAGTGGTGAACACTCCTGGCTATGCTGAAACTGTGATAACGCACAGAGGACGTATTCAGCACCTCCTATGAGTCCTTCATATCAACTCCATACCCCCACCGTTCTCTGACATCAGTCGTCTGCAGGAAACAGAGCAGGGCAGAGCAGGATGTGTGTGCAGTAAGCGGGTTGTCCCTCCAAAAGGTCATCTCTTTCTGGTCTCTGTTACATAATCAGACTGGGGACAGCTGGCAGCAGCTACCTGGGTAACAGAGCTGTACAGTGATACTGTATACAGTTAAAGGATTTTTTTGTACTAGATCTTAAACATACAGGATATCTGATAACTAGATTATGTCATTGATTATACAGTTACGATGACACATCAAGGACTGTGTATTATGGGGAGAAGGAAGTGTGGAGCTTGTAGTTAGAGTAATTATTTTGCTTATGTTAAAGCCAGAAAACTATGACTAGATATGTTTTATCAGATACTGATAAGATAAAATCTCTGTGATTTAAGTTTGACTAAAATATTTTAGTGTACTAGTAGTCTAAAACTAAAATAGTTATGGCTTATAGATAAGACTAAAATGCCCCAAAACAGGTTAAGGTTGACCAACTATGGTACAAACTAACAAGGACATTTGACACAGGACTAAGACTAAGACCAAATTAAAAAAAAAAAAAAAAAAAGAAGACATCATTTACACTAGTTAAAGCCAAGCCCCCAAAGAGTGCGCCAAGGTTTGAAGCCAATTTTCGTGGTGGCCAGACAGTGGAATAACATTTTCTTGGTCTGTCACTTGATGTCATTGGACCCAAAAAGACTTTGTTCCATAGACACATTGTGAAAGAGATGTCTGTAAATCAGTGGATACATTTTTATGAGCCTTACAATCCCTTCGAAATGACTCATTTCAGTCGGGATTTGATCTGTTTGGTTTAGGGCTGCACGATATAGATTTTTTTCAACTGATACAGATAACCGACAATTGCCTGCCTCTCATGGCTGGTACAATGACTGACAATTTCATTTTTTAATGTTAAAAATAAGTTCATAACCTGTAGTTTGAGAACACCGGGGGATAAGAAAGGCTAAGATGTAGTAAGAAAATATGTATGATTTAATATTCCATAGCCCTGCCCTAACCAGATCTGACATCACTATTGGGAGGACAACAAATACAAAGAACAGTTCTGACTCTTCTATGTTGGCAGGTCCACATTATATTCATTTGGTATATGAAATGTCTGTATTGTCACGCTGCATTTTACACACCCAGGTGCCATCTCACCGGCCTACGACAGACAAGCACACATTCTGCTTACACATTAACACTCACCTCAAACAAACAAGCAACTCTGTCTCTCACACACACAAACAAAGTGAAAGAGAGAGAGAGAGATTTGCAGTGTAGGAGTGGAGGGCAGAGGCTTAGGGAATGCAGTCAGGCAAGGTCGACATGCTCCAGACTGGGTCTCCAGGAAATGATACATGTTAAGGGCTAACTGTAGCTTCACACGGCTAGCAGTTATAAATGGGTTTAAAGACAGGGTCAAGCCTTTTGTGTGTTAGTTTGTTGGGGCTGTTTAAAGGCTCTGTGTTGGATGTGAGCCTTTGCAGCTGTGTTAGCTCATGCTAACAATCTGGAGACGCTCTTTCAGGCACTGACCTGTTTAACAGAGGCATGAAGTTTGCTGATCTTTTAGGGAATCTGGCAGTAGGAGATCAGTCACACAGCACAAACATGTTCCTATGAAACTGTGAAAATCTTCCTCAGTGTACAGGTGTTTTGCTCTCTATTCAGCCTGCTGCAGTTGTTGTTCGTCTTCTCTGTGTTTGCTGGCTGCTTGCAAACCAACTTTAAAGGTGTACCACCACCCACTGTTTCGGGGTGTACAGATGCTGCCCTTTTTAAGTCCATGAAATCAGTATGGCTTTGTATAATTAGTGCTATCTATCAGTTATAATTTGATTATCAGAATAATACACAATAATAAAAATGTATATGGGGTTGATAATTCATTGGCCTGATGTTTATTGTGCATCCTTAATTTGGTTTGATCACATTTCAAAAGTCTGGAAGAGGTACACAATTAATGTTAGCAAAGTGCTAAACTGGAAGTTAGCAGCATGGCTCGCAAAAGTCTGTAGTACACTTACTTTATGGGCCCAACCATGCGGAATATTCAGGTAATTTTTCCCAGGGTAGTCAAACTTTAATGGCTGGCACCACTGAGCAACTTTCATAGGAATGAACAGGGCGCTGCCTCCAATGCTGTATGCAGTTCTTTTTATACATAAAGCCCAAAGGTGGTATTCCCCACAGCTCCACATTCATTCATTTCAATGAGGCCACTGTGTTGTCAGAAATAGAGGGTTCTGACTAAAAAACTGCGGGTCATCCCAGCAAAAAAAATGAATGTGGTCTACCTTTGCCAGGAAACTAAGCGAATGTTATCCGGCAAGCAGTTTTAAGTGCTACAGTCATCCCTTGCCTCATGTTAACTTACATAAGAGTGATTCCGATAAACTTCACGCAATGAGGTATACATAATTACAATTTGGGGAAAAGGGAGCACTGGTGTTGAATAGGTAGTAGAGTTGGTCTCAACAGCTTGTGTTGAGGTATTGGATTGGAAGAGAGAATGTTGGAGCAGAGAGTCTTTATTTGTCACCACTGGTTCTTTATTTGAAGTGTTTCAAATTTAATTTGAATGCATCAATGTCTCTGCAATATGCTTCAGGGATGATTACAAATGTGGTCACACCCAGTAACATATTGGGATGTTGAAGAAAAACAAAAACACCCAGTGACATGGAGCAGAACGACCCTTAAGAGGATGATGCATGCGACTTTCTCTGCATTAACTGTTATGCTTATATCAGCCCCACCGTTTGCTTGGTGACTAATAGGGCTGGCGGTTATGTGGATTGTTGACTCAAGGCTTTGCACATAGCCACACAGCCGTTTCTCAGAGGAAACTGTGGTCACAGTGGGAGTTCTCCATGTTAATCGTGGATCACTGGTTGCTTTCACTCCCACTCCAGACAAAACCACACCACCAGCACTGACGGGAGCCACCATCAAAATCCTCTAGGTGACCTCAGCACCTGTAGAGAAATATTGTTCTACTATCATCACCAATGTTCTCAGTAGTGATGATCACTGAAGAATCTGAGGTATCAAGTGTAACAGAGCTTGAATAAAATACGATCATAAATGTTGAAAGGGGGGAGTGGAAATTCACTCAACAAGTTTCTCATAACTCAGTTGAGAGGATAATAAATTAACAGAGTTGCACAAATCCCACAGTAGCTTTCCATCTCGTAATACTCTTGATGCCTTCGACTTTGATCAGATATGCGTGTTCTTAAGACTAAAATATATTTCTAAACATTCAGCCTGGGAAAGTTTTCCTACTGTACCACCTGGCAGTCTGCTTTGCTACTCAAAGAGGACGTGTCCAGAATCATCCTCTTGTCTCTCTTTTTGGCCGCTGCCAAACAGAGGAGGCCTGCAGATGGGGAGCCGTGCTGAAGTAGAGAAGAGGGGTAAAGTGCAGGGTAATTCCCACAGGTTGTATATGCTGCTCTCTGCTGAATAGGGCTCTATCTTGCTTCTAAACCAGGCATATGACAGTGTGTCTAGAGGTGTGATTTGTGTCCCAGTGTGGGCAGACTGGGAATGAACTTAAACGGGGTCAGGTTAACTGCTGCTTGTGGATTGCAGGCGTGTTTGTGTTGCGTGCTGGTGCTGTTAACTTTACCTTTGCCCTGCCCCTGTGCCCTGGTGTGTTTTCACTTGTGATATGAATGGGTTAGGGCTTTCCGGAGCATGGCTGGACCTCTTCTGCCACGGTATGGTGGCGTTAGGGGGGAACGTTATGTACCTCTGTGCCACTGTGGGTCAACAAAGTGCAGATTCGGCTGTGGAAGCCATCCTGTCCTCAGGTGAACTCTCAACATGCTAGAATAAGGCCACAAAGTGTTAAATTTTGAATAACATACGATGATAGCAAGTGAACAAAGATTGATTCAGCATATGTTCTGTAATATGTGTGTCTAAATGTACTGTAGAGTTTTGACTGTGAGCAAGCTCAACACACAACGATATGGGCCGAGCCAGGCCAGGAAGAGTTGGTGTGTTTCTTTCTACAATCCCAGAGCCAAACGAGTCCCATGAGTGTTTGGCTTCCTGCTAGGCCAGAGGGAACAAAGGACCATAGAGAACTCAGCGTGGGACAGATATGTCTTTCTCTCTCTCCATCCCAACTCTCCAAAGCCCCATCCGAAACACGCTCTGTGAGCCGCAGTGCCAGGGAGCTCGGCGTCCGCAGCCAAATCCTTCTCATCAAGCAGGCCTGTGCAGATGCAGCTGTCGGAGGGACAAATACTGTACGGCAGTTATAGGAAGAGGGGCGCCTATCCCAGAATGCACTCCAAGCCTCCAGCTCCGGAGCTGGGGCAGATGGAGACAGCATCAATCAGGCTCATCTCCCAGATATGGGGCATGGTGTTGAAAAGCATGAATTAGCTGTATGGCTGTGAGTGGAACCACTTAATCCAATCAGTTGTCAGGATGTAGGATTCCTGTGGGGCAAACATACACATCCCACACACATGAATTTCTTTTTTCACATCCAGACGTCAAAACCCAACTCTCTGTTGGCCTTCTTTATGTCTGCACTTTCCCCTTGTGTTCTCTGTGAACCTCTGGTAAAGCTTTTATTGCTTTTTAAACCAGTGCCGCAGGTCTGTTCAAAAATTCCCTCAATCACGTCGCTTATTGGAAACCCTCTTTGGCTTATTGTCAAAACAGTCTGACATGTGACACTGACCAGCGTAGGCATATCCTCAGTCAGCACTTTGTAATGGCTCTTCCTGCTGACCTGTCTTGTGGCATTTCACTAAGTGAATGATCAGAGCAACTACAATAAACTGGAGAGTATTGAATAGCCTCTCAGCTCACCATGTCTCCAGGCATTTTGATTCTGGCCCCTGAACCACAGCAACCACACTGCTTTGCTTCCATCCTGATTCAGGCCTTTCTGGATTTCTTAGTGCTTTAAAACCTCCACTTTATAAAAGCTGAGGTGAAAACAGACAGGTTGGCACTGCTACTGGCCCCCTGGAGATGGAAAGGAAACTGTTTATTTCACAGCTTTTGGCCTGTGATTGAGTAGACAGCAGTAGTCATATGTTTTGATCACGTAGTTCCTGAAAACCTCAATGAGGTTAAATTTACAGAAAATCTATTTTCATGCAGGCGGTAAGGGAAGTTATACCTATAAAATCAAGTGGAACTTCATCTCTTCATTTGTCTGTGTAGCATTTTGGCTGATTCAAGTTAAAGTCTTTGCTAAATACATTTCTCAAGAACCTATGCTGCTTTCAATTCAGCACTGGGCCCAGTTGTTGCTCTAATATAAGCCTCATCCCCTGGGGCGAGAAAAAAAAACTTTCTGAGTCAATCCAACTCCACTGTAATTCATTTCACCCAGGCTCTGGCTGCTACTAGCGGGATTCCTGGAAGGCCGTCCAGACAGAGAGAACATGATTTAATCCAGCCTCAGTGGCTGGTGCGATAAGCCCTCAGACACACCCAGATTTTCACAAGGGGAAATATTCTGCCAGGACCCACAATTATCCAAGTCATAATGACTAGAGATGTTATCAAAGAGAGACTAAATCTTAATTGCTCACTGATGTTTGGCCTTATGCAGCCACGTATATGAGAAGAACATGTCCTTGTTTCGGGAGAAAGGAGCTTATCGTTAAAGCGCAGCACATGTTTCTGTGACTAGGTGTTTTCCTGTTATTCCTAGTTTATAGTATGGGACACATTGGACTACTGGCACTCCTGGCAATGTTAAAGTGCATTTCCATGGAGCATTCAGGCAAAATGTCACCATTTTGTATTCTCTGTCTATTCTGATTATTCACTGAGCACTAAGAGATGACATTATTCATTCATTATTCATGTATCCAAGAATAAAATCTGTTGTTTGTTGTCTGTTTGCGCAGACATATTCTTTTGATTTTGACCAGACCTTGCTGCTCTTGTGGTGCCTTAGGGCCTGTGTCCACGTCGCATTTTTTCTGAGCACCGGCATCTTTTTTTAATTGTTCCCAATGAGGAGAGAGTGTACGCGGCAGCATGCTGTGGCCTGGCATCTTCTTTCAGAACACTTCGGCTTTTTTGTGCGGCCGCTCCAAGTGCCTGTAGTTGACAATCTGAACTTTTCAGAAAGGCACTGGTGTCATCACTGTTGCTCCTTTAGCTATTGCCTATCCCGAGCTGTATGATATGTGTCAGAAACAATCACAGCAAAGACAGAAAAGCTTATCTGTGGGAGCAGATCAGACAGACACTGAATGTTGCTGGTGAGTGATATACTTTTATCACCTATATTCAGTCGTGAGCTTGCTATTAACTATGTAGGCAACCTCTGTTAACATAGCGTTACGTTAGCTACCTAGCTAATGTTAGATATTGTTGTCACAGGAACAAAACCATATGTAGCACACCAAAGAAGAGTGCTATGTGGACACAGGCCCCTGCAGTAACATACATATAAGCTAATAAATATCCAATACAAACTCTTTAAAGAAACAATTCAACACAGAGGTGGGCGATGTGGACAAAAGCTTTTATCTGTGGTACATAAAATATCATGGTAACAGTATATCTCATACAGTAATTGGTTTAAAATAACCGTACTTCATCAGATTTGATTCTTCTCCTCTGTTATTTGGAACTGCTGTACAAACACAAAAAGTGCCTCACATGAGACAACATTTCAGTTACAAACAAGGATCAAAACAGTAAAGCTAAAATTCTTTTAAAATGGAAGCTTTAAAGTTCCTGAGAACAATTATTTCAAGTGTTACAGGTTTCTGTATTTCGTTACCTTGCCAGGCAGTTGGATTTGCAAGATCAAGCAAGAATCCAGCCCTGATTTGCTAAATAGCCTACCCCGATTATAGTAGCTCAAGTGGTAGAAAAGGTGTTTCCAAATCTCTGCTGTTGCACACATTTCTACTGTCACCAAGTATATATTGTCATATCGCCCCACCCTAGTTCAGTATTTAGAGTAATATACTTAAAGTATCTGCTTGGTATCAGTCTTCTTATCTAACTCTGCAAGAAAGAGAATGTGTATTTCCCAACATGTTTACTCCTTTAAAACAACATAAGCCCCAAGAGTTTTTCAGTGAGTTTTAACAACGTGATTCACAGTTATCTTGAAAAACAACTTGTGAGAGTAACCAGTGGAGTTTAAAACATTTACTACAGAGATTAAACATTCGCAAAAAGCTGTAATTTTGGGTGACTTTAATGTGACAGAGGCTGGTGTCGAGTTATTTTTGAATTTCCAACGAACACAAACTTCACCGCCATGCCATTGCATGACCTTGTTGCTATGAGGACACACAGCACACACAACAACAGCATAATGAAAATGCCCTTGGGGTTGTTGGATATTATATTTATTGGTGCATGCTAAGGTTCAAACCTCAGGATTTTATTGAAAGAAACACACAGGGACCTCAGTGGCGGATGATGAATGGATGAGGGCGTTTTTGCATAAAGCCTGAGGAATGAGATGCGTGACCACAGTGGGGTTTGACCACTGGTGGTACAGATGGTTTGGTGCACTGACTGGGTGGGTAAGAGAGGATTAATTCTTTCTCAGCCCGCAGAGACTTCTTTCACCTCCTAAAATACACCGCGGCTGTTAAGACAGACCGAATTCTGAATTAAACTTTTCCCCTCTTTGCCTGTGGGCCCTGAGAGCTAGATCAAACATGGGAAAACAACCAAAGTAAAAACAAAATAGACTTAAAATATCCAATTAGTAATTAATTTCTTACCATATATCAGATATAGAAGCTGACTATTTGCCAAATCAAATTCTGAAGCTAACAAGTCATACTTGGAACAGGAATCCCAGTCAAACGATGATAATATCTTTGCTGCTAATCTGGAATGTTTTCTCTCTTCTTAGCTACATTGTAGTTAATGTCTTGGACGTCACAGAGATTCATAACACTTTGGGGCTTTGAATAGCAAAACATGAACAAGAGTCAAGTGTGTATGTCTTTGCTAATGTTCTTGAATAACACCTCCTGGGACTAGTTTCAACAGTCTGCGCTCTCCTTCCTTGTCTGCAAGCTCTGGTCTGTGAAATGTGGAGCACCATCTGTTGTTGAACTTTTTGCTGAAAAACATCTCTCTCTCTTGACAGTCTCAAATTTAATATCACGAGCAGAAAGATACATTATCTGTCCGTTTCAAGGTGTTTCCCAGTTTAATAGTGCCCCCTCTGAAAAATATAGTCTTTTTGGAAAGTTGTTCAGCTGCAAGGTTTATTCTTAATCTCTTAACTGTTGCTTTGCCACTTGGTAGGCAACACTTAAAAGCTTTGGAATAGGGCCAATCTGCTTTGCTGCATCCAAAAACTGTTTGTGCCCCTCACACTGTGCTCTGTAAAGCTCACAGGCCTCCCTCTTTGACTGCAAAAGTGCATGTCCCAAATACACTCATAAATCTCCTTTTCCTTTGTTGCCAGCAGTGTTTGCAGTGGTTGAGCAGTACAACGTTTTCATTGTTTCGGCTGCTGTTTGCACAATGTTTTTGATTCCTGCTGTTCCCTCCAGTTAAACTGATGATCTGCATGTCCGAGTCTAAGCTTTGAAATGAACAATGGTCTTTAATGCTTTCTCTGAATGAGATGAATGTGTGTAAACTGTGATTTACACTTGGTCTTTGATGACCGTCATTTACTTTCCCATTTACCAAGTAGCCTTCAAATTGCCCCAATTATGTGTAGTTCTTATGTAATAGGGGTTTTTTGGCTGACGCTCCAGGTTGGAAAGAGGTAAATGGAACCATTAAACATTTTGTTTAAATAAAAAGAATAATGACTTGATTTTCCTCGGCAGGATAGAGGGACTCTTGTGTTGATTGGTCGTAAACCCGCTGATGGTTCCAGAGGTTTGCCACTCGTCACTCTGAAGGTCAAGTCCAGTCCAACACAAAGAGAACTGAGACGGGACAAAGTGACAAGGCTGGGAGCTATCGGGTTGTGTGGTGTGACCCAGACTGCGATGCTCATGCCAGACACCTCTGCCTGCTGTCAGAGTGTCTTGTTTAGACAGTCTGTGCAAAGCCAAATGGCTCCATCCAACAACCAGACGAGCTCTTCATATCAGTCTATTTTCTGCATTAGCTGCCATAAGCCAACAATCTGAGCCATTAGATGTGGGTTCGGACTTTGGTATTCTCAAACAAATCAAAATGAAAAATGAGCTTTGCCAAGGTAGACTTGTGCTGGGCTTCAAGTGCTGCGAGGGCCGGTGAAAAACCATTTAATATCACAGTCCTCTCCAACCTACTTGGCATCCTCAGCCCAGAGAAACTAGGTTCTCTGTCTGAAATACATTAGTTGTATCTGACAGGTATGCTTTATTTCACACAGAGATTTATAGAGAGAGAAGATAATGAAAGCACCTCAGAGACTGAACTGTTAGTGAATGAATCAGCTGTGGCCCATACGTTACCGTGCAGTGCTTCGCATAAACACTGTTCTGGCCGAGTCATGCAGAGTGGGCTACGGAGATGGTTTAAGATGTAAACAATTCCTGAAGATCTGGGTCACTACGTGTATGTGTGTGTGAATGTTTTGGGTGAACTGGATCATCAGATAAATCCAGAATTTCTTCTTGGAGGCTCCCGTTTCCCAGTGGGCAACTCACAGAAACAACAGTCACCACTGGGATGATGGGAAGTAGTATTTTCCAGGCCCCCGCTACGGGGGTTTCCTGGCACTTAAAAAAAGCCACCTAACTGAATTTCTCCATCTAACCCCCCCAAGCGCACTCTCATCAAAACTTCAAAGTACACCTAGCGTTTTACTTGGCAGTGTAATTCTTTGGTTTTTATGTACAGCATCAGCAGAAGCTCAGAGATCAGAGGGTTTGCAGCCTTTTGACTGTCCTCCAGCTCTTGGTCCTGGCTTGACTGTGTGCTGTTTGCGCTCCAGAACTAGCTCCTCTCCAACTCATCTGGGTCAAGAGGCGCGGCTGGAACTGCCATTCATGCTGCCTGTCATGCCTTCATGAGAACTAATATTCACATGTTGTAATGCAGCCACGACTTCAAAGATACGCAGAAACCGAGTGCCAAATAATACTTTCGCAACTCACTGGAAGCTGTACAGTTATTTCATGCGCAGTGTGGACTCTTGGCCATCGTTGTGATTTGTAATTTCCTCGAATGTGATGAGGTTTGGTTCTAATTGCTTTTCATACATAAGAAATGAGTGATGATGAGTGGAAGTGGACAGCGCCAATGGCTTTATGTCTCAGTTAGAGGCCTCTGTTGCTATCAGATATAAACTGATGCTTTGATCAAGTGTTTGGACTTATCATTGTTTAACGACTGATTGTTTCTCTTTGAATGTAATTATTGAGGAAATGTTCTGAACATGAAATAATTCATGTAATAGACCCAGTTAAGCCTCATTCTGTATACAATCTGAATCTCCCTCATGTAATCAGTGTCTAAATGATTTTGGCATCATTATTTCGACATGATGTCTGTCTGTCAGGCTGCCTTTTTGCTGTTGCTAACAGCAGATTATACAACAAGCAGATCTGACCAGGTAAACACAGTCATCTGTGCATTTAGAACGTGATCAAATCAGGATGAGAGCACACCGTCCTCACTGAAACTTTGTAACTACCAGAGCTGGATCAAAAACCAGAGGGCTACAATATTCGTACTAAATGGATTGTTTTGGTATTAATTTTGATTCAAATCAGCTTTCTTTAAAGAAAAAGATATTTATAGTGCTGTTAGTTTGCTTTCTTTTTGAATATTTTATGAATATTTTGTTAAAAGGAAATGCGCTGTGAATGTTGGAAATTATTATATCTATAGTTTTCCAATAAATTTTGACATTTGGACTATACAATGCTCTGGCGTTAACTGCTGTTGGAAATGTTTGGGTCACATCAGCTGTGCCAGTGAGTCAATGACAATGCGATATCTTAAAAAATAGCCTACATGTGAAGCTTATGGACGTAGTGGGTAAATCTGTCCATGGGAAAATTGTTTTTTGACATGACTGAGCAAGCAAGGCCATTTTGTGTTTATGTGTATGGTATTTATATAGTCTGAGAAAACCTACGACCAGTCTTTTACCCACTTCTGTCTCAAAAAATCTAAGATGAAGATAGTAATTTTTAACTGAAGGCTTCAAAATGGGAGCATACAAACCAACGGATGGGTGATGTCGCAGCAGCTCCGTCCATTATTCCATTAACACATTTCACCACACCACACAACAACATTTCAGAAAACACAACTTTTAGCTTTTTGTGAAATGCTGGGTGTTGTAAAATGTCATTATGTTTTCTGAAATATTGTTGTGTTTTGACCCTCACTGTAGAGACCCCATGTATTTCCATTGAAACAGAGGTAACACTGACAAAAAGTGTTTTATTTTGGGGGGAATTTGGCCCATAATATGAATACATTTGGATGGTATCTTTTATTTTGTCGGTAACTGCTGTATTGCAATATTACAATCGTGGGTGAGCTTTCTATCGTTATTGGAGGTAAAGCTCACCCTCTCTTGTAATATTGCTTAAGATGAGAACTACTGTAAAAATGAGGACTTTAAAATATATAAGCTTTCAGTTAGCAGAATAAATTCAATATATTTTTCCAATCATTTCTCTTTGCTTCATTTCTGTCTTTGTACCATATGCTCATTCAGCAGCTCTCTTATCAGCACCATCAGTGATTTAATTAAAGCTGTATGGCCATCATTTGATACCCAAAACATTTTTCCCATCTGTCTGTTCAAACCATGTTCCATGCAATCTTGGCAGAGGTCTTCAAAATTGCTTTCAAGTCACCCAGAACATGGCGGGGGAATGGTTCCTCCTTGGATTGCCGGGGCCTTGAAGTTCCTAATGATGACATCAAACGTGCAGAGTGAGTCGTGCTTGCCCTCGCCGGCCCCTGATCTGCAGGCAGAGAGGGCAGCGGTGAGCTCATGATGGGAGGAAGTCGCTTTGCCATTGAAAGTGAGAGAGACAGAAAGAGCAACATCTGGCTGAGCCGAGGAAGTGAGGCAGGATGCTTGCGGGCCAGGTGTCACAGTTAGCGATGGAAAAACCCACTCATAATCTGGAGTGGACGGTGTAGCTGGGTCAGCCACCTCCTGTAAGTCCTCACTACCTTGACACCAGCACCTCTTGTTTCCCCGTGTCACATCCTATCTCCGGGCCCCGCCCTGGAGATTCAGGATCTGGGTCAGCAGCTGTCAGCTATAGGTGCTGGCTGTTGTCTTTCGAAAAGATGACGTGAGAGACCATTATCAAATGTTTGTCTCCCTTTTCATTTAGTGTCCTGTTCCCTTGGCAGCAGGAATGTGGTTTCTGAATAAAGAGGCATGCATTGGCTTGTGCTACATGTAGCACAGCTGGGACAGGGTGTGTATGTGTGTGTGTGTACACGTATGCATTTTTGTGCAGCGCGCACATGTGTTTATTTGTCTGATTATCGTCTGTGGGTCGAAATAGCTCATTCAGTGTGTAAATACGTGGTGTGTGGCTAAAAACCACATGTAATAAATGTTAATGCATGGTTTATATCCTCATTTGGGGTTTGATTACACCCCAATTACCTTACAGGGCCACAGGTGTGCTTTGTAGAACTGTTCGTCTGATCTATCTGGCATGGTTCATCTTTGTCTTGCTCTGCTGACTGTCTGTCTGGGCTGATCAGTGGGATCCAGATGTTTTTTTGCAGGGCTGAATCCGAGCACTCCCTGAGCTTTTCTTACACCCCCAGAGCCAAGGTAGGAACGTCTGCCTGTCTGTCTGAGTGGCACGCGCCTCCCCCAGGTCGCTCACATGAGCTCAGCTTCCAGGTCGCGCAACACAGGCTCAGTAATTGACCCAAATCAAATGCTCACCGGTAAAAAACGTGCCCCTCGCAGCCCTGGACGAGCTTTGTTCTTGACCCTAGTTTTAATACTTCCTCCAGCCCGGTGCAACGCTCAGGATGTTGCTCCCTGGTTGGCCACAGTCAGACAGAACAGGGAGTTCATAATCTAGTCAAGCAGACACAATGGGTGATGGAAAGGTTTAGTAGTCCTGATGGAAAGATCTAATGTGTTTAATCACACACTTCTCTCCGAGGCCAACCACACACAGACGCACGCACAAACTGGGACCTGTGAGTCTTATTCCCTTTGGTTGCCTGATCCTTTATTTTTTGGTTAATCAGTGATGAAAAATCTTCTCTTGCGAAATGTCTTTAATGTCAAACAGAATCTTTTCATTAATTAGCGAGGGTCACGGCTCTGTGGCTTACAGCAGATGTTAGTTGAGAAACCCTTTGTGCTTAAAGAATGATATGGTATTATTAATTTGATTAAAACAAAATTATTTCCAAATCATTGAGTCTCATCTATAAAATCAATTAAGCAAAGCTATGACCTAAGACAGCATGTTTGTCTCGCAGGAATATTATTTTCTGCTTCACACACTGACCATGCTTAAATGGATTTCACGGTGATGCGCGTACATTGCTGATGGGTGTTTCAGTGTGAGTGTGTATGTGTGTGGGACATTAACGTTTGGCTGAGGTCATATGTTTATGGTCTTGTGATGATGTGACAGGACCCAAGTGAGACGGGGACCCCCTGACTCCTCCCCTCAGCAGACTGGGACCTCCCGCACTGTGAAACGATATCCATCATCCTCTGGGCCTATAACCTCCAACGCTCTACCCAGTGGCAACGGCTACGCAAACGGACACGGCAGTGAACACAGGAACTGGAATGGATACAGGAATGGGCATAGCAACGTGCACTATAACACTCACAGGCCCACCAGCGACAGCCAGCTGCACGGGCAGTACAACAACGCATTATTACCCCCAGGTAAGAACTAAGAACGTATCTATTACATACTCTAAAAAGAATATCGTAAAACTTGGATCTGTTCTCACTTTACATGCATACTTAACATTTCCACTCTCCTTAGCCACGTCAAAACAAACACAACCTATTATGGCTCAATTCACAGACATACATACACATGTATGGTGTCATCGTTGAATGGAACATTAGCCACAAGAAAAAAAATTGGCAGCTTCCCAGGCTTCACTTCCCTTCTCTCACTGTCCACCCACCCCACCCCCTTCTGTGGTCTGCATCACACCAGACAGACAGACGTTTGATATGAAAGCTGCATACACTGCGTAAGCGTGTGTGTGTGCTCTGCTGGCCCACAATCCACTTGAGAGGAGTGTGTGTGTGTGTGTGTGTGTGTGTGTGTGTGTGTGTGTGTGTGTGTGTGTGTGTGTGTGTGTTGTGATGCTTTGATATCTTTGGGAATCTGCCCTGTCACCTCTCTGACATGACAGGCACTGAACCCTGGCGCCTCTACCCACAACAAAAAGAAATGTGATCTTGTCTTTCCTAATTTTTTATTCTTCCTTCACTACTTCATCTTCCTCTGATCCACCATCCAGCATACACAGCTGTCTGCTGTTCAAGCTCCTCTTGTTTTTTAGCCCTGTACCACAGCAACGGCTGTTGAACTGCTTCCCACCATTACACAATGTTAACTTGCACTCAAGCTTTTTTTTTTTGTCTCCTTCACACATACACACATCCAAAACACCTTCTCCCAAAGATAAAGGGCTTGGAAGCAAGCCCGATACCTAATAGTATTCTTTCCCCTATTTGTTGGCCTGTGGCGCATCGCTCATTCAGCTGCAGCGTGCCACTGCCCAGCCGTCAGCACACACCCTCACACACTTATAAACCTCCCTTTGCCCAGACGGGGAGTGTGTCACAGTGAGGCTGAAGGAGGAAGGATGCAGCTCGTCTCCAGCCTGTCTCTGCTACTGCTCCCGCTCACCCAGGTGTGTGTGTGTTTTCCAGGGGCCAACCTCACCTCCAATTTGGACCGCATCAAGATCGTGTTCACGCCAATGGTGTGCCGCAGGGTGTGCAGCGGCGGGCACTGCTACAACAGCTGTGAGAAGGGAGATGTCACAACAGTCTACAGTGAGACCTCACAGCAGCAGCACCAGCAGCAGCAGCAGCAGCCAAAGAACCAGGGCTTCCGACTCTGTGAGTGTCAACTCTGGGGCCTCTGATTATCATTAACCCTTATTTTTCTTGTCTGCTTGCCATCCTTCTTCTTCCTCTCTCCTCTCCTCTCCTGTTTACTTCTCTGATTCTCACACACTTTCCCCGTGTCTCCATCCTACTTGCTTATTTCTTTTTTATGGGGTGAGCTTGACAAAATGGGTTCCCAGTGGCATGCTGTCTGTTCTCAATACCAGCCTCAAAGAGGAGGCAGAGTGGTGGAGATTAAAGCTGAGAGCTACGCTAAAAACTCTCACTGTCAAAGAGAAAGAGAGACGGGGAAAAGCGGGAGAGATGGGGGTAGACCAGATTAAAAGCGGGCTCTGTAATAGGGGGCTAATCTCCCCCTCGCACACACACACGTGGAGCTGGTGGTCCCACGCTCCCAACACTTAGCCCCATCTCTTTGCGGTTTACACCTCGCGGTTGGCCCCGCCGTTAACCATTTTACGTGCTCCCTGGGAGAGCAGGAACGAATGAAAGAGGAGAGGGAGAGGCAGAAAGGGAGAAAGAGTAGCAGCATGAACAGGATTTTATAGGGATTACATTAAACCTTCCATTTATCCAGGGGGCTTTGCTCCAAATTCACACAGGAGTGTCCATGGGAAGGGAAGGGGCGGTCAATGCCAAGGGTAGGGTCGTACCCCGGCATGTTTCTTAGTTTTCTCATCAGTTATAAGGGTCCAGCTAAGGCTCAGCCTAATTACCACTTGTGGATTAGAGGGTGCACATACCACACACATACACATACAGGCCCTCTTCAGTCACATAAATACAAACTCACACATGCAACCAACCTTCACTTAAGTGCACTAGGCTCTTTGGGGAGGACCTCGCTGACTTATGAATATATAAACAGGTTGATGTTGCAGATTTATGTGCCCATTAATGGGGTTTTGGAACATGGCGTAGATACTCCAAACACTTCAGCGTCCTGGCAGAGGCCTTCCCCAAGATTACATTCCTGGCACCTCCACGCCTTCCTGAGCAGTGGGTTTGTTTTTATGCCCCGTTTTTATTCTCTGGAGATCTCCCCTCATTATACAAAAGCATGTGTTAAAGAGTGTGTTAAAAAGAGATTGCGTTGCCATTTAGGCTTGCATCCTGTTATTGCTTGGGGTGTGCGTGTTCGTCGAGGAATGTCAAGTGGACAGCAAACAGTTATCTCATGCTGTTGTTATGTTCCCTACACGGTGCAGTAAAATCTGGCTGGGTAATTATAACAGGCTCCCTTGATACGCACCCTCTGTACAGCACTTACTTTAAAGCCTGATATTAGATTGAGTAGAAGTCTGTTTATTGAGTGAGAAGTGTGTGCGTGTGTTTGGTTGTTAGAGGTTGTTAAATGGACAGACAGATAGGCAGACAGGGAGCGTGGCGCGCAGTCGACAGTAGGTTGTTGTCTAAGAATAGTTCCTGCCCCATGCCAGAGTGGGACTGGCTTGAAACAGACCAGCGCAGACCTGCATCCCACATTGAGAGGATTTAATAGCCTCCTTGAGCTGATAATTTAGCCAGCATGTCTAATCAGAGGAGGCCTTCCTGTGTGTGCGGACACCAACGCTGGACCTCTCTCTCTTTCCGAATCTTCTTTCTTATTTCCTCACTCTCTTTCCATCAATGTGTCTTTTCTGTTTTCAATCTATTCACATTCTCGTCTCCTAATCCCTTTCATTCCCTGTTATTCTTCTATTCTTATTCCATCCCTCCCTCTCGTCCTCCTGCAGTCTCAATATTATTAATGCTATGTGACAGGGAGCTCATTCCCTACATGCCATAGAGACTCTCCAGCGTCTCTCTGTTCCCTGTTTGCACCCTGTTAGTGTGTTACTGTCTGTCTCATTGAGACAGAGAGGATGCAACTCATGGCACGTTTGCATCACTAGCGTTCTCTTTCATCCCATAGTATACGGGCCATCCATATCTCCAGCTGTCTTGTAAAGCAGTCCTCATATTTGCGGTGCGGTGGTGCTGCTGAGCCAGAAAGGTGCAGTCAGCGCTTCACTTTCTCATTCTTTGTGCCCCAGAATGGTGCTTTTCTTATTCGTCACGGTCGGATAGATTTTTTTCATTTGATAGTCTTTGATGTTTTGAGTTAGGGGAGGTCAGGTCAGAGCAAATCTGTAGATGGGAGCAGGCCCAGGTATGTAGGGTGCTGGGCTGGCACCCATCCCGTATGCCAAAAGATAAGGCCAGCGAAAGGGCTGTGAAAGCAGCACTGTCAAACACCATCTGGACAGTGCTGGCCTTTCCTCTCTTCCTCTCCCCAGGGTAAATTGCAAACTATAAATCAAACTGTAGACTAAGCATGTTTTGTGATTCAATTGACGTATATGGTTCAGAGCCAGTTACCCTACTTTGAAATTTTCTCCAAGATTTCATAGTTTGGGAAATTTGCATTGTTTCCTGCTGCCAGCCAGGCAAGTGTTCCATACAGATGTCCATGCACTTGTTTTTTAACAGGATGAATCACCAGTCATCACCACGCACAGGAGTATGTAATTACTGATGTGAGGCAAAACATGCAAGTGAAAGAGATGCAGCACAAGACCCTCAGGATAAAGTTGAAACTGGTGTCTGGTTGGACCAAAGAGAACAGCATGACCATTGCTAACCGTTTGCAAACAAAGCCTGTCCACATGAAGCCTCAGTACATGCCCTTCCTATTAGGACTACCCCTTATGTTTCTCATTACCGGATCCCTGTGCATGAGGATGCATAAATCTGCACAATTAAATGTGGCGTGTTGTGTACGCAAACGAATCTTTCACTTCTAAAACCTCCTCATATTTTTCTCTTTACCTCTGACACACCCCGCCCCTGTGTTTCTCTCCTCATCCTCTCCACAGATTTCTGTCAGATACCCTGTCTTAATGGAGGGCGATGTATCGGCAGGGACCAGTGCTGGTGTCCATCAAACTCAACAGGGAAGTTTTGCCACCTGCCAGCCCCGACTCCTGCCAGAACCTCCCCTAACAGCCACAAAGATGTCAGCTCCCAGGGGTCTAAATCTCCCTCGCATTCCATGTACACTCTGCCGCTGTCCAATCAGCAAGGTAATCTCCCTAGCACTGCGGCCGATGGGAGGGCAGCATTTGCCCGTTTATACCAGAAAGTAGAACTTCAGAATTCATTGGAACTACTTGTGGGGATAGTTAGCGTAGCTGGCACACTAGCCATTAACGTGCTAGCACTAATCGGCCTCAACATTTTTCGTATTTATACTGATCTGTTTACAGCCTTCATATTGAAGAGAGACTGTCATTGAACTGACATGCTTGATTAATGTCAGCTCCAGCTCCAGCTCACTTCCCGTCTCATTCTCGTCTGCAACAGTGATAATTTTGCCAGCATTTTTAGATTTAGTCTTGACTTAAGACCAAAATACTCATTAGCTTTAGTCACATTTTAGTCATTATTATCCTTTATAGTTTTAGGCCAGCTTTAGTCAACCAAAAATTATTATATTTTAGTCAGCTTAATATGCTTAGTTAACATTAAGACGTATCGTTTAACGTTACATTTAGCTAACTTACTGCGGCATAAATTCCAGAGTGGTGTCCCTTAAAGTGTCCCTTGAGGTTGGTTGTAATCTTCCTACCTAATTTGTGGCCACAGAACGTCTCTCCGTCTCCCATTGCCACAGGGCATTGTGTTTTGCTGTCTCTCAAATTATGAATAAAGTGTGTCCATAGATCCGTTCTTTTTTTCCCCAACCAAATCCTTTTTGTGTTGAAGCCATCATGTTGTCATTAACTAGCTGTCAGTTTGGAACATAATCACCTGTATGACACACATCCCTCAACCAGTTCAAACACTGACATTGCTTTTATTTCAACAGACAGACTAGACAAACAGTTGAAGGAAAATGTCATACATTTTGAATGTCCAATAGTCCAGCACTAACATTTCAGTCCCATCTTGTCTCGTCAATGAGAACAAAGCATTCACTTTCTCATAGTTCTTACCATTCAAGATCTATTTGTAGCTCATCAACATCTTGTCTTAGTCATGGAAAAAAAGTTGTTGATGAACACTTTTACGTCATAGCTGTTGTTATTACCACTGTTCTGTGAATCATTCCTCTTTTGTAGAGTACTTTATACTCTAACAGAGGAGGGTAAAATAAGGAATGGTGCAACACAGCTAGCTTGTTCCATTGCGGATTCTCTGGCTCTTCGTTCCTCCAAACGTCAGCACCGTGAAGACAACTTGCTATTGGTTAGTCACACAAAACACTTATTCCCCCAATTGCAGCTATTCCAGGGAAACAAATTTTACTGGGAAATTCCACTTTTTTAAATGCTGGCATGACGGGGCCTTTAAGCTTTGCCAGTTGCTCCACTTCTCCTTCTTATCACACTTTATGCTTTTTAAATGTGCGGCACACAAGACTTCTCCTTGATTTTCAGCACCCTGTAGTGCTCTGCCTTTGCTGGCCAGCAGCGGAGGTCAGACTCTATTTTGAGCACAATAGGTAATGGATGACTCAGTGGAAGTCCTCATATTGTTCACACAATGCTGCTTTTATCAAACAGAAGTGGTTATTAGAAACAGAGCAAGGCCACATCATGAAGTTATACGACTGAATGTAAAATATTTACTCACTTTCCATGTCTTCTGATATTCTTTTTTAATTTCCTCCTCGCTCAGCATCTTGCTCCAACAGTAAGTAGAAGCAGAAGTGTTGTCTTAGATAATTTAAATTCCACTTTTCCATCCTTCACTTTGAATTTAATTAAATAATCATAATTAAATGACATGAGTACAACGTGTGCATTGTCATGTCACACAAAGAAATGATCCCTCGTGTTTGTATGGTTTATATATACACTCTGTTTCATGTCCAGAACTCTTGATAAGTTCTATTTCTTCTCCTTGGACTCTCCCTGCCGTCTGACTGTGCGACTATGATTCATGAGAGTGGGTCAGGATTCTGGGAAAAAACCCTGGCACTCCCTGAAGATAGATGCTTCCCCTCTGTCAGAGGGACAAAAGAGCTCATTCTCCGCATTGCAACATCTTCTCGGCTCTTCAACAAATCTGTTTTCGGTCTTTAAGATGATTTGATTTAAACCAGAGAATCCAAAACTCTTTGTGTTGTTGTTATTTCGTCGTATCTTAATAGTGTCTTCATTGCCGGGAAATCCCCATGTAGGTCTCATAACTCGGTGATGAAGCAAGCTAAGTGTGTGTCGAACAAGTTTGTGCAGGATGTTAGCTGATAGCTCGCAAACTGCAGTATGTATATACAGGTTTTATCCCTTGGCTGACAATGCTTCCACTTACACTATCCAAAATTTGAAACTATAAACTATCCACTATATTGTATAAACTGTGGGTCTCTCCTGCTCCAGTGTCTCTCCACCCATCCTTGGTGAACGTCCACATTCAGCACCCTCCAGATGCTGAGGTCCAGATCCACCAAGTTGCTCGGGTCCAGCCTGGGCAGAGACCGACAACCACAGATGGGGCTCACTCTGTCCAGCAACGCTCCCAGCCTGGAAATGGACATGAACCCACCAATGAGCAAAGCAGCAGGCAGCCACACACCAGTGGGAATGGGAATGGCCACACCAGACCACACCACCGTCAGAACGGAAATATTGGAAGATGCTTTCAGGAGACATCTGATGGACAGGTATTGTGTGAAATCATTACGTCCACTAGCTGACAGAGGTGTCAGTCTTAATACTTAACCCTTAAGTCTCAAGTTAGTCCCAAGTTACTCTGATGAGGATCAAACAAGTGATGTAGAGTCTCTGCTAAACATCAAGTGAGACAACCAAGTCATTGCTCAGGTCAAACATGTCACAAGTCAAGATAATAAGTTAACTAAAAAGACACATGTACTTAATTTTATTTTGTGGCTTGTGTAGTGACAGATAAAGTTAAATGTTGTGGTCATGTCACTGATTTTTGAGCTGCGGTATGTGCACACAACTGTTCTCTTCTTACTGCCGTCACTGACAACATAATCCTTGAATCCAAATTCTATTATTTTTTGACTATCCCCTTCCATGATAGCACCCTCATGAGTTGGCCTTTGCTGATCTGCTGCATCTTAGCAGGTTGCCAGGTTTGCGCATGTTGCACTAGGAGTCACCCAATCATGTTTCAAAAACAAAACGTGACTTCTCAATATCTAGAAATATCCAAATATTTAATGAAAAAAGTCAAATCCTCTCAAGTCATTTGTCTTAAGTCTAAGTCAAGTCTTAAGTCACGAATTCATGTCGAAAGTGTTTGTCAAGCAAGTCCTCAAATTTACGACTCCTGTGACTCGAGTCCCCCACCTCTGGTAGCTAATATAAGCCACCTGGTGTATCCTAACCCATCATAGGTGTTGACACCAGTGAGTGAAAGTGTTGTTTTACCACAGATGCCATTATGTTCTCATGCCGTCACCTTCTCTGATTGCTGCTGTCTCAAACAGGAAGTGGGCCTGTGGCTATGATTTATATCATGCCCAGGATTTATGAGCCCTGACCACACTGGTCATCTCAAGTTCCACCAGCTTCCCAACATAATCGTGTTATGAGTAAGGATGCGTTTAGAGGACAAAGGTTAAGCTTAGAAATCCAGCCCATGTGGTTCTCTAATGGGAAGACTTTCATGGTGTGTACAGTACCATACATACAGTATGGCACGCACTGCAGATTTACTGTCCTCTGCATGGTCCGGATAATGTACGTATGTCACAACAGACATGCATCAAAGGGAAAAAGAAGTTAGGAAAGGGAAGTGCTTAAGTGGCAGTGCGTGAGTTTGGCTAATCTGAGGCTTAATACAGCATATGTTTTCTTGGCTGTAATAAGGTGTTATGTTTGACTCTTAGCGTTTATGTTTGCAGTTGCAACAACACAAAAATCTGCAGTTAAGTTGTTTTTGCCAGGGTTATTCCTTGAACAAGTTTGTTTGTGCTGATCTGCAGTTCCTATTTTCTCTACTCTGGTTTCACAGAGAGCTTGAAATTAAACCCTCCAGTCACATTGATTTTTCAGAACCCCAAAAGAACTGCCCCAGAGAAGGAACGTACAAAAGTTTTTGCCGGTAGTTTTCCCTCTTCTCCTGCCAGTATGCCAGTTTGGTGTTCTCCAGATGAATGTCCTCTCTGTTGCCTCCTTAGTTTCATAATTCTCTATTGGCCAAAAATCCAATAAGTATGGCCTGATAGGAATCTCTCTTCACAATTAGCCAAGTGCCTTAATAAGGCATGCCAGGAGGTTCATAGTTGTTCTTCAGACTCACTGCTCATGTCCTCCTCCTACTAACCAGTCTCAGATGTGTCTGGTTCACTGTGTCCTTGCAGATAGGTATACACGCACACTCTGACACAAACACACTTACAGATCCCGCCTTTGCCAACACACACACATATTTGAACACAAACAAGCACGCATGCACAAACATGTAACACTCCTTTCTCAGAACTCGTTTCATAGATTTGACGCAGATGTGTGTTGTTGTAGTGTGGCAAGCCCCTGCCAGGCCTAACCAAACAGGATGATTGCTGTGGAAGCGTGGGCGCCTCCTGGGGTCTCAACAAGTGCCAAAAGTGTCCGACCAAACCAGGTAAGCCTTCCTGACTCAAGCCATCAGATCTGAGCAATTTTTTGTTCCGCTCTGTTCCATTACATTCTTAAATCTAATCTATTTCTAATCTGGTCTAATTCAGTTGGTATTATTTTCTGCTGTGCCTTTGGTATGTTGATCTCTTGCTTTTCTTGTGCTGTTAGTCACATCAGTTCAAAACAACACAATGCAGCTGGGTTCTGCTGTATATTAAGGTGTTTAGTCAATGATGCCTGTTATATTCCTTAGCAGCAGTTGTTTGTGCTTGGTGGGTTTTTACAGCATTTATCACAGGCCTAAACAATACTGATGACTGACGAGGATTAGTGCACAGCAGCCTTCATTAGAATCCTCGGAGGCGGCTGTGTGACTCGGCCATGCACCCAGTTGTAAAGATGAAGCTGTTTTCGCTTGCATAAAGTCAGAACTGGGAAGCAAATGAAAACACATTTAGCACCAAGATGAGAGCCTGGCAGGAGTGCCACCCAGCCTGCGGGCAGATTGAGCCAACATGGCCTTGAAAGAGTGAGGAAATGAACAGCCGCAGTTCAGCTGCTTCTCAACCAGAGCTGCGGTAGGTTCAGGAAACAGCAGGAGGGCGGTTGCACGCCGGCAGGCAGGGTGGGTGGTGACACCCCTCACTGTAGATGGAGACTTTCACTTGGCCTGACAGCTCTGCGTGTCATATGAAGGGCGTGATTATGTCCCTTGCGCTCCTGCAGGACTCGCTATTAAGGGCCTCTTGAGAAGCAGCTTTGGTGGCACATGGGGACATTTCCCGGCATTCTCACATAGAGTCATATTATGGCCATGCCCGCAGATGTCAGTTGGCTGTCAAAGTCCTCATACCCTGTTTAATGTCTGACTGGACCTTAATCAGAAGCAGACATCATCCCTCTCTGTCTCCATCTATCATAGATGCCGATCCATTCTTTTCTCTCCCACTCTCTATCTCCCTCGGCATGCCAGATTCCTAAGTCCCCGGCACGATCTCTTTTGGCTCCCAGATGTTTTCCTCTGCTCCCTCCTTTGAAGTTTCGGGGAGAAACAGAGTGAATACCCCATTTGCTCATTTTTGTGGTTGTTTTGGGGGGCAGCATACTGCAAGCCTGGGGTCCCAGGTCACACGCAGACAGGGAAGACAGGATAGAGAGAATGAAACAGAGGGAAAATTAAGTCAAAATGAAGTCATGTCGTATGTCCCAGAAGTCTTGGAGGGAGCTTTAATAAGAGAAATGCTTTGAATTCCTCCAGAGTGTTATTGTTCTCAGTTTAGACACTTGGCTAGATGTCTCAGCTGCATTCCTTCCTTACTGGCTGCGACGTATGCTTTCTTAAACAGGAATGATATATCACCTGGAGACAACAGCCCCTGAAAAACGATGCTGTCCTTTTTATTTCAGTGTGAATGGGTCAGTTATCGGCTTGCAGCGTGGGGAAAAGCCATATAGTGTTATAAGAGTCTCCTGTGTCTCTTGCTGAGTATGTGGTAATGATGTCATGAAAGCCCAGTTTGTATTTAGGGGTGTAATGCTACCATTGGTCAGTTTATAGCTGGTTACAAAATGTACTGTTGACAGAGAGGAAGCATTGCTACTTCATTTTCTTTATTACTTTTATAGATGATGCCAACATGACCACATTATGATGGCGACAGACAGTCCAAGTAAGCCTTGTGAGATTTACTTCAGGTATCCCTATTATCCTATACTAGGCCCATTCTGCCTCCACATCACTGTTACTTTACTTTTATCAGTCTCACTTGATGCAGTGACTGGCACAGTATCGACTAATAATCAGAACAATGCTTTATCAAAGAACTAGTGACGACGAAGGCCGACTGTCGCCCTATGCCTGTGTCTCGGTCAAAAAGTTGCGCTTAAAAGCAACACAAAGACTACAGCCACAGCCAACTAGCACATACGTTCTGCACCTGCGTGAGAGGAAATGACTCTCCATACCAGCAGGCAGTAGTAGTCTATATTCATCATTCAGAAGGGGAAACCTGCAGACTAACAGGAGAGATTCAAGATGCTAGTTAGCCGTTAGCCAGTCAGCACATTAACAACAGAACCAGATGCTGAAAAAACAAATGATATTTACCGTGCACTGGTGAACAATCACCCAAACAACTACTAAACATTTCTGCTAAAGAGCTCAATGGCTAACAACATAATCTTACACCCTCTTTACTTAAGCCATTTGCTTGCTTCTGTCACTTCTGTTTCTCTTCTTGTGCACTGAACTGCCAATTAGAGTGATGTCACTTACTCACTGATGGGCTCTGCCATTTCCGACACCGATTCAAATGCTAAAAAAAAGGTGAAAAAACAGCAGACAAGGCCTGACTACTGCCAGTGATGCGGGATACATCATGAAAGCTAGGGCAGCAGACGCCCCTCGATGGCCGAATGTTGGCTTGGTGTGTCAGGGCCCTAATGCAAATATAGACCCATGTACTACTGTTGTTGCGGTCTGGTTGTTTTATGTCTGTAAATGTATACACATTTCATCACAGCTGACGACATTATATAGCTGGGAATTATTTATTATTACACTCCAAGGACTTTATGTCACCGCTGTGGCAATAAGGGATGAGATTATGCGTGTGTGTAATGTGTGTCTGTTTGTATGTGATGGAGGTCTGACGTTATGTAGGGCATAAATGCCAGTGCATCCCATCTCAGTGGGAGCCGAAGCCTTCAGGAGCCAGAGTCTTTAAAAGTCACATGCTGAGGATTCCTGGGTCATAATGAGATCCAGATCAACCAGAAGAGGCTGCAGTCAGCTCCATCCCTCTGGTTCTGATGATGAGGTGGCATGAAAAAAAAACACAGTGGACTTTTGTTAGAATTTAAAACTAATATAATCTAGGAATGCCATGTCTGATAGAGAATCTGATGAGATCTGACAGAGGTGGTCAAAATTGAAGAGACTGCAGGAGAGACAAGAAGAGACTTGTTGAGTAAAGTGAGACTAGGAAGATGTGAGTGCAGCAAGAGGCAATTTGGTTGCACAGGTCCCACAAGAAGTTCACAGCAGAAACTGAGGCGAAGTTTATCCCTCAGCCAGGATAGTTTTGTTTGTGCACCTCTGGCGAGGACTTACGGATTCATTTCTATCAGTAAAGCAATCTGAGGTTCAACAAGCCAACTGAAGGCCATTTGCTGTGGCCTGAGTCTGACCCATACTGTAGTGCTGGCATGACTCTGTATAATTGTGCTGGCAGCCCCTCCTTCACTGTGAGTTTCACAGCTAATGGAATTCCACAAGCCGTTTGTCTCCCCATCTGTCATTGCTGGGCAGCTTCCCTCTCAGTGACTCTCCCCGTCTGTGAGGCTGGGAGGCTTCCCAAGGAGCCAGATCAGGGATCCCCAGGGCCTAAAGTAACCACCACACCCACAGGAGCCTTGGCTTCCCCTAACTCTACCTCCCTGGGTCATCAAGGTCATCATGATGTCACTGCCCAAGTGCTGTCTTCACCCTGCCTTCTATTCCACCTCTATCTGTGAGAGTCAACACTTCCTCATACCTAAACGAGAGAACAGGTCGTTTGCCAATGACTCCCACAACAACATGTATGGCCGCTAGAGAGTACCAGCAACAGGCGCTATTTCACGTTGTGAAATGGTCGCAGTTTTCAACACGTGGTTAACATTGTGACACAGTTGCGGTTTGGTTAGGTTTAGGCAACAAAGTACTAGTGAAGTTTAGGAAAAAATTATGGTTTGGGTTAAATTAAGCAAATTTGTTACATAACTTAAAGTCTTGTGTGTCGGATTTAGTGGCATCTAGCGGTGAGGTTGCAACATTGCAGCAAACTCTGAAACTTCTCCGGTGTGGCAAGTGTGTTGGGGAACTACAGTGGCTGGTGTGAAAAAGCAAAAACACGAATGGCCCTATCTAGAACCACTGTTTGATTTGTCTGTTCTGGGCTACTGTACACACAACATGGCAACTTAGTGGAAGAGGACCTGCTCCGTATGGAGATATTAATGGCTCATTGTGAGGTTACAAAAACATAACAAATCTTAGTTTTAGGTGATTATAAGCAAAAAAAAAACATAGGTATGAATATCGTATTCCATTCTTACCAATGTATCCCTCCTAAATCCTACACACTGGCCTTTAGGTTTGGTTCGTAAATATGTAACGTAATGCGATACTTAACCACATAACCATGTACAAAATTAAAAGAATCTCCTCGGTAGAAGAGCTGTGTTTGTTTGGCCCACGAATCCTCCTCTCCTGTCTATGCACACTTCTTTCTACTACTTCACTTGACTTCCTCCTTTGCTCTCGTCATAATTACTACAGCCAGTAGAGGTCGCCGCCCAGCAATAACCACAAACATGGGTCGTAAAAAGCTGCTTGCACAGACAATCCATACGGCAGTTTTTGGGGAGAGGACGGTCTGGTGGGAGTTGTCTGTTCTTCATGAGGTTTAGATCAAAAAAGTCGGATGAGGCAAAGAAGGAGGGGGCCCACAGAGCTCCACAGATCTTCCCACATGAACTCATCCCCCCCAAATTTCCCAACTATTCCCAAGACAATATATCTGACATCCATCGAGCGGCCAAAGCCTGCACTTATTACTTTTTATTAACGCTGATCAAACATGAATACTTGTTAATGACCAACAAAAACCAGAGACGCAATGACTTTGCCTCAGAAGTAGGCAGCGAGGGAACAGATGCATTGGAACAGCTCCACAGCAGCTTCTCATGGTGATTAGATTGAGACGTCACATATCTTTGACAGCATTTGATTCATTGATGTTGACTTGGTGATATCCCTATACAACTAGAATGATGGAATCTATTAGCTGGGCAGCAGTGTGGCTAATCAGTGCAGAGGAGTCCTAACCACTGCGAGCCATAAATCCCAGTTGGAGGCAGATGAATATGAAATTTGTGTTGCATTTGTTAATTAGATACAAGCAAAGTTAAGCACATTTTTATTGGGAATGTACCGTGGCATGCCTTCTCTTGGAACCAGCCCAGGTGGTTAATATTCTGCAGTGAATTGGAGATTATAGAGGAATGTGGGTCTGTTTTAAATGTGTGTTTGATGCGGCTTCCATTGCCATCAGCATCTTGGAGAGGGGCGTTAAGCAAAATTGTCGAACTACAAACACAGATGTAAAATGCATACTTTCGTGAATCGAAACAATGAAAAGTATGTTTTGAGTAAAGATTTAATGTTGCAGAAAAATGAAATAATCCCCTAATCAAAGCCTTTGTGTTGCCTCACATGTGCCATGGGATGGTAACAGCAATATGATACGGATACATGGCTAAGATTGTTAATGATCGAGCAAATATCTCATGGCTTGGACAGTGGTTTTGTGTCTATGTCCGTATCAGCAGGAGGTTGTTGATATTACTCCCATGTGTCCTAACTGATTAGCCTTTGCTTCACTAGCAGGGACACAATATTTGCAGGGCATGTGATATGGACCGTGCCAGAATGGCAAATGTGGCGCGTGCCAAAGAGACATTCTGCTTTGAAAGCAAATGACTTCCCTTTAAGCTGTTTGCTCCAATCAAGCATTGGCTCAAAGGCCAAGAAGAGATGGCTTTGCCATCTTAGAGAATGAAAAGACCTGAAACCCACTGTGGTGATTAAAGAGCTCTGTTTGCTCCTGGTTTTCTCTCGGCGGCACCAGTTTGTCCCGTGGCGGCGTGTCAGAAAGTAAATTGCTGGAAAGCGTCCTGAGGAGGACTTGGCTTTGGTGTTCGTTTTTTTCCTATAGAGTGGCCCCCAATGGAGTGGAAAGGAAGACTGTCTCCTGTTGCGGTCCTGTGGATGGCATCAATCCCTCCTCCATCCTTCGTCTCCCACGCGCTCTCAAGTTTTCCAGTCAGTTAAGAGGAGAAGCCCAACACTGAGGTTGCCTCCCAGGCTGGTCCCAGGGGAAGCTGGTGAAGGGCTCAGAGCCCTGTGATTGATGGACCAGACCTCTCAATCGTCTTAGAAGAACAGCCTCCGGGCAGGGTGGTCTACGGAGTGATTGTACCAAATTAGCAATTAAAGATTTCTGTACAGCTGAGGAACCCATCTGAATATAAACCCTCTCTGTTCTCAGCCTCCTGCCTCGTTCACCCTTTACTTTCTCTCTCATTTTGCATAAGCTGTCCTTTCATTTGAATACCCTCAACAGTGCCCTGTGTTGAGCAAATTTTACTTTCATGTTTAGAAGAGGGATTTATTCAGATTGAATTCAGGACAGCACCGTCCATCAAGAAGCTCCAAGGAATCTGAATTACACTTTCAGGTCAGGGAATTTGAGCAAATATTATTGAACCGTTGCCAGTGGAATGCACAACACAATTGAATGGAGACGCACAATAAATTAGTAAGGGGTGACAAAGTCTTTTGTTGAACACGGCTAAATGGATACACAACAATCTGAAGCTTCTGTTTGTACCCTCAGTGGACACAGACCAGTCTGGGTCTATGGTCTTTGTAACCAAGGGTGACACTAATGATGCGCAGCTTGAGCTCACTCTTGCAAGCCACTGCCTGTGCAACTCCATGTTTTCTACACAAATGAGTATAGAAACAAGCATGAGAACGGACACATAATTAAATCCCCTACCACAACTCTCAGCTTTTTGTACAATAATGAAAATTACATGGGCAAGTTATCACTGATTTTTAGTCCTGGAGCTTATCATCTTTTCATGTGGTGAGTGTTCAGAAGACATGGTTCTGATTAGAAATGTTCCAATACCAGGACCATTCCTGATACCTGAACTTGCATATCGGTTGATACTGACTACCAATCCGATACTATTGCGTTTAAAAAAAGAGCTGCATACAACTAACCCTGTGTGAATGTGAAACTATTGCTGTCATCGTTGTATGGCATGGCTCAGGGCAAATCCTTCAAAAACATGAACAAATACATACAGAGAATTAATGCCTTTGAAATTGCCAAATTGCTGACATTTTGCTGACAGCTAATGTTACACTACTTACCTGGAATCAGTTCTTCACGGCTCTAAAACAGTGATTGCCACAGCGTCAAAGAAGAATTGATTTCCCAGAAAATTGCAATTTTTGTCCTGCTGCGAAACTAAATAGTTTATTGAATTACATGGCATCAGATCGGTGCGTAGATTTGCATCCTCACTGATAACCGGTCCAGCATTTTAGTCAGTATTGGAAGAATTTCTGAAACTGGTATCCATATTGAAATGACTCTTGCTCTGATTGGCTGGGACAGTACAATTCAGACAGAATAATAATTAACAGCCATGACTCGTGTATCTAATGATAAATGCAAAAGACAACCAGTGTCTAGGATGGCTGTTGTCAACCTCTGTATGAGTTTCAGCAGCTGCAAACTAATCTCCCTGAGTGAACAATAAAGATGTACTGAACTGAACTCTGATGACAAGCATGTTTAGGTCCAGGGCGCAAATGAGGAAATGTTGAGTACAATCTGCCAAGTTAGATCCTATGTGCAAATAAAGTTTTATGAACACATACTGTAAATGTGTCTGTTATATGTGGAAGCATGCCAACTTTACATCACTGTTTAATGTCTGAGTGGTACTTCTTACATAAGCAGGTCTTAAAGCTGCTCAAGACTTTTACAACATCTCAATCTTTTTTCTCAAACCATTTTAAGACAGGCAGAGTTTTGAAATGAGCTGTCTCTCAGACTCATGTTGAAGTTGTTACTGACTGCCGAGGTCCTCACCTCCCTGCTAATAAGCTTTATTGAGACACCCGGACCTCCCCCACTGGGCTTCCCTTGGCATGTGCGCCCTGCTGTCACTCAGACCAGACTTTCCCTGATCCCGTCCCTGCAGGAGGGCGTGCCCACCACCCTACCACAACAGCTCATTACTCAGAAACTTTGAAAGGGGGATTAGGAGGGTGCGGAGGAAGATGAGGAGGTGGGCAGACGGGAACAGGGGCGTCGCTTTGACACAGTTCCCCCCTTTTCCCTGTTGCCCCCTTCATGCTGATGACCCACTTCTGCTTTGTCAACCCTCAGGTACATTGACCCTGCCTGGTCCACTGGATCACAGCAGGACCAAAACATAACTCAGCTTCCAGGACCGTGTTCCCAAAGCCTCCATGTGGCACACATTCCAGTCACTCCTGGGAAAATGACACAAACTCATAACTGATTGCTGGGTTTTATATTGGTGGTAGATGTATCCTGTATGAATTGAAAGATTTTTTTTCTCGCCACTGGGTTTGGAACCTCAACCCATACGTTACCTAATTCCTTCCAGTTACTGACTTCAAAAATGAATGACTGAGTTTCTGAAACAAGCTGTAACAATGGAGATTCATTGTGTTTTTGTTATTGCCTCACATGTCTGGTGGCGTAGGTGGTTGATGTGATCTAGTCTAGTCCTGCTTCCCCCGCAGTCAGGCGTCCAGATAGCCTTTTTTACATCAGACTAGAACTCCCTTTCAGTCACACATATCAACACTCTAGTTTTCTGGAGCTTTTGGTCACAAACTCAGAGCAACTTTTCTCTCTTTCCCAGCGCACTTTGCCAGGGGAAGAGATGTGTTTTCTTTGCTGGCAGGGCTGTGACCGTAGTTTCTTGCATGCGTCACCTCTGTTCTCAACCCTTGGTCACTGTGGCAGCAAGTTCAAAGCAATGCTGTACTTTGGTAAAATCTTATTTTTTCTGGCCATGGTGTAAACCCCAAAGATTGTCATCGCTGTCATTTGTTCCTGTTTTCTGTGAGTGGGAAATGTTGGATACTATAATTTCTCTCTGCGTTTACTCTCATTTTATGATGATGCAAGTGAAAATGAATGTGAAGTTGTAATCCCACCTAATATATATATATTTTCTAGGAGCGGTGTGTAGGATTTAGTGGCATCTAGCGGTAAGGTTACAGATTGAAACCCTTCCATTTCTAAGCTTGTAGGAGAATTATTTTGGTCTTCAGCTAACGTAAAAACATGAGGGCCCTCTCTAGAGCCAGTGTTTGGTTTATCCATTGTGGGCCACTGTAGAAACATGGTGGACTCCATGGAACAGAACCCACTCCCTATATAGACATGAAGGGTTCATTTTAGGCAAAGAAAACACGATTCTGACTTGGGCGTGGTCCGAGTAAGGGGACTGGGAGTAGGTGGGACGTTGTCCCTCCACTTCATGTCCCTGTCCCACATTTGTTTTAAGCCACCATTTTGCTGCTGTAGTGATCCCAACCCAAGATGATCTCTAGTCCATTTCTACTAATAGATCCTACTAATAACGACACACTGTTCCTTCAAAACATCAAGCCCTGTTTCATATTTTGGGAAAGGAAAATGCTTATACACGGTCATGAATTTGAAAAGCCCGCTTAAGCTGAGACATAACAAACTTTGTTGTATATATGCCACTAAATATTTTTGGGAAATCTTGGCAGAAACAACATTTTTCCGATGTGTTTATGTGCTAGAAGTGCAGAACAGAGTCATGGCTGTCATGGTTAGGAAGCAATATAAAGTTATACCATTATTGCTGTGAGCTGTTTGATTTGTGACTGTAATCCGAATAGACTGTAACAGTGAGAAACAGTTCCGTCATGCTAATAAGCACGTCGTTATTCTTAGAGCTTCCCTCACCCAAACACACATTTTTCCCTCCAGAATCAGAGGTTGGATCATCTCCTTTCAGCACGATGTGCAGAGAAATTCTTCATCTCAGTTTATGTCATGGAAAGATCTGCTACCAATAATCCCCCTGTCTCTGTTTAGAAACTTATAGAACCACATAAACACGGGCTCTTTCCCTCTGTCAAACACACAGACGCACACACTCAAACACAAACAGAGCCATGTGATAGTCACATTGACCTCGCTGTACATTTAATGGAGCATGCTGGGGCTTGACTGCGTGCCGAATGAGTAATGACATAATGTCACTATGGCCACAGTGTGTTATTTACTGCAGCACTCCTGTGAACCTCTAATGTACACACCTGAAGCACACACACCATGTGATTTTTATTCCTTTGGCAAAACAAGCAGAAAGAAGTTTTGAGCCAATAACTGTCCTGTGAGCCATACATTCATCGCCATTCCTAGCGTGCACAGCTGAAGTATTAGTCTCTTGTTTAAGTAGATTCGCACTGTGGTTGATGATAAAGGTCAGGGCTGTCATGTAGGCTTCCTCAACATATTTATGATGTAAGCACTTCCTTCATCTGTCCCTGGGGGTTGAGGAGAGTTATAGGTAATATGATTACAAATGACGTCGAGTGTTATCCTTACATTCTGCTGGATGGCAGTGCTGTCTTAAAAATGCGGTTGATGGGGATCCATTTCCATACACTCACTTTGGAGTCCCACGAGGCCCAGCTGTGGGTCCCCTCATTTTTCCTCTCGCCAAGACGCTCACATCTGTAAGTTATATGGCCCCCCCCTAAAGCCCAGCTCCTCTTCTCCCTCTGCGATGAATGCAATGCTTTGTGACAGAGAGGCTAGGCAGTGTAAGATCATTTTTGCTCTTCTAAGGCTGTGCTTTCCCTTTCTGTTTTTCAGCATATGCAGTGATTGCAAATGGGCAGGTGGAATGTCCCAAAGGTTTTAAAAGGATGAATCTCACACACTGTCAAGGTAAGATATAAAATATGTTAAAGAATGTGTATGTAGTTTCCCGAATGTTATAATATGATTTAACCCACTGCATATTCTCAAAGGTAGCTTACCCATAACAAAAACATAGCTTATATTAAATATAATGACATAGATGTGATAAAAATTTACTGCCCATATGTTTCCATGCTTACATGGACCCCTTAGGACTTCTGTGCAAGTATTCCTTGCTGTACGTCTGGCCCTTATGGGAACCAGGTCAAGACTACAATTAGCCTTGGTCCAGGGTCAAAGTTCAGCAGCCAATAAGCACCTGGGGCTGCTATTTTAATTGGTCTTTGGGGCTCTGAGTGGAGAGTGGTACGGCAGGCTGCGATTATGGTAAATGTGGCTCTCTGAGTATTTGGAAGGGAGCTTTAGTTGCAGATCTGTTTGTCGCTCAGCTACCCTATTTATGCCAGCCGAGGAAAACCTATAAACCTGCCAGCTCAACCAGCCATCTGTATGTAAAAACAAACTCTTCCTGAGCATACACTGCGTTTTCCTCTACTGCAGCATCCCAGAGGTGTCTAGTTGTCATCTGGCTGGTAGTTCATGAAGTCGAAACCACCCACAGTGTCAACTCTGTAGACAATCTTCCACTGGAGAATTCAGACTATTTATATTTGTTGCTGGTGTTAGTATACAACACCGGCGTTAGTCGGCATGAACAAATAAACCGCAGCTGAAAAACACAGGAAAAATGCACTGTTTAATCTGTGAACAATGCAGCTGACGAGCTCGCCTTCAATAACAAAATGCCGCTTTTCTGACAGTCTGCTTAAGCTGTGTCAATGACTTGATTAATGGTGTCATAATCCAAAGGGCAATGCTTACTGAAGCCTATGGAGTGCAACAACATAACGGTCCAATGAACAGCTTTGACTACGTCTTTGTAAGGCCTCATCCACTGGTTCAGCAGGTTCAACATGTTTTCTGATCCGCGCAGCGATGTACTATTGGCCCATTGATGTTTTCAGGTAATGATTGAGCTGGGAAACATATTTTAATAAAAACAAAGACCTGTGGACAAGGACACACTTATTTTCCAATAGTGCGTCAACTAGCCAACACATGTGGAAATTTATCTTTCTATTATTCATGCTTTTCTTTTGTGATTGTTTCAAGATGTTCCTCCCTTTCAGTTGCTCATTTCTTGAGTTCCAAAAAAGCAAAGCTGACAGTTACCCACAATATTTACTGGAGCGCTTTATAGTCTCTGTCCCGTTCAGCTGCCGCTCCACTCCCAAAAATTATTTCTAATTTCAGGTCTTGCAGCAACTGCCAAGGAGGCAAAAACCTGCTTTTTCTGGGATTTTGTCATTATTATCAGGATGGTGTCCAGGCTGCCAAAGTGGGGCTCCTAGTCTGAGCTGTTTGCAGTGTATTTTATTGGAACAGAGCAGAGCTTGTCTCATATTCGGTAATAGGCATGATTTACTGCTTGCAGTTCCCTGACCCTTCAGTGACGTCTACGATGTGATAAGATGCCCCATCAGAGCCACACGCTGCTCTCTGACATCAGGGAAGATTTCTTATCTACAGAAGCTGCTTTTCAGAAACTAGGTCAGCTGAATTGGCCGTTTGTAACTGTGCTTGTTAGATGAAAGGCACACATAGATGCGTGTGCAGTGAGTCTGTTGTGGGTGGTAAACCAGTGCTGGGAGCAGGTCATATTACTCATACACCACTTCAAAGAAGAGATGATGGAAGTCTTACATAACTCTTTTGACATTTTGGATCAACTTAATAAAAAACTACTAACAATCTTTAAACACTGACATTTGACATTCATCATATTGAATGCTGCCTGGGTCAACGGGCTGAGACCTCGATATATTAGCTTATATAGCAGGAATTTGCCTGTGAAAACTTAGTTTTCCCAGTAATGACTGCTTTGGCTGTATTTTAAGAATGTGCATCCCCTCTATTCAGAGCTCCTTAATGGATGTATTTCTGGCCTCATAACTTATGTCTGGTTTGAGACTTCCAGTGCAGTCACAAGGTACTCCCTGTAGCTGTAACAGCCAATACATATTGAGAGAGTAAAGCTGCCAATTTCCCTTATGGTACCCATAAATAAGTCTGCTGGTGTTTATGTGAGTATTGATTTTTTCCAGAAGTTAAGAGTGGCCAAGGTCAAGTGAGGTCACAGCAGACTGGCTGACACTGTATGCAGTTTGGATTTATTGCAGCCACCATTATTATTAGACCAGGGGTCGACAACCTTTACTATCAAAAGAGCCATTTTTGGCCAAAATAAACTGTCTGGAGCCGCAAAAGTTATTTTAGCCTTATAATGAAGGTAACACAGAGTATTACGAATAAAATATTGCTGTGGAAACATTGTGCCCACCCTCCGGTCTCCCTTCAGCTCTCCTTGGTGAGTAAGCGGCTTCATTTTGAACTGCAAAACCCTTTCACCCTTGTTAACAATGTTAGCACCTCTACCCATGCTGACGCTGCTAACAGTGACAACAGAGCTAACAGTGATAACGTAGTAAACAGTGCTGAAGCGGTTTTACGGCCTAAGACTAAGCAGTTTGCTCACTGGGGCGAGCTTGGGTAGACCAGAGGATGGGTGGGTGCAAAGCTGTTGGGTCAGGACAGTGTTAGTAGTGCTAATGCTCGGATGAGCTGTGCTGCTCATGCTAGCCAGCTCCCATCAGACCCGGGCGGTGTGCAGTGCAGTAAGCTGAAGGGTAGCAAAATTAACCTTTAGACCGACATGTGTAAACTGGTCAGAAATATTCTCAGGAGTTACCAATAAACGCTTAACCATTTACATTCCTTGTCCATACACTTAAATTGTCCATTTTCCTCCGAGATGTTTCCTTTTTCTAATTTTTAAATCCATACCTAGCTTAGCTAGAGAGAATCACGACTAGCCACCGCTATTGAGGTTCGACAAAAGGAAGAGGCGCTCATTTTAGCTGATCAAATGTTGGAGGAAAAAAATGTCTTTGGTGTATAGGCTACACATTTTTACAACTGGTGAATGTAAGAATCACTTTAGGTCTGCAACAGTGCTAAATGAAAATTAAAATGCTGAAAAAATAACCATTATTCGTTTCCATATTTTTTTTTGTCAAAGCCACACGGAGCCACTGGAGAGGGGCTGAAGAGCAGCATGTGGCTCCGGAGCCACAGGTTGCCTACCCCTGCATTAGACAATAAAAACAACCACAATAAAAGCTGTCGATGGACACACACAAGGACTATTTGTTAGATTCAAAATAGATTAGTGCTGTTCATGACAGGTTGTCACGGAAGTCAGTTTCAATCCCAATCAACCCACCAGCAGACTGTAACAATAGCACTAATCTGGGACTCAACCGAACCATGGATTAAAGACCCCATGTGATGAAGGCTGAGCCCAACACTGACCTGAACTCTGACCAGATAGCATGCTGCTTAAACTAAACCTGAGCCCCCACAGTACCTGCGTACAGCATATTGTTGTTCATAGCTCTGTTTATCAGCACAAGACATCTGTGGTCTGCTTCATTGTCTTCACAGTATGTGCCTCATTCTTGCTCATCCAAACAGGTCGCTTCTGCTAACAGGCTTGTTTACATTGTCATAACATAGACGCTGGAGGCTTTGGCATTATAAGGCCAGCTTTAGCTTCTAAAAGAGATAGAAAAATTTAAAAGAAATGGGAGCACAAAGGGCAACAGAGATAGAAAAGAAGAAACAAGGAAAGAGAGCATTGAGGCATTTGTTGGATTTGCTTCAGTCCACAGAATCTATCAGCCTCAATCCCTTATAAACTCACTTTTTCCAGCAGGAAGCAAAACAACAAAACAAGAGCAGATTAATTAGAATTGGGAAAATCTGTGGTGGCAGGCTGTCGGGTTGCAGTCGTCAAAGCAATGGGAAAAGACCTAATGATGTACTCTTTGTTTAACACGGTAGAACAACAAACTTCGCCTGGTCCCAGTGTGATCGCATGACTAAGCGCCTGAAATATGTCCCCCTATGCTCCTGGCTGGCACACTAACTGGCTTGCTTGCCTCCATTTGGCTTAGTGACTCAGGAGCTGTTGGAGCAATAAGCAAACTCCACTGGCCACTGTATCACTCCAGCACATGGTTCAGGCCAGACGGAGGGAAAAACCTCTTTAACTTTCACTCATTGACGTAAGTGAAGGACGCTGTGACCTTATTGGACACTGTAAAGGAAAGATGCTAGGGAAGATAGTACTGTACAACATTCTTGTGTTTCCTCTGTGCTACTGTCTGGATTTCAAAGGAAAGGTCACCACAGCCAAAAGAGTTTATTACACAGAAATAGAATTAAAAGAAAGGACATTGAATTGTTTGCCATGGTCATCTGACTAGTACACACACACACACACACACACACACACACACACACACACACACACACACAGTGGGGCCCTAATGTGTGTCACACTCACTAGTTTGAGAACTCCTGTTTGCCCTATTCTTACACTCATTTTCTTTTCTTTAACAGAAAAATACAATCATACACTATAGTTATACTAAGTTTCTCTCTTTCACCGGCCTGATGTTAACCTTGTTAACTCATCATAAAATATACTTTATTCACACTCGACAGAAACAAATTAAACTCACCAAATCATCTTAGTTAGTCTTGTTAGTCATTGTTACGCTGGTGTGCTAAACCAGGCTCGCCAGTCCTCGTTAGCAAAGGCTAGTTAGCCCATAACTTAGTGCATCTCCCTACGTGTTGCATGAGACATGAAATGTACGACGTGGTCTTCCCTGGGTGAGTGTAACCTGTCCTGTCTGGGAGGGTTGTGTGTGATTGATTTACTGCCAGGCCACTGCTCTTGCTTCCGCAACCAGCTCGCTCGGACCGGAGTCCTGTCAGCCAGCTTGGTCTTTGAAGAGGTTGTTTAAAAGTAAAGGTGTATATACATTGACAGTTTGTGGTGGTGGTGTGTGTGATGAACGCCTTCGCAGTCTGTTTCGTCTTTAGAATGTCTTGCCTCCAGCATCGTCCTCGTGGCGTGCCCATTGAAACCTCCAAAGCTCTCCCACAGGTGCAACTAAAAGCGACTAAGGAGTATATGCCACCAACCCCCAAGTTTGACGTCAGTGCTGGCTCTGCCTCCCACCACCTGCCCAAACCACGCCCACATCTACAAGACACTCACTAAAATACCAATGAGGCTTTCATAAAAGTCATCTAGTTAGTTAGTCCAGTGTTCCGACAGTCACCAGCACTGGTTTTGGTTGAAATAAACCTTTAATTTTCAGAGTATGCTGATCTAAACGCTGTCTATCCCTGAGGCCTCTTTCTGCCTCTCAGCTGTCCACTGAGCTACAGTACATCATGCTTCAATAAACAAATAATAAATGGCAACAAAAGAAACAGGGAGATAACGGTTATGGCAAAATTTTAAAAGTTATGGATTGCTTAAACGTCATCTCAGTGAGTCCAGCACTTGCTGCAAATCTGTTTGCGGCTACAACGGTTGCAGTTGCCACGGTACACATAAAAATGGCCGCCACTCTGACCATCCTGCTACATCCATTTGAATGGGAATGCGTGTCTGCTTTACAGTGGTCAAATTTACTGTATGTTTCCCTCATGTCATCACTCCTCATTGCTTTCACACAATTGTGAAACCTAAAAGTTTCCCCATTTCATCACCTCCCAGCAGCTGGTGGTTTTGACAGCATGATCTATTGAAATATTTTGTCACCCTTCAAGGTGTAAATGATTTCTAAAGCCTTACATCATCTCTGCTGGTCTGCAAGCATAAAGTATACTCAATGTGAAATGCAGTACACCCAAGCTGATATTTGTACCAAGTTTGGTTGAGGGGTTCATTGTGAGTTCAAAATTGTCATAGGAAAAACATGACTTCATGATATTTCCATAATGAAAATGTACCAAATAGTCCATGCCTGACGTACTGCATATTTCACAGACATCAATGAGTGCCTGTTGCCCGGACTCTGTAAGAACGCCGAATGTCTCAACACCAGAGGAAGCTACAGGTGCACGTGTAAACCAGGCTTCATGTTAGACGCTGACAGGAGCCACTGTGTCTGTAAGTTTGAATCATAACACAAGATTTTTGGCTGTGGCTGTTCTCTCATGTATTGCATTAAAATAAAATGGACGTATCCATTTCTCTCCCCAGCGGACAAGGCTGTGTCTGACCAGAGGGCGTTTTGCTATCGATCAGTGTCAGCAGGCACATGCTCTCTGCCGCTTACTCAACACATCACCAAGCAGATCTGCTGCTGCAGTCGAGTGGGCAAAGCCTGGGGCCCTGGGTGTGATCGCTGTCCTTTGCCGGAATCAGGTACTGCTACCGAAAGTTACCGTGCTGTCCCATGTGTCCCCGAATTCTCCTCTACACTGTTTAAATCCAAGACATATCTCCTGGTCCATCTGCAAGCTCAACCTTCCATTCCTGGTTTTACTGTACTTGCTGGAAACCTATTTGCTGGGTTAATCGCTTTTGCAGATATAAAATGTCACATGTAATCTTATGTAAGCGCTAGCAATGGTAGTGGAAGCACATGCAAAGGATATTTACCACTCAGTCACCATTCTGCTCTTTGCCAGGCTTGTAAAGCACTTCAAAATAACCAAATGTGTTTGGAGTGGAAAAGGACCAAAAACATAACAGTTTTCATATTTTGGAGGCTGCATAATAGTGGGAGTTAGTCTTGTGTTATCACTCCAACCCTCAGAGAGAAACCCCACTAATAGACCAGCAGAGCTTCACAGCAGAAATAAACAGCTTGGCCAAGTGAAACATGGGAAGTAGTTGTCATCTTTTTTTATTTTTTTTCCCATACCGATCTAATCTTCAAAGTCTCTGAGAGAAACAGGCTGGTTTTATGGAGTGTCTGTACTGGCCAGTGATTCATGGGGATTGTCATAGATCAGATATCACAGACACAGACCTCCATGGTGCTGCTCAGCCAGGACTGACACAGTACACAGACACACAGCCTCTGATTATTTCGGACGCTGGCTTTTGTATGGTCTGACAAGCTGTTCGAGCCATGTTCTGAACAAAGCAGCCAGGCCCATTACTTGTGACTTGGTAACAGGAGCCCGCTGACTATCATTCCATATTTACTGCAGCTCCTCTGATGTGGCTCCTGATCATATACAGCCCCATTTCCCTCCACTTTAAATTCATCATTCAGTAGCCTATCATATCCACGTTTCCTGCATTTACACAAGCATTTAGAGCGACCACATATCTGTCATTACTCATATCTCTATTCCAGACTCTTTTGGCGTAGAGTTGCTGGTTTCAGGTCAGGTAGGGGACATGGTGCTTCTCACTTGTAATGGATTCACCATCGCTGAGGTTTGTTGGGCTCCGACACAAAGAGGTGCAGTCTCCCTCCTTTTATCTAGCCAGCCAATCCTCTATTAGCCTCTCACTCACACGCCTCTACACCAAAGAGTTCAAAGGTCAGTCAGTATTACATGATCCTCTACTTCCCCCACTGGCATGGCCGTGTCTGTTTGAGTGCGCAGATATCCCCCAAAATCCCCTCGCTGGTAGCCCTCTGTGACAGCTGTCACTGGCCTGCCAGCTACCTAGTTCTGAGGCAATAGCCGAAACCCGACCCTTTGCTCGCAGCACACAGTAAAGCACAGCACGCTCAACATAACAATATTACACGGGTGGCTTATGTTATTGCTATATGAATATCAGACAGAAATATGAGCCACTATTACGCTCTGGCTCACTGTTCACTGCTGCGTGTTTCCTACCCCTGCAGACCATTTCAAGGAGATCTGCCCAGCTGGTCACGGGTATACCTACTCGCGCTCTGATGTGCAGATTTCTCTCAGACAGCTGGAGGAAGATGATCTGCAGAGCACGGGAGTATCATGGGAGGAGCAGAGTCCCACTTACCCTCAGCCTCCATCTCCGAGCCCTCATTGCCGCTGCCTAGCAGGCCGCATTACCCCAGGTACCCACAGACGCCACAAGTGCCCCAATACCCCGAGTACCCTGAGTACCCTGAGACATCTCAAGCACCCCGGGAACCTCTGACTCCACAGCAGCCACAGCAGCCTCTGACACCTGAACAGCCAGAAGGTGAGACTAACATGTTTGGTACACTAAACTTCTGCCAAGTTGACTTTAAGGTTGGTAAGTGTTTACTCTGAATAGTAAAGAGCTGAGTAGTTGCTGCTGAATGTTCTGCACATATTATCCAAACATGGACCTCTTTTACCACAACCCACGGCATAAACAATGCAGGGCAGCTGAGTGATACACAATAGGATTTTATTTTCTACAGGATACACATGGATTAGCATTTTTTTTTGTGAGAATCCAAACATCAACAGGATGTTTTCATCTCCATAAATAAATGCTAAGTTGTTCCAACGTTGAATATATTCAGAGTGCTCATGTCCCCCATCCATCAAAGTGAAACTCCTCTGAGCATCACAGCAATGCACACAAGTAATCCACGTTGGCCATACATCTAAATCCTCAGGATTTACTGTAAATGTATCTTCCTGATTTAATGCTCGTGAGATAGTTTATTGGCGAAGCTATGACATTTTGATTTATATGAGGAGACAATTCTGTAAATATTTAGGGATTTTTGTCTTCATTATCAGAGATATCTATTTCCTTGTCTATCTTTGCATTTTTCCTTGGCCGGTAGTCTGCTCTACTTTTCTGATACAACTCTCTCTGTCTGGCTTAGAGGATAAATGTGCCGTAAGCTTTGTTTTATTAGAAATAAAGACCCTCAAAGCTGCGAGTCAAGTGCCTAAAGAGAACATGGGTTATTGTGTATGTTGCGTGGAGTCAGTAATGGTACTTGTTAATGCGAACAGAATGTCAACTTTGTTGCTACTGATAAACTTTTCTTCTTCTCTCTGTCTCGTGGCAGATGTGGAAATTCTGAGCCCGGTAAGTTCTCCCTCCCTGTCAACCTCTTGGCACATGCTTTTGAAATGTTTATCTTAGAACGATATGCTCTAGCTATCTCAGCTGGAGGGTTTGTTATGATTATATAACTTATTCAGACCACATTTCGGTAGATGCACACACCTAATTAGCACTGCATACAATGACAAAAGCAGACACACTGTATGAAGTTTGATGATGAAATGTTGCCAAAATTTTTGACATGTAATATTTGCTTGTTTTCTAGCCAGCTGTTGCGACTGACTCACCACTGAAATATCCAGGTATTTGTCTCTTGGCTTCACTCATATGAATCACACACTGCCTGCTCACTCTCAATAAGTGCCCTAATGCTGTTTAATTCCTCTTGTGGTTTGATTTAGCATCTCAAAGCTTAAGGGCCTATAGTAGTTTGCAGGGATGGGTAGTAACAGATTACATGTAATCAGGATTAAGTAATCAAATTGCAAAAAATAAATAGGTTTAATCAGCCCAGATTACGTTTGAAAAAAGTGCAATTAAATTATAGTTACACTGTGAATGATTAGTTTATTAAATCTTTTTTACGTCTTTAAAATACGTCAATTTTAGAATTATTTTTTAATAAATTTTTTTATGATAACTAATTATTTATTGACCTATGAACACCACGTCTGTAAATGTTGAATATGCGAGCCGCATCATGTCGAAAGACAAAAGAGAATATTTTTGGAGCTAAGATTGTTTTGGCTGAGTCAATTTTTATGCCTCTACGCCAGCGACAGCCCTGGCCCGAGGCGTTATGTTCTTAGGTTGTCCCATTCTCATGACAGATATCTCAGAAACAATTTCAGGGAATTTCCTCAAATTTGGCACAAACGTCCACTTGGACTCAAGGATGAACTGATTAGATTTTGGTGGTCAAAGGTCAGTGTTACCTTTCAAAACACGTTTGAGGCCATAGCTTATAGTTATGACAAACTTTGACACAAATGTCTAATAAAATAAAATGATGAAGTGACATTTTATATTCAATAGGTCAAAGATCAACTTCACTGTGACATCATAATGTTCTGCAAAAAAACACTTTTCTGTCCATTAATCAATGCCATAACTCAGGAGCAGAAGGGGAGACATTTGGTCAGATACTGAATTTGTTGATGGCACTTATTTTGGGGTGTCCATCATGAAACTCAGGTCATGATATCAATATTATATTGATATCATGACATGAGACTAGATATCTTAGATTTTGGATATTGTTACATCAAAAGTGTTTTCTCCTGGTTTTAAAGGCTGCATTACAGCACAGTGATGTCATTTTCTAAACTTACCAGACCAGACATTCAGTGTAATATAGTAAACAAGCTGATGGCGCTAACGAGGGATCGGAAATATGCAGCAACATTTCCCAACATTAGATATCAAACAAAGGCCAGAGGCTGTGTCGCAGTAAGTATCTGTGAGCTGTAATTTCACCACTCCCAGGCAGAAGAGAGAAGATAATGTTATCTCAGAGCCTTACGGGAAGTTTCTCTTTCTCTGTGCCACTGCATCATGTCTGCAGCTGACTGCACCAAAGAGTAGTGTGAAAGTCAAGAGTGCTCACCCTGCAGCAAATTCTGGGAACCAAAACATACCCAGGAATACACTGCACATGATTACTCGGCTTGAAGCAAATTCAGTTGACTGAGGGGTCTCCAAATGACGATTCAAATCTCCGACTGTCAAGGGGCAGCCCTAATATCCACATTGCTGATTATTATTTATGAAAGTTCTCATTGTCTGCACCCTACAAATCTCACCCTTACAATATTGTTGCAATATCAATATCGAGGCATTTGGTCAAAAACATTGTAAAATTTGATTTTCTTCCAGCCCAGATTGTAAAACATTTATGTTTTAGAATATTAGCTTCTTTGCAGCAACATCCATATTTGAAGTGTTGTCAGCTGTGATGGCTACACATGAGTCTGGAAAGACATGGATAAACTGCAACCTGATTGGTTGGCTGAGGCGTGCAACTGCAAGGTGGTAATTCTAGTTTAGTATAAGGTGAAATATTTTCACTGTTTGATTCTAAAGTAATCCAAAAGTATTCAGATTAGATGACTTTTTGTGTAATCCAGTGGATTACATTACTAATAACAAAAAAATGCCATGTAACTTTTATTCAGTACTTGACTACATTTTAAAGTAATCTGACCCAGCCCTGGTAGTCTGAATCAGGCACAGACTATACTGTATTTTATAAATTGCTCACTCTTGCACAGCGGTGGCGGTCTCAATCCTGCTCTGCCAGCGAAAACATTGACATTAAAGTCTGAAGGTTGACTACTTTCAGTGAGTCTACTTGATTTATTTTGGTCAATGTACTGTTTTTAGCTTGGAGAAACGAGTAGATCATTTTTATATAGCTGCCCAGTGAGTGACAGCAGAGGCAGTAGTGGTTGGGAAAACAAGCAGCGTCTCGTTTAGCTTGTAGAGAACGAGGATTTACTATGTGTCACAGTGTTAGTGGTTCATTGTGTTCGCACTCACCCGATTTTCACAGAAACTTCTCCAGACTCCTCCGTCATCTACCAGAGGCCAGATTTAGAGGACATCACCCACACAGAGTCAGCCACAGGTAAAACATACAACAGAAAACATGTATTCTGCACTGGGGCTCACTTGAAACACTGGATATAAGATGACCAGTAATTGACAGGTGTGTATGGAGCTGTAGGGCGACCATGCACAAGAGCAGCACAGAGCTTAACTCTTCATTTTTTACGCTCTCAGTCAACTGCTGGCAGACAGCAGCACATCTCACAAGACATTTTTTAAGGCTTACCCAGAGTTAAACCGTGGAGAGCCTGTATTATGATTTTATTTGACCCCTTTTCTCAGAGCCAATTTGGCTTGAAGATGCCGTGCTGCACAGAGGGTGAGAGGGCGAGGAACCAAGAAAGAGTGTGCCTCTTGGAAGGGGAAGTTATCCCAAGTGGACAGAGGCCAGATTTATGAAAAATGGAGGACGAGCAGACAGCAGAGTGAAAAAGTGTTTGGGTGACGGAGAGAGTGAGAGGAAGAGCAATAGGGAGGAGAATTTACAGTAATCCTACAGAGAAAGACATACTGTAGTGAGAGTTTTCCTAATAACCAGACACAGGGGCCCATTTCACTGTCTGTTTTACCACAGTCCATTTGGATAGAAAAAGACAAGAACAACACTAATGTCAGGCTCTACTGTGCATGACCTGCTTCTCGCTGACCCCTTTGTGAGAGCTCCATACCACCTGTTAGAACACTACAGTGCTGTAAAACCTATCCTCTCATCCAAGACCTCACCTATAAAACAGCAAGATGGGTTCTCATGGAAAACAACATGTGCGAGAGGAATGTAGTTTTTTTTTTTACTTTTTACAGTCTCTGTAATGTTACATAACCCAAGGTCAAAAATATTCATGCCTGCTCTCTGACTGTGCACATCCCTGTGGCTTTTCATAGGTATTGACAAGTGTGCCACCACCCCCGGCATCTGCGGCCATGGGAGATGCATCCCTGTGCAGACTGGCTACACCTGCCACTGCGAGCCAGGATTCAAGCTCAGTGCACTGCAGACCAACTGCATTGGTAAGCAACAAAAGGAGAGAGAGAGAGGGGGGGAGATAGACGGGGGGTAACAGTGGGACACTCAGAGAGAAGGAGGGACACAATAACACACACATGCTGACACTAGAAGCCCTGGCGGCTCTGCCTATCATCATCTCTGTGCGAGTAAGTCCTCAACACCAACACGGCACAGAAGCCTTGAGAAATGAAGCGAGCCAAAATGAAAGGGAGCCGTTTGTTTATGTTGACCTGTTCCGTGATGCCTGACAACAGCGCACAGGCCCTCCAAAGAGCTGCCACGGTGCTGTGATCCCTTACCTCACGGTGAAGGCCTTGGCCGCAGCCTCTGCTCTACTCGGCTGGGCTCGATCCCATCACTGAGGAATGCCTGCGGAGTAGAGGAGCTCCAAAGTCGGGGCTTTGGAAAGTGTACAGTCTCTGCTGGTGAAATGGAACGGCAGTGTAATGTCACATTTGATCACTTGTACTCACCTTCGGACTTTATTTTCTTTCTCTGTCTCCCGTTGCAGATGTGAACGAGTGTGACGAGAACCCATGTGAAGGGAAGGGCCGCTGCATAAACAGCTACGGCTCCTACACCTGTCAGTGCCACAGCGGCTACAGCCAGGTGATCACCCAGAACAGGAAGTTCTGTCAAGGTGAGACACAGCCCAAACCACAGCAGGGGACATGTTTTCAATGGATGAAAGCCATTAGCTGTTAGCTCTCTGACTCTCTGTAAGAGCACCGCAAGTTCTTGTCTGTCAACGCTGTTCATTTAAGAGCATCCTGGCCTAATTAATGCTGTGGAACACAATAGTCACTTTCTTTTCCGTTCTCCTTGGTTTTCATTCAAACTGGCAGATATTAATGAGTGCAGCATGCCCAACAAGTGCCAGAACGGCATATGCGTCAACACCGAAGGATCTTACACCTGTGAATGCAACAGCGGCTTCGCCAAGTCCTGGAGAGGCCAATGCGAAGGTGACATGCATGCATACACAAGCGCCTACGCACACGTACAGTTCACATAACAGCACAATCATAGCCAGGCATATTTGTTTGCTGCCATGAGTTAATGTGTAGCCCGGTAACAAAACACATGTATTTTCCGCTAATGGGAGCCAGGAAGAAAAGTATGCACGGTTCGTGACGGAGGGATTGTGTGTTTGTATATATTAGCGTTTGTGACCTTACACCCCCTTTTCTTCCATGCATGTGCACATTGTTTTAATAACAACTAATTCAAATGATTATTTTTCGTGTCCCACCTTCTCCCGGAGCAGATGTAGATGAGTGCAGGGATCCCAGCTCCTGTCCCAACGGTGTCTGCGTCAACACTCCCGGCTCCTTCCAGTGCCAGGCCTGCGGCCCAGGGTTCAGGCCCATCGATGAAAGATGTGTGGGTAAGGCAAACCCACGCCCCATCACAGCAGCAGCACCACCACTACCCAAACTCCTAAGGGTGTTTCCAACCGCTGCATGGAAAGAAGCTGGGTTTCCCTCTTACACTGTAAAAGCTTCCTGTATTAGGTAACATTTACGTAGACAAAAGCTGCTGCTCCCAGTTGGCATCACCAAAAATAACCAAGGCGTCATGGCAACAAGCCGTGCCGTTAACGACTTGCTGACAGCTTATGATGCAGTACAGTTCACCAACTTGCACAAGCTGAATTACTTTCACTCAATTGTGGCTTTTTGCTCAAAGGGACACTCTGACTGCTGATGTGCACGAAAATTATTTTAAATAAATTTCATTTTATGCTTCAAAGGACTTTTTACTGGGTTTTTTCTGTCAAGTGTGGACCACTACTGGGCCCTCACGACAACCCAAAACCACAGTGAGGATGGCTATACTGTGTGGGCCGAACACACCCCTCCACCCTCGCTCTCTCCATTCAGTGTTTCCACGTATGATATATCAACTCCTCCACCCAGCAGCCTCCGCATATCCCCAATATTGTTTAAACACATTCACGGTGTTATTGCTGATCTTTTGATATCACTGGCCTCTGTAAAAAGATTGTTTATAATACTTCAATTTGGGAGAGTCCAAATATTTTCTCTTGGCCACAGCCTTGAACAAACAGTGTATTATTGTTGGAGATCTCTGGCCACCGTACTGTTGGGCCCAGCGGAGGCTTTATTACCACTGCTGGGCTGGGTGATATGACCGGGAAGTCACAGGAGATGTATGAGAAGGTCAAAGGGTCAATTCCCCACTGCGAAGAGGTCCCGACACGCAAACAAATCCTCTCACTCACCCATAGTGATGTCTGTAGCGCGCTGTAAAACTCATACTGCGGATTATTAGACTTCAATGCACAAACGGCCAACAAACTACATTTGGTGTGTGTTGTGTTTAAGCTAACACGCTGGCAGCTCCGAACCTGAACGTGGCCCTGTTACATAAGAGCCTGACTGGTGTTACTTACCACATCCCCTCTCTATGACCTTGCACCCCCTCTAATTTGTTTGGAAACCTGAGCTCCTGGAGTGAGGATTCCAGAAATGTGAAAAGCTTAAAGACAGAATGAGGATGGAAAATATGGAAATTAACTTTAGTGGTAATTAGGAGTTCTTTTTAATCGATTTCTCAGTGAGTCTGACGACTGATGCCCTTGTTTAAAGTTTCATGATTTCCAGGCCTCCAAAAAAAACACCACTCCAGCGACCTTCTGTTTGTGAGTCCACTAATGTTATTCATTCTGTGTAAATCTGTGGTGTATAAATAGCAACTGAGAGGAACCCTGTAAATGAAGGATAACACTGGAGGTAAATATTTTTACTGCAAACGTCCACCCAGGCAGTGCTAACAGGCTCACAGTATACGTCTGGCGCTGTGAGAGTCACATAAAACAGGCAACATGAGCGCCGGGTTTCCAGTATTTGCCTCAGTCAATTGACGGTAGCACAGTGGTTTGGGCCCAATTGGCCGAAATCGTGGATAAGCCTAATTGCTGGTGTGATAGGAAAAACAGCTCCATTCCCCTGTCAGGGCTTATCGCGGAGGCCTGAGAGATGCCGGATGATTGCAGAAACAAAGCATCGGGCCACACTGACAGACGTCTGGCAGTGCCCACTGCTAGGCAAACAAAACCCAGTCTGTGACTCTCTCGCAGTGTTTTCACTGTGTGAGCTCTCTGTTTCAGCATCTCTAGCACGTCCTCTCTGCACCTCCTTTACAGTCAAATACTCTTCCTTCCTCTCCCCCCTTTCTCTTCCTCTTTTATTGTCTCTTTCTCTTTCTCTTGCATTCACATAATCAGTCTCTCCTCACACCTTACCTAAGCTGAAAATTACCATTGTTAACACTTGATAAATTCCACTATAAAACATTATTCTGCATGAGGTTTTCCAAAAATATAATTTCTAGGTCAACTGCTCTGACCCACTGAGTGGAAAAGACAACTACTGCTGCAAATAGTAAAGGGCCTTCACGAATGAGGTTTGGGCACTGATGTAATTTAATGACTGCTGTTTTACAGTCATTTTGGGCACTAATTATGCTGTAATTGTTTCCCCTTTACTGAAACAACCCTTAATTTGTGTACACATCTTTGTTTTTATTTTCCGTATCCTGCTGTATTTTCCTGCTGCAATGGCCCAGTTTTCCTTTACATTTTATATTTCGTCTTAGGTTAAAGGGTCAGTCCAATCAAATCACTAAAGTAACACAGTTTTTTACTTTAGTTTAGATAGATAGATAGTTTTGGTTTTATTTGCCTACGTTTTGAGATCTTTCTTCAGCTTTTCTGCCTTTCTGCGTAGAGAGATGGAGATTTGTTTACAGCTTTTACGAAATTAGTTATTTTTGATTACTATGTATAATGAAATAATGCCTTATGAATGACGTTATGTACTTAACATAAAGTTACATACTTAATGTAAAGTTACTTGGGTTAGGTTTAGGTAAAAGAAACATGGTGACTAGGTCTCACATGATTCCGAAAACTGGTCTCTTAGGGAGAAGTCCTGTGATGTTTGACCCATCCACCACCCCACCCTGCCTCTTAACACAAACTTTCCATCTTTATCCTACTTCCTTTTTTACAGCCGTCAGCAATTGCAGCTGTGGTGCATTATTTTGCATAGGTATACATACAAACACTGCATGAAAACTGCATTGAAACTGCTTTCTACCTCAGAAATAATCACCAGGAAAACTGCTCACAGGGATTACTGTGGGACATAGTAAGAAAGATACAGTATTTTAAATGCTGTGAGCACCACAGCTGAAATTCCATTTACTTTCATTGATATTTGGGTGGTGGCAGAAATCCTAGAGGTGGATATCTCAAAACCTTAAAGAGGAACACCACCTAAATTGATAATTCCAATGTGTTATTTTCATGGCCTTGGAAAAGCTCAATCAATATTTGTGAACATGTGTAGTGTTCTTAGTTCTGGCACAGAAAATTTACCCATATAGACTGAATTACAATATTTATTCACAAGAACTTCCAGGCAGAAAATCCTCTGGTCACATGCATTAAATCAGCTCACTAAGCAAATGCTGCCTCAATTAGTAAGTTTTTAGTCACCAAAAGGCCTTCCAAAAAAGCAAGATAACTGAACACTATATTTAGAGTATTTTCACCTCTTTACTTGGCACCGCTAGACTCCATTGCCATAAACAGCAATATTACTGAGCAGAACACTGAGTTGCAGATCAACCACGGCCTTGATTGATTAGTGTGTAAGTTAAAGTGGAGGTGATATTCAAATATAGCATACAGTTGCAGACATACGTAAATAGACATAAGTACATAAAATAAGCCCAGCAGAGACATCAGATAAGTCTGACCACAGTGTTTTACTATATACCTAAATGTTACAGTTACGGCTGCAAACGACAACAGAAATCAACTTAACTTAACTTAACTTAACTTAAATAACTGGACCCGTCTTAGACCACAGGAATCATATGAATTTTGAAAATGGGCGTAGTTCCCCTTAAAAAAAACAATCAGCATGTCTAGATACTAGTAAAGGTAGAGTGAGACTTTGACTTTGGGTGAACTGACACTTTAGTCACACAGTGTACTTGTTCTCATATATGTTGTTTCCTGTCCTGACTCCTTTGTCCTCAGATGTAAACGAGTGCTTGAACCAAACTGTGTGCGGTCGTGGGAGGTGTGTCAACAGTGAGGGCTCCTATAGGTGCAACTGTTTCCAGGGATACGAACTCTCACCAGACAACGTTTGCCAAGGTAACTGTCAGTCAGAAGGTCAGTCAGACATTATTAACGTCCCATATCAAAGTAACAGCTCTGTGAATAGTTCTCCACAGTGCTACTACAGAAGCTTCGCGGCACCATTGAAGCTTCATAAAAAAGGCTACAAAGAGTTAGCGCTTGTCTTTATTTTCTGAAGCCCCCCTTTTTTTTTACCCCTCTGTATCTTCCCTCCAGATGTGGATGAATGTGTTCTCCCCGGAGTATGCCTCAACGGCCGCTGTGTCAATCTGGACGGCACCCACAAATGCACCTGTAACCATGGTTACCAAGTCACCTCAGACAGCGAAGCTTGTGAAGGTCTGCAAAGGATTATCTGGAGCTGTTGGGTGTAACTCGTCACTGCATACTTCTCAGCTTGTGGAGCTCTCTCGACAGCAGTATAATGTCTGCAAATTGTTTCTTTTTGTTAGATGTCAACGAGTGCGCAACTGGTAATGTGTGCCCTGCGGGAATTTGCATCAACACAGCAGGTTCCTACACTTGCCAGAACTGCAGGCCTGGGTTTGAACCATCTGCTGATGGACTGAGATGTGAAGGTATGAAATCGGCTGTTTAACGATTTACTGTGAACTGCAGTTTTATTTTTTTCACAACCCCTGGTAGATGGTGATGATTTCTCTGCCCAGTTGTGGTGAATTTGATATTTGTGTTTCCAGATGTGAATGAGTGCGCCCAGGGTGACTTGTGTCTCGGTGGCGTGTGCGCCAACACGGAGGGATCCTACACCTGCACCAGATGTAAGGCTGGCTACAGAGTGTCTCAAGACCGTCAGAGGTGTGAAGGTAAACTCAATCTCCAGCTGTGCTCCTCATTCAGTCAATACCATTAGTGCTGTTACAGCTGTTGAAGACTTACTCAACACATCTGGGTTGCTTGTCACCTCACCATTAAAACTCCTGTGCAACTGAATTCCCTCAGCGTATTATGCAGTCTTTATAGTGATCAGCGTCCTTACATGTCTGTGCTGGTGTGCATGTGTTTTACCCAGATATTGACGAGTGCCAGTCCCTGTCTACCTGTGCCAACGGGATCTGTCTAAACTCGGAGGGCTCTTACACCTGTGAGAATTGTCCTACAGGGTACAAAGTATCATATGACGGGGAGCTCTGTGAAGGTTGGTTTATTTAACACCGCTTTTATAATAACTCCTGCAAAACGCTGTATTCTGTTAGTCAGCCTGAAAGAACTGACACTGGTGGGGTTAGTGGCTCTTGCCTTTCACCAGGATTTTTTTGTCTTGGCTGTAGAGACACCCCTGTCCTGCAGCGAATGCCTAACAGCCTGTGTTGTTCTCAGATATCAATGAGTGTTCACTGCCCACGACATGCCCCCAGGGAACATGTACAAACACAGACGGCTCCTTCACATGTATCGTCTGTCAGCCTGGTTTCACAGTCTCCGAGGATGGACAACAGTGTGATGGTGAGGCTTTTGGCTTTGTTTGTGCAGGAATGTTCTGTTTGTGCACTTGAGCACAGGTGTGCGTAGCTTCTATTCAAACGTGCCAGACCTTGCCTTAATACCCAACAAAGCTGCAGTTAAGGGTGAATGTGCCAGCTGCGTTGAACACATTTCCCGGCTGGTTCAGGCTGTGTATAAACAGCATCAGGTGTGACAGCTTGGACCCCAAAGCCCCATCATCTGAGCCCAAAATCCCAAAATACTCCTTCTAGACATCACATCATAGCTGGATCCTGGACCCCTTTGCCTCTGGCACCGCTCATCTGATCCTCGCTCAACACAATGAGACACCAGCCCTCAAATAGAACATGATGATGTCAGGCTAATGTTCTGCAGATCGCTCAGCGAAAAAGATAGAAGTGTCGACATTTGTAATTTCTAGCTCCAGTGATTGCCGATCTAACTGATTACAACTGGCAAGCTTTATTTATTTGAAGCCAGAGATGGTAATCTGCATTATGATGTGTCCGTGTATTTTTGTCCAGATGTGGATGAGTGCTTGGTGGCTAACGTGTGCCCGCGCCAGCTGTGCTTGAACACCCCAGGATCGTACACCTGCAGGAGCTGTGGAACCGGCCTGCAACTGTCTGAGGATGGTTACGGCTGTGAAGGTAAAACTACCTCTGTATTTATGTACCTGCTTAGAACACTTTAAGCTGTCACTGTCAGAAACATTGTACCAAAGTTACAGTAGACCACTGTAAAAAAAGAGGAATGCATTAGACCCAGAACATGATTACAGAAAATCTTTACCGTGTAGAGTAATTTGTCATGACATGATTTATGAGATCAATGCAGTGAAACGGCTGCTTTGACGAATCCGGGGAGGCTGATCTGTCATGACTTCATGGGAAGCAGAAAAGGAATGGCTGTTTAAATGGATTCAAACATGGCCTCAGTTAGTCATATATACTGTGGTGTGTTTTTGAATGGAAGCGTGGATGTAGCCCAAGAGGAAGATCCCCTACCGATACGGGTCTTTGTGCTGGGAAAAGGTTTTACAAAACAAGCCCGAGTCCAAGTCGGCCTCTGATAGGATTTTAATGGATGCCTCTGATGCCATGGAAAATATTAAGGGCTTAATTTGAAATGAAGTCAACCACTCCCCTGCCTTTCACGTACTATAGCGAGCTCGCCCCGTTGAACTGTTCACCCAAAGGCAAAACTGAGCCGTCCCAATCACTTAACAATGGCCCACACAATTTTTCTCCGTAAGAAATACAATCTGCACCGGCTCGAGGAATTTCCAGTGATCACATAACAGCGAGCCAGGGACTGTTTGTAGATACAGTAATTATGCGCCACCTGTAATAGCTTGCTGTTTTGGATTCGATGACCCTCCTGCATACTTATCTTTCCACCCTTTTTAATAAAACACTGTCAGTGCGATCTAATAAAGGCGGCTTTGCTTACTGTATGTAGGCTGAAACACGCACACACATGATTTTTTATAGACAGTGAATGATCAAAAAAGTGGACTCTTTAGAGGTCCCTTTGCTTAAGATGATAAACTAAGCTCACCTTTTTATTCTTCTTCTGCATCTTAGACATTGACGAGTGCCAGACCCCAGGTGTGTGCCCCACGGGTGTTTGCACCAACACAGAGGGCTCCTTCTCCTGCATGGCTTGTGACCGTGGCTTCACAGTGGCACCCAACGGGCTCTCATGTGAAGGTACGGCGCAGTGGGTGGCTGACTGTGGTCACTAGATTTTTGTGCAGTCATTTTCATTTCTCATCTGTTCCAGCGCAGTATGACCTACTATAGTAAGAATAAGTCATTACATGCTGATGTAGATGATGCGTGACTTTTCTGACATGCTCACTGTGGTCTGGAAGTGAGATTTACAGCTGGTGTGAATGTGTCATACTGATGACGTCTCTCTCTCTCTCTCTCTTTCTCTCTGTGTGTGTGTGTGTTTGTTTGTCGGTGCAGATGTGAATGAGTGTGAGGACACTAGCCTGTGTGTGGCAGGCCAGTGCACCAACACCATCGGTTCCTATAGCTGCACCTGCCCTGCTGGTATGGAGCTGGTGGATGGGACGTCCTGCAGAGGTACACACACACACACACACACACACACACACACACACACACACACACACACACACACACTCTAGTGTTGTCAGAAATATTGGTTTATTCATGTATATCGATTCTGTATATTTGAAACGATTTCAATACACAGTCCCCATAGTATTGAAAATGGTGTAAAAAAAATCTATATTTTTCAAGGTATTGTATCAAAGTTAGAAATTCCAGTGCCGTGACAGCACTTATACATTCTGGGTCATCTGTCACATAAAATATACCATTACTGGTCTCTCGTGGATTACCTCATGTTGGCATCTTGACACAGCTGTGTGTGTTTACTTGTGACAGATATCAATGAGTGTTTAACCATGGTGGGGATCTGTGGAGAGGGACAGTGTGTGAACACTGAGGGCTCCTACACGTGCGTCTGCCCTGATGGATATACCACCATCGATGGAAGGCCTGGCTGCCAAGGTACAGTAACACACTGGCGCAAGAGCAGTAATAGCAATGGGAAATTGTTTTTCAGATGATTTTATGAGCTTTGTGTAATTGGGTGAGGCAGAGCCCTAATTAGAGAAAGTTGGTAATAATATAATGTGATTTTAGATTAAGTCATTTTACAGTAACCTCGTTGGCTTGCACACATTTCTTCATTCAGTGCATGCAGGCTGACAGACGGTATCCTCAACACACTGTCCTGGGTGCTGAGGCCCAGCCTGGGACCCTTGGCATGGGTGCTCAGGCTAGCCTTTCTGTGTAATGGGCCGTGGCCTCATCAACTGTCTCAGCTCACTCTCCGTTCGGACATCAGTTTGATGTTATTCCAGCCGCACCCAGTGACCCACTGGTCACAGTGATGGGAAAAAAAAATGTAGCCTGATCATCAGCTAAGGAAGGCTTTTCTTTTCAACAAACTGGAGCATTTGCTGTCAAAATACATGAAATAACTCTGGCTAGGATGTCAGAATGGGATCAGTGTTATTTCTGGTGTGTCTTGCAGCTACAGTAAGAGGTGAAGTAAATGGCAGGATGTCTGGCAGTGAAATATCCTGTCGTGATGTGAAGCAGGTAGACTTGAATCACTGGGTCCAGGCCCCTGCAAGACGCTGGCACGGTCCTCTAATGGGCAAGTGTGACTTACAGTAGAGGACTAGGTTCAGTCCTTGAACAGGGACATTCTTCTGCTGAGGCTTTGGCCTTGGAGCGCCTTAGACATCGTACGCAGACTGTGAGCAAACTGCCCAGCCTGCATCAGGTACTTTGGCTGCCCGCCACAACAAATACTAGGCTCTAATTATCCTATAAATCAGCAGTTGCCGTATATTTTCTTGCAGCCTGCCATTGTGTGTACAGTGCTGACACAATGAAAGCCAGACCCCTCTGACATGAGCCTGCAGGGGGAGGAGAAGGGAGGATGAGGGTATGTGAGTTTATGGGAATGAAAGATGAGTTTAGTCAGGTGAGGCCAAAATGATGCTTGGCCTTGACCGTGCTAGTCTTTCAGCGAAAACAGAACATACGTAATAAAGGACTGACAGCAGACTGAAACACATCTAAATTTAATCCAAATCAACAGGTTGTGCCATGGCCTTGCCGCTGTGCCTTTCAATAAAAGCTTTGAAGTCCTTGAATTAACTCCAAAACTATCCAGTCACAGCATATTTATGTGTTTACTTATAGTCTGGGCTATTGTTTTTTTTCTCCCTATCTTTGCAAACGGGTGTTTGCCTTGTCGTCTCTGAAAGATTCATCTGATTATCAAAGGTTGGAAAAGGAGGACAAGCTTTTCCCCAGCGATGAATTTCCCTCGCTTTCCCCATATTTTACCGCAAGTCCAAGTGCCTTACAAGTTATGCTGTAATGCCGCAATTATCCACAAATCTACAGCTAATCAAGTATGTCGCGGTCGTTATTAATTTTTACGAGTCGAAGGGAAATGTTCTCAGCCTGAAAAGCTGAGGTAGATGTTTTTTTCCTTCTTTGTTTCCTGTTTGCCAGTATACTGTTAAATGCTCCAAACGGCCAATGAATCTGGTGCTCAGACAAGCGCTTGATTACACATTCTTTTTGTGATACTTATGAAAAGGAGTGGTGTTCCCTGTGGATTTAACAAAGCAGGAGGATATATGGGGATATTTAGGGATAATCAATATGTAACAAAACTTGACCCACCCTTTTTCCAATTATCTTTCTTAATTCGTCTGCCTTTCTTTTCCTCCTCTCTCTATGCCAGATGTGGATGAATGCAGTAAAGACAATGTGTGCATCCGAGGCGAGTGTCTCAACACTGATGGCTCTTTCTTGTGCTTGTGTGAAGCTGGCTTCAAGTTCAACGATGACACAGCTGACTGTGAAGGTAAGACAAGATAAGGCCCCAAAATATTTTTGAAATGGATATTTTCCCCTTCCATTTTAAATGTCTAGTGAGGTTTAAGGGGGACATATTAGCAGAATATTATAGAAACGTTGATCTTTTTTTACGTGAAACTACTTTATTCAGTGTTTGTACCAGTTTAAATCACCAGATCTGTTTCTTTTGGAGAGTGAGAGACTTTTGTGAATAATTCAGGACCCGCTAAAACCTTCTGAATGTCTGGATCTTAAAGTTATCAAAGAAAAAAGGTGAGCACACATTAGCAGGTGCTGGGCTACTGGCTCCTCCCCGACATGCCAAACAGCACAGGCAAAACACTCATTTGTTATGTGAAACTGCTTTATTTCGTTTTTTTATTGGTTTTAATCACCTGGTTGGTTTGTTTTGGAGAGAAAGAGACCTCTGTGGATAATCCAGCTCCCAGTAAAAACCTCTTCAATGATGAACACCAAAGGAATTCTAAGCTGGAGATGTTTCAGCTGGTCTGAAATCTGAAATTTTAAATACTGTTCCTTTAAATGAAAATTAAGTGCACAAAACCTTTGTTTTTCAAAATATCTTTGTCCATTTTCGAACACAAAAATGACTTCAAACACTTGCTGGCTATAGCTGTCTTCGCAGATTTAGCAGTCTGCCTCGCAAAGTTAGTAAAGTGTACAAGCTAATGTTACCTTCTCAAAACACCCACTTGAGATCTCTTCGCTGTCGATTACCCTTCGATATAAGCACGAAGGAGCTCACTCTAAGATACCAGTGATGCTCTGGACATGTTTAAGTTTTCCTTTCACTCCTCATTGACAATAATTCCACTCTGGAAAGGTCCCACCTTCTGCTGGTTCGACCAGGCCTGATCCAAAACCGTTGTTTCTGGTGAACTTTAAACTGCAGACACTGAGAACCAAACAACACTGGGCACAGCAGACAGCTCTGTTCCTCTGTGAAGGGGTTCATCAAAACTTAGATAAGATGTAAAGTAGTCATTACACTAAGCAGTGCTAACAAAATGTAAACAAGCCAGTAGTTGTGCTGTTGGCACATGCTCATTATACAAACTAACAATTGGTGTGCGCAAATTGAGGAGAAGACATCATCATTTCCTAAACGCTCTGCTTAACACATTCACACAGATACAAAGTAACTGGAGTTTCGAAAAATCAGCACCTTAGAAGGCGCTTTCAAAAATCTAGTGACCTAGAGGCCCAAACATAGAGGAAAATATCGTTTTTCAAAATTATCTGTATACGTGCAGACAGGTCTTAAAATTCCATCATGTATGTTATAGTGATTGTTGACCTCTTACTGTGCCCTGAGGCTTCTGCTCTCTGAGTAAACCAACATGTCAGCTTTAGCTGTTTGATCGTCACGCTACATTTAGACTTAAGTGTACCCGGTATAGCACAGTTGGCGATGATTGATTATCTATAGGCAGTGGGGACTGGGTTCCAGTGAAAGTGTCCAAGCCTGGCTTAGAGGCTTTCCTCCAAGGTCTCAGGAGTGAGGGGTGCCTGGATTACATGGCTGGAGCCCTGAACTCCCTCTCCCCTGGGGGAAGTATGAATGACCCCATTGTGAGCAGGAGGTGTTTCTCCCTCTGGAACGTCTCCCTGTAGCTCCTTCACAAGTTCTTTGGTTGCTGTGATAATATTGTTCTTGGCCATTCCTGTTGCCTGCTGCGTTTACTGAGGACAGCTACACCGCAGGCCTCCTGGCCGACTCCTGCTGTACAGCCATTACACTGGAAGCAGAAGAGCAGAGGAGGGAATACAAGTGTGTGTGCGGGGGTTGCATGCGTCCGTGTTAGTGTCTGATTGCACATGTGGTTGCGTTTGTGCCTCTGTTTGTCAGTTACTAACCAACATCTGTCTCTCTTTCGCTCACTGTACAGACCAGAATGAGTGCAAGGAGTTTGGAAGCTCAGTGTGTGGTACCTGGCGCTGCGAAAACACCATCGGCTCCTACCGCTGTTTCATGGGCTGCCAGCCTGGCCTCGAGGGAGAGGACGCCACAGACTGCGGTGAGTGGTTAAACCGCGTGTAGTTAAAAGACTAGCACACACAATTATGTGAAGAAAAAACAGGCAGATTTTGAGACTAACTGACTTTAGACTGAAGCAAAAGATGTATGCATTGTATGGGCCGAACTATTTTTGTACCGTTCACCATTTGGGCTGTAGTTAAAGATAGAGGAGAGCGTAGCCTCAAATCAACTCTGCATGCTCTTCAGGACTCGCAATGATATCTGCTTGGCATGCAGACACAAAGCGGCTGATGTGAATCAAAAAGCTATCAGGTACTCGGGTCTTCCTGCACAAGAGGCCATGGGGGAGATGAGAAGGAGTGGCCCCTGAAATTGGGGCACTTTAGAAAGAGGAGTGCACTGTCATTGGAGGCGGTGTGTGAGGCCAGCTGATAATGGTCTCATCCTCTGGACAACAGGAGCTAATGGAGTGCCTCTGGCAGAGACACCAGTGGAACCTGATCACCGTTGCTCTTCTTTTTAGAGGGGATAAGATTGTGGGGGCCTTGCCTCCTTTCCTCCCCCTATGGGGGAGCCCAGTCACCTGGGTTGACTGGCTAGGTTTGCACTTATACTACATCTGGGCCCACAGCTGGCCAAAAACAACAGACACATCTCCATGACCACCAGAATACATGAAGCTTTCTGTGTTTACTGGCAGGATTAGACACCTTGGGTTTGAAATATTAATGTGGTTTGTTGCACAACGATTTCAGTTTATCTGTCTTTATTTTGTAGCGCAGCATTGCTTGTCTTTGTTGCTCTCATAGCACCATAAAACAACAAGTCTGGTTTATGAGGAATACGAGAGACAAAAACAAAAGGCCAAATATTTTCCTCATATTAAGACAGAATCCAAACAGTCACCGGAGAGTGACAGGCGAGGAGGGGAAAAGCAGTCTGAGAGCATCCGAATGGAATGATGTGTTGGACTGCAGATGGAAGCTGTGGGTGTTTGCGGGTGATTGTGTGCGTATGTGAGTGCAAGTGTGTGTGTGCATGTGGTTAACTGTGGGTTTCTGCATCCCCGCTTGTGTGTTTGTGTTAGAGAGAGAACCAGAGACTGTAACCGTTGTGGAGATGCACTCCGAGTGCAGTGCGGCTTCAAATATTCTCATGACCCTGAGTTTTTATTGGACTATCAACAGATGGAGATCAGGGGAGAATATGCTGATCAGTGACAGATCAGACCTACGCCCCCTCCATCACCCTGATCCCGGCTACGTGTGGCTGCCTCCTCGCTGCACTTTATGGTGTTGCCTGTCTGGCACCAGCTTAAGAGTGCCGGGGCCTGCAGTGTGATAAGGGACAGATTAAAACCAGCTGCTGACCTCCACTGCTTTAGTGTCAGAGTGAGAACGCTGCTCAAATCAATGCCTTGTTATCTACAATAAGTTACACATTTTCATACCTGACATGTCCTGCAGAGCATGATGGAATCTTTAGATAGTACCTGATTAAAAAAGCTAGTTACATGTAATTAAATTACTAAATAAATGTAATCGAATCAGTTACAGTTACTGAAAAAAGGAATTAAATGACAGTTACGAGTCAAAATGCTGGTGATTACAAATACATTCTTTTTGGCAAAAATCTAATATGTAGAATAAAATATCCTGTGGCTCTGCATGTTTTCACTGTGTAAGAATGATTTTTTTTGCATATATCTGAACAACGCAGATCAGCAAAGTTGTTGGGACAAACCCATCAAGGGTAGGAGGCTTACAGGGAGCTGTCTCTGCGCCCAGACAGGCTCCATGTTTTTGGCAGTGTGCGGACAAATTTAAATGCCACCTGAGTCTGACATGCCTGCAGCCAGCCGACCACATCAAGCTGTTGTTGTTTGGACCTTTCAGCTTTATTGCCCAGTTTAAAACATTTGCTAGAAAAGTAATCAAATGTAATAACTTACATTACTCTGAGAAAGTTATTTAAAAAGTGACGTTACTTATTATATTTTTTTAACAGTTGAACTAGTAATCTGTAACATATTACGTTTCAAAAGTCACCTTCCCACACTGCCTACCTAGTTATGACTGAGTCTGACCATCTTACCCCTGTTGCTATGTTGTGGTGCGAGCTGTTTCGTGTTTTCACTCGACCCCACAGAAAACACTCGCTCAGCTCAGCATTGACTCACAGCCCCAGTTTAAGAACCAAGCCCTCTCGCCCTCAAAAGCCTGGTGCTACACACAATAGTGGCTTGTTTCACCTCACGGTTGCAAGTTGTGGGAGATGCTGCCGTCACCCCAATAAAAGTCCAGGGAGGGAGCTCAATTACTCCGGGGCATTTTTGTCTGCTTGTAAAAATCATCAAATATTTAAGAAGAGGCCAGACACTGTAATTTGCAGTTTCTGAGAGGGGCGTTGTTTTATTTTTACTCACCGGCCTTCGAAGGGGCAGCGGTTGTCTTTGGCTCTGCTCGCAGCACTCATTTAGATTTAGAGGCCATAATACAAAAGGGGAAAACAGGGTTTTTTCCACAGCAGCGCGTCAGCTTCAACTGTACCGTGAGGGCTGTCATTCTGCTATGATGCTGTACAGTGCACACGGCTCCTATGGGCATGTGAAAAAGGCAGTGTGTAGTCGCAGGTCATTGTTTTTCAGCTTTAACTCACCATCATGCTCATAATTTCCCACAAGCTATGCCCTTTATGTCTTTAATAAGGCTTTCCCATGGGCGGAAATTGTCTGTGGTCACACTCCTACCCCTTTAAACATATAGAAATCTAAAGACTTTACCATGTGTGTGTGATCATGCTGTTGTGCGTACGTACTGTATGATGTTTTTTCTTAGACGTACACACATGATATGACAGTTTGACCTCCACTGTAGTTAACACAAGACAGGTTGTAGATGTAACGTCAGATAGAACGCACAAACATGCTTCCCTGAAAACAAATACCTCACCTCATCCTCGCCCAGTCGCGTGTGAAATAACCTCTGCATATGGGTCCAATCAGACAAGGGGTTGCCCGGAGAATATGGGAGAAGTGTGGGCTGCGGAGGGTGAGCCAACAGTCACTGATTCCTATATTTTTGTTGCCTGCCACCATGTGCTCCACATTAACACATGGCACAGAGACCCCCACCATTAACCCTCCCCACCCCTTAACCGCAGCATCATCGGATCCAGGAAGCAGGTCCTGTGGGGTCAGACCATTAAGATAGGTGCCTATTGGGCCGGGTCGGCCCTTTACCCCAGCTCCTCCCACCTCAAATGAACTCCTCACCCTCTCCCCTGCCTCAGATCTTCCCTTCAGGCAATTTACAGCTCTGCATGTGTCCTGACGTAACTGATTATTACATGGAAAGACTAAGAAAGGCAACCCCACGTCCTGCTGGTGTGAGACTAGCTCTTGGTGGAGTTATCTCATTTCGTATTATTCATTTTTTCCCACAAACCATTAGCGCTGTGATCAGCTAGCGGACTCTCCGCTTGGAAGACAGATTTAAATTACTGGTCAAGTAATGCTGCCACTCAAGTCAGATACACAGAAAAACAAAGGCCATTAAAATTGTTTTGGTCTCGATGCTCTCATTTCTCCCCGGGACGATTCTTTGATTGCATCTCATCATCACAACATGTGGTTTGCAACAGATTTTGTTCCATGTTACACATGAATGAAAATCTGCCTGCAGACACTGATTATTTTATATATTAGCGGAGAGCTTTCATCGCCTTCCTCCCAGACCTCCCAGCTGGCCGCCGCTGTCATTCCAACATTCCAAACTCCACTTAAGCTCTTCACACTTGAGGAAATGTTCCTTAAACTCTGATATTTAATACTTTTCACCTTACTCTGAGAATACTCCTGATTAAGCTGTGGGAACGTTCTCCTCCAAAATGTATTTTTCAATTACTTGTAATATCTTATGGTATCCAAAAAACTTCGCCACTGCTACACTGGTTTGGCATCTCACTCCTAAGCTGCAAAAATGCAAATTCAGTGGGTTGGCGGTTTTCAGTATGTGTCCATCCATTCTCCCTCTATCATCTTGCAGCCATTTGAGCCCACAAGTCTATTCTAGCAATCCCTCTCAGTGTTTCCTGCTAAAGGTTTTACAAAATGACAAAGGCAATTTTGTCTTTGCGGTTTTATTAGCTTGTGGGAGCCCCTGTCTCTGACCCCAGAGGCATGTTAGAGAAGTGGCCAAGTCAGGACAGGAACACTGACAGAGGACTTGTCCCCCAGCAAGCCTGACAAAGTAGTTGTCTGTGTTGGAGGGGAAGACAGGGCCCTGGCCAAGCACACTGTTCAAATCAAATGGCTTGTGGTTTTTCTGGCCCACTTTCTTCCTTTCTTCAGTTGATACAGCCTTTACGAGTGCTCAGAGGCTAAATAAAACTGGTTTAGACAATATGTGAATGACTGTGCTTTGCACTCCATAAACCAGTTTGTTTTAAACGGTGCCACTGGACTAGACTTGTTGTCTAAACTGATGTTAGGAGCAGACTTATCCAAAATGAGCTTTACAAGTATGAGACTGTTTAGTGGAACTGATCAAAATGTAATTCAAGTATTCGAGTTGTTGTGATTTTATTGTCTGCATTTTTCCCCCTGTTTTTCTAAAACTTGTGATCGCTCCAGTGGAGTTGCTATTAGTCATGGAAACTCTGAATGGAATGGTCATGGAGGGTTGTTATTGTTAAGACTACAAAAAATTCAATCATGCTCATGATAAAACACAGTGGTGTGTCCTCTAATTTCATTAGTGCAGTTCATATCAACTGTCAACTGTAATGTTCCCGACTTAACGACTTTCAGAAAATATACAAGCACTGACTTAATTTCATCTCTGACTGAATAGTTTCTTCTTTGTTTTTTAATTCTTAACTGAAAAGAACAAGATGTGTTTTCTAACATGAGTTGTGGAACTAATTTCTCACAAATTTATGGTCAGAAGATGCTATTACAGACCAAAGACTGAAACAGATGAATAGGCCATTTTGTTTTGGCGAACATGTAAACACTTGCTAAAATGAACACTTTAGTATGACTGAAAAACATAACAAATGGTGGTTATGTGACCCTGAAACAGATTTAAAAGGTTAACATTGATCAGAGGCAAACCAAACTGACCAGAGAACAAACTCACATGACTGAAGTGTGATCATTAAACTCTCTGATTGTTTTTTTAAACGATTATAATCAGACTTGCCCTCCAGCAGTATCAGTCTTTGGCCTCTCTGTTATACTCGGGACGCCAAGAAATAAGAAATTGCTAACAAATGTTGCCTTTAAAAAGCAAGTCATAGAGAATCAGCAGCGTTGTAACATGGTCCAGTGTTAACAGTCTAACATCCACCTCTTTCTGTCTCACGCTGACATATAGCATGTCGTGTCTCCGCTGGTTCAACTTTTATGATTTACTGCCATGCAAACAATGAACTACTGTAGGCTGCTGTCTGCCAGATTTGATCTCCAAGTACCATTTTGGGCCTTAAATCAAGTCCTACACTCTTAGAAGTAAAGTTGCTAAGAAGAACCATATAGGGTTCTTCGGCTTGTCCCAATAGGAGAAACCTTTTTGGTTCCACTTGTTTCCACCTGAAACCCTCTCAAAGAGTTCTAACTATAAACCTAGCATAAACGGTTATACCTGAAACCATCTGTAAAAGGTTCAATCCAAAATACCGCTATAAGAGGTTCTACAGAGAACCGCTCTATAGTGTACTGGTGCCACCCAGAACCCTCTCTTCGATCAGCACCTTTTCACCTTCTGAGCGTGCTAACAAGAACCCACTCATAACCCTTTTCCACCAAGTTAGCTTTCGTTCTTGAACCTCTTCCATTAGGGATTCGTGGAACCTTGGGTCTATCTAGCAAACCAGCTTGCTTTTCCACCAGTTTTGGGCAGAACCATTGTAATCAAGTATGCGTCATCAATGAGGGATGTTGCACACTGCACCGCATATTACATTAATGACCTTCGAACTTTTGTTCTGTTGTTACAGATACTTGTTTTTACCAACCAAAAACCAGACCAGTTATTTATGAGACAACTGCACACTCTTTTTCAATGCTTTCTCCTTGAACTTCTCTATTGTTACTTTCTCTAACCACTCTTTCCACCTTGTCAAATATGACACACCCACTGATGTTGTCACGGTTTTCACTTCAAGTCAAGGAAAACCTACTCTTCTTTGGTTCCAGCTGAGAACTTTTCAGGTTCTGAACCAGTTTATATTTCATTGAAATGCTCTAAACAGTTCAAAATTGGGTGCGGGAAATGGAACAGAACCGGTTCCATGCTGGTGTAAATGGGGTATCAGGGGCTTCTACTGAGAACCCTTTTATCTTCCAAGGGTTTCATCAAGAACCCACTCAGGGGGGCTCTTATAATAGTAATGGACTCCACCACGCACACGTCTAGCTCTCACTATTCATGGCTTTAGTTTAACAGGTTAGTCTGGGACCAGAGGAACCACATTCAGCAGGCTTGTGTGTCATGAGGCTCCTGAGGGGCTGATGTGGTCCTGTACAACCCACAGTGTACAACCCATGGTTCACAGTTTTTGGGGATGGAGATTTCAACAACAGCCTTTACTACACAATGCTGCAGTAGGGTTGGGAACCGAAACTTGGTTCCAAATTAGAGACAATTACAAAATGCCTGTCAAAAGAAAGAATTTGGGCAGACCCTGTGTTATTGAAAGTATGTTTAAGATATCGATTTAGGGGAGTCCTGATAAATCTCCAGATAAAAATACCATTTCAAACATGAATAAATGAACAAACATGAATAATTGAGAGTGAGGACCTTTTAACACCCATACTTTAAACGAATCTTAAGAACTCTGTCTTTCAAAAAGGGTTCTTCAGATACGTATGGTTCTGGGTAGAACCTCAGTCCCTTAAGGAAGAACCCTTTTGCAACCCTTATTTGTAAGAGTGTACGCTCAGAGCCCTGTAACAGTATCATTTTAGATCTACAGCTGATGTCAAACACATTAACTAGGTTTAAGTATTTCGACTGATCAGGATGGGAAGCAACTACTGTCAAACAATCTCTTTATGCCAAACTTGAGCATTTTCTTTAACTGCTTGTAAACTGTCTGGGTAAATGCAGAATGCTGGCTACATGCTGTAATCTCCTCCATCTCACACTTTGCCAACATCCTGGTGACCTAAGTGTCCCTTTTTCACTGTTGACACAACTGAAGAACGTTCACTTGCAGTCTTACGGATCCAGATCCACTATGTTTCACTGTGTTGATGCAGAAAGAATGTCCTCCTGAACTGATTTACAAACATCAAAGTTTGAAAACCCTTTAAATGAATTGTTTAATCTGTAAGCCATTTCTGGCATGTTATGATGGCAGTGATTTCTGTTGTTATTGTAAGGTCACAACAATGGTAGTGATGTTTATTTTGGGAAAACGTGTTTACCGAGGCAGTTTGACAGTCTATTGCATGGAGTGATGTAGTAAATATTAATGTTGCGCTCACCTCCTCTGTGCACTCTCGCCTTGCAGATATTGATGAGTGTGTCAATGACACCATCTGTGGGAACCACGGCTTCTGCGAGAACACAGACGGCTCCTTCCGCTGCCAGTGTGACCGAGGCTACGCCAACCCGCCGGGAGACATGAGCAAATGTGTCGGTCTGTAACTGCTCCTCAGCAAATATTAATCATACACTACTGCTTGAAAGATTAGCGTGGTGATACTTTGTCTTCGTAACAATCCCATGAAAACACCAAAACCAACAATGAATCAATCATACTTAAAAGTATTGTCTGTTTAGCCAAAATCTGATGTAACTCCTTCCTCTGTGCCATAGAGCCACATTGTTGTACTCACTACAGCACAGATGTGCATAAATCCGCATCTGAAAATAGCATCCAGCGAATGCTGCACTTAGCACCTGTTAGAGCAACGTTTGTGAAAAGCTACAGTGGCCAGCTGTTTGAGATTTTTTTTAATTTAAGTATACATTTAGAAATTTGGTGACCCATTTTCAAAGATGTACGACAAAGTAGGAAGGTTGGAGAGCGTTAAGAGGCCGGACTGTTGCATTGTTAGTTTTGGACTTTTCTTGGGATTTATTGAAGATGCAAAAACTAAGACCAGACTTATCTTTCAATTATTGTGTGCGACCACAAATACTGTTTGTTCACTTTTATTAAACAACTTTAAGCATTTTGTATATAAAGACAGAGCGTAATTAAGTCCCACCCACACCAGAGGGGAAAACAATTTCATGAAGGTGCCTCTTTGTCACTTCTGTCTGCTAGCAAACAACAGAAAAATGCCAGAAAAAAAGTGGCTGTATGATGCGATGCACTATCAACAGGGTAGAGTAATCAGACTTCAGGTTTTATAAGCTGCTGAACCGAAACACTGAGCCTTGAAGAACACAAAAGTCGAAACAGGCTATAAGGCGTAAGGTGTCAGTAGAAGAATGGGAAAACTGCTGTATCCTAACACTAAGTATGGCTACTGGTGCATTAGCATTTTGCTAATTTAGGCCAGGCAAACTGCTGAGGTTGAAGCTAACAAAGGCCTGATTTTGATCCTTGTTGGCTTAAATGATGATCTTACCTGGTGACTTGATCAAGTGGTTGAAAATATTCTGTTCATTTAGTGGATTATTTCTCCAAGAAAAGCAAGGTAAGGAGAGGGGAAACTGAGATAGACCGACAATACTGAGTTTGTCACTGAAACCTTCCTCTCTAGTAGATATTAGGCGCTAAGATTATCCTTTGACAAGGTGAAATTTACTGTTTTAGCTACCTACAGACATTTTCAGCCATTGTTTGCATATTGTGGCATCAAATGTTTTCCTTGCCGATGGGTGTAGGTTTGCAGAGTGTGACACATTGCGCTCTGTCTCTATAGAGATTAATGGATTTTGATGAATTCAAAAAAAGGTGTCTTTTCATGGAGGACACAAATTAAGAGTGTACAAAGAAATATAGACTCAATCAAGAATCAGTCACTACAAAAAATGTATGTGGCAATAATGCACAAGAATGATTTCTGTCCTGTCTGATATGAATTTCTCTTCCAGTAAGAAGATGATAAAGATTATTTTGTCTGACCTCGCCACGACCTTGTTGAGCACATGCCTTTGCGTACGTGCCCGGTCCTTTACTGACCTCACGCCCTCCTCTCCTGTCTTTCTCAGACGTGAACGAGTGCGAGATGAGCTTGGCGCTGTGCGGGGAGGCCCTGTGTGAGAACTTCGATGGCAGCTTCCTGTGCATCTGCCCCAACGACAATGAGGAATTTGATCCCATCACCAGCCAGTGCCGCTCCCTGGGTAATGGAGCAGGACTAGCACTCACAGTGACCCACGGGACTTAATTCTCCATCCCATCATTGGGAGACGGAGTTTTCCCTGATTTAATGAGCCGTCTCTCATTATCCAAACAAGGGTGACGAGGTGGACATAACTTACTCCGCATCTCTTGACCTGGCTGTTTCCATTTGTTTTACAGGCTAGGGTTATGGCTGGATGGGTTGCCTCCAAAAATTTGTATTAGCCTAATCCCTTGAACGAATGATGAAGTAACTCCTCCAGTAGAGCCAAGTAAATACCCTAAGGGCCTAGTTACTGTAAACCCATTTCCTCACCAAGACAAACAGGGATAAGGTGTAGCTGTTGGCAATTAGCGCTAAAGACACATCGCTTTCTTCCGTGCTAAAATGATCCTAAGTGCAGAGGTTACAGATATGCAACGTATTGCATTTTCAGAATGACAGAAAAGGGCTTTTGAGTCATGGAAACGCCGTCACATCTCCAGCTTGATAGGCGTATGTGTACACGAATTGGGCGTATTTACATTATTAAGCGGCGCGCCCTCAGTGGGGATGTTTTTTCTTCTGCCTGGGCACTAAACCCCAGCTATGCCTTTGTGTACCTTTTTGCCACATTCCGCTGTTTGCTTTTGACGTGTGTTAATCAATCATGTGAGAGTGAATGGTGTGTTGACTCACATGCCAGTGTTTCCATTTGGCTAAGCCTGCAGCTTAAGGGTGAGATGCCTGAGCCCATGCCTTTGGACAAATGAGCAGGCTCAGCAGTGGCAGGCGAGGGTAATGCACTACCTGCTGGAGGCACACACTCTGATGGATGGAGAGCGGAGGCCACTCGACACTGTTACTGTGTGATGATGTACTGCCCAAGTGTAGGATCTACTGTAACTTTAAGCCTGTTTACACCTGATATTACCATGTGTCTTAAGTGATTCTATCACAAGTAGACAGCTCTACGTGTGTCTGTTCACACCTGGCATCATGATGCCTCTCCACATGCATCTTAGGCTATATCCACATGAAGACTTGTCTTTTTGAAACCGCCAAATAAAATGATCGGATTGCAATAGTGTTCTGTAAACAGGGCGCAAACTTCAAGAATTTAACCGGTGTTAAAAATCTCTCTGTTTATCATGAGACAACCACCATTAGGACACCACTGCTGCGGGAGTGTGAGCTCCATGCTGGGAACAGTTGGTGAAAGTCCACCTGTCCTCACACACACAGTGGCAGGGCTACCTGCTAGCTTCACAGGACTAACATTACCTAACGATTATTAACAGGTTTAACGACAGTCATGCAAACAGGGAGGACGTTGAACGAACTGACTTATTGCTGGAGTGGCTCCAGAGACCTTCAGCTCTGTGTTACTGCAGCAACAGAAAGTTTTCGTAGCCTGTGGGGCATCAGATAACTAAGTACAACGCTTCAACGTGGCCAAGGACACATTGCTGAAAGAATGTGGTCACATGCGTCCAAATGTGGTCTGAGTGATCAGATCTCAAGATGCATCAAGACCGCAATTGGTGCATTTACCCCTGTGCTTGGCACTTACTACTTGCGATCTGATCACCCAGGACACATGTTAATACCAGGTGTAAACAGGGCCATTATGTACTGGGAGATGCCACTTAAATATGGAGATTTGAGTTCAAGCAGGTCTTTCAGTTTGCCCTCCTCCACAGGTTCTTTTATGTAGCTAACCATGACCTCTGACCATCTGTCCTTAAGACATGCTTCCTTTTCATCCACAGCTGATATTGTCCCGACACCCGCTCCTCAAGTCCCTCCATCCATTCCCTCAACTGACGAGAGGAAAGAGTGTTACTACAACCTGAACGACGCCAACTTCTGTGACAACGTGTTGTCTCGCAACACCACCAAGCAGGAGTGCTGCTGCACAGTGGGCGCCGGCTGGGGGGACAACTGCGAGATCCACGCCTGTCCTGTGCCAGGAAGAGGTACAAAAACTTTTTAGCAGAATAAATTAGAGCAAGATTATTCAGTGCATGTTATGTTTTCTATCTTCTCTTTCACTAATGAATCCAATTTGTATTTTCCAGACGATTATAACCAGTTGTGCCCTCATGGCAGTGGATTATTACCCGTGGCCTCTGCACAAAATCTGGGAGAACAGCGCCCTTACATAGGTACTCTCTCGCATAAATATGAACTTATTTTATTGATATTCCTGTGCTTCATAGCTTCCATTCACACAAAACTTTACACTGGTGCAGAAAATTGCAGTTTCATTACCTGCATAAACTTTTAAATCCAGATAAACAGACATAATCCCTCGCCACATTTATGAGACTGTCTCCACAGCTAGCCAAGGCTTACTGGGATACTTGCCCTCATACCTGACTTATTACTGTAACCATAGTGTGTCCTGACAGCTTCTTACAGGAGGAGTAAATGACATTTAAAGCACGGTGCCAATGTTTTGACTGAGTTTACTTTCCATCTCACTTACGTAACACCAAGGTGTGAATCTCACCCTCTATCCTCAGATGCCAATGAGTGTGAGATGTTTGGATCAGACATTTGTAAGAACGGACAGTGTTCAAATCTCTTCTCTACTTATACCTGCTACTGTCGCTCCGGCTTCTACTATGACAACATCCGGCTTGAGTGTGTGGGTAAGAAATGGCATCTATTTTTTTCATTTTTAACATTTGAAAAACATATATACAACAGGAACTGAACTGCGGTGTTATTATATGGCTGTTTTATTTCATCAGTCATTTTCAAGATGGTTTGTGACCTGTCTAATGTCGACGTTTCCTCCATTTCATACTGAAAATCTGATTCAGTGGCAAACTATCAAACAAATATTGTAAAGATCTTCAGAAGCTGCAGAGCTTCTTCTACTTAAAATAATAATAATGTTTTAAAATGTAATGCATTTTTGTTGATGATTACAATACTTGTTGTTGCACCTTAATCATTTTAATCACTCTTCAATGATCACATCATCATAATTTCTGTCTCTTTGTGAATGTGTTTTTCAGATTACGATGAGTGTGGATTTGGAACCGCCTGTGAGAATGGAGCGTGTGTGAACACAGCTGGGTCTTTCAACTGTTTCTGCAGTCCTCCGTTAGTCCTGGACAACACTCGGCGGCGCTGCATTGGCCTCAACACCACAGAAGGTTTGACAGTATTTCAGAAAAATGTTAGGTTTCACAGTGGTAGAATGTTTACTGGTGTTTTCCTGGTACTAACCAGGTAGTGCTTAACAAAGAGCAGATTTGAAAAAAATCCATTGAGGGCAGTTTTGGTGTGTTCACTTTCCTTTTCACTACCACAGAATGAGATTTCGGTGATATAAACGGCTGTATCTTTGGTTTATATTTTTCTCCCAGAAACTCTAGAGACTGATCACGATGTGCACATGGAAATTTGCTGGCAGCGCCTGGAGGGGGACAACATGTGTTCAGAGCCCCTCCAGGGACGCAGAACTACATACACTGAATGCTGCTGCCTGTACGGTATCGCCTGGAGTGGACAGTGTGCCTTCTGCCCCCGGAAAGACTCTGGTGAGCTGCAGGATATAGGAATAATACAGAAAAAGAGCCATTATGTCAACACGTCACTGTTATTAATATGCAACATATAATCTTCAGATGACTACGCAGTGATGTGCAACCTGCCTCGGAGAGGAGGCACAGACAGTCTGCGAGAGAGGCCCGGGATATGAGTATGGTCTTGAGGGGCCAGAGGACACTGTGGAGTCTTTTGGTTCTCCATACTGGGACAATTACGGCAACCCTGCAGGTCCCTATGACATTCCTGAAGGCGTTCCTCTCTTCAATGACTACAGCATTCAACAGCCACCTTCTCGTGTCCCCATCTCACGACCACAGGAGCCGCAGCCACAACCAGTGGACTCCTATGCTGGTGGGTATATGCATCCTGAGGTTTTCATCCCCAATATGTTCATAGGTCGGAGCACTTGTGAATAATATACAGTATTCTATAAGCTGTAATGCATTGGTAAATAACATGAACACCATGAGCCTCAGTCATTGACAGTCACCAACATTTGTTCCCCAAAGGCGGCTCATAGCTAACAAGCTGAGCAAGTCAAACTCATCAATAGCAACAGTGTAATGGAAAATTCCAACACTGAAAATACAATCTTGCATTCAAATATTTATTCAAGCAATACTACATACATTTTACATTTACTTTAAAGTGGCTATATTTGATATTTTTATAATAACAATGTATTAAATGACAAGTAAAAACAGTGTGACCACGTGGAAGGGGTTTGAAGCGATGTATGGAGGATAAAAAAATGACTTAAATATTAATGAAACATTTTAAAAAACGTGAACAAATAAAATGATACATAAATGCTAAAATAAATGAAGAAATAAATAAATGCATGATAAAAAGAAATAAATGCAGAGGCTGGGACCTCCTTTCTCATTAACATTCAGACACAGTGTATATGTTTTTGTATATATTATATTTATTTATTTATGAATTTGTGTATTTATTTCAACGTGTATTTAATCATGCATTTATTTATTTATATATTTATTTTTTACTGTATTAATTTCAGCATTTATTCTTTTTTTATTTCATTTTTATTTTTTTTTTCATGTATTTATTTATTTATACATTTATTTATTTATGTCATATTTATTTACTTATTCCCTTGTTTATTTATACATTTATTGGAACCTTTTGAACTTACTGAGATTTATCACCTAAATCTGCTTCACTGAGCTCTGTAGTGATTTTCAGTTCATTGTTAAGCTGTCCGACTTGCAACCTCACTGTTGTGGTTCACTCTCACAGCTCTCAGAGTGATTTTGTGTGTGTGTTTTTTAGTGAAAACGCTCTCAAATCCCACTGTACACTACTTGCTTTCTACCAGCAGCAAACAGCAAACAAAGTTAGCACCTAGCTGGTGAACACTGTGCAGTATACAGCAGCTAAAGAGCCAGATATTTCCTTCAGCTGCTGGTGGAGACCAAAAACAGAGCTAAAAGAAAGTAAATATTAGACTTAGATTCATTAGGTAAACAGAAACACAACTCCAAGTGAATGATATTATGACTGCTGGATGTGTAAACAAGGGGGTCTTTTAATAATAACAGTGCCACAGTATTTTACTTACATGTGTTTTCTCCCATATATCTGTGTCCAATCAGAGCGCTACGATAGCTTCGAGGGTCTCCGAGCAGAAGAATGTGGAATCCTAAATGGGTGTGAAAACGGCCGCTGTGTTCGTGTGCGAGAAGGTTACACCTGCGACTGCTTCGACGGTTACGAACTTGACCTAAGCAAGATGGCCTGTATAGGTGGGTTCTTTCCCCAGCATCTTTGATATCTCTCTCAACAGACCACCCACATGTACACGTCGTGTTCCAAGTTAAAATGTTCAGGGACTTCCTTGAATCAATAGGGAATCAATCACCTTGTTTAATCTTGCTTCAGAGTGTGGTGTTGAATCTCCAAATCAAACCACAGTGAACCCTCCCTTCAGGTTTTAAGCCTTCTGGAGCCAGGTCTTGGATTTATTTCAGTGAGGTAACCCTTCATGCGGTATATCATCAAGCTCAAGGAAAAGCTTTGAATTTAACAACCTTGCATTAAGTTATGTTTTATGGGAAACTAATGAAAGCAGTGTACTTCTCAAAACCATCGTGTGTTACCCTTTGCTCTGAAATTCCCTAGTCACACACTGCCAAGAGCGAGGAGGCCTTGAATCTTAGCCACTCAGCGTATTACATGAGATATTATATCTTTTAAGTGTACTTTGTTTGTTTTGTAAGAAAGTGAGACTGTCTTGTTGTAATGAAATGCTATGATTACAATATTCAGTCTGCGTACGAGCTTATCAGCTCCAAGGCCAGACGTTTTCCCAAGGAAAGTGATTGAATTCCAACCCTGTGGAAACACGTGGGAGGTGTGCAGCTCGTGCCATGCCTCCTTTTATAAATATCACCACTAGCATTTCCCCAGCAGAACATGACATAAACAGGAGGAGGGTCATTCGAGATGCTATGAAATGACAATCAGACCTCCCGTGCTGAAAACGGAGAAAAGAAAAATCACTCGAAGGCCAAAGGGAAACATAATCCAATGCATTGTTAATTTTGCCATCGTTCCGAGCAGCTCAGAGCTCGAGATGTCTGGGAATACAAGTTCAGATCCGGTCCAGCCGTCACGCAACATGACGGCATGTTTGGTTAAAGATATACAAGATGATATATTATGCAACATAGCATTGGTGTAAAGTGAAAACCTTGTACCTCCAAGTATGAACTTTAGTGGAACTAATTAAAACAGCCTTGTTTATTGCTCACAAGATTGCATAACGTTTTCAACAGTCTCACCTCCAGGTCCAGTTAGTGGCAGCTGAGCTTTGATCACGATATTTACCAGCACACACAGTTTGCCCAGATGTCATGTAATTGTTTAAGAGTGCAACTAATGATTACTTTCATTAGCAACTGATCTGTTCATTACTTTCTTGATTAATCATTTGGTCAAATTACATGTCGTTCTGTCCAACAAACAGTCCAACACTCCAAAATATTTAATTTACTGTAATGTAACAAGCAGACAAGCAGCAAATCCTCATATTTGAGAAGCTGGAACCAACAATGTTTGACATTTTTGCCCTAAAAAAAAGACTTGAAGGGACACTTTGCCAATTTTCAACTAACTTTGTGCCATAACAGTGTAGGTAGTACATGTAAATGTAAATGAACTGTGGAAACTTCCCTCCATCTTACCACCACCCAGATCTCCCTGCTTGTCTTTCGGCTCAAATCCGCTGCATGACATGTTTTTCATCATTTAGGGGATTTTTACTGGCTCTAAGGCTTTCGCTCAAACTACAGATTGTACTTCAGAATATTTGTATGTCTGCCACCACCTTCACATAGAGCATAGAAGCAGATCAAGAGAGAGCCCTGCCCCTCTCTCTTTCTCTTTCTCCCTCAAATTCAGACTAAACCAAGCACTGCTGATAAAATATGAACCAAGACTCTGTCACTCTGTTGCCTATTTCTCACCTAAAATGTTTTCAAAACATATTTTAGCTTAATGTTCAACAAAAGCATTATCGAAACATCCAAGACTGCACCGGCTGAATCCGACTGTCCACCCTCTGGACTTGCAGCCTGAGCCCTCGCAGACTTGAGTCGTACATACTGCGACGAGTTCACTGTCATCACGTAAAGTCACCAAGGGCAGAGACCGCAAGCTGCTGATAGACAGCCCTAGAGACTGTTTCGCTCGTTGCCGTGGAAACATTCGAGCGATTACAATCACTGTAACAGCTGTTATATTCTGTCTGCTCATCTCATCCCTGCAGATAGTAAGATAAATCCCATGGACAGGGATGTTTTGTGAGTGAACAAAATAAATTTCTGAAGATCAGAATTTGAGATTTCAGAAGATCTCTTTAGTTGTTTTTCGGCCACTTGTCTAGCCTTTATATTCAGTATTGCACAGCGCAACCTATAGGTTACGCTGCAATAATACAATGCATTTTGATGGCTCTCTACAACCTATAGTTCTACATCTACGTCTGCAAGTGTGGTTAAGTCGGATTCAGCCATGATGTCACCCACCTGTGGGACCATTTATTGACCTGGTGTGGTGCAGTACTTGAGCAAACGCGAATGGCACAGTCGTTTTTCTCTGTTTTCTCTGGTCGTGTAGCACCAATATCGAAGGTATTTGCATCTTTCTACTGCATAGACAGCCCAATTTTATGAAAAGATCATCTTTCCAGCAGTGAAATACTTCTTTAATCAATGAATCACTGCTGCTCTAGCATTGTAGATGTTTAGATTTCCTTTTTTTCTGAGCACCTAAAGGACTTTTCTTCCATGTTAGTTTAACAGTTGAGCTTCAAAGTCATTTTTGTTTTTGTTGTAACTCCATTTGCTGTTGGAGGTCGTGAGATATGATAGAAAGCTGAAGAAGGGAAGGAAGGATGGAAGGCAAAAATAAAGACAGGAGGCGTGGAAGAAAAATGAGAAGAAAGAAAGGAAAAAAGAAGACAGACAGAAAAAGAGGAGTATAGGTGAAAAGTATGAATTGTTTTAGCATTCCAGTATCCCTCTCCTCAAATACCCATAAGGCCGCTCAGCAGCAGATGTGGCGTACGCAGCTGTTTCAGCTGTGAAATCTCCCCGCTGACTAACACATCATGTCTCCTTTTCCTGCAGACATAAACGAGTGTGAGGACATCAGCGACAAGGTGCCCTTGTGTCAGAACGGGCAGTGCACCAACACAGAGGGGTCGTACAAGTGCACCTGTTCGCCGGGCTTCGTGGCCTCGGCAGAGCCACACAAGTGCATCCCAGAGATCCCAGAGTCTGGGCCTGTGGAGGGAGAAAACTGAGACAAACTGCTGGCTTTTCCTGCTCCCTCAAAGATCACCCTTACACCCCCCTGCCCTTTCCCCCAAGGGCCTGGCACTAAACCTCCAACAGTAACGCTGAGACGTCCAAACTCGTTTCCCCATGCACACATACAGACACAGACACATACAAAAGTGCACACACTCCCATTCAACATAAACACACTGATATCCCCCTCATACACATTCAAGAGGACCAGGAAATGTGCAGTGAATGTATTACATGGGATTTAGTATTCACCAGATATCCATTTGCCTTAAAGGGATTTTGTGGACTGATCTTTTTTATTCAGTAACCCCAGGCAATTTGATATGCAGATATATTTTCCACATTATTTCTCTGTCACTTTCTTTTTTTTTTGTTGTGTTATTTATTTCATTTACATGACGGGCCTCTGCAAACTAAGAAAGCGACCTATTCTTAGAGGGCATACTTGATTCCTCTTGTTTTATTTGTCTCGCCAATTGACCTCAGAGACAGTGTGGGGAGATAATAAATGTCTTATGTAAAAGAAGGAATGTCATAAGAAATCAGCCACTCATAAATCAGCTCGTGCCTCACTGTCAAACCTCTCACCAATTTACTCACTCCGTCATTATAATTATAGCGTTGACCTTGGACTAAACGGACGCCAGGGTTGATAAACGTCACAAATTCAAAGCAAGAACTTTTTCCCACAGCTGCCTTTCTCTTCTGCAAGATTAACTACGAGCTGAAGTTGAAGAAACCAAGAACTGAGGAGTCAACACAGCCATTAAAACTTCAGCCTTTACGTGGACCTGGAAAGACTGTAGATGTATATGATGATCTATGTAATGTTTTGGTAAAAGTTGCGATCGGTATGACCTGCCTTCCTCCATTTTTTTACAATCTAAACAACAGAAATGAAGTAGGAAAACACAGGACTCAGTAGCTGATCCCGATTTTTTTTTCCATTTAACAGTGTCAACTTGTTTTATATTTCTGTAAAAACCATATGCACCACCACTTCTTTGATTCTAGGCCTAACTTCTGAAACCACAGGAAGGTAAGTTAGTTAAAATCATCCACAAATACCAGCTCTTTAAGTGAACGATTAGTTTTACGTACCAGTGCCACACAGGCAAAAGGATCCCACATGTCACATCAGACCGTTCCCATGTGTGCATCTCTGAGTGCATGTAAAGACACAGGCTTCGTTGGAGAGGTTTGGTATATTTTGTACAGATCTAGTACTATGTATTATTTTTGTTACATATTCTCTTAATGCATTATAGCACAACCAATATTTTGTTTGACATAAAACATAAAATGTAAGAAAAATCTGGCATTATAGCTTTGTAGATTTATACATGTCTGTAAAAATGTTTTTTTAAAAAGCATATCTTTTTATGTATGAGGAGAGTGGCTGACACTGTACCAGAGGAACTGTGTGTATACCCTGCCCTGTGGAGCAGACAATGAAATATATTTTTTGGAAGTGGCAGCACTGTTCTAATCACAGACATTTTGTCTCTTCAAGTTCATTACAAAGACAATGCTTCTGAAATGCAAGCACCAACTTCGTGCGTCACAACTTAATGGCTACATATTGGAAATCGTGAACATTATTTCTTTTAGTCTCCGTTGGATCCTTACATCATGAATGTATCATAAACAGTATCAGCCTACTCATCTGGTTTCTGAACTCCCACTAATAGCTTTTTGTCTCTTATATTCAGGTTTAAGAAAACTATGGCATTATTTGTCTGATGGACTGAACTTCTCTTAAAAAATCTCAGCAGTGCAGAAACATAAAGGTCTAATTCTAACATTGATGACTTACGCCCTTAACATGCATTCATAGCCTATAAACTTACAATAGTACAAATGTTTCCGCTTCAATTTACAGTGCTGTTCAAATCATCAGCTGAACCGGACCGGAAGTCTAGCATTTAGATCAAAGTTGGAATATTTAAAGCCTTTCAATACCGCACATAACTTGAGATAAATGTCTTGTTGTAAAGCTGTGGTCATTGGAAATATCATGCTCATTCATTTTGTTTACCTCTTGACTGTAATCACTATCAGTCATCAAAATAAAAACATGAAAATTATCAGTCTCTTTCTTGAAATTTTACTTGGCATAACACAACTTACATTTATCATTGTATATACATTCACACAGTAATTTTGTACTATTAAAGTTTATTTGTATTAAAACAAATTAGGTAGCTGTAGTATGTAGTAAACTACAACTCCTTCTGATAATAAAGACACTAGATGTTATTCTTACACCAAGCAGTGTGGTTGTTGAACAGCTTGGGACAGGTATGTACATGGATCGCTGGCTCATTATTATGTAAGTGTGATGTAAGTAGTCAGAGGTGTGTGCTCAGAGGATGTATTCAGATCAGTCACTTAAAGTAAAAGTAGTAATGCCCACAGGTGTACAAACATGACAGTAGCAGAGGACTTATATTTTTGCCAAATTAAACATATTGACAACATAAACTGATGCAGAAAAGGCTCATATTGATGCTTTAAAATTCACTAGAATGCAGTTTTGATGCTCAAAATGTTCTCACAGAGGATACCCAAACCCCCATGTGTCCCCTCACTCAGAATGTGGAGAAAAAACTACACCCTCAGTAATACCACAATGTAAAAATACTCCATTACAAGTAAAAGTACAGAAATATTACCACTAAATGTACCTCTAGCTAAGTATTTATTGCGCAAAAACACCCCTTTCAAAGTCTTATATCAGTAACTACTATTGTTATTAGATATTGGAGTATTATTTTGTATATATTCCCACGTAAGCATCATTATGATGGTGCAGCTGGTCCAGGCAGAGCTAATTTTATCAAATTCATATTCTCTTGGGGAGTTTAATCTATCACAATGCAACATATCATTTAAGATCTTTGTTTTTAATGTGGAAAATCTTAATCTGGGAGGCATCTATAGCTACCAAATGAATGTATTACAGTTAAGTATGTATATTCCACTGAAATAAAGCATTACGTTACACAAAATGGAAAAACATGACACAAATTTTGATACCAGTATCTGAGAAATAGCACTTAGTTTTTTATCACAGACTTTATGTCTTCCCAAAGTCTTAAATAATATAAATAATTTAGAACTAGGGACCGGAAGTGGCTCGTTGTACAGAGCGCTTCAGGGATGACGTTTTTTTGTAGGCCGATGCGAAAGTTAGCATTACACTGGTTCCTTTATCAAAATGCCTTTTGAGTTGTTCAATTGGATTTGGGATTATTGCCAAACATAAACTGACAAACAAACATTTATGACACTTACTATTTTGTTAAGCAAGATAAACTTTAGCAATGAACACCATTTGTATAATTATTGAAGCCCATTTAGCCACTTGTTAGCAACCTCCTTTTTTAAGACACACAGTAGCCTCAAAGTTCACGAGTGGGGACGTTTATTGACGTATTTTATATCGTAGAACAAAACGTGAAAGTCTCTTAAGCCTGTGTTTACTACTTACCTTTGCCATCTAACCTAAAATCCCATTCAAAAACACACTTACTTTGAGGTAAAGGAGCCCTGAGTAGTAAAATGCAAACTCATTTCCCGGTTTTAGGCAAGGAAAATATATTTTATTTTCCTTGGTTTTATGACTCATTCTTTAGGCACTCTCTTGATCTTTTAAAAAATATGAAAGGAAAAAAAGAAATTGGTATTAAATGTATTCATTATACTATATCCCCCTCTAGTGACAAAATGGCGCTGTACATCACTGCGTTTCCATCTTTTCCATAACCTTTTCCCATTGGCTAACTGCAGACGAGGAGCTATTCCAGAAGGATGCTGGGAAATTGTGTTTACCTTTCTACACCGTGCCCACATAAATAATACAGTGGAATACACCTCCCAGAAACCACCTCGCTCCATACGTGTTTCGTTGACTCCTGAAGCTGAAAGCTCTCGTGCTCTGGCTGTGTTGCTAATGTAAATCTCTGAATCATTAACGGTTATCTGAGGCGGCAGAGACCGTTAGCTGTTTGTCACTTAATGTTGTGAGGAATGCGGCCGTCTGACGAGTCGACACTTGGTTAGCGAGCTAAGATAAGTATGTTATCGATGAAAACGTCGGCAATGTAACTAATATTATGTGCTCATTTGATGATTAGGAGAGGTGACAGTCACTGTCTATATCGCCTGTTTCGTCATACAGTGTTGAGGACTGATGCCTGGTGCTCCAGTATTAAATCTTGCTAATATCTGTGCTAAATGCAGTTATTAGTCCCTGACAGCACAGTTACACATTATCTATATATCACTCATTAACTAGCTATTTTTAACATTTCACCCAAACATTAGACGTACCTGGTTGGAGGGGGGTCTGGCCAGTTTATTACAGGTTTCATTTCCCTAATGGCAAAAGAGGAATGCATTGCACAATGGAACAAAACAGGGGACACATCAACACTACGAAACAGGAAAATCTGTCCCACCTCAGAAAAGACCCCATCCAATACATTATCAAGGGGCAAAACCAGTCAGACTGCTGGACACTTGTCAGAGGATGACACCCAGTCTGCAAATGGGACATCTGCTCAGCTTCCGGCCAGAGAAGATGTCAGGAGGGACCCTCCAAGCAGAGTGCTGCTGATGATGGTGGTCGGGCTGTCTTTCTCTACACGGCTCTACAAGATCACAGAGCCCCCTCATGTGTGGTGAGTTCAAGTCCTGCATGCCTGTATGGAGATTTTGTGCATCTTATTGTGCCTTTGTTTACATCAGTGGTTCCCAACTTTTGTCCTCAAGAAATCCTTTTCTGTCATTAAGTAAACTGACTACACTTGACTGTGACATACATCATTGATATTTCATATCATATTCAATGCAAGACAATATAGGTGCAGAACAAAATGGGTGATTTGGATGAGTTTTGAGCATTTTTTTCCCGGTGTGTCATATCAGAGATGAGTTTTCCTGTCATTTTTAGAAACTTTTTACACAAATCTTTTGTGTTGTGGTTTCTAAACAGTGATTTATACTTAATAGACTTATGGTCTTGAAAGATTCAGTTTTTTCTTCTCATTGTTCTGTTTGCTCTTTGTTTCTTTTAATGTTGTATTTTTCTAATGCAGCATGAGGCTGTTTAGCAGAGTGTAAATATAGTTTTTGTTCAGGTCTTCATCATGCTCTTAACTTGAGAGATTTCTTTTAAGTTTATGTCTTTCATAATAATATTAAAAAATAATTCCATTTGGTTGTCTACACAGACATGAATGAAATGCTGGGATATAGGCCTACTATATGTATCAAGAAGAAATCAAGAAGGCCGCGCAACCCCCCATGAAGCTTTTGCAACGCCTAGATTAGGAACCAGTGGTTTACATCAGTGGTTTTCAAACTTTTTGTGCCCAAGGCAAACCAAAGGGCAAGTCCAAACTCAAGGCAAGGCTGTATTTATATCTGTGCACAACAGCCTCTGTAACATGTCTTATCAGTCTTATCACAACAAATGACAATAAAATAAGAAAAAAATAAGACCGGTAGCTTTCGTGATACTGTCTACTGACAGTTTTTTTTCCTCTTTTCTCACAGTGGTAGGTCGTCTTAGCAGGTGCTTTGTTGTAATTTGCTCCGTACAGTAAAGCGGTCCATTGTCCCACTTGCAATTTTCTTCTACTAACTGTGATCATCCTTCACACTGGCTTCTAATCAGGTCTTTTGATGTGTCACATACTTACAATTCCAACGTGCAAACAATGACAAATAGGCTCCCCTAGAAGGTTTTTCATTTTCAATTCTGTTAAATTGCATTTATTGGCTAGAGTTTACTTCTTATTAGGAAATGGGTGCACACAACATACTGATACAGTTAACAATTAAAAATTAATTCATAACTTTTTGTATTGGCCCAGTTGAATATTGCAATAATAGGCTAACATGTGGTTATCACAAAATCCTACTGCATACCTGGATCTGCATCACGGCACACCAGTGTGCCGCAGCACACCGTTTGAGAACCAGTGGTTTACATGATGTCTCATTTTGGTGTTTCAGCTGGGATGAGACGCACTTTGGAAAGATGGGGAGCTACTACATCAACAGGACCTTCTTTTTCGATGTCCATCCTCCTCTTGGAAAAGTGAGATCACAGATCATCCCTTCTGTTTGGTGTCCTCAGGGAAACATCTCTAGCACGAGTATTGATCTCCCTTAATCTGTTGCAGATGCTGATAGGTCTTGCCGGGTACATGACCGGGTTATGATGGCACCTTTCCTTTCATAAAGCCAGGAGATAAATATGAGCACCACAACTACTGGGGGATGAGAGGGGTATGCTGTTTTACACACAAGAAAACCTGCTCTTTTCTAACTGATTAACTGTGCAACTTGAATATATATATGTGGTCCTGAACATTAAAGCTGCTGACGTGTCTGTCCTGCCTCTTGCCCTACAGTTTTGTGCCATGCTGGGCTCCTGTCTCCCAGTCTTTGCCTACCTCATAGTGCTGGAGTTGTCCCAGTCACACACTGCTGCTCTCATCACTGCCACCCTGCTTATATTTGGTGAGTGATCGTCTTGTTTAAAAGCATTGCACAACTCAAAAACATATTGAAGTTGCAACACACTAACTACTCTACCTCTCAATATCCTTATTTTTCTTGGAAAAAAGCATCTAGTTTTATCGAACCTGCACACACATATGTAGGGAGTAGAGACACAGCCATGTCCTAAGAACACTGGTCATTGTTTGCATTTGTTTTTATGCCTCTTTTGCTCATCTTAGTAACAGCAATTTTGATAAATAGAAGGAGAATCTTGCACCTTAAGAGCATCTTTTTAAATATCAAATCACCCTGTTCTGATAAGGAAAACCAATCTCTGCTCAATTTCCTTCTCCTGACAGACACTGGTTGTATCACCATTTCCCAGTACATCCTGTTAGACCCTATACTCATGTTCTTCATCATGGCAGCAGTGCTGAGCATGGTCAATTTCAACCAGCAGAGATACAGGTAAGACCCCACTAGAACTTTTATTTTGGTTTCTCTGTCTTGTCCTATGTGCAGTGGTGAAATTATTAGTTGAAAGATCAGTTAGTTGGTGAACAGCAAGTTAATGGATGACTGTTTTGATCATTTTAGTCATTAATCATCAATGAATCCACCAATAGTTTAGGTAAAATGCCACACATTCACTGGTTGCAGCTTCTCATATGTGTTAAAAATAGTACAAAACAAGAAGCATCAGTAAAAAACACAAAGCAATATGATGAGTAAATATCAATAAAAAAACACAAAGCAATATAAGATGGTGCATTAAAAGATAGAACTTTAATGGACAGATTAATCAGTATGATGAAATAATCTAAAATATAAATTTTTTCAACAGTAAATACACATTTAATTGTTTTATGCTTGCTGTTGTTTTCAGGCCTTTCACTGCCTCCTGGTGGCTGTGGCTGGTACTGACAGGTGTGAACCTTGCCGGGGCATTGGGGGTGAAGTTTGTGGGCCTGTTTGTCATCCTGCTGGTGGGACTGAACACAGTCTGGGACCTCTGGAGACTTTTGGGAGACCTGAGCCTCTCACTGGTAAACAGCAGCACAGTTTTGATCACTGATAGTGTTGATGAGTAACATTAGATGTTTGTCTGTGAGGCTCCTCTCACCTTATTTTCGTGCTCCAGGTTGACATCGCAAAGCACTTCCTAGCTCGGGTTGTTGGACTCATCCTGCTTCCGCTCTTCCTCTATGTTACAATATTTGCAGTCCACTTTGTTGTGTTGAACAAAAGGTGCGTCTCATTGTTTTATTACTGGTACTAGTGTGATTATTACTTCTCATCTCACTTCCAATATTGCATAAAGACATCTACACTGTTTGGGTAATCACAACTGTTTTCTCTCACCAGTGGACCAGGAGATGGTTTCTTCAGTTCAGCCTTTCAGTCTCGTCTAATCGGGAACAATCTCCACAATGCATCCATGCCTGAGTGTGAGTCCCAAACACATGTGTGAATAAAACCACATGACTCTGCAGCTGTGTTTACTAAAGCACTAATACGAAAATGAAGAAGGAGGGCAAAAGAGATGTAGGCATTCACTTAGTGTTGATGACAGCCAGATGGGCTTAAATGTTTGCTTACATTTTACTGCCTCTACAAAGTAACATGTCAGGGTTCTTCTATGAAGGCTTATTGTTCTTTTATATGATTTGTTCCATAATCCATTTCACATTTAATGGTAAAGCACCATAGCACACAGTTCTCATACAGTAACAGTGCTTTACATAAAGACAAAATAAAACAAATAAAATGCAAATAAACAGAAACATCCCTGCAGACATATACATACAGACAAACACACTGCACAAATGCTCGCATGACAAGGAGGGTATTTAGTTTTAAGACACAGTTTTGGAGCAAGTCTTAGATCAGCAGGCAGAGTGTTTCATAAGGTGCATAAATACTGTATGCCATTTCACCAGACTTTGAAAGTGCTCTAGGCACATGGAGGCTTGTGACCGGAGAGATCTGCTGTGGGGATGTAAACTGACTGCATGTCTAAAGCAAGGAGCAACCACATTAGCCACTGTGACCTTTCCAAACAAAACAATCAATAGATTACAACCTAGCCAGAACTCGGCCGCTGGAGTTCTAACCAAGACAAAAAGATCAGACTGTATAACTCCAGTCCTCCAGAACCTTCACTGATTACCTGTTGTTTTTAGAGCACTACTTAAAATCCTCCTTTTCGTCTACAAAGCACTTGCTGCTCTGGCTCCACAGTAAGTAGGAGCCAAACTGCTGGTCGGCCACTAGTCAGCATGTTGAATCAGGGTCTCAGGTGGCACTCTCACACAGGCACTGAACAGAAGTGCTAGTTGGTCCTTTGGCTGTCGTCTTTGTGGCACGTTCAGGTGCAACTTTTTTGTCCAAGACACAGGCGAAATTAGGCAACCCAAAAGTCAGCCTTCATCACCTATAGTTTTTTGATTTCGTTTGCTGTGTTTCGACCTTTAAAAGTCTAGTATGTAGGATTCAGTGGCATCTTGCGGTGAAGTTACAGAACTGAAACTCCTTCCATGTGCCAAGTGTGTAGGAGAACTATGGTAGCCGACATGGAAACGCAGATGGCCAGTGTTTGGTTTGTCTGTTATTGGCTACTCTAGAACAACATGGCAGACTACATGGGTAAGGACCTGCTCTCTGTGCAGATATAAATGGCTTGTTATTAGGTAACAAAAAAACACAACAATTCTTATTTTCAGGTGGTCGTAAATTAATAAAAACATAGTTTTGAGTATTATATATGATTTCTACTAATAGATCCCCCTAAATCCTACAAACTGGACCTTTAAATGAAGTTCAATTGTATTTACTTGTTTATTTTTTATTGTTAAATGCAGTTGTTTCTTGTGTATCTGTAATGACAGTAAGGCAATATCTTGTTCTTCCAATATAGACCTGGCATATGGCTCCACCATCACAGTAAAGAACCTCCGTATTGCTGGAGGCTATTTGCACTCCCACTGGCACTTATACCCAGAAGGAGTGGGAGCAAAGCAGCAGCAGGTCAGGCTACAGTGTGAAACATATACTTAATTAAATATACTATTATCTGTGATCATTTATTCTAATAAAAAATGTTCTCTGCTGTTTCCTTACAGGTGACAGCCTACCTCCATAAGGACTACAACAACTTGTGGCTCGTTCACAGACAGGATGATAATGAATGTGAGCAGATGGGGTTGATTTTTTGTTCAAAGATACCAACAGTGTTCTTTTAACTCATAAGGAATTAATGTTCAAGGATCTTATTGTTAAAGTCTATTGTCTCTTCAGCTCAATCTGGGACGCCTGATCTGGTTCGTCATGGTGATATAATTCGACTGGAGCACAAAGAGTAAGTGTCATGACTGCGCAGAGCAGTGAAATGAAAAACATATTATTTAATATCCGCTGATTTAAATCAGATCTCTGATTTAAATGATTCAGTGTTTGTGATGATGCAATATTTCCTGGTCCTTTCAGAACAACCCGTAACCTTCACGCTCACCTCCATGAGGCCCCTCTGACCAAGAAACACTTCCAGGTTACAGGCTATGGCATTGTGAGTAGACCCATAACATGAAGCTGCGCTAAAAAAAGATTAGGTTTTTCTACTTTACTGCTCTGTACAGTTGACCGGTGACATGTTACATGACTTTTGGGTATAGTTTGTTTTCTGTTGAAGTTACTTTTCACTGCGTTTTTGAGATGCCAAACTATCAATTGCTTAATTTATTGTTAATAACATGTTAGGCTACGTTTTGTTTTTCAAATCAGATCTTTAAGACAGACTGTCCGCACTGTTCCTTGCAAGAGATCAGATCAGATTTGTGTGTCCACACTAGGGTTGCAACGGTTTTCACAGTACGCTAACCATCTCAGAAAGTATTGTGGTGTCACAGTATTTCAGAATTACCAGTATTATCTGTCAGAATGATGCTTAAAGGAATTCAAATGACTTTTTTTTTTTTGTTTAAACAAACGTTTTATTACTTTAATTAAAACTTGAAACCATTTTTAATGGAAATAACTAAAATAGAGTGGAGATTTTCAGTCCATTTTTTTTTTCAGTATCGTGGATAAGTTAATAAATGTACATGGTACAATAACCGTCAATTTTAATATCACAGTATACCTTGAAACCAGTATACTGTTGCAACCCTAGTCCAAATATCATCAACCTATCTGCATGGGTTGTTGTGGTGATGATGATTCTACAGATGTGTCTTAGTCCAGATGCTCTGGCTGCTCAGATTGGATTTAAAAGTGTCTCTCATTACACCTCTCTCTGCACAGTGAAGCCCACCATGACAGCAGCAACCACCACAATGTATACCAGCCTCCTCTGTCACTGAGTTTGTTAGGAGGAAGAGAAGGAGAGGTGGAGGAGCAACTTGACAGCATGATGTTTGGAGGGCCCAATGATGGGACTCCATTTGTCATGCTTCTGCATAGGGAAGCCATGTCATCAGCATAGCCGTGTAGTTACTGACACTTATGTTGTTGCCACAGCAAATGATGATGTCTGGACACACAGATCTGATCTGATTTGCCTGCAGTCTGAAAGTAGCCTATGTATTTGTATGTCCCCAAGCTTTAAACGCATCCCCACCTTTGTCCTGTTTTTAGAATGGCACAGGTGACACCAATGACCTGTGGCAGGTGGAGGTGTGTGGAGGCCGGAAGGGTGACCTGGTGAAGGTGCTGCGTAGCAAAGTCCGCTTTCTGCACCGAGCTACTGGTTGTGTGCTTTACTCCTCTGGCAAGACTCTCCCAAAGTGGTAAAGCTAGTCTTCTCTGCCTTTTCATATCTACGATTCATTGTGTGTACGGACAGTCAAAGCACATGTTTTATTTCTGTTTAGGGGCTGGGAACAGGTGGAGGTGACCTGTAGTCCTTACTTGAAGGAGACTCCAAGCTCTCAGTGGAACATTGAAGATCACATCAACCCCAAATGTAAGATAAATGCTCTCCTATGTTTCTGTCTGCACTTCATGATGTCGAACACTAACCAACATGCTCCTCTTCCTCCTGTGTGTTCTGGCAGTGCCCAACATTAGCTTGTCTGTGCTGAAGCCCCATTTTCTGGAGATCCTGCTAGAGTCCCACATTGTCATGATAAGAGTAAGGAACAATGAGAAATCCTTCTGTAATTAAAATATGTGTTTTATTACAAATCATTTATTGACATAAATGTGTCTTTGTAGGGTAACAGTGGCCTGAAACCCAAAGATAATGAGATGAACTCTAAACCCTGGCACTGGCCCATCAACTATCAGGTACAGTGAATGATCTACTGTAAAAAGCTTTTTTTTAATTCAAAGTAAATGCATAACTGCTTTACTTGCTTTAAAGGGACTGAGGTTTTCTGGAGTGAATGACACAGAGTATCGTGTTTACCTGCTGGGGAACCCTGTAAGTCTGTCTAAAGCTTCTTCGTGCTTCCTGTCGTCGCTCTTGTCTGACACACATTAATACGCTCATGATCACATACTCTTTCAGGTTGTCTGGTGGATGAACCTGGCCAGTTTGGGAATGTATCCTATCATGGTGGCCGTGGCAGCTATAGCCCTCCAAAGAGGTTTCTCACTGGGCCAGAAAAGAATTGGTATGACTAACAGTGGCACTGACTGATGATGGCTGCAGCAGCCGTAAAAGATTATTTACACATCAAATAAACAGTCTGTACTCCACTTGTTTTTTCAGAGCATTCTCGTGTGCTCATGAGAGAAGGAGGACTGCTACTCCTCGGCTGGCTGCTGCACTATGCACCTTTCTATACAATGGGCCGTGTCCTCTACTACCACCACTACTTCCCTGCAATGCTCTTCAGCAGCATGTTAACAGGTACCAAGTCCTCGCTAAATTTAGCTACTTCAGTTATGTTCGCAAGAGGTTTTCAGGGAGGAGGGAGAGACATGAGGCAAAGATACATTAAGTAAAAGGCAATTTAAGTACTTGCAGCCATTTGATGCAATTTGTGTTAAAAATCATACTCCTTGTTAGACTCAAAGCTAAGTCAAATATGAACACAGAGATGATAGTTCCATAGTGATTACACCCGTAACTCTGCAGAGAAATCATAGAAAAACAGGTCCTCATTTTAACTCCAGAACTTGATTGAGAATTATTAGGTTTTTAAGTTTTCTTCAGTATCAAAATAATCCAATTATAAAGACAACAGGTCCCAGCTCTGCTGTGCTCTGATTGGCTAGTACTAGCCCTACCCATGACATGTCACATCCTATCTGCCTCCGACCTCGATGCATCACCATGATTAGTACTAGCCAATCACAGCACAACCCCACTACTTTTAAAGACAAGTAGTGGTACCTATAAAACGCCTCAGTGACTTAAGGGCAACATAATTCCTTCTCAGATCCCCCAAAGCATTATGGGAACTGCAGTTTCAAAGAGTTTGGAGAGTAGTTTTGGGTGGCTGTGGCTCAGGGGGTAGAGTGAGTCATCCACTAATCAGAATATCAGCGGTTCAGTCCCCCGCTCCTCTAGTCCACACGTCAAAGTATCCTTGGGCAAGATACTGAACCCCAAATGTATGAGCGCGTGTGAATGTTTCACTGCGTAGCAGGTGGCACTTTGTATGGTAGCCTCAGCCACCAGTGTATGAATGTGTGTGTGAATTCGACAAGTAGTGTTAAAGCACTTAGAGTGGTCGAAAGACTAAAGGCGCTGTACAAGTGCAGGCCCGTTTAGAGAGTCCATTTACCAACTCTTAGCACGTGATAATCCCCAAATCAAAGTAAGACGAAGTTTGATAGTAGGAATGACAAATCCATGAATATGAACTTTTTACATGTTGCACAAATGCTTTGGTAGTATCAGAGTAGATGGGTTGCCCACAGTGTTACACTCTGAAAAACCCTCATACAGACAAAACAGTCACGTTGGTCACAGGGTTCTGGTCAAAGCATTCTGTTTGTTTTTTACAGGAATTACATTCGACATTCTGCTGAAAAACACCGACCTGCTACTCCGCCCACCTTATTCTGATTGGCTGCAGCGACTGGGGCAGATGGTGCTTCTGTTGAGTGTTCTTTACAGGTGAGATGACTGGCAGTAATTACTGTGAAGAAAATTTTTATTGTTCATTCTTACAATGTCAGAAACAGTATATTATCAGTTTGTGAATGAAGTTTCTTTTGATAATGAGTCCATTTTTAATGCACACTTTCCCTTAACACTGCCTCTCAAATGTTCCAAAAACACTTCTGCACCTGTATGTAGATAAAGAGAGTGTTTAAGTTATAGTTTGACATTTTGCTTTCTTACCCCGATATAGATGAGAGGATCCATACCACTCTTGTATTAGTCTGTTTAAGTTGAAGCTAGAGCTAGCACAAGAACTAGATGCAGGTGGACACAGCTAGCCTTGTTTTAGAGTACCTCATACAACATTTTTTAAGTTTAAAAGAGTGTCTTATGTTCTGTATAAGTCACTGTAATCCATTCTTTGTCCTGTCAGTTTCTATCTGTTCCACCCACTCTCCTACGGCATGACGGGTCCTCTAGCACACGAGTCGGGCAGCTCCATGGCTGGGCTAAAGTGGATGGACTCCTGGGAGTTCTAGTGCACGAAGAAGACACTAATATTTTGATGTATAACTGTCCTGAGTACAAGGGACTTTAACCAATCACGTGTCTCACAGACTTATGTTTTTGTTTACATAGAAGGATAATTTCCTAAGGTACTGACTGAACACATGACAGTGGAATCTCTTCTAGTCAATGTATTTATGTGTCTCAGTATTTCCAAGTATTGTAGTCTATAATGTGTGAAGAAGGCTGTATGAGGCGAACCTGAATCAGTGCAATACAGAAGCCAGAGTGTTGGAGTATTTTAAAATAAAGATCAACACACTAATCGTCACCAAGCTGCCTTAACTCGCAACACATCTCACATCTTGGACTTATATGTAAACACATGTATACTGTACGTCACAATAATAAGCTAAAGTGCCTGAAAGGAGCTTGAGAACGTTGAAATGCTGCATCCTCGTGTTGGTCAGTTTTAAAGAAAACACTTTGTTACACAGTTACAGGCTATCAGAGAATGTATTTTCATTTGCAATGTCTTGATCTTAGTGCCCGGTATTTTTGTATTGTATTTAGCCATCAGTGCTGTTCAGTACTGTAAACAACTACTACTGACTCTCTGTGTCATACGTACATTTCAGTATGATCAATAAACAGTGATATTTTTGTAGTCTGTGCTTACTAATGCTCATATCATGGTTCTGTCAACAAAATTTTCACCTCGGACCAAGCTTAAAACAGAAACTGCTTCAAGAAACCTTTTTATATTGTCTCTACACCTGCATTAGGTATTTATTTTTATTATTTTATAGAACAAGGAGAGCATTGTTGAGATTAAATATCTCTTTTTCAATAGTATTCTGACAAGACAGGCAAAAGAATAACTAAGTTACAGACAGGTGCACTAACATAAGATATGACACAAAATCAGAAATAGTTAGAGATGTGAAAAATTAATGAAAACGTTTTAATTAAATCATAAAAAAATGATTAAATAGCACCTTAAAACAGCCAAAGAGCTGCCTCAAACAATAACAAACAAAACAGACCAGTTTTATTGGATTATCTGTGATCTTTAATTTATTTGGGACTGTTCTGTAAGTTTGGGTGTGGTAATGTGAAGGAGATCAGTGCCATAAAACTCAACTCTGTGACAATTTAAAATCTTCAACTGGAAATCTGGAGTTTATTTTCTGGGTCTGAGTTATTCGTAATTTGTGGTACTGCTGTCTACCATAGTTTGAAGGGCAGAGGCAAAAAAAAGACTGTCACTTTGAATAAAACCACCAAGACAGTAGTGTGGTAGATACCTTGAAACTTAATAACTTTATTTTTTTTAGTCTGAGTTATTTGCTCTTCAGTACCACTCTCAACCAAAGCTGGAAGAGTAGAGGCAAAAACAGACACTGTCACTGTGAATAAAACCACAAGGAAGTGTGCATTTCCTGCTGATTATATTCAAATCTCTTCTGCATTATTCATAAATAGGGAATTTTTATACATCCCATAGAAAATAATATATTATTCAATAGCTGCAAAGGTGAAAAACATTATAATAGTATATATAATGTATAATTTAATACATTACAATAGATTACTTGACACGCAGCCATATTAACTTATTCATGTAGTCAAAGGAGGTGGTTATGCTGTGAATGTTGTAGGAACTGACCCCAGCCAAAAATAAAAAATAAATAAATAAATAAAAACCACTACATAACATATTCTTCTACCTTTGTCTTCACCTTGATGCTGAGCTGTATCTCTGATAATAAAGCAGTGCGCCCCCTGGTGACGTGCTTGCGCAGTACACCAGTACACGTCAACTCCGATAACGGCTGCTGTGATTGGCTGTCGTCGATCACGTGTTTATTCTGAAGATGGCGTCTCCAAATGGAGGTAAATTCTAATTCCTTACCCTGCTATGCTGTGTATAAATTGTAAATTTGACGTGTTTAAGGACATTAAATCGTCAGCGACCGCTACGCCGTCTTACACGAACACCCCGGGACGGCAGAGCACACATGTTAGCGCGGTATTTGTACTGTTTGGAGATGTTTTTTCGGTTGGCTAAAGCCCTCACTAGCCCCAGTGTTGTGTCAGATCAGTGTAGAGAGGAGCACAGGAGACTGTCAGCTTGAACCATCGCTCAGTTTGACCCACAGAGCTCAAACTGTGGGTGCTGCTAGCTGTGAACACGGCTGGTTTCAGAGTTTTACTGCTGTTAGATTTAAAGGATAAATCACCTGTGTGGGCAACACATTGTTTTGTTTCCTAACATCGTTATTAGTGGGTTTAAATGACGAAAGTCTGTCGATGTTTCACGTTTTGTCTTGTACATAACGTTACTGTCATTATTACAGACTGTATGTGACACTCCTGTTACGTTTTTGTAGGTTTCTACAAAAAAAGCTCTGCTATAGTTTTCAGTGAACTGTATGTATGCCATTAGTGGTGGAAAGTAACGAAGTACATTTACTCAAGTACTATACTTACGTGTAATTTTGAGGCACTGCTTTACATAGGGACTGTTCGTTACTTATGATGGGGGAGAGAGTGGTGACAACAAAAGGGGAGGCATGTCAAATAATTTTTTAAGCACAGGGGTGGGAGCTATGTTTTTTTATTTAATTTTTGCTTAGGGGAGGGGAATTGAAATTTAATTGGTTGTATTTCATATTTATTTTAACCAGGCCTCTGGGAAGTGTGATGGGCTCTGAAGCCAGTTTTTGCAGTACCACAAATAGTGGTACTGCAATATCCAGGGTCTGTCACGTGATGCCATTGAACCCCAAAAGATTTTTTCCTTAGAAAATAGACGTACATTGGGAAAAAGACATTTATAAATCAGTTGGATAGACTTTCAAAAAACTTGTTCCAGTATCGAGATTTAATCAATTTAGTCGACAACATTTATTAAGTCTAAAAGAGCTGCAAGATACAATTATTTTATCTTCATTCAAATTAGCAGAGCGCTAAACCAGAAGTTAGCCACTCTGGCGTGCTCAGTCATGGTCGACTGTGGATGACAGCTGTATGTCTCTAGTGCACCTGTTCTATGGGCCCAATGATGCAGAATCAGCACCGACCATGCAGGTTCAATTCAGAAATAAAACGTTTACACTAACTTACCAGCATGCATTATCAGTAAAAAAAAAAAAAAACTGAGGCTTTGTTCAACTCCAGGATTTTGTCTGTAACTTTTAATGTTTTTTTTTTGACATCATAGAGTAAGTTTTAAAAATCTAATAACAAATTTATGGTGGAGGGAGAGTCACGCATTTTCCCCACCATAAATAATGAACAGTCCCTTGAGTATTTCCATTTTTATACACAGTCTATACACTACTACATTTTAGAGGCAAATGTTGTATGTTTTACTTCACTACATTTATTTGATGATTTTGGTTACTTGTCACTTTGATTTAAATCACTAAAACAAAATATTAGTTAATTAATAAATTGTGATGCATTATTATAGATTAAGACACACAGCAGTATATGAATTAAAATCATCCCGACCTTTACTACCTGCAGCCTTAAAAGTGGTGTACACATTAATGCATCATTAATTATAATTCAGTAATGTACCATATTTGATTCTGAAATGGGACAGTCTGCATAATGATTACTTTAATTTTGGTATTTTAAGTATATATTGATTCTAATGCTTTTGTGCTTTTACTTGAGTTTGATATTGAATATAGGACTTTTACTTGTTACTGAATATTGTTACAGTGTAATATTGCTACTTTTACTTTAAAGATCATAACAGTTCTTCCACCACTGTATGCCCTCATGCCCTTGTTAAACTGCAGTCGTCTAACCATGGTGACTAACCAAATTATATATTTATGAAGTATATGAAGACATATTGTTTACTTACAGTTCAAAGAACATGCATGTCAACATTTAGCTCTGTACTTATTTTTGTCCTCCATGATGATAGTCACTCTTATATGTTATTTTGTATTATGTATGTCAAGTTTTATGTGTTTATGCATGTTTGTGTGCTACAATATAGTGTGGCTTTGTTTTGTAACGCTGTATACATGACATAACTTACAATAACACAAAACATGTTTTTAGTATTGAATTGATTTTACTTTCATTTGAATATCTTTCAGCTTACTGACTACAATAATTCATAAACAAAAGTGAAGCATTTTCAAACAGTGTATGTCATGTTGATATATTGTATAATTGGTACTTTTTGTGACAACTCCTGAATGTTTTCTTCATAAAAGGTACTATAGGGTTTTTTGTTTTAAAATGTAGTTTGGCTCAGAGTTTAAGGACAGTGATGGGCCTATTTGCAATATTTAGTATAAGTCCAGTTATATTAGCGTAACCCTAGTAGTGACATTTTTAGAATTTTTTTATCTCTACTTTCACTTTAGTGTAGAGGCATACATCCAAAATATGTCACATACTACCATATTACCATAGTAGTCACTTTGGGAACTTTCTGAAACTCTGCCACTGCATTATTTACACATATGCAATGCATGTATTTTCCATAGAAACATTTCTAAATAATACATTTTATGTCTTGCTAGGTGACGATTTTGAGAGCTCTTTGCTGAGTTTGGAGAAGTTGGACAGAGCGTCACCAGACCTGTGGCCAGAGCAGTGTAAGTTTTCCGTCTCCCTGCTCTGGTGTAATTAGTCACTACGGAATTATATTTTATGTCGCTATAATCTTGATTACCCTGTAATCTGTTTTACAGTGCCCGGAGTTGCAGAATTTGCTGCATCTTGTAAAAATGTGAGTTACATTCACCGTGGCTCGCTTTGATTTACAAACTAGATAATTAAATAGGCTTGACATACTGTGATATATCGGCCTGATCTATAAATCTTGTCGTGTGCTGAGACCTTTGTTGTGTCTTACATCACAGCCCATCACGAATTCTCCCCCCAAATGGATGGCTGAACTAGAGAGTGAGGACATTGAAATGTTGAAAGGTAATGTACATAACAGTAGAAATGTTATTTTGTAACATTTTCAGTCGGTGTTAAACTGGAACTTTGTGGATGTAAATAGTTTTGACATTTAATCCTGTCAAATGGGATAACATTTTGCTGAAACTAGTTACACGCAGCTAAGAGCTTTCATTATGGGTCCCTCTGTAGAGCTGGGCAGTCTGACCACAGCTAACCTGATGGAGAAGGTCAAAGGACTTCAGAACCTCGCTTACCAGCTCGGCTTAGAGGAGTGTGAGTACATGAACAACACAAACCATTAAAAAGTACCTTTATGTTTAAATGTTGTTTGTTACCTTTTCTAATAAAACACATTGAGTGACAGCTGTGCAACTACACAGATAACAGCTGCAAGTTAGTCACATGTTACCACCAGATGGTGCTCATTGCCTTTTTGTATCAAGCTAGTGCACAGCATCCTTCTGTACTTTCACTTTGAAAACCTACTGCACATAGGCTTATATGTGTTTTACCCAAAGGCAGAATGGATAATTCTGATATTAAAACTTCACCTTTAAGAGTCAACTTCAGCTCGAGTCAGACAGCAGAAATAAACTGACTTTGAGGCCTTAAAATATTGCATATTCAGGTCAGATTGTTAAATTGGAAAAGGTAAGAAACAATGGCATGCCCACAAGAGCCCATACAACAAGTGCTCAAGCATTTGATTGATGCAAAATCTAGTTTTAATCCATTCACCGCTGCCTCCATTGTCATAATCCGCGTGGATTAGAGAGACATTGCTAAATGCTCCGGGAGAAAAATGGGTATTTATTCTTCCAGTGAAAAAGCACACAAGCGGTGAAGAATTGTGTTATAACCCCTCCTCCCTTAATGGGACAGAAGATATAAATAAATGTACATTGATTTTTTTTTTTTTCCAAGTCATTTACATTCAGCCGACATGCCTGTACGTAGGGGCAAAAAGATGTGATGTAGACAGTTGAAATGTTGCACTGCTGCGTGATTGTAGTGGCTTGTAATGAGCGCACTGCTTTAGAAAAGTCCATAAAGACAGATACACATATCCACACACATATCCAAATGGACATACTACAAGAATCAGGAAGGAAAGTCTAGATAAGAGTAGCTACATATGAACAGGGTGTAGATTGTGTAGCATGTCGTATTTGCATAGACCTCAAGTCGTCATTTAGTTGTAAAAGTGTCTAATCTCCCTGACTTCCCCAAACCCACAGAAGCATGTAATCTGGCTGGTATAAAGATGTTAGCTGTCACAGGTGCAGGCCTGCAGACTTTGCAATCATGTCATGTACCTCGGGATGACGGGACACAATGATGGTTATTATTGGTGTCGGAGCAGCCCTGTAATGGGTGCCTGTTTAATGCTCTCTGGTTTAATTTTCTCCTTTTCCCGGCTGTCAGGGGAGGCCTTGTAAATCTCAGCTACTTTTTCATCATGTTTGTGCACTCTTCAGTACCCGTAAACGAGACTCCGCAGAGGCACGGCGGAGCGAGGGCAGGGGGGACAGGATTTACTGCCCCTCCCCCTTCAACATGTGGACCATTAAAGAGGAAGCTGGTTAATGGGCAGAGCACAATCAAGCAGTGAAAACTCCCCTACTGCAGCGAGAGAGGGGACCTGGCCCAAACATTATTACAAGAGCATCACTCCCCTGTGCCTGGAGTACACCTAAGCAGCACTAGAGCAGGTTACTGCTTTTTCTTGGCAATCGTGCACTGTGCACAAACTGCTCTACACTCATGTTTGTACATATGTGTTAACATGGATGTGAAGGGGGATGTAACACATGCTTAATCCCCCTCCGTCCTCCACCAGCACCCCCAATAGTTGTCGTGTGACGCTGGCCCAGTCTAGTCCCAGAGGGGCTTGACGCGTGCCTCTTCCCCAGGCCACAGCTGTTACTCCGCCCCATGATGAATGCCCCTGTCGTGGGCCGCTGAGCGGGCATCAAGCCCTGAGTCTCTGGGGAAAGATGAGGACTCTGATAAGTGCTGTTATTGGAGGTAATTGAAAGCTGAGTGTTCCTGTGGGATGCACTGGAGGGCCTGTGCTGCTGCGCACCAAACTGCTGGAGTTGGTGATGGTGCTCTATCACACTTGTGGGCTCAAGGCTGCTGAACGCCATGTGACACTTATCTGTCTGGAACGTGCTGTTAATTTGGACAGGTGTCTACTGTAGGCTCTGCTTGTTCATTTAGATATCTCTCTTTTTCTGAAACCAAATTAAAACCAATCACAGGAAATGTTAAAAATCTGACTGACAAGCAACAGGCTAACTACAGTGCCTGAAGAGCTGAGTAGCATTTTTGAGTGAATACCATTCTAATAATATGATTATATTTCCAGGGTGGTGCTTTCATGAGATATTAACAGACAGTCTTTGGGCCAGCTCTCAAAATGTCACTTAACGGAAATTCAGAGAACCCCCCACCTTTTTCTTGTGACTGCACTCTAAGAACTAGGAGCAATTATAGGTCTTTGAACACTGTTTTGAGGACTTTTGTACCTTCTGTTTCAGAGTAGATACTTTTCCAGTACAAGAGGAACCATAAATAACGCAAGTCTACATTGATTGGTTAAACGCATGAGCCAATGCATCACCAGCAACAGCCATTTTTAAAACCCATTAACCGTGTAACCAACAAACAACACAAAACACGAAAGCAACTCAGAACAAAAAAAATAGTCGAGCATACTTTTTTTTAGGTTCTTTGCTGATTGCACTGATTGTGTTACTATTTTTGCGGGCTACACAGCGTTCTGTATAATGTCAATCAAAGGTGCATTAATTGTCTTATTTTGAATTATTCACAAGTGATGAATTTTATCATTCTTCTTATCGACATTTATCTCTTTGTTAATTATTGTTTAATTTTATCCTGTGAAGCATTTTATGAAGTCAGTTTACACATGAGCGTTATGAGTGAATCAGTGATCATCCCTCTGACTTTTAACAATAATAATGATTGAGATTTTGCAATGAAGATGATTTTCAGAATTGTGGGGCAAGTTTAGTCTCAAAACAGTGTACACGGTTTTGCTGCTATTTACAGGTTACAGGTCTCAGGATGTTGTGAAACATTTGCCCTGGGCTTTGTGGTACATTTGCTCTGGTTTGGTGGGTGTGTCAAAGGTGTGCCCAAACAGCAGCAACTTGTATATAAACCAGAATCTAGTATATCTTTACCCTTTGTACATACAAGTGTTGTTCTTTATTTCACACCTGCATCGTTAAGCCCCATTTCCACTGAGCAGTACGGTACGGTTTGGGATGCATTTTTTCCGTTTACACTGTGAAAAGTTGTGGATGGTAGCAGTGAAACCGTTCTGTACCGTCCCTATTTTTGGTCACCCCTCTGTTGGGGTACCTACCTCTACCTCTGCTAGAGGCTAAGTTGTGGCTGGTTTTGTAGCCACTGTTCATACTGTGGCAAGTCTTACATATGTTAGTAAACCATAACTGTAAAATGAGAGAATGTTTTGCTGCCTCTCCCAGCAGCTGTGGTCTGAGAAAAAACGCGCAATTGACTGGGCCGACTGCCGGCAACTTTTATGGTAGAACGTTTACTCGTAATGTTACTCAATGCATGAGATGATGACATGAATCCATCAGCACATCTTAAATTTCAATGTGACAACCTTGACCATTACTTTAGTTTTTATTGTCTCTATTGGATGACACAGACTTTCAGTAATGAGTGGATCTCAAAGCATTTGAATATATTTCGACCGGATTATGTGGACTGCATATATCCCAATCCTCACTCGAAGGGGAAAAAAAGCATCGTGGAGTGTCGTTTCTGTTGGCTACAGCTGGCTGTGCTTGCCTGAGAAGGACTAAATGCACAAATATTTTGTTCTGTAAATGTCGCCATGCAACTCCGTTCTGTAAGCGCTAAACGAGGTGTAGATGTTTCTTCTGTGTCACATAAGATGAGGAAATACAGTGAGTGCTAGATGGAGCAGTGAGTGACAACAGCCCCACCCACATTTAGGAGTACTGTTTGCAGTGGAAACACTAGGGTACCATGTCTGAAGGGTTACTTTTGGTTCCAAAGATACCATACAGAAAGTGTTTGGTGGAAAAGTGGCTTTTAGAGAACCATGCCGATGTGACACAGGAGCTAAAATTGCACTTTCTTCGCCGTATTTCTTATTGACAGGTCTAATGACTGGTAGAGGGGCAAAAGTGTTGATATGCAAACAGAAGTTTGAGGATGTTTCTACATACATTTATGGCGAACTGTGGGTGTGCAATTGAAGCTCGTGTCCTAGCATCCAATACCACTGATTGACATTTATAAGACAGAATCCAGCTTTATAAAACGTACCCATATTTCTGCCTTTTGCGTGCCCACAGTTTAGTTGTGAATCTTTTCTTCATGCAAGACATGACACAGGTGATATCACCATGTAACAGTTATCAAAACTTTGATATCTTGGTAAAAACAACGCCACTCAGTGTATTCTGGCCGTAGGACCACCTGTTGTCTCTCATGTAGCACCAGAGAGCAGCTCTCCTCCACGGTGACGCCACCCAGCGTAGACCCAGGCTGACCCCTGTTGCGTCTGCCTGTGTGAAGGTGAGGCTGAAGGTCGCCCTGCCCTGACAGCTCCTAATGGGCCCGCATTCACCACCGCCTCCTCCTCCTCACCCTCAGGATCAATCTCCGGCCTATTAGAAGCATGCCGCTGCTGAATATGATTGCATTCACTGGGCCCCACTGGTGCTAATGTGCCTCCATCAATCCATCAAGGCGGGCTGACCGCGGGGCGGGCGGTTATGAAGTGCCTGAGCTGACAGCCGCTGAATGAGGAGCAGGGGATGCCTCCCCACCGCCACTACCCTTCTTCCTCCTCCTCACCTCTACTACTCCACTAGGCTTGTCTTTAAAGCTCTCTCTTGTGTGATCGTGGGCTCGTAGTTGCGATGAATGTCAGAATTGTGGTGCGTATCTTTGAAGGTGACACATTCGCAGTAAGGAAAGCGAAAGAAGCATCAAAGATGGTCCAGTTTTTATCATCTGAATATTCAGTAACCTTGATTCTTGTGTGGTTAGTCCTCTTAAATTGGCTCACATTGAAATATATTTTTAATTGTCGGGCATGCTGTTTCATTTTAGTGCTGCCACTATAGTGGTGGTCCATTGTTGGAAAATCTTTAGCAGCTCCACTCACATTTTGCAACAGGATGACGCGAGTATCTCCTTCCTCTGTGTAGCAGGTTGCAGCTGTATCTGATAGAGCCTGTCCATATCTGAGGCAGGATCAGTGTCGGAGCTGTGTGAAAAGCAGAGGCAGGCAGAGCTTAACACACGCACACACATTCACACACAGCTCCTCAGTTCTGCCTGCCTGCCGCCTCCCTGAGCAGATCGGAAATGACACCTCATTTCCATAAAGGCATTAGGAATTCATTGGATTTTCTTTCCCAGCTAATCATAGTGCGGGTGTAAAACCTTTTAGGCTTTTTAATGAATGATTTTTGACTGATTGCCTATTAATAAGGACACCTCTTGAACAGGCATAGGCTGGGGCAGGGGTTGGGAGGTGCAGATGTGTTTGTTTTGGTGTGTGAGTGTGTGTGTGTGTGTGTGTGTCAGCCAGGCGAAAATGCATTGGAGAAGGAGGAGGGGGAGAGGAGGGGTGGGCCCTCTCGGTTGGGACATAAAGAGGAACCAGTGGCTCCCCTGGGAAATCACAGCTCGTGTCTGCATCTTAAATATCCCTGTGAAGTATCAATAAGTGGGTAATTGAATTTTGAACACAAACATGAGCGTCAGGTGTATGTGTTGCGAGACGGGGGTGCTGTGGGGGCGTAGGCTGAATGTGTGTGCCTCCAAGTGTTTCTTTGCTCGTGTGTTTGTGTGTGTCATCTCCTCTGTGTCTCCCTCGTCCCCCGGGGAGGAGGGCGGTGAAAGAGGATGTTAAATCCATTAAATAAAGCTTACAGCCCGTAATAGCTGAGCAGCACTCGGAGATGGGCAGTGAGGGTCAGATAAGTCCTCTTAACTCTTAATGAAAGTGAATTGGGGCAGTCGGGGCCGGGGTCCAGGACTCCAGTTAACCCAGGTGGTCATCTGTCTTTGGAGCTAACAGGGGTCCAGCGGCTCAGCGGGAGCGTGCCATCGAGAGAGGCAGCCAGGGGTGGGGGTTGCTCGGGGGGCAAAGCGATGATTACTCTCATTTTATACACAGGGGAGTCGTGGTGGGGGCTGGGAGTGGGCTGTGACAATGACACCCAGATCACTCACCGTAAACGAGGAGAAAGTAAGATGTTACACCACCGCGTTTCCTCTTGCATTTACATTCAAGCCACCTGGGATTCGGCCATTGAAAATGATTTGCCAGTGCAGGACAGAAAATTACAGAAACATTTGGGCGGCACCAGAACATACAGTTTAAGTCCTTGGCATTTTGGGGGGGGAAAAGGGCAACATTTTAAATAGCCTCAGGGCATATTTAGCTGTTTGCAAATATAGGTTAATCTCTATTGTTATAATGTGCCCTTAGAAGCATTAATCAGGCCCAAAGCAGGCCAGAGGATTACTGGGCCGATGTAGGAGCTGGGGGTGCAGGAGCCTCCATACTGGTCTCTATGCCATCATGTCCTCCGCCCTCAATCTGATGATAACCTGGCTAAGATTTGTTTTTTACATATTGTGTCCGTTTATGGATAAAAATATTTCAAGTTGCATTGATAAAAATGGATTGCAGTCAATCAATATGGGTGGAATTATTATTTACACAGAGTTCCCACTGTTCCTTGAAATCCTTGAAAGTTTGTGCATTTGAGAGAAAGAAATCAGGGCCATTAAAGTTTTAGAAAAATAGACATAAATAAATGTTGTTCAATTAAAGTGTCTGAATTTATATATTTTGTGCAAAAATAGAAAATTTTTTTTTTTTAGTTAACATTAGTAAATAGGCTCTTTTTAATCTTTGTTTGTAGGGCCATCGTGGTGAAGGAGTTTCCCCTGCAGACACATAGAGTGGCTGTACCGTGGGATATGCGGTATTATGATTTTAGCACATTGTAGTGCTGCCCTCTTAAAGTCGGAGATTCCAGTCAGCCAATAGGAGACCGCCTCAGTAGACTAAGATTGCTTCATGTTGGGCAGTCTCTTTTTTTGCCATTTAGTGCACAGTGTATTTCTCGGGATGTTGTAGTCTCCAGATTTTGCTGCAGAGTGAGCATTCCTCGCTCTCATTCTGCTCTTTGGCGCAGGCAGCTGTGGATATGGAGGCAGCTGCCTGGAGGAGGACATGGTTTGCCCTGTAAGGCTCCAAAATAATGTAACCTTCTGCCCTCTGGCTCACAGCAACTTAACACAACACAGTCTCTGTTTTTTTATGTCCAGTGTCAGCAAAAAAATGTTGTCGCACATTTCTGATTGGTCATTTGCGTAGTTAGCTTGTTTAAGGAACAAATAATCAAATATTCGTATTTAACAGCCAAATCTGATTTGACTGGCAAAATTCTGAGTCATGTACAGCCCTAGTGCTTTGTAAATTATTGTTGTGCTATTATTACCTATATTTTTGTTCTTTTAAATGACAAAGATGACACAGTTATAAAGCCAATTAAATACTTGTTCATTGTTAAATGCAGAAGGTAGAAGCGCAGTGAGGTGCAATAGAGGGTGCAAACAGAAACAGAATATCTGCAGAAGTAAAAATGTCGCCACAAGGTAGAGTACTTGCTCTGGATGAAGGGAGGGCTGAAGCACAGAAGGAAAAAGAACAGTCCTGTGTAGGTTCCACTGCTTACAGCGCAGCTGTCAATAGCACAGTGTTGCAGTACAGCAGTTAGCGCAACAGCCCAAGGTGAGCTTCCGTAGAGCGTGGTCATTCTCATGATAATAATTCTCAGTGCTTTAACAGCGCTTAAAGCACTGAGAATTGTCTCAAGCCATGACATGTTGGCTTGAGTTTTAGGGAATTGTGCTGGGAAAGTCCTTGAAATATCCTTAAATGTGATGTTTAAGAAGGTGTGGGAACCCTGTATACAGTATGGTGTGGCTGTGGGTACTAAATTGTCATGGGCAAACTGTGTTGGAGTCTCAGACCAGTTAGGGCTGAATGATAATTAGATAGCAACAAATCAACGGGGCAAGGAGATGGCCACAGAATCCATAAGGTGTCATTTAGTATGGATGGCAGTGGTAACAAGATGCTGATTAACTTAGTGCAAAATTAGTAATTGACCTTTCTAATCAACTAAACAAATCTCTAAGTCCCACTAATCAGTATTGATCTCCCCTGTTGTATGACAAAGCCTGTGTGTGTGTGTGTGTGTGTGTGTGTGTGTGTGTGTGTGTGTGTGTGTGTGTGTGTGTGTGTGTGTGTGTGTGGAGGTGACTGTGCAAGTAAGTGGGCTGGTGTTTTTGAGGCTTGTTAGTAAAACTTGTAAGTTAAACATCAGCCATTTATCATCACGTTTTTTTACCTTGAAATTTCCCAGGGAAGTCCATTATTTAAACATTTTAAGTACCTGTTAGCATATGCCTTTTATTATAGAAGACATTTTGACATGGCACAGGTGTAAATGACAAAATTAAAGATGGCTGAATTCCATTTAACTGCGTCAGTTTCAAAGTCCTGGTATCAAATGCTGGCTGACTGTCACACGGGCCAAGTGTCCATTCAAATTTAGCACATATTATTAATGAATAATCAGTAACAATAATCAAGATGACCAGCAAAAGAAGGTGGATGAATGCATGGTACCATCGAGGAATGGGCAGAGGTACTCGAGTGTTCGTACAAAGTGATCACTCCCCAACCTCACACGTGTGAACATGACTTAAATATAGTTTTGTACTATTTAAAATGGATAAAATCTTATTTCATTTTAGAGCTGGATGCAGTGTATTGCTTCGCTTAGCACCACTGTGACCCGCTGTCGCTCTGTTTATCATGAGACTTCTGCTGCAGGAGTGTGAGCTCCACACCAAGGAACAGTTAGTGGGAGTCTGCTCGCTCACACACACACTGACAGGAATAACTGAAAGTATCACACGACTAACATTACTAAGTGTTATTGACAGGACAGACTTGAAGTGTGTCAGTGTCAGTTTGATAAACAGCTCAGTGTTGGATGTTAGCAGCTGCTGCTGCTGAGTTAGCTCGTGCTAACCAGGTAGAGGTCAAAATAACTGCGAGGAAGGCAGCTCGAAGGCAGTACTCAAATATGAAAGTTACTTTAAATGCCTATCCCTAGTACTATCCACTACTACTACTAAACTACTATGCAAATACTAGAAGTCTGTCGCATCGAGACACCTGCAAACAGTAAATTTAAAATCAGATGTCATCCAAACATTGCAGACAAAGAGTTTCAGTCAAACCTCAAACAAAGAAATCAATGTACAGCGCAGAATCAAATATGACATTTATGTTTGTTTCATATTGATTTAAGAGGTCCAGTCTCCTCATCGCTCCACACAGATCTGATGTTTTTTTTCTGCCACAATTTTTCATCTTCTCAATGGTTTGGGACGTTTCAGTGGAGATTTAAGTCCCATGCTTCATGTATGTTATGTTTGTTTAACCAAATCTGTTTCCACTGCATTTGTTGCATTTAGCTTTTATTTATACACCAGGTTGAAAATGAACTTTTTTGTCCATCTACCACTGTCGCTTCGCTAGTGGGTTGCAAAATCTACCAGCCACTCAATAGATCACCATTGTTTTCTTGGCTGGTGAGTGAAGCAAATCTAGCAGCCACTTGAATTTTTTTTTACCAGCATCTGGCCGGTGACTGTCGCTGATTTACGACCCTTTCTACACACAAACTTCACGTCGGCCCAATGTGGAAACTTGTTTGTGGTATTTTGACTTGGTTTTTTTTGTCCAATTTCCATCATTTCTACCCAGGTATTTTAAGGTGCAAATTGAAAATGCACATGTAAACAGGTGAATGAAATGCTTGAGTATATCGGAGCCATTGTTAGTGTCCATAGTAACGCCTGTGCTAATACTGTGATCCTGTTGTAGCTCTTTCAGCGGTCTGGCTATATTTGCTTTTAGTGAGAGTTCATCTTGTGTTGCATTCTTTCCCACCTTTCATACTCTTTAATAACTTGCTGAACACTTCCACATATTTCCTTTTTATAAAAAAGAGGACTGCACATCATAAAGTGAGCACTGATTTATGTTTAATGGGGTCTTTAATGTGATCATATCAATGATATTTCTATCTGAGTAGGGGGAGGCTGAACTGAACCATAATTAATAAGACGCTCAGTGGGGCGAGGGGTCTCAGGAGGAGTGGCACAGCCATCCTTGATCTGTTTTACAGTTGAGGCTCATCAAGAGATGGAGAAAGTGATAACAAGAGAGAGAGAAGCATGACACCTTAAAAATCAAAAATACCCTTTACCGTTCCTGGTCTAACTGCTCCTAATAAGACAGTGACATCAGCGCACTTGGCGGCTTACGGGTCATCCCAATGTAATTGCTTTCCCTCGCCTAATTTTGATGGCTTCATTTCAATCTAAAGCACCCTATGCATGTCCAGGGGTCCCCTGATGACTTTGTTTAGGGTGATTTGAAGAGACAGCAAAGTGCAAAATGAATCCATCCCATTCCAATTAGCATCATCCTTAACCTAATGAGGGACACCTCAAGGTGACGTGGCCCCCACGCCCAGATGCACCATTATCATTCCACACTGGGCAACTCATCTAAATTACTAACTGGCCTAGCTTTTTCATTAGCCGCTGTGGGCGGGGGAGGCGGGGGCCCTTCACACCAGCACGCAGGCAGACAGCAGCCAGCTGAGATCCTGATCATATTCTTCTTGCAGGCGTCGTGGAGGTGGATGACTTTCTGCTAAATGCCCATTTGAAATCAGTCCTCTCTCTGCTGCTCTGTACTCTTATATTTGTGTGATGTACAAGGTTAGTTAGAAACTGAATAGAGTCGCTGATGTGATCTTTGCAGCTCATAAAAACTGCAGTGCAGCCAGGAGCCTGATCCTCTTCTTATCTTTTACAGAGTAATTACTGTACCTGGATGATGCATCTCCAGGGTTTATAATGATGCTGCAGCAAAGTCCCCGCAGTCTCCATAGTGACACGAGGGTTTGTCTGTCACAGAAAAGCCTCAGCTATGATTGCTCTCCCTGTGAAGACCAGCTTTACAAAGGGCCTTCAGCAGGGACAATTCTGTTGTAGGACTGTCAATGGCACAGAGTGCGAAGCCTAGTTTACTGGATCCCACCCAGACATCCTGCTGTGTAGGACCTTTAACAATTTAAACAATGCGTTTTAGTTGCATCACAGATGTTGCTCTATGGGGTGCGGCAAATGAGTACAGCTGGGAAATATTTGCAATCCGTACCATAATGTCAATAATGTAACTATAATTTTGGTGTAATTATTGGTGCATTCATTTACAGGGGTTAGTGACATGGTTTCTGAGGAAAAAAATCAAAAAAAAAATTGTATCGTAATGCAAAATACAAGACGATATCTAGTCCCAGGTCATGTAGTGAAGGGGAGGGAGGGGTATCTGAACTCTCCCTCCCCCAAAGCTACAACAATTTTTAATTGTACTACTATGGACGGATTAAGGATGCACCGATCTGATATCTGGATCGAATATCGGCCCCGATATCATCAAAATAGGTGGACTGGGTATCGGAAAATGCAACCGATACCTGAGCCGATCCCTCCCCTTAAAATCTATTGCGACGCGAGCGACATCATACATCAGCAGCAGCACGTGTGCCGCATGCTACAAGAGTTGATTAGCCTTCCTACTGTAGGCAAGCGCAAACAACATGGAGCAAGGGAGAGAATCTGCCGTGTGGAGGTATTTCACACTGAACACTCCAAGGTATATAGCTTTTTAGGTCACCCATGGTATCGGATCGGTATCGTGTCTCGGCTGATACTCAAAGCCACAGGCATCAGGATCGGTATCGAAACTGAAAAAGCTGGATCGGTGCATCTCTAGGACAGATGTACAGTAACTGCATATGCCCTTTATCTTGTCCTTTCTACAGCATCTTATTCATCATATTTTAGCCTTATCCTATTACAGTGTGTGGATTTGTGTGTGTTGAGTGAGTGGAACAGTTTTTCTATTATGAGAGGCAGCAAATGTCACTGTATGTCAACATGCAGTGACATTCACTCTAAAGGCATTCATGTAAGTACAGTGTCAGCTATATCCTCAGCTCCTTTTTTTAAAACACATGCCATTTTAAGGCCCAGTCCACACTGACATGGGTATCTTTGTAAGAAAGAGCTTTTCCTTTTTCTTTTTGAAAAAACGAAAAAATCGTTGTCAAGAGCATGTCAAACCATCAGGAGGTGATGTAACTATAACCTTTAAGCAACGCAAAGAAATAGAAGTTGGCCAGTCAAGCCTGAAAACAAGCTTGTAGCAGAAGGCTACCTGGAGCAGTGACCTCCATAGCTCATTCTGATGGCTCTGCCCCTCAGTATAGTAGAAGAGCAACTGTACATTTATTTAAAACGTCCTCTTCGCAAGGTTAAAGCCAGCACTACTTAAGTCATGTCAGCCATTGCACAGAATGTCGCCTCATTTGTGGTGCCTCACAAATGTGATAACACATTCAGTTTTCCCTGTCAACAGGTCAACACTGAAAACGAGTTTCTGAACATCTTCACCCTGGATGGAGTTTTAGTAAAGGTCCGTTTTAAGTGACCTAAAACACCGTTTGAGTTTGGATGAAGGGCCAAATGCATAGAAAAAGCTGTGTTATAATATATATCCATGAACAAGGCCTAAAACAAAGCAAAAATATCTACATACAGTACTTCTAGAGTACTGTATGTATCAACCTTTAAGTTTTTTTTACTTCTCAGATTGTTGTATCTGAACTATTTATGCCTCTGCAGCTGGCCGTGGCTGTGACTGGAGGCCTTACTGTTTTCAGAATGTTCGTCTGTCCATCCGTCCCAATCCAGTGAACGCCATATCTCAAGAACACCTTGAGGGAAATTCTTTAAATTTGGCACAAACGTCCACGTACACTCAACAATGATTCCATTTTAGTGGCCAAAAGTCAACAATTCATATGCTAATTGTGACAAAATTAGTGATGACATTTTAAATCCAAAAGGTCAAAGGTCAATTTCAGTGTGTCATCAAAAAAATCTTCTGCAAAAACACTTTTTAGGTCATGACTCAACGCCATAACTAAGGAACAGAAAGAGAGACCTTTAGTCAGATACTGAATTGGTGACACTCATCTTGGGTGTCCACCTTGACACTGCTGATTGTATATATCGAATGTGCTGCCAGGTTGAAGATGTGTGTCAAAAGCATCCGTGTTTTAGAATACGTAGCTTCTTTGCAGCAAGATCCATGATCTTATGAGTCTGGACAGACATGGATGTAAACTGTAACTGCAGCTTGACTGGTTCGCAGAGGCATACATTGGCAAGGCGGTTATTCTAATGGCGGGGGGTGTTAAGTTTGAAGGAATAAAAATAAAAAGCAAATATTAAAGAAAAGTTTTGAAAATAAACACAAATAAACTGGTGTAGCAGAATATGTCCTCCCACCCCTCTGGTTTATAGACCTCCGGCCCAAAGGGGTAATAACCGTATTTACTGCTTAAACGAATGTTGCTCTTTTGCCTTTAAAGTGGATGTCTTATTCTTATTTTGCTAGTCACTTGCTGCGTATCTTATACATGGCCATACTCCAGGTTAATAGAGACATTTTGCTTCTATTCTCACTCATCTTGTATCCGCACGAACACACACTTTCATGCATGCATAGGTCTGAGCACTTGTACTTCACTACATTGAAACAGCAATCAAGCAAATCACAAGACTGCTTGGTAGCTCCGCTTCCATTTTACGTGTTTTCCATGTCCTGAATGAACAGATGTTTGTATAAATTACCTCCCTGTGTGACACTGCAGATATTAAATACATGCTTTGCATTACTAAACAACAGTTCTGAGGCTCTTAGAGCTGCAGGCAAATGTTGTGGAAGACTGACTGATTTTACCAACTTATGAAGGATTGTTGGAAGGGTGTGAAGCAAGCCGGAGTCTTGGTTTCTCACAGGCATAATAATGACAAAAATTAACCGCTACAGAGGTTTAAATTAAAAATGTGATGTGTCTTCTTGTTTTCCAGCCAGAGAAATGACCAGGGGGAAGTTTCTGAACATCTTGGAAAGGCCCAAGAAGTGACATGTTTTTTTATTTGTTTGTTTTTTTACAAGCAACAAGAAATGTGGGACTGCAGGCTGAATCTGATCTATGCGTTTACCAGTATGCTCTGAACATGTTCAGACCCTCACGACAAAATTCAAAGACTTTGCAAACCGTAAACAGGAGCAGAGTGCTCTCTCTCTCACGCGAGGTCTTCTGTGCACCTGTCATCGTAGATAGATGCCTTTACAGTTACAGAAACTTTAAAATGATTTATTACTTCTCACTGAATTTCTCTGTCGCTTGTAGAGCTGCCCTGATTAAATGTACCCTATTTATTCTTATTTCTATTTTCAACATGATTTACATTTTTTTGCAATTTGTGAAGTTGTATAATAAAGTTTTAAAATGAAAAGATGATTGCCTTTTATTTAAAGTCCCCCTAAATTATTACGTTTGCAGCCAGAGCAGCTAACTTTTTTTTTTAGAGACTGTTAACTTTTAATTAGGGCACTAACTTCATGCCTCTGCCACTCCACAAAGTGCAGCACCTCTCTGGCTGTGGACATGTAAGGAGCTCCGACGTGAGAGTGCTTTCCCGGCTACCAGGGCATGTTTTCCATTTAATGAGCATTGGAAGCCGGGTCCCCTACACAAAACATTGCGTAAAAATAATATTGCTCATTGTCATCGCCTTTAATGAGAGCTGACATAATTACTAGGACCATTTCTTTTCTAATTAGCACACTTCAGCGTTGTCGGAGCTAGCGGCCGGGCAAAAAGAGAATCAGACAGGCATGCCGAATGGGAAACAAAAAGAAGTCCATCCGCCATAATTAGGTAAGACAATGCCTCGGACTGTTCTCGGCTGGAGATGTCGCTGGGGCTCTGGCCGCTCACTCCCAACAAGTTACACTTCTCCCCGGGCCGCTAATAAGCCCCTAATCGTCTTTCCGATTCACACGGACGGAGGCCGCCATTGCCTCAGTGGCTTCACCCCCTGCCTCTCACGCGGACCCTGGCTCACCCCTCCTGAAAAATATGGATTATTTAAACAGTTCAGCGGGTTTCAGAGAGAGTGACTTGCTCAGTGTGCTGCTGGACTGTCATGGGACAGAGAGAGAGGATTTTGTGGAGCTTTGAACACACCGTGGCCTGGTGCAGTAGCAGGCACAATTAATTTTAGCTGTGTCCAAATATATTAAAGACAGGTCAGCCCCCTAAAGGGTCTTACCTGGCCCACTGGATGACTTTGTTCATGCACCTAATGTTGATGCACTGGCTAAGAGGTGCCAGGTTTCAGGAACACGTTTAACAGCCTTTTTTTGTAACAGAGATCACACACTACAAAGTCCCTTCTTCATGCTCCCTTTGCATTTTTACACAGGACCAAATGATAGCAGCAGCATGTCGCTGTAGTGTGTGTTTTTAGATGCATGCCGGCATCACAGAATGAAGAGAGGCATAACGCAACACAACAGCATTGGCCTCTTGCCTGACATTTAAGATATGTGTCAGCAGCACTTCATAAACAATAACCATGTCAGTAACAGTTATTTACCATCTCTGTTATATGGCAGTCGATCTCGTTCTCTTGTCAGAGGGTAAGGAGCTCCCAGACCTCATTGTTTTCCCAGTTTGAGGACATTTTCAGCCACTGTTCTTCAAGTTAGCTGCTAACTGCTATCAGCTACTTTTTAAATCCCTAGTAATTGGTTGCACGCGTAACACATCATCACAACGTCATACCCGTGCCGCTCATGATCCCGTCCTGCCGGCTTAAAGGCGAGAAAAGTCGGTCCCCCCCATTCAATGACTACCTTACATACAGAACGGCGAGGCAACGTAATGGCGTGAAATTCCCACTTTGAAGAGGCAGTGTAGAAGGAGCAAGTGAGTCACAGACTGAATGTGAAAAAACTCATTTTGTTGAAATTACACTTATTTTTCTTAAGACATCTTGGGCTGTTCCCATGAGGCTGTTCTCAAAGGTCACACACCACAAATCTTGCACGTTATACATGCAAAGGAAGGGAAAAATTTTGTTTGACACACCAGATGTAGGTTATGTAAAAGTAACATACGTGATCCAAATACCTACACCCCAAATCAAATCAAAACAACAGCCAAATTGTCCAAAAAAGTCTGTTGAGTTGTAGAGCACATAGAACAATTATTAACTTACTAATGACTTAGTAACATTTATTAATACAGACGTAGTATTAGATAGTGACACCACCACCCTCTCTCAGAAGTACTCCCCCTTATGTTACACTGCAATTTGAACTTTGGAAATAAACCTGCGCAAAAAAAGAGTTCAGTGGCTGATACAGTCTGACTGATGCCCATGATAGTAGACCTGGCCCTCTGAACATCCTCCTCCTTAACAGTACTCACTGTGCAGGAAAATGGCTCCTACAGTGTTGTTATATATTACAGGTTGTTACTGTTTGTTACTACTGCATGTGTAGCCTATGTAGCATTTTACTGTTGTAACTGGTCGATGTAGAGCTTATTTAAACCACTAAATAAACAGTTAATAGTTAAATCTATAACAATACATCGTATGTTTTATATGCAAATTATTAATTTGTAAAGTAGCCATAGCAGTCAAATAAACGTAGTGCAATGAATACTAAACATGTTTACCTCTGAAATGCAGTGGAATATAAAGTAAGTATAATAAGCATGACTTAAAAGTACTCAAGTGAAGCACAAGTACCTTGGAATTCAACTTAAGTAGCCTACAATCATGGAAGTGTAACTGGGCACTGGCCCATGGGCCCAAAGTGTAAGGTGGCCCCCTGGCCCTCACCTGCAAAACGTCCCAAATAAACGTGCTGACCAGAAAGAGACTCGAAATGACAACAAAGAGATGCAAAGCAACTGCATAAAAAGACACTATTTTACATCAAAGAGACCCAAAATGACTAAAAAAGACACTATATTACTTTAGAGAGACACAAAATGACCAAAAAAAGACACTATATTATTTTAAAGAGGCACAAAATGACCAAAAGAGACACTATATTACTTTAAAGAGACACAAAATGAACAAAAAAAAGACACCATATTACTTTAAAGAGACACAAAATGACCAAAAAAGACACTATGTTACCACAAAGAGACACAAAATGACCAAAAAAAGACACTATATTACTTTAAAGAGACACAAAATAACCAAAAAAGGCACTATGTTACTATAAAGAGACACATAATGACCAAAAAAAAGACACTATGTTACTTTAAAGCGACACAAAATAACCAAAAAAGACACTATGTTACTATAAAGAGACACAAAATGACCAAAAAAGGCACTATATTACCACAAAGAGACACAAAATGACCAAAAAAAGACACTATATTACCACAAAGAGACACAAAATGACCAAAAAAACACTATATTACTTTCAAGAGACACAAAATGACCAAAAAAGACACTATGTTACTATAAAGAGACACATAATGACCAAAAAAAAGACACTATGTTACTTTAAAGCGACACAAAATGACCAAAAAAGACACTATGTTACTATAAAGAGACACAAAATGACCAAAAAAGGCACTATATTACCACAAAGAGACACAAAATGACCAAAAAAAGACACTATATTACCACAAAGAGACACAAAATGACCAAAAAAACACTATATTACTTTCAAGAGACACAAAATGACCAAAAAAGACACTATGTTACTATAAAGAGACACAAAATGACCAAAAAAAGACACTATGTTACTTTAAAGAGACACAAAATGACCAAAAAAAGACACTATGTTACTTTAAAGAGACACAAAATGACCAAAAAAAGACACTATGTTACTATAAAGAGACACAAAATGACCAAAAAAAGACACTATGTTACTTTAAAGAGACACAAAATGACCAAAAAAAGACACTATATTACCACAAAGAGACACAAAATGACCAAAAAAGACACTATGTTACTTTAAAGAGACACAAAATGACCAAAAAAAGACACTTTATTACCACAAAGAGACACAAAGACACTGTATTACTTTAGAGAGACACAAAATGATCAAAAAGATGTGTTCCAACTACAAAGAAATGTAAACTGGTGATACAAAAAGAGGCTAAACAGCCATAAGGTGTGTGTGTGTGTCTTGTTCTTATGTGGCACATCTATGCTGAGGGGTTCATTGTCTGATATTCCGCCCCCTGCCTTACTTTAGCCAGATACTTTAGGCCTACATCCCATCACTGCAACTTGTAAACCCTTTAAAAAGAAAGTGAAATACTATTCTAAGGTCTAAGTGTTTGGGACTGTAAGTACTGGAGGTGACCTGTTGTCACTGGGACTGGTTGAGTGTGGACACTTGTTGATGCTGACTTGATCCACATTCAGTCTGCTGAGCGCTGACGTGGTAAGCGACCTGACATCCTCAATATGGTGCACGCACTGGTGGCTGCCTGTCGCCCTCAGCCTCCCTGCAGCCAGACAGCCTTCACAAGAAACAGGTCAGTCCCCACAGAGCTGGTCATCCATATGGAGGGAGAAAAAAAAATCAGAGTTCCTCCTTCCATCCATCCATCCATCCATCCATCCTTCCTTCCGCAGTGCGTTGCCTTGACCTCACATAGCCTCTGTGCCAATCCGATGTGCCCTGAGTCCTTAAATTAGCTGTCAATTAGTGCAAATTAATCAACTCCTCGCCTAATTAAGCAATGCCGACGGGCAGCTACCAAACATGCCATTGTGGAGGAGCCATGAGAAAGCTGCGGGGCTTGCAAACTCTTTCTGAGCTGGGGGGGAGGAGAGAGAGGGAGGGAGGTGGGGGCATCGCATCACATCACGCCCTGCAAGTGCTTTGGGAAAGCAGAGGCTCTGACTGTGCTTTAGTTTTTCCCCTGACTCGGCTCTACATGTGTGCTGTCATCAAGTTGTCCTGCACCCTGTCTCAACACCCAGATCCAGCTCGATTCAGCACCACAGACAGAATCACACCAGCCTCTTGCATAAGAGGTTTTATTTCTGCAGGGGAAACATTTGCCTGCAATCTGTTCGTCTTGGAAAGCAGATGAAGAGTTTCACACCACTTTGATCGACCCAATAAAAAAAGAGATGTTGAATGCACAAGTGTTATATGGATAGAAGTTCATATGTTGAGAAATGATTCCCATGTGCAGAATCTATCTGTTGTGCATCAGTTAATGCATTCAGCCGTGCTTCTGTGACCTTCCCGCAAAGAAAAAAAGTTGTCTGCTTATTCATTATCACAAATGCATTTCAAGCTTTAGCAGTCACATCAGCAGGATATGATATTCATTATAGTGGGCGGCTTTTGCTGGCTGCTTATCAGTGTTTGACCTGCTGCAGAGCTACACCTGTTTGAAGGTTACTCGCTGGATACGTTTATCACTGCTCACTCGTGTCTGTTAACATCATTCCTAAAGCTTTGAGGACACTTTGTTCCTAATGTTGCATTATGAGCCTAAAAATGTCAGAGAACAGGAGGAGTGAAGGGAGCAGAGAAAGGATGTGGGGGTTGAGGAGGGGGTGTGTGGGGGTGGTGGGGCAGATAAACAAAAAATTTCCAACAGCTGTTTGCTTTTTAATCTGCAGCCGTCAGATCCTGCAGGTCTTTGATGGGCAACCCAATCTACACGAATGGCTGAACTAAATCTTCCCTTAATCTAGAGCCTTATTAGGCAGCCTCTCTCCTGCATGTAAATCAGCGTGCAGCCATTTTCATAGGAGATGGATTATTAAAAGCCATACAGAGAGGAGAAGTGTTGCACTATCAACAAACAAACAAACACACAAACAAAAAAAAACAGCGTGTATGGATTGCAGCAGAGGTGATGATGGAGTGAGAGCGGACAGTAACTTACCTGTAATTGACGGGTCAGTCTGACTCACACCCTTCCGTGTTAATAAATGACTGCATCCCAGCAGGCTGATGTGTCATTAGCATATCCTAATAACATTGATTTCTTCATTAATAGAATTTCCACTAAATAGGCCCTAATTAGTTTCAACTGGCCTGCCACTAATTGCAGCAGCAATATTTTTCTCCTTCTTAATCAGCAGCTCGTTTCACACTGTTTGATATAAAATATGACTTTGCTGGGCGGATCTGTCCAGACTCTGTGTGCCTACAGTCACTGTGCATGTAGGTTTTGATCACATCAGATATGTTGTATGTTGTGTGTGACCCAGCCCCCCTACATTTTCTCCTTTTGCTGTTAAAGTGACATGTTATATATGTCTTTATTTATTATTTTACATGAGATACTATTGCATTAATACATTGCTGATATCCATGTGAGCCATACATGCAAAGTAAATCTATTAAAACCTCCTATAAAAACACATAAGTAGCAGAGGACCTTTATTTTGATCAAAATTAAAGACATTTACACAATAAACTGATGCAGAAAAAGCACAAATTGGTGCATAAAATTCACCATAATGCAGGAAATTACATTTTTAATGCTCAAAATTTTCTGGCACAGGATGCCTAAACCCTCATATTTCAAATGTGTCCCCCACCATGTCAAAATGAAACCTACACCATTGCATCATATGCACAAAATGGCACAATCCTTATTTTTTATTTTAAATTAAATGTGACAGAATTCATGACAGTGTAATAAAAACAAAAATTTTACCATGAGCAAAAAGGAAAACAACATAAATCACATATGTCCTTTCACAAGATTTAAATTAGCTTCATGATAATGACACTGAAACACCTAAAAGAAAAGATGGACTTCTGCACCTTTAATTTGGGATTATTACAATAGTCACATGACCCACAATCAGCTTTTTTTTCTGCAATTATGCCAAAAAAACAACCATTTTTATGAGGCCTTCATGCAAAGACTGAAATTAACTTAACAATCTAATATAAAAATGTCACTAATTGTGTTTATAATAGTGGCTAATTATTGAATTATTAAAATTAATTATTAAAATCATGTATAGGCCTAAAAGTTACACTTCAGTGAAATTATGGCAGAAATTTGGTGTCAGAAAATTAAAATAAAATATATTTTATTGGCCCCAAAGGGAAATTTTGCACTTCTGCCATAGCAAAATTTTTCTTCAAGGACAATCTTATCTTAATTTCCTGAACATAATTTCACTGTAGTTTAACTTTTAGGCCTACATGAATTGTCTAGCAATAACAGCCATAATTCAGTGTGATGTTCAGATGAGTTTTAATAACAATAATATAAATAAGATAATGATGAACAACAGGCCAGGTAATTATTTATTAGTCTTCCTTGTGTCCCATATTCTGTATCATTTCCCCTCTCCTCCGGGGAAATGTCCCAGTGATTTAATCTGCTCTGTAGTCTGTGCTGCTGCTGCTGTGGGATTAGCGCAGTGCAGGGCCGTGCAGCAGAGTGGGTCCATATCGTCCAGCTGTCGGGTTTTTTTTTTTTGGGAGGGCCTTTGATTTGCGTGTGATGAGTTTCCCATAGCATCTGGAGATCAATTATCCATTCGTGTGAGCCAGTGGTTGAGCAGAGAGATCATAGCTGGCTCTGAGTGTGTGTGTGTTTGTGTATGTGTGTGTGTGTTTAGAGCATTCAGCGAAAGGCAATACATGCTGATTTATTCCTGCAGATTGAGGTAATTTTGCAGCATTTCAAAGGTAAGTAAGAGGTGTGAAATAGACGATTTAATTGGGCCTGGCTGTTTAAAGAAAAGTGATATAGGCAATAATAAATCTGCTGTGGATTTTTAATGGTTTTAGTGTGATAATATTATAATTTTAGCGTTTCTAAATAATGTGGAGGCTTCTTTCATAGTTTTAATCTCAGCATTTCACCCTCCTGTTTGCATCCTGCAGCCTTCAAAACAGTCATTTTGTTCCCTCCTTTCTTTCTGTAGCCTAAATCCCTTCCTCGTTTATCCATATAGTCCTGAGGAAAATGCAGATATGTATCCGAGAGGGCGTATAATGCATCCATGATCCACAGGAATCCTGAATCCTTGCAGCTGATTGGCTGCTGGGTCCTGCCTCTTGTTGGGATGGACCTGTTGGATAAAAGGACCATTTTCTAAAGGACTCTTGTGTGTTATACAGAGGATCATGCACTGGGGACCATCCTGTGAGACGGTTTCATAAGAAAATAGGCCTTTCAGGTAGCATCCGAACACAACCATGACGGGGAAACAAGGCGCCGTGCTGTCGGAAAGTTTAAATTTATCGGAGAAAACCTCTCTGGGTGCGAACGCAGGGAGTAACAGCCACCAGCCGAAGAGCAGCGCGACCCATCCGCCGCCCAGGTGCACCGGCTTTGGCATCCAGGAGATACTGGGGCTGAATAAGGAGCCGTCCGCGGCCCCGAGGAGCCCGCTGAGCTCGCTGCCGGCCGGGGCGCACCTGATCGCCGCCAGGTCCTTGCTGAGCCCCGCCGGCATGGGGGTGGGCGTCGGGATGGGATTAATCGGCTCTGGTGGAATTCCGTCGTTTTACAGACAGCCTGCGTTTTTGGAGACGGTGCTGTCGGACGCACAAGATGTTCACCTGCAGCCTCACAGCAGGTCCGTAGGGCCGCTGGACACCAGCCAGTCTGCCAGCTCAGGTGATCACACCTCACATATATATATCCATAAATACTCATCTCAGTCATACACTCATGATTTCTGCATATTTACAACCTGACCTGCTGAGCATGTGTTGCCTTTTTTTCACTGTATAAGGCTATTATTATGATTTTATTAGCACTTCTGTTAGTAGAATTATTTCTATTAATGTTATGATTTTATACTAGGTTGCAATAATATTATTATTATGATTATTGTGTCTGTTTTGTGGCTTTAAATGAATTAATTAAAATGTAAGGCCTTATAAAAATATCAGCATTGTGTCACTGTCAACAGATGTTTATCACATTTATTGTGAACATTCCCAAACGCTCTTATATATGATATTAACTTTAATGCTTTCTTCTATTTTTATTTTTTATTTTCTGATCCAGACTCAGATGATTTATCTTCAAATGAACGAAAACTCTCAAAGTCATCAGTAAGTCAGAGCAAGAAACGCAAGAAAAGACGCCACCGGTTAGTCCTGATTTCTGCTTCATTATGGCTAATTTTAATAAAATATATGAAACATAAATTCGCAGAAATGTGAGTGTTTATCACCCCAGTAAAATACAGCAACGAGTGATGATTAACAAAATCAACGTGTGAGGTTAATTGTTCTTTTTGAGTTTTTATTACAGCCATTTTAAACAGATAATGAGCTAAATTACAAACAAGAATTTTCCAGATTTCTTTTATTTTTATGTCATTACTGACATTTAGAAATGTGAAGCCTGTCCTGTTTGCTTTGCTATATTTTTACACCCATGCACATGCACAATAAAAGACGTCCGTTTGTCTAAATTCTCTGTTTTACCTGTTATGAAAATCGGATTTGCTCAGCCTTTAATGTGATATCTGCAGGACACAGTGTGTGATGTCCAACATGTCCACATGTTTAAAATGATGACCCGTCTCCACAGGACCATATTCACCTCCTATCAGCTGGAGGAGCTGGAAAAGGCCTTTAATGAAGCGCACTACCCGGATGTTTATGCACGAGAGATGCTGGCCATGAAAACAGAGCTACCTGAAGACAGGATACAGGTAATGCTCAGTGTGCCACCATCTGTTTTTATTCAGGATGCGACATTATGCAATCGAAAGTTTGCGGTTTTTGATGTTTGAACATCCTGTTTATTTGTTTATTTTATTTTTTTGACATTGATATTTTTTATTTGAGTTTTTTTTTTGTCATTATATAGGAGCACATACAGCATTTATGTCACTTAAATTAATAAAGATAGGCTATTTTTATAAATGTCTCAATTCGTAGATACATCAGGATGCTATTTTGCCAAATTTTGCTGCAATAATGCTTCATTTTAAAAACAAAAAACCCACACTTGTCATTTTAATTTGATTCTTCTCAAGGTGCAAATAGAAAAATATTTAAATAGTCTGTATAATTATTTAAATTTAAGTTAGATCTATATTTTCCACACATTAAAAGCCAAATAAAGGCACTTATATGATAGATTTAAAGCATCTTATGTTGCTAATTTCGTTGTATATTAAAGATCAGATATATTTCTTTAAAGGTGACAGTGCACACTGCAAAGCACACATCATAAACTATTCTTGTAATATGCAACAGCGTCTTTAAAACAGAATTAATTATCCTCTAATTGATTTTTGTGAATATTATAAGGCAAATATTATGGTCTGCCTTATGAATATTCACCTGTAATCTTTCACTGTGCCATCAGTGCTAATAGGCTGCTGTAATGTGAGTCCAGGCCGCCAGCTGCCTCTCACGGTGCTCCTCCTGTTGAAGGGGAGCTGGGCTCACTGAGCCCCCGTAAATCGATGAGCGATGCCCCCCTCCTGTCTGAACAAAGCCCGCTCTCCTCCAGCATTCCTCGCCAGGACAGATAATCTCTCATCAGGCGCAGTTGGATGTGAAACAATTTGTTCTCGCAGAAGGAGCCACTAACGACCTAATCAAGCTATCAAGGCGGAAGAAGATTGCAGTGTGACCTGGACCATCCATCTGCCGGGGCGCCTTTTAATCTCATTCTCATTACGGGCTGCAACAGTACAGCCGCGAATAAATAATAAAACGGGAAATAAATAAATAAGCCCGGGCCTGCTCCTATCCTAAATAAAATTAACACCCAATTTTCTCATTGAGGGTAATTAGTTAAATCAGACGAGCTCTGGAGGCTGCTGCTGCTGCTGGAGAGGCGCAGGGAGTTCAAATGAAATAACTACATTGAATTTATTAGCACGGGTCAATAGCGCTGCTCCCCCGAGTCCCGGTAGTTTAATTTCCCGTGATATTTGCCCGCCTGCCCGCCATCGATTGGGCCTGAAATTAACTTATTTTTCAATCAGCCTCGGCGTGCCCCTGGGTCACTCCTCTCGCAGCTTCACACTGGCTCCTTTTGAGGGCCTGAGAAGCAATTTCTCATAAAAAAAAAAAGTATCTTGTATGAAATAAGGGTTATCATCAGAATTACCAGAGGAGAGAAAAAAAGCATGAAAACGGTTTGATCGTTTTCAATTTAATATCTGTCCCCTCGCTTGAATCTCCTCTTCAGCCCCCCTCCTCTCCTCACACAGCCATCACAGGTGCCTAAGCAGGGTGTTTAACAGGCCTGTGTTTTGCTATACTATCAGTTTGGCCCCTCTCTCGGAGCTGACAGATAGCCTGCAGAGCCTCAAGCATTTTGTTGGCCGTGGCCAAGTGAGGTGTCATGACGTGTCAAAGCATCTATAATGCGGCCACAGGTAGCTGGAGATCAGCCCTGACAGCAGGCACAGATCCTTCACACCTGTAGCCAGCAGGTTATGGGAAATCAATGGACTCAACCCAAACGGTGCAGCCGTTATCTCAAGTTGCTCTGAAACACACCACAGATTCACTCATTATCTTTAAGACACATGCTGAAGCTGAGTTTTCATGCACAAATAATAAACAGTTAAGTCCCACATTAGGACTGATTATTAAATAATTTACCAAAGCTTTACAGGACTGTTAGAAGCTGCCAAAACAGCCTCTGGGTTGCCAGGTTGTGAAAATCCCCTTTCATGGTGTTTATCCCCTCTAATAATGCAGACATAAATGTTTGTAATGCATTAATAAATACTGAACAAGGGATTGGGAGGTGCTCTGACATAACATTTGGAGCATCAGTGTTTTAATTTCCTGCATTCTGGTGAATTTTTATGCATCAATTTATAACTGTCTTTAATTTCTTCAACATTAAGAGGGGACAAATGCACATGTTCTTCATATAAGGGGACGTGACGTCAAAATCTACAGCTATGCACTAGAGATGGGTCATTTGTAAAATAACTACTGAAATGCTAAAACTGAGTTTTAATACACAAACAATAAATAATATCACATTAGGAATAGCTTTAGTCAATCATTTATTAAAGCTTTACAGTACAAGCCATTAAAACAGTTTCTGGGTTGCCAGGTTGTAAAAAAAAAATCCCTTTTGATGGTGTTTATCCCTCCTAATAAAGCAGATATAGACGTTTGTAAGCATTAATAAATACTAAATACTGCATTCTGGTAAATTTTTCTGCACCAATTTATGGTATAGATGTTTTTACTTTCTTCAAAATAAAAGTACCCTGCTATTTTCATATTTCTTGGGGTGGGACACATGCACATGTTCTAAATATTGAGGGGACGTCTCCCCTGCATCACCCCAAAATCCAAAATCTACACCTATGCACCAGAGATGGGTCATCTTTAAAATAACTACTGAAATGCTAACTGAGTTTTCATGTACAAACAATACATAGTTGTGTACCAAATAGCTTTAGTGACAGTTAAAAATTTACTAAAGCTTTACAGGTCAGTTAGAAGCCATTAATAACAGCTGTTGGGTTGCCAGGTTGTGAAAAAAAAAATCCCTTTGATTGTGTTTATCATTTCAAATAATGCAGATTTTAATGTTTGTAATGCTTTAATAAATACTAAAATGGTCACCAGAAGGTTGGGGAGATGCTCTGACAGAAAGTTTTGAGCATCAGTGTCTTACTTTCCTGTATTCTGGTGAATTTTTATGCACCACTGTGCATTTTCTGCATCAATTTATGGTACAAATGTCTTTAATTGCACAAACAATTAATAGTTGCCTACCACTTCAGGAATAGATTTAGTAGTGGTTAATAATTTACTAAAGCTTTGCAGGTCAATTAGAAGCCATTAATGACAGCTTTTGGGTTGCCAGGTTGTAAAATGCAGACATAAATGTTTGTAATGCATTAATAAATACTGAGGCGGTCAACAGGGGGTTGGGGGCGTCCTCTGACATAACATTTTGACAATTAAACTTTAATTTCCTGCATTCTGGTGAATTTTCTGCATCAATTTATAGTATCAATTTTTTTTGAGGGGGGACAAATGCACATGTTCTAAATATTGAGGAGACGTCTCCCCTGCACCCCCCACAAAATCCAAAATCTATACCTATGCACTAGAGATTGGTCATCTTTAAAATAACAGTTGCATACCAGTTAGAAGCCATTAATGACAGCTTTTGGGTTGCCAGGTCATGAAAAAAACCCTTTTGATGGTGTTTATAATTTCTAATAATGCAGACATAAATGTTTGTAATGCTTTAATAAATACCAAGGGGTTTATACTTCACAATATGCCATCATGTCTGCTGTTATAAAAGGTATTAGGCCATCAATAAAGAAAATGGCTGCAGAGGATATGGACCAAAATCCAAATAGAGAGGATAAACAACAGCCACATGGATTTTTCACAACCTAAAATGTAGTCTTAAAGAATCAGTACAATATTTATTAATCATTAATAAGCCAAGACCTTTTGCTGGTGCCTTATTAGACATCATTAGAAAGTGAACCAGTGGTTGCATCTCTCACATAAGGAAATGCAAATGCATGCTGCAGTTTGTAACCCTTAAAAAAACAACAGCACTAATCTCATGTTTCTCAGTCATTTCCAAGGTATTAATTGCTTTAGATTAAAAAAAAAAAGCTTACAAAAGTGCACCACATTTAGTCTCAAGAGCATTAATGTTTTGTAACCTGTGTTCCAGTGATCCAATACATGTTTTCCTCACTGGCAAACCAGTGATATTTGGAGCCAAAAGTGCTGGTGACTGATATAACAGGGTGTTTTGTCCTCCTGACACAGGTATGGTTTCAGAACCGCAGAGCCAAGTGGAGGAAGAGGGAGAAATGCTGGGGCCGCAGCACCGTCATGGCCGAGTATGGGCTGTATGGAGCCATGGTGAGGCATTCCATCCCCCTGCCAGAGTCCATCCTCAAGTCTGCCAAGGATGGCATCATGGAGTCCTGCGCCCCCTGGCTGCTCGGTGAGGCTGATGTCCTGCTGTTCCCCCCACACATTCACAGCATCATTGTCTCATTGTGTCACCAGCTCATGATTGATTAAATAGATGTCAAGAGTATATTTACAGCATGATTCAATGGTAACAGCACAGGATGTCCTGTACGGGCTGCTGCAGTCTGCAGGCACTAATTATAGATGCTCTATTTAGAAATGTCCCAAATATAGAGAACATTTCACAGGCTTTGCATTACATAAACATCTTCATCCTCTACACCATCATCCATGCAAACATTATATTCTAAACCAGAACTATTTTTGCTTGCTATTTTCAGTCCAAGATGGCTTACCAATCACCAGACGCTATTCTAAATCTGAATACCCGCAACTCTTTGCAGGGATGCACAAAAAGTCCACGGAGGCAGCAGTCCCCCCGCCAACAGGACAGTGCGACGCGCCCCAGCAGCCGAGCTCTCAGAGGGCGGACGAAGCTGAGGCGGAGGAGAAGAGGTCAGAGGGCAAGTCCACCATTTCTAAAGAGGAACTGAGAGAGAACAGCATTGCTGCACTCAGGGCCAAGGCACAGGAGCACAGTGCCAAAGTGCTGGGGACGGTTTCTCATGACAGACTGCTGGAGGGCAAACAGGAGAGACAGGCGGCCGAGGAGAAAGCCGGCGCCCCCCTGAGTCCAGCAGAGGAGGAGAAAAGTCCGTAGAGACTCTAATGTTGCTGTGGACTTTTACTCTCATGAGTGAGTGCAGCGGGCTGGCTGCACTTCCCCAACATCACTCACTGTCCTGCTGGTTTTCATCCCATATTGACTTCTCTAAAAACTGGCCTGCATCTGGACTTCTTTAAGAAGAAAACTCATCTGGCCGTCACTGCTGCACAGAAGATGCAACACGCACTTTTTCTGATTTACTCCCAAACCTGCAGTTGTTGTTGCTTATGCATAGTAGAGAAGATTCGACTGAGTGGGATTTAAGTGTTAATATTGGTGTATATAGATCCCACAGTTATATATAGAGCCAGATGAGTCAGATTATACCATATTAATTAGGACTACCAATGACCCATGAGCAGTCAAGTGCATTTCATTCTTGGCATTCATTTTAATGTTGCTTGTACAGTTACTAAATGGTGACATTTGAGATAAGAACCATCCCACCGACAGGAAGTAATTGTTGTCCTACATCGCGCTGTATATACTTGATATATTAATCTCTCTCACTAAGGCACAATTCGACATGTTTTCTTGTAGTCTTAAAAGATGTTTGTGTTTTCATTTCAGAATATGTAAAAGTCAAAATACAAAGCATAAAATAGAAACCACCTTTTATTAAAATGTGGCTTTTTGGTGTCTATTTATTCCTCTTTCCTTTCAAACAAATAGTCAGTGGCAGCAAGTTGCCCTCGTTGTTGGAGTAGCTACTTGTTGTCACTTGATGCTCTGCTGGCCGGGCTCATTAGGACACAGTCCACGGCTGCATGCTTGGGTTAGCCCCTATAATCCGTCGCAGTTGAGAGCCTTCAATTTCAGATTAAACTCGGGGACCAGTGCTTTTGGGACAGGAGAGAGAGTGAAAGCAACCCCCCCTCCCTGAAGTATGATGACCTCAGCCTGATTTCAAATCACTTTAATAGATGCTATTACCGGCCGACTCTCAAGCTGTTTCATCCTCTTATCTAAATACTAACAGCTTCATTTGTTGCCAATCTTCATTTTCTCCATAAAACTTTGTATCGGGCCACTTGAACTCAGCTTTACAACACGTCTCTGTGTCTGCATTAGCTGTAATCCATATCACATTTTACACTTCATCCTCAGTTAGATAATGGGGCTTCCTAATGAGTTGAACAATTGAGTTCTACTCCAATTAAACAGAGAGCAATTTCAAAGGGCAAGGGACGACTATTATCAGTATGCCGCTGCATGTCTCAACACTGAATGGCCCTCAGATTGGAACCATAATGTCACCGGATGGGGAAAAGGTTGCTAATTACATTGTTGACAGAGATAAGTATACACACAATAATTAATGATGGCGAGTAAATGGACTGGAGTGTGTCAGAGTAATAAGAATGATGATAGAACAAACCTGGGAGTCGTGTTGATGGGTGTATTTTGAGATGTAGATTTAGGAAGATGCTTGACCATGCTAATAGTGTTAGAAGTAAAGAGAGGTTTGCTTGAGATTTGAAGGGTGCGTTTGCGATGGAGAGCTCATGCTGCAGCATTAAGGACATTTTGTTTTCGTTCTTAGTTTTACTTTCGAAGTCATGCATCCTTGTCTAATGAAAAATATACTTTAGTGGTTTTATTTTGAAGCCCGAACATAAAATCAGCTACAGAACAGGTTGTTTTCCCCTGAGCTGTCAAAGATTCAGTATCTTGTTGAGGGACACTTCAGAGTGTTTGCTCACACATTGCCTTGAACCTGACATCAGTGTAGGATTTAGGGGTGCATTAGCAGAAATAGTAGGCTATATAATATTCATAACTATGTTTCCATTAGTTTTTAATCACCTGAAACTAAGAATCATTGTGTTTTCATTACTCTAGAGCCATTAATATCTACATACGGAGCAGGTCCTTATCCAGGAGTCCACCATGTTGTTTCTACAGTAGCCCAGAATGGACAAACCAAACAGTAGCTCTTGATTGGGCTATTCACATTTTCATGGCTACCACTGTAGTCCTTTAACTTTTGCAGCCTCACCGATAGATGCCAATAAATCCTACACACTGGCCCTTTAAAGGTTAACCTTACTTTTTGATTCACCATTCTGCAGCTAAACAATGTTATCTAATTGTCTAATTGTCACCAAATGACAAGGATAAAAGTGATTCTTAGTTTTTGGCCGATGTAGCACGGGTGAGGACGGTAATGTCGGTCTGTCCACAACTTTAGTCCAGACTGAAATATCTCAACAACTACTGGATATATTGTCATGGACGTTTGTGCGCACATTCACGGTCCCAGAAGGACGAATTATTATGAACTTTTGTGACTACTTAGCTTTTTGGTGTGATCCATTTGTACTGGGAAATCAGAATTTCTGAGTTCCCTGTTAGAAAATTCCAACTGGAACGCTCCTTTATGTCGTATTTTCAACTCAGAAAGTCACAGGAACCCTGATCTCAAATCCAATATGGCTGCTCTGCGCATCAACAGTTGTGAAATCTGTAGCAATCTGCAAATTTGTAGCTCTCGGTCTTAACTTCTGTGTCATTAAAACAGTTGTACACACAGTCCTGTCCAACCTCTATCTGTGGACATGTTGCTATAGTGTTTGTATGAGCAAAATACCGTGTGATGCGCGGTTATCGCTAACAATGGCCAACCTGGCTTGAACTGGTATGCTAACCCTAACCTTAACGGCATCTCGGTTTTCTCACGCCAACTAATGACCTCCAAAGTGTATGGAAGGAAACTATAAAGCTAATAGTTTCCTTGAGTAAGTGGATGCAGCGTATTAGGTGGTGCAGTAATCAGGTCAAAATTTATATTAGTCCAGTACATACATGACCAAATACCTGAAAAGCTAACGATAATTTCCATTAGACGCTGATGTACTTTGTGTTTAGTGCTGATTAGCAAATGTTAGCATGCTATCACGCTAAACTAACATGATAAACATGGCAAATTTGATGCTAAACATTAGCATGTTAGCAAGCTGACATTAGTATTTAGCTTAAAACATGGCCACATAGAGCTGCTAGCATGATGGCGGACTCAAACTGACCCAACCTGACATTTCTGGCCTTAAACTACACTGCCAAAACCTTATTAAAACTTAAATTTGATAACTTGTGAAGGATTTTCTGGCAGTAATGGCTTCAAAATATATTTAAACTTACACAAGCTAGAACTTTTTGGTTTTGTGTTAAATTTCAGGAGAATTAAGACGTATTTTAAGCAACAAACATCACAAGTAATATGATTTTGCACATCCTCTTTTAAAGTGGAATACTCATGGAGCCCAATAACCACTTGAGGCAGACAGAGTGAAATGATTTGCAATAGACGGAGCCCTCACCTCCACAGACCCTCAACCCAATTCAGTTATTGAGGCCAAGACATATCCAGAGTGAGGATTATTCCTGTAAAGTGCAAAGCTATTTAATCCTCTGAGAGTGGAATAGAAGGCTATGATAGATCAGATTTGCTGAAGATCAAGCTGTTTACGTTGGATATGAGGAGGTAATTCACAGTATCCCTTATGATGGACAGTCTGCTTGTAGAAGACCATCATAAGATCATCTCAATCCATGCAAAGTGAGATCAGAGGGAGGTTTATGGGAAGATTTCGACTAATGCTACATTAACATTCAATTTCTTTTGATGGGCTCATAAGCAATATGATTTCATTGGTGAGATTAAGTGCGTGCCGATCATTTTGGGAAGACTCTGGGCTCCAGTTGCGTGCTGAGTTGAGATCAAACACAAGATGTGGATAGACTGAAGAGTACTGAAATGTGGTGTTGCTCTGCCCTCTGCTGCATGGACTCATCAGTACAACTGAAGTCCAAGTGTGTTTAGAGTCATTTAGACACACAGTCTTCCTCAGCAAATACCCAGCTGTTATAGAATTGCACTTTACTACTACTTTCCTACTTAGTTTTGTTTACTACGAGGATTTAAATTATAAATGTACCTGTCATCATCACCTATATGTAGCAACAACTCAGTTTTAAGATTGTCAGATTTTTTTTCAAGAGTTCATTCTTGACTGTGCTCTGGAAAAAGTCAGGATATAGACCTTGTGCTGAGATTGTTTTGTCAGAGTTGTTTTATGTGTGTGGATGCTTTACAGCAGTGATACTCAGCTTGCTGCCTGCTGGCCAAATCTGACCTGCGACAGGGTGCCAGGTGGACTGCCGAACACTTTCTAATTCACAGTGAAAATAAACTGATTCACACTGGGAATGCTTTTGTACATTGAATATAAATAAGGTGCCAGAGTGCATAAAAAACATCAAAATAGAGCTTGTAAATCAAAAATAGTGCCAGGGGAGGATTCCTCGGACCCACCGACAGAGGTCTGGGCTAAGCCCCAAATGTCGTCAAATCCTAGAAACGCCCCTGCGTACACTTGACTCATGTGTGGCTGATGTGACTGGATTTGCCAAATGTGGCCCCTGCAACGCAAGTTGAGCATCCCTGCTTTACAGCATGTGCGTGTTTAAGAGCACTGGTTCCCAACTGGTCCAGCCACAGGCTCCAGATTGCTCCTTAGTCATTAGTTGAAGGTCCACAAAGTTTAATATATTCAGCATCATACTCGCATTTGGCAATGTTGTCGAGGAAGTTTGCTGTCTCTGTTGAGTAGCTGCCTGTTATTCACTCACTCTACAGCAGGAAAAGCCACTTCAAAATAAAAGCTTGTGCCAGAAACTCACTCTACTTCAAAAATAAAATGTTTTTTTTTTCAACATGACATTTGCAAGTCACTCACTCTGGGACTGTGACCCACCAGTTGGGAACCACTGCTCAAGAGTATTTATGTATGAAAGTGAGAAGTAAGAGTACATTGATCAGTACTCAAGACCCATAAATTGACACACATTAGGTCATCCATTTAATGAGCTTTCACCTCAGGGACCTCCATATGTTCAGGAGCTAGGCACAGAGGAAATGACACCAGTGGACAGGAGTGACTCCATTAAGTTCTCACTCACACTGGGCCCACTTCTAGTGTGAATTAAATAGTAAGAATAAACTGTTCCCCATTTTCTGGAACTCCCTCATGGAGCCTTGAGGTTGAGCACAACTGATGCTGACTGCGGTGTGTGGAAAAATGCATACATATATGTGTGCATATACAAACAGTGCATATATTTAAATACATACATATTCACATACACAATATACTGTATACATTTATGCATAGCCTACATGCGTACATGCATTTGCAAGTGCTTGGCTCATTATGTTAATTCTGTCAGCACATTGTTTGTCTTCATGTCTATTTTATCAGGTAATTTATTTATTTATTTGCTTACTTGTCCTTAGTTGATAGGACAGTTGAAGATGGAAAGAGGGGAGACATACAGCAAAGGGCCGCAGGTCAGAATCTAACCTTGACTGCTGCGGTAAGCACTTGGCCTTTCATACATGTGGTGCACACTCCACCAGGTAGTCTATTTGCCAATAATGAGCATATAATATTCATACTGGCATGCAGTGCTTCATCTTACTTCCTGAGTGTAGTGCAGCATTGTATCCACATGGGGGCAGTCTTGAGCTTTATTCAAAATCAGAATCTTCTGTAAATTACATGTGAATTAAATTAGAAGTTCACATCTTTTCTATAACACAGTCAATACATGAAAAACCTTACATCATGTTCATCTTGACATTGATTCATACCTGTCAGGCTGGGATAAAAGGAGGCTGTATCACAGTCTTTTGAGCAGACATGATCTGATATCGTGATCAATATTCCCATCTCTTGTCACTCCTCTGATGCTCTCAGTGATGAGGCTGTCTGCTGTAGGTTAATGGAGACGGGATTGATACTGCAGCTAAATGATCTGTCCTGGCTGGGGGCTGATTTCATCTCCAAGGTTCATTTTTTTCCTCCAAAGCCATCCAAAGGGTTTGATCAGACGGTGCACAGCCAGATCTCTTTTACCCTTCACTGAGTCATCGTCTCAGTGCTTCAAACTGGCTGAAATCAGTATTCAGAGTTTGTTTGGGACATTAGTGCTTTATTTGTGTAACGATAATGCTAATTTAGCCTCACAATCCTTTTGATTAAGCAGCTGATTGAAGTCTGCTGTTGGTGTCTGTGGCTTATTGAGTACTACTCCGTGCTTTCATTATGATAGATTAAAGTCTGAGTACAGCAGGAGGAGAGACAAGGGAATTACATAACATAAAGTAAACAGCATTTGATTTCACCTGCTGAACTGCTGGCATTTTCTGTAATCATTACAGCTGTAAAATCAAACCACTTGTTTTGATATTGGATGTGCAAAACTGTTCAAGTCAATCCCTAAAAAAACATATGCATTTTCTTTCATTTCCCCTAAAATGAATGAATCTGAAAGCTCTTTATGCATCAGGATTACAGGGTTAAAGGGATTACAGTAGGGTGGTGGGGGTTCTGTGTCCCTGGATAACCTTTACTGTCTCCACTCAGCTTTATAGACCAAGACTCTTCTGTGTCGCTGCCGCCCGGTCTAGTGATGGATATCGGTTATCTCTTGAAGTTGGTCTTGACTGCTTGTCCCGGAAAGATTTATGATGTGTGGCACAACACCAGCGGCTGTCCACCGCAGCTGCCCTCCAGCACTCACTGCTTGCTAGATTCAGCAGGACCATCTGTGGGCAGTATTGGATGCCAACACCAGTGGACGTAAAGTGTGTTACTCTCTGTTTATTTTAATATTATCTCCCCAGCCTTCATTTTTTTCCCCTGCTTCTTATCTCATGCCTCAGAGACTGACATCACCCCTCCCCTTGAAGTGTCAGGTACTCAGATTGCAATTAAAAACCATCACATCTCCCTGAGTCTTATCTCCGAGCTGCATTAGATGCTTCTGCTGGCACAAGACGGCACTTTTGAGGAACGCTCAGAGCAAAACAAAGAGGTCCGGTCTATACTTATCAAGAGAAGAGAGAAACATGAACAGCCAGGCGGGTGCTCCCTTGTTGCTCAAGAGTGATAAGCGAAGCCAGAGTATGAGGCTGCGAGGTCCTTATCAGTCCAGAGTCCTGACAAATGCCGGCGCCACAGAGAGAGGCATGTTGCTGTGCGACAAAGGTGCGAGGGCAGATAAGCATGTATGTGTGAAATGCTTCAAAGATGAGCTTAACTCTGATATTAAAGTGGGGGTAGAAAGAGAGAGGGAGAGAGAGATGGTTTTACAGAAATGGATGCTGACATCAGAGTTGCTGTAGGGATGTCTTCATTTCCTAATGCACACTGAAAAGTACTACGGAAAAACCTGTTGGGAATACACATTTGTCAAGCTAAAGCTAAGCTGTGATGAAAGAGGGACTTAGCTCCTTTACTTAAGTAACAGGGCGATAAAAACAATGTGAAAAGTACTCTATTAAAAGTATAAATACTGCATTCAAAATCCTTCCTAAAGTGCTTAAATATTATCAGGGAGCAGTGTGTAGGACTCAGTAGCATCTAGCAGTGAATGTTGCAGATTGCAAACAGCAGCCCATGTGCCAAGCGTGAACTCCCACTTAGGATTCCTTCAGTGTTCATTGTTCATCAGGTTTTTATTAGGAGCTGAATTATCTGCAGAGATCTCCATGTCTCCAAATTACACGACCCAGTGATTTAAACCGCTGAGAACACTGAATAAAGCAACTTCATTTTACAAATCAGTGTTTCTGACACTGCTCGTGCAGGGCTGCTGACTTTGGTGGTCGACACGAAAATGCAAATATCCCTTTCTAAAGCCAGTGTTTAGTTTGTCCATTTTGGGCTACTGTAGAAACATGGTGCTGCAACATGACGCACTTCATGGATGAGGAACTGCTTCCAGTGTAGATACAAATGGCTCATTGTTAGGCAGGGGTAGGCAACCTGTGGCTCTGGAGCCACATGCGGCTCTTTCGTCTCTCTCCAGTGGCTCCTTGTGGCTATGGCAGAAAATTATGTAGAAATTTGCTGAACCTCAGTAGCGTTAACTTGTCTTGGATCTCCCTGGCTAAGCTAGCTATGGATTCCAGATTGAAAAAGAAGTGTTGGAGGACAATAGAGAATTTAACAGTGTGTGGACATATTTGTTTGCTTACCACCAACCCCTGCAAAGTTAAAGCACCAGACAATCATAAATAGCCCACTGCAGAGTAGCCGCCTCGTGGTAAAACATATTTAAAAAGGCTAATTTAGACCCACTAGTAATGTTAATGGGTGAATTTAAGTCTCGAGTGTGTTTTGCGGTCTCAGGTAGATTATTTTGGAGCTTTTTTTGGACTCAAAAATGGCTCTTTTGATAGTAAAGGTTGCTGACCCCTGTTGTAAGTAATAAAACAGCAATTCTTATTTCCAGGTTTATACACTGAAGGAAACATAATGATTATATTATATTCCATTACCACCAATATATCCCCCTAACACAGGACCCTTAGAATATCAAAAGTAAGAAGCACCCATTCAGCATAAAATGGCAGCTCTGACTGACATATTATTATAAGTAACATCATTAGATTGTTAATGTAAACGCATCAACACATAAGTAGTGTTTTACTGTCTTAGCCTGCTGAGGCGGAGCTACCCAATCTGAGAGGTTGTCAGATGATTAATGGGAGAGGAGAGAATAAAAAAAACAAGTTCATTGTAATCTGTATTCATGTTTTGTATTTGGCCTTTTGGACCACAAATAGTTATCTTAATGAAACCATCTGAATGAGTTATTATCAGTGACACTGCTAACAACTCAGAGACTTAAGGGGTAAGGGGCTCAAAAGGTGGGGAAATGTCAAATAAATGCAGAGTATTTCTCTGTGTAAATGAAGTAGGAGTATAGAGTAGCATAAAGTAGTCAAGGTTAAGTGCAAGTGTATCAAATTAAGCTAAGAGTCGTTAGACTGAATCCTTTAAGAATACTATAGGAGGGATGCAAATTAATAATAGCTGGCACTGTTATTTGGTAAATATGTTATTTTGTTTCACTGACATTAGATGACAAGTAAGTCTCTTTGAATCATGATGGGATTCCTTTTGGCTGTTTTATTAGATCGCCTATTTAGCGATGGCATTTTGAATAACTTGCCAAAATGCATCTCAAATATAAAGGGGCCCTGGCAGTAGAGAGACAAGGGACCTAAAAACCTCAAACTCATTCATGTTCAGCGCAGTCGCCAGAAGAATATGTTGGCATTGTATGTTTCTGCAAACCACGGGTATGTTACACTTTATATGTATCATATAAACGTTTCTAAAGTGACTTTGTCATCTGGACGTTGAGGGGATGGTGGATAGCATGATATAGGCAAGACCGCTGCCAAGCTGCAGACCACTGTTCAAGACTGACAAACAACAAAGCCTGTTACTTCTTAGAGAAACATCAGATGCATTTCCCATTGTGATTGTGCCACCAAATACGGGTGTTTTTTTGCAAGATGATGGCATTTCCAGTGGCAATTAACACCTGTAGGCAAGATGGCTGTCAAGCTGCAGACAGCTGTTCTAGTTAGTTGTTTTTTGGCCAAACATCAGTGGCATTTCCAGTGGCAAGTGACACAAGATGGCCGCCGAGCTGCAGACCACTGCAGCAACAACAAAAGCAATGTTTTTTTTAGCAAGACATCAGCAGCTAAAAGTATTTTAAGCTAATGATAACCAAGTGGTTTTTGTACCTAAACATGATCACACATTAACCGCAGCATTGTTAAAATATAAGGAAAACATAAAGTTTAAATATATACACAACACAATGAAGTACAAATGTTACATATTCATGGTTTGCAGAAACGTACAAAGCCAACTTTGGCCATTTTACAATCAGCATGTATACACTGATTGTTGAGGCCCAGACGTAAACCACCTTGGAGCTTGTACGGTACACTCATCATACATTCAAAGGCAGACATATTTTCCCTCAGTGTCAGTTCAAGGAAAAAAAAGTTATAAGCTTCTCTTTTACCAGTGTGAATTCCATCTATTTTCTGTTCATGCCTCGCGGGTGATAGGAGGGTCACAAGTTCATCAAATCAATATGTGTGTGTAAAATAAAATCAACACTCTGACTGCAGTAGAAAGCTTGTGGATTTGGCTGCAGATATGTTAGAATACAAGTGTCTGAAACTCCTGGCGTGCTGTAATGCTGAGTTAGCACAATTACATCCTAATTGCTATTCATATCTGCATGTAAACTGTTGAAATCTCAGAGGGCGCCACACGAGTTCAGTCCCATCCATTGCCAGAGACGTCATTGGTGTTGACCCAGAAAGTGTCCCTTGAATAATCAAATATACATTAAATGTATCTGCCTGCATGGAAAATGATCTCTGGATGAACTTCAAACAGCATGCAAGTGTCTGTAATCTACCAAATGAGCTGTGTGGTTCTGATTTAAGATCAGTCAAACAATACGGAGCCAAGAGGTTTTCCCTTTTTTGCAACAAAACCACCATTTCCCCAACAGCTTGAAAATTCAGGACACAGTTTCCATACTCCTCATTCACATCCTCCCTTTGTGGTTTCGGGTGGTGAGTTGAAAATGTGTCTGCTGATTCTTATTTCAGAGTATTTCACTTGATTTTCCTATCCTTTTCACAGAGGGAATTCTTTGATAATTTTCCAGGATTTTTCTTCCAACACTATGTCAGTAAAATGAACAGATACGATATCTACATTTTTTTTTACAGTAATTGCTGCAGCCACTTCAAATAAATCCTATTTTGCAGAGGCATGGCACAAACTGGAGATATTGTTTGCGCGTCTGTTGTCCACAAGCAGAGTGGTGACAGGTATTTCATCAAAGCAACGATAAGAATCTGAAAATGGCTTTCAGTCGCATGAACAGTCAAGAGCATCATGCTCCTTATTAATGTAGCACTCAGCTCTAATGTCTTTTTGTCTTCCCACTCCCTCTCACTTTCTTGCCAGTTTGTTTCAGCCCATTCATCATTGTTTTCCTCTAGAAATATGTTTCTCACTTTAGTTCTTTGTGCAAGACCCATTCATTTTCTTATTTTCTTGTCATTTAGATGTGACAAGTCGGGGTACGACTTTGTCAGACTCAACAAAAAGGACTTTTGGTTAAATTTAGACACAAGGATTATATTTAGACACACAGCACGGTCTAATAATCCTTTAAAAAACAAAGACCTGTATTGCCCACACTAAAAGTCTTTCACGTAATGAAATATTTGCAGAAGTTTAGCTCAACCTGCAGCTGCCTCTTGGAAAGTTTTTATTCATGTGGGGGTGGATGACTAATAAAATCAGTTTGCTTGTGGTGGTCTGAGCAAGCTATGGGTGCTGTGAGTGAGTGAGCGAGCAGGCGTGGGTGAAGCTCCCTATCTATTGAGGGAGAGAAAACACATGCAGCGCTGCACTTGCACACAGAGTGAGCCCACTTCAGCACCCCATACAGCTCCCATTGATGGCAGCAGCACTTTCGCCCCCGTCTCCCCCATCGAGCCGCATTTCATGCATTAGAAAGTTGCTTGAAGAGAAGCTGCGAAAGAGGAAGCAGACAAATATAAGAGAGGTCAGGCTGTGCAAGCTTTCCTGTAAAACCTGCTTACCTTGCCATCTGTTCCATTTTTCCTGGTGCACTGAATGATAAGGTATGGGTGTAGAGAATATTTTCTCCTCTGCTTGTTGAGCTCAGTATGTGGGCAATGCTGTCTGCAAGCTGAACCTGAAGGGCACTGAGTGGTTTAGGATACCAGGGCTCTGGAGGCCAATGTTCTGATTGGATGGCCGGTGGGGCAAGAGAACGGGTCGTGCATGATGGTCCTTCCAAGTCCCAGAGGGGGATAAAGTGCTGCTCTCAATTTGTTCTGACATCCAGACTTTAGAAAGCAGGCATTGTTCCTGACACTCACAAGCACTCTGGCAGGTAAAGTCACCTCAAGGCTAGACACTGAGTGATGCCAAAAGACGCTGAACGGTGATGCCAGTTACAGCAGAGGCTTGTGCCAGCAAAAGCAAACAGTCAATATAACACTCTGCGGTCGATGACGCTCTGACAGGCTTCTCTAACCACACAATCCATGTCTTGTTTACTGGTTCCCAACCTTTGTTGTCTGATGCACCCTGACAGCCCTTTAAGATGTACTCAATTACCCTTCATCGACCCCAGCCTTCATCTTTCAAACTTACTATTAACAACATAAAGTGGATGTTAATACATTATTGTTTGATACAGTTGAACTGCCACTGTATATTTACATGCTCAAGTTTGAGCTCGTGGCAGACACTTTCTTGTAGCGGACATTCACTGTTTCCGCTAACTGTTCCACTATTTACTCTTTTCTTTTGGTTTACTATTTCAGCTGTTTATACATTACTTTGTGGTCACATTAATAGCATTAGCAATAGCAGTACTTTTCAGCTAACTTTTACTATTTCATTCCTTACTTTTAGCTATTTCAACCGTATCCATTAGCGAACTATTTTACTCCTTACTTTTTGCTTGTTCAACTGTTTAGCGATTTTTTTCCGCTAATTTCATGGTTTATTAGTTCAAGAAAACTAGCCTAATTCATTCCTTATTTTTAGCTAACTATTTCAACTGTTTATCCATTAGCTAGTATTCAGCTATTTATTACTTGTTGGTAACTTCGCCTTACTTTTAGTTTGCCATTTCAACTGTTCATCCACTAGGCTACGTGTAGCTATTTTATTCCTTACTTTAAGCTAACAGTTTCAGTTGTTTATCCAATACTTATAGCTAACTGTTTTTTCCCTCAGTTTTTGCTGGTTTCAGCTAGTTTAGCTAAAACTTAGCTAGTTTTAGCTAGTTTAAATGGTTTATTAATCACTTTAGCATACTGGCCTTTTTTATTCCTTAGCTTTAGCTAACTATTTCAACTGTTTATCCATTTGCTAGTATTCAGCTAACAGTTTCAACTATTTAACTCCTATTTTACCTTAGTTTTAGTTTGTTATTTCAAGTGTCCATCCACTAGGCTACATGTAGCTATTTCATTCCTTACTTTTAGCTAACAATTTCAACTGTTTAGCCATAGCTAACAGTTTTTTCCCTCAGTTTTTGCTGGTTTTAGCTAGTTATTAATCACTTTAGCAAACTGGCCTTTCTTCTCCTTACTTTTAGCTAGCCAGTTCAATTGTTTATCCATTACCTTTCTCTAACTAGTCTATTTACTCCTTTCTTTTAGCCAACAGTTTCAACTGTTTGTCCTTTACTCACTGGTAACATAATGTAGCCTATTTCATTACTTGCCTCAGCTAACTGTTTCAACTATCCATTAGTTATAGCTAGCTATTTTATCCCTTACTTTTTGTTATTTCAACTGTTTAGCAATTATTTTTGCTAATTTAAAAAATGTATGTGTTACTTTAGTAAACTAGCCTATATTTTTAGCTAACCATTTCAACTGTTTAGCAACTATTTTAAGCTATAGGTTTGTTTATTACTTTAGCAAACTAGCTTATTTCATTACTTACTTTTAGCAAAATTTCAACTGTTAATCCGTTGCCTTTCTCTAAGTAGCCTATGTCATACCTTAGGCCTGCTTTTAATTTACTATTTCAACAGTTTATGCATTACTTTTCAGCTACATTTAGGTACTCATCTGTTTTATTCCTTTCTTTTCAGCTAAATATTTTAACTGTTTTCCATTACCTACTAGCCAACTATTTTATCCCTTACTTTTTTTTCAGTTATCACTTACTTTTAGCTAACACTTTCAAATGTTTACCTATTTTTTCCCCCTAACTATTTTACCAGTAGGCTACATTAGTTCAGAAGTTTCTCTTCTCACTTGCTAATGAATTGCAGAAAATGTTTTGCAATATGCCTTTGATGGGCAGCTCATTAGTGAGCATCAAGTCAGCATCACATCACTCTGTAAAACTATTTTGCTGTTTATTTTCCTAATTAATACAAATATATGGATGTTTTTGAAAAAACAAATCTTAATTTCCTGGCAACTGCAGAAGTACGCCCTGGGGGTAAAAGCACCCCTGGCTGGGAATCGCTGTTCTTAAGACACTCCTCTCAAAGAGACAATGAATAAGAGGATGTTTCATTATTCATGCCAAATGTATTTATTGACTAAATTTACAGTACACAATAAACACAAATAACCCTCTTGACCACTGCTCAGCAACTTTGTGTACACTGTAAGAATCACCTTTGTTCTCCTTCTATTATGGGTCCATTTCTCTCTGTTTACCAACTGGATCAATTTCCGGTATATTCCTTGAATAAACAATCACATAAGAGCCCACTGGCTGACTATTTTTTTCCGAGAAATTCATTTACAAAGTGGTCTATACACAATCTGCAATAGTATTGGCAGAGAATAGCCTACACCTACTATAAAGGTAAAATAAAATAGCTTTAAATGACTAATGTGGTAAAAGGTAGGTAGTTCCTTTCTGTTATGAGCTCAGTTTTTTTCTAACATATTAGTACAGCTCAGTCTTTGTGGAGTCACTCTCAGCGCTGTCTTTTCATCTCATTGTGGTGGTGGAGCACCTTGGTGGGAGTGTTGCATCCCAAAAAATAAAGATCAATATGCAGTCCAAGTAATACTCCATCCACACATCTTGTTCTGTCCTTGCTTTTCACTCAATTTCTGGTTTAGTCTTTTCTCTTCACACAGCTTCTTCTTTTCAGCAGACAGCCAAGCAGCAGCACAAGAACACGCCTCCAGGAGAGGTGTCCAACCTCGTCTTTTCCCTTCTTTCAGTCTCGCCTCCTTTTTCTCTCCATCTCCCCCCCAAGCAAACAGGTCCCAGTGCTATACATGTCCGGGCTTGGACAGGTAGGCTATGAGGGCCACAACCACCCCCACATACATCCCTGTTCCAATGGTGATGGAGAGAGCAGCCAGGAATAGGGCTCTTCTGGAGCTCATACCCGCTCTGGAGAAGTCTCCCTTAGAGATGGCCTTGCCTGTCTGACAAAACAAAGCAGAGAGTGAAATGAGCCGGTGTGTTACTCATCAGCACCGAGTGTATGAGTAGGTGTTAAGCCACAGTTAAAAGAGAGAAAACAAGAAATGCTCTCAGGGAGCCATTAGTTTCCATGGCAATTAGGTCATTATCCCTCTGACAGTGACAAATGTGTTGTTTGGGTGTTTTGGTTTCCTATCAAAAAATGAGCCTGGCCTTTAGTTATTCTTCTGATACATTATTTGCTGCTCCGGTATGATTGTCTCTGTAATTATTGTGGAAGATGTTGAAAAACCATTAAGACTGCAGGACGTGAGCCTAATCTTTTCCGACCAGAAAGAAACCGACATTAGACTCCGGTCTCAGCTATGGATGCAATAACTTAAATAATGCAGTGCACTGCTCACACAGCACATACTGCAGACCAAAACCTCAATGTTAATGGTTTCCTTAAGTGAATACAGAGGACTGACAAGTGAGCCAAACCTGCTGAATTTACGTAGTCAATCATCTGAAACAACTGCAAGGAGGGTTGCAGGCTGGAAAATGGGCTGCAGTAGTACTTGTCTGAGTGCTTGTGCTCGCTGACCTTAAATAGAATGCAGTCTAATCAGAGTTAATGACAGGCTTGGGGTCTCTGGGCCTTTACCTTGTGAGAGTAGTAAAAGGCAACGATGCCCAAGGGCCAGAAGCAGCAGAGCATGGAGAAGATGGCTAGGCCCAGATAATCCCGAGGGGGCAGCACGATGAAGTTGTCCTCGCTCTCGCTGTCACTGGAGCTGTCACTCTGGAAGACAGCGGGTTGACGAGAAATGATTAAATGTCAGAAAAGGACAGGATGATACATTTTTTTTTAACATGACCACTTGTACTACTAAGCACAATTTGTGAGGCAAATTGGGGAGGAGTGAGGTAAGGTTGACATGTGTGTACTTTGGACATCTTCGCAGCAGTGCAGCTTGACAAACTCGTACCCCCCCTCATGCCACTGTATCTGCACATGTTCCACCACCAACCAGGACAGGATGTGCTCAGCCAGCCAGAAAGGATTTGGTGCCTCTGTCAACACCCATGAGCGGCCTGACAGATAACACGGGATTAACGGATTGTTCCATCATTGCGAGGTGACAGGGGAAACAGCAAGAAGACAGTGTCGTTTATGTGCTAAATTGCTTCCACGGCGCGAGAGACCCCCACTGTCTCTCCTCAACGCACACAGTGTTCAACAGGCTCCCAATACTGTGCTTCGATACTCAAACTCAGGGCTACGAGGGGCTGAGCGGGTTAATGAATGATAGATTCGAATGCCACTCAGACTACATTGGCACATCGCGCCTGCAGCGAGGTTGGCAATGTGACTGCATGGGTGACCTTTAAGAGGACGTCGGCGTACTTCCCTCAGCTGTCCCAGAGACGGAGTAGATGTTTGTCGAAATAAATAGCCTCCATAAGGAGCAGGTTTCATTTGCCTGCAGGGATCAATCAAAGCGGTGGAAAGGAAGGAGCAAAATAAAAATCAATATGTAAGGCAGGAAGTGAAACAACCATTTTAGAGGTAATTAAAGAACAGTCAGGGAGGCGGGCGAGGAAGACAGGAACCATACTTGTTGTGCACAGCTTTTAATCTGATCTACATATACCAAACCACGGCATCTAATGTAATAATCCTGTGCATTTTTGGGTAGCGTTTCTGTTTAGAAACCTTATTTAGATGTTAGATGGAGGTGGAGGATAGCAGTGCTATACTATCCAAACAGTTTCCACATGGCTACCTTTGCCAAGAGAAGATTATGAAGCTCCCTGTTATCTGCTTTATGAACAGTGTCCACCTGGACAGCCGGGTGTGATCCATCAAAACAGCAGCTGGTCATAACCACATAATCTGACATCACATGAATAAACTGGTAGGTACAAACAGCAGTAATCTCCTTTTATCTTCGTACCAAGACCTGATAACAGTTCTGAGTGACTGGTGCATTCAGTTGTACTGACAGCCTGCCTGACACCGACTCCGGCCGGATGGGGACAAACTCCCAGTCTGGTCTGATGCCAGTATAACTGATGGGGGCTCCGCAGAGGCACAGTGCCTTTAACAACCCTGTCACAGCACTCTCGGAGGCCTCGTTAGAGTCTGGAGGGGACAGTCGACTCCACAGCGGGCCACACACAGACCCTTACAACCTGTATGTGGTGGCAATCACAGTGGCATCACCCACGCACTTTTGTTACTTTGTTACCTGCAATTTATTTTTTCCTCTGTCACACAGATGTCAAACATCTGCTGACATAAACTAGCTGTGGAATTACAATTGTAAAGTTACACTACCGTGTTTTTTTTCTGTTGCTGGGTCTAAAAAAGGAACAGGGAGCCAAGGAAATGGTGATGATATGGGTTGGAGTAAGGCATGGGCAGACTATGAGACAATGGGCCCCTCAGATTTGTAAAGGGCCCCACCACCTCTACTATACAGCAAACACACACAGACTCCATGGTGATTTTGGGTCTGTTTGTACTCCTTATGCACCTTTTTGTGGTTTTGTGTCTCCTTGTGGTCATTTTGAGTGTCCTTGTGGTTGTTTTGTGTGTGTTTGTGGTCATTTTGAGTCTCCTTGTGGTTGTTTCGTGTCTCTTTGTGGTCATTTTGAGTCTCCTTGTGGTTGTTTTGTGTCTGATTGTGGTCATTTTGAGTCTCCTCGTGGTCGTTTCGTGTCTCTTTGTGGTCATTTTGAGTCTCCTCGTGGTCGTTTCGTGTCTGTTTGAGGTCATTTTGAGTCTCCTCGTGGTTGTTTTGTGTCGGTTTGTGGTCATTTTGAGTCTCCTCGTGGTTGTTTTGTGTCTGTTTGTGGTCATTTTGAGTCTCCTCATGGTTGTTTCGTGTCTGTTTGAGGTCATTTTGAGTCTCCTCGTGGTTGTTTCGTGTCTCTTTGTGGTCATTTTGAGTCTCCTCGTGGTTGATTCGTGTCTCTTTGTGGTCATTTTGAGTCTCCTCGTGGTTGATTCGTGTCTCTTTGTGGTCATTTTGAGTCTCCTCGTGGTCGTTTCGTGTCTCTTTGTGGTCATTTTGAGTCTCCTCGTGGTTGTTTCGTGTCGGTTTGTGGTCATTTTGAGTCTCCTCGTGGTTGTTTTGTGTCTGTTTGTGGTCATTTTGAGTCTCCTCGTGGTTGTTTCGTGTCTGTTTGTGGTCATTTTGAGTCTCCTCGTGGTTGTTTCGTGTCTCTTTGTGGTCATTTTGAGTCTCCTCGTGGTTGATTCGTGTCTCTTTGTGGTCATTTTGAGTCTCCTCGTGGTTGTTTCGTGTCTCTTTGTGGTCATTTTGAGTCTCCTCGTGGTTGTTTCGTGTCTCTTTGTGGTCATTTTGAGTCTCCTTTTGGTTGTTTCGTGTCTGTTTGTGGTCATTTTGAGTCTCCTTTTGGTTGTTTCGTGTCTGTTTGTGGTCATTTTGAGTCTCCTCGTGGTTGTTTTGTGTCTCTTTGTGGTCATTTTGAGTCTCCTTGTGGTTGTTTCGTGTCTCTTTGTGTGATATCTTGCAGGTGAATTCCAGGGGGCCACTTCAGGTCCCTGGGCTTGTGCCCGCTAGGCGAGTTCAGTAATCCATCCATGCAGTAAGGAGCAAAAAAAAAAAAAACACATCTGCTGACAAAATATTGTTGTATTATGATGAGAAACCGCCACAGACTCTATTCTGGAATTTTAGCATATGTATGAAGCCTTCACCAGCTCTGCTCTTTCCCTTTTATTTTTAGACTCCATAGCTGTGACAGTCCTCTAAATGTTTGATTTGACTTCTATGTGTCTTCTAGCACTGTTTGTCTGTGTTTTTATAATTCAAAAAAACCCATGAATCATAGCGCCAAGGCACACACACGCACACACACATACATGCACGCAGGAAGGGACAGTAAAGAAACGCAGGTGCTGAGCAAAAAGTCTCATATTCCAGCTGGAAACCCAACTTTCATCTGAGCACTGTTCATCAGATTCATTTGCTCTTTGGAATTGACATGGAATAACTTAAGCTCCGGGCTCACCTGCTCCGACGGCCATGCATCAGCGGAGTCCCGCTTAATACCCTTGCAGCACGGCATTACTTATGGCATTAATGGCAGTCGCTGCCATGTCTCTATCTATCTGCCAGGCCTCCGAGTGACAAGAGCTGGCGCGATCATCAGCCCAGTTAGGGTGCTATACTTCTTCCTCTGCCAGCTCACAGCCCTGGGTACTTCACAAGCGTCCCTGGATGAAATTAGATTTTTACCACTTCTGAAAAGACTTTGCTCTTTTGCTGTCATGCTTTTCTTTGGAGATTGTAGTTATAGTCCTGAAAGAACAATAGCCTGGACAGATAAACGCAGATGTGTCATTTTCTTAGAATGTAATTATGAAAAAAAAGGCGTACAATTACCCTGCACTAGATTTGAAAGACTCCAGTAAATTGACCATTTAGAGAGGAGAAATGAGCGTGAATCACACTGGCAGTCTATTAGAATGGTAAATGAAATAATAAGCATCACTGTACACGCCATGACTCACTTTCTGCTGAAAGATTGCCCTGACAGTTACGAGTAAGTCTCGTATCGCCTTTAAATGCATATAGCGGCTCTGTGTTCTAATAACTCTGTCAAACACTGCCAAATGGCTCTTACTTACATCACAATGCTGTAAGTAGTGTAGTTACAGTAATTATTCCCATATAGCTTGTAGTAGGAGTAAGAAACTTGCATCCAGCTACAGTTGAATATATACCGTTGTAGAGACCCAGTATACCAGGTATCTACATCTCCAAATAAAACACCACACAAGCCCCACAAACTGCCACGTATGCAGAAAACATACTTATAATTTATATCTGTGTGACCTCTGACCTCATACTCAGGACCCTGCTCCTCCTCCACCTCGTACGACACCGTCTGGATCTTCGGATCCTTCTCTCCTTGTGTGCTGTCCAGGGGGGTTTCCGCGGAAACTCCATCCACCACAGCGTCCTTACTCTCTGTGAAAGTGGTCTCAAAGCTCTCGCTCTTGGAGTCCTTGCTGTGAAGGCTCACGTCGTCCTTGTACAGGATAAAGTTGGGCCCGTAGAAGGCCTCGACAGCAAGGTGCAGGGACGTGGCGTCCAGGAACTGTTGAGTCTTATGCCCGCCATTAGTCCCAGTGTAGTAGTAGCCAATGAGGCTGTCCTGGTAAGGCTGGCTCGAGTAGTCACACTGATAACCCTGGTAATCGTTGTGCACCATGTGTCTGCTGGTTTTGTCTAGCAGCGGGTTCTGGAGCTCGCTGAGGCTCTCCATAACGGCAGGTTCAAACGTCAAGTGGATCGGAGGATGAAGTCCAAAAAAGATTTGGCAGTCTGGTAGCTGGAATAAGTTACAATGAAATGGGATTAATAAAAACTTGAAAGCAATACATGACAAGCATTTCAATGAACTCACTGGGCATTCTTAGGCAAATTCAGTTAAAGGAACAGTGTGTATGATTTAGGGGAGTTTAGTGGCATCTAGTGATGAGAGTGCAGATTGCAACTTCCCTCAGTCTGAATTCCTTTAGTGCAACAGTTCCCAGCTAGTCCAGATTTCTCTTTAGTCATCAGTTCAAGGTCCACACAGTTTCATACATTAAGCGTCATACTTGCGTTTGGCCATATCATCGTGCTAGTTTGCTGTCTCTGTCAAGAAGCTGTACATTAGTCACCCACTCTACAGAAGGAAATGGCACTTCAAAATAAAAGCTCTGAGCCAGAAATTCACTGTACTTAAAAATAAAGTCTGTTTTTTTACAAACTTGACGCATCTGCGAATCACTAGCTGTCCATTCAGAATAGACCTGCAACCCACTTTTGGACCGCGACCCACCAGTTGGGAATTACTGCTTTAGTGCTCTTTGTTCTGAGGAAGCAGCAGAGATCTCTTCCTCTCCAAAACAAGCAGACGAGGTGATTTAAACCAGTAAAAACACTGAATAAGCCTTGCCGTGCTCACCTTGTGGTCATTCATGTAAACAACAAATCTGTTTTTTCAGTGCTCTTGTCACAGAGGAGCTGCTAACTACAGTAGCCGACATGAAAATATGAAAATGGGAATGGCTTTATCTGGAGCCAGTGTTTAGTTTGTCTGCTCTGGGCTCCTGTAGAAAAATGACAATAGACAAGGACCCGCTCCCTATGTAGATATAAACAGCTCATTCTCAGGTAGCGAGAACACAACGATTCTTATTTTCAGGTGATTATACACTAAAGGAAAACATACTTATTATATCATATTCCATTTCTGCCAATATAACCCCCTAAATCCTACACACTGGATCTTTAATCTATCCAGTCAGACCTGACGTTGGGTTTTGAGTAATGTAATAATCTAGGACATGAATTTCAGTGCAGGAAATATTTCATCTTGCTTGGCAATCAGCATTCCTCTCATAAGCTCTCACCAGTCGGGGCCATAAAATCACCATCTGCTGTATGTTAAACTGTTGCATCTCACACTCTCAGATTCATACAAACATGTCGGGAAAAAATATCTTCCGCATGTCACGACTACCTATAGTGAAAGCCAGTGTTGCTGTATTTTGCACTGCATACTGATTACTCAGACTGTCTGTAAACTGGCCTCTCTGAGTCCTCCTGAACGTTCTCAAATGAGTGGAAGATCAGCTAAAAAAATTAGTGATTTATGTAAAAAAAAACCCACAGAAACACTGTCAAGAGAGGCCGTCACTAAGGCAACACATCCGCCAATAAGAGACTGTGTGTTCTGAGCATATCCAGATTTAAATAAGCAAATCCAGCACCAATAGTGAGTCCCTTTTGGCCAACAAAGACCTTATCCATCAAATTAATCTTTCATCCTACGTGTTACGATGAAATAAGATAAAGGCCGCAGAGGCAACTGCATCATATTTTAGAATTAGTACGAAGAAGCAAATCAAGTCAGAGTCATTTCACGCTTTTTTTGTTGAAAGTGCTGTAGTGAGAAATGAGCCACAGGGTGAAAACACACGAGAAAATGTAGAGATTTTCCACAAATTAGAAAAAAAGAGGTATGACAGGGTTTGATTTATGAGGCTTGGGAGGCGATTGAGTCGCACAGAACTGGACACACACACAACTTGGACCGAGCAAAATAACACCAGCACCCAAAAATGAAATGCCATCTAGTGCAACGACATTAAAAACTATAGCCTCCAGACTTGTGCCAACGCCTCTTACACAGTCTCAACAAAAACTGTGAAATAGGAACCCTCGCAAAGCTGAGATTTATTACAGGGTCTTGAATTTGTTTGCATATATTTACTACATATCCTGGCCTGCAGAGGGGACATGTAGATCTGCAGGAGCAGACCTTTGGCCCCTGTGACCCCAAGAGAACAAAAACTCATGCAGTCACAGTAGGTTACAGAGCTGTTCAGCGTGCAGAAGGCATGAATAATGTGGGCCAGTGGCTGAATCTGAGCCCACACATCCAAGACTCGTGGCTCAGTATCTTCAACACTGTGTCCTGCGGTCTCCATTCTCACATGCTTCTGAAGCTGAGCCTCTCTCCAGATAACAGGGAATTCCATTACACACTACATTAGACAACAAAAACCACATCCCACATCCACAAATAATTCATCTCTCACCATGAAAGATGTGCACTTAGCACATGTGAGTGTGTGCTTAGACTGCACAATTATTAATGACCATGAGCACATACTCTCCTGCCTTCTCTTTCTCTATCTGCTTTGTCTTTTTATTAGAGTTTATTCTTACATACGTCACTCTCTTCCTCTCTATTACACACACAAAACACACATTTTCATTCTTTCAATGACATCACACCTTTTTACTGTACCTCTTGTAATACTTTGCAAATTTTAAGTAGCTGCACAGGAGGGAAATCTTCATATTTCTTTACTCTTTTGCGCCTGTGTATTACAGAGAGATCTCATATCTGCCGTGGAATAATAGGCTAAGACTATATTTTTGCATACCAGCAGCTAAACATCTCCGAAAACCATCTTACCTGTAGTGGAAAATCCTCCCGCAGCTTTGCTCAGCATCGTTCCTCGGCGCAACTGAGTCGATGGAGACGGACGGACCCACCTTTCTACTTCACATCATCAGTTTTGGGAGACACTGCCATCGTAGCGCAACATTATGACATCCGTTTAAGAGGAAGTTATTCCGTGTGTGTAAGAATGGACTTTGCTCGCTCAGCTCTGCCTGCCATGGCACCGCCGCTGCGTCTGACAGGTAGATTTTACGCACAGTGTCACACTGAGCTCAGGCTCCAAAACAACTCCGGCAGAGGCTGAGCTGACTCCAGCCAACTGATTGGCTGTGCGAGGCGCGCTGTAAACTCTAATACCGACCGCAGATTTGACATTTCCAAACTCTACTTGCTTTGCCTGGGCGTCTTCCTCCAGCTCACTGTCCTCTGTGCTGCCTTCACGCCCCCCCAGTGGTGCTATTTTGCCTCGTTGCACAGGCAGTGAGAGTTATAATTGAAAAGAATTGGAAATATATTTTAGCTCATATGAACCAGCATTCCCCTTGCAGACTCATGGTGTCCTGAAGTAATTGCGTTGCTTGTATTACTTGCATAACTTAATTGTGAGCTGGAAGTGTTATTCTTCCCCACTGAGAACGCCCACTATGTAGAAAACAAACAACACAGCAGGGGCGGACTGGCAACAAAAAGCAGCCCGGGAATATACTGTCAAGCGGCACCAATGTGATTCACCAAACTCCAACTGACGAATTATTAATTTAATAAAGAAAAATACAGAATCCAAAGATTTCCTCCCCCTGTTTGTGTGTGCAGAAAGCAAAAATACAAAGTTGAATTAATGTAATGATCATCTAACACCTATTCCGACTATCTGGCCTGCTTTTCAGATGTATGTAAGTGTCCAAACACAAAATTAAATTAGAAGATTCCACATGAGCAAACTATATTCACACCAAGTGATTATTTAACTAATGATTTTTATTGCTGGACTGGCTATCAAATTAAATATGCCTCATTAGGATTAACAAGGTGTCTGTGAGCACCTGGTCACCCACAGGGAGCAAGTAAGTCGTCCACAGGACATGTTTAAAATAACTGCCCTCAAGCCAGGTGTTACTTCATGGTCAATTCAGCCCACGCTACAGCTACAGTGCACCAATATCCTCCTGAGACCCTGTGTCCTCATTTAAGGACATCACATTTTAGGTTTACTTGACCTTATACTTCACTCTACTTAACTCAGACCTGTTGTCCTCGTTCATTGACACTTTTTTGGGCCATCTAGTGGTAGTCAGAGCACAATACACTAATTCATGTATGAACAAGATGGCAGCCATCTGTGCCAAGTCAGTCTGCAGCTGACGAGATACAAAACCTGATCACACTGTATGGTTTAAACTTTGACACTGACACTCTGACATGACAGACTTTATTATTGTCTCATCTGAGGACACTGGGACTTAATTATTGTTGACAATGTTTAGTTTTTTATACTTATCAGGTCCTACTGATCACAGATAGCAAGGAGAAAATAAAAATGCATACCAAACATAAGTTCAGATCTCAGGAGGATATACTGACCACAGACTGTATAAAATAAAGGATGGAGCTACAGTGAGGTCATCCATTGGTTTGTGGACTCCTGCTTTGAAGCCTTTGGCATTTTAGCTGTCATTATGTTGGGTTTTTGGAGCCAGAAGTGACAGCCCGGTCTCACTCTGATGTCGTTGAAATCCGGTGCTTGGGCAGTGACTTGCAGCGTCAGACACTGGGCATGATACACAACCAGGTGCCGCTATAGTTTAATGGTGCTTGGTGGCGTTAAGAGGGAAACGCAGCAGGACACAAATGAAAGTTAAGGCAACAAAAGTCAGAGTGGGGGGAGAACACTGACCTTCACCAGGAGAGCGGTGTTCGCGTCCCGCAAGATTATAAATTCAAACCCTGTTCTTTTTTTCCCTAAACCCAGCCACGTGTTTTTGTTGCCTAAATCTAACCACGTGTTTGTTGTTGAAGGCAAAAAAACCCGTCAATTTCCGATGTTTTACCAATATAGTGCATTTATTTTGAAAGAGACTGTATGTAAACATTAAATTTCCTGTGAAAATGGAAGTGTATTTTGAAAGAAGACAATGCATGTAACAGGCAGAACTTGACATGGCGTCCCAGAACATCAACAACCAATGCACCCAGTATACCTTGCACCTGGTATGTGGACATGGAAAGTCCATGACCAAACGTCAATATGTGACGAGGCCTGTCACTCAAGCTGCCCCACCCTTAAATATGCGTAACTTTAAGCCTTAATAAAACGTAAACGGGTGAGTTATATAAAAATGGTCTATGGGGATTGACTTGCTTCTGGAGCCAGCCTCAAGTGGCCATTTAAGGAACTGCAGTTTTTGGCTTCATTTTTCAGCCTCAGAGGTTGCTGCTTGTCACTGACACCCATGGTGAATGCATTCAAACAGCCCAGATTTAGCTGACAGGGAGAACTAGCAGTGGACTTGTCAAACATAGCAGACGAATACACTTGTTACTTGGTTTTCAAAATACGGTGTTAACATTACTGGCTCTCACAAGACCTCCCCACTGTAAAATTTCCCAAACTTCTTGACAGCTAGTCTGCGCCTGCAACACAGAATCTTCACAGAACATTTTAATGAGGCCCCTCCTTCTCCTACATGGATTTTAGGATTCCCCTTCTTCGCATTATCACAGCTTTTATGCTTTGTTTTAAAAAATATGCCAATTTGCCTTCATTCCCTTCCTGTCCATGGTCCCTGTGATGTGCACGGCTGTGAGTGGGTTCCTAAATATAGCTCAGGAATAATCCACTATTAAATTCATTGCACATTTATATTTGATTAATATTTTAGACAAATCCCATGCATTTATCATGAGCCTGCCAATTTAGTTGTGCCTTTAACCCCAGTCTGCTAAGCTGCTTATGATTCCACGCCACAATTTATCATTGTAAACACTGTTTACATAACATTAATATGGATGTATTTCCCATGCAAGCAAATGGGTGACATAATAGATTCCACACAGCAAAGCTAAGCCTAATTTATTTTGATCCCCGCTGGAGAATAATCATGACATAACTAACAGTATTTACAGGGACACAGTCTTTGGTTTAGACTCATGGAAAAACACACTAAAAACAGTGCTTATCAGAGGCTGTAATGCTATGCCAAAATGCCAAAAACTAAAAGACTGATATATAGCCAGTGAACACTGGACACATATCTTATTCAGAAGGAGCACTCTGTTCCACAGGCTCATAAAAATGTCTGGAGTTAATAATGTGCAAGCCCAGGCTCTGTCACTTTCACTGGGAGATGCATTAAGGTGCTGATGGACACTTTATGGGGGAAACATGGAGCTGCATTTATAAGACTGGGCACACATGAGCTGCGCCTCTCCCAGAGTCACCTTGTGTTCACATGCACGAGGCGACGTGGCATAACAGCCCGGTCGTCTCCGTGATGGATACCTCTCCCTCAGGAGACGAGTATATTAGAAGAGGGGGCTATGAGGGGACCAGAATCTGTAACCATTTATCCATTATTCTTCTGTCTGTCTCTCTCCTCATCAGCCGTCACAGCAGGATTCAGAGCAACACTCTCTAATAAAGTTCTGTGTCAAAATCAAAATCTGAAATATGGCAGGATGAAGGCAAAACCGGCACAAATCAGTGTTGCCACATTAGGCATAATTTGGGAAAAGAGGAGATTTCTCCTTGGACCAGGCTTTTGCCAGCCTTCTGTGGATGGACTGTGAATATTTATGGTCCTCACTGTTCCCCTTTCTTCTGCTCCATTTTCCACTCTATATTTAGGCACTGTGTCACTACGTAGCCGACGCACAATTTGTCAAGCATTTCCTCCTCGGAGTCTTGTAATTTCAGGAAACAAAAAGATTATTAGAGCTGAATACGCTGGTGTTTATGTGCTGTTGATTGACAAAGACCAACACTAAAGCAGAAAATGTTTTTATAGTTACCACTTATTGACTTTCCTCCATCCCTGTTTGATATCGCAGTCAAGTCCTGACACCATGAACTTTCCCGGGGCCCATTAACCGGCTTTAATCATTTAAACACTTTTGGGAATTAATCGCCCTAATCCGATTGGCAGAGAAAGTATCAAACCACTTAATTTGATCTGGCCTAGTCGGCTTTTGCAAAGAAAGGGGAGATTTAAGCGGCTTTTCCCACAAGGCTGTTCTGTGCATTATTTCCTGTTTGATTAAACACTTTAACAAAGCATATGCCGATAGAGCACCTCTGACCACTGAATCAGCCGATGGGACTGATGAAAAAGAGCAAAATATACACTGCTAAATACGTCTGCATACTTGGAAGCTCAAATTTGAAGCATAGTTTAAACAGATTTGTGTATTTACAGCACAAATTCAAATCAGTGTTGTCTCTGTTTGACTCTTTTCATATCAAAAAGAGTCAAACATTTCTTATGTTTGTGGTTATTTTCATAAAATAAACTATTTTTCTGCTGCTGGTTCTCACTGCAGACATCAGGTGCTCTGTGAGAACTGCATCCATTTGGCCAAAGAGGTCGGCCTGCAGAAAACAGCGGGACTTCAATCCCTGCGGCGCAAGGTTCAGGTGCAAGAGCAGGATGAGGTTCGGCATATGGGAAGGTTTTGGCAGAAACAGAAGCTGGAGCTCCTCTCAGACCCGGAGGCATGCTGCAAGCCTCGAACTGAAAACTCACATTTGGACAGAGAGCCACTGCTAAATACTGCGTCATATTCACCACCTGACTCAGAGTACAATGAGCTGGCCAGCAAGCAGATGACAGCGTTGCGTCCTGTTTTGGGCAGAGAGTGAGTATGTAAATTAGAGTTGGTGATTAATAAGATAGTAGGTAGGTGGGGGAATAAATAACAGATCCAGCTGAACGCCTTCAGGCAGTGGGTATTTCTTCCAGAGGAGCAAATTGAGCTTAAGAGCCGACAAGCACAACAAAAGCTCTTTTATAAAACTCAGTTTGTTTACCATAAATGCTGCTATCAGGCTCCCACAGAATTAATTTCACAGGGCCGTATTACAGAACTCTACTTTAGTTATTTGTTAAGGTCCGTGGGTAAAGCCAGGCGGCCTGTAGAGCATTAAAGGAAATGGATTTATTGCCCTCTTACATCCAGAGAAAATGAAAATGAGTTTGACTCCTACAGTAGGCTGTCATAATGAAAAACATAATAGTCTGTGAATGCCAACATTATGAGAAGCAATTTCATTAAAGTGTTAGAAAGTTTCACAGTATGTGACTTTTCAAGGTCCTTCTATAAATGTCCAATCAGAATATTAACAGTATGTGTCTGGACGTTGGCCCACGTCTGCGTGGAGTGGATGTGTGGGGGAGTCCCGAGGGACCGGCAGAGGCTTTTTGGCTTTGCAATTATCCAACACACAAATGCAATATGTGTCGAATTAGCTGAAAGCGCTCCATCAGGAGGGGAGAGGTCGGAGTTTGTCATCCACCGTTTCAGACAGAAGCACCACTTTGCAGCTCTGTACCCTTCACCTATAAACACACATCCCTTTAGCGGTTTCATGGAAAATGCAAAGTGTGCAGCTTGGGAGACGATCCAGTCTGGAGCTGCAGTAGTTAACGTCAATCATAATTGGGCTTCCTCCCACTGAAGGAAAGTGAAGGAGGACAGTGGGGAGCTTCTCATCTTCACAGATCGTTCCACTCTAGAGAAACGCTGTGTGCAGATTAATGGCATCCTCCGTGGCGAGATTTGAAAACTTCCATTAATGGAACACCAATGATAATTTATTTGGACAGCCGAGCTGCTTCTCTGTGAATAATGAAGTGGCCTCGGGATCATTAATATGATGGATTCCCTCTAATGTAGGGATGCTGTGCCAGAAGTCCTAGCTGCAAAAAAAAAAAAAAAAAAAAAAGCTGCGTACATTGTTTGTATTATTGATTTGACACGGTGTCCCTCTTTAAGGGACCTGAAGGTTTTTTTTTTATGAAAAAATACCTCAGGGGATTAGCATTTGAAACATTAATAGTGCTAATGAACACACGTTAATCCTGCGGAGAGTGTATGCAGATATACCAAGCGATGAGTCAGCCAGGCATGACAGTCTGCTGTACGACTTGCAGGGATATGGTTTTATTCACAGTCCATCCCATCAGTGCAATAAGAAGACGGAACAATTAAATGTGCCCAACCCCGCAAGAGCTGCCATCCCTGATGTGTCACACAACCAGCATGCATTAGATTTTCCATTAAAACTATTAAACCATCTATTAAACAGCGGAGGATTTAGCATTATGCCTTCAATATGCTTCCCAGTAAAGCAGAGCACAGACGAAGCCAGATTTCCCCTTCTGTCTGTGGTTGTGGGACTGCTGTGGAGCGGTTATAAATAGGTAATCGTATAGGAGCTGCTGCAGGTTAAGCAAGGGAGCTCGCTGAGGGCCGGGGTGACTCATCGCCCTGTCTCCTTGCATCATGTCAGTTACCTGGAGTCTGCACCTGTCACTGGTACCCCCCACCACCACCTCCAAACCACTGACTTACGCACATAAACAAGAGCCTGCTGGCGGGGGCATCACTGTACTCCACTATGCAAATATTTTCCCAATTTATTTGTGGGTCTGTATATGACAGCTCAGAGAATTAATTAGGCAGCAAACCACTATTTGCTATGTAAGGATATAGTGGAGTAATGGTGTCCTGAGCAGAGCAGGAAGTCGCACTCCCTCTGTGTGTGTTGTAATCTGAGCTTCTCTGTCTGTTTGGCTTTACGTCTATGTGAGTCCCTGTGTGTGTGTTGTAACTGCTGGACTCAAGTGTTGTCTGCGTCGTGTTGATATAAAGAGGCCCAGACTGTGGATATCTTTGGAGGAGATCTCCATTTGTTCCTGACAACTCTGACAGCAAGAGGTAAAGACAAAATCCTCTGTCAATTACGACCATATAACTCGAGCCCCTCTCCCATGGAGTACAACAACAAAAGGGCGGCCATGTCACATTCAATTCAGTACAATAAAACTCAGAAAACATACCTGACAGCACAAGGTAAAAACAGAATCTTCTGTCAATTATGACCATGTAACTTGAGCCCCTACACAAATTAAGTGAGACAGGATTAAGTTAGTATATTATACGATAAATTTAGGCTGAAAAATGTCCTTATAAACACAGCTTAACAGCGCTAAAACACGGAAATTACTATGAGAGCAATGTTGCTTACTTCTCCCATAGAGTACAACAGCAAAAGGGCGAGGTAAGGTGGGAGACACTCCTTTATAGGTGGGGTACCCCCAGAGGTAATTTCACACCACTGGCTCTGCAATGTGCTCACACAGTTAGCCTACCACTGATGCTGGCAATGGTGTTGTTGCGAAGGCTTCATCCCATACCATCCTGTTCCCCTCTCACTGTTAGCTCTGTCAGCACTGGTGCTGTTGTAAGCAGTGATATGCTCTGAACATAAGCAGAACTACTGTGGGGGTCATGATGGCGGCTGCCCCAGGGGCCCCTTGCCCCCTTTTTGATGGTCTTCCTCTTAGCAACAGTCAGTGGCGGGCACTGATAGTATCAAATGCACTTTGCAGTGTATGGAGCGGGACATAATTACAGAGCAGTGACAAAAATTGGTAAGTGAAAAAATAATTAGTCTATAATAGGTTACATTTTAGTGATGAATTAGTCAGCCAGAATGTTAGACTGTCTGTGTCACTGCCTGCGGTGCTGTAGACGGACTCTGTGTTGGAATATGCCTGGTACAGTGCTGCAGACCGCCATGTCTATTGTGTTTATGTTAGTGTGTGTAGGAAAGACGTGGTACTGACTGAGACAGTGCACTCGGCCTGTTCAGCACCACCGCTGTCAATCAGCTGTCTGCCCATCAGAGTAACGTGGGAGGTGGAGGTGAAGAGAGCTAGCAGCTTGGGCTAGTTAGCAGAAGCTCCAGGATAGCCAATTAGCTCAGAGCGTCGACAGACAATGAAATGGAGGTTTCAACACTGTCACTTTATTCTGCATTACTTAACATCGACCATACATGCCAGATATCCATAGCACTATGTTTTCTTATACATGAGCAGTAGAAGTCAATATAACCAGCACCTAACTGGTTACTGTTGAGAGTCCTCTGGTGTGAATGTCAGTCGGAGTAGTGTGGTGACACATAAAGAAGGCACCACCTTGTGGCACTGTTTGGCATTGCAGTAATACCACAAAATGCTCATGTTTAACCCAAACAATGTGTCATGTGACCACCTCTTCAAGAAGGTCTCGGTCTGGTTGTTTTGGTGCGCACCCGACTGTGATTGCTGTGTTCACACCTGCCTAAACCAACCGCACTCAGGGGGCAAACAAAGTTGAGTTTGACTGAACCGAACCAAACAGGGCAGGTGTGAAAGCACTCTTAGTCACAAGGGCCTCCTGAGAAAGCTCCGCCCCCTCTGTGCTAAGAGTCTAGCTCTGCCCCTGGCTCTGAATGTTGTATACAGCTCCTTTGAAGTCCCCATCATCAATATTTTTATAATCAACATTATAACAAATTAAACTGCTACATGTAATGTGAAAAGGTTGGCTCTTTTTGAAAAACCCATAAAAAAATGAGCACTCTGCCCTGCAGTTCCCCTCAGGACTACAGCGTGTTTTAGCATCATTCTGCTAATTGTTTTGGTTCACTCTCATAAAGTTTGTTCTCATTTTGTGCCACAGAAGGCAGCTACTTTCAGCATAAAAGCTATAAAACCAACTTTATGCTTCCTGTCGAGCACCAGACAGCGGGCAAAAGTTAGCGACTAGCTGGGGAACATAGTGAAACATTTAGCAGTTGAAGAGCCAGATATTTCCCTCAGGAGGTAATGGAGACCAAAGCAGAGCGAAGAGGAAAGTGAATATTGGACACACAAGCCTGACTCCAAATGAATGCTAATGGTGCTCCGTGTCTGCAGCGTGTGTAAACAGGCAGGTGTTTGCTAACATATTAGCGACAACAGCTCTATATGTCAGCGTTGTGTTCACAGCTTATGACAGCAGTTATTGCAGGTTTAAGGAGGCCATGACCTTACTGAAGCAGCATAAAAACATCATGTGTTTAAAGTTTAAACACAGTTTGTTTTGTCTCAGCTGCATAGCTTAGCTCCCCCGCAATGATTGTGGTTTATTTACCAAAGTCTAATGCCTTTGTGCATTCAGCTGCCGTTGAAACAAGACTGCTCTGGAAAGTTCTTTATCAGTTTTTGTCGTGCACAAAATCATTTGGAACTTTGAGAACAATAACACTAAAATGCTGATGTAAAGATTGTAGCAGATTGCATAATCCTCTGCAGTGTAATATGTTTGAAAACAATATTCTGCCGAAACAAAAACAGTAAAACTAATTATTTAATTTCATGAAGCTTGCATTATGTATGCGCTGTAAAACTCAGCTTCTCCCTCTGATTTGAATCAATAGCCACACGTTCACTAATGTTCTTCTTTAATGTTCTTCCCTGAGCTGTAATTTCAGGTGGGTTTATTATCTGAGCCTTGGCAGGCTGCCGTTTGTGCCCTTATTTAAAAAGCTATTTTCAGTGCACACTGTCACAGTGGTTGATGTGGTGCCTAATAAACAATACAGGAGACCCTGGGAGTCCTGTGGGTGTCAAAAGGTCAGGAAGGACTACTTGTTTGTGTGTGCCATCCTGCCTCTCATTTTCAAAAGCCTCTAATGGACCCACAGGAGATGCAAGTCCTTCTGCGGTGAAGGACCAATCCGGACATAATTACAGCACGGCAGAAATCTATGATGCTCTGCCACTGGATCGTTTTCTGTGTCAATGGCCGCTCACAACTGCTCCACGGGATATGTGTTGACTTGGACAGCCTTTAAAGAGAATCAATGCTCACATGTGTAACCCCTCGAGAGGAGTAATCATCGGGATCTAAGAAGAAGAAAGATGAATTTCTGTAACTGCTCATCCATTCGAGGACTCTGGTCCAAGGCTTTTAAATGACCAGTCAGCTCTGCCTTATTAGTTTGGTCATCTGTCTGTGGACAGCTGTCTGCTGCAATAGTGTGATCCTCCTGGAAAGCAATGCAGCAGTAGCTCATATTTTTCATCCCAACATGCTCATGATGTTCTCGTATTTCATGACAGGAATAACCCCATGCTAGCTAACATAGGGGATAACAATTCAGTTAATGTAAAGCTGTGGAACAGGCGGTACGATCAACATGACACTGGTACAGCTGCTGAAAAAAAGACACCATGAGAGGAAATGTGTCCGCTGAGTGTTGAAAGCTTCTCCATGAGCTGATCTGACTATGAATGATACTTGACAACATTGACATTGCTTTCCCTTGTTAAGCTGAATAATAGATGGCTTCCAATGTATAATTCATCTGAAATGCAGTATTTGTGTTTCTTTTTTTCTCTGAGTTCAAGGCCGGTGTTGTCACAGCTACTGCCAACTGTGTCAGCTGTTTATTTTAGAACTTCAAGAGAGAAACGGAGGGATGTAATGAGAACATAACAACCGCAATCAGAGCGCACCAAACCACAGAGTAGGTGTTGCTTGTGATTTTTTTCCCTTTATTTGTGTGAATCATAAACAGTCATGCACACCATATTGGTCTATTCACCCACTAAACAGATTTATACGGTTCACGACAAACTGACTGTGACTCAGGAGATGCTGGACACTGAAGTTGAGTCCGTTTAACACTGGGGAGTGCTGGAAGTATACATATTTTATTGGCATATCCATATTTTATTGAAGTGCTCATTATGTTGAGTGATGGCTCGGATGGAGATTTAATCAGGTCCTTTTTAATCTCTCATTCATTTCATAATGACCTATTTCTCACTTGACATTGAGTCAGAGGTGGACGTGCTTTTTTACTGTGACACTGAAAACTGCCAGAAAGAAAGTTTCATGGAGCTTTCCACTTTGTGAGCTAGAAATTAAAACTGAATGTGAGATACTGATGTTTTATATTGATAGCCGGATAACCCAAGGACTTCCTCCTTCATTTCAAGGTCTGAAATTGAATAGAGGCGAGACTGCCCGGGTTCAGAATAACAACTTGTCTTAGTCGGATAATGTTTTTCATTGGTAAACTCTAACTGTCTATTTGATCTGACCCTGTTTTCATATCTTATATGGCATATTATTCAAGATTCAGGCCCACACTGAAAACGTTGTAGCAGCTGGAGGTGGCTTTTTGTAATTGTCTTTGATAAGAATTAAGTTTTTTGCTCGCTGTTTTTGTGTTGCTATGCGCCTCAGGTTTCTGCGCTCTAGGCGCCTGGTGTTTTTGCCCGAGCACTCTGAACTCCTCGAACTGAAAAAACTTCAACTCGGAGAAGAGAAGCACCCCAGGTCATCTCCACTATTTTCCCGTTGTCCAAGATGATTTGAGAGTTGGGCCTTCTGTGGTGGTCACGACAACAAGTTTACAATTGGTAAACAATGGGGGAGAAACTGGTGGTGCTCAGCCAGTTGGCAGGACTGGACTCCCTGTAGGTAGTACTCATTTTTGTTATGCCAGGCCCAACGATAGACAGCAGGCTGCCAAACTGCCCCCGAGTCATCCTAAAATATGCATGGCCATCACTGAGGTGAAGCTCCTGGACCAACTGGTGGTACTCCCTGTGAGCCACCCTCTTTTTTCAGAGTCCCATGATGTACCCACACAGATCTCTGTTTCCCTATTTTCTTACAGCATCTCACCCTCAACCAGAGCTAGAGCAGAAACCCTCTGCCTGTCCATTTTAGGAAATAAAATAGAATAAACAGTAGATTGATTACATGGGAAGGATGGGGTAAGGAGGTGATGGGGTGGTTGCCTGGCAAAAAGCGTTTTTTTTTTTGTTTTTTTTTTTACTAGTGGCATTCAATTTTGATTTTTGTGGTGTGCTTCATGTTTTGCCACCTGCAAAACTTCTTTCTGTGTGATGGGGCCTCAGTGTAAACAAGGCCAAGTGCCTGCAGCCATGTTAGCAGCTCTGTTACGTCCTCCTCATAGCTCATTTATGATCAGGGTTAGATATGTATAGGGACTGCGTTCATGTTGTGCATGTTTGTTCATGTTCATGAAATGAACAAATCTATTTTAATATATAACCAGAGTATAAATGAGCCTTACAGCTATACTTATTTGTGCTAAATGCTAACATCAGAGTGCTAACAGTGATAATGCTAACATGCTAACATTAGCAAGTCTAATGTTTACCATTTTAAACATCACAGTTTAGCGTGTTAGCATGCTATCATGTCCTAAGTAGAACTAAACATCATTAATTATTAGGGGTGTAACGATCCATCGATCTGGATCGATACATCGATTTAATGATCAACAATCCAATCACATTGATGCAAAGTGGAAACATCGATCATATCGGCATCTTTAGCATAGGCTTTTATTTTGAAGGTTTGTGTCACAGGTCAAACAGCGGCAGGCAGATGGTTAGCAGCCAAGAGAGAGACGATGAGGATAACGTTATTTACTCGGCAATAAATCAGTATAATGGAAATATTATGGATTTCGGAGAAAAGAAGGATCAACAGACAGCACATGGCGCATGTAAACAATGACGTCACGAGACAGAACACGACCGTGACGTTACCTGCCTGGACGAGTGTCTCACTCCGCTAGCTTCTTGCTTTAGCAACATTAGCCGCTCTGTTTTAACAATGTTCGTCTGAAAAACCGTGCATGCAGGCTGAAATTCAACCGAGCTCTTCTGTCGGGAGATGCAATGACTTAAACCAGCGGTGAGTAAGATAAATATTACTGCTGCGTGTCATTTGTTAAGCTATGAGAAGAGGAAAAATGTCGGCTAGCCGCTAGGCTAATTAATGCAATGGAAACATGCCTAAGCTAATAATGGGTGATTAGCTAAAAACAACTGACAGGTCTCTGACCCTTGACAGTTATTACTGAGCTCAATGTTACACTCTTTCTTGAATGGTCCTGTTGTTAATCTGTTTTATGGCTGTTGGGAGAAGTTTTCCTTCAGGGCTTTAAGCCAGATACTCCTAAGTTTTATGAAAAACATGATGTTTTTTTCTTCCAGAAAGGTCTCTCTGTCAGAAAGCCCTTTGTGTCAGTGGAGTCAGTTTAAAGTGCACTTTACTGAACTTATTATTTATGTGTTTATATGTTTTATGGCCACAAGTAAAAAAGAAAGGGGTGTCAGCTTCCTCTGTAACAGACTGTGTTAAATGGGCATTTAATATCGCCTAATATCGATCGCAGACCTCTGAATCGTATCGAATCGAAATCGTATCGTTGCACACTTTGTTATATCGGAAAATATCGTATCGTTGTTCATAGTATCGATATGATATCATATCGTGATGAAAGTGGTGATTTACACCCCTATTAATATGCACATACTGTACTTTGTTGTCACTCAAGCGACCTAAATTCAAACTTTGACCTGATGTTAGTGTTAAGGGAAAGTGAAGGCACCAAAGTTTATACAAGTCATCTTAAGAGGGACATGTATGTCTGGACCAGATTTATTGGCAATCCATCTAATAGTTATAAAGACATTTCACTCAGAATCACAAATGTCAACCCCGTATTGGTAGTGGTGTATTTAAGACCACCTAAACTGAGACCAAATCATGACCAAGACCACAGTGTATTGAGACCAAGACAAGTCTCAGACTTTCAGGGGTTGAGACCGAGACCAGACCAGTGCGAGTCCCACACTACATGACACCCTTACAATAAAATGTGGAACCTGCTAACCACGGACACTCCTCAAATTGATCTGATCCACATTCCCATAAAAACACCCACAGAAAACAAATGAAGATTCCTCCTCATTCGCCTCTTTTATTGCCATATTATGTATGTGTATATGTACAGGTGTGCCATGAGAAATGTGTTGATAAAATAATCAAAAGGCATTGCAGAGGTGGGAATTTTCATATGTTTTCTATGAGCAAACAAACACTAAGGAACTGAAATCAAGTTAAGCCGTCGTTATTCAATGCTACTTTTTTACGCAGGCACTTTAGTGATATGGGTGCAGTTGTGGTCTTGACCGGTCTTGAAATGAAATCCAGAGTCCTCTTTGTCTGAGAGCGAGACAAGACCGAGTAAAAATGAAGTTGAGTCGAGATGAGACCTTCAAAAAGTGGCCCTATGACCAATCTCAACACCAAGACCAATTGTGAGTAGCCTACTACAACACTGCTAAGTGGTGCCAGAGGTAAGATGATCACAAAGTAGCCTCATCCTCTGGGAACGATGAATGTCTGTCCAAATTTTTGTGCCAATCCATCCAGTAGATGTTAAGATATTTCACTGAATATAAGTGAAAACTTTGACCGGCTAGTGGCACTTGAGGAAAAGTCAGGGGATCACTGAAGTCGTTAGGATTCATCCTCTGGGCACCATGGATGTCTGTACCAAATTTATTGGCAATTCATTCAACATACTTGAAGAATTTCCAGTCTGGACCAAAGTGGTGATCTCACTGACAGACCAGCATCAAAAGAACCAGATGGTTAGCATGGCTGAAAACATAAATAGATGGGTAAAATTACTTTACGTGTACACCTCCACTTCCCCTCTATACAAAGTGTTTATCTTAATGAGTGACTTGTACAGCCAACATAACACGACCTGGTGCTGTATTTACACCGCAGGTGCTATAAAGAGATTAGCAGAAGTTAAACATTACATAACTGAAACTATCATCATGACAAATAGAGTAGCTTCCTCCTACAAGGTGTGTGTGTGTGGTACTCTATATAAGGGATGATAAGGGATGACAGTTTCTTAAAATAGGTTCATACCTAAGGCAACCATGGTTACCAAGAATGAGGTAGAGGATGGGGGAGGGTGAACCTGTAGAAGAAACATATGGGTTATCTGTGCAAGTAGCCTACAGCTAATTCACTGGAGATTACGCCTTTTTATATTGTCTATAGAAACAGTGCATAGTCTACTGTATGTGTGCGTGCATACATCCAGATTCAAAGCAGTAAACCTGTGCAGACTGTCACAGCAGAGAGTGCTAATATTGAAAATTAATAAGTGGCTCTGTTCCACATAAAGGTTCCTGTAACTGCAGGCTCGCCAAGTTAAGTTGGCAGCAAATAAGTGAGAAAAAGGAAATCACAGAGGCAGTTGTGCAGGGAGAAGACACATTTTCATTGGTATTAGATTAATTTATTTTGACAATTTGTCATTTGCTTTGGTACAATGGGATAAAAAAGACTTTTTTGTGCAAATGAGATCAACTGAATTTGCAAGTAGAGCTCTTACCACAGTAGGTATGACTGATATATTTTGCTGGATGTTCACAAATAGTACTGTACATATGTGCGTTTGCACCACTAACCAAAGGACACCTGATCTCAGACCCACAATAAGAGATGGCAAATAAGTGTATTTTCTATTTAAAGTAGACTCTTACCCATTAATATCCATTAATTGGACATTTCAAAAGGTAATAACTTTTAGACTTAAAACAAAACCTGGTATTCCTAGAAGTGTAGAAGATTACTTAGGTTCATTATTTGTCTGAAACAGTATTAAAATGTAAATTATCTGTATCATCTGAGAGCTGTTTAATGATATACATGTAGTGACTATCCAGTGTCGGCTACAGAATTCTTCAAATGATACTTTGAACTGTGGTGGCTGCATAGTGACCTTGTTTTTGCTCATTATTTCTGTTGTTTCTTCTCTCCCTGTCCACTTCCCACTTTTAAATGTAAGGAACTCTTGCAAGTAATTGCAACACTGCTCACAGTGCTCAAGTCCGAAGGAACACATCTTAAGATATAGCTTTGCGAGGCATGCTAGTGAAATTACACCAGGCAACAACAAAAAGCACTGCAGATACAAGTGGGGAGAAGTGTGCTCTTACCCACATATCTATGCTCATCAAAATAGCCTCAACTTCAGGAGTCGACACGGTCTGTCCTTCAATTTGTGCAGCATATTGTACCACTCACTGATTCCACTGGGACGTGAGAGTTTGAGGCTTTCTGACATGCCAGGAGAGAGGTTCCCGGGCGATGTGATGTATAAATGAAGAGCTGTGGCTGCACAGGTCTGAGCTGTCTACTCACATTATCTGCAGGCTTCCTCCTCTCATGCAGTTGGCGAGGCATGGGGAAGGTCAGGAGTCCGCCGTATTTCTGGACCTTGTGAGTCGATTGAAAGATTAGACCTTGCGAGAGGCTCACTGACTCGTGCGGTCATTATCTCGCCGCAGCAATTTCACATAAATGACTGATGAGCAGTACAGGTTTGTCTTTGTGTTGTTTGTTGATCATACTCCCGTTTTAAACTTCGGAAAACAAAACAGAACCATCTTTCACTTCCCATTATCCCGCTCTGAAGGAAGTGGCTACAATGCTAATGGTCACTCTCCAGGGACGCCTGCAGGGAGGAAAGCATCAGATCACATTAATCTGAACAGTTGGCCGCTCCCTGTGGGGTGGCTGTTCACAGATGGTGGAGAGTTGTGTGTGATGTGTTAAACTTCTCTCAAGTTGACCCAAATTAACTTGTGCCAATCACAGTACTGACTCCAGGGATCAGCAAGGTGATCCTTCATGATTACAGTGAAAATAAGGCTACACATAAAACAGCAGTCATGACATATTGTTGATTCAAAGCAGCCATACTAAAGGCCCTCACGCACCAAGCCGACGGTCGGCCGTCCAAGTTAGGTGTCAGTGAGCATCTGTTGCCCTAGTCGCCACAGTGTGTCCCATGCTGTCGGCCCCTGTAGGCCGCCGTCGGCTTTTCTTGGCCAATCCAGCATGTTAATTCGGCGATGGCAGAGCCTGTCAGTGAATGAAATCACTGTGATTGTCAGTTCAGCTCAGGGGTCGAGAAGAGACACAGAAGTGAGGAAAGTAAACAAACAGCTAAAGTCAAGAGGGAGTGAGACCAAAACAAACTTGTTACATATGCTAAGATTATCTTTTTTTAGCAGGTCAGGTCTTAAGTTGAAATGTTTCGTGATGCTGTGTGACACTGTTCACTGGTGCATGCTCTTTCAACACTGGATTGTGTTGTTAATGTGATAACTGGTATGACGGTCTTCTGGTTTCTCATGTTGAATGACGAATACACACTACCGCCATCTGTTGGTGTGGAGAGTTGCACAGAATGTATGTGCTGGTTGGCTGTTGGCTGTTGTCTTTGCAGTGTGTTCATGTGCAACTTTATGGCCAAGATATGGTGACATGAGGTGACGCAACAGTCAGCTTTCATTGCTGCTAGTTCTTTGAAGTCAATCTGGTGTGTCTGGGCCTTGAAGGTGAATGTCCAGTGTCTTTCTCTTAGACTTGTTTTTCCTCTTAAAACCTAATACATAGCCAAGCAGTACCTGAAAAATGAAGCCAATATGAAAGTGTCAAAAACTGCAGTTCCTCTAATGGCCACTTGAGGCTGGCTCCAAAAGTGAGTCAATCACCATAGAAGCTCATGTTTAAATGCTCAACTTTGCAGCAGAAATTAACATGTTTACAGCCTGGAACAAAAAACAGTTTTGGTCTCTATAGCTATGTTCGCCCTTCATGACAATTGGGGGTTGAACTTTTATAAAACTCACCTGTTTCTATTTTATTAAGGCTTAAAGTTATGCATAATTAAGGGCCATGTCCACCAAAGCATTTTTTTTCTGAGGCAATTGTATTTTTCAATGCTTAGCGATGGCTTAGCAATAGCATATTGTATGCATTTAAACAAAGTGCAAATTCTTATGTCAACACAGAGCATTTTTAAGCCTGTTTTTTTGCTTGCGAACATTAGCATTGTCATAGCCAACCATAGCTGTAAATGCATCGTGCTAACCAAACTAGCAGCTAATGTTAGGGTTAGCTCCACCCTCTCGTCCAAATATGGTCACTTCTGGCTCCAAAAATCCAAGATTGCAACGGCCAAAATTCAAATTTTCTTTTTATCTTTTATTTTATTCTGAAAGGCCTGTCCAAAAGTTACATCCACCTTAAATAAATAGTTGACACTTTGGGAAATATACTTATTTAATTCTTGCCAAGAGTAAAGCTGAGAAGATTGATATCACTTTTCAATTCAGTAGGATATAAAATGTTTTAAGTGGCGAGTCATAGGGGTGCTGGATTTTTTTGCTACCTCAGACAGAGCCAGGCCAGCATCCCCCCCCTCTTTAGTCTTTATGCTAAGCTAAGCTACCTGGCTGTAACATATTTACCTTACAAGTGAGAGTCAATCTTTATCTAACTCTTGTCAAGAAAGTGAACAAGTGTGGAACTATTTAACCGGTAAATACAAGATACAAGTCCCCTGTGATCTCCTGAGCAGTAGGTAGTTGTAAGTAGTAGGTAGAGGAACGTTTCGCTCTTGTATCTCACTGTGAGAATTTAATTTGCTGTCAGTATAAATCAGTAATAAAATCAAAGCAGCTGGTTTTTGAACAGAAGTGGTGCCAGATTACAATCAGATCCTTTTTTCATCATGCAGTGACTGTACAGCCTCTCTTCTCCACTTTTCGCCAGGAGATGTGACCTTCAAAGAGAATATAGAGTCAACGTGGGGAAGGAATGATCCATCTCTACTTCTGACCTTTAAGTGATGTATCGCCACTGAGCAGTAAGTGATATCAATGGTTTTGTGTCGTTACGAATGTGCCAAGTGCATATGTCACTGTACCAGCCTCCAGGCACTTCAGGTAGACTATGCTGGACACGTGGACATGTCCTTATGTCCAGGGTCATTGGAGGAAGCAACAGAGTGTGGAGGACCAACAGCAACTAGCAGACTCTTAAATAGCCTGCTGGCCTTCATTAAAGCCCCGTGGCTATCTCATGCAGCCATGATGGAGAGGTGTGAGGCTGATGGTGTGAGTAAATGGACAGTCTCACCCTCTCTCTGTGTTATTGCTGCAGAGAACACATTATACATGGATGCCCTGGTGAGGCAAACTGAAGCTCCATTTAACAAATTATCACAACTTTACTACAGTGATTGTGTTTCAAAAGCCCTGAAATGTTGAGCATGATTCGATTTGATTGTAGCGTTAATGCACCATGTAGTGGTGTGAATATCACAGGCTCAGTGAGGTTCCTGGGTCGAAATGTTAAATCAAAATCCCGGAAATATTGGCCCACTCTAAAGTAGGGTCTCATAAAAGAATTAATCCATCAGGGAGACATAACAGAATACGATACGCAGCTCGCTGCCAGTGTGTATCTATTCACTAATGGTATAGTGTTACATCTAATTTGTATTTTCACTTTTTATAGGGGCACATTCAGTGGACATGCAGCAGTTATTGCAGATGATCCATTTTATGTGCTATCACATTGTGCACGATGTATTAATGTAAAAAACATTGCTGCAGTTATTACATTTGTCCTCACAGTTTTTATTTTCTGTCTACTTCTATGAAATCCACAATGAATTTGCTGCTGCTGGAACACACACATATTGAAGCAAACTATGACTGTTTGGAGATACACTGTGCAAATATGCTGTCTACAGGCAGGAGTATGTAAACGAGCTGCAGCAGCTGCAGAGGTCTAGCCCTAAAGGAAAACAATAAAGTCCTGCCAGAACAAGATGAATATGAGAGGAGAAATTAATTTCAAGTTAATGCTCTCTCTCTTATTGTACCTCGTATGACTTGGCAGTAATGAAACAAAGTCTACAAAGCTTGTACATGATTTCATTGTAATGCAGAGTCACTAAAGACACATGAACAAGCTTTTAGCAGTGTTGGTCAGTCAGTCTACTACTTTGGTTCTGGCTAAAGTATCTTAACAACCATAAGGTGGATTTCCATGAAGTTTTACACATATATTTATGCTCCTCAGAGGATGAGTCCCACTGACTTTGGTGAACCCTTGACTTTTATCTGTGTCAAAGATTTAAAAGTTTATTGTTTAATATTGTATTTAATGACCAACTATTTGTGAAACTAAAGGTATTCCCAGCTGTACTTTGTGTTTAGCGCACATTAGCAAATATTAGCCTGCTAACATCCGAAACTAAGATGGTGAACACGGTAAACATTATGGACCCTTTTACTGTTAGTAAACAATATGACATTTTTTGGTGGGCGGGGCTTAGCTGGAGGCAAAACAATTCTCCGCAGACATTAGTTAGCGCTAGCTAGCAAGTTCTGTTGGCTTGTTTTAGACAATGGAAGGAGGTAATGCGAGTGGTGTTTTTGGAAATATTTATTCCAAGTGTCTGAGTGCACAAACTGGACTGTTATCCAGAGCGCAGCACTCTCGACGGGGCAGAGCGCCAGGCACTCTGTCTGGGGAGATGGAGCAGTAGAGCGCCAAGAGGACTGAATGTGTCGTTAACTTAACCTTCGTGTTTGTTTTGCTATTGAAGCTAACGTTAGCTAATGTGCTAAAATCTTAGGGTTACAGAGAAATCCAATATTCCTTGTAATACCTCCCCAATCCCTGATGAGATGGACATGATAACCCTTAATACACATAATGTTATTCATCCCTACAACAGTCAATACTTTTTCCCTAACCTGATATGAACACATGCGAGTATTTTTGGTGATTGCCTTTGTCCAAGTCCTCTTGTCTCATCACATTTAACCATAGTTGTCTTCGTTTTTTAAGGGCAGTGGCAGCTGGTGTATGAAAAAAATTAAGTTCTGAGCCATGACTCCTTCTACTCTCGTGCTCAATAACACAACAAGACACCATTTAAGACTTTTACGTAGCCTACAGCCCTGTGGTGGCAAGTCATGCTATGCCTCCAGCTAACAAGCTGACGTCATTGTGACATCGGCTCTAAAAGGGTCTATAGCAGCTAAACATCAGCATGTAAACATTGACATTGTGTCACGCTGACGTGAGCATGTAGTTCATAGCCCATTCAACAGCTAAAGGGACCAGGCCCTCTTCCTGTGACTTTGAACAGGCCTTCAGAAGCACAGCTCAGCCTTGCTTCCATTTTTTCCCAGTGGCCACTTGCAATGATGCAGCAAAAAAATCCCCCGTGGCACAAAAAGTATTTTCCTCACAGATCATCATTATAAAAGAGACATCTGTAAAACTGTCGACAGGACACCACACACTGCAAACAAGGTCAATTATGACTCTTTCCATTATGAATTATTGATCCATGGAGGTTTTATATTTGTGGAACTTTCCCTAATCCGAGAAAAGCGATTTAAAAATCTATGATGTCGTCACAATTTAAAGTCTATGAGCCGAGTGGGAACTCTTGAAACTTTTTTTGGCATCTATGTACCAGCTGGGCAGTTTTCAAAGAAGAAAAGCAGAGCTATATAGAAGGTAAATACTGGATTTCCATCCCAAAACTGTTGGAGGTTGCAGGTTTAATGATAGTTTAGATTTTTTTTTTACGTTGTCTATTATATTTTCTACATTTTTACTTCTGCTTGTATTAGAGGTAAAAAATAACTGCACCTAAACTGCTTTGTAGCCACATAAAACAAAGCTTTTGAGCACTACTCGTTGAAAGGTACAATCTCATAATCTCCATTTTGTTCTACTTGGTGGCACCTGTGGTGATAAGCTGTTATTGTTGGCAGGTTTCCATTGGCACTTTTTGTCGTGCTGAGTCAAACCATGCCACCTCAATGTAGGTTCCCATTACCAATTCAAATGTGCTGAGTTGTGTCAAGACACCTCCGAGATGCACCATCTCCAGAGTCAGGCCAGGGCACACTATTGCCTCCAAACCAGTTGTGGTGATGTCAGATTGGCTTCATCATCATTATTCAGCATCAACAATCAGTGATGATTCAGTGACATGTTTGAATAGCCTCCGCTACTATTGTCAGACATAGCGAATACTTCATCACTTTCATCTGCATCTCAATTAAAGCAAAGACAGAAGAGCAAGGACTGGAGGAGATGGGAATCTGGCGAATGTTGGTGCAGTGCAGATAGAAAATTGAAAAACTCTGACAAGATATTTGGGGATCCTCTGCCAGAAAATTTTGAGTATCAAACACCTAATTTCCTGCAGTCTGGTAAATTCTAATGCACCAGTTTGGACCTTTTCTGCATCAATTTCTGGTGTAAATGTCCTAAAGTTTGTCAAAGTAAAAGTCCTCTTGTGTTTTTTGGGGTGTGGGGGGACGTGTCCTCTGCATCCACCCTGAAATCTCCACCTATCCTGCAGCTGGTGAAATGAAATGGTTACCACAGCATAGACAGTGTGAGTGTTCATGTATGGACAGTGTTTCAGCGGGTATGAGAGAGGATTATTAATGACTATGTGCCACTTGTGATTTTTCCCAGGAATATCGCCACAGGCAAACTCAGTCTCGCTATATTTGCACTCTTTTTTTTAATTTTTTTTATTGGGAATGTTGGTAGACCATTGGCAGTGGTAGAAGAGGTACTCAACATTTTTTTTGTTAAATATAACTAATAATAATATAGCACCGGAAGTTAAAGTCAAAGCCCTGCATTCAGGAGAGGTGTACTATTAGCACAATGTACTTAAATTTACTTTAATGTCTGTTCGAGGTGGAGCTTTTAATTCTTATATGATGCTGGATAGTTCAATGAATACAAATGCATCATATTTTGATTGTTATTTTGTTGGTAAAAATCTGAATCTGTATCATAACCAGTAACATTTAGCTGGCAAGTATATGTAGTGGTACAATAGTTTTGTCTGAAGTAGGGGTATAATGAGATAGAATTGTATCATGTCAATATTTTTCATGTCTAAACATCATAATAGATCTATATGGTTCAAGTATCCTGAGGTCTTGTTCATGAGGAGAGTAGAATAGAGTGTGAGATGGATCAGCGGTTTGGCGCAGCTTCTGAAGTGATGTGGGCGCTGCGCTGGACCATCGTGGTGAAGAGGGAGCTGAGCCAGAAGGCTCTTACTGGTTCATCTATGTCCCAGCCCTCACCTATGGTCATGAGCTCTGGGTAGTGACCGAAAGAATGAGATCGCGGATACAAGCGGCCGAAATAAGTTTCCTCTGTGGGGTGGCTGGGCTCAGCCTTAGAGATAGGGTAAGGAGCTCGGACATCCGGAAGGAGCTCCGAGTAGAGCTGCTGCTCCTTCGCATAGAGAGGGGTCAGTTGAGGTGGTTTGGGCATCTGATCAGGATGCCACCTGGGCGCCTCCTGTTGGAGGTGTTCGGGGCACATCCCACTGGTAGGAGGCCCTGGGGCAGACTCAGACATGCTGGAGGGATTACATATCTCATCTGGCCTGGGAACGCCTTGGGGTCCATAAGGAGGAGCTGGAAAGCGTTGCTGGGGAGAGGGATGTCTGGGGTGCTTTGCTCGGTCCTTCTGCCCCAGCAGACCCAGCCCTGGATAAGTGGATGAAAATGGATGGATGGATGGATGGTGGTTCTCTTGACTGAAATGAGGAGCAAAAGTCATCCTCTGAGTTGTAACATAATCATTGATCTGAGATAATGTAGGTTAAACATTTTTAATTTAGAAGTCATGATTATTCATTCCTGTTTAACCTTAAAACTACACCAGCCAGTGGTGCTCATGAGAAGAGCTACTGCTAGAACCTTTGTATAAAATGAACAGGTGGGGATAGAAGTAGATGTGCAATTGTTGTGAGGCCGTTTCATCCATCCAAACTGTCTGTTCTTTGTTGCCATTGTCAGACTTTGAAGATGACCTTGTGAGGACTGAGAATAGAAACTCTCAGGTTAAACATGTTGAACTTATTCAGTGATGTGCGAGGACATTTCATTACGTAAATTGTTTGTCCTTGTTTGACCTTGGACACAGCCAAGTAGTCCGCAACCTACTACCATTTTGGGTTACTTTATGTTTTTACACATATAATTTCAGATATCTAATAGCCATTTTTCTAATATTCATTTCCTGTCATGGATGTATTTGTGGTTTTCATAGCACCCTCAATCTGACTCAGGGGTGTCTAACTCATTTTAGTTCACAGGCCACATACAGCCCAACGTGATCTCAGATGGACCGGACCAATAAAACCATCATACAATAGCCTGTATGTATCATCAGCTCCAATATTTTTCCTTTTTTTGTGTAAAGACTTACAACTACATTCTGTAGGTATGAACAACCTGAGATGTCTTAAGAAAAGTAAGTGCAATTCCAACATTATGTCTCAGTTTTTCCACATTCAGTCAGTCTGCTACTCTCTGTCATTACATGTGCATTTATCCATACATTTCCTGATACAGATAGTTTTGAATTGAAGCTGCTGATTGACAATATTTTGCGCAATGTTCAATATCTTTAAAAATGGTCACAGTAAGAATTGATTGTTATATCAGAGGACTGTATTCTGGTCAGGGTGGAAAGGCGTCTGAGGCAGAATTTTACATTAAGTAGGCAACGCATTGTTTAACTTGCCCCTTGGTCTCGGTCTCACTCCAAAGTCGTCGAAATTCAGCACTTGGGCAGTGACTTGCAGCATCAGAAACCAACGAAAAAAGCTGTCCTTTCTGTTGAACAGCACCTGACAGCATCAGGGGGAAATGCGGTGGGACAAGGACGAAAGTTAAGGTGGCGAAAGTCCGAGTGAGGCGGGCAGGAGAGGGTGGTGGATGGGTCCAACAAACACAGACTTTCACCCAAGAGAGCGGTGTTCACATTCTGTAAGATTCTAAAGCCAAACCCTGTTCTTTTTTCCTAAACCCAATCACGTGCTTTTGTTGCCTAAACCCAACCATGAAAAAAAACACGTCAATTCGTAGTATTGTACTGACGTAGTGCATTTATTTTTGAAAGAGACTGTATGTAAAGGTTAAATTTCCTGTGAAAATGGAAGTGTATCTTGAAAGAGGAGAACTTGACACAGTGTCCCAGAACGTCAAACGTCAATATATGATGAGGTCAGAGTGAGAATGTGTTGCTTAATCTAGTCATCTAGTGGGCCTGATTGGACCCTTTAGTGGGCTGGTTCTGGTCCATGGGCCTTATGTTTGACACCCCTGATCTAACCAATCTAAAATAGTGCACATAGTGTAGACATGCAGGAAATGTAATAGGTTATTGAACAATAATTGGGTTAGGGTTAGGTAACCCTATTGCAATGTGGTGCAGTGGTTAGCATTGTCACGTCACAGCAAGAGGGTTCCTGGTTCGAACCCAGGGTGCATGTTCTCCCCGAGTCAGTGTGGGTTTTCTCTGGGTACTCCAGCTTCCTCCCACAGTCCAAAGACATGCAGGTTAACTGGTGACTCTAAAATGGCTGTAGGTGTGAATGTGAGTGTGAATGGTTGTCTGTCTCTATGTGTCAGCCCTGTGATAGTCTGGCGACCTGTCCAGGGTGTACCCTGCCTCTCGCCCAGTGTCAGCTGGGATAGGCTCCAGCGCCCCCATGACCCCTAACAGGATAAGCGGTTACGGAAAATGAATGAATAATAATTTCTTTTTCTTTTTTTTCTGGGGGAAGAATGCCCATGCCAACTGTGTATTTTTCCAAGTTTGCCCCTTCCCTAAAAACATAATCAGGTGCCCATGGTTTCAGGTGATTATAAAGAGTATTATATTCCATATCTGCCCACATGTCCCCCTGAATCCTACACACATTAAATGGATATTTATGTCATGAAAATCTTTATAGTTGTTCCTTTAATGTATAAAGTAATATAAAATGTTTAATTTGATGTCTAATTTGAGGATCCTGCAAAACACACAAGTGTTATAAAACCAAGCTGTCCACCATAACCTTATGGCAATTTCTAATTTCACTGATTTCTGTACTGCACCTTCTGTTCTTGTGTTGGTGTGAGCAGCAGACTGTGGTTCCTATTAGGCGGCTGGAGGAGTCTGACTGTGTCCCACTGCTCGGTGGAGACAGAAGGGGATGTTAAGTTTGGAGGGTTCAGACACAGACCGGCTCAGACGAGTGCTTGATTTGCTCTGTGTTACTCACCTTCATCAGGAATTCTCACAGGGGGTTAACTCACTCTCCTCCTACTACTTCCTCCCCTCCTTGCTTCATATCTACTGCTTTGCTGCAATGCTTTGCTTCCCTCTCCTTGATCTTGGCAATGTGTTGTTTCAGAGGCTTCGGCTGATTGTCGAAGGCTGCTCCGGCACTGTAGCATCTGCTCTTCTCTCAGCTCTTTTCTCTTTTGTCCTTCTTTTTCTCACCCGCCTGCTTTCTTTTTTCATCAATAAATCTTCCTCTTCTGCAGTCTGTCTTTTGCAGTATTTGTTCTGTTACATACCATATAGCCTTCAGTTCTTGGCATGGGTAAGTACTTTACATCAAATGCCGTGATGTAATTTGGCAGCTTTACTTCTTGGCTTAATCCCACATTAAAACATGAAACAAGATATTCTAACAATCTGCTCTTCACTGCAACTCAAATGTACAAAATGTGCAGCATTTAGGAGCTGGTTTTCTTTTTATTCCTCCATCACTTTCCACCAAAGTACACCTTTAGGAGCAATAACAGAGAGTGAAATCAATCGTAAATCATCCTGACAGCTGCACTTGTGAATTGCCTATTAACATAAATTTCACATTACCTAAACAACATGTAACTCCGAGCTGTGTTTCCTTTCTCATGGTGTGTATATTATTCATACTGTGACTAACAAGTCACAGGAACAAACAGTCTGACACTGACAGCATGCAGAAAACACTCTAAATAAGGGATGTGTTTTCGTGAATATGCTTCTTTGTATCCAGCCAAAATATATGCCTGTGCCAAAGCCAATGGGGAGCCATTACTACAAGAAGAGAAGTTGCATTGTTTGGTATGCCAGGAAGAGAAACACTGTGAAGCCACTTCATTAGAAATTTACAGGATATAAAATTCTGGACTGGTAGATTGCTTTATGTGTGAACGCAGCTTTATTCTGAGGAATTTCACAGGCAGAAATGTCAACTGATGTGTCTTTGTGGGTGCTCCCACAGTCAACAACAAATTCATTACCCTTGTATGAGCTTCAGGCGTCGCCTCTTCTCTCTCTATTTCTGTTTACCAGCACCTAATAAGTGAATTTAGTCTGTATTATGAAGCAAAACTACACGATCGTTAAAGGCCAAAAAGGGACACAGCTGAGCAATGATGTTTCTCTTGGCAAACTCCTGTACAGCCCTTCTCTTGTTACATTCCTCCGCTATCATCAAGGTTAATTAAAAATTTCACCATGGCTTCACACGGTTTTCAAGCATCCTCCGGAAAATTTCCACAAAATGTGTCTTTTTCTTTTTTCCCCCTGCACCTTCACTACAGTCTCTCTCTTTGCTCTCCCACAAGGGTCCTTTGGCCATCATTAGAACTTAATGAACTCAGTTTAATAATCAAGGGAATTAGTGGAGTTCGGTGTTGCTGTGTCCTACAGGCATCGTGGTGCTGGCTCTTCCTTGGTGTTTGAAACGAGCGTGTGTTAAATGTGTTGTGTTCTCATTGCGTTCCCTGTGTCCCACACCCTGCTATCAGGGGGACATAATGGGATGTTCCACATCCTTCCCTAATTAGTTTCGGAGTGTGTTCATTAGACTTAGCAGATTTAGTTAACTTATGGGTATCTCACAATGGCCCAATTCCCCCAAGTACACTGATGTCTGGGTGATAAATCTTCTCTGTCTGCACACTGTAATGAGGCAGACTTTTGAAGTGTCATATTTTGTTCTCAATGTATAGAGAGCTGAGTTGTACACTGTGTAGCAGTTAGCCCACATATGTCTTATAATCTTCAGGCTTAAATGCACTACAATTAATTATGTTTACATTCTTTGTAGGGGTTGTAAATGGATTTTAGACTGATATATTTATCTTTATGATGACTACTTCAACATGTCACATACATTTCATCTTCCGAGCTTGTATTACAGCCCCGATGGGGGGAAAAAAGCAGCCGGGGCATTGTCCCTGGAGTTTAACACATGGTCTCTCTGTCACTTTCTCTCAGCCAGCCATGATATTGGAAATTATTCAGCATTAGCGTGCACACAGCCTGCTAGACTTGGGGTGTTACTCCCTTGCAGCGGGGTGTCACATTCAAATAGAAGTAAATTAGCTGTCACCAAGGCTGGGCTTGGGAGCCGCTGCTATGCCTCAGAGACGATCCTTTTTTTTTTCACCGGGGTCTCTGCTCACTGCCAAGTCGATGCAAGGCAACAAGTCATTATAGCTGCAAGAAATAAAGAAGCACAATATAATTTGAGTCAAATGGGTTTCTTTATCTGGAGCTGAATTGCCACTATGGAAATGCACACAGTGAATCACAGCACCAGTGTAACATCACCTGCTGTGTGCAGCATTGCTTCAAGAAAGCTGAAGGAGAAGACGCTTGGTTTGAGTCTCTGCTTATCCAACAGCAGACAGTTGCCCTCTCATTATCTATGGGCCAACATTATGTGTGCGGTGCTGGACTCATTAGGAGCAGCAAAGCCCAAGGGACGGGGTAGATTGGCACATTGTCCTGACAACAGGGTGACAGTTTGTCCTTAAAAGTTTGTCTCACAAATCCATCACTCCACCATTTCATAGACATGTACAGAACAAATCTCAACTTGTTTTATATGAACTAATGTTTGCCTCATCTTTAACCTCACAAGCTATTTTTTAATGTTGAGAAAAAGGAGAAAATGATCTGATTTTGATGTTTTCTGCTCTTGAATCTGACAGAAATTGCCTGAGGTGAACACACAGACAGCTAATTGGAGAGCAACATTTATAGTACAAGTCCCCGCGAGTCTGAAAACTCAAGTCAATAATCATTAACAGGAAGCTGAAGAAACATTATGAGGCTTTAGTGACCCCCAGTGGTCAAACTGAGCAACACCAGCAGTGATTTGTATATGGAATACAGTATTTATTATATCAACAAGAGAACAATACTGAGAGAAAGGATGACTTAATTAAGATGGCACTGTGTATACTTTGTATTTACAGTACGTTACACACGTTACAAACACATGTCTCTTGACCCACGGTACAACACTACTTCAACAGACCACACAACAACAACGTGACATGGCTGCACACTGAAAATAGAAAGTATCAATATGACGCCAACACACAAGCATAAATAATCCACTGAAAGTACCAGTATGCTGTACAAAATGTCCATTTCTGTCACTCTCTCTATGAAATGTGTAGTGTTTGAGACAATAAATATTAACAGAAGCACTGACGACATCGTGTGCATTGATATGAACAAGGACAATGATGCAGAGCAACAACAGTACTGTACATCTGAGGCCTCTGAATTTCATTCTGCTGCTGTAATCAGTGGGCTCTCATCTTTAATAATAATAATAATAATAATAATAACAATAATAATAATGATAATAATAATAATAATGATGCACCTGTGATTTACACAATAAACTTCTCATTTCCTCTGATTTCCATTTTATGTTTAACATAAATATCTTGTCTCTTATTGATCAAGAATTGATCAAACACATTCTGCCCTGTTTACACTCTAAAACACTGCCCTCCTTCATTCAGTGTGTTTTTATGTTTATATCTTCATGATAGGAAACTCCACTCCAACTCCAGTCGCACTTAATGGTTCACTAAAATAAGTGAGTAATGCTCATTGCAATGATTTTCATTCTTCTGTGAACTGAACAATACAGTAAAAGGCTCCCTCTGTTCACTTGAAACCTCTTTATATATAACACTACAGTGTTTTTACTGTGTTGTCTGTACTATGTGCTGTAGCTTTTTAAACAAAATCAGAATTTTTTTTTTTTATGGGAAAGTTTGCTATTTTTAAACATGGGCCCTGCTTTACCATATTTTTCTGCCTGGAGGACTAATGGAAATTGGTCCAGACTGCTGCAGCCACACCAGCGACACAGGCTGCAATGTAATGCCTGAGCAAAATGTGCACTGTCATTCTATGTCCAATAAAAGTGCTTGTTTTTGCCACTGACAGGCTCAGATTGTTATTGGACGTGTCTGGCAACATTATGGAAAAGACCCCACAGAAAAATAAAACATTTATCCTCATTTTTTGATCTGTTTGTTAGTGTTGTGACCAGGTCTTGCTCAATGAGAAGCCTCGGTCTGAAATGAAAACTCAGCTAAATATTCAGGCATGACACTGAGAATCTTTTAGATGAAACTAAAAGCTCTTCTCTCTAACTCTCGCTAATGTTTCCACTGTTGTTTTAACAGCAACAGGTCACCTCTCGTGAGATTTCAGGGTGAGACTTCTCCTTGAGTGAGACTTGCACACAATAAGAAACAGACCAGTAAACGGTAAGCAGAAACATTCCATTTCTTTGAGGGGTCTTTTCCATAATACTGTCAGACACTTCTAATAACAATCTGAGCCTGTTAGAAGCAAAAACAAACACTTTAAGTGAAGGTAAATTGACAGTGCACAGTTGCCTGTGGGGATTACACTGCAGCCTGTTTAGCTGTGGCTGCAGCAGTCTCTGTCAATACTGGAGCCGTTTCAAAAATGGTTGTCTCTATTAGTCACTTAGACACAAAAACATGGGAAACAGGGTCCTGGTTGAAAAATACAAAAGCCTTTCTTTTACCTTAATTATTGGTGACATGCTGATTGGCTATCTTTGATTGACTGTGTACCATCAGCATTAAAACCCCTTGACTAGCTTTGTGCACTCTCCACTTCATACCATGTGATGACAAATTGCCTGGGTCTTGTTATACTAGTGAAATACTTGATTTGCTCATGACCAATAAGTTAAACATTGGATCCAGTTTTATACATGCTGCCATAGGGGGGCAGCACCAGTCTCCCTAGAGGAGGTCCAGTCTAAGTGCGTGTCTAGGAGGAGGAGTCCTCCTCCACAGGGTGGAGAGCGTGCCTCTTGAGCAGTGTCTTTAGTATCTCCACCTCACGCTCTGTCTCCTTCAGCTTCCTACGTAGTGTATCATTGGCTTTCTGGAGCCTCTGGTTTTCCTGAGAAGGAGAGAGGAGATTTGTAAGATGCACTGAAACTGCATGTGTTAGGAGGCAAAATGAAACTTGGTCCTGACACTCACTGATTCCAGAAATTCATAGGTGGGTTTGCTCTCCTCTTCTGGCTCTTTTGGCTTTTGCGCAAAAGACGCTCTGTTTTCCCACTTGGCACAGTGTCGCTGTTTTCTCTGGGGCACTGGGCTGGGACAGGAGGTGAGGGTGGGTGTTGCTGGGACCAGCAGAGAGGGCTGAGGGCGGCTGGCTTCAGGGGCTGCAGCGGGAAGTTGGGTTCCCTCCGTCTGGGTGCCACTATGGACTGTTCGAGGCCTTAAATAGTTGGTGACTGGGGACTCTGGACTCCAGTCTTTGCTGTCATCTGGCGGGTAGGGGAAAGGACATTCTTCTGAACCTGGACAGATGGCCATTATTAGTAATCACTTTAACAAACATAAAACACTTTTCAGCCTTCTGTCACAACCATGTCTTAGACTGAAACAATCAGCAACCCAAAAATAACATGACTCAAATCAGTATGCAGTGAAACACAAGCCAAAATAAACCATATGACCAAACACCACGTCACACAGACTCATTTGAAAAGGGGATGTGTTAATATAGCCCCCGTGTTTTTAAGATGTTTCTATCCATACTACGTAAAATTGAAAGTTCTTCTGTTCTGAATATAGTAGCTTTCTCATGGCAGGTGGGTAGCTTCAGTTTTACTGTAAGTGAAACGGTTCCTAATGACAGCTGGAGGGAAATCACCCTGACAACAGCCCCTTTGCTCTAGACTTGTTTTCTCTGAGCTGCAGCAAACTAAAGTAAATTCTGACTTTCATTGTTCTCTGTACAGTCTGGTAGGCAGAGCTTACAGGAAATAACACTGCTTATGCCTACCATACAATAGAGGGCTTTGAAAAGACTTTGAAACAGCCTCTCACATCTAAAGACAATGTAAGGTTTTAGTCACACACTTGAAGATTTTGCACAGACTGGGGATGTGCAGGGTCACTGTTTACAAGACGTAAACTAGATTCGTGTTGAGATTGTTTTCTATCCTGCTCCCGGTGGGAAATATTACGCCAAACTCCCTCAAAAATATGATATATTAACTACTTCTTACATGTACACAACAACACATAACAGAAGATAAAAGGTGTCACATGTTGACAGTATTCTTGTCAATTCGGCATTGATGTAATCCTTACTGATAAATTTTGGATTTTGTTGCCTCCACTCACTACCAGCCTCTGTTGGTTAGCTGTGCTGTTTTAGTGGGAGGAGAACGTGACAATGAGAGGCGAAACGTTTCAAAAAAATTCCGATTTCTCAGTAAAATAAGTGCCGCTCGATGGATCAAATACACGCTGAATTAAACATAAACTCTTGTTCACTTGACAACTCCACCAGTTTCTCCTCCTTTGCCTTCTCACAGCACAATAGAACTGAGATTTGTTGAAGTTCTTGTGCCTCACCAGAGTCCCCTCAGTGTTTACTGTCTACCTGGTTTGCTTCTTCCTATTTGGTGCTGGAGACAGTGCACCTGTTATTCATGTTTAATATGATTGATTTTGTCGCAACTTCAAGATGAGAAAAAGACTGAGTTTTATAACCACCCTACAGCAAACAATCGAGGTCATGGGAACACGCACCAACTGATAAAACTCTCCTGATTTTATTCAGAGATTGTAAATTTGTCTGCGACAGTGACATCAATTGAAAAGTCCTTTGGTGTGAAGCAGGCATTAGTTGTCTCTGCCACCAGATGGCACCTGTCATAGGGACTGACTGATTGCAGCCATGTCACATGCATGTTATTGTTTTCATACTTCAGGTGAGAGTGAACATCTGTGGGTACTTGTGCAAAAGAAATGTTTTTGTTTTGACTGTGTGACACATGGCACTGTGTGAGAGTGTTTGTGTATGATGGCGATGAATCCCGTCATCCAAACCCACCCTCTGAGGGCCCCATGGTGACAGGCGTGGAGCTCGGTGTCGGGCTGTCGATGGCGTTGGTCACTTTGGCGTTCTTCTTGCACTCAAACGCCACCTGGTCCTTGCACAGCTTGTGGCAGTTCATCCCACAGTCTAAGCAAGCCAAAATAATGCACAACATGTCAGAACAGGAACTAGTGTTAAGTCTGCTATCTACAACTGACTTTTCTTTGAACACTCTCTTCTGCAACTGCAACTCTCAGACCTTTGCATGCTCACTGTCAGGCAAACAAATAACTCTCAGATCTTTTGGGGGAGGGGGAAAAACTGTGGTTCTGGCTGCAGACTCCTTTTTTTGCATGTGCTGCAAGGTTCAGCTAGCTGTCTGCAACACAGAAAACCACACTACACCGTCTTAACATAGCTCCATTTTACCTGCTCCCCACAAGACAGTGTGTGTACTTCTCCTTACTATTTACTGACATTTGGTCAAAGAAAGACGTGCAAGAGTTGCACAACATGAAGTGTAAGAATCACCTTTGCATCTGTAGCCTTGCTTGATGACACCCCACAGCTGCGAAGTAGAATATGGAGAAAACTGTTTTCACACCGCTGAAGCAAAAGCAAAACTGAAAACATGATTACATATTGGGAAATTTTTAGACTGGGACGGAGCAGTAAAGTTAGATTTCATCATACGCTGTGGTTGTGTGGTGACTTACGAATCCTGAGCAGTTGTCACAGAAGGTGGGTTTCATGTAAGTGGTCTCCTGGAAGTTGTGGACAAAACCAAGACCCAGTTTGGAGCAGATGACACTGGCCCGCATGAAATAGGCTGTGATCTCCTCTCTGCTGATAAGGCCCTCCCTGGACAACCACAACACATATACAGTGCACTTTAACAGAGGAAAGACAGCTGTAACAAAGCTGTATATGTGGGAGATAAACTTTTTGACAGACATTTTAGGTCTTAACTTCATCCTAACTTCACCTGATTTATTTGTCTGCACCCTCATTTGCCACATGGGTTAAACTCTATACCACTTTGCCATTGTGCAACAACGTGGTACCAACTATGGTGGTTTTCATGCTTAGGTTTAAATGAGGAATCACATGCTTTTCTGTGGTTTGTGAGAATCATATAGCTACCAATGTACGTGCATGAGACATAAAACAGAGAATACTTAGTGGTGGGGGTTATGGTTAGTTCTGCAGCTATTTTATGTTTCCTGTTGCTACACTCATAACTACAAATACCACCTTTTCTTCCTCTCCTCTGAAGTCACACATGAGCTCAGAGTGTGTGTGCATGACCTGTCAAACAAACTCACTTCTCTTTGTCCATGACACAGAAGGAAAACGGAAAGCTAGCAGCAATTTTCTCAAATTCCTCTTGAGAAATGAAGCCGTTCTCGTCGTGATCGTAGTTCTTAAACACGGACTGTGAAAGACAAGAGGCAAACACCATTGTTGCATGACTATTAGTGCACAATAGCTGCAAGAGCTGGCTGTCAAAATGGCAGCATCAAGAAGAATAGTTACAACAAATGATTATGGTTATATAACGGCATGACGGAGTAGCTATGTGGAGGCTACACTTGAAAAAAGGAAGCACTTACGTCCACCATTCTCTGTACATGTTTACTGATGGTTCTGGGGTCGGGTTTGGGAGCCACTCCTGATGCCCAGTCCACAACCACTGGAGGTCTAGAGGGGGTGGCTGGCTGATAGAAAATTAATTAGTCATTAAAAAAACAAGCCTGAGCAGGCAGATAAACATGTCAAATATTATCTGAGCAATTCAGTCATACTAAATCTATGAATGACCTTCAGAAGCAGAACTGGCAAATAATTCTGCTTCAAAAAGCTGAGTAATGCTTAGAAGGACATTTATGTATTTCGCCATTTTGGGAAATACACTCTGCTTTTTGCAGAGTTTAAGGGAAGCTTTGGTCTCTTTAAACCTGGATCCTATTTTCCCACGTTCTTGTGTCTGACTGACTAAGCAGATAAAACATTTTTTAAATTGAGTAAGACCTCTGCAGCCAGCGACAGTGAAACAGGCTGTGATGTCAGCAACTGAGCACAGTCAATTTGTGTCCACTAAAAGTGCTTGTTTTTGCCACTGACAGGCTCATATTGTTATTCTAAGTGTCTGACAACAGTATGGAAAGGATCCCTACAAAGGCTGACCTCTGTCTGAATCCTTTCCATTATGTTGTCAGACTCTTATAATAACGATCTGAGCCTGTCAGTGGCAAAAACAAGCACTCTGAGTGGACATACAGTGACAGTGCTCAGTTGCCTGCAGGGATTAGCCTTCATCGCAAGCAGTTTCGCCCCTGCTAGCTGCAGCGGTGTGCCTCAGTACTGGACCAGATTAAAAAATTACTGTCTCCATTCGTCACTTAGAAGCAAAAATGTGGGAAAATAGGGTCCAGGTTGGACAATACCAAAGTTACTCTTTAAATGAGAAGATTGACCTCTCTCATCTTTGTAAATATGTAGCTGGAGCCAGCAGCCGGTTAGCTTAGCTAATAGCTTTAAAGACTGGAAAACGGGAACACAGCTTGCTCAGTCCAAAAGTAATTCTTGGTTTTTATGCTTCAGTTTAAACACAGCATGTATTTTATGTTAACTTGTAAGCTTCAGAGGTGCTGGTAAGTCGATTTTATTACCTGTAGACAGAGCCAGGCTAGCTGTTTCCCCCATTTTCCAGTCGTAGGCTAACTAAGCTAAGCTAAGCTAAGTTAACCAGCTGCTGGCTGTATCTTCATATTTAGCATACAGACATAAAAGTGGTATCAATCTTTAATCTAACTCTTGACGAGAAAGATAATAAGTGTATTTCCCAAAATGTCAAACTATTTCTTGAAGCAATACTCTTTTGTTTTAATAATTTTGACTTCTAGCTTGTTGACGTTCTGACTACTTCCCTCTGTTTCCAGTCTTGAAGCTAAGCTAACTGGCTGTAGCTTCATACTTAGCATTCAGACTTTAAAATTGTAGAAATATTTTATCTAACTCTTGACAAGAAAGCCAATAATTTTATTTCCCAAAATGCCAACGTTTTCCTTTAAGCAATACTCATCTTTTGCTTTAATTATTTTGACTTCTAACATTAGCTTGTTGACATTCTAACTGTTTGCCTGTTACCAGTCTTAAAGCTAAGCTAACTAGCTGCTGACTGTAGCTTCATATTTAGCATTCAGACTTAAAAGTGGCATCATTTCTTTATCCAACTTTTAATGAGAAAGAGAATAAGTATATTTCCCAAAATGCCTAAATATTCCTTTAGGTAATACTCAGCTTTTGTTTTAATAATTTTGACTTATAATGTTAGCTTGTTGACATTCTATCTGTTTCCCTGTTTCCAGTATTAAAGCTAAGCTAACTTGCTGCTGGCTGTAGCTTCATATTTAGTCAACAGACATTAAAGTGGTATCAATCTTTTCGTCTAACTCTCTTGTAAACCATTTTTATCTTAAAGTGTCTCTGTTTCTATCACTCACAGGTGCTTTACAGTTCTTGGGTTCCCTGGCGTAGGACAGTTCATAGATCTCGTCCTCAGTGTAGTAAAGGTCCAAGGACAGCTGCAGGGAAGGAGAGACCACATGTCAGCACATGGAAGGTAAACAGAAACAGTAAGGGCTCACTGCATATCTAGATTTTTCTCCTTGAAAACATGTTTTGATGAGGGCAATATTAGGTCACAGGGTAACTATTATCTCTTCATGGGCATTCTGTCGTTCAAGTACGATTAAAGCACCACACACAGATAGCACAACAATATAGCAATCTGAACTCACTCTTATTCACACTCAGTTCGTCACCCACACACTCATAGATCATAGACTCTCATCACACCCACACAAGCGCGGACAATCCACATGCTGTAACACGCTCATTTGCATCTGTGCTTACGTTCAATACAATCTGGTGAATCACATGGAGCGACAGAACAATTTGAAAAGAATCTTAAATGCAAAGTTGCGCTGAAGGGTGCATTACCGTCAACAGATGGACCAGGTCCTTGTTAGCATCCAGCTTGGGAGGGATTTGTTGGAGCTGGATCAGCTCATTAATGTGGTTGTAGAGTGCCTGGAGCTTCTGGACGTTCACCTTGTTGTCCTCTACATAGTCTGACATGGCCTCGTTGAGTGAAATCAAATCTTTGAGGTGGACGCCCAGGATAGGGATTTTAAAACCTGTACACTTGTTGTAAGCTTGTCTATAGTTGTCATAGTTTCTGCAAGAGGACAGCAGGTCTGTCATCTCGTTCAGTACCTGGGGAGTGAAAAGAATTTTTTGTGAGGCTGTTTTGGCTCTGCTATCAGCTGGATCTTATGGTTGTTGGTGTCATTTACCTTGGTGACCTCGTTGGATACATGTGAGGTGGTGTCCTTCAGTCTGGAGATCGAGCTGTGACAAAGCCCTCCCACCACCGCCATTAGTGTGTTGTAATTGTGCATAAGATGTAGACTCTGGTGGACACACACACACAGAAACCACACGTATCAGTCCATCCGCGCACACACATAAACACGCACAATTAAACTTGTTCCAGGTAGCCCTGGTTATATAATCCACAACACTGCAGTTACGTAAGCCACTTATATTGTTGGCTTTTTCTTACCGCGCTCTGATATCTCACTCTTTTTTGGAAGTGCTTTTCCCTCTCTTTTCAGTTCTCTAATTCGTGCTGTCACTGGAGCATTATGGTGTGAAATTCGTTTCCACACCCGTGGGTTTTGAGGTTGACAGCAGTGAGCAGCAGCAGCAGACTGGTGCATTAGTGTAACAGTGCAAGGGGTCCTCCAGAGTACAAGCCTGCCAGCGGCTCCCTGAAGCCAGCACATCGCTTCTCAGCAGGCTGCAAGCAGCTTCATATTGGAGTGGTTTAAACAAGGGAGATCTGACCAGCGACTACACTCACGAGTCATTTCTCTCTTTTCCACTTCCCAAACTCCTCACTGTCTGAGTGTGTTTCACTTGGTGACTCCATTAGCTTGCATTCAGTTAATATTTTTCTATTGGTGAAATCTTTGGATACGCTAAAAGCCTGCAGCAGAGCTCTTGAGAATCATTACCAGCTCTCTGTGAATTTGCATTATGCAACTGCCAATTATGTAGCGTCTATAGTGCTGTTCATGGTGTTACAATAGACTGTCATTAGTTAGAAAAGGTGTGTGAACAATAGCACGTAGATGCAAGCAAAGAGGAAGCGTGTCAAATGGAGTTCCATTTTTCTGTTTTGCTAAACCAGGAACAGAAAGTGTATGAGTCGTAGTGAGGGGCTGCTTAAACCACTACCTGTGCCACGTGGATAAATTTGGTGAAAACCTCAGCTCTCAGCTGAGCGGTCGGCCTGCTCAGCACCATCAGCTGAACCCACTGAGAGATACCATTACACAGGGCGATGGAACGCTCCATCACGGGGATGTCCTTCATGCAGCAGCTTCGAATGTAATTCTGGTAGTCTACAAACTGGCAGAGAGCAGAGAGAGAGAGGAGCATAAACTGCTGCACGGAAACTGCAAGGCATTTCTTGTGGGGAGGAAATACCCATGGTTTTTAGTGCACAGAGATGCATGTCAAATAAACAAATCATCAATGCGCAAATCATAACCTATCTATATTTGAATAGTCTCTTAGTGCGTATACTCACTGATATCCTGCAGAAGGACTTGAATTCCAGAAAGGTGAGGTGCTCAGCCAGCTCAATGGGCTCCAGGTGATCAAAAAGAAGAGAGACCTTCCTCTTTTTACTGCTGTTAGCTTTGATCTTCTGGCTGGCCTTCCATGACCAGTCCCGTTCATTTCTAGAGCACACCATCAGACAAAACACAACCCCATTCACAATCAGCTAAGGTTAACTGACAGCATGACTTCATAAATTGGACAGTTATTACACATTGTTGTGTCTACCAGTACAGACTCACTTTAAAGAGGCTAGACATTTCACATTATCTTAAATTAATGATTGAAATACTTCCAAAGATATCAATATGCTGAATTACATGTACATTTTGTCATTTATGCTAACTTTTATATTTGATATAATAGGACAGCCATGAACTGTACAGTTTGGATTTGAATAGGGCTGAAATGCTTGTACGAATGATGGAAAATTAATTGGCAAATTTGATAAATTGTAAAGTAATATTTTAAGTTCCATTAAAAAAAAACATTTTAAACAAAATTCTATTTTAAAAGTTCAGTGCTTCGACCCCTCAAATGTGAATATGCGCTGATTTTTATAGGCTTGTATGACAGTATATTAAATATCATTGGGATTTGGGCCACATGTAAGACAAAACAAGACATTTTAAGACATTGTCATGGGCTCTGGGGAATTGTGATTAACATTTTCTGACATTTCACAGACCAAACAATCAATTGATTAATTGAGAAAATAATAAATAATGGGCAGATTAACCAATAAAGAAAATAATTGTTAGCTGCAGTAGCCAGGTGTGGCATACAGAAGACACAAATATACAGTATATGTGATGTAGGCATGGGACGATATGAAAATTACGTCGCAATTATCCTGGCCAGAATAATTGTGATTCTCGATATTCTCCTGATTATCATCAAAATTTGCTGAAAGCACTAAAATATGCTGGAATCACTTCACTTTACATTTTGTTGAAGGGATACTTTGCCAGTTTTCAACCAGTGGGTAATCTGTAAATTAACTGGTGAACTTCCTCCATCTTACTATCGCCTCGACCTCCCTGTTCATCCCCCAGCTCAAACCGCATCAGATTTTCGAGCGTCATTCAGCAGATTTTGGCTGGCTTTTGGGCTGTTGCTCAAACTACAGATTGTACTTCTGCATTTTCATGTGCCTGCAACCACAGTCACAGAGTATAGATGCAGACTGATAGAAAGCTGCCCCTCTCGCTTTCAAACTCAGACCAAACTTCGATCAAACTATGCAGCACTGATCAAATATAAACCAAGATGCTGATACTGTATTACCTATTTCTCACCAAAATGGTTTCAGAAGCATTTTTTAGCTTACTGTTTAACTGTAATTTGAGATGGATTGTCATCGGCCAGCTGTTTCCAATGTCAAAATAGACAAGCTTGCATTACCTCACCAGAGTGCGTTGTGGTAGCTGTAGATTTTCTACCTCTTGAGTAAAAGCGAATGCCACAGCCCTTTGTCTCTGTTTCCTCTGGTCATGTAGCACCAGTTTCAAAAGTATATGCGTCTTTTTACTGCGTAGACAGCCCAGTTTTTCAGCAGTGAAGTACTTCCTTAAGAAACAACCTATATTTTTATGACATCACACATACAGTAGGACACGTGTCTTTTTTTAGTGAACCTCTTCTTAAGTGAAAAACAAACAAACTTAGAAAAGCCAGGCTTTGCAACTACTTGAATTGGCATCATATCTTTTGATATGAAATATGCCACTGATCAATTAAGGTCTTCTGTTTTTTTAAGGACGGTGTGTATGCAGTTTGTTTTGCAAACAAACTACAGAGTCTCTTTGGGTGCTGCAGGACATGATATTCAAGATTATCCCAATAACTGAAATTCACTATGAACAATTTATTGTAAGTGTTTCTTTTTAGCACGATCCGTGATAATATCATATATGCTTTCATCCCTAATGTGATGTCAAATAGTGTGAAAAACAAAATCATTTGATCTAACTTTGAAGCTATATTAGAGGCGCAGTTCAAGGCTGTATTCACGATCGTGACTGATTCCAGTATTTTCCATGACTTAACAAACAACTGAGTGTCGTGTAGGCCTAATGTCTCAGTTGCCAGCTGGTCAGAGATTAACACTTACATCCATTTGGTCTCTAGGAGAGAGCAAAGATGCTCCTGTCCCTGCTCTCTGATCAGATCCCGGAACGTGTCCAGGCTGTCTGACAAGCTGTGGTGCAACCGGAACATCATCCAGAATTCCTGGATCCAATGCCTGGAGGTCAGAGACGATGCCATGTAACTGACACATAACATGCAAGTTAAGTTAGATTTTTAATGTGATATACTGACCTGATGAGGTAGCATATCCTCTGGCACTCTGCTGGCTGCTCATTGTCCAGCGCTGTTTTAAATGTAAGAGCTTGGGTTAAGGAGCTGATGACTGATTGTGATTATTAACCTGAATAAACTGCGGTGTTGTTGTCTGAAAGTTTTCAGGCTTAACAACACTTTTGTTTAGGTGAAAACAGCTTTGTCAGTAAACTCGCCGATCATCGGGACAGGTATGTTTTGAGTAAATAATGAACATATGTGTTATTCGACTGCGGGGTTTCTTTCGCACAAACAACTCATTAATAAAAACTACAGCAACTAAACTAAAAGGCGAACAGAAGTGGCATTTGGTAATGTGGGAGGAGGCAACTGCATGAAGCAAAACTCTGATGAGCATCACTGAGTGAATCATTCTGGCACGCAGAAGTAAGTGAATAACAAAATGTACAAAGAGAACACACAATCAATGCCTCATATACTGTAGAACAACTGTTGATGAACGTGCATTGTTTAGCGGTAGGACTCTAAAGATGTTCTGATCAATGCTGTCAACCCAGAAGAATATAATTAATAGGGTTGCTCTGCCTACAATTTTGCATGTTGACCACAAAAACACAGCCCCATCAATTTATATACAGCGCACACAAAAGCATTTCCTTATTACACGAAGCAGCTCTTATAAACAGACTGACACTATAGCTCTCAATTGGCAGAAATCAGCTTGAAGTGATGCACATAAAAAGGCTAATTGCGTCATGGGAGCAGAAGAACTGCCCACGCAATCCCAAGGCCAGACTGTGATGAAGGCTGTTAATGGCCCCTGTGTCTCTTCCCTGATCCTAACCCACTCGCTGAATTTATTTGATGTATCCTTTTGGGTCTTCGGCTCAGAACGAGAGGGTTAAAAATAGCAGAGGGGCATTCGACGTTGCATGCTCTGACGTGGGTTCGTGTGAGCAGGGGCCTCTTTAAGCAATAGAGGGTTTGTGTTTATATATAGCTGAAGAGGACCTGTATGTGAAAGAGGCAGAGGTAATTAACACCTGAAGCCCCCAAGGCTGCTGCTCTCCGTGGCCAGGAGGCTCCTCTGAGAGGCTTTGTGACGCCATCGCTGTTTGCTGAATGGAGGCCCAGATTACAGACCCTCAAGTCAAAATACACGACAAAAAAAACAAGCTTTTTTTCTAGGTGTGAAGTGGGTAAAATGAAAGAGGCGGAATCAAACATTTTGAAAGACAGCAAATACACAATGGTAATAGAGTGCCTGTTATTGAATGCATGGGATGCAGGGCCTAAAGTAGAGGGAATTTACACAGATAGAGATGTAAGAGGTCTACAGCGACTGACAGCAGGAGTAAACACGAGCTGCCACTTGCCGATCACATTTTACACTGACAGCTACAGGCTGCACTGTAAGCCAAGTACGAGCTTGATTGCCCGTTGCTGTTGACAACCAAAGAAAAAGCAGCAGCAGCACACAACAGAGCCAGTGATCTGATCCCACGTTACATTCACTGCTCAAAATTGGCCAGTGCATCGTTTGAATCATCTGTCTGTGTTGAGATAGCGGTTATAGCCTTATGTCAGACTGCTGAAGGATATAGAGTGATGAGTTTGTCCAGCAGATCGCTGGAGGAGAGGTGGAGACGATGCATGGTCAGGGTGATGTTCAACAGGTGGCTGCTCCCGCACACACAACCATTCGAGTCTGCAAGACAAAATGCACACACTTGAATTTACAGAGTGGAGGAGGTGCCAAGACAACATGTCATCCCCTTAAAATAAAAGTTGCATCAGAGTTGACGCAAGGTTTCCATTGTTTAGGTGGTATTGGAACTGGAATCAGTTACGTCTGACACATCACATGTTAGTTAACCTTTAATTCACAGCTGTCATTGTTCTGCTTTCTCAAAGTAAACTGGTTTAAATGAAATTCAAGAGCTACTGATAATGGACTAAAGAAGTCTCAGTTATTTTCTTAAAGAAGTATTTCACTGCTGGAATGATGCAAATATTTTTGACATTGATGCTACATGACCAGAGAAAAAAGCAAAAAAGGACTGTGGCATTTGCTTTTGCTCAACATGTAGAAAATCTACAACTACCAGAATGCACTGTGCCACACCCGACCAAGAAATGTGCCCGCTGGTAGACATGCAAACTTATACATTTGACACAGTGGCGGCTGATTGGTAACAAATGATCTTGTGAGCTAAACATGTTTCTAAAAATAGTTAAGGTGAGAAAAGCCAATGCGGTAAAATAACCTTGTTTATATTTGATCAGCGCTGCTTAGTTTAACTGTTTGATCTCAGTTTTTTCAGCCTCTGTTTTAACTGTGCAGGAAGTAATATGGCACCCACTTCCTGTTCACAAACTCTTGTTATTACAGCTACAAGGCACTAAATCTGTTTCTAGGGAACATTTCAAGAGAGAAATAGGGAGTGCAGTAACATAATCTTGAATTATATTCAATAAGCATTGCCTAGTTTCACCATTCACCATTTCATCTGAGTTTGAGAGAAAGAGGAGAGGGTCTGCTCTTGATCCACTTCTATACTCTATGTGTCCGTAGCGGTGGCATGGGTGGCGAGGCAATACGGAAATGCAGAGTTAGAGTCTGTAGTTTGAACAACAGCCCGGGAGAATCAGCGAAACTCCGCCGGATGATGCAGATGGCTTAAGACACGTCATCCAGCGGAGTTTCACTGGGAAGGGAGCAGGGAGATCTACGCACTGGTAAGATGGAGGAAAGTTTACCACAGTTCATTTACACATACCACCCACATTGTTATGATGAAAATCTGGTCGAAAATCTGCAAAAGTATCCCTTTAAAGGATAAGATTGGTGATATTGAATGTCTTTCTCTTTGTCACAGTTCCCATGAAAGAAAAACAACAAAAACAATCATGTGTAAGTCCATCTTTCAATACTTTCCGACTCCCCTCTCTTCTTTATTTTAGAAAATTTGTCATACATATGTACTGTCATGTACTGTTTTGGTCTTTTTGTGGGATTTGATAATAAGAAAAATATAGACTTTAAGAGCCTGATCCTTAAATTACTATTGGATGAATTGGACAAATCTATACAAATTCTGCACTGGGTTGAGGATGGGTAGAGATGTAGCTGCTCTCTTAAATGGCTGCTTAATGCTGGCTAAGCCTTGAGTGTTATCTGTAAAAACCTCAAGATAGATATTTCCATCAATGGACGACACAGGGTTAGGTTAAGCAGGTAAAACACTGACTAATGCATGCACTGTAACACATTTCGTCATATTATCCACAGAACCTGTTTCTGAAGATTTGCCTTTTCCTCTGACTGTGTGAACCTCTGCGGCTTGCTTGTCTCACTACCTTTTCACTTCCTTTTTCCTCGCATACATCTCACTTCCTCCCTTTGTGACCAGACCACCTTTTCTTATCGTGGTCGTCTGATGCTACCCTACAACTGAAATCTTGAGACCCACGGTGTGAGAAACTTTACCGTCAGCCACTTTGAAAAAAAAATTAGCCTACATGCGTACAAAATATTACGTAACATCACAATGCCAGGCCTGACCTATGATTGTGGAAAACGGATTCTCCTGCCCACTTAAACAAAGCAACGCACCACTTGTCTTCTGTGAAAACTTAAAACCACTTCTACGTTCTGGGAATTAGTGGTTGACAAAAAGAGGAAGAGCATTTAATTGCTTCTTCAAAAATATTATTTATGTATCATGGGACATTTTAGGCTGTTTGCATCTTCCTCCCACAATCTGTACAGAATGAACACGCTGTGCTGAAAATTTGCTGAAAAGAACAAGAAAACATTTGTGAATTTCAGGCTGAGAATTGCTTTCCTTTAAGCTTTACCAGTATCTTGACACCATCAAGGACATCAGGCGTCTGTGGACCCACTTTTAAACCATATCACCTTGGAAATACCTCGGACGCCATGGCAACATGTTTTCTAATCTTTGTTATCTGTAAGCAACTCACCACTCCAGCCGCAGCTGACTAATCCAGCCCTCATATCCTGCATTGGGTGTGTTTCTTTTTGTAACACGCAGCCACTACCAGCTAAACCCAGTGAATATCAATTACCTCACCAGTCAAGTCAATAAGAGAGCAAAAGACAAAGTGAGACAATGTCTGGAATTCAGAACAACATGATTAGTAATGCAGCAATGCTTTGATGCAGTTAAGTCACATGTATGTAAAGCAATATTCCCCTTTTTGACATCTGTGGTAAACTCATCCTGTTTTACTGATCAACTCACGTCTTAGTTCACACAATCTGGTGTGATAAGCAAAGCCAGATTTATGACAAATGCACAACAGGAAGTTATGACTCTCCATCAGGTAAACAATTGCTCCATCATTTTTTTCACAACTTTCCAACCGCTAACCCTCCCTGTGCAGGGTTAATTGCAGGAGGAAATCCCCTCTGGACTGTCTGTTCCTGACTGGAAAATTAGAAAAGCTGCCGCCCGCTACACTGGAACTGTATGATACTGTATGGTGATAAACATTGCCAAGGGCACGCAGCGCCTGCCCTACTTTTAAGGTTATCTTAGACATTCATCAGCCGCTCCAAACCTGTGTGTCGCTTTTCCTTGTTATGACAGAGCCTATCAGCCTGTATGGTCTCTTTGTTTTAGAGGAATCCAAGTCAGATGCAGGAAGATGGTTATCTCTCTGTACTCTGAACAAACGTCTCCATAATAAATCAGGACTCACTGTGACTTTATGGGCAATGTTTGAATTTATACTTAAGAGCAGTGATTCCCAGTCAGGGGTACTTTTACCCAAGAAAGTACTGCTTCAGTTGACGGGGGGTAAACTGAGAGACTGTGGAGCAGTTTGACAGATTTCATGCTGCTTTCAAATGGAACTCATGAGCTCCTGTTTACGACATGGGAAGTCGTGTACATGAACTCATGAACTCAGAGCTCTCCGAAAATTTCCACTTATGAGGTTCTGAAGTCCACAATGGAGGGGAGGTGGGAGGGGGGGTCTTCTCATGAGCACAATAAATGTGCACCCATTTGAATTATAAAATAGAAGTTCACAATTTGATTTTAAAAATTCCAAATATTGAGTAAGCTATAACACCTGGACACCACATGACAGAGTGTGTGAAAACTAGTAAGCAAGCGAGCAAAGAACTCAGCTAAATGCAGTGGGTAAATGGTAAAAAAAAAAAAGAGATAGCTAAATGTAATGGATAAACAACTGAACTAAAAGTCATGGATAAACTGTGGAAATAGTTAAGACTAAGTAGCTAAAGGTAATAGATAAACAACTGAGCTAAAAGTCATGGATAAACTGCAGCAACAGTTGAGACAATGGATAAAGTAGTTAACAAAATCGATAAACAACTGAGCTTGAAGTAATGGCTAAACTGCAGAAACATCAAGCTAAATGTGATGGATAAACAACTGTGCTAAAAATAAAGGATTAACTGCAGAAATAGTGAGGACTATGGATAAAGTAGCTACATGTATGGATAAACAACTGAGCTGAAAGTAATGGATAAACTGCAGAAACAGTTAAGACTATGGATAAAGTAGCTAAACGTAATGGACAAACAACTGAGCTAAAGGTCATGGATACACTGCAGAAATAGTTAAGACTATGGATAAAGTAGCTAAACGTAATGAATAAACAACTGAGCTAAAAAAAAAAATGGATAAACTGCAGAAACACTTAAGATTATAGATTAAGTAGCAAAACATAATGGATAAACAACCGAGCTAAAGGTCATGGATAAACTACAGAAACAGGAAAGACTATGGATAAAGGAGCTAAACGTATGTTGAAATACTTAGCCTTGATTAGTCGATACTATGGTTTAAATAGCAAAGAGAAATGGATTAAGGGTTGAAATCGCTTAAGGTAATGGATAAATCTTTAAAATAGTTCAAGGTAATGATTATATGGTGAAAACGTCCAGCTTGTGCCACTCAAAAGGGTAGTAGTATGAATGCAAACATTGATAATTCAATTGTATAAAAAAGTTATTGAAACACCCATTGTTATACCCACTATAATAGTTCTATATTATCCAATGAAAAATGACTCCAAATGAACACCTTTAAAACATGGTGAGTGGTGTTGATGGAGATCATCTGACACGACTGTGGGGCTACGCCTGACAAAGAAGGTTGGGAGCTAATACTTATAAATTATATCTAATAAATCCAAAATAAATTTGAGGTCGTGCACACGGACTCCTGAACGTGATATATGTATATGTATATATAAAATATGTGTGAATTAGATTGACACTGAGCATAATCAGAGCATGCAGCGCAGCAGTGTGGTCTTGAGAGAGTGATGATGTCAACAGCTATTGATCCACACCTCATAGTGCTATGCATTTCAAAGGCTGGTCAGCATCTGAGGACCACTGTTAGGGGAGCTGACCTTTCGGCTCAGCTGGGCTTGAAGCTGCCATCAGGTAATCCTTCAAATAGCTCTTACGTGCACTCTCACATTTGAAAAGGTGGACCTTAGGGGTCCGCCTGTGATGTGGGCCAAGAGGAGCAGGACTGTGTTCCATTTCACCAGCAGAAGCTGTTCAAGGAAAACCCCACTCCTAACACACTGTACTCGGTGAGATACCATCTTGAGCATGTGCGTGTGGCTCACACATTTTGCATAGTGACACTGAAATTATTTTTCAAAGCGAGTCTTCAGAGCCCTCTATGATACTACAGGGTTCCTTAACTCTTCTTCGTTTGGTTAATTCTATTTCCTTCGTGAATCTGAGATGAGCTGTCATTACTGCCTGATTTTACCTCTCCACAGATAAATGTGGTTATGGGATGTCATTTTATGTGCAGCCCATTGTAACGCCTCTCCACTGCTCTTGCTCCATTTGTGTAACCAGGCAACGGCAATTTGAAAGCTTGTCTCTTTAGAGACGCAATCACCATAACTCTGAGAGCACTCCAGACAACTTGCTGAAGCCAATGATCATTGCTTGATTGATCCAGCAACAGCCTACTCAATCACGATGTTCTTTTTTTTATTTAAAAAACCCTCTATATATATTGCTTACAGTAAAATTTTGATACTGATACAGTGATTGATAAATACGGTGCAGCCTCATTTGCAGAAACAAAAGATGTTATAATACGTGCAAGTCAACACACACTGTTTTTCTCAATACTTTAAAATCACACAAAGCAAAGAAAAATCTGCCTGGCAAGCATCAATGTGACTGATTTCACCTTCAAAACATAAAATCCTATGTTAAACAAAAAGAAATTCAGCTACATTAAGCAAATCCTTTTCACTTTCAACTGCAAAGCATCCAACTCCTTTTCTTTAGAGGCCTGTCCAAACTTGTCAGAGGGTTGCATCAAGATGCCAAGACCAGTGGTGGGAAAAACACAGACTTCTGGGAAATTACACAGGAGGCTCATTATCTTATTGTTTTTCAATAACAGAGACAAGTGCTGCAGAAAAGCATGAGTCAAACTTAAACAAAAAAATTCCACTGAATAAGATTTAAGTGTTAGAGGAACATGGACACCTGTGCTCCTGCTGTACACATCACTGTAGTTTTCCACCAAGTCACACTCATAGTGCCAAAGCAGGTCAGCGTGGACTTACCAAAGGACTGCAGACAGGCCTGAATGAGCTCCTCCCAGCTCCCCCCTTTGGTGAGGGGACCCAGGGACATCATGGATTTACTGGGGGCGGTTTGGGCCGGACTGGGTTTGTGGAACCTGTGAGGGCGGCCTGGAGGAGAAACTCTAGACCTGGAGCTGCATCCTGGAGTCACTCTCCTTGAGAAACACCAACACAAGAAAAGTGAGGGGGAGGAGGGGACAGCAGGGCTTATATTGAAACTGTGCCTTTCTCTGTTTGCCTATGAGGATGTATGCTACACGTGTTTCAAACCATGATCTTCTGAGACCAGAGATTATCACACATGAAACGATCTGTGCAGTTGTCACAAGAAACTGGAGCCATTGTTTGAATGTAAGAACCCTCCCGGTATGTTGCTATTCATTGTTCTCATTTCCTTCCTTTAACTTGGGGAAATACCAGTTGATTGCGGACATCCAGTTTAAACTGTTGAGTGACCAGTAAACAGGGAGGAATTTGATCGAAACATACGCAGTTTAAGTGCAGCAGCTCAGAAAGTCACAATTCAGATGACAGAACCTGTGCGTAAAATAATTGGGTGGCATCAGTGCAGTTTTACGCACCGTTAAGCCACAAATCAAGACACGCCTGTTTTTTTTCTTTACCCTGAAGAACAGTCATTAAAAATCACAACTCTTATAACTGAAATAATCAAGCTACTGTTGAACAAGTGCACACATTTACGCCCAAACCCAAACCAGAAACTCTCTGGTAAAACCCCGAAAATATTATCTAACTTACGCATCGTCCTTTCCCTTCTCTTCCGACGTTATACTTTCGTTTTGGTTGTTTTCTTTTGATTGGCATCCCATGGCGAGGTACTGGGCGACGAGCGGCTGAACTAGGCTGTCCATCTGTGTTCTCCTCGATGGGAGCATTTCATCGCTCTGCTCGGCTCAGTGCGCCTCCGCGGTCTCAGCAGCATTGTGCTGACTCGTCAATGAACGTTACACAATTAAGAGTCACCCAGCTCGTCTGTGAGTGGGCGGCCGTGGTGCCGGGCTTGTCACTCACACAGAGTGGGCTCTGCACTTCATCAGACGGTACTACTTACTTGCGTCAAAAGTCGACTTCTCACAGGTTTTTACTTTACAACTTTGATTCGGCTAAATAATTAGTTTAGTCGGTGGAGGTCTCTTAAGGGGAATATCCAACATAATGAGAAGCAGTTAATACGTTTTACTGTCATCTCACTCATTTGAAACTTTATTAAGGATTACTAATTGCATCATAGATCTCAGTCTTTATGGCTACACGTTTCTGCTGTCCCACATCAAATCACATTCAAAGAAAAATCTCATTAGGTTCACACAAAACCACAGCCTGTGTCTCTTGGGGGTCCATTTTGGAAAAACTGTGGGATGTGATCCCTCTTGTAGTTTACTAAAACCTTTTTTTGTTTGTTCAGACTGCAGAACAGGAAAAGGGTGGGCCTTCCTCTGAAGATAACAGTGGTTGTAGGTTCCATTAAGGCTTATATGAGGGATTAAGTTATTGTATTATACTGTAGGTGGTCCAGAGAGGATGATTCCTTTAGTCTGTCAACTGTTTTGAGTTGTTTACTGAGTCTTAACACACCAAGTCAGGTGGAGAGCTCTGTGAGAGTGTAGACAATCTGCCAATGAATAACAGTAAGTTTGTTAATGTTTGATAGCTAAAGTGACAACCAAGGGCCATTAAAAGATTTATTTAAAGCTTAGGTGAGCAGTTTAATTTTGGCAACGTTGGGCAAAAATACTATAATAAACTTTGGAGTGGAGCAAGATCCTGCATCTCTGCTTGGCTCTGTTTTCATGCTTTAGAAAATCTAGCCTGTGACAGGAAACTCTGACTATGCCACTTTCAGAGAGAGCAGCTGTCAATCATGCCAATCACTGCTTGTGAGCAGCAGTCAAACTGTCAAACTAGGCAACGCTGATCAAATATAAATCAAGACTCTGTTACTGCTTTGCCCATTAATGTTTTCAAAAACAACATTTGGTATACTTTTAGCTGTAAAATGAGAGAGTTTATGACCGCCAAGCAAACGTTCTCATATTACAGCTAAACAGTGCACTAAAATATTGCAGTGACGCCCACATTTGTCTGAGTAGTTTGTAGTTGCTGTTAAGTTTCCTATTTTCTGTTCCATGACGCAAATGTCACAGTTTGTTATTATCTGTGGTTTGCCTGTTCAGAGCATGATGGTTTATGCTAGTTGCTGTCACTTGTGTGTTAATTTGTAGTTGCACCATTAGTGAGTTTGCTATCACTTTTCATCACTCCAGGTATTTTACCTCACTCGATTTTGAAACTAAGGTTTATTGACCAATTAACAACAACATCTGACAATAAATGGAGCTTAATTGTGTTCTCTAACAAGTGTAAATAGCCACAATAGTTATCAGAAAACATCTACAGCTAAAACTTAGCAGTGAAGTAACAGAATCTTGGTCCATATTTGATTCAGTCCACTAGCAGTGATTGACATTACTGCAGCTGCATTAGAGACTCCCCAGCTCTGGCTGGCTGTTTTCATGTGTCTTGCAAATACCATTAGGAGCACGATGAGAATTATGCCCCATGAACTACTGTGAGGGTATAGTGACAGTTATTAAAAAATGACTTTCTGTCACATTTACGTGGTTATGGATTAATCAGAGCATTTGAATATTAAAGGTCCAGTGTGTAAGATTTATTGGACGAAATGGAACGTAATATAAAAAGCAAGACCCTGAAAGTAGGAATTGGCATGTTGTCGTTGCCTTAGAATGAGTCGTCTATATCTCAAAAGGGAGTGTGTCCTCATGCACAGAGTTCATCATGTTGCACTGCAGTGTTATTACAGTAGCCCCCACTGGGCAAACCAAACACTGGCTGTAGATAGGGCCATCTGCGTATTTGTGTCAGCCTGATTTGTAACGTGCAACAGCTTTATTCAGTGTTTTTACCAGTTTAAATCACTTGGTTTTGGAGAGCAAGGCATCTCTGCAGATAACTCAGCTCCCAGTACAAACCCTCTGAACTATGAACACTGAAGGAATCCTAACTGGGAGTTCACACTTGGCACATATGGGACAAGCTTCAGATAAAACCACTAGATGAATCTGGTATGTTGTTACTTTAAGATGACTTAAAACTGATTTTTTCTCAAAAAAGGAATAAAACACAAACACATCAGAGACAGCAGTATTCTGCAATAGATAATCTGAAAGCCTAACATTGGATTTAATTGGAAATGCAATGAATCACAGCTTTTCTTTGACTATAAAACATCCAGTTAAAGCAAAAGTGAATGCTGTTAAATTAGCCCTGAAGCATTTGCCCCTTTTCACTTGACTTTAACTGAGCTCAGGAGGAGCAACACACACCGTAGCACAAATCATATAAGGTGCTGTGATTAAATCTGAGACAGCTCTGTGCCTCCTGGACCCCAGAGCGTCCTCTCTTTGATGAGTTGCCTCCCTGTGTGCTGTCCATAGACAAGAAGTGGTTTAAGTTCATGTGTTTCCACAGGCAGAGTGAAGTCATGAGAACCTGTGTATTAGCAGCTGGCTACTTCTGATAAGATAGTTTGTCTGCACCCTTTTCTGTGCCAGTGCTGTTATCAGACCAATCAGTGGTGTCTTAAGCCTGCCACCACGTGGCTTAAGGCACATCTAAATCTGATTTTTCTTTTAATTTTTTGGCATGACATTGAGCTCAGTTCTGCTGATAGGATTGGCATAAAAATAAGTAACAACTGCCACAACAATGTTGCATGATTTTTCAAGGAATGACTGAAGCAGCAGAGATTACTGTTTGTGGATTGTTTTACTTGTGACTCACTGTGACTACCGCCTTTTTGTTCGTCTCCGCCCGACCTCAAACCAGCAACAAACACACACTGATAAAGAAAACTGAAAGGTTGACTTTCAAGACATGAACTTTTACTTCAACTCATTCCAGTAAACTCACTGCAGCATTGCCTCTGACATCATATGATATATTTGGGTGGACCATATTTCTACATCTTCAGATTATGCACCCTGACTGAGCACATGTCAAGTTAGGAATAGTTAACAAGTTAACTTAGACAGTTAATATCCCTGAATAAGTGACGAAATGCAAACAGATGTCAAATGTTTGACAGAAAGAATAGTTAGGGTTGTTGTTTTTATTTATTTCAAAATCATCTGCATGCATCAGCTTTAAATTAATATCTTTATTTTCAGTTGTAAAGATAAAATATTAGTTTACAACACACACCTTAATACACATCAGTTGAAGATGATCAGGTACCAGTTCAGGCATCTGTCCTGTGGTCAGACGTTGCTGCAAAATATGTGGCATGGCTAATTAGTAGTCAGCCTGTCACTGCTGCAGTCGGCAGCGTGGTGATTTATGTCTTTAGGGTGCAAGTAAAAAGGGGAGTGAAGGAGTTCTTGATAAATGATCAAGACCTTATTAGAATATATTTAAATTTTCTGGCCAAAGTGTACCTCTGTAATGATGTACTGTTAGGCCAACACTGGCACTGATGCACTGTGTGCAGACACATGAAAAATGGCCACATGCACACACTCTGACAATGTATGGCTGATTTAATTGTTTTAAAGGGCTTTTATGAGATTGAAAAGAGTCAGATTTCTAAGAAACAAACTTAAGTCAAGAGTGAAAGACTTGAGACTAACAGCAAGCAGCTTAAGAAGTGGGCTGTGATCGCCCCCTGGTGGGTATTTGAGTTACAGCCCACCTGGGAGCACATTGAACAGAGCAGCAACCTTCTGTAAAACAAAAATGCTTGAATTATATATATATTTTCTGTCTATTTTTTTTCTTTTAGAAATCTTCTTTACAAGAGTGCCCTGGTCAAGACAGGCAGCAGCATTTTTAAACAAAGTGGCAGGCATTCAGCATATATCAGTTTCAGACAGTGCTACGCTATATAGCTTAAACCTTCTTTTGCATTTGTCCACTTTTGTTTTTAGCTTGATATGTCCCTGATTTTAAGGAGCTGGATGGATTTCTGAATACACCCACCAGGTACGAGCTCAGGAGCCCAAAGTTGTCAGGGCCATCCTGGACTTCACCAGCAAAATGTCACTCAAGTAAACATGTACTGACCAGGAAGAGACTCAATATGACCACAAAGAGACAAAAAAGGGACCACAAACAGATGCAAAGGGACACTGCAAAGGGACACATACTACAATCCCACTGTGTTAAATGTAAATAAAGACAGAACGCAGTGATTTCCAAATTTCTGACCTGTATTTAATTGACTTTAGTGCAAAAACAACATTTTTAATGTTGAAAGTGGTAAACTTTATTGTGTGTTGTAAATATACACTTAATTTGATGACTTAAACATGTTCCAAAAAAGTTTGAACTGCATATTCAAAAAACACTTGTTTGAAACACTCCACAAGTAAACAGGTTAACTGTTAACAGATTACAGTATCATTATTGGGTATGAAAGAGGCATCCTCAAAATGGCTCAGTCATTCACACTTAGTGAAAAACTGCACTGGCAAACAGCTCAACAGTTTCAGAACAGCATTTCTAAATGCACAGTAGCAAGGAATTTATAAATTATACCGCATACAATCCATAATATCAACAAAAGATTCAGAGAATCTGGAAAAATCTCTGCAAAAAAGGGGCAAGACCAAAAACCAACACTGAATACTCATGACCTTTGACCTCTCAGGTGGCACTGCATTAAAAGCTAACATGACTGTATGATGGATATTACCGCATAGGAACACTTTGGAAAACCAGTTGCATGTGAGCACAGTTCTGTCGCTGCATTGACACATGCAAGCTAAGACTCTACTACGCAAAGCGAAAGCCATTTATCAACATTTAGAAACACAGCTGACTTCTCTGTGGCTGAGATCATCTGAGATGGACTGACACAAAATATGCTTTGGTCTGACAAGTCCACATTTCAGTTGGTTTTCATGGAGGTTGTGTCCACAGGGAAGGACAAACCAGACTGTTACCAGCTCAAGGTTCAAAGCCAGCATCTGTGAGGGTATGGAGGTGTGTCAGAGCCCATGGCATCATGGGTAACTTGCACATCTGTGAAGACACCATGAGTGCTGACAGGTACATACAGATTTTGGAGCACATATGCTGCCATCCAGCAGTCCAGACCTGTCTCCTTTTTAAAATGTGTAGCACATTATGAAGCACAAAATACAGCAAGGGAGGCCCCAGACTGTTGGGCAATTGAAGTTGTACCTCAAAGAAGAATGGGAGAAATTTCACTTTCAAAACTTCAACCGTTAGTGTCCTCTGTTGTTTGAAGAAAAGATGATGTAACACAGTGGTAAACATGCCCCGTCCCAACATTTTTGGAACGAGTTGCAGGCATGAAATTCAGAGCTAGTGTATATTTACAAAAAAAACGATAAAGTTTATAAGTCTGAACATTACATGTCTTGTTGTTGAATTGTACTCAGTTGATTATAAGTCAAAGGGAATTGCATTCTGTTTTTTTTTTAACGTAGATTCAAAATGACCACACACAGAATAACCACAGAGACACAAAACCACAAAAAGATGCATAATTACTACAAAGTCTTTGTGTCTTGCTCCTGATGCAGTGCAGGTCTCTAGCATAACAAATAACAGTAAAGGAGGTAAAGGATATATGGTCTTTTTTTTATTACAGAAGTTCAGCTTTACAATCTATATTCCCCCACCGTACACTCCTCAGGATTGACTCCTCAGCTATCACTAACAGGGCAAGGGTTAAGCTCAGCTGTCACACCAGTGAACACTGTAATCACTATGTCTTGCACTCTAATTTTTAAAGTTCCCACATGTGACTGTTTTCACTGCAAACAATTAACCACAGCACACCTTAAGCCTGCCCTGACGGTCTGACCTGGATTCAACCTGAGCAAGTTGGTAATTAGTGGGAAGAAGCAGACAGATAAAACAAAACAAACACAAACTTAAGAAAAGAAAACTACTCCACCCCAAGGGCAATACTCATATCTTTCTACCTGCCACCACTTGCCAAGGTAGGCCTGACAAAGAAAAAGACCCAAACAAACAAAAGCAAACAATGAAAATAGTCCCAAGGCAAGAACAGCTAATGGACCACTGATGCTCTGCAGAGATACAACTGAATAATCTTAAAAATGCTCCATTACATAATATTAAAATGTTTAAAAAATTACATGGCTGAAACTTTAATATATCTTGTACTTTGATCCACTTCCCGACCGACTACCAGCCATCTTCAACCAGCAGAAGCAGACCTGAAACACATAAAAACAATAAATGTCGCACACAAACTCAACAGCATAAAACACTACACACAGAAAACAGCTTCAGGCCTACCAGTCTTTTCTGCAATTCACCTCCCCAGTTTTCCCAACACGCCAGCATGGAATGAGGTGTGCACTTGTCTCGCTCCGCCAGCCTGAACAGACATCTCAGCCTTGTGTTCCTCCTGTAGGTATCCTTATGTCTAAAAACATCACTGATTAGTGCACCTCCTTTTTTTATTCGGTGACACCTGCCACACTACTATGTAGGAGAGGTGGTGGGGTCCTTTGCATATCTGTGCCCAGGGGCCCACTGTGCTACAGTCTGCCTATGGAGATAACGCATATATTTGTTGAACTGGCATGCACTAATACAACCCTATTGAATACATTTTGAAATTTACCTCATATTCCAAAAAAACATGATGATAGCAGCAGATACCAACAAATGTCATTTTGATCCCATCATGCCACATACTGTATGTTGCCGCCTTTGGACAGTCAATTAGATATCTTGAAAGTCAGACATTTTCTTTTACATTTGGTAGCATTACACAAAACAAATATTCCGATGTGCAGTTTGTGTAGCGGAAAGTATACATGTATATTATAATGAATATTATAGACTCTCCCTTTCAATTAACGTTATTTACTTTTAAGTGTTTTTTTTATAGTGTTAGCTCAGAACAGGGAAGTTGACGTTGAAATTAACGAGAAGCTTTTGAACGCAACATTGACCTTACAAGTAATGGTTGCATCATCTTAAAAAAACCGTAGAAGAAGAACACATCGCTTCGATATACAGCTCGCGACGTCGTTAGCGCTTCTAGCTAGCTGTTGCTTCGGCTAATGGACAACCCTGGTGTCTCTAAGAGAGCAGCTTTACTGTTTTTAATAGCCTAAAACAATTAAAAATTTATATGACTTCAAAATGGTTTTGGACGACGTTCAGTTCCTGAATATCCTGAAGGGGAAACGCATCAAACTGACCCTCAAGAGTTCATCTTACCTCGGTGTCGTCCAACGAATCAACCCCAACAAGACTTTGGTTTTGGCGGAGGGTTAGAAACATTTTGTCGTGTTAGCATAACATTGAGCGGTTAACCTAGTTTGTTTCGGCTAGAGGCATTTACTACCGAACAGGCTAAAAGCATTTAACTATTCGTAACCGTAATAACATTATGCTAACTTGTGTGTATTGTTTCAGTTGTCAGTGGCAGCAATGGCTGTAAAATTCCTGGCTCTAAAATGTTCTTCGGTCATGAGATACTGAATGGTGAGTTTACCCAGACAAGCGGTAAATAATGAGTGACGGCTGTTCTGAATTTTGAATGAAAAGCATCTGACATGCCGTTTTGTTTATTTTATTAACAGTGGAATTTACCAATGACGCAAAGACTGACAGTGGGTAAGTAATTCACAAGCAACACACCGTGCTGGCACTGACTTGGCCATTAACTGCAACTTGCAATGTGTTGCACAGAAATGTTCATGACCACAGCCTGGAGGAGCACTTGAATGTGGAAAAGTTTCAGCCATACAGGAAGGCCATCACACTGGGTGAGTGTGATAATGATTTTGTGTTTTTGCTAAAGCTTTATTCGCACTCAAAATTTACCATGCATCCAGCCTCAAACTGAAATCCAAACACTATTGAGTTTTTTTTCACAGATGATGATGAAGATGAAGAGGAGTATATCAACTTTGTAGTGATTGATGAGTTTCATGAGAAGTTTGGGTCTGCTGTAAGTTGATTTTAGGTTACTTTTCTGTTGCATAAATCCCTTAAGTGACATTTTTTTTTGGATGCATATATACACCGATTGGCCACAACATTACAACCCCTTCACGATGAATTGGATAACATTGATCATCTTGTGACAATGCAACGTTCTGCTGAGAAGCCATTCATGTGGATGCCACCTGACACACCCCACTGTGGATCGCACAATGTACAATCAGATTGGGATCTAGGGAATTTTGAGGCCAGGTCGATGGCTTCAGCTCTTTGTCATGTTCCTCGGGCCGTTCCTGAACAGTTTTTGCAGTGCAGCAGGGTGCATTGTCCCGCTGGAGGGGGGACTGCCATAGGGGAGTGCTGTTGTCATGATGGAGTGTACTTGGTCTGCAGCTGTGTGTGGGTAGGTGAAGCACATCAAGTGGCATCCACATGAATGCCAGGGCCCAAGGTTTCCTAGCAGAACATTGCATTGTAACAAGATGATGGTGTTATTCACTTCACCCGCCAGTGGTTTTGGCTGATTGGTGTATGTGGACAGCATATAATGGTGGAGATGTCTGCACTGAGACCATGATTTCCTATCCGTCAGGTGATGCACATCAAGAAGCAGCATGTGATAGGCGTGGGAGCAGATGGAATCGAGGTATATAAGCATGGGAGACTGTGTTGGCTGCAGGTGAGAAGTTCTGCACTCCTGTCTGTTTAAGTACTTCCATCACCCCTTTTTTGTCCTTCATCACAGGAATATAAAAAGAAAATTTAAAGCAATTCTTCATCTGTCTAGATTGCCACTAAAAACAAGGTGTACCTGTTTGATGTGCTGTTACTTGGAGCTCGGGCCTTTAAGAACGGTCTTTCCATGATCCTGGAAAGTAAGCACATACTGAAGGTGAGCAGTGTAAACAGACTACAAATACTGTTCAGTCACAGTGATGGTAATTACCATAACAGCTGTGTTTGCTGTACATTTTGTACAGGTCATTCATGACTGCAGAGCCATTGCTGGATGTCTGACTGCTCAGTTTGGAGTAAAGCTAACCAACGTCTTTGATACACAGGTACATGTGCAGTAAGAATGGTGGTCTGCTTTCTCCCCTGTGTCCTTAGTTGAGCTTTCTTCGTTCCTGCTTTTCTCTCTGCATGTGTTTTAGGTGGCAGATGTCATGTGCTTCTACTCCGAAACAGGAGGTCTCCTTCCTGACAGAGTCAGCACTCTGCAGGAGGTGGTGAGTCTCCATCTGAAGGTGCCCTCCTCCCAGCTCTTATCCCTTCAGATGAAGTCACAGCTCACCAAGGTGCAGTACACCAGTCTCATCTCAGACGAGTTAATTTACCATAAAGTTGCATCTATATGTGCTGTAATCACTGGTATGTGTCTTTACAGGAAGAAAGGCAGATCTGGCAAAAGCGACCCTGCCCTGTACCGCTGCTTAAAGTGATGGCCCTGTCAGTGATCCACCTTCAGCCTCTCAGACTGGTGCTGCTAGATACGCTCATGACGGACTACATGGCTCTGGTGGATTCATACCTTAACAGCAGCAACTACGAACCTGGCGAATTAGAGCATGTCAGCATGGTGGGTAATTCACAAATGAGCAGTTGGTTTTTTAAAAAAAAATTACTTTTCCATATGTTGCTGCTACAACAAATCTATCATAATGACACAAATGTGCACATTTCCAGGGCATGTAGTCATCAGCTTTAGGCCTAGTCCACATGGACACAGGTTTTTTTGTAAACGTAGCTTTTATTTATGCCTGTTGGCCTTTCGTCCACATGTAAACTGTGTTTTAAGTCACTACAAACAATCTTCTTTATAAAGTCTGTCCAAGGTGAAGATTTTGGCTTGTAATAACAATGAAGCAGTAAGTGTGTGATAAGTCGACTAGTTGACTACACGTTGCTACTCTCATTAGTCTGCACCAGAAATGCTAGTAGGTAAACTTGTTAAGATACTCATAAGAAAATGGGAGGAGCTTAGGTCAGCATGTGACGCTAAGCAGCGACTGTTGTCATCAATGGCTCTCCCTCTTTCTCTTTTCACACACACATACACACGTGCGCTTTCATGGATAGAATCACATGCGTGTCTGGTACAAGTCCGCGGCTTTTATGTCTGAGCCGGCCGCTAAGCGCTCCTTCCCTGATAGGATTCCAGTGTAAGTGATGGAGGACAAAATCCACAGTTCTCATTGTGTGAAAAATACATTTCAGAGTTAATTTGAGGCCTCAGCAGTTGAGTAAGTGGACGCAGGTGGATAGCTATCAAATTAGTCTTTTTTTAGTACAAAACTGCTCGTGTTTGTTTACGCTGACAGTGTTTTCTTTCTGACCTGCAGTGTAGGGAATGTGGGGAATTTCCTACTAAAAACTGCAACTTTGATAGATGGCCATTTGATTTGACTGCTAAAGTCTCACATTAGCTTCAGCTTTCAGTGAATGAGGACTGTGGATTTTGTCCCCCATCTTGTACATCTCAGCTTGTAGGGACAAAAGCTAATTACATTTTCATATAGACAGGTGAGTATTGTTTCAAGACAATTTTGAAAATCATGAACCTACATTCATAGGTAATTTTTGGTTAGTATCTCAATATTTATATCAGCTGTTGTGTGGTGTCTGAAATGAGGACCAAAACCATCTGTTTTTTTTTTTATAATACACAGTAGTTTAGAAGCGAGTAAACAGTCTACCTCCCTGCGTCCTCAGGAGAGTGTGTTGGAGTTGCCTAAAGAGCTCAGGCAGCTGGAGCAAATGCGTCACGAGAGGCAGGAGTGGGCCACTGACCACTACCCTGTCACAGAGAGTGGTCTGCTGGATCGCTTCAACCCTCAAAATCAGCCCCCCTCTCAGTCCTCACCTGCAGCAGAGGAGCAGAGCCAGACACAGCAGGGATCTTTTGAACCTGCAACTGAGGAATCACCTACCTCAACACAAGTGGACCCTCTCCATCATAAGCCACCCATGACCCCCCAAAGAGTCACCACTGTTTCATCTGTGGATGCCCATGCCTCCCCTGACCCAGCAGCTCATGCTCCAGTCCCGTCTGTCACCAGTCCCCTATCTGTAGGTGTAGGTAGAGGGCGCACACAGGTACTAATGGAAACAATGGGTAGAGGAAGGCCCCCTGGGAAAGAGCAGTCATCCATCTTGGCCTCACCTGCTGGAAGAGGCTTCCTTCTTCAGATGTCACACAATCTGTTCTCCGGAGCGAGCATGGAGGACAGGGAAAACTCCTGGTTGGACGGGAGCGGCTCCTTCATCCCCGAACCATACACTTGCCCAAGTGGTGATGCCACAGACTGCTGGCCCCAGTGATAATGACCTGCCAGGGGACACTTTTGGCAGGACAGGGGACCATGAGTCCCCCTCATCTTCACTCATGCAGTCATTCAGGTCTTTCAGATACTAAAGTAAGTGTTATAAAGCTGTATAAGGATGTGTGTTACAGATGTTTGCAGTTCCATTGTTTGTGATTTCCTACAGTGACCAGTAGATGGCAGTAAATATTCTGTTTTGTGCAGAGATTTGTTAGATACCAAGTGTTTGTGGAAAGTCTTTAGAGGAAAATGATTTAGTTTGGATGTTGCATGCCAGTTTACTCAAATGTGTTTGTATGGTATGCCTGTTCCTTCATATGTGTTGTATTTCATAAGGGGTTTTGCCTCTCTATCTTAATTTTGTTTTGGTTGAGTGATAATTAATAGTACTCTTAACTAATATCTAGATTGTATGATTCAAAAATTCAAGCCATTTACAGCTGTTATTTTTTTAAGTCATGCCGAAAATGATAAGGAATAATAGCCGTGGCTGTTGTAACAAACTCCAACCAAAAACAGCTCCACATGCCTATTAAACCATAATGTGCTAAGCTTAGTGTGATTTATGGCCGGTACAGCTTGGCTTCTGTGTTGCAGTTAATTGATTGTGAAAAGCAGAGACGGGCATTGATGGATCTGCTTTTAATTGAGCAAAAACATTGCTAGCTGACACTTCTTTTGATGACAGATGACCAAAGAAAACCATTAGATTTGGCACAGGCTGTACAGTGATACCGACTCTGCAGCCTCAGCTATTGCTGCAGTTCAGATGTACATGATCACAGGTGGCCAACACCTGCCATGTTCCACAAAAGCAGATCTTATCCATCTAATTTGCTGCTTGAGGTGCCTTGCAGACTTTGCAGAGAGGCACTGCACAGCCATTTTTGCCTGGATCATCAGAGGTTGGTGCCTGGGATCAAAACGAGGCATGGACGCAACAGCAGGACATTGCTGCAGCGCAAATGGGCCCCCCGTATTAATCACATCTTATTGCTATGGTTATCTACATGCAGAGGCTTGGGCCCTTTCCAGAGCTTTCTAATTGAAAGCGTGAAACAGATAAAGTAGGATTTTAATTAACTGGGAGGCAGCCCGGCACAAAGCCTTGCATCTCTCTTAGCAACCAGCTCCTCCTCAGCTTCTGCTAAACACAAGCAGGGTGGATCCTACCCATATGTCTCCTTTAACCCTTTGAAATGCTGTTGTTGCTCAGTCTGTATGTGGGTGGGTTCAGCAGGGAACAAAAGGTTTAACACATGATCTTAAAGCTGATTCAGTTGTTATCTTTTAGCTGCTGCACTCAGATCTTAAGAAAGTTAATACCTTCCCACGGCTGTAAATGCATCGACTTGCTCGGCTACAGAATGGAAGTTTGTTTTATATATCACTCAACAGTGAAGTTGTGGAGGGGGTTGATGTGTGTGTACGTTGAGGGGGGGGACAGGTCTCTGTGGGGCCATGGAGGACAGGCTCCTGTCATTGACAACCAGATTGGGGATCTTATTTTAGAGGACCTTGCATTTCCTCTCCGTCACAATAATGCCTTATGTGCAGCACTTCCTGTTTCTCAGGCCTGGGAGGAAGGAACAGGGCGCTTGTCACACGGTAGTCACCGCTTCCTCCCTCCCTCCCCCGCTACTCCCCCTGCTCCCAAACTTCAGACAGTGTTGTGTCCTTCAGAGGGGAAAGATGACTGCACCTTCAGCATCACAGCAGGATGCTGCCGCACTATTTTTAGACTCAAGTCGGAAAGGTAGCGCACAGACATAAACACAAACTTTAGGATGTCCAGCTGTGTTGATTTAGCATCCGAAAATGGTGGTTCGACTGTGTAAGGCCGATTATTGTTTTGACTGAGCAGTGGGAACCTGGAGGCCTGCTGTTTGCTCAAGGTGTAATGGAAATAGGACACCCATAAACAATTGTTATTACTTAAAAACATGGTTCATGAGTGTTTTTCAGACCAATTAAGGACCACTTAGCTGAACTAGAGATGCAGCAGGGACCCCTTACCACAGTGACATGTAGGGTGGCCTAAAGTGCCATGTGTGCTGTGTGTAGATATACTCTTATATGGTGCATACAGTACTAGGTTATTAAATTTGACAGATTCATATTTTTACACATCATGCTTTTTTCTGAGGTGGACAGTCCTTTAGACTCTCATGCTCAGAAAGTTATAAAACTAATAATTGTGGCAATGGATGGATTATCGAATGGGTAGAGGCCCAGGGGCCCAAAGTGTAAGGGACCCCTGGCCTTCACCTTAAAGATATCACTCAAATGAACACATACAGACCAGGAAGTGACTCAAAATAACTACAAAAAGACCATAAAGAGATCCAAAGGAACTGCCAACAGGCACAAAATAACTAGAAAAACAGGCAGAACAAGCACAAAAGGACAAAAAATGATCACAAAGTAACACAAAAGGACCACAAAAACAAAAAAAGGATGACAAAGAGACACAAAACAACCATAAATACACAAAACAATTGCAAAGAGACATAAAATGACCACAAAAAGATACAAAATGATTACAAAGAGACAGAAAACAACCACAAAAAGATACAAAACGATCACAAAGAGACACAAAACAATGACGCAAAACCAACACAAAGTATGACTTGCTTCTTTCTAGGAGAGGTGGTGGGGCTTTTTGCACATCTATGCCCAAGCCCCCGTAGTCTCATAATCCACACCTATAATTGTGAAAATGTCTGTTCGCTTGATGTAATAATAAAGCTAATTGGTGGTCAAAAAGCTCTTTGACAGCAAGGCGCCAGTTATACATGAGATTCGTCCTGAGATGCTGAAGACTCTGGACATTGTTTGGCTGTCTTGGCTGACACACCTTTTCAGTGAAAGTTGCGTACAGTGCCTGTGGAGTGAGAGACAAGGGTGGTGGTTCCTTTTTTTTTTTTTTTTTTTTTTTTTTTTTAAAGGGGGGGGATTGCGCAGCCTTTCCGGGAAAGTTTATTCCACGATCGATTGTCAAACCTCAGATTCAGAAGGAGCAATGTGGATTCTGACCTGGCCACGCAACAGTGCAGGCCTGCTGCAGGGGTCATTGGAGATTGCCTATTCATGTGTTTTGTGGACTTGGAGAAAGCTTACAGCCGCTCACTTGTGGTCATGAGCTTTGGGTAATGACTGATAGAGTGAGATCGCGGATACAAGTGGCTAAAATGAGTTCCCTCTGTAGGGTGGCAGGGGTCAGCCTTAGAGATAGGGTGAGGAGCTCAGAAATCCAGAGGGAGCTCTGAGTAGATCTCCTGCTCCTTCACATTAAAAAGCTGCCAGTTGAGGTGGTTTAGGATGCGTTCTGGGTGCCTCCTGTCAGAGGTTTTTCAGACACATCCAACTAGTACGAGGCCCCAGGGCAGACCCAGAACATACTGGAGGGATCATATATTTCATCTGGCCTGGGAACACCTCGGGATCCCCCAGGAAGGGATGGAAAGCATTGAGGAGAGGGATGTCTTGAGTACTTGCTTAGCCTGCTGTTCCTGTCACCTTGCCTGGGATAAGCAGATGAAAATAGATGGATTGCATGGATAGCCAATATGTTTCAGTTGTACAAAAGTATCAGGCAAGTAGTTTGCCTTGCTGTTATGGATGGGTAGGCAGAATGATTTAGTGTCAGATAGCTAGTGTGACTGCAAAATTATTTATGGGTAACAGTTAGCCTATCATCAGTGTTGGGTACTGATTTTTTTTTTTTTTTTTAATGAATTACAGAATTTCTTTATGCTAATAGTATGTTGGATTCACGTTGATGTGTATTTTTTCAACCATCCATCCATTTTCATGTGCTTATCCGGGGCTGGGTCACCGGGGCAGCAGGCCAAGCAAAACGTCCCTCTCCCCAGCAAGGCTTTCCAGCTCCTCCTGGGGACCCCAAGGTGTTCTCAGGCCAGATGAGATATGTAATCCCTCCAGCGTGTTCTGGGTCTGCCCCGGGGACTCCTACTAGTGGGACGTACCTGGAACACCTCTAACTGGAGGTGCTCAGGAGGTATCCTGATCAGATGCCCGAACCACCTCAACTGACCCCTTTCGATGCGAAGCAGCAACGGCTCTACTCCGAGCTCCGTCGGGATTTCCAAGCTCCTTACCCTATCTCTAAGGCTGAGCCCAGCCACCCCATGGAGGAAACTCAGGTATCTGGGATCTCATTCTTTTGGTCAATTCCCAGCGCTCATGACCATAGGTGAGCGTTGGGACGTGGATGAACCAGTAAATCGAAAGCTTCGCCATCCGGGCTCCCTCTTCACCATGGCAGACCAGTGCAGTGCTTGCATGACTGCAGATGCTGCTCCAAATCGCTGATCCATCTCATGCTCCATTCTACCCTCACTTGTAAACAAGAACCCAAAATACTTGAACTCCCTTCTTCAGACATATTTTTTATTTCTGAGAAAAATAAATTACTAAACAATAATTTGGCGGTCCCCCTGCAGTAACTCCGAGGACCTCCTAGATGTCACGGACCACCTGTTGAAGACCCAGGCTTTAAAATATTACACAAGTTTTCCTTTTGACTGTTTTGAACTACACACAAATATACAAATATTTTTGCTCAGTCACAGGTGTTATTTCTCTACCACAGACAAAACAAACCTGGACACATGCCAGGCTGCATTATTGATCACCTAGTCTTGTGGCGTCCTCCTGACAGCACCTAAAACAAAGGTATTGTGTCCCCCCATCCCGTCGTCTTATTTACTTTCCACCATAATACTGTCATACTGCAGCGGCTCCAGTTACCAACAACACCAAAGCAGCAAGGTATTCAAAACAGGCCGATGCTCCTAGGCAACCATTGCTCCTCTTGATGAGTGTTAGGCTACAGATTTGTTCATAATTAATAGGCTTTTGTTAATTATTAAGAACGGAGGGATAATGTACCATAACCACTCCCTTTAAATGGCACCTTGTTAGGAATAGCTGGTTTGCACTCCTAAGCACGTCATTAAAATTCATCGGTGAGTTTGCTGACTAAGTGCACATTCAGATCACGGTGCGTTTCTCTGTTGATGCAGAAAGCAGGGGAAAAGCTGAGCACACAGTTTGAACCACTGGACTGTCAATAATCAGATTGTTTGTTTGTCCTCATGATTGAGTCCTGCCACATGGACATTTCTCAGCTAATTACTAGCTTCATTTCATGGGGTAGTTGCTTTAGCCTGAGGTGGCAGAGTTGGCCAGAAGCGACCTTTTTGATTGGCTTGTTGGAAGAACTTGATCTGTCGGTCTTACCTGAGTAATGCGGCACAAAGAGATAGATTGATAGGCGGTATTCAGCAGTTCACCACTGTGGCACAACAAATTAGACACGTGTCAACAAAATAATCTCAATTTCATTATTCATGTAACCACATGTAATCCCTTTGTGTTCGTGAGCTGGGAGGAATATAATCAGATATCGGGTTCCACTATGACACTGAACTATATCCCCGCAGCCAATCTTCCATCTGTTAGGAAAAACCTATTGTTGAATCCTGCTCAATCCCCCCACCCCCAACCACCACCTCTCCCTCTTTCTTTCTCTCACATTACAAAATGACCCTCTTTTACTCTCCCCTGGTCATATTCAATGGGAGAATTAATATTTAACGTGAGAAAGGCTGACCTATCCAGATGGCCTCTCAAGTACAGTCAAAATGAGAACAAAACACAGCATCAATATTTAAGCCAGCCAGCCTTACTAACGGTATGTATGTATCCCTGCAGTCAGGAAACCCAACTCAGGAAGACCCCTCGATATGCACACAATCACTCAAACACACACATACACAGATGGAGGCACACAATATGCATCTTTATGAACTGCTGCGCCATGTTTACTCAGGCAGCATGGAGCATCGGGACCTTGAGGGCCTCTCCAAAGGAACCAGCCATATTGTGACCTTCAGCTGGGACAGAGGAGCTCAGATAGAGGATGAGTGACAGGTGAGGGTGCAGATGAGAATGTGTTTGATGCTAGGAATGTCAGTCTTCAGCTGGTCTCACTGTGCATGCATAAGTACACTAATGAACACCACGCCAGCAGCTTGGCTCTATGGGTGGCAGTGTTGGTTGGATGGTTGGTCCAACGCTTTGTTCCAGATGAATCATGACCTCCTGACTTTTTCCTGAAGCGCCATCATCAGGCCATAATTTCAGTTCGCCCAGTAATTTGTATTTTGACCAGATATCCTTCATGGATGTATAAAGTGAACTGGTCACTGCATTGCTGCAGCATTTTTCAGGCTGTTCTCATGCAATGTTCATACGTAAACATACAAACAGTAATGCACCAGAATTTGTATCTTCCTGCGACCCTGTGTCCTCGTATGAGGACCTCACATTTTGGGTTTACTGGACTTTATACTTCATTCTGTCCAACTTAGACCTGTTGTCCTCGTTCGTGGACACTTTTTTTGTGCCATCTAGTGGGAGTAAGAGGGAAGTACACTAATCCATGTAAAAACAAGATGGCAGCCATCTCTGCTAAGTCAGTCTGCAGCCGATCCGACACGAGTGGACGTAGTCCAAAACCTGATCACATTTAACAGTTGAAACTTTTTTATTTATGACTAATAATGTTTGCAGTTTGACATGGCAACAGATTTGATAAATTTTAGCAACAGTAACAAGCTAAGACACTGTTAATTAGGAAGTACTAGTTTGAAGACATTGGGACTTTATTGTCATCTCATTCGAGGGCATTGGGACTTAATTATCGTTGACAGTGTTTAGTAATTTAGACTTTTTAGGTTCTACTGATCCCAAATAGCTTGGAAAAAATTAAAAATGCAAACCAAACAAAAGTTCAGGTCTCAGGAGGATATAACCCACTGATCATGTGATCAGCTGGAGCAAAGACGGAAGTATAAAGAGCGAAAGTACGCATGAGGATGGAGGTTGGGGTAGATGGGTCAAACAAACACAGGACTTTCCCCAAGGAGTTATTTTACAGCTACATCATCACCATGTTTTACTTAACCTAACCTTTGTAACTTTACTTTCCTAAATCTAACCTACATAACTTTACGATAAGCACATAATGTGACGATGCCCAACCGTGTTTCTTTTCCTAAACCTAACCTACATACCTTTATGTTAAGTATGTAACATGACCACGCCATTTGTGGGGTGCTGATTTGTTAAATATCATACGAACTGTTGTATTGGTATACACTGTATTTTTACATCTATTGATGCCCTTCAAATCTGGGTGCATATGTGTGACAGCAGAAAGACTGAAACCTATTTTGCCACCAGACTTTGTATGATGGTTGTCTATTCCCTCTAAAAAGTACTTAGAAGGAGGGAGAAGTTTGAATAGCATGCTCCACAGTGGCAGCGCTGAGGGGGGACCATAGCCACCCTGCTGCAATCCCCCTCACTTAGTCTATTTACATCAGATATTTAGTAACATTAACCGTAAAATAAGAAACCAAAGTATATCAGTATGCAGTAACTCTTAGTCATATTGATTGACGTAGTTTCAACCAGCCTATATACTAAAACATCAAAATCGAATTACTGAAATTTAATCATAGGCTTTTTCTTTTGGTGTGCCACCGCAAGATTTTCACTGACCCATCTGGCCACACCTATGAAAAAATTCTGGGGTTGCCACCTGATGTTTCAGTGCTAAATTCAGAGCCATTTATGTTGCAGGTAGTTCTTCAGCCACCAGAGTACTCTAATCCGCCCACACTTTGTAGAGTAAAGGTTTGTCCTTTCAACCATAAGCTTAGCTCAGGGGGGAGAGGCCCAGCACACAGCAGGATTTAACCACAGAAAGTCTTCATCACATCAGAAGAGCAGCTGAACGCTTCTGAGCATTTTGGCCTTCACTTAACCAACCACAGAGTAACTGGCCTGGTCACAGTCCCCGGGGCTCCGTGACTGCACTCATTCAGGGGAGATATGACAAAATGAGTGGGATGTTAATGATTTGTGCAATGAACATGGACATGTGTCAGTGACAAGCCTGCAAATTAATGATGCAAACCCCCCATCAAGCTTGTAATAGTCACAAATATTTTTTTATTTTGATGAAATGAGGGTATTAAAACTGCCCTAAATATGCTAACTTTGGACAAAAAATGCCTGCGTAGTTATGATTCATCTTCTGCAACAGCATTAAGCAAAAACTATCCTCCAGATTTTCTTTGCATTAGTGGCTTTGAGAGATTTTCAGGCTTTGCTTGATTGAGAAAGGCCACTGTTGGTCAAAGGAAAAGGTGTTTATTCACCAGAAATTCTGGTAATTAGTTATTAGAATATTGGCAAACCCCTCAACTACAAATGTCTTTGATTAAAAAAGATGGGAGATTAGCTTTTGGCGAGTTTGTCATAATTAAAGCCTGCAATGTGTAAGGTGTGTGTGTGTGCATGCACAGATGAGGGGGTAGTTGTAGCCACAGGGAGGGCCTGGAAGAAGAAGGGATGGAGGGGGCTCCCTGTGGCTGGCTGAATTAGTGCCCGCTGGTTTGGCCTGGCAGCTGCTCTCTGAGCCTGGCACGCTGACAGCCTGGCACTGCGGCTCTGTGTTGTCAGGGCCAACCAGCAGACTGTTAGGGAGGCGGTAACCAGCCAGGCCCACCAAACACAAACTCTCTTACCATAGAAGGCTTTGTCTTCCAACCATACTTGAGTTACTTGTTATGGCAATATCGTTGGATTAGTATGAGATTAAGTTGGGTAATTAAAAAGGGCAAATTACATTCATGTCACAAGGGAAAATGTAAATGTCATCCTAAGCCGGTTATGACATTTAGCCATAATGAAAAATGTGACCATTGTGCTTTCTTAAGCAGCGTTCCAAAACAGTCAGGTGTCACGTTTTGTGCCCTGTGTCCCATGATTGGCTGGAGTAAAGACCGTGTCTATATGATTCACTTCAGTGAAATTCAGCTCAATTTAAACTGCTTTGTAAAGAGTGCATATTTACATACAATATACGAGTGTTCAATGCAAGGAAATGCATGTCTCTACAGATGAGTAAAAAACATGGCAGAATGGCAGAAAACAAATTTTTCATCATCTAAATTTGTGGAATATGCGATTAGAGAAGCACATAGACAAAAATAGACAGACAGATAATGCACGGCGACAAATAACTGTGCGTTCAAATTACCCATACTACCATACTACATAGTATGCCGGATAAAGATGTAGTGTGTCCCAATACATGTCAAATGCAGTATGCCAGAAATACCAGGATGTCCTACTACATCCATTCTGATTTTGCAGTATGGAGCCAGCATGCTTTTCTGGCTAGTCTGACCCACAGTCCTGTGCACAGTGGACGATACCTCACATCAACTCAGCCACAAACAGTTGACAGCTGATTGACATCGCATTCAAGTAACTGATGACCAGTCGAATAGTAATGATAGAAATAATCATAAATATCACAAACAACAATAGCACATTATAATGCTGAAAATAGCAACAACAGAGAACTGCCGATGTAATGTCACTGTCGCAAATATATCATGTTTGAATCTACAATCTACAATCTATGCATTTAACTTTGAAGTTAAACTCTATACATTGCAAAGAAACAACAGCAGAGCTCTAGGAATTGATCTCCATCTCTTCCAAACTCGGTAAGTGGCGTTTGTTTTATCTCCAAGGTAACAGATATAAAAGCAAGTGTGTTCATACTGCATGCAAAAGTACGTACTTTTTAAGGGCAGCTGTAGTATATACTAAAAGTAAAAAGAAAAAGAATGCGATTTGGAACACACCCTAAGTTAGGAGGTTGACCTGTCAGGTGTGTAGCCCTATTTTATAAAATATTTTGTTAAAAGGTGTACAGTCCACTATGAATGCACTCTATATGTTAGACAGCTAAAAATGCCATTGATTTTTTTACCAAGAAAAAAAGATGTATAAATAGAGCTGAATTACATTCATCATTGTGTTAGCGCATTTGTTTTTATGCTAGCTTCCTGTGACACAGTGTATTTGTTCTGTCAGAAATCTGCTGCAAAAGCTCAATTTTTCAACAAATTCGCAGTAAATTCCAGACCAGAAAAGAAATCCCAGAAAAAGGTAGTTTCGCAAACACATTGGAGATCACGGAGGCTCTCATAGGAATAAATGGACTTGCAGTTGTCTTGCATACGTGCACAGAGCCAAGTGAAAATGAGGCGTAAATGGTAAATTAAATGTGATGCACAAAGCAATGCCATCTGTTTTCACACATACTTGTTACTGGGTAATACGAAACCACCTTGTTGATAATATGAATTTTCTAACCCTGATTTTTATTGCCTTTTAAATCACTGAAATTTAAAGAAAAAAAATCTGTACTATTTTTTAATCTGATACTTGAGATATTTGAATGAATAGCCATTTGTCCAGCTACTTCATCACCATCGTAGCGACATACTGAAAGTGTCATCATGTATCTGCTGCAGGCTGCTAAAGGTGTTTATTGAGTCATAGACCACCCTTGTGTAGAGGGCGTCACTGGTGGGATTTGGGGAGATTCTGGGCCTGGATGGGCCTGCCAGGGCCGGGTGGGCCTGTCTTGGCCCAGATGCAGAGGCTTCTGTCCAGGCATGGCACTGGGATATCTGTGGGGCCCAAGCACACCAGCTGCTATCTCCATGTCACAGACAGCTGTATCTGAATATTCATACAAAGCGCAGATTAATGTGTGCTTGTTTGGCCCCACATGGTGTACCGCCGAATAGGACCAAGTGTAAAAGTGCCCAAAGAAGGTGTAAAAGTGCTGTGTCCACTGCAGCGTGGTCGGAAACTCCCACAATCACTGAATCCAACTCTGCCTAAGAGAGAGACATGACGGTGGATCAGGGTTCATCAGATCTATACAGCAACATAAGTTGCTTTTTTACAATCTATACAATTCAGAAACTGATTTTAGCCGCTGCAGCGTGCTGGCTCATTAACTGTGTTTATATTTTGGCCTTTTCATGTCTGGCGACGGCAGAACCGAAGAGCAGCTGCCCATCTTTTTCACCAGTGGCTACTCCTGTGGCTGTATCGCCTCAGCTCGCGCCCAATCCAACTTCTCCTTTGGTCGGTGCCATTCATCTCCCGCCAGTAGGAGACGAAGACTCACTGACTCACACATTCACATTCACAGCTATGGCCACCTTCCACAGCCTTGGCTTGATCAACCTTGGCCTTCTTTGAGATGTGTTTTGGAGCGAGTTTAGGTGGGTGTTTGGTCAAATAATCTGCTGGCTGACGGCAATAGAATCTGTGAATGTGCATTAGTGAGTGTTTTGAGACTGGAGTTGTATAAAATGAGCAGATGGTCTTTACTTCCCCGCCTGAATAGGTGGAGTGAACCAGTGGGCACACAGAGGGAGATTTGTGGGTAAACTGTTTTACCTCCCCTCTCTTTGTGTTGTAATGGGGAAGGCAAAATGGTTGCTAACTGCTGACGGACAATGGCTCGGCCCTAATGAGAGCAAAGTGTTTTGGTGCTGCTGGTATAATGAGGATGAAGTGGGGCAGCTAATTATTGCAACCATCTGAAGGTATCGGAGCCAGACAAGAACATATTCTATCTCCAGCATAATACAATATGTTATTGTTCCGTTTTTTTCAATTTACCAAAACATCCAAATAATATTGTCTTTTAATCACTGCGACAAATGTGACACATTTGATGTGGGAAATACTTTAAGTTCAGATGTGCTTGTTAAGGTGACAGTTAACCCCAAAATCAAAAATTACATATTTTTCCTTTTACCTGTAGTGTTAAAAGTTTGTTAAATGTACTTTTTGGGATTTGAGAGCACAAGCCAAGCGCCATTTTATTTAAGAGAGGGCCGACATCTCTACAGCCGATACCTCCAACACTGATCTTCACGCCAAAACAATCTAGATTGGTGAATAACCTGCAGGTAAAAGGAGAAATATGTATTTTTATTTTGGGGCGAACTGTCCCTTTAAGCAAACTGAAACAGAAAGAAGGATCTTATCAGTACAGTGAGTGATCTACTGTAAACGATGAGGTGACTGGGTGCATGGTTTATTTGCTCAGGCAGGTGTGCTACAGCCCTTATCTGCTGTCCAGCCCCTCGCTGACCCTGAGAACCAGTTAGGCTGACACAATACCAGTAACACAAGCTGTAAACCCCACAGGTCACTTACTGGTGAGGATCTTTGTCTGATGGGTGTCATGGTGATTTATAGAGGAAATAGTGTGTGGGTGTTCCTTTCCCATCCTGCCCAGTGTCGCCCACTCACCCACCGCTGGATCTCTATCTGTCATGTGTCTTAAAAGCACATCAGAAACTGTTAGCACACTCACTTAACAGCTACGCTTTCCAACAAACAAAGATCTTACTGCTGATCTCTGCCAGACATCGATCATGTGAAACTTTATTTTGTCTTCAATCTGTGATTCATTACATCATTCCACTGTAAACGCTCTGTAATGATCTCCGATAACGAGCTGGATTTGGCCCCTGGGACGTGATTGACTATTGGTTGATTACAGAGTGGGTTATTTTCTGGAATAAGCTGTATACACTCCTCATCAACAACAAGCTCGCAGTGATTGCTGTAACAATGCCCTGGCAGAATCAAACTGGATGGTGGTGATTGCCCTTGGAGAGTGGGTGCAACGTATAAACAGCTCATTTGTAAACAACAGCGAGCATCCAAATGAGCCCGGTGGAGGTTTTAAATAGTCATGGGAGACACTGACTTTTCATAGCAACAGAGCAACATTTTATACACCATAATATTCTTAGATTTTAAAGGGTTAGTGTGTAGGATTTAGGGGGATGTAGTTGCAGAAATGTAATTTCTTTAGTGTAGAATCACCTAAAAATAAGAATCGTGTTTTTGTTTCTTAAGAATGTGCTGTTTATATTTACACGGGGAGAGGGTCCTCATCCAGAGATCGCCATGTTGCACCGCCATGTTCCTATACTAGCCCAGAACGGAAAAACACTGATTTTTGGTAACATGAAACTGTTTTATTCAGTGTTTTTACCGGCTTAAATCACCGGGTGAGTATGTCTTGGAGTGGTAAAGACCTCTGCGGGTCATTCAGCTTCCAGAAAAACCTCCTAAATGTCAGGCTCTTAAGTTGTCAGGGTAAAAAGGTGAGCACACATTGGCAAGTGCTAGGCTTGTGGTCTGTCTCCGACATTTGGAACAGTGTAGAAGAAGTACTACTTCGTAACATGGAGCTGCTTTGTTCAGTGTCTTTACCTGTTTTAATTATCTGGTTCGTTTGTTTTGGAGAGGAAGAAACCTCTGCGGATAATTCAGCTCCCAGTAAAAACCTCCTGAACAATGAACACTGAAGGAATTCTAACCAGGAGAAGTTTCAGCTGGTTGCAATCCGCAATTCTTACCACTAGATGCCACTAAATCTCCCTGTAGCTTACATGCAGTTCCTTTAAATCCAACTAACATTTATTATACTAACCTAAATGATGTCTTCAAATACTTGTGTTTGCACATGATAAGCCTGCACATCTCCGTTGAAATTAGTATTTTTTTTCTGTGTGAAAACAGCTCTCTTTGACGTTAGGGGCGGGCGCATGAGGCAACATTTAGCAAGACGGTGAACCTCTATTTTAAAAGAAGTTATAGACCTAGTTCCAGTTGACTTCCTCCATGAGAAGTTCGGCTTTTTAGACTCCAGAGGTCACTTTTTTCATTCTCCCTTACGTAGAAAAAAACTTTATATTGTGTAAATAAAGATAAGGGCCACATGCTATTTCATCTTTTGAAATTTATGGTTGCAGAGTGTGGGTGTAACAGAGCACACAGAGCCCTAAAAGGAGACATTTTTGCAGAGGCTTACAGTTTCCCATCAAGCCTGCGCATTCGCTCTCGGTGGCAGCAGGGCCAGAGCACTTTCCCGTCATTATGAGGGCTCCAGAGGAAAACGAGAAGCAAAATGGTTTCCAGGTTTTACTTTAATCTGAAGAGGGAGGGGTGAGAAGAGGTGGGGGGCCCCGGCTGCAGGTAGTTCCGTCAAATGTGAAGAGACATTCGTCTGTGGGAAACCAGGACACAGTAGTCGTGGGTCATAGTGACATGACACATAAAAAAAGCTCTTCCCTGCCTTGTGCTGCACAGACACACATATACACACACAGCAAACACACTGTACTGGGACTAACTGAGCATATTTCACCACTGAGACTATCAGTTGTACATCAGTCTTTCATGTATTATTCTCAGGACGTTAACCAGAGGCAGCCGTAAGAACAATGAGCATTGTGATGTCTGACAGTGAAAAACCCCTGCAATTCTGTGAGTTACTCCGGGGGATGACACCCATATGTGTGCGGAAATGGGTGTAGATTAGGAAGGGAAATGACACAATGTCCAAATTTCATTGTGCAAGGGGCAAAATGACAGCAGGGGTCCTGAGTTTCAGTAAGCTTCATGTCAGTGACTTTTAATGGTGACATGACATCATTCATTTTTTGTTTCCTTTTCCCAGATCTTACACTCATTTGTGTTTTCATGTTCAACAGTCAATACAATGTGTCTAAATGCAAGACACTTTAAAGGCTTGTCTGTAACACTCGTGTAATCATTATTTCAGCATAGTCAGCAGGCAAGGTGGGTCCTCCAGCAGGATTCCCACATTGTCCCCCTGCCTTATTGTCTGAGGAGGAGCCATGTTGTCTGCAGAGGGTCCCATTCTCCTTTGTGCCCTGATAGGTTTACCAGCAGCAGCATAGAATAAGGAGTCACTCTCTCCCACAGGAACCAGCCTGAATGTGGCCCAGATGCTTATCTGCTTCTCCCATGACTACTGTCTGTGTTTTGGAAATTAAATGCCACTAATGCTTTTTTGACAGTCCTTCAGATTACACTGTGTAACTCAGAGCATGAAAGGCAAAAAAACGTTTTGGGAAATTATGTTTTATTATGATTTAATATCATGCTTGTACATGGATGCTGGAAGGTGGGTGCAGACGGTGCTGCAGCAAATCTCATTGACAAGACAGCAACATTACATTACTGTCAGAGCCATTTCTAGGAAGTCCTGGTTTCCTATTATTTTTTGAGTCACTCTAATGCACCACCTGACCTGGCATCTCAGGAACCTTTAATTAAAGGCAGGTGTGCTGAAGTGAGTGTGGAGCATGACTGCTGTCTGTTTGGTTAGTCTTAGTTTTTATTGTTTGATGAAGTTGTTTAATACGCCATTGATTTGAACGTTGTTTTTTGTAAAGACCTCTTTATTTGAGGAATGTTTGTTTTCATTTTTTAGCGTCATCTTGCAAGCGTCTGTACATCCCATCAGTCAACTCTCAAACCAGCTGAAGCACCTGGATCATCAAACAGTGAGTAAAACTAAACCAAAGACAGTGAGTTCATCATATCTCCTGTTAAGGTGTCTGTGTGCAGCTTTTTTTAACTGTTTGGAAGTCGCAATAGTTGAAGGGATGTGAGGGACATCGGTGAACAGACACCTGGATGTCCAACACCATTCAAAAGGAAATATTAGATATTTAAACACATGCAGTCCAGAGACATTGTGTCTGAGGTGAGGGTGGCAGCCAACAATGTAAATACGTCTGAGCAGTTTTCCTGTAGCTCCTCAACCCAGTCACCAGTATAAATGTTTGAATTGTATGTTAATGCAACTGATTAACTAACATTAATATTTGTATTTTATTATTTCTGTATTTATTTATTTATTTATTTATATGTTAACCATTTCAACAGTGCTGTAGATAACATGTGGTTCTGCTTAAGCACAAAAACAATTGGTTATGGATCGGAAAAGATTGTGTTTTGGCTTGAAAGAGGCTAACCATTTTTAGTAGCACATTCACAGCTGGAAATGCTGCCAATGTCTCATTAAAATACAACCAGTTTTGTTTTTGTTGGTCTCTAAAGGCCTGTTTCCACCAAGCAGTAGGGTACGGTACAATTCAGTTTAGTACTTTTTTTCTTCATTTCCACTGTGAAAAGTTGTGGATGGTACCAATGGAACCGTCCTGTACCGTCCCCATTTTGGCCCCCCCTCTGTTGGGGTACCTAGCACGCAGATCTAAAAGGTGGAGCTGTGAACACTGCAGTTTGTCGATTGGTCAGTAGCAGATGGTCACTCTGCTCAGGGCTGAGTTGTGGCTGGTTTTATGTAACCACTGTTCATACTGTGGAGAGTTTTATTAGCAGACTTTAACTATATAATGAAAGGATGTTTTGCTGCCTCTTGCAGCAGCTGTAGACTGAGAAAAAAATAACTGAATTCACTGTGCCGACTGCCGGCAACTTTTAAGATGGACTGTTTACTTGTCATGTTACTCAATGTATGAGTTGATGACATGAATCCATCAGGACACCTGAAATTTCAATTTGAGAACTTTGACCATTGGTTTAGTTTTATTGTCTCTCTTGGGTGACACACACCTTTAGTAATGAGTGGATCTTCAAGAATTTAAAAATACATTTTTATTTAGACCGTGTTATGTGAACTGCGTATATATTTTAATCCTCACTTGGAGAAAAAAAAAGCGCTGCGGAGTGTTGTTCCTGTGGGCTCCAGCATCACTAAACCCCTGAGCTCACCTGAGAAGGACTAAATGCACAAACCCACTATTTTTAAATATCCCATGGAGAGAGACTCTCACTGCAGCCTGTTTTATTTTGTTCTGAAAATGTCGGCATGCAACCTTGTTCTGTGGACGATAAACAAGGTGCAGACTTCCATCTGTGTCACCAGTGATAAGGAAATACAGCAAGTGCTGGATGGAGCAGTAAGTGACAACAGCTTCGTCCACATTTAAGGGTACTGTTTGCGGTGGAAACGCCAAGAGACCTAGGGTCTAGGTACCATGTCTGAAGGGTTCCTTTTGGTTCCAGAGGTACCATACTGAAAGTGTTTGGTGGAAATGTGGCTTAAAGGCCCAAACAAACCAAACCGATATCAAAGAACTTGTGACAAAAGCCAACTGTTGCGTTCCCTCACTAACTATCATGCTATATATTGCTTCTTTAATCTGTATAAAGATCACAGAGTACAGAGCCAGGCTAGCTGTCTCCCCCTATTTCCAGCCTTTGTGCTAAGCTAAGCTAAACTGCTGGCTCTAAATACACTTTGCAATAAAGCGCATGAGTGTATTTCCTGAAACACAATGTGAACAATCGACAGATACAATGTGGTTAAGATGCAAAAACTCCATGATGACCACAAATGATATAATTCATTAACATTACACTGTGTCTGGATTTTGCACCTGCAGTGCTTCTGATATCTGGGCAGATCTGAGGCTTACAAAAAATCCACCTCACACACTTGGGACGTCCAAAGAGCTCTGAGCCAAGCAGCACTCCTGTTCCATTTGAATCTGTGTGTATCTCCGACACACCTGCAGCAAGAGAGGAAAAGAAACCCAGTGTTATCCAGCATCACGCAAAACATCACCAGCTTTAACGCTGTCATTCAGCCATCTTCCTCTGCAGAAGACTGGGTGCCATGGTAACAGTGTTTTAAGGAGATTGATGATGGGACAAAACAGGCCTGGCAGGAGGGAACAGAGGGTGACCATCCTCTGCCATTAAGACTTAGAGGGGACAGCTTTAATAGTAAGAGTTGGGTTTGTCTGGATGATTTGCGTGTGTAATATGGAGAAAAAATATGGGGACTTAGCCAGCTTCCATACCAAGATCACTATTTAAGGTTAATCTCATGGCATTTTTTGCTTTTCCTTGACAGTAGAGACTGACAGGCATCATGGGAGTGAGACTCAAACTAAGGACATTGATATTAAGTGCTGTGTGTTCAAGACCGCTAGCCAAACCCTCATCAAGATCTTATCAGAAATAAGAGAGGTTACAAATAAAATACTGCCAGGAAAACAGTGAAAGCAAAAGTAAATTAGAAAAGAGCCAAAAAGTACTGGATCCAAAATACAGTATGTCAATTATTCTGGTGATTAGCTTCAGTTTCTAGTGATGTTCACGTCCCCCAGGGTTTATTTCTGCTGATAAGGAAACCAAGAGATGCAGAGCTAAACAAATGCACACTCATTCCAAATGAGGCATGCAGTATTTGTTCCTGTACAAATCTGGAAGCACTCCTGTGATACATTGTGACATAATTTAAAGCAAACATGCTTGGCTTTGCATAAACAATCAAAGCCGGAGAACAATCCACTCTCTTATAAGGGAGGAACTTCCTTCTGATTTCCCCTACACTTGCAGGAATACTGTTATTTTACAGTGGGGGAAGTTGTTTTCGTACGGAATCGCGGTCATTTTTCACGCTCCTGATGACTGCCAGGGTCCCTTTTTCCCTCGCCTTGCAACATTTCCTTATCAAAGCAGATTTGTAATAGGGTTACTGATTTGGCTTCGTATCTAAAGCGTGTGAGGTTCCGTGTGTATCGGGGGCTGATCTTAAGGTTGTGTGCTTAACTTAGCTGGTTCCCAGCATAGTTCAGCCTGGCATGAGGTAGCAGGGAGTGACCCAGCTGCATACAGGGCCTCATGCGTGACCTGCCCTCGCTGTCCAGGGGGGAATGACTGCAGGCATAGTTTAGGGCTGGGGGGTTCCCATGTCACAGCTAAGGGCATGCTGATGTTGTGGACCTACTTTACGGTATGTTTTTATTTTTTACTCCTCTGACAAGCCTCTTGACTCTACAGAGACCTTTAATTCCTGGTCCCACTCTGCTTACTGTCAATCTCGGCATCCCCGGGGGTCATTCCCATCCATGGGAACATTGGTTGTGACAGTAGGAGTCCCGGAGGGGGTGATACAGGGTAGATCTTGACAGAAAATCATGGCGAGGCCAGAAAGGCATAGTTTTGTAGCTTAAAAATGTCTCTGCTGCAGCCAAACTGAGGCAATTTGGGGTTAAGGGGGGGTGGAGGGGAGCTTTTGGTAAGGATTCAACACTCAGCCAATCTTGGCTCCCTGTATGGACAGACCGCGTGCTCCTTCCGGGAGACCCAGGGAGTACAAGGATGTGTCAGCTCTCCTTAGGTCACTGCAGCAGGACCGTGATGATATAGGTGAGAGCATGAGCGCTGATTAAGGGCCAGGATGTGCGTGAGACATCCTCTGATGTTCAGGAATTCCCTCATTAAAGAGGGTCATGTTGATGGTCAGTAGGAATCAGCCTGCGGAATAAACAGGGGTGGTTCCCCCTGCAGTGAAATAAACACACTTTTCATTTAGTCAACATGGAAGTGGTTATCACCAATGTACATTACATTAATTTCCTTTGTAGTGGGCCTCAAATTGGCGTAGCTCGCCTTGCAGTACAGAGCAAAGTTTGTCCATTTGCTTTGAGTAAATGTATAATTTAGTCCATATACTGTAGTCCACACCAAGCAGCAACATCTGGAGCTGCAAAATGAAGGCAACCTGGAGGTGCCAAAAACTGCAGTTCTTTGAATGGCCACTTGGGGTTGGCTCTAGAAGGCAGTCATGTTATAATGCGTAACTGTACATTAGAAATAAACATGTTTACAGCCTGGTACAAATAAAAGGTTTTTTGTCTCTTTAGCTAATATCCCTGTTCATGGCAACTGTACAGGGGTGAAGCTTTATATAACTAAATTTATATTCTATTAAGGCTTAAAGTTATGCATATTTAAAAGGATCGATCAGATTTTTTTAAGTGGATTTGTATGAGGTACTTTTGCATACTCAAGGTATTACCAACAGAAGATAACTGTCAGTATGTGGAGAAGCAACAGGAGTGCCACTTTTTTGGTGGCTAAGATGTGTTTTATTGCTGACCCAGCCACAGCAGTACATTGCTTCGCTTCCATGATGGCACTCCAGGCTGCTTCTCCAAACTGGGGGTGTGCAGACCAACATCTACTGTAGGTAATACATTGACTATAGAAAAGTACCTCATACAACCCAACTTCAAAAAAATCTGAACTATCACTTAAAGGACAGGGCGCCTGGAGTGGCGTGCTGTCTGCATTGCTACAGTCTGTGAGTCAGATCCACCCCTCACTCCTCCACAGCTCCACACTCTCGTCCAAAAATGGTCACTTTTGGCTCCAAAAAAATGCTGAAATGGCTGAAATGCTGAACTCAAGACTTTAAGACAGGGGCCATTGGGGGACGTCACGGTAGCTAAGTCTATTATTTTATACAGTTAAATGGTCCGTACATACATTAAACAACCTCTCTGTACATCAGCTTGTTACGTAAAGTGATAAATATGGAAACACCTATGGAACTGACACAGTGTCAAGCGTTCTGCGTAAAGCGTAAAATTAGAAAATGTCCTCCAGTTAACTGATAGTCAAGCATTCTGGATAATATTGTTTTTAATAGCCTGAATTGGAGCAATTACAGAGGCCATTAACATATCTGTTCAGTGTACGGTTCAGTGCTGGGGCCACATCAGGGCCCTGATTTTGTTGTTGTTTTTTTCCCTTTCCTGGCTCTCCCCCTTCTCACGTCTGACAAATCGTTTCCAGCTAATTTACGATGGTCAAACTGCGGGAGAACAATACCCCGTGGACGTAACTCGCCGCAAGCTCTACCACATGTACCAGAGAAGAGCGAGGTGCTCACAGGAAACACTTGCTGAGATAACAAGATAGTAAGGAAAGGAGGGCCACTGAAAGGCCACGCAGAGAGAAGGAGGGCGGACTGGCTATGGAGGAAAATGTCCATCAAGAGGGGTTGGCTTTAGACCGACTACTGAAGCCTCATGTGCAAATATTGTCCTTGATCTGAACTGTAAAAAGGATGTTATAGCCAACAGTCTGTGGTAGAATATACTGTCCTACTGAGTCATAACTCAGCTGACTGAGATATGAAATTATGGATATTGTTTTTGCTTTTTAAAAGTCACTTGGCGGACCATCAGAGTCTGTGACGTCAGACCAGCCTAAGTCTTTGCCAGGACAAATAGATCTCCACCAACATGATGGGGCCGTTTGGGTACGACCCCTGCAACCAAGCACTGCCATACAAGTGTATGTATACACACTCCTCTGCCTCCGAAGCACACACACAATGCTCAGCCATGCCTCCTGGTGAGAATAAACATTTCATAAAACAGTTAAGATGTGCATCTGCAGAGGTTGATTACATGTATTTAGCCCAGATAATCATTTCTGGATCTCATGTGCACTATAATTACAGACAGCACCTGTGCCTGGCCCACCTGCAGTCATTACCATGAATGCCAAGCAGCAATTTAACCGTAATTATATCAACAGGGGGAAAGGAAACATTCAGCAGCAGTACAACTCAATAACTTTACTATTAAAAATGCTGCTGCGTTGAGAGGAAAAGCGCTGTCTCAACAGGATTCCTGGAATAATGAACAACCACAAACCGGTGCATGAAAACATTTAAAAACCCCGACCCCCCCCTCGAGGCAGATCAGTGTTTAAATCTTGCCAGCTGGGTTAGGGTTGAGCAATACAGGTGACAGGGAGGACAGCGGGATCAAGGTTATCAGTCAGGCTAATTGATGAGCCTGCCTGTTTCCACTGAGCCCAAGTATAGGCACGGGGAGGAAAAGGAAGGCAGTCTTCAAGGCTGCCATGTTTGTGTTGTGAGGACAGAGGTGAGAGGTCGAGCAGAGCTTTGAGTTTTTCGCTTATTAAAGCGATCCCTCCGTTTGTCGGGTGGGTTTCTCCTCTGAACAGTCGTTCTGGTGGGAAAGGAGAAACAGGGAAGTGGCAGGCCCTCTTAAGATCAATGAATGTGGTGGAAAAAAGGAGTGGCCCAGGGCAGCCAATAGTGGCCGGGCCACAGGGAGCTGCAGGGAGATAACGTAAACAAGGAAACCACCTGATGTGAGTGGGGTCAGATAAATGCTCAGCCCTCCGCACAGGCAGGTGCTTCCTGAGTCCTGCTCTCTCAATCAGTGGAGCCTTCGCTGCCCTCCTCGCTTGCTCTCCTCATTCTTTTTCTCTGTTTTCTCAATCTGCCAGCAAAGGTTTTCCTAAAAGGACGATTCATAACATGATAGCAGGTTTAAGATCAACCCACAATCCCTGCCTGTTGTCTTCACACCAGAGCCAAAAGTAAACATTCAGGGTCAGTAAAAAGCTTTGAGATTCACTGAAGTGATGACGATCATACAGGCAGTAAAGATAAGAGCAGCTGGCTGTCACTAGGATAGCATACAGTGTGTGAGGGTAAGCATGTTTTGCAGGGGTCTGTCTCTGCAGATAAAGGGCCTTTACCTTTGAAATGGGCAGTCAGGTGAAAACTGGAGATTGCAGAGACAATCTGTGTTTTTCAGCTACACACACACAACCTGCACCGACTGAGAATGTCTATCCAAGCTCACCTCTCCTACTCTTTTTCCTTCTCTTTTTCTTTTTCGCTTTGCTGGTTGGTGTGGGATTGTTTTGTGCTGTCCAATGAGGAAGGAAGTCGGTGTGAGAAAGTGCCTGTTTTTTTGGGACCAACAGGAATTGGCCTCATCACAAGCGGTTCCTTTTTTTGCCGCTGGAACAATGCACTGGCGTCACACCCCTCGACTGGACCTCGGCATTTCACATGGAAAAACGTTCCCAGAATTCCGCTCCCAGGCTCGGGGTAAGGCCGAGGATGGGGCGAGGGTGAGAGGGCGGGAGGTGGAGGGCGGAGGGTAACGGCTGTTAGCGGAGCGGGTGACACAGAGTGACCAGCGAACACTTGTCACTACCGCAACCAGGGAAAGTAAAGTTCCAAATGATGGCACGTCAACAAATGCAAAAAAAAAAAAAAAGATAATTATTGAAAATATCCTTTGAATGCAAAGTAGCAGAGTCAGTACTGAAGTCCCCAGATAATACTCCCCTCATGGTCCATCACACACACTGCAGTACCAAAATCAAGCTTGCTTCTCAATGCAACCCTACAAAACAAAATCACTAACCTGTTAGCTTTAAAGCCAGTGGATGCTGCCTGCAGACTTTGTCGAGACTTACTGCTGCAGTTTGGTTGAGAATTAGGCAACTTTTATTGCCTTATAGTGTTAATGCCTGGGTCTGCAGCTCATTTATTATTTCTGTTACTGTCATCAGATAACATACATATGAGTTGGTAGATTTTTGTGTGTTTACTGGGCAAATCATACACGTGTTGCATCAACACAGTTATACAGTAAGTGAAGTAAGTTCTCATCTTTATGGTCAGCATGTTCTTTTTGTGATGTGTCCTGCACCATCGGCACTAGTTGGCCCTTGTTGGCTTTTTGCAGCCGACTCAGCATGTTGAATTGACATTTGAGACAGAGGAGCTTGTCGGTGAGTGAAATCACTCTGATTGGCTGTTCAGCTCAGAGCATGAGAAGCCAAATGGAAGTGAGGAAAGCAAACAAACAGTGAAAGTCAAGAGGGTGTCCGATTATAGCAAACTTGTTACATTATGTAAGATCTTTTTTAAAGACACTGAACTCTTGAGCAGAGATGGTTTGTAATTTTTTTTGTGTGTTATTGTTCACTAGTGCACGGTAAACATCATATTTTCTGTAAACATCAGGTTGAGTTGTTGATGTGCTAATTGGCTAACTAGCATCTTGAATTTGTCCTGTTGGTCCTCCGGTTAAACTGACAAATACAGACTACTGTCAGCCTGCTGGTATGGAGAGTTATTTCCTTTCACACAGACACAGAACGTTTGTGCTAGTTGGCCATTGGCATTAGTCTTTGTGGTGTGTTCAAGTGCAACTTTTTGGCTGAGACACAGGCTATGTGAGGTGACGCAGCAGTTAGCCGTAGTCGTCCCAAGTTCTTAGGTGTCGGTTTGATGTGTCTGGGCATCAGTATATTGGGAGGATAATTAAAGTATTTTACAGTGTAACAAATAATGTCAAATTCATGTCAGTTATATGCCGCTAAAATGGTTTAAAGGGACAATACCTAAATTAATTCATTTCTTGATTATATTTGTTTATGTTTGTTTACTCTGGTGAACATTTGCCTTATTTTGACCACTAGCTGGAAGTCATGCATTTTACCCACAACAACACCAATCAAACCTGAGAATGATACATATGGATTAAATTAAAAGTCTATGATTTTATCCAATGTCCAAATACATATGTTACCCAGTTAGTTACCTTTTTTTTACCTGCAGATGAAAACATGGACAATAGGAGCTATTTTCTTTATTGCAAAACCTTACTTTGACTTCACATATTGTGACCCTCCACATATAAACTTTAAAATATGTGCGATATGGTTGGCATCACATTATTGCACTTCACAGATTTTTTTCAACTCTGGTGCTACAGCACAGGGCTGCAAGATAAACAAATTACCCCTGTTAAAATGTGCTGGGTCTGCACTTATACTATCAGTGCCATTCATCACCCCAGCTAATAAATCATCACGGAGTGTATGAGAACACAAACGCTGAACAGAAAGATTAATACGCATGGTACGGTTAACTATTAATCTAAAGCCATTAGAAGTGCTCCCGCTTTGAAAGAAAACATAAAAAATCCATATGTGTGCATCTTGGAGCGGCATAACGGGCATTATTATGTCACTACGCTGTTGGACGCAGATGAGGAATCACTCCTCTTACACATTCATTTTCCACACTTTTCTCCTCATAAGGAAAAATCGGTTGTTTAGATGTGAGCGTTGTGCAGTGTGATGCATTTTTGAAATGAGGGAATATTAAAGACATCCAGCCTGTGATCTGGAGAGCACAGAGTTCTTGAGAGATGTCAAATGTTGGACAGAGACATGAAAATTGCCTATGAGAGCCAAGTTAGAGGGGTAAGAACTGGGGCAACTTGGGACTCGGGGGGTCAAGCTGGAACAACACTCCACAGCCATTAGGCCTGGCAGCGAGGGAGCTCCTCCTGGGCGACGGGGCCGACTTCAGAAATTAGGCCGAATGTATCGTTGCTGCAGTTGGCTAGTTGGACTCTGTGAGAACAAATTCATCACTTACATGAAGCCCCTCGACACAATCTCATCAGTGAAGATTCAACGTCAATGAGCCTTTACTAGACAAACAGGCTGCACCCTCTCACCACCACCACGCTCCTACTGAGAGAATTAATCAAACCACATCCAGTCAGCCCCTGTTGTCTCAGGACGAGGCTGGGTAAGCACGGACAGAGGCCTAAGTGATGTCAAACATGGCACGAAGCCCACAGGAACACAAACTGGCCGTGGAAACGTATACATCTTCCATCTGTGCTGTACAGTACACTGCCGTTAATATCATGACCAGGCCTTAACAATCACTCCGCACAAAAGGATTTGCATCTGTTGTTTGTCCTGCGGAGTGGAGATGGGTTTGTGTGTATGTACACAGAGAGCAGTTATGAGGTCAACTACAGTTCAGTTAGCTAAATGGAATCTAAACAAAAGGTCACATTTCACTCTCTCGGTAGGGCAAAGAAAAGCTCACGGCAAGTCCACAAGCTAGTTTCATGAGAGTCCTAGCACTCTCTGAGCCTCTCACCGTCAGTGACACACATCCTCATGTGATGCACTAGAACATAACACTCCCACACACAACGCCAGGGGAGCAAATTCCCAAGAATCTCTGTTTGTGGAATCGGAAGCAAAGGTAGGAAACTGCTCGTGTATGGACCAAATGGGAAAGGGACACATAGGAAAATCATCAAGGGAAAAAACAACAGACCTGCCAAAAATACTTCTTAATCTGTCCATATGTGGATGGATTACTGAACGGGCCAACAGGGCCCAGGCTCAGGGGCCCAAAGTGTCAGAGGTCCCTCTGACCTTCACTTGCAAGATGTCACTCAAATTACCACATACACACCAGGAAGACACTCAAATAGACCACAAAGAAATGAGACACAAAACGAGTACAAAGAGTTGTACAACAACCATGAATGAAACAAATACACCTCAAAGAGACAAAACGACCTCAAAGAGGTATAAAGCAACTACAGAGACACACAAAACAACCAAGAAAAAACAAATACAAAAAAGTACAAATACAGAAAAAACAACAACCACGAAGAGACAAAATGAAAAGATACAAATATACCTCCAAGTGACACAAGATGACCACAAAGACACAAAATGACCAAAAAAAGACACTAAATATACCTTAAAGAGACACAAAATTACTTTAAAGAGACACAAAGTGACCAAAGACAGATGAAAGGAACTACAAAGAGACAAAAAACGACCACAAAGAGACAAAACAACTGAACAAGACACTAAATATACCTAAAAGAAACACAAAACAACCACAAAGCAATGCAAAGAAACTACAAAGAGACACAAAATGTATATAGAGAGTCACAAAACAACCAAGAGAGACACAAATATAGCTCAAAGAGACACAAAATTACTTCAAAGAGACAGAAAACAACATAAAAAAAAACAAATATAACTAAAAGAGACACAAAGTTACCTCAATGAGACAAAATGACCACAGAGAGATGTAAAGGAACTACAAAGAGACAAACAACAACCACGAAGAGACAAAATGAAAAGATACAAATACATCTCAAAGTGACACAAGATGCCTACAAGGAGACAAAAGGACCAAAAAAGACACTAAATACACTCCCAGAGAGACACAACATAACCTCAAAGTAACATAGTATCACCTTAAAGAGACACAAAATGACCACAGAGAGATTAGAAGAAACTACAAAGACACAAAAAACAGCCACAAGGAGACAACCAAAAAAGACACAAATATACCTCAAACAGACACATTACCTCAGAGAGACAAAAAACAACAACAAAAAATCCACAAATATAAATTAAAAAGACACTTAATTATGTTAATGAGACACAAAACAACTCCAGAGAGATGCGAAGGAACTACAAAGAGACAAACAACAACCACGAAGAGACAAACCAACCAAAAAGATACAAATATACTGTGACACAAGATGACTACAAAGAGACAAAATGACCAAAAAAGACAGAAATATACCTTAAAAAGACATAAAATTTCTTCAAATAGACAGAAAAGAACATAAAAAAACACAAATCTACCTCAAAGAGACTACAAAGAGACATAAAACAACCACAAGGGCATACAAAATTACCACAAAGACAAACATAACAACTGCAAAGAGATGAAAAAAGAGAGAAAAACGAGGCAACACTACCACAGGCTCCGAGTGTTTTAATCCCATGTAGGATAGGTGGTTGCGCATTTTGTATAAATGCACCCAGGGGCCCATGTCTCATAAACCGCCCATGTGTCTAAATAAATAAACAACAATATATTGTAGTGCACTGTAGAGGTCATGTGCCCCTGGCCAGGAAGTGGAGGAAGAAAAGGCAGATAAGAGATCATTAAGTCTCTGGATAATTAAGCCAGAATCACAGGCTCTTATCACACAGAATCACAGCATCTAACAGCGTGGCATGCCAAGGTGAAATTACTAGATGCTAATCACGCTGATGGTGTTCAGCGATTATGTTGAATTTCCCTTGTGTGTGACATTGAGGCCAAAACCCTTGCAACTTTGAAGATTAATATTGGCTATTACTTTGATGAAAATTTCCCCTGATTCACACAGCCGGGCAACTTCAATAAAAGAAAATTAATAGGAGCTATTTCAAACTCTGCCTGTGGCGCATCTGTGCAGCCAGAACCCATTGAGGACTCGGAGACCCTGCTGAGCAGCACATAAAGGGAATGCACCTGTTCACACCTCATACTAACAGGTAGATTAGTGTGTGAATTGCGGGTCAGCGAGGCCTGAGGGTTCATAGTCAGGCGGGTCTTCCTGATAGGCTAACTGGTGCAGCTTTAACAGCCCTCTTCACACCAGCACGCTCTTCCCTCTCCTCCATTTATCTCTTTCCTTTTCCTGCTGTGAGGTTTTGTCTTGCGTGAAGCAATGATGCTTTGACTCTGGCGAGGGAGGATTTCCTCAAGGCTACAGTAGCTTCTTCCACACACAATTAGCCTGGTAATCACTCAAGAGCTTGCTCCGACACAAAAACATGTTTGGCTTTCATGTGTTTTGCCTGGGAGTGTCCTTCACATGTTTTTTTGTTTTCTCAGTGCAACACAAACAGCAGCAACTGAGGGACAACGGGAGAAAAACACTGTAAAGTGTGAATGCATTTGCTAAAATGAGGCAGGATATGACATCATTGGGCTGGAGTAACAGATGTGGTAATGCTTATGGCCCCTGCTGACTCTCCATGTGTCAAAGGTGGAGCTGGTCTGTTAGGATCAATATCAAGCATTGAAGGGGTGGTTGGAGTATGTGCTGCCTGTCTCTTGGCACACTGGCAAACAGACAGCTGTTACACACATGGCCCCAGATCACCGCAACCTGATTTACGCCCTTCAACCTGAGCAGAAGCCTTTTAAAAACTTGTTCTGTTGAGCCATAAATTACACCTCAGCCGTAAATTATGTCACAACGCTGCCATCCACCAGACGTCTTTTCTGTCGCCTCACTCGCCTACATGCATCACAACAAGGTGTCAGTAGACCACAGTGTGTTGTTGGTTGCATTGTAAGGGTAGAGGAGTGCTGACATTGCTGTGTTTTGTCAACAATAAAGCAAGAGGGTGGCTGGAAAGTTCCACAGGACTCTAATTAGACAAGCAACATAATATCAGGGTGTTTGGATCCAACCAAATGTCAGCTGAAGGTCTGACGGTTTCACCTGAGCGAAAACTGACGTCATAACAGTTTTTTAATTTGTGACATATGTTTAAACACCTGCAGGTGCAGATCAGAAATCACGCTTAGATTTAAAAGTGACACATTTAGATAATATGAATTTAACTCTGTGCCTTATATGGCCAAAAATATGTCATGATGTCAAAGGCATTAACTGCAGCTGACAGCAGACATGCAGTCATGTTTTCTCCTTAAAGGAATATTTCACCCATACGTCCATACATACCTGAATATCCAGAAAACCTTTATGTGCTTGAGCCGAAGATTAAACATTGAATTTAATGTTGCTGTAAAGGAATGCTTCACCCACAAAATGGCCATTTGAATACCCATTACTCACTCTGTGTTACGTTGAATCTGTGTTTTTCTTTGTTTTTTCTTGCATGCCACAACACTGAGCGAAGAATCCAAAATGAAAGGAAATTCTTGAAATGGGGTGCACCATCATGAAAGGCAAACCAGGCAAATGTTTAAGGCTCCCAAAAAGATTTTTTTAAAAGGGGCCCCTAGTCATATTGGCAATTTTCCAAGGACAGGTGTACACCCCCTTTAAACTTGTGGCATCAAACACTGACAAAAAAAAAAGCCGTCCTTTAACGTCGGCATGATAAGTGGCCTGGTCGCCGTTATAGTTTAACAGAGCTCTGTGGCGTCAGGGGGAAACACTGCAAGACAAAAATGAAAGTTAAGGTGGCGAAAGTCCAAGTAAGGTGGGTGGGAGTGGTGGTGGACGCACCCAACTAACACCAACTTTTACCCAGGAGCATGTTTGCATCTTGTAAGATTATAAAGCAGCAGCAAAACCTAACCCTAACCATGTGCTTTTGTTGCCTAAACCCAGCCACGTACGTTAGTCGTACTGTTGTACTGACGTAGTGTGTTTATTTTGAAAGAGACTGTATGTATATGTTAAATTTCCTGTGAAAACAGAAGTGTATTTTGAAAGAAGACAATGCATGTAACAGGCAGAACTTGACACAGCGTCCCAGAACGTCAACAACCAACGCACCCAGGGTACCTTGCACGTCATATCTGGACGTGCAAGGTCCATGAGCAAACGTCGATATGTGACGAGGTCGGAGTGAGAATGTGTTGGACAGTCAGATAGCTACCTGTAACTGTCATACATGAGTTCAGTGTAACCGTCAGTACGATGAAACAAGCATACCACAAACAGAAAGAGGAGGAAAAATGACCCAGGAGTGTTGGGGGGCCTCAATAGGCTTCTTTGCCTGGGGACCTCCAGAGTCTAGGGTCACCACTGAACTGAAATAAAGGGGCTCCGAGTTTAACAACAGAAAAACATCTGTTAATAGTCTCTCACACAATTTGTGCAGTATAACCCAAGTCTCATTTCTCCCGCTGTATGCTCAGTACTTCCCAAACACATGCATTTTTTATGAAACCTTCCTATTTAAAACACGTCCACATACGTGTAGCCTAAGCAACCGCAGGCATTTGAACTGCTTCTACATTTCATTGAGATGTGCAGGTGCACCACTCGTTTATGTGGAAGTGTTTTAAATAGTAAGGTTTGAGTGAAACTGTGTTTGGGAAGTACTGAGCGTACCACTGGATAAATGAGACTTAGACTGTATTGCACATTTTGAGTGAGAGTTTGTAAGCGGATGTTTTGATTTAGCTTTGCTGTTGTTAACCACAGCCCCCTTTAACTTCAACTCATCAAGAATTTTGTTAGTTTTTAGATTCTTCATTCTTTGTTAAGGCATACTATAAAAACAAAGTTCTCTTCACTAATTCAAGGTAACATGAGGTGAGGTATTGATATACAAATACTAATTTTGTATCTGTATTATACCTTTAACAGCAGCACTGAAGTTAGTGTTTAATTCTTGGCTCGAGCACATTCAGTTTTTCTGGATATTCTCTTCACACCCTGAACCCCCCCCCCCCCCCCACACACACACACACACACACACACACACACACACACATATTTAAACACTTTTGCCTGAAACAAAATCTACAGGCAGCATTAAGTTGACACAGGGGCAGCACGGTGCTGTGAGAGAAGGAAACCACCCCTCGCCTTTCTAATTGCGGCAGCAGGTGATTTCTCCTCCGAGGGCGACATGCTCAGATGCCTCAGATCCATTGGCAGCGCACATCAAAAGCCCCATTGATTGGCTGGACAGATTGGGGCGTAGAGATCAAATGCGCTGTAAAGAAGTGTTAAACTGCTCTGCATTAAACAGGGCAGATTTCTGGACTAAAAGGGGCCATCTGTTAGCACTGTAGCTAATTTCCTATTGCACTCGCCCAGATTGTTGATACTGTTGGAACAGTGGCCAGAGACGGTCCAATTCAGGCCGAGCGGCCCAATGAACCTGGAGCGTAGATAAAGAGAAGTTGCCTGCCCAGTGAGTTTCATCCAAGGGGACGAACTGTAGAGGAATAAAATAAATACTAATATCACCAGTAAAGTGACATATGATCGCACCACACAGTGTTTTCACATGTCATCAGGTTCACTGTTTTGACCACTGTTCATTTTAAAAGGTCTTTGATCCCTGTATTGATACGGGACACAATAATCTTCATGTGTTTTTAAAATAAATAAGTAGCAAGAGTATGTTGGTGTGACTGATGTGTTTTGGGTCAGCCGCTCACATTTGAAAAAGTCCAGGATCGAAAAGAGCCGAAATAGCACATCTCTGATTGTATTAAATTATTAGCATTTTGAGTAATGACATTTCAAACATCTTGTTCAAACCTATAATTTATGAACAATGTCGAGAAGGAAAGTTTTCCTGGGAACAAACACGAGTCTGCCAAAGAACCAAACAATTGCATCAGGCACTTTCTCATAAATAGCAACTTGCCTAATAAGTCCAAAGGCACTTTCATACCTCTTCGTTTCCCAATCAAAATGTTATTTTTAGGGTTCAGATGCCAGCTGAAAAGCCATAGAACAATCAGAAGTCGGCTTTACAAAACACTGTCACAGAGAAAAATGATGTCCTATACAAGGCTGAGATGGGACTGGTGGTGGGCCGACGTCTGTTTCCAAGGCTGTGTTTATTCTAGAGCAACGCAGCAGAAAAGAGCCTGTTAGATTATTGTTTGCACTGGCCAAAAGCAAATAACCCCTACAGCTAAATGTCCTGTAATTTCAGGCCAACTTTCTGTCTATGCTTATACACAAAAAATCAAGAGATAGATAAAAGGAGATTAATCTGTAAATATTAAGAAAGACTAGTGAGTGCATCATCAGGAAGGCGCTTCTCCGTCTCTGATTCAAGCCAATGTTTTCCTTCATGCCGCACAGAGAAGATCCAATCCGAGCATCACTGCTTGTTTAGCACAGTCCAGAGCTTTACAAGGAATTGTAACCTGAGCTACAGTCGGGAAACCTTAACCATGGCGCATCAATTATTAAAGTGTATGGATGTTTTGACGTGTATGAAGGGAGGGCAGGAGCACCCTTGCATTACACACTTGTCTCTACAAAAGAGATTGATGGGACTCTAGAGTCCATGGCAGCCATATAAACTCAAGAGATGCCTCATAGATAAGTGCGTTCAAGACATTTTTCCACACAGAACAGGAACACAGGATTAATCCACCACACACTGGTGCTCCACAGGATCTGTGTGATTCAGTCAATGGTGGGAACGCCAAATGCTTCAATACAGCAGAGCCGTGAGGTGTCCGGGCCTCTTACTCACACTGCTCCGCACTCAATAGTCCATTGTCTCCGCTCTAACGTGGAACCTCAAACCTATAAGTCAAAGGAGGGGGGTTTAGAGATGAAGTCATCTCGGCAGGAGAGCTGCTCAGCCAGACACCTTCACAGCCAGGGAACAATCCTTAAATCCTGTTCCCTCACTGTAAATCCTCCCAGACAAGTTGGCCTGTTGCAGGGGTGATAAAGGTAACAATGCCTGTGCCCAGCGTGAGTTTACATGTGATAAAAATGTATTCGCCATTTTGAATTTGTTTGCTTAGCAGCCTCTATATACTGCTTTGAGTTCATTTTTCTTTTCCCTCCTGGAACAATTATTTGTGCACGTGAAAGGAGAAGAATTCAGCTGGGTCTTATGGATGTTAGTTCAACAAACATTGTTAGGCTACACGCAGGATACAGTGTTGACTTTAATTTATACAAATTTGCTTTCAATTGAGGGTATTATTAGTTATGATGCTAAATAGAGTGCCGGAACAGCTGGGTGCTCGCACTTGTTATGGTCTTTTCATTAAGCATAATAAACAAAGTAAAGTATAGTTTCTCTTCCTCTCCTTGTGTGCAACACAGCATGTGTGTGTGTGTGTGTGTGTGTGTGTGTGTGTGTGTGTGTGTGTCTGCCAGCCCAGGCAGTTGCGACGGGCCCCAGTGCACGCTAGTGTCAGATTTTGTGTCTAAACTAGTGTATCATCTCGTCACATGATCACATAGACACTTTACCTTGGACAGCATCAATATATCTTAAAACTTAAATTACACTCGAGGATTACAGCCCCCCGGCATACTGACACAACACCACTTTATCCTGTTAAAACAATACTCACAACTACGGACTAAAGGAGTATGAATATCTTACAGGGTTATCGAGGCATGGACACATAATTTGAGGTAGCCAACAAACTGGTTTTTACATCCGAAGAACTTCTATAAAAATGAACAGCTTGGCAACCAGACCAGGCTTCTAATTGAGACAGGCCTTTATTTGTTCAAATGTGTAGCTACACCAGGCTAGTAAAAGTTTTACGATACATATAACCCAGCAATCATTTTTGCACATCTGTATGTGACAAAAATACTACAGAAAAAAAAAATTTAATCAAGTTGGGTTTTTTTTTAATAATTTATTTGTAATTTTTATATCCATCCATCCATCAATTTTCATCTGCTTCTCCGGGGCCGGGTCGCAGGAGCAGCAGGCCAAGCAAAGCACCCCAGACATCCTTCTCCCCAGCAACGCTTTCCAGCTCCTCCTGGGGGACCCCGAGGTGTTCCCAGGCTAGACAAGATATGTAATCCCTCCAGCATGTTCTGAGTCTGCCCCGAGGCCTCCTACCAATGGGACATGCCCGGAACACCTCCAGCGGGAAGCGTCCTGGAGGCATCCTGATCAGATGCCCGCCCGGTCACAATGCACCCCGGGTCGGGTGCATTGTGTGCTGGGCGTCAGGCAGGAGTGGGGCACCTGGCATACTGATCCCTGGTGTCGCGGCTCTGTAATTTTTAGAGTTTATACATGATAAGCATATATCTGTGTTATAGGTTGCTAGTTTATGAAAAAACGGAAAAGAAATGAAAAGAAAACCTTGGCAAACATTGCCTTTTGTGGGGCATAAATACCAAATGGCACCACTTTGAATTTAACAAGAGTTCTTTAATGATCGCAGTTTTATTTCTGAGGCGGCAATCTGAGTCACTTGCAAAGCCTGTTCTTCTCTCAATTCTCTAGGCCCCTGCATTATCCATATTTACGCCCCTGGTCCGGCCCCAAATAAGCTTCCAAATGATACCTCTAATCATAAAAAATACAGTGTGTTTATGGCATGTGGGACAGGTTTGTAAATATTTTCCAGCAAGCATAATCACATTCAATTTATGTTCAAACCTGTCCAGTTGCGCGGCCCATCTTCAGTCATTTACGCGCCAGATTTTGTTGTATACGCGGGTTCCTCCGCTGATTTACGAGTGTGAGACAATGTGTTTGCAATAAGACTCCATTACCATACAGCTGTGGAGTTATCTCCCGCTCCGTCCACTCTATCTAAAATAAACACAAGCAACAAGAGAGAAGGCTGCGAGGTCACGAGCATAAAAGGCACTCGGGGCGTCCAGGCGCGTAAATACGCACAAACAATCACTGATCCTTACAGAAAAAATATTTATTTTCCCATTGTTTACTGTTTCTCTGGTAGCCAGCAGTGGATTTACTGAACTTGTCGACCTTGACAATAAATTATGCTTCCTTTAATTTTCTTTCTTTCTTTTTAAATGTGTTTGGTTTGATGGACTCTGCATGTAAAGCGCAGAAAAGTTATATTTTCTGGACCAGGTGAGGCAAAGACAATTTCCTCCAAATAAGAATAATGAATGATTTTGATATTCCGAGGAGAAAAAAGAAGGTGGAGAGGAGAGTGGGCGGTGTTCAGTGACTGACAGTGTCTCTAATGGCACCACACTGCGGTATATAAACTGGGAGGGACGTCAAACACCCCTCACTGGGAGTCACTATGCGCTGATGCTCCCCCACATGCTCGCATCACTGTTGGCAACACAAGCCCCGCATCAGCACAGCAAACTCAAACCACATCTGACCGGCACGATGGATGGGCAACATAAAGACCGCAGACAGACTCACTTGTGGATATTGACGTTACTGATATTTGTCTAACCTCTAGCACTGGATAACTCGGTCTTTTCCAACTTTCTTCTTCTGGATACGGATTTGCGGAGCTGGATCTTTTCCTACAGGCTTTGGAAGAAGGATTATTATTTATTCCTTATTAAATCACTTTGTCATCACTCCGTTTTCGCCGCCATCACTTGGAATAGGAGCGTTTTTGTTGGAGGACAAACTGATTTTTTAAGGATACGCACATCAAACTCTAAAGGATGGCCGTTTGGTTCACCTCTGTCCTCGCAATAGTTGTTACATTATTTACTCAGGTAGCCTGCCTTTTTTTAAATGTTTGCAAATTAGGACATCATAATTTTAGAAACAAATGTTGCATGATTTCGTGCTGACTTTTTGTGTCCTTCCAGGTTCTGGGATCAGGTGTTTTCGAGATAGATCTCCATCACTTTCAGAATACTAAAGGTTTGCTGGCAAACGGACTCAGTTGCAGCATGACTGGCTGCAGGACTTATTTCAGGGTTTGTTTGAAGAACTTCCAGACGGTGGTGTCTCCTGGAGGCTGTATATTTGGCAAAGCCACCACACCTGTTCTGGGCATCGACTCCTTCAGCATCCAGCAGGACGCCAGGCTGCGTCTGCCGCTCAACTTCACCTGGCCGGTAAGAGCAACTGTCCTGCTGCGCGCACTACTGGCTTCAATACTGTACACATAAAATTCAAATATGATTTTCACATGATTTAGTAATGAATTAAAGAGATAAGGAACGTGTTTAAGTGTGCCTATCAGTGACACATTTACATTTGAGCGCACATTTTTCGAGAAAGGTCATTAAAAGCCTGTTTTATAATTTTATTATCTACATTAAATTAACACAAAACGATTTCCTGCTCTAGTTTTAAAGGTATCACGTATATATTTAAATGCACACACACTGTATAATAAGGTGTCACGTATTTTACTGCATCCCTGTGTTCTCCACATCGTGCGTAAAAGCAACGAATAGAGTTTTAATTTATTTTCATTTTAAGATAATGTTATAACCCTTATATCCGCATTTCAGTGAATCGAAATAAATATGCATTTTATATATTTTCAGGTTTTTAGTGACATTATCTCCTAATTTGTCCCCACAGGGTGCTTTCTCATTAGTTATTGAAGCCTGGTATTCTCCTACAGCGGACCTACCTGGAGGTAAGGAGACGTGCGCCCCCCTCTGTCCACCACTAGAGGGAGACATGCCATGTGTACATGACTTATTACCTACCGCACATTTCATCAATAACCCTCACTTAACGTGCTGGCAAGCGCATCTGGCATTTTCAACGTCATGGATCCGCGTTTGTTAGGATGCCTTATGAGTCACACGACAATTCCTCACAATCAAATCTCTCCAACACAATCGCACTTCCCTTGTTTTATTTTTGGCTTGCATGGGAAAGTGTACAAGCTTGAGTGAGAATATGAAGCCTTGCCAAAAAATCCCATGACAGCCTTTTCCTGGATTTTACACCTTTTTTGTTAGGTCCAATGGTCACATGTGAGAGGAAGAGGAAATTTCAGTGTACAGATTGTGTATTGTTACAAAAGTCTTAAACTAACCTGTATGTGTCTGATGTTTTCCTCACAGATGCCACCAGCCCTGATTTCTTGATTAGTTCTTTTACCATCCAAAGACGGTTGGGAATAGGGCCTGAGTGGTCCCCGGATGTGGGGAGGGGGACGCAGACGGAGCTAAGGTACTCATACCGGTTCATCTGCAATGAACATTACTACGGGGACACTTGTTCCAAAATATGCGCTCCGAGAGACGACCATTTTGGCCACTACACCTGCAAGCCTGACGGGCAAATAGCCTGTCTACCGGGATGGAAGGGAGAATACTGCCAAGAACGTAAGCAAGAGTAAAGACACCATATGGACACTTTTCTTTGTTTGGGGTCAAAGGTCACAAGGCAGGGTACTTTAGGGTCATTTAGAGAAGATTTTATAAATAAACAAATGGCTATTTTTGTACAATTTATGTGTTATTCCTGCATAAAGTTGTTCTTAAGTGTTAAATAAGCTGCAAAATCACACACATTAAACGTCACAATGAAAAATGGCGTCTGAATGACCTGTTACATAACCCCAGGTGTGTATTTTGGGATGCCAGGCAGCCAAACACAATCACACAGAGGTGAAATTTGACGACAGCTTTCTCTGTGGGCGCGTGCGGGTTTTTTAATCCAGGGGCGGTGGTCGCCCGGCAGCAGCGCGCGCCGGGGTTAATCGCGGCATTATCGCCCGCCACGCGCCACTAAATTGCGGGCTCTATTGTTGAAGCGGTGCAGGACAGCAGCTGCAAACGGGGCTCGAAGTGCCCGCAGATAACAATGGGGCAGCTGTCCTGCTTTTTTTTTTTTTTTTTTTTGAGAACAAGCATCTGCTGCGCACTAACCAGCCGTTTAACACCATAAAAGCATGCAGAATCAATGTCACCTATAGGAGCAGGCCTAGAGAGGAGAGAGGTGTGGGTTCAGCTGACAGGGTCAGGTAACAGGTTTTATTGTGGGGAGAAAAAAAAAACATTTAGATGTGATGAAAGTTATTAAAAGCTTGTTATAAATGGCAAATTAGAAATCTTGAGCTTTTTTTGTTTGCTTTTTTTTTTAGCAATCTGTCTGGAGGGGTGCAACGAAAGAAATGGAAACTGCACATTACCTGGAGAGTGCAAGTGAGTATGAGTTTATGCTTCATAATTATCTATCTAAATGTTGATTTCTGTTTACTGGCATCAAGGGATTCATAAACTGCTGAAACACAAAAAATAAGGCAGAAATAATCATTAAAAGCAGCAGATAAAGCTATTAAATAATCTTACAAGGTCTTTTTTGGGGGGGCGTCTCTATTGGGGGTTGTTCACCAGAAAATTTTGAGCATCAGACACTTCATTTCCTGCATTCTGGTAAATTTGGTGCACCAGTTTGTGCCTTTTATACCTCAATTTATGGTGTAAACTTCAAAATAAAAAGTCCTCTGCTGCCTTCAAATGCACATCCACCGCCCTTAAATCTACACCTATTCCCAGTATGTAACAAAACTATAACATTGTTTGTATTTATCTTTCTCTCTTCAATCATCTCTGGGATTGTGACATAGTGATAAGAAAGATTACATGTGTTTTTCATTAGGTGTTCTCTCTGACATGAGTGTGCTAAAGAGTCATGGAGAAGTTGAGTGTTAATGTGTGTGTGAGCCAAAGGTCACGTCGTACTGTTTTGTGTGTGAACAGATGCAGGGAGGGCTGGCAGGGACTCTTTTGTGATGTGTGTAAACTCCATCCGTCCTGTAAACATGGTACCTGTAAAGAGCCGTGGCAGTGCACCTGCAAGGAGGGCTGGGGAGGCATCTTTTGTGACCAAGGTGTGTAACTACCTCTTTGTACTGTAAATAGTAATAATAAAAATGTCTTCAAATGTCTTTTTTTTTTGGCTCCGTTTGTAACTCTTCCACTCATTTGTTTTCAGATCTGAACTACTGCACCCACCACAAACCCTGTGCCAACGGGGCCACGTGCATGAACACGGGCCAGGGCAGCTACACCTGCACCTGCATGCCAGGCTTCACCGGGGTTAACTGTGACTTGGAGGTCAGGGAGTGTGACAGCCAGCCCTGTCACAACGGAGGCCACTGCCTGGTGAGTGCGGAAGTCTCTCTCTCTCCTTTCCCACAACACAGGCTTTCCTGTTTTTGTTTTTGCCTCACTCTATCTGCTAGTCCAGGAGGATGCTATCGATTGTCAAGTCAGTGGATGACCCAGTTCACAGAGTGTGTACTGTAAATAGAATTCAAACTAAGGATAATGGGGTTCGTTGGGGCGGTCGTGAACAGGATATGATAAAGAAAACATCTGACAGGGAGCTTTTTGATAAACTTTATATCTTTTTTTTTTCTCCCTGCAGGACTCTGAGAATGGCTATAGGTGTGTGTGCCCAGAGGGGTTTGAAGGGACAAACTGTGAACCCAAGATGCTGACCTGTGCAGATACACCCTGCTTTCATGGTGGCAAGTGCAGAGAGAGGGATAACGGACATACTTACATATGCGAGTGTCCGGCAGGCTACACTGGACTTAACTGTGAGAAGAAAGTGGATAAATGTACCTCACTGCAATGCACTAATGGTAATCAATCTCTCTACATTAAAGATAATTCAGGCCTTTCTGTATAAATGTGTGAGAAATCATCACATATAGGCTTCTGAAATTGTTTTTGTTGTGCATAGGTGGACACTGTGTAACCGACGGCAACCTCCGACTGTGCAGCTGTCGCTCAGGCTTCACAGGTCTGCGCTGTGAGATCAACATCAACGAGTGTGCCAGGAACCCCTGCGCGAACGGCTCCACCTGCATAGACGGCATGAACGACTACACCTGCACCTGCCCCCCGGGGTACACCGGCCGCCACTGCGACAAGCCCACGGACCGCTGTGCCTCCAAACCCTGCCTGAACGGCGGGACCTGCACCACTGGAGCCAAAGGCCAGCCCACCTGCATCTGCCCCTGCCCATTACAGCGGCCCCCAGTGCCAGTCCAACAACGTGCCTTCACCCGACACCCAGAGCCAAGGTGACAAGTTGAGCTTGGCAGCCATCTGCCTGGGAGTAGGCCTGGTGGCTGTTCTGGTGCTTTTCTGCATGGTGGCGGTGGTGATATGTCACGTGAGGAAGCAGAGGAGCAATGAGCAGGACTCAGAGACCATGAACAACCTCTCCAAGGTGGACTTTCAGAAAGAGAACCTCATCTCCACTCTAGAGCTCAAGAACACCAATAAAAAGGTGGATCTGGAGGTAGACTGTCCCAGGGAAAAGTCGAATCACAAACACATCAACCACTATCACCTGGACTATAAAACCTCCACGGGGTACAAGGACGAACTGTCCCTTTTGGACAAAGATGAAAACTGTGAAAAGACGATAGAAGAAAAAAAGCATTTGAGTAGAATGTACAGGTAAGAGCACATGGAGGGGCTGAATCAGCAGCTTGTATTGTAGTTGCGTTTCTGTGTTTTTTTGTTCTAGAAAGTTCAGTACATGAGACGATTTGTTTTTGTGCTCAGTAACCAACATGACGTATCTCTCCTCCACAGTGAAAGGCCAGAGTGTAGAATATCAACAATATGTTCTTCCAGAGATTCAATGTACCAGTCTGTCTTTGTAATAGCAGAGGAGAAAAACGAATGCATCATTGCAACTGAGGTATGTCTTTTTTTATATCATGAGTCTGTGTTATTGTTTCATCAGAGCAGAGCCTTTATTATTAAAGGAGCAGTGTGTGGGATTTAGTGGCCTCCAGAGTGAGGATTGCAACTAGTTGAAGTTTCTCTCATGTGCGAAGTGCAAGCTCCCGGTTAAGATTCCCTCTGTGTTCATTGTTCAGGAGGTTTTTATCGAGAGCCATATTATCAGAGCAGAGGTCTCTTCGTTTTCAAAATAAACAGACTTAGTAATTAAAACCCAACCTAGTCTCACTATGAAGTCGTCAAAAACAAGCGCTTTATCAGTGTCCTTCACATAAGAATGATACACCACCAGGTGTCAGGGAAACGCAGCGGGACAACAAAAAAAGTGAAGGCAGATGAAGTCTAAAGTAGGACGGGCAGAAGGGGTCTTGGATGGGTCCAACAACAACCGACTTTCACCTGGGAAGTCGATGTTCACTTGCTGTAAGATTGTAAAGCCAAACCCTGCTCTTTTTTTCCAAACCTAACCAGGTGTGTCAGTTGGCTAAACGTAACCATGCGCTTTTGTTGTTGAAGGAAGAAAAACGTCAGTTTGCGGTCTTGTCCCGACATAGTGCGTTTACTTTGAAAGAAACTATACATTTCCTGTGAAACCAGAAGTGTATTTTGAAAACAGGCGATGCATGTAAGAGACAGAAGAATGTCACCAACCAAGGCTCCTATGGTACCTTGAATGTCATATCTCGACCTGAAAAGTTCATTACCAAACGTCGATATGTGACAAGGTCGGAGTGAGAATGAAACAGTAAATGAAGCAGTTTCTCGTTACAGATCAGTGTTTCTCTGTCACTATTTGGCTTGTTGCAAATGGGCCGCTAACATAGCACCTGCTAATGTGTGCTCACCTTGTTCTCTGATAACCTAAGAGCTAGAAGTTCAGGAGGTTTTTACCGATTATCCGCAGAGGTCTCTGCCTCTCCAAAACAGACAGACCCTGCAATTTAAACCGGTAAAAACACTGAATAAAGCAGGTTCACAATAAAACAATGTTTTTCCCATGCTACTCATCACATCATGGAAGGGGCTATGAACCATGGTGGTAGACGCAACAACACCAAAACACAAAACCACATCTTATCCAGAGGCAGTGTGTCCATTCCAGGCTACTGTAGAAACATGCCGGTACAGCATGATGATCCCTGTAGACAAGGACCTGCTCCCTATGTAGACATAAACGGCTCATTCTAAACAAACAGAAGCACCATGATTCTTATTCTCAGCTGATTACACACTAAAGAAAACATAGTTATTATGTTATATTTAATTTTTGCAAACTCACCAGAAACAGTAAATTCTTGTTTGTTATTTCAGATGTTGCTGCAGTAGTCACTGAGCTTTGTTTATCTTCTCTTTCAGGTATAATAAGTGGAGGACATTATTCACTGTCAACATTGGATTTCTTGTGGACTTGTTTACAAGTGTGGAGAGACTGGGATTTATTTAAATGCAAGCTGCTGCTCTTGAAAACTTGATAACTGGATGGAGCCGGTGTGCTCTTTGAATTCAATCAAACAGAAGCTACTAATCTTTGTGAGAATGTAAAGACTGAAAAAAACAGACTACAAATAATGAGCAAATCTGACTCGTGGAAGCAGCTTCGGTGTTTCCGATTCAAACCCTCGTCTGCTCCGTCCAAGTTCATCCAAGGGCGACAGGCCAACATGTTTATGCCTGCCTGTTGATTAGAAGAAGAGGACTATCTCGACGTGCTCCTCTCCACCTTATTGCAGTAATCAGCAATCAGCAAATCAACGTACTGCCATCAAGCCTGTGGAAGGAGCCAGCCTTTTCTATTTTTTGTGGCCTGCAATGCGCTATGCAAAGAAAAACCAGCATTGTGCTTAATCAGAAAGGGACAAAAACTACTGAAAACGGTTCATTTTTGAAGGATATTTAGGGTTATTCATTTTGTAAATCCTTTTTTATAAAGAATGTATGCAGCCTAGATCACAAAGCCTTATATATGTGTTTAATAGCATTGTGCCCCGCCTTATCTCGAGTCCTTTGCACAGCAAAATGAACATAAAAGATCAAAAGATGCAATATGCTATAGCGCCATGCAGGGAAGCTAATGATAAGGCCTTGTTTTACCTTATGCAAGATCACCCTTAAATGAAGACAAAGAAATACATGAAGTGACTATCGTACCAAGGACGCCTTCAAAGCAAATGACTGAACCAATAATGTTATTTTAAAAGATTAGTAATTCATTAGTAATTTAAGAATATGAAGCACTGATCTTTGTCTCTCTGTGTTTTATAAGATTATTTTGTATATACTGTATATTTATATGTCGAGATTAGAAGTATGTTTTCAAGTTGATGCCCAGAAAAGGTGAATTTATTTTTAAAGTGTCGTTGGTGTTTTATTATTTTTTGTTATAAAAAGAAACAATGAACACATATCTGGTACACTGTTTGTTTGTCGGTCTGCAATGGTCGAGTGTACTCGTGGTCCAAATAGAGCTCCTAATTTAAATGTTGGAATCATCTAGAAACTTTTATTTGTGTCAGCCGGTGTGGAAGTGGCTTCATTGTCTATTAGATACAGTAATATTTGGCCTGGTAGCATTTCTGATGAGTCCGTGTCTATGTCCATGACGTCTGTGTCAGTGTGATGTGAAATCAATGTGCTAGCAGTCATTCAGTGGACAGTGTTGTAATTGGCAGCGATGTAAAGAAATAGTCAAACAAAAAGATATATATTTAAAACAGCATCTGTATGTGAAAATAAAGAATCCTTGTGGTCTTTCTACAGCACGTAACTGCCTCTCTGAACTGCTACTGTGTGTGTATAAAAAACTAGAGACTAGATATCAGAGGTAGGACCAAGCACTCAAGTTCCAAGTCGAGTCAAATATCATGAATGCTTTTTAAAATTTGTTGTTTGTTTTGCATACTGCAGCTCCTTTTTTAGTAGTTTTGTGTAGCCAGATTTGGTCCAGGGCTACAGAAAGAATCACTGATTAACTTTCTGCTATGGAAAAACACACACTGGTTTGTTTTTGTTTCTTTAAACCAATCACAATCATCTTGGGCAGCACTAAGGCCAGGATGCAGCAGTGGCGCTCTTACAAAATAGTTCATTCATTCATTGTCTGTAACCGCTTGTCATGTCAGGGGTCGAGGGGGGGGCTGGAGCCTATCCCAGCTGACACTGGGCGAGAGGCAGGGTACACCCTGGACAGGTCACCAGACTATCACAGGGCTGACACATAGAGACAGACAACCATTCACACTCACATTCACACCTACGGACAATTTAGAGTCACCAGTTAACCTGCATGTCTTTGGACTGTGGGAGGAAGCTGGAGTACCCAGAGAAAACCCACTGCTGACACAGGGAGAGCATGCAAACTCCACACAGAAGGGCTCCCCCACCCTGGTTTGGACCAGGAACCCTCTTGCTGTGAGGTGACAATGCTAACCACTGCACCACTGTGCCGCCCTTGTAGGATAAGTTTCAAGGGGGAAGTGGTTTTAGGTGGAAGGCGAGCAGAGTCATTAAGATGGCTCTGCATAAAAACAGTAACAGTCATATGCAACTGTTTATGTTACATTCAAGTTTTTGTGATAAAAAAAAAGACAAACATAATTTGAAAATCAGCGGATTAAACTTTAGTTCTGGAGGAACTCATTTGAACTCATTAAACCCACAGGTGATATGCTGGCTGTACGTGGCTCTTACACAACATTATGAAGACAATAACACAGAAGCTCATGTGAGGTGGAATGGATCAGTGCATTGGCTGAAGTCACTGTGAATGTTACATGGCACTGCCACAGTTAAAAGACGCAGCAAATCGAAACCAACCAGGCCATGCCACAAACAGACACAAGAGTCCTGCGAGACAGAGCCTGGGCTTTTCCAAGCTGTTTTATTCATTGTAGATCTTTTAAACAACTCACCGAAAGACCAAAGCAGGGAGGCCTTGTTGCACAATGTTGTTTCCTGTAGCAAAAGGGATTTGGAAACAGTAGCACGCAGGAGTAGGTGACTGTGTCTCAGAGGCGAAGAGGTCATCCACTAATCGGAAGATCAGTGATTCACTGCCCGGCTCCTCCAGGCCGCGTGTTGAAGCACCCTTGAGCATGATGCTGAACCCCAAATTGCTGAGTAGCAGGTGGCACCTTGTACAGTAGCCTCAGTCACCAGTGTATGAATGTGTGTGTGAATGGGTGAATGTGATGTGTAGTGTAAAAAGCACTTTGAGTGGTCGGAACTAGAAAGGTGCTGGACAAGTGCAGGTCCGTTTAGCAGAGGGAAGGGAGAGTGCAGGCTTTAATCAGCGCCCAATGGTAGACTTATAGCCACAGTCTACATCCAGTGAGGCAAACTAACTCTCTTACTTTTTCTTTTTTTTACTTTTGTACTCAAACAAAATTATCTTTGGTATTGTTAGTTCGTCATGGTTCTGTCCTGCAGCTTGACTGGACGATGGCGGATTGGTTCAGACAAAGTGGACCAGGGTAGATATCTGTCAGCTTGGTAGAAATGAATACTGTTACTGTTATTTGAGTCAGGAAATAAATAACATATATTTGAATATTTGGGCTTGGGAGGAAGATATCAAGTATTTGAAGTAAAAAGTTTCACTTTACTTGGACTGCAAAGTCCAAAGTCCTCCAACATCATTAAATCTGTGACTCGTGTCTGACTCAAGTGCAAGTCATGAGGCACAAGTGTTGGGGGGGGGTGTGTGAGGAACTCAACAAAACTCAAATCAAAACTGATAAAAATCTGCACACCCTTTCAAATCTAGAAAAAAGCAAACAGCTGTTGCCGAGCCCCCATGAGGCAGAGCACCATAACAACCCAACAAATGACACTGTCACGTTAAACATCCTGCATTTTCCTCACCTGAGTTCCTGCAGCTACCTTTAATAAAGCTTCACTTCAAAGTCTCAGGAGTGGAGCAATGTCTTTTAGCACCACTTGGGGGCAGTGAGCTTTGTTTGAAGTTGGGAGAGAAGAGTTTCTCTTTCAACTTAGCTCATCAAATATCATTTACAGTAAGTGACCGACAGACAGAGAAAACAGTCATCATGCAGTCAGTCATAAGCGATCAGCCTGTGCTCCTGGCACAATAGTGTGCTAGACAGACCTGTGCAGAACACAGACACGTAATGAGCTTAAGAGAGCACAGATATAACAGTCCCAGTTATTTATAGGTAATGTGATTACCTGCTGAACTATCACTGACAGTTTGACACTCAAGGGTACAAGAGGTGTTTCCTCATTTAATGAAGGGAGAATGGTGGAATAAAATGGCAGGAACAATACAATAAAAATGTTTTATTTAACTGAAATAAACACAAAAAATATATACTTTGGAACAAAAATGATATTGTGTACTCACACAACTAACCAAAATAAAATAAAAACATAGAGAACATGCCTTCAGTCAATCACAAGCGTGAAGAGGCTTTGGTGCATATGTTTATTGAGACTGTCATGTCTACGTGACTGAGTCAAAGTGTTTGTATTGTAACTCTTATTCTGAGTTCAATTAATCTTGACCCTGTCCACTTTCACAATAGTATAACAATGATAATTGGAAAAACAAAACACAAACAGTGGGAGTGGACACTTTAAAACAATAATAACAAAAGTGAAAGGAGCAAACACTCGGGAAACTCAGTAAAAACAAAAGTGAAGTGGGAACACTAATAAATAATAAATAATGAAACAGAAATAAAAGCTAATGAGAAAAACAAGACTGAGAACAAAACTAGCACATTCAATGTTTTTCTTCATTTCAGTTTCATCTAAAACCCTCCTGATTGGTTCATCCGTCAGCTGAGCCCGCCCCTCCCGTGATCTCATTGGTCGACACCGTCTCGCTCTGACGTGTCCTGAACAACAAATCCACGTGTTGTTGTACATCAGTAGGATACAGAGGAGAAACGGACAGTACCTACACGGTGTTTTTGATGCCAGCGTCATACACTCGATGATTCCCGCAAGACTGCATTTTTGAGTGATTACTTCCGCTTTCAGCTGTGTATATTAGTGACAGTGGGACGTATTGGAATGTATAACAGGACAGACACAACACAGGACATATCGGACAGCTGCTACTTATTGACAGGCACACATACACACTTGTCTTGTTTTTTAAACACTGCCTAGCGATTACAATGAAACCTCAGGATGTTATCAAAGAAAAAAACAGCCTGTGGATATTTGGATATGGCTCCTTAGTGTGGAAACCTGACTTTGCCTACAAGAGGAGCAAAGTTGGCTTCATTAGAGGATACAAAAGGCGCTTCTGGCATGGAGATGATTTTTACAGAGGGGACAAGAAAAGGGTGAGATGTCCTCTTACACTCTCCAACTGATTCAAATAATTTCTGATCATTTTAATTCTTTATTAATTCATTAGTCTGTTTATTATGTAATATAATGAAGTACTGAACTTGTTGTGCTGAGTAGTCATGTCCTTATTGTCTGTGTCCTTGTTCTCCACAGCCAGGCAGAGTGGCCACACTAGTGGAGGATCAGGAGGTAAGTGCCCTTCATAGGGAAGCTCCCAGTCTATTTTGATCCTCTATACAGCATGTAATAGTGAATCTGCTCTCTACATTACTAGCATTATCATTTTATGACTATAAAAGCAATCACTATTAGTGAACATGAGCAACCCTCAATACCCACAAAAATGATCCTACCTCATGGTCGTATACAGTAATTATATGGTTGTATATTACATCCAGTGGTGCTGTGGACCTTATAAACACTTACAGCAAGGGCGTAGCCACGGAGTCAACATTGAGGGGGAACAAATCTATAAGGGGGACCCCCAGGCAATGATTAACACTTGTGGGCTATCTGACAAATGTGGCAAAATAAAGATGTTAACATTAGCTGAATATGCCCTGTGAGCCACGTTCAGCTTGGGTGTGGCAACACCACTTGGCCAAACCACACATAAAACCGTAGTACATGTTAATGTAGAGGCGGTAGGAATAGCGATGGCAATTTTTTTAAGTGTCTGTATGATTATGATTACACTTGGTAATGGTTATTTCAAACAGAGTATTGTTGCCTTTAATAGAATAAACTTTTTTTTTCATAATTTATGTTTTTTATTGATACAGTGGGGAACATTTGGAGCATATTTGAGTATTGGGGCAATGTGTCCCTTGATATCAAGTTAAAAAGATGCTCTCCAAGCTGTGAATGTTAACTAACTCCTCCTGGGGGTCAAATCAGGACATCCCATACTGTATTTGTTCCACCATTAACATTCCTCCTCTTGTTTTTCCCACAGGCTTGCACGTGGGGAGTGGCCTATGAAGTGAGTGACTCCCAGATAGAGGAATCCCTTCAGTACCTCAACATGAGAGAGGTTGTGTTGGGGGGCTACACCACAGAGATGGTGGAGTTCATCCCTCAGGAGAAGGGCCAGGGTGCTCTGTCGGCCCTTGTCTACATCGCCACCTCAGATAACCCCGCCTATCTCGGCCCGGCCTCAGACAAAGAGATCGCCGCCCAGATTGCCATCTGTAGAGGGAAAACGGGCCACAATATTGAATACCTGGTCCGCCTGGCAGAGTTCATGAGGCTGTGTTGCCCCGAGGTAGAGGACGAGCACCTCTTCTCTATTGAGGCGGCGGTTCTGGACATTTACCATGATCATGGAGGGATCAAACCTCTAGATCAAAAGTCCCTGCTGGTTGGAGCTACATAAAACACTACATGAGGTGCTCCACGTAAAAAAATGTTATGTTTTTATCCCAGGTGAAGGGAAATGAAGTCCTGCAACACATGTTTGAAGGTATTCGGTGCTTGAAAGAGGAATACCTGACTTGGTTTCAAGGAAAATATAACAGTGATGACATTCATAACCTCACAGAGTAATGACCTTTTGACCTTCTGACTCAACATTTTTTTACTGTAAAGACAGAAAAATATATTTTAAATACTGTAAACAAACTCCAGAAGCAGTCGGTGCTGTTAAAACATCACACTAAGGGATGACGTCTCTTTTTTAAAAACATAATGTCTTATACCTTTGTTGTAAAAGGCTCTCAGAAGCAACTGTATAATGTGCGTATTTTTAAAATGTACTCCAATAAAACACTGAAATCTCCCTGAAATGAATGGTGATTATTTTTCTGTGGCTCGCGCTCAACTCACATGTGAGTTTGAACAAGTCTCCTATATATTTATGTTGAATGCTCGATTGCATACCTTGCCTCATGCTCCGACATCACGTGGCTGAGGAATGTACAGCTGTAGCCCCTCACAGGAAATGCTGACTTTTCCTCAGAGGCTTGGTCATGCACAGACCGAGCAGCTTTAAGATATCTTTTGGTGCAGTTACACTGTGTTGCATAGATGCATTCACTCTAAAAACGTTTGCTCTGGTTGTGTGCTGTGCAGTTCTTGAGTTAATGTCGCAACCAGCAGGCTATAAAAACATTTTCTTTTATGATGCAAGAATTGTCTTTAAACTCTGCCAGGCACAGTGGTCGCTCAGTCCTTATTAATTCCTGTTGTGCAGCCACGCATTCCTCAAACACATAAAACTTTACCTTAAAAGTTCCCAAAGTTCTCAGTACACATGCAAACATCTAGGATACTTGTCCAGAGTAATAGTGTTGGTAGAGAGCTGTGTATTGAGAGTGCACACAGTCACATATAGAAGAAGCCACAGACTGTGGAAGACTGCCCGCATGCTTTCCAGTATAGACAGAGCATGTATGGGCTAAGCTGGGAGGTGGGGGTGCAGATAGGGTTTCTGTCCCTGTCTTGACTTTGATCACGTTGCAAAAACATGTGCACGTGCCACATGTCGGAATTCTTAAAAAAAGAAGTTGCCCCTGGATAAACAGGCCCACATTTTAAGCTGCACAGTTCTGTGGCACACTGTTCTACTTTCTTAGAAATCAGCCCAGAACTAGGTCAGAGGTTTGAGCTGTTAGAGGGAGACATGCAGTTTAACAAGAGCTCACATGTACTGATCATGTACTGTAGGAGGACATGTACAGAAGCTCTCCTAGTATGAACAGATCACTATGGCCACACTTCATCACCACAGCACTGTGTCACGTCTTGTTCTTTTCCAGGAAATAATAATAAAAAGGTTTACATGGAAGACCAGTTTGTGGCTCATACTGTTGCTAAATTTTCCATTGAAAACTGTTTACTACTCAGTGCAAAGCACACTGGGTTCTCTGTGCTGACTGACGCACTATTTGTTTTTTTATTTTTGATAAAACTAATGAGCTTATCCATACAGACAACAATGAGTCAACAGCGTGCTCGTCTGTGGTGTCTTGAAGCCCCACATGGTAACATCTGGTATGCAGGGCAGTATATGAAACTGATGACTCAGTAAATGTGGTGTGCTCTTTGCCAAATCTGCCCAACCCTACTTTGTCCTTATTCTGCTCATCAATTTGTTGTTGTGTACTTTTCTGAATCATCACTCATGATATTCACTAAGTACAAAGATGAAATGTTAATTCCATCTTGGATTTGTCATCTAAGCAGCCTCCTCTCCAATACTACTGTGAGCGTCATGTTTTGTTCTTGTAATTTGATGTGCTTATATCCACTCCCTGTTGCTAATACCAACAATACCACAGGCCTTCCTCTCCACCCACACATTTTGGTACAAAACAATGTGGTACACAGACACATTAACTGTATTCAGTGACAAAACGCCAATGACCAAATCACTGTCAGCTGTTACCACTGTGTGGAGGAAACTGCAGCTGCAGCTCTGTTGCTGTTTCAGAAACTTTATTGGCTTTTTAGATGCAAAAACATACACTGCATACTATCGCCAAGACCAATATTGATGTCCACAAGACATATAGAACGTAAAAACAATAATAATGGTTGCATGGTTGCATGCCTCTGCAAGCCAGTCAAGTTGCAGTTGCAGTTTATCCATGACTCATACGTAGCGATGACAGTCAGCAATGCGGGTCGTCTTTGGACAAGATACGAACCCCAAATTGCTCCCGATGGCTGTTCCTTAGGTGTGAGAGAGCATGTGACTGAGTATCAGTAAGTACAAGTATCAACTGGCACCAGTGTGTGAATGTGTGTGTTACTCGCTGAATGTGTAGACTCAGTCGTGTAAAAGCACTTTGAGTTGTCAGAAGACTAGAAAGACGCTATACAAGTCCGTTTAGCATTTATAAAATATGGATGTTGCTGCAAAGAATCTACAAACTCTAATTCACACATCTTTGCACTGCAGCACAGTTTCAAGGCTGACACCCAAGATTAGTGTCACCAAATCAGTATACACCAAATGTCTCCCCTTCTGTTGCTGAACTATGATGATGAATAATGATCAGAAAATCAGTTTTTGCAGAGTATTATGATGTCACAGTGACACTGACCTTTAGCCTTTGGATATAAAATGTCTCAACTTCATCATTTTATCCTCTTTTGTGTGAAATTTTGTCATAATTATGAATTCTCATTCATCTAAATTCATATGAGTTCTAGAGTGATCTTTGACCTTTGACCACCGGAAATCCTATCAGTTCATCCTTGAATCCAAGTGGATGCTCGTGCTAAATTTGGGAAAATTCTCTCCAGTTGTTCTTGAGATATGGTGTTCATGAGAACAGATGCAAGGTTACAGTGACCCTGACCCTGAAGGGGATGAGCGGATGTACGGATGGACAACTTGAAAACATGATATCTGCAGAGGCTTAAAAATGTCTTAAAAATATTTGATCGAAGTTATTCCAATCCCAGAGAATGAGCTGAGCATGTGACAGAGGGTGGCTGGAACCGGATGGCATCGAGAGGGTTTGATCTAAGTCCGGATCTCTGAATTCCTGGTAAGAGAGGCTGGGGAGATGGAGTCTGTGAAACACTTAAAACTGAAACAAGCAATCAGCTGCAGCTCTGTAACAAATGTTTTAATGTGTTTATCACGTCTGAAGTCAGCATTTATTTATCTATTAGCAATTATGCTGCATTAGCGCGTTATGATTTACAACTCACTCTGGAACCTCTCATTAGAGAGACAAGTAAATCAATAAATGCCACTTACCACACTGTTAGTGCTCCTTGGAGACCTGCACAGGGAATATGAAACCCTGGGGTCATAAAGTTAGAAGGTCCTTACTAACAAAGATGGGTAAAAACATGTCCATGTCTGACGTCTCTGTGCATGCTCAGTGAATATACTGTGAGCATAAAACATACAATTTAATATATAAGCTTATTCTATTGACATTAAATCAAAAATGCATATGCATTATTACACCGTGCCCTCTGTGCACTTTGAACCCCTAATCAATATTATTACCCCTCCTGAGGTCACACACTCTCCAGGAAAATATGTCAGCCATTATCCTCTGAACAGAACACACACTGATTATGAGGAACACTCACACAATACCGCTGAATGGAGGTTGAGGTCACATCCTAAGGATGTGCGTCTGGCCTATCACAGCCCAGATTAGCAGTCACACGTCCCTTAAAACATAATGCATTTGGGAGCCTCCACCTGCATGCTAATGTGCACCTAGTTTGAACTCTGACCCTTGACCTTGGCTTGGTCAGTGCAGGGCTGAAGGTCACTTTGGAAGTGTGTTAAAGAGAAAATGATTGGGCCACTAATGGAGTCCATCCGCTTCAGGAGCCCCTCTTATTGGGAGGAAGGAAAAGGAAGACCCTCCATTAAGAAGGCACAAACAATGGCTTCTCCCAGCCCTCTATCAATCAGCAAAATAGAAACAGAAACTAAAGCGCCATATGTTTTACTTGAAAGGACAGTTTAGATTTTTTGAAGTGGGGCCACATGAAGTACTTATCCATAGTCAGTGTATCACCTACTGAAGATGGCGACTGGCATGTCTCCAGTTTGGAGAAGCAGGCAGGAATACAATGAAAGCTGAGAAATGTAGTGCTGTTGATTGGAGCAGAAGCAAATGTATTCAGTATCAGTGTAAGTGTGCCCTATACTTAGAATACTGTCAGTACTCCAGCCTGCTTCTCCAAACTAGGGGCGTACCAGCTGACATCTACTGTCGGTAATACACTGACTGTGGGTGAGTACCTCATATAACCCCACGTTAAAAAAAACAAACTATCCCTTTAAAATACTCAGATCAAAGGACTGAATCTGGTTTGTGGTTTTGGCCTGTGCTGCTGCTCATTTTCTTTTATGAGGCAGCGGAGAGAGAACACAGTTCAGACTCATCCATCACTGTGCAGTGATAAACACTGTTCTTTAATCCATTCGTCATGGCCACTGGTCGATGTAAAAACTGTTTGTTCTCATCTGAACAGAACATGACTCACATCCACGGGATCTTTTAATCCAATCTGTTTGGAGCAGGACTGGGGACTGAACCAGGCTTGACAAAATTAAAGCTCCAGCCAGAGAGCTGCCTCCCGCTTCATTAGCCTGCTCTATCCCCGAGGAATGGCACTTTTGCTGCACTTAATTTAATTTCCCTAATCTCTTTTACACTCGAACCCACCACAGCTGCTTGCCTTTGGCTGAGGGGTGTCAGGACCTGAGGGGGAGACGGCTCTGTGCGATAACCTGAGAGAATTCTTCATCCGTTTTAACTTGAAACACCACAAGTATTTTTGAAAATGTACTTTGTGTTGTGCTGTTAATGTACAAACATGAAGTGAGTCTTTGTTGCCTTGATGAAAATTAACATGTCTCAAATAAGTTTCAAGTCTTTCTAAAGTCAGGACAAGCAAGTCCCGAGTCAACTCCTAAATCAAGACTGACAAGTCCCAAGTCCTTAGCTTTTTGAGTCCTGCACTGCACTCTTCACTAAATATAATGCTACTTGAAACAAAGTAATAATATAAGCTACTAAATGTACAAAAAAATGAGTGCATTTTTAAAATTTGAATTTATTTGTTAAAACAAGTTTGTTAAAAAAAAAAGTTACTTGGATGTTAAGCTAACATCGGCTAAGCATTAGCTCGCTAACTATGTAAACATTAGCCTTGTGTGACTGTTCTTTGTCCAACTTCTAGTTAGACGTTTTTGCATCTTTGTCTATCATTTTTGTCCCGCAAATTTTGCATAGGCCTATTGCAATTGTTTGTTTGTTTGATTGTTGGACTGTTATGAGTGCAAAGCCTTGAAATTATCATTGGTATCATTTTACACAACTGGCACTCCAACAAACTCTGGGATTACGGGGTAGTGGGGTTGCTGCTACGAGCCATCCTGGTCCCTATATGACCAAATTGAGAGCTGTGTCCGCATACTTGGCGTAAAGGTCAAACACGTTCTCAGTGGATGTTGGCCTATGTCATGGTTGTCCTGTGTCATCAATCCTGTTTGTGATAGTCACAAACAGGATCTCAAGGTGCAGCCGGGCGGAGGAAGGCGTCTGGTTTGGGGATCTCAGAATTGCGCTTCTGCTTTTTGCAGATGATGTGGCTTCTTTCTGCTTCATCACACTGTCACCTCCAGCAGGCACTGGGGCGGTTTGCAGTTGAGTGTGAAGCGGCTGGGGCCAGAGTCAGCACCTCCAAATCTGAAGCCATGGTTCTCTGCCAGAAACCGGTTATTGCTCCCCCGCTTGAGGCAGTAGTTCCAGTTATTGCCCCCTCCGGGTTGGGAGTGAGTTACTGCCTCAAGCGAGGGAGTTCAAGTATCTCGGGGTCTTGTTCACGAGTGAGGGTAGAATGGAGTGTGAGATGGATCGGCAGTTTGGTGCAGCTCCTGCAGCGATGCAGGCGCTGCACTGGACCGTTGTGGTAAAGAAGAGCTGAGCGGGAAGGCAAAACCTTCGACCCAACATCCCAACCCTCACATATGGTCATAAACTCTGGGTTATAACCAAAAGAATGAGATCATGGATACAAGCAGCCGAAATGAGTTTCCTCTGTGGGGTGGGGTGGCTGGGCTCAGCCTTAGAGATAGGGTGAGGAGGTCGGACATCCGGAGGGAGCTCAGAGTAGAGCCGCTGCTCCTTCACGTTGAAAGGGGTCAATTGAGGTGGTTCGGGCATCTGATCAGGATGCCTCCTGGGTGCCTCCCGTTGGAGGTGTTCCGAACGTGTTCCAGAATTCGCTGGAGGGATTACGTAAGAGGTGTTAGTCAGTTACCTTTGGACAGAGTCATGCTAGCTGTTATACTTTGTTTTTATTCTTTGAGCTAAGCTAAGCTAACCAGCTGCTGGCTGTAGCTTCATATTTACTATATGTACAGAGCAGTATCGATCTTCTCATCTAACTCTCAGCAATATAGCCTATTTCTCAAAATGTCAAACCATTTCTTTAAATTTAAACTTTCTCGATGGAGTTTAGTTTTGTGACAATTGTTGCAGCAGTTCCATGAAGGGTCACACAGTTGGGAGTTTTCCCAGGGATTTATTTTGCTTTTGATTTTGTTTTTGTTTTTGTTTTTGTTTCAGTTTGACCATGAATGAAAAAAAGCATCTGAGCTAACAATGGTATTAAGTGGGGGAGAGGTAGGGTGTGCATATGCTTCCTGGTCCGCTTTGCAGGAACGCCAGGAAACATTTGTGTCCAATTTAGTTAAGCAATGCAAACCTCCTTCACTTTTGCAGATGGCCCAGCACGAGCATCCGCAGGTGCAGAGCGTGTCGTTCAGTGTAGGCCTGCTTTGCTTTGGCAGCAGGCATGGCAGCGGCGGCCATAGTTATCTCACATTGCGAAGCCAAATCAGCTTCTTGTTGTGTTAACTTTGTTAGGCGGAACAACTGGGTGAAGCAGGTGGGAAAGGGTGGAGCAGGGTTTTTTGGTGCCAAGTGCGATGCCACAGTGACATTTGGCAAACAACCACTCGCAGCTGATGATGGGACCTGGTGTTTTCCTCCTCCAGTAACATTGTGAAATCCTTTTTCTTTTACATAGGCCTGCATAAGTTAGCCAAATGTGTAAGAGATTAAAAAAGAGTGAGAACACAATGTCCTAGCTGTGTAATTACACCCTGGGCAAAGAAAGACAGGTGCTTGTTTAAGGAAAAACAACACATGGTTTGTGTTGCAGCCTGAAGCACAGAGTGATAGGCCAAACCAAGATATGTAATGCTGATTTATTTAATGACATGATCTTTCTCTTTGCATGTCAATACCTGCAAAAATTGAAATAGCTACCCTTCACCAGAACTGGTTAGTCATAGGCAGCTGCTAAATGTAAACACTGACAACAGGGCTGCAACCAGGATGTTATGAAACCCAGAGGGATTATAAAAAGGTGTGGTGGCATATCAATTGAAGATTCATTCAAGGTTGTAAATGTGTACATGCGTAAGAATTTTACCTATATTTGATAGATTGCCTCAGGTTGAGCAAGATCGAAACCAAATACAAAAATATAAATAAAATGCATAAACTATTTAAAATTAATTCAAACATGCCGAGTGATGAAAACAAAAAGCTTTCTTGTTTCAGTGACACGAGTTTTTAAAGAGTTTCATTCTTTCAATGGTTCAAACTGAATTTAGTCTTAAAGTATCGACATTAATGTAGAAAAAAAATCCCTAATTACAACACAATATTGAGAAAGCCCAAGTTCCTGTTTTGTGTCATGGGTTACACCTAAGCCTCCCTGGACTGTGGCCAGCTCTGCATCACTCCAGTTTTTCCATTGATTCACAATGGAAAAACACATGTTCCAAACTACGGCCCGGTCAGTACATCGATATCATACTAATACTGTGACATGAGACTAGATATCTCGTGGATTTTGGATGTTGTAATATCATAAGTGTTGTTGTTTCCTGGTTTTAAAGACTGCAGTACAGTTACGTGATTTAATGTTCTGAACTTACCAGACTGTTTAAGCTGTTCTGTTATTTGCGTTTATCCACCTAGTCATCAAAAATCTTATAGTGTAAAAAATGTATGAAAGCACCAACAGTCAACCCTAATATTGTCACAATACTGACATTTAGGTATGTAGTAAAAAATTATTGTGATATTTGATTTTCTTCATATCGCCAAACCCTATAACAAACTAGATAAATCTCATTTCAGATTTGGAATTCACCTCTTTTTCCGTAGGAGGAAGTGTGAATGAAATATATCTTTTTTCTTATTTTCTAACTTCTTTAATTTCAGATTCCTTGAGAATACATGTATTTGTTATTATCAGGTTAATGTAACAATTCTGCAGCAGAATATTTTTAATAACTCTGTCGTACATTTATTGTCACAAAAGGCAATTCCTTTGATGCAAAGCTGCCTCAAGCCAGGAGAGACTGTTGAGCACAGTAATGTTTTGTTTTCCGTTGGCACTTTCGGCTGCGAGGCAAGGCAAGGCAGCTTCATTTGTATAGCACATTTCATACACAAGGGCAAGTCAAAGTGCTTTGCAGAGCAATAAAATATAAAACACAATAAAGGATACAGACAAGAGTAAAGAGAAAAAAATGAAATAAAAGGCAACAAGAGGTTACATTGTCAGTTTGAACATGCCAAGCCGTGCTGGCCAGACCTGAGATGGACCAAGCGTGCCCAACCGCATCCAAGCAGGTAGCTGTGATGTCTCACTGACCGCAGCCAGCCTCCAGTGATCCCTGTTCTCTCCGTAAACAAGCCTGTAATAGTAAAACTCAACTCATGTCCGTCTGTGCAGGAGACCAACAGAAAGACATTTTTAAAAGTCTCTGTGCTCAGCTGTCAGTGCTTCAGTAGCTTCTGACTGAATCTCTGTGGTTTGAAGTTTAGTTTCTTTCCTGCGTCCCTGTTTATACTTTCAGATATCTGCTTTGTTCTAATTTCATGTTCACTTTCAGCCTTATAGGAGTCATGTTACGTTACTGCTTATTTACTCTGCTGCTTCATAATAAAAGTGTTTACATGACAAAATGCAGGAAGTGAAATGTGTTTAGCACGGGAACTTTATTAAAGGATATTCTTCTATAAAATAAGTCTACTAACACCTCAGTGAGGAGGAGTAAAGGCAGAAACAGCCACAGTGAGATGTTAATGAACAGCTGCAGACAACAGGCTCTTACTGCGCCTCCAACAGGTGAACTTCTTTTACCTGCCGTGCTGTGTGATGGAAAAACACAGACGCAAAATAACGTGAGACCTTTAGCTGGGGATCAGTCACCTGCTTTTACTGTCATCAACTCAAGACAAGCCTATCATCACTTAAAGACACACCTTTAGGCATGTAGCCCTGTTGTAGTATTTGCCCTGCTGTGGTGATGCGCCAAGTCAAATCAAGTCAAGCCAATCACCATAACCATGACATAACACCTCTGTCCTGTATAACCATTGACATCAGAGAGATTGGTATGGCTTCGGAAAGTGAAATGAATCTGTCCTGGTGAGATAAGGCATTAGTGAGGCTCCAGCCCCCCTGCTGGCAGATCTGCGCTGTATTTTAACAGCAAGCACAACTTAGAAGTTCGATATGCGTAACCAAAACTGCACCATAATCAGTGACTTTCAATTAGAAACAACGAAACCCTGAGAATTATGAATCCTTTTCAACTTTCTTACCTACTACTTGACATTTCCCTCCTGAGGTGGCCCTGACATCATGAGGACTTTTCGCTCTCAGGTACTCTGACTCACTTTCTCAGCCTGAATCAAAAGGCCCTGGAGGTTTCCTGCCATTTTTCTCTGGAGTGTTTTCTCTCAAAGAACAGGAAAGGCAGCTCTGTTTCCCACACACTCACAGAGGTTGGCTATCAATGCCATTTTACAGTGTGACCACTGCAGCGCACAATCAAGCAGCTGCAGAGTCATTGTGAGACTCTCACAGACTTTGTGCTGCAGTATCGCACTAACGTGATAAACGATGCCGCTTTGTATTTTTTAGGGGGAAAGTATCTTTGCAACATTACCTTAATAGCTTTTATCTGCTTGTAAATGTCTCTAAGCAGTGATTATAAGATCAGTTTATGTTGCTGATACAAGATCTGTGTTCTCACTTCATTTGTTCGTTTATTTGAGTCTCTTCAGACTGAGAAATTTACCATTAACGTCTTTAATCGTCTGCCCTCTACACTCATGCAATAAAAAGAGCACTTATCTAACACACTTAACCAATTTTGTAGTTAAAATATTTAAAAACCTCATCAGATAACCACAAAACTTTTTTTTTAAATTTCATTTTTGGTCTGAGTCGAATGTTTCCTAAGTGAGTAATAGCATCTAATGACGCTTTGTGTTTGTTTGGAGTGTTTTATCCCTTTGAAAAGATCCTGTTCTCATGTTAATAAGCCAATTGCGGCACAGTTTCCTGTTTAAGGAGATTCTAATCAGGCTCTGCGAGAACATATGCTGCTGTGTGGATTGATGTGGAGCCAATTGAAACTAAAAGAAGAAGAAAACACAGATGCTTCAAAGGCCAAAGGGTGAGACCCCTGGTGATATTGTTATCGGCTCCCTGTGATGCATTGGATCAAACGTTCAGACGCTGAGGGGGCTGATGTGGATTTTGCACTTGTGCGCAAAATCAAAACTTGAACTCCTTCTAAAGGAATTCCATGCAGCAAGCCTTTCATTTAAATAAATCCCTTCTCTTGATTGGCACAGAATGAGCAATAAATTACTTGTCAGATAAAACTTGTGTCATCACACCTGACACCCTTTTAGGGTGTGTTACAATGACAGCACAACAGTCTTGTATGTGTAATTACTTGTAAACAAGTGGCACTGATAAAAGGTAAAAAAGCATTTGAGGTCATGATGTCCTCTTATGCCTGACAATGACAAAAGGTAGAGGTATTCTGCCCAGTCACACCCATACCAGAAGTGGGAATCCACACCGTGGTTTCCCGGCTTTATCACAAACAAAGAAACCATTTTATTTCCTGCAGCCTTTGTGAGCCTACTATCATATTCACACTTCAAATGTAGCTTTATTTTTATGTTTTACAATGCATCCTACATGCTGATCATCAGCTGCTCATGACGGGTTTGACATTAATTAGACTTTTATTCTATTTAATGATTATTAAAGGAAAGGTTTGACATTGTGAGAAACTTGCTTTCTTGCCAAGAACATTGAAGCTACTCTCATATCTATCTGTCTGTCTGTCTCTCTGTCCGTATAACTATCCACAAATAAAGCTAGGGTAACCAGTTAGCTAAGCTCAACACAAAGACAACACTTAGCCACACCTTGTCCAAAAATTGTTTACATACCAGGACCACTGAAGCTTGCTAATTAGCACTTCATATCTGTCTATTATATCTGTTTAAAACAGGAAGTGACTGCATGCAGTAAAGACATAGTCTGGCACATAAACCCTGAGGTACAAACACAAGAAGTGTTTAGCTTTTATTTGGATTAAACCAACAAGTTATGATGTGTTAATTTGAGGCTTTAAGAGGTGATGGCAGGCCTGCTGTTTCCCCCTGTCTCCAGTCTTTATGCTAAGCAAAGCTAAGCTAAACTAACCAGCTGCAGGTGGTAGCTTCACATTATCCGTACTGATAAGAGAGGGGTATCAATCTAACTCTCTACAAAATCCCATTTAAAAACCCACATCTACTTAACTAATATACTGCCTTTAAAGATAGTAAAAACTTGGTTTCCAAGCTTAGGTGTTTTTTTAAATAAAATGTATCACTGTAGCTACGTACAACAATTAAAGTTAAAGTTAAAGGGGAAATCACCCTCAGGTATCAAGAGTTTAACATTCAAAAAACAAATCTGTTTCATCAGGCCTGTGTCAGTGTGGTTTGATCAGATTTGATTTACCTGGCAACATTTGCAAACAAATTCGAATCAGAAATATGTGCTATCTTTATCACCTTGTTCTAACTTGCCCTGCCCTCTGTAAACCAGTGAGATGAGCACAGATAAAACAGCACACACAGAACTGTCTTATGTGAAATAACCAAAACTTTGAAAAAAATGAATGTCCATGTTGCACTGCACATAGCTTTTGGGGAGCTTTAAAATGTGTTTAAACTCAACTGTGTTTTATTTAATGGTCACAGTCATAAAGCAGATGAATTGAAGGACACTTGTCTGACTGATCTGGAGTAAGGCTACTGTATATCGTGTGAAGCTCAGAGGACAGACCCCCTGTGATGCTCTCTGGAGGGTAAAGTGGGATTAGTCCGCCGCTCCTGGACCCCCGCCAGGGTTTAATGGAGCAGGAGTAACTAAATTGACGGGTCTGCTCGCTGGCCAACAAAAGCCCAAAAACACTTAGGCTTTACTTAAAAATTGGGACATGCTGACTTACCCTAAGCTGGTTCAGATCCAAATGATACAATACTGGTTATAATATTAATTCAGATTAACTGCAAATGCACTGAGCCAAAAAAAAAAAAAAAAAAAGGCAAGACATGTATATCCTCAGTCACACCACTGCAATGTATTCACAGACATAGTTTATGCTTTCCTGCCATAACTGGCTACAAGTCAGGAATGTGTACAACAGGGGTCAGATAGGAGGTAGTGCAGGGGTGGGAGAGATCGACAAAGGTCTGAATTCCCATGAATCACTTGGTGCGGTGACCATAAGGTGCTAGAATTTGAGTTGTCCTGGGAAGGGGGCTGTATCCTGTTGCTAATAAACAGGAGCGATACATGGAGCAGAAACCTCACATCAGACCAGTGCTTTGGTAAATATGAGGACTCGAAATCTGGTACAGACGTTCATGGCCCTCAGAGGATGAATCCTAATGACTTTAGTTATCTTTTGACTTGTCCTTTGGTACCACAGGAAAGCTTACAGTGGTTTTGATGTCTCAATAAGTATTGGCTTTTAAATTTAGTAACCATATTTATAGTCCCCTGAGGATGAAACAATGGCTCTTCTCGCACCATCATCAGGTCCAACATTGTATGTTTTCCCAATACTTTGGTTTATACCATAGAGTATAGGTGGACGTTGCCACTATGGCGTCGCCCATTGGTTTGTAGAGTATTGTTTTGAAGCCTTGGTTTGGCATTTTGGTTGTCACCATCTTGGTTTTTGGAGCCAGTAAGTATTAATTTTCATTTCAAAGAGTCAAAGCCTCTGAAGAGGCATTTTAAATGAAGTAGACTACTCACCTCCTGAAACCTGGCACCTCTTAGCCTTCACAAGTCAATACTACTGGGTGTGCAAAGTGTTCTGGTGGTCGAGGCTACCATACATGACCATTCATACACATTCTCACGTCGATGAAACAGCCACAAGGAGCAATTTGGGATTCAGTATCTTGCCCAAGGATACTTCGACATGCGAACTGGAGGAGCCAGGGATCTAACCGCCAATCTTCCAATTAGTGACCAACCCACTGTACCTCTGAGCCACAGTCACCTCTACTCTAAATGGGACTATAATTTACCAAATGAACATCATGCTGTGTTTAAGAAGACTTGAAATTGATGATTGAGACCATAAACTCATCAGAAAAATGTTTATTTTAGTAAAAAGAAAAATCAAGTGAGAAGACAGGTAACTTTTGCACAGACTTGTAAATAATCAGACTTCTTTTTGCAAACACTGGAGTCGCCCCCTGCTGGCCAGAGAGAATGCAGGTTTAAGGCACTTTTCAGACCTAAAAAAAAAATACCCCTCGCTAACTACCTGCAAAACCAATGACAATGCATCAGCTTCAGCTGTACTCTGTGTTTAGTGCCTGTTCACAAATCTTACAATGTTGACACACTAAACTCTGAAAATGATAAACATTAGATGTGCTAAACAGTAGCATGTTATCATGGTAATGTTTGCATATCCTTTGACTCCTGCAGCCTCACGGAGCCGTCAGTTTTTTGTTTAATTGTGCTGCACTGCTTCTGAAATGTGAAACTTGTCGGGGTTAGATGTTATTTTCAGTTGTGCATTTAACATGAAATAACAGACGTGCATAAAATGTGGCTGTGTGGTGCATCAGTAACGGGGTTAAAAACTCACCAACACTAACTGCATATCATGAATGAACAAAAGAAGTTAATCCTCCACAGTCTACTATGTTTTGTGTCAAATTCAAACAAGCAGGTCAGGACCCTTGACACCAGGCTGCAAACAGTGTCACAGAGATTATGCTGAATACATGTATAGCAAGTGACAGTGTGGCCCAGTCGTGACCCTTAAGTCACACCTAGGAACCAGAGAAGGAGAGGGGAAGGGTTTTCCATTATGTGAGGTCTCAGTGTGATGGAAGCACCCATCCTGCTCTAATCCCCACCACTTAAGAGCCCAGGCGATATCTACTTAAAGAGACATTATGCAGGAAATGTTATGCAAATGGCTTGTTTATCGCTTCATCTCCCTGTCAGCCACTTGTTTTGTGCTCTGTCTGCAGTGTGCCATGCTGATCTCTGGCTTAGGGCAGAGCATAATCTTTTAACACCTATATGGCAGATTTCTCTATTGTTGTCAGATCTGATATGTGACAGGAATTTGAGTCACTTATTGGGTTTACTTTATAACAACCAGAGCAATAGTTCAGGGAGACATGAGGGGCATTTGAGGTTATCTCACTGTATAGATTTGCATTAATTCACACGAGTCAGTCAGCGCGTGTGCATTGAATTTTGAAGTGTGCTGTGTGTATATCGGGGGCTCTCCCTAAGCTGCACACATTGAGAGACCCTTACTAAGCAGATTACCTCTGTAAATCTGTGTCAGGATATGTTTCTGCATGTCTAGTCATGCAAGAAGAGAGAGCGTGAGAATGCGGACACAAAGCATGTTTACAGTATCACATACACATCTCTGTTGACTATCTACAGACACTAAGCCACTGTTAAAGTCATCAGCACGCTGCTGACATCTACTGCACAAGTTAAGGTACATGCAAACCTTGCAAACGCATTTGCAAACAGTTGCACACTGCCTGTACTGTATATATGCATTTGCAGCATTGAAGATGATAAAAGTAGCTTTAACAGGAAATAGAAATCTTTGGATGTGGAGGTATTTAAAGGCCGTTTCCTGTGTTTGACATTTACCTTGAATTAAGGAACACAAGCATTGTGACTCACAGCTGCCAGAGGTGTAGCATGGGAGCCGAGCTGGCAGCATGACGTGTGTCCGAGGAGGTGGGGGGGACCAGATGTTGTCCTCCTACCGTGGGGAATAAACTCTATCACTCACAGTGCAGGTGGTGGGAAAAAGGGGGAGAGAAAGGGAGAAGAGAACGAGTGAGCGAGAAACAACGGCAAACAGGAAGCAGAGACCTTACAACACAATGCTCGCAGAGTTTCCTGCAGGCTCAGACAGATAAGGAACAACACTTTGTTTAAAGCTGTATTTTCACCCACAAACGTTTCCCGATCTCTAAAACCACATCTTACAATGCTTGTACGATTCCTCTGCACTTCAGCTGTGATCATGTGGATTTTGAGCCCTGATATATCAAACTATATTCCTGCAGTAGTGAGTTTAATGAAAGAAAAGTACAGTAAGGAAATGTCTAATTATTATAATGACCGTTGCTATTGTTGCCATTATGACAATGTCGGCCTACGTCATAAGGTCATGGGGCCAGACGCAATCAGCATCATCACCAGCACATTTCTTATCATCTTAAAAACAATCATAAATAAAACACGTCCATGCAAAACAGGGAGTGCAACTTGACTCAGCTACATAATAATGTCAAACAATGCAAAGAAACACACTCTCCGATAAGTAGTCACATTAAGATCCACATCAGAAATACAAGTTCAATGTGATATCAGCATGAATGCCATTGACGCAGGCTGTACTGGGCTAAACAAACAGGATTAATGCCTGGATTTGACAGTCACAACTTCTTTTTGGCTAAGAAAGAACAACTAATCCACACCTGACATTCCCTTTTGTGCATGTTGTTCTGCACTAATCATTGCACCGGTGCGTCTATTGCACACTCCAAATGAACATTGTTTTCTATGGGTAATGTTATTATCCTTAGTGGCATTTCTGGCATCATAATCTGCAAGTAGATGTTCATAATTGTGGGGATTTTATCGTCTGTAAATGCATAAGATTATTTGTGTGCATTAATGAACCCAGTCACCCTGGAAAAAGGACAGGATGAAAGATGACACATGAAGTTTCTGCTATAAACTGCAGCCGGTGACAGACTAACAATGCCCCCCCAGCTGTGCCCTTTGCCCCTTTTACATGGGAGAATAAAGCTGCCTTCAGAAGATTGAATTTATAGATTGAAAACAAATAAACAATACATCAAGGTGATACTGAACAAGGGCACGGGTTTTGTTTCAGCTTATAACACATGATGAATTGCATTCTGGTGAATTTTTATGCACCAGTCCGTGTTTTCTGCACCAGTTTGTGGTCTAAAATAAAAGTCTTCTTCTAATTTTATGTTTTCATCAGGTGGAGGACAAATGCACATGCTGTAAATATTGAGGGGGACGTGCATCCTGTGTTTCCCCTGAAATCCACACCTATACTGAAAGCTTAATAAAATGAATTATGAAATGAAAAACAGGTCTTTTGTTTAAAATGTCAGCCTTAACATCTCTGTCCCACTTGAAGACCAACAATATCATATACATTATACACAAAAGTTCATTATGTGTCTGACTAACCGTGAATATGTCTGACAGCAGAGTGTGGATGAAGCGCGAGGTGGACGCAGCATGGAAACGCCACCGCTGGAGCAACATCTCCCTCTATGGACCAATGACGGTATTACACTCTATTATTGAGTATATTCAGTTAGGACATATCTGAACAACAACACAACTGACTGCGAGACGTGGAAGGACATGTAGAAGTAGCACGATTATTTTTAGCCTGAAACTAGGCACGATATTACTGAAATATATTGAACAAGATGCATTTTTAAAAACTGATTTTTTTCAAATATCGAGAGTTTTGTGTCCCTGTCAGAAAAAAAGTTGTTATTTATTTATTTGTTTGTGACACTTACTTGATAGAATAATAGATCAGACGTCATTTTATTTTAATTATTATAAAAGTGGCTTTTATGAGTGGGTTTGGTACATTTTCTTTGTTCCTGAGCCAAATTTTGGACATTCAACCCTGCTTAATTTTACATTTAATACTGATTTAATATTAAGTTCAAATACCAATGACACATAAGCATCCATACTATTGAAATGAATCGTGTATTTTAATATATATAAGTACTTTTTTGTCTTTTTTTTTTTTCATAAAAAATCGCATCTGTGTATGACAATTTTTTTGTTTTGTTTTATTTTTTAAGAGTTTGTATTCTTGGCGACACCGCGTTAGTCACGTGACAGGAGAGCAAATGGCTGAAGAAATCAAGATTATTTTTTTGTGAAACGAATAATATGTTTGTTGGCTGTCATTTCCAAACAGCTCATATGTCCTTTGAATGTACAAATAAACAGCATTTTATAAACAACAATGCTAAACAGACACTGACAAGCAAATATATTATGGGTTGTTTTTTTTTTTATGTGACAAAATGTCATTTCCACGCCATCATTTCCTTTATAGTGATGGAAAACGCATATGGAAATGACAGTGCCAGTGTTATTTTACTTTTCCCTAAACATCTACTAGATGTTTTCAAAGTTTCCAGACTAAAATGGAGCACAGTTGAAGAATGACGTAAGACAGGTGGCACTGCCGACGTTATCAGCAATGTACGTTCTTTATCATGGGGCATTCAAGGTGACATCAGCTGACTTTAAGCAGCGGTCAGGCCCGTCTTTGTGGGAGTGACTATGTAAATCAGCATCAAAGGGACACACACTAAATGCTGGGGCATCCCTCATCTGATTGGGCGCCTTTGTTCTTTCAAATCGAGGTGTCCTCTCCCCTTTATTGGCACCAACGGGCCCCTGGGGGAGAAGACATGTTTTACAGTAACACTGTCCTCCATGCTGCATGGACTCTAACACTGCTGGGATGATGGAGTGATACTGTAGAGGAAAGATGGCCTGTCAGAGACATGACAAACCAAACAGACTGAGGGAAGAGCTGAGCTGCATGCTGGTTGGTGATGGAGCTGTGGGGAAGACGAGCATGATAATCAGCTACATCTTCAATGGATACAACAGCGAGTACAGACAAACAGCGTTTGATGTTTTCACTGGTGAGTGAAGGTTATTCTCTGGAGGTTAATGGCTGCTTGACTCAGTGGTTAAACTGATTTCTGCTTGACTTCCAGGTTTGGTTCATGTGAATGGAATACCAGCTCGAATCAAACTGATAGACACTGCTGGACAGGTAAATGCTGCATGCCACACTGTGATTTCTCTACCATAGCAGATTGTCTTCTCCTCTTCATCTCTCATTGTTTGGTCTAACAGGAGGAGTTTGGACACCTTCGCTCTCTGTGCTATGCCCACGTGGACGTCTTCATCCTCTGCTTCAGCCTGGTCAACCCCGTCTCCTTTGACAACATCACCTCTAAATGGATCCCTCAGATCAGAGCTGGCAACCCGACCTCTCCCATCGTCCTGGTGGGAACTCAGTCAGACCTTTGCCACAATGTGGACGTCCTCATTCATCTGGACGAGCGGAACACCAAACCAGTGCACTTCAGGCGGGCCAGAAGGCTGTCACACAGGATCAGAGCTCAGGGCTACGTGGAGTGTTCGGCTCTGACACAACACAACCTCAAAGATGTGTTTGACTGTGCTATATTTGCTGCCATCAAGCACAAGAGCACTGGCACAAAATGTAAGAAGCTCGGCCTGCTCAAACGTTTGAAGACTTTTTGTGATTCTGGATGGAGGAAAATCTTCAGATTCATCTGATGTGGAATCAAAGAGTGGATTGGCTGCAGCTACTGAGCTGAGTGGACACTTTGTTTAAGGATTCTTATGACAAATCATGCATTTTTATCAAACTATTTCTCCACAGAGTATGAATTATGAAACCTGCACTGACGTTGTTTCCTTTATTTGTTGCTGTTGTTCATATTTCTGTGTGTGTGTGTGTTAAAGGTTTGTAATAAATGCACTACAGTGTAAAACGTACCAAATTGCCGGTCACTGTTTTTTTCAAGAACTGCTTTATTTAAATAAATGTGAACACATAGAGACTGTAGATCCTGCAGTGGGAGATACTGTCAGTGAAGAAATGGAGGGAAAACACAAAGTGCTATTTGAGACAAATGGTTCCTGCTGATTCTTTGAAGTGCTACTTTACAAGACAAAGCCATTAGATCCATCCTCTGTCTGACAGCTTATACTGGGGCATGTTAACTGGGGCCACACATGCAATTTGCTTTAACAAAATGATGATTTAAAATGTATTTTTTAATACCAGTAATTAGGATTTGCCCCCAAATTATTGTGATATCAAAGAAATTAGTAATAGTTGGAGTCATTTGCTGTACAAACTAAGACTAAGATCTTATTATTGTACATAATCTGTATTTATTTGAGAAGCACAAAAGCACTAAAGAAGAAACACAAGGCCTAACAGATAGCATGCATTATCTGCAAAGTAATCTCAAATATGTTGTTGTGCTTCTTGCTTTCATCTCATAATAACTGATGGGTTTGTAACATGCTTCAGGGTAGCAAATGTCCAAGAGGTTAAACTGGTCTGAGTGTCATGTAGGAAAGACTGGGTGAGAAAAATGTAGCACTTCCCTTTCTTCAACGATTGTTGACCTGCAGCAGTGTCAGGGAGTGGTGAACTACATGTACTCTAACCAGTAGTTTAATTACACTTGCAGTAGCTTGCTGGTAGTTCAGCTGAATTCAGATTTGCACAATGATTTGAGAAGTTAAATTACTTTTTTTTTTTGCCTTTTTTGTGTAGTTAACTACTGAAATCATAAAAAAATATTGGGGCATAAAAGGAGAGGAATAATTTATTTTATGTTCTATAATTTTTTCATTGCTTCTCTACTGTAATCAAACCCCCGCTGACAACAGTTAGTCATAAGTATTGATCAGTGGTGCAATGTAGTTACAGCGGGCCCCAGTGTACACTATTATGATGGGCCCTAGTGCACGCTATTATGCACGTATTGTCTTGTCACACAGAGACTCAACAATGGAAAACATCAACATATATATTACCCAGCCTTCTTCACTGCATCTGTACATGACAAAAATACCAAAAAAAAGAAGAAATAATTCATTTAATTAAATTCCTTTATAGTTGATTTTTAGTTAGATGCTATTGACTATTTTACAAAAATACATAAACAAAACATGCATGCTCTTTCTATGGGCCCCCCTCCCCCAACTCACAGGCCCCACTGCAACAGCGCTGCCCACACTGTGTATATTAACGCCCCTGGTATTGATTTTTGCTGTTCATTAACTAAAGTTCAGAGAAGTAGATGCATGTTATTTTAGAATTTACCTGGCTAACTGAGTAATCCTGCTTGGTGCAAAACCAAATCTTGGTGTCTGACTGATGGACATTAGAACAAGTAAAATAAAATGATATTAAATTAAATTAAATTAAATTAAAAAACAAACAAAGCTGACATTCCTTGCTCTTTCCCTTGAATTATTTTATAATTATAATTAAATTAAAAAAAAAAAAACTGTTTATGTCCTGCAAACAAGTTGGAGCTTTTTGCAATAAACTCAATTAAGTGCCATTTTTTGTTGGTATGTTGTATCATATTTTGTTATAATTTGTATCATATATACATTGTCAAGTTTCCTTTTTTTTTTGCAAAGTAGTTTGAACTGCTTTTTCTAAGTAGCTTTAGTTAATCCGACCAGATTTCTCCCTGGTGTAGCTTTGCTGTAGTTTACTTTCTTTCAGTGCTTTCAAATGAGCTTCCCCAACAGTGCATGCAACACACCCAAACCCTGCGGCACTAATAAATAATTAGGTTTTTAAAAGTTCAAGTCTCCGAGATAAATAGCAAACAAGTTTCATTGTGTGAACACCTGAAAGCATTTTGTAAACATTGCAGAAACTGTCGACTCAGCTCGGGTGCACTCAGCACTCCATTTCCCATCATGCAGCAGCACGTTACCCTCCTCTGACCCTGTGACTGAAAATAATCTGATCAGCTGATCTGACCTGGCAACAAAATAACGTAGCTAGAGAGCTCTGCCAGGGAGGGGGCTGAAGAACAAAACAATGACACTGCTCGGAAAGATTCAAAGACAGTAACACTTTTTAAAAGACTTTTCAGAGACGGAGCAGCGCGGATTCTCCTCCCGTTTCAAAGCAGAAGAGTCCGCAGATATCCGAGCTGTTTGACATCGCCTGCTTGTTGTTTTTGTTGAGATGTTGTTACAGCTCAGTTGACAGACTGAAGGCTAGCTGCTTGTTTGGACGGCTATGAACTGCTGGAGCTTGCTGGCCCGCTAATTAAAGCTTTTTCTTTGGAAAAAAAGTTGAAGCTGTCCGTCGAAACCAACTAGCTGTAAGCTAAGTATTGCTGCTTGGATGCCAAATTATCCACCGAGTTTGCCAGCGAGCTATTGAGGGTCAGTTTGCTAGCTAGCCTGTTGTTAGCATCAACATTTGCACATTCATCCTTTCAGGGAGAGTTCATTGTCTCGGTCGGTACTGGCTACCTGTACATGTTTCTGTATTATTTTAGAGTTTTATCGGCTAAACGTAGACATTATTTATGTAATGCTAAAGCTAAATGCTAACTTTGGTTCATGAACAAGCTAACTACTGGGGTCAAAGAGATATCAGGTGTAACTCAAACAGACGGCTGTTTGTGCTTCATTGCCTCACTGCTTGTTGCACTAAATGACTTTAATAAAAGCGTTTTAAGTGTTAAAAATCCATGCTAAAAAAGCTAGTTTATTGTATTATTGTTTAGAGTTACAGTCAGTGGTGAGCTCCTGCTACCATGCAGCTGTTGTAAGTTGATTTAGTCATTGTATTTGGTCATTTTAGTTGTCAGTATTACCGCATGTTGTATATTTTTCATTAACTGCTGTTGGAAATAGCTGCTGCTGTTGCTGTTCCAATAAGCACTGCTCTGTATTCAAGTTTACCTTGTAAGAAACGATGAGTGGGAATGGCTCATCTTCAGAAAAGGGAGTCAACACCAGCCTAATATGTCAAGAGAGTTATGCCTGTGGTGGCTCTGAGGAGGCTGCCTTTGAGTGTGATGAATGCAAAAGCTTGCAGTGTGTTCGTTGTGAGCTCGAGCTCCACAATCAGGAGCGTCTGAAGAACCATGAGCGGGTTCAGATAGGACCTGGGCACGTCCCTTACTGTGACAACTGTAAAGGAGGTAACGGAGACAATGGCAAACACCATAGATCTGTGGTCCGCTGCCAGAACTGCAAAGTTAACTTGTGCCAAGACTGCCAGAAACGCACCCACAGCGGAGGCAACAAAAAGAAACACCAGCTCACATCCTATCCTCCACTACCCAAACCTGTTGCGGTCAACTCCGTCCAGACGTCTGTCCCACCCGCTGTCCAAATAGCCGATGAGACCAAATCTCAGAGAGCAAAACTTCTGGAGAAGATTTCCAGTTTTCTCTTGGTCGATGAGAATGAGGAAATGCAGGTGAGTTGTGCAAAGGTCACAGTTGTCTTTGAATAGGAAAAGAATCTAACACCAAAACAAATTTTCACTTCTAAACTTTTGTTTCTCTAAAGATAAAAGATGACTCTTCATTTGTGAAGAGCCTGAGCTGTAACCCTGACCAGCTGCTGAAGGTGGTGTCCATCTTCGGCAACACCGGAGAGGGCAAATCTCACACCCTGAACCACGCCTTCTTCATGGGCAGAGAAGTGTTTAAAACTTCTCCCACACAGGAGTCCTGCACCGTGGGTGTGTGGGCGGCGTTTGACCCCTTCCGTAACGTAGTGGTCATCGACACGGAGGGGCTGCTTGGGAACAGTTCCAAACAGGGCCAGAGAACCCGCCTCTTGCTCAAGGTGCTCGCCATCTCCGACCTCATCATCTACCGCACCCATGCCGACCGTCTCCATGATGACCTCTTCAAGTTCCTTGGGGATGCCTCAGATGCTTACTTGAAGCATTTCACCAAGGAACTGAAGGCCACGACGGCCCGCTGTGGCCTGGATGTTCCTCTGTCCACTTTGGGCCCTGCGGTGGTCATCTTCCATGAAACAGTGCACACTAAGCTGCTTGGTTCAGGTAAACACTTCTGTCACTCCCACTAGGAATGTTTAGTGTGTCAGTACTTAATCTATTGCACATTTATTAGACAAGTCAAAGCTTTAAACATAATTTTGATGGAAAACAACCATAACAACATACATTGTGACTGTATCTCCATGAAGGTAGGTCTGCATCACCCTAAGGGACGACAGGCGCTGTCTTTAAAGTAAACTAAGGGATCAGTCCTGCAGATAATTACAGGTTCAGCAAATATTAGCCCACAGCCTACTTTTACATCACTGAAGGTAGCGACCTGCATTCCAGCTTTTTGTGAAATGTGGACACACTGCTTTTTGGACTATAAAGAAAACTGTGCATGTTGTGTAGTTAAGCCAAAAATGTCACGTATTTATAGCTGTAATCACTTGACACTGCCAGTGTTTGCATGTTTTAGTCCAGTTGCTACAGCTTATACTTTACACTACTGTCAACCATTTTCCAAAGCGTGCAGTTCACTGCAGTTAAGATGTTGTCACTGTGTAGGAGGGAGGAAAAACACATTTAAGATAAGGCAGGCCTTGGAGTGTAAAGTGCACATGATTTGTAGCAAATGTACTAAAACACAAAGGAACACTGGTGCAAGCCTTTGAAAGACTTGGGACAACAAATGTAATGTAAATAAGTGACCCACACACGTTTGCTCATAGATTTATTATGTATGTGGTTTTTTTTTTTACTAATGGCCAATGCTGCAACATACATGATACTTTAATATATAGTTTTTTGTCTCTCTTCGCTAGGGCCAGCATGATATCAGATTGTCACTACACAATTATTGTGGCCAAAAGAGTTCACATTAACGATATTTTCGCAATCTCTTTAGGAAATTTGAAGTCAAATTCACCTTCAATTTTGTATATTGTGCGTTTTGTCTCTTTTCATCAAATAAATCACGCTTAAAATACAAGTGTAGGGAGGTGGAGATACAGTCTGTAACCATACTTACGTACAAAAGCGTACAAAAAGAGCAAATACACTCAATGTGTAGTGAAAAGGCAACCAGATGGGGCTGGGGGAGGGAGACAAAGCAAGAATGGAAAGAAATGGAAAAGAGGTGCTGGATAATTTATAAGATATACATACATGTATATATATATATATATATATATATATATATATATATATATATATATATATACATAGGGGTATATTGTGACACCCCGTCTCACAACATGTAATGAGATAGATGAAGCACAGTGTTTTAAGAATGGTGTTGTATCTGATGCATATCTAGAATACATTGTGATCACACTCTATAGTAAACTCTCCATCTGTGTCTTGTTTTAGATAAGTCGTCTGAGTCAGTAGATCGGCTGCTGTTGGAGCGCTTCAAGAAGCTTTCCCGTTACCCAGACGCCTTCAGCTCGGTGCAGTACTGGGGCACGCAGACTCTCACCCCCCCGACTGACTTCTGTGGCCTGCAGAACAAACTGGAGCAGCTCCTGGATAACAACGCCACCCGTTCCCCACGCACCCCTGTGGTCATCTTCAAAGCCCTGCAGGTAGGGCTGTAGGCCTGTATTGAATATCAGCCGGCTTTTAGCCTACATCACACTGGCTGGTTGTTGTTAAAGGCCAACACTGAGCTGAACTGATACGCAGTTTGCTTTTAAGTTGGTTCCTGGATTAAGATAAAGATGATTTTAAGTCAGCTTGAGTTTTAGGCTTCTAAGTTTCATGTTACTGTTACTGTAAAATGCATCTGTTCTTTCTAAGCAATATCACTATGCATGAAGAGGAGGTGCAACACGTTCTGGGTTTAGCTAATTTCTGCTGGTCCCTGATTATCCCACAGGCACTGAGCGAGCGCTTTAATGGGGAAATTGCAGGTGAGCTTGTAGCCCACAGCTGCTTCTTTCCCGACGAGTACTTCACCTGCTCCAGCCTGTGCCTCAGCTGTGGGTCAGTACCTCCCGCCCTTTAAAAAGAAAATTTTTACCACGATAGTCTCTCCTTCAGCCTCTCGCTTTCCACATTGTTAAACATTCTGCCGCTTTACTTTCATCCCAGATCTGGCTGCAAGAACAGCATGAACCACTTAGGGGAAGGAGTGTGCCACGAGGCAAAGCATCGTTGTCGTTATTCTGCTCAGTATGATAATCGCATTTACACCTGTAAGGTAAGCACAGTGGCTCAACTTTATCACTTAGACAGAACTAATCCTTCTCTCTATACCATTGACTGTGTAATTACTCTTGTTCCATGACTAATGAGATTAAAGTTAAAGTCATTGTGTGGTGCATCACTTTAGGCTTGCTATGAAGGGGGAAAGGAAGTGGTAGTTGTTCCAAAGACCTCAGCTTCCTCAGACTCTCCATGGATGGGTCTCGCCAAATACGCCTGGTCTGGGTGAGTAGCAGCTGAATGACCAGATATTATTGTCATTATTATTATTATTATTATTATTAGTAGTAGTAGTAGTAGTAGTATTAATATTAACCTTTATTTAAAGAGCCCTTTAAATAAAAAAAAAAAATGCAGCACATTAAAACAAGGGCAAATAGACAGTAAAATTAGAAAATAAAAAGATAGTACATGATAAAAGTAAAAGACATAAGTAAAATTAAAAAAAAAAAAAAGAATTAAGAGAATCAGAACAACCCTGATTCCAAATACATTGGGATTCTGTGTAAAATGTACATGAAAATCGAATGCAATGATTTGCAAATTGACATGCAATGGGGAAAATAAGTATTCAACATGTCAACTTTTTGTCATCAGACATATTTCCAATGTAGCTATTCACATGAAATTTAGACAAGACATTCGTATTAACTCAGTAAATCTACACAGATAAGGAAATTGTAACATTTCAATCCATAAAAGTTTCGTGCAATAAAGTGGAATGAGATGGGAAAAAGGTATTGAACATGCTAACAGACATTTTATTTAATACTTGGAGAGGCAAGACACTTCCTGTACGAAGAAACTAATCTCTCACAGTGTTCAGATGGGATTTTGGCCCATTCTTCCACACAGATAGTCTCTTAATCTTGAAGATTTTGGGAAACCTGCTTGTGAATTTTGTGAAAGAATCTCACTTCCAAAACTTCAACTCCAAGTGTCCTCAGTTCCCAAACACTCACTGAGTGTTGTTTAAAGAGAAGGTGATGTAACACAGTGGTAAACTCGCCCCTGTCCCCGACTCTTCTAGGACGTGTTGCAGGCATCAAATTCAGAATGAGTCTATATTTACAAAAAAAACAATAAAGGTTTATCATTTTAAACATTATATGTCTTGCCTTTGTTCTGTACTCAATCAAATATTGGTCAAAAAGACTTTGCACATCATTGAATTCCTTTTTATTCACGGTTTATGGAATTAGGGCATCAGGTTTGTGCAATGATAATTACATTTATTAAAAGCCAAATTAAATATATAGGTTTTTATCTGTCATTTTAAATGTTAGCAGAGCCTGCACCTCTTACAGCTCTTACAGTGTATTACATAATATTGGAGCACAGTTAAAAAGGCTGCCCTGCATATTTTCATGCGTAACAACCCTAACCTTAACCCTAACCTTTGGGTTAGGCTTATGTTACCTTTTCACAAACCTAATTTTAGCACTGCTGTTACAGACTCTGACCTGAAATCTAATTAGTCTGTTCACATTAGCCTACATGTTCCTCGTAATACTTCAGATATTTACCTTCATGTTTTCACACAGACTTGTATATTTATGTATCTATTGTATGTTAAGGTATGTGATTGAATGTCCCAACTGTGGAGTGATCTATCGGAGCCGCCAGTACTGGTACGGGAACCAGGACCCTGTGGATACAGTTGTCCGCACTGAGATCCAGCATGTGTGGCCTGGGGTAAGAGAAACATGCTGTTTAGTTTATTAATCTGATGTAGATTATATTTCCTTAATTGTCTGTTATCATACAGATGTAGAATTATGGCTAGAGGTACCATTAATTTACGTATTGACTAAAAATCTGTCTGCTCTTTGCAGTCGGATGGCTTCTTAAAAGACAATAGCAATGCAGCACAGCGTCTTCTGGATGGAGTCAACCTAGTGGCCCAGTCTGTGTCAGAGCTCAGTGTCAAGCCTGCCAAGGCCGTCACCTCTTGGCTGACAGATCAGATCGCCCCAGCCTACTGGAAACCCAACTCCCTCATCTTGGTGAGTGACACAGACAGCCCCACCCTCTGCCACCCGCCACCAACAGCCAAGTCAACACTTTCGTGTCCAGAGCTATGTTTACTGTCTGTGCTGTTCTGTTCCTATTACACAATACATGTTTGCAGATCATAAGTTAAAACCTAGATAGACTCAGTTTGTGTCCACCTCCCTCCAGCTCTTGGTCAATAACAGCTTCTGTTGTTGTTGTTTTTTTTTTTTTTCTTTCTGGTACAAGGTGTGCCATAAGTGTCACGCAGTCTTCCAGGACAACGACACCAAGCATCACTGCCGTGCCTGTGGGGAGGGCTTCTGTGATGGCTGCTCTTCCAAAGCTGCACCCGTCCCTGAGAGAGGCTGGGGTCTTGCCCCTGTCAGAGTCTGTGACGTCTGCTTCGAGCAGAGAGCTTCTTACGCAGGTACACACACTCTCAATAATGCCAAATGTCCCCGTTTTTTCCCTCTTTTGTGTGTCATTCAGCTGTGTTGCTTTCGGGTGAGCTCGGCTTGAGCAAAGATATTTTCTTTATGCAGAGCTGCTCGAGACAGAGCTTGAGGAGGAGGAAGGTGGAACCCTCGCCAGGAAGGTTGGAGAAGCAGTCACCAATACCATCGGGGTTGTGGTCACTGCTATTGACATCCCACTTGGTGAGTGTTCCCCAAAACAAAACCTTAAGAGGATTTTTACATAACGTGAATAAATGACCCAGTAAATGTAAGTGACTGGATACAACGCCCTCTAGTGGCAGAGGTGTAACATGCTTATTTACAGTAAGAGAGAGAAGCAGTGAGGTCTTGTTTCTAGTTTGAACTCTCAAAATGTTATGCAGGAGTCTGGCCTGCAAAGCCTCCCTTATAAGGAATATGGGATGCCCTAATGACCTAGTTGTAATAGAGCCTGTACAATTACCAAAAGCTCACAGTCCAAACAGGGGCAGTTGATTCCCAACCTGCTTAGTGTGTTTACTGCTTCAGCGTTATGTATGAGTGGCTGAAATTATATGTTTCATCAAGCAGAATGATGTCTGCAGCTTGTTGTTCTTGCCAATAAAAAAAAGTTTAAGGACTACAAGTTTAAAATCCTCCCACACACACTGGCTACAGAACTTAAAACTGCCTTTGAGAATCTCCTCAGGACATGTCAGTGAAGTTCTCTGCTCCCTAATGTTTAAAATTTCAGCTCTTGTATCTGCTGTTTAGTCTTAGTGCAGAGGTGAGACAGATGACCAGTTATCCTGTTTATTCAATTCATTTTATGAGACATCCTGCTGTAAACTCAACTCACCTTAGTTGTATATTTGTTGAGTCAATAATATAAATGTTTTGAGGTTTCTTGACTTGACATGCATCGAGATTTCTCACAGACTGCGCGGTAGTCTGAATGAGTCACTTCCACACTCTCTGTGCTGATGTCTAGGATGCACTTTGGTCCAGTGTTTATGAGAAGAACATTTTTTATAACAGCCAATATGACTCGTTTCTGTCAAGATAATGAAAATGTGTTTCAAATCGAGAAAACTGGCTCTGCTGCTGGGAAGAGATTGCAAAGAGTTGGCAAGAATAAGTGCTGTACTCACTCAAATACACACCACAAATCATAGCTCTTATTTTCCCTTCAGGTTGTTGTTTCATGCATGTTTCAAACATATTTGGAAACACTATTTGTGTAACCCAAAGCATAAGTAGTGTGATTATTATTGTATATTAGGCTGCTATGTGAGCCTACTGTGGACCTACTGTATGTTGGCTGGTAAAGGGCAAAGATAAATATGTGTCTGATAACCTGATATCCTTCTGAAAACTTCTCCATATCCATCACCACCCCAAAAATACCTCAGAGCAAGGTCTGCTCCAATCACAACAAAATCCTTATTTCCAAATCTTGTTTCCATGTTTCCATGGATACCCCAACCACAAGGACATGGTAGTTACGGTGCACTTCAAACAGTGGTGAGGAAAAACGAGCTCGGACAGAGCTTCAGTAAAGCAATGGCACCTGGCAACTACTGTCAATGGTCTAGTGTCTTAATTAGAGTAAGTGAACGCACCTCTGAATTAAAGGAATAGTTGGACATTTTAGGGAAATGCACGTTTTAGGGGGAGGTTATGTGCTGGACTTTTTCTTGCCAGGAGCAGTTGCCAGGCAACCAGCGGAGATTACAGGAAGTTATTGCTCCCTGCCAAGAAAAAGTCCGGGACGTAACCCCCCGTAAAACCACAACTTGCTGCTGTTACACTTCAGTTTTTTCACATATTAAACAAACAAGATATAACGTGATAATAAATGTGCTTAACAGCCAGTAGAGCAGAATTTGTTACCTTTGGACAGAGACGTTGATAACCTGATTTTGTCCGCAGTATATCAGGTTATTAATCAGGTTATTCATCAGTGCCCTTTATCAGTAAATATTCGAGCTGCTATGATAGTCGTTTAATCGATTAGTTTTTTTCAATAATGTACCCCCTTTGAAATATTTTTTTCAGATGAGTATCCCCTGACGAGTGCAAAACATTTTGGTAGAAACAATCAGTGAGCAAATGTGAACATGACTGCGGTTAAATGTGGTTAATCAAACCTTCACATTACATTGACATTTTTATTGAACTTAATATAGTATAATTATTATAGGAATTATGCATGACTGATATTTCTTAAATGAACATTTTTAAGAAATCTCATGTACCCCCTTCAGCACTCAAAGTACCCCAAGGGGTACCCCCACCCCTATTTGAGAAACACTGAATTAGCTAAATGACAGAAAGTTAACTGCCAACTTTTTTTGATAATAGATAAATCGTTTTCTTAACATTTTAAGCAAAAAATTCAAACATTTTCTGGTTTCATGCTTCTTAAATGTGAGAATCTAATGATGGTCTTTGTCAAACATGATAATAAACTAAATAGCTTTAGATTTTTGGACTACTTAATAAAAAAAAGAGGCAGATTAATCAGTGTTTAAAATAATTGTTAGTTGCAGCCTCAGTTGAGGTGTAGGTTTACGGTATTCTTTGGACAGAGACCGACTAGCAGATTTTATCTAAGTCCAGTTTTTATGCTAAGCTAACCTAACAGACGTGAGAGAGCTATCCATAACAACAGAATGGATAGAAAGTACACTGAACTGTTCGCCATGATCGTTTGACTAGCTCAAAAGAAAATGGCGATTTTTGTTAGCCGATAGGTGATGTCACTGGGCCTGTAATGTGTGTTATGTTTTCTAGTTTAAGAACCCTGTTTTATCCTATTCTTACACATATATTCCTTATTAAACAGAATTAAACAGAAAAAATACAACCATACACCTAGTCCATGTTTACCAAACCTACACTAGTGTTTGCTTAACTGCTTTGTTAAAAGAATACTTCACCCACAAAATGACCATTTGTAAACCAGTTAGTCATGCCATGTTACCTTGAATCCGTAAAGAAAACTTTGTTTTTCTGGCATGCCTCCACAGAAAACAGTGAACATATTGATTTATTGAATAACTGGGGAGCATGTTACACAACAGCAAAACTACATGAAAACATCCATTTACAAACTCTCACACAACTAGTGTTGTATAATCCAGGTCTCATTTATACAGTCGTATGCTCAGTGCTTTTCATGCATTTCCACTAAAACCTTACAATTTAAAAGTGAACTGAAAGGAAAAGTATCTATGCTCTCTTTAAAGTCAGACTCAAAAACCAAGGTTTTTTAGTGAATATGCATGTGTTTGTGAAGCCCCGAGCAAACGACTGGATAACTGAGACTTAGATCATACTGCAGGAGTTGTGTGAGTTTGTAAATGGATGTTTTGATACAGTTTTGCTGTTGATAACTGCCCGAGCAATCAATACATGTTATCTATTGAGTCACGCAAGAAAAACAAGTCTTCTCCACGACTTCAAGATAACGCGGCATGGCTAACTGATTACAAATGGTCATTTTGTGGATGAAGTGTTCCTGTAACGCACCATAATACACAATTCATTAAATCTTGATAGAAACAAAATAAAACTCACCAAACCTCTTTTAGTTACTGTTAGTGTTTCCACTTCTCCAACAATCACCAACTCTGGTTTAGTCAAAATAAACCACTGAGCAGCAGCTCTCACTTGTTCTTCAGAGGCAGCTGCAGTACATCGTGTTTCAATGAACATGAAATCAATGGCAACAAAAGCAACAGGCAGATACATTATTATTGTATAAACAAGTGGACTTACCCCAAAACCCCACCTCTTCTGTGAGTTTTACAATGGTTACAATAGCAACAGTACTTAAAATGGCCGCCGCTTTGAGCATCCTGCTACATTCATTTGAATGTCCTTCTATCTTTTCTAATTTGTATGGTGTTGCTGATCTGAGCAAGAAAGCGAGTGAGTATATTTCCCAAAAGGTCAAACTGTTACTTTTAATGTCATCACTATAAAGTTTAAGGTGATGTAAATTGACCTCTTAGCATTACAATTGTGTGCATTTATGTTACGTGTCCCCTGCAGGCCTAGTGAAAGATGCCGCCCGTCCTGCCTACTGGGTGCCTGACCAGGACATCCTGTGCTGCCACAACTGCCAGCGCGACTTCACTGCCAAGCTGTCCAAGCACCACTGCCGCGCCTGTGGCCAAGGAGTGTGCGACGACTGCTCCCCGGAGCGCCGGCCGGTTCCATCGCGGGGCTGGGACCACCCCGTGCGCGTGTGCACCAGCTGCAACCAGAAACCTGGAGAACTTTAACAGGGACGGCCTTCCTTCCTCAGAGCACCGGAGAGAACCACTCACTCACTCAGCTCGCAGTCTGTCACTGCTTTACCTCTGTTACTCTAATGGTTCTGTCTCGTATCTGTGGAAAGGAAGTTTTTAGGCATATATATATGCGTATATATATACTTAGGACATTTAGCAGAGTTCCTGTGGCCTTTGTAGAACAGCCAGAACATGTGAGTTACTTGACTGAGTGTGAAACCTGCATTTCCACTCTGATTATTCAGAGTCAATATTTTGATTCTTACTGACACGTCCCTAATTTTACGTTAAATAAGGCTGTTGAGCTATTTTTCTACTATCAGAAAATATTAAAAAAATGTATCATTTAAAGAATATTAGTTAGTTGAGAACCCTGTGGGGTTGGTGTGATTAGTTCCCAGCAATTCTTATTATTGAGCATTGTTTCTCTGATGTCGCACGTGTAATGGCAAGGAGATATTTTATATCCGCGCAGGTAAAACTGCAGGTTCCATTGCATGCTGTATTGCAACATTTTAGTTTTTGCACTAAGCCTTTTTCAGCTGTTATAGGCTGTTGCTTACCATGGCCAAAATCCAGATATCCAGATGATCAAGTAGCGCGTCTCAAACTGAGCTGAAATCTACCACAGTAGGTCTAGATTGCGGATATCTGGTGTGCCAAAAATCATTCAGGTCACTGTGTCTGTGCTGGCATAATGTTTATATTTTATTTTATGTGGTTGTATGAAGACATAGAGCTATGTTAGAGGAGTGTACATTTGAGACGTTCGAAATTATTTATGTATTGAAGAAAAAAAAAACGTATTAACACTCTGGCATGCATGAGAAATCCATGGCCTTTTACTCGTTCAGAGGACGGTCTCTGAATAAACCTCACTATCTCTTTTACCAAGCGGCAATCTAGCGTATCCATGTTGTAACATGTATGTATTTCATGCTCAGATTTGTTTTCTTGACACCTTGATTTTAATTGTTTTCTAAGTATTGTTGTCTGCCTGGTTGTATGGATATTGTTTTGCAGAACTGAAGAATATCCAAATTTGTCTTTAGACCAGTTTTACATATTACACTCACGCCTCCAGGTTTCAGTAGGCACAGACTGACAGGATAAGGACTCCTGACAACACATTTTAGCTCTCCTTTAGAGCTCTTCACAGCTTGTTTTTCCGTTATTGTACATCCGTTAATGATATTGTGTATTTTCTTTTTCTGGTTTTTGTTTGGCATTACTGTATGGATATTTATATTCTTTGTAGCGACTGTATGCGAACCACTCTTTCCCCCCCATTTGTTTTTGTTTTCTTTTTTTGTCTTTAAGCATAACACAGAAAAATTGATGCTCGAATGTGGAAACGATGAGATGTTGAACCATGTTTAGAGACTGAGAGCTTTAAATCTGGATATCCTACAAAGCACAAGGTGATGCCTTTAACACATATGCTTGTATTTTGTTGTTAAAAAATGAGAAAAAAAGGGTCTTTGTCGATTGTAATGTTTGTAGATAAAGTGAATTCTCCCTTTGCCCCTAACGTGGAACTTTTTGGTTCTGATGTCTGATGAGAAAATGTTGTGTCTGCCTTGTCTCAAAATAGATTTATCTGTCTGAATGTTGCATCACACTCACACACACACACACACACACACACACATTCTCCTCTGAGATGCTAATATTGCACAGTATAGAATAGGAAATACATCATGTCAGATTACTTGTACTGGAGTTCATTCCCATGCAAATGTGTGCAGTCTGTTGCTTCAAATATCTTATGCATTATGTGACGTCCAGGGTGCTATCATCAACACTTCTCACCTACAAACTACAAACCAAGCAGGACTGATTTAAAAACTGTCGGGGAAACTAACTTGAAGCGATGATGTGTGGATACTAAACTGATGGAAGATTTGCATAAGATTAAAGTTGTATCAGCTCCCATCTGTCAAAAACACAATCTGGAATTGCCTCCATGTCTTCAGTGTGTGTTTGTGTGTTTAAATCTCCCCGTGTCAAACCACTTACTGTACTGCATGTGGGAGGAATAGATCGTGTGCACGCCTGTGTGTGCTGTGAGCCTTGCTTCCAATCCTCTCCCAACACTGCAGCTCCAGATAAAGTGAGGGAAAATTATTTGCTCGGTGCTTATTGATGATGATAAATGATTTATAATTATTTTAATAAATAATTAAACACAAGCTTCCATGTTGATAATTCTGTGCCACTTGCACTGCATGGTGTCAGCACAGCAGGAGGGGAATTTCACTTGATACGAATCCAAGCTCCAGTCAGGGTCTCTTTAAAAGTGCTGTTATTCAGTTGTGTACAATATAAATACAAGGGAAAACCCTTTAAAATAATTTTGACAGTTTACCCCATGAAGCCACGCCCCGTCCGCGTATCCTGCAAATGTATTGGTCCACGATTTCACCCCGCGCTCTGATTGGTCCATTCCCGTAGGTTTCCCTCAGAACTGCAAGACGCCGATATTGCGTTACATTGTAGCAAAATGGCGGCTGTCATTCAGAATCCACTAAAAGCGTAAGTAATTTAGACATTTAGGAAATTGTGAATAATGACTTTGTTGCCAAGTTGTGCGTTAAAACTGGCTGCTCGTGCATGTGTTTCCCAGCCGTGTGCACACGGCGGGTTAAGCTGTCCAAATTCATTTTTGTGTACTTCTTGCATGGCAAAGTAGCCTCGTATAGTTCTTTTATTCCACAAGATTTTTACATTTAGTCTCAAACATGTGCGATAGGCTGCCTGACATTTTGACTGCACTACAGGAGCTTTTCCTCCGCACGGCTGTGCATTCAACACAACAGACTGTCGTCTTTCCTGGGCTATAAATTTATTTGAAAACTGTCGACACAACGTGCCTTTGCGCTGCACCGAATAATTAAAAGCCGATTTTCTTCGTGCTCGGTTGGACATAGCAGGGGAATATCGTCTGACATTCCCAAAGTCGTTTATAGTTGGTGTGAATTGTCGACATGTCAACTTTGGCTCCTCCGAGCGCAGACGTGGTCAGGACCCGGTAAAGCAAGGGAGGAGGCATTTTGTATTTGCATGCTTGCTGGCGAAATCGACAAAAGTGACAGCAATTTGAGTCCGCCGTTGGAAATAGCTTGTGACTGTGTGCTCAAATAGCCCGAGCTGTAGTCGGTTTTATCCCTCAACTTCAAAGAAATGCTCCACCTTTTTCTCCATTTCCCCTTTGTTCCTGTGTGTTTCACCAATTCCACTGCTTAACATGTAAGTTAGACCCAGTTAGCCTCCTGCTTCTTGTCATATTTCACATTTAAACTTATATTTTTTTTAGCATTTGTTGACATTTCAAGTAGGACGTGACAAAAGCGTCCAGGGCTGTATTGATGTGTGTTATCATCACCATCACGGCTCTCTGGGACTGTGGAGGTAGAGCAGGCACTCCACTGTGCCTTTAAGTGGAGGAGTGCTGGAGATTAGCTTGGTCCAGGATCCTGGGCCCATCTGTCAGAGAGATGCTCCGACAGAGAGGAAGTGTTGGGCACAAGCAGGAGAACCATCTGCTCCTCCATAGAGGTACCCTGGCACCTCCGTGGACTGCAAGCACAAGGGGTGGACCACACATCACCCACACTGTTGCCATTGTTAGCCATTGTGACATTGTTGCAACACCTAGGGATGTGTGTTTGTGATACCTGATTGTCCATTTCAAACTAGTTATTGCCACTGGATGTTCACATTCTCTGCTGAGGATAGTTTTGCATGTGTCAAGTTTGGTGTTGTCATGATAACTTCGATACAAAACCTTGAAAAATATCGACATTCTATATATTTTTTATTTTGATACCACAATGAAATCGATATTTAGGGCATACAATTTAAAGTCTCCTGTCACCCCAGCTTTTGTTTTGTATGTATTTTTAATTTCTCCCATCTATCTGGGAAAAGTAGCACCTGATAAATATAAAAAAAAAATAGCATTGCCTTTGAACAGTAAGTAGTTTTTAAAAAAAAATGATGTTCTGATATGGGGACGTTGGGTACCTAAACACTGTGGTACAGATCATTTGCTCGGTGTATTGTAACTCTATGAGTTAGAGTTTTCTTTTCCAGTCTAAAACTCTTCAAAACTGTTCATTTCTAATGTCTGAACATGGCTGTGCAAAAACAAAAATACAAACAATGCAACATTTGTTCAGTGTTTTACGACTCTATTAGTTTTGGGTCATTTTTCCAGTGTAAAATTGTTCAAAACTGTTCATTTCGATGCCTGTGCAAAACAGAATCGCAAATAATGCAACATATCTAAAAGCTTTGTGATTTGTTTGTTTTGTAACTTTGAATGAATTCCCCTCGCTCCATACACCAAGCCAGGAATTTCTATTTTGTCCGTAGGAACAAATATAATTGACCTGTGTAAAATGCTTTGATAAAAAAAGTCCCAGTGTCCTCAAACGAGTACTTCTTACATCTTAGCTTGTTACTGTCGTTAAAATTGGTCAAAATTGTATGCAGTATCAAACTACAAATGTTATCAGGCACAAATAAACAAGTTTCAACTGTAAAATTTTATCAAATTTTGTACCTTGTCCTCTTTTTTTAACTTAATTTTAAGTTGTATAAAGCATTTGCAAATATTATATTCAAAATTAACATTAACATAAGAAGCAAACAGCATAGACGTCCACTCCTTCGTGTATGTAGCCAAACCCACTGGTTAGAAAAAGCTAAATTTAAATAGAAATTTCAAAAAGGATTGAACAATAATAGAAATAATTATCCACTCCACATTATAATCACACAGATAAAGTACAGGTGTAAACTATATTCTACAGACAAGGACATGTAATGTGTGGATGTGATATGTGCTTAGGTGGAATATGAAAGTAAAAGTTTGGCAGAGCCCTGCTGGATGATAAACCTCATTGTTTTAATGAAGCCATGACGGGGCTCCATCGTTCAGTAAAGGCGGATTCTTGTGATCTCAATGTCTGATAAAGGTCCCAGACTGTTCGGATCCATCTTGTCCTCTCTTGTGTCAGGATCAGCTGCAGTGACAGCCATCTTGATTTTAAGTGGATTAGTGTATTGTGGTCTTACTACCACTAGATGGCGCATAAAAGTGTCCATGAATGTGGACAAGAGGTCGTAGTTAAGCAGAATTAACTGTAGGGTGCAGCAAAACCAAAATGTAATGTCCTCATATGAGGACGCAGGGTCACAGGAGGACAAAAGGGCTACAACATGATGACGACATCTCTTGGGTAGCAGCAGAAAACAGCAGGAAAAACTGTAGTGGCCTAAAAGTTAACAATAATAGAGAGCAAAATAAAAGTGCAGCAGGCACCGGTGAATCGATACTGCGGAAAGAAGGTAATAAAATTGTTTTAAATATTCTAAATCAATACTTTTGGCAACACTAGTCCAGTTCAGAGACTGGTTAACCATAGTAATGTAATGGGAGTGAATACAGAGGCAAAGCATCCTGTGTTTTTTAGGAGGACAACCTCCAACCTGCACACTCACTGTGTGACGCTCTGGATGGTGCTTAAATGCAAAATGTCTGTTGAATCTGTATTTTTTGCAGTAGTTGACGGCACTTTTCATGCAGCACCTTGCTTCACAGTTTCACAGGGAAATGTTCAATACAATCACAGCGTCCCTCTGTTGGCACCTGAGCAGCTCAGAGAAGCACTTGATGTTTAAGTACTCAGTGTAAATGTTAAACGAATAATGCTTCCTCTCATCACGTATCTGTGCTTTTATTTTTTATATAAGAGCAGGATTTTTATTGGAAAGTACATTTTCATTATTACCTCGCCGGGCTGTTTCCCCCTCTTGTGTCCCAACAAGCTTCGGCGTGTGTCTACTGTCAAGCTGCTGTTTCATCTCGGAGACGCTTTAGCATTCTGATGTGGAATGTCTCCTTGCTATAAACTGTGCTTAATGAAGTGTTTCAATGTGCTATAATTAGCCTCTGTCTCGGGTTTCTGACTTCATTTCACACGTTTGTCAGATTATAATTAGTCACACTTGACACTAATTGGATGTCGCTCCTGTGGACCAGTTTGACCTTTTTTTTGTATTAAGATGATTCACTTCAGGGAAATGAAACGCTGGTTTGACTTTGTTGTAGAGATGTGGCGGATGAAGCTGCGGCGTGCAAGCCTGTGCAAGCCTGTGTGAGGTCTGTCCCTCCTATGAGCATGGGAGGACAGTAATCTCCAGAATCTGCTGATTAAAATGGAGCCTGGAATATTTGATTAATAAAGAAGCTCATAACGCTGCTCATTAAAATTTTAGCCACAGCTGGAGTTGGACACATCTTCCAGCCACAGCTCTCCTGACGGTACATCGGCAAGATCCTTCCCCATTCGTCAGCTACCTTGTCATTGGCGTTGAGTAGACTTTGAGTGAGTCAGGCTTGCTGTTTATTGGCACTGCAGTGTGGAGGTGTATGGTCTGGTTTTACTCCTGCCCTCACCCAGACTGTGTTGTTCTGATTGGTGTAATCAGCGGTTGTTGTCAGGATGCAGTCACTCTGTAGGCCCTCCTCCTCCTCCTCCCCCTCTCTTGTTATGTGGTGGCTGTAGCTTCCTGTGAAGGAGCAGTGCACCTGCAAATTTGAGAAACCTCCTGAACAGAGCTGAAGGGAGCTAAAGATAAGATTTTTATTCTCATTTATTCTTCACACCAGTCACATCTCTGGAGTGCTGGACCATTTTGAAGTAGGAGCTCTGTCACGACTGTCATGATCACTTTGCCTCCGGGTGCTGCTCTCTCCTGCAAACGAAAGTTTGTCGTCAGATATGCAAAATGAGTGTTGACACATGCTCGCATTACGGACGCAGCCATGTGACACAACGAACCGTTGACAGGAACACGCTGATAGCGGAGGCCCCACTGGCCACAAGATTTGCTTTTGTTCTCCGCCCTTATGCACACACTCACCTTCTCTACTCAACTGGAAGATATTGAGGATGTGTAGCACATACCTCTGAGGCACCTTTTAAAACCCTGAAACACAACAGAAGTGTTTCTAGTTTAATGTGATTCCACATAATTTTGCCACTTTTAGGCAGAGCTAGACTTTAAAGCATAATTACGGTTTATTACAGCACTTCATTACATTACTATCAGTGCTGCTGGAACTGGATTCACAAAAGTAAATGTTGAGATCTGGGAGCACAGGGGAAAAAGTCTAGTGGTGTTAAAAATAAACAGTCAAACAATCAGACAGTTTGTACACATGACAGCAGATTATTTAAACCAGTGGTTCCCAACCTGGGGGCCTGGACCCCTCAGGCGGCCGCAAGACAAATTTAAGGGGTTAATTAGCATAAGAGGAAAACAAATAAATACATATTTGTGCTGCACAATATAACAGATTATTTTCCCCCTGACTCACTGACTCAGTTGTTTGTTAAGGGGCGACCTTTTACACACACTTCCATTACCAAAATGGTTTCAAATTTCAGTTATAGTAATAAAACTTTTGTTCAACCAAAAATAACTCTTCTATCTTCCTACCTTTAAGGGTCATTCTGACTGACAATAATATAGATTCTGTGATACCGTGATTCTGCAATATTTTCTGAGACGGTTATACAGTGAAAATCTCATACTGTTGCAAACCTAACTCTGTGTAGTTCTTTATTGATTCCCTTACTGATTCTTGATCGGTTATCCGTGTAGGGAAAAAAAAAAGTAGGTCTACACGTTCATTCATTCATTCGTTCAGCCTGCATGGTGGTAATGTTATTATAACAAGATATTTACCCACGGTAACGGATGTGCTGCCCAGTTAGGAAGCAGCGGCACTCATTGAGTGTCAGATACATAACACATGCATCGAAAGAATTTCCAGCATGTTGTTGGTGTTTCCACCCTCACTTGAGATGATTTATTTTATAGACATTTCAAGCAGTACTGTTGTATTTTGTGACTTACGTCCTTTCCGCCATGGCTCTTTCATGATCTCTGTTGTAAGTATCCAACGGCGTAGACACAGGACTGTGACATCATTGTTTTGTAATATGTAACTGTCAGAAAAACCTGCCTGCATTTATAAAAGGAAATAATAAGCTTGGAGGCATACAGTTAAAGTGGATCAGAATATTTGGAACCAGTTCTTGATTCCTATCCTCAGGCGTGTGGTGCTCAGAGTGCCAAAAAATGTGTTTGGAAAAAGTCAGCAGTGTCTTTTTCCAGAAATCATGACACGGTTAATCAAGATAATCCACAGACCTTGTTATGAGCAGGTACATTTAGGCCACCATCAACTGTATCACTGCACAGAAGGAAGCGTACATCTACTCATGGAGGAGAGGCTCGTGCTCATGGCAGCATGAGATGCACACATTAATGGCGTCACCCGCAGTTGAGCTTTAACGTTAGCTAGCTCAGTGGTGCTAGGTGAGCTAACAATAGATTCACACTTTATTCCATGCAGGAACACGGTTGGTGGATGTAGTTCGGTAGAAAGAAAATAGTTCCTACATGAAACTGCTCACAACAAGGTCTGTGGGTTATCTTAAATAACTGGGTCATGATTTCTGGAAAGAGACATTGCTGTTGAGTTTTACAATTGTATTTTTTTGGCGCTTTGAGCACCACAAGCCGAGTGCCATCTAGTTCCACTATATTCAAGAGAAGGCAGACATCTCTACAGGTGATATCTCTAACCCTTGGGAACTGAGGGATTGATAAATAGCACTACAGGCAAGAGGAAAAATATGTATTTTTGATTTTGGGGGGTAACTTCACCTTAAAGTTTTAATCTAAAATGCTTTATTTTGGAGGTGAAACTGAAAGTGAGTGCACTTGAAATGTCGGTAATCCTTCAATGTACAGGAAACTGTTTGTGCGCACATCTGTGGCAAGCACGGTAGGTCAAAGTGAACCAGGAAGCTTGTTTGTAAACTGTAATGGATGTTTACAACAGATAGTTTGACTAATTATTTCACTGTTTGCCTTTTGTTTTCCCTTCCAAGAGCCAGTTTAAAATCTGTATGATTGTCAGATTGCTCATGTTTTGTGACCCATCTGACTCCTTTTTATGGATGTTGCTCATTTCCCTGAAATTATTGAAACGTGTGCCTCAAAACAGACGAGGGGAAAGTTGTGTGCTGACAGGGGTGGTGTGTGTGTGTCAGTGTGACACTCTCTCCCCTCCTGTGTCGTTGGATGTGTGGGTCTTGTCACTCATTACAAGTGTCAGAAAGATCTCTCGCCTAAGCCAGTGCACCTGCTGCTCGGGGCAGTGGGGCTCTGATGGAGAGCGTGTCTATGCACAGACAGCCAGCACCCACCAGAAGACTTTCACCACTTATTTGTTCTCCCCCGCACCCTTCCGCTCCCCTCTGCACCCCTCCCCGCAGGTTTCACTTGAGACGGACCAGCATCCTCTCTTGGTACGTTCAACTTGAGTAATCTCGTGAGTTTCTTGGCACTCCACGGTGTGTACCCTTTGAGCATGCACACTTAGCTGCCTTCAGCGAGCATTTACAGCTGATCTGCTTTTAGTAAACTGATATGTCACCCTGCGTCCCGTCGGAGCTGTGTGTTGATATCAAGGAATCGCAGTGAAGCACACAGGTTAGTTTGACGGGGTGTTACTGTGGAAAACGACAGCCCACACATATGGTATGGATCTGAGATTTATACATATCATGACACAGCTGTTTGTTATTATTTTTTATGAGCCAAATACTTCTCTTTTAAAGAAATTCCTGAGCTACTGGTGAAGATGTTGGACATCTGAACTTGTGTGTTCAGCTTTGTGGCCAATCTGTTTTCAGTATATCCCTGTGTGATACCTCTCGTAAAAATTCCTGCATGTTAAAGGGTGAGAATGTGCAGGCTACGTCTTGGAAATTGGTGTTTTGAATGCACCAAGAAACCCTGAATGACGTCTTTACAAGGCAGACAGAAGTACTGATACAATTATTAACACGAATAAAGCCAAGCCATGTCCCATAGTTTTTAGTTATGGTCTGTTGTTGGCTTTTAACCTCCTTTTCTCACCATCTTGCCTTTTTGAACCCTGTCTTGTTTTTATTTTTCTCTTTCTCACACCTTTCCACCCCTCCCTGCTCTCGCTCTGTACCTGTGACTGTTTACTCTTCTCAGTCACACTGACACGAAGCCCTCTCTTTCCCAGAAGCCTCACACACTGTGGCTTTGTCTCAACCGCAGAGCAGTGGGCTTTGTGCGGGACAGCATTCCTTACACGGTTGTTCATCTGCTGGACGTTGTCTCGTCAAGGGCCAGGGGTAAAGACGAAGAGAGGGAGAGACTTAGAGCAGGATCTGGAAGACGCTGACGAATCAGGCTCCCACCTCTCCTGCCCGTAGTTTAAGATTCCAGGCTCGACTCGCAGCCCGCAGCTCATTAGTTTCACTTCAAAATGGCCGTCTTCCTAATGTTGTAATTGAGAACACGTGGACGAACTTCATTATGCGGATGTGGAGATGTTCATACTGGGAGAACCAGTGGCTCTAATTTGCCCTGTTGCCCCTGTGATATAACAGCCGGCTGTGGAAATCACATACAAAGTACCTCGCCATGATTTCAGAGTTGCAGCATTTACCCCCATCTTTGATATAGTCAAATTAGAACCTGCCCTTGTGCTAGGCACTCTGCTGAGATTAATTAAGTAGGCTAATTACCATACCAGGCGTGTGGCAGCGATTGAGGGCTTGAATGTGAAATATCCTCCCCCATTTCACTCTGAATATTAACATTGAAACCCTGAGGGACTGCCAAAATCTCAGTGGCGCTAAGAAAAGTGGAACTAAAGTGTGAGAGTCCTAGCTGCTTGCTGATCGGAGGACTTCATATCAGGCCCCAGATTTTATGTTGTTGTGATAATGTAACTCAGTCAATGCCGCCGTAGCTCACAGGCTATCTAGAATCAGATCAGACAAAGAGTCCACAGAGGTAATAATATGTTTAACCTCAGGAGTGGGAGCAGTGTAACTGGGTTGTATTGTTTTTTTTATTTCCACAAATCCTTCCCGGTGGCAAAGTGGAAGAGAAGAGAGAAGCTCGGCTGTCAGTTTGAGACTTCTGATTAGGAGTGTGAGCAGATGTTAACAGCATTATTTGGGTTGAGGAAAGTTTCTAAGGGACACAAATCTTGTAGCTGCCTCAGCTCACCAGTATAATGATCTGTCGCCACAACAAGCAACAGGCTATTATCACTGCATTCATACATGATAAAAAGGCTCATTTCCATATCAGAGAATCCACAGATGTGATCACATTATGGTTACTCATCAAACCAGCTGCCGCATCAGTGACTCAGCTGTATCAACCACATTGTCCAGTGTCACTGACCTCTGTTACCCCCACCCTGCAGGTTGGGTGACCAGTTCTATAAGGACGCCATTGAGCAGTGCCGCAGCTACAATGCTCGCCTGTGTGCTGAACGAAGCGTCCGCCTGCCATTCTTGGACTCACAAACCGGCGTGGCCCAGAACAACTGCTACATCTGGATGGAACGACACCACCGCAGCCCCGGTGGGTAAACACACACATTTGCTTTAATGAGAGTTAAGACTGTTTTTGGCACATAAAAGGTACAGTGTGTAGGATAAGTGGCATCTAGTGATAAATATGCAGAACTGAAACTTCCCTTGTGTGCCAAGCGTGTAGGAGAACTAATAGGGGTGTGCCATCTTAGGCACCTCACGATTCGATTCGATTACGATTCAGGGTGCTACGATTCGATTATTAAACGATTGTAACTATTATTACGATTATCACGATTATCGATGCATCTTTTTCCCCATGCAGGATTTCTTTAAAACAAGGTATATTTGTCAGCATCCATTAAATAAAGTAAACAAACAAACTTACCTCCTTTATCTTTTATTTATATCAGACCAAACGCTCCAACACATTTCCCACAACAAAAAGCTGCTCTTATTACATAAAGTGTAATACATAAAGTGCCTTTAGAAATAAGACTTCTTTTAACCAAAATTCTCTGCTGTTTTCACAGATTTCGGTACTAGCAAGTTTAACACAAAACAAATAGCTTATTCTGCTTATTCAGAAAAAATAAATAAAGACTTCCAAACTAAATCCTTTACAAATAACTTATTTTAACTAAAATCCTCAGCTTACACACGGAGTAGCTTTTGTCAGTGCTCTTTCTGTCTTCATGTTCATAAAAACCGAAATGCCTCCACACGCTGGATTCCAACCCAGAAGAGTGTACGTCACGCTCAGTGACAGTAGCCAGCGAGTTAGCTGCCGCCATGTTGGCTAACAGTCTGTCATGAGTCCGTCCCTTAAAACTGTCCGGGCAGCTTTTTTTGTTCCGGCCAACTTCCAGGTGCTGCGGTTGTGTTTCTGTGATTTCGCTATCATGGAAAATAATCGATTTTTGAACATTTGTTAATCGTTATCGATCGTCACGTGTCGCATCGCGATGCATCTTAGAATCGATGTATTGGCACATCCCTAAGAACTACGGTGGCTGACATGAAAACGCGATTGGCCTTATATACAGTATTTGGTTTGTCCATTCGGGCTACTGTAGAACAAATTGGCAGACTTCACAAAAATGGGCCTGCTCCGTACGTAAATATAAATAGCTCATTCTAAGGTAAAGAAAACACAACGATTCCTATTTTCAGGTGAACAAATGAAAACAAAGTTATTAATAGTTTATATCATTTCTGCCAATAGATGTGCCTAACTCCTACATGTTGTGCCTTTAAGCTTGTAGGAATGATATCTATGTCTACATTAGTGCTGTCATGATACTGGAATTTCTGATTTGGATACATACACATAGACACATATATAACATTTTATTTTAATATCAATATAACAAGCCTATAACATGACAATAATGACTTTCCTTTTCTTGGTTAGTAGCAGAGAATAGCATAATGAGTGTAGTACACATAAACAATGATTAAAACTCTTTTTACATGAATAAAAATGATACTGTGGTAGTGTACATGTTCAGAACCTCTAAGACTATCACACACTCACAAGGCAATACGTGCAAGTAAGACACAAAACTATGCAGCAGAAGCCTATATGCACCCGGAGGGAATAACAATAATAAGCTTCATTTATACAGTGCTTTTCAAAAACAAGTTTACAAAGTGCTTTACAGACATAAAAACAAAATACAGTGTGCAATTACAAGATTGGAATCAGTTCAAGTTCAGTGTAGCTAAAATCAGGAACGAATAAAAGAGACATTGAATAAAAATTTGAGGATAAGCAAATTAATAAAAGCATAAAACAAATAAACAAAGACACACACACAAAAAAAACACGTTAATCAAAAGCCAGTTTATAAAAATGAGTTTTAAAACTTTTGAAAGAGGACAATGAGATAGCTCATCTGATTCCCAATGGAACGTTGTTCTACAGTTGTGGAGCCCTTACGGCAAATGCTCTAATACCCTCTGTCTCCAGTCTTGCCCTGGGGGTGGATAACAACAGCTGGTCTGCAGATCTGAGAGTGCGAGCAGGGGTGTAAGGGGAAAGAGGGTCATTAATGTATGACGAGACAAGGCCACTCAATGATTTGAAAACAAACAATAAAATTTTAAAATCAATTCTAAACACCACAGGTAACCAGTGCAGTGAGGCTAGAATAGGGGAAATGTGCTGATATTTTCGAGCTCGATTGACATGAGTGACGAGAAGACAGCACTGTGAGTGAGTGAGTGGAGGCAGACTTATGGTGGCAGTGTAGCAGTGTGTGTCAGCTCACTGCTGGAGAGAATACAGAGCAAGAAAGTAGTATCAATAATATGGATACTGAGAAAAATGAGCATTGAAACCATTTCAAATACTAAGAATTGATATGTATTGATAAATTGATATTTTGGAAAATATGAGTCTACATTATCTAAAGCAGCAGTGGTGTGATGGTTAGCATTGTCGCCTCACAGCAGGAGAGTTTCAGGTCCGAACAGAAGGGTAGCCCCTCTGTGTGGTGTTTGCATGTTCTCCCCGTGTCAGTGTGGGTTTTCTCCGGGTACTCCGGCTTCCTCCCACAGTGCAAAGACATGCACGTTAATTGGTAACTCTAAATTGTCCGTAGGTGTGAATGTGAGTGTGAATGATTGTCTGTATCTACGTGTCAGCCCTGTGATAGTCTGGTGACCTGCTCAGGGTGTACCCCGCCTCTCGCCCAATGTCAGCTGGGATAGGCTCCCCAACAGGATAAGAGGTTATAGAAAATAAATGAATGAAAGAATAATCTAAAGCTCTTAATAAGAGTTGCAAATACCTTTAATTATTTTCATTATTGATTAATTGTTTGTTAATTTGTTTTTTCTGTATTTATTTGTTTTCACTTAGTTAAAGCTGTAGAGGGTAACTTAAAAAAATGTCATATTTGCTGAAACTGTCATATCCAGAGAGTCGTACATGAGACATGTAATCTTCCTCCTCCCAGTGTTTATAATGGCATTTGCTAGAATCTACAACGGCTGAAGGAAAACAACCAATCAGAGCCGAGGAATCACTAACGCAGCTGTTTATCATGTCAACCACTGCTCGTGAACTGCGGTCAAACCGTCTAGGCAGCGCTGATTAAATATGAATCAAGATTCTGTTACTGCATTACCTTTTTCTCACCTCAAAAATGTTTGGAAACATATTCTAGTGCACTGTTTAGCCTGTGAAATGAAAAAATTTGTGACGCGGGCGCCCTGTTGGACACAGTCATGCCAAAGCAAAGCACCGCCCACAGGCTTGACCAACTTTCTCATTTTACAGCTAAACAGTACACTAAAATATTTTTCTGAAAACATTTGAGGCGAGAATTAGGCAATGCAATAACAGCGTCTTGATGCGTATTTAATCAGCACTGCCTAGTTTGACAGTTTGATCACAGTTCATGAGCAGCGATTGACATTATTGTCAGCTGCGTTAGAGAATCCTCTCCTCTGATTGGTTGTTTTCTTTCAGCCATGGAGGATTCTAGCGAATGCTATTAAAAACACTATGAGAAGGCAGAGGAATGTTTATTTGATTATTTGTCTGATGTACTACTCTCAGGATACATTGACAGTTTTAGTAAATATGACAAGAAATTATTTTTCTAAAAGTTATCAACTACAGCTTTAATGCAGTGTGACTAAAAAAGTGTAAAATGCCCCTTACAGTTGTAACTCAGTTTAAAACGATATCAAACAAAGAAATCTGTCAGTCAGCTAACAATTTTGGAGCTGATCAGTATTTTTTGAGTGGCCTCAATGTAATAATCTGAGTAATGCCTCAGAAATTATAACTGTATAAATCTCAATACCGAAATCTCTAACAAAATAATAAAAAAAACAATGTAATTAGTGTGACGATTTGACTCTAAGATGTGAAGATCTTCACGTCTTGTAATATGCCAGATCTGTTTTTCTTCTTTCATATCTGCAAAGTGTAATCAGGTGTGTCTACATTGCAAAGATCCTATAACTTTTTCAATCAATGTGTTTCTGTCTTGTCGGCGTGTTTACAACTGTTATTGTACAGGGGTCGCCGCCGGGCAGATGTACACATACCCCGCCCGCTGCTGGAGAAAGAAGAGACGGCTGCACAATGCCACAGATCCCCGCCTGGGCATCTACGGTCTCCAGCTCGGTAAGATCCTGCAGCCTCTCCTCCGCAGCCCACCTGCCCGTCGCTTTCTGCTCCTCTCAGTTTCTCCTCCCGCTCAGCCGTCCCTCCGCCCCCTTCCCCGTCTCCCACCTCCACCACCTCCTTCAGCTCATGTGATTACTGGTGATGATCTGGAATAATCTGGCTAAAAGCATATCACTCTGTCTCCGCGCACCGAGCAGAACAGGCTGCCAGTCATTTTTCAGAGGATGAAATGTGGCTGTGTTCAGCCCGGCTGGTAAACTTGTTTTGTGAGAAGTAGAACATGTAATTAGATTTACCACTGCTGGGAGCAGCGAGACAGAGTTCGGCCACTGCAGACACTATTTAATAAATGTTATGGAATGAAGTTTGGCCTTCTCTGGCTGCCACTTGAAACCGCTCACTCAACACATTTACCCTCTTGTCTATATTCTCCCTCTATCTTATTTTCTCTTTACCACCTCCCTCGCTGATTGCTTTTGTCTCTTTTACTCTAACAACTCTTCCATCTCTCCTCGTAGTCCGCCATGCGGTCTGTGTGTGTGTTTGCAGCCAGTGATCCTGAGCTCAAGTAACTGGTCCATTCTGTGCCCAAGGCTTGCATACCCACAGGGGTGTTACACTATCCATAGGAATGAACATGACAAAGAGGAGACCCTCCAGCAGAAACATTATGTTACATCTCTCACTTTCTAGTAGATTCTACAAAAGACTGAGGAATCCATTGTGTTGTTTAAACGGAAATCGTGATCATGACGCCAGTTCAGATTTAATTTCTGCATTGCACGGTGGAAAGACAAATGTTTGGGAAGTTGAGAAAGTAAGAAAGAGGGAGCAGACTTGGAAAGAGAAGGCAAGATGGAAAGATAGCATATGAACCAAGCCTTTGTTTCCCAAACACATCCCACTGTAGCCTATTGTTTTCCACTGAGCTTGCGCTGGCTAAGACCCCACCACCACCACCCTGCTGTCCCTTCTCCTCTCCAGCAACAGTGGATTGTATGCGCTGTCTGCCAGTGCCCAGCGGAGGGGAAACGTACCCTGATTTAACCTGGCGTCTCTTATACGGAGCACGTTGCACAGCTGGCCAGAGGTGGCCAGCACAGGGCAGCAGCCAGAGTCTGTCTCGCTGCCTCGGCAGGCTGTCTAACTGATGGTGTGCTAGAGACGGGGGCTGCATGCAGAATCAGCTCCCTGCTGCAGGCTGCTGCCGGCTCTATTTTTAGCCCCCCAGCTCCCATGGGTTGGGAGGGAGGGAGGGGAGGGGGGGTTCTGTCTCGTCGCGGAGAGTTGAAAGTCAACGTGTGCAGACACAATGGTGAGGGGCTGCCGCCGCCGCATGGTGGAGGAGGCCCATTTTAGAGGAGCGTGCTGTATCTGCTTCTCACGCCTACCTCATATCTGCCTCTTACCTATGCAGTCTTCTGTCACTTCAGCACTTCATGTTCAATATTCTGCAAAAGTCTTTCTAGTGGGCGCAGTGGTAAGATGAAGGGCTGATAGAAAGCTGGAGTCAGGGGGCTTTGAAGTGTGTCCTCTTTTCAAACACCCACAAAGCAACTGGATGATCATGAAGCTGTCTGTGGAGAAGAGATTGTGTAAATAAGATCTGCAGATCCGACTGACTGTCAAAGCTTTTGTTTGCTCTGCTTTGTCTGTTCAACCTGCTTGCCTCCTACACTGTTTGTTTGGATCCTCAGCTGTACTGTGGGAGGAGATATCTGCATGATGTGTTCAGGTTAAAGAGATAAGCCACTTAACTACATTGTACCTCAGAGATTCCTGTGGACAAAGTCAGCCCAATGTCTGCACAGTGCAGCATCATTGGGAGCACATCAATGACAATGCTTTCTCTTTCAGAATGAAAATATACATTTTTCAGGAATACAGTGCTGTGAATAATAGTTGTGATGACACATTCTGTTGCAGGCAATAAAGATGGAGACCGCTGTAACAAACAAAAGCTCCAGTAAATTGCCACATGCTTTTATTAGGTCTAGTGTGAGTGGAAGAGACATAATGAAAACATGTTCATAGAAAGCTGCTCACACAGGTTAGAGACTGTAGCTCTGATGCTTCTTGTCACAGTTACAAATATTGATGGTGATGAAGGAGAAGAAACAGCACATGCTAGAGGACTGTAGCATACTGCAGCTTTGGGATCGTTACCAACATACAGGCTCCATTGCTTCGATCATATACCTGTGGAATTTTTTATTTACCTAAAGTGAACAATAGACATGTTTGCATGCCCTTACAGCGTTGTTGCTCATAGTGCAGCCCGCGGCCCTCAGAAACATTTTGTGTGGCCCCTGAGTATGACAGGAAGTGCATGCATTATATGAGGGATGTCCTTATCCAATCTCAAAGGCTGGTATCGGGGCTGAACAAGGCTTTTTTTTTTTTTTTTAAACTAATTTGGATTGGCTGTATTGAGCCATTAAGGACCCGACCTGATCCTTTGTTTTAGCTGTCACATGGGTGTTTTTTATGCACAGCAGCGCAACAAGTGCAGCCATCATTACTTCTCCAACTCTGCTGAGCTCTCTGCAAAACACCACACACCATAAACGACAGCAAAAGGCAATATGAGACTGTTTATTTATGCTATTTACAGAAATTATAAGCACGCATTTCATTTCAGCTCAGTGTGAGAGTCTCTTGGGTTTTGCTGTCATCTATGGCGCACGTTTCACCGTCCTGCTCGGAGGATAGTCAGACACTGGTGCAGAACCTACGACAACCATACTCATGACGCCACTGCAAGTGCAACAAAAGCCTCATGAGCAAAAAGCCCATAAGAATAATTTAATAATGTAGCCTGATACACACAATAGATGTAAAGACGACGAAAATAAACACTCAGTGGAATACAGTTCATTCAGGTAGGCTTACTCAGGCAAGGCTGCACTGAAGCAACAGACACTGGAGAATAGTTTCTTAAAGGGACAGAGAAATTCCCTCGAGCCAGCGACAAGGCCACAAAGAATAAAGAGAGGGTTTGTTATTTTATACTTTATTTTATAAATCAAAAATAAAGAAATAAATAAAATAATAATTTTAAAAACATTAAGGAACAGCCTGGATGCAGGGATTTCTTTCTTAATGCATTGCAGAGCTTTTCAGTTGTCAAGCAGAGGCTATATATTGGAGTGTTTTTAATAACTGTAATGTACTTGAAGTTTGCACTGTGCACTATTATCTAGGAAAATACAATTATCAGACTGGGACTTGAATTGGCAGATGCTCACTATTAAATTGGGCCAGTGAGAGGCAAACAATCTTGATCAGGATATCCCTGCATTATATTTATTTGCAGTCCATTTCAATACTTTCACTTTCAGTAGCTTACATTTAATACACTACTTGGCAGTGTTGGGCAAGTTACTCTATAAATGTAATACTTAACATATTACTAATTACCATCATTTGAATTTAATAAGTTACTTTACAGTATCACATTGTGTAGAGTAATTATTTACTCATTACACTATGTTTTAGTTACTTTCACCAAAATGACCTTAGAAGAACTAACGGGCATTTTAAATGGATGAGAGTCACAGTGGGTAATCAAAGCACAGAGGCTCCAGTTTATTAAAGTTCATTTCAAAATCCAGTGCTGAGCAGGTTTGACCCATTCATGCATTCACACACAGTGGTTACCACTTTTTATTAAAATCCCCTGCTTGTATTAATGATAGCCTGATGATACAGAACGATTAAATAGCCTAGACTGTTTATAATGAATTAATATCCCTGGACACAGGGAGGGTCAGGCAGATGATCAAAGTCTGATAATTATGAGGTATGGATAAATATTTGTGGGCCTGTGATATGAAACACAGTAAACAAATATTGAGGTTAGCACAACAAACAGAATGGCATGTCAGTCAGTTACTATGACAAGTGCAAATTAATACACTGGAAATGGAAGACACACCTGTCGGTTCCTGGTGCGCAGGTCAGCTACAGCAGCACTGGAGTGAGAGTTATGTATAAGAACAGGACTGTGTGTTGGTGTCGCTCTGCAGTTGTAGGGGATGTGAATGGAAACACATCCAACATATACCAGCATCACCCAAATGTGCTGGTCAATGGGACGAGGAGAAAAAAACAAACCAGCTCCTTATCTCTGCTGCTTTAAAGCAGCCTTAGGATACAAAAGCGTATTGGGATGCGTCTTAAACTTTGCAGGTGTATTAATGGAAACACACTGAACATGATGAGGCACTGTCCCAGATGTGCCGATCACCAGCAGCCCTCTAGACCCATAATGCAGAGTATAATGACATGAACAACAACAACAACCTTGGGGGGAAATTTTCTCTGGTGGCACACTGATGGAAGTGGAGCGGTGTGGATGACTGAAAAATGAAAACAATAAACAGTTTATTTTGGGTGCTAACCCCCAGCACTGCTATTTGGAGACTGCACTCCCCAAACAAGTGTCTGCCAGGTGAGGGTTGACGACCTGTAGAAAGCGACTGATTGCATGGCAGCTAGTGGCACCTCATGAGTGTCACGAGAATCATATCAACACTAGTGCTAATCTAGCGTTCTCAGTGGACAACTTGCAACTGCACCTAGCTGTGCAGCCCTCAGTCACACGCCGACTCCCTAAAATGGCATTCTGAGCACCCCTGCCTTAAAGTATAAACACTGTGTTTTAATGATTTATCACATGTTTTTGTTTTTGTGCAGACGGCGGCCTCATGTCCAAGGACTCCTTGCCTACCCAGAGCACCACGCTGGAGGCTCTGCTACGAGGAGAGGGTCTAGACAAGAGGAACAACTCTAAGAACGACGAGGAGAGCCTGCTGGAGATCCAGGTGAGTTGCCTGAACACTCTCTGTGCGTGTATGTGTGTGCATGCTAGCGAAACGTTTGAAGTGTAAATATTCAGTGATATTACTCATGTGATTGAAGGGCCTGGCACTGAGAGTGAAGTGTTGCACCCCAACTGGTTGTCAAGGCAACTTGCCAAGTTTTTCCAGCTGACCTGCAGGGCTCATTAGGTGACTGCGTCTCACTGCGAGGCATTACGGACAAGTAGACTGCTTTGACTTTGAATTCCTGTTTACTAAATATCATATTTTCTCATATTAATAAGTTATACTCACATACCAATGAAATGTTTTAAAAGATAGGGGAAAAAATATGTAGAGTCAGTGGCTCTGTGCAGGGCTGCCGACACCTGGGGAACACTGGGTCAGTTTACCCCAGCCTTGGGTCACAACCTTTAACTAATCAGCTGGAATAAATGCCAGAAATACTGATTTATCAGGGGTGCATTGGTCTGAATAAATATCTAGTCATTGATCACCAGTCAAATATTTCTGGGCTATGGGTTCGAATCCAGCCTGCGGCCCTTTGCTGTGTCGTCCCCTTACTCTTCCCCCTTTCACATGACCACTTCTGTGTCAAATAAAGACTAAAAAGCCCAAAAGGAATTTAAATAAAGTGAAAACATCGATAAATATTGTCATTTTTAAGACACTTTTATTTTGAAATTTCCATGGCAGGTTATTGTCACCATTTACCCACAGCAGGCTTGGCTCTGTGCGTAACACTGCTGGTCAGTCATATCTCAATTACGTTTACAGGAAGGACACAAAGGAAGGCAGGGCTTGGAGCGTAATGGCTCGTCTCTCCTCTCAAGATGAACAGATAATTTTTATAAATTCATTTATAAATTGGTACTAAACAAATTACTAATGAAGGAATTGTGTCTGGTCCTTTAATTACCTCTATGATCTGTAAGCATTTTAACATGTCACCAAAAACACACATATTGTGCCTACAGCTGAAAAAATTATTTTTCTTTCCTCTCTGTTGTTGCTGCCCCTTTTTTTTTTTCCAGCAAGCTGGTGCTTTAACGCAAGCTGAGTACTGAAATGGTCTGCCCCTTGTTTTTCTCTGTGTCTCAGAGGGTTCTGGAGGCAGACGCAGCAGAGGATGCTTTCAATGATGATGACGACTACGAGGTGGACACTCCCAAGAGGAGACATCGGGGCAAAGGAAGAGTAAGTGCTCAAACTACACAGGTCGTCATGCACTCGAGTTTACTGTCAGCTGCACTGTAGTCAGAGCTCCACTGGAGGTTTAATAATCATTGTTGTCAGACAGACTCTTGACCAGTTTTGTTTCTTTATAAAACATACAGTAAACATTAGCTTGATTGTTCTGTACTGTTATAGTCTACACCCTAACCACAAAAAATCACATTAAACTCAGTGTGACTTGTTTTGCAGAGGTAGTGGCTGTGTTATACACACACATGATGCTGCAGCTGTGTGTGTGTTGGAAGGCATTGGGCGTAGATTTTCATTTCAGATAGCTAACAGTAGCTGGATGTTTTTCCTCAGGGTCGGGGTTCAGGCCGCAGGAGGGCAGATATGGATGACGACAAGCCATACGTCTGTGACAGTAAGTAAAGATAAATTCTGAAACATGAACTTTGTTCCAGTGTCATATCCTTTTAAATGGTGAGTGTACAGTGCTTAGTTTAGAGTCATCCAGGCCACACTGCCTGTGGAGCAGCGCTGCTCAGACACAGTTCGGCTGCTGCTCAGTGACAGAACAGTGAGAAATTAATAGCCTCGCCTATTTTTTTTTCACTGGACGTGAAAGAAATAGACAGTGAAAATGGTCTTCTGATAATCATGTTGACGTTAAATCACCTTCCAGTATAGTTTCAGTGTCTACATCGGCCACTGACATGAAAAAAATATTTCTTTTTTACTACTTAAATGATAAAAGCCCTCTGAGGATGTGTTGACAAAATCCCTTCATTTTTTAACACAAGGCTTTTTGTTGTAAACTATTGTCATGACCGTGTTGTTGACAGTGCAGTGGTTCGCAGGGCTCCATAAATGAGTATCAGCTTTCAGTTGTGGAAATACAGTAATTACAGCAGCAGGCAGCTCTGTAGCAACACTGTCTGTGTGAGCACTGCATGCTACAAGCTGTAGCAGTTCAGCTAGGGAGCTGTCAGACACTGCCTACGCAGACAGCATGTCCTGGGTGTTAGGGCCTCATGCAGCAACATTCTCTTAAATTTCTCTTCTGATTTTCTGTTAAGAGAAATAAATAAGAAAGTTCATTTAAGATGCTGAATGATGAGTCCTTTTTGATCATGAGTCACCTATTAGCATCGGTAGCACTTCATAAACACTACAGAGCAGGTTTTGTGCCGCCCAAGAAATAAAGAAGTGCTCCCAAAATAAGGCTGTACGAAGAAGAGGTTCGGCAGTAATGTAATAGACGTACTGTCAAAGAAATTTAAACAAAGAAAACATGATTTGTGAGTGTCAGTGCAGGAAAATCAATACTCTAGCAATGGCAAAACATTTGTGATGATGTAAAATCCATGTCAGCAGCAGCGGTGGAGGAAGTATCAGATCCTTTACTTAAGTAAAAGTACTAATATACCACTGTAAAATACTCTGTCCTGCCAGAGGGAGCTGGAACCATGAAATTTGTTTACATGAAAAATGACAGACAATCAGCTGACTAATCGTTTCAGCTGCACTTGTGTATTTTCAGATGGTTTGTGTGCAAAAATCTTAATTTGTAAAGTGTTTTTCTTACGTTCCCAAATTTTAAAACTTCCCCGCAGTGGAGAAACAACTGGTGGACAGTGAAAATGAGATGTTTTTCCTCTTATCTTGGTAAAAGTGCTCTTGACCTCTTGTAAAAATTTTCTCTGACCTCAGAAAGGAACAAAAATAAGAGGACATTGGTGAATCTCAAAAAACAGTGAGTACTAACAAAATAAGAACAAATCATGGATACGAACAAAAATAAAAAAAAACGTGTTTTTCTCTCCACACTCACTGATTTAATGTCCTGTTATAAAAGAGGCCCATAGTGTGACTTGTCCTCTTCTTACTTATTAGCTTGATACTGTGTATGTTTATCTACAGATCAAGAGGTTAATCCAAAAATACCGTCACAGCCAATGCTGTCAAAAAGTCGACCCACTGTACTCATTTACCAGCACAGTTTTTGTGCCTCTGAGCTGGTGATAGCCAGAGGCATAATGTTCTCAGGTTGTTTGTTCATTCATCCATACATATGTCCATATGTCTATCCCATTCTTCTGAATGTGATATCTCAAGAAAGCCTTGAGGGAATGTCTTCAGATTTGGCACAAACGTCCACGTGGACTCAGCAATGAACTGATTAGACTTTGGTGGTTAAAGGTCACTGTGACATGTTTTTGACCGTAGCTAAAGAATTCATCCGGTACTTGCGACATAATGTAGGGATAAAATGATGAAATGACATTTTCTATCCAAAAGGTCAAAGGTCAGCTTCACTGAGACATCATAATGTTCTGCAAAAACACTTCTGGCCATTGCTCAACATCATATCTCAGGAACAGAAGGGGAGACATTTGGTCAGACACTGAATTGGTGACACTAATCCTGGGTGTCCATCTTGACTCTGTGCTGATTGTATAGATCTTCAGTGCTGCCTTGCTCTTTGCAGCAACGTTTGAAGCACTGTCAGCTGTCATGGCTACATGTGAGTCTGGACAGACATGGACGTTAACTTTAACTGCAACTTGACTGGTTCACGGAGGCACACAACCTCGAGGTGGTAATTCTAGTTTTGAAATGGAACCACAGGATCAAACCAGGTGCACTAGTGTCACTGTAGTCTCAAGTATTCCTGTACATGCAAGTTGTATGTGGAAACTCCAGCTGGGCAGTATTGGATGTTGTGACTCTTCACATACTCATGCTGTCTTCTCTGTGTCTTCCCTCTTGTTTGTTTCAGACAGATACAAACAAAAGCAGAATGCGAAATCTTCAGCCTCAGGTACCATGATTGTTTTTTTTGACAGTAGTTTTTTTAGGATATTTGTTTTGATAGGTCGTTCAGTGGTCATGTCACAAGTGCTGTGATTATTGATTTAGACCCTATATTATCTTACTTTTCTCATGCTGAAAAGTGCCCTTGGGGCTGTGAAACAGAGACATGGTTGTTATGTTGTCTGTGTTTGTCTTTTATTTGACTGACTATTGTAATCAGATCCTAAAGTGCTTACCTTTCTCCCCTCTCAGAGGTGGAGTCAGAAGTAGAGAAGTTAACTCCATTAAACGCCATGGCTCCTGTTTATTTTTTTAATACTTGATGATCAGTCTTTACTCTGTTCTTTCTGCAAATTTAAAAACCACATTTAGGTATTTTTAGTAGTGTTGCTTTATAACTATAGCTCACCAAACACTGGGTGGGTGTTTGACTCTTTCCTTTGTGAATGTCTCATGACAATCAAAGCATATTGAAGCCTTTATCCTAAACACAAATCCTGCAGTTAGAGAAGATGTGTTGCCTAAATTATTTTTAGACACAGAAATGCAACCTGAACACCTGCCCTCTGTTGCAGTCTGTGCGAAGCGCTACAGGAACCGCACGGGACTAAGCTACCACTACACCCATTCCCACCTGGCAGAGGACGGCAGAGCCTGGAGAGAGGAGCTCAGTGGCGTCTAAATCCCCCCCTGCACAACAGACAGACAGACACAAACGTAAGAAGTCAAACTGCTGCACCTGTCATATATCCTGATGTTTGGGTTCATCACACAAACCATTACTCACCATTACAATCTAAATATATGTCTGTGCCATCAGAACGCTCCACTGCAATGCTGCGCTGTCTGTTTCTGTTCAACCCTTTGAACTAGAAATGGTCTGTCAGTGCCTGTATTTGTATTTTCCAAAAGCTCTGCACCACCCATGCTAAAAGGATATGTTAGTCAATAAACTATAATAATTGTATAATTAATGTATTAAAATTGTGTCATAGATTTAAAAAATATAGAAATTTCAGATGTTTTTTCATCATACTTTACAAAATAAACACAGAACATATTGATCAAAAGATTTCTACATGTAGGAACATTAACAAATGTTTCTAAACACTCTATAAGTTATTTTGAACTACATTTATTATTTAGTTTTTGACATGTGCTTATTTTTATGAGCAAGGTGTAAAGCTGTTTTGTTTCACCGTTCATTCAGTTGGCCTCACCGCGTGTTTTCATGTGGTTTTGCACTATGCGTAACATAATGTAATGAAACTTTAGTCAGGGTACAACATGGCAACGTTCAACGTCACCACCACAACAATGCTGTAAAGTGGTTTTTGGCAAGACGAAGCTTGTTAGTTTTATTTAGCTCAGTGGTTCCTAGCTGGTGGGTTGTGGTCCAAAAGTGGGTTGTGGGTTCATTCTGAATGGACCGCAAGTGACTCGCAAATTTGTCAAGGATGTGAAAAACACGCTTTATTTTTTCGTACAGTAAATTTCCAGCACAGAGCTTTTACTTTGAAGTGTCGTTTCCTGCTGTACAGTGAGTGACTAATGAACAGCTACTCAACAGAGACTGCAACTAGCTTGGCCAAACATAAGTATGACGCTGAATATATTAAACTGTGCAGACCTTTAACAAATGACTAAGGAGAAATCTGGATCCCTGTGACTGGACCAATTGGGAACCAGTGATTCAGCCACTTGTTAGCAATGCCTATTTTAAGACATTGAAGGCCTCATTTCAGGCATTTAACCAAAATCCCATTCAAAAAACCCTTTTGACTTTAGGATGAGGGAACTAGGAGTGTTAAATTACTAACTCATTTCCCGGTTTTAGTACTCTTTCCTGCAGCACTCTGTTATGTGGAAATATCGGTGCCATTGTGCATTGTCACCACGTTGATACCACACATTATCCTTAGCTTTCTGCTGCAAAAAACCGAATGCTCAAGGTATTATGTTTGTTTTTTTTTAGATTAATTTAAACAGGATCATGCAAACAACAATATCACATGACCTTTAGCGAAGAGAACGTCTTACATTCAGTGAGAAAGAAACCACAAAATACAAATATATGCACACAATTAATGCTTAAATGTGCTATATTAAAGGTCAAACAAATGAATATTTTAAAAATAATTAAGTCACTGTTAGAAAAATATCTAAAAAAGTTATGCATCTTAGTCACAAAGCCACCAGGTGCTCCCATGATTTTAATTTTAACACCTTGTGTGGCTGATTTTTGTTAAATGAAAAAAAAATGTGTGGTTTATATTGAGCAAAATAAAGTGCTATAGCCTGCAGTGCAGAAGTATATGTACATGCACACAAGTGCTGTATTGAAAAAACTGTTTTGTAATTTTCTTGCAGGTCCAAAAGGTCCAGGTGGGACCAGCATTCCCAACAACTACTGTAATAAATGCCAGGGTGCGATCAAGAAAACGGGTAAATCTGGGTCTCCCTTCTCAACCTGCCAATGCAAAAGTGAGTCCATATACACTTAACTATAGTATACATACAACACACAATGTTTCTGCCAGAACTGATACTCTTAAAGTGTGTGTATGGGTAGGTGTAGATAGTAATGTATGATGAGAAGAAACTGGTGCACTGACTGTGTCCCCGTGCTGTCCTGTGTGCCAGCTGACCGTGGAGAAGAGAAGGAAGACGGGACTTTTACTGGAGCTGAGGAGCTGTTCGGCACCACCTCGGAGAGCGACACCTCCACCTTTCACGGCTTTGAGGACGACGAGCTGGAAGAGCCCGCCACAAACAGCAACGGAATATCTAACCGACACAGATAGAGCGAACCTTCTAGATTTAAAGAGACGATTTTTTTTATATGGATTAACCTCTGGCAAAAATCTGCTGCTTCTTTTTTCAATGTTTTTTGTTTGCAGAAAGCACAAAGTGATAATTTCAGGACAGAAATGCAAGTGGTATTTTATCTACTGAACATTGTTGAATAATTTATGAACACCTTTTTATATATAAATATATATATTAACTTTTAAGGCTATGAACGACTGTCAGTGTTTCTTGACAAGTGACTCGGTCTCCGTGCAAAACAGAAGATGGAGTGTTTCTTTTTTTTTTCCCGTCACTGGAGCAGAAGGAGCATAGACGTGATGAACAAAAAAACACTGGAGAAATCTGAACAATTGAAAAATTTAAAGGCATAAATTATACAGTACGTTTGGGATGTGATTGAATGTCACTGCAGACCCATACTTGAGCTGCTGGGTGTTTTTGAATCAGTAGTCGGGTGTGACTATGAAGGTCTCTGCTTCTGCTCTAACTCTGGATTAAACTTGTATGAAAATGAAGGAACCAATGAAGGACTGCTACAGGCCACTGGAAGTGTTTTGACATGAAGAAGCCTTTAAATAACGTCTTTACAGAGAAAGACGACTAAATAAATGAAAGGTAAGCAGCTGTTTGTTTTCTTGTTTGGAATATGAGAAATTCTGCTGATGCTTCAGTAGTGCTAATTTGATTATGTCTAAATACATTGTTAATTTTTTTGTAGTTTTTATGACTTACTACACTATGACATTTTTTTCTACCTTTTTCATAGACTGGCTTTTATTTTATGGCATACTATACTGTGACAGTTTCTATTATACTGTACAATAACTTGCTTGTTTTTCTGACACACTTAAGTATGACTTTTTATGACTGTCATATTTATTACATATTATGACTTTTTATTAATTTTTATTATAAGCTATACTACCTTTTGTAATGTCATTTTTATGACATACCACATTAGGACTTTTTTCATAATGTTTTTATGAGATACTACAATAGGACTTTTTACGCAATTTTTTATGGCATAATATATTTTTTATGACATACTATTTATGACATTTTATGGGTGCCATTTATTTTATTACATACTACACTATGACGTTTCTTTAGACATAGCATGTGATTTTTTTTTTCTTAAACAATTGTTATTTTCATAGACATACTATCCTATGACTTTATGTCATGTTTTTTTATTACATGCTGTGCTATGTTTTTATAACTTTATTATGACATACTGACTTTTTTTGTCTTTTTTTTACATGATATATTTTTATCTCTTAAGGACATTTTTTTACATGCTATACTAAGATTTTTTAAAATAGTTTTACTATTATATTATACTATTAATGTAAATTTTTTATCACATACCATACTATAACTTTTATACATCATTTTTGTGACATACATTGATTTTGTTTTTATTACATGCTTTACTGACTTTTTATTTCAATTTTTGTTTCATATTTTTTCCAACATTTTTATGACATACTATACTATAACTTTTTTAATGACATGCTACACGATGGCTTTTATGACTGTCATTTTTTTTTATTACATACTGACTAGAACATTTCATGAAATTCTTGTGATACTTTTGTGACACAGTGTTGTGGCTGGACTGGATACTAGTTCTGTTGAGATTTCTCAAGATAGTTTGAGAGACAGCTGAAAGCTTGCATCACTTGTTTACATGCAGAGTATAGCCCTCTCCCCCAGTGCTACTTTGATTTTCAGTTTTTAAATATTGCAAAAATAAGGTCACGGATCATGGAACTATGATTCAAAGTCCTGGTTAAACGGGTATCCGGTCTAGCCACGACCCGAACAAACAGTGATTCCTGTCCTGTAGAGCCAGATTTTAAACTTCAAAGTGTTCTTAAATTTGTTCAAGGTTCACCACTGCACTGAAATTTAGTGTTGAATGGTGCCAGATGTTAGCATTATAGTTGGCATATAATAGTCAGAATCAGTACATTATTTGGGGTGACATTTTGAGACCTTGTGAATATTACGCTCCAGGATCAAATACCTGTAAAACTAATGACATTCCCACTTTGTTTTCCATCAAAAGTAGCAAATGTTATCATGCTAACATACAGACTAAGATGGTAAACATTATACTTGCTAAATGTCAGCATGTTAGCGTTTTCATTGTAAACATGTTAGCATGTAGCTTAAAGGACCTCTTTGTCTAAGTACAGCCTGACAGAGCTGCTAACATGGCTGCAGACTGTTGTTGAGACATATGAAGTGTGAATCTAATCCACATTGTCTGTCCTATACTGTAGGAGCACTCAGCACATTGGCATGTGGCCCAGAGGTGGGGGTGACCAGTGAAGAAGAGGATTTAACTCTGAAAAACTAATGAGCCTTCATGTCCCTTCTGATTTGGGCCTGAAATAACTGACTGAAACGGATGAACAGACATCCACCACTTCTACAGGCCATGTGGCTTAATTGAAGCAACTGCTCCCTTGACGATATGTATTGATCCCTTCTGAACATTTGAAATGTGAGTAGATCCAGCTTCATTTCATCCTTTCTGCACTGTGCTGGAACTCCACTGAGCTATGGGAACACTAAAGGCCAGGCCTTTGGACTGTTTGTGCCCAACGGGTGCATTTGGGGCCCCCGCGGCCCAGCCTGCCCACTCCTGCTCTGTGACTGTGTGTCTGCCGTGTGATCCGATGTGACACTAGGACGTCATTATCCTCATCACTGTGCCAGCCTGCCGCTCTGCACTGGAAACCAGCTCTGACAGCCATGACCCTCCAACCCGATTGGACCAGTGACCCCCTGACCCCCAGCCATAGACATGGTGCTCAAATCCACCACTATTACATGCAGACCTCTGGACTACTGTATTAATATGCTGACATGGACGCAAAGGTTTTTATCTTTCTGCCTCTGTCCCTCTGTCTGTTTTCGCTCTCTATTTCCTGGGCCTCTCTGATCTCATTCTGACTCTAATGCGTTGCAGTAATTTAGCTCTTTTATTTTCATCTTTTCTCTGTTGTATAATATTTCTATGTTTTGAACTCTTTAAAGTTTGATTAGTATGACTTCTTGGGTTTGTTCAGACTGTATTGATACCTCTGTCCTGATCAGGTGCACAATAGCCACAACTACTCAGGCATCTTTCATTTCCTCTGCTGTTGATTGTTCAGCCACTCAGCCCTGATTCATGTGATTGTATTCAGTTGGCAAGGAGGGACAATAACGCCACACATGGATCCCATTATAATCAGCTCCCAGGAGGGATTCGGGATGTTGCAGTCTTATGCTATAGCAAGACATCGCAATAACAAGCTTCAGCTTCGTCTGGTCTCTGCTGATTTTTGCCTGGTGTCGCTCTCGCCATGCAAAACCTCTCCGCTTTCCGTTTGAAATGCACCGTCTCAGCAGACAGTGACAGCAGTGAGAATCATCTCAGATGCATTGAGAACAATATTGTTTGTAGAGAGGCATAACTCTGCTCAGACCCACATACTTAGTGAGAAATGAAAACTGTAAATCCAAGTTATGTGACATTTCCGTTGAGTGCTTTAGAGGGCCTAATTGCTTTATGACATTTAGAAGGTGCTTGCAGTACTGTATCAAAAAGCCTTTTAGGTCCATAGGTTGCACATACTATGTAAGAGGTCTGTGTCCTTCCATGTGATTATTCAGTATCGCTGCAATGTAATAATAGCCGCTCCGTTTTTGAAGCTAACCATAAATCCTATGTGTCTGGTGTAACTCGCGTTAAGTGCTTGTGCATTCAAACCATCTTTCTTCACTTCCCTCAGGGACCCTCCACACAACAGTTTATCTCCTCTGGACAAAGAATGGATCTGAGACTTCTCAATTATCTTGTCTTCTTCTCTTGTATCAGTTATGTGGTGTTTCCACAGTTAAATGGGTCATTGTGTCTTTTATCTTCCAAAGTCATGCCAGTAAGTGAAAGCATGTGTCATCAATCATAACCTGCTTAATGTTACCTACCGTATATGAACAGGCCTAGTGTGGTGCAGTTCTGAACAAAAGGAGAAGCTCCTAAATGCAAAAGTCAGTGATGTCTGCTTTGAACTGTGTGTCACCAATCATTGAATAGCCTGTATACCTCGTCAAAGACACAGCAATAGGCCCTGGTACTCTCTTGTCAAAGCCTGCCGGGGGTGTAGAGGGAGGATCGGGGTGGGAACGGAGCCAAGAGGAGATGAAATGGACATGACTGAGCGTTTGTTTCCTCTTCAGCTGTAAATACGAGTCGAAATGGAGAGAATGAAGAAGTCTTTGTTTGTTAAACTATTTTTATTGTTCTGAAAAAATAAAGAAAAAGAATAAAGAATGAATGTTAATGCTCGATGAGGTTTTTCTGAGAGAGACCAGGGGTCGTTTTGAAAAGACAGCTGATAAGCAGAAGAATCCTAGACTGGATCGATAGGTTGGAGTGACCCTCAGACTCTGTGAGCAGACGGAGAGGGAAAAAAACACTTGAGTTTGTGAGAGCAGAGGTAGCTTGGGACTCTAAATAGGAACAAGATGACACGAAGAGGCTCCAGCACAGGGAGCTCTTATTGATCGGTAGATGCTGCCTGAAAAATCACAAGTTGGAAGAAGTCTTACATGAGCAACAGTGTCTTAACTGCAAGAGGTATATTTTCTACATTAACTGTAGGTTTCAAATAAAAGACTTTGGAGTCTTAAAAATTATTGACTCAAACGATTTAGGAAAATACTTCCATGATGTTATGACATTCACAAGACAGATTTTAAAACTCTCCATCCAGTCCAGTAGTATGTCACAAAAATGTCATGGTATAGAATGTCATAAAAATATAATATATAGTATGTCAAAAAGTGTTACAACAAAGTCACAGCATAAATGCAAGTGAAAGTATGTCATAGAAAAGGTAATTAAAAAGTAATGGAAAGTCCAAATATCATGTCATAAAAATATTATGTCAAAAAATGTTACAGAAAATTAGTTAAAAAAAAACATAGTATAGTGTGTCAAAAGATGTAATAAAAATAAAAAGTCGTAGTATAAGATGTCATAAAGATAGTTTGTCAAAAAATGTTACAGAAAAAGTCTCAGTATGTCTAAAATGTTATCAGTAATAACTTTAAAAAGTCATTGCATAGCATTTCATAAAAATATTCTACAGTTTGTCAAAGAATGTTTTTTAAAAAAGTCATAGTGAAGGTGAACGTACAAAATAAAGTATGTTACAAAATAATAATATCATAATATTTCATAAAAATACCATTTTATAATGTTTCACAAAATGTAAAAAAAAAAAAAAAAAAAAAAAAGTAATAAAAGTCATAGTATAATATGTCATAAAAGTCATATCACAGTATGTCATTAAAAATATTATGGTATAATATTTCATGTAATGTTATACAAAATAATCAAATTGTTTATTATAGGATGTCATAAATATATTATACTGTAATGTCAAAAATATTGTAAAACATGTCATAGTATAGCATTTAATAAAAATCCGTAACTAATAAAAAATTCATCGTATACAGGATGAAAAAAGTATTCGTAGTAGTATAGTATGGCAGAAAACATCCTAGTATATTATGTCAAAACAGTCATACTATGGTATGTGAAAAAATGTCATAGTATAATAAGTCAAAAAAAATGTAGTATAGTATTTCAAGAAATATCATTGTGTCGTTTGTCAAAAAAATTCACAGTATAGTATGGGGTAAAAAGTCATAGTATAGTATGTCGAAAAATATATTATAGTATGTCGAAAAATATAGTATAGTATGTCAAAAAGTCATAATATAGTACGCCGAAAAATATCATACTACAGTATGTCGAAAAGTCATGATATAGTACGCCAAAAAAATATCATAGTATAGTATGTCGAAAAATATAGTATATGTCAAAGTCATAATATAGTACGCCAAAACATAGCATAGTATAGTATGTCAAAAAAGTCATAGTATAGTATGTCAAAAAATATCATAGTATATTATGTCGAAAAAGTCATAGTATAGTATGTTGAAAAATATCATAGTATATTATGTCGAAAAAGTCATAGTATAGTATGTCGAAAAATATCATAGTATAGTATGTCGAAAAAGTCATAGTATAGTATGTCAAAAAATATCATAGTATAGTATGTCGAAAAATATCATAGTATAGTATGTCAAAAAATATCATAGTATATTGTGTCAAAAAAGTCATAGTATAGTATGTCGAAAAATATCATAGTATAGTATGTCGAAAAAGTCATAGTATAGTATGTCGAAAAAGTCATAGTATAGTATGTCGAAAAATATCATAGTATAGTTTATCAAAAAATATCATAGTATAATGTGTCAAAAAAGTCATAGTATAGTATGTCAAAAAATATCATAGTATAGTATGTCAAAAAAGTCATAGTATAGTATGGCAGAAAACATCCTAGTATATTATGTCAAAACAGTCATACTATGGTATGTGAAAAAATGTCATAGTATAATAAGTCAAAAAAAATGTAGTATAGTATTTCAAGAAATATCATTGTGTCGTTTGTCAAAAAAATTCACAGTATAGTATGGGGTAAAAAGTCATAGTATAGTATGTCGAAAAATATATTATAGTATGTCGAAAAATATAGTATAGTATGTCAAAAAGTCATAATATAGTACGCCGAAAAATATCATACTACAGTATGTCGAAAAGTCATGATATAGTACGCCAAAAAAATATCATAGTATAGTATGTCGAAAAATATAGTATATGTCAAAGTCATAATATAGTACGCCAAAACATAGCATAGTATAGTATGTCAAAAAAGTCATAGTATAGTATGTCAAAAAATATCATAGTATATTATGTCGAAAAAGTCATAGTATAGTATGTTGAAAAATATCATAGTATATTATGTCGAAAAAGTCATAGTATAGTATGTCGAAAAATATCATAGTATAGTATGTCGAAAAAGTCATAGTATAGTATGTCAAAAAATATCATAGTATAGTATGTCGAAAAATATCATAGTATAGTATGTCAAAAAATATCATAGTATATTGTGTCAAAAAAGTCATAGTATAGTATGTCGAAAAATATCATAGTATAGTATGTCGAAAAAGTCATAGTATAGTATGTCGAAAAAGTCATAGTATAGTATGTCGAAAAATATCATAGTATAGTTTATCAAAAAATATCATAGTATAATGTGTCAAAAAAGTCATAGTATAGTATGTCAAAAAATATCATAGTATAGTATGTCAAAAAAGTCATAGTATAGTATGTCAAAAAATATCATATTATAGTATGTCAAAAAAGTCATAGTATAGTATGTCATAAAATATCATAGTATAGTATGTCGAAAAAGATCATAGTATAGTATGTCGAAAAAGTCATAGTATAGTATGTCAAAAAATATCATAGTATAGTATGTCGAAAAAGTCATAGTATAGTATGTCAAAAAATATCATAGTATAGTGTGTCGAAAAATATCAGTATAGTATGTCGAAAAATATCATAGTATAGTATGTCGAAAAAGTCGTAGTATAGTATGTCAAAAAATATCATAGTATAGTATGTCGAAAAAGTCGTCGTATAGTATGTCAAAAAATATCATAGTATAGTATGTCGAAAAAGTCATAGTATAGTATGTTGAAAAATATAGTATAGTATGTCGAAAAAGTCATAGCATAGCATGTCGAAAAATATAATCGTATAGTATGTCGAAAAAGTCATAGTATAGTATGTTATAAAAAAGTCATAGTATAGTATGTCGAAAAATATCATAGTATAGTACGTCAAAAAATATCATAGTATAGTGTGTCAAAAAAGTCATAGTATAATATGTCGAAAAATATAGTATAGTATGTCGAAAAAGTCATAGTATAGTATGTCAAAAAATATCATACTATAGTATGTCAAAAAAGTCATATTATAGTATGTAAAAAAATATCATAGTATAGTATGTCGAAAAATATCAGTATAGTATGTCGAAAAATATCATAGTATAGTATGTCAAAAAATATAGTATAGTATGTCAAAAAAGTCATAGTATAGTATGACGAAAAATATCATAGTATAGTATGTCGAAAAAGTTATAGTATAGTATGTCGAAAAATATCAGTATAGTATGTCGAAAAAGTCATAGTATAGTATGTCGAAAAATATCATAGTATAGTATGACGAAAGATGTCATAGTATAGTATGTCGAAAAAGTCAGTATAGTATGTCAAAAAATATAGTATAGTATTTCGAAAAATATCATAGTATAGTATGTCGAAAAAGTCATAGTATAGTATGTCAAAAAATACCATAGTATAGTATGTCAAAAAAGTCATAGTATGTCAAAAAATATAGTATAGTATGTTGAAAAATATCATAGTATAGTATGTCGAAAAATATCATAGTATAGTATGTAAAAAAATATAGTATAGTATGTCGAAAAATATCATAGTAAAGTATGTCGAAAAATATCACAGTATAGTATGTCGAAAAATATCATAGTAAAGTATGTCGAAAAATATCACAGTATAGTATGTCGAAAAATATCATAGTATAGTATGTCAAAAAAGTCATAGTATAGTATGTCAAAAAATATCATAGTATAGTATGTCGAAAAATATCAGTATAGTATGTCAAAAAATATCATAGTATAGTATGTCGAAAAAGTCATAGTATAGTATGTCGAAAAAGTCATAGTATAGTATGTCGAAAAATATCATAGTATAGTATGTCAAAAAAGTCATAGTATAGTATGTCGAAAAAGTCATAGTATAGTATGTCGAAAAAGTCATAGTATAGTATGTCGAAAAATATCATAGTATAGTATATCGAAAAAGTCATAGTATAGTATGTCAAAAAAGTCATAGTATAGTATGTCGAAAAATATCATAGTATAGTATATCGAAAAAGTCATAGTATAGTATGTCAAAAAATATCATAGTATAGTATGTCAAAAAAGTCATAGTATAGTATGTCAAAAAATATCATACTATAGTATGTCAAAAAAGTCATAGTATAGTATGTCAAAAAATATCATAGTATAGTATGTCGAAAAAGATCATAGTATAGTATGTCGAAAAAGTCATAGTATAGTATGTCAAAAAATATCATAGTATAGTATGTCGAAAAAGTCGTAGTATAGTATGTCAAAAAATATCATAGTATAGTATGTCGAAAAAGTCGTCGTATAGTATGTCAAAAAATATCATAGTATAGTATGTCGAAAAATATCATAGTATAGTATGTCGAAAAAGTCATAGTATAGTATGTTGAAAAATATAGTATAGTATGTCGAAAAAGTCATAGTATAGCATGTCGAAAAATATAATCGTATAGTATGTCGAAAAAGTCATAGTATAGTATGTTATAAAAAAGTCATAGTATAGTATGTCAAAAAATATCATAGTATAGTATGTCGAAAAATATCATAGTATAGTACGTCAAAAAATATAGTATAGTGTGTCAAAAAAGTCATAGTATAGTATGTCGAAAAATATCATATTATAGTATGTCAAAAAATATCATAGTGTGTCAAAAAAGTCATAGTATAGTATGTGAAAAAGTCATAGTATAGTATGTCAAAAAATATCATACTATAGTATGTCAAAAAAGTCATATTATAGTATGTAAAAAAATATCATAGTATAGTATGTCAAAAAATATAGTATAGTATGTCAAAAAAGTCATAGTATAGTATGACGAAAAATGTAGTATAGTATGTCGAAAAAGTCATAGTATAGTATGTCGAAAAATATCAGTATAGTATGTCGAAAAAGTCATAGTATAGTATGTCGAAAAATATCAGTATAGTATGTCGAAAAATATCAGTATAGTATGTCGAAAAATATCATACTATAGTATGTCAAAAAAGTCATAGTATAATATGTCGAAAAATATCATAGTATAGTATGTCGAAAAATGTCATAGTATAGTATGTCGAAAAAGTCATAGTATAGTATGTCAAAAAAATCATAGTATAGTATGTCGAAAAAGTCATGCTATAGTATGTTGAAAAAATCATAGTATAGTATGTCAAAAAAGTCATAGAATAGTATGTCAAAAAATATCATAGTATAGTATGTCGAAAAATATCATAGTATAGTATGTCGAAAAATATCATAGTATAGTATGTCAAAAAAGTCATAGAATAGTATGTCAAAAAATATCATAGTATAGTATGTCGAAAAATATCATAGTATAGTATGTCGAAAAATATCATAGTATAGTATGTCGAAAAATATCATAGTATAGTATGTCAAAAAAGTCATAGAAAAGTATGTCAAAAAATATCATAGTATAGTATGTCGAAAAATATCATAGTATAGTATGTCGAAAAAGTCATAGTATAGTATGTTGAAAAATATAGTATAGTATGTCGAAAAAGTCATAGTATAGCATGTCGAAAAATATAATCGTATAGTATGTCGAAAAAGTCATAGTATAGTATGTTATAAAAAAGTCATAGTATAGTATGTCAAAAAATATCATAGTATAGTATGTCGAAAAATATCATAGTATAGTATGTCAAAAAATATCATAGTGTGTCAAAAAAGTCATAGTATAGTATGTCGAAAAAGTCATAGTATAGTATGTCAAAAAATATCATACTATAGTATGTCAAAAAAGTCATATTATAGTATGTAAAAAAATATCATAGTATAGTATGTCAAAAAATATAGTATAGTATGTCAAAAAAGTCATAGTATAGTATGACGAAAAATATAGTATAGTATGTCGAAAAATATAGTATAGTATGTCGAAAAATATCAGTATAGTATGTCGAAAAATATCAGTATAGTATGTCGAAAAATATCATAGTATAGTATGTAAAAAAATATCATACTATAGTATGTCAAAAAAGTCATAGTATAATATGTCGAAAAATATCATAGTATAGTATGTCGAAAAATGTCATAGTATAGTATGTCGAAAAAGTCATAGTATAGTATGTCAAAAAAATCATAGTATAGTATGTCGAAAAAGTCATGCTATAGTATGTTGAAAAAATCATAGTATAGTATGTCAAAAAAGTCATAGAATAGTATGTCAAAAAATATCATAGTATAGTATGTTGAAAAATATCATAGTATAGTATGTCGAAAAATATCATAGTATAGTATGTCAAAAAAGTCATAGAATAGTATGTCAAAAAATATCATAGTATAGTATGTCGAAAAATATCATAGTATAGTATGTCGAAACATATCATAGTATAGTATGTCAAAAAAGTCATGGTATAGTATGACGAAAAATATCATAGTATAGTATGTCGAAAAAGTCATAGTATAGTATGTCAAAAAGTATCATAGTATAGTATGTCGAAAAAGTCATAGTACAGTATGTCAAAAAATATCATACTATAGTATGTCAAAAAAGTCATAGAATAGTATGTCAAAAAATATAGTATAGTATGTCGAAAAAGTCATAGTATAGTATGTCGAAAAATATCATAGTATAGTATGTCGAAAAAGTCATAGTATGGTATGTCAAAAAATATCATAGTATAGTATGTCAAAAAAGTCATAGTATAGTATAACGAAAAATATCATAGTATAATATGTCGAAAAAGTCATAGTATAGTATGTCGAAAAATATAGTATAGTATGTCGAAAAAGTCATAGTATAGTATGTCATAAAAAAGTCATAGTATAGTATGTCGAAAAATATCATAGTATAGTATGTCAAAAAATATCATACTATAGTATGTCAAAAAAGTCATAGAATAGTATGTCAAAAAATATCATAGTATAGTATGTCGAAAAATATCATAGTATAGTATGTCGAAAAAGTCATAGTATAGTATGTCGAAAAATATCATAGTACAGTATGTCGAAAAATATCATAGTATAGTATGTCCACAAATGTCATAGTATAGTGTGTCAAAAAAGTCATAGAATAGTATGTCAAAAAATATAGTATAGTATGTCGAAAAAGTCATAGTATAGTATGTCAAAAAATATCATAGTATAGTATGTCGAAAAAGTCATAGTATGGTATGTCAAAAAATATCATAGTATAGTATGTCAAAAAAGTCATAGTATAGTATGACGAAAAATATCATAGTATAGTATGTTGAAAAAGTCATAGTATAGTATGTCGAAAAGTATCATAGTATAATATGTCGAAAAAGTCATAGTATACTATGTCGAAAAATATCACAGTATAGTATGTCGAAAAAGTCATAGTATAGTATGTCATAAAAAAGTCATAGTATAGTATGTCGAAAAATATCATAGTATAGTATGTCCACAAATATCATAGTATAGTGTGTCAAAAAAGTCATAGTATAGTATGTCGAAAAATATCATAGTATAGTATGTCAAAAAAGTCATAGAATAGTATGTCAAAAAATATCATAGTATAGTATGTCGAAAAATATCATAGTATAGTATGTTGAAACATATCATAGTATAGTATGTCAAAAAAGTCATAGTATAGTATGACGAAAAATATCATAGTATAGTATGTCGAAAAAGTCATAGTATAGTATGTTGAAAAATATCATAGTATAGTATGTCGAACAAATCATAGTATAGTATGTCGAAAAATATCATAGTATAGTATGTCGAAAAAGTCATAGTATAGTATGTTGAAAAATATAGTATAGTATGTCGAAAAAGTCATACTATAGTATGTTGAAAAAATCATAGTATAGTATGTCAAAAAATATCATAGTATAGTATGTCAAAAAATATCATAGTATAGTATGTCGAAAAATATCATAGTATAGTATGTCGAAAAAGTCATAGTATAGTATGTCGAAAAATATCATAGTACAGTATGTCGAAAAATATCATAGTATAGTATGTCCACAAATATCATAGTATAGTGTGTCAAAAAAGTCATAGTATAGTATGTCGAAAAATATCATAGTATAGTATGTCGAAAAAGTCATAGTACAGTATGTCAAAAAATATCATACTATAGTATGTCAAAAAAGTCATAGAATAGTATGTCAAAAAATATAGTATAGTATGTCGAAAAAGTCATAGTATAGTATGTCGAAAAATATCATAGTATAGTATGTCGAAAAAGTCATAGTATGGTATGTCAAAAAATATCATAGTATAGTATGTCAAAAAAGTCATAGTATAGTATGTCGAAAAATATCATAGTATAGTATGTTGAAAAAGTCATAGTATAGTATGTCGAAAAATATCATAGTATAGTATGTCAAAAAATATCATACTATAGTATGTCAAAAAAGTCATAGAATAGTATGTCAAAAAATATAGTATAGTATGTCGAAAAAGTCATAGTATAGTATGTCGAAAAATATCATAGTATAGTATGTCGAAAACGTCATAGTATGGTATGTCAAAAAACATCATAGTATAGTATGTCAAAAAAGTCATAGTATAGTATGACGAAAAATATCATAGTATAATATGTCGAAAAAGTCATAGTATAGTATGTCCACAAATATCGTAGTATAGTGTGTCAAAAAAGTCATAGTATAGTATGTCGTCCAAAAACATGAAAAAAAGTCATACCATAGTATGTCGTCCAAAATCATAAAAAAAAGTCATAGTATAGTATGTCGTCCAAAATCATCAACAAAAAGTCATAGTATAGTATGTCGTCCAAAATCATCAAAAAAAGTCATAGTATAGTATGTCGTCCAAAATCATCAAAAAAAAAGTCATAGTATAGTATGTCGTCCAAAATCATCAAAAAAAAGTCATAGTATAGTATGTCGTCCAAAATCATCAAAAAAAAGTCATAGTATAGTATGTCGTCCAAAATCATCAAAAAAAAGTCATAGTATAGTATGTCGTCCAAAATCATGAAAAAAAGTCATAGTATAGTATGTCATCCAAAATCATCAAAAAAAAGTGATAGTATAGTATGTCGTCCAAAATCATGAAAAAAAGTCATAGTACAGTATGTCGTCCAAAAACATGAAAAAACGTCATAGTATAGTATGTCGTCCAAAATCATGAAAAAAAGTCATAGTATAGTATGTCATCCAAAATCATCAAAAAAAAGTCATAGTATAGTATGTCGTCCAAAATCATGAAAAAAAGTCATAGTATAGTATGTCGTCCAAAATCATGAAAAAAAAGTCATAGTATAGTATGTCGTCCAAAATCATGAAAAAAAAGTCATAGTATAGTATGTCGTCCAAAATCATGAAAAAAAGTCATAGTATAGTATGTCGTCCAAAATCATGAAAAAAAGCCATAGTATAGTATGTCGTCCAAAATTATGAAAAAAAGTCATAGTATAGTATGTCGTCTAAAATCATGAAAAAAATTCATAGTATAGTATGTCGTCCAAAATTATGAAAAAAAGTCATAGTATAGTATGTCGTCCAAAATCATGAAAAAAAAGTCATAGTATAGTATGTTGTCCAAAATCATGAAAAAAAAGTCATAGTATAGTATGTCGTCCAAAATCATGAAAAAAAAGTCATAGTATAGTATGTCGTCCAAAATCATCAAAAAAAAATCATAGTATAGTATGTCGTCCAAAAACATGAAAAAAAGTCATAGTATAGTATGTCGTCCAAAATTATGAAAAAAAGTCATAGTATAGTATGTCGTCCAAAATCATGAAAAAAAAGTCATAGTATAGTATGTCGTCCAAAATCATGAAAAAAAAGTCATAGTATAGTATGTCGTCCAAAATCATCAAAAAAAAGTCATAGTATAGTATGTCGTCGAAAAACATGAAAAAAAGTCATAGTATAGTATGTCGTCCAAAATCATCAAAAAAAAGTCATAGTATAGTATGTCGTCCAAAATTATGAAAAAAAGTCATAGTATAGTATGTCGTCCAAAATTATGAAAAAAAGTCATAGTATAGTATGTTGTCGAAAATCATGAAAAAACGTCATAGTATAGTATGTCGTCCAAAATTATGAAAAAAAGTCATAGTATAGTAGTCGTCCAAAACTATGAAAAAACGTCATAGTATAGTATGTCGTCCAAAAACATGAAAAAAAGTCATAGTATAGTATGTCGTCCAAAATTATGAAAAAAAGTCATAGTATAGTATGTCGTCCAAAATTATGAAAAAAAGTCATAGTATAGTATGTCGTCCAAAATCATCAAAAAACAGCCATAGTATAGTATGTCGTCCAAAAACATGAAAAAAAGTCATAGTATAGTATGTCGTCCAAAATTATGAAAAAAAGTCATAGTATAGTATGTCGTCCAAAATGATCAACAAAAAGTCATAGTATAGTATGTCGTCCAAAATCATCAAAAAAAGTCATAGTATAGTATGTCGTCCAAAATCATCAAAAAAAAAGTCATAGTATAGTATGTCGTCCAAAATCATCAAAAAAAAGTCATAGTATAGTATGTCGTCCAAAATCATCAAAAAAAAAGCCATAGTATAGTATGTCGTCCAAAAACATGAAAAAAAGTCATAGTATAGTATGTCGTCCAAAATCATCAAAAAAAAGTCATAGTATAGTATGTCGTCCAAAATCATCAAAAAAAAGTCATAGTATAGTATGTCGAAAAAGTCATAGTACAGTATGTCAAAAAATATCATACTATAGTATGTCAAAAAAGTCATAGAATAGTATGTCAAAAAATATCATAGTATAGTATGTCGAAAAATATCATAGTATAGTATGTCCACAAATATCATAGTATAGTGTGTCAAAAAAGTCATAGTATAGTATGACGAAAAGTATGATCGTATAGTATGTCGAAAAAGTCATAGTATAGTATGTTGAAAAAATCATAGTATAGTATGTCAAAAAATATCATAGTATAGTATGTCGTCCAAAATCATCAAAAAAAAGCCATAGTATAGTATGTCGTCCAAAAACATGAAAAAAAGTCATAGTATAGTATGTCGTCCAAAATCATCAAAAAAAAGTCATAGTATAGTATGTCGTCCAAAATCATCAAAAAAAAGTCATAGTATAGTATGTCGAAAAAGTCATAGTACAGTATGTCAAAAAATATCATACTATAGTATGTCAAAAAAGTCATAGAATAGTATGTCAAAAAATATCATAGTATAGTATGTCGAAAAATATCATAGTATAGTATGTCCACAAATATTATAGTATAGTGTGTCAAAAAAGTCATAGTATAGTATGACGAAAAGTATGATAGTATAGTATGTCGAAAAAGTCATAGTATAGTATGTTGAAAAAATCATAGTATAGTATGTCAAAAAATATCATAGCATAGTATGTCAAAAAAGTCATAGTATAGTATGTCATAAAAAAGTCATAGTATAGTATGTCGAAAAATATCATAGTATAGTATGTCGAAAAAGTCATAGTATAGTATGTTGAAAAATATAGTATAGCATGTCGAAAAATATCAGAATAGTATGTCGAAAAATATCAGTGTAGTATGTCAAAAAATATCATAGTATAGTATGTCGAAAAATATCAGTGTAGTATGTCGAAAAATATTATAGTATAGTATGTCAAAAAATATCATAGTATAGTATGTCGAAAAAGTCATAGTATAGTATGTCAAAAAATATCATAGTAAAGTATGTCGAAAAATATCATAGTATAGTATGCCGAAAAAGTCATAGTATAGTATGTCAAAAAATACCATAGTATAGTATGTCGAAAAAGTCATAGTATAGCATGTCGAAAACTATCATAGTATAGTATGTCGAAAAAGTCATAGTATAGTATGTTATAAAAAAGTCATAGTATAGTATGTCGAGAACTATCATAGTATAGTATGTCCACAAATATCATAGTATAGTATGTTATAAAAAAGTTATAGTATAGTATGTCGGAAAATATCATAGTATAGTATGTCCACAAATATCATAGTATAGTGTGTCAAAAAAGTCATAGTATAGTATGTCAAAAAATATCATACTATAGTATGTCAAAAAAGTCATAGAATAGTATGTCAAAAAATATCATAGTATAGTATGTCGAAAAATATCATAGTATAGTATGTCGAAAAATATCATAGTATAATATGTCAAAAAATATCAGTATAGTATGTGAAAAAGTATCATAGTATACTATGTCGAAAAAGTCATAGTATAGTATGCTGAAAAATATCATAGTATAGTATGTCGAAAAAGTCATAGTATAGTATATCAAAAAATATCATAGTAAAGTATGTCGAAAAATATCATAGTATAGTATGCCGAAAAACTCATAGTATAGTATGTCAAAAAATACCATAGTATAGTATGTCGAAAAAGTCATAGTATAGCATGTCGAAAACTATCATAGTATAGTATGTCGAAAAAGTCATAGTATAGTATGTCGAAAACTATCATAGTATAGTATGTCGAAAAATATCATAGTATAGTATGTTATAAAAAAGTCATAGTATAGTATGTCGAAAACTATCATAGAATAGTATGTCGAAAAATATCATAGTATAGTATGTCGAAAAAGTCATAGTATAGTATGTGAAAAAATATCATAGTATAGTATGTTGAAAAATATCATAGTATAGTATGTCGAAAAAGTCATAGTATAGTATGTGAAAAAATATCATAGTATAGTATGTTGAAAAATATCATAGTATAGTATGTCGAAAAAGTCATAGTATAGTATGTGAAAAAATATCATAGTATAGTATGTTGAAAAATATCATAGTATAGTATGTCGAAAAAGTCATAGTATAGTATGTGAAAAAATATCATAGTATAGTATGTTGAAAAATATCATAGTATAGTATGTCGAAAAATATCATAATATAGTATGTCGAAAACGTCATAGTATAGTATGTCAAAAAATATCATAGTATAGTATGTCGAAAAATATCATAGTATAGTATGTCAAAAAAGTCATAGTATAGCATGTCGAAAACTATCATAGTATAGTATGTCCACAAATATCATAGTATAGTGTATCAAAAAAGTCATAGTATAGTATGTCGAAAAATATCATAGTATAGTATGTCCACAAATATCATAGTATAGTATGTTATAAAAAAGTTATAGTATAGTATGTCGAAAAATATCATAGTATAGTATGTCAAAAAAGTTATAGTATAATATGTCGAAAAATATCATAGTATAGTATGTCGAAAAAGTCATAGTATAGTATGTCAAAAAATATCATAGTATAGTATGTCGAAAAAGTCATAGTATAGTATGTCAAAAAATATAGTATAGTATGTCGAAAAATATCAGTATAGTATGTCGAAAAATATCATAGTATAGTATGTCAAAAAAGTCATAGTATAGTATGTCGAAAAATATCATAGTATAGTATGTTGAAAAAGTCATAGTATAGTATGTCGAAAAATATCATAGTATAGTATGTCAAAAAATATCATACTATAGTATGTCAAAAAAGTCATAGAATAGTATGTCAAAAAATATAGTATAGTATGTCGAAAAAGTCATAGTATAGTATGTCGAAAAATATCATAGTATAGTATGTCGAAAACGTCATAGTATGGTATGTCAAAAAACATCATAGTATAGTATGTCAAAAAAGTCATAGTATAGTATGACGAAAAATATCATAGTATAATATGTCGAAAAAGTCATAGTATAGTATGTCCACAAATATCGTAGTATAGTGTGTCAAAAAAGTCATAGTATAGTATGTCGTCCAAAAACATGAAAAAAAGTCATACCATAGTATGTCGTCCAAAATCATAAAAAAAAGTCATAGTATAGTATGTCGTCCAAAATCATCAACAAAAAGTCATAGTATAGTATGTCGTCCAAAATCATCAAAAAAAGTCATAGTATAGTATGTCGTCCAAAATCATCAAAAAAAAGTCATAGTATAGTATGTCGTCCAAAATCATCAAAAAAAAGTCATAGTATAGTATGTCGTCCAAAATCATGAAAAAAAGTCATAGTATAGTATGTCATCCAAAATCATCAAAAAAAAGTGATAGTATAGTATGTCGTCCAAAATCATGAAAAAAAGTCATAGTACAGTATGTCGTCCAAAAACATGAAAAAACGTCATAGTATAGTATGTCGTCCAAAATCATGAAAAAAAGTCATAGTATAGTATGTCATCCAAAATCATCAAAAAAAAGTCATAGTATAGTATGTCGTCCAAAATCATGAAAAAAAGTCATAGTATAGTATGTCGTCCAAAATCATGAAAAAAAAAGTCATAGTATAGTATGTCGTCCAAAATCATGAAAAAAAAAGTCATAGTATAGTATGTCGTCCAAAATCATGAAAAAAAGTCATAGTATAGTATGTCGTCCAAAATCATGAAAAAAAGCCATAGTATAGTATGTCGTCCAAAATTATGAAAAAAAGTCATAGTATAGTATGTCGTCTAAAATCATGAAAAAAATTCATAGTATAGTATGTCGTCCAAAATTATGAAAAAAAGTCATAGTATAGTATGTCGTCCAAAATCATGAAAAAAAAGTCATAGTATAGTATGTTGTCCAAAATCATGAAAAAAAAGTCATAGTATAGTATGTCGTCCAAAATCATAAAAAAAAAGTCATAGTATAGTATGTCGTCCAAAATCATCAAAAAAAAATCATAGTATAGTATGTCGTCCAAAAACATGAAAAAAAGTCATAGTATAGTATGTCGTCCAAAATTATGAAAAAAAGTCATAGTATAGTATGTCGTCCAAAATCATGAAAAAAAAGTCATAGTATAGTATGTCGTCCAAAATCATGAAAAAAAAGTCATAGTATAGTATGTCGTCCAAAATCATCAAAAAAAAGTCATAGTATAGTATGTCGTCGAAAAACATGAAAAAAAGTCATAGTATAGTATGTCGTCCAAAATCATCAAAAAAAAGTCATAGTATAGTATGTCGTCCAAAATTATGAAAAAAAGTCATAGTATAGTATGTCGTCCAAAATTATGAAAAAAAGTCATAGTATAGTATGTTGTCGAAAATCATGAAAAAACGTCATAGTATAGTATGTCGTCCAAAATTATGAAAAAAAGTCATAGTATAGTAGTCGTCCAAAACTATGAAAAAACGTCATAGTATAGTATGTCGTCCAAAAACATGAAAAAAAGTCATAGTATAGTATGTCGTCCAAAATCATCAACAAAAAGTCATAGTATAGTATGTCGTCCAAAATCATCAAAAAAAGTCATAGTATAGTATGTCGTCCAAAATCATCAAAAAAAAAGTCATAGTATAGTATGTCGTCCAAAATCATCAAAAAAAAGTCATAGTATAGTATGTCGTCCAAAATCATCAAAAAAAAAGCCATAGTATAGTATGTCGTCCAAAAACATGAAAAAAAGTCATAGTATAGTATGTCGTCCAAAATCATCAAAAAAAAGTCATAGTATAGTATGTCGTCCAAAATCATCAAAAAAAAGTCATAGTATAGTATGTCGAAAAAGTCATAGTACAGTATGTCAAAAAATATCATACTATAGTATGTCAAAAAAGTCATAGAATAGTATGTCAAAAAATATCATAGTATAGTATGTCGAAAAATATCATAGTATAGTATGTCCACAAATATCATAGTATAGTGTGTCAAAAAAGTCATAGTATAGTATGACGAAAAGTATGATCGTATAGTATGTCGAAAAAGTCATAGTATAGTATGTTGAAAAAATCATAGTATAGTATGTCAAAAAATATCATAGTATAGTATGTCGTCCAAAATCATCAAAAAAAAGCCATAGTATAGTATGTCGTCCAAAAACATGAAAAAAAGTCATAGTATAGTATGTCGTCCAAAATCATCAAAAAAAAGTCATAGTATAGTATGTCGTCCAAAATCATCAAAAAAAAGTCATAGTATAGTATGTCGAAAAAGTCATAGTACAGTATGTCAAAAAATATCATACTATAGTATGTCAAAAAAGTCATAGAATAGTATGTCAAAAAATATCATAGTATAGTATGTCGAAAAATATCATAGTATAGTATGTCCACAAATATTATAGTATAGTGTGTCAAAAAAGTCATAGTATAGTATGACGAAAAGTATGATAGTATAGTATGTCGAAAAAGTCATAGTATAGTATGTTGAAAAAATCATAGTATAGTATGTCAAAAAATATCATAGCATAGTATGTCAAAAAAGTCATAGTATAGTATGTCATAAAAAAGTCATAGTATAGTATGTCGAAAAATATCATAGTATAGTATGTCGAAAAAGTCATAGTATAGTATGTTGAAAAATATAGTATAGCATGTCGAAAAATATCAGAATAGTATGTCGAAAAATATCAGTGTAGTATGTCAAAAAATATCATAGTATAGTATGTCGAAAAATATCAGTGTAGTATGTCGAAAAATATTATAGTATAGTATGTCAAAAAATATCATAGTATAGTATGTCGAAAAAGTCATAGTATAGTATGTCAAAAAATATCATAGTAAAGTATGTCGAAAAATATCATAGTATAGTATGCCGAAAAAGTCATAGTATAGTATGTCAAAAAATACCATAGTATAGTATGTCGAAAAAGTCATAGTATAGCATGTCGAAAACTATCATAGTATAGTATGTCGAAAAAGTCATAGTATAGTATGTTATAAAAAAGTCATAGTATAGTATGTCGAGAACTATCATAGTATAGTATGTCCACAAATATCATAGTATAGTATGTTATAAAAAAGTTATAGTATAGTATGTCGGAAAATATCATAGTATAGTATGTCCACAAATATCATAGTATAGTGTGTCAAAAAAGTCATAGTATAGTATGTCAAAAAATATCATACTATAGTATGTCAAAAAAGTCATAGAATAGTATGTCAAAAAATATCATAGTATAGTATGTCGAAAAATATCATAGTATAGTATGTCGAAAAATATCATAGTATAATATGTCAAAAAATATCAGTATAGTATGTGAAAAAGTATCATAGTATACTATGTCGAAAAAGTCATAGTATAGTATGCTGAAAAATATCATAGTATAGTATGTCGAAAAAGTCATAGTATAGTATATCAAAAAATATCATAGTAAAGTATGTCGAAAAATATCATAGTATAGTATGCCGAAAAACTCATAGTATAGTATGTCAAAAAATACCATAGTATAGTATGTCGAAAAAGTCATAGTATAGCATGTCGAAAACTATCATAGTATAGTATGTCGAAAAAGTCATAGTATAGTATGTCGAAAACTATCATAGTATAGTATGTCGAAAAATATCATAGTATAGTATGTTATAAAAAAGTCATAGTATAGTATGTCGAAAACTATCATAGAATAGTATGTCGAAAAATATCATAGTATAGTATGTCGAAAAAGTCATAGTATAGTATGTGAAAAAATATCATAGTATAGTATGTTGAAAAATATCATAGTATAGTATGTCGAAAAAGTCATAGTATAGTATGTGAAAAAATATCATAGTATAGTATGTTGAAAAATATCATAGTATAGTATGTCGAAAAAGTCATAGTATAGTATGTGAAAAAATATCATAGTATAGTATGTTGAAAAATATCATAGTATAGTATGTCGAAAAAGTCATAGTATAGTATGTGAAAAAATATCATAGTATAGTATGTTGAAAAATATCATAGTATAGTATGTCGAAAAATATCATAATATAGTATGTCGAAAACGTCATAGTATAGTATGTCAAAAAATATCATAGTATAGTATGTCGAAAAATATCATAGTATAGTATGTCAAAAAAGTCATAGTATAGCATGTCGAAAACTATCATAGTATAGTATGTCCACAAATATCATAGTATAGTGTATCAAAAAAGTCATAGTATAGTATGTCGAAAAATATCATAGTATAGTATGTCCACAAATATCATAGTATAGTATGTTATAAAAAAGTTATAGTATAGTATGTCGAAAAATATCATAGTATAGTATGTCAAAAAAGTTATAGTATAATATGTCGAAAAATATCATAGTATAGTATGTCGAAAAAGTCATAGTATAGTATGTCAAAAAATATCATAGTATAGTATGTCGAAAAAGTCATAGTATAGTATGTCAAAAAATATAGTATAGTATGTCGAAAAATATCAGTATAGTATGTCGAAAAATATCATAGTATAGTATGTCAAAAAATATCATAGTATAGTATGTCAAAAAATATCAGTATAGTATGTCGAAAAATATCATAGTATAGTATGTTGAAAAATATCAGTATAGTATGTCGAAAAATATCATAGTATAGTATGTCAAAAAATATCATAGTAGAGTATGTCGAAAAATATCAGTATAGTATGTCGAAAAATATCATAGTATAGTATGTCAAAAAAGTCATAGTATAGTATGTCAAAAAGTATCATAGTATAGTATGTTGAAAAAGTCATAGTATAGTATGTCAAAAAATATAGTATAGTATGTCCAAAAATATCATAGTATAGTATGTCAAAAAATATCATAGTAGAGTATGTCGAAAAATATCATAGTATAGTATGTCAAAAAAGTCATAGTATAATATGTCGAAAAATATCATAGTATAGTATGTCGAAAAAGTCATAGTATAGTATGTCAAAAAATATCATAGTATAGTATGTCGAAAAAGTCATAGTATAGTATGTGAAAAAGTATCATAGTATACTATGTCGAAAAAGTCATAGTATAGTATGTCAAAAAATATAGTATAGTATGTCGAAAAATATTAGTATAGTATGTCGAAAAATATCATAGTATAGTATGTCGAAAAATATCATAGTATAGTATGTCAAAAAAGTCATAGAATTGTATGTCGAAAAATATCATAGTATAGTATGTCAAAAAATATCATAGTATGTCGAAAAAGTCATAGTATAGTATGTGAAAAAGTATCATAGTATGCTATGTCGAAAAAGTCATAGTATAGTATGTTGAAAAATATCATAGTATAGTATGTCGAACAAATCATAGTATAGTATGTCAAAAAATATCATAGTATAGTATGTCGAAAAATATCATAGTATAGTATGTCGAAAAATATCATAGTATAGTATGTTATAAAAAAGTCATAGTATAGTATGTCGAAAACTATCATAGAATAGTATGTCGAAAAATATCATAGTATAGTATGTCGAAAAAGTCATAGTATAGTATGTGAAAAAATATCATAGTATAGTATGTTGAAAAATATCATAGTATAGTATGTCGAAAAAGTCATAGTATAGTATGTGAAAAAATATCATAGTATAGTATGTTGAAAAATATCATAGTATAGTATGTCGAAAAATATCATAGTATAGTATGTCGAAAAAGTCATAGTATAGTATGTGAAAAAATATCATAGTATAGTATGTTGAAAAATATCATAGTATAGTATGTCGAAAAATATCATAATATAGTATGTCGAAAACGTCATAGTATAGTATGTCAAAAAATATCATAGTATAGTATGTCGAAAAATATCATAGTATAGTATGTCAAAAAAGTCATAGTATAGCATGTCGAAAACTATCATAGTATAGTATGTCCACAAATATCATAGTATAGTGTATCAAAAAAGTCATAGTATAGTATGTGAAAAAATATCATAGTATAGTATGTCCACAAATATCATAGTATAGTATGTTATAAAAAAGTTATAGTATAGTATGTCGAAAAATATCATAGTATAGTATGTCAAAAAAGTTATAGTATAATATGTCGAAAAATATCATAGTATAGTATGTCGAAAAAGTCATAGTATAGTATGTCAAAAAATATCATAGTATAGTATGTCGAAAAAGTCATAGTATAGTATGTCAAAAAATATAGTATAGTATGTCGAAAAATATCAGTATAGTATGTCGAAAAATATCATAGTATAGTATGTCAAAAAATATCATAGTATAGTATGTCAAAAAATATCAGTATAGTATGTCGAAAAATATCATAGTATAGTATGTTGAAAAATATCAGTATAGTATGTCGAAAAATATCATAGTATAGTATGTCAAAAAATATCATAGTAGAGTATGTCGAAAAATATCAGTATAGTATGTCGAAAAATATCATAGTATAGTATGTCAAAAAAGTCATAGTATAGTATGTCAAAAAGTATCATAGTATAGTATGTCGAAAAAGTCATAGTATAGTATGTCAAAAAATATCATAGTATAGTATGTTGAAAAAGTCATAGTATAGTATGTCAAAAAATATAGTATAGTATGTCCAAAAATATCATAGTATAGTATGTCAAAAAATATCATAGTAGAGTATGTCGAAAAATATCATAGTATAGTATGTCAAAAAAGTCATAGTATAATATGTCGAAAAATATCATAGTATAGTATGTCGAAAAAGTCATAGTATAGTATGTCAAAAAATATCATAGTATAGTATGTCGAAAAAGTCATAGTATAGTATGTGAAAAAGTATCATAGTATACTATGTCGAAAAAGTCATAGTATAGTATGTCAAAAAATATAGTATAGTATGTCGAAAAATATTAGTATAGTATGTCGAAAAATATCATAGTATAGTATGTCGAAAAATATCATAGTACAGTATGTCAAAAAAGTCATAGAATTGTATGTCGAAAAATATCATAGTATAGTATGTCAAAAAATATCATAGTATGTCGAAAAAGTCATAGTATAGTATGTGAAAAAGTATCATAGTATGCTATGTCGAAAAAGTCATAGTATAGTATGTTGAAAAATATCATAGTATAGTATGTCGAACAAATCATAGTATAGTATGTCAAAAAATATCATAGTATAGTATGTCGAAAAATATCATAGTATAGTATGTCCAGAAATATCATAGTATAGTACGTCGAAAAAGTCATAGTACAGTATGTCAAAAAATATCATACTATAGTATGTCAAAAAAGTCATAGAATTGTATGTCGAAAAATATCATAGTATAGTATGTCGAAAAATATCATAGTATGTCGAAAAAGTCATAGTATAGTATGTGAAAAAGTATCATAGTATACTATGTCGAAAAAGTCATAGTATAGTATGTTGAAAAATATCATAGTATAGTATGTCGAACAAATCATAGTATAGTATGTCAAAAAATATCATAGTATAGTATGTCGAAAAATATCATAGTATAGTATGTCCAGAAATATCATAGTATAGTATGTCGAAAAAGTCATAGTACAGTATGTCAAAAAATATCATACTATAGTATGTCAAAAAAGTCATAGAATAGTATGTCAAAAAATATCATAGTATAGTATGTCAAAAAATATCATAGTATAGTATGTCAAAAAAGTCATAGTATAATATGTCGAAAAATATCATAGTATAGTATGTCGAAAAAGTCATAGTATAGTATGTTGAAAAATATCATAGTATAGTATGTCGAACAAATCATAGTATAGTATGTCAAAAAATATCATAGTATAGTATGTCGAAAAATATCATAGTATAGTATGTCGAAAAATATCATAGTATAGTATGCCGAAAAAGTCATAGTATAGTATGTCAAAAAATATCATAGTATAGTATGTCGAAAAATATCATAGTATAGTATGTCGAAAAAGTCATAGTATAGTATGTCAAAAAATATGGTATAGTATGTCGAAAAATATCAGTATAGTATGTCGAAAAATATCATAGTATAGTATGTCAAAAAATATCATAGTATAGTATGTCAAAAAATATCAGTATAGTATGTCGAAAAATATCATAGTATAGTATGTTGAAAAATATCAGTATAGTATGTCGAAAAATATCATAGTATAGTATGTCAAAAAATATCATAGTAGAGTATGTCGAAAAATATCAGTATAGTATGTCGAAAAATATCATAGTATAGTATGTCAAAAAAGTCATAGTATAGTATGTCAAAAAGTATCATAGTATAGTATGTCGAAAAAGTCATAGTATAGTATGTCAAAAAATATCATAGTATAGTATGTTGAAAAAGTCATAGTATAGTATGTCAAAAAATATAGTATAGTATGTCCAAAAATATCATAGTATAGTATGTCAAAAAATATCATAGTAGAGTATGTCGAAAAATATCATAGTATAGTATGTCAAAAAAGTCATAGTATAATATGTCGAAAAATATCATAGTATAGTATGTCGAAAAAGTCATAGTATAGTATGTCAAAAAATATCATAGTATAGTATGTCGAAAAAGTCATAGTATAGTATGTGAAAAAGTATCATAGTATACTATGTCGAAAAAGTCATAGTATAGTATGTCAAAAAATATAGTATAGTATGTCGAAAAATATTAGTATAGTATGTCGAAAAATATCATAGTATAGTATGTCGAAAAATATCATAGTACAGTATGTCAAAAAAGTCATAGAATTGTATGTCGAAAAATATCATAGTATAGTATGTCAAAAAATATCATAGTATGTCGAAAAAGTCATAGTATAGTATGTGAAAAAGTATCATAGTATGCTATGTCGAAAAAGTCATAGTATAGTATGTTGAAAAATATCATAGTATAGTATGTCGAACAAATCATAGTATAGTATGTCAAAAAATATCATAGTATAGTATGTCGAAAAATATCATAGTATAGTATGTCCAGAAATATCATAGTATAGTACGTCGAAAAAGTCATAGTACAGTATGTCAAAAAATATCATACTATAGTATGTCAAAAAAGTCATAGAATTGTATGTCGAAAAATATCATAGTATAGTATGTCGAAAAATATCATAGTATGTCGAAAAAGTCATAGTATAGTATGTGAAAAAGTATCATAGTATACTATGTCGAAAAAGTCATAGTATAGTATGTTGAAAAATATCATAGTATAGTATGTCGAACAAATCATAGTATAGTATGTCAAAAAATATCATAGTATAGTATGTCGAAAAATATCATAGTATAGTATGTCCAGAAATATCATAGTATAGTATGTCGAAAAAGTCATAGTACAGTATGTCAAAAAATATCATACTATAGTATGTCAAAAAAGTCATAGAATAGTATGTCAAAAAATATCATAGTATAGTATGTCAAAAAATATCATAGTATAGTATGTCAAAAAAGTCATAGTATAATATGTCGAAAAATATCATAGTATAGTATGTCGAAAAAGTCATAGTATAGTATGTTGAAAAATATCATAGTATAGTATGTCGAACAAATCATAGTATAGTATGTCAAAAAATATCATAGTATAGTATGTCGAAAAATATCATAGTATAGTATGTCGAAAAATATCATAGTATAGTATGCCGAAAAAGTCATAGTATAGTATGTCAAAAAATATCATAGTATAGTATGTCGAAAAATATCATAGTATAGTATGTCGAAAAAGTCATAGTATAGTATGTCGAAAAATATCATAGTATAGTATGTCGAAAAATATCATAGTATAGTATGTCGAAAAATATCATAGTATAGTATGTCGAAAAAGTCATAGTATAGTATGTCAAAAAAGTCATAGTATAGTATGTCGAAAAATATCATAGTATAGTATGTCCACAAATATCATAGTATAGTATGTCGAAAAATATCATAGTATAGTATGTCGAAAAAGTCATAGTATAGTATGTCAAAAAAGTCATAGTATAGTATGTCGAAAAATATCATAGTATAGTATGTCGAAAAAGTCATAGTATAGTATGTCGAAAAATATCATAGTATAGTATGTCCACAAATATCATAGTATAGTGTGTCAAAAAAGTCATAGTATAGTATGTCGAAAAATATCATAGTATAGTATGTCCACAAATATCATAGTATAGTATGTCAAAAAATATAGTATAGTATGTCGAAAAATCTCAGTATAGTATGTCGAAAAATATCATAGTATAGTATGTTGAAAAATATCATAGTATAGTATGTCGAAAAATATCAGTATAGTATGACGAAAAATATCATAGTATAGTATGTCGAAAAAGTCATAGTATAGTATGTTGAAAAATATCATAGTATAGTATGTCGAAAAAATCATAGTATAGTATGTCAAAAAATATCATAGTATAGTATGTCGAAAAAGTCATAGTATAGTATGTTATAACAAAGTCATAGTATAGTATGTCAAAAAATATCATAGTATAGTATGTTGAAAAAGTCATAGTATAGTATGTAAAAAAATATCATAGTATAGTATGTCGAAAAATATCATAGTATAGTATGTCAAAAAGTATAGTATAGTATGTCAAAAAAGTCATAGTATAGTATGTCGAAAAAGTCATAGAATAGTATGTTATAACAAAGTAATAGTATAGTATGTCAAAAAATATCATAGTATAGTGTGTCAAAAATATCATAGTATAGTATGTCGACAAATATCATAGTATAGCATGTTATAAAAAAGTCATAGTATAGTATGTCAAAAAATATCATACTATAGTATGTCAAAAAAGTCATAGTATAGTATGTCAAAAAATATAGCATAGTATGTCGAAAAATGTCATAGTATAGTATGTCAAAAAAGTCATAGTATAGTATGTAAAAAAATATCATAGTATAGTACGTCAAAAAAATATCATAGTATAGTATGTCGAGAAATACCATCGTATAGTATGTTGAAAAAGTCATGGTGTAGTATCTCAAAAAATATCATATTATAGTTTGTAAAAAAATATAATTGTATGGTATGTAAAAATATAGTACAGTATGTCCAAAAATATATGTCATAAAAATAACATAGTGTATGTGTCAAAAAATATCATAGTATAGTGTGTCAGAAAAAGTAATTGTATGGCATGTCAACAAAAGTTGTAGCACAGTATATAAAAAAAAGTTATAGTATAGTCTGACCAAAAATATCATAGTATAGTATGTCAAAAACCTCCTACTACAGTATGTTGAAAAATATAGTATAGCATGTCAAAAAAATATCATAGTATAGTATGTTATAAAAATGTCATAATATAGTATGTCAAAAAACCGTAGTATAGTATGCAAAAAAAAAAATTATATTATAGTTTGTCAAAAAATATAGTACATTAAAAAAGTAATAGTATAGTATGTCAATAATGTCATTCAAAGTCATTACAAAGTCATAATACAGTAACATCAAAAATATCATAGTAAAGTGTTAAAAATGTCAAAAGTAATTAAAAATTCGTCTGCCATAAAAATATCATGTATGTTAAAAAAAAAAATTATAATGTGTGCACTTTTCGTGTGTGACCCTAAATGGTATGCTGACTCCTTAAAATGGCACTCAGTCATCAAAAGTTAATATCCCCATTTCTAGGACTTTGGTTCCAAATGTTTTACAATGGTCAGTTTAGCTGATAAATTTCTAACAATTACACCTGGGAGGGTTGAGTCACAAAAGGCATACAATAAAAACGCTCCTCCCCAGTGTTAAATAGGTGATTACAGCATCTGCAAATACCTGCAAAAAAATCATGACGTTTCCATCAGCCGCAGCTGTAACTTTGTGTTAAGTGTTCATTAGCAAATGTTAGCATGCTAACACGCTATAGTAAGCTGGTGAACATGGTAAATATGACTGTGTCAGCATTGTTACTGCAAACATGTTCACATTATCTAGCTCATACATACAGCCTGACAGAGCTGCTGGCATGGAGCACCTGCTAAACCTAATACTGTTTAATGCAAGTAGATACAGAGAAATGTTCACATACTGTAATATATCTGCGGCCCCAGATTGTGATACACCTGAAAAAAGACATCAAATAACAGCAGAGTCACAGGGGAGACAGGTCCAGAGTTTTTTTTATTATTTGGTACCCATGAATAGATAGCAGGTGCTTGAGTGTTTTAGAGTGCCAGTAGTAATCTTGCTGATTGAGAAACTAAAAGCACAAAATGCCCTGAATATGTTACATGCATAGTAATGTGCCCATATCATAATAAAGTGTGCTTTTTGGATAATGACGTTTAGCCAATTTACATCTACAATGCACCCTGTACATAGTGTCATTGTGTTTGTGCTGAGAATAACATTTGGTACATCAACTCGAGTTAAGCATCTCTCTCTACCTTATAATCAAGAGGTTATTGGTTTATGATAATTATTAATATGACCTGTACAGTGCATTGCAACGACTCTAATAGAAAATAATAGGTGATTCACTCATTCAGCAGTGTGGTCTGTCACTGTGTGCAGTCACTGGCCTCAGGGGGGAGCTGTGAGACTGAAATCTCCTCGGTCCGAGCACTTTCTGTCTGTAGAAGAAGTTTGAAGCCACAGTGGAGCACAGAGGCCTTAATGTTCCGTGTGCTGCGCCCGTGACGGGACAAATATTGTTCCCAGTTGCATTTCAGAGCTTCTGATGTCCAAACACCGAGGAGTGTCGCTCCACTTCAGGGCTTTTGCTCATCTGTGTGGTGTCTTTAGAGAGTCAAATCTTCCTCTAATGCCATTATGGTCCAATAACATGCACCATTTCCCCCACAGTCATTAAAACACATGACGATCATTAGCTGGAGAGTCACGGCGTACATTTTGCCATACAAAAGTGGGCAGGTTTAATTGTTTTGACAAACCAAAAGATGAGATATCCATGCAGTAAAAAAAGCAACAAAACACAAATGATCCCATATTGGGCTGCAGGCCTTGTAATATCTCCACGATCAGAGAACATGTTATAGTTTTGACATCATGATGTCCTGGTGAGCACAGTTTAATACAGTCTGTAACACTCTGTTACTGGTCCTGTGGTTTAACCACCACTAGATGGACCCATGGCACTGGAAACATTAAAACCTACATTACAGTCGGAGCCCAAAAAGCAGGTGGATGCTATTTCACTGTGACTGTGCACACTAAAACTGGGACTACGGGTCATGTTTGTATTTAAGCTTCTCGGTTATTCACACAGACTTTTTAAGTAGACTAAATTTGAGCCTGAACATTTTGGAACTTGAAGCCCGGGAGTTCAGTGAACCAATTTGCCAACTGGATTAAATTAATCTTTGCCACAAGTCTCATTACAAAGCGCTGTGGTAGAAAAAAAAAATCCCCAACAAAGACATTTAGATGAAACATGCAACGGCGCAGTATGAATGCTACATTAAGCCCTTATGCCAGATTTTGGAATGTAATGAAGCATGGACAGTTACACCTTTTTTTGTAGACGTTAAATATAACTCATGGGGAAAAAACTACTGCCAAAACTATGCTCACTGTTTAACTGACATGTCATGTGCTTTATAATATAATAATAGAAATTTTAAGGATATAAAAAGGATATATTTCTAAAAAAAAAAAAAAAAAAGTGGTCTCACACTTTTATTGCTGGCTGCCTTGTGAGTACAGAGATAAATGCAAAATACTGATTGTTGTCTGTGTTGATGCCACAGCTAAACCAATAGTCAGATGTGGTGGCAAATAGCTTTTAAATGAAGTTTTTATCAAAGAATATTGTCGCGACACCACAGATGTGCTTTCAACATCCAATAAACACGTCTATAAAACAAAATGAAAACCGATCAGCTCAGTCGACAAAGAGCCTGACGACCAGTTTGCCAACTAAGTGATGAAAAGAGGGCAGCCCTAGTCTGAATGTGCTTATACTGTATGCTGCATGCCATGTGGTGTGTTGGCTGGCTGAGGTTCCCCTTGTCAGCATTGTCTTTTTCCTCAGTGGTTACGTTTGGGGCGTTCACCCCGGCAGGCCCAGTGCTGCACTACCAGAACGGCAGCAGTCCTCGGAGCAGTGTGTGAGAGCCTCCACAGCAGCCCTGTCCAGCCCAGCTCCACTGTCTGCGCCCCCGCCCCGGCCCTGGCCCCGGCCCCTGTGTGGCGGTCACCCCTCCAACAGGGTCTGGCTGAGCTCCTCCGGCACAGGCTGTGTCAGGATGACTGCATCAGGCCTGTCAGGCGCTTTCCCGTCAACGACTTGCCCTAGAAGGTTAATTAAAAAGGGAAACACATGAGACGCTGAGAGTACGAGCGCTTCATAATTCATGCGTTTTCTAATCTAAAATGCTTCATGTGACTAGCATGTTATCTTTGTTCCAAATACACATGACGAGCCATAACAGAGTGTAATATGGATATAACTGCAAAAGCCACTGATAGTGAGCCAGCCAGTGTGGTTTGTGATATGAACAGCCCCAGCTACAAATGACTTACCACACTGCGGGTGAACTTCTCCAAGGAGGTGCGGCGGCCCTGTTCAGTGTCTGCTGGCTGCTGTTTTGGGAGGGGGGGAAGCAGGGTGAGTGTTTGGGTCAGGTACGGGTGTTGTCGGGGGGTCGGGGGGGTGATGTAGTTAGTGAGGAAAAAAGGGGCCAAGCATTGCAAAAAATGAGGGCCGAGGACAATGTGGGAGTTTTTTTATAAGGAAATGGAGTGGGGTCAGTGACAGGCCAGCAGGAGGAGCAGTGTCCAAACGGGAAAGGGCAGAAAGGCTAGCATGAACAGAGGCAGCTGTGATTTGCTTAAAAACGCTCCATATTACACAGAAACAGCTAATTGACTGTCTGTTTAGAGAGTACACTGACAAAAAAAATAAAGAGTCACCAATTCTCTGACAAGATTAGGCTGCGTCTGTCAACCTCTGTGCTTTCTGTCATATCTCTATACTGTTTGTTGCTTATTTCTATTGACAGCGTGACTGCTGCTCCTCTTTTACTCAGCAGGTTGCCTGTGCTTGGCATATGATGTCATGGTTTTTTTTTTCGGGACTGTTCCCTTGACATTTTACATAATTTAGCAGTTTCCTTGCACCTGCATCTTGTGCACAGTTGTTTTGCCTTTTGGGAGCTCTGTTAGTCGTCTCATGACAGTATCACACTGCAGAGTGTCAGACCGTGTTAGCAGCTGCCAAATGTCATTAAAATGACCCACCTCTGTAGCATGTAAGTGTGAACACATTACCCTCAAGTGCAGATACTAACCCCTGACAAACAGTGGTGGAATTCGTACTCAGATTTTTACTTTAAAAAGCAGCAATACCACAAGTATCAGCATCAAAATATGCTTAAAGTACCAAAGGTTAAAGTACCCTCACTACAGTAAGTACAGCACAGTACAGTTAGTAGTTAAACATGGGCCGGCCGACACAGAGATACAGCCATTCATTATTAAACATGCACTTCCCATGCATTTGCAGATATACAAACTGGTAGCGCTTGCTAATTTCCTTGCTCCTTAGACACTCACACCGCCAACTAGCTTCACGTGCCATTAGACCAGACTGGCACATATGGTTACTTGGCAAACATCAAAGCCACGCCCCTTTTTGTGGGTAGAAAATCCAAGGTCCTATGGGTGTTTGACGTGTGTTTGGATTTTAATTTTGACAAATTTGTCTGCATTTATTTGGTAAATTGACTGCACTTGTATAGCACTTTTCTTAAGTGCTTTTTACACTTCAGTCACACACTGGTGGCCAAGGCTACCCTACATGATGCCACCTGCGACTCAGCAGCCAATCACACACTCACACACCAGTGGAACAGCCATTGGGAGCAATTTGGGGTTCAGTGTCTTGCCCAAGGATACTCTGACATGCGGACTGGAGGAGCCAAGAATCGAACCCCTGATCGTCCAATTGGTGGATGACCCACAGCCACAGCTGCCACCAGTTAACTGATGGAGCAGCTGATTGATGGAAGGGAATCAGCTGATAGATCACATGATTCCTTTCTATGCAGCCAAGTGGCATTCAGGGTGCCCTATTTAAACTGCTCTGGCCTGCCTACTGTTGCTGCTTCCTCTGCAAGCCGCTTTGCAACCCACCTCCACCCCAGCTCCTCCTTTTCATGCTGTATCTGACATATCAATGTCATTTCTGTTTGTCATTGATGCTGCTCTGTTCTGTTCCTGAGGGGTCTTTGCTGCTACTCTCCCTGCCTTAGGCTTTCCTCGTTTGCACGTGGAAGGGCAGAGAGGTGTGCTCTCTCTGTCTTATTCTTTCCATGAAGGCGCGTGGAACAGGCTCTCTGTGTAGGCCTAGGAAAGGCAGAGGGGCCCCAGAACAGAGCCATACTAACAAATATAAGACTGCAAATGGAAATAAAGTTTTCTTTAACTAAAGTGTTTCTGACTGAACAACATTTTCCTGTTTCTCTCCTTATGTGACAGCGCGTTTCTTTCCCCCAAAAGGAGGCGTAGCTTTGGCGATGATGCACTGCCGGTCTGGTCTGTGTATCACGTGATACTGGTAATGTTTCAATGGTCACAGAATGCAGCACTAGATTTTAAATTAATAATACGAGGAACTTATTTTGCTTAACGTGAAACATGTTTTGGGATTTTTATTAACTTATATTAAAGAATAGCCAAAACAATGTATATTCAAAACTTCTCCAAAACATTCTGTTAATTCCAAACCATTTCCAGGCCTGGAAAAGCTTTCTTATATCTTAATTTTTCCAAGAATGTCATGATTGTGGGAACCCTGGATTAAAATAGTGCCCTGTGTCTAGATCCTGACTACATACATACAATAGATATGAACCTGGACTGTCTTTTAAATCAGAAGAAAAAGAATCAAAGCAACATGAAAAATGCAACAACAGACAAACTTTTGCAAAAGGAAGAGGTGAGGTAGGGGTCAGTGAGTGCAACTCACCTTCTTTCTGGCTAACAGGAGGTCTTGGTAGATGTTGGATCGCAAAAAGCGTGCATAGCTGTCACTTTTCATTAGCTTGAATATGTGCTCCTGCAACACACAGAAAAACTGATGAGTGTGTGTTGGCGGGGTAGAAAAAGGGAGAGAATAGATAAAAAGTGGAGGGGAAAAAGGAGGTCTGATTATGGTAATGCAGTGCATGCATGTGTGATTCGGGGTCGGTGATGCAAACCGAGCGTGCTGACATGGACGTCAGAGTCCCGTGAGACAGAGCTGAGTAATGTCCTGCCAGTGAGAGGCGTTCCACGTCACACATCACCAGCCCACTTTGAACCAGAGGAATCCATGGTGAACAACCTATTCATGGCATTAATCGCCTCATTAGGCCCTGGCACAAACACACTCCGTCATTCTTCTTCTCTCCTCTCTCTTTCTCTTCCTCCGTGCCCTCTCTTTCATTCACTTGTGCAACATGAGTGGGGTGGAAGGGTTCAGTGTTTCTGTGGGCAAGTGGATGGGAGAGAAATAAATGGCTGTAGTGTGTGAGTGTGTTGTAAACAGGGATGTAGTGGAGAGGAAACCCATCTGAACTCAGTGAAAGGACCTTTTAACTTAGAAAATAGAGCTAATACGTATATAAAAAGAAGCAGAGATGTAGTGGTTGTATCTATGCGTGCAGGTGCAGGTGTGTACGTGCCTGGTGTTTATTCAGACTTGTGTGAGCGTGTGGTCATGCCTGCGTGAACACATATAGCCATATGAATTCATCCATGAGGAAGAACAGTTCACCTGAGCGTCCTCGTAGCTGTATCGTCCGGGGTCTTTGAGGTTCTGGCTGGTGCGCTCGTAGCTGTGAGAGTCCAGGTTGATGGAGCTCGGCGCTCCCTCGGCCAGAAACTCCTGCCAGATCTCCTGCGCCCTGGAGGACACTTCCTGGAGCGGCCGCCGCTTCAGGTCCTGCACTGCTAACCAGAACCTACAACAGCATCACATCAAATTACTAACAACCTTCCAAAAATATAAGATACAGTGTATAAAACTATCCCAGCTGACATTGGGTGAGAGGCCGGGTACACCCTGGACAGGTCACCAGACTATCACAGCGCTGACAGAGACAGACAACCATTCACACACACATTCACACCCATGGCCAATTTAGAGTCACAAATTAACCTAACCTGCATGTCTTGAGACTGTGGGAGGAAGCTGGAGTACCCAGAGAAAACCCACGCTGACATTGGGAGAATATGCAAACTCTGCACAGAGGGGCTCCCTCACCCCAGGGTTCGAACCAGTAACCCTCTTGCTGTGAGGCACCAATGCTAACCACTGTACCACTGCATCAAAATTTGCTAATGATTCCGTATATTTCACAAAGTTGTCTGTGTAAAATCTTTATCAGCAAACAAATGGTCACAAGCTCTCCCTGTAAAATATAGTGGAGCTGTGGTGCAATCACAGTACACTGTAGAGGGTACAAGTAGCCCTCAATATTCAGACAGAATTTCACTGCCTCCCTTAATAATGCATTTATTCAGACTATTTTTATGCTCTTAGAATGTGCATAAAATTTGTCACCAAGTGACATCAATTTCAATACAAAAGTGAATCTCGAACAAGAATATACTGACGTGTCAAATCTGGGCTCAAGGAAGAGAAAAGCATTGCTTGTTCAGGTCATGGCTAGACTGAATACTAGTTCTGTTGAGATTGCAAAACGACGGTTACGTAATCTGTAACCTTACCTTTGTATTATTTAAAAGCTGAACAGCGAAGTGATGCTGAGGTGAGCGAGGTCCACACTCTACTAACTGACGTAAAGAGCTGACAAGAGCTTCCAGCTCGCTCTCAAACTTTCCATCTGGTCCATGACGTGGTACGTCACAAACAATGTCATAAAAAAGAAACTGTACAGTTTGCTATAGAATATAGTATAGTGTGTCATAAAATTGTCATATAAAATGTCATAAAAAAGTCATGGTATAGTGTGTCATATATCAAAAATTTATAGTACAGTATGCCATAAAAAGCTGTTTAAAAAATACATCATAGTATAGTATGTTCTAAAAAGTCCTAACAAATTCATAATATAATTTTTCATAAAAATGGCATACAAATGTCCTATTATATTTTTGTCATATAAAAAGTAATTAGTGTGTCATAAAATTGTCATATAAAATGTCATAAAAAAGTCATAGTATAGTGTGTCATTAATCAAAACTTCATTGTATAGTATGTCATAAAAAGGCGTTAAAAAACATCATATTATAGTATGTTATCAAAAGTCCTAAAAAAATTCACATTATAATATGTCATGAAAAAGTCATAGCTACAGTATGTCATAAAAAGTCAGAAAAAAAAGTCACAGTATAGTTTGTCATATAAAAACTCAAAGAAAATCATAGTATGTCATAAAAAAGTCATAGTATAAGTATAGTAAATCAAAAATTCATTGTATAGTATGTCATAAAGAGGTGTGCAAAAAACATCATAGTATAGTATGTTATAAAAAGTCCTAAAAAAATACATATAATATGTCATAAAAAAGTCATAGTATAGTGAGTCATAAATCAAAAATTCATTGTATAGTATGTCATAAAGAGGCGTGCAAAAAAACACCTTAGTATGGTGTGTTATTGAAAAAAAGTCTTTAAAAATTCACATTATAATATTTCATAAAAATTACATACAAAAGTCATGTATAATTTGTTATAAAAAAAGTCCTAAAAAGTCATTATATAGTTTGTCAAGTATTTCATAAAAAAGTAACAGTATAGTACTTCATACAGAAATTTAATAAAACTCATGGTATAATATGTTCTAAAAAAGTCCTAAAACATTCATAGTAGAACCATGTCATAAAAATGTAATAAAAAAAGAAGTCAAGGTATAACTGTTCTTAAAAAGTCCTAAAAAAGTCATAGTATAGTTTGTCTTAAAAAAAAATCCTAAAAGTAATCATAGTATAGTAGTTCCTACAAAAATCATAGTACAGTGTATAATAAAACATTAAAAATGTATAGTATGTTGGTAAAAAAAGGTAAAAAAATGTCATATATATTTTTTTTATTATTATTAATATCCATGGGAGCTGCATCATCAGGAGTGACCCATTTCACGCACAAGTAATCATTTGAGCCACTGTTAGTATAAAAAATACTGATAATATCTGAAAGTCGTGACGGCCTCACCGCAGGTTCTCTGAGCTGAACTCTGACTCGAGGAACTTCAGGAACTGGTCTCGTCCTGCCGGATCTTTCAGCGCCTCCTCCAGAGAGAAGCCCCATTTCTTCACACGCTGCTGGCTGGGGTCACGACTGCTCGGAATAAAACAGATTAGAGAAGAATAGAATAAAATAGGTCATTTTTCTGCATGGTGCACAGAGAGCAGAGGCCAGAATATCAGAGCAAAGTGAACCTTTGGGAATGCCAGCATTAGTTCTCATTTGAGATGAGATAGAAACAGACAGACCCCTTCTAATTCAGGAACAAAAGTTCATCAGCACCGAGACCTTTTCACTCCGCCTGACCTCTGTGTTGGTTTAAAGCATCATCAGCCTTCTGTAAACTCTCAGCCCACATCCCGACATGACCCCTGCAGCCTCACCTTGCCTCCAAGTCCCAAAAGGAAGTGTCATCACTGAGCCAGGGGTTGGAAGGCTCTGTGGCCGACACAAAGGGGTCATATTCCATGAACTGCTCCGTGTAGCACATCAGACTGTCGGCCACTTTGGAAACCTTCATACAGTGCCTGTCCAGCTGGATGTTCAAGAAGGTAATCTGATGGAGAGGGGGAGAGAATAATGAGGAAGCTAAATAAGGTCGCAGCTCATCAGTCTGCGTCCCCGACTGTCGTTATGATGGATGGGTGAGGCAGACTGGTGGTAATGACCTAAGGAGAAGACTGTCACACCGCGAGTTACCTCCTTCTGAACGTCCTCTTTGGTGGGCTTCCTGGTCGGCTGGGAGCTGATGTGGACGGGACTCGGCTGGCTCTGGCCATCATCTGGAACCCCATAGACCGACTGGAGGAGGAGAGACATGTTGTTTTGCTTTGCTGCTATTGTTGCTGTTTTGATAAACCATGACACATCGGGGACTAGATATTGTGGTTTGATTAATGTCAGGTAATAGCTGTGGGAGCAGGGCTGTAGCTACCATTGACGTCATCATGGCCGCAGGATTGTGTCTTGGAACTGGGAGGTTTTAACACTCTGAAAAGAGTCTATATTCTACAATTACACACAGATTGCACAAAGCAAGTTTGAATTTGTAGAAACAGTTGAATCTTTAATTTTTTATTGCTTTTAATTAAAACTTAATTGACCCCTCTCAGGGAAAAATTCAGTAAGTATTTAAATATTATATAATTTAACAAAAATGTTGCTACAAATTCTTTCATTTTATATTATTTCTTATTAAATTAGCTTATAAAAAATCACAAAATCTTATACAACTTCAGATGTCTTGATGAATAACCAAAAAATATGTATTTAGATTTTTGTCATTTTGAATTAAAAAAAAAGAAAATACTGTTGGAAAGGCTTTAAAACATTTAGGGAGATCAAATTGACAGAAAAAGTAATTGAGCGGTTAAGTTAATGAAGAATTTTGAATTAAAGGTTTTGATGGCTGGTGAAATAGAGTGTTGTGTCGTCTGCGAACAAGTTGTTTAATAAAACAAATCTTTTGGATTAGGGCTGCCCCCTAACAGTCGTCCAAACGTTAGTCAACCAGAAAGATCATTTGTCTGCAAGATTTCATTGGTCGCTCTATTAGGAGCTGTGCCTTGTTAAAATAAATCAAGACCTGTATGACTGGACCATGTGGGAATTTAATCTAAAAGGACAGACACAGGAAGAGGCCACACTCAGCAGTCAGACAGGAGTCACGTTACAAACCAGTCACAGCTGACAGATATCTTTCCCTTCTTCCGTAAATTAAAGACGCGGCATGTGTATGGCCCCTAATTTCCAGGGCTGGTACCTGCGGTTATTCCACAGGCTAGTTAATAATATGTCGAGCATGAAATCCAAAGTGTGGGATCATTTTGAGAAGGTGAAGGACCAACCTAAGGTTGATATGTAAACTCATTCATCGGCTACAAACATGACGTATCATCTGAAACATGTAAGTAGCTACATGCCCATTAGCCACTTAGCACAATCATTACTGCTTTGCTGACAGCGTCATTAACAGGCGGCTTGCTCAGTGTGTGACGTGCACTTGTAGATAAAATATAGGCCTATATTAAGGAAGGTTCATTAGTATGGTTTTGTATTTCTCTGTAATGTAGCACAGTGTTAACAATGTTACTTTCTCAGAGCTTGATCTCAAACCATTGTGTTGCCCCGCCCAAAATATATAATTTGATAATTAGAGTGGCCCTAAATGACAACTATTGGTCGACTAGTAACTATCTTAGCCGGGGGCAGCCCTAGTTTGGATTAATATGAGCTGAAGTGAATCACTTCCTGAAACCATCTGTTCATCTCTTTGCTCAGTCAAGCTCTTAGTCAGTTGCTACATGTTCTACACAGTGAACACGAGGCCCAAGTGATGAATAGTCGTCGAGTCACTCAAGCCCACCCCTCTCTCATGTCTCCAACTGGGAAGCAGCACCAAATATTTTGGTTAATAATTTGATTTTGCGAAAATATTGTGCTGTACACTTTGAGCGGGACGACGTGCAGTCGGAGCTCTGATGAATCACTGAATCATTCGGTGAATGAATGTTCTGAGTGAATCTTTTAGATAAACAGATTCTAGTGAGTCAGTACCCTGAAAAGAACAGCTCTGCCCATCACTAGGGGTTAAGTGGTACTGGACCTCAGTATTTCAAAACTTCTGAGGTAATTTATTGCAAAGCTTTGCTATAAACTAGTGCTGAGATAACAATCACACCAAGGTTTGCAAAGCTAACTTGTTATCGTCTCCTCTCCTCACCTTTTTTACCCTGTGTGGGTTCCTCTCTCTCCGGCACTTGCGGATGTCCATCTCCGTGGTGTTGACACAGCCTGGCTGTGGGAGGCGACAGGAGACAGAGTGTGTTTCTGGGTCAGATAACAGTGTTTCTCCGGCATGCATTGTCTGCGCCTGTCCTCCTCACACAATATGATGCTGTTTCTCTATTCAGCAATGCCACGCTCACAAAAGGCTTGTATGCAAAGTGACTGGCACCAAATCTGATTCTGCTACCAACAACAAAACAGGGCTCTAAGCTGAACAGTGTGTGTCGCTGAATCTGCTGTTTTCAGGCTTTAAATGCTAAAATTGTCTACCTACATAACAGTTCTTCTTTTCTTTCTTTCTTCTTTGTTAATTTCCATTTTTACACTGTTGCATCTGACCCTCATTTCCTTTCCTGTCGTGATGTTGGCCTTGACTCACCACTGGCCGATGGACGTCCCAGAAAGCCCTCTCCTGGCTGTCCAGGATCTTCCTCTCTGCCTTGTCCTTCTTCCTGTCAATCCTGTCAGAAGAAGAAACAGGCCACTCATATATAGAACACATATCTCTGAGATACAAACACAATAAATCAGGCCACGTAATGAAGTCGCACACTCTTACATGCATGTTAATACCACTGGTAGACCAGGCCAGGGAGTAAAAAGCTGAAGTCTTAACCTGTCTGCTCTGTTCGCCAAGCGATGCCATGGTTTACCGCTGGTGGGGCCAAGCTCTTACATAACTGACATTTACTGATCGGCCCTCGCTCTGCATTGTTTACTCCCCAGATGTAAGAGGACTTACTGCTTTCCATAACACCCCCTACTTGTACAAAACAGCGGGCCAATAAACAATGACGTCTTTGAAGATTTTTACAGACAAAGAGATGAAGGCACTAAAATGCAGGAGATATTTGTGCTGTGCTTACACAGGCAAGCCACCAGATGGAAGTCTTACTAAGAGATAGAAGTTGGGGAGAATCGTGAGTGTGTTTAATTCCATAGGGGGATGCTTGCTGTATTTAATGCATGTAAGCCTGCAGTCAAAACAGAGCATTGCTAATGAGAAAGGCATTGGCCCAATGCCCAACTGACAGCGCATACTTCAAGCTCCTGGAGGGTTTACAGGAAATGCTCCTTTACATATCTTTGCAAATTATATATTGTATCTTTTCACATTTATTATATATGTAATTATACAAATAAACAAACACTGTAGCATTCTCTTTCCCTTGGAGAAATAACATTCAAATCATGCATGTAGCCAGCGGCTAGCATTAATGTATATGAACCTGATCTCACCAGCATCTCTCTATCCCTACAGCTCTCCTGCTGTAAGTGTGTCACGTTAGCATGACTCTGACGTCAACTGGCAACATGTTCTGAGTCACATGTACGCTCTTGCACTCACTTGACTTGTGCCTCAGCTTGCATGAAGATAAATTCCCACTTCCTGGCGAAAGCCCTCTGCAGCCGGGCGAGGTTTTCCTGGTGGAACCAATCAGGCATGGCGTTAGGGGAAAGGTTATTTGAATTCAGGGCCTTTAGATTACATTATCCAGTCACCCCGAGGGCCACAGCTGCCATAACTTTAGATTAGCATTGCTGAGATGAGGCAACCTCTTGCTAACGTGTCCCTGAACAAGTTACTCAGCTGCTGATACCTCACAGTATTTGGTGTTTCAGGCATAGGCCTTGTTGTGGTGTACATGCACACTAATATTCCAGTATTATTCCCAATATGACAATATTCTGTATTTAATACAAGTCATGTAAACAGCATATTCCGTTTGGATATTCCAAATTAGGTCTTCATCTGAATGTAGCATTTACCGAATAACACACGTGGGATATGACAGTATTATTTAGATCTAAGAGCATTCTTTAGGCATGTATACAGCACGTTCAAAATGTGCAACTCATTTGGGGTTTTTACTGGATTTTGCAACACACTGCCTCTTGCCTGTTTGCTGTCATCTCTGTACATGGTTATGGATGCATTGTACACAACGGTTTGCAAGACTGTGGGGTAGGGATGCATGGCCAAAAGGAAAGCCTGCATTTCTGGTCGGAAGAAGAAACACAACTACTTTTAAACATGATGAAAGACTTGGATATCAGCAGGTTTTTGGATGTGTGAAAATACTGCAGTGCTGACCTATTCAAGAAGCTGGTTGTGTTTATGTGGTGTAACAAGTCCAAAAATCCTGGCACAAGCAACAGCCGTCCAAGTTTTCCATATTTTGAAATGATAAATGATATATTAGGGAATGTTAATTGGAGTGTGCATGGCTGCAGGTAAACAGAAATATTAGTGGAATATTCCTTTTCATTAGCCATGTAAACAGCCTGGTAGGAATACTGTCTTTTCTGGAATAAGGGCAAAAACCTGAATATTTTGTGCATGTAAACATAGTCTGTGTACATTTCAGGAAAAGTTTTTTTTTTTTGCTTACTTGCCAAGAGTTATATGAGAAGACTGACAACACTCCCGTGTCTGTACTGTAAATATAAAGCTATCACAATCAGCTGGATAGCTTAGCTTAGCATTTATTCATTTTCCGTAACCACAGGGTCACAGGGGTGCTGGAGCCTATCCCAGCTGTCATTGGGCGAGAGGAGGGGTACACCTTGGACAGGTCGCCAGACTATCACAGGGCTGACATATAGAGACAGAAAACCATTCAAGCTCACATTCACACATACGGACAATTAACCTAGCTGCATGTTTCCCACACTGACACGAGGAGAACATGCAAACCCCATACAGAAGGGCCCGCTGGGGCTGTTGTCAGTGGTGCTAAGAGGCGACAGTACTAACCACTGCACAACTGTGCTGCCCTTAGCTTAGCATAAAGACTGGAAACAGGGCTAACCTGGCTCGGTCCATAGGTAAGAAAACCCGTACAGGGTATTATAACAGAGTGCTCCAGCCACAGGGTGAAGATTTCTCCTTAGTCATTAATTCAAGGTCCACACAGTTTAATGCATTCAGAGTCATACTTGCGTTTGGCCATGTCATTGAGCCAGTTTGCTGTCTCTTTCAAGTAGCTGTCTTTTAGCCACTCACTCTACAGCTGGAAACTGCACTTCAGTATGTGCATCTTTACACTGTTTAAGTGGTGGTGTTACATGGGAGTTTGTCCTAATTCATTCCAGAGTTGCATTTTATATATCACCTCTGATGTGAGACCAGCAGATGATTACCAACAAAGGTCGCGACTCACACCACAAACTTATGAATTTATTGAGTGCAACTCACCGCACGATAAACTTTGCTTGGGTAAAAGAAATAAAAGCTTCACGAGCTCTTTAAAACACCGTAATGTACACGTAATCAAAGCCGCATACCAAATTGTGCGTCCTTAATAACACCATTAAAACAAACATCTGTCAAAGATACACTACATGACCTCATTACAATGAGAGAAACAACTCTGAGTACCAACTAGCAGGCATATTAACAATGAGAGCAATGAGGCCTGGAGACATAAAGTGACCTGAATAGGAGAGAAGGGAAGTCTACTGGACACTAGTTGCAGAGTGATTTAGAATATAGAAGTGTAGAGGACTGCTACTGTATAACAGCAGGAGATCAGCACTGCAGTAATGCCCCTCGAGACTGTATTGATCTGCTGATGCTACCATAGATATTTATATTTGGGGCCGGTAAAAGACTGCAGTGTAGTCTGCCCAGTGGTTCCCCCGAAAAAAGGAAAATGACCTCTGACACATTTATATAAAAGTGTGTAATATGAGAGTGGCTTTTTGCTGGGATGAATGGTTTTCGGCTTTTTCAAGGCCCCTGCGGACACTGTTACAGCTCTTTTTGTTTTTCAGCAGTGTGAAACAAAGCAGGAAATTCAGAGTATGGTCCATGCACAATGATTGTATTGAACTGAGAGCTTCCTGGCAAATGTAAAAACCAAAAATGACAGCGTACTTACAGCCTCATAGTCGGCTAGCTCAAGCCTGGCTTTATTCTGCATGGTGCGCTTGCACAGGTAAATGGCTGGAGGGGGGGAAGAGAGAAAGAGTGAGACATGAAGAGGGTAATAGAGGTAGTCAGGTGGGTTGTGTGCTTTGTAACTACAAAATAAAAAAAGGAATATTTCCAATGGATGGTACTTCTATTTTTTTATGAGGTCTCAGCTGTGTGAACCAACACTAATGAATGTTTTGCAGGCGATGTGTTGTCTCCTGAAATAACAAGCCTCAAGTAAATGCCACGCAGAGAGCTGGAGATGTGGTCATATCAGTGACTGTCCCTTTATTTTGTTTGGCTAATCTTATCCCGCAGGGTTCTCTGTAGTAGGGGCTCCTCGGGGGGCAGATACATTACAGGGAATGGCCCCGTGGATCGATACTCTGTGAGTGTCAACAACAGATCTACGGTGTGAGTTGTGTTGCAGAGAGACAGCTGAAGGCATTAGTGAGATCTTACTGGTTTGGACAAAGAGGCAAAAACACTGAGACAGTGTGTGACTCACCGTAGTCTGTGTTCTCAGGCTCCCAACAGTTTGAAGGCCAGAAGTATGGAGACTGATGAAAACAGAAGGGGATGAAACAGATTTTGCTTATTTACTCAAATAATCAGAATTACATTCTTTTCTTGCCATAAGCGTCTAGATACACAATAATATTCTCCAATATGAGTGTTAGAATCTCATTTCTCCCGCCGCCCACACTCCCTCTGCGCTTCCACGTAAAAAGTCAAAAGACAACTCATTGCTTGATGATGATCCTTGACGTCCATGTGCTGCGCCTAACTATCTGGGGAGCGATGGTAGCTATGTTCTCCCTATCCATATTTAATTGTCTATTGCAACTGATATTACAGATTCAAAGTTCATTCCCAAGTCCATTAATAATGGATCACTCACATCTATCATGCATTCTTAATAACGGGGCAGAATTAGAAGTTGGTGGTACTCGACCACATATTTCATTTTCCACTATTACTCATAACGGTAATTAGCCTAAGAGCAAAAGGCCGACGCTGATGAATGTGCTTGTTTGAGTGTAATGAACAAAAAGGTTAACATGCTCTCATTAGAGAGGATAAAGTTGAACTGTGAGACTTCACTGCACGCACACAAAAAAAGCTAAACTGTGACAAACGGAAGGCAGTTGTCATTAAATCTGGGTCTTCTACCAGACTCGTATCTTTTTATAGACTTGCAAACAAAAAATCCCCTGTCACTATGCCTTACAGCACAGCTATGGAGACTGGCCAATGCATTTCAAATGCACCGTGGACTCTTTTTAGATGTTCTGATGACGTGGGCCTGTTGCATCACGACAACATCAGAGGGAATATTTTTAGCCCCCGCTGAATGAGCAAGTGTGACACACGCTGCCCTCCCTGCGCAGGCACAATAATGGCTTTTAATCTTGAGCAATAGAGGTGAAGATAAATGCATTCAGAGGTAGATTGAGGGGGAGGAGGGGGAGGGGGGTGGGGGTGGGCTGGTGACAGTGAAAAGTGCAGAGCCAGCGTGCAGCCGGCTCAGTGCTTCCCATAGGGGAGCCTGCCGACTGGAGCTGGCCAGGATTAAGATGCTAATGGCCCAGTCACAGTAATGAGTCATCGTGGAGCCCGTTAGCCATCAGAGGGACCTGTCAAAGTTCATGCTGGATCAGATGGAGCGAAGAAAAAAAACACCCCTATGACAAGCCGCATGGCTGGCCCATAGGCCTTGTTCTGCGGCCCACCTCCTGCTCTGACGCAGCGTCCAGCAGGGATATACAGTATCGACCTTGGTGCGGTGAGTAATAGGCTTAGCAAGGATTGCTCTCATTAGCATCACGCAATAAACATATCCCTCTGATAAACTACCATCATCTCATTATTCTATTTAAAGGCCTCCTAACACACATCAAGGATACTCCCACGGTGGAGCTTTATGTACCTGAAAACGATAAAGGGTTCCATCATCTTTAAGTGTCAGGACATGGTCGGAGATGGGGAAGATGTAGCCATGGGCGGCGATCAGGCTGCCGAGGTGGATGGCTTCAGCTGTTGACATGAGAGAAGGCACACAGATGGGAGAGAGGGGAGGGTGATTTCAAATTGCTATCCTCTTCAATTGAGCTCTATTGTGCTTACATGTAATGACAGATTTCTCAGCAGGCTTACCTGGATCCTCAATGGAGAGGTTTTTCATCAGCCACTGAACAATGTCCGCCCCTGGCATTCAGAGAAGGACATTGGTTAGAAGTGGCGCCACAGTTCTACATGTGCAACAGTTTGCCACAAAAGCTGCAATCCACAAACACAAATTAGTTTTGAGGAAGTCTTTGTGATTCGTCTGTGCGGGTCAAAGATGAGTAGGTGTCTGAATAAAACATAATGTTAACAAGTCTGCAGTCCTGTCTCGCTCCCCGCTCCTGGACAGCACAATATTTGGCCCGCTTTTTGTGCTTTGGCAGAGGCTGCTGAGAAAGATCGCGAGGCCATTGGGCCTGGGGGGAGCCATGTGAAGTAGTGACTCCGAAACAACCTTTGGGAGAGCGGGAGCGACCTCGTTGTCTGGTGACTCATGTCATACACAAGCACACGCATGCACAAACACATGAAGGAGTAGAGTGTATACACAGAGGGAAACAGACGGAGAGAAGAAAGAGGAAAAAAGTGTGACAAGGGCAGCGTCACACCACAGGCAGTTTCCTCAGTAGCTTATGTCTTATTGGCAAAGACATTATCTGCCTCCAACCGTACAAGCAGCAATTTAAATGAGCCCAAAAGGTCATATTTGCTTTTCTCATTCTGACTCGAACGTTTTTTCTAAGTGCGCTCGCTGGGTGAGACAACAACTCACACACACACAATTATTAGCACATCAAGTGAGGCAATTCCTTATTAAGGAAGAAACACACAAGGAACTGCAGCATATGTAAATGTGCAATCACACGCAGCCACATACAGTAAACAGCCATGTCCACACACACACACACACACACACACACAAATACGAACCTGACACCACACTGGGGATCTTGGAGAGGAAGCTTTTGACAGTCCGGATGGCTACACCTCCTGCTTTCTCATCTTGTATTCGTGTAACAATGTCTTCAATCTGTGGGGAGGCCAGAGAGCGACTGTGTTAAAGATTCAAACAAACACACAAAAAAACATATTCTATTTTATACAGCAGCTATTTAAAAATAGTCCTAACTATAACTATTCTAACTATATATACTCATTGAGCAAATTAGAACAGATTTTAATATTCCCCACAGAGACTTTTTCAAGTACCTACAAATTCATCATTTTACAGAATCTCTTTTAAAAAAGACAAGGATTCACTTGAAACTGTCAGAGTTAGAAGATATATTGGTTTCAGCCAGGTCTCCCAAGGGTGTAATTTCAAAGTTTTATACTCTGTTGTTTCATCCTGACTCGTCTGTGTATGATTCCCTGAAGCCGTTGTGGGAGCGTGACCTGAGGTCTGATAGCTCTGCCAATTGGACCGAAATCTGCGAGGGAATCTTTCTGAAATGCCCTTCTATTTCTATACATGAACAAAATTTAAAATTTTTTCACAGGATTTATAATACACCTGTCCGCCTCCAGAACATGTTCCCCAACAGCTCTAACCTTTGTTTGAAATGTAAAACACACACAGGTACACTTTGTCATGTGTTCTGGATGTGTCAGTGTATCCAGATATTTTGAAAAGAGGTTCATTCTGTAATTCAGGAGGTTGCAGCTAATGGTTCTCATTGACTCCTTCGTTGTACCATGTTTCAGACAGTTTCTTTGATGATGTCAAATCTCTGTTAACAATCCTTTTATACTTGGCAAAAAAGTGCATCCTGCTGTGATGGTCTGCTCTACAGTCCCCAATATCAGCTTTGTTTCCTCTGGTAGTTGCTCAAACAGTCCACTATTAATGCTCTGTGCTTAATCTGGAGCGGTCACAGGTACCACTTTCCTCAAGTGAAAAAATTCAAGCCATTGGGCTCGTAACAACAGCTTTTTGGAGAAATGAAGACACACGGATGTACCATGCTGTTGCTAGCTAGCTAATTTAATATTAGCTTTGTTAGGCAAAAAGTTGCAGATTCATTGATGGGTGGATGTCTTGATATTACTGGTTGAAACTGGTTATTACTAGCTTACATAAGTACACATCAAATTTTGTTTCATAGGTAGAAAACATTTGAATTTTGATAAAAGTATACAATATTTTTGCCATATATTGTTAAACAGGTGCACAATAATGACCGTGGTTATGGTCTAGAAGGCTTGAAAAGGCAGTTTTCATTTCATCTTAACTTCTAAGTTTAACATTACATTCAGAGCAAATACTTATGAAAATGGTACCAGAGAAAACAGAGAAAAGGGCTGTGGCATTTGCTTTTGCTCAAGAGGTAGAAACCTACAACTACCAGAATGCACTGCACAGGACCGGACTAATAAACACTCCCACTGGTGGGTGACGTAATGTGAGCCTTTCCGTTTTGACACAGGAAACAATATGGCAGCCGGCTGGTAACAAACGATCTTGGAATACAGTTAAATGGTACATTAAGGGGAGACACCCAGGAGGACAGGGGAAATTTTTTAACTAATACATACCACTATGAAGCCTCCCCAGTTTATAACTTACACTAAGACATATTTTTACAGATGACATATTACAAAAGACAAAAATTTTCTGAACTATTTTGTTTAAATGAACATGCAATAAAGCCAGGTTCAAAATTCTTGTTTTATTTTATTGACATATCAGAGTCAAAGTTTTTACAAAGGGAATTTTGGATATCTCTTTTTATCCCTCCATAAATCAGAAAATACTGTCAACAGCCATGAAGAAATACATTTTTGGAATATAATGTTATATAAGTCAGGCTATGAATTATTTATGAACAAACCCATCTGAAAAAACTTCAGGATATAGATAGGAAAAAAACTGCAAAGTTTGGTGTATGTAAGTGCTACTGAAGTTGAGACTTTTTGCCTAGAGTATAAGAAAAAAATCATTTTCAGAAAAACAGCCTTTAAATATATGTATTGTAAAATTCCATACATTTTTAGACAAAAAAAAATAGACACTACAATTGAATATGGTTAAAAATTGGTAAAAATTTTTTGTACTGCACTTTTTCAGAAATTTTATGTTTAGAAGTGCAAACAATGTATTATCTAATAAAATGTGGTCTTTATGCATAACCTTCCAGAATTGTGAACTAAAATAAAAACCTAAATGTGTATTTTGGACACTTTCTTTCCACTAGTCTGAGAGAAAACATGCTATGGAAGTTAAATAGCCCAAATCTCAACATTGACTGGTGCATGACAAAACTATTTTCACCGTGGGCATCCCACCTTAAAATATGTTTCTGAAAACATTTTAGGTGAGAAACAGGCAACACAGTAACAGAGTCTTATTTCAGATTTGGTCAGCATTGCTTAATTTTACCGTTAAATTTCAGCCTCCGTTTTAACAAAACAGAAAACGGTATGGTCGTTGCCGTTAAAAACTTGTGTCACAGGCTCCCTCCAACAATGCAATTTAAGTATGTATAAAATAAATAAATAAATAATAATGATAATAAAATCACACAAGTAGAAACAAAAAAACTAAATAAAGGGATATAAGGACATAAAGTAGTAAGTTATAGTAAAGGATAAAATATAACATGACTAAAATGTGAAGTAAGTGATAAATCAGTAGATGCATGAACACACAGACTGTAACCGTAATGTGCTGTGGTAAAATGTAGATGCTTTGCAAGACTGTAGGTAAATATATATATACACAAAAGTGCAAACAGTTTAGTTTAAAGAAAGGTAAAGAAACATGTAAAATAAGGTTATAGTGACCAAAGTGATGAGTTCAGAGTCCAACAATCTTACAGCCTGAGGGATGAAGCTGTCCCTGAGCCTGGTGCTGTGAGCAAATTTTCATATTACAGCTAAACAGTGCACTAAAATACGTTTCTCAAGGAATAGACTATAAAGCGAAGGGGGTAAAAAATTGATACAGTATAGTATTGCGTTACTTTGGTATGGTAATATTGTATCGTCACACAGTGCGAAGTATTGATTCTTTTATTATATGTATTATTAATATTACAAATACAAATTAACCTACATGAAAAACATAATCAGTAGCTTTCTCAGTCCACTACAGACATTTTGCTGCAAAAAAATAACTGAACTGACTGAAATCTTTATATTATTGGATGATACAGATGTTGACAAAGTTTTTGTTTGGGGGCATTATTTGCAGTTGAAAACAAGTAATAAATCGCAATTAATGGCAATATATTTTATTGCATTACTCAGCATATTGCAGCGCGTGTAAAATCGCAATAATATTGTGTCGTGACAAAAGTATCATGATGACATCATACCGTGCCTCTGGTGATTCCTACCACTACTAAAAAGCAACAGAATCCTGTATTTGATCAGCACTGCCTAGTTTTACAGTATGATTGGATTTTGGCTTTGAGAGAGACGGGGGGCGGGGGGGGAATGTTGAATTCTACAGACAGCAGCTTTAAGGGTGGGGAAATAAATGACATACCCAGTAGATACCAGATAAGTGAGCTGGAAATTGACCTGAGGTAATCCAAATCAACCCTATAAGATCAGGGTTGAGGCCAAAGAGTTGAATCTAAACACAATGTGGTTTTGATAGTGATCTAAAGTGACACCCTGTTGAAAGCACTCTATAAAGCTCTGACCTTAAAGACAGAAGAGGTCAAAGGTTCAACAGATCGAACAGTTTACTGACAAACACACATGTACTTGCATTATAATACAGCCACACGTCGGATTGATTTATTTATCTGTAACACGTGCTGCGGTCAGAAGCTTCGGCCAATTGAAAAAAGGTTGTCACAGCTATTCGCCAGAGGCAGAGATAAACATCACACCTCAGACACAGCCAGAGCCGCAAATACATCACACATCAGCCACCTAAAATTAGGGCCCGGCACGGGACAGCTCACCACTACACAGGGGAGAGTGCATACAGTAAACAAGTGAACATCCAGTCACTCAACAACATGGACACACAAACACACATGAACACAGAAAAATCTATAAAACCCTGTGTTTGGTTGAGTCTTAAACAGGATGTTTATGGAGCATAAGCAGTCAGGTCAGGTCTTGTATCGATGTGAGCAGTCAGTGCTCTGTTCTAGAAATCAATCTGCATCAAAAAAAAAATCCTGATTTTGCACGCTTGCAGCCAACCATATGCAGTACAGTAGCTGCTAAGGTTGGTGCACTGGCTATTAAATTCTTTATGGCTCCCTAAGCATCTGTCTAATAAGTAAGCACACTCACATGCGCACACACATACACACTCACATGCATATGCACACAAGCACACACGCTGCTACAGTATGACAAAGCTGATTAGGTGAATTTCAAGGGTTCAACTCACAAGCTCCGCACACTCTGAATTTAAAAAAAAAAAAGCCTTTCCTGTTCTTTTTCATCTAAAGTAGGCAATATAGCGTGTTCCCTCCTTATCCCTCCACATTTACAGTTGACCTCAAGCATATTTCTGGACCCGCTTTTCTCTTTCTTCCTTCCTCCACTGCTCATTCATCATTTAACACAGCATATCTGCGAGTGAGCAACCACCACTATGGTGGGCAGACAGGCTCTAAAACACTGAATACAGGTACTTGCTTTTGACGTTGTGCCTGTTCATGGCATGTGTATACTTTTTCATTTTTAGCTATGCTAAGCTGTCTGGATGCCTGATGTCGGTGGGTTTCTTACCCTTTTCCACCACGTTAGCTCTGGTTCTTAAACTGGTTCTGTTCAGGACTCTTTGAGTCTTGGTGCTATCTGGTGATCCAAACAGTGTTTCATCAGTTTTGAGCAGAACCATCGTGATCAAGGATGTGTCATCAACGGAGGGCGTTGCACAATGCCCAAAGGAAGTAGTAATAGCAAGCTGACAGATCACATTGATTACCTGCAAGCTTTTGTGCTGGTATTACAGATGTTTGGTTTTGCTCAAAATGTAAGCATGGAACAACTATTAATAAGACTACTGATGCTCTTTTTTTCCAGTGAGTTCTCATTGAACTTCTCTGGTGTTGCCTTCTCTATCCTCATCTTGTAGAATATAGCCCTTTTTAAATGGCCTCTTCATTTGTGAGGGCAATGAGGGCGTGCTTGTCTCCTCAGTTGCTCATCTTTACAGTTTCTTTCAGGTTGGTGTCAACGTTGTTTGCGTTTCCCTCTTGCTACTAGCTGCTCATTCCTGCTATCAGCTGTTTCTTGTTTTTAAATCCACCGCCAGTGAGGTCGCAAGTGCGGCGTCATCAGCAGCCCCTCCCACAAGTCACCAACAGCCCCTCCCATGGCACCTTGGATCAACTCGCCAATCCGGCTCTGTGTGTCTAAACGCTCGCAGCTTGCCTGCAAAATGGCCCAACATTCGCCAAAAGTTTAAAGTTTAAAAGGGGCTTATGACACGCCCACCGATGTCATCACGGTTTACATTTACGGTCAAGGAAAAGTGGCTATTTTTTGGTTCCAGCTTGGAACAAACTTGTCAGCTCCCAAACCAATTTATTTTTGGTCGAAATGCTCCAAACTGTTAAAAATCAGGTGCAGGAATTGGATGTTGGTGGAAAAGGCGTACGTCAGTCCTTCAGTTCACCACGTTGGTGCAGTGTGAAATATTTCAACAACTCCTGGATCTACTGGCATGAAAATCTGTATGAACATTGAAGGTCATCTGAGGATAAATTCTCCAATAGATACAGTAAGCTGGAATTGACCAGCCAGTTTTTCAGGTGTGTGTGTGCCAAGTGTGTATTTCCTTTTAAAGCACAGGAATCCAAATTTTTTCTGAACGGGGGCCAGATTAGAAAGTGTGAATTACCTGGGGGCCAGCTTTTTCTTGCATCATGTGAGTTATTAAAAAACAGAACATACAAATGACACAAATGCAACTGTTTCGTCTTTATGTCAGAAAGTATTCAACTTTTCACCGCTCCTGAAAGCAGCAACCCTCGCTCTTAACTTCACATTTCTTTGCTTTGTTTCCTACCTGGCATGAAATATCTGCTGTTTGGTAACCCTTTGTCATTGCCATTGTCATTCAGTTTATTGTCATTCAAACATGTTAAAGAACATTAGGAAATGAAATTTGTTACCCAGGTCCAGCAGCGTACAGAGTAAGCAACATTTAAGATAGACCTGTAATAAATAATTAAATAACCTAAAAGCCTATAATAAATTCAACACAGTTAAAAAAACCCAAGCAGCATGTTAAAGTGCATCAACAGCTGCATGCAGTCGCAGCAGTATAAAGTGCAGAGGACAGACTTAAGCCAGAGAGTTCATAAGCCTCACAGCCTCGGGTAAGAAGCTACACTTTAGCCTTGTTTGCTTGTTTTCCAGCTGTCTATGAAAACACATCAGTTCTGCCTGCATAGTTCCTGCATGGTTACAAACTGTATGATTGTCCTGCCATTGTGAGGTGAATAACAAAAAGCAAAGTGATCTTGCCTGGTTAACCAAAATTGTGTCAATCATGAATCATGCTTTTTATTAACTTAACACAACCCAGTTCTTGTTATAGTTTCATTCTGCAACATTTTGTAGCCTTAAAGATATGCCTGAAAAACAATGTATAGACTCATACAAAAGTAATTCCTCTCAATCGTTACTTATAAACTACTGGAAGTGTGTGGCGGTGTACTTTTCTGCAGAAACTCCACCCACTGCCTGTATTTTCTTCCTATTTTCTGTGTTCGGGACATTTATGGGCGTGTACCCCCACAGTGCTCAAATGAGATCACGGCCTCATAAAAAGGTAGCGACAAGGTGCCAGACTGTAAGCAGAAGGCATCCACGAGACACTGTGCCAAAAAACACAAGCAAAACACACACACACACATACAAAAAAACCCCTAACACAAATACAGTGAGGCAAAACACGAAACAAGTGAATCTGAGGGTGGCTTCTACTTTCACTTTCTCTGGCGGCGTGTTTACATACAGTCACCGACAATCCTGCATAGTACACCTTTACTACCAAAACAAATCTACATGTGTTTTGATAAAGTGGGCTGTAAGGTAAAGAGAGAACAACAAGCGGAGAGCGCAGCAAGCTACAGCACATTAACTAAACCACCATTACAATCAAAGGTAATCATCCTGCCTGGCAAAGCATTAAATGGATGATTCATACACGTGCCCCATAAATCTACAATAAAACACCCCGATGCATATGGATTTAATAACAAACATAATGCAGAGCGGAGGGGAGGGCGAGAGCACTGTGTGGCAAGACAATTACCAATCTCTCACCATAAGCTTGAGAGAGTGTCTTGGCATGAATTATTGAGCATCCACTATGGAGAATTACTGCCTCAACTCTTGTTGATAAATCTCTCAGGAGGGGAGGGGAAGGGGAGAGATAGAGAGAGCTGCATCTGCCCTCTGTGTTGTGTACAGAGCCTTGGTATTTTCGGCCTGCTTTCGCCTACATGGGAGCATAAACCGTTTTACATGAGCACAATCAGGGGCACGACAGATTAGCACTGACACATCGCAATCTTTCCTTTGAAGACGAACCTTCCAAGCAAAACAGGGGCGAAAGCTTTGAAATCAGCTCTGTTCGATCCAAGGACTCCTCAAATCCCCCCGAGGCACAGCAACATGGAAAGGATTAAGTCCTTTTGTTCTTGTGTAATAATGGACCTTGGACTGAGTATAGCGGTATAGAAAGAAGAACTCATTATCTCCCTATAGGATGACAGCAGACAAAAAGTACTTGGCGTGGCTACAGCAAGTGCACATCCTATCGCCTGGATGTACAGGCTAATGGTGTTTGCAGCTTGGTGTGGAGGGTTTTTTGAGAGATGAAAATTGCTGCTGGCGTGCGATAACAGCACTTTGCCCCTCGCCACCGAGCTCTATAAATGATTATCAGGAGAACACTTGTGTATCTTGCCACCCTATGTTTGCATTTGCTGCACACGCGAATTTGTACCAATGCATGGCTGCGTCTGTGTGTAGGTGTGTGTGTGTGTGCTGTCCATCTTATCTTTTATGGCTCTGAGGGCAGCACTCTTTCTGGCACATGTAGGAGGGTAACATAGGGAGAATGTGACAGAGCAGCTAGAGGTGAAACCAACAACTAAGACCACCGGTTAATAAAAAGCATTTACTCCACATTAACGTCAGGAAAAGCCTGTGCGCTCTAATGTCTACAACAAGATCACTACTTCCTGTAACATGGTTTTGTAATTGGGACTTAATGAAGTGAAATAAAACCTAAATGAGAGCGTCAGTGACATAAATAGCCATCGAGTAAAAGCGACATGTTGAACTCTGGTAGGCAGACTGTAAGTGCGGAAACACTCTCTTCTCCTACTAAGTGAAACCCTGTGTCCTTTTTCCAAAAATGGCCAGATATGAAGCTATTAAAAACTTGCCCAGTCTTCAGAAATGAGACAGCTGCTGCTAAAAGATGTATCAGGCGGTAATAGCGCCATTAATGATTCAGTAGTCATCAGTGCAGCTCAGGCACACTTGTCATTGTTGAAAGACATTTGGTTATGGGAGAAAAACGACGGACGTCCAGGTGACGGGCGGAAAGATAGATTTCTAGCCTGGAGATAATGGTGATGTGACGGTGAGAGCTGAATGAAGATGAAATAGTGATGATGAGGCTTTGAAAAGTTTTCAAGTTTGCCAAGTCATTCTCAAACACCCACAGCAGCCATGTTTTTCTCTAGTGTGTACTTGTTTTGAGCATCTTCGGATTCAATTGTGCTTTAAATGTACTCCAAAGTCATATTAGTTTCTCATTATAACAGAACGTCCCACTCAACAATCAAACATAACTATAGTTTAAATGTATTAGGATTCATTAGGATTGTATTATATTATGCATAATGCTATTATGAATGAGAGCATCTGGCTAGAATCCACCGCTCATTGAAAATACAGCCACAGCATGACATAATGTCCCTAATATGGCAGAAGAAGAAGAAGAAGCAGAGAAAATAACAGCCCTATTGAGGCTATTGAGGCCATTGATCTTAAATAAGTCTCACAGTGACTTTAAAATAATAATTTACAGTTATTAAAATGGTCAATGTCTTACTAGGACTCTCTACAGTTTATGTTCTGCAATCCACAAGTCTGGTTAAATATGAATAAATCTTAACTTATGTACCCTTCAACAATAAATGGTAGTACTGTCATGAATGATTCATCATCTGACCTCAGCACAGATCCTGAACACACTCACAGTTACATGACTGATATAAAAGGTAGTTCGTTCTAACTTCATTGAGGTTTGGAGCATTTTTAAGACCACGTCAGACATAATGGAGGCTGTTGTACTGCAGCCTTGAACCAGGAGTTCCTGATTCTCACAGAATCTTTTACTCCTCGTTGCATCTTCCTCACTGCATCATCGAAGGTCATGGACTGTATGAAAGAAGTTACATCACCCATTGGTGTGTAGACTCCTGTTTCGAAGCCTCGAATACATCCCAGTGTGTGTCGTCTTAGCTCTGCACTGCTAAGGATGAGGTGCGAGGAGAGCGGGAATGAGAAAATATGCATTCAGAGAAATCAGACGTCTTTTGCTCTGAAGCATCACGTAAAGTGACGTCTGTTTGTCATGACGGCAGAAGCTGATCACAGCTGGTTCAGCTGTCAGTGGGCGTTATTAACAGCTGTAGAGACTTGACGTTTGTGTCTGCACACTCATGATATAATATATACACCTGTATATAATGTTTGATAAAGACGCAGAGCAGCAGTGTTTTCTCTCTGTTCGACAAACACCTGCACATGAATAACAACCTGCGTTCTATATTTCACTGCGTCCTGTTCAAAGTCACAGAATGCTGGTATATGATTTATTCATGATTTGCATCTGTCCTTGTTAATATTCTGATTGTGAATTCATTATTTAATGAATGAATTTATTTATTAGGCTAAATGTTTCAGGGAAAAGTAAAATAATGTAACTCATCAAGTCGACGCTCCGGGATGATCAGCCTCACACGTGACTGAATGGAAATGACGATCACTGATGTTAAAAGTGTTTCTTGCTGACAGACAGACAGGCTCTCTTTGACTTTAATTGTCTCCATAATAAAAGTTAATAGGGGAAGTAACAGATCGTGAAAAGAGAAATCTGTCTAATTAACGAAGAAAGTTGTTTGTGCTCCTTTTCTTGTTCAGATTTTTAACTGGTGAATGAGAAAACGGATAGAAAACTTGAGAGTGATGCACTTGAGTTTATTCGCTTATCTGTCGTCACTCTGGTATGAAACTCCTGTGATAGTGTGATCAGTCAGATCAGTCCAATCAGCTGCAACACTGCATATGTCCAATCAATGACTGATATGAGATCAGGGGAGTGTTTCGGCTGGTAAAGACTTCTGCGAAGGCTGCATTCAACTCCACCGAGCACATTTAAAGAATTGGGACATCCTTCAAGATGGCGGGTCAAGTGATCAGGGACAGAGGAGTCGAGGAAGGATATTGGGATGAGCCCCTTGAGTTTGGCATTTTTGCTTTTACCATCTTGTTTTCCTGGAGCAAGAAGTGACCATATTTGGACAGGAGGGTGGAGCTGGGGAGGATATGCATTGCTATGCCTCTATCTTGATTGACAGGATGTGGCGACTTGTGAATCACAAGCCCTAAAGTAAGGATTTTCAACTTGCTTTACCTGGGGGCCACATTTGCAAAATGACATGAGGCCAGTCACCAGTTAATAAACAAACAAATTGATAATTAATATGTAAAAAAATTAGCCTAGACCCCTGCTGGGGGGTCCAGGGGTTCTTACCCTGGCTCTTGTACAAAGTGCTTGTCAAAGCACAAAAACAAAATCCCAGCGTGAATCAATTGTTTTTCATGGTGAATTAGAAAATGGTCGACAGGCCACCTGGCAACCTATTGCTGGTCAAATCAGGCCTACGGGTCGTAATTTTAGTAACACTGCCCTAAAATATACCCTGCTTTATTGTCTCCTTTACTCCGAATAGTACCCTTATTTAAAAAGTGCAAATCATGCCGGGCTAAGGAAGACTTCAGCTCGCGACTGAGACCATAAACTCATTGAGAAAATGTTTACTAGGGTAAATAATGAAGTGCATTTTTGCACTGACTTACATACAACTGCACTTCTTTTTACAACCAGTGGAGTCGCCCTCTACTGGCCATTAGAAAGAATGCAGGTTTTAGGCACTTCCACATTAAAATCTATAAATGGCAATGGTAGAAGATTTCAGTATCGGAAATGTTTTGGTTTCTCTTTGTAGTCAGAGTATGCCAGTATTGACCAATCATGTTTGAATGGTAAATAAATGGTCCACACGGAGAGGCGCAACACATTGGCTGAAATACAACCTCGGAAACGATTGGCTATCTTCTGACGTCAGTTAAATTGTTTTTTAAATTTATCTGAATTCAAATGCAGATTTCTGTTTATAGAGATTAGTCAAAATACGTGGCATATGGAGGAGGAAGTCTTGGCTTGAATATCTGCTTGCTGTGCTGGATTTCCAAAAGTAATGGCCATTGCCCTCAGAGGCTTATCATCATCAGGCAGATAGCTGATGTGTTCCAAGATTGCTTACGCACTGGCCTCAGTTTTTAGACCTGGAGGCTACATCCACTGCTTTTATAGACATGGTCATGTATGGTCCAGAGCACATTAGTCTCCACCCTGACAACGTATCCATCCTCTGACATTGGACACAAAGGAATTGAAACAAATACAAGTATAAGAGCCTCCATCTGCTCAAGCAGCTGACTGTAAGTCTGACTGGCTGCAGCAAGTTTTTATGTGTTTGTGTTAATGTTTTTACTCGGAGAAACAACATAATTGTTCCTCTTTTAATTATTGTTTGTTCAGAAGGCCTGAAGCAGCTACTGTACTTTGCCTTTGCTTTACAGTACGTCAGTTGCTTTGCTTCGCCTTCTAATTTGCCTCCAGTCAGCTGCTGTGTCAATTAGCTCTGACCTATAGATGAACTGTTTTGCTTTGCCCTCCGTCATATGAACTGCTTTATATACTTGTAATGCCTTTCTTGCCTCAAGACACTGTACTACATCATACCCTTCCTTTCTGTATATTGTTTGGATTGCTGATTACTGCATTGCCCTGTCCAGCCTTACACTTGGACTCTGTTCCTTCACAGTGAGTGACCGAGGCTGCACTGAGCTCCCCTGGCTCACAGAACAGTAGCCTTCCCATTGCATGCTCTCACCCTCAGTGTGTTGTCATACGCACTGCCTTCTGCAGTATTTATGTTTCCAGACACTTGTGGGCTACTAGGACAACACTAGTGTAGTAACCTCCCTTGGCATTTGGCCTGTAGCCTTATGTGTACTTCTTGTTCACTCTGACTTCTGATGTTTTGTAAGTATCTATAGTATAAGCAAATGTTTTCCTAGATACAACAAAATTTATTTGATTTTTTTTATATTTAACTGATTGAAATTATAATAATAGACTGTGATAAAAAATAAATGCAAAGACAGGGATTTTATTCCCGTTTGAAAATATTCAGCCGCACAACGTTACACCTCCAAAACACTAGTCGGCAGGGTGTCTGTAAAGTGTCATAAAGTTTAGTTGACTCAAAACACACCTGAAACACACATTTAACACGGCTTAATAGAGACAATTTAAAACACAAGTACACAAATCGGCTTCATTATAACTGGCAGCATTCACAGACAAAGCACTTATCTTTATCTTTATCCTTGATTTTGAAGTTTTTTGGATTAATATTCACAACATTATCATTAAAAGTTAAAATCCCATAGACCTCCATGTAACCAATCAGCCTATCGCGCTCTCGCTCGCAGCTGTAGCCACGCCTCACGGAATAAAAGATCAAAGTATCCTACTGCTATACCGCTCTGGGTCACCCAAAACTTTGCACAGGCTTACCCCGGATGTCCACTGGATCCGTCATGTGCGCGATTCAGCCACGGCGCGGGTGCCGGAGCTAATCGCGTCCATTCAAGTCTATGTAAACTGCTCCACCAGAAGCGGCTCGGCGGTCCGCTAAAAATACGCACCGGGTCTGTTTTTGGACGGACGCCGCGCGACGAAGCGTCAATTTCCACAGACCAAATGAGTCAAACAGGAAGTCAGGCGCAGAAAAGACGAGAGTATCCAGTCAATTTTCAAAATAAAAACACCCATGAAAACACCAGAGCGTATTTCACATCACTACAAAAACATGATGTCAAAGTTTGTGGCCCCCGGCAGGTAGAGAAATATTTTCTTTGTTTGTTGATGTCTTTTTACCTCCAGTGTTTCCGCAAATTATCGCGTGACATCATGATCTCGCGATCCATCAATTCCAGCCGCTCGTGTGCGCGCCGCTATAGATACGCTTCCAGTGGACATTGACGCCCGGCACAGGACGGAGGAGTCCGTGCCACGGCCGGACCACGCACGCGACGGATCCAGTGTACACCCGGGGTTATGGCATTCCCTTTCGTCCCTCCCCCATATAGGAATAGATGAAGTGGTACAGTTTGCATTAACATGACATGTTTCAGTAATCTCATGGGTAAGTAGTATTTCTTAAGTTTCACCACGCTGTTCTCATCTGCTCATGGTGTTTGCTGACATGGCTACAACAAGGTTAGATTGACTAAAACATTGCCTAAACTTCCCATACCAAAGTATGGCTAGGTCGGAAACGTTTGTTTTTCAGGCGTGCAGGCGTTTCAGGCGTGCAGAGTTACGTGCTTGCTAGCTACCATTTCAAGATTGTTCGCCTACGGAAAGCTAGGAAACCTAATGATGTTGCGTGTCTCTCCATATCTCAATGTACATTCATGTCTTAACCAATGTACAGTTTCTCTATTAACACTATGTAAGAGTATGTACACCTCTTTGTACATCCAACCATCGAACACAGCCTCATTTGGCCATACATGAAAAATCTACTTAAGCTTCCACTTTTCTATAGAAAAACATACTTCCTATGGGCACTGCACTAGTCTGTGAAGTTAAGGTAAATAAAAGCTTCGTTTCCACTGAGGGAAAGCTGCTTACATGCAGCTTACAAAAACAGACTGTATAGCTGTGCAAAGAGTGTGAGAGAGGAGAGATGCACACTGGTATGCGTCATGTAACGCAACTTGACCCTATATCGATATAAACGGTGTTGTCTAAATTTATATCTTGCTTGAAAATATATTGATATGTCGTACATAGTCGTTACATCACCCAGCCCTAATGTTTGTTTGTTGTTGCTAAATCTGTGTATTCCTACATACTAAAAACTGATTTCTCTTACAAATTCTTCCTTTGAACAATCATTAAAAAGGCACACATTTGAACTTGTGTGTGCTAAAACACTGTGTAACTGACAACAAAAACTGCAGTTACTTCTAGTTAATAAAGTCCTTATCATTGCTAATATAATCGCACTGAGGCCTCATCAAAATTCTGATCTCAAATTCTCCTTGTTCACTTTTATCCCCATTTAGAAAAGGGCACAAGATCCATTCTTCTCAAAAACACTAATATACTGTAGTTTTCCATGCTTATTTTGTCCTCAAGCCACTTCACTTCCTATTTTGTCTGATAAAGTTCTCAATTTTCTGATATAATGACTGCAATATACAACATATATATTCATCGCACACATTCTGTCCTATAACTTGTCGGATATTATGAAGTAACTTCTCCAAAGTACACAACCTGTCACACAACAGTTTTTTTGGAGTGCCATTTTGACCTCTGCGCCATGCCGTGTGCATAATTAAGTGAGTTCCAGCTGGTGTGTGGTGCCCTGGGGAACGAGGTGAGAATAAAGCCTGCTGGAGAGAGAAGACTCCCCCTTCTCTCTCCCATCTCTCCACCCCACTGCCACCGCCGTCCAACTCTCTTAGCATGCCAAGTCATGATGAGGGAGCTGCGAGAGCTTCTCTGCTGGATCCGACACACTGGGGAGAGACACTGACAGTTGCGCAAGGAGCAACACAGCAGACTGGAAAAGCCCTGCCATCCCAGCATGATGGTGATGGTTGGAAACTTATACTTCTTCTGGGGACGTGCGTGAATGAATCACATTTTCACATATTTGATCACACACTGACACGCACCCGCAGTCACGTGTGCAGCAGGTGCGTTTGAACACATGTACAAAGACATTGCCTCAAAGCTGTTGGCGATTCTCATTACAAAAATAAAAAACACCTGCTACGTCTAATATTCCATTTCAGTGAGGCATCAACTATGTTCTGAAAGAGACATATTCACTCATCCATCTCGTCTCTAAATTGCCATCTCCACAGGAGTGCCCTGCAGGGAAAGGCTTTTCTCTTCTGCAATAAACAACTGTTTTCCCATTATGTCCTGCAGCTGAAAAAAATGGCTTTTACACTCCAGTGAAGCCGTTTTCCCTTTTGCCAATACCTTTCATGTGTAATCCCTGTAATCATTAGTGGCGATGGATTGTGAATGCACTAAAGTTAATTGTTTGAACGCCGAGAAAAGGAATCCTATTCACTCAAATCTGGGCTTTCTGGGTTACATCACTTGGAGAAAAGCCTGCTGAAGGTTAAATGTATGCAGGAGCGCATCTTTGTATTGTTCTGCCAAATTGCTTCCTCAAGGATGAGGTAACACATTAAGAGCATTAGGAAGCAATCTGTGTTTCCTGTCAGTCAACATGTAAACAATCCATTGTAGCCGTTTAGACCTTTCACATTCATTCCTGCCAACCAGTTCCTCAAGTCAGGTGTTGGCCTGTGGATGCATGTGTAATTTAATCATACCAGGCATTAGCGGTCTCTTTAGCTCAAGTGGCGACAACACAACAGAGACCTTGTCCTGACAAAGAGGCCCAGAGGTACAGGACTGCACCAAGAGTCCAATTAGCTGCTGCTTGATTGCCCACCCAGCTGGATGCCCCCCAGGGAAACATGCGGACATCCAGAAGGGCCCGACTGTGCTGCTGCGCTTCGCTCTGAAACAACCACACCCATATGTTGGGACTAAGAGTGTTAATGTGGACGTTTGTCACTTGTCTGGGCCAGTTGAGGATCCCTTATGGTAACTGATGTGGGTGCGATGAGGCCATTTCGGAGATGGGATGGGCCGGTGTGCGTGTGTCAGCTCGGATTCTTCATCTCCATGGCAACACAGTGGCAAGAGGAGCTAAGCAATTAAAAGTTTGTCAAGTTCGGCTCAGGCACGGGCAGGAAGCCAGCTTGACTAAATTACAATTACAGATCGAGCTCTTTGGACGGGAGGGATAATCTTGTTGTCAGTGCTTTCTGACTCTCTCTTTTTTCTTTTTTTTTTTTAAAAAGAGGAATTAATAAGCTCTCTTTATGCTCCCCCAAATCATAAAGGAGATACTTAAAATCAAAGCTTTGATGTCGGCACAATTCTTGTGAGCTAAACGCAGATGGAAACACTGCTACGCTAAGACAGGCTATACTCAAGAGAGTATGAGCCTACCCACAAACCACAGTGACTCATCAGGTCACCTTTCTGATGATGAGACTCAAGGAGGACAGAAAAAGATCATCTCCCCTCTTGTAAATGTCTGTTGTTGGATACTCCACGGGTTGCTAAGGGCTTGAGTGCAGGGAAAACAGGAGTCGGCTGCTCCTCTCAATAGTTAGTCCACTCTAAAACAAAGTGGCCTGGGCAGATACAGGGGCTACTTTTAAAAGAGGCACTGGCTGAAATGAAGGGCACCGGCAAGCCACACATTCAGCTGGCTGCTATTACAGGCTGGTTTCACTCTGTTGTGTATGAATCTGGTTTTATTACATGATGAACCGCAGCTACAACAAACCACAAAAGGTCATCTGCTCCAGAGAGAGAGTCGCATTACCTGCAGTTCACTCCTCTGCAAGATTTACCTTAGAGATCATTTACGAACAGCAATTTACATGCAGGGAGGCTACTTTCACTGCAAACACCTCTCACGCTACCCGCATTCTGAGTGCCTATGGGACTCTGTAAAGGTTCAGATCTTAATAAGGTTCGGTATCCTTACAGCCACTAGTCTGTAATTAGGGAAGAAAAGCAAAGGAAGGCTATTTGCATGTGGAGTAATGAAAAAACAACAGAGAGGGAGAGGTGGGATGCGACAGCTCGGTATGGAGAAAGAGAACAGATTGGAACAGGCAAAAAGCATCTGCTGCTATCTGCCTGATTGTCAGTTTCAAAGTAGTTCTTTCCAGAGAGGGTTTTCTATCATTTATCAGCTTTTTTTTTCTCCCCAGTCTCTCAGTCATGGGAGAAATCTACGTCTCGCCTCTAAGTCACAGCATGTTCACTGTTATGCAAGACAGGGGTAAGCTGCTAAAATGTAAAAGTGGAAATCGACAGTGGTGTGACAGTGTCGGGTGAGTGGCAGTGGATAACACAGTGCTATTCTGAGGATGTGGGTGAGGATGCTCGCCCATTTAGAGCCCCTACGGGCGCCTCAGACTGGGCACAATTCTCTCTGCTGCTGCCAATTTAGGAGCTCAGTGGCTCATTGAAGCTCCTCTTACACACCGGCGATACTGAATTTGGGGTCACTTTGAATTTTTTCCACTTTTTTGATCGATACATCTTCATCCTGGCTTCATATCTGGGACACTGCACCAGCTAATCGTGTAATAATATCTGCAGGAGATTGGTTTGAGGTGCTAAAACCTCAGGACCATCTGTCTATCTTTGATGTTGGCATCGTCCCCTGACGCCCCACTCCTGCCGGTCCCGTTCCTTAAGGCCTGGTGGTAATTGGGTTACAGAGAGAGAGAAGGGAGAGAGGAGAGGAGGCGTCTTCAAGCCCAGGTTTGCCTCGTCCCTCACCGGGCCCACAAGCCTGTTCTTGATGTCTGTGACACAGGAGACAAACTCTGTCATCGCAGAGTTGAGTCATCTCAGAGGAAAGGAGAGGAAAGCAGAGGAGAGGAGAGGAGAGGAGAGGAGAGGAGAGGAGAGGAGAGGAGAGGAATTCAACAACATAACTCCTTCCTTTCAATATTTACACCAGATTCGAATTCATCTGTAATAGTTGGCGATACACAGTCAGAGCTAGTCCCTTGCGCTTGAGTCAATGTGTCCTTCCATGGAAGCAGCGATGCATGATATTTGATTGGCTGCTAAACACATGCAGCCAGCACCCAAGGTGGTTATTTGAGATGACAAGAACGCGTTCTCTAGTAACAGTAAAATGCAAGCAGTGGGCGGGTACGGCCTCTCCCATCTGCGCTCAGCTCCATGCATTACAACACACGCAGATGGGTCTTTAGCCTGTCATTAGCACACTGTTGAATGGGTAATGTGTGCACGTGTGTGTAACATGTAGAGGCATTTTACAGCCAAATGATGCGTCACATCTCAATCAGCTTAGCCTTAGCCTGGGCCTTCAGGAAGTACACTGGGCTGTGAAGCTAATTTTCATAGTGGCCAAACAGTGTAATTACATCCAGCATGAGATGCTCTGTGGCCCAAAAAGACTGTCGAGAGACATCTGTAAATCAGTGGATAATTTTTTTTGAGTGTCACAACCCCCCCGAAATGACTTGTTAACAATCAGAATTTGATCTATCCGACCCGACAACATTTCAGTAGTCTACAAGAGCTGCGCAATTGAATCATGTTTATCCCTGTTCAAGATAGCGGAGTGCTAAAGTGGAAGTAGCTGCCTTGGTCAGCAGAAGCAGTGCCAATCATCTGGGTAATTTTATACGCAGCAGTTGAACTTCTTTGGCTTCATGCACTGCTGAGCAACTTTAATAAGAATGAACGGGGCCTGGGTGCGCATCAAAACTGGCATCGGGTCCTATACGACTGCTAAAATACCAGATCAAATCACAACGCAGATTTCAGTGTCTTTTTGGTGCTAGATTGTGTACATAGTGATTGTGCAGCCAACAGTACGACAGCAGTGTAGCATTTTTATTGTTTCATATTTATATATTAGAGAATACATTTTAATCTGTTAGGCGTTAATATATTGTCTAATTTCAAGATCAGATTTGCCTTTGACATATAAACAATGTTCTTTAATGTCATTGAGCATCATATTACACTGTGTTTATTTTTTAATTACTGGCAAACGGTACCATTTCATCACTTGTACCATTTTAAAAATACCGTTTTAGCACCAGTATTGATAAAAACCCTGACACTACTCATCCCTAATGGGGCCCCACATCCACTGCTGTATCCAGTTCTCTTTATACATCCACAGCTTTGCCAAGTTTTGATTTAAAGGAATTTTCTTTTTCATATTATCATTCTGTAACACCGCCTGCTTTTTTATTCCTTCTCTCTCTGTCTCAGGAGGCGGTATATTTCTATCCTCAGCACATTTCATAGCTCAAAATTATACTGTTTCTCACATGCTCACATGCAATCAGTGAGTAAGAGAGGCCCTTGACCTTTCAAGATGCATGGATTTCCTGTCACGGCTACCGGTAAAAGAGAAGATTTTTATAGCTCCGCTGTGTATCATTAAGCTCCATCCCTTCCTCCCTCCTTACCACCGTGGAACGACTGTCACTCACACGCTGCTGTAACTGCAGACCTGATGTCCTTATTACCTGTGTTGGCTCTCCCAGTGAGTGTGGGAATGCTGACAGGCTTTTAGGGGCAAGGAGTGTTACTGTGACAACGCAGGGACTAAGTGAAAAGGGCTGTTATGAAAGAGAGAGGAGGCGTGGTGGAGCACGGTGGGGGGAAATGCACCTCTGGACCCTCAAAGATCTTTAGAAACTCACACAAGCCGAGGTTGCTGTCAGACGGCGAGCGGCACACTTGCAAGCAGTTGTGCGTGTAATACTGAGCAGAATCAGGATATTTTTTTCTTGGAGTATCATTTCAAGTCTGGTGAGGTGCTATGAAAACAACTCTGTTCTCGCTGGGTGACAGATTTCCAATGCTGGCAATAAAGTCTTGTTACTTCCAACTCGCAGGTACAGGTAATGAAATTCGGGCGGCTGGGCTGACATGTGGAGGGAAAATCTCATCTCGCAGTGCCACTGGGCAGCAGGCTGCACCACACACCTGTAATGTGCTTTGCTGCCCTTGGTCCCTGCGGGGATGACTCCTCTGCCTGACAGGGACCTGCTGAGGACATGTCAGCGGCGCTGGCCTTTGTCACATTGTCATCCTCTTCCTCACACGCCACTTGTCCAATTATCATCCTCTAATCGTCTTTTAATGAAACTGAATGAGGCCTGAGGTGGCCGGGGGAAGCTCCTATGACTGCATCATGGGCGAAAAGGTGTTTCATAACAGTCTATGTTACAGAGCTGTATTACCTTAAAGGCTGACTGACTGACTGAATGAAAGAATCAATGGATAGTAAAGCAAGAGCACTACAGTAGGTGTTTTACGCCATCAAATCCTTACTCACTGCTGATTGATTATCTATAATGTCAACAAACCACCTGCAGTGCTGGCTAATGCATCGCCAGGCATCGGCCAAATTTGCTCATAAATCTTTTATTCTTCCACCTCAGGGGAGTCAAAAAATGAACCATCTATTATGTCCACAAAGCTAGAATTTGCAACCTAACCAGCGCACCCCTTTGAATTATTGAATAAGCTTCCTAGAAAGGGAATGGCCATGCTTTGTGATCTAATATCCTCTCAACATATTTCAAAGTGAAGTGAAGTGTCCTTTTCTGTTTTCATTCCCGGCTGTATGCTATCTGTGCGTGACAGCTGGCTGTAATTTAGCAAGGGTTTGTGAAGGCAATCTGCTCAGCCACACCTGCTTTGGGACTTTGCACATCAGAATTGTCTGGTTATTTCCTCCGCAACTGCAACTGCTAAAAGCACTTCTCAGACCAGGGCTTAGGATATTCCTATCACAAGCTATGAATTAAATATCATACAGAAAGACTAACTGAAAAAATAACAGTAAAAAAGTAAGAAAAGGGCAAAAATGTTGGATTCACTGTCTCATCACAGCAAAGAAGCTTGCAAATTGTCCTCTAAAATCTAGACGTCTGTTTTTTTCTTTGGAACTCAGGACACGGTCGACCTTGCATTATAGAGATAAAATGCTACAAAGCCTGAGACATTGATTGCAAAAAGGCCATGACCTGTTTTATACAAAGATTTAGCATCTGCTAATGTCCTGCCTTCTTCCTTGTAATGCAAGTGCATTTATAATTAATGGATCCTGACGTGCAGAAAGTTCATGATAAAAACGAAAACCCTCTATTTTTCCACTGAGGCTGAATGTCATGCTTTAGCTCAAGAAGATCTTGGTTTAGCTAACAGCATTATTTGGCAAGAAGAGAGGATTAAGCTTATCACAGTGTGACCCCAAAAATGATCTGGAGCTTTTTGAAAAAATGGACACAAGCTTGGGACCATTTAATAAGATGTCCCTCTGTGAAAATGTACACACACAACCAGGACTGGGCAGTAATGCACTGAGTGTTATACCTTTACAGTTTGTTCCAACTAAGTAATGTGACAGGACAAAAGGCACTCCATTAGTGCTGATACACAACACTGGGACTTTAACTATGCATTTTAACGCTTTACAGGTGTCCTAAACCGCTGACTACATTAATTAACGGTCATCATAACAAACTTTGCACCACAAATATGAACATATTTCCACTAATAACATGTGTGCTTAATAATGAATGGTTGTCAGAGGACGACAAAGGGAAGGAAAGAAGCCTGGATACTTCACTGCTGATCTCCCGGTATGCTCATGTGACATTAGAAGATGTCGCAACATACTGTCTGATCAAGGTAATAACACATATGCCACCACCAAAGTGACTGTCAACAGACTCACTGGTTCCACAGTAAATAGAAACATACAGATAAATGTACATGACACAAAGTAGCTGATCTGCACTGTCATGTAGACCTACGCAAAGCAGCATGCTGGTGTTCAGGAATGTTTATGTGTTGCCTGGCAACAGTACAGTCCGAGTCCAGCTGTGGAACGATTTGTGTTGATGGAGCCAAAAAAATAAAGACTAAATCACTTGTTACTGGTAACTAATAAACACTCTCAAGGTTGTGCTGTTGTACTGAACATCAGCCCAGCTGTGATTATCTTCAGGACTTGGTCTGCAGCCCTGCGCCTACAATCCATCACACCTGTGCTGATATTCAGTACAAAAGCACTCCTTCTTATGAGGTATAAAAGAGTATCAGTAATGTGATGACTATTATCAGTAATATGCCTGTGACATGGACACCTGTCTTAATAACTACTTTTACTGGATGATTTATTGTCCCAGAAATAATGTTGATTAACAATATGATTGTCAAATTATACTTCTGACTTCCGGTGGTGTGCTACATGGAGTGACAGCCTAGCAATAAAGCTGTGGTATCTGCCTTAAATTTCCCCCAATTCAAGGATATATATTCATTCAAATCGGTACACATCGATTTAATAATGAGTGGGGACAAGACTAGGAAGGGTGGATACGGGTTACGAAATAACGCCAAGCGAGAAATCGAGACAGAAGATGCAGCCAGCGAAATTTCAATTGGACAAGATGGCGTCTACAGAGAATATGAAAATTTACACTCAATCCACGCAGTGGTGAGTGAAGTCTTGACTATGGGGATGACAGCACTCCAGGCCGAATTGAAGAGCAATCTCGGGAGGACATTAAAAAACAAATGGACGTATTCACAATGGAAATAAACTGGAAAGTACTAGACGTGACAAGTCAGAGAGATGGAGGAAAACATGGCCGATACAGAACGATGGGACAGCGGAGTCGAGGATAACCTTACCCAGCTGCTCAACAATCAATGAGTGTTACAGGATAAAGTGTCTGATGTGGAGGGGCTATCCAGGCGTAACAATATTAGGATTTACAGAGGACGGCGAAAGCACCTCAGCAGTGGTGTTCATTGAAAAAGTCGGAACTGGGAGGCGACCTTGGCCTGGACCGCAACCATGACCTTGGGACAAAACAGGCCCATCGCACCCAGGCACCAACAATACGATTGTCATCTTAAGACAATATCATGCCACTGCTATAATGTTAATTTAACAGCATAATAATGCAAGTACATCCTTTCAGAGAGCAATGAAAGAATACCTAAATAAATAATTTCTTATTATTATTCTGGCAACGTGTTGGCTAAAATGATGCTGACAGTCTTATGTAAACTAACATTCCACAGGGACAGTAACATCCAATATATGGACATGACCTCGACATTTTTGCTGACCTTGATAAATAGATAAAGTGTTTTTTGTGACAGGTCTTACTCTGACCGTGGAAATCTGACGTTTGCACATCATAGATGATCAAAAGAGGCATTAAAACCTGGGTCTTACAGGTAAAGAGTGGTGTAAGCTGATAGAGGAGTTTAGTGTGGGGGTCTAAGCTTTACAGGTGCACTGAGTAGATGATATATCTCTTATAGTTGGTAAGGTGTTGATGAAACAACATTAGTAATAATGCTCATTGTTTAAGGGAAAAAAAGCACGAACCAAGTAACCACAAGCACGTGACAAATGAATATGACCCCTCCAAGTCAATGCGTTTAAATCACCGATCCTGATTCGGCGACAGCACTAGCAATATTCAAACCCACAGCCCTTACTGTGGAAACAAATCACACATTTATGAATGTGCATTTGCTCCTTGCTGCCAGCTGTGCCTCTGAAGCGTGGGAATAACCATGTTAGCCTCTTCTTGTGTTACCACCCTGCTGCAGCACCGTCACTGCCTCCCTCTCCTCCTCTCTCTGTGGCCTCAGCCCGATCGATTCTGATGATTATTACAAGCTTAAAAAGCTCCGGCACTCCCTTCCTACTGTCATTTCCGTTAATGAAGACCATTTTCCATTTAAAGCAAATGCAGCGGTGTCAAATTCAAAGCTGGGTGTATTGGATTGTCTAAATAAATTAGGCTCATGTTGCCTGACACGTGTAAGTGGTTGAGAAGGAAGGTGGGATTAATCAGGGTCTCTCACTCTGGTGGAAGATATAGGATACTCGGTTTAGAGGACTCTCTCATGTGAAACGTACTGTAGTCAGGCAAAACAAACTCCATGCAAATTGCTATCAGAACTTCCCCTCCAAAACAAACGGACCAGATGATTTAAACACTGAATGAAGCAGTTTCACATTAAAAAAATCTGCGTTTTTCCAATGCTGTTTGGCGCAGGAGCTACTTACTATGGTGGCAGAAGCAAAACCGTGAATAGCGCTATCTAGAGCTAGTGTTTTGTCTGTTCTGGGCTACTGTAGAAACATGGCAGTGCAACATGGTGGACTCTGAATGAGGACCCGCTCCCTATGTAGATTTAAATGGCTCATTCAAAGGTAAAAAAAAAAAGGTGAATATACGTTAAAAAAAATCCTAGTTATTATATTATCATCTTACTATATTATATTAAATGCCTTTTCCACCAATATATCCCCCTAAATCCTTCACACTGTACCTTTAGACAGAAATGTAAGAACAGGTTTAATCTCCATCAAACCGAGCTCGAAAAGACCAGGATCCAGGTTCAGCATTACTCCATTGCTGAGGTTTTCCCCTCACTCAGTTTGATGAAAGTAATCACGGCTTTGTTATGGATTTGGCCTCTGCTGTATGAGTTATTGACAGAGCGATTGGAGTGGAAATGGGAGTCGGCACACAGCAAGGTCTCCCACAAGGACATTTCTATTATTTTCTCACCGAGGAGGAAGAAAGAGGAGAATCTGCCGCTGATTATCTAACTCACTCACATAATGTCAGATAGTGCAGCTTCCCTAACGTCACAAATTCAGTATGAAATCTCCCTGTGCACCAGAGGATAACACTGTCACTTTTGACAAATGGGTTGTTTAGACCTCTATGACTGCGGCTGTGACTAAACCGGACAAACACACAAGGACATTTCAGTCATTTGTCCAATTAATTTTGCAGTTTTGTGTTGTAGTGACAGCGTACAACTTAACTGAGAACTCCCACGAGGCAAAGTTACAGAGTCTGGGTGGTCTGACCTGAGCGGAGGTTGGGGGATGTGGTTTAGGGGTGCAGGTCCGCGCTCTGGAGTGAGGCCAAATGTTCTGGTCTCTCCTCCGAGGGCCTGTTTAGTCAGACTAGCTGGCCATGGTGATTAACATTTGGGGCCTGGGTGACTCATCCCTGCTTCAGCCTCGACCCAGAGACAATTACAGGGAGTCACACCACTCCAGCAACAGACACTCCATCATTACCTGTGGTTCAACAGTGCACAGATGACACTCTATCCCTCTCGGCCTGTCTCCCGCTCATCTGAGTCAGACCTTCCATTTTTGAGGGGAACTCTATCCATCTATCAACCCATCAGATGTGTCTGTAAACAATACAAACACGGGTGTCGGCAGATGGTGCCGCGATTATCGCACATTTGTAAGGTTGTTGATCAGCGTATTTCATTTACATTCTTCATTGTGTGACAAGCTGTACTGCTGTATTATGCTCTTTATCTTTGTCAGAAGTAATTAAAAGCCGTTTGAATGTCAACGTGAATGAGCGCGACCCGATTCTTCTGTTATTTGTCATTCTCAGAGAACTTCTTTTAGATTCAGAGGAGAGGGAGAGCAGTCTAATGAGGCATTCAAAGATTAAAATATGAAATATCTTGTGATCGGGCAAGTGGCAGAGAACCATACTTCATCAGCTGTATTCAGCATATTGAGGACATTCTCATCATCGGCTGGTCTGCCAACTCAAGGATAAAATGTACCACCAACAAAAAAAAACTGTCAGCAGTGACAAAATACTCCTTTTCTTTGATTAGCAGTGTAGTCAGCGTGAAAATGGGACAAGAGGAGGAGCGTTTCTAGACAAGATCCCCGGAGGTTTGAACAAGTTGGAGTTAAAGTTGCAGCTGAAATTGAAGCATGAAGAGGGGCTGCGCAGATTCCAGAGGCAGGGTCCGATTTTGAAAATAACACGGCTGTGTTGCAATAAGACGCAGGCATGAATCTGAAAAGTGTCACTTAGTTTTACACTATATGTGAGAACTCTACACTGGGGAACTCTAATCATATGAGTATTTCATTCTAATGCTCCTTTAAAGTTGTTATTTTGCAGGACAAATGAACCATCTGCTCCTGCATCCTTAATGCTCAATCAGCTATTAAATTTTCATCAGCAGAATTGAGTAAAAGCAGACTTACTGCTCGTTCTGCCCATACGCTGCACACACAAATGATTTGGTTAGCCACTTTAATGACCTGTGCTCATCAGCCTTGGATGCTACTGCACCCTTGAAAACTAGATCAGTTCACAAAATTAATCCATCTCCATGGCTTAATGACGCAACACCAGTCATAAAAAAAAAAAAGAAGACAGAGAAGCTTAATATAATTACAAAGTCAACTTGTGTAAATATGTTCTGCTATTATGAAAGAAGGGGGTCAAGGGTGCATGAATTACATAAATCTTTAACCTAAAAACAGCTCCAGTTTACTGGTCATGTATTACTGGTCATAAACACTTTGATGTTCCCTGAGAAATATTACATGTTATTGGTATTCTTCACTAGGAAGCTGTAAAAAATAAAATTTGTTCCTGGAAAGTCTTTATTTATTGTTATTGTTTCTTTTTGGGTGTTTGCTATATTGGGCTCTTATTTTACCAATTCATAACTCTGACAGTTACTAATGACTTTGCTGTTCCCTTCAGCTCTACGCAGCTAAGTTGGTCCACAACTTTCAAAGCTCTTATAGTTGTTTTCGGTCACAATAGAGAGCTGTTTTAGTAAAAAAAATCTCTAAAAACGAACTGTAGTGTACACAAACACACATAAAATAGCAAACACACTAAATCAGAGTAACAAATGTTAGCATTTAGTGGTTAAAGAGCCAGATATTTTCTTATCAGGAGTCAGAAGAGACTACATCAGAGCTAAAAGTAGAGTGAATAATGCTATTTAATTTCACCAGGTGGCCTGAAACATGACTCAGAATATGTGCACCCATTTCGAATGTTAACACTTGATTAAATAGATGTTAGTTAGTGGATATCAGTGCTGTAGATATAGATTAGAAGGCTCCTGCTACACAGACTAGCATGTTCAGAATGCTGTTATCACCTTATTAAATGGCTGCTGGCGAACTTTGCACTTCTTTATGTTTCAGCAACACTGTGATTAACACATGGTTATGTTTTGGTATAATAAAGATACTTAGTTATGGTTAGGAATAGGTCATGTTTTAGCTTAAAATATCCACATTTGTTGGCACAAAAGCATCAACATTTTGTGGAAGAAATGTTGCTAGAAATGTTGCTAGAAACGCAGTGTCGAGTCACTGAAGAAGCACCCACATTTTCAGGCAGAAACACCACTGAAAATGCAGTGACGGTTCGCTAGAAAGACACCACTATTTGGGGGAAGAAATTCTGCTAGAAACGCAGTGACGAGTCACTAAAAAACACCCACATCTTGGGGCAGAAACACCACTGGAATACAGTGACAGATTGCTAGAAAGACACCACTATTTGGGGGAAGAAATGCTGCTAGAAACACAGCGACGAGTCACTAAAAAACGCCCACATCTTGGGGCAGAAACACCACTTGAAATACAGTGACAGATCGCTAGAAAGACACCACTATTTGGGGGAATAAATGCTGCTAGAAACACAGCGACGAGTCACTAAAAAACACCCATATCTTGGGGCAGAAACACCACTGGAAATGCAGTGATTCATCACTAGAAAGACACCACTATTTGTGGGAAGAAATACTGCTAGAAATGCAGCGACAAGTTGCCAAAAAACACCCACATCTTGGGGCAGAAATGCCACTGGAAATGCCATGATAGGTCACTAGAAAACCGCCAACATTTGGGGGAAGAAATGCTGGTAGAAATGCATCTAGGAGTTGCTAAAAAGCACCCACATTTTGGGGCAGACACACCTCTGGAGATGCAGCAATAGGTCACTAAAAAACACCCAAGTTTCAGGGCACTAATTGTGCTGGAAATGCCTCTATGTCTCACTGTTGTTGTTTGTTGGTCTCAGTGGTATGCACTTTAGCAGATGTCTTGCCTGGATGTCACACCCTCCACCTTCCCCTCCGCCTCCAAATGACAAAGACAACTCATATACATGTTGCGGCAAAACAACAAATACAGCTGTTTAATAGCTGCTATTAGCTTTCAAAACATCCTAGTCGATGTACCAGGAGCCTCCTAACCTATATCTGTAATGCTGATAACCACTACTAACGCCTATTTAATAGCGTGATAATGTTCAAACTTAGTGATGTATAACAAAGTTCCTACATATCTGCTGAATGTGTAACTACTGTAGGCAATTGTTGCTGACAGGTTCACTATAATAACTTTATAAGTTGACATGTTGATGTTGTGTTGACCCCAAAGTGGCCAAAACAATTTGATATGATATAACTTTCCTCCCTTAAAATGCAGCATGTTCCTCATTCTTGTTCATTTGAAGCTGTACTGCAGCATTCAGCACAGTTGATTATGTAATTATAATTGACTGCCTCATGGACTTAATCCTGGTTTTTAAATAGAATCTTCTCAGCAGATGTCACCTGTCGGGGTCATACGTGTCTCAGTGCTTCTTTTGTTTGCTCCATGTTCCCTATTGGCGACACCATCAGTCTGGCCAGCTCCATACATTCCTGACTTTATAAGCTCAACTTGGAATCCTCAGGCTGTAATTATAAAGTGTATGTAGCTTTATCATCAAGGCTTCTTGAATTCAGAGGGTTTTTACAATTATTCTCATCTTCTTTCTTATTACTATCTCCTTTCAAATTTTGTTTCATGTTTCCTTTTGTTATCTTTGCTTTAATCACTTTACTCTTCCTGTATCGATTCCCTCCTGCAGGGAACTATGTAAGATAAGTGCAGTGTGGGTATATAATTATTGTCTCTGTTACTGTGAATGCATTTATTCCTAAAAAATGTGACAAAACCATGTGGGACTGTAATAGCTTGTTCTCTCTTTACATCCTATTTTTTACTAATTCAGTGTGTCAGCACTACCGCGGGGCTACAGTTTGCCCAGCGAGTCACTGCTGTCAGACTGTCAGCGTGTCACCCCAAGACACCGAGGACCAGCAGCTTTTAACACACTAATGTCAGAGCCAATTCCAGTAACCCATTCAGTATTTACTGTGCATGATGACACAAGAGATTATTCTTTATTAGCATCATCAACAACAGTTGGACTGGGCAACAGTTTCCTCACCGATGCTATTACATATCAACCCGAAGACAGCTGCTGGAAACCTTATCCGATGTGGAAATCCTCGCTAAGTCAATTGCTGTAATTATATCCATATTTCTAATATTGTTCATATAATCCACTCTGTAGGAGCGCAGTGAGCTCCCTCAGTGTCCTGCAGAGATGCCGAGGTTATTCAGAGTACAGTAGGAGGCATTTAAGGCGGACTCCAGCCCTAGTGCGATTCCAAGCAGCCTTTTCAGCATGCGATAAGTGGGAGGCTCAGGGGGGTTTGGAGGGCATTTAGAAGCTGGACGCAGTGGTGCCAACCACCAAGCTCCCTATTAACATCACCCTGTGCATGCATATGCAGCTTTACACTTCAGTGTGTCCCAAAACGAAGCACAGAAACACTGGCTGCATTATTAAATGCGCTCCTTTAAGAGCACACTGTCAGCAATGTGCAAACGGGGAGGGAGACTAGGAGAGGCACTGGCACAGGAAGGACTTTCCTCACTGGGGAAAAGCCTTTTATTTCAGACACAGTGATTCTCTATGGATGAGGTGAATAATCCTGTCAACACAGTGCGCAGGCTGCCAAAACACTGTGAATTATTATCCAATTATGATTTGTTTTTCAGTGGACTTCCAGGATTTTCATGTGTTGGTCCTTCTGCTCAACTGGAAAGAAGAGACAGGCTAACACATTAAACACACACGAGTTGGTTATATAAGAGATAGAGCTTTACGCTGTTACTGTTGTTTTATCTTATTGACCCAACTAGGAAAGCAACCCACACTGGCACTTAGCATACAGGCACACGGGCTTCAGCGTGACCCTGATAGTTCAGCCCATACCGGCAGCGCGTCAGATAAAGGCTCCCGTGGTGCAAGTGGAGACGGTGTTAAAATGGTCATGCATGATAAAGCAGAGGGAGAACCCATCCATACAGCTGCAGGAGTGATATGCGGAGTGTTCAGCTGGACTGCGTTATCTTAAGTGCACACAGGAAGAGCGAGCAGTGGCCCATACTTGGACACCTAGGATGGAGGTTAGTCTTAAAAGAGGAGAGATATACCCTGCATGGGCCCTGGGGGCACTTCAGAGAGAGAAGAGAGTGTGACTCATGGGGCAGCAGCAGAGAGACAGGCAGGCAGGCTTCCTTCAGACTAGCACAACTAGAGCGATTCAGTCCTCTTGGTCTTTTAAACCCAACAAGCTGCCGGCCCCTAATGTAGTGGGCGAATAGACGATGTGAGAAGTTACCGTATACAGTAATTTCCCTTGCCACTTAATGGAGATTCTCTCCAGTAGTGTGGTTGCTGTAATTTTATACATATTCCCAGTATGTCCAGATCATCCGCACTGTAGGAGTAAAGTGAACTCCCTCTGTGTCCTGCCTCTAAATCATCCTAAATCCAACCAGCTGACAGCCAATGACGTGGACAGTGTGGGAGGTTGAGACTGGCACTGACAGTAATTTCTTCTTCTCCGGTCCCTCAGGCAATGTTAGATTCAACATCTATCCAGTCTGAAGGAATGACACAGGTGTGATAGCTCGTGTTAGTCTCCCCATAGCTCCTGCTACCGGAGCAAAAATCAATTTATCACAGCACTGTAATGTTCATGCAAATGCAAATTCAAAGATCAGTCCAACTGCTTTAGATGCTGTGTTTCATTAAGGCATTAAAAGACATCTAATCTTTATATCCTTTGTTTTTTTCCCTCCCTTTAGTCCTCCCTCTTGACATTTAGAAGCACATACATGGATAAAAATACCAAGTGATGATAAAAAATGTGCTGGATATGAATAAATGAATGGAGAGGGGGGGGATATGATGTCTCAGAGGACCAGATATTTTTCCAAAGATGGAATGCTTGAAATGAGCTTCAATTATTAATTAGCAAGAAGCAGAAGAAAGGCTGAAAAAAAGGAAATGGTGGGGGGAGAAAAAGAAAGGAGAAGGAGGTAGTTAAAAAATAACAAGTCTTCAGCAACGACAGCAGCTCTGTGTGGTGGTATTTAGCTGTGCTTTAAATGAAATACAATCAGCATGCTAACATGCTCATAATGACAATGTTATAACATAGAAGGTAACATTTTTCATGGTCAGTGTAATTTAGCACGCTAGCATGCTAACATCTGCACTAGCACTAAATACAACCTCGTCTGAGATTGAACTGAAAATCTCTAATATTTTCACATAAACTGGGAAATTATCTGAAAATCTGAGGATTCAGAAACATTTAAAAACAAAAGAAGAATTTAGGATCCTGCAATATTTCTTGGTTCGCAATCAAATTAAAGTAAATCTGTGGCATTGACCAACCTAACTCCTTTTTTGTCTTAGCAAAAGGTCAGATTTCCTTGAGCTGAATCCCTTCCATTGAAGCATGCATTCAGATAGCACTCAGGTGGATTTGATTTACTCATCTAAGGCTCATTCCAGCAGATCACTGCTTACAACGTATCAGTGTGATAGTGTGAATCATGGCATTAGACCTAAGTGAAAGTGTCAGGAGTCAAATTGTTATTCTAGGCAAAGAGGGGCTTTCTCTGCATCAAAACATGGCTAAAATAAAGATTTCTAAGGTGGCAGTGCACGAACTCCATGCCTGGCTGCGGCTCAGGAGGTAGAGCGGGTGGTCCATTAACCGAAAGATAAGTGGTTCGATCTTTTATTCAGTCTGCATGTCGAAGTATCCTTGGGCAAGACACTGAACCCCAAATGGCTCCTGATGGCATGTGATCGGTTAGAGAGTGCTTGTGAATGCTTAACTGAGTAGCAGGAGGCACCTTGTATGGTAGCCTCATCTACCAGTGTATGAATGTGTGTGATTGGGTCAGTGTCACGTACTGTTAAAGTGCTTTGAATGGTCCATTCCATTTACTTTATGACAACCAAAGAAGATCAAGAAGTCCTAACTGTCATGGACTTTCCTCCACAGTCACCTCACCTCAACCACACTGGACATTTATGGAGGCACTGGGAAAGCCAAGCATTCTGTGACATCACAAATAGCTCTTTTGGACATTGTCAAATCATGCGGGGATAGCATGGGTCATCAGGTTTGATCACAAACTTGTGGAGTCCATGCCAGGTCGAGTGCATGCTGTCATGAAGGCAATAGCGAGACACAACAATTACTAAGATATAAATATCTGTATAAAAATGTTTTACATTGAAAACAAATGCAAAACAGAGGTAGCTTGGCTAGTGGGCTCAGATTTTTGGACTCCACTGTCACTCAATGCGGGATTAGCCAGCTAGCTATGATGAGGATGCTAAGCTTGAAAAATAACTGCAGAAAGCTGTGGCTCAGGAGGTAAAGTGCCCACGAATCACAGGGCTGTGGGTTCAATCCTACGCTCCTCTAGTCCACATGTCGACGTGTCCTTGAGCGAGACACTGAGCCCAGAGTTGCTTTGGATGAAAGTGCTATATAAACCGGCCTTTTACCACTGAACAATGACACAGCACAGTTAAAAGAAACACACTATCAGCAGCCTTTATAATAAATACCACTGCTGCCATCAATGTAACCGAGCATCTTGTGTTAGCCAAGGACACATCGGGGACACATGCATGGATGCGAGTACACTTGACCCTATCGTCCAGTTGCTTTGATCAGTGTGAACACTACGTTACATCAGACTGTACTTAAATCCATTTGCAAAGGTGGTCTCGAGTATGGTTCTCTGTAACGGTTCACATCAAGTGTGAAAAACAAAGGCATCAAAACACGGAAGTGAACTGCTGTTTAACGCTTTAACAAGTTGCAAATGAGGTGTCGTGTACATCAGTATTGACGATGACCATGATATTTAGAAATGAAAAAAATGATAACCTGTTAATAATACAAATATGATAATGTCTTGTAAATAATGCAGCATCTTTTAAATAATTCCCATTCTCTTACGGTCTCCCTCCCATAACGCCATCTGGTTGCCTTTCACTATCCATTAAGTGTAACTGATCTTTTGATGCGGTTTTGTACAGTTATGGTTACAGACTCTATCTCCACCTCTCTACACTCATTATTTGAGTGTCATTTATTTTCCAAAAAAAGAGGTAAAATGCACAATAAATTAAGTTCAAGATAAGTTTGACTGATAGCATTTGTTTCAAATTTTCTATAAATATCACAATAACATTGTTATCCTTAACTCTTTTGGCTACGATAATCATGTATTAAATCTGATATCGTGCCAGCCCAAGTTACAAAACCATTTCTCAATGCAGCTGCTCTCCAGCAAAATCTGCATACATGAAGTGGCCGGAGTTCTCATCAACTGAACTGCACAGCCATGAGTGATGAAGTAGGAAGGCAGTCAGAAGGGTCGTTATGACATTATCTCCAAAATATAAAGAATAGAAAGTACGATACGAAGCTCAGATCCATTGTATGGGCTTGGGCTCTGCACTGCACTGTTGCATCAATTTACCAACAGAGAAAATTCAGCTACAACATAACACAGTTGCAACTGTCAACCAATCTGTACTCTGCAAATAAAACTTACACACCCAAAGGCCACTGGCACCAAGTAGTGCCTTTGAACTTCTTGTCATGGCTCATTGCTAATATTTACCCACTAATGGCTCATAAAACTCATCTGGATAAAAGTTTTGCGTGATTGTACCACTCATACGATGGCTATAATACCCGCCTTCAGGTATGAGTTGACTGCCAAGAATTATCCAATCAAACATTTAATGACCTGAATAAAAAGAAGAGGGGGTTCAACAAGAATCCTAAACTCTCAGTGCTTTAGTCCTCCAGCGACAAATAATTGCGTGTCTCAAAAACCAGGCAGCCGTCATGGCTCGGAAGAACCAGTCTTGGCCCTCAAGTCACGAAGGGGAAAAAGGGGAAGATACACACACACACTCACACACTCAGGGATGAGAGATGTTAGCTATTAATAGTTTGTGAGCTTTACCCCATCAGAGCAGTAAAGTGGACTCTCTCCTCCGCTTAATTGCAGTTCCCAGCACAGTAGTGCTTCTCATCATGATTTGAGTTTCGTTTTTGTGCGTCTCTTGGTGCCAATCCTATTCATCTACCCTGCCATATTCTGTCTGCTAAGCATGCCAAACATAGCAAGCAAAAACACAACAACTCAAACAGGCAGTGTGCATTAAAGCGGCATTAAGCTTGTGTACGAGCTCCTGTTCCTGTGTGTGTTTGAATGCATTGACAGTATGTGTGCAACCTACTTCTTCTGTTAGACCAAAACTTCTTGAGGCAATAAGACGTCCTGCAGTTATTGGATTGTTTTGCTTCACTTCCTCTTTTCGTGGGAGGAGAGAGACAGAGCAAGATAGTACTGCAGCACCTACACTGCATGGACAGAGACAACCTCCTCCCCTCCCAGGCCTCTCTAATGGCTAAATACATCACATTCACCTTTATCTAACAGCCTACACAGTTAACTTAACGGTTTTGCAACAGATAACGGCCATATAAGTAATATGTATTTTCATCCATACTCTCTTTACATTTCGTAAAAGGCACTGCCCACACTTGAAATATTTTTATCCCCTGACGTGGACTACACTAGCCTTTAGCTCCTTGCAGTAAGGTGCTGATGTCTTCCAGCTGACAGGGGCTCAGGCCTTTGGGATGAAGCTGCCAGTGTTTTCCCAGGCGGCTGAGCATATTGGTGGCCATCTGCCTCTCTGCAAGCAGCGCCTTCACACTGTGCCAGGCTGCCCACCCACGGAGTCCAGAGGCCGTGGGCGCTCTGCCCTCAAAGCCCCAGCACCTCTCTGTCGTTTGGCCTCTTTGACATCTTCAGCTAGTGAGTGGCACTGACGTAAAATGTAAGACATTACATCAATAAAATTAAAAGGTCAGGTACTACGTTAAGACCACATATGCGGTGTCAAATTATTATTTCTTTGTATGTGAAAAAAATGCTTTTGCATCCTCGGCTTTCTTCCTCAAAAGCTTCAAATCAAAAATGTCATTTTTCAAAGAAGGACGGGGCAGGAAAAAAAAAACCCTGTCACTCTCAGAATCATCTGTCTGTTGTCACTGCGTATGACTAAAACATGAAATGATGAATATTCCCTCAGGCAGCATCCTGACAAGCAAAAACTAGCCTCTTAAATGCGTTGCCTCCAGGCATGTGTAGCGTTACATAATGAAGCGCTGCCGTGAAAACTATGAAGATACCCACTTTTACATGCAACTACAGTATGTTCTCACTGCAGCGTGACAGCTTCTTAGAATACATGGAGAATAATGACAAAACTGAATAAACAATGAATGCATTACCATGTTGAATAGGCACACAGAACAGACCCACATGCCGTACACAAATATTTTTGACAGCAATGTGACGCCTGTCATGAAATCCAGGCGTCAAGGGAGAGAAGCCATTTGTCTCATGATCGTCATACTTCTTATTTGACTGTTGATCATCATTCCTGGATTCCTAGCAGAGACTTTAGGAGACTGGAAATGCCCACTGCTTCCCTACCAGCTTGAGTATTTACAGTAGACGAGTGAATTGTTGCTGGAAATGCACATCCACTTCCTTTTATGCTGCCAACTGCTGACGTGTGACACTGTGTTCAGGGCACACAAACCTGGGAGCATCGTAATCAGAAATAGAGATTTATTAAGCTTCCGAGTACAAAGGAGGTCCTGACAGTTTTTCCGGGTGAGCTGCAGACTAGAGGTGTCTATTACAAAGATGGAGGTTTGCAGGAAAATTCTCAAGTTGTTGCCAAGCCCTAAACTCCGCAGTGACACATGGTTAACAACATGCCTGAAAGAGAAGTTTTACCTGCTGTCAACAACTATTTCACATCCTGTCTTTCCGCTAATCTGTTTACCTCACTACATAAATGGACAATCATTAGGAGCGGGATGAAACAACAGATTTGGGACAGTGGGACAGGATCAGTCAGCTGCGGGCTGCTTATAGCACATTTCTTTGCCGTAATCAAGACAGCAGGCTCGGCGGCAGCAGTGGATCCCGTGGTTTAAGTCTGATCAAAAGAAGCTTTTTTTTTAAGAGGGCTGTCAGAGTACTGGCAGAAAAATAACAAGCTATTCGTCAGTCGAGGAGGAATAACCACCCCCTCATTGGCCGTTCCCAATCCCGGCCCTCGAGAACCAGCTACTTCCTCCCCGCCGAACATCCACGTAATTAGCCACCAATACTGCTCACCCTCTCCAATCAAACAGCAGCTATTGAAAGTGAGGCACCATGGGGACGAGGTAATTACCCTTGACACTAAAAGGACCTCTCATCGCCCAAACCTTCACTGATGGGATTGAGGGCTTATTAAAACATTGGAGGGTTGAAGTTTGCCAGACTAGTGATGGTACAGCGTTAGGAAGAAGGTCCTGAAGGACTGAAAGAGAGAGATAGGGTTGATTTTGTTTCAAGATGGCTGACAGACAGGATTCCTGACACCTGAGCATGTGGTAGATACACACTGATACGGACCAGTGGGCTGTCAGGAGCCCGTCTACGGGTCATTGCCTTCAGAGAATGTTTCTCTCTACATATAGACCAGATACCGTAGCGCACACACGCACACACACACACACACACACACACACATAGAGTCAGCCTTACTTTTCTGTAGACAATCATATTGGGGGAGTCCTCCTCTGGATCAGTGGTGCCCACGCCTCCCTGGTCTCTGGACCCCTCCGCCATTTTCACTCAGTCCTGTCGAAGAAACACACGAACCACATGAAACACAGCACCAGGCATCTGCTGGACAGTGGAAGAACAAAAAAAATGACGGCTCGATAAACATCAGTCAGCATTTCTATTTCCCCCAGGGACCAAAAAATTCCTCCGGCTTTTATCGTCATGACATTCAGCTGCCAAAATGTGTGCTGCTGTCTCGGTAAGGAGACGCCTGTCAGAGTAGGGACAGATAAGAGAGCTAAGGTAGGCTGATGGAAGCTGAATATTAACTAAGCTGCAAAGTCAAATCACGAACATGCAATACCGCAGTGGTTCCAAACCAGGCGTACTCCTGGGGCACTTCTGCAGTTACCATCAAAGACTGTAGAGTGGTTCAAGTAATTCGATGATTTTTTATGGTTTGAATAAAAAGAGTCCACATTTTAGAGTCCCTCTCCAGACAGAATTCTTACATTAATATTTTGTTGAACATGTTGTCCCACATAATAGTTTGAAAAACTTTTAAAAAGGGCTGGAAGCAGATCTACTCTTTCTCCCTCATTGAGAAACTGCCATAAGTTTTACTTTCTTCAGCGCTGCTTGCACTAAACTGACCCATGCAAGAGCAGCGTGCATTAGGATGGCCAGCATTAGAGGAAAAAGCCATATGTGTTTGAGCTTTCAGATGTGGAGTTCGTTGTTCACGAAAATCAGCTACTAGCAGATGTATCAGAATGATAAGAGGAGTTTATGCTGTTTGTTAGCTTGTTAGCTTTGTAAGTGGCAGTGGCTGACACACATACAGTGATATCTATGACGGGGTTTTTAGTAGATGGTACAAGGAAGCTTCGGGGTCCAGTTTACATCCAAAAACTGCACACTGCACACTCAACCATGTTTGCAGTCAAAACTTTCACTATGCTAATGCTAACTCTACTCTCTGCGCTGACAAGTCCACTTTGCGCTGGACGTTTCAGGTTTCTTTGCCGATATCGTGTCAGAGTCTGTTCCCCTGTCTATATGTGTTTCCTGTAATAGACAGTGATTAACTTTTAAGTCAGTATAGTCAAGGTCAGACATGTAAGAGACATAAACATTATAAAAGTTATGTTGGCTGTAACACCTGAACTTGCAGTTGGGTGTGAAAATGTGTTAGCATCAGCAGAGAGCTCTTAACTGCTAGTAAAAGTAATGGATAAATGTTCGAATTTATTAGCTGAAAGTAATGGATAATCACAAAGTTAGTTGAAATAGCTAAATTAAACTGGACAAATGGTTGAAATAGTAGCTAAAGATAAGGGAAAATGGTTTGATAAAGACAACAATTTGACCGCAGTTAGATCGTCGCAAGGTCAAAACGTTTGAAAAGTGGAAACCACACCCATATTTATATATAATACACACCAACAGGCTAACAAGCTCAATGATGGCATGTGTGTTTAATCGTCCAAACCACCTAGGGTGATAAAAGAATGTTGGTTTAATTCAACTTTTGTAGCATGGATTAAGCGTACAGGTGTTGCTTTTTCTTCATATACACTGTTTTCTAATAACCTACATGATGTGCGTGTATTTACTCCGCTTCAAAATGGATGAACCATGGAAGCTTTTCTCACTCCGTGTGGTAGCAGTCCAAATGCAAACTTGACCACACTGACAAAGCAATTGCATGAAGAACATATTGCACTAACATCCACTTTTAATGTGATCAATAGTGTCAGATAACATCAAATTAAAAATCAATTCAGATGAAGGCAGGTTGAGAATCACTGCAGTACAGTGTATCAGCTCGACTCAGGGGAGTCGGGATGGCAGTAATTATGTATACAGCACAGATGTGTGCCTACAACACACAGTCAGTGTGGCTGTGAAGATGAGTCATCTTTCCTTACAAAAAACTGATGTTCATAATGAATGAACCCTCACTGAGGTGATACTGATAGTTTAACTGTGGTCAATGTGAGCCACTGTGTTTTTTGTTTTTAATGCCAAGCGTTAATGTTGGCTCCATTAGCTGCAATCATATGATGGTTACCTCTGATTTGCCTGCACTCCCCACAATAACCCCCCCTCCCCCTCAGGCGTCATGCTTTGAGAGCTGCTGTTAAGGGATTTATTTACAACCCTTACACAGTCCCCATCACTTTCTCTCCCTCCCGCTCTCTCGCCGTCTCTCAGGAGAATTAATTCTGCTTAACTAAGGATTTCCATAACCTACGCTGACGACTAGGCTTCAACGAGCCCCCTTAGCCCCGTCTACCCTTTGCCATTGAAGGCTCCTGTGTGCATTAAATGGGTTAAACCATTTATTAGTCCTTTAATCGTGCTGAGGAAAGAGGGGTGAGGGGGTGGATTACACAGTTCGGCACATTCATAATTTTTGGTACTTATAAAGCACAAAGTGCGAGAGGATAAAGCTGCCAGGAAAAAAAATAATCGCGTTGCTCACTGGGCCTCATTATTCACTGTAGAGGCTATTTGTGTTCGAAAAAAGAACTATGATGAGCTATTGAAGGGAGAAAGCACAGAGGACACAGATAGCATTTCATGACAGGCACACATGAGCGGGCACAATATGAAACCTTCATACATTAACTGAATTAGTAACACTGCATCTTGCCAAGGGCTAGCCACTAGTGAGGGATTTGGAGTAGTTGAATTATGTAATTGTTGCCGTGCAGTGTTACAAGTCTGAACAACTGCAGATAATGGCTCTGGTGGAGAGAGGGGGGAAATTTAAATTGTTAAAATTCACCAGCTTGTGCAGCAGCACACATGTAAGGTGGCTTTGTCACCACAGTTGAGCACTTTAATCTATTACAACACGGAGCATGGTGATGCGCATGGATGAATAAGTAATCATCCGCTCTCGCCTTACTGTTTGTTATTGCCACCAGAAGTGCGGAGTGCAGCACTCTCCATTGGTTAACACGTCTGTGCTCTTTTTAGAGCCTGAGCACATTAGACAGCTAATCTTTGCATCCGCCTCAAGGGCCGTACAGACAAGGCAGGCAGTATGGATTGCATAGCACCTGCTTAAAGGAAACAATAGCGAGACAATAGGTCCCTTGTGGACAGGAAGCTGTAATTCTGAAGAACAACTTCCTCCCAAATGAGCTGCTCAAGCGTGCAAATCAAACTCCACAGAGAGGCCCATTCAAGATGTTAATTGAAAGCTTGTGTCAAAGTGAAATGGATGGAATATGGACAGTTGCTAACAGAGATAGAGAGCACCAGTATGCCCTCGTGTACAGTACAGGTGTGTCTTCGCACATGCCTCAAATCTGAGCAAACATTCATTTATGAGGAGGTAAACATGAAAGGACACCGCACATATTCACAGGGCAGAACCCCCCCCCTGCAACGGCGCAAATAAACAAGCCAATAGACGTCCGGTCAACTGAAACAAACTGAATAAACCGCCAAAGAGTTCACACACACACACACACACACACACACACACACACACACACACAGAACGAACCGTGCTCCACATACACCCACAACCATATTGTGGTGGTGAGTCCCAAAGCCATGTTCAATTTCAGCAGGCGAGCAGCCTAGTGCGATGCAACATCTGTGACACCTGGCAGTTGCCATTATTGAAGCATTCATTACCTTAGAAACAAAATAATGCCTGGTCCACTCTGCTCCCCCGGCTGGCTCCCCCTTAGCAACAAGCAGCAGGCAGGTTCATGGTATAATTGGCAGAGGGGGAGAGAAGGGGATGAAGAAGAGAGGGTGATGAAAGCAGTGAAGCAGCGAGGAAGAGAGAGAGAGGGAGAGAAGCTGGCTGGTCACTGCAGTATTCCTCTATTACTCCTCCTCTTCTTCTTCTTCTTCTTCTCTCTTCACCAGTCCTGCCTTGCCCCGGCAGTTTAGGAGATCCTCACATGTGCGCACCTCGTTCATCCCCCCTCTCCCTCTGTCTGCATGTGCTCGAGTCTGAGCGAGAGCGAAAGAGTGTGTGTGTGTGTGTGAGAGAGAGAGAGAAAGAGAGCGAGGCAGGGGGATGCTGTGCAATAGAGAGGCAGATCAAGTTGGAAAAGGGGGAGGGATGAAGGAATTAGAGAGAATATAAAGAGGAAAATAGAGGGAGGAGAAAGACAGACAGAGCAAGGGTGTGTGTGTGTGTGTGTGTGTGTGAGACAGAGAGAGCAGTGGATACACAGCGGAGAGGAAAGGAGGACAGAGAGATGCACACTGCAGCAGCGCCCACTGATGCTGAAAATAAGAAACATTTCATTAGGAGGATATTGAAATGCTAATATAAAAACAAGTTACTGTTACTGAGCACACACAGATGCGGACTATAAATATATACTCCAGACTCTTTGAGCGAGCACCCTCAGAGATAAGGCTTTTCAATTTCTATTCAAAGCTTGTGTGTGTGAGGTTTTCTTAAGCAGGCTATGATCCAAAGTTAGACACATTTCCACAACTTATATTTGTATTTCTGGAGCTTTTTTTTTTCCTTTTATCTCCTCACATTAGAAATTCCATTTTTGTGCTTGTGGATGGCAAACATGCACTCTGTTTCCACTCTTGCATGTCTCCTCCTTCCCTCTCTCTTCATGGAAACTCTGGAATCAGTCAAGCTTAAATGGCAAACCCGAACGAATGAACCCCCCCCACCCTTTGCAATAAATGAGATCCCAAAAGCCCCCGAGGAAGATACTGCAGAAATACATGGCATGGCCAATTTGTGAATGCATGCATGCAGAGTGAACACACACAAACACACACATACAGATGTTTGTGTTGACAAAACCAGTCCACCAGCCATAAGAGAAATATCTTGCTTCCTTTCCTCCACCATGTGTCCTTCTCTCTTTCAGCAGAGCGCTGTTATCTAAGTAAGGCAAAGGTCCCGGCTGTGTAAAGCCACCTCTTGGTTGCTATGTGAAAACATTTTAGGCGCTTTAAATATTCCTCACATACAAGAAAAGACTTTAAATGAACAAGCTAAAAAGGGGAAAAGCCCAATTTTCTTCAGGCCAAATCAGATAAAGTTGGAAAATTGAAACAACTCAAAACTGCTGTTCTCAGTAAATGTGGTAACCAAGGGAAACTGAGGTCACACACCCGCGTGAGTGGTGCGCCTATTAGAGTGTGAAACCATTCATCAGCCCACGGTGCGTACCCTACACATTTCTCTTTCAGCAGGAAAAGAACAGGTATATTACACCCCCCCCCTCCACGCCCCGTATTATTACAGCTCTGCTATCACAGCTGCTCATACACCTACCATACTATAGCAATATGACATCACCGCCCATCCCCTCTGATTACAAGCTACACACATGACCTGCCATCAGCTCATCTTCCTGTCCCATGAGCTGCTCCGGCATTAAGGAGTGCCATCATTAACAAGGTGAGACAGGCAGGCAGATAGACAGACAGACAGACAGACAGACAGGGACTCCTCTAATCTGCTTTAAGGGGGCCAGCCCTGCTATAATCTGCATTAATGCTAAATTATTGAGCAGCCTGTTCACAGCCACACCACTGCCAGAGAGCAACACTACCGGCCACATGCATGACATGTGCAGACTTTGAAGTTTGAGAAGATATTTAAAGGATCTGTCTAGAACATTATTCACATGCCTATATGAACATTGAAAGACATCACTCTGAGCGCTCCTTCTCTCCATACGGGCTGTGCAGAGATCCCTCCTGATGCTTTTTAACTATAGGAAATGGGGGTCCTCATGGTAGTGTGTTCTGAAGTTCAGCCACAGATAATATGAGGCAACAGCAGGGGTGTAGCACCAAATCCTGAGCCCTATGCATAAGCAGCCTCTGTGGGTCCCTACATTTCCTCTCTTGATCCATGTCTCTCTCATGCACCTTCTGAATTTTTCTATTTAAAGTCAGCTTGATTTCTTTTCCTGTCTTTTCTTTCTTTCTTTACTTTTTTGGGGACCTCTACTTCCCCTCTTTAGGGAAAGACATGACGGTGTATGTTAGTGGTCCAACAGCAGAGATGAATCCTGTTGCAGGGCCGGACTAAACCATTTTGCAACATTTTGCAACCATTTTGCAATTTTGCAACTGTGACAGGAACCTCAGAGAGCCTCCACAGTTTTTTAATACAATTTCAGTCTTGTACCTGTTTTTTTTAGCTAATTTTAGTGAAGTTATGACACTAATTACTTACAAATAAAAACACAAATAATACCAAATTTGTTATTCCAGACTTTTCAAGGGGCCCTGGGTAATCAGTCAGTCTTCTTCCCCCACTACCACTCCTGGGTGTCAGTAGTGTCAAGTCAGTGTCAAGTTGGTATCTTCCAAAGATGCTGTCTTATCAATATGACATTTCCTCTTTATAGCAATGCTAGCAGGGTGGCTCTAGAGGAGGTCACCCCTATTTTCCTAGGGTCCTTTGTTCCCAAGTGTTGAGTCTTGAGCATGTATCTCTTGATATAAACTAACACTATAAGACATTGGTACAGGCTATCTTGGCAGTTCAAGTAGCCAAACAAAACAAAACAAAAAAAAGAGAAGGGATGTGACGTTTCAAACACAGTTTAAATGGTAAAAAAAAAATCCATTCTGTCACTGTGGACAGATCAATGAGTTACGTCAATAAAACTGTCTTGCCTGCAAGTCTGAGGGCTCAGGTTTCAAAGAGTAATGATATAACATCAGTAAGCTGTCAATCTCAGAACCCATGGGTGATTGTCTCACAACAAAATCTGCATACAAATGCATATATCTGTTTATAGAGATCAGCAGGCTATAAAGTGACTGAGTTTAACATTCTGACTCAGGGAAACATATTGAACGAGGGCTGGGCAATATGTTGATATTATATTGATACTGTAATATAGGACTATAATTTATCTTAGATTTTGGATATTGTAATATCTTAAGTGTCGTCCTTAAGTGGTTTTAAAGGCTGCATTACAGTAAAGCATTGTTCTGAACTTAACGGTCTGTTCTCATAGTGTAAAAATGATGTGACAGCACCAATAGTCAACCCTACAATATCAATATCCATATAATATTGTGGTATTTGATTTCCTCCATATTGCTCGGCCCTGCTCTTGATATAAACCAACATTGTAAGGGATTGGTAAGGGCTATCTTTGCAGTTAAAAAATACACATATACTCACCGGCCACTTTATTAGGTACACCTTGCTAGTACCAGTTTGGATCCCTTTTGCCTTCAGAATTCTTCATGGCATCGAATCAACAAGGTGCTGGAAACATTCCTCAGAGATTTTGGTCCATATTGTCATGATAGCATCACACAACTGCTGCACATCCATGATGCGAATCTCCCGCTCCACCACATCCCAAAGGTGCTCTATTGGATTGAGATCTGGTGACTGTGGAGGCCATTGGAGTACAGTGAACTCATTGTCATGTTCAAGAAACCCATTAGAGGTAGGTAGGCTGTGGTGCATAAATGATGCTCGTTTGGTTCAAAGGGGCCCAAAGTGTGCCAAGAAAACATCCCCTACACCATGAAACCACCACTACCATCTGAAATGTTGCAGCCGAAATCAATACTCATCAGACCTGGCAACATTTTTCCAGTCTCCTATTGATAAAAATCTGTTAAAGCCACCATGCTATAAGCTGTAGATGGTTAATTATTTTCACATAGTAACCCAGGGAAACATACACTGAACATTTGACCTACAGAAAGAATATTGCTGGCAACATTAAAGCCTTTGAAAGGTCTCCTTCATGTGTCATATTAAGAGGATATTGATCTGAGGTATATAGGACCCTTAATGTCAGTCAGTCATCTAAAATATCTCATTAACTGTTGGATCATGATTGCCATTAAACTTACTTCAGATATATCTCAGTCTCCTAACGTTTTCTAATGACACTGAGGTTTCATCTTGACTATTATCAAGTTAAAATTTAAAACTTTTATGCCCCAGTGACTCAGCACAACTTTGTGTTTACAGCTAACTGACGGAAGTTAGCATGCTAACAGTATGTTAGCATGGTCACAATGAGCATGTTAGCATGTTGACGTTACCTTGCAGCTTATGTCCAGCCTCACAGAGCTGCTGACATGTCTGCACACATTACTGCAGCTCATCAAGAAAACACTGTACTTCTGGAAAAACTCAAATTTTGAAAGTCACCAACTGACCAAACTCTGAAACCTCATATTAGTCGCATATTAGCATCACCTTAAAATGCATTTTTGCAGAGAAGTAGGACTTCATTTTGTTGTTGATACAGTAAATCTTTACACATCCCCTTTAACAGAAATACTCAACTTACTTTACCGTGGAGGCCACTTTGGTAACATGACAGGAGGTCAGTAGCAGCAGCACCGGTGTCAGGTGTGTGTGCAGGGGCGTTTCTAGGACTTGAGGACCCTTGGGGTCGAGCCCGGACCTCGGCTGGGGGGCTCCAGAAATCCTCCCTTGGCACTTTTTTTAAATAAAGAAGCTCTTTTTTGGACACTTTCTAATGCGCTCTGACACCTTATTTAGAGTAAAAGCACAAAAAATAACAATAAAAATCCCAGTATGAATCAATTTATTTTTATTGTGAGTTAGAAAATGGCTGGGACACCACCTGGCACCCTGTCAGCCCACAGGCCATAAATTGAGTATCACTGTCCTGGAATATATTTTTCACATTCCTGCCAGCTCTTTTACTTTAACCAGTTATAAAGCACATACTAAAAAAAACTTCAATTAATAGCAACAGGCTATTATTTGCTTAAATCACTGAACTCAATGGGCCTATGTTTGGGACAGGTGTCTATATGGGACAGACCTTTAATTCCTTTCACACAAAACTGTTGCTCAGCAAAGATCGGGAAATACGATCAAATTGTTTATATAAACCAGTATGAATATTACAAATTAGGCTTCAAATAACATATCAATATTGAATCATTCATTTGATCTAGCCTCTGACAGACAGTGCATCAGAGACAGGGAGAGTTAGGGCACCCTGCATACCGACACACCACCATGTTAGCCTGTTAAAACAATTTAAAACAATACTCATTTGGATTAATTTTTATGACCCAGTTGTGGACAACCTGGTTTTATACATCTTCTATAAAAATGAACCTCTTGGCAACCAAACCAGACACAACACTGGGCTAGTAAAAGGTCTGGGCGTTTAATTGGAACTAGGCTTTTAATTAAAGTTTTACGGTATGTTTAAAGAGTATTTTTAAAGAGGACATTTAATTGAAATTTAATTGTAACCAGGCGACAGCAGCCAGGGCTGAATAATGAAGCCAATACAGACATGCAAAGAACTGTAGCTCCATGGAGGCTGGCTCCGAAAGCCAGTCAATCCCCATAGACACTGATGTTAAAATGCCCAACTTTACAAGTGATATAAACATGTTTACAGCCTGGTACAAAAAAGAGTTTCAGCCTCTATAGCTAATTTCCCCCTTCATGACAACTGTACAGGAGTAAATGTTTAAATAACTCACTAGTACATGTTTCATTAAGGCTTAAAGTTACGCATAATTGAGGGTGTGGCCACTGTGAGTGATGGGCTGTCTGCAGGTCGTGTCTTTGGGTTGCCAGTCAGATCCATCCCTCACTTCTCCACAGCATCAGCCTCCCCTCCAAACATGGTCACTTCTGGCTGCAAAAAAACACAATGACAACAGCTGTAATGCCAGACTCGAGGCTTCAAAACGGGAATCCACAAACTAATTTGTGTCATGGCAATCTGGGTTCGGATTCTAATAGATTTGTCACCCGTCTCTGCCCATATGATCATGTCAATATTTTCCCTTAAGAGAGACTGAAAAACATTTGTGTGTCCTTTAATCTAATTGACTAAATATCCACGGACAGCTTTGCAGTGGTATATTCATAAGCTTACAAGACATCACACCCCTGTCCTTTCTTGGATCCATAACCGTCCACGCCTTCACCGTGTGGTGTCTCTCAGGTTATCCTCATCCATCAATCTGTCTGATCGACGCTTGTCTCCGTCAGGGCAACTGCCTTGTGTAATCGTGCCTAAGTGGAAAAACAGCAGCTCTCTGTTAATCACAATACAACAGCAGGCAGACACCTCCTGCCAGGCCACTGACAGGTATCCATTTACACTGGAAGTCACCTCAAACGGCCCCATGCAGCAGTCAAACGACTTCGCCAAAAGACCACGCTGTGACACAAAGTGTAATTCAACAAAATATCTTTAATAGATATAAACATTTTTTTTTACACATCACAGCTCAATGGAAACAGAATCACATGCTGTCACACATGTTAAGAATGAAGGTGCAGGGGCGATCTGCTGTGCTGGGGGGGCCGGGGGCCGGGGGTCTGGGACTCAATCGTCTGAGTCACTCATGTGGTCTTTGTCCTGTCTAATGTGTCCCCTGTTTATCTTTCATATTGCTCTGTTCACTCTCCACTATCACCTAGCCGATAAAGCAGAAATACATCAAAAAATAACCTTAAAAAATAAGAATGAAGGTGCAAATTCTGATGAATATCAAATTCTCCGTATATACAGTTGCACAGTATCTGAGTACAAAAGGAAACAGGTATGAGGCTTAAATAAGGACTCTGTGTGGTCAGCTACAGAACAAATTCAGGTGGAGCTTACAGGCAGATTTACACACTACAGAGTCTGTAGCTGGAGTTTTTAGGATTTTCACAACATCTTACTCACATATCGAACAGTACCGATTTATTCAATGGAGAGAATTAAGGGTCAGATTGAGGCCTTTTGGCATGCAATGGATGAAGGAGGGGGTCAGTTCCATGTAGCGTTTTACATGTTGTCAACACTGGGTGGCGCTGTCAATCGATCCACTGCAGCAGGCAAGCCTGGAAATAAGGACTTTTTTAAAAACATGAGAATTAGCTTTTTGGATAAAAGTTTCTCCTGTTGAAAACTCTGTTTAGATTTAAAGCATATTTATATATTTTTTTCTCATATAGAAGACTGACCATTAGAAGAACATGCAGATGTTTAACTGCGTATTTTCTTTTCTTGGCCATTATCTTTGTCATAAATACTCTTTACATATATCAAGGGCAGAGGTGAGAAAATAAATGTTAACATCGTATATTTACAATAATCTGAATAAGCGACACTGAACTGTCAATCTCTATCTTTATGGCACCCTTATTGTTCTGTGATTTTACAATATATACTCTTTTTATATCAGCTTGTGACCAGTAGTCCTCTTTACAAGTTTGACTTGCTTTAACCCTCTAAAGTTAAACATTTGATACATGTGTTATTACAGAGGCAATACAGACTTGACCTTACAGTGTTTATGTGCTACATGGAGGTCTGTCTGTGTCTGTCTGTTTGTCTGTATCTACCTACCCACACTGCTACCAAAAAAGTATCCTATGGGGGATCTCCCCATAGTCTCATATAGCTTCTTTTCTTTTGGTTAGTAATAAAAATAATCAGTGTTATCACTGAAGTGGGGAAAATTGAACAGCAATTCATTTACAACACACTGTCACTTAATTCTTTATTTTTTGCATGGCAGGAACAGATTTTAAATAGCGCTGGAGCTTTTTAATTGGAAATCTGTTCGCTTGTAATTAGGTTAGCTGGGGGAGCTAAATGGGGACAATGACTTTAAATCCCTTTAGGTTAGTTTTCCACATCTCGCTGTCTCTGACATGCAGGGATACCCACAATCCATCAGGTCGGACATAAAGCATCACACTTGTGAAATTCTAAGGAAGGGAGTGCATGCGGATCTGATCACAACGGACGCACAATAGCACCACTGCTCTATTTTTCTCCCATTCCCCTGTTCACTCCCCAAAAAAAGTCTCTCCTGGTGATTATACCACAGATCCACAAGGCTGAAGACGGATGACATGTGAGTCCATGTTGGCACTGGTTTGTAGAAGCCCGAGAGAAACAGTCAAGGTTGTGAGTTTGTGTAAGTTATTCTGTCGTGTGTGCAACACTGAACAGCCAAGTTTCAGATCAGTGTGAGTAGTGGTCATACTCCTAGTGCAGAGCGGTCTGCAGCTGTGTGCTTCAGTTCATGTCGATGGTGTTAAAGACCCACTCTGTGAACTTCTTGAGCTTGGCTGAGGCGCTGTAGGACTCCTCCAGGAGACGCTGGTTGTCCTCTCGCAGGCTCTGGATCTGAGCCTGCAGTGACGCCTTGGCATCCTTCTCCTGGTGAAGACAGAGACACGTGTGAGTAATGTGATCTTTCATTTCCTTGTGTTTAAGGAACTTGTTAGCTGAAAAATGTCGTCCATGGTGGAACAAACTTATGGCTTCCCTTCCAATGTGATTGAATGTCATCAAAAGTGGTTCAGTGCAAAATTACACAAGCAAAGAACGGACATGCTTCAGATTATTTTTCTTAATGAGGTTATCTGGAGATCACGAGTTAATTGTTTTGTTATCTTGAGTAAACAAGCTTTGTTATCTCTAGATAATCAGATAATTACAAAAAGCTTGTTTTCTGTTCTTAGTGCTGTGCCAGCCTGCAGAGATGGCATCTTGACAACTGTGGCAACTGATTTAAGCTGAACATGTCAGATCAAAGAGTACCCATTATTGATATTACTCATCACATCAGATGCTACTGGGAATGAAGTGGCAACAGTGTCCTTGTGTGCACACAGAGCTGTAAGATCGCAGTCAGGTGCATGCAAAACATGATGATCCATACAAATGATCAATAAGATGACCCCAGTCATTCAAAGCTTCCCAGTTCTATACAGGTTTATTACAAAACTATATCTAAAGAGCAGCATTACAAGAAGTGAAAAACAAACTATGAGAATGTAATTAAGTCTTTCATTTTAGTTTTGAGTGCAACTGTCTATAACTTAAAGGGAGGCTCAATTTTTTGTGAGGTTTTCATATCATTTTGTATCTTCCCAGTAACATTCCTCATGTACTCACATTTCAAAAATTCTAATCAAACCACAGAGGCATGTTGTCAGTAGTGTGTACAACTCTTGTTGGGATTGTAATGAATGCAGGAGGGTGGATGTGGGGAGGAAAAATCTATATATTTAAATGGACTATTATTTTTACACTTATCTTTTATGGGCTGTGAGCGGACATTAACAGTGGTATGGCTGGAATCAGACAAGTTGTCATGGTAATACTGTTATTTTGATTTACCTCAGTTTATTGCTTTTATCATTATGATTTATTTGCTTCTCTTTTATCTATTAGTATAAGTCAGTCCTTACCTATTATATGTGTTATTTTTTCTGTCTGGTGTTTTTCCTTTTGAGGTGGTTTGGTGTTGTTGGAAAAAAAATATCTAATCAAACCAAAAATTCAGATTTTGGTAATGTTTTGGCATCAGAATGCTATTTTCCAAAAACTTTTTCTCATGTAACCTGACGTAGGTTTCTCCATGTATATAAACCAACGCACAGCTGTGGATGCCTCATTATTTTGGTTCAGAAAGTCACACAAAAACACAAACAAACTAACCGATCGAGGCAGCCAGACACCAGCAACTCCCGTGTGCTGTGAGGTAAAATTACAATTTCTGTCAATGGAGTCTGGGGGCTTTGAAGAGGGCTATATGATGGCTTCAGTTCCCCGCCCAAAACCGCTGTCCAACAGCAAGGTAATCCAATAGAATTATCTAAATATAGTGTGCTCTTAAGCTGACATTGATTTTTTTTTACGGTGGTCCTCTCTTTAGAAGGCTAAGATATGTTTCGCTACTGTTTCTGGTCTACTGCTGCCTAAATCATTAGTTTGTGCTATTGTGTGACTTTTGAAACTGAACAAACGTGGCGCTCACAGCAGTATATTGCTCAGCTTCTGTACCCTAGTACTCCTGTCTGCCTCTCTAAACTGGGACTGCCATCTATTGAAAGTAACAGACTGACTGTGGATCTGTAAATGTACTTATTTAGTACAGTAAAGTACTGAATCTTGGTGTATCTTCACCTGGTTAAATAAAGCTTTAATAATATTAAAATGACACCATCTTCCACCTTCAAGCTCAGATCTCCCAAGCAAACACTTTCCTCACTCTCCATGCTTAGGCCAACAGCGAGAACCAAATGTGGGGGTTGAGGATAGAGAGGGCATCAGTGCTGTAACCTGCTAATGGCTGAGTTGGAGTTTCAATTTGAAAAACATGGAAGAGAACGCAGATGGACCCGCCCTTTAATAGCTGCTTGATATCTATTCATTGCACATTAAAGCAATTACCAAATTGGACATATCACATATTGTTACTCTCAACTGTGTGTTTATTTCTAAAGTTCACACTAGATGAAGATGAAGATGACTCACCTTTTTCAAGTCCTCCTGTAGCGCCTTCACCATTGACTCTAGCTGGCTGACCTTCCCCATCAGGCAGGCTGGAGTCTCTCTGTGAAAAAGAACAACCAGGACATTAGCTGGAACAAACAGTGATTCATGATTAAAGCTGCACCACATGCAGAAGTTGCCTTTTTCAAGTCTCGTGAAAATGGAGGTTTACTTTCATTTCTAACACTGTAGTTGCTGATATTAATGTGTAGTCAGCCAGAGTGTGAAGGACTAATTAGTGATATCAGCTGCAGTAGTGTTTCATTGGAGTGAAATCAGCAAGGTCTTCCATGGCACAGTGCTGGACACCAGTGGATTAAAGCAAACACTGGTCCCAGGCCATGACCCGAGGCCTCTTACCCAGGCGAGGGCTGTCTCAGCGGGGCTGCCTGAGGCTCAGCCTGCTGGGGGCTGGTGGCTGCTGCGCTCTCAGCCATGGAGCTCTCCTCTTGGGCCGCTAGGAAGACCAGCCTCTGCTCTGAATAGAAAACAGATAAAAGACGCATTATTAGACTTGGAGAGGGAGCAAATACAGACTCACAGTGCCCTCTTCTGGTGAGAATAAAGATGGCAGTTAGGTTTTTCTGCCACACCTACCACTGAAAAGTAATATCTTTAATTAACCTTCCCTTCCAATGATTTCGGGGAGAAAATGAAAACACAACGTGTGCCTACCCTCAAAGGCCTTGGCAGCGTCTACCAGGTGGGCCCAGTCCAGCGGGCCATCTGCCCCAGTGTCAGGCAGGGGCATGAGGACAGCGTCCTGCAGCTGCTGCCTCTTCCTCTCCTGCTCCAGCTCGGAGCTCTCTGGGGCTGACAGGTCTCCTGGGAAGGAGAAACAGCAAAGTAAAACACAGTGGACAGCATTTTTATCTGTTCTCCCCTGACAGAAAAATAGAGAGATTTAGCAGCCAACAGCTGCATTTGAACTGAGACTGTAAGTGATATTTAAAGCCTTTGGAAGGGCTGACTTTCTAAGCTACATCTACAAACCTTCTCAACACATGCTATGTATTGCAAATCACATTATCCTGCTTGATTACTTTTGTTCTAGCTACAAACAAAGGTCCACAGCACCGCCACCTGCTCTGTGATTAGCTATAAATACTGAACATTCACCCAGGGATTTGTGTGATGCTCGTCGGCTTGGTCCGTGGCGACTGGTGGGTGAGCGTGGCATTGTGGAGCAGCTGAACAGCAGGTCAGTAGGCGTGTCGCGCTGTCCACTGGAGGATGGCTCCCTCTGCCCACTGTAAATACTCTCATCTGACAGGGTTCTCTGGAGGGAGCGACGGGTGGGCGGCGGACCTGGGAATAATGGCTTCAGGTGGGGATGGAAAAAGACAAGAGACGGGACTCAGGTAAGACGAAGTGTAAAATATTGCAAATTAGGGGAGAGCATGTATTTACCCAGATGTGAACCCTAGTTGGGATGAAAGCTCAAGAGGCAAGGCTTCTCTTATTCACTTGTATTGGACGTGTCCATGCCTTGAAAAATACTAGAGATAGATGTTTTTCAAACTTAATACTCAATCCTCAACTTTGACCTCACCCCCCTGGTCGCCCTCTTTGGCACCACCGGAGAGGATGATGTAAACTAATTCAATGCCGCACACTGTCTGTTGCCTCTCTGCAGTTCTAATCAGATGGAGGGATGCTGCCCCGCTCACCCATGCCCAGTGTCTGAGGGACATTATGTCCTGCCTTAATCTTGAAATGGTACTCTACTCAATTTGTAACTTAAACAAAAAATTCAAACAGGTTTCTGGCCCCTCTCTGAAATACTTTCAAAGCTTTAAGTTAAACCGAAGATTTTTTTGTTTACTTCTTGTTCTTGGTGCTTTCTGTCACTGTGTACTCTGATAAAGAACCCCATCATTCTAAACATGCCTTTTACATATGCTTTGCTCCTTCTCTTTTTATATTGATCCTCAGCTCATCTCATTTTTTGTACTGTTCAGGAGATGGAGGACCATCCTGTTGATGTTATTCCAGCTGTTATGAGGGGTTAGTGGAATGGGGAGAATTGTGATGGGGTTTCATGCCTTGTTTCCCTCTGTTATTATGCATTATGTAATCCTATTTATACTGAATAAAAATATTCTTCATAAAAAAGAGTTACTGTTGTGGTTTACAAACTGCGGAAGTTGGATTTTTTTAGTTGTTACTGAATATTTGAAGGCAACCTGTTACATTGATGCTGACATACACAATTATAACACTTAATCTGTTGTAATTGTATGCTCTCGGTATTAATAATAAATTACTTTTCTGTATTTTGTCATCTTATTATCATGAAAATACCCTGAAATATTACTTTTTTTTTCATTCAACACATTTTTAACCAGGTAAGTCCCATTGGGGATCAACAATCTCTTTTTTTCTTTTAGCCAAGACAGCAACAAACAAAAAAGTTACAGCCAAACAACAACAAAACAAGCCACAATTTTGGCAGTTTACTATCCTCCTGAACACAACTATGTTAATATGTTTCTTAAATCAAATCTGAATTTCTTTTTTTGTTTGTTCAGGTGACTTTAAGGCATACTATGCAGGTTTTGTCTGAAAAAAAACAACAACCACAAAAAAACAACAGTATAGCGACTCGCACAAAAGTGTTCCCTCTCAATCATCACTTCTGACTCACTCTCAGTGTGTGGTGGTGTCTGTATCTGCAGAGAACCTGCCCTCTGCCTGTACTTTCTTCCTATTTTGGTTTGTTCAGGATGTTTCTGTGTGTCACCCCCAGCCAGTAGCAGCATGAGGTTGGGACTCTATAATAACATAGCGACGAGCCGTGTCTCTCCTCTGCTCTGAGGATGCGAGCTGCAGGTTTGTGTGTCTGTTTGATCGACACACACACATGCGCTTCAGCTGAATTCACACAAAATCCGGCAATGCAGCACATTCCTGCAGGGCTGTGCAGAGGTGTGGGTGTGTTTATTTGTGCTTTATGGTGTAACTGCAGTGAAACAATCAGAAAATAACGTTCTATTTCTTTGATTCTCTTCAGTCACTCATTAATTTGGTGCTTGACCACCGCTGCTCTCTCAGTCTCATTGAGCCGAGGAGGAGGGGCCAAGTTTGAATGTTGTGTTTACAAACAGTACGTGACAAATCCAACATAGTGTGCCTTCAATTAGCTGAGCTTTCCATGTTTCCCCTGGCAACTGCAGAAGGATCGACAGAACAGACTTCATTATCCCAGTGGGAAATTTGCCTTGGACATCACAGTGTCTGCAGTATAAACAACAGCAATACACAACAGTGCAAATTCCAAGAAATAACCCCTTGGGTACAAGTACCCCTGATGAGGAATCACTGTACTATGCTGCTAGCATCAGTAGACCATCCTCAGTACCTTCTCTTCACTGGTAGTTGGTGGAGGGCTGTCAAGTGTGATGAGCTTCTTCAAGTCTTCTTCCAGGCTGGACTTGGCAGTGTGCCGCTGGGGCGACTGGGAGCCCCGGAGATTGGCCCTGAGCTGCGGCTGACCTCCCAGCAGACCATCACTCTGATGCCGTCTGGAGATAAAAGCAAGGTTCACCTCAGAGAGACTCTTAAATCTAAATAACACACATTATACAGAAAATCAGGCAAAGGTAATACAGGTGACGGCCATGAACATGAAAAGCAGGCCTGTGATTTAAGGTCAGTAGTTCAAACGCTGAGGTAAATGATAAGGATCTGCAACTATTCCCTGTGATGTAAACATGCCAATGACAAGACTCTTAACCACTTAACTGCTCCACCAGGAGTAGCTGTGGTTAGCTGAGCAGCTGTGCAGTGTGAAAACCGCAGCTGCCATCAACCACAAATGATGCAATCACCCTTTGGGCCAAACAATGACTCAGATGCTGCCATGAATGAATGAAAAAGGCTGATTACGTTTAGTCACTCATCTCTAGGAACCAAAAGATTTTGTTTCAAAATAAGACGTTTCAAACCCAGCTACACCACATGGTGGCAGTGTTGGCCAAATTAAAAAAGCATCAGTATCAGGCGAGCAGTCAATGTGGCAAACTTTAACAAGACATTCATTCCTTTCCCCGGTGTCTCAAACATCAACACCACTGACAGCAGGACGCATTTCAACACTGAATCTCAATTTTCTCTTTTCACAGCAGGAGACACAGTTCCTATCTTACTTGCGAGTGCTGCCAAAGTCCACCGAGTTGACGGTCCCTCCAGGTTTCCTCCAGCCAATCAGGTACTTTGAGGTCGCTCCTTGGCGAGGGTAGAAGCTCTTGGTCCCCGGTGATGTGGGTGAGGTGGCCGCAGCAGCTGCCTCGTCCTGCCCCTGGCCCATCGGACTCCCTGAGTGGCCAGAACTGAGTGTGCTGGAGAAAAAGGGAGGCGGGTGAGACTTATGAGTGGGAAAAGAAGGGCGACACTTATATGATATTCATGTAATTATAATCCATATAAGCACCATGAGCAGATTAAATGGCTGACTGTACAGCACTACTCATGTCAGGGTTTCATTTTATTTGGCCTTGGTTCAATGGGCATGATTGATGAAGCACGAATGAATCCTCCCAGATGGCTACTTTTCTTCTAGTTTAAAATATTTAAGCATATATAAACAGAACATAAACAGACTGTATTAAAACCCATTAGTTTACCTGCTCTGTCACCACAGTTCCCACTGTCTCTGCAGATGGGATCGACTGATGATTTTATAGATAAAAAAATAGGACACAGTGTCCTTACTTCATTTCCAGCAACTTCAAATAACATTTCTCCGTAGTTTGACATAAAAGCCGGAATTTTCAAACAGCAACTTTTGTGTCTGGGTGCAGGCGCGCATGTGCGTGCACTGCGCATACTATAAAACAAAGCTGCCAATGTACAGGTCTGGTGGAGCTGAGTTATTTCTGGCTGAGTGAAGAGGAGAGAGGAAAGCTTTAGTTGATTCAAAAGGAAGTGGGATTTAGAAGAGGGGGAACAGTGCTGAGCTCACAGTCTGCATTTCTTGCAACTTCAAGCACTTCCTTTCTATCATGGATACCGGGAGACGGAGATACATACAAATGCAAAACCACACACACACACACCGATACACACACAGGCAGAGTTATTTCATCCTTCCTCTCTCCCTTTGTTAATGCCAAACCGCAGAGCTTTGGACTTTTCCATCTGGGATGGTGCAGGATATATCTGGACTACAATGAATCACTGTCTGTTTAATGAAACATTGATGCGAGGCCACAAATTCCTCAGCTGACTCAAACAGAACAGCAGCACACCTGGAGTGGGAGGCGGCGTCACTCAGGCTGTAGGAGCCACTATCAGGAACTAGGGGAAAGGCTGTTGGGCTCTTCGCTGGGATCTCGCTGCCTCCAATGGCGACGAGAGAGTCTGGTGTCGGCGGTGAGGAGTCTGTGGCTCTCTGGCTGCCCGCAGGGTCATCCTGCCATGGGATTTTGTCTTTGGCCCTGAAGGCACCAGTGGAAGAAGCTGTGCTGCTTTGCGTGGCGGTGAAGGAGGTGGCATCAATGCCGCTGTCAGTAGAGGCGCCCTGAAGATAGCCGTTGAGCTCGAGATCGCTCCGTACTCCTGAACGTGAGCCGACCTCGTACCACTTCTCGTCGCTGTGGGCGGAGCTGGAGGCGTTGCTCGAGAGTGTGTTGCTGCTCGACTGGCTGGATGAATACGGAGCGTCCGCCTATTCAGAGATGAGAAATCAAATGAGTGTCATAAGAAATAAGAACATCATGTATTAATCTACAAATTATGTAAATAAAGTCACAGCTTCTCACACAAAATGGAAGATACTTAAATAGTATACTTAAATACTTTTTGATACTTGCAGGTAATAATTGTGTTTTTTGCTCTGTACACAATTTGAGCTTTTTATAGTTGAGCAAATCTTCAAATTAAGAGTCTTTAGTTTAATAAGTATGAGTTTGTTGGTTCTCTGTATGAGGTTTTGTTCTTATGGCTCTTTTCAAGTAAGAAAATTGGATTTGTATTTGTTTCATATGTATTTTCCCACACTTAAACAAACAGCATAATGTGTATATGAGGCTTGATTTAGAAGATCTTTAACTTTATATACTATTGCACTTATTTACAGTACATATTTCATATTTTCACCCATAATGATATTGCAAGCTCACGCTACCGTCATTATTCAAATGGCACTGAAAGACCAAACCAACTGTCGGCCGTAGGTCAATGTCGGGCCGTCGGTGAGCATCTGTTGCCCTAGTTTTGGCAGTATTTCCTGCATCACTGGCACTAGTCGGCCACTGTCTGCTTTTTTTGGCCAATTCAGTATATTGAGTCTTTGTCAGACACAATTGAGGCAGTTGCTGAGTGAAATATTGGATTGGCAGTTCAGCTCAGTGCAGGAGAAGAGAAATGGAAGTGAGGAAAGTAAACAAACGGCTAAAGTCAAGAGGGCGTGGGATCAAAATTAAGTTGTTATATGAGGCCATGGAGCTCTAGAAATGGTAGTAATAGTATGTGTTATTGTACACCAGTGTATGGTAAATATCCTTTGTTCTTTCAACATCAACTTGTGTTGGTAACGTGCTACTTGCGAACTGGCTAACAAGCGTCTTCGGTCTTCGATTTTCCCTTTTTTAATGACGGATACAGACTGCTGTGGCCTGCTGCTATTAGGCATTATTCAGTCTCACGCAGGCGCAGAATGTACGTGCCAGTTAGCCATTGGCTGTAGTCTTTGTGGTGTGTTCAGGCGACATGAGGTGATGCAACAGTTGGCCTTCATCGCCACTAGTTCTTTGATTTGGGTTTGATGTGCCTGGGCCTAAAGACTGTACACAATAAGGTTTGGTATTCACATGCTGTAGCTTTTAATTAGAGGTCCATGATCATTACTAACAATTAAACAGCAGCCCTCGGGTTACCACAGGGCCTCCTTTATCAATTCCTAACCTGCCATCACATAGTAGCCAGGACATTATCTACAGTGCTTGTTGATTCCAGCTCACCTTAGTGCTTTTGTTAGGAGACATGCTGCTGCCCTGCTCTGACGGCTGGAGTCGAGGAATCACTGCCTTGGAAACCATTGACTCTGTGGGAAGCAAGGACTTATGGGTAAAGAGGTCTGTAGACAAGTTGCACAGCAAAAGTTATTACTCAATGCTATACTGAGACCAGAGTTCGGAGTTCCTTCTTACCTGCACTAGTTTTGTCACCTTCCCCGGTTCGGGACCATCCAACACCCGAGCTGGAGCACGCTTTAATCCCATTGACCCCGTCACCTGCCACCTGCCGCACAGATTGCACTGGGGACTGGCAGTTGTTGTTATTGAACCTACAGGGGAGATGAGGAAGGTCACCTATGTTGCCAGCTAGTGCAGCAGGACATTTAGCACATGTAACCCATAGCTGTGGGACAGAAGAACTTACCCATCAGGCATAGACTTTTGCCTCCACTGGTTGGAGCTCATGGTGTCAGCGTAGGGCAGGCTGGAGGGGGAGTTTGTGTTGTGCATTGTACGGCCCATCACAATGGAGCAGGCAAGAGCGTAGTTGTCGTTCCCTGGTGAATACCTGTGGCGACAAGAGAAGCTATCACGCTTGTCCTTAACTTCTGTCATATATTTAAAGTTACAACATTGGATGTTCATGTTAAACATTGTCAAAGTTCCAAATAACAAGGTAAATGTATGTAAAAGTAATTCCAGTGAGCAAAACTCAGGCTTTAGACTGTGTGTGCTCTGTTTCCAATGTTTTTACTACTTTGGCAACAAGATATCATCAGATTGTGACAGATTTCTTTACATCTGATCCAGGCATGTTACTGCAAGTGTTTTTATTGCGTAGCCTGCACTGCTACATGAGGCTACATGCTAACATCAGGAAAACCTGGCAGCTGATGTTTTCAATATCTCCCCGATTTCAGACCATATTCCTGCTGGAACATGTCTAGCTGTGTTTTGAAGCTTGTTTTTGGGTAACTTAAATGGGAGAAAGTGTTGCTACACTCCATCACAGTCATGCCCCAGTCATGTGTGTGTGTGTTTGTGTGTGTGTGTGTGTGTGTGTGTGTGTATGTGTGTGTACTGCAGCCAGACAGCTTTGCGTTCAGTGTGTCTGCCAGTTTCATACAAGCATTATATTTATCTTGTGACCTTTTGGGGTTGATGGGTCGCCCGTCACTGGAAACACTTCGGGGAATAGCAGCAGAATTACGGTCACTGAAGTCTGAAGGCTGGGCCTTGATCAGCGTCCCGGCCGTGCCAGCAGTGCGTGTTTGAGGGCTGGATGAGGTGCGTGGCCACTTGGTGTTGTTGTTATTGGTGGGGCGGAACGGGAACTTTAACTCGTAGGGCATGCCCTCTTTGTGGTTCTTGTAATCCACTAGTGGCATGTGGTAGATTTCCGAGCAGCCTCTGTTGGCAGATGAAGTGTTCACAGTCAGAACGGGACACAGCCTCAAAAAAACACAGACAACTGCATTACAGAAATACTTCACCCACAAAATGACCATCTGTATGTCGATTACGCACCCTGTGTTACACTGAATTCAGCAGGAAAACTGTTTTTCGTGCATGCCTTCATGGTGAGCGAAGAATCCAAAAATGGAGAAAAATCTTGATGGACTGAGGTCATGGGGGATTGTGCTGAACAACAGCAAAACTATATCCGTTAACAAACTCTCACACAACTCCTGCAGTATAATCCAAGTCTCTTTTATCCAGTTGTATGCTCAGTATTTCCAAAACATGCATTTTACCAAAACGTACTACTTATGCATAAACAGTCTCACACACAGACAAGTAGCACACCTGGGTAAGTTTGTGCATTTGAACTCTGTTGAATGAAAAGCACGAGCAGAGTTCAAATAAAACGCTCTTGCCTATGTGCGCTACTTGCAAAAGTGTTTTAAATGGTAAGGTTTTAGGGAAAATGCATGTGTTTGGGAAGTACTGCGCATATGACTGGATAAAGTAGATTTGAATAATGCTGCCTGAGTGGTGTGAAGGTTTGTTAACAAATGTTTTATGTGATTTTGCTGTTGTTAAACCTGGAGCCCTTTTACACTAATTCATCAACAATTTTCTCTGTTTAAGGAGTCTTTGTTTAATGTGGAGGCATGCAAGATCATTTTGTGGGTGAAGTGGGGGTGTAACAATACACACATTTGTATTTAACCATTCCATGTGAGCCTTCTGGTTCGGTGCACATTACAAACTAATCCTGTTACACTTGGAAGTTAAAATATAAAGCTTAAACTGTGTAAAACATATGTTCTCATTGTGCTCAACAAGCAGCACACAATGTGACAGGTAATGTGCTGTCTGCCTCTCCCACCCCCAAACCAAAACATTGTACTCCATTGAGACACACTGGGAGGCAGCTACACTAAGCTAGCTCGTTGCAAGATGGGTTAGTAACGCCATTACCAGACCTGAAATGGAAGATCCTCCAATAACCTACAGGTCTAGCATTAGGAGCCACATTGGTTTCGCTTTGAATTACAAGGGCAATGCTGTTAGAGCAGTGGACAAAAAAACAACAGTATGTTTTCATCTGCTACATGCCATAAAGTTACATAAGTGGGAATACTTCAAACAAATCACCTAAACTTCAACCCTGTGTGTCAATGGGTGGAACTAAAAATCAAAGACCAACACACACTACAAGCTAATGTTATCCCCGCAGCATTTAGCACCATTTCTAACTGGTTCAAACAGAGAAAAAGCCAGACTGTAATTCCTACTTTAAAGAAAAAAGAAAACCTCAAATTATGGTGTTAGTTTTAAAACATTTAAAAATAAAAAAAAAACAAGGAATTTAATATTTTGTAGGGAGCTGTTTTTGCTCTATATGCTGCTAAGAAGACACCCCAGAAGATGTGTTACTCAGCTCCATCATTGTTCAAAGTGAAAAAATAAAAATAAATAAATTAAAAATATTTAAATCAAGGGAATTTCTGTGGAATTTATACTTTTTTGCTGTATCTAAAATGTACCCAACCCTGACATAAACATGTTGTATCAAACTGAACTGTGAACTGTTTGTGCACTGTTACACCCCTAAGGTGAAGTAATCATTTCAGCAAAGTTTCTCTTGCATTTATGGATCATCTTTATCCACTTTACCTGCGCGGTGTGGAGTCCTCATGTGGGGGGATGATAACCACCTTGACAGTAACAGAGGTTCTGAGCAGGTCGATCATCTGCTCGTGAGACAGCGAGGCCACCGACACCTTGCAAATCTCTACCAATCGGCTGCCCTGCCTGAGCCCAGCCTGCCAAGCATAGCCATATGGCTCCACCTCTGCGACGATGCCCTCAAAGTTGACGTGAAAGCCCAGCTGGCCCAGGGCGTTACGGCGCAGGGTCATCTCTGTGGTCTGACTGCCCTTGGTCAACAGCTACAGAGCAGATAGAGTGAGGAAGAGGAGGTGCGGAGGGACGAATCAGAGAAAGAGCAGAAGACATGCATAATGTATAAAACAATTTCTTAAGAAACCCTTCAGAGTCTTTTGCAGGTAAACTAATATACCGTCTTCAAAGCAACCACATCTTTTAAAGATGCATCTGACACTAGCTCTAATCCCACCCCAGCTGAGGTACATATTTCAGTCACATACTATGAATACTAAACAGTTTGATTTAAATTATTCTGCTCACTCCCATGATAACTGCCTACCATTAGACACCCTGTCTCGCTCATCCTCTACCTGTGGGAAGTTATCTGAGAAGTAAATAGTAGTTAGTGCAGCCCAGGAGCGAATCACAGAAGGAGCAGAGCTCCAGTTAGCTACATATCATGATGCCCACAACAAAGGCCATGAAAAAAACACATTCCTGCTTTACAAAGAAAGGCACGTGCCAGTACTGGTAGCAACCAACAATAAATCTTTACTTTGTTTACCATCTATTAGAACTGCAGCATCAGCAGAGTGATTTGCCCCATCAAAACGCACTGCCATACCTACACCACATTGAAAACCTCAGTAATGATATCATATCACCAAATTACTATGTATTGTGCTCAGCATGACTTATAATCATAGGGTCAACACAACAGCTGTGGCTTCTTGGTGACTGTATAATTTCAGGCTACGCCCTTATGTTGCTATAATAACATCAACAATACTTAGTTCTTATTTCTATGTACGACTGTTGTCAAGGACCAGAGGGTATAACTTGCCCTCACACATCGTGGGACTGGAACTTTACTAAGCACTTTTTGCCTACATACCTGTTAAATGGCTGCAGGGATATTCAAAAAGAACCTGACCTTTGCCCTAATTGACACTGGTTGGTTAAGGAATCTATGTTTATGCTATTGTTTTAGGCTACAGCCAAAGTAACTGAATATAGCATTAGTTCAGGCAGGACACGATGTAAAGCTCAGCTCACATCCCAGCTACATCAGCTGATCTCAAAAAGCCCAGTCAACTGATGGAGCAGATGATTGATGACGGGGAGTCAGCTGATAGATCACATGATTCCTTCCTTCTTTCACGTTTGCGTGTGGAAGGGCAGAGAGGTGTGCTTTCTCTGCCTTAGGCTTTCTGCGTAAGCCTAAAAAAGGCATAGAGGCCCAGTACAGAGCCATAACCCCAAAAGTAAGACTGCAAATGGAAATAAAGTTTTCTTTGACTAAAGTGGTCCTGACTGAAATACATTTTTGTTTTAAAACGCTTAACTATTGCTATTACCTGGCGTCCACATTACTGCGGCACTTTGGAACCCCTAGAACAGCAACCTCTGAAAACGCTGCTGACCCCCTTGGTGTTGTAAACTATTGGGATTGCATTTTAGTCTGGATGGACTAATAGGGAGACTTTTTAAAAACAAGGACGCAGACACCTACATTCACTTCCTGACTGGGTCCTGTCAGTGACTTTTGTGTTTTTATCCTTCTTGTGTGGGTAACGTTTCCTTTCAAACTGCCATGGCTTCTATTACATCGAATTCTGTGACCAATCAGAATCCGTGCCCCAGCCTCTAAAACCCCTAATTACTCAACAACTCACAAACTCAACAATTTTTTAAGGAGTCTGGTACTGAGTCACAGATTTTTGTGTGACAGCTCCCTCATGGGATGGACAATGCTCCATCCCGCTCTTTGTAATGACTCCCAAGCTGTTTTTCGCCACCTTGATCGCCTGATATTACTTTCAGTGACAGTACCACATCATCGTTGGTTCAAGCAAAGAAATCTCTGGTGTTATTTTACACCATCTCAATATTTTTTTCTGTAACTTTTTTTGTTTTTACTCTGCCACAAACTGCAGAGTAGACAATCTGCTTCATATTCACACCAGTAAGCACATGCCCAATGCAGGTGAACAGTCATGTAAGATGGGTTTTTAGGTGTGTTAGTATAGACTAAATTAATTTCTGAAACAGTTCTAAAGATGCGCGTGTGTACGGAGATTGTTTTTGTTTTAAAATGCCATTCCAAAGGTCCAGTATGTAGGATTTACTAGCATTTGGTGGTGAGGTTGCAGAACTGAAACTTCTCCCATGTGCCAAACGTGTAGGAGGACTACAAAGGCTGATGCAAAAACGCAAATGGCCCTGTCTAGAACCAGTGTTTGATTTGTCCATTCTGGGCTACTGTAGAAACATGGCCGACCCCATGGGAGAGGACCCGCTCCGTGTGTAGATATCAACGACTCACACTAAGGTAACGAAAACACAATTCTTATTTTCAGGTGATCACAAACAAGGAAAACATAGTCATGACAATTCTATATCATCTCTGCCAATAGATACCCTTAAATCCTATGCGGTGGGTCTTTTAACAAAAACAATATATTAGTGTGGATTCAACCTTACTCATTATCTTTTGTGGATAAGCTTTGCAGACAACTTTCTAAAATGTACATATAATGATAAAAGTAGTGTGCATAGTGAGAGGTACAAGGACTGTGTGTGTTCATTACAAGCTGTTTGTCAGAGATGTGGTGTTGGCTCAGTGTAACCTCTGATTGCAGCAGCAGATGGTGTGTGCTAATGAGATATACTGTCATAGACAGTAGTGGTGCCCCACTGACCTCCAGTCTCTTGACAACCTCTCCAAAGTCTTCTGTGTTGTTATTGATGGAGCGCAGCGATACACTCTCACCACGCTCGTAGTAGATCTTCATGGAGGCGGGGCTCCCCGTCGACCAACCAATCACATCACGTGTGGCGCAGTTAAACACGACCGCTTTGGCCTCCTGATCCAAAAGGATGATGAAGTCATTTGAAATGGCCAACAGGCATTCACGTTCAGCGCCTGCTACCTGATCTTCAGCATGAACCTGCCACGTCACGGCCCCCAGGCTCCGAAGCTCTGCACCGCTGTACGGACGCACTTTCTCCCGTCGTTTGTGCGCCAGAGAGATGAAGGGGAACTTCCCAGTGGGTTCTACTGGAGTACTGGTCACATGACGCTCTGCCAGGTCCCGCAGATACTCCTGTCGTGTGCGTGTTGCCATGGCACCAAACTTATCTGACTTGTGGGCTGCGTTCTCAGCGTTGATGACTTTGCTCAACAGGAAGTCCCTGAATACAGTGGACTTGGGAAATGTCACGCCCTTGGGGATTGGTGGGCCAAAGGAGGGGACGTCCTGGGAACGGGTGACAGCCACACTGCGGAGAGGGAAAAAAGACGGGAAGAGTTTGAGGTCACTGCTGAAGTATGCGAGTAAACAAACATTATAATCCATACTTGTAAACAACTTTTTAAAGGCATCTGCAGCAATGAACTTTAGAGGTATGGTTTGATTTGATTCAGTCGTATAACAATAAAAAAAGGTTGCAAACTCCTCCCTCAATAACAACACCAAGCTAACCCTTAGGAAAATCATATTTGCAGGGTTAACTGCCACGATGAAGACCATAATACACCACTGGTTCTCCCCTGAGCCTCCATCAATAAAATAAATGGCTGCGTTATTTTAGGTATATTGCTCTCACACAAAGATCATTAGCTGTAAATCATAAGGCACAGGCATTCATGGTAGAGACTTGGCATATCCTCACTGGTTCGCTTTCAAACCCACTTTTTCTTCCACAGCTTTGATTGAATTTAAGAAGGCCTACACACACTTATTTCATTTAATTATTTTTTATTATTTTTTATTTTTCTTTACAAGGCAATGGTGATATGTTCATTGTTTGTGTTGAATGCTGTCTATATATGCAAAAGTCTTTTGCTATGGTACCTTGTGTACAACAATTTTCATGTGACAAACTTAATAAAACAATCACAACAAAAAAAGGTTCAAGAAATATAAAGAAAAACCAAAAACTCTGAATAATACTGGATATGTATATGTGACAAATGTGTCAAAATAAAATAAAATAACTACGGCTGTTGAAGTTTACGCGTTAATATCGAATTAACGCAAAAACTCCTTTTGCCATAATTTTTTTTTGATGTGCGATTAGTAGTAGTTTGGGAAATCAGGAAGCGATGCAGCAGTAACGTGGATAGCAAGCAGAAACAAACCTCTGTGAGCAGAAATTGATTTTGATGGCAAGTTGAGCTTCAAAGCCCTGTCTGATGGTTCTCTCGACAAGACCAAAGTTATTTGCATTTACAGTCGATGTGAATTGAGTTACCACTGGAGTGTGTCAAGCTGCTTAAAAAACGAGATGTTTGGTTAACCTTTACAAGTGTAAAGTTGGACACTACATTGTGTTAGTATCACTAAGTAATGTTACATTCAGGTCAATATGTCAACATCTGATGTTGCTTGTTGGCCTTGAGTTTGCCATGGCTTGCTTTCCGCATATTTTTTGAGCATGCAGAACCTTTGAGGTTATTCTGGAAAATATTGTGGACAGTCTTTGTCGTTGTTTTGGGTTGTTGCAATAATAATAAACATATGTGTCAACTCCCATGTTGACAACAGTATTAAAAACTTGAAAAATATCCCTTCAAGGTAACATGATTAAATATTTTAATCGACTGACACCCCTAGAAATAACATAAAATATTAACAGCATGAAACACAGTAAGTTGTTATACATAAAACAGAAGCTTGACAACTAACTAAAGTTAGCATAACTTATTTCCATAATGGTCAAATAACTGGGGAAAAAAGTTACAAGGACAAACAGCACATGAGCCTGTAAAACAGCATAGTAGAGACATCTTTACACAGTTTCCCCTAAAGTGCTGTTGCCTTTGACCTGTTTCACTTGTGAGGATAAAGGAGGGCGTTTGAGTTCCTACGGGCAAAGCTCTCCTCTTGTTACCCTCTGCTGCTCCTATTCCATTTGCACACAAAGGCTGTCCTTGTGTAGGATTACTATAAATTAGTTAACAGGTGTAGGTATTGTTGTCTCAAACCTGCTGTTCATAAGGAAATGGGCACAGCGTGGAACAAATTCAGCAAAGTGTGCTTTTAGACATATTAGGATTAATGTGCTATTCAGGGAGACATGCTTGGATTATCAATCAGTTGGCGGCATGTTTATACCCACTCTGACTGTGTAATTGGAGGCTATAAATGTATACATATTTACAGTCAGTAGCATATACACTGAAAGTCCATTACTGCATGAGAACCGACTCTTGGATAAGCTGATGTGACAGTCCTGACAAGTCTCCATCCAGTCCATTCAACAGATAACACAGCCATAGCCTTTAGCAGAAATGTTGCATCCATGCCTGACTACACCCGGCGTATAAATACTATACATCCAATCACAGTTGTCAAGCCGGCTCCTGGTGCTGACACCCTGCCACTCTCTGCTACATCGCGGTATGAGAAGCGGTGCTGCGGCTGGAGCTAGCGAGCACAAACAGCCTACGCTTCCTAAACAAAGGTCCAGTTATGCAATCTGCCTCGCTGGCCCTGTGTGACTTTGAGGCAGCGGTTGAAAGCAGCAGATTAGCACCCCGCTGGCCCCGGGCCACTTACTCCTCTAATGCTCCGGTCTGGCTCAATATGACCTGAGCATTATCCAAATCTCAGCAGCAGGCAACAACAGGCTATTAATAACTGGATGACTCAACAAATCACAACATACTCTTTACCTCTCTAATCTCTATTAATGAAGACATCCCATTATTGACATGGCCTTACGCAAGATGTGAAGATATGATCACATGACAGGGTGGCAAAAATCAAAACAAGAATGTCTTTGTGGGAAATTTTTAAGCAAGTCTGCGTGCGTGTGAGACTCTACGTGTTGTGTGTGTGTTTGCAAATGTGTGACTAGAGATCAGCTGAAATCCATAGAGCGTGGTATCCGGTTAGTGGCAAATCGCTGCATCAAAAACTTTGAAAAAACAGAAGCAATAAACCACAACCCACAAAGACCTACAGTATAACTTACCTCCTGGTGTCACCAAAAAGCACCCATGTTCTTCAAAGTGTTACTGAACAAGATCCCGAATCTTTGTTGCAATCAACGTGAAGCAACAAAAAGATTCCCTAGGTCGATGATAACTTGATTCTTGTCTGTTGCTACAATCCGACGCTCAAGACACACCAGAGTATGGTGTAGCTAATCTTTGTGGCCTGTGTTCTCTTGTCCAGATTGTGTCCAAACCATCAGGGAAAGGCATCCGTGGAATGACTGGTGACAAACAGTCAGGAGTGAAGTCCTAACATACGGTGTCTCTCGATCCTGGGCTGAGAGTGTGAGTCTCTCTGGGTGGGGTAGCTAGACTGTCCTCAAGGACTCTGTGTCCCGCGCCTCTCCATTTCATCACTAAGGCAAACCAGGAGAACCAGCATTTCACCCTTTTTCTTTTTCCGAAGTTTAAACTAAAACATGCCCCCCTTTGGGCAAAAAGCAAGCAGACTGAAGGTGGTCCATGAGATGGAGTAGCTGCTCAAAAAAAAAGGAACTTGCCAGAGAGGAGACAAGATGGGCTCCGAGTAAATTAGCCCAAATTTGACGCGGGTGCAAACTTCGAGACAGAAAGCTGTCCTGACCCGTCCGCTGCTGAGATGGACTATGTGAGCTCTGAGGGACTCTGCACTCAACAATCCTCCCCGCTCACATGCATGTCCGGGTAAAGAGAGCACTTCATGTGCATGGCGCTAACTCCTTCAGACCATTCCGGCTCACGCTGCCCAAAGGCAAAGTGGCAGGCAGGGAGGGGAGGAGGAGAAGAAGAGGGGGGGAGGTTTGTATTATATGAGTGTGTGAAGAGTGCGCCTTTGAGTGAATTAGTGTGCATGGGGAAAAAGTGCGTGCATGTGTGTGTAACTGTGTGCAAGTGAGCATGAGAAAGAGGTAAAAAGGAGAAACGGGAGTAGGAGAGTGAGAGGGAGCAACTATGTGTGTGTAATATCTGTGTATGCGGAGCAGAGAAATTGTGTGTGTGTGTGTGTGTGTGTGTGTGTGCAGTAGGGTAGAGAACGCCACAGAGTTGCAGTCTGATCATCACGAGGCAAAGAATCAGCCAGCGGAGGAGAAGAAGAAGAGGAGGACTCCCATCAGTTCGACAGCGACTGCAGGGCCAATCTATTCCATTTGATCATAATCAAACTAATTCATACTCGTGCAGACGTACAGTAGACATGAACAATCCAGAGAGACAGCACGGTCACGCAACAGGCTTTTATGTTTGACCCATGCCTTCCAGTCAATGCTTTTGTCTTAATGCTACCGTGGCTACACCGCTGGTAGCACTGAAAGTGGTGTGGAGCTTTTAAGGGTCCCATAAAAAGGGTCCAGTGTTGCACTGAGATGGGAACATTGCTACTGGGTTTGGTCAGTCTGGCCTACTTAAAATTGTAATGAGTCTCCTTAGTCTCCAGATACGGTCATATATATTCATAGCTGGTGGGCTAACCTTAACCTCAGTGTCAGTCACTGTTCCATACTCCGAATTCTCTGAGACAGTAAACTGGAAATCTTTTCAAGGCTTTTTAAAAACCTGTACTTATCCAGGAAGAGGTTTTGTTCAGCACACATGCCACATACACCAACACTGATTTTTCTTCCTTCCTTCCTTCCTTCCTTCCTTTGACCAACCGCATAGCATGAATAAACGTGTAGAAGAAACAAGGTTAGGCTGAAAGTAGTGTATGGCTGCACCGTGTATGGTCAGAGCTGCAACAGTTAACTGATTAGCTGTAAACTATTAAATTAATCAGCACACAGTCCAGAAAGTGATAAATTCATAACCTCCCAAAGTGAATGTTTTCAGAGACTAACTGTGAGACTGCCGTGTCAACTTCTAACCTCTAGGAATCTCTGAGAGCGTATCTGAGGGGACAGATAATATCTTTCACATGAAGGAAAAATCTTGGAAAAATCTAGAACTATTTGAGGCAGAAATAAGAAGCTTGGGAAAGGAACACTTTAAAACAAGATCAGAGGGTTTACATGAGACACTTATGACAATGAATCAGGGAATAAGTGGAATAAATTATCAGGTTGGCAAGTGAAAAAACAAATAGTTACCTCAATGATTTGTGATGTCAAAAAAAGACACTTAAACCATGTGCAACCTGAAGCCCAGTTCAGTCCAAAGATTTGCAATGAGACAAGTTGAAACAATGCAACTAGATGAGATGATGTATCATCTCTATGCAACAACTCTCTGTATTTCTGTTCTCATTTCCAGCTTCTCAGGTTTATTTTGTGGCTGAATACAATTTGTAGCTTCTTAAAATATGAATGAGGGTAGTGATAATGACATTCTGGCTACAGCTGCATTTGTAGTAATGATGAAATGATGAAAAACAAAAACAAAACAAGCATGAGATGGACTGTATTCATAATTAGTAAGCCACAATAAAATAAATGACCAGCGCCAATAAATCAGCCAATGAGAACGTGTGTGTGTGTGGGGCATAAACACAGACAGCGAGCAGCAGGAGCAGCAGCCCACCGTCCAACACCAGCACACCGTAAGGATGGAAACAGAGGGTTCGGTGGGGACGGAGCACCTGGCTCGACCTGCGTACCTCACTACAAGCCGTTGCTGTTGAAACAGATTATGTGTTTTACGTTCTAAAACCAGCTGCAAATCATCGGTCTGAACTGAGATCAATGATTGTTTTCAAAGGTTTTACAAAAATTTCATCAGAATGTGAGGACATGGCAGATACATGTGAGATGTTACCTGAACTAGACAAGACTCTTATAGACAATCAATATCTAGAAATGAGATTTAAAAGCTCTTATGTCTCCTCAGTCTGGGAAAACCAAAAACCCGAGTTCACATTTGAATTCTATAAAAAAAAAATTCCAGCATCAGCTAATGAACCTTTAACAGACATGTACCGTCATTCAATCAACAACTTTCAAATTAATTGCCAACTAATTTGTTAATCCTTTAATCATTTTTTAAGAAGAAGAAAATATTCTGATTCCAGCTCCTTAAATGTAAATACTTTCTGGTTTCTTTCCTTCTCTGTGACACTAAACTGAGTATCTTTGGGTTGTGGACAAAACAAGACATTTAAAGACGTCATGTTGGCGTTTAGGAAACACTGATTGACATTTTTCACCTTTTTCTGACATTTTATAGACCAAACAACTTATCGATTAATCAAGAAAATAATCAACAGATTAATCGAAGCATATCACATGACCTGGTTAAGCTATGTGAGAGACTGAGAACATGACCAAATACTGACATACTAAATATCCTGTGAAACAATTTGATTCTGCTGGCAAGATATTATTTACACAGATACAGATCTTCCGTTTTTTAAGCATTTAAAAATTAATTTATAATATAATTGTTTTTTGAGTCATCCCCTCTCACACACTTTTACATGACACATTTATAAGACAGCCTATCCTTTTTCAAATAATTTATTTTGATTATTTTACTACCTAAAATTATTTGCTTTTATCAGTATCTATGGCAGATACTCTCAAATGTATTTTAATAAACTAATATCATGTTTTAGAGAACTTTTTTTATGCAATCAAATAAAATTTTTTAAAAATTCCTTGCATTTCAGCGGTATGAACAGACGCACTCTGGCTCACATGTGGAGGTGCATCGAGTGGCATTCATAAACACTCACTGCCGTTTGCAATGGCATTTACAAACGCCAGCTGACAATACAAAATTAGATTAAAACATTGATTGACAGGGGAAAAAAACTGATAATGACCTTATCAGATTTCCATGTTTCATATGACTGATCGTGCAGGTTTTGTTTTCTTAAATTATTTTTTTGCCCTCTGTGGAGGCAGAGATGTTACAAGCCGAAACACCATGGAGCCGATTCATTTGAAAAGCACGTCTGGGGAAACACAAATTATATTCTGCTATGTCAAACACATGGACCCACCTGTAGCATGTGTTGTCAGAGCAGGGATCGTGCACCCGTACGATGATGAAGACATGCTGAAAGTGAGAGCGGATGGCCTTGGGGGTGAAGGGGTGAGCGCCGGGCTCCTGGAACACGATGGTCACTATGTCGTTTCCTATGTGGCGCTTCCTCAGCAACTAGTCATTAGAAAACCGGAACAGTGTTAATCAGAGAAGTATGGGACTACACCAATCATGTAGTAAGTTCCATTTAATGACACTTGGAAACAATAAGTTTCTTTAGAATGAAAGTTGGATGAGAGTCAAATCTGATAACAGAGCCATGAGTCATATCATGCATTCCTCTAAATGACACGCCCTTCCTTTAAGGTTTTCTTTGCTCCGTCTGTTTCCAAAACAAAAGAGTTTTCCATATCCTGATATATAACTAATGGTATACCACAGAGCCTGAGCTCTCCATCTTTACCTGTTGTTTGTTGTTGGGTGTATAAGGCAGCAGAGTCGACACATGGAACATAAGCTCGTAGTCCTTGTAAGTCGTGTACAGGGAGTGAGTACCCGTGGAATCCGCTGCGGGGAAAAATAGCAATAGAGTGTTGAGGCCCGTTGCACAATTACAGCCATCCATCTCTCTCACATGTGTATTCTGTGTGCTCAGAGGTTTCTGTGCACGACAGGATGCAATTTCACCGCAGTCCAAACAACTAGACAATAGTGGACTGTGGATCGATGTCGGCCTGGGTTAGACGGCTGTCAAAACCAATGCTCAACCAACTGTTTTACTCATGCGTCAACCTGTAAGTGGAGCCCTTTCTATTCTTTTGTGTCATTAGTCTTAAGAACAATGTGCACTGTCTCAACATTTAAATAGTTTTGATTCAGTGTTTCTTGTGGACAACGAGGCCGTAAACCATAAATTATAAACAATTACAGCACATGTACGCACTCATTTGTATCACTGAGGGACTATTGTAGTGGACACACCAGAGAGCAAAAAGAATACAAGAGAAGGGAGTTGAAAAGGAAAGTGAAAGTGTCATAAGGACAAAATCTGATCCAGTGAAAGGAAGTATTTAACCAAAAGCAAGACAAAGGAGCAAAGTACAAGCACTACACATATAGTGCAATACAAAACCTACAGTGAAACTGACAAATACCATACGCTAGAAGTCTTTGAAAGACTTTTAAAAGACTGAAGTCTGACACCCTCTCACGTCTAAAGACAATGTGAGTTTTTAGTCACACACTATAAGATTTTGCAGGGTCAACATTGGCAAGACTACAACTAGATTCCTTTAGAGGTTATTTCCCATCCTGTTCTTGGTGCAAAATAATGCACCAAACTCCCTTTGAGAATATGACGTATTAAAAATTCCTTACATGTTTGCAAAAACACATAGCTCTACAATGACAACATTTGAGGCGTCTTATATGGAAAGTATTCTAGTCAATTCGGCATCAATATAATCTACAAAGAGAAAAGGTATTCTCTTATAAACTTATAAACCTGCACTCGCTACCAGCCTTCACTGATTAGCTGCACTATTTTAGTGAGAGGAGACAGTGAGAACGAGAAGCGAACAGTTTCAAGAATTCAAATTTCTCACTAAAGTAAGTGCTGGTTGGTGGATCAGATACACCCTGAATTAAACACAGACTCTTGTTCACTCCACAACTCCACCAGTTTCTCTTCCTTTTCCACAGTACAACAGAACTGAGACTTGTTCATGTTCTTGTACCTCCCCGGCGTCCCCTCAGTGTTTACCGTCTAACCCCATTTGCTGCTTCTTGTTTGGTGCTGGAGAGAGCACACCTATTGGGTACTGTCAATGTTCATGTCACTGAACTTCAGTATTTGCATGAGCCAAGACTAAAAGCACACGATAATATTAAACATTTTTAATTTTATCAGAACGTCAACACGGGAAATAGAAATAGATTCGAGACAGTTCGGACTAAGTTTTAAGACCATCTTGGCAAAACTCTCGTGATTTTAGTCCAACACTGGAAATTTGTCTGCATCAGTGAAATCACTTGACAAGTTGTTAGGTGTGAGACCGAAATAACTTAAAGCAGGACTGCTAGTAATAAACAGCTGAGGCCATGGGGTAGGAAGCCAAAGACAAATTACATCTACAGTCTTCTGTGTGACGAGACATCAAGTCAACTACAATAATTGAGTGCTCTAAACATGCATCACAACCTGGGTCACTAATGCTGCGTTCACATGGAATAAGGTGGACAGTAGACAGCAAACCAGATATAATTTCAGTGGACGAGAGCGGGATGGTAAAATTAGGTGAGGCCAGCAGAGAATGCTGATGAAGACAACAGTAGATAGCACATGTTAAAATATTTTAAGTTTGTGGCGTCCTCTGTGATGGAATTTAGAACAAGATGTTACATATCTCATTTACACAAGAAGAAAACATGGGTGATCTGGACACACAGTAGGGACAACAAGAATAATTACATAAAATTATAGACATGAAATAATTTTATTTAATATTTTCTATTCCATTTACTGTAAACAATGCAACAGCACCATTTCAGCATATTGTCATGGGCGTTTGGTTTTATCCTCCTGCCGCTCCATCGGACTGTTTGGTTTTCCCAAGCCAAAAGATGTTTTATGTCTGCCTGACTTCATGTGAACGCAGCATAACAACAAAAGGGCAAATTCAGTGTGTGTGTGATCTGAAGGTGCGTTGTTACTTTTCGTGTCCAGCTGGGCTCTGTACTTGGTGAAGCCCTTGAGGCGAACCTTCTCCCCCAACAGTTGGAGGAACTCTTCCAGGGCGGGACCGGCCGTCTCGTTATTGTACATCTCCTCCTCAGTGCTCTGGCCTGCTCTGCAATACATCACCCCCACCTTCACCTGAAAACTCAGCTGGGGGACAGCAAAGAAGCACAGTCAATATTTCTCAAACAGTTCACCTCAGGACAGAGAGGATAATGTAAACTCACAGAACCCTTATGCTTTCTCCTCCTACCCCTTGTTCATCCAGTTTCATCAGCTGCTCAGTGACTTTGGGTGTGTTGAGGGCCAGTCTGAGGCAAGACAGATCCAGCTCAGGGAGAACGAACTCCAGCACCTCCTTGATGGGTAGCCCCCGGGTGGTGCCGTGCTTAGAGGTGGAAGGCACTCCATCCTCCAGGACAGAGCCTCGCAGCGTGGTCAGCTGCATGGAGGGGGACAGGGAGGAAGAGATTATAGAGAGGAGTGTGAGAAGAGAAAGAATGCACCTCAGGAATCTGAGTGTGCTTTGAACTCTCTCTTGGAGATGGAACATACTGATAACAAACATGCCCGGCCAGACACCAAGAAAAAAAGATACAAGTCGCTGCAGTTTTAAAGTAAAACCATCCTCTTACTGTGACTCTGAAAAAAGGGACATGAAACAAGACAATTATGACACAAAGCTTTGCGTAAATAGAAAGTGGAACTGAGGAAAGAGAGGTGGGAGGGCTTGTCCGAGCATTCTGTATACACAAAGTCTGCATTGTGCTGGGCTCTGGGAGTGAACTCAATCACTCGGCTATCATAAGCAGCTGGAACGGACCGAGACTTTCTCTCCTACGAGACTGAGGCTGTGCAGGGCCTGTGTTTACAATGGACCTGTGTTCCCCGTGTTTGGAAGGTAGCATAAGGGGCGGGGGTCGTGCGGTACTTCAGTGTGGGGGTTTAATCACATGCACCTGTCCTACTTCAATCCACAACAAACAGCTCCAGGCGGCTTCAACCACTGTCTGGGAATGTACGTCCATATAATAAATCCCACAACCCAAATGTTAAAAGCAAGAATCCCCAAACCAAACACAGAACAGGGAGCCAACATTGCAACTAAATATGACAGTCTATTTTTACTGAAACACTCTCTGCTCAGTGGTTTGAGGTTGTTGGGCACCGACAGGCCTTGGAGGCTGGGAGATGAGCACACTTCCTCAAGTTTCTTCACACATTGCTGATATTGGGAGACAGCTGAATAGCCCCGGGGCAGGTTGCATAATAAGAGGCAAGGACTGGTTTTACCTCGAGCTGGTCTTCCTAGCATGTAGCAGGCATAGTAGTATTTGAACTATACACACCTTCTATAGGGGAGACTGGGGTAGGTTGGCACATTTTTCACTCTCTGCCATACTTCCCTGATGTAATTAATGTTAGAATATTCCATCCAGCAGCAAACAAAAGGTTAAGGTCTTTGCTATAAAAAATATGTTTTAATGTACACAACAGTTTTCTACAATTAGATGATTTGAAAAGGTGGGACCAAGTCATTGCTTTGCATGTCACAAGTCTTTGCACTCAAGTCCCAAATCAAGTTTTGAGCCCTAAACAAGTCATAATGCGCTCTTTACGAAATGTAATGCCATTTTAACAAAAAAGCAAAAATATTAAATTTGCACAACTCATGAATGCTTTTTCAAATTTGAAATTGTTTGTTAAACAAATGTGACTGAACTTAATTGTAAAAAAAAGTTGTGCTGACATTGCACTTTCATAGCATATTTACCAGCACCACAAGAGAGTAAATTTTATATGTTTCTGTCCTATCTTGTTTGACTTAACTCCTCGCATATAAAAATGTCAAATAACTTTCTCTTTACAAATTTAAAAGACATTTTCTGTCAGACGTACAGTGATATTGTAGGCTATGTTGTAGCGTGTTTATGTTTTATGTGTAAATTAAATAAAGAAAATTAGCATTAACGTTAGTTGATTCAGGAAATAAACAAATTAATTGATTTGTGGCACACTTTTTAAACAACATACTTTTTAATCTTTGGGCTTAGGGAAAGGTATCAAGTCAAGTCAAAAGGCTCATGTCCAAGTAGAGTCACAAGTCATCGGTGTTAAAGTCCAAGTTGAATTACAAGTCATTTTTTGTCAAGTCGATAAATTTGTGACTTGGGTCTGACTTGAGTCCAGGTCACGTGATTCGAATCCACATCCCTAGTGATTTGTGATTACAGTCATGCTGTGCACGTTATGGGGTTGGCTGGCACAATGTTCAGATGCTAAAGTTGCAAAATAAATTAAGCAACCAATACAAACTATTTTCAAATTTAAGAACCAGGAAACGTGATCATTTAATAGGATATCTGCCCATTTTTAAAATCAAACAACATTTTAAAGAAATTCATCAGTAGGATTGTCTGATTATTTTTGCCAATGTCAACAATGTTGTTGTTAAAAAATAACTGTAGTATCTCAAAATTAAGTTACATTTACAACTAGTAATTTTACAGTTGGTTGACACAACCCAACAATTGGTGTGCCAACCAACCTCGCTTACATTTGACACAGTGTTGTGACGAAATCATGTTAGCCAGCTAATTACCTAGCTAACTGTAGGTGATTCCAGGGATGTAGGTTTCCTTTCAACATACAGGGGAGGGGCATATTTAAAATGGGTGGTTTGGGGGTCCTGTCCTAGATAATTTTAAGCATCAAACACTTCATTTCCTGTATTCTGGTGAATTTTTATGCACCGATTTGTGCCTTTCCTGCGTCAATTTATGATGTAAATGTCTTGAATGAAATTTTTGAATACTGAGGGGGACATGTCCCCTGTATCCCCCCCAAAATGTACACCTATAGTTGATTTCTTTGTCTATTAACTAGAAGTAAAAATTAAATAATCATCAATATCTCTATCTCACACATTTTTTTAATACGTTTGGTTCACAGACCACTTTTTTACTCTCGATTCTATAAAACCGAAATGTTACCCTCATCAAAAATTAGTGACTATCATTTGTTTTAACATAGTGAATGAGTGCGGGTCAGAAAAGCAAACATTTCAATGCTCCATTTTTGTTTCTGTGACCTTCAAAGGACCAGAAAATAGCTGTGTTCCAACCAACTTGGGTCTCCCGTACATATAGTACAGAAGGTATGCTATAAACTGGATATAAGTTCCAAGCATGCATCAAACAAATTAGTGTTTTCACTCACAGTGAACCAAAACAACTTTCCTCAACTTTCCCAAATCTGTCAGTGCAAAAATAATAATGGGCTGCATCGTTAACTGCTGCGGGCAGATTCACTCCACAGCAGGAAGGATTGATGTGATGTGGTGCTGAGGTTGAGGTTGGAGTGTAGGAAGGGTGGCTGACCTCGCTGGTTCTGAAGATGAGACGGTAGTTATACTGCTGGCCGTGCTCCTTGTCCTCCTCCAGCTTCTCCCTGCGCAAGCTCACCGCCACTGGACCCAGCGCCTCGTCTATCCCAAAATAGTTCCAGTGCTCTGAGGGGGAGGAAGTGGCAGAGAAACATTAAAAAACATCTGCTAAAGGAATATTGAACATTACTTCTTTAAACAACACACATCCATATGCTAATGAGTACATAATGAAAGCAGTTAAATGAGTCTTACCCCTAAGGTAGAAGAACTTCCTGTAGTAGTAGGCTCCCAGGTCCACATGCTCCACTATGTATTGTTTGCCCTTTTCGCTGAGCGTGCTGGGGCCTTCCTTTGGTCCCTCTAGCACTGCTACCCCAGCATTAGTGCAGTGCGTGCTCACAGACGTTTCGTACAAGTTTCCGTCCCCACTCAGGGTCCCCGAGCCACTGTTACCTGCTCCATGATACCCTGCCCCACCTGCTCCTAATCTGCGTCTCCCAATGCTATCACCGCCTATCTCATTGCGGAAGCAGGGGCAACTTAGCAGCATTTCATTACTCTGTTCATCCCCTGCGTCCGGACCAGGACTGTCCCTAGAACTGAGTTCCTCCTGGCTGCCACTCGGGGAGCTGTAAGGCAGGCTGTGTGTGGACGAGAGGGTGGAGGTAGCCGAAGCTACAGCAGCAGCAGACGCCCCCGTTGTAGTGTTTTTCCTCTTGCCTGCAATCTGCCGCAACTGAGTAACTTCGTTGAGGTCGAACAGCATGCTTTGAACATCGTAGTGGGCGAAGCTTTTCTGACACACCCAGGGTTTGAAAGGGAGGGTGTTGTCCTCCGTCCGGCTGTCCTCCACGTCAGACCCCGCTCTAGGGGAGTCCGACTCACCCCGCACGTGCCGAAGTTTACGGAATATAGACTCACCCCCTGTCTCAGATTTAGTCCGTCTCTTTGGGGGCTTATCTCTGGATTTAGGAGGCTGGCCGTCTACGACATCCTCCTGAACATCAGTGCTGGCCTGCTTGGGCCCAACATTCAGCATGTCCTCCAGTTTCTCTGGAGCGGGGCTACGCTGGTCAACTTTGTCCCCTTGATAGTCCTTAAGCATTTCAAAGAAGCTCTGCCCAGCCGCTCCATGCTGATCTATTGAGGAGGTGCTACCGTATTCACGATGAAGAGGGGACCATTTGGCTCCCGATGCTGGACCCCAGTCCTCTCCACTGTCTCCACTGCCTTCCATCTCACTGATAGTCATGTCACTGTTGCTGCGCTGCCGAATGCGTCTCTGCCGTGGGTTTCTGTGTGCAGGGCCTCGGTAGTCTCCTGGGGCTAGGTGACGGGTGTCAGGGCTGTAATTGTTGGCCTGGGCCTGGGCTCGATTCTTCAGAGTATTGTGAATGTTTCGCAGCATTGACGAGTCCTGAGGGCTCATTACAGAGCCTAACTTAATGTGACTTTTTACAGCAGGAGGCACACTAGAGTTCTCAGGCTCTGTAGCTGATTGCCACACAACCCCTGTGAAGTCTTTTCTTGGGGGCCAGTCAGCCACCCGAGCCCGTACACCCATTTTAGGCACTCCTGTGCTCACAGTGGCATGGACGTTGTCTGTGCGGGTTGGCACAGCCCCTCCATTGACAATACGGAGGTGGCGGGTGTAAAACTCATCAGTGGCGGGGATTGTACCCCCAACGGTGCGCTCCATGGGTGGGCGCTTCAGGCTGGTCATGACACCAGTGCAAAAGGTTAAAGGCACTTAGCAGGGAGACATGGCTGCCTCTGGGATGGAATGCTGCTCCCTGACTTCATGAGCAGGTTGATTGTCTGGATCAACAAGTGAAGAGGCAGAAAATGGGAAGGGGCAAGCCCAGTTCCTCAGCGCTCAAGCCTGCATACTGCTTTCTTAATGGTGTCGACACTGCTGCTTGGCATTTGTCTTATTCCAGACTATCCTGGAAAGAAAAGAAAAATCAGTTAGTACAAACAGTAGAAGTCTGGAGAGAAGATAATCACAAACACATCTGTTTCCTGACTCACACCACTTTCCCTCACACACATAAGGCTGGAAACCAAGCCGGGCAGCAGGTCTTAAATTAATAAGTTGTTGAAATAGGATCCTTAGTATTGGAAAACCAGATGACTTTACACTTGATTGGCTGTGATTAGTGCCCTGTTACACTCTCCTCGACATGGGAGAAAGCACAGTGGTAATTACAATCTCACTTCTAAAGTTAAGCAAGAAGTAAAAGAACTCTCACTGCATGAAAAGAGGGATTTCCGTCAGTATGCGGCACTGTAAATTGCCGTGGAATTTCAGGTTTACGGCTGCGCGCGGCAATTTACAGGCAACACAGAAAACTGCCGGAAACTGTCGTAAATTGTCGTGGGCCTTGCTTGGCAGTTGTCCCCCCTTCCCCTAATTCTAGCTGAGGCTTTAACATGTAAATGAACATGCTGTGAGCTATAGAAATGCAAACCAGGGGAGCAGGGGGAGTTTCACTCCCCACACAGAGGTGACATTTCTCTAAAAGGTATTAACTTCATTCATCTCTGGTATAAATAGATGAGGCTTAGTATAGTCTAATTATAGACTCTTAAATTTTAGCTTGAATTGATTTATTTCATGAAAGTATGCTAGATTAATTTCTGTGTATGGTCATTAGCAATGGTCAATGTTAAATAAAAAAAGATACACAAAACAGTTTATTTTAACAATTAGTTTTAACCAGGCTTTGCCACAAAGGTCAAATGTGCACTCCATGCAAACAACATCACAGTCTCCTAGAGCTCAACCACTGTGCATAGTGGCATGACTGCAGTGACCTCTTCCGTAAACAACGATCATGTGATTGGAGGAGCCCGACGAGCCGTCTAGCCCTCGTCCAATCACGTGCGAGCTCGGCATGATTCAAACGGAAGACCTCGCATGACGAGCATATCAACAGTCCTGTTTTTACTCCTGTATATTCAGACAGTCTCCTCCATGTCGCGTGTTTTTCGCTGTTTTGCTGTTTCGTGAACTACAATGTCTGGACGGCGTCTCTCCTTCAACACCCGGAAACTCCTCAGCATGGACGAAGACACAGCTGAACGCTATCAGTGGGCTGTCTGCCAGCTTGATGTGTTTGCTGCCGATATGACTCAGCAGTTCACCGCAGTAAACTCGTGTGGAGGAGACTAACTAACAAGAGGAGACAAACGGCGGTAAGAATATATTCAGTGACTGCTAGCTAAGCTAAAAGTAAAAGAACAAATGAAGAAGCAGAACCAGTCTAAGTTTGGTTATTAAAGTGTATTTTTTGGTCTTGTAATTTACAGGAAGCAGTACGCCGTCTCCACAACTCGGAGACTAATTGTGTGCACTACGAACCGGAGCGAGGGTAAGTTTAAAGAATATGCTTTCATTGTGCTGTATGAGGAAACGTTCAGACACGTTATTGACCGATCTTAACCGTCCATTTTGTTTTTCACAGACTGACCTCTCCTCATAACGAGGCCGTGACCTGTTATTTACTGAGAGCTCTGTCCGCAAGTCCAGATTCACTTGATGTGGATAATGACGCCATTGTGTGTAAGTAACTTTTACTGTTTATTTTTTACTTTTTACTGTGACTTTTAGATCAGACTCGTTGTTGGTCAGTGTGACTATTTTTCAGGTGCATTAATAGATGTGTCAATATGCAGTGCACTGCACAGTACTTATTGTCTTTACTGATTGTTTTTACAGCAGCTGGAAGCGAGACGGAGTGACCTGGCGGATGACGATGATGAGGAAGACGGCACACTTGACGGGGTGTCTGGGTGGATTGTGCGACCTCCGTGGTTCCGCAGCAGGAGCTGACTGAACTCTGTGCCAGCTGCAGTCAGATTGGAGGAGAACCCGAACTACAGGGCAGCACCACAGACGTCTGCAGGATGGAGCACATGCAGACAGATCGCCGTCAGATGCCTACAGCTCCGAGGCGGCGAATAACAGACAGTTGATGGCGCTGTATGATTTTGATTTGTTGTTGAAATCTCCTACTTGTACTTGTACATACTTGTGTGTTATAAATAAAGCTCTTTATTAGAATAAACATGTTCCTCGCAAATGTTCCTTTACTCAATAAATTCATTCATGTCCTTGATGGTAATAATAGTGTAGCCCATAGGATAACAATGACATGAATATACCACATAATAATTTTATTTAAATGTTTAATAATAATTATACATTTATTATAATTATTATATTATAAGGGTTATTATTTTTTAAAATTATTTTTATATTTTATTATTGTAGGGGAGGGGTTTACATTTATAATGACCCAGAGTGACCAATAGCGACAGATCTGCCGACCAATCACGAGTGATTTTTCTTGTTTCAAAGTAGTGGTTTCATCCAATCCTGGAGTGAGGAGTTTCAAGCCAGACGCGGCTCCGCTGCTATTCATATGCTAATTAGAGCCATTAGCACCTCCCGGGAGGTCTCCACATACGTCATGGGTCCGTATTCGACAATTTGCGGGACCCGTAAACGCCGCGTGCGCAGCCTGTAAATTGTCGGAAACTGCCGAAAATGAGTGAGATTTCCGGGCGTTTACGGGGACGAAAATCCCACTTTTCATCCAGTGTCTGCTTTTCGTCTTCATACAACAAGGCGTCTTTTCATGCAGCCTTTCCTGTGAAAATGTGTTTTTTTTCAAATATGCAAATGTTTCCTCTCTGTAGAAAAAAAAGAGAGATGTATATATAATCCACAAACTTGCCTGTTTTTTCCCCTCTGATGGCTTTTTACAAGTCAATGTAAGTCACTGATATGTTCAATTTCAGATAAGGGGGCCTACTTTTAAAACTAGATTCAGCATCGAGGGGAAACATGAACGCTCAGCCAAATTCAAATGAGCTCAACGATGTGTATGTGCTTTTTTTTATATGCCTTTGCCTCAATCAGTTAATATATCCAAAGAGAACAATAAAGAAGACTTACTGTAGTTAATAATTTAATAAACCTGCTCAGGACTCACGTCATAACCAAGAACACATATAAGTAAGAGTGAAATCATCTCATTCTTCATTAACTGGCTTGTGACTCGTCTGATGCCTCTTCGCATGCCCCTTTAGTAGCCAACATTACTAAATTGTAATGCCGAGTTTCATTTTTTTCCCCAATCCAATATCCCAAGCTGCACATCAAATAGCAAAAGGGGCCCTTTGAAAGTCATCTGAGAAGTGGGTGATGATCCTCTGCCTGACAAATCGGGCCAATTTGGCAGTGAGACACTGGGAGAGATTAAGGCTCCGCTCTCCGTCAGCCCTGCCTGGCTGTGGCTGTGATCACATTAGCCACTAGCAATCAGTGCACTGTGACGGGCCTACAGCACTGCCACCTTCACACTGCATCCCAGCATCCGGGCCAACTTCATGCTGTAGTAAAGACATTCACCTTTGCTTTAAACTAGTGTTCGTCAAATGGGGGTACGTGTCCCTTGGCATACTTTGGAGTACGTACTAGTCTTTTGAAAAGTTTATTAAAACATATTAGTCATGCATGCTTCCTAAAATAATTATATCACTAAACCGTAAGCGCAACTTATCAAAAAGGTGCAATTCAATGCAACTACAACGTCATCTTAGTGTTATTACATGATGATAAAAAATAAGTTTGCCGTCAATCAAAGGTCCAGTGTGAAGGATCAGGTAACACCACTGCTTTAAACAATAAAAGTAATCAAAGACAAAGATGATATGTATGCTATGATAGGATTACATAATACCATGTGAACAACAACATCACCAAAGTGGCACAGTCAAAAGAGAGACGGTTCAAATATTCCCAAGACAATCCAGTTTGTTTGATAATAAAAACATCGATTTACAAGTCAGGGAAAAAGTGCAAGTGCAAAATCTCAAGGCTGTAAAGATGATTCAGTTCTCAGAGTGCCTGAGGCAAAGCGTCCCTAGTCAGCCTTTCTTCAAAACACAGGAGTGTTTTCTGACAACAAACCTCTAAACCTGTGCACATACTGCAGCAGAGACCCCTTCTGTTAGTCCACTATCGAGCAAAAGCAGGCAGCATAAAAGACTAACAGGCATAATTCCTGTTCTAGTCCAGCAGTGTGTTGAAGTGCAAGTAAAATAACCAAAAACACAAGCAAGAAAGCAAGCAAGAAATTCATTACAGGAGGTTTCACAGTCTGATGATAATAAGCTGATCAGAGCAAAATTCTTCGAATAAGGCCATCAAATGAAATGGACGGGGTAATTTTCAGATTCAGACCCAGCATGCAACAGCTTCATGATTACATGATGTAAAATTTTCGGCCAGTGGAAATTCAAAAAGGATGAGAGAAAAATATCTCTGCGATCTTTTAATCTGTCACATGAGGAAAGGTCCCAATTATACACCCCTCTAATGAATGGGCATCAATTCTTTGGGGCGTGGGAGTAGACTAGAAGAAGTGTCTGGAGCCGATTAATAGAAAACTCATTAATATATTAAAAAAAAACTCATTCATGTCCTAGTAACACCCTAATTTCATGACATGAATAAGATTGAAAATAGTCGGGGGAGTGTATGTTAAACTGCAGGTCCAGTCCCATGCTGCAGAGCGTCCACAGGGACAGACAGAAGAAGAGAAGTAACACACACACACGCCCCAGAAAACAGGCCACTAATCTCCTCGCTGACGGACGCACAGGCTGACGACCGGCTTCATGGTCTTGTCAGATTAAAAGGAAGCAGTGCGGCATAGAGACTGAAGGAGTGTGTCTTGTGGACATTTGCAAGCGACAGTCAGAGAACCCACAACATAACACCTTCCAACCCACCCTGCCTCTTGTATCAGCCCCCTGCAGGATTAAACAGATTGTTTTTTCACAACTCTACAGGACATGTCCAAACAGCTTGAGCCTGTCCACTAAATGAGGTTAACGTCCTGTAATTGGGGCTCTGACCTCCCAGCTGGTCCGTCAGGCTCGTCGAGAGATGAGCAAAGCGGTGGTACAGATGCAGATGACGGGCTGCTGATGTCACAGCACACCTCTGAGCTGCTACAATTTGTTGTTCCAGTTGTAGAGACGAGTCTAGACACAGCGGACTGCGCTCTGATAGAGCAACATGCCCCTATAAAGACTCAGCCTGTGAGTGAGTCAGACAGCGGGCCTTCCGATCACGCATATCCCATGGAATTAAAGGTGGGTGACAGACAGCAGTCAGTCAGCAGAATGAGCTGGGATGAGTCACAAACATTAACCTAGGGTCTGAGTATTTCAAACCTGACTCGTAAAAATCAGAGCAACTCAAGCAAAGAGCTGAGTCATCATTAAAACACACCATGGGGTGCTAGACACTCCTAAAGCCAGGGCCTGCTAGAGGGTGTATCCTTGCTGCTGAGCTGGCTTGGCTAGCTGGTGTCCCCAAGAGAAAGGACAGCATGCTGGAGTTGAAAGACTCTCCGTCCTGGGTCTCCAGACAGAGAGGGAATGAAGTTTCCCAGTGGACTGGGCAAGTGTTTCCAAAGCAGGGACAAAGGAGCCGAAGGATTGCCCTACAAGCTTGTAATTACTGCGTGCTTGAATGGGGCTAAGGAGCTGTTTGGCTGACACCATTGGCTTTCAAACAGGCACCCTACCATTTAGCCCATTGGCTTGCCCTGTCCCCTAATCTTCCCCTGCTCTAAGGGCTGACTGGGCTGTTGGGCAGCAGGCACAAAGGTCCCTCTGTACTGGGCAAGACTGGGGCCCCATTCCAACATAGTGAAGTCTTTGAAAATTGCCTGGCACGGGAACCTCACTGTGGCTGTGTATATGAGTCCTGCCAGGAAAACCAAATGAATGAGATGCAAGGGCAACTGCAGAAACAGAGATGGAGCAAACACCGAACCAGAATTTGGAAACAAGGGAAGAATCAAAGAACTAAAGGGTGACATTTACAATAAGCACAGGAAGGCAGAGGAAGGGCTCATCTGGGCAGAAACATAGCAACAAAGTATGGTTGGGCGACATGTTAAAATATTCCAACTAGCCACCCTAAGCCCAATAACCAGTGACCACATATTATTTGCACGTGTGCGTGTAGTCGATCCACCACAAACTGTCTCACAGTCAGAAACACAGCCTCTAGTAGGTTGACAGGTCAGGAACATAGCCTCTAAGTCGTCAAACTCAA